>JAWHQI010000090.1:5930003-8895005 GCA_033032865.1 Dactylorhiza incarnata | reverse complement strand
CCCCCCCCCCCCCCCCCCCCCCCCCCCCCCCCCCCCCCCCCCGGGGCTGGGCGAATGGGGGTATGGGATTTCCCCACTCTCCCCCTTAGGGTTGGGCGAGTGGGGGTCTGGGACCTCCCCACTCGCCCCCTACTGGTACCTCCTTCCTGGGCTGCTGGCCTGGAGGGCTCTCACCTACTTGCTGGGGCGAGACCTCCGGACCACCTCTTCTCATGCCTTCGCCTATCGTGGCGAAAGTTAGCTGCAAGGTCTGCAAGATCTCTTGCCTGAAATTTTCAAACATCTCCAGCGTCGCTCTATCCACCAGGGGTTGCGAGCGACCTGGGTCGGATCCTCCACCTTCAGCCATGGAGCTCATCTTAAGAGTTTCTTGAATCAGTCACAATCCACGCTCACCGCACCATGTGTTGAAACCGAGACTTGCGAACAAGACTTAGTCTCTGTGGAGTTCGGGTCCCTCAGCTAGCCGAGGGGCGACCAATCCTTACTCCTCCCAAGGGAGAGCTCTAGGTTGAAGGTGTTGGAACTAGGAACTGGACCAAGGGCTTAGTGGGGAGGTCCCACCACATACCCGAAAGCCCCTTAGGAACTTCCCCTCCCAAGCCACTACTAAGCTTGGGCACCACTGGAAGCTCTCCTCACCCCACTGAAGTGATTTGGGGAGGGAGAGAGAGGGAGAGAGAGCTAGCCTAAAAAATGGATCTCTCAAATGGTGCCCCTTGGTCCTATTTATAGGATTTTCGGATCTGGACTGCGAATAGCCAAAACTGGACTGCGAATTGCCAAATCCCGCTGTTCTGAAGCACTAAACGCAGACCACTGAACTGTGAATAGCCAAAGCTGGACTGCGAATAGCCAAAACTGGGCTGCGAAAGGGAAGCCTCCAAGCTGGGCGAGAGGGGGGGCGAACCGCCCCTCCCCCCCTCATCGCCTCCTAGCCGGGCGAGAGGGGGGGGGGGGCGAACCGCCCCTCCCCCTCCTCGCCTCCTAGCTGGGCGAGAGGGTGGGGGGGGGGGGGGGGGGGGGGGGGGGCGAACCGCCCCTCCCCCTGCTCGCCTCCTAGCTGGGCGAGAGGGGGGGGGGGGGGGGGGGGGGGGGGGGGGCGAACGCCCCTCCCCCTCCTCGCCTCCAAGCTGGGCGAGAGGGGGGGCGAACCGCCCCTCCCCCTGCTCGCCTCCAAGATGGGCGTGAGGGGGGGCGAACCGCCCCTCCCCCTGCTCGCCTCCTAGCTGGGCGAGAGAGGGGGCGAACCACCCCTCCCCCTGCTCGCCTCCAAGCTGGGCGAGAGGGGGGGCGAACCGCCCCTCCCCCTGCTCGCCTCCTAGCTGGGCGAGAGGGGGGGGCGAACCGCCCCTCCCCCTGCTCGCCTCCTAGCTGGGCGAGAAGGGGGGCGAACTGTCCCTCCCCCTCCTCGCCTCCAAGCTGGGAGAGAGGGGGGGGGGGGGGGGGGGGGGCGAACCGCCCCTCCCCCTCCTCGCCTCCTCTATGAACTGGGCGAGCGGGGGGTCTCCGCCTCCACCGCTCGTCCTCCTTGCCTCCACCTCCCTTCCTGCATGGGTCGATGTTACCATGATGCTCCAATGAGCCTTTGGGAGTATACTCGGCGAATATCGGGGTTGTACACTTTCGACCAGAGGACTCGCCCCTTTTCTTGGTAAGAGGAGCAGCAGGATGGGAGGTCTCGTGGCAGGCATCCACCCCAATTTTTGCGAGGGCAATGTCAATAGAGAAAGACCGGTTGCTCGCATAGGGGGGATGGACGGGGAGATCTCGCTCTCCTGCAATAGTTCGGCAATAAGAATCGTTAGGCGAGAACTCCAAAAAAAAAGGAGGGGATCTGGCGCAACACGTACCCTCCCCGGGGAGAACTGATGGTAGCGAGTCGAGGTTTCGGCGGAGATGCACCACCTCGAAGTTCTTCTTGTTGAAGAACTGGGACAGAGCGGCGTCATGGCCGCCGAGAGCAGGGGGACGGTAGGTGCTCTCGCCATGCTGAATCAGCGATAATGGGACATTGCCAAAGTTCCACTTGAAGAAAAGGAACTTCTGAGCCCAATAGTGGCTCTTGTTGACAGTCTCGTTGACCTTGAGTCCCGAGCCCACAAAGTAAGCGGTGCCATCCTTGTAGGCCCGGAAGGAGAACAGCTTCCGGAATACCGGCAGGCTGAACTCAATGCATTCCTCTCGCATATAACAGGCGAACACGACAATGACCGCCACGGCGTTGGGGGTCAGTTGACCCAGTATCACACCGTAATGTTTCAAAACCTGGCGAAGAAACATCGCGAGGTCTCTAAGAAGCGAGCGAGAGCTTCAAAATTCGAAAAGGTAAAATTATGCGAGATCAAGGAGTACCTGGCGGACCTCTGGCCACAGAGGAAAGCGCAAGCCGACCCCGAAGTGGGCAATCGGGATGGCGAGCTCGTCCGGCAGGGGTACGTTGATCACGTCCTCCCCGCTAGGACAGCGAGTGGAGAACCCTGGCGGGACAAAATCAGCAATCGCGGCGAGGTATTCCTCTTCAGTCAAGTTGCTGTGGAAGAAAGTGTGATCGGCGAAGGCCCCGGCGCACTTCAACCGACCTTCGGCCTCGCTCGCGTCGCCCACCATCATTGAAACCTGCAAAGAAAAAGAGGAAGATAGTGCGAAGATGCGAGCGCGTGATCTCGCAAGCAGAGGGAGAAGAAGAATTAGAGGTAAATATGGTAGGTGAGATAAGCGCTGGAACCTATTTATAGAGAATGAAAAGCGCGGGAAAGAAGTTGAAGCGGCGGGGGTGCGGTTAGACAAAACCCTGCATAATGCGAGACCACGATAGAACACCAGGTATATTAGTGAGCGAGACCAGTGTTGAATCCAAAATGGCACCTCCACGATCTACTCGAGGAAATAGGGAGAAAAGGAGGCCGCGAGTAGCTGGTTACTTGAGTCGCGAGTGAAGAGGGGAGAAGAAGAGAGGGCCGCTAGCTTGCGGCGAGACCAGACTTCGCCCGCCGCAGCAATTTCCACTCCTGCGATGGGCTTTCCCTTTATTTAATAATCTGTATTACAGCTTGTTATGCTTAGTACATGGAAACAAGAGAAAATGCAAGAGAGTTGCGGGTAAGAAAAGAGTAAATCGCGCGGGCTATTTGTCGAGGCCGCCCGGCCTATTGTTGAGACCGCCCGAACTAGTCGCCCGGGATGTTACTGAGGCCGCCCGACCTGTTGCTGAGACCGCCCGGCCTGGCAGTTAGGAGATCGTCGGATAGGCCGCTGCTAGATGCGGTCTAGCTGTTTCTAGCCGCGAGTTTTTGCCCCCAACTTGCCTGTGCTTTGTTCATGGTCGAGGGTCCTATTTATAGGCTCTGGGTCGATGTCGTCACCTCCGGTGAGCCGGTGACCGGATCCCTACCCGCGCGGTCTGAACAATGGAGGACCGCCACCTTGGGCGGTCTGAAGGAGAAGGCCGCCCGCCATGGGCGGTCTGAAGGAGAAGGCCGCCCCTGCTCGGTCTAAAGGGGGAGGCCGCCCCTGCTCGGTCTAAAGGGGGAGGCCGCCTACCCGCGCGGTCTGAAGGACGAGCCCGCCTACCCACGCGGTCTAAAGGAGGAGGCCTCCCCTGCTGGATATGAAGGGGGAGGCCGCCAACCCGCGCGGTCTGAAGGACGAGACCGCCTACCCGCGCAGTCTAAAGGAGGAGGTCGCCCATGCTGGGTCTGAAGGGGGAGGTCGCCTACCCGCGCGGTCTGAAGGACGAGACCGCCTACCCGCGCGGTCTGAAGGACGAGACTGCCTACCCGCGCGGTCTAAAGGAGGAGGCCGCCCCTGCTGGGTCTGAAAGGAGAGGTCGCCTACCCGCGCGGTCTGAAGGACGAGACCGCCTACCCGCGCGGTCTAAAGGAGGAGGCCGCCCCTGCTGGGTCTGAAGGGGGAGGCCGCCTACCCGCGCGGTCTGAAGGACGAGACCGCCTACCCGCGCGGTCTAAAGGAGGAGGCCGCCCCTGTCACAACCCGTTTTTTCCCGAAATAAATTATATTATCAGAGCGAAGGGAAAACACGCGTCATGATGCCACGTCCTGTAGGGGACAACTACAGAAGTTCAGGCGATCACTAAAACGAACATTCTCTTTTACAAAAAGGTATGAATTAAGTAAAAGGATTATCTTTTAAGATTCATTTCATTTGGGTTAGGAGACCGTGTCCCTCGGCCCTGCGGTTTACCAAGCCGCACTTTATAAAAGACATACGTACACAGCGGAAGGAAAATAGGTTCACTTTATTCCTAATGGCGCTGAAGACCAGAGACGTCTCCAGAGCGATTGCCAGTCTAAATTTAGTACATAATAAATAAGAATCATTTTACTTTGGTTTACGTTTCGCAAGTATGTGGTACTTAATAGTAATGTGACAAACAATTATAAGAACAAATTTTTATAATGCTAAAAGAACTGCATTAATGTTCAGCAAAAATAGGCTTTTCCCAGAGTGTACATATACAAAATAACCAAGTAGCAGAAAAGAACTAGCAGTAGTAGCAGCAAGTAAACCAAACAAAAAGTCGTACGGGCGTCAACATCTGACACGAACCCGTAGGCAAACAAGTCAACTATCAAAAGGACAAGCTACAACAAAAGGAGCTGAATCCTTACCTACAAGAGAGGAAGGCCTCGACCGGGAACTGATCGACCCCGCTCAAACTCCGGCGGCAGCTACAAACCTGAACCTGAGGCATCCATAAGAAAAGAATGCCTCAGCCCAAAGGGTGCAAGAACACAGCAGAAGAAAGGAGAAACTGTAAAGTAACTAGAAGGAAGAACGAGCCAAACCCAGCTGCTGCACAACAAGCCAAAAGAACCGAGGTGGGGGCCCCTACGTCCACCCACACTCCAGTCAACAACCCCTGTGTTGGGGGCCCCTGCGTCCACCCACACTCTAGTCAAAAATACCTGTGGTGGAGGCCCCTACGTCCACCCACACACCAGTCCAAAACACCTGTGGTGGAGGCCCCTACGTCCACCCACACACCAGTCCAAAACACCTGTGGTGGAGGCCCCTACGTCCACCCACACACCAGTCCAAAATCAAATCCAACAAAACTTGTTAGCAGCATACGGGGTTTGACGCTCGAAGATGGTCTTATGCTTAATATAGGGGAATAAAACTGCTACTGGCACAAATGCAAACGAAATTATACAATAGCATTGATATCTTACTGCAAGTGTAAAACTGACGATAACCGGTACGGATATAAAGCCAAAAATTTATCTACACCCATTTTCAAGTCTAGCGATATAAAGGCTTCGTTGAATCATCGAGAACTAGACACAGAAATTCCCGGAGAATTTAGTCCCTAATCCCCCAACCCGCCAGGCATTAGGAAACAAAGTTCCCCGAAAATTTGGGAGCTGGTTCCTCATACCGACACAAAAAATAAGCAAAGAAGATTTCAAGCAATCTGGCT
This sequence comes from Dactylorhiza incarnata, assembly GCA_033032865.1. Lineage (NCBI taxonomy): Eukaryota > Viridiplantae > Streptophyta > Magnoliopsida > Asparagales > Orchidaceae > Dactylorhiza > Dactylorhiza incarnata. The sequence continues at coordinate 8,889,561 of JAWHQI010000090.1, read as the reverse complement.
GCAACTATCCAAATTTACCCAATTAGGGATGCCGTGGAGTTAGCATATAGAACCATCATAATATCATTCGTTTCTAGTTATTTATAAGCGACGCGCGCAGAATTTTACGAGTAATAAAACCCAACAAGAGTGGTGCAAGGCAGCCCAAAAGAACAGAAAATCTCCCAAAGATCCAAGTGCAGCCGCCCCAAACCAAAATCTTTTAATATGGCAGCCCCCTAACAGAGTAGCATAGAAGCAGCCCCCATTTAGACAAGGAAAAAAGAAGAATAGAAGCAGCCCCTAAATTAAAACCAACAGGATGGAATTACAGCAGCCTCAAAAGGATCGGGAATTTATGCAAGCAGTAGCCCCAAATAATCCAACAAGGATAGTTATATAGCAGCCCCCCAAAAAAGAAAACAATATAACAGCAGTCAACAGTAAGGTACCCCCAAAACCCAAAACTGGTAGGAGACCGAGCAGCTGCAGTCTAACATTTTCCCAAGAAAGAAGAGGAAACCTTCCTTCTATTATAACAAGGACGAAAATACCAGCAGCCACCAGCCCGGCAAAATTAGAGAAAATAAGTTCCTGGAAGGGTAAATTAACCCCACCAACAGCCACTCTAGCCCAATAGAAGATAAATATGAATGACTTCTTGGAGTATAACCCTAATCCTCCATGAATGAATTTGCCAAAAAAAAAGAAATATAAGGAGATTCCTACAAATAATTTCCTGATGCATAACCCAACAACCAGCACATAAGGAGCATTCAAATAAATTCTTGAAGTTTAAGCATACCCCCAACAGCCAACATAAGAAGGTAGATGAAATGAAATTTCCTGAAGCATAGCCCAAATGGAAGGGGATGAAGGGGGAAGAGGGAAACGTGAAGAGTTTCCTTGCCTGATTCGGGAGCCGACGCCACTCGTCGAAGCGAAATCCACGGCCGGAAGACCTCGCAACCACTGCCGAACCCCACGAGACCTCTCCGCAACCCCTCTCCGACAACGGAATCAAGCCCCGACAACCACAATATCCCCACCGACGGCCTACGCCTCCGACGCCGGCAACTCCGAGAAACCCTCGCTCTCTCCCAGAATGCTCGCGACTTGCACAGGAAGAAAAGGGAGAGGTCGAAGGGATTTTAATCCTAAATCTGCCTAACCTAAATTTATTATGTGTATATATATAAGGTATTATATATAGGTTAATTATTTATGCGTTTATTTATTCGAGTTGGTACATATGAGCCAACATATGCACAGGTATAATAAGCCAATATGAATCCCTATGTCTGCCTCTATATATATACTAATATAGTTTGGTGGTTTTAGATATCTACGGATATGTTTATATATATAATAAGTAATTATTTACATTCAAAAATCTAGATATATACGGATATATATTTCTAAATAGATATTTTCTTAACGTGCATTGCATAAACGACTCGACGAACGACGACGTTTCCGAAAACGGTAACGCCCCTTCGCATCGACGCCCTGAATTAATATCTTGTTTCCAAATAATTACTATTAATCTCATATGTTTTAATAAAATAATTATAAGAAAAAAATCGGGGCGTTACAGCCCCGGCTGGGCGACCTGAGGAAGGAGACCGCCCTTACTGGGCGGACAGGAGATCCCTAGCCGCATGACCTGTAGGAGAAACGCAGAAAAAATCTCCTCGAAAAGGATCGCCGATTTCTGGATAAACATAATCCCCGCACTTTTTCAAGTTCCATAAAGAACTTCGAAAAAGTAAGACTTACCTACGAAAATCGTGATCCGCCTCTCACAAATTGCTAGAACAAGGATAAGAGAAGGAGAGAGCAAGTACTTGCTCATGACTTGCCAATAGATGTTAATATCTGCAAGGCAAAAATTATAGCATACAGAAAGAGATAGGAACACACGAGTACCTGAAAGAAACTCGCGATCACATGCTAATTTCTGCAAAAGAAAACTTAAAGCAGATATAAAAGAATATAACGCGAGTACCTGAAGGAAACTCGCGATCACCTGCTAATTTCTGCAAAAGAAAACTTAAAGCAGGTATAAAAGAAAATATCGCGAGTACCTGAAGGAAACTCGCGATCACCTGCTAATTTCTGCAAAAGAAAACTTAAAGCAGGTATAAAAGAATATAACGCGAGTACCTGAAGGAAACTCGCGATCACCTGCTAATTTCTGCAAAAGAAAACTTAAAGCAGGTATAAAAGAAACTTCATAATGCGAGTACCTGAGGAAAACTCGCAACCACCTATTCATCTTTTCATATAAACATCTATAGAAAATAAGTTTTTGGATGTCTCGATATAATATAGTGATATTCACCTCATTTGTAAGCAAGAAGCTAGCATAGCATTTGTATCATATGCAAAGGAAGCAATAATGCTTAATTGGAGCAACCACTATAATGTGGATATAAAGATGAAACTGTAATGAGGCGACCATCAAAAGATGGGTTCAATTGCTTTTAAAGATTTGGGCGACCATCGGAAGATGGGTTTGATTGCCTTTTATGATTTTGGCGACCATCGAAAGATGGGTTTGATTGCCTTTAAAGATTTTGGCGACCATCGAAAGATGGGTTTGATTGCCTTTAAAGATTTTGGCGACCATCGAAAGATGGGTTTGATTGCCTTTAAAGATTTTGGCGACCATCGAAAGATGAGTTTGATTGCCTTTAAAGATTTTGGCGACCATCGAAAGATGGGTTTGATTGCCTATAACGATTTTGGCGACCATCGAAAGATGGGTTTGATTGCCTCTAAAGAAACTCGGGTAACCACCAAAAGGTGGGTTTGATTGCCACAACATTCACGAGCCATATTCAACCATGTACGCATTTAAAGGAAAGAACTAATGCAAACATAACTGAAAGAGCTCTAGCCTTAAGACAAACCTTTTTGCCAATGAAAATGGATCTAGCATCGGGTGAATGACCAATATTGCTAGAAAAGACTTTACAATCATATATTTAAGCAACATATTCCCGCAGTTTGCCTTCTTTCAATAACTTCTCTACAAGCTTATGTAGAGCGCGACACTTTTCTTTATCATGACCCACACACATGTGGTATTGACAAAACAAATCTTTGTGACAATTCCTATGATCAGGTCGCATGAGAGAAGGTCTCGTAAAACCAGGTTCTTGCTGGATAATCTGAAGAACTTCTTTCATTGAGATAGTCAAACTTGTATACCTTCCTCGGAACTTATCTTGCTTATTTGAGCGAGGAGAATTACATGACTTGTAATCATAAGCCTGAGTTGAGATATGAGGGTTGACAAGGCATAGCTCTGATTGATTTAGCTGCAGGATACTTGGAGAAGCAGATAGATGCTCATAATCATAGCATATTTCACGTTGAGATGATAAGTTGGGACCTTGTTCATATTCTAACAAATAGCCACGACGATTGATAAGAAGATGACCATGAGAAGAATAATCCTTCTGTTGTTGTTGAGGCCTCTGAATTAAAGAAGCAAAATAATCGGGGTTCGCATCCTCGGCCTTAATGAACTGATTTGCTATTTCAATAAGATGAGCATAAGATTCTGGCTCTTTCATGGTGACTTCAAACTTAAGAGGACCTTCCTGGAGACCATTAATTAAGGCATGTTTATAGAGACTTTGATCAGCATTAACAACATCAAGGATTTCTTTTTGAAAGCGATCGATGAAGTGAGTTGTGGATTCGTTATCCATTTGCTTGATCTGAAAAAGAGCTGGTAGACCTCTCTTACGTTTCCTTAAAGTGCTGAACCTCAAATAAAATTCTCTTCGAAGATCCCCGAAGCAATTGATCGATTGAGATGGTAAATGATAGAACCAATCTAGAACTAGACCGTCAAAGGTCATGATGAGAAGTTTACACTTGATACCATCTGATAGAATTCTTAGTGAAGTGGCTGCCTCAAAGGCTTGCAGATGAAAAACTGGATCACTCATTCCAGAATAGACTGGTAGACGAGGCTCCTTGAAATCATTCGGGACTACTTCCCAACGGATTTTTTTCGATAATGGGGAAGGCTCTTGTTCTTCTCCTGCAGGAATTATTAGTCTATCAACAAGGTAAGGGGGATCACCCATACTAACCTTATGAGACTCATGATGAGGAATAGAGAGTCCTGTTGCTTCAGGTTGTAAGGAATGCTCTAGATGACTGCTAGAAGGCTTGTCATAAGTAGCTGCTATAGTATTAAGTTGAGAATCCTCTTGTCTTTCAATATAGGTGATCCCTGCTAATAGGGGGTTTATGTCGCTACTTTGAACAAGAACTTCAAGATGATTGGAAGGATGCTCGGGGCCTTCTGACGGATGATCCATGAAAACAAGAATTGTCGAAATAGAAAAACAGAAATAACTTTCAAATGGAGCCGAATTTTTTAAATCTTAGGGCTGAAAAGTGCCTGAAAGAGGAATCCGATTCAATTTTTGGATAGTTCGGCTCAAGACGGTCGCGTCGGGCTTCGAATTACTGAATTCCGACACCCGGATCAAAAGTTATGGTCGTTTTAAGATTGAGTGTATTTTAGGTCAAATCTCGCATCTTCATTACAACTATTGTTCATCAACTACTTGCTATCTGAAGGTCGCGTGTTTCTGTTGAATCCAAAATGACACCTCCACGATCTACTCGAGGAAATAGGGAGAAAAGGAGGCCGCGAGTAGCTGGTTACTTGAGTCGCGAGTGAAGAGGGGAGAAGAAGAGAGGGCCGCTAGCTTGCGGCGAGGCCAGACTTCGCCCGCCGCGGCAAATACCACTCCTGCGACGGGCTTTACCTTTATTTAATAATTTGTATTACAGCTTGTTGTGCTTAGTACATGGAAACAAGAGAAAATACAAGAGAGTTGCGGGTAAGAAAAGAGTAAGCCACGCGGGCTGTTTGTCGAGGCCGCCCGGCCTATTATTGAGACCGTTGAGACCGCCCGGCCTGGCAGTTAGGAGATCGTCGGATAGGCCGCTGCTAGATGCGGTCTAGATGTTTCTAGCCGCGAGTTTTGCCCCCAACTTGCCTGTGCTTTGTTCATGGTCGAGGGTCCTATTTATAGGCTCTGGGTCGATGTCGTCACCTCCGGTGAGCCGGTGACCGGATCCCTACCCGCGCGGTCTGAACAATGGAGACCGCCACCTTGGGCGGTCTGAAGAAGAAGGCCGCCCGCCATGGGCGGTCTGAAGGAGAAGGCCGCCCCTGCTCGGTCTGAAGGGGGAGTCCGCCTACCCGCGCGGTCTGAAGGACGAGCCCGCCTACCCGCGCGGTCTAAAGGAGGAGGCCGCCCCTGCTGGATCTGAAGGGGGAGGCCGCCTACCCGCGCGGTCTGAAGGACGAGACCACCTACCCGCGCGGTCTAAAGGAGGAGGACGCCCCTGCTGGGTCTGAAGGGGGAGGCCGCCTACCCGCGCGGCCTGAAGGACGAGACCGCCTACCCGCGCGGTCTGAAGAACGAGACCGCCTACCCGCGTGGTCTAAAGGAGGAGGCCGCCCCTGCTGGGTCTGAAGGGGGAGGCCGCCTACCCGCGCGGTCTGAAGGACGAGACCGCCTACCCGCGCGGTCTAAAGGAGGAGGCCGCCCCTGCTGGGTTTGAAGGGGGAGGTCGCCTACCCGCGCGGTCTGAAGGACGAGACCGCCTACCCGCGCGGTCTATAGGAGGAGGCCGCCCCGGCTGGGCGACCTGAGGAAGGAGACCGCCCCTGCTGGGAGGATAGGAGATCCCTAGCCGCATGACCTGTAGGAGAAACGCAGAAAAAATCTCCTCGAAAAGGATCGCCGATTTCTGGGTAAACAAAAGTTGAAATAAAAAAGAGCGAGCATCGCAAGCAAATATATTACAACAACCAATCAGTTCGCAAGAGCTCCGGGAGTGGGCGAGAAATGGTTAATAATAAGAGGAGAAATGTCCGCTAGTTAGTCCGACAAAATTAAACAGGTTTTCAAATGTTACGAAGGGGTTTGCCAAGCTTAGAATGAGTGTGGGTGAGACTAGTAACGTAGCCATTTCCACCGGCCACGACCTCGCACTCCAGATCTCGGTAGAATCCTAGGTTAATGGTACGCATTAAGCAAGCGAACCTCACGTTGGATCAGGCAGGCGTAATCGTTCACCCGCGCGACATGAGTCATGGGGGAAGTGGCTGTCTCGCCAATGTCTTCCGGCAGCTCGGTGCGGAGCCGCGCGCACTCGTCCAACAAAGCGGCATGCCGCTCCTCGGCAACTTCCCGGTCCCTCCTCACTTGAAGGTGAAGATCCTGCAACATCCGCCCTTGCTTCTAAAACAATTCCGAGGTCCGCTTCTTCATGGCCTTGTGATCCAGCGGGTCGCCCAAGAAGTCATCCATCTACTCCGGCAAGGGGAGAGGCGACATCTCTTCCTCCCCAAAGTTAGAGTCAGATGGGAGAGTCTCGGATTCACCTGCGAGCAAAACCAAATATCGTTAGTCGTTAGCGAGACTAATATGGATAGTAATGACTCAACAAATGCTACAAAATAATTACCTGCAGGCGGGCGAGAAGTAGCAGGCCGGCCCTGGAAGAGAGTAGCGAAAGGGAGCGAGGCAGACTTCCCATGACCACCGCGCCGCGTCACTACGTCGGCACGAGCTATCGGAGCAGGTCGCAAGCCACCAGAACCCTCCCCCCCCCCCAAGAGATTGAACCCAGGGGTGGTAATCGTTGTGTCGGGGGGACCAACGTCTGGGGCTACGAGCTTGGATGACCCCGAGTCGCGCGAGGAGAGGTTGTAGGAAGGAAAAATGAGAGCCATCCGATAGAAAGTTAATCCAGTTTTGTGGGGGTGAGGCGCTTATCGGCAGTTTCTCCATCGACAAAATCAGTCCTCGCCGGAGGATCGAGACGGGTCTCGATTAGTCCTCCACCCGCGGCCTGATCGGCAGGAGGCAGATCCTGCGGTCAGGCGGGGGTTAGAAAAATCCAAGAAATAGATAAGCAAAAATGTTACCTTTCCAGCGGGCCGATCGTCAGGAGAAGAGTCCAGCGATGCGGTCTTGTCCCCCCTTCCCCCCCCCCCCCCCCCCCCCCCCCCCCCCCCCCCCCCCCCCCCCCCCCCCCCCCCCCCCCCCCCCCCCCCCCCCCCCCCCCCCCCCCCCCCCCCTTCCCCTCCCCCCCCCCCCCCCCCCCCCCTTCCCCCCCCCCCCCCCCCCCCCCGGGCTAAGCGGACCAGCTTCACCATTTTTATCGCAGGCGCATGGGGAGAGGTCTGGCGAGTCATCTAGGAGGCAGCATTGGCCATGGTGGCGAGCCCGGAGTTCATCAGAAAGAGGCATTCTCCGGCGGATATAGTGTACGGAGGTGGAATAAGGGAGAGTAATAGCGCGCATCCCTCCGACTTGATCGGTATTTATAGAGGTATGGTGGGACCCACGGGAAAGATTCCCGAACACCTCAGCAGTCGCCGGCGAACATGTGGGGTTGGATGATTCTTTGCGAGCTCAAAGTAATCTCACAATGAGCGGGGATTATGTACAACCCTGATATTCGCCAGGAGATGGGCATGTATTGAGGAGTCAACATGCGAGGGAAGTAACAAGGAAGGCGAGTCGGAATCTCAAGGGTCGCTCGCAGGAAGGCATTCGACGAAAGGAATTCTACGCTCGACGAACTCCATTCTGCGTGCGACGAAAGGCATTCTACGCTCGACGAACTCCGTTCTGCATTCGACGAAAGGCATTCTATGCTCGACGAGGCATATTCAACTCTGAGCTCGACGAACGGCACCTTTTGAATGTCTCAGCGGTTGGGCTGAGAGGGTTAGCCGTCTCAGTGGTCGCTTTGGTCCCGTCTCGGCGGACCCGCTGAGATAGTTATCACAGCAGTTTTTCTCCACCTGCAGCTCAGCTCGGCATTCGATGAAATTCATCCTGCATTCGACAGTAACAGGCGAGGCACGGTTCAAATTGAAGAGACAACAGGTGGAAGAGGTAACAAGGAAGGCGATCCAGTCCTAGAGGTCGCGCGCGGGAAGGCGGGCGAGCAGGTCACTCGCCGGCCGCTCGCAAGAAGGCGAGCGAGCTAGGAACTCGCCGATCGCTTGCAAGGAAGGCGGGCAAGCCAGATCCTCATGGCCCTCTTATGGTGGTCTTCTGGGCAAACCAGATTCTTTCCAAGATTCGGTGTTCAGCGAACTCCAATCTGTGTTCGAAGAAATCCACCCTGCGTTCGACGAACGCCAAGCTTCAGTTTTGAGGTCGACGAACTCAGGTCTACGCTCAACGAATCACGTTCTGCGTTCGACGAACTCAGCTCAAATAATTCACGCTTCAGTTCGACGAAATTATTTCTCAACTCGGCGAGCTCAATCCTCCAGCCAGTTCAGCAGATCTTCGCAAGGCCGAGGTGAGCTCGCAGGAAGACACGTGAGACCTGGCTCCGGAGGATGTCTCCATAAGAGGTGTGAGCGGGGCCCTCACAGAGCGCCCACCTAAGAGGGGTCTCGCAAGCCGTGCTCGCGAGGAGACTCGCGAGAGCTCTCGCGAGTAGTCTTCTCGCAATCCATTTGTCCACAGGCTAAGGAGGAGAAATTACCCCTCTACCCCTGGCGGTCTGCCTTTAGCCTTTCCAAACAGCGGAGTTTGGTTGTTAGCATGCCAAATTGGGGTGCGTTTAGTAAAACCAAAAGGCGGAATTCCGCTATTGACAAACCACAAGCAAAGAACTATAAATATACCTTAAAAGGCACCTTGGGAGAGGATTCCAATCTCAGTTCTCTGGGCTTCTTTCTCCCTTGGCTACTTTGGTTTAGCTCTCTAGCTCTCCAAGGTACCTTCTTTCTCCGTTGGGAGTGTATTCCACATGCATGTGTAAGGGAAATTGGGGTGCATATAGCATTACCATGTAGGTCTAGATTTACACGGGTAAATCAACTTATCTAGATTTACATGGCTAAATCAACTTATCTAGATTTTCATACTTCACAAAGTAGAACCATGGATTATAACTTAGAATAATCATATCTTGAATTATTGACACTGGAATACTCTAGGAATTTGGACATAAACTTGTGATAATATTATGAACCTCTGGTAATTTTCCTGTAATTTATGATTATATATAATTGGTACTTCATTCACAATGTGTAGTTTGGAGTTATAACTTAGAATAATCATATCTTGAATTATTGACACTAAAATACTCTAGGAATCTGGACATAAACTTGTGATAACATTATGAAACCCTAGAAATTTTCATGGAATTTATGATTACATATTTTTGGTACCTCATTCATAGTGTAGAGTTTGGAGTTATAACTTAGGAAATTCATATCTTGAATTATTGACACTGGAATACCATAGAAATTTGTGTATAGGCTTTTGATAGCAATATGAACTTCTGGAATTTTGGATGGGAATTTTATTAGCAAGTTTGAAATCATTATATAGAGAATTCTTAGTGTTTTGCGGGTAATTTGTCAAGTGATCTCGACGAGCCCGTCGAGACTTAGAAAATTAGTCAAGTTCTTTGTATAATTCGTCGAGTGATTCTGGATTCGTCTACTGATCTCGACGAGCCCACCGAGACTTAGAAAATTAGTCAAGTTCTTTGTATAATTCATGAGTGATTTTGGATTCGTCGAGTGATCTCGACGAATCCGCCAAGACTTAGAAAATTAGTCAAGTTCTTTGAATAATTTGTCGAGTGATTCTAGATTCGTCGAGTGATCTCGATGAGCCCGCCAAGACTTAGAAAATTAGTCAAGTTCTTTGTATAATTCATCGAGTGATTTTGGATTCGTCGAGTGATCTCGACGAGCGCGCCAAAACTTAGAAAATAGTCAAGTTCTTTATATAATTCGTCGAGTGATCTCGACGAGCCCAGCAAGACTTAGAAAATTAGTAAAGTTCTTTGTATAATTCGTCGAGTGATTCTAGATTTGTCGAGTGATCTCGACGAGCCCGCCGAGACTTAGAAAATTAGTCAAGTTCTTTGTATATTTCGTCGAGTGATCTCAACGAATCTGCCCAAACTTAGAAATTAGTCGAGTTCTTTGTATAATTCGTCGAGTGATTCTGGATTCATCGAGTGATCTCGATGAATCCGCCGAGACTTAGAAAATTAGTCGAGTTGCCGGTGTAATTCGTCGAGTAATTCTAGATTCATCGAGTGATTTCGACGAATCTGCCGAGTCTTGAAAAATTTGTCGAGTAGAGCATCGTTCAAAAGAGCGTTTGCCTAAGGGTAGACATAGATTAAGTATCATAATTCATCTAAGTGGTAAGAGTAACAATGTGAGTGAGTCCGTGTGAAATGGGTGGTCACCAATAAAAGTAAATACCTTGAGGAAGGGAAGTTTGGGATGTCACCCCATCATACTTCCTAGTACCGTTGTGAGCGGTAGGCTCGGTATTATCTAAGAAGGACTAGGAAGTCATGTGAGTGGTAAGCTTGGTATTGTCTAGACAGACTAGGTAGTCTTGCGAGCGAAAGGCTCAGTATTATCTAAGAAGGCCAAGGAAGTCCTGTGAGTAGTAGGCTCGGTATTATCTAAGAAGGACTAGGAAGTCCTGCGAGCGGTAGCCTCGGTATTGTCTAGAAGGAATAGGTAGTCCTGCGAGCGGTAGGCTCGGTATTGTATAAGGAAGGACAGGTTTAGTCCTGCGAGTGGTAGGCTCGGTATTGTCTAGAAGGACTAAGTAGTCCTGTGAGCGGTAAGCTCGGTATTATAAGGAAGGAGTGGTCAAGTCCTCCGAGCTGAGGGCTCGGTGTTTTTGATGCCGCACCACTTCCCCCACATGTGGATGACTTGGAGATGTTACAACACAAGGACTTTCGGCGCCCCGGAAGTCAACATTATAACCTCCGCCCGCATCGCGCAAAGGATGCTTAAAGCCTTTTTATTATCTTGCTTTAGTTTTATATCGATTTCCGTCATTTTAAAATTGTAATATTTTAATTCCGGCATGTTTCTTATTTTGGGTGTGCTAATAGACATTTTTGTGGTGTGCATTTAACCATCCGGGTTGATGAGATTTCATCTCAATTTTGGATGGTTGGATGGTGTTTGTAAACTCCTATTTAAAGGAGCCTTTTATGAGAAATGAATAGAATAGATTGAACCCTAAAAGCTTCCCCCCTAAGGAGGAATTTTGGCCAAGCCTTGCTCCAAGCCGCCGCCTCCCCTTGTCTCCCCTCTCTTCTCCATTTCGCCCCCCCCCCCCCCCTTCTTGGGTGTTTCCAGCGTGGTTTCTTGGTGCGAATCCAAGGAGGAAGGAAGGCAGCCCCTCGGTGTGACTCCGAAGGATCCATACGGTGCGACGCCGGTGGAAAACGTGGAGAGAGTGATTCTCCCACAGTTATCAAGAGTGTTTTCATTTTCTGGGTTGGGTAATCTCTAAAACCTACAAGAGCTTCTTTTCTTTAGTTTGTGGAGGAAGAACCATCGTGTTCTCCGCGATTTTGAATATCGATCGTTGGTATTTTTCTGAACTTGAGATCGCTTTCCCGCGTTCTTCGTGTCCGGACCGTGTGGGTCTCGTTTGCTTGAACGGATCTTGGCCTATAGCCTTGGTTTTGTTCTCTAAAAGAGTAGCAATCTTTGTGTTGATTTGGGAACTATGTCGACTCTCTTTTGACCGCTGTTTTAGAGTCGATCGCTCTTCCTTTTAGTTTGATATTGTGATGCGAATGGCAACGTATGTGAGCGATAGAATGCTTGTGTATGTGCGGTAGTTCATCGTGTGATCGAGGCGAGTGGGAGTGTAGTCCGTGTAGATCTCTATTAGGAAATACCCCTGCATCAGTTTCACTTAGAGGATTTGTTGTATCAAGTAGTATGCGTATACCCTGTGTGTTCTTAGGGGAGTACATAAAGGTCTAGGCCAGATGTAGTTTCTTATATAAGCCTAGGAGTGGAGGACACGATCCACTTCCCCTGTTTGCCTCAATGGGGTGTACTTGAGCGGAGACTCAAAAAGGGAATATAGAGGTGGTGTCACCAGATAGTACATGGATACCATGTGTGTTCTTAGGGGCGTACAAGAGGTCTAGGCTGAGAGAAGTGTGACATAAGCCTAGAAGTGTACATGCCCGATCCACTGCCCGGTTTGTCTCAACCGGGTACCTGAGTTGTCATACTCGAACAGAGGGAACAAACAAAAGGCATGTACGTACAGAGTCGGGTGGGTGAGTTGCATCATTGCACAACATAGCATGGCATCATTGCATAAACAAGAGCTCATCATATAAATTAGTATGGGCTCTTTTATACGATGAGTTTACCTTAGTGACAGATCCCTTAACTTATAGGTTTGCATGGACATTCCCATAAGTTAAGGTTATTTTTGTAGCTGCTCTTCCTTATTACTATATCTGCTCTCTTTTTTGTACTGTTTTTATTTAATGATGATATATCATACTTGTGCTAGCTTAGAATCAGTTTTGATACTTGTTTAGTACATATGCCTTGCTAGTTTTGCCACTTGTCACCTGCTTGTTTTTACCCTTTGTTGTCCTCTGCTTCGTCCTTCCGCACGGTGCCTAAGAGTCACGGGGGGGGGGGGGGGGGGGGGGGGGGGGGGGAGGCAGGGACAAAACTGGCTTAGTCTTTATGACTAATGTTCGGTTGTGACCATAGGATTCCGAAGAGCTGGAGCAATAGTATAACCAACAGAACGTGATGGCAAGACTCTATTGGAACATGGTTTTCCGCATCCCTTTGATTTGAGAATAACAAATCCTACTTGTATTTGGTCTTGTTTGCCATTATGTTATCAGCATGCAGGTTTGTACAGATATGACACTAGGTTGATGTATTATTGGTCTGGAACTGCCCACAAGCAGAAATTATGATTATGGTCTAATGCCAGGCATTAAGATTCAACGTTGGGCGTTGACAATCGACGGGATGGCTTGCCGATCGACGAGATGGCTTGCCGATCGACGAGATGGCTTGCCGATCGACGAGATGGCTTGCCGATCGACGAGATGGCTTGCTGATCGACGAGATAGCTTGCTGACTGATAAAATGAAAGAGCTCTAACGCCAGGCGTTAGGTCTTAATGTGGGGCGTTAACTCTCGATGATTATGGCAAGGAGGGAAGTCGTCGTGATTGCAGGAGTTCTTTAGGAATGATCTGACCTAATACCAGGGTTAGGGTTGCCTAAAATAAAAGTTTCCTAAAGTACAATATCTCCTTCCCATTTTGAAGATCTGAGCCATCAAAACAATTCCATACTGGGTCAACGCCAAGCGTTATCCTTAACGTCAGCGTTAGCTTCCAGTCCTATAAATTGGTGGACTTCGACTTCTCTGACTACTGATTGAAAAGAGCCCTATTCCAGCACTTTAGAAACTCTGAGAGGGCCGTATTTTCTAGACCATCATATCTCACACAAATTCGAGAGAAGAATTCAAGGAGGATCGCATCAACGCTTACTCAACACGAAGAGCGCACGCTTCGACTTCGAGAATATTCAGCGAGCCTTCGCCATCTCCAGAATTCTTCATAGGGAGTTTTGATTTGTTTTTTGTATTTTATTTGTAACATTTTCTTTATAATCGTGAATTAAATTTGCCTCGTGTTGGTGACTAGGTCTGGGTAGGACTTAGGGAGGAATTCACCTCGTGTTGGTGACTAGTCTAGGGAGTAGATCTACGGGGTACTCGAGGCCTTTTCTGGGGATAGAAGGGCTAGAGCGGCTTTAGGTCGTATCCGGGAAGGATAGGCTAAAGCCAACCGGTTCTTGGTGAGAAGAGTCGGTATAGAAAACAAAAAGAATATTGTACAATATCGCCTACGATTTCTAGCGTCAAAAGAAATCAAATTTTATAATATTATATTTCAAGTTAATAAAATCATGTCTTTCATTTACATTACTTGATCTCCTCTTTTTGTGTGGTTTTATCGTTAGTTTAATATCTTATCTTTTCAAGTAATTTAAAATATAACAAAAGTTTTAAAACCCTTATTCACCCCCCCCCCCCCCCCACCTCTAAGGGCGCCTCAAGATCCAATAAGTGGTATCAGAGGCAGGTTATTCCAAATCGGCTTAACAACTGGGAATAATGGCATCTCATGATCTCGCTTCTATTAGTGGGGGAAATTTTTATGAAGAAGAAAAATCTCTTGCTCCACCTTTGTTCGAAGGGAGAAATTATAAAGGGTGGAAATTTTTAATGAAAAAAATTATTAAAACTTTAGATATCGAAGCCTGAAATATTGCAATTGTAAGACCAGCGGACGAAACAATTAAAAAGGAACGTCACCTAAATGCAAAAGCTTTAAATAGTATTTTTTGTGTTTTATCTCAAGAAATTTTCAAATTGATATATTGTTTCTCTAGTGCATACAAAGTATGGAATTTTCTTGAAGAAATGTATGATCTTCCTCTCACAGGTACGTAACAAACGCAAGACGTGGAGAACATACAAGCTTGCACAAATGATCAACAATGCCCCTCTCATGATGAATCGATGGAGTGCACATCAAGAGGAAGAGAAGAAGAAATCCTATCTTTTGAAAAGGAATGTCAAAAAGATGGCAAAGGAACTATTTGTTCAAATCTTGCCTCTTCCCATAGCAATGTAAGGAAATCAAAGTCTTCTCTTTTTGTGACAAATTCTGTTTACACATTACATATGCTACAAATTGCTAAACATAAAATGAAGAAATTGAAAATTGCTAATAAGAAATTACGTTTAGAAATAAAAGGTTAAAAGTTAATGTTCATGTAAAATCAAATGTTGAATTACTTAGTTCTCACTCATGCTCTTTAGTTAAAATTGCTTCACCTTGTAACTCTTGCAATGATTTAAAAGATAATTACAAGGAACTTGAAAAAGAGTTTATTCTTGCAAAAGAAAAAAAATGAAAATTTATGTTTAGAAAACTCTTCTCTAAAAAGCAATTGTGATATGTGTAAAAACTAAAAAATTGAAATTAAAGAGATGGATGAAATATTTGAGGAATTAAGAAATGACTATCAAACTCACATTGAATCTATTGTCACCACTCTTAAAAATAGCACAGTTGCTTATAATAAAGCTAGACATAATCTCAAAATTAAGAATAATGAATTAGAAACTAAAATCAACTTGCTTAAAGAAATCATAAAGAAAAATTCTCAAAACAAACATTCACAATCTCAAGAAAAATTCAAAAGCAAGTAAAATATGAACTTTCTTAATTTGACTAAGCCAAACATAGGAAATGAAAAACATCAAAAGATTGTAAATGAAACTCCAAAACATTATCATCACTATCATTTACAATATCAGTCATCTCCCAACATAAAATTAAACGCAAACAAATTTCCCTTAAATAATAAATTCAAAAGTTATTTTTATCCCAACATTCAAGTAAATGACTATGGAAATTTGAAAAATAAAAAGAACGTTCTTCCAAGGTATGAATGGAGACCCATACGTAAGAATGATGCACTAAAGTCAATTGAATGGGTCCACTTGTCCTTGTCTTCCCAAAAGAATACATGATGTATTTGGGTACCCAAAGGAACCATCCCACTTGGTCCTCTTTGGATACCTAAATCTCAAATTCATTAGGTATCATCAAATGCATGAAGTAGAATCCGTTCAAAATAGAATATACAAATTTATACTTCATGATATGCTTTATTGTTTTTTATTTTAAGCCATCATGCCATGGTCATCTAATATAATATTTGAAATTTGACTTTGTCCCCTAAAGCCTTAATGAAGTTTACAAATTAAATTAAATCAAAAGTAAAAGTCAAGTTTTCATTTATAAATGACCAATCTATTAACACTAAAATCATGCATATTTGTCTTGCTCAATCATGTTTTTTTGGCATATCCTATAATATTAAGCTTAAATGATTGTGCAAAACTCAAGAATTAAGGTTGTTGGAGACAATGATCTAAAATTTTAACTTCCGCAACTTTTTGCGATTTCTTCTCATTTTTTTACTTCACTAGATAGGTCTTACATTGCACAAACATAATTGAGCAAAATTGGAAGTGAAATCGAAGAAAATCTAGGCTATACGAGTAAAATATGCACTCTCTGTGAGCTAACGCAGGCGCTCAGACCTAACGCCAGCGTTAGCTTGAATGTTCAATATTCTGTGTTGTTTAAAATTTTGAAAATCTCTAAAAATATTTTTTATATTACATATCTTTATCTGTATGCCTTTGTGTGATCTTTGAAAAATCAAATATAAAATTATAAATAATAAACTTATCAAAAATAATTTTTTAAAACTTAATTTTTCTATTTTCATGTATCTTGCGAAAGGGAGATTTGGGATGTCACCCCATCATATCTCCTAGTACCGGTGCGAACCCTTCACAGGGTAGACCTCAGAAAGTCCAAGATCCACTCAAAATTGCTAAGTCCAACTAATGTCTCTCAAAGATAAACTATAGACTCATGTGCATCATTGCAAATATCCGACAAACGAAACTATCATATCTTATCTTACAGAAAAAGTATGCATATTCATAGTTCGTAATTAAAAAAAGGTTTTAATAAAATAAAACATCATACAAATACTTATACTTACAATTCATTGAATAACTTTAAAACTAAAGTGCTATGCTATTACATCTTTAAATAGGCCATTATTCTAATCCAATGTCTATAAAAAGATTATAAAAAGTTTTTACATTATAAAACCCACCAAAGATTAAGTGAAAACCTTTTTTAAGACATCAAAATTATAACTATGAAAGCCTGAATAAAAACTAGGACACAGCACAGAAACAGTTCACAAAATAGATAAAAATAAGAAAAAGGTAAAAAGTATGATAACAGTTAATGATGGGCGCAAGTGGTAATGCCAGGCGTTAAACTAAATTGTCCAAATGCTAAAAATTATTATTACATAACAGTAGGCACCCTAAAACTCTATACTCTCACTAATAGAATTTGTCCCCCTCTGTACTTGTACTTCATGGATCTCTTGACCTTTGAGTACGACGTGTTGAGTGGCGTGGCGGATCCTCCACAGGAATGTCCCGATCCCTCTCCTCTGCAGGTGTCGATTTCAACTTTAGGGCCTTGATCATATATCGCATCATCTTCTCGATCCGTAACATTAGGCGTGTCGCGTTCTCCTTGAATTCTTCTCTCGAAGGGTTGAAGTAGAATAAAGCTCAGGGACAAGATCATTAATATAGTTACTCTTGGTTATGTATGCATACTTCTCCATCACCACCCATTGTATGAGTCCTCCTAAGGGAAGTGTGTTGAGACGAGACCGTCTTGGATCCTTCAACTTAAATGTATAATGAATATGTGAGAGTAAAAGATGTAAGACCCCTTTTTTTTGCTTCGCTACCGGGTCTTATGCCCAGAACCACCGCTTTGCAGTGACACCATCACTCGGGAAGGTCGCCACTACAAAACACCAATTCTGTCAGTCATATCGATCACAGAAAAGAGAAGTGCAACTGAATACAAGTCCACAAATCACATGCAATATAGATATCATAGAATAGAAATGTCCATATACAATAACGAAATGAAAGGTAATAATAAAAAGGGGCTCCTGCTCGATACATCAAATCATCACTACAAAGCCACTCGCGGAAGCAAATCAACTAATAACACTCGCGGATCCCGAGACTGGTGCTCCTGTGCTAGACTGTCCCGCCTCTATCTGCACCAGCCTTTGGTGCTGTAGCGTCTCCTCGATCCCCTAAAATGATATGGTCCACCGACCGTTAGTCAAAAATACTAAGCCTCGTCCCCCCCCCCCCCCCCCCCCCCATCCATCCCCCAATGGCCCTAGGCACCGAACGGGAGGACGAAGCGGAGGACAGCAAGGGGTATAAATCAAAGCAGATGGCATGGCCTAGCTACAAGAATAACTACCACTACACAGGTGTATATATATATATATAATTGAAGCAATAAATGAAGCATAATAAAGAGCATGTAAAGAACAGTAAGTAAAATAGGAAAAGTAACCTTTGATTTATAGGAATGCCCATACAAACCTATAGACCATGGGGTCGTTTAGTAGGGCCTAACGTATAAAAAGTCTCATACTGATTTATACGATAGGGGTAGGGGTTGAAATGAAATTCTTATGCCATGACATGCAGAGTTATGCAGTTTAATGCTATGTTCATACAAGTGCAACTCACAAACCTCGACTCTATGCGTAAAGACCTTTAGTTCCCCCTTTTTGGAGCTAGCAAAACTCCCAGGATACTCCCGTAGTGGCAAACGGAGGCGGTGGGATGGCCCTCTCCCACCTCTAGGTTGGTATCTGCACTACCTAACCTAGACCTATCATATGCCTCAACGCTAAGAACACAACAACGGAGCTCCTGCATACTCTTGTTGGCCAATCGACCAGACTTTTCTTGGTAAAGTGCAATCCACACTCACCAAGCCGAAGTATCGACGTCGGTGCAATGACCGTCAACACTAAAGACCCACCACCTTATGCGCATACATTCATGAATCCTATTTCTATCTCTGAGCCACATGCCCCCCGGACTAACCCGTCCGTCACAATAACCTTCCGAGCCATTGGCTCACTGGGCTAACCTATTTGTACCTGCAAACACCGAGCCTACTGCTCATATGACCAAACAAAGAAGCCTCCCATAACCACGGGGTGTGAGGTGAGTGTATTAGTAAATTAGTCTTGCATAACAGTTTTACTCCTACGATTTAGGGTTAATCTTGGACTTCCCGAGGTCTACCCTGTGAGGGGCTCGCAGCGGTACTAGGAGGTGCGATGGGATGATTGCCCAAACCGCCCTTTTCAAGACACTTACTGTTATCGATAACTACCCATAAGAATACCTCGATTATCATTACACTTGGGTTAACCCTAAGCAACTTATGACTCTCTAAGGAAAAGACGATCTTTCATCAATCCCGAGCATAACCTTGACCTTTAGTCTATCGGGTACACTCAACATATACGCTCCTATTGGTGACCCCAAACCTTCTCAACCAGATTAGGCACTTCATCTACCTTCCATTCCCACCTAATGGTCTACCAATTACTCAAGTTTATAGTTTTACTATACGCAGACCAAATGAGCTATATGAGTTGCATGAGAGGAGGTACTCTAAATATTCATCTGAATGACCCAAGATAATCACTAGGAGTCTATCATGATATTATAAGACTAAATCTAGAAGGTCATAATTTTCCTTATTTCATTGGCATTTATTATATTTTATCCATAATTAGCCAAGTATGAAAATGAACATGAAGTGTAAGATCTTCTTATGATATGGCCTACACAAATTTATGAAAAAATCTATGATATCAAATTAACAGCAAATAAAGAGTATCATAATTTTACAATAACGTATTAGCCTCTAATAGTAATATTGAATAATTATCCAAAATTGGAGGCTAATGAAGGAACCACCAGAAATACTTATCCAAAAATTATAGCAAAATTACCATACCTCTATAATGATCAGAAAAGTTTACTGACTGAGTTTTATAATTTTCCAAAATAATTTAGTCACATGAATAAATACTTCAAGGAAATCCCACCTAGAACATATTGTGAAGTAACCTACTGATAAATACTTTCAAAAATTATACAAAAATTCACAGAGCTTTTTAATGCCCTAAAATGTCCTATCACCAAGTTTCACAATTTTCCAGAGAATATTTGGCCCTTATTTATTTATCATAATCTTAAGGCAAAATAGTTGGCTTGTGAATGAAGTACTAAATCAATCAATTCAAAAATTACACAAAAATTACCAGAGACTTATATCATGATTATATGAGCACTACCAAACATTCATCAATATTTAAGGTAAAATGAGCATGTAGATTTCTCTTATAAGAAAGTGCTCTAATTGGTTATATCCTAATTAAGAGGGGGCAAAGTGTTCCTAAAATTCTCATAAAATTACCTAGGGCATATTTACACCCTATGAACTTATCTACCAAGTTCCATGACCAGTCAAGGACATATGACCTTATGTCCTTCACAAGGCTCAAAGTGCAACCCTAGTGTTAGAACTAGGGTTCTAGGGCACATCCACCCCCAAACCATCCCAAACCACTCATGGGGGTGATTTATGTGATTCTAAACTAATGACCGGAGTTTCATCACTTTTGGATGAGGGTTGACCCCTCAATTCCATCATGTGCCCTCTTGACCTAAATTGACCTAGTTTGACCAAACTTGGGTTAATTAATTACCCAACCAAATCAATCCCAAATGGGATGAAATTTTTATCAGGGTCACATCATGACCCTAAGGACCATACACCAACATTTGGAAGGGTTTGGATGTCATTAGACCATATAATTAATTATTATATAGATTATTAAATTTTTGTAAAAAACTTAGATAAATGTCCTCCAAAAATTCTCATTTTTGGATATGTTAAGGGTGTGGGTGCAAATGGCCTATGTTTCAATTTTCAAGACATTTGGCTGACTGGATTGATGTGGGCACACAAATCAAGCTCTGGTCAACCCTATGTACAGTTTGCACCATTTTGAGAGCTGCAGTCAAACTAGTGGGTCAAATCGGCTCAAATCAATTTTAAATTAAAGCAGACATCAGGGCTACAAGTTTGGTGTAGATCACTTTTTCGGTAGAGGGCTCTAAGTATCTTCTATAATTATTTCTAGCTGCTGTCAGCATTGGGACAGAAATAGGAATAACAAATATATTATTACATAAACTTGCACCGATCTTAAAGCACAAACGAAGGGCATCCCTTAATCTTCTCTAATCAGACAACAGCCATGATTGGCCCATCCCGTAGCAACTTGGGAGGTGATTTCCCAGCCACCTAGATGCTCTCCCGGTCAGCCATTGCCCCCACCACCTCCGTTGCGGTGGTGGCCGGCGATGTACGGTGGATGGCCGGCCAGAGGCGACCATAATCAGGAATTTAAACAAGGGAAGAAAGCTTGAACACAAGCTTCTGGCCATGCCGATCCAAGACCAATTAGCCCCAAATATAGTGGCCAAAAATGATGAGATCTACCCACAAAGAAATAGATGAGAGGGGAGGAACTAAATTGCGGCTTGTAGTCGTGTCGATCACCGGTCCGCCATAGTTGGTCGAGAGATCTTGGGTGACATAACGGTAGGGGTTTAGGTTGGAAAATTCTTCTAGCAAAATGCGGGAAACTCATTCCCTCCACCCCTCGAGCCCTTTTATAGAACCAAATCCTGGTGTGGAGGAGATGAAGCATGGGATTCCTCCATTAACAGCATTCATGGTGAAAATTTCGGCCATCCCCAAAGGTCACCACATTCACCCTCCTTAAAAGTTGGAAAACCTCTTAATATTCTTCTAATTTATATGAGGAATGAACCCCCATCAATTGGGAAGACTTTTGGACTCCCTTGGCCATGAATTTGGCCAGCAAATCTCGGCGGCATAACGCTCGCCGGTTCGGTAACCGCCAGGTGCTACTGCTACCGCCTGCGCTAGCACTAGCACCAGCTCTAGTGTTTCGACGGTATTTGGTTCATCTCAATGGTTCAGTGTTCATCTCAGCGATTCACCTAAACCACCACTACCGCCAGTGCTAGCCGCTAGCGCCGTAATCAATACACGTCCTTCTTTCTATGGTTGGATAATTGGGGTATTACGAGGGGAACCCCTTACTGGGTTAGACATATCATGGTGGGGTCCTGGGTCACGGTGAAGCCCTAAGGCCAACCTTAGGCTTGGTAACTGGGAATCACTATCCGCAGACCATGGTGATTTTCGCCTCGAGCCTAAGCTCTTATGTTCTCTTTGCGCATCCTAGGGTTTTGTCATGACCTAGTCATGACAAAACCATCCTAGGGGTCTAGTCGTTTGGGGGATGTTACAAAAGATCTGCCACATCAAAAACTACTTCCTGTATAATATGATAAGTAACAATACTCAGTTGTGCAGTGATCTTCTTAGTATCTCCAGACTTCAACATTATAGTGTGTCGCAAAATATCTTGAATTATGAATTCTTCCTCCCTATGTGAAGAAACATCTGTAATCTGCTCTCTAGTCTCCTTCCCACGCAAAACCAGATTCACTGGTGTCCAGTCTCGCTCAACCCTATACTTCTCAACCACATCCAGACGATTCTCACTCTCTATTAACCCAAACTCAATCCTTAGATCTTCATGCGTGATTTGGACAACTTCAAACTGTATCATAGACACCAATCCTCCTTGAAGTTATGTTTCTGATGGATCAAACAAATGGTTATAGAATTCCCGAATAAAATCTATAGAAAAACAGTCGTTAGTAATCCACTGATAACACTCCTGATACCGCCAGGAGGTTTTGAATATGGGCATGATGGGTGAGATCTATTTGCAACACCATGCCTACACCAACAGAAGATTTTTCAATCCCCGCATATGACTGATAAGATTCATGTGCTGCTCAGGAAGAAGACGACTTCCTGATGAGTCCAATATTTATAGAGTTTTATGGACTCATCCGGGCTAGTTTTCACGCACAGGCACTTCACTTTTAATCCTTAATTGCTTATATTTCACTTGGTCACAGTTCTCACATGAAGTGCACATTTAAGCCTGTTTTGGTGTGCAATTACGCACTATTTTGTTGGGGGCAAGCACATTGTTCTCCCCATTCTTTTTATGCTTTTTATACTTGTGCTGGAGGTGTGTTCCCAACATGTGGTTTCATTGTGCAGTTGGGCAGATCGTCCATATTGCCCAGAATTCATCCTGTATGAATCGCACGGTCGTGCATTTTCTTGACGCACGGTCGGCTGCGATCGTGTGTTATGATCGGCTGGTCAATATGGTGATCTGCCCCGCTTGTGCATTTTCTTCGCGCACGGTTGGCCTCAACCGTGCGCAAACAAAACACATGACCTCCTATTGGTTGCCGGATTTCGAGTTTTCTAAATTTACCCATGCGTTTTTACGCACGGTCGGTTTCGACCGTGCGTGAGTAAAATGCACGGGCGCACCTGCTTCGTCTTCCTGGCCTGTATGTTTGTTAAATATCGCACGGTCCACTCACGATCGTGCGTTCGATCGTGCGTGGCCAATTTATAACCAGTTTTCTATAAAAGCGCAGAATTCCGCTCTAGAAGGATCGACCTTCTTTCTCGTGCCCAGAGCTCTAGTTCTGCGCCATTTTCGCTGCTCCATCACCGCCCACCTTCGGGAGGAGCTCCGGCCGCCATTCTCTTGCAAATCTCAAGCTGGAGCATCCTTTAGGCCTCCTCCATTGTTCGTGCACCTCCAAAGCTCCATTATGAGGGATTCAGTGCTGCACTTGTGAAGTTCTCCGGTGAGATTGTGGCCAAAGAAGATTGACGGAGAAGACGGGTATAATAGAAGAAGGTGACAGCTCTTCCGGACCCCGGACGGCAGTTGGAGCCCGAGCCCGGACAAGGATTGAGAACCCTAGATTCCGGTAGTGAACCTCCGATGAGTCTCCGTGCTTTGGTTGTAATCTAAACCTCCTTTACATTGTAGTGTGCTATTCCTTAATTATTTGGGTGTACGAATAATGTTTGCTAAACCTTGTTTTATCAATTAATATTCCATGTCTATGTGAAATTATTATGTGTGGTTTATGTAAGTGAGGAGCGCCCCATTCCATCCTCCATCTTGTCGTCACGTTCGTGTGTCGCACTAGCAATTGCTAGTGGCGTGCTTGTCGACGAGGTGCCTGCGACCCACATTCCGTAAGACTACTCTTCCATCCGCCAAGCTAAGCGGTGCTAACGGCCCGTATAATCCACCTCGACTCCGTCGATGCGAACCATTCCATCCGCTTGCCTTCTCGTCCATCCGCCTAGTGAAGCGTGGCATAGCGGCCCGTGTAATCCATTCACCTAACAAAGCAGCGCGCTCAAGGCGTGCACAGTTCGATTTCGCTTGCCTACTCGTTCATCCGCCCTTGTGAAGCAGCGCGCTCAAGGCCTGCCTAGTCTCCATCCCGCCAAGCGAAGCATTGCATAGCGGCATTGCATAGGATTAGTTTAGTAAACTCCACCTTACTGTGTTACTTCGAGATCGATACTTGGGGATTCACTCCCACATTTTATATTACTTGAACGATCGGTACACTGCCGTTTCGTGCCGCAGTCTAGCTACCGCCTATAGCGGTGTGCGAGATTCCCGCATCAAGTTTTTGGCGCCATTGCCGGGGAACACAGTCGTGTGAGTTTTCTGGAGAGGGAGAATCTGAGATTAAAGCCCTTCCATTTGTGTATTGCATTCTTTTTCTTTATTTCTTCTTAGTTTGTTTTTCCTATTTTTATTAGGTTGCTCTAGTAAATTTTTGTTAGGTGTAGTATTTTGCACAATAGTGTTTTCCATTTGAATCTTGTTATCTTCACATTATGTGGGCTTCATTTAATATTCGTTGCCGTTTTTATGGAGATATATCGCAAGCTAGTGATAGATGTCCAAAGGGAGATAGTAGACCTAAGATTCAAGGCCCAGTATATGGAGCACTGAATTCGTCTGGTACTCCATATGTTGTGCGTAAGTCCTACGGCTACTCTTCCGCTCCGCACATGCCCTTTTTGCATTCAACTCCGGTTCAATTTGAGCCGAAGAAAAATGCAAAACAGTGCTTGTTTTGTCGGAGCATGGATCATGCCTTAAAGGATTGTGCTGCATTCCTTCGCCAAATGGACGAGGATGACGAGCCGGATATCTGGATCGTCCTGACTCCTACTTCTGGAAGCACACCTTCAACATCTGGTTATGTGCCCATTTCACCTTCAAGCTTTGAAGGGTATGATATGGACACAGTCACCAGATGTGTGGCTGATCTAGGCTCTGACATAGCTGAGCCCACCTCCCCTGTACATATATCACCATGCATAGATTCGATTCTTTGTGAGGAATCGGTGCTTGACTTTTTTCCAAGCCATATTCCTCCCCCTATTGTGCATTCTATTACATTTATTTCTGATAACATTGTCGAAGATGCATCGCAAGAGGAGGCGAGCGATCTTTGTGTTGTGCTTATTCCTATGGAGGAGGACAACCTTCTAGGTGAAGAGGATTTTTCCTCAGCACCGGTGGAGGAAGTCCAACTCCTGGGGAAGGTCACCATTGATCCCAACGAACCTTGCGGCATTGTCAACAATGCAAACATTATTTTACTTCCGCAACCTGATGGGAGTGAGACCGGGACCACTCCCCCGCTTGATTTTTATTTAAGTCATTCTTCTTATTTATTTCTTGATCCCCTTCTTCATCTGAGCCTGTGCATGTTGATGTTGGATCTTGAGGCGCCCTTATAGGGGGGGGGGTGAATAAGGGCCTTTTAGATAATATGATTTTTACTTAAGAATTTTAAAACAACTTTTACTTTTCTAAAAGTTACTTATAAAATTTCAAACTAATGTAATTTTTAGAATAAATTCAAACACAAATTTCTAAGTTAAAGATTAAACAACCATATTTGCAATTAAAGAAAACGTCATAACTTTATAACTATGAAAATCACATACAAATAATATGATCTTAACAATGCTTAAGATCAATGCACAAATATGATAATAACCCTTTTACAATTTGTGTTTACCAATCCTTCTCCCAAGGATCGGAAGGCTATCACTTGTCTCTCTCTAGACCAAGCCCAAGCCTATCCTCTAAATCTTCCCAAGATCTAGACGTAGCACACAAGGCCATGATTTCCCACCAAGCCACGCAAGGACTTGGACGCTCCACACAAGGAAGCAATTTTCCCCTAAGCCACGCAAGGACTTAGACGTCACGCACAAGGAGACGATTTCCCTACCAATACAAAATGAAATGTATATAAATGAAAATACAATATGAAAAGAACAACTCCCTAGAAATTCAGATCTCTGAAAGGAAGGTTGAATCCTCGAGATGATCGTTGATGAAGAAGCGCGCCCGATCTCATCTTCAATCTCAAACCTTCTAAGTACAAATGGGAGTTGATGAGGTTCTGGAGCTCTCTGGTTCGTATGCACTCAGGAAGGGACTTGAAATTATCAATGCTTGGAATGCACGAATAAAAGGAGCCAATATATAGAAATTCGCTGTCGCCTGGGCGACATCGGCTGTCGGACTTTCCGACAGCGCTGAACTGCCGCTCGTAGTGTTGTCGTGCGGGCAGTTGCTGTAACCTCCGAGCTGTCGCCTGGGCGACATCGATGTCGGATTTCCGACAGCGCAAAACTGCCGCTCGTAGTGCTGTCGTGCGGGAAGTTGTTGTAACTTCTTTGTTGTCGCCTGGGCGACATCAGCTGTCGGAAAATTCCGACAGTGAAATTTTCATACACTCAAATTGAGCTCCAGCAGAATTGTGAACATCTCATACCTGTTACCTGCACACCATTAATAAAAATAGAATCAAATACAAATGGGACTTTGTTATTATCAAACCGAAAGAGTGCGAAACGCATGCTTCAACAATCTCCCCCTTTTGATAATAACAAATCAGTATAAAAAGAAATCATGTCTATTTAGGTTGTTGATTTTAACATATGGTGTGTGCAGAAAAATAACATGATATATTCCTCTTAAGAGTAATCTCCCCTAGATGAAAGCTCCCCCTAAATGAATGCTCCCCCTAAATGTTATAGTAGATTGAAATGATGTATTGTTTAGGTTGATTATTTAGGTGTAATAGTTCTTTGATTTCTTGAATATACTTATAATTCTCCCCCTTTTGGTATTAGCAAAAGGTAATGAATGAGTAGATCTTAAGGGAAGAGAGAGGATGGAGAAAATAAGAGTAAGCGGAAGCACTTGTTGGGAAAATGATTGAAGTTCTTGAAGTAATAGTAATATGTCATAGTATTGAATAAACTCATGAATAGACGTTATAGCCATATGAGGTAATAAAATAAAATAGCTTAAACATGATTAAGTTCATTTTAAAGTATCATAGAAAGACACAATTGTGTATAGAAATTTGGAATATTTTCGGTCCAATTCTCATGAGATGAATGTTTATATAACATAATGATGTGTACAAGTGATACTTAGATCAAACATATGAAGTTATTTAATGTACATGATCATTGGTATAGAGAACATAATATAAGCATATAAAGACAGCTTTGACCTTGAAGAGATTGCATAAGAAGAATAGAATACCATATTTCTTTTGCACAAGACACTTTACAATTCTTTCCAAGGTGCTTAACCTCACAATGCTTATTAAGACTTATCAGGAGGGTAAGTAGTGCTTGGTGGAGTATCCTTGTTTTTAATTTAAACCTTTTTATCACAGATTTTGTGATATCTTAATATCGAGATATTGATAATTTTTTAATTGACCAAGGATCTCCGAATTCACTTGAATCGCAAAAGATGGTGTATATTTTGTTGTGCTAACAAATCAAGGTTGAAAGTAGTATTTATGAAGTGCTATTGTATTATGTGAAAGCAAATATGATTCATGTATATATTAAATAGAAAGACATATGTATGGATCAAAAGAAGTGAACGTGATAGTTCATTATTATATATAAACAATTTCTCATACTTAGAGGCATGCGAAAACAATTTCCAATAGTCTAAACAACTAAGTAGGAGTGTCAATACGATGATAGATTGGAAATGAAATCATATAATCATGTAATAGCCATTTTTGAAAAAAAAACACATGGTTTGGCATCAATTCATGAGTTGTAGCATTAATAAAGACATATAACTATTGGAAAACATCAAAGGGACCAAAAACTGAAGATTAAGCAAATCGGGAGATGTCAGAAATTTCCGACAGTCACTGTCGCCTGGGCGACAGCTAAAATTATAAATACGGCTTAAAACCGAGTCAAACCCTATTGTGCATCATTTTCTGGACTGAAGGGCGAGAGGAAGCTGTCGGAGTTCGGCGACAACCCTAGATTTAAGGTATGGGGTTTTTTATTTTGAAGTTTTTGATTAAAAACTTTTAGAGATTTGTGATTTTGGAAAGGAGAGAAGATGAAAAATGTGTTTTTCATTTTACCTTTGATGAATGGTGTAGATCTTTGAAGTTTTGTGTAGAAAAGGTGTAGATCTAGTGTAAATCAAGTGGATCTTGGTGGATCTTGGTGGATCTTGTTTGGATTTTGTGATTTTTAGGGTTTAAGTGTTGTATTTTTGGGGTTTAAGTGTTGTACATGGTTTAATTTCAAAAAAATGGAAGATTTCTCTTGGAGAAGGTTGAAGAAGATGAATAGTAAGGATATGTGAGAAGATGTAGTTTTGTTCTAGAAGGAGGAAAATTTTTTTAACAGAAATATAGCTTGATTTTAAGTAGATCTGGAAGTGTAGTTGAAAAATTTAAAGAAAAGATCACTGGAGTACTGTCGGAATTTTCCGACAGTTAATGTCGCCTGGGCGACATCGTTCCAGTGCACAGAACTTGTTTAATTCATTTTTGTTATGTTATGTTTGCAGAATGGCTTCCAGTTCTAAGGCACGAAGGAGTACATCTGAAGATGCGCATAGTTCGTATCAAGTTTACCCTGGGATTGAGAAAGCTATAATTGGAGTAGCAAAATGTAGAATTTGATTCTCCGAAGCACGATCATATCTATGATCGTCTTGAGAATGCAGGTATAATTTCAGTAATCACAGCAGATACGTTCTCATCCTTTTTGATTCGAGAATTTTATAATCATTTGGAAGACCCGAGTTATACCGAATTGGATGGGGGAGTGAGATCTAGAATCCAAGGTCAACAAGTGGAAATAACACATGTTGATCTTAGAGAGGAATTCGGTCTTCTTATGAGTGAACATATGCCTGATATATTAGAGAGCTATAGAAAGGATAGAGATTGGACCCTTGTAAACATGAGTTTACATGGAAGTCAAAAGAAGACCCTAATCACTGAAGTTTCGTCACTCACTCCGGATGCATATTTAGTCCAAGATATATTAAGGAACTCAGTTATGTTAAAGAGTGGATATACAAGGAGTATCACGGCACAGTTGACGCTGATTACATACTTTATTATGGAGGAGGAACCTTTTGATGTAGCGGACTTCATCCTTTCCCAGATTCGGTATGCTTTTAGATTAAAACATCCAAAATGGGTCAAGATTCATACTCTGCCAATGGGGGCTATAATCCAACGTATACTATATAAGAAGTATGGATGGATAGTTCAAGATTCGTACTTTGATGATTGTTTTCCTGAGATATACTATACGGGAACTATGAGAGTGAAGAAGACTCAGAAAAAGCCTCATCCTAGAATTGAGATTAGAGAGCCTACAATGCCTAGGGCAGGATCACTACGAGAGCCTATAGATGATCTTCGTGATTCATTAGAGGATCACAAGAAGGAAGTGAAGAAAGATCGTAGTAGAATGCAGAAGTTTATGAAATTTTTGGTGAAAGGTTTGAAGTTAAAGCCTACTCCGGAAGAAGCGGCCGAATGGAAAATTCCAGATGAAGAACCGCCACGCCAATCGGTGAGGCGAACTCGACGTGGTAAGGCATAAGACGAGGACCTCCAGAAGATTGTCCAGAGAGCAGCGGGGCTAGTTATGAGGATTCTGAGTAGTTATCATCAGGGTGCTGCTTCAGCTGATGTCGGAATTTTCCGACATCCACTGTCGCCTAGGCGACAGTGAATTTGCCCAGATTTCATTTTCTGTTATCTGAACTTGATCCTATGTTGATTTCTACTATTTTTTGTGGAACAATTTTATGTAATATTAATTATGTGAGAATGTTTCCTAAGTAATTCAAATTCTATGGTTTGATTTAAAATTGAGTCTTTCTTTTTAAAATGTATAGGTTTTGTAATATATTTTTATTTTATTTTATAGGTCATAAGTAGTGATATAATCATTGTGAAATGTCTAGGATTCCCAATTCTAGCCTAAGCATAGAAAAACGGGAATCCGATAACGGTTTAGTGAATATATCCGCTAGTTGATTATCCGTGCCTATAAATGAAATTTTTATGTGGTTATTTTTAATATGATCTCTAATAAAATGATGTATCACATCAATATGCTTAGACCTTGAATGATGGACCGGGTTGTATGTTAAATCCATTGCACTTTTATTATCACACCATAATTCAATAGTTTGTTGTTTAATATTAAAGTCTTCTAAAATTTGTTTCATCCAAAGAGCTTGTGCACAACAACTACCAAGTGCGATGTATTCGGCCTCGGTGGTTGAGAGGGCAACAGAATTCTGTTTCCTACTCGACCATGAAATGAGTGAAGGGCCTAAAAAGTGACAAGTGCCACTAGTGCTTTTCCTATCTAATGAACAACCGGCATAATCAGAATCAGAGTAGCCAAATGGAGTAAAATCATCGCTATGAGGATACCATAAACCAAATTTAGATGTGCCAATTAAATATCTAAAAATTCTTTTTACCGCTTTTAAATGTGATTCTTTGGGATCGGCTTGAAATCTAGCACATAAACAAACTGAAAACATAATATCTGATCTAGAAGCAGTTAAATATAAAAGTGAACCTATCATGCCTCTATATAAAGTTTGATCAATTGATATTCCATTTTCATCTTTTCCTAATTTTAAAGATACACTCATAGGAGTATTTGCTTGTTTGAGATTTTCAAATCCAAATCGTTTTAAAACATCATGAATATATTTTGATTGGTTAATAAAAACTCCATCATGTTTTTGAACAATTTGAAATCCTAAGAAATATTTTAATTCTCCTACCATACTCATCTCAAATTCACTTTCCATCATTTTTACAACATAATTACACAACTCTTCATTAGTGGCTCCAAAAATAATATCATCAACATAGATTTGTAAGACAATTAAATCATCATCTACTTGCTTAATGAAGAGTGTACAATCAACACCACCCATTTTAAAACCATTTTGTAATAAATATATAGTCAATCTATCATACCATGATCGTGGTGCTTGTTTTAAACCATACAAAGCTTTTTACAATCTATATACGCGATTAGGAAATTTTTCATTTACAAATCCTGGGGGTTGTTCAACATAAACTTCTTCTTTAATCAACCCGTTTAAAAATGCAGTTTTAATATCCATTTGCAATAATTTAAACCTTTTATGACTAGCAAATGCAACAAAAATTCTAACTGCTTCCAATCGTGCTACGGGTGCAAATGTTTCATCAAAATCTACCCCTTCAATTTGATTATATCCTTTCGCTACAAGCCTAGCTTTGTTTCTAGTGACCCTAGAGTCACTATCTAATTTGTTTTTGAAAATCCATTTGACTCCTACTACAGGATGATCACTAGGTCTATCTACAAGAATCCAAACTTTATTTCTTTCAAATTGGTTAAGTTCTTCATTCATAGCTAGAAACCAAGATTCATCATTTAAAGTAGCTGCAACATCTTTTGGTTCTATATTTGAGACAAAACATAAATTTGAAAAACTTTCATGTAAACTAGAACGTGTACGTACCCCCATTTAATGGTTCTCCAATAACAAGTTCTTGTGGATGATCTTTTGATAACCTTAGCTCGGTTAGAGGTACATATCCTTGTTCTTCTTCTTCTTCACCATCTTTTTCATCTTCTTTCTCTACTTTTTCTTCATCATTATCATCATCATTTTTCTTCAGATTTTGTTCCACATCTTCTTCATTTTTCTCATTACCTGCAACTTTAGTATTTTCTACACAAGAAATGTTTTCATCAAATTTTACATGAATAGATTCTTCAACCACTTTAGTACGTTTATTATAAACTCTATAGGCCTTGCTAGTTGAAGAATAACCAATGAAAATTCCTTCATCACATTTTTCATCAAATTTGCCTAAGTTATCTTTTGTATTCAAAATAAAGCATTTACAACCAAAAACTTTAAAGTAAGATACATTTGGTTTTCTTTGAAAATAAATTTCATAAGGAGTTAATTGTAATGTAGGACGAATCATGACACGATTAATAATATAACATGCAGTACTGACTGCTTCGGCCCAAAAATATTTTGGCAATTTAAATTCACAAAGCATAGTACGTGTTTATATTAAATTCCCTAAATTCTTGAAGTGTTCTATTTTTCCTCTCCACTACACCATTTTGCTGTGGTGTGCGAGGAGCGGAAAATTCATGTTTTATCCCAAATTCATTACAATATGAAATAAATTTTTCATTATCAAATTCTCCTCCATGATCTGATCTAATGCATTTTACTTTTAAATCAAGTTCATTTTGAATACGTGAAATTAGTTTTACAAATTCATCAAAAGCATCAGATTTTGAATTTAAAAACAATGTCCAACAAAATCTAGAATAATCATCAATAATAACAAACGTATATTTTCTACCTCCTAGACTTTGTGTAGAAATTGGACCAAACAAGTCCATATGTAATAAATGTAAAGGTCTAGTAGTAGAAATACCCTTTTTGCTTTTAAAAGATGATTTTATAAACTTTCCTTTTTGGCATGGTGAACATAATGAAGAAAGCTTTCCATTCAAATTTGGTAAACCTTTTATAATTTTATTTTTAGAAAGCTTTACTATGTGTTTGGCACTAGAATGTCCTAGTCTCATATGCCATAATTCAAGTTCATCATTCTTTGAAATAAAACATTTAAGTGTAGAATTAGATAAATCATGAAAAGTGATTGTATAGACATTGTTTATTCTTGGTGCAGTAAGTACGATTTCGTTTGTTTTAGAATCAATAATTTTGCAAAGGTTTGAGCTAGAGTCAAATAGAACATTTAGATTTTTATCGCATAGTTGACTAATAGAAATTAAATTATGTTTCAAACCTTTAACATATAAAACATTTGAAATTTTAAATTCTTCGTTACCTACTACTCCAATGCCTTTGACTTTACCCTTGCCATTATCTCCAAATATCACTGTTCCACCTTTCTTCATCTCCAGGCCAAGGAACTTTGATTTATCGCCCGTCATGTATTTTAAACATCCAGAGTCCAAATACCACACGTCTTCCTTGTTCCTAGCCTGCACGCACACCTAAAAAGATGATGAGAGTAAAGATTTGGTTACCCAAGTGGTCGATCCCATGGTATAGGTGGACGCCTTAGGTACCCAGATTTGTTTAACATTAACTTTTCCTTTCTTCCAACATGAGCCCGAGATGTGACCAAATCGATGACATTTGGCACATACAATGAATGGTGAGGAACCATTTTTCAATGGTTTCTCTGGACTCTTGCTGTTGGAAACATCTTTATGTGTGGACTTAGAAAAATTTTCATTTTGAAAAACAGGTTTTCTGAACCTGGAGCTGTCGCTGGTTCCGACACCAGCTGTCAGAAATTTCCGACAGCTTCTAGAGCTTTCAGAAATGTATCCTAGCCCAAATTTTGCTGTCCCATGGCATTGGTTGGCTAAAAGCATATCCAGAGTTTTTTTTCCAACACCAAATTTTCCAATTGCCATGTTCAACTCATTTACTTTGGACTTTAAAATTGAATTTTCTTTTACTATCATGCCACATCTATTTGCAACACTTTTCTTATAATTCTCTAATTGAGAATGAGAGGTTTTAACAACTTTTTCTAAGTCATTTTTCTCTTTTAGAAGTTGATCAATTTTTTGATCGGACTTTGAAATAGTGTTTTCAAGTTCTTTTATCCTTGTCGAAGAGTGATCACAATCTTGACAAATTTCCTTCTCATTCCCAATAGATTTCAAATCATTTGATAACTTTTTATTTGCTTTCAAAAGAACTTTGTTTTCACATTATAAGAAATCGATTTCCTTTAGACTTTTATCCAAAAATTTGCAAGTTTTCATAAATTCAGAATATAAATCATCATAAGATGGAGGAGTTACATCAGTGTCACTTTGGACACTGTAATCGTCGTCAGATGACGCATTTTCTTTCCCCATCAAGCAGACATTTGCCTCCTCTTCCTCCTGTGTTGAGGAATCACTTTCTTCACCAGACGAAGAATCATCCCAAGTCTCTGCCTTTAACACTTTTTTCTTGTAGCTTTTATCGTGCCTCTTTGCTTTTTGCTCTTTCAGGTACTTTGGGCACTTGCTTCTGATATGACCAATCTTCTTGCAATGGTAGCACTCCGGTAGCGGACGCTCCTCTTCATTCTCCATTTTTCCTTTGCCTTTTTGGTAGGGAAAATCATTCTTTTTGAAAAAAAATTTAAATGAATTTCTCCTATACGGATTTCGCATAAACTTCTTAAAGTTCCTCACAAACAGTCCTTCCTCATCTTCCTCACTTTCTTCAGATTCAGTTTCAACTTCCTTTTTAGATTTCAACGCCAAGCTTTTCTTTTTGGGCTCCAAATTGTACTCTTGGCTTTGAATCTTCAACTCCACTTCATGGGTTTTTAGATTCCCAATGAGACTCTCCAATTGTAAGGTCTTAAGATCATGTGACTCAGAAATTGCAGTCACTTTAGGATTGAACTTCGGGGGAAGTGATCTTAAGATTTTCCTCACTAAATCTCCATTGGAGAAAACCTTACCCAACACCTTTGAATCGTTCACGATTTTAGTAAATCGTGTGTACATTGTATCAATTTCTTCATCCACCTCCATTTTGAATCTTTCGAATTCTGACTCCAGTTGAAATAGCTTTGAATCATTTACCTGTGAAGTACCTTCATGAGTGATTTCTAAAAGATTCCAAATTTCATATGCAGTATCACAGGCACAAACTCTATTAAATTCAGTGCGATCTAGTGCGCAAAATAAAGCATTCATGTCTTTTGCATTGTTTTTACATCTTAATTTATTATTGTCATCCCACTTGTCTTTGGGTTTGACCATAGTTACATCTCCTACAACAATTGTTGGGGAAGAATAACTCGTCTCGACCATATTCCAAACTTCCATGTCGAGAGCTATTAGAAAACACCGCATTCGGGTTTTCCAATAGTTATAGTCCGTGCCCGTAAAAAGTGGTGGCCTACTAATTCCTTGCCCCCTCAACGAACGCGTGATCGTTGTGCGCCATTACTCCCGGTGGTAAAATCGTTTTGGAGTAACCTTGCTTTGATACCATGTGTTGGATCTTGAGGCGCCCTCAGAGGGGGGTGAATAAGGGCCTTTTAGATAATATGATTTTTACTTAAGAATTTTAAAACAACTTTTACTTTTCTAAAAGTTACTTATAAAAATTTCAAACTAATGTAATTTTTAGAATAAATTCAAACACAAATTTCTAAGTTAAAGATTAAACAACCATATTTGCAATTAAAGAAAAAGTCATAACTTTATAACTATGAAAATCACATACAAATTATATGATCTTAACAATGCTTAAGATCAAGGCACAAATATGATAATAACCCTTTTACAATTTGTGTTTACCAATCCTTCTCCCAAGGATCGGAAGGCTATCACTTGTCTCTCTCTAGACCAAGCCCAAGCCTATCCTCTAAATCTTCCCAAGATCTAGACGTAGCACACAAGGCCACGATTTCCCACCAAGACACGCAAGGACTTGGACGCTCCACACAAGGAAGCGATTTTCCCCTAAGCCACGCAAGGACTTAGACGTCACGCACAAGGAGACGATTTCCCTACCAATACAAAATGAAATGTATATAAATGAAAATACAATATGAAAAGAACAACTCCCTAGAAATTCAGATCTCTGAAAGGAAGGTTGAAGCCTCGAGATGATCGTTGATGAAGAAGCGCGCCCGATCTCGTCTTAAATCTCAAACCTTCTAAGCACAAATGGGAGTTGATGAGGTTCTGGAGCTCTCTGGTTCGTATGCACTCAGGAAGGGACTTGAAATTATCAATGCTTAGAATGCACGAACAAAAGGAGCCAATATATAGAAATTGGCTGTCGCCTGGGCGACATCGGCTGTCGGAATTTCCGACAGCGCTGAACTGCCGCTCGTAGTGTTGTCGTGCGGGCAGTTGCTGTAACCTCCGAGCTGTCGCCTGGGCGACATCGATGTCGGATTTCCGACAGCGCAAAACTGCCGCTTGTAGTGCTGTCGTGCGGGCAATTGTTGTAACCTCCGAGCTGTCGCCTGGGCGACATCGCTGTCGGATTTCCGACAGCTCAAAACTGTCGTTCGTCGTGGGGGAAGTTGTTGTAACTTCTCTGCTGTCTCCTGGGCGACATCAGCTGTCGGAAAATTCCGACAGTGAAATTTTCATACACTCAAATTGAGCTCCAGCAGAATTGTGAACATCTCATACCTGTTACCTGCACACCATTAATAAAAATAGAATCAAATACAAACGGGACTTTGTTATTATCAAATCGAAAGAGTGCAAAACGCTTGCTCCAACAGTTGAGTCTCCACAGGTACTTCAGGAGGACTTGGAGCATTCTTCTCAAGTCAATGATGAGTGCATCCTCTCATGTGAGGAGGTTGATCCCTCCCCCATAGAGGAAGCCTCATTCATTGCCTTCTCCTCCTGCTGCCTCCCTGGATATGAGACCTTGCTGGGCAAGGATTATTTTGGGGAGATGAGTGAGGACTCCTCCTCTTCTTACTTTCTACTTCCCCTACCTGTGAAGAGCAGGTATTATTATTTAGGTAGGGGAGTAACTGTTTTATCGCCGTATCGGTACCTGCTACCGACACACATATTAGAACAGTTACCTGTACATTTCCTTTTTCATAGACCCATTAGCTAGAACTGTATTAAATTTAAATAAGTCATGCTGGGAGGACAATAACCTCAGTAGTTATCTTACCTTTTCCTGCATTTTTATTTCATCTAGTTTAGTTTAGTCAGTGTTTTTCATTTTATTTTGTATATCTCCTTTTGTTTTTGGCGGAGCTCACCCCTGCAGGTCCTTCTTCTGGATGTCAGATGTTGCAGCTTTCTTTTGGTTTACACGCCATTCTTCTGGTATGCTCATATCTGAGCATAGGTACCCTCTTCCTTAGCATTTTCTTATTTTCAATGTCAAAATTCATGTGGTTGTCTAATTCAAGTCTGGGGGGAGTGCACCGAGTGTTCACTACACGTGTACACGTTTTTGCATACCAGAAGTATATTTTCATTTATGTCATATTATAGCATACACCAGTTTACCCGTACAAGCGCGCACTCACTTGTTTGTGTGCTTCCGTACACGCTATCTTGGTTTGGAAGGTGAAATTAGATGTTAACTTAGGAATTGCAAATCAGAGTGCGATGTTGACTCTTGTAGTGCTCTAGTCGCATCCGCATGCTCCCATAGGAATTTGAGTAAAATTAGATTATCTCTATGCTTTTAATTTACAATTAGTGTTTTTGCGTAGTTTTAGATTTATTATACTCAATTGGTGAGTGTGAATGAAATTTGCGGTAGCACGTTGTTGTGTGTAGGCAAGCGCTAGTTGTGTGTTGCTCGAGTCGGAAGGAAGGTTTACCTTTGTCCTGGGCTAAGAACTTGCCCCAAGCGACTCTCGAAGCATGGGTGAGAGCGATTCAATAAGTTAAACATGATGTAGGCCATCTAGTTGGCTAGTTTGAGCTTTGCTTTCCATGACCCATTCGTTTACCATTGCAAGCCAAATTTGTGCCTACCCCTCCTTTGTTTCAGCTCTTCTTCCAATCACCAATACCTGAAGCCTATCCAATTACCGCAACCAAGTAATGAGGTAACTGAAATTTCATTTCATATTTGGATGTGATGTTTGGAATTTTTGTGATGTGAATAAAAAAATGTATTGCGTGCTGAACACATTGTTGTAAACCAACCAGGGGATAAATAAAAAATGAAGTTAAAAGAAAAATCTGAAAAGAATTGGAATGAAGAGAAACCCCTTTGTGCGTAATAGAAAATTCAGATGGTATTTGTTGGAGTAGGCTGTGTGCACACCCAATTTTCAAGCTAAGCCTGGGGGTGTGTCACACTAGCATCGTTCTTGGTCTTGTTTTGGTACAGTGTTATCTTTTGACTCAATTGGGTTGCGTAGCCATCTCGTTTATCATTTAATATCATACCGTAACCTAAGCCCCATTATAACCTGAAAGTCCTATTGATTAAACTTGTGAGTTTGTTAGCACCGTGGAGAGAGTGTAACCGGGCAAGCTTATGGTTCTCGTCGTTGATGGATTTCAGCGGAGTTATCCCTGAATTCCGGTCTTTAGCAACACCCTCCTGAGTGGCTTGTGTACTTTCACACCCGGCACGACCGCGCAAATTCTTCATGATTCACCAGCCGAGTATTAATAAACCTTTATTTACGCTTTAACACTTTTGTAAATTAGTTAGCATAGTTAGAATCTCCTTTAACTGAATTTTTATTTGCATGCGTATGATACTTCGCACCATACTCCTAATTTGCAATTCTCTTCACTAACTACCAATTTCATACTCCGACGGATTTGTTTACTCGGGACGCGCAAACAAGTAAGTCTGGGGGTGTGATGAGTCCAATATTTATAGTATTTTATGGACTCATCCGGGCTAGTTTTCACGCACATGCACTTCACTTTTAGTCCTTAATTGCTTATATTTCACTTGGTCACAGTTCTCACATGAAGTGCACATTTAAGACTATTTTGGTGTGCAATTGCGCACTATTTTGTTGGGGGCAAGCACATTGTGCTCCCTATTCTTTTTATTCTTTTTATACTTGTGCTGGAGGTGTGTTCCCAGCGTGTGGTTTCTTTGTGCAGGTGGGCAGATCGTCCATATTGCCCAGAATTCATCCTGTATGAATCGCACGATCGTGCATTTTCTTGACGCACGGTCGGCTGCGATCGTGCGTTATGATCGGCTGGTCAATATGGTGATCTGCCCCGCTCGTGCGTTTTCTTCACGCACTGTTGGCCTCAACCGTGCGCGAACAAAACGCACGACCTCCTATTGGTTGCCGGATTTCGAGTTTTCTGAATTTACCCATGCGTTTTTACGCACGGTCGAAGTAAAACGCACGGGCGCACCTGCTTCGTCTTCCTGGCCTGTATGTTTGTTAAATATCGCACGGTCCACGCACGTTCGTGCGTTCGACCGTGCGTGACCAATTTCTAACCAGTTTTCTATAAAAGCGCATAATTTTGCCCTAGAAGGATCAACCTTCTTTCTCGTGCCCAGAGCTCTAGTTCCGCGCCATTTTCGCCGCTCCATCACCGCCCACCTTTGGGAGGAGCTCCGACCACCATTCTCTTGCAAATCTCAAGCCGAAGAATCCTCTAGTCCTCCTCCATTGTTCGTGCACCTCCAAAGCTCCATTGTGAGGGATTCAGTGTTGCACTTGTGAAGTTCTCCGGTGAGATCGTGGCCAAAGAAGATTGACGGAGAAGACGGGTATAATAGAAGAAGGTGACAGCTCTTCCAGACCCCGGACGGCAGTTGGAGCCTGAGCCCGGACAAGGATTGACAACCCTAGATTCTGGCCGTGAACCTCCGATGAGTCTCCGTGCTTTGGTTGTAATATAAACCTCCTTTACATTGTAGTGTGCTATTCCTTAATTATTTGGGTGTATGAATAATGTTTGTTAAACCTTGTTTTATCAATTAATATTTCATGTCTATGTGAATTTATTATGAGTGGTTTATGCAAGTGAGGAGCGCCCCATTCCATCCTCCATCTCGCCGTCACGTTCGTGTGCCGCACTAGCAATTGCTAGTGGCGTGCTTGTCGATGAGATGCCTGCGACCCTCATTCCGTAAGACTTCTCTTCCATCTGCCAAGCTAAGAGGTGCTAGCGGCCTGTGTAATCCACCTCGACTCCGCCGGTGCGAACCATTCCATCTGATTGCCTTCTCATCCATCCTCTTAGTGAAGCGTGGCATAGCGGCCTGTGTAATCCATTCACCTAATGAAGCAGCGCTCTCAAGGCCTGCACAGTTCGATTCCGCTTACCTACTCGTTCATCCGCCCTTGTGAAGCAGCGCGCTCAAGGCCTGCCTAGTCTCCATCCCGCCAAGCTAAGCATTGCATAGCGACATTGCATAGCGACATTGCATAGGAGTAGTTTAGTTATTTTCTTTTATTTCCACAAACCAAATCACCCCCTTTCGCACCCATCCGACCTAAAGGACTTCGATCTCAAGTCCTTCCTCAATAGTAAACTCCACCTTACCATGTTCTTTCGAGATCGATACTTGGGGATTCACTCCCACATTTTATATTACTTGAATGATCGGTACACTGCCGTTTCATGTCGCAATCTAGCTACCGCCTATAGCGGTGTGCGAGATTCCCGCATCACTTCCTGGCATGGACCCCATGTGCACTGGAAGAAGCCATAACCTGCACATTTTGACACAACAGAAAATCAACACAAATTTGCCTTTTTAAACAACGCCCATCGTTATTGCTAACACCAGGCGCTTGCTATGAAACTTCCTGTCACCACCAGTACAAAATGCCGACCTTCGGTAACACTTGCAACTCAAAAAAAATTGTAAAAAGGAAGTATTAAATGGAAAATCACCAACAAAACTCAAAACAACTAAAAAGGTAAAGCAAAAACTCATCTTTGAGAAGAATCTCAAAAACGCCATTCTACAACTGAAAACTTGAAACCCTAGATTTCAAAATCCTAGATCTATCATGTACCAAAATAAAACACTTCAATACTTCAAGGGATTACTATTCAGATGTAGAGGAATGCTTTAATCACAAAATATAAGAAGAAAAACAAAATATTTACCTAGATCTGAGAAGGGGAGTCGGCGAAACTAGAAGAGAAATGGCTTGAAATGATGAGAATAAGAAAAAGAACTCAGATTTGGGGCTTTTTTATAAAGTAAACTTAACGTCGGCGTTGACTTTAATGCCAGGCGTTAGCTCCATTTTCCTCCATAATTGCAATTTCCTTGTTGTCTATCTATTTGTATACCAGTACATATATGTTTACACCTTATTTACTCCTTCATTTACAGAAAAATCAAAAATCAAATATAAGAGATAAAAACTTTTTTAAAATCACCAAAAATATGCTTAGATAACCTTCTAATCAATTCCAAATTCTCTAAAAATTTTACACTAAGAAGGTCTATATACCTACTCCCTATTCCAGAGAAAAAAAATTCAAAAATCTCAAGAAATAGTGTCCTGGTTGGGCGTTAAGTACATAACGCCAGGCGTTAGCTCCTTTTGCCAAATTGAAATTCTGATTTCTCTGCACTATTTCTGGTATTTTATAATGATTTTTCGTTGTTTCTTTTCTCAGATTTAAAATTATTTTGTTATTAATGTGGTTGGTTCATTCTAAAATACAAAAAAATTCAAATAATTCAAAATAATCAAAAATATGTTTTTGTCATTTGTTTTTGCTTTAAATATTTACAAAACTATGGTTTGACAATAAGACTTCATAATAGTAAACTTCTTAGTAATTTTGTTTTAAATTGGTCAAAATTGATTAGGCATGCATTTAAAGATTTTCATCAATGTCTAATTTTAATTTCAAATTTACTAAACATTGTTTTATTTTGTCATGCCTTGACATTAATCTGATTATGTGCAATGAAATAGTCTATAGAAAATTATGTATGATTACCTAGCATGCCTCTAAGTATGAGTATTGTTGTATGTTAATCAATGATTCACTACCTCACTATTTTTGTATTCTACATGTGCTCATAATCTTAGTCTCGCATGATTGTGTAATGTAATAGTTTTTAACATATTAAGTTGCATGTCTAAATTACCTACACCATCTTTCAAACAATAAATTTCTTTCACACATAGAAGTGTTATTTCAAAAATTGCTAATGTTTGCATCAACAAGTGAATTTGGAGACCTTTGGCACAAACTTAAAAAATTATTATAATGAAATAAAAAGCCAAAGATAACTCCACCAAGCACTACTCACCCTCCTGATAAGTCTTAATGAGCATAGTGAGGTTGCGCACCTTGGAAAGAATTGTAAAGTGTCTTGTGCAAACATACTCTTTTTATCACTTCTATTTGTACACCGGATCACTAAAAATAAAAAATAAATCATAAAAATGCTTATGTGATCCCCCAAGAAATACTTCGCTCCCTGATAAGTCTTAATGAGCATTGTGTGGGCGAAGCACCTTGGTAGTTGTACCCTTTTATCTGCTTTGAAATTTTATTCTAAATTTGATGTGTGAAAGTAATTATAAGATTGCAATCTTAATGTTGTTGTTACTATTTCATTACATATGTCATGTGTTTTGATTATTTCACTTGTATACTTTTATCAAAACGCCTTATGCACACATCATTGTTTTCATAAAGCTTTTACTCATGAGAATTGGATCCTAATGCAAAATTACATAATTCTCTAAAAACTTAAGTAAAAGCACTAGATTGCAATGCATGATTTCTACAATGTTTTCTTTACTTGAAATATGAATTGGTTACATTGTAGTTATTATCTTTTTAAATATGTTAAATCATGCTTTCCTACTAGTTATGATAATTTTCAAAGAAAAATACTCAAATGTGAAGAGTCTAGACATATTGTTGAAATGATCAAACTATTTCAAAAATGTTAATCTTAGTTATTTTGTTTTGTTTCGTTTCCCGCATTTCTAATTTGATAATGTGTATTATTACCATGCCTTCTCATGATTACTTCTAAGGATTTTCTTCACTTGTGCTTGTCAAACTATATTGCATTTCTTTCAACAAGTAGTATTCCGTTTAAAAAATTAATTTGAAAAACAAGTGGTAACATTCCTTTGGTAAAAACATGAAATGTTGTTCTTTCACGCTTACCTTATCTTTTTCCATTGTGCTAATCTCTCCCTTAGCTTGATCACAACTTACCTTATACTTAAACAAAACTCTTAATCCTCTCTTATTTATGTCCTAACTTTTGTCTTCTCTCTTCTAGTTTTGTTTCAACTCCACCCACTTTTGCTAATAACAAAAGGGGGAATAAAATGATAAATCTTAATGATTAAAGAAGTAGGATTCACTAGATTAAGGGGGGAGCATAAATCTAGTCCATGGGAGCATACACTAAGGAGGAGCACTTAAGTAGGGGGAGCACAACTTAAACAATCTATAATTCTTATTATTGTCTCTACATTGCTTAGTGTCATATATTCTTCTAAATACACACATCTCTTATATATGAATCTGATTTGTCTATATTGGATTTGTTATTATCAAAAGGGGGAGATTGTTGGAACATGGTTTTCCGCATCCATTTGATTTGAGAATAACAAATCCTACTTGTATTTGA
Source organism: Dactylorhiza incarnata (assembly GCA_033032865.1). NCBI lineage: Eukaryota > Viridiplantae > Streptophyta > Magnoliopsida > Asparagales > Orchidaceae > Dactylorhiza > Dactylorhiza incarnata. The sequence continues at coordinate 8,846,637 of JAWHQI010000090.1, read as the reverse complement.
TCTTGTTTGCCATTTTGTTTTTAGCATGCAGGTTTGAACAGATATGACACTAGGTTGCTGCATTATTGGCCTAGAACTACCCACAAGCAGAAATTATGATTATGATCTAATGCTAGGCGTTATGATTCAATGTTGAGCGTTGACGATTGACGGATGGCTTTTCGATCAACGAGATGGCTTACTGGTCGACGAGATAGCTTGCCGACTGAAAAAATGAAAGAGGTCTAACGCCAGACATTAGGTCTTAACGTGGGGCATTAACTCTCGATGATTATGGCAAGGAGGGAAGCCGCCATGATTGCAGGAGCTCTTTAGGAATGATCTGACCTAACGCCAGCATTAGCCTCAACGTCAGCGTTAGGGTTGCCTAAAATAAAAGTTTCCTAAAGTATAATATCTCCTTCCCATTTTGAAGATCCGAGCCATCAAAACAATTCCATATTGGGTCAACGCCAGGCGTTAGCCTTAACGCCGGCGTTAGCTTCAAGTCCTATAAATTTTATGGACTTCGACTTCTCCGACTACTGATTGAAGAGAGCCCTATTCCAACACTTCTAAAACTCTGAGAGGGACGTATTTTCCAGACCATCATCTCCCACACAAATTCGAGAGAAGAATTCAAGGAGGATCGAATCAATGCTTACTCAACACGAAGAACGCACACTTCGACTTTGAGAATATTCAGCGAGCCTTCGCCATCTCCAGAATTCTTCATAGGGAGTTTTGATTTGTGTTTTGTATTCTATTTGTAAAATTTTCTTTATAATCATGAATTAAATTTGCCTCGTGTTGGCGACTAGGTCTGGGTAGGACTTAGGGAAGAATTCGCCTCGTGTTGGAGACTGGGTCTAGGGAGTGCTCGAGGCCTTTTTTGGGTATCGAAGGGCGGGAGCGGCTTGAGGTCATATCCGGGAAGGATAGGCTAAAGCCAACCGGTTCTTGGTGAGAAGAGTCGGTATAGAAAACAAAAAGAATATTTTATTATATCGCCTATTATTTCTAGCATCATAAGAAATCAAATTTTGTAATCTTATATTTCAAGTTAATAAAATCATGTCTTTCATTTACATTACTTGATCTCCTCTTTTGTGTGGTTTTATCATTAGTGTAATCTCTTATCTTTTCAAGTAATTTAAAATATAACAAAAGTTTTAAAACCCTTATTCACCACCCCCCCCCCCCCCTCTAAGGGCGCCTCAAGATCCAACAGACTCGGGGAGCAGTTTCCGTGTAGCACCATTACTTAACGACATACTGGCAAAAGTTCGATAGCTTCTGCATATATGTAGAGTAAGAGAGTTGTTTTACTTTATTTTGGACATGACTGGCCATAAGCCCTTACACTCTTTCATTTATTGTACTCATTGTTGGACATGTATTCATTTGGATATATATACAGATTTGTGTGACTGTGGACTTAGTTTATTTTACTTAGTTTTCTTCTTATCTCTTGTTGGCTTGTTTGATCGTTCTTGTCGGCAGGATCGGTGTCTTGCGGAGGCGGCTAACTCGCATGTTAGCGCCACCATAAGGCGGCGGTTTTGGGCATAAGGTCTGGGAACTCTCCTGGTGCGGGAGAGCGATCTTACAACTGGTATCACTTGAACAAATGATCTAACGAGAAAGAAGTCCACAAACATTAGCTCACCTCGCTTGAGTTAGTTTGAGGACAAACTAATAACGGAAGCAGTGGTGTGCCCATGTGTAAAAATCACACAAAGTGGTCCATTAATCAATGAGTTAGGCCAACCCAACTAGGACAACATTCATTTTGACCCACCAAGATGATTTCATAGCATATCCTAATCATAAATTGACCTCGGGTATAGGTTGATTAAGGAATTATGACACCCAAAGTGACTAGGGGAAGAGTCTAATGGGAAAGTAGCCACTTAAAGCTTAAACTCTGACGTCCCTAATTCTCCTATCAAGTGATATTATCACTTCATACCCTATGAATAGAACCACATCAAGAGATTTGGTGCATGAAAACTATTAGTGAAACAGTATGAGACTCATAAACTTAACCTCTAAAGTAGCAACTGGGTTACATCGAAACAATCACCATGACAAATACTAGAGGTCAGATAAGGATTCAAGCTCGGAAAGGGCCCATTATTGGGTTGCCCATATATTAATCGCGAGAAGGTTGTTATAATTGGTAACCCCGAGGGCTTCAAGTGTGTAGAATATCAATGGGTCTCAGGATGGAACTCCAAGTTTAGAGTTGTGAGCCCTAAGGATTGAGTATGTATCTAGGACAAATGTATCACATTGATACAAAGAAACTTAGCCCAAAATGTACGAGGGCTAATCCTTTTATTTATTGGGGCTAGTTCGGTACAAACTTGAGTTCCCTAGACCTCATTTTTGGGAAATGCTCGTCATAAACATAAGCGACTATGAGGTATGCAACATTACTCGGCTGAAGAAGAGATTTCTAAGTATACATAATCGGTTTGATGATCAACCTTCCCTAGAATTCGAGAGCCTTGAAGAATTCCTTTGTTTTAAGAAGGGTGAAGTATTAATGCTATGATGTGACTGTTATGAATTCACAACCGGAATAGGAGCAAAGAGCCATTCAAGAATGTTTATTCACCCCCTTGTTTCTCTAAGGACTATACGGATAAGTAAACGACGAAAATTATAAAGGAAGTCTTCGAAGATATAGATTAGGTTTCCTAGACATATTGGCATACGACTCTTGAAATCAAGGAAGATAGTATAAGACTTCGAGAGAATTCTCAAATTTTGAGCATAAGGGAATAGATAGTTATTGGAACATGGTCTTCCGCATCTCCTAGGTTTGAGAATAACAAATCCTATGTGTATTTAATCTTGTGTGCTTAAGTGTGCAGGAAACAAGTCCATATGACTCAAGGATAACATAAGATGGTCCCCCCCCCAAATTTGATCCCATAACTCTAACATGCCCACTAGCGCCGGCGGTAGCACCTAGCGCAGGCGCTAGCGATGATTAGTGAAATTCCGGGAGCATTTTTAGAAGGCACTAGCGCCAGGCGATAGCGGATAGTGCAAGCGGTAGCGCGAAGCATAAGAGGCAAGGCGGCAGAGTTTCCCTGGAATGAAAGATACGCACACGCAGAATAATTCAATACCGGGATAGCGCCGGTGGTAGCGCTAGCGCTCACTCCTATAAAAGGAGGCCTCTTCTCTCGTTTTCCACACACAAGTTTGAGAGAGGTTGAGTGCTAGAATTCTAGAGCCTTATTCTGCCGAAAAGAGATCTCCCACCAATGTTCCATGAATTTCGGAAGGAGGATTTCTTCACGCCAAATCCGACTGAAGATCGCTTCATAAATGCTTATACAACAGCGGTCCTTTGTCACCAACTTCAGAAGTTCTTCAAGAGGGAGATTTTAATATTATTATCCTTTTATTTCACATCTTTTCGTGTAATCATTTAGTGAACTCGTCTCGTGTTGGTGACTAGGTCTGGGTAAGACTTAGGGCAGAAATTCGCCTCGTGTTGCAACTAGATCTAGGTTAGGTCTAGGGGGTGCTCGAGGCCATGTCCAGGGAAGGATTGGCTAGAGCGGCTTGAGGTCGTATCCGGAGAACGATAGGCTAGGTCCACTGGTTCGTGGGGATGCAAGTCGGGATAGAAAACAAAAGGAGTTTTATTAGTATTCGCCTTCGATTTCTAGCGTAATAAGAAATCAAGTTTTGTAAACTCTTCTTTCATATTAATGAAATGATGTCTCAATTTTATTTGCTTGATTTCTTATCTTAATCTCTTATATTTTCAAGTTTATCAAAATATATTAAAAAGTTTTAAAAACCCTTATTCACCCCCCCCCCCTCCTCTAAGGGTGCCTACCGATCCAACAAGTGGTATCAGAGCAGTTTATTCCAATCGGCTTAACAACAGGGAATAATGGCGTCTCATGATCTCACTTTTCTAGAGGGTCAGGGTAATAGAAGACCACCTCTTCTTACTGAGTCAGATTTTAACTACTGGAAAAATAGGATGATGTGTTTTCTTATGACCATGGATGTATAGGTTTGGAGTATGGTAGAAGTTCGGTATTCTCCTTCTAGAATTGTAGTAGGAGACGCTACGATTCAAAAACCTGAGGATAAATGGGACGACAACGACAAACTAAAATGCAAAAATAATGCAAAAGCAATGAACGCTCTATATTGTGCTTTAAATCGAACTGAATTTAATCGAATTTCTACATGTGTAACTGCTTATGATATTTGGAACCAATTAGAAGTTACTCATGAAGGTACATCACAAGTAAATGATGCAAATCTATTCCAACTGGAATCGGAGTATGAAAAATTTAGGATAGATGTTGAATAAGACATTAACTCGATGTACACACGCTTCACCAAGATCGTCAACGCTTCAAAAGCTCTTGGAAAGATCTACTCGGACGGGGACCTAGTCAGAAAAATTCTTCGCTCTCTACCTCCAAGGTTCAATCCAAAGGTGACGGCCATCTCAGAGTCATATAACCTAAGAACGCTCCAGATCGAGAACCTTATTAGGAATCTCAAAACCCATGAGGTAGAACTCTAGATTCAACACGATGAATACAACAAGGAGCTAAAGAAAAAGGCGCTGACACTAAAGTCAAAGAAGTAGAGCATCGAAGATGATAATGAAGATGAAGAAGGTCTCCTGGTGAAGAATTTCAGGAAGTTCATTAGAAATCCGGAAAGAAGAAACACCTTCCGAAAATACTTCCAAAAAGATGCTCGATGAAAAGGGTCTTCCTCTTCATCAAAGAAAGAAAAAGGAAGTGAAGAAGAAGAAGAAAGACCACCTCCGGAGTGCTATCACTGCAGAAAGACTGGGCACATTCGGAGCCAGTGCCCGAAGTATCAAAAGGAGAAAAAAGAATGATACAAAGCGAAGGAGAAAAAGAAAGTATTAAAAGCCGCAACTTGGGATGATTCTTCCTCTGAAGAATCAAGCAGATCTGAGTCAAGCGGCGAGGAGGAAGCAAGCTTATATTTAATGGCAAAAGGCAACGATGATGACACCAGTGTTCTTAGTGACACTGAGGTATCTCCTCCCACCTTTGAAGAACTTTATGATGAATTTGTTCTAACTTGCGAAGCCTATGATAAAAGTATAGAAGATAATATTATTTTAAATCATGAAAATGAATTTATCATAAAAGAAAATCATAAGCTTACAAAAAAATTAATTTCCTTTGAAAAGAGAAAGGTTTCATGTCAAGAGTGTGAGCACTCCCTATGTAAGGCAAAAGAACTTGAAGATTCTATTTCTAAGTCCCTCTCACAAATCAAAACTCTTACAAAAGAAAAGGGGGACTTAGAGAGAAAACTAAAATCCTCTCTCTTACAAATTGAAAACAATAAAAAAGACTTTGAAAATAAATGTGGCATGCTTGTTAAAGAAAATTCATCTCTTAAAAAACAAACTCATGACCTTAATATGGCCATCAAAAAAATGGAATTGGTCAAAAATCACTGGACATGATTTTGGGAAACCAATGTTATGGTTCTGGAAAATTTGGGCTCGGATATCAAAGTGAACATTACCGCCCGGCACTATCCATTAACGCCGGCGGTAGCCCATCTTTTAAAAATTCTTCTGTTTTTTCTAAAAAACAAAACTCATCTAGTAAGAGCGGTGTAGATTTTCAAAAAAGGGTCTCAACCCCCTATATTTCGTGTGCAAACTGTCATAGATTTGGACACACGTCTAGCTCTTGCAGATAATTAAAATAGGGATCTTTAAAGAAAATCTGGGTACCTAAGGCATCCACCTATTCTATAGGTGGTACATCTTGGGTATCCTGATCTTTACTCTCATCTTCTTTCTAGATTTGCTGGAAGACTAAGGAAATGGAGGATGTGTGGTACTTGGACTCGAGCTGCTCCAAGCACATGACGGGCAACAAAGCAAAGTTCCTTAGCCTAGAAAAGAAGAAAGGAGGGATCGTAACCTTTGGAGATAACGGTAAAGGAAGGATCATGGGAGTAGGTACAGTGGGTAACGAATCTTTTCTTATCTCTAATGTTCTTTATGTTAAAGGATGATAACATATAACTTAATATATATTAGTCAATTGTGTGATAAAGAATTAGATGTCTTATTTGAGTCATCCATAATTCTTTGCAAAATAGTTAATCCTAACTCAAAAGATGTTTTACTAACTGCACCTAGAATTCACAAGTTTATATAGTTTCCTTTCATGATCTTTCCAAATCATCTATAAAATGTTTTATAAATAAAAATGATGAGTTTGAACAATGGCATAGACATTTAGGTCATGCTAGCACAAAGCTCATTTTAAAGCTATCCAAAATGGAATTGATTAGAGGATTGCCTAAATTGAATGGAAATTTATCGTCATTATGTCTCCATGTCAAAAAGGAAAATTTACAAAATCCTCTTTTAAAAGCAAAAATGAAATTTCTACTACAAAACTTTTGCGATTAATTCATATGGATCTCTTTGGTCCTGTTAGCACCGCAAGTCTTGGTGGTAGGATATATACTTTTGTTCTAATAGATGATTTCTCTAGATATTGTTGGACTTTATTTCTCTCTTCCAAATCTGATGCGTTTTGCGAATTTTTAAAATTATGTACTCGTATTCAAAATGAACTAGATGTAAAAATAAAATGCATTCGCTCAGATCATGGAGGAGAATTTGAAAATGAAAATTTTAAATCTTTTTGTGAAATGTTAGGTATTAAGCATGAGTTCTCCGCTCCACGCACACCTCAACAAAATGGTGTTGTAGAAAGAAAGAATAGGACAATCCAAGAACTATCACGTATTATGCTATCTGAATATAAATTAAAAAAGTCCTTTTGGGCCGAAGCCGTAAGCACATCGTGTTATCAAAAGAAACCTAACATATCATACTTTAAAGTATTTGGTTGTAAATATTTTATTCTAAATACAAAAGATGCCTTAGAAAAGTTTGATGAAAAATGTGATGAAGGAATATTTCTCGGATACTCTTCAACTAGTAAAGCTTATAAAATATTTAACAAAAGGAGTAAGGTTGAAGAGTCTATTAATGTAAAATTTGATGAATTTATTTCTTGTGTAGAAAAACTTCCTGCAGGTACAGATGATGAACCTTTTCCATCATTAGAGCACGACGAAGAGGAACCCTCAAAAGAAGAGGATGAGGAGGCCAAGGAAGATGAATATGTGCCTCCAAGCATCTTAAACTTCTCAAAAAATCATCCAAAGGAGCTAGTTATTGGGGAACCATCTATTGAGGTAAGAACTCGATCTTCTCTTCATGAAATGTTTTCAAATATTTGCTTTGTTTCTGAAATTGAACCTAAAAATGTTTCAACCGCTTTAAATGACGAATTTTGGTTTTTGGCTATGAATGAAGAGTTGGCTCAATTTGAAAGAAATAAAGTTTGGAACCTAGTAGAACACCCATCTAATCATCCCATTGTTAGCATAAAATGGAAATTAAAAAAATAAATTAGATGGTGAATCTAGGATTACAAGAAATAAAGCTCGCTTAGTCGCTCAAGGCTTTTCTCAAATCGAGGGGGTAGATTTTGAAGAAACTTTTGCACCCGTTACTCGTTTAGAATCTATACGAATATTTGTGGCATTTGCGAGTTTTAAAAGTATAAAACTATTTCAAATGGATGTTAAAAGTGCTTTTTTAAACGGGCATCCTTATAAGTTAAGTTCAATTCAGTTCTTTATATATACTCTGCTTGCTTATACTCTGTCGTTGACCATACTACTTGTTAGATGTACATTTTATACATTTGATATATTGTTGTGATTTTATCCTTCATTACCACCTGCTTTTGCTACAACTGATTATATTGCAGCTTCTCTTCATTCCCTTCTGCCTGGTGCCTTGGAGTCGTCGGGGAGAGGAAGTGAAGCCACTTAGTCTTTACGACTAACGATTGTTATGCCACTATTTTAGGGAACCCTCAGGTGGAACAATAGCGTACAACACAGGAGGACAACCAGGCCAGGGTGATAGGGCTTGCGGCGATGATACCTTCGCTACCGTCCGTGACAGCTATGAGAGAGTGTTTGGGATCTAGCCTTAGGGCAAGTTTGAACTATGATGTTTAACAGGGCTTATGTAGCTACCTATTCTTTTGTACTATAATGAACATTATTACTTAGTTTTGAATAAATGGCTTCTTTTGTTTTTTGTATTATTGATGGGTTGGCATGATGATATTTGAGAATAGCTGGCAGGATAGGCATCTTGTGGAGGGGGCTAGCCAGTCTGCTAGCACTTCTGCAAGGAGGCTGTCCTGGGCATAATACTCCCTTCGGTCGTGTCTTGGGTTCCTGGAGGGGGGGGGGGGGGGGGTCCTACAATTGGTATCAGCTTAAAACAATCTTGAGATAAAGAAGTCCATTAAACCAACAAGCCACCCCTGCTAGCTAAATCAGTTTGAGGACAAACTGATACAGCGGAAGCGATGGTGTGCCCATGTGGGATTCACATTAAGTATGTCTACTAATCCATAGAACTAGTGCCAACCTAACTAGGACACCACCTTATTCTAACTTACCAAGATGTTTCATGGCGTATCCTAGTCAAATTCGACCTCAGGTATGGATTTGGTTGAGATATGAGGACACACAAAGTGATTATGGGAAGAGTTTAATGTGAGAGTAAATTTTCAAGTCTTACACTATAATGCACAACTTGGCTTATTGAGAGATATTACCACCTCTTACCCAGACTAATAGGATATCTGGAGGAAAAGTTGATGCACAGAAACTATTGTTGAAGTAGTAGGAGACTCGTGAGCCTAATTGTGTTGCCGATAACATGGCACTTCCCATTTTTGTTGTATTAAAGCAATCACCATGACGAATACCAGAGGTCGAATAAGAATTTGAATCCGGAATATGCCTATTTTGATTTGGTTACATGTTGACCTTGAAAAGGGTGTCGTAAATAGTAACCTTAAGGGCCTAAAGAATGGATTAAGTTCAGGATAAAACTCCGAGTCGAGGATGGTATGCCATCATAATTGTGTGCACATATAGGGTGATTGTACCATGTTGGAGGTCGAGACTCAGCCCAGGAACTCCGGGGGCTGATCTCTTCATTTATTGGGCTAGTGACCTACCGACTGGAGATTTCTCAGGGAATTTAAAATCTTCACAATTTTCAATACTGGAAAGTGGTAATCCTTGAACAATTAGTTCATCTTGAGCAGGGTGAACTGCTAACACCATGTTTTTAATCAAGAGAAAATTTCATTATCAGAATAAGAAAATAGAACATTCCAAGGATAAACATTGTTTCTCTATGACTCCCTGAGACTTTGTGAATAAGTGAGCGGGGAGAATAGTAAGCTAACCCTTGGGGGTATGTGTCTGTATTTGCCTACACGTGGACTTTTGATAACATAATCGTCTGAGACTTGATGAAATTTTGTACATACAAGAGGATATAATAAAATTTTGTATATGGATGATTGGTATGATGATGACAATATTTAAGTAGTAATAAAGACGCGGTAATGTGAGACTAGGAAATTAAAACAACATTAATCCTTGAGGTTTCGACCTAGAGAGAGGCTATGCATGCCTGAGGTACGAATAGCATGAACTTACGTTTTGAATTCCTCTCCGAATAATTACCCACAGATTTAAGAGTTGTTACATATCATCGTACCTGCCTTAGGAAGAGCTCCAGGTAGGCGGAGTTGCTGGGGGAGCATTATTCCCTTAAGTTCAGAAGTTTAATTTATAATCATTCGTGGTGAAGATAGCATGATTAATATGACTTGTTGGGTGATTTGACATCTCAACTTTATCTTAAAATAAATATGTCTTGAACGATCATTGACAGAGATGGTAGGGCGCTTGGAATTGATTGGATTTAGCTTATCATATTAGGAATTATGCCTACTTTTGGTAATCTACATAACCCATGTAGAAGGGAAATCATCTCGAACCTTGCACCTTGGTTCATGTCAAGTTCAAACATACATAAAATGTACCGGTTGATTGGATGTTATTTGTACGTGCTCTCTTCACCATGAGATGCAACGTGGTCGCCGCCGTAAAAACCTGATTTTCTACATCACGACTGATATACAAGAACGGGGATTTAAGAAACCTAGTTCAAATGTACAGGGGCTTACCCCTTCATTTATTGGACTAGTTATGTACCGACTTGGGTTTTCCCTAAATCTTATTTTGTAACGGTGTGATACAGACGTATGATATCAAGGTCTTGTTATTCGAATAATATGTGAACGATGATGATTATGCTTGGCCGACGATTAAGATATTATGCAATTTGGAAAAAGGAGTTCATAATAGTATTCACTTTAGTGTTTGATCTGGAAAGAGGATGCACATACATGAGGTACAGATAGCAGAAACTTATATGTTGAAATTATCAAAAATTGTATAACTTGTTGGATGATATAAATCTCCACCTTGTAGTGCGGAATAAGTATGACATGCACGTGATTAATATCATCAGAATAAGGAAGGAGCATGCACATCAATGATAGACTACTCCCAAAGAGACAATATGTGTTGTCTCAGATGTTTGCGTTGGAGAAGGAGGTAATTATTTAACACCCACATGAGGTGAAGTCATGACCTATTAATGCACGATGACTTCCCTTATGTGAAGAGTAGTTGCAAATTTCCAAGAGATGTAGCAATTGCCTCCAAAGCATCAAATTTTGGTCAACCTTGGAGGTTGGGGAGAATGTACAAATAAGTAAGAGTATGTGTAACAATATTTCCTCGACAAGGTAGATTTCTAGAGAGCCTGTATCATGACCCAACTGTTGAATAAGGGTTAGGGTCACAGTTGAAATATACTTTAAATAAAATGTCTAAATCACAAAAAAAATTGGTGCGACTTCTGAGTTCGCTGCAAGTCCAAGTAGGACCTAGATTAGACAAGTAGTATTAGACTCGGGTCCTCTTGTTCTGGGAAGAAAATGATGTGATTATAATCCATGCGAGGCATGGAGTCAAGATTCACCTCCTATTTGCTCCTTGGACAATGGTTCGTATTATCATCTCGTCAAATTGCTAAATATCAAAGGTCGGACAAATAATTATTTTTGTAATCATTACAAACATAAAATTTACTAATCTTGAACTTTAAGGCAATAACATTATGTTTAAGATTCCATGGGTTGAAATGAGATAATGACATGAAAATGAGGTGGTGTGATTGCGGAACTTGATTGTTATGTGACTAGAGGTCAAGAGGCGAAACATTCAGGTTGTTTGAACAATTATGATTATTTTTCCATGTCATGACATTGGGATTGTATTGATGCATAAATTTTGAAATCAAGCGAGTGTCATTTTAAGTTCTAGGAGATGTGTAGAATATATGTGATCCTTTGGATATGGACCTGATGATTTTAAGAATCAATTCATTTTGCAAAATTTAAAAAGCATATTATGCTTTTGCAGGAGGAGTCCAATTCTTATTTTGGAACATGAGTAGTAATCTTATGAGTATCAGGTCCACTGATCCTAAAAGATTTTAGACCAAGGGTGCAATGAAAGTTGATTTTCGTAATCTGACCTTCAATCTGCATAGCCCCAACCTAAATTTTGGTGAAAAAATTGTTTCTTCATTTATTGGATTTGTAACATCCCAATTCAAGTTAGACCCCTCGGGAGTGTGTTGTGCCATCGAGAGTTGACTCGGGCTCGGTAGAAGCCCTAGGACCCTGAGGTGGTCAGGTTTGAGTCACGGTCAGCAAGTGAGGATTGATTTACCCAACTCTAATTGTAATGTTGTAAGTATAAGTATGTCCTGGCAGTCCAGAAATGGGCTTTGATAGAAGTAGGTGAGATTAGTCTAGAATTTTTTTAGAAAAATGAAATGTACCAAGTCAAAATCAACGGGAGCTCCCGTCGATCCTTTAGCATCAACTGGGAATTATGTTTCACTAGGCTTTAAGTTGAAATCAACGGGACCGTCCCGTCGATCGACGGGAGCTCCCATTGATCTTCGCCATTAGCAGGGAAGATGTTTTCCCTAGGCCAGTAGAACAGTACCAATTATGAAATTCTAGGATAAAAGTAGAATTATTGTCCAATAAGGAGCTGACACCTAACTTTGGAGTTCCAAGGCATGACATGGGAAGTTGTTGTCATTAATGCTTATTAATGCAAATCAAATCCGACTCACTCTCCTCTCTTAAGCCATGAGCCCCATTCCTTCACCTTAGAGGGGTTGGTCAAATTATTTTCTCCTTCTTCTTCCACATCTTCTTCCACCCTCACACCTCAAGGAGCTCCATCAACTTTCCTTGAAGGAGCAAAGCTTGGAGAAGAAGATTTGGAGCTTGGCCGACCACCACCATGCTGCCATGGAGAAAACCTTGAACCATGGCCAAATTAAGGTGACTTCCGACACCTCTCCCTTGGTGATAGATCTTTAGATCTAATTAGGAGAGACATTGAGCTCAAAAGAGCTTGATTTGGTAAGATTAATGGAGTTTCATAGGAAGAGACCACGCTAGAATTTACGTTATAGTGCGTCGTTCGCCGTGAAGATGTCTTCGATCAACTCCTCTCTTCATTACGAAGTTAGAGGACTTGATTTCATGAAGATCGGTGGCCTAATGAGGGAGTACTGGAGGAGAGAAAGTAAAAGGGCTTAGGGATGTGCTAGAGGAAGAAGATGATGAATAGTCCCATGGTTAATGGGTTATGATATTTTAATATAGGTTTGATATTATAGATATTGCTCTGGATGAATAGTCCCGTGGTTAATAGGTTACGATATTTTAATGGGTTTGATATTATAAATATTGCCTTGGATGAATAGTCCCATGGCTAATGGGTTATGATATTTTAATATAGGTTTGATATTATAAATATTGCTCTGGATGAATAGTCCCATGATTAATGAGTTATGATATTTTAATATGGGTAGGATAATATAAATATTTCTCTTGATGAATAGTCCCATGTCAATGTGTTATGATATTTTAATTTGGCACTTAATTAATAAGGGGACACATGAATAGTGGTAACAGTCCAACAACTAAGGGAAGGAAGAATTGATCTTAACTGGAGCTGAAACTTCACGGAAAGAAAATGGGATGTGTTTAACAGAGGAGTTGTTCTTTGTTAGCTAACACCCAGCGGTAGCGCTAGCACCGGCGTTAGCGGGTCGACTTGTCGATGGGAAGGGGTAACTTCCCTTCGACACTTAATGTCGATGGGAAGGAGTGCTGATAGAATCACTAGCGCCCGGCGGTAGCGCTATCGCCGGCGCTAGCGGGGCGACATGTCGACGAGAAGAGCTAACTTCCCGTCGACTCCTAATATAGACAGGAAGGTGTGTCATCTAGATCACTAACTCCCGGCGGTAGCGTTACCGCCGACGTTAGCAAACAGAGAACTTCAAGTCCTCCTTTGGTGTGGTAGGAGTTCCTGGATTCCCATATCAATTGAGCGAGGCGTAGATGAAGGTTATGAATATTTCTTTTCTTGCCACCGAGATAGATTACGGCCCTGCCAGCTAAGTGAGAGCCTAGTCAAGAGACCCGTTTAAGACGATCCAACTAGTACACTTTCACATGCCTCCCCCATTCGGGAATCAACCCGAATCACCGGATAGTGATAGACCGACAGCGGGGTTGACCTAGAGAAGTCGAGCACTTCAAGAACCCTTGTCAGCCTCTCTAGAGATCAACCTGAACCCGCCGGCTAGTGATAGCCCGACAGTGGAATCGATCTGGGGCACTCCAGTACCTCAAGAAACCTTGTCAGCCTCTCCAGAGATCAACCTGAACCCATCGACTAGTGAGAGCGCAACAGCGGAATCGATCTGGGGCATTCTAGCACCTCAAGAAACCTTGCCAGCCTCTCCAGAGATCAACCTGAACCCACCGGCTAGTGAGATCCCGTTAGCAGAATCGATATGGGGAATTCCAACACCTAAAGAAACCTTGCCAACCTCTCTAGAGATCAACCTGAATTGACTGGCTAGTGAGAGCCCGATAGTGGAATCGATCTAGGGCATTCCAGCACCTAAAGAAACCTTGCCAGCCTCTCCAGAGATCAACAAGAACCCACCAGCTAGTGAGAGCCCGGAAGTGGAATCGATCAGAGGCATTCCAGCACCTCAAGAAACCATGCCAGCCTCTCCAGAGATCAACCTGAACCCACCGGCTAGTGAGCGCCCGACAGCGGAATCGATTTGGGGCATTCCAGAACCTCAAGAAACCTTGCCAGCCTCCTCAGAGATCAACCTGAACCCACTGGATAGTGAGAGTCGGGCAGCGGAATCAATCTGGGGCATTCCAACACCTCATGAAACCTTGAATGGGCCCAACATTAGAAAAGAATAATTTTCGACACAAAATAAGTTAATAAATGAGTTCAATGGTAGAAACATTTCAAATCATCCCCGCTCCAAGTTTGACTGAGGGGTACCCCGTCCACATCCTGGAGGTGAAACTCCCAAACTTGAGTGCCTCCTTTACAACATGAGGACCTTCTAAGTTGGGATTTAGCTTTCCAACCGCGGCTCCCCTTCCGGCCGCATCAACCTTTTTCAGGACCAAGTCCCCCTTTTCGAACTGCTTTACCTAGATATGCTTGTCGAAGTATCGGACCATCCGCCGCTTGACCTCCTCTTGCCAAATGGCTGCCAGGTCTCGGAGCTCTTCCACCAAGTCCAACGACAACATTTGTTCATCTTCATTTTCCACTCTCCATTCCTCGTCTCTTTCACCCGCGATGACCCCCCTGGGTGATTTTACCTCGAACTCTATGGGAAGCACGATCTCGGACCCATGGGAGAGTTTGAAAGGGGTCTCCCCTGTGGCGGTGTTTGGCGCTGTTCTTAGGGACCATATGACCGAGGGCAGTTGTTCCACCCAGCTACCTCTCAGGTTCTCGGCCTTCTTTTGTATCAAATTCACGATCACCTTGTTCGCGGACTCCACCTATACATTGCTCCTCGGATGGTGGACTAACGCAAAGCGGAGATCTATACCCAGCTGACTGCAAAAACTGATGAACTCATCGCTGGTGAACTGTGGCCCATGGTCCGTGACGATGGCTAACGGAAGTCCATGTCGACAAATTATTTCCCCCCACACAAAATTTCTCACCACCTGAGAAGTTACCATAGCCAGCACCTTCACCTCCAGCCACTTGGAGAAATAGTCAATCATAATTAGCAGGAACTTCCTTTGACCACTGGCCTGGGGGAATGGACCCACCAAGTCCAACCCCCATATTGCAAACGGCCATGGAGTTGTGATGGTTCGAAGCCTCTTGGCCGAAAGTAGTTGGAGGGGAGCATATAGCTGGCACTTGGAGCACCCCTTCACAAACTCTACCGCATCCTTGCTAAGGGTAGGCCAAAAGTAACCTTGCCTCAACACCCTTCCTTCCAGGGTCCTGTTCCACGAGTGTCTTCCACATTCGCCGGAGTAGATCTCCTCTAGAACCCTCGGGGCCTCCTCTTCTGACTCACAATGGGCCAAGAGCCCCGAGAGAGTCTTCCGGTATAATCCTCCTGCATGTAAAGAATAATATGTTGATTTATACCTGAACCGCCTCTTGTCCATATCTCCTTCCGGGAACTCCCCCGAGGTTAGGAAGGTGATGAAGGGATCCATCCATGAGACACGCCGGTCTACTTCCATCAACTCGCCTTCTTTGATGGACAGTCAAAAGAGTTCTGACACCATTCCCCCTTTCTTGGGACTGAACTTGGCCAGGAGATCCGCCGGGAAGCTATCCTCCCTCGGCACATGTTGAATCAAGAAGGTGTTAAATTATCTGATGATGCCCTTGACCTTCTCTAGGTACCGTAAGAGAGTTAGTTCCTTCGCCTCAAACTCTCCCCTGATTTGACATGCCACCACCATGGAGTCCGTCGAGACTTCCACGTCCTGCACACCCAGCTCCCGAGCCAGACGAACCCCACTATTACTGCCTCGTACTTAGCCTGGTTGTTGGTGAGAGGGAAATGAATGCTAACTGCTTGCTCGATTCTTGTTCCATGGGGGCTTACTAGGATTACTCCCATCCGAAGGAATTCTTCCCAGATGCACCGTCAACCAATATCTTCCATTCCATCGAGGGAGTTAGCGCGAGCTCCTCCACCTCGGCCACGTAGTCGGCCAAGAAATATGTCCCCGCTTGCGCCTTGATGGATAGCCAAGGAACAAACGAGATGTCGAACTCTCTCATCTCCATCGACCACTTGGCCAACCTACCTGAATGCTCCACCCCTTCCATGATGTTGCGAAGGGGATGGTCGGTCACCCCCTTGATGGAGTGTGCCTGGAAGTAGGGTCGGAGCTTTCGGGCCGACACCACCAGGGCGAAGGCTAGATTCTCTAAGATGGGGCATCTGAGCTCCGCCTTCCTCAACAACCTGCTGACATAATAGATTGGGAGTTGTTTCTTACCTTCTTCCTGGACCAACACAGAGCTTACCGCCTCGGACCCTACCCCGAGGTACATGGATAGATCCTCCTCCTGCCTCAGTCCCTGGAGTAGCGGGGCCTAGGTCTGCTACTCCTTTAGCGCCTGGAACGCCCCTTCGCACTCGGGAGTCCATTCAAACTTTTGGTTTCCTTGGAGCACCTTGAAGAAAGGTGAGAACTTCTCTCCAGCCCTAGAGAGGAACCTACTCAGTCGACCAGTTTTCTTGTGAGGCGCTGGACCTCCTTCACATTCCTTGGCGATCCCAGCTCCAAGATTGCCTTTATCTTGTCAGGGTTGGGCTCCACCTCGGTCGGGGTGAGTAAGTGGCCTAAGAATTTCCCCCGATTTGCCTGATGACACACTTCTGGTGGTTGAGCCTCATCTTGTACTTCCTCAGGGTTTCGAAGGTCTCTTCAAGGTCCCGAAGGTGGGATTCGAGATCTCGGCTTTTGATCATGAGGTGATCCACATACACCTCAAGGTTCCTCCCATTTTGCTCGCGGAAGACCATGTCCATCATTCGCTGGTATGTTGCTCCTGCATTTTTCAACCCAAAGGGCATCATCCTATAATAGTAGCATCCATCACCTATAAGGAATGAAACATCCTTGATGTCGGGTGGATGCATCTGGATCTGATGGTAACCTGAAAAAGCAACTAGAAAACTCATTAGAGAAAAACCGACGGCTGAGTCAACCAACGCGTTGATTTGAGGCAGAGGGTAGCAATCCTTGGGTCATGATTTATTCAATAAAGAAAAGTTGACACACATCCTCTACCTGTCGTCCCCTTTTTTGCCATCACCACATTGGAGACCCAGCCTGAGTACTGGATCTCAGATACAAAACCTGCCTCATGGAGCTTGCTCACCTCCTCCCGGATGGGCACCTCCAGCTTGTCGGCGATGGACCTCTTCTTCTGTCGGATGGGGTGATTGTCAGGGTCAAGTTTGAGACAGTGGCAAGCCACATCCACATCGATCCCTGACATTTCTACTGCACTCCAAGCGAAGACATCCACATTCTCTTGGACGTATGTTAGGATCCTCCTCTGGTCCTCGGGACTGAGCTTCCAGCTCCACGATTCTCTACACGGCCTCCAGCCTAGATTGCTCCCCCAATGACCCTCCTTCTCTACTTCATAACCAAAAGTTTCGGTCTCTTCCTCCTCCATCCTCTCCTCTCGGATTTCCCATAGCTCCCTCGCCCCTTCCTCCTGGGATTGACCTCATTCTTCCCCTTCTTCTCCCCTCTCCTCTGCTTCAGGCCCTTCCATGACCCCCTCCTCTACATTCCACCTCTCCAGCTACCGATCTATCTCCTCTGCCTCAGCCTGCCAGATGACGGCGTTAACCGCGGTGATGTAACAATACCTTGTCACCTTTGGGTCCCCTCTCACCCAGACTTGAATCCCGCCCACACTGAACTTCAGGCACTGGTGGGATGAGGAGGGGATGCATCGGAACGCATTGATGAGGGGCCACCTGAAGATAGCATTGTAGCTGCTTGGAGCATCAAAGACGATGAACCAGCAGTTATGGGACTGTCCCCCCAAGCTCACGTGGAGTCCTACTCCTCCCTCCACCTCCTTCCTCTCCCATGAGAACCCAAACAAGGGTCCATCCAAGGTTAGCACCCTTCTTGCCTCCACCTTTATCTCGTCGAATGCCTTCTCAAAGATGACGTTGACCGAGGTCCCGTTATCCACGAGGATCCGGGAGACGGTGAAGTTCTCAATGGTCGTCTGGATGACCAACGCATCACAGAACGGGTCCTCATGACCCAGAATATCCTTCTGAGAGAAGGTGATCCTTTCTGTTGGGGTGGGGATTGAGAGGTCGAAGATACGCTCTGATGGTATATGGTGTGGAGGCTCGCCTTCTGGGTTGCCTCGATCCCAACACCCCATGGATCACTCTGATCCCTCCTCGACTCCCCATATCGGTCCGATCTTCACACCTTTCCTCCTCCTCCTCTATGGGCAGAACTTCCTCGATCCTCACCAGTCGCTGCTGCTACTGCGCCGGAGCTCTTGCTCCCCTCATCTCCAAGAAATCTGGCAGGGGGCCGTCACGTGACCCTCCTCCTGGTGGAAGTCACAATAGGGCAACGCCACCCCCTTCTTTTGGCCTCCGAGACACTATTCCTCCTCTTTACCCCCACTCTGACTCCTTTTCCTCCTCTTCCACGCCCGATTGCCATAGCTTATTGAGGCGGGGGGAGGCATCAGCCTCGGACCCTGCCTCCATCTTAACTGTTGAGGTCTCCCTTGACCTCCTTGGAAGTTACCCCCTCCTTGGGCGAAGCCTCTCCCCAGGCCCTGTACGACTCCTCCCTACTACCTCCACCCTAACTCCGAGGCTCGAGGCTCTTCTCTTCTCCTACTCTCCTGCTGTCTGACTTCTGGCACGTTCAGCTTCGCCAACCTTCTCATGAACTCCAGGTTGGTTGCCTCGCTCTCAATTTCCTCCGCCGCCCTCTCCATCAACTCATCGAAGCACATGTGGGCCTTCCTCTTCAAACTCATCTTGAAGAACCCCTCCCGCAGCCCCACCGTGAAGGCAAGCTGGAGGGTGAATCCCGGTACCTCCTAGATGAGGAGGAGATCCTCGTGGAAATGGTGAACATTGTGGTCCAACGACTCCACTGGGCCCCGCCTGATCTTGAAGAGTTCCTCGGCGTCCTTATTCCTCTTCTTTGAGGTCGAGAAGCAGAGCAGGAAGCTACGACATTGATCTTCAATCGCATAGATCGACCCCCTCGGGAGCTGGTGAAACCAGTCCCTTGCATTATCCTTCAAGGACATTGCGAAGAGTCAACAATTAAAGGCGTCTGACATGGGTTTGAGGGAGACCATATCCTCAAACCACTGCAGGTGCTGGACGGGGTCATCCTTGCCGGTGTAATACATCATATCCGTCTCCCTGAACCCTTCCGGGAGTGGTGTCGAGAGCACCAGCTCGCAGAATGGGCTTCCCCCACTCGCTGCTCTCGCCTGCTCGGCTCACCCTACGAGTTCTTTGACTGGTCCCGGGCTTGCCAGAATGGTTCTCACTGGACTAGCGCTAGCCGAGAGGGCGCTCACCGTGCTAGCGCTCGCCGAGCTTGGGAAAAGCTCTCGCCCGATGAGGTCTCGCCCTGGCGCCTCGCTAGCCACCTCTTTACCTGCTCTCTGCCCCGGGGCATACTCGTCGACCCCCGGCGGCGGCATGATCTGAGGTGTTGGGGTTGCGAACTTGCTTCGTGCCGCGGTGAAGGCGAGGTTGATGGTCTCGAGCACCTTCCTCTGGAGATCCGCCAGCATCCCTGCTATCATCGGCGGACCAGATGGTGGCGAACCACCCAAATTGGCCTCTCACTGACCCTCTCCAGCCATGTTACTTCCTTGAGAATTTCTTGTGCTAGCTGAGTTCCACGCTCACCGCACCAAAAATGTTGGAACCGAGAATCGACCCAACAAGGAGTTCAGACCCCTGAAAGGGGGCAGCTAGCACTTACTGATCCCATGGAGGAACCTGACTGAAGACTTAGAGCTAAAAAAATGACCCTTGGCTATAGTGTGGAGGTCCCACCACATACCCGAAAGATCTTTAGAGCACTTCCCCTCCTAAGCCAGAACTAAAGTCGGGCACCTCGGAGAGCTGAAGGAGCTAACCAAAGGCGTCCTAAGGAGAAGCAAAAGATCTGGAATGCTCTCCAAAGGTGCCCTTTTGGGTCTATTTATAGCTTTTCCTCACTAGTGTGTGGATAGCGCAACTCCACCTTTTGGTTTTGCTAGACGCACCCAAACTGGTCTGCTAACAACCAAACTCTGCTATTCTGGAGGGCTATTGGTAGCCCACCAAGGGTATCAGGGTAAATTCACCTATAGACCCTTGCTAGGAGAATGGCCCGTGAAGACGCCACTCACCTTTCTCCCTGTGAGCTGGGCTCGCGAGATCTCCTCTTGCGAGTGGAGGCGATCCCCCACTCGCCTCGCCAGACTAGTACCACAAGACCTTACTTGACTCGCTCTGGCTAAATGCACCCCAGGGCGATGCTAGGCTGTCTCACCTCGCCATGCGCTACTCGCGAGACCGGCTTTCTGATTTGCCTCGCTTCTCCTTGGGCGGATGCTCACCGCGAGTTGGCGAGTACTCTATGACCCGCCTATAGTCGATTTCCCTTTTCATCCCCTTGGCGAACACTGGGTTGTACAATTAGATTGCTAATTGAGTTCTCATGTTCATGTAGGATGACTTAGAGTAAAATGTGTATTTTCCGCTGCGTATAATTATACTTTCTTAGTTGTGTACTAGATCATCCACTAAACTGAGGGACACAGTGTTTGAAACCTTCAAACTTAAATTATGTTTTAAACATAAAGTTTATCTTTTATAAGGAAAGGTGGGAAGATAAATCTGCCTGAGCGTCTGCAGTTGTCCCCTGCACGGTGTGACATCATGACGCGTATTTTCTCTTACTCTGATAATACTTTTATATATTGAGAAAATGCTGGTTGTGACAGTTGGTATCAGAGGGAGGTTTGATCGATTGTTGGACAGTTAGTCAAACAGCCATCTATTTTATGAATCTGTTTCATTGCATACACACACCAAAGTGTCATCCGTATGTCTTGACTGAAGCATGAACACTACACTCATAACATGATAAGAAGTATACATGGCATATTATGTAGTATGGGATGCATAAGTATGTGTCTGTAAATGGATCCTCATAGGTGTGACAATATGTGACTGTTAAGTTGTATGAGCGGCTTAACATTATCCCATGGATGTTACTAGATGCTACTTTCGTTACATGCGATATTATATAGTATGGGATGCATAGTATTTCATATGTACGCCACTCATAACATGCACTAAGGCTTTCATTAGAATGTATAGCACAACATACACATCATAACATAGCATTAGCACCTGTGCCAAGTTAAAGGTATACATGCATGATGACACTCGTAGACACATGATTTGAAATGAAAATTAAGACATTCATGCAAACATATGATATGCACTAGAGTCAAAAGGATGATAGTATATCATCCTAAGTTAGGGCATAACATCATTAGTGAAAACCCCAGAGCAAGATAGTAGCAAGAGCAAGTGTCTTCACTTTTTTTTGTCCTTAGTTAAGTAATCCTAGCTCTTTGCTGAGTTTTGACGTGACGTTCATTTGTGTTCTTAGAAAATGGCACTGAAGCGGGTTGCGACGAGGTCAACTCCCCAGTCTGAGGGTGAGTCTTCGGGTGCGCAAAGTGAAGCCATGATTGAAGGTCTGTGCCAGAGTAATGAGGCTCTATCAAGGCAGTTGGTCGCAATGCAATCGTTGATTCAGACATTGATGATTGTCACCTCTGGGTAGCAGCCTGAGGTGCAGAACCCAACTATGGGTCAGACTGTACCTGTTCCTCCTGCTCTTTTAGTGCCTCTAGTTCTGCTTCCACTATAGATGAATTTCATATCGCATTTTCAGCGATTAGGACCCCCTACGTATGACGGAAGAGCTGATTTCATGGCTTTAGATGATTGGTTGATTGCCATCGAAGAAATGTTTTCGTATTCGAGAATCTCTGCGGGCCAGAAGGTGATGGTAGATGCTTACCAGCTGAAGGGACTTGCTAAGAGCTGGTGGATCAGGGAGAGAGTGCCTCACAGGAGGATGTTCATGGGAGTCATTCAAGGCATTGTTACTGAAGAAGTTCCTGCCGTCGGTCGAGCAAGACCGTCTGATGAACAATTTTCTGCACCTGAAGTAGAGGCAACTCACGGTTAGTGAGTATGAGATTGAATTTAGTAAGTTGAGCAAGTTTGCTCCAAACTTAGTATCCTCTTAGGCAGGAAGGGTGAAGCGATTTTTGCGAGGACTTTGTAACGACATGCAGCAGTTGACTAGTGCGTACACATCTGAAAGTTATGCATGGGTGAGACCATGAGAAAGGAAAAGAGAAAGGTCGAGGGCGGTGGAAGCCCCAATGTATCTGGCCCGGCTCCGAAGAAGAGAGACAACGAAGTTTGCAATTTTTGTGGTCGCCCTAGCCATCCATACGAAAAATGTTTCAAGAGATTGGGGGCTAAGAAGCAGCAACAAGTTCTGGCAATTTAGGGCACTCCCAAAGGAGATCTAATCTATACTTCTTGTTAGCAGAAGGGGAATGATGTTGCCCGTTGTTGGTCAAAGGACAAGGTCTGTTCCCAGTGTGTACAGAAGGGCAAATTAAGCCTAAATGCCCGCAATTCCAGCCCACATTGCATCCAGTGCCACTTCAGGCTTTGCCTCTGTCACAGCTGCAACATCAAGATCAAGGGAGGGGCAAGTTAAATGTGGTGACCAGGGAAGAAGCGCAGACTTCCACCTAGGTGATTTTAGGTTAGGTCCAAACCTACCTCTTAACCTTTAGCTTTACATATCCAATTTTATAGGAGAATTTAAGGTAAAGAACCATTGGGCGCGGATCCTTTTCGATTCTGGTGCTACCCACTCATTCACGGCTAGGACTTTTGTAGAGCGCCATCATTTGACACTCGATCAAATTGGCGATCCGTTTCGTGTTAAGTTTCCCTCTAGCGACTCTGTGGTGTCGAGCCAGGGTATCCAGAGTTGTTCTATCCTCTTAGGTGATTTCTTAGCTTTTGCTGATCTAAAAGCACTAGACCTGGTAGAGTTCGATGTGATTTTGGGCATGGGCTAGTTGTCTAGATATGAGGATGTTATCCAATGCAAGGTAAAGCGTTTGGACTTCAAGATGAACAACGGTCAATCATGAGTGTGCATGGCTTTCCACGCCAGGTCTCCCTGATTATTTAAGCGGTATGTGCTCGAAAACCTTTAGATTCCGGTAGTTTTGCTTACCTTGTTTCTATGTTAGAAACAGTTAGTAGTTTGCCGTGTGTCGAGGAGATTTTTGTAGTGTGAGAGTTCCCCGATGTTTTCCCAGTTAGTCTCCCTAGTCTTCCGCCTGAGAGAAATGTGGAGTTTGTTATTGACCTCGAGCCGGTTACTCGTCCTATTGCCAAGGCACCGTACCGTATAACCCCGCGTGAGCTGGAAGAGTTGCGTACCCAGCTAGATGAACTGCTGCAGTGTGGTTTCATTAGGCCAAGTTCATCGTCGTGGGGAGCTCCAGTTCTATTTGTGAAGAAGAACGATGGTTTTATGAGGTTGTGCATAGAATATAGAGAGCTGAACAAGGTAACCATCAAAAACAGATATCCATTGCCTATAATTGATGACCTATTTGATCAGTTGCGTGGTAGTTCGGTGTTTTCAAAGATTGATCTCGTTCAGACTACCATCAGTTGCGGATCCGTGAGTCAGATGTTCTGTGGACTGCTTTTCATTCTCGACATGAACATTTTGAGTTCTTAGTGATGTCCTTTGGGTTGACAAATGCACCCTCTGTGTTTATGGATATGATGAATATAGTGTTCAAGGATTTCTTAGATCGCTTCATGGTCATTTTCATTAATGACGTTCTAGTGTATTCTCGGATTGCTGAGGAGCATGCTGAGTACTTGCGTTTGGTTCTATCTACCTTGAGAGAGCATAAGTTGTATGCTAAGCTAAGTAAGTGTGAGTTTTGGCTCTCTCAAGTATTCTTCTTGGGTCATATAATGGGTAAAGACGGAATTTGCGTGGACCCAGAAAAGATAACTGCAGTCATGTATTGGAAGAGACCTACTACGCCTAAGGAGATAAAGAGCGTCTTAGGGTTGGCAGGATATTATAGAAGATTTATGGAGGGATTTTCTGTGTTGTCTGCGCCACTGACTAAGCTTACGCAGAAGAATGCAGCGTTTGTATGGGGTGATAAGTGCGAAGAAGCCTTCCAGGAATTGAAAAAGAGATTGTGCACCGCTCCTGTTTTGACTTTACCTATCGAGGGAATGGAGTATGTTGTTTATGTAGACGCATCTCACGCTGGGCTTGGGTGCGTTTTGATGCAAGAAGGAAAGGTAATTGCGTATAGGTTAAGACAACTGAAGATTCATGAAAGGAATTATCCTATGCATGATTTGGAATCTGCGGCAATAATCTAAGCCTTGAAACTTTGGAGACATTTATTGTATGACGCATTGTGCAAGATTTATACGGACCATAAGAGTTTAAAATACGTCTTCACTCAGAAGGATTTGAACTTGCGCCGGCGTAGGTGGTTAGAGTATGTTGCAGACTATGAATTCAATATTTTTTATCATCCGGGCAAAGCCAATGTGGTGGCTGACGCCCTGAGTAGAAAGACCGCGTCTTCAGCCTCTCCGTGTAGTCTTTAGTGGAAGAGTTTTTACTGATGGATATCTCAGTTTTCAGTAGTAGCACACCGTGTAGCTTAGAAGCTGAGGATCCTTCATGGATTACCCTCACGAGGATGCATCAGAAAGAAGATCTGGATTTGCAGCACCTCCGAGGCAGAACCGAAAAAGAAGAATTACCGGATTTCTCCATTGATGAGGCTGGTACCTTGAAGTTCCAAGGTAGGTATTGCATTCCTCATATTGGCAATATTCGGACAAGGATTTGTAAGGAAGCACTTGGATCTAGTGTTGCCTACCACCATGGTTCTAAAAAGATGTATCAAGATTTGGAGCAGATCATTTGGTGGTCAGGAATGAAGAATGATAATGCTAAGTTCGTATCTAAATGTTATACCTGTCAGCGTGTCAAGGCAGTTCACAAAAGGCATGGAGGTAAGTTGAACCCCTTGGATATTCCAAGTTAGAAGTGGGAGAGTATTTCTATGGACTTCATTACCGGTTTGCCTAGATCTCCCCGAGGGCATGATTCTGTATGGGTTATTGTGGATAGATTAACAAAGTGCGCTCATTTTGTACCTTTCAAAATTGTTTATTCGATGGAGAATATATCAGAGCTTTATTTAGATGAGGTCATCAGGTTGCACGGTGGGCCCTTGAGTATTGTGTTAGATCGGTATTCCAGGTATATGTCTCATCTCTGGAAGAGCTTGCGGGGAGCTTTAGGCACTGACCTCAGATTTTCTACCGCTTATCATCCGCAGACGAATGGTCAGATAGAGAGAGTTAACCAGATTGTGGAGGATATGATTAGATGTTATATCCTAGACCATGGTGGATCATGGGACCAACGTCTTAGACTCATGGAGTTTGCGTATAATAATAATAATTATCAAGAGAGTTTACAGATGACCCCTTTGAGGCTTTGTATGGGAGACGTTATCGAACTCCCCTGTTTTGGGCCGAGGTTGGTGATAGATCGTGGTTGGGTCCGGAAGCCTTGGAAGAAATGAGTATCTCTGTTACAAAAAGTGTGTGAATCAGCGAATGGTTGACTTGGAATTCGCAGTTGGGTACATGGTTTTTATGAAGGTTTCTCCGATGCCAGGTGTAAAGAGATTTGGAAAGAACCACAAGTTGGATGCCTGGTATGTGGGACCTTTCCAGGTTGTTGAGCGCATTAGAGTCTCAACTTATAGGCTGGACTTGCCTGCTTCTTTCCCAGGTGTCCATGATGTTTTTTATGTGATCCAGTTGAGAAAGTGCGTAAGTAGTGATCGCCATGTCCTTGACTTGGTGCCCCAGTTACAAACTAATCTTTCTTTTGTCGAAGAACCTATCCGCATTCTAGAGACTCAGGATCGAGTGTTGCAGAAGAAGACAATTCCTATGGTCAAAATCCTTTGGCGAAACCATGACGTCGAGAGCGTGACTTGGGAGATGGAATCTGTTATGAGGAAATCTCATCCTCTTCTCTTCTCTTAGTTTTCTTCAGTAAGTTCTCTTCTATTTGATGAGGTTGTTGTTCTGTTCGTTTATCTCTTAAGTTCATTTGCGTTCTAAGTTTCGGGGCGAAACTTCTTTTTAGGGGGGGTCGCTGTAACGCCCCTGAATTTCTGATAATTTAATTAAATAATATTTCAGTGAGATAATGATGTAAGGGCGTTACGTTAGCGTGAAATTGGGGGTGCTTGCCAAACGGTAGGAATTTCGGAGATTAGAAAAGTTAAAATAATTAATTTTATCGAAATTGTAAAGTTTCGTTGTTGTAAATTATGCCATTTAAATAATAACTCATGATCGGCTCATCCAACTCTGATTTTGACTTCGCTGTTAGTTTCAGAGGACCGATATTTACCTACGGTGCGAATTTCGTGAAAATCCGGGTTAGTCTTGTCCAAATCAGAAAGTTAAGGTTAACGTTGAAACCAAAACTTGGTCTCTCGTGGAGTTCGGGGTCCCTAAAAGAGGGGGTGACCCCACACTTACTTTTCTCAAGGGAGAGCACTAGGCCAAAGACTTAAGGAACTAGAAATAGGACCGAGGGCTCAGCGAGGAGGTCCACCACACACCTAGAAGATCTTGGGGAGAGAGTAGCCAAAAGAAAAAAGTTCCTCCAAAAGGTGCCCCCTTGGTCCTATTTATAGATTTCTGAACTTGGTCAGCCAATAGCCAGATTTTGGACTAAGAGATTACAAAAATACCCCCCAGTTTGGCCTGCTAACAGCTGAATCCCACTGTTCCGAGATGCTAAACGCTGACCGCCTCCTCTTCTTAGGACTGGGAGAGAGAGGGCAGGCCACCTCCCCAGCTCGCCCCCCCCCCCCCCTCCCCCCTCCTGGGGCTGGGTGAGTGGGAGGCCGCCCGCCTCCCCAGTACGCCCCCCTCACTGGGCTGGGCGAGCGGGAGGCCGCCCGCCTCTCCAGCTCTCCCTCCTCTTTGGGGCTGGGCGGGCGGGAGGACGCCCGCCTCCCCTTCTCGCCCCCCTCCCTGGGGCTGGGTGAGCGGGAGGCCGCCCGCCTCCCCTGCTCGCCCTCCTCTTTGGGGTTGGGCGAGCGGGAGACCGCCCGGCTCGCCTGCTCGCCCCCCTCCTTTCTGGGTCTGCCCAGAAGTTCTCCCACTCCCCTCTTTGACTGGAGTAGTGCTAAAAAATGTTGGGCCTAATGACATCTTGGGCCCCGGGGACCCACTCGGCGAATACATGGTTGTACACAATCCCCGCTCTTTTTGAGTGGGTTACACGCTCGGAAATAAAAGTCCAACCCTGCATATTCGGCGAGTGGCACCGAGTGAAGTTGAGAAGACTCCACATCGTCCCGGGAAAAATTTACTTAACCTCCCAGAGAGGCAAATCTTGCCCTGCCGGTTAGTGAGAGCCCGGTTAGCGGAACTATCTCGAGGGTAAAAACTACTTAGCCTCCTCGAGAGGTCAACCTGCTGACGCGCGAATTCCTACATCGCTTATAGGCGGGAGCAAAACGTGGTCTGAACAGCAGTGAACCGGTCGTTGTCAAGTAATAATATGAGGAAGTAAATCCCCAAGTACAAATCTCTCAAGGAACACAGTAAGGTGGAGTTAACAAATCAAGGAGGACTTGAGATCGAAGTCCTTGTGGCAGATGGAATGCGGACGAAAAAAATTTTGGTTTTGTAAATAAAATAAAATAACTACAACTACTCCTATGCAATGCTGTTATGCAATGCTTTGCTTGGCGAGATGGAAACTAGGCAGGCCTTGAGCGCACTACTTCGCAAGGTGGATGGTCGGTAGGCAAGCGGATGAGGTGAATAAGTGCAGAATCGAACTGTGTAGGCCTTGAGCGCACTGCTTCGTGAGGCGAATGGATTACACGGGCAGCTATGCCACGCTTCGCTAGGCGGATGGACGAGTAGGCACACAGAATAGAAGAGTAGTCAAGCGGAATGGAAGAGAAGGCTTGCGGAATGGGCGAGTAGGCTAGCAGAATGAAGTGGAGGGTGGAGTGGATTTGGTGGCGCACATCAAATACATAAATAAACAAGATAATTTCATAAAAATGAAATAAACATTACAAAGCAAGGTTTATAGTGCACATCATCAAATAATAAAGATTACATTCATATACATCTACACAAGTTAGAGAAAAAGGCAATATATACGACCGAATCTGGAGGCTTATTGTAGATTCTTGGCAGGAATCGTCGGATTGTCAATCCGTGTCCTAGATCAGTCCCAACTATCATCCGGGGTAGAGGAGGGCTGTCACTTCCTCCCAATGGACCCATATTCTCTGGTAAACTACAATCCGGTCACGTCCGATGCGAAGAACTCTTTGCTTGGCGATGAAGATGAGGGTGGAATTCTCTCCTTGAAGCACTTGGATGATGGAGGCGGCCGAGAGGATGCTCCGACTTTAGATTTGCAAGGAAATGGTGGCCAGAGCTCCTCCTTAAGGTGGGCGGCGATGGAGCGGCGAAAATGGCGCAACTGGAACCCTTCGGGCGCGGGAAAGATGATCAATCCGGTCTAAGGCGAGATCTGTAGCATTTATAATAAAACACTCAGAAATTGGTCACGCACAGTCGAACGCACGACCGTGCATGAACCGTGCATTATTAACGAAGAAATAAGCCCTGGAAGAAGAAGAAGCAGCGCTCGTGCGTTTTACTCATGCACGGTCAAAGTTGCCCGTGCGTAAAAATGCCTGATCAAAGACAGAACATCATTTTCCACCATAGATGAGAGCGCACGATCGCATCCGACCGTGCGTCAAGGAAACACACGACTGTGCGATTCATGTAGACATGAAATCTGGGTAAAATTGGATGAACCGTCCACCTGCATAACACCAAACAACAATCACACAGCTGGGAATACCCTTCCAGCTCAATCCAAATACAGAAAAAGGGTTGGGGAGCACCATGTGCTTACCCCCAACAAACATAGCGCGCAATTTCACACCACAATGGGCCAAAACATAGCACTTAAAGTGAAAGTGTGAACGAGTACAATATAAGCAATTCATGGCTGAAAGTGTAGTGCAAATGCAAGAAAACAAGCCCAGATGAGTCCGAAAATCACAATATAAATGAGACTCATCACCTGCCCTACTGGCTAGTGAGAGCCCGGCTAGCGGAGCCATCCTGGGAAAAAAACTACGTAGCCTCCCCGAGAGGTCAACCTGCCCTGCCGGCTAGTGAGATCCCGACTAGCGGAACCATCCCGGGGCCAAGTACTTTTAAAACCTCCGGCTACCGAGCGGTCCCCGGCCCTGCCAGCTTGGTGGGAGCCTGGTCAGCGGGCCAGGGTCGGGGCTAAGTACTATGAAAACATCCAGCCACCGAGCGGTACTCGGCCCTGCCAGCTTGGTGGAGCCTGGTCAGTAGGGCAGCGTCGGGGCTAAGTACTTTGAAAACCTCCAGCCACCGAGCGGTCCCCGGCCCTGCCAGCTTGGCGGGAGCCTGATCAGCGGGCCAATGTTGGGGCAAAGTACTTTGAAAACCTCCGGCCATTGAGCGGTCCCCAGCCCTACCATCTTGGTGGGAGCCTGGTCAGCGGGCCAGCGTCATGGCTAAGTACTTTGAAAACCTCCGGCCACCGAGTGGTCCTCGACCCTGACAGCTTGGTGGCAGCCTGGTCAGCGGGCCAGCATCGGGGCTAAGTACTTTTAAAACCTCCGGCAACTGAGCTGTACCCGACCGTGCTAGCTTGGTGGGAGCCTGGTCAGCGGGCCAGCATCAGGGCTAAGTACTTTGAAAACCTCCGGCCACCGAGCGGTCCCCGGCCCTGCCAGCTTGATGGGAGCCTGGTCAGCGGGCTAGCGTCGGGGCTAAGTACTTTAAGAACCTCCTGCCACCGAGCGGTCCCTGACCCTGCCAACTTGGTGGGAGCCTGGTCAGCGGGCCAGTGTCGGGGCTAAGTACTTTGAAAACCTCTGGCCACCGAGCGGTCCCCGGCCCTGCCAGCTTGGTGGGAGCCTGGTCAGCAGGCCAACATCGGGGCTATCCATTTCAAAAATTACTTGTCACCTTGTCGGCCTCTCTGCTAGATCAACCTGACCCACCGGCTAGTGAGAGCCCGGCAGCAGGATCGTCCGAGGCATTCCAGCATAAAATACTTGTCACCTTGCCAGCCTCTCTGCGAGATCAACCTCAACCACCGGCTAGTGAGAGCCTAGCAGCGGGATCGTCTGGGGCATTCCAGCGTAAAATACTTCTCACCTTGCCAGCCTCTCTGCAAGATCAACCTGACCCACCGGCTAGTGAGAGCCCGGCAGCAGGATCGTCTGGGACATTCCAACATAAAATTAAAAGGCTAAACCTTTTTAGGGTTTAGTAAGTTGTTCGACTTGGAGAAAACCCGAGAGAAGAATGGAAGCGAACGACGATCGACGACTTGCAATTTCCGATGGCATGCCTTTACCCGTGCATGAAATTTCTCGCCGACCGGTAGATCAAGAGGAATCGTTCCTTTGGGATCTATTCGTTGCTTCTGTAGATCGAAGGGAATCGTTCCCGAAAGATCGTGTCGCGCCCTTAGATCGACGGGAAGCGTTCCCATTCGGTTCTAGTCGCAATCGTTGAAGTCGCCTCCTCTCCTTTAACAGATCTAGTAATCTATGGAGACGTAGAGGCACTCCTTCTCCGATCTAGCTCTTGTTGTACAAGAGGCTAAGGGTTCTCCATTCTCGTATGGACTTCTATAAAGGTGTGGATGTTGGATCGGTAGGCGCCCTTAGAGGGGGGTGAATAAGGGTTTTTAAAAACCTCTATTATATTTTGAAATACTTGCTTATGATTAGAGATCAAAATAGTGATTATAAATAAAGATCTAAATTGTTTTATAATAAAGGAGAGGATAATAAACAATTTAGAGAAATGAAGAACAAATCACTTTTATTACACAAAGAGAGACATGATTATTATTAATAAAATTGATTACAAAAGTTTGATTTCAATGACGATAGAAATCAAAGCGAAA
This sequence comes from Dactylorhiza incarnata, assembly GCA_033032865.1. Taxonomy (NCBI): domain Eukaryota; kingdom Viridiplantae; phylum Streptophyta; class Magnoliopsida; order Asparagales; family Orchidaceae; genus Dactylorhiza; species Dactylorhiza incarnata. The sequence goes on along the minus strand of JAWHQI010000090.1, from coordinate 8,815,501 downwards.
TATGAAAGACTCTTTTTGTTTTCTATACCGACTCGTATCCCCACGAACCGGTTGGCTTTAGCTGATCCTTCCCCGGATACGACCTCAAGCCGCTCTAGCCAACCCTTCCCCGGATATGGCCTCGAGCACCCCCTAGACCTACACCCGAGACCTAGTCGCCAACACGAGGCGAATTTCATCCCTAAGTCCTACCCAGACCTAGTCGCCAACACGAGGCGAATTCTCTAACGGTTACAAAAGATATGAAATAAAATAATAACAACAATATTAAAACTCCCTCTAAGAAACTTCTGAAGTCGGAGATGAACGATCGCTGTAGAATAAGCGAGGTTGATGCGATCCCTCTTTGGATGTAGCGTGATGAAGTCCTCCTTCAGAAACTCTCTAAGCATTTAGTGGGAGATCAACTCTCGGTCATATAAGGCTTTGGAATTTTGGCACAAGACCTCTCTCAGGAATCAGCACACCACACGAGAAGAGAAGGATCCATTATATAGCCTCAGCTCTAGCGCCTGCGATAGTAGTACCTCTGGCGCTATCCCATATTAGGACATATTCTGCACGGCAGAATCTTCAATCGGAGGAAACTTTCTCTCTTGCCTACTATGCTCCTCGCTATCGCCCGCGCTATCAGATATCGCCTGGAGCTATCTCCTTCTATAAGTACTCCCGGCATTTGCGCTTAAGCAAACATTTCGTCGATCCAAATTTCGTCGAACGCAGCTAAGAGTTCGTCGAGCGAATTTTTGTCGAACGCAGTTATGAGCATTACGTCGAGCGCCGCTTACAGTTCGTCGAACGACAACTAGCGCCTGTGCTAGTACTACCACCAGCGCTAGTAGGAGTTTTGGATTTGATGGCTCAACTTTGGGGGAAACCTTATTATGTAATCTTTGAGTCATGTGGACTTTGTTATCCTGCACACTTAAACACACAAGATCAAATACACATATGTTTTGTTATTCTCAAACCTAGGAGATGCGGAAGACCATGTTCCAACAAACTCCCCCTTTTGATAATAACAAAACCATTAATGATAAATCAGAGCATTAATATGTATAAGCATGAAGAAACATACTTGTGTGTGTGTGAGAGTGATGACTTAGGATAATTAATGATTTTAGCATTTAGAATTGCTCCCCCTAAATTCATGCTCCCCCTAAGTGAATACTCCCCCAATATGTAAGCTATCATCTTAATTAAGCATTATATTTTGATAGCATATTATATTTATCATGTTAGTTCTCCCCCTTTTGTTATTAGCAAAAGTGGGTAAGGAGACACCACTTAAAAGTTGATAATAAGATAAAGGCATGATCGAGCTTGTAGAGAGAAGGAAATGATAAGGAGTTTTAGAATACTTTTTATAAAAATAGATCAGAGTTTTTAGCTTAAAGATGAACAATCTAACATTTGTCAAGTACTTAATGTTATCATGTTAGTTTTTCCTTTTTATATAAGAGTGTTAAGCATAAAAAATGTAATAATTTCCAAGTAACTAAACTACCCAGACAATATGTCTACACCCTAGCCCCGTACTAAGTGACGGATGGGCATGAGGAGCTGCAAACATGCCGTAGGTTGGGGTGTTAGTCCCATATGCAAACACTAGACAAAAACTTAACTTAGCACTCTTTCCCCCCAGTGCCTCGCAAGGCCCCACTGGAACCCTCCCCGGTTAAGGACAAGACATGACTAGAGATAAGGTTATCTAATGTCTACAACCCTACGCCCCCGCTATGGTGAGATATGAAGTCATGGATAATAATTATTGGAAGCGTTTAAGCGTTTTAAATCAAATTATAATTTCATAGCCAATGGGTTTTAATATTTGAATTTTTTAAAGAAAAGTTCACATAGCTAATCAATTAATAAATCAGAGTTTTAGTATTACAATATTTTCATAGAAATAAATCAGAGTTTTTAGCAAAAAAAAAATATTCATGTTTAGAGTAACCAATATAAAGTTTACCATGCAAGTCTACCACTTGTTGAAAGAAAGGAATTTTAAGATTCCAGTGATGATGCACACAAAATAAAAGACTTTAGGTAAGCATAAAAGCGCAAGGTAAAATAATTATATGGTTATGATGCGGAAGACTTATAGAAATACAAGAAACATCTTATTGTAATCAAAGATGATCCATAAAAAGATATATGAGTTAAATTTCAAAAAGAAGATGTTTTGTAAATCATTTTTCAATTAAAATCTTTAAGTTTGACAGTAAAGTAACCAAGCATGAAATAATGTTATCAAAAAAGGAGATTACTACAATGTTACTTTAATTCACAATTTCAAAACATACTAAACATTGTAGAAAGCATGCTAGGTTATCTAGTGCATTTCATAAATAAAGAGTAGTATAGAATTAGCATTAAGATCCAATACTCATGAGAAGAAGTGTTATGGAAGATAATGATGTGCACATAAGTGTATTTTTGAGTAGAGTAAACAAATGTTTTAATCAAAAATACAAGAGATATGTAAAGTAAAGAGCACAATAAAACAGAAATAGTTTTACTTCCACAAACTTCAATGCACAAAAAAATGTACAACTACCAAGGTGCTTTGCACACACAGTGCTCATTAAGACTTATCAGGGTGCAAAGTAGTGCTTGGGGATCACATATTTTATTTTATTTTAATGTTGAGACTAGTGATCCGGTGTACTTAAGAGTAAGTGGTTTTTATTTTGAAAGAAAGATATGGTTTGCACAAGATACTTTACTATTCTTTCCAAGGTGCTCAACCTCACAATGCTTATTAAGACTTATCAGGAGGTTCAAGTAGTGCTTGGTGGAGTTATCTTTGTCACTTTATTTTATGATTTTTGTTTTGTACAAAGTTCTCCGAATACACTTGTTTTGCAAACCAATATAATTTATGAAAAACATAACCACTTTTCTTAACTTTTAAAATTGCAAATAAAGGTAGTGTAGGTAAGATACTTGTGCAATTTTAATTCATTGTACTAATACAAAGCATACACTAGCATTCTTATATTAAACACATATGTTGACAATGCCAAAATAAGTGAGTGAATAAAGATCATTATCAAACATAAAACATTTACTCATACTTAGAGGCATGCTAAGCGTAGTTCTACACAACTTTTACAATATAATTGATGCACATATTAATAGATATATCAAAGTATGTTGAAAACAATGTTCAAAGTAGTTTGAAAAGATAAATTGTAACATCATAGAAGTTCTAAATAATAGATTAAATCATGCTTGATTTTCAATGAAGTCCATATAGTACTTTTGATATTTTGAAGAATAATTTTGATTTAAAGTTTGAACTCATAAGATTGATCTTGGACTTCCCGAGGTCTACCCTGTGAGAGGTTTGCCCGGTACTAGGTGATGTGATGGGATGATAGCCCAAATCACCCTTTCGCAAGATACATGTAAATAGAAAAGTTAAGTTCAAAATACTAATTTTTTATACTTGTTTTTTTTTTGTTTTATATTTTTGTAATTGATTTTTGCTTTTAGAAATAGAATTTAAGCAAATGACAAAAAACCAAAAAAAGGCAAAACATATTTTCTTGTAATTTGGCTTTTGTATTTTTGTATTTGATTTTTTAAGAAATGTAATAAAAGCAAAAGTGCAGAAATGAATAGTACACATAGATTAATATATTTTTAGGGATTTTTCAAAATTTTAAAAATACAGAAAAACACATAGGTGCGCTAGCGCCGGCGTTAGCACTAGCGCGAGAAATAGGTACACGATTTTTGATGATTTTGAAATTTGAGTTTGTTGATCTTGATTAAGTGTCCAAACAGTAGTTTCATGCTGAAATTTCAGATTTTTAGGAAATGTCTAGATAGTGCAAATTTCATGAAACATTAGCGATTTTGTATATGACTTTACCAACTAAACTTTGCATGAGATGACATGAATGAACAAATCAAATATGCATGATTTTAGTGATTAACCATAATGTTCATGCACAAGAATACCATGGATAAGCCCTTGATGAGAATACCCAGCCTGTATGTCTTGGTAAACATATAAAGCCTAACATAGACACAAATATTCTTTAGGCAACAATGTTAGTATGATAAGTTTGAGATTAATGTTATACCAAGGTTTGATAGTGTTTCAACTTATAAACCTAGAATGGAGTGACGATTCTATTTGATTTGATATCAAGATGATTCAAAGGTCTAAACTAGAAATAAATCACAATACACACATAATACACCAACCATGGTAAAATAATTATAATATCAATTGTCATCATATAATTCATATGGATGTGATAGAAATAGTTGTTTTTAGAAAATATTTGATGTGAGTTATGATATATGATTGTAGAGAATTTTAGCAACGGGCATCAATAGATTATGGTGGTGCGAGTGACATCAATATTCATTATGAAGATAAATTCTTTCAATACATTTTAGTGATTTTCTTTTAATTAAGAAATTTGAATATATATGTGATTTTTGATAGGTGAACAATAGTGATGGTTTAGATCATGTTTGACATCAAGGAGTGAACACAATATAATTTTTGGTTGTGAACAAAGACAACCATATTGAAAGTTGAGCTTTTATTTAGATCTTGAACTTTCTTATAGATTATGTTATTTCTCTAAACCACTTGTTGGTGAAGGCTAAAAAGCTTACTAGCCTAATGACTTGATTTAATTTTAAAATATTTTATAGCAAATTTAGAATTTGATTCATATGAATAATAAAAGATATTTATAGATAATGAATATGAGAGAGATAGATATGTCATCAAAATTAGATATGACTTTTGAATTTTGATCAATTTGATTTTATAATCATATTAAGCTTTTGAGAGATAGGATCATATTTTCAATACTATATAGGATGACCATGACATGATAGTTCAAAAGGAAAACAACAAGAAAAATAAAAAGGACATTAAAGCACATCATGAAGTAGAAATTTGTATATCTTATTTTGAAAAGTTTCTACTTCATGCATTTCATTATACCTAATGAATAAGTGTTTTAGGTATCCAAAGGGGTCCATGTGGGATGGTTCCTTTGGGTACCCAAATATAGCGAGATGGCTTTTGGGGAGATGGAAGTGAATGAGACCTTTTGAGTGGAGTTTGTGTTTCATCTTTAACTATGGGCCTCCATTCAAATCTTGGTTTAACATTGTTTTTTTTTGTCAAATTTCCATTATGATAATCTTTATATTGATGATTATGATTGTAATGATTATTAAAAGTATTGTTCATAGGAAATTTGTGCAATTTTAATTTTGAGTTGGGAGAAACATGATTTTGAAAGTAATGATGATTTTGATTTTGATGTACAAACACTTTGTGTTTCTTGCTCCCATTATTAGACTTAGTTAAGATGTTCATATTTATATTCAACTTGCTTTTAGATATTTCTTGATATTGTGAATTTGTATTTATAATTTTCATTTGCAAATTGATTTTTGATTTTAATTCATCATTCTTGATCTTTAGATTATGTCTAGATTTATTATAAGCTATTGTGCTATTTTTAAGAGTAGAAACAATAGAGTCAATATGGTTTTGATATTCATTTCTGTATTCCTAAAATGTTTCGTCCATCTCTTCAATTTCATTTTTATAACTTTTGCATGTAGCACAATCATTTTTTAAAGATGAATTTTCTAAAGATAATTTTTCATTATGTTCTTTTATACAAATAATTTCTTTTTCAAGTTCCTTGAGTTTTTCCTTAATATTATTACAATCAAAACAAGGTTTTGTGTTTTCAAGTAAAGGACAAGATGGTGAAACCACATCACAATTTGATTCTAAATTAACATTAGCTTTTAACCTCTTATTTTCTAAACGTAAATTTTTATTAGTAATTTTCAATTTCTTGATCTTACGTTTAGCCATTTTTAGTGTGTTGAAACTTGAGATGGAAGTTATCACACAAGAAGAAGATTTAGACTTTCTTATGGCGCTTTTGGTAGAGGCAAAATGTGAGAATGAAGTTCCTTCGTTATCTTTTAGGCCTTCCTCCATCATAGATGAATTTTCATCTTCTTTTTCTCTTGATGTATTGCTCTTTTTTTTCAAGTTTGTTTCCATGATTTCCATGGCTTTGCTACGAGAGAGATCTTCTTGAATAGAAGTGGATGCTTGTATGTCCTTCTCCTCCTGTGTTTGTTTTATACCTGCGAGAGGAAAATCAAACATTTCTTCAAGAAATTGCCATACTTTGTATGCACTAGAAAAACAATATATTAATTTGAAAATTTCATTTGATAGAGCACAAAATAAATAATGTTTGGCTTTTGCATTTAGTTGACGTTCCTTTTTATTTGATTCATCTGCAGGTCTTACAATGGCTAAATTCCACGCTTCGACATCTAGAGTCTTAATAAAATTTTCAATTAGAATTTTCCATCCTTTATAATTTGTTCCTTCAAATAAAGATGGTTTAAGAGATATTTCTTCTTCACAGAAATTTGCCCCACTAGTAGAAGCGAGATCATGAGCCGCCATTATTCCGGGGTGTTAAGCCGGTTTGGAATAACCTGCCTTTGATACCACTTGTTGGATCGGTAGGCGCCCTTAGAGGGGGGTGAATACGGGTTTTTAAGAACTTATATTATATTTTGAAATACTTGCTTATGATTAGAGATCAAAATAGTGATTATAAATAAAGATCTAAATTGTTTTATAATAAAGGAGAGGATAATAAACAATTTAGAGAAATGAAGAACAAATCACTTTTATTACACAAAGAGAGACATGATTATTATTAATAAAATTGATTACAAAAATTTGATTTCAATGACGCTAGAAATCAAAGTGAAATATGAAAGACTCTTTTTGTTTTCTATACCGACTCGTATCCCCACGAACCGGTTGGCTTTAGCTGATCCTTCCCCGGATACGACCTCAAGCCGCTCTAGCCAACCCTTCCCCGGATATGGCCTCGAGCACCCCTTAGACCTACACCCGAGACCTAGTCTCCAACACGAGGCAAATTTCATCCTTAAGTCCTACCCAGACCAAGTCGCCAACACGAGGTGAATTCTCTAACGGTTACAAAAGATATGAAATAAAATAATAACAACAATATTAAAACTCCCTCTAAGAAACTTCTGAAGTCGGAGATGAACGATCGCTATAGAATAAGCGAGGTTGAAGCGATCCCTCTTTGGATGTAGCGTGATGAAGTCCTCCTTCAGAAACTCTCTAAGCGTTTGGTGGGAGATTAACTCTCGGTCATATAAGGCTTTGGAATTCTGGCACAAGACCTCTCTCAGGAATCAGCACACCACACGAGAAGAGAAGAGTCCATAATATAGCCTCAGCGCTAGCGCCTGCGCTAGTAGTACCGTCGGCGCTATCCCATATTAGGACATATTCTGCACGGCATAATCTGCAATCGGAGGAAACTTTTCTCTCTTGCCTACTGTGCTCCTCGCTATCGCCTGCGCTATCGGATATCGCCTGGCGCTATCTCCTTCTATAAGTACTCCCGGCATTTGCGCTTAATCAAACAATTCATTGATCCGAATTTTGTCGAACGCAGCTAAGAGTTCGTCGAGCGAATTTTCATCAACGCAGTTATGAGCATTTCGTCGAGCGCCGCTTACAGTTCGTCGAACGACAGCTAGAGCCTGCGCTAGTACTACCGCTAGCGCTAGTAGGAGTTTTGGATTTGATGGATCAACTTTGGGGGCAACCTTCTTATGTAATATTTGAGTCATGTGGACTTTGTTATCCTGCACACTTAAACATACAAGATCAAATACACATAGGTTTTGTTATTCTCAAACTTAGGAGATGCGGAAGACCATGTTCCAATAGTGGACACAATTCTACACTAACTCCTATGACGAGCAGTTCGACATTGACGGAGCCGAAGGAAGCGCAAAGCAAGGACTTGGAATAGGATTCCGAATCCTAGAAGACTTTTCTTGGAGCTTTTGATTGAGTATCGACTCAATCCCTATTAGGTAATTTTATTGTTGCCGCTATTTCTTGATTCATGGTTTTAGCACGATCCACATGTCTCTTTGGGTTGTTCTTGATATATTCTGCTGCGCACATCTGATGTGTATACCTTTAAGGAAAACCCAACAGTGGTATCAAAGCTAGGTTTCTGCTAATTCCATGTTTCAGAAATTGTTCCCTTCGCAGTAACCATCTGTCTCTATGATAGTTTGTGAAACTAAAGACTAGAGAGATGAGCTTGTCTACTGCAATAAGGGTGTTTGCTTTTGCTAGCATCTGGTACATGTAAATCCAAAGGTTTAAAAATGTTCTAAATACTCAGATTTAATCCATATCATCAAGTGTTGATGGTTTTGTGCATCTGGAATGTATCCGAGTTATGCTTGGTCTGTTTGTGAATTGTGTGCACATTGATTAAATGTTATTCATGATTAAATGTTAATCACGATGAAATGTTCATCGACTGTATCTTAAAACCCCTTAATCTAATATTAAGTATTCGGATGCCTTCCGGTGGATGACACTCTTCCTGCCTCGATCGATGAAGTGTGGGCTTGCCAAAGCAAGGTGCATTAATCTATCTTGGTAAGGGTGCGAGCGGATAATTGTGATATCCCACTGTCGACATTGGGTCCAACTTAACTAAGTGACCTCAAAGGTTGAGTGCTTAGAGGCATAGGGTTGGCATGCACCATATGATGGATGCGAATAAAGAGTTATTCACCAACCATACAAGAGTTGCATAGTGATGCAATTGGCAAGTGTTGTCTACCTAAATAACTGCATCGTGAGAGAAACGCCAAAGTGGACTCATTGTGTTGGTGAAATACGGATCTTGTCCACTAAGAGAGTAGCTCGCATAAACTCTCCGAATTGAAATTAAGGGTTATCGATTTGATTAAAATAGTGGGAGTATTTAATTAAAGTCCTTATTAAAATAAAATGTATTTTGAAATATAGTACTGAAAATCTTTTACAAATTTATTGTAGAATTTCCATGGCAAATACATCTCACTCCACGTTGTCCCTGAGATCCATCCTTGAGAAGGACAAGCTCAATGGGACGAACTTCCTCAACTGGTATAGGAACCTAAGAATTGTTCTCAGGCAAGAGCACAAGCTCTATGTCTTGGAAGGGGAAGCCCCCACAGAGCCGACCGGAAATGCTTCGCGAGCAGACAAAGATGCTTACAAGAAGTATCAGGATGATACCTTGGATGTGGTATGCCTCATGATTGCTACCATGTCCTCTGAGCTTCAGAAGCAACATGAGAGCATGTGTGGTTATGAGATAATCGGTCACCTCAAGAAAATGTTCGAGGGGCAAGCCTGGCAAGAGAGGTTTGACTTATCCAAGGCATTGTTTCAGTGCAAAATGGGAGCTCGAGACTCAGTAGGGATTCGCGTACTCAAGATGATTGGGTATATAGAGAACCTTGAAAAACTGGGTTTTCCCTTGGGCCAAGAGTTGGCCACAGATCTGATCCTACAATCGTTGCCGGACAGTTTTGAGCAGTTCGTCTTGAACTATAACATGAATGAAATAGAAAAAACACTGCCCGAGCTCCTTGGCATGTTGAGAACTGCCGAGAACAACATGAAGAAGGTCAAGCCTGCCAGCCCCATACTGATGGTGCATAAGGGCAAGGGCAAGACCAGGGGATCTAAGAAGAAGAAGATTGGATCTAAGTCTCATCTTGATCCCAAGTCTTCTGCACTGAAAAGGAAAGGTCTGGCGAAGGAAGTAAAGTGCCACCACTGCGGTATGGCAGGGCATTGGAGGTGGAACTGTCCCCTCTATATTGAGGATCTGCAGAAGAAGAAGGGAGGTATGACCTTCGCTTCAGGTATCTACGTTATAGAGATAAACCTTTCTGCTCCTTCATCTTGGGTATTGGATATCAGATGTGGTTCTCACATTTGTACAAATGTGCAGGAACTGAGAAGGAGAAGAATGCTGGGTAAAGGGGAGGTAGACCCACGCGTCAGGAATGGAGCAAGAGTTGCTGCTGTTGCCATTGGTGTCTACTGTCTTTCTTTGCCCACTGGGCTTGTAATAGAACTAGATAATTGTTATTATGTTCCAGCCATAACTAGAAACATTATATCCATTTCATGTCTTGACATGAAGGGTTTTTCGTTTATAATTAGGAACAATTGTTGTTCAATTTTTATGAATGATGTTTGTTATGGTGTAGCCCAATTGTTTAATGGTCTATATGTTTTGAACTTAGACCATCCGATCTATAATATAGAAAATATTAAAAGACTAAGAACAAATGACTCGAATCCTACATACCTTTGCCATTGTCGTTTGGGCCATATAAATGAGAAACACATATCCAAGCTCCATAGAGATGGACTACTGGACTCATTTGATTATGAATCATTTGAGATATGTGAGTCTTGCTTATTAGGCAAAATGACTAAAGCCCCTTTCACTGGTCATACTGAGAGGGCAGATGATCTCTTGGGTGTCATACATAATGATGTGTGCGGACCCATGAGTTCTATGGCTAGAGGTGGGTTCCACTACTTCATTACATTTACTGATGATTTCAGTAGATACGGATATGTGTTTCTTATGAAGAACAAATCCGAGACCTTTGAAAAGTTCAAAGAGTTTAAGAACGAAGTGGAGAACCAACTGGGAAAAAGAATAAAAGCACTCTGATCTGATCGAGGTGGCGAATATTTGAGTCAGGAGTTCCGTGATCATCTGAAAGAGTGTGGTATTGTATCACAACTCACCCCACCCAGAACACCGCAACATAATGGTGTTTCTGAGAGGAGGAATCGTACCTTGTTAGACATGGTGCGGTCGATGATGAGTCATGCAGATCTGCCCGTTTCCTTTTGGGGTTTTGCTCTAGAGACTGCTGCTTTTACACTAAATCGAGTTCCGATGAAAACGGTTCAAAAGACACCATATGAGATATGGACTGGGAAGCGTCCTAGTATGTCTTTCATTAAGATTTGGGGCTGTGAGGCATACGTACGACGTGAAGTGTCTGACAAGCTGGAACCCAAATCAGCTAAGTGTTATCTTGTGGGATATCCTAGGGAAACCAAAGGGTATTACTTCTACCCGCCATCCGAGGGCAAAGTGTTTGTCGCAAGGACTGGCGCCTTTTTGGAGAAAGAGTTCTTATCCAGAAAGACTACAAAGGTGGAACTTGAAGAGGTTCAAGAACCATGAACAATGAATGAACGTGAATTAGAACCTGAGCAAGGACTACAATCTGTTATAGCTGGAGAACCTGCTCAAGAAACACAAGTCCTACGTAGATCTGATAGACCAAGATTTGAGCCTGAGATATATGGATTTCTCGTGTCTCAAATAGGTAATGTGTTGCTTATGGATCATGATGATGAGAATGCAACCTATCAAGAGGCTATGTGTGGACCTGACTCCGAGAAGTGGCTTGAGGCCATGAAATATGAAATGGACTCCATGTATGCAAACCAAATGTGGACCTTGGTGGAACCACCTGAAGGGGCTACCCATAGGGTGCAAGTGGGTCTTCAAGAAGAAGACCGACATGGATGGGAATGTACAGACATTCAAAGGCCGGCTGGTGGCTAAATGTTTCAGGAAAATTCATGGTGTTGACTATGATGAAACCTTTTCCCCTGTTGTTATGGTGAAGTCCATCAGAATTCTATTTGATATTGCTGCATATTATGACTATGAGATCTGTCAAATGGATGTCAAAATGGCTTTCCTTAATTGGAACCTCCTTGAGGAAGTGTATATGACACAACCCGAGGGTTTTGTATCTCCAAGTGAAGCCACTAAAATATGCAAGTTGAAGATAAGGACCGCATGAAGATGATTCCATATGCTTCGGCAATTGGATCAATCATGTACGCAATGTTATGCACTCGACCCGATGTCTCTTATGCTTTGACCATGACGAGCAGGTATCAATCTGATCCTGGTGATGGTCACTGGATAGCTGTCAAGAATATCCTAAAGTACTTGAGAAGGACTAAGGATACGTTCTTGGTGTATGGTGGAGAGGAAGAGCTTGTTGTAAGTGGTTACACGGATGCTAGCTTCCAAACTGATAAGGATGATTCAAAGTCCCCATCAGGTTTTGTATTTTGCCTTAATGGAGGAGCTGTAAGCTGGAAGAGTTCCAAGCAGGAGACAGTTGCTGATTCTACGACAGAAGCTGAGTATTTTGCTACCGCAAATGCGGCAAAGGAGGCTATGTGGATTAGGAAATTCATCGGCGAGCTAGTGGAAGTTCTTAGCATTGTTGATCCCGTAGTTCTCTACTGTGACAACAATGGTGCAATTTCCCAAGCTAAGGAACCTAGATCTCATCAGCGCTCCAAGCACATACTTCGGCGGTTCCATCTTATTCGAGAGATTGTCGATCGAGGAGATGTGAGCATTTGCAGAGTACCGACTGAAGATAACATAGCGGATCCACTGACAAAGCCTCTTGCGCAAAGGAAGCATGATGGTCATGTTAGATCAATGGGTATTAGATACCTGAATGATCATCTTTAGTGGGAGCCTTGTGGATTGCATGTTTGTCGATTGTTTATTCATTTGATGAATTGTGATATGTACTGTATATTTCATTTTACATTTATGGCAAGTTCTTTTATTATGTCAAATGTTTCTATATGATAGACTAATTAACATAATAAATGCCCTTAGAATGTTTGCTTCCATAGGAATTCAAGTACGTGACTTGAATGTGAGGGCCTATGTTTATATGAAGCTTCATTCTTAAATGGTCCCTGATCGAGGTATCATCCTGGAATTTTGGGCGAGGATGAGACCATAAGACTAGCATGTGCGTTGACCGATGACCGGTTCTCACAGGTCATGATATTGTGCTAAATAGTTATCTTAAGAAGTACTTAGCTAAATATTTTTCTCTTTTTAAATTATCACCATAACTTATGACTTAATTCTTGAATTCCTAGAATTTACTTTTAACTTACTCTTGGTTTAATGAAATTTTGGTTAATTAAAAATAATATCTATTTCTTATAATTCTTTTCTCATTCTTTTGCTCTGGAATAGCAAAAGCTCAAGTATGGGGGAATTTGATGAGTGATTTATATACTCATCTTTTAGTATAAGTTTAATGTACTTTTTAATATGAAATTATATAGTTTCTATGTTTTTCTCAATTAATTAGTAATCTTTTCAATTCTATAGTCTAACTTAGGCTTATCTTATATTTTCAGGTTTTCTGGACATTTTGGATGAAATTTACAAGTACATGCCCAAGGTCACGGGCATGACCAAGTGGCGTGACAGCCTAGAGGTGTTCCAGACCTATTTTTGCCACCCCGGGAGCATTCCGTGAAGATTCGACAGTTACACGCCCCAAGTCATGGGCGTGACCTAGGGGCGTGACCAATGGTCACGGCCATGACCCGCCCCCTGCTTCCAGAACACGCCTGCCACGTCATTTAAAGTTACACGCCGCAGGTCATGGGCGTGACCATGGGGCGTGACATCAGTTCACGGGCGTGACTCGCCCCGCGCTCCTTCCCGCCGAAGTTTTCCCGCCAGCAGCAGATTTAAAGATTACACGCCCCTAGGTCACGGGCGTGACCTAAGGGCGTGACACGCACGTAATGCCAGCAATTACTCCAGAAGGCGCCCTCTCCGTTGCTGCTTCAATCACGCACTACACCATATCATGCATATGGAAGCACTCAAAAATCGCTACTATATATGAAAAAACTGCTACTATAGAGCTACGGTAGCGGTTGTGCTTGTGTTGTATCTGCCGACGTGGTCATAGGGTATGGTAGTGGTTACTTAATGTATTGTGGCATCCTTGAAATCGCTACCATAGGTACATCTATTGTAGCATGTATGGTTTTCAATGGTAGTGGTTATTGAGCGCTACCATTCTACAACAACGACTATGATAATCCATCGCAAGGTGTTTACTCTTGTATTTGGAAACATTTATGATTTTCTATGGTAGAGGTTATCCTTTTAATAATGCACAAAATGCATTTTAATGAATTCATCTTAAAAATTTTCTAATTGGCAAGCTCTCGTCTTGATTATCTTCGATTTATCTTTGAATTTAATTGTGCCGAATTCATATGTCGTGAATATGTTTTTCGATCTAAGATTTGTATTGTAGTTCATCGAGAGATCCATGCGTACGAGGAGATCACTCAAAGACAAAAAGGAGTTGCATGCACTCCTCGAGAGAGGACGACATAAATCTTCTAGATTGGAGTCAAATCCAATAGTGGGGTTCACCGCTTAAAGGGAGCTTAGCGGTTTCGACTGGCCGAGGGGTCTTAATCGATCAACCTAAGGTTAGTTGGTAGTATTCCTTGATAGAGGTGCTATCATGTTTTGGGAACCTCCACAGTTTAAGTTATTTCAATAAGAGCTTGCGGATTATTCTTTTGTAAAATTCTATTTTATTCCTAAGGGATTCTAGATCAAGTGCTAATCTTTTAATCATAATTTTTCTTCGTGGTTAATTTTCTCCGAATCGTTTTTCAAATCAAAACAAACTTTCGATCGATAAAATAATAGCTCTTCTTTGTGAGTAGAAGTACTCAACAAGCCTGGAAAAATATGACACTTGATTTTCTAAATTCTATACTATAAAATGATTGGTACACTTGCCTTATCGAATTATACGTGGATAACACTTAAATTTTACGCAGCGCGGATTTTAACCATCAGCTAACCTTTTGAAGCTTACCATCCTGCCACCGAGTGAGCATACCGCCCTGTCAGCTAGGTGAGAGCCTAGTCTGCGGGTCTGCTCGGGGACAACCTGTTGATACTTTCTATCCTGCCACTGAGTGAGCCTATGACCCTGTCAGCTAGGTGAGTGCCTGATCAGTGGGTCTGCTCGCGGCTAACCTTTTGAAACTTTCCATCCTGCCACCGAGTGAGCCTACGGCCCTGCCAGCTAGGCGAGAGCCTGGTCAGCGGGTGTGTTTGGGGCCAACCTTTTGAAACTTTCCATCCTGCCACCGAGTGAGCCTACGGCCCTGTGTTGATTCCCATTTATATACACTTTATGGACTCATCTGGGCTAGATTTCCTGATTTTGCACTTCATTTTCAGTTCTTAATTTCTTATATTTTACTCGTACGCGCTTTCACTATCAGTGCAATATCTTGGCCCATTGTGGAGCGAAATTGCGCGCTTTATTGTTGGGGGCAAGCACAATGTGCTCCCCATTCTTTTTATGTGTTTATGCTTGAGTTGGAGGGGTATTCCCAGTTGTGTTGTGGCTGATGCAGGTGGACGGTTCATCCATTTTTTATCCAGAATTCATGTCTGCGTATATCGCACGGTCGTGTGTTTTCCTTGATGCACGGTTGTATGTGATCGCGCATTCTCTTCTGTGGTGGAAAACGATGTTTTGTCGTTGATCGTGCGTCTCTACGCACGGGCAGTTGAACGTGCGTGAAGGAATCGCACGATCGACATATTTAGCCTTGTTTTTGGCTTTCTGAATTTGCCCGTGCATTTTACGCATGGTCGGCTTCGACCGTGCGTGAGTAAAATGCACGGGCGCTCTGGGTCGTCTTTCTGGGTATTATTCTTAATTAATATTGCACGGTTCACGCACGGTCGTGCGTTCGACCGTGCGTGACCAATTTCTGGCCAGTTTTCTATTTAAGCTGCAGAATCCGCCCTAATCTAGATCGATCTTCTTTCCCGCGCCTGAAGGGTTCTAGTTCTGCCATTTTTGCCGCTCCATCGCCGCCCACCTTAAGGAGGAGCTCCAGACACCATTTCCTTGCAAATCTAAACCCGGAGCATCCTCCCGGGCGCCTCCATCATCCAAGTGCTTCAAGGAGAGGATTCCACCCTCATCTTCATCGCCAAGCAAAGAGTTCTTCGCATCAGACGTGACCGGATTGTAGTTTACTGGAGAATACGGGTCCATTGGGAGGAAGTGACAGCCCTCCTCTACTCATGAAGATAGTTGGGACCGAGCTAGGACGCAGATTGACAACCCGACGATTCCTACCGTGAATCTACAACAAGCCTCCGGATTCGATCATATCTCTTGCCTTTTTCTCTTATTTGTGTTGATGTATATGAATGTAATCCTTATTATTTGATGATGTGGCACAAGTAAACCTTGCTTTGTATTGATTTTTTTCATGTCTATGTGAAATTTCTCGTTTGTTTATATGTGTATTTGAGGTGCTCCACCAAATCCATTCCGCCCCCACTCCATTCCACTCCGCAAACCCGTCATTCCATTCCATTTGACTACTCGTCCATCCGCCCTTGCGAAGTAGTGCGTTCAAGGCCTACGTAGTTTCCATCCCGCCTAATGAAGCATTGCATAGCGGCATTGCATCGGAGTAGTTGTAGTTATTTTATTTTATTTTCCATAAACCAAAACCCCCTTTTCCGCAATCCATTTGACTTAAAGGACTTCAATCTCAAGTCCTTCCTCGATAGATAACTCCACCTTACTGTGTTCCTCTGAGATTCGATACTTGGGGATCACTCCCATTTTATATTACTTGAACGATCAGTACACTGTCGTTTCGTGCCGCAGTCTCGCTACCGCCTATAGCGGTGTGCTAGGTTTGCGCATCAAGTTCTTGGCGCCGTTGCCGGGGAACACAGTCGTGTGAGTTTCTGGAGAGGGAGAGCTGTGAGGTAGAAGTTCTTCCATTTGTAAATTTCATCTTTTTGTTTTGTTTCATATTCTGTTTTTCCTGCTTTAAATTAGGTTGTCTTAGTAATTTATTGTTAGGTGTAGTGTTTTGCACAATTGTGATTTTCTATTGAATCTTGGTATCTTCACAATATGGGCTGCGTTTAATATTCGTTGTCGTTGGTGTGGAGATATTTCTCATGCTAGTGATAGATGCCCATCCGGAGATAATAGCCCTAGTCCCCAAGGCTCAATGTATCGGGCACCAACACCGTTCGGTACCTCATACACTGCGCCTATGTCCTATGGCTACTCTTCTGCTCCGCACGTGCCATTTTTGCATTCATCTCCGACCCAATTTGAGCCGAAGAAAAATGCAAAACAGTGCTTGTTTTTTCGGAGCACGGATCGTTCCTTGAAGGATTGTGCTGCATTTCTTCGCCAATTGGATGAGGATGACGAGCCGGATATCCGGATTGTCCCGATGCCTAACTCTGGCAGCACACCTTCTACTTCTGATTACTTTTCTGTGTCACCCTCATGTTTTGAGGGGAATGATGCAGACACGCTTATCAGAGTTGCGGCGGATGTATGTTCCGACATTACTGAGCCAATCTCCCATGTGCATACATCACTTTGCATGAATTCGATTCTTTGTGAGGAATCGGTGCTTGACTTTTATCCAAGCACTATTCCTCCCCCTATTGTGCATACTACTACATTTGTCTCTGACGACATTATTGAGGATGTTTCGCAGGAAGAGGCAGGTGATCTATGTGTTATGCATATTCCTATGGAGGAGGAAAACCTTCAAGGTGAAGAGGATTTTTCCTCAGCACCGGTGGAGGAAGTCCAAATCATGGATGAGGTCACAGATGATCCTGCTGAGCCTTGCCGCATTGTCGACAATGTCAGCAATATCTTACTTCTCCAACCTCTTGGGAGTGATACCGGGACCACTCCCCCGATTTTAGATCATTTATGTTATTCTTCTCTTTTATTTCCTGACCCCCCTTCTTCAGTGTCTGAGCCTGTGCAGGTTGATTCTTCACAGGGACTCCAGGAGGACTCGGAGCATGTTGCTCATGCCAATGAGGCGAGCATCCACTTATGTGAGGAGGTTGATTCCCCCTCCATGGTGGAAGCTCCCCTCATTGCCTTCTCCTACTGATCCCGTCCTGAAGAAGATACCTTGTTGGGCAAGGACATACATTTTGGTGAGAATAGTGAGGAGGAATCCTCCTCCACTTCTTACTTTCTGCTTCCTCTACCTGTGATGAGAAGGAATTATTATTTAGCTAGAGGAGTAACTGTTTTGTCGCCGTATCGGCACCCGTTACCGACATGCATATTAGAACAGTTACCTGTGCATTTCTCTTTTCATACTCCCATTAGCTAGAACCTTCTACTTTTTGAATAAGTCGTGCTGGGAAGACAATAATCTCAGTAGTTATCTTATCTTTTCTTGCATTTTTATTTCATCTAGTTTAGTTTAGTTAGTGTTTTTCATTTTATTTTGTATATTTCCTTTTGTTTTTGGCGGAGCTCGCCCCTGCAGGTATTCTTCTGGATGGATATTGCAGCTTTTTATTGGTTTACACGCCAATCTTCTGGTATGCCCACTTCTGAGCATTGGGTAACTTCTCTTCCCCAGCTTTTATTTTAGTCTGTATTGTATATCTTATATCAAAATGTTTAGATCAAGTCTGGGGGAGAGCTGCTTTTCGTTACCCACTGTGCACGCACACGTTGCATTGCATACTAGAAGTAACTTTATCTCATTTATTTAGTATTGTTCATCATTACCGCACACCACAACACCCACTTGAGTGTGTACTTAGTTGTAGGCGTGTATCGAGTATAACTCATTTCCTTTGTGTGTTTGGGAAAATGATTGTGTTGGCTTTTAAATTATGTAGTGGATTAAAATGTTGACTCAGGTGTTCCTAGTCAAGTACTCATATGAGTATAGGGATTTGTGTAGATTAGATTTCTTTTTATACTTTTAGTTTTATGCATTTCTTTTAGTGTAAATATTGTTTACTCTACTCAAATGGTGAATCCGGTGTGAATCAAAAGGTAGCATAGGGATGTGTGTAAAGTATCGTTAGATGCGTATTGCTCGAGCCGTGAGGAAGGATAATCTTTCCCAGTGGCTAAGAACTTGCCCCAAGCGATTCTTGAAGCATAGGCATAGGATAGTTCTTTTGCGTGAGAATGACGTAGGCCATCATTTTGGCCCGGTTGAGCCTTTGTGCCATTTCTGATATCTTCCTCGCTAGCCCCTTTGTGCCTACCCCTTCCTCTTGATTCAGCTCCACTTTTATCTCACCAAATCCTAAACGCCAATCCTAGTTGCACACCAAAATCTGAGCTTTAGTCGTGTTGTATTTTCATTATTGGAGTGTTGATGTGGTAAATTTCTTTTGTGAAAATGTGGTTGTGCTTTATT
Organism: Dactylorhiza incarnata; assembly: GCA_033032865.1. Classification (NCBI taxonomy): domain Eukaryota; kingdom Viridiplantae; phylum Streptophyta; class Magnoliopsida; order Asparagales; family Orchidaceae; genus Dactylorhiza; species Dactylorhiza incarnata. The sequence continues at coordinate 8,796,453 of JAWHQI010000090.1, read as the reverse complement.
GCTCAATTTGCTGAAAATGAATTGAAAAGAAAAAAAATGAGAAAAAGAAAAAGAAGTGAAAAGAAAAGAAAAAAGAGATGAACTTAATTGAAAAATCTGTATAAATTTATGATTGGGAGTAGGTGGTGCACACACCCATGTTGTTAAGTTCAAGTATGGGGGTGTGGTGTACCCGCGTGTTTGTGTGGTGCTTGAGGATAGTTTTTTGTATTAGCTCATTTGGGTTAGGTGCGTAAAGCCCCCTTGTTTATCATTGTATAACATACCTGAACCCAAGCCCCATTTAAAACCTAAAGCCCTACCGACTCACGTTTTGAACAAATCTAATTTCATGGAGAGAATGTGATCGGGCGAGCTTATGGTCTCTGATAGTGCATTATTTATAGTTATTTTTATATAGTATTTTAGTAGTAATTAATTAGTTTTTATATAATTTTAATTTAATATATATCTAATTTGCTTTGTTTTATATTTTCAGGGACTTTGGGGCTGCTAATAGCAATTTCAAGCACATAGCCGTGTTCAGGGGAAATTCTGGAGCATTTCTGCAAAAACCCTCAATACACGCCCCAGGTCACGGGCGTGACCTAGGGGCGTGACCATGGCCACGACCGTGTATCGCTTTCAGCTCACAGAACTCGCTGCCACGTCGGATTAAAGTTACACGCCCCAGGTCACGGGCGTGACCAAGGGCGTGACTCAGCAATTTTCTGCCTATAAAAGCCAGCTGCTGCCAAAGTGATGGGCATCCAGGCCATGCTTAGTTTGGATCGTTTCTAGTATAGTTTTTCTGCATTTTTCTTAGTGTAACTTTATTTTATGTCTTGTCTTTTTTAATTCCTAGCTTAGATCTACTTTACATGCAATTGTACTTTTCTTTACTTAGAAATAAAAATAACTTTCTTCTCAATTATGTTTTGATTTTCATAGTATTTGGTCGGATGAATTCTTAAGCTTTTATCTTTTCAAAATCTCTTATTCATAGTTTAGTTTGGAAAACTAAGATTTACCGTTGATTTGCAATTTTTGGTTTCATATTTCTAGGGTATGATAATCAAGTTTGATCCGTATTTTAGTGTATCGAGAGATCCGTAAATACGGGTAGATCGCTCATCGGTAAAAAGAGTTGTATGCATTCCTCGAGAGAGGGTGACGCAAATCTTCCGGATTGGAGTCAAATCCAATAGTGGGGCTCACCGCATAAAGCAAGCTTAGGGGTTTCGACTGGCCGAGGGGTCTTAATCGATCAACCTAAGGTTAGGTGGTAGTTCTCTCGAGAGAGGTTCTATCATATTTTGGGAACCTCCACGGTCAAGTTTGTCTAAATCGATTTCTTTTGAATTCTAGATTTACAAAACATTTCACTTAAGAATGATTCCCGATCAAATGTTTCTTTTCTTCTAATTATTTTCAAAACTCTATTTTACTGCCGATAAAATAATAATAATTTGCGTGAGTAGAAGTAATCAACAGACCCGTGGAATACGACACTTGATATTTATTTGTTTTGAATATCCTATGCTATGAATGATAGGTGCTCTTGCCTATAGTTCGCAGAATTTGGAGAATATTATTTACATCTTAAATTTTAGCTATCAAGTTTTTGGCGCCGTTGCCGGGGAGTACTTTTTTGTTGATATTTTGAAAGCGTGAATTTTATTAATTTTATCATTCTCTTTCTCCACCCCCATTTCTCTTTTTGCTTTTTCTTTTAAAATTCACTTCTATTAGGTAACGGTTGTTTAATTTTCTTTTTAAAAAAAAAAATGATGTTATCGCAGTTGGCCGCAAAAGTTGCCGAGCTTCAAAATAAAGTTGATCTTTTGGAAGCCGCGCGAATGCGCCAAATTATTTGTCATTTTTGTGGGCATCATCATTCTAGTGAGGAATGCTATTTTTCATTTCAAAAATTTTCTCATGAACATCAAATTAATTTTTCTACTGAAAATTATAATTTTTATAATGAAAATAATAATTTTTATGATGAAAATAATTTTTCTTTAAATAATGATTTGAATGAATTTCCTTCTTACTCTGATGTTGATTATTCATGGTGGCAAGGTCACCCGGATAGTTTTCAGTGCGAAAATGGAAATTCCTTCAATTATGATTTGCATTCCTCGCCTTTTCCACAAATTTGTTCTTCTTCTGATCTTGAAATTTTTCCGAATGTTATTTCTCTCACTTTAAATGTTTATTCTCAAGATCAAGAAGAACAATTGTACCAAGAATTTCGCAAAGTCATGGAGACACCGGACGAATTAGCAAATGAAAATTTTTCTTCTTCTCCTTCGCCCGCCCTTTCTTCTCATTCTCATGAAATTATAATTCATGAAGAAATTGTGTCTCATGAATTTTCTCCCCTTTGCATTGATTTTTCTGATAATTCTTTTATTTTTGAAAATAAACAACCGACGCTTAATCATGTATTTTCGCAAGAAACTCCTCCTTGTGAAAAATTTTCTGACTCGCTAAATCCTGATTCTTTTTATACTAACGATTTTCATGTAGAGGATGAGCCGTTGCAACCAAACGTCTTCACCGATTCATTTGCCGCTCATCTCCAACAATCCAAATTACCTAAGGTATGTATAGGTAATTTGGATTCGCAATTTCACGCTAACGGACAACGGAAGAGTCAAGAGTATAGCGGAGGAGTCGCCGGGCAACGGATTTCGGCATGCTCACCTGAGCGTGAATTAAGGGAGTTGCCTGTGCATTTTCAATTTTATTTTCCTTTTTCCTAATAATAACCGTCTAGCTTAAAGACGGGAAAAAGAAAGCGCTCTTGGGAGGCACCCCTTGCTTATCTTTATTTTTCTTGCCCTTTACTTTTTCCGCATTTTATTTTCTTTTCCCTCCTACTTGGCTTATAAACATTGGGGACAATGTTTATTTTTAAGTATGGGGGTGTATTCTCCTATATTCAGTTTTTATTAAAAATCCAAAAAAAATTAGAAAATCTTTTTCAAAACTCACAAAAAAAAATTGATTTTTTTTATTCTTTATTTTCAATTTTGTTATAAAAATTTACAAAATTCAAAAAAATGTTTTCATTTAAAAAAACTATTTTAATTTCCAATAAAATAAATTTTGTAATATTAAATTTCTCCAAACTTCATTTATGCAAAATTGATTTTAATTATGAGTTTTCTTTATAGGCTTTTTAAAGAGTTTTCTTTTTATGTAGTTTTAATCTTATATTTCTCTTCAAAATATGTTAGATTTAATTTTTAGATGAATTTGATTTAATGAGTTTTTCATTATCTTGATTTGCTTAGAATATTTCTTAGTTTTACTTTCTCTCTTTAAAATATCATAATTCAATTTTGTAGTAATTGTGTTAAATATCTCTAGATTTTATTTATATTAACTTGAACTCATAGTTTCTTGTAGATTGCTCAAATTATTTTCTATGCTCTTAAAATGTTTCTTTGGAATTTGTTTAGCCTTTAAACCCTAGCCCTTTCCCTACCTTTTTGTTAAACCCATTGTTTGGCATAAAAAAATTTTGAAAAGATCATATGTCATGGGATGAGAGGATAAAATTCATCATTCCTAAACATATGCACCCAAATCAGTAAAAGATTATATGGCATGGAGTTGAGAGGATAAAATTCATCACTCCTAAACATATACATTTGGGATATAAAAAGAAGAAGAAATAAAAAAAAAGATGGAAATGAGAGGATAAAATTCATCATTTCCCATATACAAAGTAACTTCTTCAATGCCAATTTTACCCCATTTAGCCAAGTTCACTTGTTTATCCAAGATATTATTGAGAGAGCATAGTTAATATTTTGTAGTTTTCTAAAAGTTTCTCATGATTGTAAAGTTCTTATAATTTTAATCTTGGAATATTTTGCTTAATTCAATGCAATTTTGTTTATGAAGATTTAGTTAGAGAATTTCAAAACTAAAATTTATTCTACTCATTTCAATTTATGAATTATTAATTATTTCTTATAAATCTGAATTTTAATTTCTTAACTTATTTTGACATGAGTTTTATGAGATTTGAAGTGCATAATTTGAAGTAAATCTTTTTGGAAATGTCCTATAAATTCTTCTCATACTTATAAATTAGTTTTTGCTCTGGAATAGCAAAAGCTTAAGTATGGGGGTATTTGATAGTGCATTATTTATAGTTATTTTTATATAGTATTTTAGTAGTAATTAATTAGTTTTTATATAATTTTAATTTAATATATATCTAATTTGCTTTGTTTTATATTTTCAGGGACTTTGGGGCTGCTAATAGCAATTTCAAGCACATAGCCGTGTTCAGGGGAAATTCTGGAGCATTTCTGCAAAAACCCTCAATACACGCCCCAGGTCACGGGCGTGACCTAGGGGCGTGACCATGGCCACGACCGTGTATCGCTTTCAGCTCACAGAACTCGCTGCCACGTCGGATTAAAGTTACACGCCCCAGGTCACGGGCGTGACCAAGGGCGTGACTCAGCAATTTTCTGCCTATAAAAGCCAGCTGCTGCCAAAGTGATGGGCATCCAGGCCATGCTTAGTTTGGATCGTTTCTAGTATAGTTTTTCTGCATTTTTCTTAGTGTAACTTTATTTTATGTCTTGTCTTTTTTAATTCCTAGCTTAGATCTACTTTACATGCAATTGTACTTTTCTTTACTTAGAAATAAAAATAACTTTCTTCTCAATTATGTTTTGATTTTCATAGTATTTGGTCGGATGAATTCTTAAGCTTTTATCTTTTCAAAATCTCTTATTCATAGTTTAGTTTGGAAAACTAAGATTTACCGTTGATTTGCAATTTTTGGTTTCATATTTCTAGGGTATGATAATCAAGTTTGATCCGTATTTTAGTGTATCGAGAGATCCGTAAATATGGGTAGATCGCTCATCGGTAAAAAGAGTTGTATGCATTCCTCGAGAGAGGGTGACGCAAATCTTCCGGATTGGAGTCAAATCCAATAGTGGGGCTCACCGCATAAAGCAAGCTTAGGGGTTTCGACTGGCCGAGGGGTCTTAATCGATCAACCTAAGGTTAGGTGGTAGTTCTCTCGAGAGAGGTTCTATCATATTTTGGGAACCTCCACGGTCAAGTTTGTCTAAATCGATTTCTTTTGAATTCTAGATTTACAAAACATTTCACTTAAGAATGATTCCCGATCAAATGTTTCTTTTCTTCTAATTATTTTCAAAACTCTATTTTACTGCCGATAAAATAATAATAATTTGCGTGAGTAGAAGTAATCAACAGACCCGTGGAATACGACACTTGATATTTATTTGTTTTGAATATCCTATGCTATGAATGATAGGTGCTCTTGCCTATAGTTCGCAGAATTTGGAGAATATTATTTACATCTTAAATTTTAGCTATCAGTCTCCGACACTGATGGATTTCGGTGGAGTTTATCCGGAACCCCAACTTGGGCAATGCTCGTCTCAGCGTTTATTTTACTTTCTCCGTATGTGTGACCGGATGATTCACCATGACTCATATTTTGAGTAGAAGTAATAGTTATTTGCTCTGTTAGAAATTTATAAACTATATGTATAATTAGAAATCTTCTCTACTATTTTTCTATGCACATGAGCATGCGACTTCGCATGGTACTACATTTTGTAATTTTTAAGCTAGCTATTCCATTTTCCCGCCTGCTTAGGATTTGTTTGCTCGGGACGTGCAAACAGGTAAGTCTGTGGGTGTGTTGAGTCTCATTTATATACAATTTTATGGACTCATCTGGGCTAGTTTTCCTCCTTTTGCACTTCATTTTCAGTTCTTAATTGCTTTACTCGTACGCGCTTTCACTATTAGTGCAATGTCTTGGCCCATTGTGGCGCGCAATTGCGCGCTTTATTGTTGGGGGCAAAAACAATGTGCTCCCCATTCTTTTTATGCGTTTATGCTTGAGCTGGAGGGGTATTCCCAGCTGTGTTGTGGTTGATGCAGGTGGACGGATCATCCATTTTTTATCAAGAATTCATGTCTGCGTATATCGCACGGTCGTGCGTTTTCCTTGACGCATGGTCATATATGATCGTGCGTTCTCTTCTATGGTGGAAAATGATGTTTTATCGTTGATCGTGCGTCTCTACGCATGGGCAGTTGCCCGTGCGTGATAGAATTGCACGATCGACCTGTTTAGCCTTGTTTTTGCCTTTCTGAATTTGCCCGTGCGTTTTTACGCATGGTCGGCTTTGACCGTGCGTGAGTAAAACGCACGAGCGCTTTGGGTCGTCTTCCTGGGTATTATTCTTAATTAATATCGCATGGTTCACGCACGGTCGTGCGTTCGACCGTGCGTGACCAATTTCTGACCAGTTTTCTATTTAAGTTGCAGAATCCACCCTAATCCAGATCGATCTTCTTTCTCGCACCCGAAGGGTTCCAGTTCCGCCATTTTTGCCACTCCATCGCCGCCCACCTTAAGGAGGAGCTCCGGCCAGCATTTCCTTGCAAATCTAAAGCCGGAGCATCCTCTCGGCCGCCTCCATCATCCAAGTGCTTCAAGGAGAGGATTCCACCCTCATATTCATCGCCAAGCAAAGAGTTCTTCGCATCGGACGTGACAGGATTGTAGTTTACCGGAGAAGACGGGTCCATTGGGAGGAAGTGACAGCCCTCCTCTACCCCAGAAGATAGTTGGGACCGAGCTAGGACACGGATTGACAACCCGACGATTCCTACCGTGAATCTACAACAAGCCTCCGGATTCGGTCGTATCTCTTGCCTTTTTCTCTTATTTGTGTTGATGTATATGAATGTAATCCTTATTATTTGATGATGCGGCACATGGAAACCTTGCTTTGTATTGATTATTTCATGTCTATGTGTAATTTCTCATTTGTTTATATGTGTATTTGAGGTGCGCCACCAAATCCATTCCGCCCCCACTCCATTCCACTCCGCAACCCGTCATTCCATTCCGTTTGACTACTCGTCCATCTGCCCTTGCGAAGTAGTGCGTTCAAGGCCTACGTAGTTTCCATCCCGCCTAGCGAAGCATTGCATAGCGGCATTGCATAGGAGTAGTTGTAGTTATTTTTTTTATTTTCCATAAACCAAAACCCCCTTTTCGACTTAAAGGACTTCAATCTCAAGTCCTTCCTCGATAGATAACTCCAACTTACTGTGTTCCTCTGAGATTCGATACTTGGGGATCACTCCCATTTTATATTACTTGAACGATCGGTACACTGCCGCAGTCTCGCTACCGCCTATAGCGGTGTGCTAGATTTGCGCATCAAGTTTTTGGCGTCGTTGCTGGGGAACACAGTCGTGTGAGTTTCTGGAGAGGGAGAGCTGTGAGGTAGAAGTTCTTCCATTTGTAAATTGCATCTTTTTGTTTTGTGTTATATTCTGTTTTTCCTGCTTTAAATTAGGTTGTCTTAGTAATTTATTGTTAGGTGTAGTGTTTTGCACAATTGTGATTTTCTATTGAATCTTGGTATCTTCTAATGTGGGCTGCGTTTAATATTCGTTGTCGTTGATGTGGAGATATTTATCATGCTAGTGATAGATGCCCATCGGGGGATAGTAGCCCTAGTCCCCAAGGCTCAATGTATCGCGCACCGACACCGTACGGTACCTCATACGCTGCGCCTAAGTCCTATGGCTACTCTTCCGCTCCGCACGTGTCGTTTTTGCATTCATCTCTGACCCTATTTGAGCCAAAGAAAAATGCAAAATAGTGCTTGTTTTGTCGGAGCATGGATCATGCCTTGAAGGATTGTGTTGCATTTCTTTGCCAACTAGTCTGTTGGGGTACTTTATTCCCTTGGTACATGTCTGATTGAGAAGGTTCTAAAGGTCCCGATGAGACCCCTCACATTGGTCAAGTACCTTATGAGTGTGGGCTCTCTTGCCTCGAACTCGCCCTTGATTTGTGATGCTATCACCATCGAATCTGTGAGGACCTCTATGTCATGGAACCCCAGCTCCTGGGCTAGGCGTAAGCCAGCGATCACTGCTTCGTACTCTGCCTGGTTGTTGGTGATGGGGAAATGTATTACTATGGCTTGCTTTATCCTAACTCCATGAGGTCTTTACAGGACCACCCCTCCTCCCAGAGAGTTTCTCCCCGAGTCCCCATCCACCAGTAGCTTCCAAGGGACGTGACAAAGGACTTTCTCCTCTTCCATCTCAACAACATAGTCCGCCAGAAAGTCTACCACAACCTGGGCCTTCATCGATAGCCGAGGGGCAAAAGCGATGTTGAATTCGCTTAGCTCTACTGATCACTTTGCGAGCCTCCCAGAATGCTTTAACCCTCGAAGATTTTGCGAAGGGGGGTGGTCGGTCACTACTTGGATCAAATGAGATTGAATGTACGGCCTGGGCTTTCTGGCTGAGACAACCAGAGCGAACATCCGCTTTTCCAAAATCGGGTACCGATGTTCTTCCTTCTTCAGGACCCTACTCACGTAGTAGATAGGAAGCTGCTTCCTACCCTCCTCTCGGACCAAGATGGAGCTCACGGACTCTGCCCCAACTCCAAGATACAAGGCTAGACCCTCCCCCTCCTTAGTCCCTTGGAGAAGCGGAGCCTTGGTGAGCTTTTTTCTTAAGGCTTGGAAAGCCTCCTCGCATTCTTTTGACCATTCAAACTTTTGATTGCCTCGCAACACTTTGAAGAAGGGCGATCATTTCTCCCCTGCTCGAAAGAGAAACCGATTCAACCCTGCAAGCTATCTCGTTAGGCGTTGGACTTCTTTGGCATTCCGCGCTGATTCCAGTTCCATTATAGCCTTCACCTTATCCGGGTTGGGCTCTACCCCTGCCGGGGTAAGGAGGTGACCTAGAAACTTCCCCTTGCAGGCCCCGAATACACACTTTGAGGGGTTCAGCCTCATCTTAAACTTGTGCAGAGTGGCAAAAGTTTCCTCAAGGTCCTGTAGGTGGGAGCTCACACTCTTGCTCTTCACCATCAGATCGTCTACGTATACCTCCAAGTTCCTTCACCTTTGCTCCCGGAAAACTCGGTCCATCATCCTTTGGTACGTTGCCCCTGCATTCTTCAGCCCAAAGGGAATCATCTTTTAGCAGTAGCACCCCACCCTCGTGATGAAGGAGACATCTTCGATGTCTGGTGGGTGCATCCTGATCTGGTGATAACTTGAAAAAGCATCTACAAAACTCATTACAGAAAAACTGACGGTTGAATCAACCAGCTCGTTGATTCGTGGTAGGGGGTAACAATCCTTAGGGCATGCTTTGTTTAAAAGGGAGAAATCGATACACATTCTCCAGCGGCCATCACCCTTCTTTACCATGACGACATTGGAGACCCAGGCTGGATACTGGATCTCCGATACAAAATTGCCTTGAGAAGCTTTTCCACTTCTTCTCGGATTGGCTCCACCAGCTTTTCAGCAATGGTCTTTCTCTTCTGACAGATGGGGCGTGTTCATTGATCGAGGTTGAGTCGGTGGCAGGCCACATCCTCATCGATGCCCGACATGTCTGCCGCGCTCCAAGCGAAGATGTCCACACTCCTCTGGATGCACTCCAGCATCTTCTCCCTATCCTCTATGCCTAGGCCTCTGTTGATCCACACTTTCTCCACCTTCCCTTCCCGGGTGGTGATCTCCATCTCAAACACTTCCTCTGCCTCCTCCAGCCAGGACGGCTCCTCCCACTTACCCCCCCCCCCCCCCCCCCCCCCGTCATTACCCCTTCAGCTAGGGCCTCCTCCATCTCAACTCCCACCTTCATTAGCTCAGCGCGCACCTCCTACATCGCCTCTATCTCCTCTTCCAGAACTTGGACCTCATCCTCCGCTTCTCCTGGCCCCTCCGGCCCCCTCAACCACGTATCCAACTTTTCGGCCTCCTCCATCCAGGATATGGTGTTGACAACAGTCACATAATACTACCTCTCTACATTTGCATCCCCCTGGATTCGGACCTGGACTCCCCTGCTATGGAACGTTAGGCACTAATGGAAGGAGGAGGGAATGCACCGGAAGGTGCTGATGAGAGGGCATCCGAAAATAGCATTAGAATTGCTCGGAGCGTCTGCTATGATGAACTGGTAGTTCCTTGGGACCCCTCCCAATGTCACCTGGAGTCCGACTCCTCCCTCGACCTCCTTCCTCTCCCCCAAGAAACCAAACAACGGCCCATCCGCGGCCAGCACTCTCTTAGATTCCACCTACATGGTATCGAAAGGCTTCTTGAAGATTACGTTCACGGAACTCCCATTGTCAACCAAGATCCGGGAGACCGTGAAGTTTTCAATGGCCATCTGGATCACCAAGGCATCGCAGAATGGGTCCTCGTAGTCTGGCATATATTCTGAAGAGAAGGTGATTTTTTCAAGAGGGGCGGGTTCTGGAAGGTCGACTCGACACTCCTCTTAAACATCATCTGATGGATCCTCTTGCAATTTGCCGCAATCCTAACCCCGCTGTGGATCACTCTGATCCCCCTCTCGAGCTCCTACGTCAGCTCGGTCTTCACACCTATCCTCCCCCTCCCCGTGGAGCACCTCCTCGATCCTCACTTGTGGTTGTTGTCAATGAGCCGACACTCTCATCCTCCTCATCTCCAGAAACTTCAGGCAGGTGGTCGTCGCGTGACCTTCCTCCTGGTGGAAGTCACAATAAGACAACGCCGCCCTACCCGCTCCTCTTCCTCCCCTCCCATTTCCTCTTCCCCTATCTCTTCCTCGGCATACTGCCATGGTTTCCTATTGAAGGGGGTGGTTGCCTCGGATCCTGCCTCCACACCGGGGGGTTGAACCGCCCTTGACCCCTTGGAAATTACCCCTACTTGATGTACTCTTCTCTAACCTTTCCCTGGTCCTTCCTGGAGTCTCCAGGTCAGCCGGTCGTTAAGCTCCTGGTACTCCCTACCCTGTTGCTGCCCCTGGAACCCCTGACCTTTGGGTTCCTCTCTTCTCCTCGTCTCTTGTTGCCTTCCTCCTCCATGCTCCTTTACTTCTCCCTCGCCCAACTTGGCCATCCGTCTGGAAAATGTCAGGTTTGTCGCATCCACTTTGATCTCCTTCCCCGCCCTCTCCATGAGCTCTTCAAAGGAGAGTGGGGGCACCCTCTTCTGCTCTACCCTGAAGAACCCATCGCAAAGCCCCAAGATAAAGCTAGCATTAGGGTGTGCCCCGACACTTCATCGATCAAGAGAATTTCCTCGTGGAACCTGTCCACGTAACTCCCCAGCATCTCTTCTGCTCCCTGCTTGACCGCGAACAAGAACTCCGCTCCCTTCTTTCTCTTCTTGGAAGTCGAGAACCTCAGGAGGAAGCATCATCGCAGATCCTCGAAGCAATAGATCGAGCTTGAGCGTAGTTGGTGAAACTAGCCCCGAGCTTTTTCCTTCAGGGTGATGGCGAAGAATCGGCACTTGAAGGTGTCTGACACTTGCCAGATGGAGATGGCATCCTCGAACCACTGAACGTGTTTTACAAGGTCATCCCTGCCCGTATAGTAAGACATAACTGGTTCCCTGAACCCTTTAGGAACTGGGGCTGAGAGGATCAACTCACAGAAGGGGCTTCCTTCCCCCATTTGGCAAGTGGTGTGGTCTTGCAAAGTCAGCTCACATACCTTAACACTCGTCGGGCTGGGGAAGAGTTGTCGCCCGGTAGATATCGCCCACTTGCTTCAGCCGCCACCTCCTTCCCGGGTCGCTGACCGGGAGCGTTCTCGCCCATCTGCTGGGGCGCGACCACCGAAACTACGGGTGTCTCAAACTCGCTTCTCACGGCAAATGCGAGTTGAATGGTCAGAAGGACCTTCCACTTGAAGTCTTCGAACATTCCCAACGTCACCCCACACGCAAGTTGCTGTGAATGGCCTGAGTCAGATCTTTCTGTTGGGTTTTCTATATATCATTCTAAATGATAAAAGCATATCAAATATGCGCAGCAGAAGAAATAACAAGAACCACCCAAAGAGTAAGGATCTTGCGAATTTCATGAATCAAGAAATTAGCAAAGCAAAATGTGATATACCTTTCCGGGATTTATTCAATACTCAACCAAGATGCTCCAAGAAGAAATCTGATAGACGAACTTCGTGTTCCAAGGACCGAGATGGATCGGCCCCTTTATAGAGATCCACACAAGGAAGGAGAACCCCAATACTTTGTTGTACAAGGTATGGGTCGGAGAAGAACGGTCCTCTGCATCCCCACGAACTGCTAGGTTCGTTGAAGGGGAGGCGGCGATAGTCGGCGGCGATGAGGTCGGCGAACGGGGCGAGAAGTGTCAGAACAGTTCCGTCTTCGGCCTTTTAAGAGTCGCGAAAAGGATCTCTAATTAGAAGACCTAATCACGTCCTTTTATACGCAAGGCATAAAAATAGCTTATTTACAGACCAGGGAAAACAGAATAATTTTGTCAGGTTTTATACATTCATCGAACAGTATATTTCGTCTAAACAATTTCGACGAATAGACATAATTTCGTCGAAACACTATCGACGATTTCGTTGAAACACTTTCGACGATTTCGTCGATACAATTTCGTCGATACAATTTCGTCGAAACAATTTCCGCAAAATTATATCTTATGCATCGAAACAATTTCGACGAATTTGTCTAAACACTTTCGACGAATTGACACAACTCGTCGAAACACTTTCAACAATTGTTTAGTATAAATCCATTCGTTGAAACCCTTTCGACGATTTCACTAAGTCCTATAGAATTCGTCTTAACCATTTCGACGATTCATCAATAGTACTTAATTCTCGTTTGAGACATTCTCAATTTAATTCCGAGCAGTCATAGAATTGGTCCTCCACTTATATTCAATATGAGTAAGGCCAACACAATTCTTTCTCCAACTTCTCTAAACGCTTTTATGTGCGACCCTATAGGCTCATATTGCGTTGGCAGTAAGACTAACTATTGATTGCTTTGAGATCACCTCAGAAACTCCAACAGTCTCCCACTTGATCACAAAGTATCAACAAAAGTTTCACAAACAATGAGTGGCATCTAGCAATACATCATTGCTACCCAAGCAATAAGAGTTCATAACTCAATAAGCCTGTCTTGACAAATGTATCAGTGTTGTCATGTTCCTTTGTCCCTTACATCCGGATAGAACTAGAGGCATGGACCGTGTCACCCTCATAATTGTTCAATCCTAGTTTCCGGATCTAGAATAGACCTTAAGAGAGTGGTAAGCTCAATATCATATATTGGCTCAACCCAGCATGGTCATGCCTTTCTCGGTCTCATTCCATCAAGGGGCCCATGGATGTAACTCATGTCATAAAGGAGGACAAATCCCATATCTGTCCACACACAAACACCCAAATGAGTCGTAACATACCCAATAACCACCCTTATCATCAACCTTTCTCAAGGAAGACTTTAGATGGCATCAAAGTACGTTCTTCCTCAATTGATGAATGTTGTGACTTCAGGTCAAAGAACTACAAACACCATTGACAGTTGGGACCTACTTGTGACACGTTCATATAACTATCCACAAAGTAGTCTCAAGGTGGGTCTGTCCAGTACAACTTGTTCACTAACAAGTACCCACGTGATGACTTGATATCACAATATCATGACCTGTGAGAACCGGTTATCAGTCAATGCACATGCTAGTCTTAACGTACCATCATTGCCCTTCAACTTCTAAGATGATACTCCGACTAGGGACCATTTAAGAATGAAGCTTCTAGAAAAACATAGGCCCTCACATTCAAGTCACGTACTTGAATTCCTATGGAAGCAAACATTCTAAGGGCATTTATTATGCTAATTAATCTATCAAATAGAAATTATTGACATAACAATAAGAACTTGCCATAAATGTAAAATGAAAAACACAGTACACAATACAATTCATCAAATGAATAAATAAACAACAAACATACAATCCACAAGGCTCCCACTAAAGATGATCATTCAGGCATCTAATACTCATTGATCTAACATGACCATCATGCTTCTTTTGCGCAAGAGGCTTTGTCAGTGGATCTGCTATGTTTCCTTCAGTCGGTACTCTGCAAATGTTAACATCTCCTCGATCGACAATCTCTCGAATAAGATGGAATCGCCGAAGTATGTGGTGGAACTCCCTATCAGTTTGGAAGCTAGCATCCGTGTAACCCTTTACAACGAGCTCTTCCTATCCACCAAACTCCAAGAATACATCCTTCGTCCTTCTCAAGTACTTTAGGATATTCTTGACAGTAATCCAGTGACCATCACCGGGATCAGATTGATATCTGCTCGTCATGCTTAAAGCATAAGAGACATCGGGTCGAGTACACAATATTGCATACATGATTGATCCAATTACCGAAGCATATGGAATCAACTTCATGTGTTCCTTATCTTCCAAAGATTTAGGACACTGGTCCTTAGAGAGACTCACACCATGTGACATGGGTAAGAATCCCTTCTTGGACTCAAGCATGTTGAACCGCTTCAACACCTTCTCAATGTATGTACTCAGGGTCAAACCCAGCAACTTCTTCGATCTATCTCAATAGATCTTAATACCTAGTATATAAGTCACTTTGCCCAAGTCTTTCATAGAAAAGCAGTTCCCTAGGTTGTTCTTAATAACTTGCAGGGCCGGAATGTCATTCCCAATCAACAGTATGTCATCTACATACAATATCAGGAAGACAACAATGCTCCCACTAATCCTCTTGTAAATACAAGGCTCATCCTCATTCTTGATGAAACCAAACTCTTTGATCTTCTCATCAAAATGAATATTCCAACTTCGAGAAGCTTGTTTCAATCCATAAATGGGTCGATTCAACTTGCATATTTTAGTGGCTTCACTTGGAGATACAAAACCCTCGGGTTGTGTCATATACACTTCCTCAAGGAGGTTTCCATTAACGAAAGCCATTTTGACATCCATTTGCCAGATCTCGTAGTCATAATACGCAGCAATAGCAAGTAGAATTCTGATGGACTTGACCATGGCTATAGGGGAAAAGGTCTCATCATACTCAACGCCATGAATTTGCCTAAAACATTTAGCCACCAGCCGGCCTTTGAATATCTGTACATTCCCATCCATGTCGGTCTTCTTCTTGAAGACCCACTTGCACCATATGGGTCTTACCCCTTCAGGTGGTTCCACCAAGGTCCAAACTTGGTTTGTATACATGGAGTCCATTTCAGATTTCATGGCCTCAAGCCACTTCTTGGAGTCAGGTCCATTCATAGCATCTTGGTAGGTTGGAGTCTCATCATCATGATCCATAAGCAACACATTACCTATTTGAGACACGAGAAATCCATATCTCTCAGGCTCAAATCGTGGTCTACCAAATCTACGTAGGACTTGTGTTTCTTGAGTAGGCTCTCCAACTACAACTTCTTGTAGTCCTTGCTCATGTTCCAATTCTGGTTTGTTCATTGTTTGTGGTTCTTGAACTTCTTCAAGTTCTACCTTTGCAGTCTTTCTGGATAAGAACTCTTTCTCCAAAAAGACACCAGTCCTTGTGACAAACACTTCGCCCTCAGACAGCAGGTAGAAGTAGTACCCTTTGGTCTCCCTAGGATACCCCACTAGATAACATTTATCTGATTTGGGTTCCAGCTTGTCAAGAATTTGACGTTGTACGTATGCCTCACAGCCCCAAATCTTAATGAACGACATACTAGGACGCTTCCTAGTCCATATCTCATATGGTGTCTTTTGAACCATTTTCGTTGGAACTCGATTTAGTGTGAAAGCAGCTGTCGCTAGAGCAAAACCCCAAAAGAAAACGGGTAGATCTGCATGACTCATCATCGATCGCACCATGTCTAACAAGGTATGATTTCTCCTCTCAGAAACACCATTATGTTGTGGTGTTCCGGGCGGAGTAAGCTGTGATACAATACCACACTCTTTCAGATGATCACGAAACTCATGACTCAGATATTCTCCACCTCGATCAGATGGAGTGCTTTTATCCTTTTTCCCAATTGGTTCTCTACTTCATTCTTAAACACTTAGAACTTTTCAAAGGTTTCGGATTTGTTCTTCATAAGAAACACGCATCTGTATCTACTGAAATCATCAGTAAATATAACGAAGTTGTAGAACCCACCTCTATCCATAGAACTCATGGGTCTGCATACATCACTATGTATTATACCCAAGAGATCATCAGCCCTCTCACTATAACTAATGAAAGGAGCTTTCGTCATCTTGCCTAATAAACATGACTCGCATCTATCAAACGATTCATAATCAAATGAGTCCAGTAGTCCATCTTTATGGAGCTTGGATATGCGTTTCTCATTTATATGGCCCAAACGACAATGCCAAAGGTACGTAGGATTCGAGTCATTTATTTTTAGTCTTTTAGTATTTTCTACATTATAGATCGGATGGTCTAAGTTCAAAACATATAAACCATTAAACAATTGGGCTACACCATAACAAACATCATTCATAAAAATCGAACAACAATTGTTCTTAATTATAAACGAAAAACCTTTCATGTCAAGACATGAAATGGATATAATGTTTCTAGTTATGGCTGGAACAAAATAACAGTAATCTAATTCTATTACAAGCCCAGTGGGCAAAGAAAGACAATAGCACCAACGGCAACGTCAGCAACTCTTGCTCCATTTTCGACGCATAGGTCTACCTCCCCTTTACCTAGCATCCTTCTCCTTCTCAGTTCCTGCACATGTGTACAAATGTGAGAACCGCATACGGTATCCAATACCCAAGATGAAGGAGCAGAAAGGTTTATCTCTATAACGTAAATACCTGAAGTGGAAGTCACACTTCCCTTCTTCTTTTGCAGATCCTTAATATAGAGGGGACAGTTCCGCCACCAATGCCCTACCTTACCGCAGTGTTGGCACTTTCCTTCCTTTGCCAGACCTTTCTTTTTTAATGTAGAAGATTTGGGATCAAGATGAGACTTAGATCCTATCTTCGTCTTCTTGGACCCCTAAGTCTTGCCCTTGCCTTTATGCACCATCAGTATGGGGCTAGCAGGCTTGACCTTCTTCATGTTATTTTCAGCAGTTCTCAACATGCCTAGGAGCTCGGGCAGTGTCTTGTCTATTTCATTCATGTTATAGTTCAAGACGAACTGTAAGACCCCAAATCAGAAAATTCAGAATTCTGGAATCCAGAGATGTCGCAGGCGACAGTGGCTGTCGCCCGGGCGATAGCACTCTGTTGAGAAGGTTCTGCCGTGAGCTGTCGGACGGCGTTGACTGGTCAATGTTGGTTCATATCGCTGTCGCCAGGGCGACAGCGGCAGTCGTCGGGCGACAGCTCAAAGTTGGACTTTGTGGCCGAAATCAAGGGCATTGATTGCACTTTGACTTTGGGGGCTGGTTTTGGCTTGGGAGGCTCGGTGGCAGCATAGAAGGCCGAAATCCTCTTCTTTTTCATTATTTTCCTTAAGGGTTCTTAAGAGAGAGAGAGAGAGAGAGAGAGAGAGAGAGAGAGAGAGAGAGAGAGAGAGAGAGAGAGAGAGAGAGAGAGAGAGAGAGAGAGAGAGAGAGAGAGAAGAGCTTGGAGAAGAAGGAGAAATAGTAAACCCTAGCTTGGAGCTTGGGTTTGGAGGAGCTACACTCATCCAATCCCTTCAAAGTTGGTGGCTACGCGTAGAGGAGGGCAAGGCGCTCCTTTCCATCAGTGCCAAAAGTCGAGCCATGGGCTCAATGCGGCGTTTAAGGGTAACAAACTCTTTTAACCCCATTTGGACATATTCTAGTCCTTTCCCATGCATTGTTGAGGCCCCTACCCAAAAGGGTGAGGTCGTGGCCTCCGACGGGTTGATTCGTGTTATCCCCATCAAAGCTTGCATTCATGTAGAGTCCACGCGTGAGATGGACGTAGGCCCGCTGTGTGAAGCCCATCCGAGACGGTTCGTCCGGATTGGTGATACTTTTTGGTATTGTGCGTGCCGGGGAAAAACCCCGTGTTGTTATACTTGCCTCGTAGGGCTAGAGGGTGCTACTGCATGCGCAGCAATGCCCGGGGGTGTGCCCAGGGGAGCACCCGAAGTTAAAAGGCAGAAATGGAGTTCTGTCCAGCTGTCGTTGGCGCGACAGTGACTGTCGCCTGGGCGACAGCTCCCCAGAATTGGGTTCTGGTGAATTTGGGTGTTCTGAGGCAGTGGGAGTGCTACTGCATGTGCAGCAATGCATGGGGGTGTGCCCCGGGAAGCACCCACAGCTAGAAGCCAAATTAGGGTTTTGTGCACTGTCGCTGGCGACAGTGAATGTCGCCAGGGCGACAGCTTCCCAGACTGAGTTCTGGTGATGTTGTTGTGCCCACCTATTGAGGGGACCTGAGGCCGGTGTACCCGACCTGTGGGTGGTGTCCTGGTGGATGACTTAGCGGCCCGTGGAGCCGGCTGATTGAGAATACCTGGGCTGAGGGGACGCCATACCCGCTTTTCGTGTTGTACAACGAGAGCTGTGAACAACGGGCATTTGGCGAACCTGACACCGCACCATTGCAGCACCTGATTAGTAAGCCTCGTTCAGCATGTCGGGAGGCAATGGGACAGATTCTTCGGACTACGTTATGTTCACAATTAAAGCACGGAGGACCCTGGTATTCGGGCCGCCGACTTTAGCCTCGAAGGGCAAGGCCATCAAGAGTGGATGGTGGTGGAAGGCGTAGTACACCAAAGAGTGCCTGAGTGCACGAGAGGTGGAGGCCATTCCCACGTTTGTGTTGTTGCATATATATGAAATGTTGTGGGCTTTGCTAGTCGCACTCTTATATATATATATATATATATGCTGTTGAGACTGTTTTGCAGGGACGTTTAGAACTGCCACCCCCTCGAAGGGGTGGGGTCGTTATAACTTGGTCAGCTTTAGCTGACCGTTGCCCTGTTTTGCCACCGTCTTTGGTGGGCTTGTTGTACAGGAGCTGGACCGAGCGGGACCTTGGCGGGCTGAAGCCCCTGCGCTGCTGCGGCCCTTGAAGGCCTTTTGTTCTTTCTTCTGTTTTCATGTATGGCCAGCCTGCGCGCCGATGTTGGTAAACTGTAAGGCCGTCGTGCCTCTTTTGTGTGTTGTAAAACATTTTATTCCAAGTTAATAGAAGTGGACATACCCGAGTTCGGGTCTTGTGGTTTATAATTCTGTCTCTCTCTTTTACTTCCGCATAGAATGCTCTGAGTTAGGCTTCGTGGTATAGTGTCGTTGCATATTCAATTAAGTGACATTTCCATTTGTTTTGTAGTATATGGCGTGGGGCCCCGGCCGGACCTTCTGCAATATGCTTCTGAACGGATGGGGGTGTCTCAAATTGGTATCAGCTTCTAGGGTTCCGTATCCTTCTCAGGAATTCGTGGGCGAATTCTTTTAAGGGGTGGTGAGCACGTGTGTGCGCTACCGTTGAGTCGTAAAATAAACCCAAAAATATCAACTTAGGAATAAAATGTAACAACAAACCAACAATAATTGCATGATTTTGGAACCTGAGCGTTCCTTTTGTTGTTAGTTGCGACTGTGTTGTCGCCTAACTGTGTGTTGCACTTGTGTAGGGCACTCGAAGTGCAGCGGGACCGTCGCATCCCTGTGATGTGCATGAGAGTAGTGGGTCTGCTGAGGCCCCTACAGCTCCGTCTGCTGAGTTGGTTCGGCTAGTTACTGAAGCCGTTCTAGCTGCGTTGAATGGCCAGCCTGAAAGGCAAGGCCAACCGTCGGTGCAGGAAGTGGCCCCAGAGCCACTAAGAGTGGAGCAAGTCCCCGTGAGGCGTTCTCCTGAGCAACAGCTGAAGCACTTTCTGGGATTTCGACCTCCTCTGTTAACCGGGGTTGAATCCCCAGCTGAGGCCGAAGACTGGTTGTCGCATGTGAAGCGAATTCTGACAGCGACACAGTCGGAGGAAGCGCAGAAGGTGACCTTTGCTTCTTTCTTGCTAGAAAAGGAAGCTAGGCGGTGGTGGGATGAGGTTGAGAGGCGCCAGTTCGCGGGAAGGCGACTGGTTGATGTGCCGATGGAAGAGTTCTCGAGAATCTTCCTCGCAAGGTATGTGCCTCAGTCGCAGCAGATCGCGATGGAGAACTAGTTCTTGGCTCTAGCATAGGGTGGTAGACTGGTTGATGACTACTTGCATGAGTTCACCCGCCTCGGGCGCTATGCTGGAACTTCTTTCGATGATGAGGATAGAAGGGTGAATAGGTTTTATGGAGGTTTGCGTACTGAGTTGCGGCATCTTCTGACAGGGCCGTTGACGCAGGGTTTCACGACCCTTGTTGGTTTAGCCCGAGCCCTTGAGCAGGACATGCTCAGGGAAAAGGGCAAGGCGGTTGTGGTCGAGGCAGTGCCGGAGGGCAAAGCGCTGAGTGCGACAAAGTTGCGGAGGTTGAGTCGCTGGAAGAAGGCTCGAGTATCTGGGCCAGCTCCCTCTACTTCGGGCGCGTCATCTGGACGTGGCCCTCTTATTTGTTTCACTTGTGGCAAGCCTGGCCATTTCTCTCGGGATTGCCGCAGTGGGCTTCCAAGGCCAGAGAAGAAGACTGGGCCAGCTTATTCTGAGAAGGGGAAGGCAGCTGAGTCCACTGCCTCCCGTATGGCTCCCCCGCAGCCCAGAGTTTTTAGTCTTGATCAGCAGGAGGCTATCAAAGCCAAGGACGTCGTGACAGGTACAATTTAAGATACAGTCTTTACTGTTTTATACGCCTATTTTAATGTTCATGCTAACTTGTTGGCGGCGTAGGCTATGTAAATGTTTTAGGCGTCCCTGCGGGAGCGCTTTTCGATACTGGGGCTTTGCACTCCTTCTTATCGTCGGACTTCGTCCAACGTATTGTTGCGCCGTCGATTGCTTTTGCAGATGGACTGGAGGTCCTACTGCCGAATGGATAATCGATGCGTGTGGAGAGGAGTTGCTGCGTAAAGGTTCTAGTTGGTAGTCGGGAGTATGACCTGAAGGCATCGTTACTCCCCCTGATTGAGTTCGATGTTATCTTCGATATGGACTGGCTGTCGGAACAGCATGCGTGTATCCATTGCACCACCAAGGAGGTGAGGTTTGGGCAAGGTGCCGATCGTGAGACGGTCTTTGCGGGCATGCGTGGATCGAGCAAGATGCTGATGTCTGCTCTCCAGGTGTCCAAGGCGGTGCGACAGGGAGCGTAGTTATTCTTTGCTCTTGTGGAGGCTTCAACGCCGAGGCCCAGCCTAGTAGATGTTCCGGTAGTAGCAGAGTTCCCCGATGTGTTCCCGAGCGAGCTCCCCGGTGCTCCACCGCAGCGGGAGATAGATTTCACGATTGAGTTGGTGCCAGGCGCTAAGCCTGTGGCCCGCTCGCCGTATCGTATGGCTCCGAAAGAGTTGGCGGAGTTGAAGCTGCAGTTGCAGGAGCTGCTTGAGCAGGGCTACGTGCGTCCGAGTTCCTCACCTTGGAGTGCACCGGTCCTCTTTGTCAAAAAGAAGGACGGTAGCCTGCGGCTTTGCATCGACTATCGGGAGCTGAACAAGCTGACGGAGAAGAACAAGTATCCTCTTCCGAGGATAGATGATTTGTTCGACCAGCTCGTTGGTTCGACAGTATACTCGAAGCTGGACTTGAAGTCCGGCTATTATCAGGTGCGGATCAGGGAGTGTGATATCCCGAAGACTGCCTTCAGTACGAGGTACGGGCAGTATGAGTTCACCGTGATGTCGTTTGGGTTGTCTAATGCGCCTTCGGTGTTTATGGACTTGATGCACCGGACTTTCCGAGAGTACCTCGACTGGTTTGTGGTCGTCTTGCTGGATGACATACTAGTCTACTCTCAGTCCGAGGAGGAGCACGGTGATCACCTGCGAGTAGTTTTGGAGGTTCTGAGGAGGAACCAGTTGTATGCCAAGTTCTCGAAGTGCGAGTTCTGGATTCCTTCCGTGGCGTTCTTGGGCCTTGTGGTTAGTGGTTCGGGTGTGGCGGTAGATCCGGTGAAGGTTGTGGCCATCAGGGAGTGGCCTGTCCTTTCTACTGTAGCGGAGGTCCGTAGCTTTCTCGGGCTGGCCGGTTATTACAGGCGCTTCGTGGAGATCTTCTCACGGATCGCGCTGCCTCTTACGACGCTGACACAGAAGATGCAGGAGTTCATTTGGACGCCCGCGTGTGCGCAGGCTTTCGAGGAGTTGAAGCGGCGGCTTACGACGGATCCGATCTTATGTTTGCCTTGCGGCACGGAGGGCTACGAGATCTACACCGACGCTTCTGGGAGCGGCCTTGGCTGCGTTCTGCAGCAGCATGGAAAGGTTATAGCGTATGGCTCTCGCCAGCTGAAGGTGCACGAGCGGAATTATCCGGTCCGCGACTTGGAGTTGGCGGTCGTGATATTTGCCCTGAAGCTATGGCGGCATTATGTGTATGGCTTGAAGATCAACATCTTCACGGACCATAAGAGCCTGAAGTATCTTCTGACGCAGAAAGGGCTGAATATGCGGCAACAGAGGTGGATGGAGTTCCTGGGGGACTTCACCTTCGAGATCCACTACACTCCCGGGAAGGGGAATGTTGTTGCGGATGCACTCAGTCGCAGGGCTCCAGCGCAGGCCAACTGGATTCAGATGCATGATGAGCACCTGATACGTGACCTGGAGGCCTTGGGTATTTCTTGCGTAGAGAAGAGGAGCAGTGTCGGTGCCTGTTTGAGTTGGACTGAGGTGCAGTACGACCTCGCAAATAGAGTCCGCCGGGCTTTTGAACTCGATCCGAGTTTAAAGCGCTACGCGGAGGATGCTGGTGGTGGGCCGGATGCCCAGTTTCAGGTTCGAGACGGGTTGTTGTGGAGAGGTGACCGTTTGTGCATCCCCAAGGTGGGTGAGCTGCGCGATGAGTTGATGTACGAGGCGCATCGTACCAGGTATTCAGTTCATCCGGGGAGAACGAAGATGTATAAGGACAAGAAGGTCCTTTTCTGGTGGCCGGGTATGAAGAGGGACATCGCTCACTACGTGGCCAAGTGCCACACTTGTGCGCTAGTGAAGGTGGAATGTCAGAGGCCCGGTGGCTTTTTGCAGTCATTGCCTGTTCCGGAGTGGAAGTTTGATGACATTTCCATGGATTTCGTGCATGGACTGCCGAGGTCGCAGAGCGGGAACGATGCCATCTGGGTAGTCGTTGACCGGCTGATGAAGGTGGCACACTTTATCCCCAACCGGAGGGATGACTCGGTGGAGAAATTGGCGAAGTTATATGTTGATACTATAGTGCGACTGCACTGTGTGCCCCGTAGCTGATGAGTCCCAATTATATACATATTTTTGAACTCATTCGGGCCGATTATCTAGTCTTTGCACTACACTTTAGGCATGTTTTCATTCATATTTGATATTCCATGCTATGTGCACTTTTAGTCCCGTTCGGTGTATTTTTATGTTTATCTTACTTATGCTTTATGTTGCAATTTAATTTCTATATTTGAGAATGTGTGGAATGCCCATTTGCGTGGCCCGATGATCTTTCATGTTGATACAGGGGTTGTGCGAGTGTTCCGGGGCGCAAAAACTGCATAGGAACACTGCGCACGAGCGCTGGACATTAGTGCGCACGACCACTGGTCGTGCGCCACTATCCGTGCATTAATTCCCATTTATAATGGGCCTGTCCAGCACTTCGCACGAGCACTGGACATTAGTGCGCAAGACCACTGGTCGTGCGCCACTGATCGTGTGCTATATTTTGCATTCTGGATTTTGCTACAGTTTGTTCGCGCACTATCACAGGCATTCCTTCACGCACAGTCACTGGTCGTGCGCCACTGACCGTGCGCGTTCAAAATTCTGCACCTGTCTATAAATAGCTGCTCCGCGAAAATAGCCGGATCGACTTCGTTTCTAGGTCTTTTTGTCCGCCGTTTTCGCCCTTTTCGCAGGTTCTCCGCCCCCTTTGGCCTCCTCCATCATCCTCAAGCTCTAAGGAGAGGGATTCAACCCTACATCCACCAAGATCCAAGGAGAAGGAAGCTAGGTCGTTTCCGGATCGTGACACGAAGAAGACGGGTCCATTGGAAGGTAGTGACAGCCTTCTCTACCCCGGACGCAGTTGAGGACCGAGCTTGGACGCGGATTGACAACCCGACGATTCCTACCGTGAATCTACAACAAGCCTCCAGATTCGGTCGTATCTCTTGCCTTTTTCTCTTATTTGTGTTGATGTATATGAATGTAATCCTTATTATTTGATGATGCGGCACATGGAAACCTTGCTTTGTATTGATTATTTCATGTCTATGTGTAATTTCTCATTTGTTTATATGTGTATTTGAGGTGCGCCACCAAATCCATTCCGCCCCCACTCCATTCCACTCCGCAACCCGTCATTCCATTCCATTTGACTACTCGTCCATCTGCCCTTGCGAAGTAGTGCGTTCAAGGCCTACGTAGTTTCCATCCCGCCTAGCGAAGCATTGCATAGCGGCATTGCATAGGAGTAGTTGTAGTTATTTTTTTTATTTTCCATAAACCAAAACCCCCTTTTCGACTTAAAGGACTTCAATCTCAAGTCCTTCCTCGATAGATAACTCCAACTTACTGTGTTCCTCTGAGATTCGATACTTGGGGATCACTCCCATTTTATATTACTTGAACGATCGGTACACTGCCGCAGTCTCGCTACCGCCTATAGCGGTGTGCTAGATTTGCGCATCAAGTTTTTGGCGTCGTTGCTGGGGAACACAGTCGTGTGAGTTTCTGGAGAGGGAGAGCTGTGAGGTAGAAGTTCTTCCATTTGTAAATTGCATCTTTTTGTTTTGTGTTATATTCTGTTTTTCCTGCTTTAAATTAGGTTGTCTTAGTAATTTATTGTTAGGTGTAGTGTTTTGCACAATTGTGATTTTCTATTGAATCTTGGTATCTTCTAATGTGGGCTGCGTTTAATATTCGTTGTCGTTGATGTGGAGATATTTATCATGCTAGTGATAGATGCCCATCGGGGGATAGTAGCCCTAGTCCCCAAGGCTCAATGTATCGCGCACCGACACCGTACGGTACCTCATACGCTGCGCCTAAGTCCTATGGCTACTCTTCCGCTCCGCACGTGTCGTTTTTGCATTCATCTCTGACCCTATTTGAGCCGAAGAAAAATGCAAAATAGTGCTTGTTTTGTCGGAGCATGGATCATGCCTTGAAGGATTGTGTTGCATTTCTTTGCCAACTAGTCTGTTGGGGTACTTTATTCCCTTGGTACATGTCTGATTGAGAAGGTTCTAAAGGTCCCGATGAGACCCCTCACATTGGTCAAGTACCTTATGAGTGTGGGCTCTCTTGCCTCGAACTCGCCCTTGATTTGTGATGCTATCACCATCGAATCTGTGAGGACCTCTATGTCATGGAACCCCAGCTCCTGGGCTAGGCGTAAGCCAGCGATCACTGCTTCGTACTCTGCCTGGTTGTTGGTGATGGGGAAATGTATTACTATGGCTTGCTTTATCCTAACTCCATGAGGTCTTTACAGGACCACCCCTCCTCCCAGAGAGTTTCTCCCCGAGTCCCCATCCACCAGTAGCTTCCAAGGGACGTGACAAAGGACTTTCTCCTCTTCCATCTCAACAACATAGTCCGCCAGAAAGTCTACCACAACCTGGGCCTTCATCGATAGCCGAGGGGCAAAAGCGATGTTGAATTCGCTTAGCTCTACTGATCACTTTGCGAGCCTCCCAGAATGCTTTAACCCTCGAAGATTTTGCGAAGGGGGGTGGTCGGTCACTACTTGGATCAAATGAGATTGAATGTACGGCCTGGGCTTTCTGGCTGAGACAACCAGAGCGAACATCCGCTTTTCCAAAATCGGGTACCGATGTTCTTCCTTCTTCAGGACCCTACTCACGTAGTAGATAGGAAGCTGCTTCCTACCCTCCTCTCGGACCAAGATGGAGCTCACGGACTCTGCCCCAACTCCAAGATACAAGGCTAGACCCTCCCCCTCCTTAGTCCCTTGGAGAAGCGGAGCCTTGGTGAGCTTTTTTCTTAAGGCTTGGAAAGCCTCCTCGCATTCTTTTGACCATTCAAACTTTTGATTGCCTCGCAACACTTTGAAGAAGGGCGATCATTTCTCCCCTGCTCGAAAGAGAAACCGATTCAACCCTGCAAACTATCTCGTTAGGCGTTGGACTTCCTTGGCATTCCGCGCTGATTCCAGTTCCATTATAGCCTTCACCTTATCCGGGTTGGGCTCTACCCCTGCCGGGGTAAGGAGGTGACCTAGAAACTTCCCCTTGCAGGCCCCGAATACACACTTTGAGGGGTTCAGCCTCATCTTAAACTTGTGCAGAGTGGCAAAAGTTTCCTCAAGGTCCTGTAGGTGGGAGCTCACACTCTTGCTCTTCACCATCAGATCGTCTACGTATACCTCCAAGTTCCTTCACCTTTGCTCCCGGAAAACTCGGTCCATCATCCTTTGGTACGTTGCCCCTGCATTCTTCAGCCCAAAGGGAATCATCTTTTAGCAGTAGCACCCCACCCTCGTGATGAAGGAGACATCTTCGATGTCTGGTGGGTGCATCCTGATCTGGTGATAACTTGAAAAAGCATCTACAAAACTCATTACAGAAAAACTGACGGTTGAATCAACCAGCTCGTTGATTCGTGGTAGGGGGTAACAATCCTTAGGGCATGCTTTGTTTAAAAGGGAGAAATCGATACACATTCTCCAGCGGCCATCACCCTTCTTTACCATGACGACATTGGAGACCCAGGCTGGATACTGGATCTCCGATACAAAATTGCCTTGAGAAGCTTTTCCACTTCTTCTCGGATTGGCTCCACCAGCTTTTCAGCAATGGTCTTTCTCTTCTGACAGATGGGGCGTGTTCATTGATCGAGGTTGAGTCGGTGGCAGGCCACATCCTCATCGATGCCCGACATGTCTGCCGCGCTCCAAGCGAAGATGTCCACACTCCTCTGGATGCACTCCAGCATCTTCTCCCTATCCTCTATGCCTAGGCCTCTGTTGATCCACACTTTCTCCACCTTCCCTTCCCGGGTGGTGATCTCCATCTCAAACACTTCCTCTGCCTCCTCCAGCCAGGACGGCTCCTCCCACTTACCCCCCCCCCCCCCCCCCCCCCCCGTCATTACCCCTTCAGCTAGGGCCTCCTCCATCTCAACTCCCACCTTCATTAGCTCAGCGCGCACCTCCTACATCGCCTCTATCTCCTCTTCCAGAACTTGGACCTCATCCTCCGCTTCTCCTGGCCCCTCCGGCCCCCTCAACCACGTATCCAACTTTTCGGCCTCCTCCATCCAGGATATGGTGTTGACAACAGTCACATAATACTACCTCTCTACATTTGCATCCCCCTGGATTCGGACCTGGACTCCCCTGCTATGGAACGTTAGGCACTAATGGAAGGAGGAGGGAATGCACCGGAAGGTGCTGATGAGAGGGCATCCGAAAATAGCATTAGAATTGCTCGGAGCGTCTGCTATGATGAACTGGTAGTTCCTTGGGACCCCTCCCAATGTCACCTGGAGTCCGACTCCTCCCTCGACCTCCTTCCTCTCCCCCGAGAAACCAAACAACGGCCCATCCGCGGCCAGCACTCTCTTAGATTCCACCTACATGGTATCGAAAGGCTTCTTGAAGATTACGTTCACGGAACTCCCATTGTCAACCAAGATCCGGGA
Source organism: Dactylorhiza incarnata (assembly GCA_033032865.1). Classification (NCBI taxonomy): domain Eukaryota; kingdom Viridiplantae; phylum Streptophyta; class Magnoliopsida; order Asparagales; family Orchidaceae; genus Dactylorhiza; species Dactylorhiza incarnata. Next base: position 8,768,919 of record JAWHQI010000090.1, on the reverse strand, counting down.
GACCGTGAAGTTTTCAATGGCCATCTGGATCACCAAGGCATCGCAGAATGGGTCCTCGTAGTCTGGCATATATTCTGAAGAGAAGGTGATTTTTTCAAGAGGGGCGGGTTCTGGAAGGTCGACTCGACACTCCTCTTAAACATCATCTGATGGATCCTCTTGCAATTTGCCGCAATCCTAACCCCGCTGTGGATCACTCTGATCCCCCTCTCGAGCTCCTACGTCAGCTCGGTCTTCACACCTATCCTCCCCCTCCCCGTGGAGCACCTCCTCGATCCTCACTTGTGGTTGTTGTCTATGAGCCGACACTCTCATCCTCCTCATCTCCAGAAACTTCAGGCAGGTGGTCGTCGCGTGACCTTCCTCCTGGTGGAAGTCACAATAAGACAACGCCGCCCTACCCGCTCCTCTTCCTCCCCTCCCATTTCCTCTTCCCCTATCTCTTCCTCGGCATACTGCCATGGTTTCCTATTGAAGGGGGTGGTTGCCTCGGATCCTGCCTCCACACCGGGGGGTTGAACCGCCCTTGACCCCTTGGAAATTACCCCCTACTTGATGTACTCTTCTCTAACCTTTCCCTGGTCCTTCCTGGAGTCTCCAGGTCAGCCGGTCATTAAGCTCCTGGTACTCCCTACCCTGTTGCTGCCCCTAGAACCCCTGACCTTTGGGTTCCTCTCTTCTCCTCGTCTCTTGTTGCCTTCCTCCTCCATGCTCCTTTACTTCTCCCTCGCCCAACTTGGCCATCCGTCTGGAAAATGTCAGGTTTGTCGCATCCACTTTGATCTCCTTCCCCGCCCTCTCCATGAGCTCTTCAAAGGAGAGTGGGGGCACCCTCTTCTGCTCTACCCTGAAGAACCCATCGCAAAGCCCCAAGATAAAGCTAGCATTAGGGTGTGCCCCGACACTTCATCGATCAAGAGAATTTCCTCGTGGAACCTGTCCACGTAACTCCCCAGCATCTCTTCTGCTCCCTGCTTGACCGCGAACAAGAACTCCGCTCCCTTCTTTCTCTTCTTGGAAGTCGAGAACCTCAGGAGGAAGCATCATCGCAGATCCTCGAAGCAATAGATCGAGCTTGAGCGTAGTTGGTGAACCTAGCCCCGAGCTTTTTCCTTCAGGGTGATGGCGAAGAATCGGCACTTGAAGGTGTCTGACACTTGCCAGATGGAGATGGCATCCTCGAACCACTGAACGTGTTTTACAAGGTCATCCCTGCCCGTATAGTAAGACATAACTGGTTCCCTGAACCCTTTAGGAACTGGGGCTGAGAGGATCAACTCACAGAAGGGGCTTCCTTCCCCCATTTGGCAAGTGGTGTGGTCTTGCAAAGTCAGCTCACATACCTTAACACTCGTCGGGCTGGGGAAGAGTTGTCGCCCGGTAGATATCGCCCACTTGCTTCAGCCGCCACCTCCTTCCCGGGTCGCTGACCGGGAGCGTTCTCGCCCATCTGCTGGGGCGCGACCACCGAAACTACGGGTGTCTCAAACTCGCTTCTCACGGCAAATGCGAGTTGAATGGTCAGAAGGACCTTCCACTTGAAGTCTTCGAACATTCCCAACGTCACCCCACACGCAAGTTGCTGTGAATGGCCTGAGTCAGATCTTTCTGTTGGGTTTTCTATATATCATTCTAAATGATAAAAGCATATCAAATATGCGCAGCAGAAGAAATAACAAGAACAACCCAAAGAGTAAGGATCTTGCGAATTTCATGAATCAAGAAATTAGCAAAGCAAAATGTGATATACCTTTCCGGGATTTATTCAATACTCAACCAAGATGCTCCAAGAAGAAATCTGATAGACGAACTTCGTGTTCCAAGGACCGAGATGGATCGGCCCCTTTATAGAGATCCACACAAGGAAGGAGAACCCCAATACTTTGTTGTACAAGGTATGGGTCGGAGAAGAACGGTCCTCTGCATCCCCACGAACTGCTAGGTTCGTTGAAGGGGAGGCGGCGATAGTCGGCGGCGATGAGGTCGGCGAACGGGGCGAGAAGTGTCAGAACAGTTCCGTCTTCGGCCTTTTAAGAGTCGCGAAAAGGATCTCTAATTAGAAGACCTAATCACGTCCTTTTATACGCAAGGCATAAAAATAGCTTATTTACAGACCAGGGAAAACAGAATAATTTTGTCAGGTTTTATACATTCATCGAACAGTATATTTCGTCTAAACAATTTCGACGAATAGACATAATTTCGTCGAAACACTATCGACGATTTCGTTGAAACACTTTCGACGATTTCGTCGATACAATTTCGTCGATACAATTTCGTCGAAACAATTTCCGCAAAATTATATCTTATGCATCGAAACAATTTCGACGAATTTGTCTAAACACTTTCGACGAATTGACACAACTCGTCGAAACACTTTCAACAATTGTTTAGTATAAATCCATTCGTTGAAACCCTTTCGACGATTTCACTAAGTCCTATAGAATTCGTCTTAACCATTTCGACGATTCATCAATAGTACTTAATTCTCGTTTGAGACATTCTCAATTTAATTCCGAGCAGTCATAGAATTGGTCCTCCACTTATATTCAATATGAGTAAGGCCAACACAATTCTTTCTCCAACTTCTCTAAACGCTTTTATGTGCGACCCTATAGGCTCATATTGCGTTGGCAGTAAGACTAACTATTGATTGCTTTGAGATCACCTCAGAAACTCCAACAGTCTCCCACTTGATCACAAAGTATCAACAAAAGTTTCACAAACAATGAGTGGCATCTAGCAATACATCATTGCTACCCAAGCAATAAGAGTTCATAACTCAATAAGCCTGTCTTGACAAATGTATCAGTGTTGTCATGTTCCTTTGTCCCTTACATCCGGATAGAACTAGAGGCATGGACCGTGTCACCCTCATAATTGTTCAATCCTAGTTTCCGGATCTAGAATAGACCTTAAGAGAGTGGTAAGCTCAATATCATATATTGGCTCAACCCAGCATGGTCATGCCTTTCTCGGTCTCATTCCATCAAGGGGCCCATGGATGTAACTCATGTCATAAAGGAGGACAAATCCCATATCTGTCCACACACAACACCCAAATGAGTCGTAACATACCCAATAACCACCCTTATCATCAACCTTTCTCAAGGAAGACTTTAGATGGCATCAAAGTACGTTCTTCCTCAATTGATGAATGTTGTGACTTCAGGTCAAAGAACTACAAACACCATTGACAGTTGGGACCTACTTGTGACACGTTCATATAATTATCCACAAAGTAGTCTCAAGGTGGGTCTGTCCAGTACAACTTGTTCACTAACAAGTACCCACGTGATGACTTGATATCACAATATCATGACCTGTGAGAACCGGTTATCAGTCAATGCACATGCTAGTCTTAACGTACCATCATTGCCCTTCAACTTCTAAGATGATACTCCGACTAGGGACCATTTAAGAATGAAGCTTCTAGAAAAACATAGGCCCTCACATTCAAGTCACGTACTTGAATTCCTATGGAAGCAAACATTCTAAGGGCATTTATTATGCTAATTAATCTATCAAATAGAAATTATTGACATAACAATAAGAACTTGCCATAAATGTAAAATGAAAAACACAGTACACAATACAATTCATCAAATGAATAAATAAACAACAAACATACAATCCACAAGGCTCCCACTAAAGATGATCATTCAGGCATCTAATACTCATTGATCTAACATGACCATCATGCTTCTTTTGCGCAAGAGGCTTTGTCAGTGGATCTGCTATGTTTCCTTCAGTCGGTACTCTGCAAATGTTAACATCTCCTCGATCGACAATCTCTCGAATAAGATGGAATCGCCGAAGTATGTGGTGGAACTCCCTATCAGTTTGGAAGCTAGCATCCGTGTAACCCTTTACAACGAGCTCTTCCTATCCACCAAACTCCAAGAATACATCCTTCGTCCTTCTCAAGTACTTTAGGATATTCTTGACAGTAATCCAGTGACCATCACCGGGATCAGATTGATATCTGCTCGTCATGCTTAAAGCATAAGAGACATCGGGTCGAGTACACAATATTGCATACATGATTGATCCAATTACCGAAGCATATGGAATCAACTTCATGTGTTCCTTATCTTCCAAAGATTTAGGACACTGGTCCTTAGAGAGACTCACACCATGTGACATGGGTAAGAATCCCTTCTTGGACTCAAGCATGTTGAACCGCTTCAACACCTTCTCAATGTATGTACTCAGGGTCAAACCCAGCAACTTCTTCGATCTATCTCAATAGATCTTAATACCTAGTATATAAGTCACTTTGCCCAAGTCTTTCATAGAAAAGCAGTTCCCTAGGTTGTTCTTAATAACTTGCAGGGCCGGAATGTCATTCCCAATCAACAGTATGTCATCTACATACAATATCAGGAAGACAACAATGCTCCCACTAATCCTCTTGTAAATACAAGGCTCATCCTCATTCTTGATGAAACCAAACTCTTTGATCTTCTCATCAAAATGAATATTCCAACTTCGAGAAGCTTGTTTCAATCCATAAATGGGTCGATTCAACTTGCATATTTTAGTGGCTTCACTTGGAGATACAAAACCCTCGGGTTGTGTCATATACACTTCCTCAAGGAGGTTTCCATTAACGAAAGCCATTTTGACATCCATTTGCCAGATCTCGTAGTCATAATACGCAGCAATAGCAAGTAGAATTCTGATGGACTTGACCATGGCTATAGGGGAAAAGGTCTCATCATACTCAACGCCATGAATTTGCCTAAAACATTTAGCCACCAGCCGGCCTTTGAATATCTGTACATTCCCATCCATGTCGGTCTTCTTCTTGAAGACCCACTTGCACCATATGGGTCTTACCCCTTCAGGTGGTTCCACCAAGGTCCAAACTTGGTTTGTATACATGGAGTCCATTTCAGATTTCATGGCCTCAAGCCACTTCTTGGAGTCAGGTCCATTCATAGCATCTTGGTAGGTTGGAGTCTCATCATCATGATCCATAAGCAACACATTACCTATTTGAGACACGAGAAATCCATATCTCTCAGGCTCAAATCGTGGTCTACCAAATCTACGTAGGACTTGTGTTTCTTGAGTAGGCTCTCCAACTACAACTTCTTGTAGTCCTTGCTCATGTTCCAATTCTGGTTTGTTCATTGTTTGTGGTTCTTGAACTTCTTCAAGTTCTACCTTTGCAGTCTTTCTGGATAAGAACTCTTTCTCCAAAAAGACACCAGTCCTTGTGACAAACACTTCGCCCTCAGACAGCAGGTAGAAGTAGTACCCTTTGGTCTCCCTAGGATACCCCACTAGATAACATTTATCTGATTTGGGTTCCAGCTTGTCAAGAATTTGACGTTGTACGTATGCCTCACAGCCCCAAATCTTAATGAACGACATACTAGGACGCTTCCTAGTCCATATCTCATATGGTGTCTTTTGAACCATTTTCGTTGGAACTCGATTTAGTGTGAAAGCAGCTGTCGCTAGAGCAAAACCCCAAAAGGAAACGGGTAGATCTGCATGACTCATCATCGATCGCACCATGTCTAACAAGGTATGATTTCTCCTCTCAGAAACACCATTATGTTGTGGTGTTCCGGGCGGAGTAAGCTGTGATACAATACCACACTCTTTCAGATGATCACGAAACTCATGACTCAGATATTCTCCACCTCGATCAGATGGAGTGCTTTTATCCTTTTTCCCAATTGGTTCTCTACTTCATTCTTAAACACTTAGAACTTTTCAAAGGTTTCGGATTTGTTCTTCATAAGAAACACGCATTTGTATCTACTGAAATCATCAGTAAATATAACGAAGTTGTAGAACCCACCTCTATCCATTGAACTCATGGGTCTGCATACATCACTATGTATTATACCCAAGAGATCATCAGCCCTCTCACTATAACTAATGAAAGGAGCTTTCGTCATCTTGCCTAATAAACATGACTCGCATCTATCAAATGATTCATAATCAAATGAGTCCAGTAGTCCATCTTTATGGAGCTTGGATATGCGTTTCTCATTTATATGGCCCAAACGACAATGCCAAAGGTACGTAGGATTCGAGTCATTTATTTTTAGTCTTTTAGTATTTTCTACATTATAGATCGGATGGTCTAAGTTCAAAACATATAAACCATTAAACAATTGGGCTACACCATAACAAACATCATTCATAAAAATCGAACAACAATTGTTCTTAATTATAAACGAAAAACCTTTCATGTCAAGACATGAAATGGATATAATGTTTCTAGTTATGGCTGGAACAAAATAACAGTAATCTAATTCTATTACAAGCCCAGTGGGCAAAGAAAGACAATAGCACCAACGGCAACGTCAGCAACTCTTGCTCCATTTTCGACGCATAGGTCTACCTCCCCTTTACCTAGCATCCTTCTCCTTCTCAGTTCCTGCACATGTGTACAAATGTGAGAACCGCATACGGTATCCAATACCCAAGATGAAGGAGCAGAAAGGTTTATCTCTATAACGTAAATACCTGAAGTGGAAGTCACACTTCCCTTCTTCTTTTGCAGATCCTTAATATAGAGGGGACAGTTCCGCCACCAATGCCCTACCTTACCGCAGTGTTGGCACTTTCCTTCCTTTGCCAGACCTTTCTTTTTTAATGTAGAAGATTTGGGATCAAGATGAGACTTAGATCCTATCTTCGTCTTCTTGGACCCCTAAGTCTTGCCCTTGCCTTTATGCACCATCAGTATGGGGCTAGCAGGCTTGACCTTCTTCATGTTATTTTCAGCAGTTCTCAACATGCCTAGGAGCTCGGGCAGTGTCTTGTCTATTTCATTCATGTTATAGTTCAAGACGAACTGTAAGACCCCAAATCAGAAAATTCAGAATTCTGGAATCCAGAGCTGTCGCAGGCGACAGTGGCTGTCGCCCGGGCGATAGCACTCTGTTGAGAAGGTTCTGCCGTGAGCTGTCGGACGGCGTTGACTGGTCAATGTTGGTTCATATCGCTGTCGCCAGGGCGACAGCGGCAGTCGTCGGGCGACAGCTCAAAGTTGGACTTTGTGGCCGAAATCAAGGGCATTGATTGCACTTTGACTTTGGGGCCTGGTTTTGGCTTGGGAGGCTCGGTGGCAGCATAGAAGGCCGAAATCCTCTTCTTTTTCATTATTTTCCTTAAGGGTTCTTAAGAGAGAGAGAGAGAGAGAGAGAGAGAGAGAGAGAGAGAGAGAGAGAGAGAGAGAAGAGCTTGGAGAAGAAGGAGAAATAGTAAACCCTAGCTTGGAGCTTGGGTTTGGAGGAGCTACACTCATCCAATCCCTTCAAAGTTGGTGGCTACGCGTAGAGGAGGGCAAGGCGCTCCTTTCCATCAGTGCCAAAAGTCGAGCCATGGGCTCAAAGCGGCGTTTAAGGGTAACAAACTCTTTTAACCCCATTTGGACATATTCTAGTCCTTTCCCATGCATTGTTGAGGCCCCTACCCAAAAGGGTGAGGTCGTGGCCTCCGACGGGTTGATTCGTGTTATCCCCATCAAAGCTTGCATTCATGTAGAGTCCACGCGTGAGATGGACGTAGGCCCGCTGTGTGAAGCCCATCCGAGACGGTTCGTCCGGATTGGTGATACTTTTTGGTATTGTGCGTGCCGGGGAAAAACCCCGTGTTGTTATACTTGCCTCGTAGGGCTAGAGGGTGCTACTGCATGCGCAGCAATGCCCGGGGGTGTGCCCAGGGGAGCACCCAAAGTTAAAAGGCAGAAATGGAGTTCTGTCCAGCTGTCGTTGGCGCGACAGTGACTGTCGCCTGGGCGACAGCTCTCCAGAATTGGGTTCTGGTGAATTTGGGTGTTCTGAGGCAGTGGGAGTGCTACTGCATGTGCAGCAATGCATGGGGGTGTGCCCCGGGAAGCACCCACAGCTAGAAGCCAAATTAGGGTTTTGTGCACTGTCGCTGGCGACAGTGAATGTCGCCAGGGCGACAGCTTCCCAGACTGAGTTCTGGTGATGTTGTTGTGCCCACCTATTGAGGGGACCTGAGGCCGGTGTACCCGACCTGTGGGTGGTGTCCTGGTGGATGACTTAGCGGCCCGTGGAGCCGGCTGATTGAGAATACCTGGGCTGAGGGGACGCCATACCCGCTTTTCGTGTTGTACAACGAGAGCTGTGAACAACGGGCATTTGGCGAACCTGACACCGCACCATTGCAGCACCTGATTAGTAAGCCTCGTTCAGCATGTCGGGAGGCAATGGGACAGATTCTTCGGACTACATTATGTTCACAATTAAAGCACGGAGGACCCTGGTATTCGGGCCGCCGACTTTAGCCTCGAAGGGCAAAGCCATCAAGAGTGGATGGTGGTGGAAGGCGTAGTACACCAAAGAGTGCCTGAGTGCACGAGACGTGGAGGCCATTCCCACGTTTGTGTTGTTGCATATATATGAAATGTTGTGGGCTTTGCTAGTCACACTCTTATATATATATATATATGCTGTTGAGACTGTTTTGCAGGGACGTTTAGAACTGCCACCCCCTCGAAGGGGTGGGGTCGTTATAACTTGGTCAGCTTTAGCTGACCGTTGCCCTGTTTTGCCACCGTCTTTGGTGGGCTTGTTGTACAGGAGCTGGACCGAGCGGGACCTTGGCGGGCTGAAGCCCCTGCGCTGCTGCGGCCCTTGAAGGCCTTTTGTTCTTTCTTCTGTTTTCATGTATGGCCAGCCTGCGTGCCGATGTTGGTAAACTGTAAGGCCGTCGTGCCTCTTTTGTATGTTGTAAAACATTTTATTCCAAGTTAATAGAAGTGGACATACCCGAGTTCGGGTCTTGTGGTTTATAATTCTGTCTCTCTCTTTTACTTCCGCATAGAATGCTCTGAGTTAGGCTTCGTGGTATAGTGTCGTTGCATATTCAATTAAGTGACATTTCCATTTGTTTTGTAGTATATGGCGTGGGGCCCCGGCCGGACCTTCTGCAATATGCTTCTGAACGGATGGGGGTGTCTCAAATTGGTATCAGCTTCTAGGGTTCCGTATCCTTCTCAGGAATTCGTGGGCGAATTCTTTTAAGGGGTGGTGAGCATGTGTGTGCGCTACCGTTGAGTCGTAAAATAAACCCAAAAATATCAACTTAGGAATAAAATGTAACAACAAACCAACAATAATTGCATGATTTTGGAACCTGAGCGTTCCTTTTGTTGTTAGTTGCGACTGTGTTGTCGCCTAACTGTGTGTTGCACTTGTGTAGGGCACTCGAAGTGCAGCGGGACCGTCGCATCCCTGTGATGTGCATGAGAGTAGTGGGTCTGCTGAGGCCCCTACAACTCCGTCTGCTGAGTTGGTTCGGCTAGTTACTGAAGCCGTTCTAGCTGCGTTGAATGGTCAGCCTGAAAGGCAAGGCCAACCGTCGGTGCAGGAAGTGGCCCCAGAGCCACTAAGAGTGGAGCAAGTCCCCGTGAGGCGTTCTCCTGAGCAACAGCTGAAGCACTTTCTGGGATTTCGACCTCCTCTGTTAACCGGGGTTGAATCCCCAGCTGAGGCCGAAGACTGGTTGTCGCATGTGAAGCGAATTCTGACAGCGACACAGTCGGAGGAAGCGCAGAAGGTGACCTTTGCTTCTTTCTTGCTAGAAAAGGAAGCTAGGCGGTGGTGGGATGAGGTTGAGAGGCGCCAGTTCGCGGGAAGGCGACTGGTTGATGTGCCGATGGAAGAGTTCTCGAGAATCTTCCTCGCAAGGTATGTGCCTCAGTCGCAGCAGATCGCGATGGAGAACTAGTTCTTGGCTCTAGCATAGGGTGGTAGACTGGTTGATGACTACTTGCATGAGTTCACCCGCCTCGGGCGCTATGCTGGAACTTCTTTCGATGATGAGGATAGAAGGGTGAACAGGTTTTATGGAGGTTTGCGTACTGAGTTGCGGCATCTTCTGACAGGGCCGTTGACGCAGGGTTTCACGACCCTCGTTGGTTTAGCCCGAGCCCTTGAGCAGGACATGCTCAGGGAAAAGGGCAAGGCGGTTGTGGTCGAGGCAGTGCCGGAGGGCAAAGCGCTGAGTGCGACGAAGTTGCGGAGGTTGAGTCGCTGGAAGAAGGCTCGAGTATCTGGGCCAGCTCCCTCTACTTCGGGCGCGTCATCTGGACGTGGCCCTCTTATTTGTTTCACTTGTGGCAAGCCTGGCCATTTCTCTCGGGATTGCCGCAGTGGGCTTCCAAGGCCAGAGAAGAAGACTGGGCCAGCTTATTCTGAGAAGGGGAAGGCAGCTGAGTCCACTGCCTCCCGTATGGCTCCCCCGCAGCCCAGAGTTTTTAGTCTTGATCAGCAGGAGGCTATCAAAGCCAAGGACGTCGTGACAGGTACAATTTAAGATACAGTCTTTACTGTTTTATACGCCTATTTTAATGTTCATGCTAACTTGTTGGCGGCGTAGGCTATGTAAATGTTTTAGGCGTCCCTGCGGGAGCGCTTTTCGATACTGGGGCTTTGCACTCCTTCTTATCGTCGGACTTCGTCCAACGTATTGTTGCGCCGTCGATTGCTTTTGCAGATGGACTGGAGGTCCTACTGCCGAATGGATAATCGATGCGTGTGGAGAGGAGTTGCTGCGTAAAGGTTCTAGTTGGTAGTCGGGAGTATGACCTGAAGGCATCGTTACTCCCCCTGATTGAGTTCGATGTTATCTTCGATATGGACTGGCTGTCGGAACAGCATGCGTGTATCCATTGCACCACCAAGGAGGTGAGGTTTGGGCAAGGTGCCGATCGTGAGACGGTCTTTGCGGGCATGCGTGGATCGAGCAAGATGCTGATGTCTGCTCTCCAGGTGTCCAAGGCGGTGCGACAGGGAGCGTAGTTATTCTTTGCTCTTGTGGAGGCTTCAACGCCGAGGCCCAGCCTAGTACATGTTCCGGTAGTAGCAGAGTTCCCCGATGTGTTCCCGAGCGAGCTCCCCGGTGCTCCACCGCAGCGGGAGATAGATTTCACGATTGAGTTGGTGCCAGGCGCTAAGCCTGTGGCCCGCTCGCCGTATCGTATGGCTCCGAAAGAGTTGGCGGAGTTGAAGCTGCAGTTGCAGGAGCTGCTTGAGCAGGGCTACGTGCGTCCGAGTTCCTCACCTTGGAGTGCACCGGTCCTCTTTGTCAAAAAGAAGGACGGTAGCCTGCGGCTTTGCATCGACTATCGGGAGCTGAACAAGCTGACGGAGAAGAACAAGTATCCTCTTCCGAGGATAGATGATTTGTTCGACCAGCTCGTTGGTTCGACAGTATACTCGAAGCTGGACTTGAAGTCCGGCTATTATCAGGTGTGGATCAGGGAGTGTGATATCCCGAAGACTGCCTTCAGTACGAGGTACGGGCAGTATGAGTTCACCGTGATGTCGTTTGGGTTGTCTAATGCGCCTTCGGTGTTTATGGACTTGATGCACCGGACTTTCCGAGAGTACCTCGACTGGTTTGTGGTCGTCTTGCTGGATGACATACTAGTCTACTCTCAGTCCGAGGAGGAGCACGGTGATCACCTGCGAGTAGTTTTGGAGGTTCTGAGGAGGAACCAGTTGTATGCCAAGTTCTCGAAGTGCGAGTTCTGGATTCCTTCTGTGGCGTTCTTGGGCCTTGTGGTTAGTGGTTCGGGTGTGGCGGTAGATCCGGTGAAGGTTGTGGCCATCAGGGAGTGGCCTGTCCTTTCTACTGTAGCGGAGGTCCGTAGCTTTCTCGGGCTGGCCGGTTATTACAGGCGCTTCGTGGAGATCTTCTCACGGATCGCGCTGCCTCTTACGACGCTGACACAGAAGATGCAGGAGTTCATTTGGACGCCCGCGTGTGCGCAGGCTTTCGAGGAGTTGAAGCGGCGGCTTACGACGGATCCGATCTTATGTTTGCCTTGCGGCACGGAGGGCTACGAGATCTACACCGACGCTTCTGGGAGCGGCCTTGGCTGCGTTCTGCAGCAGCATGGAAAGGTTATAGCGTATGGCTCTCGCCAGCTGAAGGTGCACGAGCGGAATTATCCGGTCCGCGACTTGGAGTTGGCGGTCGTGATATTTGCCCTGAAGCTATGGCGGCATTATGTGTATGGCTTGAAGATCAACATCTTCACGGACCATAAGAGCCTGAAGTATCTTCTGACGCAGAAAGGGCTGAATATGCGGCAACAGAGGTGGATGGAGTTCCTGGGGGACTTCACCTTCGAGATCCACTACACTCCCGGGAAGGGGAATGTTGTTGCGGATGCACTCAGTCGCAGGGCTCCAGCGCAGGCCAACTGGATTCAGATGCATGATGAGCACCTGATACGTGACCTGGAGGCCTTGGGTATTTCTTGCGTAGAGAAGAGGAGCAGTGTCGGTGCCTGTTTGAGTTGGACTGAGGTGCAGTACGACCTCGCAAATAGAGTCCGCCGGGCTTTTGAACTCGATCCGAGTTTAAAGCGCTACGCGGAGGATGCTGGTGGTGGGCCGGATGCCCAGTTTCAGGTTCGAGACGGGTTGCTGTGGAGAGGTGACCGTTTGTGCATCCCCAAGGTGGGTGAGCTGCGCGATGAGTTGATGTACGAGGCGCATCGTACCAGGTATTCAGTTCATCCGGGGAGAACGAAGATGTATAAGGACAAGAAGGTCCTTTTCTGGTGGCCGGGTATGAAGAGGGACATCGCTCACTACGTGGCCAAGTGCCACACTTGTGCACTAGTGAAGGTGGAATGTCAGAGGCCCGGTGGCTTTTTGCAGTCATTGCCTGTTCCGGAGTGGAAGTTTGATGACATTTCCATGGATTTCGTGCATGGACTGCCGAGGTCGCAGAGCGGGAACGATGCCATCTGGGTAGTCGTTGACCGGCTGATGAAGGTGGCACACTTTATCCCCAACCGGAGGGATGACTCGGTGGAGAAATTGGCGAAGTTATATGTTGATACTATAGTGCGACTGCACTGTGTGCCCCGTAGCTGATGAGTCCCAATTATATACATATTTTTGAACTCATTCGGGCCGATTATCTAGTCTTTGCACTACACTTTAGGCATGTTTTCATTCATATTTGATATTCCATGCTATGTGCACTTTTAGTCCCGTTCGGTGTATTTTTATGTTTATCTTACTTATGCTTTATGTTGCAATTTAATTTCTATATTTGAGAATGTGTGGAATGCCCATTTGCGTGGCCCGATGATCTTTCATGTTGATACAGGGGTTGTGCGAGTGTTCCGGGGCGCAAAAACTGCATAGGAACACTGCGCACGAGCGCTGGACATTAGTGCGCACGACCACTGGTCGTGCGCCACTATCCGTGCATTAATTCCCACTTATAATGGGCCTGTCCAGCACTTCGCACGAGCACTGGACATTAGTGCGCACGACCACTGGTCGTGCGCCACTGATCGTGTGCTATATTTTGCATTCTGGATTTTGCTACAGTTTGTTCGCGCACTATCACAGGCATTCCTTCACGCACAGTCACTGGTCGTGCGCCACTGACCGTGCGCGTTCAAAATTCTGCACCTGTCTATAAATAGCTGCTCCGCGAAAATAGCCGGATCGACTTCGTTTCTAGGTCTTTTTGTCCGCCGTTTTCGCCCTTTTCGCAGGTTCTCCGCCCCCTTTGGCCTCCTCCATCATCCTCAAGCTCTAAGGAGAGGGATTCAACCCTACATCCACCAAGATCCAAGGAGAAGGAAGCTAGGTCGTTTCCGGATCGTGACACGAAGAAGACGGGTCCATTGGAAGGTAGTGACAGCCTTCTCTACCCCGGACGCAGTTGAGGACCGAGCTTGGACGCGGATTGACAACCCAGCGATTCCAACCGTGAATTCTCAACAAGACTTCAGATTCGGTCGATCTCTTGCTCTCCCTATCTTTGTATTGGTAGTTGTAAATGTTATTTCTCTATATTTTGATGATGTGCACTATGAACCATGTTATGTAATGCTTATTTCATTTGTATGAAATTATCTTTTGTTCATATGTGTGTATGAGGTGCGCCCCATCCATTTTCCATTCCGCCAGCGTGTTCGTTTGCCGCACTAGCAATTGCTAGTGGCGTGCTTGTTGAAGAGGTGCTTGCGACCCTCATTCCTCCAACCTCTCCACTCCATCTGTATGCCTACTCGTCCATCCGCCTTTGCGAAGTAGTGCGTTCAAGGCCTACGTAGTTTCCATCCCGCCTAGCGAAGCAGTGCGCTCAAGGCCTGCATAGGAGTAGTTGTAGTTATTTTATTTTATTTTCCACAAACCAAAACCCCCCCTTGTCCGCACTCCATTCGACCTAAAGGACTTCGATCTCAAGTCCTTCCTCAATAGTTAACTCCACCTTACTGTGTTCCTTCCGAGATTCGATACTCGGGGATTACTCCTCGTTTTATATTACTTGAACGATCGGTACACTGCCATTTCGTGCCGCAGTCGAGCTACTGCCTATAGCGGTGTGCGAGATTTGCGCCATCAAGTTTTTGGCGCCGTTGCCGGGGAACACAGACGTGTGAGTTTTCTTGAGAGGGAGAGCAGAGAGAGAGAAGTTTCTTCCAGTGTGTATAGCCACCTTATTATTTTTGTTTGTTTGCTTTTTCTTATTTACTGCTTGTTATTATTTCTTTCCCTCTTATTTTAAAGTTTTAGGCAAGTCTAATCCAAGAAGTTTTATTTGTTTGTGTAAATTTTCTTGCAAAGAATTTCAATCTCGTTATATCTGCTTTAATTGTCAAATATGTCATCATGGGACATTTCTCCTAGCACTTACGACAAGATGGTCTATTATATAGACCAAATGAATGAGTTAAATGCTAGGCAGTGTAGGAACTTTGTTTGCCTGTTGTGTCGAGGAGAGGGTCATGAATTGAAGGACTGTCCAAGTCTTTTCAATCCTGACCACTGCTCCTCCACTCATGACAACATTGTCCCTATCGCTCATTCTTTACCCATGGAGGCAATTGTGCCCTCTACCCCTGAGCTTATCTCGTGCATGGACTCCTCACTCCCTGTGTATGGCTTCACTCCTAGTGATGATGATCACTCATCTGTTAGCCAACAAGGAGAGGAATGGGAGCTCCTAGATGCACCTGAGTATGATGAGGAAAGTATTCTTTCCATTGGGGAGGCGTTAGCGGATCTTTTTGCGGAGGAACCAAATCTTTTTGTTCCTCCAGTCTCTTTGCATGATTTTTCTACACACATTTTTTATGATCTTATCGAAGTGAAGGAGTGGGGTGATGCTTCTGACTCGGAGGGTGCCCCAAACTGGGATGAGGATGTCATTTTCCCTGAAGGGGAGAATGAATACTTTGATCACGATGATGCACCTAGGTGGGATGAGGAGGATACTCTCTTTGATGAGGAGGTTTGCACTTCCTCATGGGACGAGGAGGTCCAACTCACCACCGAGGCCCTTGAGTTCTTGGGTTCCCCTCGCTATGATACTTACGATGATGATAGTGATCTATCCTTGGATCCTGCCAGGAGTGAAACCGGGATTACTCCTCCTTTGTTTGATTCTTTTAGTTCTTCGTCCATTTTATTTCCTAATCAACCTTCTTTTAATGTTGATATTGATAAGTTCATCCTTCCTGCTTCACCATCTGCTTTAATGTCTGATATTTCATTTATCCCTCTGCAGATGCTTGAATTTATAGACCCATTCTTGGGTAATTTTGAGAGGCAGTCTTGGCAGGGAAAGCAGTTGGCAATGATGAATTCAATCGTCTATTCCACTTCATCATCATTGCCTGCTTTTTCCTTGAAAGACTGGGTGCAGGGAGGAAAGCGTTACTTCATCCATGACCGTAGGTTGGAGGAGAGGAAGAGGATGAAGAAAGACAAAATATGGAGATGGAAAGCTCATGATCCTCTTGACTGCTGCTGTTGGGTCTTCGGACCCATCTCTTTTATTTTTAGTTACTATTTTAAATCAACTTATAGTTGATCATTTTGAGGCATGTAATATTTAGGATTTATTAACTTTTGCTTTTATGCATAGACAATATTATTAACTGCTTAATGCAGGTATTAAGTCCAGCTTAAGGACGGTAAACAAAAGCGCTGCTGGGAGACAACCCAAGTTTTTGTTGCTAACCCGTTAATAGTTTAGTTTTATATATTTTTGCTTGGAGCCTTTTTTTTTGCCTGCAGGTGTGCGACAATTTCTTTTGGTGGCGGACTTGGATTCCCTTCACAGTATTAACACCAATCTTCTGGTATGCTCATATCTGAGCATAGGTACCCTCTTCTTCAACATTTCTTTATTCTCATTGTCATTATTCATGTGATTGTCCAATTCAAGTCTGGGGGGAGTGTACCGAGTGTTCACTGCACGTGCACTAGTGCTTAGCATGCTAGAAGTATTTTATTTTCAGTTTTATGATTTATCTACTTTCTCCGCACACCACTGCACCCACTTTAGCGCGCACTCACTTGTTTGTGTGCTTCCGTTCACGCTTATCTTGGTTTGGAATGTGAAATTGGATGTTAGCTTAGGAATTGCAAATCGGAGTGCGATGTTGACTCTTGTAATGCTCTAGTCGCATATTCCTTGCTTGCATAGAAATTTGAGTAGATTTAGATTGTCTCTATACTTTTAATTTACAATTAGTGTTCTTGCGTGGTTTTTGATTTATTTTACTCATTTGGTGAATGTAACCGAAATTTGCGGTAGCACGTTGTTGTGTGTAAGCAAGCGCTAGTTGTGTGCTGCTCGAGTCGGAAGGAAGGTTTACCTTTCTCGTGGGCTAAGAACTTGCCCCAAGCGACTCTTGAAGCATGGGCGAGAGCAGCTCATTTTGTTAAATGTGATGTAGGCCATTTTTGGCTAGTTTGAGCCTTGTTTTCCATGACCTATGCGTTTACCTTTGCAAGCCAAGTTTGTGCCTACCCTTCTTTTGTTTCAGCTCTTCTTTTAAATCACCAAAGCCTGAAGCTTATCCTATTATCGCAGCCAAGTAGTGAGTTAACTGAAATTACATTTCATATTTGGATGTGATGTATGGAAATTTTTGTGATGTGAAGAAAAAGTGTATTGTGTGCTGAACATATTGTTGTAAACCAACCGGGGGATAAATGAAAAAAAAATGAAGTTAAAAGAAAAAATTTGTAAAGAATAAAAATGACAAGAAATCCCCTTGGGCGTAATAGAAAATTTTAGTTGGTATTTGTTTGGAGTAGGCTGTGTACACACCCGTTTTTCAAGCTAAGTCTGGGGGTGTGGTACATTAGCGTTGTTTTGGGCTTGTTCAGGGTAAGCATTTCGATGTTGCTCATTTAGGTTGCGTAGCCATTTCGTTTATCATTGAATATCATACCGTAACCTAAGCCCAATTATAACCCGAAGTCCTATTGATTTAACTTGTGAGTTTGCTAGTGCCGTGGAGAGAGTGTAACCGGGCAAGCTTATGGTTCTCGTCGTTGATGGATTTCAGCGGAGTTATTCCCAAATTCCGGTCTTTAGCAACACCCTCCTGAGTTGCTTGTTTACTTTCACATCGGGCACGACCGCACAAATTCTTCATGATTCACCATCTGAGTACAAATAAATCTCTATTTACGCATGTATACTTTTGTAAATTAATTAGTATAGTTAAAATCTTCTTTTACAGAATTTCTATTTGCATGGGTATGATACTTCGCATCTGACTCTTTCTTTGCAATTCTCTACGCTAACCACCATTTTCCCTACTCCGTCGGATTTGTTTGCTCGGGACGCGCAAACAGGTAAGTCTGGGGGTGTGATGAGTCCCAATTATATACATATTTTTGGACTCATTCGGGCCGATTATCTAGTCTTTGCACTACACTTTAGGCATGTTTTCATTCATATTTGATATTCCATGCTATGTGCACTTTTAGGCCCGTTTCGGTGTATTTTTATATAAATCTTACTTATGCTTTATGTTGCAATTTAATTTCTATATTTGAGAATGTGTGGAATGCCCATTTGCGTGGCCCGATGATCTTTCATGTTGATACAGGGGTTGTGCGAGTGTTCCGGGGCGCAAAAACTGCATAGGAACACTGCGCACGAGCACTGGACATTAGTGCGCACGACCACTGGTCGTGCGCCACTGATCGTGCATTAATTCTCACTTAAAATGGGTCTGTCCGGCACTGCGCACGACCACTGGATATAGTGCGCACGACCACTGGTCGTGCGCCACTGATCGTGCGCTATTTTGTAGTTCAGGATTATGCTACAGGTTCTTCGCGCACTATCACTGGCATTCCTTCACGCACGGTCACTGGTCGTGAGCCACTGACCGTGCGCGCTCAAAATTCTGCTTTCTATAAATACGCGTTTTCACGAATCCTTTCGCCTAATCCGCATTTTTAGGTCTTTTTCAGCGCCGTTTTCAGGGGCTCTTCGTTCTCCTTCACCCTCCATCATCCAAGAGCCTTCAAGGAGAGGATTCTAGCCCAAAGATCATCAATACCAAGCAAGGAGATCGTGTATCGGAGTAGATCGGGTCGTGAGACGAAGAAGACGGGTCATTGGGAGGAAGTGACAGCCCTCCTCTACCCCGGACGCAGTTGTGGATCGAGTTTGGACGTGGATTGACAACCCAGCGATTCCTACCGTGAATCCCAACAAGGCTTCGGACGTGGTTGATTCCTTTACTCATTTTCCTCTTGATTTGTTATTTAGGATAGGATTTCTCTATCTTTTGATGATGAGCACTATAAACCATGTGTGTAATGTTATTTCATTTATATGAAATCATTTTGTTTATAAGTGTGTATGAGGTGTGATTTAGTGGAGATTGTGGTGTGAGTGTTGGTGTGCCGCACTAGCAATTGCTAGTGGCGTGCTTGTTGACGAGGTGCTTGCAACCCTCATTTCCGCTGGTGTGACCCACTCCATCCGCAAGCCTACTCTTCCTTCCGCCTAGCGAAGCGTGGCATAGCGGCCCGTGTAATCCATTCGCCTTACGAAGCAGTGCGCTCAAGGCCTGAATAGTTCGATTCCGCACTTATTCACATTATCCGCTAGCCTACTCGCCCATCCGCCTAGTGAAGCAGCGCGCTCAAGGCCTGCCTAGTTTCCATCCCGCCAAGTGAAGCATTGCATAGCGGAATTGCATAGGAGTAGTTGTAGCTTTCACTTTATTTTCCACAATCCAAACCAAGCCTCCCGCAATCCATCCGACCTAAAGGACTTCGATCTCAAGTCCTTCCTCAATAGTTAACTCCACCTTACTGTGTTCCTTCCGAGATCGATACTCGGGGATTTACTCCTCGTTTTATATTACTTGAACGATCGGTACACTGCCGTTTCGTGCCGCAGTCGAGCTACCGCCTATAGCGGTGTGCGAGATTTGCGCCATCAAGTTTTTGGCCATCAGTAGCATCGTCAGTGATCGTGATGGACGCTTTACTTCGAGCGACTGGAGGCTAGTCAACCATCTTTTGGGTACGAAGCAGCAGTTTAGCACGACCTTTCATCCTCAGACGGATGGCCAAAATGAGCGTACCAACAGGACGATGGAAGACATGCTCCGGATGTGCGTCCTGGATTTTGGCAAGGGGTGGGAAGATCACCTCTTTCTTGTTGAGTTCGCGTACAATAACAGCTATCAGGCGAGTATTCAGATGGCGCCTTTCGAGGCCCTCTATGGCAGGAAGTGCCGCACTCCCTTAGCTTGGGCGGAAACGGGCGAGACGAAGCTCTTCAAGAGGAAAGACGTCGAAGAGGCGACTGATGAGTCCTGATCATATACACTTTTATGGACTCATCTGGGCCATTTTTCAGTCATTTCACCGCACTTTAGCCCTGTTATTGTTTATATTTGATATTCCATGCTAGGTGCACCTCTAGGCCCATTTTGGTGTGATTTCATGTTTTTCTTCATTAGTAGTTTTCATGCTCCGTTAGGTGCCACTTTCAGTGGCTAGATTCATGGTTGTGCTGGAATAGGAGTCGTGCAGGTGTTCCCGGTGCAATTCTGCACAGGAACACTGCGCACGATCACCGGTTCTATTGCGCACGACCACTGGTCGTGCGCCACTGATCGTGCGCACTTAACACCTTTTTCATGAGTTCTGTTTGGTGCAGTGCGCACGACCATCTACGATAGTGCGCACGACCACCGGTCGTGCGCCACTGGTCGTGCGCACTTATCATCAATTTCATGAGTTCTGTTTCAATCAGTGCGCACGACCACCTACGATAGTGCGCACGAACACCGGTCGTGCGCCACTGGTCGTGCGAACATGTTATTTTATAATTTCTATCTTTGCAGGCGCCGTCCAGGCAGAGCGCACGATCACAGGATTCTAGTGCGCACGACCACTGGCCGTGCGCCAATGACCGTGCGCACTGTTTATTCCAGCGCCTATAAATTGTCCTGCTCGCGATTTTAGGTTAGATCCCGATTTCTTCCGCCGTTTCCTGCTCCGTTCCGCCCGATTTCGCCCCTCCATCGCCGCCCACCATCGGGGGATGCTCCGGGTTTGTTCTTCACGCCGATCTTGAGCCGGAGTTTCCTCTCGGCCGCCTCCTTCATCCAAGAGCTTCAAAGGTAGACCTAGCCGCCATTACCATCAAGCATGAGGAAGTTTGCAACCTCTACCGGATCGTGACATGAAGAAGACGGGTCCATTGGAGAGTCGTGACAGCTCTCTCTACCCCGGACGTAGTTGTGGACCGAGCTTGGACGCGGATTGACAACCCGGCGATTCCAACCGTGAATCTACAACGAGCCTTCGGATTCGGTCGATTTCTTGCTCTATTCTTCTCTTATTTATGTTTATGTAGTTAGATCTAACATTATGATGAAGCGTGCTTGATTATTAGCATTTATACTTGATTATGTCTATGTGATTTGAGTATTCTTGCTTATTATTTTGAGGTGTGCCTTGTGGTGTGGATTGTTGGTTGTCCGGTGCCGCACTAGCAATTGCTAGTGGCGTGTTTGTCGACGAGGTGCTTGCGACCCTCATTCTGTTAGCCTACTCGCCCATCCGCCTACCGAAGCGTGGCATCGCGGCCCGTATTCCATCCCGCCTAACGAAGCACCGCGCTCAAGGCCTGCATAGTTCGATCCGTTTGCCTACTCGTCCATCCGCCCTTGCGACGCAGCGCGCTCAAGGCCTACCTAGTCTCCATCCCGCCAAGCGAAGCATTGCATAGGGGCATTGCATAGGAGTAGTTGATAGCTTTTATTTTATTTTCCAAAAGCCAACCCAACTCCCCCGCATTCCATCCGATTTAAGGACTTCAATCTCAAGTCCTTCCTCGAAACCTAACTCCACCTTGCTGTGTTCCTCAAGAGACCGACACTCGGGGATTTTCCCCATTATTATTACTTGCGCGACCGGTGCACTTGCCGAAATTATCGCAACAAGTTTTTGGCGCCGTTGCCGGGGAACACAGTCGTGTGAGTTTTCTGGAGAGGGAGAATTTGAGAGAAAAGCCCTTCCATTTGTAAATTGCATCTTTTATTTTATTTCTGTTCTTTTTATTCCTTCTTCTTGTTTTATTTCAGGTTGCTTTAGTAATTTTTATTTGGTTTAGTATTTGCACAATAGCAGTTTTATTTTGAATCGTTTTATCTTCACACTATGTGGGCACTTCTCAATTTCCGTTGCCGTTGGTGTGGAGCTACCTCCCACTCTAGTGATGAATGCCCTATGGAGAATAGTAGGCATAATTCTTATAGCTTAGCATATGGAGCACCGACTTCGTCTGGTACTCCATATGGTGCGCGTAAGTCTTATGGCTACTCTGCTGAGCCTTTACCGTCATACTTCTTTTCGGCTCCAGCCCCCGCTGTGCCAAAGAAGCCCGCTAGGTAGTGCCAGTTTTGTCGGAGCACAGATCATGCCCTGAAGGATTGTGCTGCTTTTCGTCGCCAATTGGATGAGGATGACGAGCCGGATATCCGGATCGTCCCGAATCCTAACTCTGGCGATACACCTTCAACATCCGGTTTTGTGTCCTTGCCACCTTCACATCTTGAAGGGTATGGCGTTGACACAGTCACCGGATGTGCGGCTGATCTATGCACCGACATTGCTGAGCCTATTCTCCATGTGCATCCACCACCCCTAGTGGATTCGATTCTTTGTGAGGAATCGGTGCTCGACTTTTATCCGAGCACTACTCCTCTCCCTGTTGTGCATACTACTCTCGTCTCCGACGACATTGTTGATGATGTGTCGCAGGATGAGGTGGTTGATCTGAGTGTTGTGCCTATTCCTATGGAGGAGGACAACCTTCTAGGTGAAGAGGAATTTTCCTCAGCACCGGTGGAGGAAGTCCAAATCCTAAGCCTGGCCACCATTGATCCCGCCGAATCTTGTAGCATTGATGACAATGCAAACATTATTTTACTTCCCCAAACTAATGGGAGTGAGACCGGGACCACTCCCCCGATTTTTGATTATCGATGTTCTTCATCTTGTTTATTTCTCGATCCCCCCTCTTCACCCGAGCCTGTGCAGGTTGAATCTTCACAGGTACTTCAGGAGGACTTGGAGCTTTGTGCTCAAGTCAATGATGAGTGTGTCCTTTTATGCGAGGAGGTTGATCCCTCCTCCATTAAGGAAGCCTCATTCATTGCCTTCTCCTCCTGCGGACCTGCCGTGGACGATACCTTGCTGGGAAAGGATAGTTTTGGTGAGATGAGTGAGGACCAGGCCTCCTCCTCTTCTTACTTTCTTTTCCCTCTACCTGTGATGGGCAGGTTTTATCTATATTCGGGTAGAGGCGTGACTGTTCTTTCTCCATATAGGTACCCGCTACCTACACGCATATTAGAACAGTTACCTGTCCACTTTTCTTTTCATAGGCCCATTAGCTAGAACTGTACAAATGCCAAATAAGTCGTGCTGGGATGACAATAACCCCAGTAGTTATCTTTCTTTTCTGCATTGTCATTCCACCTAATCATGTTTAGTTAGTAATATTTCTTTTTCAGTTTTCTATTTTCTTTTTGCGGAGCTGACCCCTGCAGGCATCTTTTTCTGGATGGCGGATGCTGCAGCGTTGTCTTAGTTTGCACGCGTCTTCTGGTATGCTCACTTGATGAGCATTGGGTACTCTCTTTCCCTAGCTCTATTTTGATTCTCCTGTCATATATTATGCGGATTGTTTAGTTTAAGTCTGGGGGAGAGTAGTTTGTTTACCCGCTCACGTGCACTATTGCACTGCATACTAGAAGATTTCATTTAAAATGTTTTGTTTAATTTCATTGCACACCACAGCACCCACATGAGCGCGTGCTTATCTATTTGTTTTGTTCTGAACAAACTATCTTGGTTAGAAATGTGAATTGGGATGATAGCTTAGGAATTACTATTGGGAGCGCAATGTTGACTCGAGCAGTGTTCTAGTCGCATCCGCGTGCTACAATAGAATTTGAGTAAAATTAGATTATTTCTATGCTTTTAATTTATGTTTAGTATTTATGCGTAGTTTTAGATTTATTCTACTCAAGTGGTGAATGTGAATGAAATTGGTGATAGCCCGGTGTTGTGTGTATACGAGCGCTAGTTGTGTGTTGCTCGAGTCGGGAGGAAGGTTTACCTTTCTCGTGGGCTAAGAACTTGCCCCAAGCGACTCTTGAAGCATGGGTGCGGGCGATTCGTTGAGATAAATGTGATATAGGCCACCTTTTGGCTAGATTGAGCCTTCGCTTTCCATATCCTATTCGCTCACCTTTGCTTCCCAACACTTGTGCCTACCACTCTCTTTGTTCAGCTCCTCCTCCATACACCAAGGCCTAAAGCTTATCCCACTGTCGCAACCAAGTGTATGTTATCTGCACTCATGTTTTAGATCTGGTGTGATGTTTGGAATTGTCGTGTTGTGAAGGAGAAATAAACTCTATTTGCTGATTTTGAATCAACCGGAGGATAAGAAAAAGAAAAAGAAAAATATGGTATTGAAATAAAAATCTGAAAAAAAGTGTATTGAAAAGTTATCCTCCCGAGCGTTTTAGAAAATCTGTTGGTATTTGTGGAGTAGGACGTGTGCACACCTAGTTTTCACAATAAGTCTGGGGGTGTGTCACACGAGCTTTGTTTTTGGTTTTGCTTGGTGCAGCGTCCCGTTGACTCATGTTGGTTGCGTAGCCTTCGTTTTTACCTTTGATTATCATACCGCAACCTAAGCCCCAATATAATCCTAAAAGTCCTATTGATTTATCTCGCGAGTTTGCTAGCGATGTGTAGAGAGTGTGACCGGGCAAGCGTATGGTTCCCGACGTTGATGGATTTCAGCGGAGTTATTCTCGAACCCCGATCTTTTGCAACACCCTCCTTAGTGGCTTATTACTTTCACACCGGACATGATCATCAAATTCTTCACAATTCACCAACTGAGTATTGATAAATCTTTATTTACGCTCTAGTACTTTCGTAAATTAGTTAGCATAGTTAGAATCTCTTTTTACGAAATCTCTATTTGCATGCTTTTGTTACTTCGCATTGTACTCCCTTGCGTAATTTTCTTTGCTAACTACCTTTTTCACACTCCACCAGATTCGTTTGCTCGGGACGCGCAAACAGTTAAGTCTGGGGGTGTGATGAGTCCTGATCATATACACTTTTATGGACTCATCTGGGCCATTTTTCAGTCATTTCACCGCACTTTAGACCTGTTATTGTTTATATTTGATATTCCATGCTAGGTGCACCTCTAGGCCCATTTTGGTGTGATTTCATGTTTTTCTTCATTAGTAGTTTTCATGCTCCGTTAGGTGCCACTTTCAGTGGCTAGATTCGTGGTTGTGCTGGAATAGGAGTCGTGCAGGTGTTCCCGGTGCAATTCTGCACAGGAACACTGCGCACGATCACCGGTTCTATTGCGCACGACCACTGGTCGTGCGCCACTGATCGTGCGCACTTAACACCTTTTTCATGAGTTCTGTTTGGTGCAGTGCGCACGACCATCTACGATAGTGCGCACGACCACCGGTCGTGCGCCACTGGTCGTGCGCACTTATCATCAATTTCAAGAGTTCTGTTTCAATCAGTGCGCACGACCACCTACGATAGTGCGCACGACCACCGGTCGTGCGCCACTGGTCGTGCGAACATGTTATTTTATAATTTCTGTCTTTGCAGGCGCCGTCCAGGCAGAGCGCACGATCACAGGATTCTAGTGCGCACGACCACTGGTCGTGCGCCAATGACCGTGCGCACTATTTATTCCAGCGCCTATAAATTGTCCTGCTCGCGATTTTAGGTTAGATCCCGATTTCTTCCGCCGTTTCCTGCTCCGTTCCGCCCGATTTCGCCCCTCCATCGCCGCCCACCATCGGGGGATGCTCCGGGTTTGTTCTTCACGCCGATCTTGAGCCAGAGTTTCCTCTCGGCCGCCTCCTTCATCCAAGAGCTTCAAAGGTAGACCTAGCCGCCATTACCATCAAGCATGAGGAAGTTTGCAACCTCTACCGGATCGTGACACGAAGAAGACGGGTCCATTGGAGAGTCGTGACAGCTCTCTCTACCCCGGACGTAGTTGTGGACCGAGCTTGGACGCGGATTGACAACCCGGCGATTCCAACCGTGAATCTACAACGAGCCTTCGGATTCGGTCGATTTCTTGCTCTATTCTTCTCTTATTGATGTTTATGTAGTTAGATCTAACATTATGATGAAGCGTGCTTGATTATTAGCATTTATACTTGATTATGTCTATGTGATTTGAGTATTCTTGCTTATTATTTTGAGGTGTGCCTTGTGGTGTGGATTGTTGGTTGTCCGGTGCCGCACTAGCAATTGCTAGTGGCGTGCTTGTCGACGAGGTGCTTGCGACCCTCATTCCGTTAGCCTACTCGCCCATCCGCCTACCGAAGCGTGGCATCGCGGCCCGTATTCCATCCCGCCTAACGAAGCACCGCGCTCAAGGCCTGCATAGTTCGATCCGTTTGCCTACTCGTCCATCCGCCCTTGCGACGCAGCGCGCTCAAGGCCTGCCTAGTTTCCATCCCGCCAAGCGAAGCATTGCATAGCGGCATTGCATAGGAGTAGTTGATAGCTTTTATTTTATTTTCCAAAAGCCAACCCAACTCCCCCGCATTCCATCCGATTTAAGGACTTCAATCTCAAGTCCTTCCTCGAAACCTAACTCCACCTTGCTGTGTTCCTCAAGAGACCGACACTCGGGGATTTTCCCCATTATTATTACTTGCGCGACCGGTGCACTTGCCGAAATTATCGCATCAGCGACTTCGACGGTGCGTTTGATCCGGGAGAGGCTTTTGGTTGCGCAGGATAGGCAGGCGAAGTACTATAATGCGAAGCACCGCGACGTCCACTTCGCCGTTGGCGATTGGGTCTACTTGAAGATCAGGCCATTCAAGGGCGTGTCCAGGATTCGGCGCTTGAAAAAGCTGAGTCCGAGATACCTTGGACCTTTTTAGGTCATCGAGCGCGTCGGCGAGGCGGCTTATAGGCTTGCGCTATCGGCGGAACTGAGCGGGCTACACGATGTATTCCACATCTCCGTATTGCGGAAGGCAGTGCAAGAGCCTACGCAGGTGGTCGCGGCGGATCAGGTGCCCGTGGATAGTGGGCTTAAGACGGCGGTCAGGCCCGTTAGCATCGAGGATGCTGAGGTGCGTTAGTTGCGGAACAGGGCGATCCGTATGGTAAAGGTCCGTTGGGACAACTGCGGTCGCGAGGAGCTCTCGTGGGAGCGTGAGCAGACCATGATGGAGGAGTTCCCCGAGCTGTTTCGGTGACGTTTATCTATTTTCCACTTGTGTAAAGACATTTTATATATATATATATGTATATAAGCGTGTTTTTATAAAATTTCGGGACGAAATTCTTATAAGGAGGGGAGGGTTGTAAGACCCCAAATCAGAAAATTCAGAATTCTGGAATCCAGAGCTATCGCCGGCGACAGTGGCTGTCGCCCGGGCGATAGCACTCTGTTGAGAAGGTTCTGCCGTGAGCTGTAGGACGGCGTTGACTGGTCAATGTCGGTTCATATCGCTGTCGCCAGGGCGACAGCGGCTGTCGCCGGACGACAGCTCAAAGTTGGACTTTGTGGCCGAAATCAAGGGCATTGATTGCACTTTGACTTTGGGGGCTGGTTTTGGCTTGGGAGGCTCGGTGGCAGCATAGAAGGCCGAAATCCTCTTCTTTTTCATTATTTTCCTTAAGGGTTCTTAAGAGAGAGAGAGAGAGAGAGAGAAGAGCTTGGAGAAGAAGGAGAAATAGTAAACCCTAGCTTGGAGCTTGGGTTTGGAGGAGCTACACTCATCCAATCCCTTCAAAGTTGGTGGCTACGCGTAGAGGAGGGCAATGCGCTCCTTTCCATCCGTGCCAAAAGTCGAGCCATGGGCTCAAAGCGGTGTTTAAGGGTAACGAACTCTTCTAACCCCATTTGGACATGTTCTAGTCCTTTCCCATGCATCGTTGAGGCCCCTACCCAAAAGGGTGAGGTCGTGGCCTCCGACGGGTTGATTCGTGTTATCCCCGTCAAAGCTTGCATTCATGTAGAGTCCACGCGTGAGATGAACGTAGGCGCGCTGTGTGAAGCCCATCCGAGACGGTTCGTCCGGATTGGTGATACTTTTTGGTATTGTGCGTGCCGGGGAAAAACCCCGTGTTGTTATACTTGCCTAGTAGGGCTAGAGGGTGCTACTGCATGCGCAGCAACGCCCGGGGGTGTGCCCAGGGGAGCACCCGAAGTTAAAAGGCAGAAATGGAGTTCTGTCCAGCTGTCGCTGGCGCGACAGTGACTGTCGCCTGGGCGACAGCTCCCCAGAATTGGGTTCTGGTGAATTTGGGTGTTCTTAGGCAGTGGGAGTGCTACTGCATGTGCAGCAATGCCTGGGGGTGTGCCCCGGGAAGCACCCACAGCTAGAAGCCAAATTAGGGTTTTGTGCACTGTCGCTGGCGACAGTGAATGTCGCCAGGGCGACAGCTTCCCAAACTGAGTTCTGGTGATGTTGTTGTGCCCACCTGTTGAGGGGACCTGAGGCCGGTGTACCCGACCTGTGGGTGGTGTCCTGGTGGATGACTTAGCGTCCCGTGGAGCCGGCTGATTGAGAATACCTGGGCTGAGGGGAGTCCATACCCGCTTTTCATATTGTACAACGAGAGCTGTGAACAACGGGCATTTGGCGAACCTGAAACCGCACCATTGCAACACCTGATTAGTAAGCCTCGTTCAGCATGTCGGGAGGCAATGGGACAGAGTCTTCGGACTACGTTATGTTCACAATTAAAGCACGGAGGACCCTGGTATTCGGGCCGCCGACTTTAGCCTCGAAGGGCAAAGCCATCAAGAGTGGATGGTGGTGGAAGGCGTAGTACACCAAAGAGTGCCTGAGTGCACGAGACGTGGAGGCCATTCCCACGTTTGTGTTGTTGCATATGTATGAAATGTTGTGGGCTTTGCTAGTCGCACTCTTATATATATATGCTGTTGAGACTATTTTGCAGGGACGTTTAGAACTGCCACCCCCTCGAAGCGGTGGGGTCGTTATAACTTGGTCAGCTTTAGCTGACCGTTGCCCTGTTTTGCCACCGTCTTTGGTGGGCTTGTTGTACAGGAGCTGGACCGAGCGGGACCTTGGCGGGCTGAATCCCCTGCGCTGCTGCGGCCCTTGAAGGCCTTTTGTCCTTTCTTCTGTTTTCATGTATGGCCGGCCTGCGCGCCGATGTTGGTAAACTGTAAGGCCGTCGTGCCTCTTTTGTGTGTTGTAAAACATTTTATTCCAAGTTAATAGAAGTGGACATACCCGAGTTCGGATCTTGTGGTTTATAATTCTGTCTCTCTCTTTTACTTCCGCATAGAATGCTCTGAGTTAGGCTTCGTGGTATAGTGTCGTTGCATATTCAATTAAGTGACGTTTCCATTTGTTTTGTAGTATATGGCGTGGGGCCCCGGCCGGACCTTCTGCAATATGCTTCTGAACGGATGGGGGTGTTACACGAACTGCTCATAACTGTCCGACAACAATTGCATGATCAGATCTGTGTCCAACTCTTGGCCCAAGGGAAAACCCAGTCTTTCAAGGTTCTCAATATACCCAATCATCTTGAGTACGTGAGTCCCTACTGAGTCTCGAGCTCCCATCTTGCACTGAAATAATGCCTTAGATATGTCAAACCTCTCCTGCCGAGCTTGCCCCTCGAACATTTTCTTGAGGTGCTCGATTATCTCATAACCACACATGCTCTCGTGTTGCTTTTGAAGCTCAGAGGACATGGTAGCAAGCATGAGGCATTCCACATCCAAGGTATCATCCTGATACTTCTTATAAGCATCTTTGTCTGCTCGCAGAGCATTCCCGGTCGACTCTGTAGGGGCTTCCCCTTCCAAGACATAGAGCTTGCGCTCTTGCCTGAGAACAATTATCAGGTTTCTGTACCAGTCAAGGAAGTTCACCCCGTTGAGCTTGTCCTTCTCAAGGATAGCCCTCAGGGACAAGGTGGAGTGTGATCCACTTGCCATGGAAATTCTACAATAAATTTGCAAAACTTTTAGTACTGTATTTCAAAATATATTTTATATTAATAAGGACATTTATTAAAAGCTCCCACTATTTTAATGAAATCGACAACCCTTAATTTCGATCCGGAGAGTTTTGTTGGATCGTGAGGCGCCCTTAGAGGGGGTGAATAAGGGTTTTTAAATTTTGATTATTTAATATAAAACTTTTGTTGTTTTTCTTTAAATCAAATTTAAATCAAAACTTAAGAGGAGTAAATCAATTTAAAACAAAACAAAAAGAACATGATTTTCATTAAGATTTAAGATTACAAAATATATGATTTCAATAACGCTAGAAATCGAAGGCGAAATATGAAATCTTCTTTTTTGGTTTTTGGAGTACTGGAGTAAGGCTCAAATCAATTAGTGGTGAGAGACGTTGAAATCATCCAATTTATAGACTTTGAGCTAACGTCGGCATTAAGTTCTAACGTCAGGCGTTGACCATGTATAGCAACATATTGATGGCTCGGATCTTCAGAAGAGGAAGGAGATTCTACACTTTAGAAATAGTTATATTTTAGGCAATATTAACACCGGCGTTAAGGCTAACGCAGACATTGGGCAAATCATTCCTAAAGCTCCTCCTGCAATCACGACTGCTTCCTCCTTGCCATAATCGTCGATCAATAACGTTGGCGTTAAGTACTAACTCATGGCATTGAGTTTCTTTCTCTTTTCATTCAGTCGGCAAGCCATCCCGTCGATCGACATCCCATCCCGTCGATCGGTAGACCATCCCATCGATCGCTAACGCCCAGCTTTAAGACCTAACGCCTGGCGTTTGACATCTTTCAATCCTTCTTCTTGTGGATAGTGTCAGACTAGTATTGCAGCACCCTGGTGTCATATCTGTCCAAACCTGGATGCTAAAAACACAATGGCAAACAAGACCAAATATAAGTAGGATTTGTTATTCTCAAATTAAAGGGACGCGGAAAGCCATGTGTTGAAAATGTTGAAGTGGAAGTTAGTGGAAGTTGGCGGTCTGGGGGAGGAGGTTGCGCGGTCTGGCAAACCGTGCGGTCTTGCGGTCTCCCTCTGCGGTCTGATCTTTATGGTCTAGCCGCAGGTCTACTCAGCGTGACCGTCGTTCCTTCTGTCCTAGGTGTCGAAGTGAGGCCACGCGGTCTGATTTGTGAGACTGCGTGGCGTGCTATTCTGTATCGTGTGGGTTAAGCTGTTAACTGTGCGGCCTGTTCTCTGGGAGGGGCAGTCCGGTCTGATGGCTGTCCGAGTTCCTGTGGTACGCGCGGTCTAAGGTCTTCTTAGTCGCGCGGTCTCCGGTGAGTGTTCGCATAGCTGGTCCTTCGGCGATCTGCTGGTATATGCGGTCACTGGTGTTTGGTCGACTTGGCAGGCTGTTGCCCTAGTCGGCCTGGTGTGTTCGCGGTCTCTGGAGGAGGTCGTGTGGCGAACACTGGTAGTGGGCGGCTTCTTGGAGGAGTGGCGATCTCCTTGTCTATGTTGAAGCTGGCGAGCTCACTAAGCAGAATGATCGCGTGATCAAAGGTGGTGACCCTATCTCATAGGGTGGTGACTGGATCAGGTCTCACGGCTATACATAGGAGTCACTGTAGCTGCAAAATTATCGCACCAAGTGTAAGCTGAACTCGCGCCTAGAGCTTGCAGTCTCGTTTTTGTGACCGTGCGATTTGCTGATTGAACTTTCCTTATGCAGCTTCTGCGGATTGTGTGGGCAGCAGCGGTCACCTCTTCTTCTAAGGTGTTCGTGCGGTCTCGTGGCTTGCAGTGCAGGTTGCTGGAGTTTGGGAGGATCAGTGGAGTTCGGAAGAGTGCGGAGTTCGCGGTTAGTGTTGTTCAAGTCGCAGGCCAGCAGTTCGGGCGGTCTCGGTTTCTAGTCGAGCGAACTGGCAAGCCGGGCGGTCAGGCGGTCTCAATCTTCAGACCGCTAATTATCTTTCTCAGCTTGTATTTTCTCCTATTTTTTGTGTACTGGCGAAATCATGTCTCATCATGTATACCTCGCTCTGTATTGAAGATTTCTGCAAGTATCAATAAAGATTAAAGTTTTTCATGTGCTTCTGGTTGTTGGCTATAACTTTGAGTTGTTCTATTCCTGCTCACTCCTAGATCTTCGAAAAATTTCACATGGTATCAGAGCCAGGTTGGAGTGGATGGAGCAGTGAATAACTCATAGTCGTCATCGCCTTTGTGAAGAAGGAACCAGTGGTAGAGCCATGGAAGCAAGAGGTCTTGGAATTAAAATGCTCAACTCGACTAACTTTAAGAAGTGAAAGTCGTGTATGCAGAGTTATCTTCTGGGTGAGGACCTCTGGGAGGTGGTCGGAGGAGACAGTACAGAGCAGGTTGTCCCAGTTGGGGACAATGGTCATGAGGTGAGGAACTGGAGGAGAATTAATGCGAAAGCAGAATTCACTCTGAAGAGGGCAATATCACCTGACATGTTCGATCACATCTTGGGGTGTGGATCAGCTGCGGAGATCTGGAGAGCCCTGGATGGGCTATTTAACAAGAAGAATGTAGCGAGGCTATAGTTTCTGTAAAATGAGCTGGCAAGGTCGGCTCAGGGTGAACTTTCTATCTCAACATTCTTTCTGAAGATGAAGAATCTGTGCGCCGAGATTTCAGCATTAGATCCTGATGAGCCAATTTCTGAGGCGAAGCTGAAGAGGCACATCATCCGTGGCTTGCGGAAGGAGTATGTGGCCTTTGTGACATCAGTGCAGGGTTGGGCAAATCAGCCGTCTCTGCTCGAGCTAGAGAATCTGCTTGCGTCGCAGGAGAGCCTGTCAAGGAAGATGGCGGGGGTGTCAGTGTCTAGGGGAGAAGACGAGGTTCTCTTCACAGGGAAGAAGAAGAAGTGGGATAAGAAGAAGAAGACCGCTGGAGGCTATGGGCCTTCAACTTCTGGACAACAGGAGAGGGGCTATGCTCCTAGGCTGAAGGAAAGAAGAAAGGAGAAGGACCCAAGTGCTTCAGATGCGGGAAGCTTGGTCACATTAGAAAAGATTGTCGGGTGAATCTTCAGCCGGGGCATACTGTTGCAGGGAAGGAGGAAGCTGAGGCCAGGCAGAATGATGGAGGATGGGGAGGAGCCTTCTCGGCTTCTGTTGTAGCTGTGGCTCCTATCAACTATCAGGAGGACTGGATCGTGGACTCGGGGTGTGGGCATCACCTCACCGGGGACGAGTCGAAGCTTACTTCAGCGCAGCCTTACTCAGGTAACGATGTCATCATAACTGCTGATAATACTGTGCATAGTGTCGAGAATGTGGAGGTTGTTTCCTTGGGTGATAGGGAGCCACTAACTTTGAAGAGTGTCTATTATGTGCCCGGAATGAGGAAAAACCTCTTCTCCGTGACCAATGCTGTAGACGATGGGTATCACATTCTGTTCGGCCCAACAGAAGTGCAGTTTCTAAGAAATGTTGAGGCGGTGAAGGCCGAGGTCATTCATGTCGGGAGGAGGGCAAAAGACTTGTTCATTTTATCGACAAGTTCTTATGTCGACAAGATGAGGACGAATGATAGTGTCGTTATATGGCACGAGAGGTTGGGGCATGTAGGGATGGACAAGCTGAAGGCTATGGCGGTGAATGGTCTAGTCAAGGGCTTGCCTAGTCTATCTTCCTACGGTGACGGTCATGTTTGCGAGGGATGTCAGTTCGGCAAGTCTCATCGACTACCGTTTGATAAGTCGCAGATAAGGAGTAGTGTACCGTTGGTGTGTATCCATGGTGTCCTGATGGGACCGACTGCTACCCCAAGCCTCGGAGGCAGCAGGCATATGCTGGTGTTGATCGATGATTACACCAGATATGTCTGGGTTTATTTTCTGAAAGAGAAGGCAGAGGCGTTTGCCAAGTTTATGGAGTTCAAGGAGGTTGTGGAGGGTCGGCTAGGCCTGCGGGTAAAGAAGCTGAGAACTAACAACAGAGGGGAGTTCACCTCTGGTGAGTTCTCTAATTTTTGCAGGAAGGCGGGCATCCGGAGGGAGCTTACTTGTGCGTATACTCCACAACAAAACGGAGTTGCAAAGCGGAAGATCCGTCATCTGACGGAGACCTGCAAGTGTTGGCTGCATGCCAAGAGTATCCCAAGGTCCTTTTGGGCAGAGGGAATGTCTTGTGTTGCCTACGTCATCAACAGGATGCCTCTAAGTCCCATCAACATGTTGACCCCGCATGAGATGATGTTCAAAGAAAAGCCAAATGTGGCACACCTTCGGGTGTTTGGTTCCACCTGCTATGTGCACGTTCCAGATGCTCTTCGGACGAAGCTAGATGTGAAAGCAAGAAAACTGGTCTTCGTGGGATACGATGATCGGAAGAAGGGATGGAAGTGCATGGACCCGGAGACACGGAGATTTGGTGTATCTCGCGACGTCGTGTTCGACAAAGTGACATCGTACAAGGGGTGTTCTGGTATTGAGCTACCAGAAGCAGGGTGGAGGAGCCGGAGAGAGCAGTGGAAAATCTTCACGTGGAGCTGCCTTTGTCTCCAGGAGGTCCATCCATGTCTAGTTCTGAGGAGGAGGCTTCTTGTTCAGGAAGCAGGGGGAGCGATGCTCCTAGTGCGTCTGGAAGGGGATCTAAAGAAGAAGAAGTTGAGGATGTTGCGATTCAGGGAAGGTGTTGCGGAGATCGAAGCGAACAATCATTGCCCCTGATCGCTATACAGGAGGAAACATGGTTAGCTTTGTCTCGTGTTTCTTTGTTGGTCCCTTGGATGAGAGGGAGCCGTCGAGCTTTGAAAAGGCCAAAGGCGTGAAGCAGTGGGATTCGGCTATGGAAGAAGAGATGTCAGCTCTTGAGAAAAATGAGACGTGGTCTCTGGTGCCCGGGCCCAAGGGCATTACCCCTGTGACATGCAAGTGGGTTTACAAGCTCAAGAAGAAGGCAGACGGCAATATCGAGCGATACAAGGCTAGCCTTGTGGCTCAGGGATTCTCGCAGCAATACGGTGAAGACTATGAAGAGACATTCAGTCTGGTGGCAAAAATGACTTTAGTATGGTTCGTGATTGCCTTGGCGGCATTCTCTGGGTGGGAGATTTGGCAGCTCGACATAAAGAATGCGTTCTTGTACGGCGAGATTGACAAGGACATCTTCATGGTCCAGCCGCCAGGCTTCGTATCTGAAGATTTTCCAGACTATGTTTGTAAGCTGAAAAAGGTCATGTATGGGTTGAAGCAAGCGCCAAGGGCGTGGTACGGAAAGATTGCAGAATATCTCCTATTCCGTGGATTCGGTGCTTCAGACTCTGACTCGAGCTTGTTCGTCAAGATGAGCGGGGAGCTTCAAGTCATCGTGCTGCTTTACGTCGACGATATGATCGTGACGGGGAATTCGAAGGAGGAGGTAGCAAAGCTTCGGGTTGAGCTATCTATCAGGTTTGAGATGAAGGACTTGGGTGAGCTTCACCATTTCCTTGGACTCGAAGTGCAGATGAAGGAAAGTGGAGTGCTGGTGTCCCAGGCTGGATATGCGGAGCGAATCGTGGAGCGATTCGGCATGAAGGAAGGGAAGTGCATCTCTACACCTTTGGAGGAGGCCATGAAACTTCGGAAGGATGAGGGGAGGATTTTGGAAGATCCGCTTGTGTTCCGAGCTCTCGTTGGGAGCTTGATCTATCTGACAATCACTAGGCCGGATATTGCTTATACAGTTGGCAGGGTGAGCCGTTATATGGCGGAACCACAGATGCCTCATCTACTAGCAGCCAAGAATATATTGAAGTATGTCAAGGCAACTTCAAATATGGGTCTCCTATACAGGAGGGGTGCGGGCTTCGAGGTGCATGGGTATATGGATGCTGATTACGGGGGAGATTCAGATGATCGGAAGTCGACGTCTGGATTCGTCTTCATGGCGGGCCCCACGGCTATATCATGGTGCAGCAAGAAGCAGGATTTCGTGTCTGTCTCTACCACGGAAGCAGAATACAAGGCTTCGGCCTTAGCAGCTCAAGAAGCCCTCTGGCTTAGGAGGTTGGTGGGAGACGTCCATAAGGAGGTTCGGGGTCCGACTCTGCTCCGCAGCGACAATGAGAGTGCACTCAAACTGGTTACTAATCCAGTCTATCATGCGAGGACCAAGCATATCGAGATCGAGCACCATTTCATTCGTGAGAAGGTGCTGGAGGGGTCTCTTTCTGTCGAGCATGTTCGGAGTCAGGACAACGTTGCTGACATTTTCACAAAGGCGCTGGCGAAGGGGTCGTTCACTCGGCTGAGGAGTTTACTTGGGTTGTTTTCAACTTCCCACTTCAAGGGGGATTGTTGAAAATGTTGAAGTGGAAGTTAGTGGAAGTTGGCAGTCTGGGGGGGAGGTCGCGCAGTCTGGTAAACCGCGCGGTCTTGCGGTCTCCCTCTGCGGTCTGATCTCTCTGGTCTAGCCGCAGGTCTATTCGGCGTGACCGTCGTTCCTTCTGTCCTAGGTGCCGAAGTGAGTCCGCGTGGTCTGATTTGTGAGACCGTGTGGCGTGTTGTTCTGTACCGTGCGGGTTAAGCTGTTAACCGCACGGCCTGTTCTCTGGGAGGGGCAGTCCAGTCTGATGGCTGTCCGGGTTCCTGTGGTACGCGCGGTCTAAGGTCTTCTTAGTCGCGCGGCGATCTGCTGGTATATGCGGTCACTGGTGTTTGGTCGACTTGGCGGGCTGTTGCCCTAGTCAGCCTGGTGTGTTCGCGGTCTCTGGAGGAGGTCGTATGGTGAACACTGGTAGTGGGCGGCTTCTTGGAGGAGTGGCGATCTCCTTGTCTATGTTGAAGCTGGCGAGCTCACTAAGCAGAATGATCGCGTGATCAAAGGTGGTGACCCTATCTCATAGGGTGGTGACTGGATCAGGTCTCACGCCTATAAATAGGAGTCACTGCAGCTGCAAAATTATCGCACCAAGTGTAAGCTGAACTCGCGCCTAGAGCTTGCAGTCTCATTTTTGTGACCGGGCGATTTGCTGATTGAACTTTCCTTATGCAGCTTCTGCGGATTGTGTGGGCAGTAGCGGTCACCTCTTCTTCTAAGGTGTTCGGGCGGTCTCGTGGCTTGCAGTGCAGGTTGCTGGAGTTTGGGAGGATCAGTGGAGTTCGGAAGAGTGCGGAGTTCGCGGTTAGTGTTGTTCAAGTCGCAGGCCAGCAGTTCGGGCGGTCTCGGTTTCTAGTCGAGCGAACTGGCAAGCCGGGCGGTCAGGCGGTCTCAATCTTCAGACCGCTAGTTATCTTTCTCAGCTTGTATTTTCTCCTGTTTTTTGTGTACTGGCGAAATCATGTCTCATCATGTATACCTCGCTCTGTATTGAAGATTTCTGCAAGTATCAATAAAGATTAAAGTTTTTCATGTGCTTCTGGTTGTTGGCTATAACTTTGAGTTGTTCTATTCCTGCTCACTCCTAGATCTTCGAAAAATTTCACATGGTATCAGAGCCAGGTTAGAGTGGATGGAGCAGTGAATAACTCATAGTCGCCATCGCCTTTGTGAAGAAGGAACCAGTGGTAGAGCCATGGAAGCAAGAGGTCTTGGAATTAAGATGCTCAACTCGACTAACTTTAAGAAGTGGAAGTCGTGTATGCAGAGTTATCTTCTGGGTGAGGACCTCTGGGAGGTGGTCGAAGGAGACAGTACAGAGCAGGTTGTCCCAATTGGGGACAATGGTCATGAGGTGAGGAACTGGAGGAGAATTAATGCGAAAGCAGAATTCACTCTGAAGAGGGCAATATCACCTGACATGTTCGATCACATCTTGGGGTGTGGATCAGCTGCGGAGATCTGGAGAGCCCTGGATGGGCTGTTTAACAAGAAGAATGTAGCGAGGCTATAGTTTCTGGAAAATGAGCTGGCAAGGTTGGCTCAGGGTGAACTTTCTATCTCAACATTCTTTCTGAAGATGAAGAATCTGTGCGCCGAGATTTCAGCATTGGATCCTGATGAGCCAATTTCTGAGGCGAAGCTGAAGAGGCACATCATCCGTGGCTTGCGGAAGGAGTATGTGGCCTTTGTGACGTCAGTGCAGGGTTGGGCAAATCAGCCGTCTCTGCTGGAGCTGGAGAATCTGCTTGCGTCGCAGGAGAGCCTGTCAAGGAAGATGGCGGGGGTGTCAGTGTCTAGGGGAGAAGACGAGGTTCTCTTCACAGGGAAGAAGAAGAAGTGGGATAAGAAGAAGAAGACCGTTGGAGGCTATGGGCCTTCAACTTCTGGACAACAGGAGAGGGGCTATGCTCCTAGGCTGAAGGAAAGAAGAAAGGAGAAGGACCCAAGTGCTTCAGATGCGGGAAGCTTGGTCACATTAGAAAAGATTGTCGGGTGAATCTTCAGCCGGGGCATGCTGTTGCAGGGAAGGAGGAAGCTGAGGCCAGGCAGAATGATGGAGGATGGGGAGGAGCCTTCTCGGCTTCTGTTGGAGCTGTGGCTCCTATCAACTATCAGGAGGACTGGATCGTGGACTCGGGGTGTGGGAATCACCTCACCGGGGACGAGTCGAAGCTTACTTCAGCGCAGCCTTACTCAGGTAACGATGCCATCATAACTGTTGATAATACTGTGCATAGTGTCGAGAAGGTGGAGGTTGTTTCCTTGGGCAGTGATAGGGGGCCACTAACTTTGAAGAGTGTCTATCATGTGCCCGGAATGAGGAAAAACCTCTTCTCCGTGACCAACGCTGTAGACGCTGGGTATCACATTCTGTTCGGCCCAACAGAAGTGAAGTTTCTAAGAAATGTTGAGGCGGTGAAGGCCGAGGTCATTCATGTCGGGAGGAGGGCAAAAGACTTGTTCATTTTATCGACAAGTTCTTATGTCGACAAGATGAGGACGAATGATAGTGTCGTTATATGGCACGAGAGGTTGGGGCATGTAGGGATGGACAAGCTGAAGGCTATGGCGGTGAATGGTCTAGTCAAGGGCTTGCCTAGTCTATCTTCCTACGGTGACGGTCATGTTTGCGAGGGATGTCAGTTCGGCAAGTCTCATCGACTACCGTTTGATAAGTCGCAGATAAGGAGTAGTGTATCGTTGGAGTGTATCCATGGTGTCCTGATGGGACCGACTGCTACCCCAAGCCTCGGAGGCAGCAGGCATATGCTGGTGTTGATCGATGATTACACCAGATATGTCTGGGTTTATTTTCTGAAAGAGAAGGCAGAGGCGTTTGCCAAGTTTGTGGAGTTCAAGGAGGTTGTGGAGGGTCGGCTAGGCCTGCGGGTAAAGAAGCTGAGAACTGACAATAGAGGGGAGTTCACCTCTGGTGAGTTCTCTAATTTTTGCAGGAAGGCGGGCATCCGGAGGGAGCTTACTTGTGCGTATACTCCACAACAAAACGGAGTTGCAAAGCAGAAGATCCGTCATCTGACGGAGACCTGCAAGTGTTGGCTGCATGCCAAGAGTATCCCAAGGTCCTTTTGGGCAGAGGGAATGTCTTGTGTTGCCTACATCATCAACAGGATGCCTCTAAGTCCCATCAACATGTTGACCCTGCATGAGATGATGTTCAAAGAAAAGCCAAATGTGGCACACCTTCGGGTGTTTGGTTCCACCTGCTATGTGCACGTTCCAGATGCTCTTCGGACGAAGCTAGATGCGAAAGCAAGGAAACTGGTCTTCGTGGGATACGATGATCGAAAGAAGGGATGGAAGTGCATGGACCCGGAGACACGGAGATTTGTTGTATCTCGCGACGTCGTGTTCGACAAAGTGACATCGTACAAGGGGTGTTCTGGTATTGAGCTACCAGAAGCAGGGTGGAGGGGGCGGAGAGAGCAGTGGAAAATCTTCAGGTGGAGCTGCCTTTATCTCCAGGTGGTCCATCCATGTCTAGTTCTGAGGAGGAGGCTTCTGGTTCAGGAAGCAGGGGGAGCGATGCTCCTAGTGCATCTGGAAGGGGAGCTAAAGAAGAAGCAGTTGAGGATGTTGCGATTCAGGGGAAGGTGTTGCGGAGATCGAAGCGAACAATCATTGCCTCTGACCTCTATACAGGAGGAAACATGGTTAGCTTTGTCTCGTATTTCTTTGTTGGTCCCTTGGATGAGAGGGAGCCGTCGAGCTTTGAAAAGGCCAAAGGCGTGAAGCAGTGGGATTCGGCTATGGAAGAAGAGATGTCAGCTCTTGAGAAAAATGAGACGTGGTCTCTGGTGCCCGGGCCCAAGGGCATTACCCCTGTGACATGCAAGTGGGTTTACAAGCTCAAGAAGAAGGCAGACGGCAGTATCGAGCGATACAAGGCTAGCCTTGTGGCTCAGGGATTCTCGCAGCAATACGGTGAAGACTATGAAGAGACATTCAGTCTGGTGGCAAAAATGACTTTAGTACGGTTCGTGATTGCCTTGGCGGCATTCTCTGGGTGGGAGATTTGGCAGCTCGGCATAAAGAATGCGTTCTTGTACGGCGAGATTGACAAGGACATCTTCATGGTCCAGCCGCCAGGCTTCGTATCTGAAGATTTTCCAGACTATGTTTGTAAGCTGAAAAAGTTCCTGTATGGGTTGAAGCAAGCGCCAAGGGCGTGGTACGGAAAGATTGCAGAATATCTCCTATTCCGTGGATTCGGTGCTTCAGACTCTGACTCGAGCTTGTTCGTCAAGATGAGCGGGGAGCTTCAAGTCATCGTGCTGCTTTACGTCGACGATATGATCGTGACGGGGAATTCGAAGGAGGAGGTAGCAAAGCTTCGGGTTGAGCTATCTATCAGGTTTGAGATGAAGGACTTGGGTGAGCTTCACCATTTCCTTGGACTCGAAGTGCAGATGAAGGAAAGTGGAGTGCTGGTGTCCCAGGCTGGATATGCGGAGCGAATCGTGGAGCGATTCGGCATGAAGGAAGGGAAGTGCATCTCTACACCTTTGGAGGAGGCCATGAAACTTCGGAAGGATGAGGGGAGGATTTTGGAAGATCCGCTTGTGTTCCGAGCTCTGGTTGGGAGCTTGATCTATCTGACAATCACTAGGCCGGATATTGCTTATACAGTTGGCAGGGTGAGCCGTTATATGGCGGAACCACAGATGCCTCATCTACTAGCAGCCAAGAATATATTGAAGTATGTCAAGGCAACTTCAAATATGGGTCTCCTATACAGGAGGGGTGCGGGCTTCGAGGTGCATGGGTATATGGATGCTGATTACGGGGGAGATTCAGATGATCGGAAGTCGACGTCTGGATTCGTCTTCATGGCGGGCCCCACGGCTATATCATGGTGCAGCAAGAAGCAGGATTTCGTGTCTGTCTCTACCACGGAAGCAGAATACAAGGCTTCGGCCTTAGCAGCTCAAGAAGCCCTCTGGCTTAGGAGGTTGGTGGGAGACGTCCATAAGGAGGTTCGGGGTTCGACTCTGCTCCGCAGCGACAATGAGAGTGCACTCAAACTGGTTACTAATCCAGCCTATCATGCGAGGACCAAGCATATCGAGATCGAGCACCATTTCATTCGTGAGAAGGTGCTGGAGGGGTCTCTTTCTGTCGAGCATGTTCGGAGTCAGGACAACGTTGCTGACATTTTCACAAAGGCGCTGGCGAAGGGGTCGTTCACTCGGCTGAGGAGTTTACTTGGGTTGTTTTCAACTTCCCACTTCAAGGGGGATTGTTGAAAATGTTGAAGTGGAAGTTAGTGGAA
The DNA here is from genome assembly GCA_033032865.1 of Dactylorhiza incarnata. Classification (NCBI taxonomy): domain Eukaryota; kingdom Viridiplantae; phylum Streptophyta; class Magnoliopsida; order Asparagales; family Orchidaceae; genus Dactylorhiza; species Dactylorhiza incarnata. Next base: position 8,727,963 of record JAWHQI010000090.1, on the reverse strand, counting down.
GTTGGCAGTCTGGGGGGGAGGTCGCGCAGTCTGGTAAACCGCGCGGTCTTGCGGTCTCCCTCTGCGGTCTGATCTCTCTGGTCTAGCCGCAGGTCTATTCGGCGTGACCGTCGTTCCTTCTGTCCTAGGTGCCGAAGTGAGTCCGCGTGGTCTGATTTGTGAGACCGTGTGGCGTGTTGTTCTGTACCGTGCGGGTTAAGCTGTTAACCGCACGGCCTGTTCTCTGGGAGGGGCAGTCCAGTCTGATGGCTGTCCGGGTTCCTGTGGTACGCGCGGTCTAAGGTCTTCTTAGTCGCGCGGCGATCTGCTGGTATATGCGGTCACTGGTGTTTGGTCGACTTGGCGGGCTGTTGCCCTAGTCAGCCTGGTGTGTTCGCGGTCTCTGGAGGAGGTCGTATGGTGAACACTGGTAGTGGGCGGCTTCTTGGAGGAGTGGCGATCTCCTTGTCTATGTTGAAGCTGGCGAGCTCACTAAGCAGAATGATCGCGTGATCAAAGGTGGTGACCCTATCTCATAGGGTGGTGACTGGATCAGGTCTCACGCCTATAAATAGGAGTCACTGCAGCTGCAAAATTATCGCACCAAGTGTAAGCTGAACTCGCGCCTAGAGCTTGCAGTCTCATTTTTGTGACCGGGCGATTTGCTGATTGAACTTTCCTTATGCAGCTTCTGCGGATTGTGTGGGCAGTAGCGGTCACCTCTTCTTCTAAGGTGTTCGGGCGGTCTCGTGGCTTGCAGTGCAGGTTGCTGGAGTTTGGGAGGATCAGTGGAGTTCGGAAGAGTGCGGAGTTCGCGGTTAGTGTTGTTCAAGTCGCAGGCCAGCAGTTCGGGCGGTCTCGGTTTCTAGTCGAGCGAACTGGCAAGCCGGGCGGTCAGGCGGTCTCAATCTTCAGACCGCTAGTTATCTTTCTCAGCTTGTATTTTCTCCTGTTTTTTGTGTACTGGCGAAATCATGTCTCATCATGTATACCTCGCTCTGTATTGAAGATTTCTGCAAGTATCAATAAAGATTAAAGTTTTTCATGTGCTTCTGGTTGTTGGCTATAACTTTGAGTTGTTCTATTCCTGCTCACTCCTAGATCTTCGAAAAATTTCACATGGTATCAGAGCCAGGTTAGAGTGGATGGAGCAGTGAATAACTCATAGTCGCCATCGCCTTTGTGAAGAAGGAACCAGTGGTAGAGCCATGGAAGCAAGAGGTCTTGGAATTAAGATGCTCAACTCGACTAACTTTAAGAAGTGGAAGTCGTGTATGCAGAGTTATCTTCTGGGTGAGGACCTCTGGGAGGTGGTCGAAGGAGACAGTACAGAGCAGGTTGTCCCAATTGGGGACAATGGTCATGAGGTGAGGAACTGGAGGAGAATTAATGCGAAAGCAGAATTCACTCTGAAGAGGGCAATATCACCTGACATGTTCGATCACATCTTGGGGTGTGGATCAGCTGCGGAGATCTGGAGAGCCCTGGATGGGCTGTTTAACAAGAAGAATGTAGCGAGGCTATAGTTTCTGGAAAATGAGCTGGCAAGGTTGGCTCAGGGTGAACTTTCTATCTCAACATTCTTTCTGAAGATGAAGAATCTGTGCGCCGAGATTTCAGCATTGGATCCTGATGAGCCAATTTCTGAGGCGAAGCTGAAGAGGCACATCATCCGTGGCTTGCGGAAGGAGTATGTGGCCTTTGTGACGTCAGTGCAGGGTTGGGCAAATCAGCCGTCTCTGCTGGAGCTGGAGAATCTGCTTGCGTCGCAGGAGAGCCTGTCAAGGAAGATGGCGGGGGTGTCAGTGTCTAGGGGAGAAGACGAGGTTCTCTTCACAGGGAAGAAGAAGAAGTGGGATAAGAAGAAGAAGACCGTTGGAGGCTATGGGCCTTCAACTTCTGGACAACAGGAGAGGGGCTATGCTCCTAGGCTGAAGGAAAGAAGAAAGGAGAAGGACCCAAGTGCTTCAGATGCGGGAAGCTTGGTCACATTAGAAAAGATTGTCGGGTGAATCTTCAGCCGGGGCATGCTGTTGCAGGGAAGGAGGAAGCTGAGGCCAGGCAGAATGATGGAGGATGGGGAGGAGCCTTCTCGGCTTCTGTTGGAGCTGTGGCTCCTATCAACTATCAGGAGGACTGGATCGTGGACTCGGGGTGTGGGAATCACCTCACCGGGGACGAGTCGAAGCTTACTTCAGCGCAGCCTTACTCAGGTAACGATGCCATCATAACTGTTGATAATACTGTGCATAGTGTCGAGAAGGTGGAGGTTGTTTCCTTGGGCAGTGATAGGGGGCCACTAACTTTGAAGAGTGTCTATCATGTGCCCGGAATGAGGAAAAACCTCTTCTCCGTGACCAACGCTGTAGACGCTGGGTATCACATTCTGTTCGGCCCAACAGAAGTGAAGTTTCTAAGAAATGTTGAGGCGGTGAAGGCCGAGGTCATTCATGTCGGGAGGAGGGCAAAAGACTTGTTCATTTTATCGACAAGTTCTTATGTCGACAAGATGAGGACGAATGATAGTGTCGTTATATGGCACGAGAGGTTGGGGCATGTAGGGATGGACAAGCTGAAGGCTATGGCGGTGAATGGTCTAGTCAAGGGCTTGCCTAGTCTATCTTCCTACGGTGACGGTCATGTTTGCGAGGGATGTCAGTTCGGCAAGTCTCATCGACTACCGTTTGATAAGTCGCAGATAAGGAGTAGTGTATCGTTGGAGTGTATCCATGGTGTCCTGATGGGACCGACTGCTACCCCAAGCCTCGGAGGCAGCAGGCATATGCTGGTGTTGATCGATGATTACACCAGATATGTCTGGGTTTATTTTCTGAAAGAGAAGGCAGAGGCGTTTGCCAAGTTTGTGGAGTTCAAGGAGGTTGTGGAGGGTCGGCTAGGCCTGCGGGTAAAGAAGCTGAGAACTGACAATAGAGGGGAGTTCACCTCTGGTGAGTTCTCTAATTTTTGCAGGAAGGCGGGCATCCGGAGGGAGCTTACTTGTGCGTATACTCCACAACAAAACGGAGTTGCAAAGCAGAAGATCCGTCATCTGACGGAGACCTGCAAGTGTTGGCTGCATGCCAAGAGTATCCCAAGGTCCTTTTGGGCAGAGGGAATGTCTTGTGTTGCCTACATCATCAACAGGATGCCTCTAAGTCCCATCAACATGTTGACCCCGCATGAGATGATGTTCAAAGAAAAGCCAAATGTGGCACACCTTCGGGTGTTTGGTTCCACCTGCTATGTGCACGTTCCAGATGCTCTTCGGACGAAGCTAGATGCGAAAGCAAGGAAACTGGTCTTCGTGGGATACGATGATCGGAAGAAGGGATGGAAGTGCATGGACCCGGAGACACGGAGATTTGTTGTATCTCGCGACGTCGTGTTCGACAAAGTGACATCGTACAAGGGGTGTTCTGGTATTGAGCTACCAGAAGCAGGGTGGAGGGGGCGGAGAGAGCAGTGGAAAATCTTCAGGTGGAGCTGCCTTTGTCTCCAGGTGGTCCATCCATGTCTAGTTCTGAGGAGGAGGCTTCTGGTTCAGGAAGCAGGGGGAGCGATGCTCCTAGTGCATCTGGAAGGGGAGCTAAAGAAGAAGCAGTTGAGGATGTTGCGATTCAGGGGAAGGTGTTGCGGAGATCGAAGCGAACAATCATTGCCCCTGACCTCTATACAGGAGGAAACATGGTTAGCTTTGTCTCGTATTTCTTTGTTGGTCCCTTGGATGAGAGGGAGCCGTCGAGCTTTGAAAAGGCCAAAGGCGTGAAGCAGTGGGATTCGGCTATGGAAGAAGAGATGTCAGCTCTTGAGAAAAATGAGACGTGGTCTCTGGTGCCCGGGCCCAAGGGCATTACCCCTGTGACATGCAAGTGGGTTTACAAGCTCAAGAAGAAGGCAGACGGCAGTATCGAGCGATACAAGGCTAGCCTTGTGGCTCAGGGATTCTCGCAGCAATACGGTGAAGACTATGAAGAGACATTCAGTCTGGTGGCAAAAATGACTTTAGTACGGTTCGTGATTGCCTTGGCGGCATTCTCTGGGTGGGAGATTTGGCAGCTCGGCATAAAGAATGCGTTCTTGTACGGCGAGATTGACAAGGACATCTTCATGGTCCAGCCGCCAGGCTTCGTATCTGAAGATTTTCCAGACTATGTTTGTAAGCTGAAAAAGTTCCTGTATGGGTTGAAGCAAGCGCCAAGGGCGTGGTACGGAAAGATTGCAGAATATCTCCTATTCCGTGGATTCGGTGCTTCAGACTCTGACTCGAGCTTGTTCGTCAAGATGAGCGGGGAGCTTCAAGTCATCGTGCTGCTTTACGTCGACGATATGATCGTGACGGGGAATTCGAAGGAGGAGGTAGCAAAGCTTCGGGTTGAGCTATCTATCAGGTTTGAGATGAAGGACTTGGGTGAGCTTCACCATTTCCTTGGACTCGAAGTGCAGATGAAGGAAAGTGGAGTGCTGGTGTCCCAGGCTGGATATGCGGAGCGAATCGTGGAGCGATTCGGCATGAAGGAAGGGAAGTGCATCTCTACACCTTTGGAGGAGGCCATGAAACTTCGGAAGGATGAGGGGAGGATTTTGGAAGATCCGCTTGTGTTCCGAGCTCTGGTTGGGAGCTTGATCTATCTGACAATCACTAGGCCGGATATTGCTTATACAGTTGGCAGGGTGAGCCGTTATATGGCGGAACCACAGATGCCTCATCTACTAGCAGCCAAGAATATATTGAAGTATGTCAAGGCAACTTCAGATATGGGTCTCCTATATAGGAGGGATGCGGGCTTCGAGGTGCATGGGTATATGGATGCTGATTATGGGGGAGATTCAGATGATCGGAAGTCGACGTCTGGATTCGTCTTCATGGCGGGCCCCACGGCTATATCATGGTGCAGCAAGAAGCAGGATTCCGTGTCTGTCTCTACCACGGAAGCAGAATACAAGGCTTCGGCCTTAGCAGCTCAAGAAGCCATTTGGCTTAGGAGGTTGGTGGGAGACGTCCATAAGGAGGTTCGGGGTCCGACTCTGCTCCGCAGCGACAATGAGAGTGCACTCAAACTGGTTACTAATCCAGTCTATCATGCGAGGACCAAGCATATCGAGATCGAGCACCATTTCATTCGTGAGAAGGTGCTGGAGGGGTCTCTTTCGGTCGAGCATGTTCGGAGTCAGGACAACGTTGCTGACATTTTCACAAAGGCGCTGGCGAAGGGGTCGTTCACTCGGCTGAGGAGTTTACTTGGGTTGTTTTCAACTTCCCACTTCAAGGGGGAGTGTTGAAAATGTTGAAGTGGAAGTTAGTGGAAGTTGGCAGTCTGGGGGGAGGTCGCGCAGTCTGGTAAACCGCGCGGTCTTGCGGTCTCCCTCTGCGGTCTGATCTCTCTGGTCTAGCCGCAGGTCTATTCGGCGTGACCGCCGTTCCTTCTGTCCTAGGTGCCGAAGTGAGTCTGCGTGGTCTGATTTGTGAGACCGTGTGGCGTGTTGTTCTGTACCGTGCGGGTTAAGCTGTTAACCGCACGGCCTATTCTCTGGGAGGGGCAGTCCGGTCTGATGGCTGTCCGGGTTCCTGTGGTACGCGCGGTCTAAGGTCTTCTTAGTCGCGCGGCGATCTGCTGGTATATGCGGTCACTGGTGTTTGGTCGACTTGGCGGGCTGTTGCCCTAGTCGGCCTGGTGTGTTCGCGGTCTCTGGAGGAGGTCGTGTGGCGAACACTGGTAGTGGGCGGCTTCTTGGAGGAGTGACGATCTCCTTATCTATGTTGAAGCTAGCGAGCTCACTAAGCAGAATGATCTTTTGCTGATCGTGCGGGTTGACTGGTCTGGTCGCGCGATCAAGGGTGGTGACCCTATCTCATAGGGTGGTGACTGGATCAGGTCTCACTCCTATAAATAGGAGCCACTGTAGCAGCAAAATTATCGCACCAAGTGTAAGTTGAACTCGCGCTTAGAGCTTGCGGTCTCGTTTTTGTGACCGGGCGGTTTGCTGATTGAACTTTCCTTGTGTAGCTTCTGTGGATTGTGCGGGCAGCAGCGGTCACCTCTTCTTCTAAGGTGTTCGGGCGGTCTCGCGGCTTGCAGTGCAGGTTGCTGGAGTTCGGGAGGATCAGTGGAGTTCGGAAGAGTGCAGAGTTCGCGGTTGGCGTTGTTCAATTCGCAGGCAAGCAGTTTGGGCGATCTAGGTTTCTAGTCGAGCGAACTGGCAAGTCGGGCGGTCAGGCGGTCTCAATCTTCAGACCGCTAGTTATCTTTCTCAGCTTTAATTTTCTTCGGTTTTTTGTGTACTGGCGAAATCATGTCTCGCCATGTATACCTCGCTCTGTATTGAAGATTTCGGCAAGTATCAATAAAGATTGAAGTTTTTCATGTGCTTCTGGTTGTTGGCTATAGCTTTGAGTTGTTCTATTCCTGCTCACTCCTAGATCTTCAGAAAATTTCACACCATGTTTCAACAATTTTATGCGAGCTACTCTCTTAGCGGACAAGATCCGTATTTCACCAACACAACGAGTTCGCTTTGGCGTTTCTCTCATAATACGGTTATTTAGGTAGACAACATTTGTCAATTGCATCACTATGCAACACTTGTATGGTTGGTGAATAACTCTTTATTCGCATCCATCATATGGAGCATGCCAACCCTATGTCTCTAGGCACTCAACCTTTGAGGTCACCTAGTTAAGTTGGACCCGATGTCGACAGTGGGATATCACAATTATCTGCTCGCACCCTTGCCAAGATAGATTAATGTACCTTGCTTTGGCAAGCCCACACTTCATCGATCGAGGCAGGAAGAGTGTCATCCATCGGAAGACATCTGAATACTTAATATTGGATAAGGGGTTTTAGGATTCAATCGATGAACATTTCATCATGATTAACACTTAATCACAGTGCACATTCACAAAATTTAAATACAACATTTGCAAACCAATGCACCCCTATGTGCACAAAGTCAAATTATCAACACTTTTGATAAGATGGGCTAAATCTGAACACTTAGAACACTTCTAAATCTTTAGATTTACATGCATTGAACACAGGAACACTAACTCCACTTATGCAGTAGACAAGCTCGTCTCTCAATGTCAGATTCAAAATCAATGACATTTGGTTTCACAAACCATTTCGAGGGATGGTTACTGCAAAGGAAAAACAATCTCTGAAACATTAAAATCGCAATGCAATCACATGCGTTCCTGGCGGGGTTCCAATTCAGAACACTTCATCGGAATCCAAACACCCAGGAAGAAATCAAGACATTAGAACACTTCTAAATTTCTGATTTACAAGAATTAGATCGCGAACCTCCCTCTGATACCACTGTTGGGTTTTCTATATATCATTCTAAACGATAAAAGCATATCAAATATGCGCAGCGGAAGAAATAACAAGAACAACCCAAAGTGTAAGGATCTTGCGGATTTCATGAATCAAGAGATTAGCAAAGCAAAATGCGATATACCTTTTCGGGATTGAGTCAATACTCAACCAAGATGCTCCAAGAAGAAATCTGATAGACGAACTTCGAGTTCCAAGGATCGAGATGGATCGGTCCCTCTATAGAGATCCACACAAGGAAGGAGAACCCCAATACTTTGTCATACAAGGTATGGGTCAGAGAAGAACGGTCCTCTGTGTCCCCACGAACTGCTAGGTCTGTTGAAGGGGAGGCGGCGACAGTCAGCGGCGATGAGGTCGGCTGACGGGGCGAGAAGTGTTGGAACAGTTTCGTCTTCGGGCTTTTAAGAGTCGCGAAAAGGATATCTAATTAGAAGACCTAATAGTGTCCTTTTATACGCAAGGCATAAAAAACAGCTTATCCGCAGACCAGGGAAAACTGAACAATTCCGTCAGGTTTTATACATTCGTTGAACAGTATATTTTGTCTAAACAATTTCGACGAATAGACATTATTTCGTCGAAACACTATCGACGATTTCGTCGAAACACTTTCGACGATTTCGTCGATACAATTTCGTCAATACAGTTTCAGCAAAATTATATCTTATGCATCAAAACAATTTCGACGAATTCGTCTAAACACTTTCGACGAATTGACACAACTCGTCGAAACACTTTCCACGATTGTCTAGTATAAATCCATTCGTCGAAACCCTTTCGACGATTTCACTAAGTCCTATAGAATTCGTCTAAACCATTTCGACGATTCATCAATAGTACTTAATTCCCGTTTGAGACATTCTCAATTTAATTCCGAGCAGCCATAGAATTGGTCCTCCACTCATATCCAATATGAGTAAGGCCCACACAATTCTTTCTCCAACTTCTCCAAACGCTTTTATGTGCGACCCTTTAGGCTCATGTTGCGTTGGCAGTAAGACTAACTGTTGATTGCTTTGAGATCACCTCAGAAACTCCAACACTTTCTTCCTCACCTCCATCCATGGAGCTCAGCTAGAGATTTTCTTGTGTAGGCTACTGTTCACGCTCACCGCACCAAAAATATTGAAATCGTCAACCGGTCTCTTGAGTTCGGACCCACAGGGGGTGTAGCCTACACCTACTTCTCCCTCAATTGCACTCTTGACTGTGGATGAAGAAAATCGAATAGACCCAAAGATGTAGCGAAGAGATCTCGCCACACACCCGAAAGATCTTAGAGAGCTTCCCCTCCCAAACCAATGCTCAACCGGGCACCTTGGAGGGCAATACGAGCCAACCAAAACTAACTAGGAGGAGAGAGCCAAAGAGATCTCATCTCCTCCAAGGTGCCCTTAAGGGTCTATTTATAGATTTTCTGGTCTGGTCTGCAAATAGTGCAAGTCCGTCTTTTAGTTTTATTAATCGCACCCCAAATTGGTCTGCTAACAACCTAACTCCGCTATTCTGAGGGGCTATTGGCAGCCAAAGAAGGATATCTAGGTAATTTCCTCACTAAAGCCTTCTGGGCGAGTGGTTCGTGAAGGCATCACTCGCCAGACTTCTCGCACACTGGGCTCTCTGTGTTCCGCTGGGCGAGTGATCTGAAGGGGCACCACTGGCCAGATACTGGCTCGCTTGGCGAGTGGGGTTCCGCCCTCACTCGTCTGGCCTCCCGCGCGCTCGCACTCCAAAGAGAGCGAGCGTCTTGCGGATGAGGCTCGCACTCGCGCTGAGGCTCTCCTGCCTCTCCTGACCTGGGCGAGTGCACTTCATGACCTACCTTGCATGCCCTTTGACCCTTCGGGACCCGGGGACCCACTCGACGAATACGGGGTTATACAACAATGATAATGACCACAAAAAATACTAGTTTTGAACATAAAAGTGGATGAGTTCCTTGGGTAAGGTTAGGCGTTCACAAACGACAGTTCATAGCCACCACCGCGCATACTTAACCTAAGTTAGAAAATCTTGTTTTATATACCTTGAAGTCAACTTATTTTATATACCTTAAAGCCAACTACCAGCCAACATGATAAAATTGTCACGTATGGTGCTAGAAGAACTATGGAAAGAAAATGTAACGAATTCATTAAGAAGCAGACAGTGGTTGCCACTGCAAGTGGCAAAAATATCCATTCACTGAGGCTTGCTACAGTCCATTCCAAGATCTCACTTGGCTAAATTTAGACGCCCAACGAATTCATCAATTACTCTTTATCCATGTGTTTTTTGTTTTGTTTTTACCGGATCCCGTGCCCGCTGCATGAGCACTTTACTAAACGAGATGAAGAGAAGAGGCAAAGACAGCTGCTTAGGGATCCGGATCCTCTCCATTTCAGGTCTGAAATGGATACTATCCATTTCAGGGTGGAGATGAACCCATCTCAAATCAACAGCCCACATTTACTCCTCTCTTAAATGCCTCTTTCACTACCCAAAATACACCTCTTAAAACCCTATCTTCCCTACCCGATCATTTCAGCGCCGCACGTACCTCCGCTTTGAGAGGCGCAACCTGCCATCGTCGTTGGACCTTTCAGAGGCGCAACCTGCCGGAGCCGGTGTTTGCCTCTTGTATCGGCGTCGGAGGAAGATCCCTTCTGTCTCACGAAGCTCCCGTCACCTCGCGAAGCTCTCGTCTGCCTCTTCATCGGCGCAACCGGCCCTGTCGAAGGAAGCTCCTGTTTGCCTCTTCATCGGCGCAACCGGCCCCGTCGAAGGAAGCTCCAGTCTGCCTCACGATTTCTACATTTGTCGATTTCAGGTCATCTATCTCTCCCTCTCCTCTCTCTCTCTCAGCAGATCCCTGAATCCGAATATAGATGTTGCCTTAGATGAAATTTGGATCAAATTTGTGTTCTTATAGTGAATATATTTTCGGATTTAGGTTCTGATTTTGTAGATTTTGTTTATGACTTGACTAACCAAAGAATTTGCTGGAAAAGTTTTGACTGTAAGTTTACAGGAATTGCATTGCATTCATTCATTTGCAATGCATTCATTCATTTGCATCCAGTAAATACTCAGAATTTGTGTTCTTACAGTTAATTCATTTGCATCCAGTAAATACTCAGAATCCAGTTCATTGCATCTTCATACCAGATGCTAATATAATTTTTCACGGAGCTGTATTGAAATGGAGGACTCGGAATCATTAAAATTAATTCCTCAAGTATCAGAGGATTACACACCTTCAAAAGGGAAGGAGTTTGCATCTGATTCAGACGCGTATGCATTTTATAATGACTACGCTAGAAGAGCATACTTCGGTATTCGAAAGGAGTATGGAAATAAATGTCGAAAGACTAAAGTATTAACTTCTAGGAGGTATGTTTGTGATCGAGAAGGGATTCGTGGGAAAGATGGTCGCGATCACAAAACAAATCGAGCCCGGGCCGAGTCAAGATGTGGTTGTAATGCCCGTATGACCATTATTCTCAATCGGGACACTAAAATGTATGTCGTTTCTGAGTTTGTGCAAGAGCATAATCATCAACTTCATCATTCAGCAACTGTACACATGATTCGATCACAAAGACAAATGTCTGTTGCTCAGGAAATTGAAACAGATATTACGTATGAGTCTGGTATAAGGTTAAAAGATGCTTATCACGGATGATGTTATTAGAGGCCGAAAATTATATAAGAAAATTATGTGCGTGAAGGAGATATCGTGTAAACTATAAGCAAATAATTATTACATTATGCATATTTACGTGATTTACAAAAATATATGCAATTAATCTTCACGGATGAATTTTGGGCTATACTAATAAAAATGGTAATTAACAGACTAATTTTATAAGTAATATATGCATATAATATAAAGGATGGTTGTTCCGTTGTTGGGCTAATTTTAATTTAAAGAATAAACTAATTTTAATTTAATATAAATGATCCGATGTTTTCAAAAAAATTCAATTAATAAACATATTTTAATTTAAATCAGAAGAGGTGGCGGGGAATTATTAGGAATGAAATAGATAGGAATTTTAAGAGGGGTATTTTGGGCAGTGAAAAAAGGCATTTAAGAGGGGAATAAATGTGGGCTGTTGATTTGAGATGGGTTCATCTCCACCCTGAAATGGATAGTATCCATTTCAGGTGAAATGGAGAGGATCCGGATCCGCTGCGTAGATAGGGAAAATTTCAATGTGCATTGGTAACGCCAAATTTGTCTAGAGCCCAGTTTGGCGGGGGTTAAAATCCCACGGGATTCATCCGCACGGAGGCAACCATAAACATGATTGCAGCGGCGCAAATGAAAACCGCAGGATTTCTCCTAAAAATGATGGTTGGGCGGATCTAACCGCAGCCGCAACCATGCGGGGCGGTCAGTGCGACCGCGCCAGATCCGCTCCGCCAAACAAGCTCTAAAACTAATACTTACAATTAGATCTCGAGGTCAAAATAAATCACGTTCTCATTATTTCTCAAAAAAAAAAGCAAAAAAAATGAAGAAATATTTACAAATAGGAAAATATGGACGCTGCTTTATCACTGCTTCTAAACCGCTCACAGAAATCCTGAACGACGAAGTAAGATTCCGATAACAACCTCGCCTCCGCCGCCTCTACCGTGGCTGCTCCGTCCACAATATCCCCCAAAATCCCCGCATAATACGCGCTCATTTTCTCCAACGCCCAGGCGCACTGCGCCGCCGCCCACCACAACTTTACCCGCCGCAGCGCGCACATGAAAAATCTCCCGGCCCGCCACGCCCACCCCCACCGCCGGTGTAACGGCCTGAAGTCCGCCACAATTTAAAACTTTTTTTTCTTCGTGAGCAGGTTTTACACAAATAAATGATGCAGCTAAGCGGATCCCAGAAGTAGTACCGGTAAAGGACATAAAAGCACTTTTATTCATTATCATAATTTACATCATGTTCATACTTACAGGGAAAGCAAAAAATATAACATTAATTGTCAGCTTATTCAATTCACAATAATCAACACACAAACGGAGAGATCCGTCCTTGTTTTTAACGAATAACACTGGAGCGCCCCATGGTGAAGTGCTCGGTCGGATAAATTTTTTATCTAAAAGCTCTTGCAACTGCATATTTAATTCAGCCAATTCTTTAGGCGTCTTCTGATAAGGTGTCTTGGCTACTGGAGCAGCTCCTTCAATCAACTTGATTTCAAATTCAACTTCTCGAGTCGAAGGCACACCAGGCAAGTCTTCGGGAAATACTTCCAAGTATTCCCGCACTACAGGTACCGCTGTAATTTCCTTCTTTTCCTTTTTGGATTCCTTAATCATCAATAAAATGGTATCGCAGCCTTTCCATACTTTCTTTCATGCCTTTATGGCAGAAATCATAATCTTGGAGACTTCTCCCAGTCCCCTAAATACAAATAAACTCTCATCTGGATATTTGAAAACTACCTCCTTTGATTTGCAATTGATTACTGCTTCTTGATTCGATAGTCAATCCATACCGAGGATAATATCGTATTCAACTAACTGTAGCACCGCGACATCTGCTTCAATTCTTTTCTCGTTAAAAGAGAACGGTACCACGACTCGCTTTTGAGTAGTCAGCACCGTATTATTTGGCATAAGAACATTCAAAGGTTTTGCAACTTGATATTGATGTGTACGAACAGAATCAAGTATATATGACAAAATAAAGGAATAACTAGCACCAGTATCAAATAAAACCTTTAATAACTGATCGTGTACATTTATCATACCTGTAACCACCGTATCATCAGCTTTTCGCTTCTTGTTGCCCAAGATTGAAAGCTCGGGGCTGGACTAGCCTTTCTTCTCTGTCTCCTTCAGTGGGAACAGAAGTCGATGCAATAGACTCCCCTTCCTTGGAAGTCCCTATATGAAACATTTTCTGAGCTGGCAAGGCTGGAGCTCCCTTCTGGCTTTCATTCCGCTGCATCTTCGGACAATTCTTCTGCTGATGTCGCGGTTGGCGACAGTAAAAGCAAACACCAGTCAAACATTCCCCTTGTGCATCTTGCCACACTTGGCACACTTCGTCACTGTCGCTTGGGAGACCTGTGTGCTAACTGAACAACCTCGGGTTCGCCTCGAGGGAGCGGACAAGCCAGGAGCGATCCCACCTACGCGAGAGCAAACAGCGGGCAGGGGCGCTCACAGACCGCTCGCGTATGCTGCTCCCCGCGCAACGCTTCAAGAACTAGTCGGCAGCAGTGCCTTGAGGACCGCTCGCGGCGAAAGCCACGCGAGCGCGAATGGGCCAGGGACGCGAGTGGCGCTGTGTAACCTCGGTATTCGCCAGGAGATGGACATTGACGAAACTCGTTCTGCGCTCGATGAACGCCGAGTTTCAGCTGAGGTCGACGAACTCCGCTCGACGCCCGACGAAATTCATTCTGCGTTCGACGAACGCCGAGTTTCAGCTGAGGTTGACGAACTCCGCTCGGCGCCCGATGAAATTCGTTCTACGTTCGACGAACGGCACCTTTGAATCTGTCTCAGCGGTTAGACTGAGAAGATCAGTCATCTCAGCTGCCACTTCCGTCCCGTCTCGGCGGATCCGCTGGGACAGAGTTGTCTCAGCGGTTTTCCTCCATCTGCAGCTCAGCTTGACGGGTTCGATCCTCCATCCAATTCAGCGCTCACACAAGGTCGAGGGGAGCTCGCAGGAAGGTATGCGATACCCGGCCTCGACGGATGTCGCCGGAAGAGGCGCGAGCGGGGCTTTCACAGAACACTTGCCTAAAAGGGGCTACAAATCCAATAGGCGATAGAGATAACAAGGAAGGCGAGCCAGCCTCAAGGGTCGCTCGTAGGAAGACAGGTGAGCCGGGCACTCACCGACCGTTCGCGAGAGGCCAGACGAGTCAGGTTTTTTCCTAAGTTCCTGTGTTCGACGAACTCAGCTCGGTGTTCGACGAAGTTCATCCTGCGATCGACGAACGTCACGTTCTACGTTCGATGAACCCGACTCAAATGATTCACACTTCAGTTCGACGAAAGTATTTCTAAACCCAGCGAGCTTAATCTTCCGGCCAGTTCAGCAGACTCTCACAGGGCCGAGGGGAGCTCGCAGGAAGGCACACGAGACCCGACCTCGGTGGGGGTTTCCGAGAGCGATGTGGGCGGAGCCTTCGCAGAGCGTTCGCCTAAAGAGGGGTTCGCGAGCCATACTCGCGAGGAGACTCGCAGGAGTTCTCGCAAGTAACCTTCGCGCAGGCCATTTGCCTATAGGATAAGGAGGAGAAATTAACCCTCTACCCCTGGTGGTCTGCCGTTAGTCTCATCAAACAGCGGAGTTTGGCTGTTAGCTGGCCAAATTGGGGTGCGCTCAGTAAAATCAAAAGGCAAAATTCCGCTATTAACAGTCCACGAGTAAAAAACTATAAATAGACCTTAAAGGGCACCTTGGGAGAGGATTCCGATCTCAGTTCTCTGAGCTTCTCCTTCCCTCGGTTACTTTGGTTCAGCTCTCTAGCTCTCCAAGGTGCCCAAGTCTCAGCTTTGGCTTGGGAGGGGAAGCGCTCAACGATCTTTCGGGTTTGTGGTGGGACCTCTGTTGGAGCCTATATTCCGCATCTCTTGGTTTGAGAATAATAAATACCGTGTTGTATTTGATCTTATATTTTGTGTGTTTATAGTGTGCAGGTTGTACAGGAACTATAGCTACACATCCCTTTGAATAGTTTGCTGATTGGAAATGACTCTCTGGAAAGATAGATAACGCCCCGCGTTAGTAGTTAACGCCCAGCGTTAGCAAACCGCTGAGAAGGAAAACCGCTGAGATGCAAACTGCGTTCGACGAACTAGAAGCTACTTTCGACGAACTATGAAGGCGCTCGACGAAATCTGAAGGAACCTGCGGTCGACGAACTCTGAAGGCGCTCGATGAAATCTGAAGGAATCTGCGTTCGACGAACGAGGAGCTCCGTTCCACGAAATTCCCTGCGCTCGACGAATTTACGCTTGACAAGCTGCGTTCGACGAACGAGAATCTCCGTTCGACGAACTGAGTCTGCGTTCGACGAATTTGAAGCTCTGTTCGATGAAAGTGTTTCCGTTCGACGAAATTGTTCCGTTCGACGAAAGTTTGTTCTGTCACGTTCCTGGCGGTTTGCACGATCCTGATGGTGGTGGTTTTTCCGTTCGACGAAGGGTGCGTTCGACGAAGGCGCATTCGACGAAATTAGTTCCGTTCGACGAAAATTTGTCCAGCCACGCTCCCGACTTTATGCACGATGTCAGCAACTGCCTTACACGATTCACTAACGTCGAGCATTAGCCTTAACGCACGTGTTAGCTTCCAAGGCTATTTAAAGTGCAACCCCTCTCATTCCAAATTGAACATAGATGATTCCAGAATTCGGATACTTTGGAGAGAGGTTCGTGTACAGCAATTAAGAGATCTCCCTTGGGCTAACATGCAGATCTAAAGAAGATTTTGAAGGAGAAGGTCTACAACGCATATTCCATATGAAGGACGATCGTTTCAAGAACGCCAATATCTACATCGACTTCGTCTTCACCTTCAGAATTTCTTGGGGAGTTTCTCTTTACTTATCTTGTAATCTTTTATTTTTCCTTTTTGTATTTTGTGTGGAGAAATCGTTCGGTGAGAACGTCGGATTCCGTGGGTAAATTCGTCTTGTGTTGGTGACTAGGTCCTTGTGAGGCTTAGGGGGTAATTCGCCGCCTTGTGCGTGGCGACTAGGTCGAGGGTAGATCTAGGGGGTGGCTAGAGGCCTTATCTGGGGATAGATAGGCTATAGCCAACCGGTCCTTGGGAGAAGGACCGGTGAAACAACAAAAAGTGTTTTTACAAATTTTCGCCTTGATTTCTAGCGTTATAGAAATTAAACATTTGTGTATTCAATTTATTATGAAATAAAATCATGTCTCTTAATGTTCTATTCAATTGATTTTATTTTCTCTTTGAGAATGTTTTAATTTCTATTTTCATCAAAGTATTAAATTTAACATTTGTATAATTATCTTTGAAATACAATAATAATTTTCATTATCTCTGATGTTCTGGAATTGTATTTCATTTAAGATTTCATAAGTAAAATCAATGTGGCAATCTTTTTGTTCTGAAGAATATTCTCTGGAGAGCTAATGGCCAGCGTTAAGCCTTCACGCCAGGCGTTAGCAACAGTAAACAAAAAGTTTGTCTCAATTATTTAACAAGAAATCTTCAATATAATCTTATCTGGAATATTTAAATATATTTTCTTATAAAATATTCTGAAACTTCAGTTGCAAACTCTAATATTTTTAATTAAGATTTAAATTTCATAAATCCCTTATTCACCCCCCCCCCCCCCCCCCCCCCCCTCTAAGGACACCGTAAGATCCAACACGTGGTATCAGAGGCAGGTTATTCCAATACGGCTTCACAACCGGGAATAATGGCTAATGATCTCGCATCTTCTAGAGGGGATAATTTTTATGAAAATGAAAAATCATTATGTCCACCATTATTTATGGGTGAAAATTATAATGGGTGGAAAACACTTATGGAAATATTTCTTAAAACTTTAGATATTGAAGTTTGGAATATTACAATTAAAATGCCCCCAAGTATTTTAAATAAAAATGAAATGTTTTTAAATGCCAAATCTATGAATAGTCTATATTGTGCTCTAGATCAAAATATTTTCAAACTTATTTATACGCTTCCTACTGCTTTTGAAGTTTGGAAATATCTTGAGAATACTTACAGTCTTCCTTCCACAGATGATGAACAAGAGAAATTCCTTATGGATCCAAGAGAAGAAATTGACGAGGACTCATTCTTGGAGGGAGATCAATCTAAGAGAGAAACAATATTGAACTCAATTGATGGCAAAACTTCTAGCAAAAGAGAAGACGGAAACTATAGCAAGGTAAGAAAATCTAAATCTTCTCTTTTAGTAACTAATTATATTTCTATATTCCGTGTGCTTAAATTTGCTAAACATAAAATTTCAAAGTTGAAACATGCTAATTCCAAATTACGTTTAGAAAATAAAACTTTAAAAGCAAACGCTAAAGTAGAATCTTATATCGATGTTTCAAATTCTCTTTCATGCTCTTTAATTAAAAATGTTAAACCCTGTTTTGATTATAATTCTTTTAAAGAAGAACTCAAGGTTTTAAAAAGGGGTCATTTAAATTCAAAAGAGCACAATGAAAATTTGATAAAAGAAAATGATAATTTAAGGGATAAACTAAAATCATTAAAAATGTTTATTCAAAATTGTTCATATAATAAAAAAAATCTTTTATTTCTAGTTTATCAAATTATCAAAAGTCTAAAAGCTTAACTTCATATTATAAGAGTATGTCTATAAGAAAGAGTGGAAATGAAAATCATCCAAATAAGAATCAATCATTCCTTTTTATATAAAGTCATAATTTTTAAGTGATCTATCTTTCCTTTTTATATATTTTATCCTTTTTAAATCCATTGCCTATAAATGTCTTATATTATCATTATAAATTGAATGATAAATTTGCTAAATGATATTATCAAGACTAATGGAATTACTTTCAAAATTGGATTTAAATGAACTTTTAGGGGTCTTAGTGTTGACACCGGGAAAATCCTGACCTCAAAATTCGGACCGATGCAGTCGGAGGCTACTCGCCCAGCTATCCAACAAGATGACCTGGCTGGCAACGACGACGAAGCTACAATAGCAATGAACCGGACCTCAGGTGCTGCGGCAGGGAGGTCCTACCACGTACCCAGAAGCTCAAGAGAGTCTTCCCCTCCGAAACCAAAGTGGCCGAGCTTGGTACAGGGAAGGCACCGACTTGGCTGAAAGAAAGGGTGACGGGCTCAAGAGTTTGGGAATCGGGGTCCAAAAGCTCAAGTCCAGATGCCAATCCAAGTACCCCTGGGGTCCTATTTAACCAAAGGGTAGGGGGCTTTTTATAGCCCACCCCCTAACCCGGCGACTACGGGTTACTCGGCAAGTACCATGCCATAGTCGCCCATCTGGCGAGTATTGGGTGATGCTCGCACACGCCGGTCCAATACTCGTCCAGGGCTTCTGCTGCTTCCTGCGCGCGACGAGTTCCTCTGGCCGATACTCGCCTACCTGGCGACTATTACCTGCATACTCGCTAGGGTCTCTTTTGCTTCTGCTTTGGAAAGCTGGTCTCTGTGTTGACCCTTTGACCTTTGACTTCTGTCTACGTGGCCTTGGGGGGGTCCACCCTCGGAGAATGAGGGTTGTACACAATCCCCGCTCTTTGCGAGTAACGTAGTTGCTCGGAAAGAATCATCCAACCTTCATTCGACGAGAATGCCCACTGGCGACTATTGGATTATACTCGCCATCTCGCTGGCCGACGCTCGAGCTCTATAAATAGAGGGGCAGGGGTCTCTGGTGGCACGTCTTTTCTGAACTCGCTCAAGATGGCCCGCGACTATGCTATAGAGGCTAAGGCGGCCATGGCTGGTCTTATGGGCCTGTTTGATGGTCCTACGCTCCCTCCACGCCTAGGTCCCGAGGTTGAAGACTTCCTCGATACTAAGAAGAGGAAGAGGTTGGCGAAGAAGAAGAAGAAGGGGAAGAAGAAGGTTGCTGAAGACGATTCCGCCGCCCCTTTGGGCGACCAACATCAGCAGCTGCTGGACGAGTTGGGGTTGTCCAACGGGGATGGCTCGCCGGTCCCTGATCCTCCTGCTCCAAAGGTCGCCGAGGGGGCGAGCATACCTGGGACCTCGACCCAGAATCTACAGGAGAATCCCGCTCTTGCGCGAGGTGGGAGCTACCTACTCGCCACCTTCTTTGATTGTCCTTGACTTGGTCCGTATTACTAAATGTTTCTTCTATGCTCGCAGATTCGTCCACCATCGGTGCTCAGGAGGAGCCTCTGGTCGTACCTCCTCTGAGATCGTCACCCATGATCTCGCCTAGGGGTGGTGGGTGCTCGACGCGAGTTCTCCACAGCTCTTTGCTGGAGAGGAGACCGATGAGCAAGCAACGGGCTCCTCTGGCGGGCAGCGTGCTTCCACCACCACCGTCTCTTGAATCTTCAGGGTTGGCGAGCAGCTCGCAGCTGCGCACGGGTGGGCTTCCGCCACCTCCTCCTTTTCCTCCTACCGTCACGACTCAGGGCGAGCAGCGCCCTTCGACTTCTACCGCTCCTTCAACTCACCAGGGCGAAACCTCGTGCCGTGGTGGGCTTCTTTCCTCCGAGGGGGGAGGGCGACCATCTGATAGTCGCGGGAACGCGCCTCCTAGCCGGGGTCAGACCGCTGGGTCCCATCCTCCTCGACAAGGCGATCACCACCACAGCGCGTCTCCTCAACGAGGCAGGGGCTCTCCTCGCCGTCACTCTCGCAGTCCTCGGCCAGGTACTTGGTCGCTGTTTTCGATAGTCGCCACTGTCTTCACTCTGTTCCTTTCGTCGTCAAAGCTCTGACACTATTACCTTTTTTGCAGCTCGCGCTCGTACTCCCATAGGAGCCATGATCGACGCTGTCGGGCTTCCTTCTCGCGAGTACCAGGAGAGGGCCACTCGCGCGATCCTGGATCTGGAGGCAAAGCTAGAGCGCCTGGCGGTCAGCGAGCCTCATCGCCGCCTGACTGATATGGAGTCGCGAGTTGAGCGCCTGGCGAGCACTGACGCTCATCGTCGCTTGACCGAGCTGGAGGTGAGAGTATCACGACTGGAAGAGTTCGATACTCGCCTGGTTGGTGCAGAATCTCGCCTTCACACTGTCAGCGACCTGGAGCGTCGAGTTGCGAGGCTCGAGCATCGCCAGCAGCTACATCATGACGAGATGGTGGGGATGCGCGTGAGCATGGGCTCGGTCGATGACTAAGGGCGTGACATCAAGTTTTTTGTGCCTTTGCCGGGGAACTATTTTTGTTGATATTTTGAAAGCATGAATTTTATTACTTTTATCATTCTCTTTCTCCACCCCCATTTCTCTTTTTTGCTTTTTCTTTTAAAATTTATTTCTATTAGGTAACGGTTGTTTAATTTTCTTTTTCAAAAAATGATGTTATCGCAATTGGCCGCAAAAGTTACCGAGCTTCAAAACAAAGTCAATCTTTTGGAAGCCGCACGAAAGCACCAAATTATTTGTAATTTTTGTGGTGCAAATCATTTTAGTGAGGAATGTTCATTTTATTATCAAAATAGTTTTTGTTATCAAAATGATTTTTTGTTGCAACCAAACGTCTTCACCGATCCATTTGCCGCTCTTCTCCAGCAATCCAAATTACCTAAGGTATGTATAGGTAATTTGGATTCACAATTTCGAGCTAACGGACAACGAAAGAATCAAGAGTATAGCGGAGGAGTCGCCGGGCAACGGATTTTGGCATGCTCACCTGAGCGTGAATTAAGGGAGTTGCCTGTGCATTTTCAATTTTATTTTCCTTTTTCCTAACAATAACCGTCTAGCTTAAAGACGGAAAAAAGAAAGCGCTCTTGGGAGGCACCCCTTGCTTATCTTTATTTTTCTTGCAATTTACTTTTTATGCATTTTATTTACTTTTCCCTCCTACTTGGCTTATAAACATTGGGGACAATGTTTATTTTTAAGTATGGGGTGTATTCTCATATTTTCAGTTTTTATTAAAATTCCAAAAAAAAAATAGAAAGTCTTTTTCAAAATTATAAAAAAAAAATATTTTTCTTTCCTTATTTTTGAGTTTGTTATGAAAAAATTTACAAAATTCTAAAAATTATTTTATTTTAAATTTTTATGTCTTTGTGTCTTATTTTTCTTGTTTGCAAATTTAAATTATAAAAAAATTTAAAAAAAATAAAAAATTTAATTTCTTGCGAAAGGGCCGTGTGGGTTTTCATCCCACAAAACCGCCTAGTACCTTGCGAGCCCGTCATTGGGTAGCCCTTGGGAAGTCTAAGAATATTAAAAAAAACATTTTGTTTTAATATAAAAAAAATCCAAAAAAAATCTAATAAAATAAATTTTGTATAATTAAATTTCTCCAAACTTCATTTATTGCAAAAATTAATTTTAATTATAAGTTGTCTTTATAGGCTTTTTAAGGAGTTTTCTTTTTATGAATTCTTAAATCTTATATTTCTCTTCAAAATATGTTAGATTTAATTTTTAGATGAATTTGATTTAATGAATTTTTCATTATTTTGATTTGTTTAGAATATTTCTTAGTTTTACTTTCTCTCTTTAAAATATCATAATTCAATTTTGTAGTAATTGTGTTAAATATCTCTACATTTTACTTATATTAACTTTAACTCATGGTTTCTTAAAGATTGCTCAAATTATTTTCTATGCTCTTAAAATGTATCTTTGGAATTTGTGTAGCCTTTAAACCCTAGCCCTTCCCCAACCTTTTTTGTTAAACCCTTTTGTTTGGCATAAATTTTTTTTGAAAAGATCATATGTCATGGAATGAGAGGATAAAATTCATCATTCCTAAACATATGCACCCAAATTAGTAAAAGATTATATGACATGGAGTTGAGAGGATAAAATTCATCACTCCTAAACATATACATTTGGGATATAAAAAGAAGAAGAAATTTAAAAAAGATGGAAATAAGAGGATAAAATTCATCATTTCCCATATACAAAGTAACTTCTTCAATGCCAATTTTACCCCCATTTAGCCAAGTTCACTTGTTTATCCAAGATATTATTGATAGAGCATAGTTAATATTTTGTAGTTTTCTAAAGTTTCTAATGATGTTTAAAGTTTCTATAATTTTAATCTTGGTTATTTTACTTAATTCAATGCAATTTTGTTTATGAAGATTTAGTTAGAGAATTTTGAAACTAATATTTATTCTACTCATTTCAATTTATGAATTATAAATTATTTCTTATAAATCTGAATTTTAACTTCTTAACTTATTTTGATATGAGTTTTATAAGATTTGAAGTACATATGTAGAAGTAAATCTTTTTGGAAATGTCCTATAAATTCTTCTCATACTTATAAATTAGTTTTTGCTCTGGAACAGCAAAAGCTTAAGTATGGGGGTATTTGATAGTGCATTATTTATAGTTATTTTTATATAATATTTTAGTAGTAATTAATTAGTTTTTATATAATTTTAGTTTAATATATGCCTAATTCACTTTGTTTTCTGTTTTCAGGTAATCTGGGGCTGCTAATAACAAATTCAAGCTCACAGCCATGTTCAGGGGAAAGAATGGAACAAGTCTGCAAAAATCTTCAGTACACGCCCTCGGTCACGACCATGACCAAGGGCGTGACTTCAAGTCACGGCCATGACTCAACCCAGCCATCTTCCAGCTGCTTGATCATGCTGTCAGCCCAATTTAGAATTACACGCCCTCGATCACGGTCATGACCAAGGGCGTGACCTTAAGTCACGGCCATGACTCAACTCAGGCATCTTCCAGCTGCCAGAACACGCCGCCACATCATTTCCAGCCCACACACCCCAGGTCACGGGCATGACTCCAGGTCACGGCCATGACCTAGGGGTGACCCTTCGCGCAACTGCTAGAATCACTCCAGATCGCGCTGTTTCCAGACTCGGTCAAGTCACGCCCTCTGTCACGGGCGTGACTCCATGTCACGGTCATGACCTAGGGGGTGACCCTTCCCGCAACTGCCAGAATAACTCTAGATCGCGCCGTTTCAAGACTCGGTCAAGTCACGCCCTAGGTTACGGGGGTGACCGAGGCCGTGACCCGTCGAGATGATCAATTTTGGCGGTTTTTCTCCCCCAACGTTCCCGGGCTTTCATGACGCAGTTACGCAGCTTACACGCCCTTAGTCACGGGCGTGACCAAGGGCGTGACTCACCAATTTTCTACCTATAAAAGCCAGTTGCTGCCAAAGTGAAGGGAATCCAGTCCATGCTTAGATTGGGTCAATTTATAGAGTTGTTTTCTGCATTTTCTTATTGTATTTTCATTTTTGCAATTTTACTTTATGTTTTGCAAATTTTAATTCCTAGCTTAGATTTACTTTAATTGCAATTGTAATTTTCTTTGCATAGAAATAAAAATGTCTTTCTTCTCAATTATGTTTAGCTAATTTTCATAGCATTTGATCGGATGATTTCTTAAGCTTTTGTATTTCGTAATCTTTTATTCATAGTTTAGTTTTGCGAATTAAAATTTGCAAAACATAAAGTAAAATTGCAAAAATGAAAATACAATAAGAAAATGCAGAAAACAACTCTATAAATTGACCCAATCTAAGCATGGGCTGGATTCCCTTCACTTTGGCAGCATCTGGCTTTTATAGGTAGAAAATTGGTGAGTCACGCCCTTGGTCACGCCCGTGATTAAGGGCGTGTAAGCTGCGTAACTGCATCATGAAAGCCCGGGAACGTTGGGGGAGAAAAACCGCCAAAATTGATCATCCCAACGGGTCACGGCCTCGGTCACCCCCGTGACCTAGGGCGTGACTTGACCGAGTCTTGAAACGGCGGGAAACGGCGCGATCTAGAGTTATTCTGGCAGTTGCGGGAAGGGTCACCCCTAGGTCATGGCCATGACATGGAGTCACGCCCGTGACAGAGGGCGTGACTTGACTGAGTCTGGAAACGGCGCGATCTGGAGTTATTCTGGCAGTTGCGCGAAGGGTCACCGCCTAGGTCATGGCCGTGACCTGGAGTCATGCCCGTGACCTGGGGCGTGTGGGCTGGAAATGATGTGGCGGCGTGTTCTGGCAGCTGGAAGATGGCTGGGTTGAGTCATGGCCGTGACTTAAGGTCACGCCCTTGGTCATGGCCGTGACCGAGGGCGTGTACTGAAGATTTTTGCAGACTTGTTCCATTCTTTCCCCTGAACATGGCTGTAAGCTTGAATTTGTTATTAGCAGCCCCAGATTACCTGAAAACACAAAACAAAGTGAATTAGGCATATATTAAACTAAAATTATATAAAAACTAATTGATTACTACTAAAATATTATATAAAAATAACTATAAATAATGCACTATCAGTCGGTCGGCTGGCGAGGATTGAAGACCAGCTGCGGCAAGGCGAGGACGCGATGACCGTAGCCTTCGAGCATTTCAAGCGAGCTCGCAGCTTAGGCTAGGTTGGGCGACATCCTCAGCCTCCGGATCCTCAGGCGAATCTTCAGGCGCCTCCCTAGATGTTGTATTTTCATTCTTTTCTTCTTTCTATGCTATGTCGCCCTTGGCGAGAATTCCTGTAACTCTGAACTATTTCTTATTGATGTAATATTATTTCGGCGAGTATTTCTTATTGATGTAATATTATTTCGGCGAGTATTTCTTATTGGAAACTCACCTTTTATTACTTGCTCTGCTTTCTTTTTCCGTGATGGATTTTTTGTCAGATTTTTTCTATCTTCTTTAATGTTGGCGAGTAGTGTCTGCATGTCGCCTGTGCCTGGCGAGCTTCTGTTATGCTTCTTCTTGCGGGTCTTCGCGCTTTGGAGGTCGGCATGTTGCTGACGCGCGTTGCTGAGTTGGCGACTTTAACTTAATACTCGTCACCCCCTTATTCCTAATCGCGCCGTCGTGCTCGATAAGCCAAGCTACCCGACCACTATAAATAGGGGGGTGGGTGAGTATTTATTACGCTTTCGGCGACCTTCTAACTCACACGCGAGTATCTACCGTCCTCTTCTCCTTTTCTCGCTTTCTCCGATACTCGCCTTTCTTCCCTCCTCACCTCCAAGATGTCTGACGAGGCGACCATCCGGCGTGCCAATCACGCCAAGAACTTTGCGGCGACCACCTTCAAGAAGTCCATCACGACCGAGAAGGATTTGGAGCTCTTCTCGGCGAAGTACATCCCGCCAGGGTTTGTCGCTCGGCTTTCTCGCCAGGGCGAGCGACTAAACATTGTCCTGACCACTGAGCGGGTGTTCCCTACTCGCCACTTCGAGGTGGGTTTGCGACTACCATTGTGGACGGAGTTCAGCCAGATACTTCGTTACTTTGGGATAGTCCCTGCCCAGATCAACCCTAATGGGGTGGCGATGATCGTGGGGTTCCTCTGCTACTTGCGCGACCAGGGGATCGCCTTCGATCTTTCCGTCTTCAGGCGATATTTCACTTCATGGCGACAGGCGAGGGCGTCGTCTTCTTGTGCAGCCATGTCTGCACGTTGGTCGGCACGACGAAGAAGAACCATCGCTGGGGAGAGCGACTAGTCATCATCAATGGCGACTTCCAAGCAATCCCCGACAGGTCCTTCCAGCCGCCGGAGAGCGTCTTCGGGGCTTCTTTCCTAAGCGAGGGTGGCGAGAAACTGCTCGAATCCTTCAAGAATCGCCGCCTTGATGTGGTATTCTGGAGGAGGCAAGTAGACGAACTCGCTGAGGTGTTCCAGGGTGAAGGTAACCTACCGCGCGAGTATTCGCAATACTCGTTCTTCGTCTTCGATTTGGCGACTAACTGGAGATATCTCTATTTTTGTTGCAGCAGTCCACGTTCTGCCACGCGAGCTTCTCCCCATAGCGGCGAAGGCGACGACTTCCACACAAGGAGGTGCGGGGACCTCTGCTCGCGGGGATGGGGTCTACTCGCCCATCGACTTGTCGCCAGGAGGCGATGAGCCAATGATCGTCGGCGACGGCTCTGGGCCTTTGAAGAAGCGGAAGAAGAAGGAGGTCACCCACAGGGACCTTGGCAAGAAGGCGGACATTTCTGAGGCTGGCGAGCCTTATGCCCACCCGAACTTCAACCTCAGAGGGCGTGGAGAGGATGCCTATGGTCGCCCCTTGGTGACCTGGTCGGAGAGCGCCCACGTGGTGTCTCTAAGCTCCAACCTCCCGCCATGGTCGGAGGACTGGGAGGACAAGGGTGAGGGCTTCGATGTGCTCCATGCCATCTATGGTCGCGAGGATGCGGAGAGACTGCAGGAGGAGTCTTCCGAGTATCTGGCTCACCAGACCTCGCGATCTCTGCTGCGATCTGCCGAGCTGGCCCATTCGACAGCAAGGCGATTGCTCGAGTATGAGGGGGTGATCAAAACCCAGAGTAAGAAGATGATCGCCATGGGGCTCAATGAGAAGGAGCATGAGGCACTCACCTCGCTTCTATACTCGCTTCTGGGATACTCGCCACTTTGCCGAATAGTTTGTTTACCTTCCGCGTCTTCTCGTTTTTGCAGGCCGCCGAGGTGGAGATGGCGAAGAAGACCTCCCAGCTGTAGAAGGAGCTGGACGACACCCGGCTGTCCTTGGAGGCCGCCCAAGTTTGTATCGCTGAGCTGGAAACTCGGCCTGCCGAGCAACAGCCAGCGGTGGCGGGCCCCTCCAGGGTCGGCAAGCAGATCAGGATACTTGGCGACGATATGCCTCGCATTCATCGGGAGATCACGCGAGCAACGGGGACTGTCATCCTAACCCAACTGAAGGCGGACGACCTTCTGAAGCCGGCGGTGATGGAGCTGACAGTGGTGGACCTCATCCCGGCGCTGCTCGCCGAGGAGTCCACCTCTCCCTTGCGAGCATCTTCCCAGCTGTCCAGTGACTCTGAGGACGATGATTCCGAGGACGATGATGATGATGATGGTGGCGATGATCCAGATGCTAGTATTGATGGCGAGGATGATGTCTAATCACCTGGGCACCCTTTTTTGCTCGCCCGACGACCTTTTGTAAATCCCTTGAAGATTCTTGTGTAACTTACACCAAATATATAAATGAAAAAGGATAAGATTTTGCTCGCCTGTTTCTTCTGCCTTGCTTCCTGTCTTGAATGTTGCTTAAGCTCCTAGGCTCGAGGCGAGATTGAGTGCTCGTTAGGCTCTTAGGATCGGGGCGAGATTGAGTGCTCGCACCTGCATACTCGCACCTGCATGCTCGTATATGTATACTCGCCCATCTGGCGAGTATTACCTACATACTCGTCTTCTCAATGGTATCTTCTGATTGAGTCGAGTCATGAGGTGCACTTGGAGGGTCCTGAGGGACACATGCTCTCAAGGCCTTACCTTGTACCTGGTGAAGAGTTCATTAGAATCACTTAATAATAATGGACTTTTTAAGGGGAAAGGGATAGGGAATGGCAGTCAGGGAGGTTTGGAGGGACACATCTTCCCTAGGCCTCCATCCTACTTGGATACCGGATGTCGACGAAGAATGTCATCAAGTAGGGAATGACGGTCGGGGAGGTCCAAGGGGACACACTGTCCCGAGGTTTCCATCCTACTTGGATGCCAGAATGACTCTATTCTTTGGTCGATCGAATCGGTCTTGCCCTTTCCCAAGTTGGAATGTCGGCTTCCAGACTTTCCCCTGGTAATCTCTCCAGTCGGACGAGAAGTGCGGTCGGTGGGAACCGCGGCCAACGTGCAAGGGGGGAGTTGATCTCGGCCGTCATTGCAGAGGTTTGGACTTAAGGGAACGCACACCCGAGGCACTGTCCCATCATCCGTTCTGAGCTTTTACTAGGGTTAAGTCGGAGGCTCGTTTTCCAACTTGCGGCGTCGAATGTTGATGCAGGACGACGTCAAGCAGGGAGTGGCAGTCGGGGAGGTCCAAAGGGACACACCATCCCGAGGCCTCCATCCTACTTGGATGCTGGATGTGGATCAAACCTGCTTCCTGTTGCTCAACAAATTAGCAGGGAGTTAAGCACACTTAAGCACACCAACTCACATGATCGGACACAATAATTTAGAAAAACGGCTTGCTTTGCTGCGAGCTTTCAGCTCTCGAGGGTACACGACACCTTTATTCAAGGGTCCCCTGAGCTAGTTAAATCGACCATCTCTTCGCCGAATCGGGAGGTCGGCGACCAGACTTTTCTCCTGGTAATCTCTTTAGTCGGACGAGAAGTGCGGTCGGTGGGAACCGCAGCCAACGTGCAAGGGGGGAGCTGATCTCGGCCGTCATTGCAGAGGCTTGGACTTAAGGGAACGCACACCCGAGGCATTGTCCCATCATCCATTCTGAGTTTTTACGAGGGTTAAGTCGGAGGCTCATTTCCCAACCTAGCGTGGAGATCGACTATACTGGCCTCCTTCCTTAAAAGACTTCTCTGGGATAGGAAGGACTGTCTCATCCCATATTTCAGGGAGATGTAAATTTTAATTTATACGTAAATGAATTTACAAAAGGGGGGCATATACATTCCCTTTAGGGATAAAACCTTTTCAGGTCATCGCCGCTCCAGGTGTTCCCTAGCAGCTCGCCTTCCTGGCTCCGGAAGCGGTACCCTCCTGTCAGGAGAGCTTCTGCGCTTCTTCATTTTCTAATCGCCATTCTTCATTTCCGTCTTCCGCGGCTACTACCCTTGGGCTTCTGACTTCAAACTCTACTGGAATGAGAGCTTCCGACCCGTGAGAGAGCTTGAACGGTGTCTCCCCAGTGGCTGAGCTAGGGGTGGTCCTCAAAGCCCATAGGACTGAGGGGAGCTGATCCACCCAACTACCTCTCAGGTTCTCCACTTTCTTCTTCAGTAGGTTGATGATCAGCTTGTTGGCGGCCTCCACTTGACCATTGCTCCTGGGATGGTGCACGGAGGTGAATCGAAGATCGGTTCCCAGCTGCCTGCAAAAATCATCCAACTCTAAGCTGGCAAATTGGGGGCCGTTGTCAGTGACGATGGAGAGAGGGATTCCAAATCTGTAGACGATCTCCCCCCAGATGAAGTTCTTCACGACTTGAGAGGTGGTCTTGGCCAAAGCTTTGGCCTCGATCCACTTGGAGAAGTAGTCGATCATGTCGAGAACAAACTTCCTCTGGCCACTTGCTTGAGGGAAAGGAACGATCAAGTCCATCCGCCATATGGCAAACGACCATGGGGTGGTGATTGATCGGAGCTGCTGGGCCGGCTGC
Organism: Dactylorhiza incarnata; assembly: GCA_033032865.1. Taxonomy (NCBI): domain Eukaryota; kingdom Viridiplantae; phylum Streptophyta; class Magnoliopsida; order Asparagales; family Orchidaceae; genus Dactylorhiza; species Dactylorhiza incarnata. The sequence goes on along the minus strand of JAWHQI010000090.1, from coordinate 8,698,895 downwards.
AACTGAAGGGGGGAGAAGAGCTGGCACTTCCGACATTTCTTCGAGAAGGTCTCAGCATCCTTTCGGATAGTAGGCCAGAAGTAACCTTGCCTCAGGATCCTTTGCTCCAAAGTGCGAGTCCCGGAATGGCTTCCACACTCTCCCGAGTGGATCTCTTCCAACACTCGAGGTACTTCGTCTTCAGAGACACATCTGAACAGGGGGCCTGAGATGGTTTTGCGGTACAGCTCTACGCTTTGTAGTAAATAGTACGCCGCCTTGTACCGAAATATTCTTTGATCCCCTTTGCCTGCTGGGAGCTGGCCGCTGGCCAGGAAGGCCACAAAGGGATCCATCCATGAAGGGCGTTGTTCGATCTCCATCATCTCTCCTTCTTCAATGGATGGGCGGAATAGTTCGGTAATAGTTCCTCTAGCCCTCGGCCCATACTTGGCTAAGCGATCTGCTGCCGAGTTCTCTTCTCTTGGCATATGCTCGACGAAGAAGGACTGGAAGCCTCCAATCAACCCTTTCACCTTTACTAAGTACTTCTGCAGGATGGTGTCGCGCACCTCAAACTTGCCTCGAATCTGCGACGCGACCACCATCGAACCCGTGAAAGCTCGGACATCACGGATCCCTAACTCCTTGGCAAGGCGCAAGCCCGCCACTATGGCCTCGTATTCTGCTTGGTTGTTTGTGACGGGGAAGAGGATCTCGACGGCTTGCTCGATCCTTGTCCCTTGTGGGCTGACGAGCACGATGCCCACTCCCACAGAACTTTTGCCCGAAGCTCCATCCACAAACATCTTCCATGGAATTGGATTGAGAGCTTCTTCCCCTAGCTCCGTTTCCACTGAGAAGTTAGCCTAAAAGTCTGCTACCGCCTGGGCCTTGATCGCCACCCGGGGTGAGAAGGAAATGTTGAACTCCCTGAGTTCTACCGACCATTTCGCTAACCTCCCTGAATGCTCCACTCCCTCTAGGACATTTCGGAGAGGATGATCAGTCACAACCCGGATGGAGTGAGCTTGAAAGTAAGGCCGGAGATTCCGCACCGACACCACCAGGGCGAAGGCAAGCTTCTCCAGGATCAGATATTTCAACTCCGCCTTTTTCAACACCCGACTGACATAGTAGATGGGCAGAAGCTTCTCGGACTAACACGGAGCTTACTGCCTCTGCTCCTACTCCCAGGTAGATGAGTAGGTCTTCGCCTTCCTTCGGGCTCTGAAGGAGAGGTGTCTGATTCAACTGCTCCTTCAATCTTTCGAACACCGTCTCACATCCTTCGGACCACTCGAAACTTTCAGTTTTGCGGAGTGTCTTGAAGAATGGAGATCACTTCTCACCGGCCTTTGATAGGAAGCGGCTAAGACCCGCCAGCCTTCCTGTCAACCTTTGGACTTCTTTCATCATCTTTGGGGACAGCATCTCCAGGATCTCCCTAACCTTGCCGGGGTTAGGCTCTACTCCCTCCGGGGTAAGGAGATGCCCCAGGAACTTTCCTCTTCCAGCTCCAAAGACGCACTTCACTGGATTGAGTCTCATCTTGAACTTCCTCAGCGTCGCGAAGGTCTCCACCAGATCAGCTACGTGTTCCTGGATGCTCTTGCTTTTGATCAAGAGGTCGTCCACGCACACTTCCAGGTTCCTCCCCTTTTGCTCCTTGAAGATGTGGTCCATCATTCGCTGGTAGGTGGCCCCCGCATTCTTCAACCCGAAGGGCATCATCTTGTAGCTGTAGCAACCATCATCGGTGATGAAGGAGACATCGTGGCAATCGGGAGGATGCATCCGAATTTGGTGGTATCCTGAAAACGCATCAACGAAACTCATCACAGAAAAACCGACGGCTGAATCAACCAGCGCGTCGATTCGAGGCAGGGGATAACAATCCTTCGGGCAGCTTTTATTCATCAAAGAAAAGTCAACACACATTCTCCAGCTACCCCCCCGCTTTCTTCACCATTACAATATTGGAGACCCAGCCTGGGTACTGGATCTCCGATACAAAGCCTGCATCTAGCAGTTTTTTCACCTCCTCCCGGATTGGTTTGGCTAAGATGGTGGCGTTCCTCCTCTTCTTCTGGCGGACGGGCTGGACCGCTGGATCCAAGTTGAGGCGATGGCATGCAACCTTAGGATCGATTCCTGGCATCTCGGCGGCACTCCAAGCGAAGATGTTGATGTTCTTTTGCAGACACGCCGCCATCTCGATATTTTCCTCCGTCTTCAGCGACCCGCCGATCTTCAGCAACCCAGGTACTCCCTCTGCGGAGAGTACCTCAATTTCTTCAACTTCTTCGACCACCTCCAGCCTGGCCGGGCTCTCCAACACCCTTCTGAACTCTTTCGCGTCAGCCATCCAGCTGATGGTACTGACGGCGCTGAGATAACACTCCCGAGCGGCTCTTGGATCGCTCCTGATCCTCACCTGGACATCTCCCTTGCAGTACTTCAAGCACTGATGGTAGGAGGATGGGACGGCCTTGAATGCGTTGAGGAGCGGCCTCCCGAAGATAGCCCTGTAACAGCTCGGGGCATCGACGATGACAAATCGACAGCTGATGGAGGTGCCACCGAGCATTACAAGGAGATCTGCTCCTCCTTCCACTTCCTTCTTCTCTCCGGAGAAGCCGAAGAGGGGACCATCAGCTGCCCGAACCCTTGCTGCTCCGACTCCCAGTCCGTCAAACGTCCCTTTGAAAATGACGTTTACGGATCTACCGTTATCGATCAGGATCCAATCAACGGTGAAGTCCTCCACGGCTGCTTGAATCACGAGGGCATCATGGAAGGGATTCTCATTCCCTAACATGTCCTCCTCAGAAAAGGTGATCTCCTCCATCGGGGGCGGTGCTTGCGAGGTCGAGGCGACGCTCCTGCGATAGATCTGATGGAGGCACCCCTTGCGGGAAGCTTCCAGCCCCGCTCCACCGTGGATCACTCCGACTCTGCCTCCCTGAACCAGGTCTCCCCGACTTCCCTGGTCGACCCGGTCCTCATTCCTCCTTCGAGCAACGGTGTGCACTGCCGGCGGCTCGACAGGGGCTTCGATCCTTCGCTTCTCCCCTCCACCTTCTCCTGCCGCTAGCCTCCTCCGGGCTTCCCAAAAGTCTGGGCAAGCCATCATCGCATGCCCTTCTGCCTGGTGGAAGTCACAGTAGAGGGGGACCTCTTCCGCCTGCTGCCTTCTCTGCCGCTTCTTCTTCCTTCCTTGACGGCGGCCACGCCCAGCTACCGCCATCGCTTCGTCTCTCCTCCTCTCCTGACTCCTCTCTGGCTGGCAAAAGGGTCTTCTCTCTGGGGATCTTCCCCTTTGATCCCGACGCTGGTGCCATCCAGCCGGCCTCCAAGGTGGCCGGTTGACGGGGACCTGATAGCGCCTTTCCTCCTCCTGACGCTCCGGGGTCTCGATGGGCCTCCTCTCATCGCTCCTCCTGGCTTCCCCCCTCCTGGGCTCCTCCCTTTTCTTCTCTTCTCTTCTCCTTTCCTCGCGCCGCTCCAGCCTCTTCTTTTCCGCCCTTCGGGGCTCTTCTCTCTTCCTCTTCTCAGGGATCCTATCCCTCTCTTCTTCCTCACCTCCGGTCACCTTAGCAAGTCTGGCCAAGAAGTTAGGGTTGGAAGCCTCTCCTCGGACAAACTTGTTGGCCCTCTGAATGAGGTTGTCATAGGAATAGGGAGGATTCCTACTGAGCTCCAACTTGAAGAGGTCTTGACTTATACCGAACGTCAAGGCCAGCAACAGGATGTTGCTATCCACCTCCTGGATCTGCAGGACCTCCTCCTGAAAGCGCTCGATGTAGGGTCCCAACGCCTCATCCGGCATCTGTACCAGATAGAATAGGGTCGTTGCCTCCTTCTTCAGCTTTCAGGCCGTGTCGAACCAGGTCGTCACTCCACGGCACAGGTCTTCAAAGCAGTAGATCGAGCCGGCGGGCAACTCGTGAAACCAGTCCCAGGACTTTGCACGGAAGGTGATGGCAAACAGTCTGCACTTAAAGGCATTCGACATGGTTCGAATAGAGACAATATCCTTGAACCACTGGATGTGCCAGACAGGGTCATCCCTCCCTGAATAGTAATTCAAGATGGGCTCCCTGAACCCTTCTGGCACTGGCGCGGCAAGGATCTCCTCGCAGAAGGGGCTCCTCCCTCCTGCCCAGCGACGATCCTCCATCTGGCGAGTATCACCACCATACTCGCCATATGGGCGAGTATCCTGATACCTCGCCTGCTCGTCCATCTCGCGGAAGCGAATCCCTTGCGAGATCGGCTGGTAGAACTGCGACCTCCTTGGTCGCTCGGTCTCATCCTCCACATGCTCCTTTCTTGCTCGCCGAGGGGGACTCCTTCCCTCGGTCAAAACTGGGAGATGCGGCGAGGTCGCCGTGACCTCGGCGCGCGGCTGAAGCGCTGCTCGCATGGTCCCTTCCATGCGCTGCGCGAAGCCCTCGAAAACTGCCAATGCCACGAACTCGCCGCTCGCGGACGAGTTGCCGACTACCTCCTCATGGTCGCCAACTATGACCATCTCGCCTTCTTACTGAACTTTCCTTCTCTGACTACGGTCCACGCTCACCGCACCAAAGTGTTGACGTCAGGAAAATCCTGACCTCAAAATTCGGACCGATGCAGCCGGAGGCTACTTGCCCAGTAATCCAACGAGATGACCTGGCTGGCAACGACGACGAAGCTAGAAGAGCAACGAACCATACCCCAGGTGCTGCGGCAGGGAGGTCCCACCACATATCCAGAAGCTCGAGAGAGCCTTCCCCTACGTAACCAAAGTGGCCGAGCTTGGTACAGGGAAGGCACCGACTTGGCTGAAAGCAAGGGTGACGGGCTCAAGAGTTCGGGAATCGGGGTCCAAAAGCTCAAGTCCAGATGCCAATCCAAGTACCCCTGGGGTCCTATTTATAGGAAACCAAAGGGTAGGGGGGCTTTTTATAGCCCACCCCCTAACCCGGCGACTACGGGTTACTCGGTGAGTACCATGCCATAGTCGCCCATCTGGCGAATATTGGGTGCTGCTTGCACACGCCGGTCAAATACTCGCCCAGGGCTTCTGCTGCTTCCTGCGCGCGATGAGTTCCTCTGGCCGATACTCGCCTACCTGACGACTATTACCTGCATACTCGTTAGGGTCTCTTCTGCTTCTGCTTTGGAAAGCTGGTCTCTCTGTTGACCCTTTGACCATTGACTTCTGTCTACGTGGCCTTGGGGGGGTCCACCCTCGGAGAATAAGGGTTGTACACTTAGGTTAAAATATTAATTGCACAACTTATTACATATTTGTCTATTTTTTCGTTGGTGCATATAATAGCCCCTATAAATTAAAATCAAAATTTTTTTTACAAAAATAAATAAATAAATATGATTTCACAATAACCACCATGATCTATTAATATCCTATGTTAAAAATTCACTATAATCGTATATCATAATTCATGATCTATCAAGACATATCTTAAATTAACTATTTCTATCAACCTTAAGAATTATAAAATATATGGTTGCAATTGGTATTATAATTTCATATCTTGTTTTGTGTGTGTGATGTGCATCTTTATTATTTGCATGTATCTCATTATCTTTAGACCTAAGAATTTACTTGATATCAATAAGATGAAATCAAATAGGATTGTCACTTCTTTCTAGGTCTATGAAAATTCAAAACTCTATGTTTGAATACATGCAACTCAATCTTATATTTGTCCATCTTTACTTAGCTTTGCACCATGTTGTCCTAATTCATCACACTAGTATTATCACGTACCATAGATAGAAATCAATGCTCATGCTAGTTATATCTTGCAATGCTAAAGTAAATTATATCATTAAAATCTGAAAATCATATTTTCCTTTGTAGTTATTTGCATGAATAAAACTTTTCTAAATGGATTTAAAATCAACAATCTTCGATAAAATTGTAAATCCAAAACTAATCATGCAATTATAACATAGTTTATATATTTAAGGCATACACGCTTAGTATGTCTATAATCATTAAACCTATGACTTGTGTCTCACAATAGCGAGGGTGTAGGATTGTGTGCATTAGAGACCTAACCTCTAAGTCATGTCTTGTCCTTAACCGGGGAGGGTTCCAGTGGGGCCTTGCGAGGCACAGGGGGAAAGCGTGCTAGGTTGAACGTCGTCTTTTGTATGCATATGGGATTAACACCCCAACCTACGGCATGTGTGCAGCTCCTCATGCCCATCCGTCACTTAGTACGGGGCTAGAGTGTAGATATGTAGTTAAGGTATCTTGATCTTAGATATACTTATATTATATTCATTGCATGAACATTATCTCACTCTTTATACATAAATCATGCATATTTTTTTTCTTCTAACACTGCATCTTGTGTTTGCATATTTTATTATTTTGAGCTTTAATGATTTTACCAAACACAAGTACTTAAAAAATCACTAAAAATATGTTAAAAGAGCCTTCAAATCTAATCAATATACTCTAAAATTTCAACTGAAGGAAGGTCTCTTTATACTTCAAAAGAATCATAAAAAAGATTTTTCAAAACATCAAAATTTAATGTTCTGTTTTGGCGTTAAGAAGTTAACGCCTGGCGTTAGCTCCTTTGCTCCAAAATATATTTTTTTTGTTTTTGAATTATTTCTGGTATTATTTTAATATTTTGTGTGTGTTTTATTTCTCTGTTTGTAAAAAGTTTTCTATCTTTTTATTTCCTTTAAAATAAAATTTTATTTAAAAAAAAAATTATTATATGTATTTTCTTATGCATTATTTCTCTGACATAGAATATCATTTACTGAAAGGGCTATTAAAGACTTCAATGTTTTCCAGAGAATATATATAAAAAAAATACAAAATTACAAAACAATTTCAAAGAACAAAAATATGTTTTTCTTTATGTGTGTTTATTGTTTTGTGCATATATAAAAAATTCAAAAAATTTATAAAAACTGATTGTTATTCATTGCCATTGTCAAGGATGATTAATTATATCAATTAAAGATTAAATACAATGTTTAATTTAACTTTCAAGTTTCTTAAAAGACATTGTTTTGTATTTATCATGCCTTGAATATTATCTTGTTAATGAAATTGATTGTAGATAAACATGTGTAGAAATGCTTAGCATGCCTCTAAGTATGAGTAATGTATTATGTTTGATAATGATTCATTCACACACTTATTTTTGATAACCTACATGTGTTTACAATCTTATTCTTACATGATTGTGTAGTGTAATAACATAAATAATTAAAATGTTTAAATAGATTACCTAAACAACATTGAATTGGTTATTACAATTTTGTCTGTCATGCACTTATTCTTTAGAGAAATGTGGTTTAAAAAAATGCTATGTTTGCAAATCAAGTGAATTCGGAGTCCTTAGTCACTAAACTAAAAAGCAAATAATAAATGACAAGGAAAACTCCACCAAGCACTACTCACCCTCCTGATAAGTCTTAATGAGCATTGTGAGGTTGAGCACCTTGACTAAGAATTGTAAAGTGTCTTGTAGCAAACAATTTATACACCACTCCTCTTAGTACACCGGATCAAAAAAATCTGAAAATAAAGCTAAAAAGTAAAAAAGTGATCCCCCAAGCACTACTTTGCAACCTGATAAGTCTTAATAAGCATTGAGTGTGCAGAGCACCTTGGTAGTTGTACTATTTATTCATGTGCATTGAAATATTGTGGAAGTAATAGTATTTGTGTATTTTAATGTTGTGTTATTTCATTATATATGTCATGTGTTTTTGATTGATTCACGTGTATACTTTATCAAAACACTACTTTGTACACATCATTATCTTTCATAAAACTTCTACTCATGATAATTGGATCCTAATGCTCATCTACTCAAATCTCTATAAACTTAAGTAAATGCACTAGATAACTAAGCATGATCGCTACAATGTTTATGTTTACTTGAAATGCAAATTTTATTACATTGTAGTTTGTGTATCTTTTCTTGATATTATGAAATCATGCTTGCAATATTATCTTAATGAAATAGCATCTCTTCAATCTTTAACTCAAACATCAACTTTTCAAATTTAAAACTCATTATCCTTTGTATGATTTTATCTTCTAAAAATGATGTTTATGTTTAAGAGTGCCTATTATATTCTTTTGCTAAGTTTATCACTTATGCTCATTCATGTCTATTATTATTTTTGAACACCATGGTTTCAACAAGTGGTATATTAAAATAAGAATGCTTACTTTATCATTTCTGTTATGTTACTTACTACTTTATGTTACATCATGCTTATATTTTTTTCTTAACAAGTAGTATTTAACAAACTTTTGATTGCATCTTATTTTTCTTCTCGACATAAAATATATTACTCCTTATTATACATACTCACTCCTAAACCCTCTTTTGATTCTACCAAAAGGGGAGATTAAATTGCATAAATCTAATTTTTAGGGGGAGTGCATTATAATAATATTAAACAAAAAAAGGGGTATATTTGTAGGGGAAGTAATCATATAGGAGGTGCATACACTATCATATGCTCGATCATGAAAATTCTTCAATAAGTGGTTCCTTATCTATCTTAAAAAGATATGCACTCATCCCTACCCACTTTTGTTAATAACAAAGGGGGAGAAGTGTTGGATCGGTAGGCGCCCTTAGAGGGGGGGGTGAATAAAGGTTTTAAAAACTTTAGATATATTTTGAATAACTTTGAAAAAGCTTTGATTATTAAACTAAAGAAGATCAAGACATATCAAGTGAAGTAAAAGTAAAGACATGATTTTATTAACTTGAGAAGCATGATTACAAAACTTGATCTCTTATCGAAGCTAGAAATCAAAGCTAATAGAAAAAGACTCCTTTTTGTTTTCTATCCTGACTCGCTTCCCCACAAACCGGTGGCCCTAGCCTATCCTCCCCGGATTCAGCCTCAAGCCGCTCTAGCCAACCCTTCCCCGGATGTGGCTTTGAGCACCCCCTAGACCTAGCCTAGATCTAGTCGCCAACACGAGGCGAGTTTCCCCCCTAAGTCCTACCCAGACCTAGTCGCCAACACGAGGCGATTTCACTAACCGTTTACAAGAAGAATATGAAATGAAAATAAATAAAAACTCCCTTCTGAAGTTGGAGGCGAATATCCGCTGTAGAGTAAGAATTGCAGAAGCGGACTTCGTTTGGATCCGGCGTGATGAGATTCTCCTTCAGAAGTTTGCAGAACTTTGGTAGAACATCAAATTTCGGCCAAGATAGCCTCTGGAATTCTAGCACTCTACCTCTCTCTAATATCTCTCTGATGTGTGTCTGAAACGAGAGGAGAGGAGTCCTTTTTATAGCCTCAGCGCTAGCGCCTGCGCTAGCGCTACCGCCAGCGCTATCCCATATTAGTACATGTTTTGCGCGGCAGAATCTTTAATCCGAGGAAATAATTCCTCCTTGCCAACTGTGTGCGTTGCTACCGCCTGCGCTATCGGCTACCGCCAGCGCTATCCCATATTAGGACACATTCTGCGCGGCAGAATCTTCAATCCGCGGAAACAATTCCTCGTTGCCAACTGTGTGCGTCGCTACCGCCTGCGCTATCGGCTACCGCCAGGCGCTATCTCCTTCCATATGTGCTCCCAGAATTGCGCTATCATCGCTAGCGCCAGGCGCTAAGTGCTACCGCCGGCGCTAGTGGGAGACTTGGAATTGCTGGCTCAAAATTGGGGGCAACCATCCTTGAGTCATATGGACTTTGATTTCTTGCACACTTAAACACACAAGATCAAATACACATAGGATTTGTTATTCTCAAACCTAGGAGATGCGGAAGACCATGTTCCAACAAACTCCCCCTTTTGATAATAACAAATCCATTAATGATAAATCAGAGCATTAATAAATAAGCATGATGAAACTATATTTGTGTGTGTGTGAGAGTGATGACTTAGGATAATTATTGATTTTAGCATTTAGAATTGCTCCCTCTAAATACATGCTCCCCCTAAGTGAATGCTCTCCTAATATGTAAGCTTTCATTTTAATTAAGCATTATAATTTGATAGTAGATTAATATTTATCATGTTAGTTCTCCCCCTTTTGTTATTAGCAAAAGCGGGTAAGGAGACACCACTAAAAAGTTGATAATAAGATAAAAGCATGATCGAGCTTGTAGAGAATGAAATGAGAAGGAGTTGTAGAATTCTTTTCATTGAAATAGATCAGAGTTTGATTATCAAAATATTTTCATAAATCAGAGTTTGTAGCATAAATGTAAAGTTGCGGAAGACTTAGAAAAATATAAGCAAACATCTTTTGTAAGACATGATAATTAAAAAATATAGGAGTTTAATTTTATAAAGAAGATGTTTTGTAAACATTTTAAAATCAGTAATAAATTAACCAAGCATGAAATGATGATATCAGAAAGATAGTACTACAATGTTATGTTAATTCATAGTTTCAAAACATACTAAACATTGTAGAGAGCATGCTAGGTTATCTAGTGCATTTCATATGTAAAGAATAGTATAGAATTAGCATTAGGATCCAATACTCATGAGAAGAAGTGTTATGGAAGATAATGATGTGTACATAAGTGTATTTTTTAGTAGAGTAAACACATGTTTTAATCAAAAATACAAGTAATATGTAAAGTAAGAGCACAATAAAATACAAATAATTTTACTTCCACAAACTTCAATGCACAAACAAAATATACAACTACCAAGGTGCTTTGCACACACAATGCTTATTAAGACTTATCAGGGTGCAAAGTAGTACTTGGGGGATCACATAGTTTTATTTTTCAAGATTGATTTGTATTGTGATCCGGTGTACTTAAGAAGAAGTGGTGTTTATTTTGAAAGAAGGTTATGGTTTGCACAAGATACTTTACTATTATTTCCAAGGTGCTCAACCTCACAACGCTTAGACTTATCAGGAGGTTCAAGTAGTGCTTGGTGGAGTTATCTTTGTCACTTTATTTTATGATTTTTGTCTTGTACAAAGTTCTCCGAATACACTTGTTTTGCAAACCAAGATAATTTATGAGAAAGATAACCACTTTTCCTAATTTTTAAAAGTGCAAATAAATGAGTGTAGGTAAGATACTTGTGCAATTTTAATTCATAGTACAAATACAAAACATACACAAGCATTCTTAGATTAAGCACAAATGTAGGCAATGCCAAAATAAGTGAGTGAATAAAGATCATTATCAAACATAAAACATTTACTCATACTTAGAGGCATGTTACGCATAGTTCTACACAACTTTCAATATAATTGATGCACGTGGTAATAGATATATCAAAGCATGATGAAAACAATGTTCAAAGATTTTGAAAAAATAAAGAGCAACATTATAGAAGTTCTAAAGAATAGATTAAATCATGCTTGATTTTCATAGGAAAATCCATACAGTTTTTTTTTATAGTTTTAGTGTTTTATATTTTTGTATTTGATTTTATTTTGCAAAAAGACATAACCTTTAAACAAAAAGCAAAACATATTTTTTGTAATTTGGTTTTTGTAAATTTGTATTTGATTTTTGCATAAGACACAAGAGACTTACAAAAACATAATTTTTTTTTTGTAATTTTAGCTTTTATATTTTTGTATTTGATTTTTGCATAAACCAAAGAAAAACATATTTTTTGTAATTTGTCTTTGTATTTTTGTATTTGATTTTTCAAAAATTAAATAGAATCAGAAGTGCAAAAATAGATAGTACATATAGAATAATATATTTTTAGGAATTTTTCAAAAATTTAAAAATACAGAAAAATGAACAAGTACACTAGCGCCGGCGTTAGCGCTAGCGCGGGAAACAGTGCACGATTTTTTATGATTTTGAAATTTTTAATTGTTGATCTTGATTAAGTGTCCCAATAGTAGTTCCATGCTGAAGTCTCAGATTTTTAGGAGATGTTTTTGATGGTTAAAAATTACAAAATTGCGTTTTGTGAATGTATTTCAACTCGAAAGATCTAGGACACCTAACTCAAGTCGTAATAATCGAAATCGTGCATCGGGAAGAGGTTTAGTAAATATGTCAGCGAGTTGAGAGTCCGTGCCAATGAAGCTTACCTTTACATGCTCTTTCTTAATGTGATCCCTAATGAAATGATGACGAACATCGATGTGTTTGGATCTCGAGTGGTGTACGGGATTATATGTGAGGTCTATTGCACTTTTGTTGTCATATTTAAGATCAATGTTTTTAAGATGAAATACAAAATCCTCTAGTGTTTGACTCATCCATAACGCTTGTGCACAACAGCTACCAAGTGTGATATATTCGGCCTCCGTGGTGGAGAGTGCAACCGAAGATTGTTTTCGACTAGACCAAGCTACTAAAGAGGGTCCTAGAAAGTGACAAGTACCGCTAGTGCTTTTTCGATCTAGTGAACACCCGGCGTAGTCTGAATTGGAATAGCCGTGGAGTGTAAATGAATCATTGTGTGGGTACCATAATCCTAATTTAGGTGACCCTAATAGATAACGAAAAATACGTTTTGCCGCTTTTAAATGAGATTCTTTTGGATTGGCTTGAAAGCGAGCACATAAACATACGGCAAACATTATATCTGGTCTAGATGCACTTAATTAAAGAAGAGATCCTATCATTCCTCTATATAACGTTTGATCAATTGAAATTCCGGATTCATCTTTTCCTGGTCTTAAAGAAGCACTCATAGGAGTAGAAGCTTGTTTAAGATTTTCAAATCCAAATCATTTAAGCATATCGTGAACATATTTTGTTTGGCAAATAAAGATACCATCAGTTCGTTGTGAGATTTGAAAACCAAGAAAATATGATAGTTCTCCTACAAGACTCATTTCAAATTCATTTTTCATTACTAAGACTACTTCATTACACAACTCTTCATTAGTGGCTCCAAAAATGATATCATCAACATATATTTGTAGAATAATTAGATCATTATTATTATGCTTAATGAAGAGTGTGTTGTCGGCACTTCCCATAACATACCCGTTGATGCGCAAATCTTAGCACACCGCTATAGGCGGTAGTAAGACTGCGGCACGAAACGGCAGTGTACCGATCGTTCAAGTAATATAAAACGAGGAGTAATCCCCGAGTATCAAATCTCGAAGGAACACAGTAAGGTGGAGTTCACTATTGAGGCAGGACTTGAGATCGAAGTCCTTTAGTTGGATGGATGCGGAAACGGGGGTTTTGGATTGTGGAAAATAAAGAGAAAATGCTACAACTACTCCTATGCAATGCCACTATGCAATGCTTCGCTTGGCGGGATGGAGACTACGTAGGCCTTGAACGCGCTACTTCGTGAGGGAGGATGGACGAGTAGGCAAGCGGAATGAGGGTCGTAAGCACCTCTTCGACAAGCACGCCACTAGCAATTGCTAGTGCGGCAAATGAACGTGACGGCGGGATGGAGGATGGAATGGGGCGCACCTCAAGCAACTTAAACACCAAAGCATTTCACATAGACATGAAATATATAGAAATACAAACTAGTTTAAGTGCCACTTCATCATAATAATAAAGATCTACAACATATACACATCAATAAGAGAAGAACAAGGCAAGAAATCGACCGAATCCGAAGGCTCATTGTAGATTCACGGTTGGAATCGCCGGGTTGTCAATCCGCGTCCAAGCTCGGTCCGCAATTACGTCCGGGGTAGAGAGAGCTGTCACGACTCTCCAATGAGCCCGTCTTCTTTGTCTCACGATCCGGTAAAGGTTGCAAACTTCCCCTTGCTTGATGGTAATGGCGGCTAGATCTTCCTTTGAAGCTCTAGGATGAAGGAGGAGGCCGATAGGAAGCTCCGGCTCAAGATTGGCGTGAAGAACAAGCCCGGAGCACCTCCTGGTGGTGGAAGATGATGCAGGGGGCGGAAGAGGCGAACAGGACTCGAAAATGGCGGAGCAGAATGGTCGTTTTTTACCTAATTTCGCGGGCTGGATATTTATAGAAAATAGGGCGCACGATCAGTGGCGCACAATTAACTGATCGTGCGCACTGAAAGTTGGTGATCGTGCGCTCTGTGCCCGAAACCTGCAAAACAAAACTACAGAAAAAATATAAAGCGCACGACCGTGTGCACGATCGTGCGTAGAAAATGCACGACCAAAATCCAAAGCTGTTTTTGGGCAGCAAATGAACTCGCACGATCAGAGGCGCACGAGCAACTGATCGTGCGTGAAGGAAACGCACGATCAGTGGCATTTCAGGCAGAAATTGCCCCCAAACAGACTCCGAGCATCGCACGATCCATGAACCTGCATGAAAACCTCCAGGACTACAGGAAAACAAGGGATCACACCAAAAATGGGCATACATGTGCACTAAGAGTGGAATAATAGACGGCTATTAAATATAAATGAAAACAAGCCTAAAGTGTGGTGCAAAGACTAGAAAATCGGCCCAAATGAGTCCAAAAATGTATATATAAATGGGACTCATCACACCCCCAGACTTACCTGTTTGCGCGTCCCGAGCAAACAAATCCGGCGGAGTAGGAAAAGCATAGCTAGCCAAAAAATTGCAAACATGGAATAGAATGCGAAGTTGCAAACTTGTGTGCATAGAAGTTCATTAGAAGAAGTTTCTACATATGATAGCTAATTTATAAAAGTGTAAATGCGTAAAAAGAAATTTATTTTTACTCAAAAATGGAATGTTGGTGAATCGCGAGGTCACGCGCAGTACGAAAGTAAGCAAATCGCGAAGGTGAATGTTACCCAAGACCGGAACTCAGAATTATCTCCGTTGAAATCCATCAACATCGAGAACCATAAGCTCGCCCGGTCACACTCTCTCCACGGCGCTAGTGAACTCACAAGACGAATCGATAGGACTTTAGGTTTACATGAGGCTTGGGTTACGGTTTGGAATGCAAAGATAAACGTGAAGGCTAATCGCAACCCAATTGAGCACACAAAAATGCTAAGTCATAGCAGCCTCAATAATACACATGTAACACACCCCCACACATGACTTTGAAACTGGGTGTGCACACGGCCTACAACAATCAATACCATTTAGATGTTTCAATTAAAACGCTGGGGGTATACATCTATTTTTTCTTTGCTTTTCTTTTTCTTTTCTTTTCATCCCCAAATCTAATAGCACAATTTTCAGCACATAGACATTTTTAAAACTTCCACATCACCACTGAAGTTTCGCATCACCGCACCGCATTGGAAAATTACAATTCATAAATGCTTTTAGCTTAATTTTTGGTTGCGATAATAGGATTAGCTTTTAGGCCTTGGTGAAGTATGGTGGAGCTGAATCAAAAGATCGGGTAGGCACAAAATGGGCTAGCAATGGTTAGTGTATAGGAATGGTAAAACAAGGCTCAAGCTTTCCAAATAGATGGCCTACGTCACGCCCAACTTGCAAATCGTTCGCACCCATGCTTCGAGAGTCGCTTGGGGCAAGTTCTTAGCCCCCGAGAAAGGTAATCCTTCCTCCCGACTCGAGCAACACGAACCTCGCATTCGCTTACACACAATACCACGCTACCACTAGATTCAACCACATTCACCATTTTGAGTAAAATAAACTAAAATCTACGCAAATCTACTAATTATAAATTAGAAGCATAAATAGAAACTGATTCTATTTAAATTCCTATGCAAACACGAGTACTCAACTAGAGCACTGCAGGAGTCAACATTCCACTCCATCTTGCAATTATTTTGGCTAATACAGCAATTTCTACATCACAACCAAAAATTGAATAAACAGGAGCATACAAACAAACGAGTGCGCGCTAAAGTGGGTGTAGTGGTGTGCCGTGAAGATGAACAAATACAAAATAAATGAGATTAATATACTTCTAGTATGCAAATGATATGTGCACGTGCAGTGGGTAACACATAGCGGCTCTCCCCCAGACTTAATCTAAACAATCCAACAAAAGATATGGCCATGAAATTCTAAATGAAGTCTAGGGAAAGATAGTACCCCATGCTCAGAAGTGAGCATACCAAAAGATTGGCGTGTAAACCAAGAAAAAGCTCCAACATCCGCCAGAAGAATGACCTGCAGGGGTGAGCTCCGCAAAAACAAAAGAAGATATACAAACTAAAAACAAAGTAAAACTAACTAAACAAACTTGATAAACTGAAATTGCAAGAAAAGAAAGATAACTACTGGGGTTATTGTCATCCCAGCACGACTTATTTAAAAACATAACAGTTCTAGCTAATGGGCATATGAAAGAGAAAATGAACAGGTAATTGTTCTAATATGCGTGTCGGTAGCGGGTACCGATACGGAGACAGAACAGTCACGCCTCTACCCAAATATAAATAATACCTGCTCGTCACAGGTAGAGGGAATAAAAAGTAAGAAGAGGAGGAATCCTCGCTCAACTCACCAAAACTATCCTTGCCCAGCAAGGTATCATCTCCAGGGAGGCAGCAGGAGGAGAAGACAATGAGTGGGGCTTCCTCTACGGAGGGGGGATCAACCTCCTCACATAAGAGGATGCTCTCATCATTGACTTGAGCATAATGCTCCAAGTCCTCCTGAAGTACCTGTGAAGACTCAACCTGCACAGGCTCAGATGAAGAAAGGGGATCAAGAAATAAACAAGAAGAATGACTTAAATAAAAATCAAGCGGGGGAGTGGTCCCGGTCTCACTCCCATCAGGTTGGGGAAGTAAAATAATGTCGGCATTGTTGACAATGTCGCAAGGTTCGGTGGGATCAATGGTGGCCTTCTCCAGGATTTGCACTTCCTCCACCGGTGTTGAGGAAAAATCCTCTTCACCTAGAAGGTTGTGCTCCGCCATAGGAATAGGCACAAGACAAAGATCGCCAGCCTCCTCTTGCAACGCATCTTCAACAATGTTATCAGAAATAAATGTAATAGAATGCACAATAGGGGGAGGGATAGGGCTTGAAAAAGAATCAAGCACCGATTCCTCACAAAGAATCGAATCTATGCATGGTGATATATGTACAGGGGAGATGGGCTCAGTCATGTCAGAGCCTGGATCAGCCACACATCTGGTGACTGTGTCCACATCATACCCTTCAAAACTTGAAGGTGAAATGGACACAAAACCGGATGTTGAAGGTATGCTGCCAGAAGTAGGAGTCGGGACGATCCGGATATCCGGCTCGTCATCCTCGTCCAATTGGCGAAGATACTCGGCACAGTCCTTCAAGATATGATTCGTGCTCTGACAAAACAAGCACTACCTTGTGGGCTTCTTTGGCACAGCAGGTGCTGAAGCCGAAAAGAAGTATGACGGTAAAGGCGCAGCAGAATAGCCATAGGACTTACGCGCACCATATGGAGTACCAGACGAAGTCGATGCTCCATATGCTGGGCCTTGAATGCTAGGGCTATTATCTCCTGATGGGCATCTATCACTAGCATGCGATATATCTCCACAAAAGCGACAACGAATATTAAAAGAATCCCACATAATGTGAAGATAACAAGATTCAAATGGAAAACACTATTGTGCAAAATAATACACCCTACAAAAATTTACTAAACAACCTAATATAAAAAGTAAAACAGGATAAGAAGAAATAAAACAAAAAGAATGCAATACACAAATGGAAGGGCTTTAATCTCAGATTCTCCCTCTCCAGAAAACTCACACGTCTGTGTTCCCCGGCAACGGCGCCAAAAACTTAATGCGCAAATCTTAGCACACCGATATAGGCGATAGTAAGACTACGACACGAAACGGCAGTGTACCGATCGTTCAAGTAATATAAAATGAGGAGTAATCCCCGAGTATCGAATCTCGAAGGAACACAGTAAGGTGGAGTTCACTATTGAGGCAGGACTTGAGATCGAAGTCCTTTAGTCGGATGGATGTGGAAACGGGGGTTTTGGATTGTGGAAAATAATGAGAAAATGCTACAACTACTCCTATGCAATGCCGCTATGCAATGCTTCGCTTGGCGGGATGGAGACTACGTAGGCCTTGAACGCGCTACTTCGTGAGGGCGGATGGATGAGTAGGCAACCGGAATGAGGGTCGTAAGCACCTCTTCGACAAGCACGCCACTAGCAATTGCTAGTGCGGCAAACGAACGTGACGGCGGGATGGAGGATGGAATGGGGCGCACCTCAAGCAACTTAATCACCAAAGCATTTCACATAGACATGAAATATATAGAAATACAAACTATTTTAAGTGTCACTTCATCATAATAATAAAGATCTACAACATATACACATCAATAAGAGAAGAACAAGGCAAGAAATCGACCGAATCCGAAGGCTCGTTGTAGATTCACGGTTGGAATCGCCGGGTTGTCAATCCGCGTCCAAGCTCAGTCCGCAACTAAGTCCGGGGTAGAGAGAGCTGTCACGACTCTCCAATGAGCCCGTCTTCTTCGTCTCACGATCCAGTAAAGGTTGCAAACTTCCCCTTGCGTGATGGTAATGGCGGCTAGATCTTCCTTTGAAGCTCTAGGATGAAGGAGGAGGCCAAGAGGAAGCTCCGGCTCAAGATTGGCGTGAAGAACAAGCCTGGAGCACCTCCTGGTGGTGGAAGATGATGCAGGGGGCGGAAGAGGCGAACAGGACTCAAAAACGGCGGAGCAGAATGGTCGTTTTTTACCTAATTTCGCGGGCTGGATATTTATAGAAAATAGGGTGCACGATCAGTGGCGCACGATCAACTGATCGTGCGCACTGAAAGCTGGTGATCGTGCGCTCTGTGCCCGAAACCTGCAAAACAAAACTGCAGAAAAAATATAAAGCGCACGATCGTGCGCACGATCGTGCGTAGAAAACGCACGACCAAAATCCGAAGCTGTTTTTGGGCAGCAAATGAACTCGCACGATCAGAGGCGCATGAGCAACTGATCGTGCGTGAAGGAAACGCACGATCAGTGGCATTTCAGGCAGAAATTGCCCCCAAACAGACTCCGAGCATCGCACGATCCATGAACCTACATGAAAACCTCCAGGACTACAGGAAAACAAGGGATCACACCAAGAATGGGCATACATGTGCACTAAGAGTGGAATAATAGACGGCTATTAAATATAAATGAAAACAAGCCTAAAGTGTGGTGCAAAGACTAGAAAATCGGCCCAAATGAGTCCAAAAATGTATATATAAATGGGACTCATCACCCGTGTTTTAACAAAAACGATGTAAGTCGATCATACCATGCACTGGGCGCTTGTTTTAAACCATAAAGCGCTTTTTCTAATTTGTAAACATGATTAGGGAATTTTTCATTTATGAAACCGGGGGGTTGTTCTACATAAACTTCTTCTTTTATAAACCCGTTTAAAAAGGCACTTTTAACATCCATTTGAAATAATTTTATTCGTTTAAAACTCGCAAATGCCAAAAATATTCGAATAGATTCTAAGCGAGCAACGGGTGCAAAAGTTTCTTCAAAATCTACCCCCTCGATTTGAGAATAACCTTGAGCGACTAAGCGTGCTTTATTTCTTATAATTCTAGATTCATCATCTAATTTATTTTTAAAGATCCATTTTACTCCGATAATTGGATGATTAGATAGTCTATCTACTAGATTCCAAACTTTATTCCTTTCAAATTGTCCTAACTCTTCATTCATAGCCAAAAACTAAAATTCGTCATTTAAAGCGGTGGAAACGATTTCAGAAACAAAGCAAATATTTGAAAACGTTTCATGAAGAGAGGATCGAGTTCTTACCCCAGTAGAAGGTTCCCCAATGACTAGCTCTTTTGGATGATTTTTTGAGAAGTTCAAAACGCTTGGAGGTGCATATTCAACTTCATTGGACTTCTCCTCCTCTTCATTTGATGGTTCCTCTTCGTCAAGCTCCAAAGATAGCAAAGGTTCATCATTTGTACCTGTAGAAGGCTTCTCTGCACATGGAATAAACTCATCAAATTTAACATTAATAGATTCTTCAACCTTACTCGATCTTTTATTAAATATTCTATAGGCTTTACTGGTTGAAGAATATCCAAGGAATATTCCTTCATCACATTTCTCATCAAATTTTCCTACAGAATCTTTTGTATTAAGAATAAAACATTTACATCCAAATACTTTAAAATATGATACGTTAGGTTTCTTTTGAAAATATAGTTCATACGGTGTGAGATTTAGTGATGGGCGAAGCATAACTCTATTCATTACATAGCATGATGTGCTTACGGCTTCGGCCCAAAATGACTTAGGTAATTTATATTCAGATAACATGGTGCGTGCTAGTTCTTATATTGTCCTATTTTTCCATTCTACAACACCATTTTGTTGAGGTGTGCGTGGAGCAGAGAACTCATGCTTAATACCTAACATTTCACAAAAAGATTTAAAATTTTTATTTTCAAATTCACCTCCATGATCTGAGCGAATGCATTTTATTTTTAAATCTAGTTCATTTTGAATACGAGTACATAATTTTGAGAATTCGCAAAACGCATCAGATTTGGAAGAGAGAAATAAAGTCCAGCAATATCTTGAAAATTTTCCTTTTTGGCATGGTGAACATAGTGAAGATAAATTTTCATTCAACTTAGGCAATCCTCTAATCAATTCCTTTTTTGCTAGTTTTAAAATGAGTTTTGTACTAGCGTGACCTAAACGTCTATGCCATAGTTCTAATTCATCATTTTTTGTTATAAAACATTTTATAGATGATTTGGAAAGATCATGAAATGAAACTATGTAAACATTGTGAATTCTAGGTGCAGTTAGTAGCACATCTTTAGTTTTAGGATTAACTATTTTGCAAAGATTAGTGGATGATTCAAATAATACGTCTAATTCTTTATCACATAGTTGACTTATAGATATTAAGTTATGTTTTAATCCTTTTACATAAAGAACATTTGAGATAAAAAAAGATTCGTTGCCCACTGTACCAACTCCCATGATCCTTCCTTTACCATTATCACCAAACGTTACGATCCCTCCTTTCTTCTTTTCTAGGCTAAGGAATTTTGCTTTGTTGCCCGTCATGTGCTTGGAGCAGCCTGAGTCCAAGTACCACGCGTCCTCCGTTTCCTTAGCCTTCCTGCAAATCTAGAGAGAAGATGAGAGTACAGATCCAGATACCTAAGAGGTACCACCCATAGAGTAAGTGGATTTCTTAGGTAGCCAGATTTGTTTTAAAGAACGTTGTTTTATATTCCTGCAAGAGCTAGACGTGTGTCCAAACTTAAGACAATTAGCACATGAAATAAAGGGAGTTGAGACCCTTTTCTGAGTTTCTACGTTGCTCTTGTTGGATGATGTTTGAATATTAGAAAAAACATAAGATTTTTTAACAGTTGAGCTACCGCCGGCGTTAGTGGCTAGCGCTGGGCGGTAGGGTTCACTTTTATATCCGACCCCAAATTTTGCAGAACCATAACATTGGTTTCCCAAAATCATATCCAGGGATTTTTGACCAATCCCGAATTTTTTAATGGCTATATTGAGATCATGATTTTGTTTTTTAAGAAAAGTATTTTCTTGTACAATCATAACACATTTATTTTCAAATCCTTTTTTGTTATTTTGAATTTGTAAAAGAGAGGTTTTTAGTTTTCTCTCTAAGTCCCCCTTTTCTTTTTCAATAGTTTTGTTTTGTGAGAGGACCTTAGAAAGAGAAACTTCAAGTTCTTTTGCCAAAAACAAAGAGTGCTCACACTCTTGACATGAAACCATTCTCTTTTCAAGGGAAATCACCTTTTTTGTGAGTTTATGATTTTCTTTGATAATAGATTCATTTTCACGATTTAATATAATATTATCTTTTATACTTTGATCATAGGATTTGCAAGTTAAAACAAATTCATCATAGAGTTCTTCGAAAGTAGGAGGAAATACCTCAGTGTCGCTAAGAATACTGGTGTCGTCATCGTTGCTCTTTGCCATTAAGCATATGTTTGCTTCCTCCTCGCTACTTGACTCAAACTCGTTTGACTCTTCAGAGGAAGAATCATCCCAAGTTGCGGCTTTTAGTACTTTCTTCTTCTCTTTTGCTTTGTGTTGTTCTTTTTGCTCCTTTTGATACTTTGGGCACTGGCTCCGAATGTGCCCGGTATTTCTGCAGTGGTAGCACTCTGGTGGTGGTCTTTCTTCTTCATCTTCGCTTCCTTTTTATTTCCTTGATGAAGAGGAAGATCCCTTTCGTCGAGTATCCTTTTGGAAGTATTTGCGGAATGTGTTCCTTCTTTCCGGATTCCTGATGAACTTCCTGAAGTTCTTCACCAGGAGACCTTCTTCATCTTCATCATCATCTTCGATGCTCTCCTTCTTTGACTTTAGTGCTAGCACATTTTTCTTTGGCTCTTTGTTGTATTCATCATGTTGAATCTGAAGTTCTACCTCATGGGTTTTGAGATTCCCAATAAGGTTCTCGATCTGAAGTGTTCTTAAGTTGTGCGACTCCGAGATGGCTGTCACCTTTGGATTGAACCTTGGCGGTAAGGAACGAAAAATTTTCCTCACCAAGTCCCCGTCTGAGTAGGTCTTTCCAAGTGCCTTTGAAGCGTTGACGATCTTGGTGAAGCGGGTGTACATCGAGTTAATGTCCTCTTCGATATCCATCCTGAATTGTTCATATTCAGATTCCAGTTGGAATAGCTTTTCATCTTTCACCTATGACGTACCTTCATGAGTTACTTCCAATTGATTCCAAATATCATAAGCAGTTGTGCATGCAGAAATTCCATTAAATTCAGTCCTATTTAAAGCACAATATAAAGCGTTCATTGCTTTAGCATTTTTTTTACACCTTAGTTTATCATTATTTTATCTTTTGGTTTTGCTAATGTCGCCTCTCCCACTACAGTTGTAGGAGGAGAGTACCGAACTTTTACCATGTTCCATACTTCTACATCCATGGTCATAAGAAAACACATCATTCGATTTTTCCAGTAGTTAAAATCTGACCCAGTAAAGAGAGGTGGTCGACTAACCCCTTGACCCTCAGGAAAAGCGAGATCATGAGACGCCATTATTTTCGGTTGTTAAGCCGATTGGAATAACCTAGCTCTGATACCACTTGTTGGATCGGTAGGCGCCCTTAGAGGGGGGTGAATAAGGGTTTTAAAAACTTTAGATATATTTTGAATAACTTTGAAAAAGCTTTGATTATTAAACTAAAGAAGATCAAGACATATCAAGTGAAGTAAAAGTAAAGACATGATTTTATTAACTTGAGAAGAATGATTACAAAACTTGATCTCTTATCGAAGCTAGAAATCAAAGCTAATAGAAAAAGACTCCTTTTTGTTTTCTATCCCAACTCGCTTCCCCACGAACCGGTGGCCCTAGCCTATCCTCCCCGGATTCGGCCTCAAGCCGCTCTAGCCAACCCTTCCCCGGATGTGGCCTTGAGCTCCCCCTAGACATAGCCTAGATCTAGTCGCCAACACGAGGCGAGTTTCCCCCCTAAGTCCTACCCAGACCTAGTCGCCAACACGAGGTGATTTCACTAACCGTTTACAAGAAGAATATGAAATGAAAATAAATAAAAACTCCCTTCTGAAGTCGGAGGCGAAGATCCATTGTAGAGTATGCGTTGCAGAAGCGGACTTTGTTTGGATCCGGCGTGATGAGATTCTCCTTCAGAAGTTTGCAGAACTTTGGTAGAACATCAACTTTCGGCCAAGATAGCCTCTGGAATTCTAGCACTCTACCTCTCTAATATCTCTCTTATGTGTGTCTGAAATGAGAGGAGAGGAGTCCTTTTTATAGCCTCAGCGCTAGCGTCGGCGCTATCCCATATTAGGACATGTTTTGCGCGGCAGAATCTTCAATCCGAGGAAACAATTCCTCCTTGCCAACTGTGTGCGTCGCTACCGCCTGCGCTATCGGCTACCGCCAGCGCTATCCCATATTAGGACACATTCTGTGCGGCAGAATCTTCAATCCGCGGAAACAATTCCTCCTTGCCAACTGTGTGCGTCGCTACCGCCTGCGCTATCGGCTACCGCCAGGCGCTATCTCCTTCCATATGTGCTCCCAGAATTGCGCTATCATCGCTAGCGCTAGGCGCTAAGTGCTACCGCCGGCATTAGTGGGAGACTTGGAATTGCTGGCTCAAAATTGGGGGAAACCATCCTTGATTCATATGGACTTTGATTTCCTGCACACTTAAACACACAAGATCAAATACACATAGGATTTGTTATTCTCAAACCTAGGAGATGCGGAAGACCATGTTCCAACAAGAAGAAATTGAGAAATCTAGTAAAATAAATATTTAGGGGGAGTAAATTATAAAAGAACACTTATGTAGGGAGAGGACTTCATATAGAAAGAGTATGCATTATCGCTATCAAATCTATCTTGCTTTTAACCTGTTATTCATGCATATCTTATTACCGCACTTATCTAGAAACACAAATGGTTTTAAGTTCACTAATTTCTCATACAGGTATTTGTTATTATCAAAAGGGGGAGATTGTTGGAGCCTATGTTCTGCATCTCTTGGTTTGAGAATAACAAATACCGTGTTATATTTGATCTTGTATTTTGTGTATTTATAGTGTGCAGGTTGTACAGGAACTATAGCTACACATCCCTTTGAATAGTTTGCTGATTGGAAATGACTCTATGGAAAGATAGCTAACGCCCCGCATTAGTAGTTAACGCCCAGCGTTAGCAAACCGCTGAGAAGGAAAACCGCTGAGATGCAAACTGCGTATGACAAACTGGAAGCTGCGTTCGACGAACTGTGAAGGCGCTCGACGAAATCTGAAGGAACCTGCGGTCAACGAACTCTGAAGGCGCTCGACGAAATCTGAAGGAATCTGCGTTCAACGAACGAGGAGCTCCGTTCGATGAAATTCCCTGCGCTCGACGAATTTGTGCTCGACAAGCTTCGTTTGACGAACGAGAATCTCCGTTCGACGAACTGAGTCTGCGTTCGACGAATTTGAAGCTCCGCTCGACGAAAGTGTTTCCGTTCGACGAAATTGTTCCGTTCGACGAAAGTTTGTTCTGTCACGTTCCTGGCGGTTTGCACGATCCTGATGGTGGCGGTTTTTCCGTTCGACGAAGGGTGCGTTCGACGAAGGCGAGTTCGACGAAATCAGTTCCGTTCGACGAAAATTTGTTCAGCCACGCTCCCGACTTTATGCACAATGTCAGCAACTGCCTTACCCGATTCACTAACGTCGGGCGTTGGCCTTAACGCACATGTTAGCTTCCAAGGCTATTTAAAGTAAAACCCCTCTCATTCCAAATTGAACATAGATGATTCCAGAATTATGATACTTTGGAGAGAGGTTCGCGTACAGCAATTAAGAGATCTCCCTTGGGCTAACATGAAGATCTAAAGAAGATTTTGAAGGAGAAGGTCTACAACGCATATTCCATACGAAGGACGATCGTTTCAAGAATGCCAACATCTACATCGACTTCGTCTTCACCTTCAGAATTTTTTGGGGAGTTTCTCTTTACTTATCTTGTAATCTTTTATTTTTCTTTTTTGTATTTTGTGTGGAGAAATCGTTCGGTGAGAACGTCGCATTCCGGGGAGGATTCCGTGGGTAAATTCGCCTTGTGTTGGCGACTAGGTCCTTGTGAGGCTTAGGGGGTAATTCGCCGCCTTGTGCGTGGCGACTAGGTTGAGTGTAGATCTAGGGGGTGGCTAGAGGTCTTATCTGGGGATAGATAGGCTATAGCCAACCGGTCCTTGGGAGAAGGACCGGTGAAACAACAAAAAGTGTTTTTACATATTTTCGTCTTGATTTCTAGCGTTATAGAAATTAAACATTTGTGTATTCAATTTATTATGAAATAAAATCATGTCTCTTAATGTTCTATTCAATTGATTTTATTTCCTCTTTGAGAATATTTTAATTTCTATTTTCATCAAAGTATTAAATTTAACATTTGTATAATTATCTTTGAAATACAATAATAATTTTCATTATCTCTGATGTTCTGGAATTGTATTTCATTTAAGATTTCATAAGTAAAATCAATGTGGCAATCTTTTTGTTCTGAAGAATATTCTCTGGAGAGCTAACGCTCAGCGTTAAGACTTAATGTCATGCGTTAGCAACAGTAAACAAAAAGTTTGTTTCAATTATTTAAAAAGGAATCTTCAATATAATCTTATCTGGAATATTTAAATATATTTTCTTATAAAATATTCTGAAACTTCAGTTGCAAACTCTAATATTTTTAATTAAGATTTAAATTCCATAAATCCCTTATTCACCCCCCCCCCCCCCCTCTAAGGGCGTCGTAATATCCAACAACCTCCTCGATGTGACTAAGGTCTTAGTCTATTTCCAAGTCCCCAGTCTGCTCCTTCCGAGGGACTAGTAAGGGCTAGCTAAGATTAGATGTTGGGGAGTTTTTCTACATCGACTTCGTCTCTTGTGAGCACAGGTTTGGCGAGCGCGGCGCAGGCGGGTGTGGCGCAGGTGAGTGCGACGCAGGTGGGTGCTGCGTAGGCGAGCGCGATCCTGGTGGGCGCGGCGCCCGTAGGAGCGGCTCCGGCGAGGGTGGCTCTCGCGAGCGGTGCCCCAGCGAGCTCAAGCCAGGTGAGGGAGCTCGGAGGGCGAGTGGAGCAGGAAAGGATAGCAGGTAGAGGAAGCCCCTTTTGCGAGCTGGTGCTTTCCACACCCGTCCCGGAAGGGTTCGGGGAGTGGTACTGGGTCTACTACCATGCCCGTGACGACCCGGTCCAGCACCTGCAGTCGTTTGAGGACTCGGTTTGTATCAGGCCGATGTCGGACGCCTTCAAGTGTCGGCTCTTTGTCATCGCCCTAAAGGAGAAGGCCAGGGAGTGGTTCCACCAGCTCCCTGTCGGGTCGATCTACGCATTCGAGGATCTGCGTAGAAGTTTCTTGTTGCGATTCTCAACTTCGAAGAAGAGGAAGAAGGACGGTGAGTCCCTCTTCAAGGTGAAGTAGGAGCCCAAGGAGTCGTTGGCTCGTTATGCGGATCAGTTTCAGGAAGAAGTATTGCTCACCCAGGAGATGCCCGGGTTTGCCCTTCAGCTCGCCTTCACGTTGGGGCTGAGGGAGAGTTTCTTCAAGATGGATCTAAAGAGAAGGGCCCATGTCTCCTACGAAGAGCTGATGGAGAGGGTGGCAGAGGGGGTCGAGAGTGAGGAGGACAATCCGGAGCTCACCAAGAGGTTAGCAAAGCTCAGTGAGCCAGAGGTCAAGCAGCAAGAGCTGCGGAGATGATAAGAGTCACGGGCCCCGGAGGGGGGATGGAGGCAGCATGGCGGGGGGATGCAAGGTCAAGGAAGAGGTTACGCACCGGGAGGGGGTAACTGTCACAACCCGCATTTTCTTCGTATTAATTAATACGTCAGAGTAAGAGAAAATATGTGTCATGATGCCACGTCATGCAGGGGACAACTGCAGACGCTCAGGCAGCTCTACCTTCACATTTTTCATTAGGAAACCATGAACTTTATGTTTAAAACTTAATTTAAGTTTAAAGTTTTCAAACACTGTGTCCCTCGGTTTAAAGGATCAACTAGTCCATAAATAAGAAAGTATAAATTTACGCAGCAGAAAACACCTAATTTACTTTAATTTACCCTATATGAGCATGATGAACTAACCAACATTCTAATGATATGCACTTATAGATTTAGTATAAGTAAAAAGAGTTCTTTTACGTTTTCAAAATAGAAGGATGATAGTTTTAAAAGTGATGTCATGTAGAAAGATTTATGCAGTTTTGTGTATAAAATAACTACCATGCATCCTAACATAAAACCTCCCCAGAGAGCAATTGCATAAATAACAAGACTACGGTAGTAGCATATAAATATATAGCAAGTCAATGTCTAACACGAAAGGAAAATCAGGATATGGGCGTCAACATACTGACACGAACTCATAGCCTTAACAAGTTCTGAGAGAAAACAACAATCTACCTCTCACAATGAGAGTAAGCAAAACAACTACAGCAAATCTGCAGAAAACAGATTTCGGTCAGCTCCACCTGCTACTAATCCGAACCTGAGGCATTCAAAAGAAAGGAATGCCTCAGCATAAAGGCATGAAAAGACAACATAATCAAAGAGTAAGAGAAAACTCAACAAAAGAGGGTTACCAACCCAACCAAGAATAGCTGCAAAACATCAGCAAATCTAGTGAAGAAGTATATATTAGCATCCATCAGTAAGGAAGACTGGCACAAAGTGCGGTCAAAGTTGCGTTACAACAACATCCAACAGGAAAAGTGTCGAGTTGCCCAAGAAGTGAATCCCTATCCCAGGCATAAAACAATACTGAGACGGAGGCATTATTTCCAACCAACCATCAGAACAAAATATCTGAGGCACAAAAGCACTGTGGCGGTGGTTGCAGCCCACCAACCAACAGTCTACACGTCCACGGAAGAAAAACAACAGGCACTGGTGGTGGCCACTTTGTCCACCCACAGTCCAAAAAAACCAACTGGGAATAGAGGTTCATAAAATCCTGACCAAAACAGACACCTCAGAAAAACCCGTAAATAATTCCAAGCGAAACCCAAACTTATGGCAATTCGTCGAAATACATTCGACGAACCCAAGAAATATCGACGAATTCGTCGAAATACTTTCAACGAATCACAAGAACACTCGGCGAAATCTCTAACGGAGGTACATGACAAAGTCGGCGAAAGCCTAAACCTATCGACGAATTCGTCGAAATGATATCGACGAATTGACTATAACGAAAATGGCGAATCGACTTAACTACCCGTCGGAAGCCTACAACTATTTCGGCGGAAGACTAACCAATCGACGAATCCGTTGGAATGCATTCGACGAACTTCGACTAAATAATTCGAAACTTAACTAAAGGTAAATCGACGAATTTTGACTTAGGGGGAAATCGGCGAATTTATAATTACAGGAATCGGTGAATTTATAAGTGACGAATTTCACGGGATACGAGTCATTTAGCAGAAAATGAGTTAAAAATACTTTGTCTAAATCATATAGAAGTAGAAAGAACGGTAAAGAATGAACAATAACGTGGCAAGGGGGAAGAGTCCACCACTTGCCTCAAACCATTCGAAGAAGACGGCCTCCGACTCGCTCCACGTCGCAGATCGACCGCTAGAAAACCTTGAGGAACGATCTCTGAAAGTTTTGGGGCGAAAAAAAGGGTTAGGGCTACCGGCTCCAACCTCGGAAATCTACGGAATTGCAAATACTTACTGCACACCTGAAGAGCTCGGCGAGAGCTTTCCAGATCTCTGCTCCGTCGAAGATTTCGTGCTCCAGAGCTCAGCTGGCGGCGATCTGAAGGTTCACGGAAAATGGCGCTGCTCTCGGTTCACAAAAAGGATCGGGGAAGAAGGAGGTGAATAGGGTTTTCGGTTTTGCTTTTTCTTACGGAGGGAAAGAAGATTATTTATACATCTAATAATAAGATAATAATAATAATAATAATAATAAAGATAAAGAGATGGGTTCAACCGAACCTCTTTCAGCCAATAATTTTATATCCTTCCAATAAACAGTTGTTAATAATAATTATTATAAACCAAATCATATATCTAGCTATAGACGAATCCATATATATATAAAGATATGGGTTTAAACGAATCCATATATCAATAAACGAATACATTAATATCAATAAACGAATTCATATATTCAATAACCGAATCCATATATTCAAATTTCAATAAACGAATCTATATATATCAATGTGCGAATCTATATATATATATATATATATATATATAAACTAATCCACGGTGGCCGAATCAACAATAATAACAAAGAGAAGAATATTAACAATAATAATTTTAATAATGAGAAAAGAATAGCCGAATCAACGGTCGCCGACTCCAACGAAAATCACACCGAAGACAAAAATCAGCTCTACAAATCCAACGGAGGTGGCGGAATCAAAATCCGACGAGCCAAACTCAAGATATTAATTTTTGAAGATTGCGGCGACGATAAATATACAAAAGCTTCGGAAAATCACCGGGGCTCTAATAACGCTCGGAACGCAGCGAAACTTTAAGTGTCTTTCTAAAATTAAATAATCTAATTTCCTAACGTAAAATTTTCCAATTCCGGGTAGTTTCAAAATTCGGTCGACACGACCCAACGGACACAAAAACGCACAACGCCGGCGCTCTGCTAACTCCGCGCTAACGTAACGCCCTACGTCATAATGACGTCATCAATATAATTAAATTAATATCCAAAAATTCAGAGGAGTTACAGCCACTCCCCCTAAAAAGAAGTTTCGTCCCGAAACTTGAACAAATAAATCGAATACAACTGGCAGAAGCGAGTAACTAAAAAAATTCACGAATGAAAACACTCACTAAAGAGGGCTAGGAGAAAAGATGAGGATGAGATGTCCTCATAATAGATTCCAATTTCCAAGTCGCGCTCTCTACGCCTTGGTTTCGCCAAAGGACTTTGACCATGCTCGGTCCAAAATAGAGGAGTTCAACAACGCCGCTCATACAAAGCCTCAAAGGGGGTCATCTGCAAGATCTTCTGATAACTGTTATTATAAGCAAATTCCATTAGTCCAAGACGCTTATCCCAAGCTCCACCATGACCTAAAATATAACATCGGATCATATCTTCCAAAATCGGATTCACTCTTTCCGTCTTGGACCATTGGTCTGAGGGTAGTAAGCGGTAGAGTACCTAAGGTCTGTGCCCAAGGCTCCCTGCAAACTCCGCCAAAAACGAGACATGTACATGGAATCTCGATCTGACACTGTACTTACGGGCACACCATGCAATCTAATGACTTCATCCAAATAAAGCTATGCTATTTTCTCCGTAGAATAGCCAATCTTAAAAGGCACAAAGTGAGCACACTTTATCAATCTATCCACTATGACCCACACAGAATCATGTCCTCCAGGATATCTCGGCAAACCGGTAATGAAGTCCATCGAAATACTCTCCCACTTCCAGCTTGGAATATCCAAAGGGTTTAACTTACCTCCAGGCCTCTTATGATCTGCCTTAACACGCTGGCAAGTAAAACACTCTGAAACATACTTAGCTATATCATTCTTCATGCCTGACCACCAAACAATCTGCTTCAGGTCCATATACATCTTTGTGGAACCAGGATGATAAGAAATACTAGAGTCATGTGCTTCACTACAGATCTTTATCCTAATATCCTCAATCGCGGGAATACAATACCTACCAAGAAACTTCAAGGTATTTTTATCATCAATTGAAAAATCTGGTAATTCCCCGTTCTCAGTTCTATTCCGGAGATGCTGCAAACCAGGATCATCCTTCTGATGCAGTCTTGTAAGGGTAGTCCAAGAAGGCTCTTCAGCTTCTAAACTCGAAGGCGTGGTACTATTTCCGACTGAGATATCCATCAGCATAAACTCCTCCACTAAGGACTGCACAGAAAGTGTTGGGGAAATGATTTATCTTAACCCCTAGAATTGAGAAGAATATAATTTCTAAGAATGAAAAATTAGTCTAAGTAAATATGCGTCGAATAGTATTCGACGCAACGTCGAAATGTAGTCGACGTTTCTCTCAGAATGAGTCGAAGTAACTCTAAGAAGAATTCGACGTAATCTTTGTCGACGTAACTCTGACTTCTAGTCGACGCATTTAATAAAGTCGACGCACCTTAGTCGACGCACCTTCCTTATTCTCCTCTCGACGTCCAGCCAGGATGAACTCGGCGTTTACGTTGAATAGTAATCGACGTACGTCGATTTCTATGTCAAATTCAAATTCACGCCAGATCTCTTTCCTTCTTTCTAAAGATCTGAATTTTATAAAATGATTTTATTCTTGTATAGCCGTTCTGAATCTGTCTTTCCTTCTAATTGAATCTTGGCTAATTTGATTAATATTTATTTAGATATTATTTGAAATCAGAATAAACTCTTTCCATCTACAGATAAAATTAGTATGGAAACTTTTATCTCTTTCTAATTCTCTGTCTGCTAATTGATTATTCTTCTTTAGCAATATCTTTTCAAACAGAGTTATAAATAAGAAGGAAGTCGACAGAGAATAATAACTAGTGATCCACCATATACATTTGAAAAAGAGGAAGAGCTCCCAAGTGAAGAGTGAGAAAGCTGAGAAAAGAGAAAGTGTGCTGCAGCAAAGAAAAAGCCTTCATCTTCTCCTCCTGAAGTCATTCTGCTGCAAATTCTGAAAGCTCTCACAAAAGAGAGAAAAGCTTACAATCTCCTTCACACTATAGAAGAGAGATTACATTCACTATTCTTGTTTTTCTAATCTTCTTGCTAGGAAGAAGATTCCTTCTTATTTAAATTACTTCTTCTTCTTCTTCTCCTTATCTTCATTTCACTTTTAAACCGTGTAAAAGAGTTTTTAGAATCTCTCTTCAAAAAATTCAGTTGTATTGATTCTAAGAGTCTCCTTATCAAAAGACTCGGACTAGTTCTAAGAGTCTCCTTATCAAAAGACTCAGGCTGGTTCTAAGAGTCTCCTTATCAAAAGACTCAGTGCAAGATAGTGAATTCCTACCAAGGGGGTAGAAGAGTGGACTACCCAAAGTTTGGGGAACCACTATATTTCTTTGTGTTGTGCTGTGATTTTCTTCTTGCTATTTTTCTTCTTTAGTTGCTTAATTCTTGTTGGTGTGTGGGAAGCTTGAATCTGTGATTATTACACACACACACACACACACATATATATATATATATATATAAATATATATATATATATATAATTGCACAAAGTACTTTTAAATCTCTATTCACCCCCTCTAGAGAATTCTAGTGAGGTTAACTGTGCACTTTCAATTGGTATCAAAGTGAGGTTGATCTAAAAAGGTTAACTGCTTGATCAAAAAGATCCTACCTCATATATATATATATATATATATTTCTGAAAACTATTTCTTTTCACATGGCAAAAATCAAAGATTATGCTTCCACCAGACCATCAATGTGCAATCTTGAAAAGTTTGCAGTTCAAGAATTAGGATTTATATGAATTCTATTGATGAAGAATTATTTAATGTTATTTTGACAGGTCCTCCCAAGCCTTATAGAAGAGACTCAAGTGGTGAAGTGACTCAAACACTTGTCCCAAAGGCTGAGTGGACAGTCGAAGAGAAGAAAGCAGGAACATGTGATGCAAAAGCTGTGAACATTCTTGTCTCAACCCTCTCAGATGAAATCTTTCAAAAGGTTGTTGACTGTGAATCAGCCAAAGAAATATGGGAGGCTCTTACAAAGATGGTAGAAGGAAGTGCTGATGAAAGGAAAGATAGAAAGGCTCTATTGATCTCCCAATATGAGAACTTTCAAAAGAAGCATGAAGAAAGCATATCTGAGATGTATGATAGATTTAGTCTGATCATAAATCAATTAAGGAGCCTGGATAGAGAGATCTCTCTCACAGAGATCAATGACAAACTATTAATGAGTCTCCCAAGTTCATGGGACTCAAGAATATGGGCAATAAGAGATACAAGAGGACAAGAGGAAATCTCAACAGATGCCCTCTTAGGAAAACTCAAATCCTATGAGCAACTGCTGAAAACCAGAGAAGAAAAGGAATGAAGAGGAAGCACTTCAACCTCCTCAAAAGATAGAAACATTGCTTTGAAAGCAACAGAAGAAGAGACCCCTGTCACTGAAGAAGAATTCATCAGCTTCCTGGCTAGGAGATTCAAGAAATGGGTCAGGACAGATGGGTCTAGAAGGAGAGAATCAAAACCAAGGTATGATAAAACTCCTACTAAAGAAATCATTTGTTATTCCTGCAGGAAAACTGGACACATTGCACCAGAATGTCCAGAAAATACTGAGAAAGAGAAAGATCTGAAAAAGAAAGATCTCAAGAAAAAGGGAAAGAAGAAAGAAAGAGGCTTCATTGCAGAAGTTTGGAGTGAAACAGATTCTGAGGATAGCACCTCATCCAAAAGTGACAATGAAGAGTCTAAGCAAGAAAACCTATGCTTAATGGCTTTTGAAAGCTCAAAGGAAGAACATGGTGCTAAATCATGGAGTGAGACAGAATCAGAAGGAAGCATCTCTTCTGAAGATGATAAAGAAAATAGCCTTATTCTCATAGAGGAATCTGAGGATAAGGATGGGGTAAGCATTTTTGATGACATAGATTTTCTGTGTGATGATTTCAAAAATGATTTTAAAGGATTATGTTTAGATCAACTAAAAGCTAAACAAGAAATTAAGAATCTAAGAGAACAAATTAATGTCATTAAAAACCAAAAAAATATAGAGGACACTTATTCTAAAAATTATGAATTAAGGGCTAACATCAGAGAAAAAGAAATAGAGAAGGCTAAAATAGAAAACCAGCTCCTTAAAAATAAGGTATCCCAAGCAAAAGCTTTTGAAGAATCAATAAAAATGAGAAGCCAAACACTCAAAGAAATCACAGAAAAACAAACAAGAAGACATAAAAATCTTCGACTAGGAGCTGATCCCTCAGCTAGTCTAATTCCATCCAATAAGCCTGCTTGGATGAGCCCTGTTAAATTTACTAAGCCCATCAAATCAACAAACCAAGAAGAAGACTCACAAAATAAGGGAGCAGACTTCAAGGAAATAAACCAATTTGATGAAACATCATACTATTCAGCTGATGACTCTCAAACTTCTTCTGAGAAGGCAACTAGGCCAAGAGAAACAACTCATAAAGAAATAAAATCAGAAAAAGGGAAAAATAAAATTTGTAAAAACACAATTGCGTCGACTTCATATCGACGCATGAATGATAGTGCGTCGAATTCTACTCGACGCAATCTCTCTGATGCTTCGATCTCAACTCGACGCTTGAATAAAAGTACGTCGACTTCAAATCGACGCAACTTCTTCCATGCATCGATTCCAGATCAACACAATCTGGAGAAAGCACTGAGTATAAATCGACGCAACTATCAACGTACTTTGAATAGATATCGATGCATACAAACTCAGAGCAACATAAAGACAGAACACTTCCATCCTCCAAAAACCTTCCATCTTAACCCCCATTCAGGACCCATTCATCCTGATCATAATTTCTATCCTAGTCAAAACTTTTATCCAAACCAAAAATTTTATCCTAATCAAAATGTTTATCCTAATCAACACCACTATCCCTCTCTAAACTCAAAATCCCATAATCTAAAGATAGTCAGATGTTATATCTGCAATAAAACTGGCCACATTGCCAAACAATGTTGGTATAATCAATCTAATTGATTATAAAAATTAGTCCAAGACTGTCTTAGAAAACATTAGGAGCAGGAAGAAATAATCTCTCAAGGGAAAACCTAAAAAATTTTCAGGAAAATGAAAGTCACATCGATTTTATAATCAACGCACCGTCGATAACTATAAATAATAACTTAAATCGACGCATGTGTCGACTCCAATCGACGTATACGTCGATATGAAACGCTAACATCTTACCTCAGACTGTATCGACGCTTACGTCGAATTCCACTCAACGTAACGTCGACTTCATGAAAAAGAACGGCAATACTAAAATATTTTCGGTCACATCCACTGTAGTACCGAATATGCCTCGAATTGTGTCTCATTTCGACGTTTCACCTAACTTAAATAGACTCTTCAGTTAGAAATCTTCTCGCACTCTGCATCTTTCATCCCTCTTACCTCTCAGTCCAGCCATTTCTTCCTCTTTCTCACTGACCTACAATGGCTCCCAAGATAAACTCTGGGTTCGGCATTGACCTCGAATCCTTCCAAGCCGCCGCAGAAAATTATAAGAGCATCATAGCTCTCTTCACTGAAGCTGGTCTGGATAAGCTCATCTCCACAAGATGCAAGCTCCTGGAGACAGAACTCACAGAGCTGATGACTCATGTTCAGATATCTGAACAAGGAGAAATCACAGGAACAATCCATGAGACACCTGTCTCAATTTCTGCAGAACACATTAGGACCACCTTTGATCTACCATCAGGTACAGTCCAATATTATCTTTGTTCAAATAGGGAAAGGAAATCATTTTCTAAAGAATAACTAAAATAATTCCCCTATCAGGTGATGAACCTGTGGAACTTACCCCTGATGAAATAAAGAATCTGTTAATCACCATGAAGTTCTCCAAAGATAGACCAATCCACCTGAAGAAAATAGACTTCTCTGATGAGTATAGACTGTTAGCAGACATAGTAGGGAAAATATTACTATGTAAGATCTCTGCCCATGATGCAGTGCCCAAGCAGCAACTGAACATCATGGGGGCCCTTGTGCTGAAGAAGAAGGTAGACTGGGCAAGCTGCCTGCTCAAAATGATAGGCTTTAAATACTCTCACAAAGAGAATGCCTACATGAGAATTATGAGCCAAGTACTCTTCCACTCCTTCCCTGACCTATGTAGGTCAAAAGGAATCCCCATTCCACCTGGCAAGAGGATGTCCATAGCTCTCTTCTCAAAATGGACCAGGCAAATTCCCAAGCCTGGTGCCATTCCTGAAAGGACTCCATCTCCTCCCAACTCTCCTGTTCATCCATCTTCACCTCCTCCTCCTCCTCATACAGACATCTCTTCTGTACCACCATCATCCACACCTTCACAAATACCAACTCAATCACCTGCTCAACCCTCCTTTATTCCTCCACCTTCTCCATCCAATACACCTCATCAAAATGATACAGTCCCCTCTCCACCTTCATCACATACAGCACCTCCTCCTCCATTGACTCCTCCTCCAACACATTTTGAACCATCTTCATCCACTGAAAACCTCATCACTCAGTGTATCCAATCCATAGCCCAAAGATTCCAAGCAATGCTGGATGGGCACTGCTCCAAGATTCATTCCTCCATCTTGCACATGCAGACCCAAATAGATGGGGTCAGTGCCTCTGTGCAAAGACTGAAGACCTCTATCTCTTCCTCTAAGGTCAACAGGTCTTTCTTAACCTCCTTGGCTAAGAAGGTCAAGAAGGGGGAGATGTTAGATGAAGAGCAGCTCTCCAGTCATAAATCTCTCTCTCACAAATCTCTTCCTACTTCAAAAACGGATAGTCTTGCACTGCTCAAGACCATTGGGAATGAAGTTGTACCTGAGCTACATAGTGAAGAGCACCTAACAGAGGTACTCAATATAGCAAGAGAAGCTACTCAACAAGTAATTCTATTACAAGGGGAGGCATGTAGGGCAGAAAATGAAGTTGAAAAGGAAACTGAGGCTGAAGGAGAGAAAGAAAATGAAGCTGATATTGTGATGGCTGAAGTAGGAGCTCAGGAGCCAGATGCAGTTAAAACTGGAGCTGGAGATGAAAGAGAAACTGAAAAAGAAGTAAAAGGCTCAAAGGAAGTTCCATCCCAGGGGGAGCAAACAACTTTGACTCAGGGGGAGCAAATTGCTGAGACTCGGGGGGAGCTGAAGGAATCACCTCCAACTGAGAAGGAGCAACCCACAAAAGTATTCACTAGGAAAAGAAAAACTCCTCCTACCCCTGAACAATGATGATATGCTCTATTTGAACAATTGTCTATGCTTAAATGCTGATTAGTCAACTGAACATGAAATTTATTTATATAATTTCTTATTCTATCTTCTTCTGATTATTTAACATATTTCTAACCTATATGAATGTCTTGCTGAGTTGATTAAATACTGATACAATTTCTCTCTAAATAGGATTAAGACAAATAGGGGGAGATTGTTGGGGAAATGATTTATCTTAACCCCTTGAATTGAGAAGAATATAATTTCTAAGAATGAAAAATTAGTCTAAGTAAATATGCGTCGAATAGTATTCGACGCAACATCGAAATGTAGTCGACGTTTCTCTCAGAATAAGTCGAAGTAACTCTAAGAAGAATTCGACGTAATCTTTGTCGACGTAACTCTGACTTCTAGTCGACGCATTTAATAAAGTCGACGCACCTTAGTCGACGCACCTTCCTTATTATCCTCTCGACGTCCAGCCAGGATGAACTCGGCGCTTACGTCGAATAGTAATCGACGCACGTCGATTTCTATGTCAAATTCAAATTCACGCCAGATCTCTTTCCTTCTTTCTAAAGATCTGAATTTTATGAAATGATTTTATTCTTTTATAGCCGTTCTGAATCTGTCTTTCCTTCTAATTGATTCTTGGCTAATTTGATTAATATTTATTTGGATATTATTTGAAATCAGAATAAACTCTTTCCATCTACAGATAAAATTAGTATGGAAACTTTTATCTCTTTCTAATTCTCTGTCTGCTAATTGATTATTCTTCTTTAGCAATATCTTTTCAAACAGAGTTATAAATAAGAAGGAAGTCGACAGAGAATAATAACTAGTGATCCACCATATACATTTGAAAAGAGGAAGAGCTCCCAAGTGAAGAGTGAGAAAGCTGAGAAAAGAGAAAGTGTGCTGCAGCAAAGAAAAAACCTCCATCTTCTCCTCCTGAAGCCATTCTGCTGCAAATTCTGAAAGCTCTCACAAAAGAGAGAAAAGCTTATAATCTCCTTCTCACTATAGAAGAGAGATTACATTCACTATTCTTGTGCTTCTAATCTTCTTGCTAGGAAGAAGATTCCTTCTTGTTTAAATTACTTCTTCTTCTTCTTCTCCTTATCTTCATTTCACTTTTAAACTGTGTAAGAGTTTTTAGAATCTCTCTTCAAAAAATTCAGTTGTACTGGTTCTAAGAGTCTCCTTATCAAAAGACTCAGACTAGTTCTAAGAGTCTCCTTATCAAAAGACTCAGGCTGGTTCTAAGAGTCTCCTTATCAAAAGACTCAGTGCAAGATAGTGAATTCCTACCAAGGGGGTAGAAGAGTGGACTACCCAAAGTTTGGGGAACCACTATATTTCTTTGTGTTGTGCTGTGATTTTCTTCTTGCTATTTTTCTTCTTTACTTGCTTAATTCTTATTGGTGTGTGGGAAGCTTGAATCTGTGATTATTACACATATATATATATATAATTGCACAAAGTATTTTTAAATCTCTATTCACTCCCCCTCTAGCGAATTCTAGTGAGGTTAACTGTGCACTTTCAGAAAGATTGAAGACATGCGCGGTCTTTCTACTCAGGGCATCAGCCACCACATTAGCCTTACCCGGATGATACAGGATATCAACTTCATAATCCACAACATACTCCAACCATCTGCGCTGACGCAAATTCAGTTCTTTCTGGGTAAGCTTAGTCAGAGGTGCCGACATCACCGAAAATCCTTGCACAAATCTTCTATAATAACCCGCTAACCCTAAGAAACTCCTAATCTTCTTAGGCGTTGTAGGCGTCTTCCAATCCAAAACAGCAGAAATCTTTGCCGAGTCTACAGAAATTCCATCCTTTCCCACTACATGACCCAGGAAAGACACTTGCGAAATCCAGAATTCACACTTACTCAATTTCGCATACAACTTGTGCCCTCTTAGAGAAGACAATACTAAGCGCAAATGCGTAGCATGCTCCTCAGCACTTCTTGAATACACCAACACATCATCGATATAAACTACTATGAAATGGTCTAAGAAGTCTTTGAACACTCGATTCATCATATCCATAAACGCAGAGGGTGCATTAGGCAAAGCAAAAGACATTACTAAGAACTCATAATGTCCATAACGAGAACGAAAAGTGGTTTGAAGAACGTCCGACTCACGGATCCTCAACTGATGGTAACCTGAACGAAGATCAATATTTGAAAACACTGAACTACCACGCAATTGATCAAATAAATCATCTATTTGCGGCAACGGATACCTGTTCTTGATGGTTACCTTATTCAATTCCCTAAAGTCTATGCACAACCTAATAAAACCATCCTTTTTTTTCACGAACAACACTGGAGCACCCCAGGGTGAAGAACTCGGCCTAATGAATCCACACTGCAACAATTCATCTAACTGGGTACGCAACTCTTCCAGCTCACGCGGGGTCAAACGATACAGTGTCTTAGCAATAGGACGAGTACCGGGCTCAAAATAAATGACAAACTCCACATCTCTCTCAAGAGGAAGACCAGGAAGGCTAACATGGAAAACATCAGGAAACTCTCACACCGCAGGAACATCCTTGATACACGGCAAACCACTAACAGTTTCTAACACAGAAACAAAGTAAGCAAAACAAAAGTTTCCGAGCACATACCGTAGAAATAAATCGGGAATCCTGTCGCGGAAAGCCATACACACTCATGGGTTGATCGTTGTCCTTCTTGAAGTCCAAACGTTTAACCTTGCATTGGATAACCGCATCATATCTGGACAACCAGTCCATGCCCAAAATCACGTCGAAATCTTCCAGGTCTAGCACCTTTAAATCAGCAAAAGCTAAGAAGTCACCTAGGAGGATAGGGCAATTCTGGATACCCTGGTCCAACACCACGGAGTCGCCAGAAGGAAACTTAACGTGAAACGCATCGCCAATCTGATCGAGGATCAAACGATGATGCTCTACAAAAGTCCTAGCCACAAACGAGTGGGTAGCACCATAATCAAAGAGAACGCACGCCACGGTTCCTTACCTTAAATTTTCTTATAAAATCGAATAAATAACTAGCCGAACGGAAAACGAGACTAAAGACAAAGACTAAGAGTTAAATTAAGGTCTAACCTGAAATAACTTGGGTGGAATTCTGCGCTTCTTCCCTAGTCATCACATTCAACTTGTCGTTTCCTCTATCCTGATGTTGCGGCTGCGGCGGTGCAAAGCCTGAAGTGGCACTAGTTGTAGGGTAGGTTGGAAACGCGGGCATTTAGACTTAACGTGCCCCTTCTGTCTGCACTGAAAACACATTTTATCTTTCGACCAACAATGGGCAATATCGTGCCTCTTTCGCTTACAAAAGTTACAGGTCAAATCTTCTCTGGAAGCGCTCTGAATTGCCGACACTTGCTGCTGCTTCTTAGCTCCCAATCTCTTGAAACATTTCTTGAACGGATGGCCAGGGCGACCACAGAAACTGCAACTTTGCCACTCCTTTTCTTTGGAGCAGGGACAGATACATTGGGGCTTTCCCCCTCTTCGACCTTTCTCTTATCCTTCCTCATCAACGTGCCTCTGTTCTTGGCGTTGTCGATGGCCTCAACTTTTAGCGCGACTTCTACCACTTCAGCATAGCTTTCAGATCTGTACGCGCTAGCTAACTGCTGGACGTCGCTACAAAGTCCTCCAAGAAAATACTTCACTCTTTCTGCCTCTGAAGCTACTAAATCTGGAGCAAATCTGCTCAGCTTACTGAATTCAATCTCATACTCACTAACCGTGAGTTGCCTCTGCTTCAGGTGTAGAAAATCATTCATCAGACGGTCGTGCTCGACCGATGGCAGAAACTTCTTTAACACCATTGCCCTAAACGACTCTCACGAACATCCATGTACAAGGCTTTCTCTCTCCCTGATCCACCAGCTCTTAGCAAGTTCCTTCAGCTGGTAAGCCGCGACCATCACCTTTTGGTCCGCAGAGATTCCTGAGTACGCGAACATCTCTTCAATGGCAACTAGCCAGTCATCCAATGCCATGAAATCAGCTCTTTTGTCATACGTAAGAGGTCCTAATTGCTAGAAATGCGATTTGAAGTTCATCTCTGGTGGCAGCAGAACTATAGGCACTAGAGGAGAGGGGGAACAGGTACAGTCTGACCCACTACAGGGTCCTGCACCACAAGCACGGCAGCTGCAGCCATCAACGTCTGAATCTGTGATTGCATCGCAACCAACTGCCTGGACAGAGCCTCATTACTTTGTCGCAGTCTCTCGATCATAGCTTCACTCTGTGCCCCTGAAGACTCACCCTCCGATTGGGGAGTCGACCTCGTCGCAACACGCCTCGATGGCATATCTATAAATACAAATAAACGGCTCATCAAACCCTAGTTTGGAACCAGAACTACACAACTCAGCTCGAACCAAACAGGAAAAGACACTTGCTCTTGCTACTACCTTGCTCTGGAATTTTATACAAATGATGTTATGCTTTAACTTAAGATGATATACGTATCATCCTTTGACTCTTGTGCATATCACATGCATGTATGAATGTTTAAACCTTCTTTTCAAATCATGTGTGTACGGGTGTCATCATGTAAATCTTTAGCTTGGCACGTGTGCTTTATGCGATGTTATGGTATGTATGGTGTGCTATGCATTCTAAGAAAAGCCTTAATGCATGTTATGAGCGGCGTACACATGAAATATTATGCACCCCATAATACATAATATTGCATGCAACGAAAAAGAAAAACGTGTTAATGGGCATCCATGTGATGATGGTTATGCATCCCATACTACATAACCGTCACATGTTGCCACCTATGATGGATCCATATACAAACACATATTATGCATCTCATACTACATAATATGACCCGTATACTTCTTGTCATGCTATGAGTGTAGTGTTCATGCTTCAGCCAAGATGTACGGATGACACTTCGGTGTGTGTATGCATTGAGACAAGATAATTAACACCTGATCAGAAAAAGTCGTTCGACCAATTTGTCAAACAAACCTATCTCTGATACCAACTGTCACAACCCGCATTTTCTTCGTATTAAATAATACGTCAGAGTAAGAGAAAATACGCGTCATGATGCCACGTCATGCAGGGGACAACTGCAGATGCTCAGGCAGCTCTACCTTCACATTTTTCTTTAGGAAACCATGAACTTTATGTTTAAAACTTAATTTAAGTTTAAAGTTTTCAAACACCGTGTCCCTCGGTTTAATGGATCAACTAGTCCATAAATAAGAAAGTATAAATTTACGCAGCGGAAAATACCTAATTTACTTTAATTTACCCTATATAAGCATGATGAACTAACCAACATTCTAATGATATGCACTTCTAGATTTAGTATAAGTAAAAAGAGTTCTTTTGCGAGTTTCAAAATAGAAGGATGATAGTTTTAAAAGTGATGTTATGTA
Source organism: Dactylorhiza incarnata (assembly GCA_033032865.1). Classification (NCBI taxonomy): domain Eukaryota; kingdom Viridiplantae; phylum Streptophyta; class Magnoliopsida; order Asparagales; family Orchidaceae; genus Dactylorhiza; species Dactylorhiza incarnata. The sequence goes on along the minus strand of JAWHQI010000090.1, from coordinate 8,656,182 downwards.
GAAAGATTTATGCAGTTTTGTGTATAAAATAACTACCATGCATCCTAACATAAAACTTCCTCAGAGAGCAATTGCATAAATAGCAAGACTATGGTAGTAGCATATAAATATATAGCAAGTCAATGTCTAACACGAAAGGAAAATCAGGATATGGGCGTCAACATACTGACATGAACCCATAGCCTTAACAAGTTCTGAGAGAAAACAACAATCTACCTCTCCCAACGAGAGTAAGCAAAACAACTACAGCAAATCAGCAGAAAACAGATCTCGGTCAGCTCCACCTGCTACTGATCCGAACCTGAGGCATTCAAAAGAAAGGAATGCCTCAGCACAAAGGCATGAAAATACAGCATAATCAAAGAGTAAGAGAAAACTCAACAAAAGAGGGTTACCAACCCAACCAAGAATAGCTGCAAAACATCAGCAAATCTAGTGAAGAAGTATATATTAGCATCCATCAGTAAGGAAGACTGGCACAAAATGCGGTCAAAGTTGCGTTACAACAACATCCAACAGGAAAAGTGTCGAGTTGCCCAAGAAGTGAATCTCTATCCCAGCCATAAAACAGTACTGAGGCGAAGACATTATTTCCAACCAACCATCAGAATAAAATATCTGAGTCACAAAAGCACTGTGGCGGTGGTTGCAGCCCACCAACCAACAGTCTACACATCTACGGAAGAAAAACAACAGGCACTGGTGGTGGCCACTTTGTCCACCCATAGTCCAAAAAAACCAACTGGGAATAGAGGTTCACAAAATCCTGACCAAAACAGACACCACAGAAAAACCCGGAAATAATTCCAAGTGAAACCCAAACTTATGGCAATTCGTCGAAATACATTCGACGAACCCAAGAAATATCGATGAATTCGTCGAAATACTTTCAACGAATCACAAGAACACTCGGCGAAATCTCTAACAGGGGTACATGACGAAGTCGGCGAAAGCCTAAACCTATCGACGAATTCGTCGAAATGATATCGACGAATTGACAATAACGAAAACGGCGAATCGACTTAACTACCCGTCGGAAGCCTACAACTATTTCGGCGGAAGACTAACCAATCGACGAATCCGTTGGAATGCATTCGACGAACTTCGACTAAATGATTCGAAACTTAACTTAAGGTAAATCGACGAATTTTGACTTAGTGGAAAATCGCCGAATTTATAATTGCAGGAATCGGTGAATTTATAAGTGACGAATTTCACGGGATACGAGTCATTTGACAGAAAATGAGTTAAAAATACTTTGTCTATATCATATAGAAGTAGAAAGAACGGTAAAGAATGAACAATAACGTGGCAAGGGGGAAGAGTCCACCACTTGCCTCAAACCTTTCGAAGAAGACGGTCTCCGACTCGCTCCACGTCGCAGATCGACCGCTAGAAAACCTTGAGGAACGATCTCTGAAAGTTTTGGGGCGAAAAAGAGTGTTAGGGATACCGGCTCCAACCTCGGAAATCTACGGAATTGAAAATACTTACTGCACACGTGAAGAGCTCGGCGAGAGCTTTCCAGATATATGCTCCGTCGAAGATTTCGTGCTCCGGAGCTCCGCTGGCGGCGATCTGAAGGTTCACGAAAAATGGCGCTGCTCTCGGTTCGCAAAAAGGATCGGGGAAGAATGAGGTGAATAAGGTTTTCGGTTTTGCTTTTTCTTACGGAGGGGAAGAAGATTATTTATACATCTAATAATAAGATAATAATAATAATAATAATAATAATAATAATAATAATAATAATAATAATAATAAAGATAAAGAGATGGAACCTCTTTCAGCCAATAATTTTATATCATTCCAATAAACAGTTGTTAATAATAATTATTATAAACCAAATCATATATCTAGCTATAGACGAATCCATATATATAAAGATATTGGTTTAAACGAATCCATATATCAATAAACGAATACATTTATATCAATAAACGAATTCATATATTCAATAACCGAATCCATATATTCAAATTTCAATAAACGAATCTATATATATCAATGTGCGAATCTATATATATAAATAAACGAATCCACGGTAGCCGAATCAACAATAATAACAATAATAACAAAGAGAAGAATATTAACAATAATAATATTAATAATGAGAAAAGAATCGCCGAATCAACGGTCGCTGACTCCAACGAAAATCGCACCGAAGACAAAAATCAGCTCTACGAATCCAACGGAGGTGGCGGAATCAAAATCCGACGAGCCAAACTCAAGATATTAATTTTTGAAGATTGCGGCGACGATAAATATACAAAAGCTTCGGAAAATCACCGGGGCTCTAATAACGCTCAGATCGCAACGAAACTTTAAGTGTCTTTCTAAAATTAAATAATCTAATTTCTTAACTAAAATTTTCCAATTCCGGGTAGTTTCAAAATTCGGTCGACACGACCCAACGGACACAAAAACGCACAACGACGGCGCTCTGCTAACTCCGCGCTAACGTAACGCCCTACGCCATAATGACGTCATCAATATAGTTAAATTAATATCCGAAAATTCAGAGGAGTTACAGTAACTTTCATGGAGGACAAAGAAGACCCAAATAGCTGGGATGGAGGCAGGGTCCGAGGCAGATGCCTCTCCCGCTTCAGCAAGCTATGACGATCAGGCGAGGAAGAGGAGGAAGAGGAAGGAGAGAAGGAGCAGAAGCAGGAGCAGGAAGGAGGAGGGGAAATAGGGCGACAGAGACCGGGAGGGGAGAGGTGGCGTTGCCATACTGTGACTTCCATGATGAGGAAGGTCACGCAACGGCCACCTGCCCAGAATTCTTAGAGACAAAGAGGGCTAGAATGTCGGCGCCGCGGCTGCAGCAGCAGGTGAGGATTGAGGAGGTCCTGCCTCGGGAGGATGAGGAGGAGAGGTGTGAAGACAGGGTCGATTTGGGGACCCGAGGAGGGATCACAGTGATCCACGGGGAAGTAGGGGTGGAGGCAACCCGCAAGGCGAGTCTCCATACCATCTACCGCCGGAGCATGGCTTCGACATCCACGGCCCCACCCCCAGCAGAAAAAATATTACTTTCTCCCAAAGGGACATGCCAGGTCATGAGGACCCATTCTGCGATGCACTGGTCATCCAGACCGCCATCGAGAACTTCACGGTGTCCCGGATTCTCGTGGACAACGGGAGCTCCGTCAACGTCATCTTCAAGAAGGCGTTCGATGAGATGAAGGTGGAAGCCAAGAGGGTGTTGGCCTCGGATGGCCCATTGTTCGGGTTCTCCGGAGAGAGGAAGGAGGTCGAGGGGGGAGTGGGGCTCCATGTGGTCCTGGGCGGGCAATCTCGGAATTGCCGCTTCGTCATAGTGGATGCCCCCAGCAGCTATAGCGCCATCTTCGGACGGCCGCTAATCAGCGTGTTCTGCTGCGTCCCCTCCACCTTCCACCAATGCCTCAAGTTCAGCTCAGGAGGAGTACAGATTTGAGTAAGAGGAGATCTGAAGGTAGCCAGGCAGTGCTACGTGACGGCGGTTAACACCATCTCTTGGATGACCGAGGCAGAAAAGTGGGATCAGGAAGTGGGAGAGCCGGCGGGTCTCGGAGAGGCAGAGGAGGAGAAAGGGAAGGAAGGGTCGGCAGAGCCGATGTAGGACGAGAAGGAAGAGGCAGATTGTCGGGCCCAGGAGGAAGGGGCGGAAGAAGTGATGAAGGTCCAGGAGGGGGAAGAAGAGGGGAAGGAAGAAGGTTGGGGAGAACAGTCCCGGCTGGAGGCCATGGAGGAAGTCGTGGAGCTCAAGGTCACCACCCGAGCTGGGGTTGTGGAAAAGGTCCGCATCAGCGGAGAGCTCGACCTCGAGGAACAGAAGCACATCCTGGCTTGCGTCCAGGAAAACGTGGATGTCTTTGCTTGGAGTGCCGCGGAGATGCCCGGGATCGATGCAGATGTGGCTTGCCACCGCCTCAACCTCCACCCAGGCACCCGCCCCATCCGTCAAAAGAAAAGAGCCACAGCAGACAAGTTGGAAGGACCCATCCGAGAGGAGGTGGGTAAGCTCCTACAGGCGGGTTTTGTATCGGAGATCCAGTATCCAGGCCGGGCCTCCAACGTGGTGATGGTAAAAAGGGGAGGAGGTAAGTGGAGGATGTGTATCGATTTTTTATTGCTTACTAAATCGTGCCCCAAGGATTGTTATCCCTTGCCTAGAATCGACGCGCTTGTTGATTCAGCCTTCGGTTTTCCTGTAATGTCTTTTCTAGATGCTTTTTCAGGTTACCATCAGATCCGAATGCACCCCCCCCCCCCCCCCCCCCCCCCCCCCGCCCGACATCAAAGATGTCTCCTTCATCACAGGATATGGGTGCTACTGTTATAAGATGATGCCCTTTGGGCTCGAGAATGCAGGGGCTATGTATCAACGAATGATGGACAGGGTTTTCCGAGAGCAGAAGGGAAGAAACCTGGAAGTTTATGTTGATGACCTCATGGTAAAGAGCCGGGATCTCAAGTCTCACCTCCGAGATCTAGAAGAGACCTTCGGGACCTTGCAAAGGTACAAGATGAAACTCAATCCCCTGAAGTGTGTCTTCGGGGCTAGCAGGGGAAAGTTCCCGGGTCACTTGCTCACCCCGGCAGGGGTGGAGCCTAACCCAAACAAGGTTAAGGCAATCTTGGAGTTGGGGGCGCCAATGAACGCGAAGGAGGTTCAGCGCCTCAAGGGAAAATTAGGCGGGCTCACCAGGTTCCTCTCCAAGGTGGGAGAGAAGTGTTCACCTCTCTTCAAGGTGTTACGGGGAAACAAGATGTTCAAGTGGACCTCAGAATGCGTGGAAGCTTTCCAAGCTTTGAAAGGGCCGCTCACCCGGGCTCCCCTACTCCAGGGACCAAGGCAAGGAGAGGATTTGTCCCTATACTTGGGGGTAGGATCTGAAGCAGTAAGTTCTGTGTTGGTTCGGGAAGAAGGGAAGAGGCAGTTCTCCATAAACTACGTTAGTCGGGTGCTGAGGAAGGCGGAGCTCCGATACCTAATCTTGGAGAAGTTGGCTTTCGCTTTAGTGGTATCGGCTCGGAAGCTCAGGCCATACTTCCAAGCACACTCCATAAAAGTGGTGACCGACCACCCGCTTCGCAAAGTCATAGAAGGGGTGGAGCATTCGGGGAGGCTAGCCAAATGGTCCGTAGAGCTAAGTGAGTTCGACAACACATTTGTGCCCAGGACGTCAATCAAGGTACAAGCGGTGGAAGACTTCATGGCGGACTATGCGACTGAAGTGGAGGAGCGTGAATCACCTCCCCTGGTGGCCTGGTGGATGTTGATGGATGGCGCGTCAGGGAAGCACTCATATGGAGGAGGAATTATCTTAATAAGCCCCCAAGGGACAAAGATCGAGCAGGCCTTGAGCATTCATTTCCCAATTACCAACAATTAGGCCGAGTACGAGGCGGTGATAGCGGGCCTGCGACTAGCAAGGGAGCTGGGAGTACAGGACGTGGAGGTCTCAACGGACTCCATGGTGGTGGCATGCCAAATCAGGGGAGAATTTGAAGCAAGAGAGCTGACCCTCCAGCGCTACCTGGAGAAGGTTAAGGGGGTCATCTGCCAATTTTGCACTTTCTCCATCACACATGTGCCGAGGGAGGAGAGCACCCTAGCGGACCTCCTAGCCAAGTTTGGTCCTCGGGCTGGAGGGACAGTAGCGGAACTCTTCCAACATTCCATCGAAGAGGGGAGCTGATGGAGGTGGATCAGCGAGCATCGTGGATGGATCCCTTCATCACCTTCCTGGCATCAGGAAAGTTCCCCGAAGGAGACGTAGATAAATGGCGCTTCAGGTACAAGTCGATCTATTATTCCTTACATGCAGGAGGGCTATATAGAAAGACACTCTCGGGACTCCTGGCCCGCTGCGTGGCGGAGGAGGAGGTCCCTAGAGTCCTCGAAGAAATCCACTCGGGGGAATGTGGCAGTCACTCCGGGAGCCGGACTCTGGAGGGAAGAGTGTTGAGGCAAGGCTATTTTTGGCCTACCCTCAGCAAGGATGCGGCAGAATTCGCAAGGAAGTGTTCAAAGTGCCAGCTCTATGCTCTGCTCCAACTCCTCCCAGCTCAAAGGCTCCAGACCATTACAACTCCGTGGCCCTTCGCTCTATGGGGCTTGGACCTGGTAGGTCCTTTCCCGCAAGCTAGTGGCCAAAGGAAGTTCATATTGGTAATGATTGACTATTTCTCCAAGTGGGTAGAAGTGAAAGCGCTGGTCAAGGTAACCTCCCAGGTGGTGAGAAATTTCGTATGGGGGGGAGATTATTTGCAGGCACGGGTTGCCATTGGCCACAGTGACAGACAACGGACCCCAGTTTGCCAGCGAAGAGTTTGTTAGTTTTTGCACCCAACTCGGCATAGACCTCAGGTTCGCGTCGGTCCACCACCCAAGGAGCAACGGTCAGGTGGAGGCAACGAACAAGATAATTGTCAACCTGCTGAAGAAAAAGGTGGAGAATCTCAGAGGCAATTGGGTGGAGCAGCTACCCTCGGTCCTATGGGCCTTGAGGACTACTCCAAACACGGCCACAGGAGAGACCCCCTTCAAACTGTCTCATGGTCCGAGGTTGTCCTCCCGATAGAATTCGAAGTCAAAAACCCCAGGGTGATCACCGCGGGCGAAGGAGATGAAGAATGGCTAGCGGGGAATGATGCAGAGCAAAGGTTGTCTCTGGACCTGGTAGAAGAGCTCTGAGACCTCGCTACTGTTCGACGGGAAGAAGTCAAGAGGCGGATGGCCCGGTACTTCGATCAGCATATCAGGATAAAGCAATTCGAGAAGGGAGATCTGGTCCTGAAGAAGGTAGACGCGGCAGGGAGAGGAGTCGTTGTCGGTAAGTTGGAGCCCAATTGGGAAGGACCTTACATTGTAAGCGGAGTGCTCAAGTCGGGGGGGGGGGGGGGGGGGGGGGGGGGGGGGGTACCACCTCAAGGATGTGGAAGGAGTACCTCTCGGCCGAGCCAGGAGTGGGGATGATTTGAAGATATTTTATCCTTAGCAAATTTTTGTAACTAACATTTGTATGTTTCCTCACCAATGCGTATATTTTGAAGTAGTTCTTGAACAGGTTACAAGTCCTTTGGTGCTGGAATGCCCCAGATCGATTTCACTGCCGGGCTCTCATAGACGGTGGGTCAGGTTGATCTCTCATAGTCGTGCTTGCGGGGATGGAGGAAGGATCCTCTGATACTAATTCTAAGTTGTCAAGGCGCGCGCCTAGGCGCGCCTAAGGCGTCGGGCGCACCCCGCTGCGCCCCAGCATGGTTTAGGAGGGCGATGTGCCTGAGGCGCGCCAAGGCGTGCCAAGGCGCACCTGAGCCGCACCCAAGGCGCTCCCGAGGCGCGCCCAAGGCGCACCTAGGCGCCCAAATGCTGAATTTCAGCGAATTGGGCGCCCAATTCACTGAAATTCAGCGAATTGGGGGCCCAATTCGTCGAAATTCAGCGAATTGGGCGCCCAATTTGCTGAATTCCAGCTAATTGGGCGCCCCATTCGCTGATTTTCCATGAATTGGGCACCCAATTCACTGATTTTATTTTTCCCCATTTTTGCGCCTCACGTGCCTCAGACGCGCGCCTGCGCCTTGCGCCAAGGCTCCACGGCCACTTTGCGCCTCGGTGCGCCTTGCGTCTTTAATAACTTAGTACTAATTTACAAGTCCTTTGGTGCTGGAATGCCCCAGATCGATTCCGCTGCCGGGCTCTCATAGACGGTGGGTCAGGTAGATCTCTGGAGAGGCTGGCAAGGTTACAAGTCCTTTGGTGCTGGAATGCCCCAGATCGATTTCGCTGTCGGCCTCTCATAGACGGTGGGTCAGGTTGATCTCTGGAGTGGCTGGCAAGGTTACAAGTCCTTTGGTGCTGGAATGCCCCAGATCGATTTTGTTGTCGGGCTCTCATAGACGGTGGGTCAGATTGATTTCTGGAGAGGCTGGCAAGGTTACAAGTCCTTTGGTGCTGGAATGCCCCAGATCGATTCCGCTGCCGGTCTCTCATAGACGGTGGGTCAGGTTGATCGCTGGAGAGACTGTCAAGGTTACAAGTCCTTTGGTGCTGGAATGCCCCAGATCGATTCCGCTGCCGAGATCTCATAGACGGTGGGTCAGGTTGATCTCTGAAGAGGCTGGCAAGGTTACAAGTCCTTTGGTGCTGGAATTGTAACACCATCCCTGTTACATAGCATATAACAGTAGGTCCGGCCGGGACCCCACGCCATATGAAATGAACAGAAGAGCGCGTTACTAAAATTAGTGTCTAAACAGTTACAAATATAACTATCTCAGCATCAGAGTCGCATAACGGAAGCATATTTATTTTTATTTAAAACCAGTTCATAACAAGTCCACTTTACAACTAGGAATGAAATAAAATAAGAGTTATTTACATTATTTGTTTACATCAAAAAGGTGGCTTCCAGACATCGGCACGCAGGCCGGCCACACATGAACAAAAGTAAACAAAAGCTTTGGCCTTCAAGGGCCAGCACAGCATAGCAGCAGGGGCTTCAGCCCACTATCTCCCGCTAGACTCACCGGGACCTGTATAAGCAAATCCACCAATTAGTGGGAAAACAAGCAACCGGCCAGCTTTAGCTGACCAAGATTTATAACGACCCCGCCCCACACTCGGGGCGGCGGTGCTCCTTCCCTGCAAGTAAGAGTCAGCAGCATATATATCCGCAAACAACACCAACGGAGGCAAACCAAGCCACCCGCTTCGTGCTCTCAAGGCACACTTTGGCATACTCCCTGAGTTACGCCCTTACGCTAAGTCCTATTTCAACTTAGACAAGCAAATTGAGCTAGCCCGTAAACGAAGTTACGACACTCTTCCATAGCCCGGTGCAACGAGGGGCGACTCTACACCACCACTATAGGGGGTTTGGTTCAGCTAGGCCCGTGCTCAATCATCGCGATATATGCGATACGAGTAAGCTTCACCCAATACCCATTTCTTAAAGCTGGGGTTTGCAAGTTCCACAGCTTTGCTTGCTACACATCCAAATTCCAGGACTTTAGGTAGCACGGAAGCACACACATTGTGCTGGGCGCTATCGTCGGCGCTAACGCTAGCGCCCGGCGCTAGCAACAAAACTTAGTTCTGCCCGGCACTGGTAACAGAAATCTGTACTGCCACTTCTGGGAAACCACCTCCAGACATCAACACAGGTAGCTCACCTGGAGCTACCGCCGGCGCTAACGCTAGCGCCCGGCGCTAGTGACAGAACTCAGTTCTGCCACCAAATTTCGGGTACAGCCTGGGAAACACCTCCAGGTCCTATTTTCTGTACAACAACAGTCACATGACCCGAATCATAACACGTACACGGAATTGTTTCCGGCACTTTACACGCACTAATCATCACCAATCCGGCTCGACCTGTCCGGATGGGCTTCACACAGCATGCCTATGTCCGTAATACCGTTTCGGACTCTATATGCAATTTGTGGGGAAATCACTTCAACCCACCTGAATAGCTGATCTACTAATTAGTAGAAGTATTCCAAAATGCATGCAAATCAAAGGACGTAATGTCCAAGGATTAGGGAGGAGAATTGTTACCCTTGTAGGCCGTTTCGGTGCCATAGAAGTGAGAGGTGGATGGCTGGAATCCGCGGTGGCACACGCACGCACACGATTCTTCACTAATCGCCCTCCTAGCACGATGAAATCTCAACTTCAAAGGCTCTCCCTCCTTTCTCCCAGCTCTCTGCCCTCGACACTTGAGAGAAAAATGGCTGAAAAGTCGGGATTGAGGTTATTTAAGATTTAGAGCTACCGCCGGCGCTAGTGGCTAGCGCCTGGCGCTAGCCCTGAGTCGGTACCGCTAAGAGACGCTATCGCCGGCGCTATCGCTAGCGCCTGGCGTTAGCTCATCTGTTTCAGTCTGCTCCATTTCTCGGGAGTTCTCGGAACCATTTCTCTGGATTTCTCGGGACCATTTCTCGGGAGTTCTCAGAACGCTACCGCCGGTGCTATCGCTAGCGCCTGGCGCTAGCTCCCTAATTTCAGCTCATGCTCATTTTTGGTATTTTGGGTGCACATGCCATTTGGGGTCTTACAATTCTTCCCCCCTTAAATGAATTTCGTCCCGAAATTCTAACAGTGCAAATAATCAAAACGATACAAAATACAATGTGTACCTTAAAGGAACAGCTCGGGGAACTCCTCACGCATAGTTTGCTCGCGCTCCCATGTAAGTTCCTCACGACCGCAGTTGTTCCAGCGGACTTTGACCATCTTGATCAATTTATTCCGTAGTTGTTTGACCTCAGTGTCTTCGATGCTAATAGGTATGACCTTTGTCTTCAACCCATCATCGACCGGCACCTGAGTAGCCACAAGCACTTGGCTAGGCTCTGGTACAGCTTTCCTCAATACTGATATGTGGAACACATCGTGAAGACTACTCAACTCAGTCGAAAGAGCGAGTCGATAGGCAGCTTCGCCAACACGTTCCAATATCTCAAACGGTCCAGGTATCTTGGACTCAGCTTTTTCAAGCGCCGAATCTGGGACACACACTTGAAAGGTTTGATCTTGAGATAAACCCAGTCGCCCACGGCGAACTCGACGTTTCTGTGCTTGGCATTGTAGTATTTCGCCTGCCTATCTTGCGCAATTAACAATCTCTCACAGATTGTTTGAATAGCCGCATTTGCCTCTTCGACTTCCTTTCGCTTAAACAGCTTCGTTTCACCTGTCTCCGCCCAAGATAAGGGAGTGCGGCAAGCTCTACCATAGAGGGCCTCAAAGGGTGTCATCTTTATACTTGCCTGATAGCTGTTATTGTAAGCGAATTCGATCATGAATAGATGATCTTCCCACTTTTTACCGAAGTCCAGGACGCACATTCGGAGCATATCCTCCAGAGTTCTGTTCGTACGTTCAGTCTGTCCATCCGTCTGAGGGTGGAAGGCAGTGCTAAACTTCAGCTTTGTACCTAACAACTGGTGGATTTGCCTCCAATCCTTCGAAGTGAAGCGCCCATCTCGGTCACTGACGATGCTACGGGGCACACCGTGCAATCGTACGATGCTATCAACATAAAGTTTTGCTAACTTTTCAACTGAATCGTCCTTCCGGTTTGGAATAAAGTGGGCTACCTTTGTCAAGCGATCCACGATCACTCATACGGCATCATTCCCACTCTGTGATCTCGGCAAACCGTGCACGAAATCCATCAAAATGTCATCAAATTTCCATTCCGGTATAGGCAACGACTTCAGAAAACCTCCAGGTTTCTGGCATTCCGCCTTCACCAGTGCGCAAGTTTTGCATTTTGCCACGTACAAGGCGATGTCTTTCTTTAATCCCGGCCACCAAAACAGCTTTTTCATGTCTTGGTACATTTTTGTGCTCCCTGGGTGAATTGAGTATTTGGTAAAATGGGCTTCGTACATCAATTCCTCCCGCAACTTACCTACATTTGGGAGGCACAACCGACCGTCTTTCCACATCAGACCGTCGTCTACCACAAACTCTGCAGCAGTCCCTTCCCCAGACTCTGCTAAATAGCGTTGCATGCTTGAATCAAGCTCCAGGGCCTGTCGTATTCTGTCCGCGAGGTCATACTGCACCTCCGTCCAGTTTAAGCACGCATTCGCACTAGAACTCCTCTCTACACAGGAGATCTCCAAGGTTTCCAAGTACCTGATCAGACGTGGATCATACAACTGAATCCAGTTGGCCTGTGCATAAGCCCTTCAGCTCAAAGCATCTGCGACTACATTTCCCTTCCCGGGAGTATAGTGTATATCAAAAGTGTAGTCCCCCAGGAACTCCATCCACCTTCACTGTCGCATGTTGAGATCCTTCTGATTTAGCAAATAATTAAGGCTCTTATGGTCTGTAAAGATGTCAACCTTCACACCATATAAATAGTGCCGCCACAGCTTTAGAGCGAAAATCACGGCCGCCAATTCCAAGTCGTGGACCGGATAATTCCGCTCATGTACTTTCAACTGACGAGAGCCATAAGCTATTACTTGACCGTGCTGAAGAAGTACGCAGCCTAAGCCGCTCCCTGACGCATCACTGTAAATTTCATAACCCTCTGCACCAGATGATAAACACAAAATTGGTGCTGTGGTCAGACGCCTCTTTAATTCCTCAAAAGCCTGTGCACACTCTGGTGACCAAACAAACTTCTGATCCTTCCTCGTTAAGGTGGGGAGAGGTAGAGCGATCCATGAAAAGTTCTCCATGAAGCGCCGATAGTAGCCGGCAAGTCCAAGGAAACTCCTGACTTCCGCTACTGTTGCCAAAACGGGCCACTTCTGGATTGCATCGATCTTTGCTGGATCCACTGCAATACCCTCGCCACTAACAACGTGACCAAGGAACGCCACTGAGGCTAGCCAGAACTCGCACTTAGCGAACTTGGCATAAAGTTGACTACGTCGAAGGGTTTCCAAAACTTCGCGTAAATGTATCGCGTGCTCTTCTTCAGACTGAGAGTACACCAAGATATCATCAATGAAGACAATGATAAACCGATCAAGGCACTCTTGAAAGGTCCTATTCATCAGATCCATAAATACTGACGGTGCATTCATCAATCCAAACGACATCACTGTAAACTCGTAATGTCCGTAGCGAGTACTGAATGCTGTCTTAGGGGTATCACAATCCCGAATTCGTAACTGGTAATAGCCGGACTTGAGATCCAACTTTGAATATACCGTTGACCCAACTAGCTGATCGAATAAGTCATCGATTCGAGGAATCGGATATTTGTTCTTCTCGGACAGCTTGTTCAATTCTAGGTAGTCAATGCATAGACACAGGCTTCCGTCCTTCTTCACAAAAAGGACCAGAGCACCCCAAGGGGAGGTACTTGGATGTATATAACCCTGCTCTAGCAACTCCTGTAATTGAACTTTCAATTCCGCCATCTCCTTTGGCGCAATTCGGTACGGAGAGCGTGAAACAGGTTTGGCACCTGGCACCAGCTCTATAGTGAAGTCAATCTCTCGCTGAGGTGGCGCCCCAGGAAGATCTTTCGGAAACACATCTGGATACTCTGAAATCACAGGAACAACACTCAAACTGGGTTGAGGCTTTGCAGCCCCCACTAGCACAACACATAACTCTGCACCTTGCCGAACCGCCTTGACCACTTAGACAGCAGACATCGGTGTCTTACTCGATCCACGGAAACCAGCAAACGTAGTTGTACGTTCGGTATTCCGCCCCAGTGTGACCTCCTTAGATGTGCAATCAATGTAGGCCTGCTGCGCTGACAGCCAGTCCATACCAAAGATTACATCGAATTCCGAAAGCGGGAGTATCAGTGCTTCCAAATCAAAGTCTTGACTCCCTATTCGTATCACACAACCTCGATCCGCGCGCATCGAACACCCATTGGGTAGCATCACATCTAATCGTTCCTGACTAAACGACGAAGGCACTCCAAGTTGTTGTATGAAGGCCTCCGATATAAAGGAATGTGAAGCACCCGTATCAAATAGTGCTCTCGCCGGATAATTAAAGATCATGACAAAGCCTAGGACATCAATGGTTACCAAGCAATGTATAAGGTATGAAGTATAAAAAGCAACAAAAGCTATATACTATCGCATACTAGTCACCACATCGTTCTGTTTGATGGCCTCCTGTTGGCCAAGGTTGTAAACTCTAGGCTGGGCTGGAGCAGCGTGGGATGCGGTCGACTCTGCCGCCTTTCCTTTCTCTGCTGCATAGGCCGCAACTAGCCTCTTCCCACTACGACATTCACGAGCAAAGTGCCCCGGTCTGCCGCAGTTGTAACAGGTGAGTGGACCTCGCCCAGTCACTCCTAATGCTGAAGATTGAGCTGACCCAGATGGTCGCGCTCCTTTCTTCCACTTGCCTTGCCCCGACTTTGCCAAGCTCGATACTTTGAACTCTGGCTTGACTACTGCTAGCTCCTTTCTACTGTGGGACCGTTTCATGTCTTTCTCTAAAGAACGAGCTGAGTTGACCAGGGTCATAAACCCTTGCGTCATTGGCCCCATCAGAAGAAACCGCAACTCCTCTCGCAAGCCTTCGTAAAACCGATTTGTCTTACGCGCTTCATCCGCAAAGGTCGCGCCTGCATAGCGACCCAACCGTGTAAACTCATGAAGATAATCATCGATAGTACGATCACCCTGAGGCAGACGGTTGAACTGATTTTCCATTTCTATCTGTTGGGCCTGTGGCAGATATCGCGCCAAGAACAGTCTAGAAAACTCATCAAAAGAGATATCGGTCAGCTGCCTTCCCGCTAGTTGATGTATCTCCAACTCATCCCACCACAGCTGCGCCTCCCCATCTAGTAGTAAGGTTGCCAATATCACTTTTTGTCCTTCCTCCGTGTCCGTGGCCTTCAAGGTTTTGCGCACCTTTGACAGCCAATCCTCTGCTTGCGTCGGGGTTCCTGCCCCCGTGAACGTAGGAGGGTGGAAACTCAAAAAGTATTGCAGCTGTTGATCTGGAGCTCTTCATGCCCTCAACAGCACTGTCCTTTCTACCGCAGGTTCGGCTGCTGGAGCCTGCACCGGAACCGCTCCCGGATTAGGAGGCTGTCCAGGGACATGCCCTCCTGGTTGCGCCGTGAACATCGCAAAGACTGCCTCAGCGATCATCCTTACGGTTTCAGCCGAAGGAGGAGTCGGCACCAGAGTTGGTGCACTGCTTGCAGTCGAACGAGGGGGTCGAGAAGGCCCCGCTCCACTCCCAGTCGCCTATATATGTACCCAAAACATAATTAGCAACTACGAGATAGCATAACGCAAGAAAGGAACACAGAAGTTCCATCTGAATGCTACACATATACATGTAATTCATTCCCAAAGTGGACAATTACTGGTTATTTATATGATTTAAAGGCGATGCACACACGTGCTCACCACCCCTTAAAAGAATTCGACCACGAATTCAGACGGAAAGGGATCGAGACACGTAGCTGATACCAATTTGTAACATCCTCCCTGTTACATAGCATATAACAGTAGGTCCGGCCGGGACCCCACGCCATATGAAATGAACAGAAGAGCGAGTTACTAAAATTAGTGTCTAAACAGTTACAAATATAACTATCTCAGCATCAGAGTCGCATAACGGAAGCATATTTATTTTTATTTAAAACCAGTTCATAACAAGTCCATTTTACAACTAGGAATGAAATAAAACAAGGGTTATTTACATTATTTGTTTACATCAAAAAGGTGGCTTCCAGACATCGGCACGCAGGCCGGCCACACATGAACAAAAGTAAACAAAAGCTTTGTCCTTCAAGGGCCAGCACAGCACAGCAGCAGGGGCTTCAGCCCGCTATCTCCCGCTAGACTCACCGGGACCGGTCAGCTTTAGCTGACCAAGATTTATAACGACCCCGCCCCACACTCGGGGCGGCGGTGCTCCTTCCCTGCAAGTAAGAGTCAGCAGCATATATATATATCCGCAAACAACACCAACGGAGGCAAACCAAGCCACCCGCTTCGTGCTCTCAAGGCACACTTTGGCATACTCCCTGAGTTACGCCCTTACGCTAAGTCCTATTTCAACTTAGACAAGCAAATTGAGCTAGCCCGTAAACGAAGTTACGGCACTCTTCCATATCCCGGTGCAACGAGGGGCGACCTCTACACCACCACTATAGGGGGTTTGGTTCAGCTAGGCCCGTGCTCAATCATCGCGATATATGCGATACGAGTAAGCTTCACCCAATACCCATTTCTTAAAGCTGGGGTTTGCAAGTTCCACAGCTTTGCCTGCTACACATCCAAATTCCAGGACTTTAGGTAGCACAGAAGCACACACATTGTGCTGGGCGCTATCGCCGGCGCTAACGCTAGCGCCCGGCGCTAGCAACAGAACTTAGTTCTGCCCGGCACTGGTAACAGAAATCTGTACTGCCACTTCTGGGAAACCACCTCCAGACATCAACACTGGTAGCTCACCTGGAGCTACCGCCGGCGCTAACGCTAGCGCCCGGCGCTAGTGACAGAACTCAGTTCTGCCACCAAATTTTGGGTACAGCCTGGGAAACACCTCCAGGTCCTATTTTCTGTACAACAACAGTCACATGACCCGAATCACAACACGTACACGGAATTGTTTTCGGCACTTTACACGCACTAATCATCACCAATCCGGCTCGACCTATCCGGATGGGCTTCACACAGCATGCCTATGTCCGTAATACCGTTTCAGACTCTATATGCAATTTGTGGGGAAATCACTTCAACCCACCGGAATAGCCGATCTACTAATTAGTAGAAGTATTCCAAAACGCATGCAAATCAAAGGACGTACATGTCCAAGGATTAGGTAGGAGAATCGTTACCCTTGTAGGCCGTTTCGGTGCCATAGAAGTGAGAGGTGGATGGCTGGAATCCGCGGTGGCACACGCACGCACACGATTCTTCACTAATCTCCCTCCTGGCAAGATGAAATCTCAACTCCAAAGGCTCTCCCTCCTTTCTCCCAGCTCTCTGCCCTCAGCACTTGAGAGAAAAATGGCTGAAAAGTCAGGATTGAGGTTATTTAAGATTTAGAGCTACCGCCGGCGCTAGTGGCTAGCGCCCGGCGCTAGCCCTGAGTCGGTACTGCTAAGAGACGCTACCGCCGGCGCTATCGCTAGCGCCTGGCGTTAGCTCATCTGTTTCAGTCTGCTCCATTTCTTGGGAGTTCTCGGAACCATTTCTCGGGATTTCTCGGGACCATTTCTCGGGAGTTCTCGGAACGCTATCGCTAGCGCCTGGCGCTAGCTCCCTAATTTCAGCTCATGCTCATTTTTGGTATTTGGGGTGCACATGCCATTTAGGGTCTTACAGGAATGCCCCAGATCGATTCCGCTGTCGGGCTCTCATAGACGGTGGGTCAGGTTGATCTCTGGAGAGGCTGGCAAGGTTACAAGTCCTTTGGTGCTGGAATGCCCCAGATCGATTCCGCTGTCGGGCTCTCATAGACGGTGGGTCAGGTTGATCTCTGGAGAGGCTAGCAAGTTATCAAGTCCTTTTGTGCTGGAATGCCCCAGATCGATTCCGTTGCCGGGCTCTCATAGACAGTGGGTCAGGTTGATCTCTGGAGGGGATGGCAAGTTATTCGTGCTAAGGGTCTCGACTAGTGAAATCTCTCTAATCGAGGCGAACCCAGAGGCTCTCTCGCGTAAAAACAAAAACCTGCGACAGATGAAATGAACCTAAGTCCAAAGGTAGAAATGGGGTTGTGGAGTACGGTGGTTGCTAACCTCATAACCATCGCCGTAAAGAAATGTGCGAGCGCGAGCCTGATTAAACGCCGAAATTTGGAAACAAAGGCGGGATGACAAAATGCATCCGCACGAGCATGAACATAAGTGCGAGTGCGAGTAATAAAATAAGGCGGGAAAGACATTTGACAGATATACAGACAGCTCTTTCGTTGGTCAAAAAGCATTATCGTCAACGGCGAACTCGCCGACCAAAACAGGAATTTTACACTGGAAAAACTGCCCGCTGCAGAATCCTTCGCTCGCTCTCGCGGTCTTCCGACCGTAACTCACCCCATACACAAAAATAGGCGAGAGCGAACATTACGAGCGCCGCGCCAATAACGAAGGGAGCGAGAGAAACGAATAAGGGAAAAATACACACAGAAACAGCAAGCGAGTGACGGGTGAAAAATATACACCCTTTCTATTTTCTGTCCAAAAGTTTTACAAAGTTCCGTGGCGTTCTCACCAACCAAAAACAAAAGTCAAAGGAAAACAAAAACATCAAAAAATCACGACTCATCCGCGGATTGCTCGCCCTCGCTCCTCTTAGAGGGTGTGGTAGGCAGGAACATCTCCGGGATCAAGTCCTCCAAGGTGAGCTCCGCCGCCTCCGCAGTAAGTAGGCCAGACCGCTTGAGGGTGCAGAAGGCGAATGTCGCCGCATGAAGCGCTCCCTCCCGCATATCTGTCTTATGCTCCAACCGTTTGGCCCTCAACGACCCGGGATTGGGCGGGAGAGCATCCCGCACCAGGTCGCGGTTCATGGTCTTCAACCCTTCTACTTGGTGCGTCAGGTCGGTGTTGCGAGCAAGGAGCTCGCTGGCAGTCTCGGCATCCTGCAAGAAAAAGTTTTAGGCGCGAGTATGGGAGGATAAGATAGGGTAGACGAAGGAACAAAATTCACCATCCCACCCTGGAGGCTGGCGACGAGGTCGTCCGAGATGTTCAGTTTTTCCTTGAGGTCGGCCACCTCCATGGTCGCATCTTTCAAATCTGCTCGAAGAGTCTCGGGGCTCTTCTCCTCCCTCGGACATGCGACCTCTTTCGCAGCGACCCTCAGCTCGCGCATAAGCTCTTATGAATACCTCTCCAGCTAGAAGTTGCGCCGACCCAGCATGTGAGCGAGCTCCAGAGAGCGGAGTTGGGACCACGCGCTCTCATGAGCGAGTATCCGAGAGGACATCTTATTGAACTCTTTCGCGTCCTCCCGCCCGTAAAGGCCGAAGGACAGGGCGAAAGCGTCGCCACCAACCGTATTCTCCTCCACCCAAGAGGGGAGGAGAGTTCATATCAAGGCCCGGTTGGTCTTCTCGTCCCAGACCAACAGGGGCGCGCCGGCCTCGTCCAGATGCTTAACCCCCAAGCCGTAGTTCCGGTGGCGTGCCGGGTCAGGCACCTTCGAGGTGTCGGCCACCACCGTAGAGGGCTCGCTGGACACCTTCTCCTGGGGCCGGGTCACTGGGTGACCTCCCACGGACGGGACCTTGAGGACCTCCTTCCCCTTAGTCGGAAGAAGCACCTTCGGTTTCTTGGGGGGAGGAGGTAGAGACTTCGACTCGCGGCTCGCAGGAGCCGGCCGCTTAAGAGAGGCCGGGGTCGAAGCAGGGACCGACTCTCGGCAGAGCTCGGCGGCGGAGGTGGCAAGCTGAAGAGCAGAAGGGGTATGCCCTACCTTCGCGTGAGGGGGGGTTGAGCGGGAGGTCTCGCTCTCCTGCGAGTAAGGGGTAACACAAGTCAAGAAGAGAAGAAATAATACAAGAGTTAGCAGAGCGAACGTGAGCCAAACCTGCTCCGGGAGGCACGGGAAGAAGCGAGTCGACGTTTCTCCTGAGGTAGACCACCTCAAAGTTGGTCGACATGCGCTTGAAGAGATCGTCCTCATGGCCGCCGAGCGTCGGGGGGTTGTAGGTGGCATTGGATCGCTGGATGGGCGAGAAGGGCACATTGTCGAATGGGCCCTTCACGATGACGAACTTTTGGGGCCAATAATGGCTCTTGTTGACCGTCTCCTGGACTTTGGCGTGGCTGCTCGCGAAAAAAGTAGTCTCGTCCTTGTTTGCCCTAAAGGAGAACAACTTGCGGAAGACGGGTAGGCTGAACTCTATCCTCTCCTCTCGCAAGTAGCACGCGAAGGCTACCATCATGGCCACGACGTTGGGGGTCAACTGACCCGGGATCATGCCAAAATATTTGAGTATCTGAAAAAGTTCACAACGAATTGTCAAACGAAAACCACACACGAGTGTGCAATGGAAAGGCGAAAGGGAGTAGCGAGTACCTGGCTAATCTCTGGCCAGAAGGGCAATCGCAAGCCCGCCTCAAAATGAGCTACCGGAATGGCAAGCTCATCCGCGAAGGTAAAGTTTATCGCGTCCTCGTCCGTAGGCAGCCGGGCTACGAATCCGGGCGAAATATAATTCGCCACAACCAGGTGATGCTCGCTCTCCGTGAGCGAGCAGTTAAGAAAAATATGCTCGAGAAAAGACCCCGCACACTTAGCCCGGCCTTCGGCGTCTGCGTTATCACCACCCATGGGTTTCCTGCAAGAACAGAGAAGCGAGCACAGAGAGAGAGAAGGTGGCGAGAGCGAGGAGGCAAAGACCGAGAAGGGAGAAGACGATCAGATTGGTGGTTAGCCATAAATGCCCGCCCTATTTATAGAAAACTAAGGCAGTGGGGAGTTATCAAAGCGCCGGAGGGTGCAGATAGCAAAAGCGCGTCATGATGTACCTCGAAATGAGAGCCTCCCTCTCTCACACTCGCTCGCGACAACCCAAAAATATTGACACAAACGATAGAAGTAACGCTGCGAGTAAAGGGACGCGAGCCCTTGCAGGGTAGGCGAGCCCTCGCGGATCACGTGCTCGAACGATAAGAGGCAGAGGACTAAGTTGGAAGCGCGTATTGTCCGCTAGGCATACATGAGCGCGACTAGAGCAACATAATATATGAATGAAAAGAAAAGGCAAAAACAATATAGCACAAACCCAAATAAGAAGAGCTCGCTAGTACGGGCGAGAAGTATTCGGATCGCCACTACGGCACAAATCGTCCAGTTACCATGAAACAAGAGAAATTATTTAGAAAAAGAACGCGAGTACGGAGGGAGGGGGAGGGGGATCAATATTGGATCCATTTCCATCGGCCCCTTCCTCGCACCCCAAACTAGGCGGTCTCCTAGGGTAATGATACGCTTCGGTAGCACGGAGATCTTGCTGAATCAAGGGAGCATGGTCTCTCGCTCGCGCGAGGTGTACCCCCGGGTAAGTAACCTCCTCGCAAGAATCTTGTAGTAGTTCGGCTTGGAGCCGAGCGCATTCATCCCCCAGCGAGGCAATCTACTCCTCAGCCGCCTCCCTGTCTCTCTTCACCTGACTGAACAGGTTTTGCAACATCCGCCCCAGTTTCTGAAAGAGCTCTGAGGTCTGCCTCTTCATCATCACCGGATCTAGCGGATCGCCGAGGAAGGCGTCGATCTCTTCCGGCAAAGGGAGGGGCGACAGCTCCTCTTCCCCCGAGTCAAAGTCGCTGGAACTCTCGGTAGGACCTGCGAGAGGAGGAAGATGTCAGAAAGAAGAAAAAGATCGATAGCTAACTGGTTCGGGCTAATCGGGCGGGCCGGAAGTCGCCTTACCCTGATGAGCACGAGAAGAGTTGGGCCGCCCCTAGAAGGGAGTCCCGAGGGGAAGGGTCATCGATTTACCTAAGCCTGAGAGGCGAAGTTCGAGGACCTCACCCTGTACGGCGTCCGAAAGCGAATTCTCAGGATTCGTTCGGTCCAGAAGAGTGTACCCCGGGACAGGAATATTTGACTTTGGAGGAAGTTGCGAGAGCGAAGGGACGGCTCGTCCTTCGGGAGTCGCAAGAGGAGACCCTGCGAGAGACAGGGTCACGGGGGCAACACGGCGAGTTCATCAAAAATGGTGCGAGAAGGCTTACGGTGCTGAGGAGAAGACGAGCGAAGGACAGGGACGCTCAAGTCCGGGATCTCCACGCCGCCCCACCCCCCCCCCCCCGAGGGATAGCAGGGCGAGCGTCCGCTCGGATTTTGTCTGTCAGGTTCCCGGATAGAAGCGAAGCCTGAAAGGAAAAAAGTGTATATCAGAAGGCAAAGGAGGTGGGTCAGCTCGCCGACCCGAGTACCTGATTTGCGAGTAGAAGGTCAGGATCTAGAGCCAAGGATCCATCTTTCCCGCTCTGGCGTTGGACCGGTTTTGCTTTTAGCATTCTTGGGGAAGATGGCTTTGGGGCCCAAGGAGCGGGCTTAGTGAGGGTCGCGTGCTCAAAAGCTCGCGCTGTGTCAATGCAAGCCCGGGTCTCTTCAGAAATAGGCATCCTCAAACAGCTACAGTACGGAGCAGCGAGAATTGGTGGAGGAAGAAGAGGGGAGCCCATCGACTATGATCGATGATATTTATAGCAGGGAGGCTGGGCCCCACCAAAAGATTCCTTCCAGGTCAGCATCAGTCCAGCGAATGCCGAGTGTTGGATGATTCTTTGCGAGTTTAGCTTAAGACTCGCGAAGAGCATGGATTGCGTACAACCTCGGGTTCACCTCGAGGGAGCGGACAAGCCAGGAGCGATCCCACCTACGTGAGAGAGAACAGCGGGCGGGGGCGCTCACAAACTGCTCGTGTATGCTGCTCCCCGCGCAGCGCTTCAAGAACTACTCGGCATCAGTGCCTCGAGGACCACTCACGGCGAAAGCCACACGAGGGCGAATGGGCCAGGGACGCGAGTGGCGCTGTGTAACCCCGGTATTCGCCAGGAGATGGACATAGATGAAACTCGTTCTGCGCTCAACGAACGCCGAGTTTAAGCTGAGGTCGACGAACTCCGCTCGGCACCCGACGAAATTTGTTATGCGTTCGATGAACGCCGAGTTTCAGCTGAGGTTAACGAACTCCGCTCGGCGCCCGACGAAATTCGTTCTACGTTCGATGAACGGCACCTTTGAATCTGTCTCAGCGGTTAGGCTGAGAAGATCAGTCGTCTCAGCGGCCACTTCCGTCCCGTATCGGCGGATCCGCTGGGACAGAGTTGTCTCAGCGGTTTTCCTCCATCTGCAGCTCAGCTCGACGGGTTCGATCCTCCATCCAATTCAGTGCTCACACGAGGCCGAGGGGAGCTCGCAGGAAGGTATGCAAAACCCGGCCTCGGCAGATGTCGACGGAAGAGGCGCGAGCGGGGCTTTCACAGAACACTCGCCTAAAAGGGGCTACAAATCCAACAGGCGATAGAGATAACAAGGAAGGCGAGCCAGCCTCAAGGGTCGCTCGCAGGAAGGCAGGCGAGCCGGGCACTCGCCGACCGTTCGCGAGAGGCCGGACGAGCCAGGTTTTTTCCCAAGTTCCTGTGTTCGATGAACTCATCTCGGTGTTCGACGAAGTTCATCCTGCGATCGACGAACGTCACATCCTGCGTTCGACGAACCCGACTCAAATGATTCAAACTTCAGTTCGACGAAATTATTTTTCAACCCGGCGAGCTTAATCTTCCGACCAGTTCAGCGGACTCTCACAGGGTCGAGGGAAGCTCGCAGGAAGGCACACGAAACCCGACCTCGGTGGGGGTTGCCGAGAGGGAAGTGGGCGGAGCCTTCGCAGAGCGTTCACCTAAAGGGGGGTTCGCGAGCCATACTCGCGAGGAGACTCGCAGGAGTTCTCGCAAGTAACCTTCGCGCAGGCCATTTGCCTATAGGCTAAGGAGGAGAAATTACCCCTCTACCCCTGGTGGTCTGCCGTTAGTCTCATCAAACAGCGGAGTTTGGCTGTTAGCAGGCCAAATTGGGGTGCGCTCAGTAAAATCAAAAGGCAGAATTCCGCTATTAACAGGCCACGAGTAAAAAACTATAAATAGACCTTAAAGTGCACCTTGGGAGAGGATTCCGATCTCAGTTCTCTGAGCTTCTCCTTCCCTCGGTTACTTTGGTTCAGCTCTCTAGCTCTCCAAGGTGCCCAAGTCTCAGCTTTGGCTTGGGAGGGGAAGCGCTCAACGATCTTCCGGGTTTGTGGTGGGACCTCCTCGTTGTGACTAAGGTCTTAGTCTGTTTTCGAGTCCCCAGTCTGCTCCTTCCGAGGGACTAGTAAGCGTTAGCTGCCCCTCAACTTGTTGAGGGCCCGAGCTTCACAAGAGATCGAGAAATCGGTTTCAACACTAACGGTCGATGAAGATTGTTGTTGTTTCTTCTTCTTCCACGTGGGTGTACTTACTTTGCTTGATGATTCTGGACTGAATCCTTCTTTGAAGCGTTTCTTAAACATTTCAGATCGGCGCTGCCTCTTCTCGGCATCCAATTCAACCATTCTGGCTTTTTCCACTAGAACTGCATAATCTGTAATATCAAATGGAACAACTACTGCGCAGATATCATCTCGCAAGCCCTCCTGAAAATGCAAGCATCTGACCTCTTCTGTTGCCACGGCTGACTCAGAATAATAAGCTAAACTAGCGAATTCCGCCACATACTGCGGAACTGAGCGATATCCTTGCACTAAACGCAAGAATCTTTCCTGGAGTTGTCTCTTTTCAGTCCTTCGCACGAACCACTTCATGAACTCACCAGTAAATTCTTTCCACGTTACATTCTCCAAGCCCTTAGCAGCAAATTTTCCTTTCATCATGTTTATCCACGAGCACTTTGCCTCACCATCTAGCAAAAAGACAACTAATTCTACTTTCCGCTCTGCTGGGCACCATATCGCTTCAATTGTAGTCTCGATCCGCAAAATCCAGTCCTCGGTCTCTATCTGCGAAAGACCTCCACAGAAGGTTGGCGGCTTTAAATCCAGAAATGGCCTCAAATCCGTATCAACTAGTGTTGGGGGAGGCACAGCTGGCACAACCGGTGTTGGAGGAGGAATAGCTGGCACAACCGGTGCAGCTATAGGAGGAGTATCTCGTACCAATCTAATAGCCTCCACAATGGCCTGAGTTATATCTGCTATTTGAAGTGGGGCAGCTTTATGCCCATTATCACTTTCTCCAGACATAGCTTCCCTGACAAATCCAGGTTCCTCTTGACCCTCTCGGATTCTACGACTCGAGTATACTTGAAGGGGTTCCTGAAAACAAGACATCGGTATATGAACATCAAAGTAACATTATGTCCTTCAATTGGTACTCTTTGCATTACTCGACATGTGAAAAACTTAGCTCTGATACCACTTAATTATAACGACCCGAAGTCCGCCACAATTTAAAACTTTCTTTTCTTTGTGAGCAGGTTTTACACAAATAAATGATGCAGCTAAGCGGATCATAGGAGTGGTACCAGTAAAAGACATAAAAGCACTTTTATTCATTATCATAATATACATCATGTTCATGCTTGCAGGGAAAGCCAAAAATATAACAGTACATAACAAACTGAAATGTACAATACTGAAATACATTCTAACCCAAGGTCTTGACATATCTTCCCTTTGTTTCCTTTCTGCCTCCACAGGTCTCCTCCTAGCGGGGCCTAGCATGCTGGCGGTCTGATCCTAAAAAGAATATTAACATCCAATTAGTTTTAGAAAACTAAGTGAGTTCCTTACCTCTTCGACCGCCCTACAGGCAAACACGAAGAGTCAGCTATAACAGGCAGTTATATATATCTGTAAAACTATATGAACATGAAAGTAGACAGGTAAAGTAAACTGGGGTACAGAAATAAATAATTTCTGTTATTTCAATTCTTATATCTTAATTATAGTTCATTTTCATGTTCAATTATCTTTCTTTTCTTTCTCTCGAAATACTGAGGGTCATTCTCAATCAAATATATGGCCCATCAAATCAATGTTCATTCTAGGGCGCTCAACCACGCAACAGGCTCTCATGCCTCCTAAATTAGACATCAATTTTTGTCGGAGATATACCCCTCCACTGGGTGTAGGAGTCTGAAGCTTACCCTCCCCCCCTACTAGGCTGATCCTTAGTGTTTCGATGCATCGACGCACTCTCTTATTCTTATTCTTATTCATTTCATTCCATCTTCAAGTCATACATATAGGAAATAATTATTTTAATTCCCCTCAGAGATTCTATCGCTTGTTAATCCATATTTAGTTTTTTAGCGATTTCATACCTTTCAGTGATTTCAAATCTTCCACATTCTATATCAAAATAATTCATATTCAGAAAAATATTCAAATGCATACGAAATCAAAGCCTTAAGGACTCACCGCAGCTTTTTCCTTTGTCCTTGTCCTTCGAAGGATTCTCGTCGAGTCTATCGTCGGACGCCATCCTCTTTAGTACCAAATAAATCATTTACTATAGGGTTGCGTCTTTAAATTGCTACGAATAGATTCCTTAAGATGGCCACAACTACGATCTCTAGGAGTTGCCTAGGAAAGTACAAGTTTATGTGACTGAAAGGGATGCGAAAAATCAGATTTTTAACTCGTAAAAAGATCAGATTTCAGCCATTTACAACTCACACAAAAACTACTACTAGCAGCCCACAAGAAGCATGAAGAGGGCAGCCAAGAGGAGTCCTCAAGAACCAACAACAAAAGTCTGCCAATACAAGCAGTAGCAGCAGTAAATGATAGAAAATAGCCACTAAAAACAGGTTCCTGAGCCCATACCATAGCCGGCCTGCCCCATAAAAAACAGCCAATAAAAAGGGCAGCCAACCACAACCAATATAAGCTATCAACATCAGCCCTATGGCATCCAACAAGATCATGGCACTGCATGAATAAAATCCCATAGCAACAAGGCAACAGTCGGCCAACAAGGGACAAGAAGAAAGCCCCCAATCATACTCAAGAGCTACAAAAATAATATTGCAGGCCAACCCTAAATCAGTCCACAAAAACATAAAAAGGAGGATGAGAGAAAGAGAAGCTCACATAGAAGGAATTTTAGTCCCAAACTGCCGGCCCTAGTCCAAAGCCAGCCAACAACTAACACCAAAAATGTAGGAGAGCGGCAGCAGCGCAAAAGGCAGCAGCGGCACAAAAGGAAGAAAGCCACAACCCTAACCAGATCTCCCAAGACTGTCGACCAAGAAGGATTCCAGCATAAGAGCAGAGCAGCAGCCAAGCAGGGGAAAGAAAAGGAAATATCACTCAAATAAGTCTCGGGAGATAAGGCAGCTACCACAAGCCACCACTTAAGGTAACAGCAATAAACCAGCAGCTGGCAAGGCAACCACCGCCTAAGCCTTAAGCTAAAGCTTAAGCTAAAAGCTTACTTAAGGATAAGATCCAGCCAGCCCATATTTTATAAGGAAGAAAATTCAAATCAGCCAACCAAGTAACCCAATCAGCTAGCCCTTACGTGTGTCAAGCTCTCAACCTCCATCAATTTGATTACAAAGCCAAACTCGATCATCCGCTGCAAAGTCAAGACGTAAAATAGAAGTTGCTCAAAATATAAAATAAATACGAAACGATCGTCGCAAAAACGTCGGATAAACTCAAATTGAAAAATTAAACTTGCGACGTCGAATCGACACTAAATCTTGTTCTCTTATTCATCATTGGGGAATATTATTTCTCTTGCTATACAATATAATATAACATGTATACATATTTAGGTTCGGTTATTACAGCCGGCCTCCCAGTCTAACCGTCTTCGTCCTCCTTCATCTCCACCTCCCTCCCTCAGCCCACCTCCCTCCCTCAGCCGCCGCGCGTTGGGTCGGAGTTAGCGGTGGCGGTCGCCCGTCGTCTCCGGTGATTCGAACATTGCTTCAGTGGAGGACATGATAGAAGGGAGCAGAGGCTTAATATAAGCATAGGGAAGAAGACATGCCAGAGTGAGGATAACTCCGTTTCAGTTATACCGGAGTGAGGATAACTTAAATAAAAAATAACTTAAATAAAAAATAATATTAGTCCGATTCAATTATACCGGAGTGAGGCCCGACCGTGTCAGGTTCCTCTCTGGTATGAGGGGGAAAAAGGGTGGAGGGAAGAGAAAGAAAAAGAGGGGGAGGAGAAGGGAAGAGGGAGAGAGGGAGTAAGAGAGAAGAGGGAAAGAAAGAAAAAAAAGGAAGGGAGGGAGAGAGGAAGTAAGAGAAATCCGTGCTTTTTGACGAACATTGCCGACCCATTGCACCTATCGTTTCCATAACCCAAATGAATCATGTGCTTTAATATCTCATCCCCACCTCGGGTTTCCCCTCCGCTCTGCTTCTCTATTTAATATATATTTTTGTCAACCAAATGAAATATAAAATAGAGTGATGTACATTCAAGAAGGTGATCAAGAGGAGAGACTATGGCCCGTTTGGCGCTGCATTTTTGCTACAGTGAGTTTGAACAAAAATGTCACTATCATAAAATGAATGTTTGACATGACCGATTACGACCACCGCCAAGAAAATAGGAGTAGTTTTGAACATAAAAGTGAATGAACCTTAGGCGAGGTCGGACGTTCACAATCGATTGTTTCTAATCACCGCGTTCATGACCACCACCGCTGTGCCAAACGGAGCATATATGCTTAAAATATCAAGGACGAACATGGAGTTCTACGTTTTGAAGGCGTAGAGGCATTTATATGCCACTGAGCAATCAAGAATTAGAGAATTTGCTTCAGAGTGACAGCTTCCTAGTGCAACAACCAGTACCACCTCTAAATTCAATAAAAAAGGTCAAAATCACATTGTTGTTAACAATTGCCTAAAAAATAGTATTGACAAAGAGAAGGGATCTACACCTATTTTTTCACCTCTTTCTTTTGTTTTAGCCTCATTCAACCAATCACTTATTCTAATTGGCACGAGAATGAAAATCTTCATGGAGCAAACAGACACTATAAGTGAAATTGATCGAATGCACTAAAGATGAAAAAAGAAACGAAAAAAAGTTTACACGAAGAAAGACACTCATCAATG
Organism: Dactylorhiza incarnata; assembly: GCA_033032865.1. NCBI lineage: Eukaryota > Viridiplantae > Streptophyta > Magnoliopsida > Asparagales > Orchidaceae > Dactylorhiza > Dactylorhiza incarnata. Next base: position 8,628,120 of record JAWHQI010000090.1, on the reverse strand, counting down.
TACTATAATTATATGAATGTATGTTTGGTATGACAATGGTTACGATCACCGCCAAGAAAAAGATTTTTCGACATACGATATGTATTTATGAAACGATCCTCAAATAAAATAAGCTTCAATTGCTCCAGTCCATAAGGCAGTCGGCGGCGAGTTCTCCATAGACGATGCGAGGTTTTTTTTTAAACATCAGTCATCTCTTCTCCAGGAGCCGAATCGAGGCTCTCAGGTTGCTGATCTGCAGTGTGATGAAGAAGATGAAAATGCTGAAATTAGAAGGTTTAATTGTCAAAACTAACAAACCTAAAATGAAGTTGAGCACTAACAGAGAAAGTCAAACAATGTTACCTGTCTGCAGTTCACAAAAAGTATTGCAAGCTCTTTTTCTTGTTATCATCCTTGACATTTTGCTTGAGCAATTATCAAGAGTCCTGTTTCACTTATTCCCCATCTCTACTACAAATCATCTCTAAAGAACCTGTCATCAACCAAACCTCTTCAAATGAATCAAATTACAGGGTAAGTTGATGACCACCAATGCCATCATTGTTGCCTTCACAGTCATCTTCCAGCAAGCCAGCCACCCTTGCCAACTTTCAAAAGGTCAACCTCTGAAATACTATTGCGATAATTGCAGTGTGAGGTGGCATGTTAAAAATAGTCTCACATCGGAATACTCATACAACCTTTTGTATTATATATATAAGGTTCTTGCCTTCTGCACTTACAACTAATTGATTTTAGGTTGAATGCATATATTACACTATCATATCTTTTTGCATGATTGAATGAATCTAAAGAGCATATGATTGATTATTGAACTATTATGGACATACGATGATAGAGAAATAGTTTATCTTGCCCAGCACATGATTCAACGTGCATTTTTACTATGATATACACAATCTTACAAGAACTGTCATTAAGATGCTACATGATTCCTATGACATGATTACTTGATACATGATTACTTGATACATGATTTTATCCTGACAATAAAATGATGCATTGTTCTTGTCATGATCCAAATTATACGTACTTGAATTGATATGATTGTGTAATGAAGCTCTGAAAATCAAACTCTTATAGAAATAGTTACTGTTTTACAAATAAACACAAACTTTGCAGGAGGCAACTGGATGGGTATGCCAATTTTCATGAATTGTAGAGAGGGGTATGAATTGTAGAGGGAGGTTGTCTAACTGAACTAATGTACATGTGAGTGATTAAGCATTTGGGTAACTTGATAGATGTTAATGGTAGTTGATATATTGAGGCTCAGAATTTTTTATGCAACCTTCTAAACTCAGAAGGTAGTTAAATTTTAATGGTCCTAGGACTTGAATTGAGTTTTTTTAGAAATAAAATTGTTTTGTAAGAAATATAGTATTGACTATTCCACTAAGGGAACAATATAATTGCGAAAGAAACTAAATTTGTTTTCCTGAAGGTACGCTTACAAAAGCTTTTGTCGAAATTTATCACAAGGCTAAAAATTTAACAGTTTGGTGGTGTCCATTATTCTATGACACAGATAATATATACAAGATTGGCAAGAACTACAAAATCATAAATACTTAAGCAAGCAAAGCTCGGTATGACAAAAGCTTTGTTTGCGCGCTGAACTAACCCTGGTAGGTTCGTCGGGGTCCGGCGACCTCGCCGATGGGCTCCGATCAGGCCGGCAGCGGCTCCAGCGGCGATGGAGAAGGGATTCCGGCGGGTGAACAGTGGAATCAGGATGGTGAACAGTGGAATCGGGATTTCATCGGGTTGGAGGGAGGGTGGATTTGAGATTTTGGCTATTTGCCCCTCATGTTTTTTATTTCTTTTTTTTTTTACATATTCTAGACTCTAGAGAGGGTTATAATAAGCATACAAGAAAATATATCGTGGTTATAAGTATCATTGCTATCAAACATTGCCCATAAAAAATACCTATATATGAAGATCATAATATATTTGGTGATGATTGGACACTATTGTAGTAATAAATGCATTATACGAATATGGAACATTTTGATGCTTGAGATTGAATTATAAATAATGTTCATGCTCATGATTTTGGAAGCTCTCCTAGAGGCAGAAGTAGGGGTGAGTTTGATATTTGGTACCAAACAATCTTATAGTTTGTAACCAACTCCAACCACAACCAAATCAACTCAATAATTCAACTTCAATTGGATTTTCAATTGAGTTTTAAAAATAAAGAGTATATTGGATCAATTTTATATACAGCAATAGGATGGTTGGGCATAGGATCTCCCGTGCAACGAACAAGTAGTAATGTCATCACACCCAATAAACAAAGTGACCATGTGCAGTCCACTAGTATTAAAAAAAACCTAGTTTTGACTATTCGCACACCAATTTCTATGAGTTATTACGCGCCTTTTGAAAATAAGTCTTATGCATTTTTAGGAAAAGTGTTCAACACAAAAATTGTAGATCTCGTCGAGATCTACAACTTTCGTGTTGAACACTTCCTAAAAATGCATGTAAAAGGCATATTTTTAAAAATTCGCTATAGTTACGATCAGGGTGACAATACGCTTTGTGCGTGCATTTTTAGGAAAAGTGTTCAACACAAAAGTTGTAGATCTCGACGAGATCTACAATTTTCGTGTTGAACACTTTTCCTAAAAATGCACGTACAAGGCTTATTATCAAAAGGCGCGTAATAACTCATAGAAATTGGTGTGCGACTAGCCAAAACTGGTGTGCTTATAACATTTCACAAAGTGCATTTTTCTATCTGCAAACCAATTTTCACATTTTATTTGAGTACGATTCTTTTTAATATTTGGAATCCTCTATTTGCAAACCAGCTCTCCTCCAGCTGGAGACCGTGGAATGCAGTCGACATCCTCCGGAGCTCGATGTCTCCATAAATATTAGATCCGTGTGCGGCGCGAATGAAAGTCTGAAGCAGCGCCCCGCTCCCATCACCGCCTACAAAAGCCGCCTTTTTTTGGTAACTCCCGACTCATCGCCGCCACCTCGAGCTCCTCTTCCGTCACCGCTGCAACGCATGTGTACGGTGAACTTTCCTCATACGATGAGGAAGTCGGCCCTTGGCTGCAGCGATAGTTGACGAGGAGGAGCGAGTGGGCTTGGAGGCGGGCCTCATCGCGCTCGCAGGTGGCAATATCGAGGAAGTGTGTAAGGTCGGCGGCGTGGGCTTCCAGACAACAGAGCTCCTCATGGGCCATGTACCCGCGGGTCGACTCCAACTCAAGCTTCGTGCAGGGGGCTTGCTGGAGCTCGACGGCTTGGGACTCATCGCTGACAGCAGTGGTATAGGTGGTGATGGGTGGTGTCCCTAAGGAGGGCCATGAGATCGGAGAGGTGGGCGGGAAGTGTCAGTCCATTTGCCCGAAAGAAGAGCAAGTGTTGATGTCGCATGCTTAAATTAGGAAGCACGTTTGTATAGTTTGTATTTTTTTTTTTTTTTAAATTTGTACTGGCAAGCAAATAACAAAATTGTAGATCCCTTTAGAATTGCCAATAGTAAAAAACTTTTACGTGAATAACAATCACCAAAGAATTGCACGTTTCTTCATACCAAAACAATTATAATTGAACCGTCCAAATTTATTTGATGGCCATATTTGAAGATCACACCACCCAAATTTTTAAATAAATTTATCAATTTTTTCGCTTTAGCCCTCCTATTTTTATATATTCATATTTTAACTCTTACGTGTCTTTTAACTTATGTTAATTACAATGGCAAAGGGCAGCCCGGTGCACAAGGCATCCCCGCGGAGCGAGGGTTTGGGGAAGGGTCCCACCACAAGGGTGAAATGGGACCCATCCCCTCACCCTCGCTCCCCGGGGATGCCTTGTGCACCGGGCTGCCCTTTGCCTTTTGCCCTTATAATTAACATGTTAAGTTAAAAGACAGGTAAGAATTTAATCAATAGTTAAGAGTTAAAATATGAATTTATAAAAATAGGAGGGCTAAAGCAAAAAACTTGATAAATTTCTTTGCAAATTTGGGTGGTCATGATCTTAAAATAGGGCAATCAAATAAATATACAATAAATTAATATTTAAGCAAAAGAAATTATATAAATATTATAATAATAAAATTAAATATTCTTCTTCGTGATGTGGGGGAGGCGACAGTATTCGGCCACCGATGTCCCGCATAATTTTAGGTGAAAAATAATTTCACAGGGGGCTACTATGCAAGAATGATTTTTAGGTACGTAAACAGTAGATGAACAGTACCGTGCAATTAAAATCAGAGCCAATGAAATACACATCAAGATGAGTGTGCACGTGATTTGATGCATCTAAAAGAAATATCGATGGCTCTGATTTCAATCGCACGGCACTGTTCATTCACGTTTTACATAAATAAAAATTTATCCGCCAGAAGGGGATAGATAGTATGCACGGCTGCTATTATTAATAAATAAGGAACATAAACTAAAATAAAATAGGAGATCGAGCAAATTTATAAGTTAAATGCTCTGGCCGGACATTTAGCTAGTGAAAGGCTGTGGACAATCTGACTACTTCGCAGCAAATTTATAAGATTTCTTGCCTAAAGATTACTGAATTTTGGGCACAACACACATACATAAAAGATTTCTTGCCTGAAGATTACTGAATTTTGGACAAAACACACATAGATAAAAGATTTCTTGCCTGAAGATTACTGAATTTTGGACACGCACTTACATAGATAAAAAGATTTCTTGCCTAAAGATTACTGAATTTTGGTTCTTAATGGAATCAATATAGTTTGAGATCAAACTCATGAATATTTTATGAATGCAGGTATACTTATGTATCAATATTGATAATCATTTGGCAAGTGGCCGTTCACAGTTCATAGTGTTAATATCTACAGCAGTATCTGCCTGAAAGTAAGGTTGATCCTAACAGAACCGGCTTTCGAATGTTTCGGCACCGAGTGAACCCAATCTCGCTGCGTATGTCCACACATCACCAATAAAGAACCGTGCTTTAGCAAGAACGAGTGAACATTTCGGAGAGCCATCTTCGATTGTTTTTTACTTGGCTTTTCTGAAGAATCAATAGCTAGCGAAAAAGAGAAAGAGAACAGTTTCAGGAATTATAACTTGAAAGCGAAATAAAGTTTCAGTCATTATACTCGGTACCTTCTTTCTTGGCAGGTTTCTTTTTCAAAAGAAATTTCCGTTCACACCCAAAAGAAACAGAAGCGATTTCTGGAGTTGGTCCATACAACTTTTCATTATCAGAATGCCAAGCAACATAGTCTGAACCACATTTGTACCTATTCAGCACCAAACTATTGAATCTGTTTCCAGGAAGCGCTTCATGGACCTACAGATCATATTAACATTAATAATGCAATAGTTGTTAGAAAAAAGTCACTCGAGTTTTAATTGACTCGGCTTCAAAATCTATTCTCCTCAACTGAAGGAAGGCTCGCTCTAAATTTGTTTGATTTAAGCTTGAAACTGGTATAACATGAGTGTGTGTGAATAGTAAACTCCCCTGCGACATTGCATGGACCTCCCCTCTATGATCTTTCTAAAATAAAGGAACTTGCTTGAATCAGCTTGAAATTGACTCAAGGCGGATCATTTTGAACTGTGAAAAATTGTCTGAGAGTTGAAATCAAAATATATTGGAATCCGATCAAAAATTAACTAAAACAGAATCATTTCAACTAAAACAGGATCATTTGGACTATGAAAACAGGTCGCTAGAGTGGATACCGAAATACACTTGAATGAAAATCAACTCAAAGAGGATAATTTTCAACAGTGAAAACTTGTCCAGAGTCAAAAATAAAATTACTTACCGGTTGGAAAGTAAAATAAAAAATGCTCATTTTGAACTGTAAAACTTTTCAATTGACAAAACAAAAACATGGTTTCGAACTTGAGGTACAGAGGTGGAAGTCCTTATTTCTCACTGCTTCTAAAATGTCTTTAAGAACAGGGTATTCATCCCAGGTGTATGCATGTGGCTGATATCCACTGTACTTCAGATCAGCAAGCCCTTCACATGCAACATAGCATGTATCCCTTGGCTGCAGACATACATTAATCTTACTTCAGTTAAACTATGCTGAGTCATTATGTAATAATTTACAAAAAATAATAATAAAGTGAAGATATACTTGTGTGTGTGCATATATCGATAAATTGGGTAAAGTACTTGTAGCACCTTTATAGTTTAGAAAAAAAGACATTTGACCTCCTATAACTTTCAAAGCGACAGTTGTATCCTCTATACTTTCAAAAGCACGACAAATAATTTAAAGTAAAAAAACGAATAAAAAATTAAATATTTGGTCGACATAAGAGATGTGTAGCCGACTGGATCGGTTCGTTTTAAACCCTAGATTATATATTAAATAAATAACAGGAACTTCAAAATATAAATAATCTTCTATTTTTTAATATTTTAAACAATGATTTGTCTTTATTTGACTAGATTATTGAAAATTAGGGGCTGCAGTCTATTTAAAAGTTATAGGGGCTGAAATATCTTTCTTATAAACTATAAGGGTGTCACAACTCACAAGTACTTTACCCTAAATTATTTTGATGGGAGCTTCAAAGAATCATTGGAGATGTGGTACAGAAGTAACTAATACAATGTTCGGTATTAAAAAGGAGAAAAATTCATGGTCAACATGATCATCATTATCAGTCTTACTATTTATGGTCTATTTGATGAATCGTCTTTTACATTCGTTCGTAATGTCAGAGATATTTAACCTAGACTTTGCAGATAATATCCAAAACAGTAAAATCTATTTTCATTTTTATCTTTAACATAATCATTTTTTACTTATAAATGGGAAATAGCAAAATTAATGAAACAAGTTTATCCAATTTCCACCAGAAAACTGTGCAGCAGTGGAGACCTATATAGTTTTGGTGTAGATACAATGAGAATTCAAATTGGGAATTCGAGCATACAAAGACTACCTCCTTGATAGCTTTAAATGTGTGCTTCTCTTCGCACTGTAGTTTCTTCTGACAATAATCTCATATCGAAAAACTATTGTGCACCTAATATACATCTCAGGTTTGTTCAACTTCAACTAATTTCTGTTAGGTTGGATGTTTAAATTCTAACAGTTTAATAGTTTTTCATCAACTGAAGTAGATGAGGCCACATTAAAACTCAATAAATAATATCATAATGTTTTCTTAGTGCAGGAAAATTTCTATGAAAAAAGAACTAAATCCACTATTTCCACAAGTTCATCAATCAACTAACAGACAACCAATAACAACATGAGGTCAAGTTCAAGTATATCCAAACTAGAAGTTATTATTACAATAAAATTGTGTCTATCTTGCAATATGACTTCGGTCCCATTCAGCGGAGCTTCTGTCCCGTTTCGATCTATTAAAAAAATCTGTTTTCTTATATATCTCCGTTTGGTAACCGTTTTTTTAACCTATGTTTATTAGTAAAGCTACTCCTAGGGTAATCTCCCACAGCAATATTTACCTCCATTCCATCGAAACAGAACAAAGCAAGTGTTATGGGCCTACTTGGAGGGGTGCCCAGAGGATGACCATTGACCGGAGGCGAAGATGACGGTGGTGGGAGAAACAACGAAACCTTAACCGTGGCTGCTTACTAAGCAGGGCTTGCTCATTAGAGGAGAGAGCTTCCAAGAATCTCACACCAGGGACAAGGAATTAGAACTTCTTTCTTTGATAAAAGATCTCAAGCATACATATGCCTTTATATAGGCTTACAAGAGGGCATGAATGTAACTATGACACCTAGGACTAAATGTAACATGACGCGACATAAAGACATAATATAATACTAACACAACACGAGGTGACATATGCTAGACTCGATATAAATAAAGATCCGACACTTAACAATACATAATAAGATGATATAAGAAATACATAATACGGCTCGATCATAACGTGGAGCGACGCCCATAACATCTCCTCCGCCCTTCAAATCGAGCTTGTCCTTAAGTTCGAACGAGTCTTGCACTGCTGATTGTCTGGCTCTTTGATTTCCCGCCAGAATAACTCTCAGTATCGTGTTGCTGTAGTGGAGGCTGCATCGAGCGGCGAGATGTCCACTATGGCAGAAAGGATGGCGATGAATGGGTTGAACGAGGGTGTCTCGAAAGTGACGGTAGCGCGATAGGAGAAACCCTGGCGACGATCAGAATTGGCGGTGTCAACTTGGGGATGGTCGACAGATAAAATGGATCTGGAGGGGCCGGCAAAACAGATGGCGGTGGTGATGTGGACGGAGTGGCCGGCAGAGCAGGGGCCCGTAAAAGAGGCGGCGAAGAGATGACTACGGGGACTGGTGGCAGTGGGGGAACGAGCGTACCGTTGCAACATACTCGTGTACGGGCGCAGTGGAGAGATCATCGACACGTTTGGAGAGTGCAGCAATGGCCTCCTTATGACGATCTATGATGGTCGTTTGTTGCGCCATGAAGGCTTGCATCATGGTTATAAATTGGCTCATCTGACCCAATGAGTCTCCCATATTGTGTGGGCGGAGCAAACAAACGAGGAGGAACGATACGAAAAAGAAAACTTTCCCTGAAATAGAGTTGCTGAAATGAACCGGGACGGGCTTGCAGTAGTTTGGGGCTCAATTTATTAATTGATTAATTAATTAATTCAAAAGAATTAATTTATTATGCAATTAACAGACACTGCCGTGGGGCTCAAAAAGTTAACCGGCGTTGGGCTCAAAAAGGAAGGAAGCTTGGCGCTGCTGTATGGAGGACTAGAGATGGAAGGAGGGCGGATCGAGGGAGCTGCTCTGGCGGCTGATGCTGGTGGAAGAGAAGGAAAGTGTAGGCGCTCGATGGATGGAAGCAGTTGTGTCTAAGCCCTCGTTCTAGAGGAAGCCAGGAATCGACAGGGCTACGGGATGAAGAAGGTGTCGGTGGAAGAGGTAGTCAGAAGTAGACGAGGCCCGAGGGAGGCGTCGATTGCGGGCGACGATCCCGTCGTCGAGGAAGCCAATGCAATCGATTGTGTGTGACGATCATAAAAGACGATCCCGTGCAGACGACGTGGTCCCAGCGGCTGAGAGAAAAAGTTATCTAAGGACGGAGGGTTGCTAATTGAAGAAGCTGGCGGGGGCGGTGCTGGCCACTGTGACATCGCAGGAACTGGAGGAAGGCGGCGTGGGCTTCGGACTGTGCTAGTGGCAGGTTTCATGTTGGTGTTGTTGCGGACGCGGGAGGAAGTTGTTGGTGACTGTGTGCGCTGATGCTTGCGGGGCTGGAGGAAGGAACCTCTGATACTAATTTGTTATGGGCCAACTCTAAGGGGTGTTCGGAGGATGACCGAAGGAGGAGATGGTGGTGGTGAGAGATACAACGGTGCCTTAACTGTGGATGCCTAAGCGAGGCTTGCTTATTAGAGGAGAGAGCTTCCAAGAATCTCACACAAGGGACAAAGAATTAGAACTTCTTTCTTTGATGAAAGATCTCAAGCATGTGTATGCCTTTATATAGGTTTCCAAGAAGGCATGAATGTAATATGACACCTAGGACTAAATGTGACACGACATGACATAAAGGCATAATATAATAAGACACAACACGAGATAACCTATGCTAGACTCCATATAAATAAAGACCCGACACTTAACAATACATAATAAGATGATATAAGAAATACATAATACGACTCGATCATAATAGGGTGCGACGCCCATAACAACAAGCTTCTCCTCTCTTGAACCTACTTGAGCCTCTTGTCCCGAACACGCATGACCCTCTTTTCCAGATCCCGCATCCCCTCTCCAGATCTCGCATCTCCTCGCCTGATCCCGCATCTTCTCTCCGGATCACAGCGACAAGTCCTGGCGTCGGAGTCCCCTCATTGAGATCTCGGAGAACCCGCGGCTCCAAGCGTCTCATCATCCCCATCTCGGCCTCTAGGAGTCTCCTCTTTCAGATCTTGGCGAGACAGCAGCTCCTTCTGATCTAGCTTCTAGGCGGTTATGTCGTGCAGATCTCGGGTATCATCAGTAGGGCTTGTTTTGTCATCAAGACAAATATCTGGTATCCTCAGTTGAATATATCAAGTCTTATGTTACTAGTCATGTTATATTAGCTCATGTGTTTTCTATGTAACGAATAATAACATTCTAGTATTTTCTATTTCTCCTATCTCATGTATATGGATGAGAACAATTAGAGAATTAATAGATTTTTAATCATTTCACTCATATCAGAGCATGGGAGGAACTCCCGATCCCACCCGACTACAATTAATTTGATCCCTATTTTACCTGTTCAAGATCATGCTTGCGGCTCTGCCGCTCATCATCCTCACCCAGGTAACCTCGCCTGGGGCGTCTACATCCCCTAGTGTTGATAATGGAACCATTTGATGCCCTGGGACGGTTCGTCAACGTTGTCTCCAGACTCCTGATCTTGTTACCGTTGTTTTCTGACATTCAGTCTTGCTCCCAATGTCTCATTATGGTTGAGCAGGTCTCGCCAACCTCATTTCTTCCAAGCAGGACTCACCAACAGTTGACCTTGCCCCAGCAGGTCTTAACAACCGTCTATCTTACTTCAATAGGATTCGAAGGTCTCCTTCCTTCGTGGATCTAAGTTTCTTTTTCTAGATTAGCTCATATAGGAGCTATTTTGTCTTTTCTAGATCGACCGACTTCGCTTTTTCCTTAAAAGGTTGTCAGTGCCGCCTCATGAAAACCTCGGCATTTTACCCTCTCCGAAAAATGAAATTTTAGGGTGGTGCGGTTGAGGAGATTGATCAACGTCCTTGTTCTTCTTGGTTCCTTCCGAGATTTACTTATATGGGAAATTCTTCATCTAGTATTCTAGTGCCACAGTTGAGTGCCCCTTCGAAGACTGTGGCCCACTATGGCTCCCTGAAGATCATTCTTATGCCACTAGAAGGAACCAACTATCTTGAATGGTCACAAGCTGCCTAACATGCAATCCACGATCATCAATTATATGGATCTATTGATGAAACTGTGGTTGAGCCACCCAAGACTAATCCCTCATGGAGAAAATGGGATTCAAATAACTCATTGGTGGTCTCATGGCTTCTTAACTCTATGTCACTCACTGCATATCGAAGCTATATGTTTATGAATTCTGCCTATGAGATCTGGACAAGTGCTTGTGAGTGTTAGGCTCTCCTAGATCTTGTGAGTGTTATCTTTTGGAGATCTTGTGAATGTTAGGCTCTCATAGATGAGAGAAACTCTTAGAGAGAATCAACCCTCAAGAGTTCGGGCTGAGCTTGTCCTGATATTTTGTATTCATATTTTGTGTTCAATCTTATAATTTCAGTTCGTAATAGCATACAACTATCATTATGGTCTTGGGTGATGAGGACCGACAATGATCTATAAGTTCTACTGTGACTACTAATCGTTCTGCTCTTGCTAGTTTTGGTCGTAGAACGTTGGGCACTTATGTTCCTATACATGATCATTGTGGCAAGATATGCCACCTTCGTGAGTATTGCTTCAAATTATATTCTGACCTTACACCCTTAGTGGGGGAACATGAAGACGCAGTCGTATCCCAGGACGAGGTGGTTACTCAACAGTTAAGTTTCTACTCTCAGGCTGCACCACATACCACTAAACTTAGTGAGGATTTTGATATGCATGCACCATCAATTGGCTTCTTGTCGGCTAATGAGCTCGATGTGTTCAGGTGTTTGCTACGATCTCAAAGTGACTCGTCTATATGGTGCCTCCACGACATTTGCAACTTCAGGTATACCCAGTGTGTATAATGTCTCAATGGATCATTGACATGGGTGCAACCGATCATATGATTAAGTCGTCTTCTAGTTTTGTTCTTACACTCCTTTGTTTGGTCATGACAGTCATTTCTGCTAATGAATCTTTGTCCACCATTGCAGGCAAGGATCAAATCACGTGCTTCCCCATTATCCCTCTCACTTATGTCATGCATGCTCTATATTTTCCTCGTATTTTACTCTCCATTGATAATATTACAAAATCATTGAACTTTTCAATAACATTTTATCCAGACTCTTGTATTTTTCAAGATCTGGGTAAGCGGAACATTGGCGGTGTTAGGAACTGTGGTAGCTTGCACTTCTTAAACCAAAGGCTGCCTCCCCAGTCTTTTTCATCAAATGCCAGTTGTAGTCTCACTATTAAGGAAGTTCGACATTGACATCAGCGTCTTGGACATGCGTTGCCCATTTATCTTTAAAAATTGTTTCATGTTTTTAATTCCACACTTAAATTATTGTGTTGCAATGTTTGTGGATTTTCCAACCATATTTGTTATAATCTCACTTATATGTCATCTCCTAGTTTGCTTCTGTTTGACGTGATACAGTCTGATGTTTGGGGTCCCTACCCTATTTTATCTCTTAATGAATTTCGCTTATTTGTTGCTTTTATTGATTGTTTTTCTCGCACCACATAAGTTTATCTTCTAAAAAATGAAGTTAAAATTGTTTTAAAGTGTTTCATTAATGGCGGTAAACCAATTCAAGGGAACCATCTGTGTTCTTCATAGTGAAATTAGAGAGGAGTATGATGATTGTGGGGTGTATTGCACTTATCTTGCTAATCATGGTATTATCCAAAACTACTTGTGTGCACATCTCCACTCAAAATGGAATAGTTGAACGGAAAAATAAATGCCTCACTGAGGTTACCTGTTGCTTAATCACAATGCATCTTTCAAATTCTTATTGGGGTGATGTCAAGTTAATTGGGCTCATCTTATCAATCATCTGCAATTTAGAGTTCTTGTCTATACTACTCATATAGTCCGGCTTATCACCGACTGCATAGTTCATATATCTCATATAACACCTAGAGTTTTTAAGCGTATATGTTTTGTGCACATTTATGAACCTCATCGAGACAAGATTAATCTGTGCTCAGATGTGTATTTTCCTTGGTTATTCCTCCACTGTGAAAGGCTATCATTGTTATCACCCTCTGCTGGTTCATTCTTTTGTACCATGGACGTCACCTTTCGTACGAGAGAGTCCTATTTTCCTAGTCAGACTCTTTCCATATGTCAGGGGTAGACAAGTGATGATGTTGATATGATCTAAGACATATTCATATATGTGATATTCCACTTCCTATTATCTATCTCCTCTTATTGCAGTCTCATTTAGGAGATACCACAAGCTAAGGTTACTTCACCTTAGTCCTCGATATCCCACTTATCATAGTTTACCATCGCAGACATACTAGTGTACAAAAAGGTCAAGTCCCTATGGTTCAAACCATGCCAATGTCACTCTCAAACTCAGACTCTAAAGATGATCTTCAAAGAAGAGAATTTTCAAAGATTTATGGGATGCCATAACAGAAAATTCACCAAAAAATGCCAAAGAGTTTAAGTCTATATCTCATGGAATCGCATGAATTTGTGTCTTATCACATGATTTTTTATCATTTATTTACCTTCTTTATTTGCTCAGATATGATATGATTCGAGCTAGCTTAAAACTTTTATGAAACGGCATGAAAACATTATCGAAAATTTTTGAAAAATCATAGCAACTTTTTTTAATGTGCAAATAGAATGGCGGTGTGTAGATATAATTAGTCGATTGTTATGTGCAAACTAGTGTCTACTATATGCAGACCACCCCTACTTAAAAAATACATAAAACTTAAAATTAAACCATAAGTTCTCCTACAGGCAGACCACATTCACAATGTGACTCCATCTTCCTCCTAACTGAGGCTCGATACCCCTTTCACAGATTCCCATTCTACCAAGTCCCCGAGTTCCGTAGACGCAAATCACCTCGCCTCCCTCCTCGTCGAGCCACCAAATTCTTTAGACGCATCGCCACTACCTTCCTCCTGACCGAGCGACCGATTTCCAATTTCTGTAGACGCAGATCGTCTCCACTCCGGTTTCCTGCGTCGACGAGTTCTAAGGGAAGAGACGTCGGTTGTGGCTGCTTTTTGCTGCAGTTCATTCAGATTGGGAAGAGATGCCTTCCTCCTCACTGTCGGTTTGCTCCTATCCTAACGACAGCTTCCTACGCCGACGAGTTTTGAAGGAATAGACATTTGTTGTGGCCATTCTTAGGTTCAGTTTGTTCAGATTGGGAAGACACACAATCTGCTCACTGTCAGTTTGCTCCTATCCTAACAATAGTTTTCTGCTAACCATAAATTCAGAGAAGCTTCAAATTGCTCTATTTGGTAACACCGCGATCGTTTTTTTCCTAATTGTACATACTCTTAGATGCAAAGCACAAATTAGATACAATGAGTTCAGATAATATGAAAATGTTGATATGCGGAGAAACATCTCCATCCTTACATATTGATGTTGAAACATCATTGAATTTTCAAACTAAGGAGAAGTTAGTGTGTTGGGCTCGAAATATTGCTAAGAAATTGGGATTTGTTATAACAGTTCAAAGTGTCGATAATGTTACTAGTATACCCAAAACCTAGAGTTATGCTTGAATGTGATAGAGTTGGTTATTATCATGAGAGCCAGCAAGTAAAAGGATGGTAAAGAAAAATTTGCAAAGGAGTACAATGAAGAGGTGTAGATGCCCATTTTCACTTAAAGGCCAAAAAAATGTGCATATAAATGAGTGGAATGTTGAAGTTAAGTGTGGACTACACAACCATGAAATGGTTCATCTTGAAGCTCATTTGTATGCGGGAAAATTATATGAAAACAACAACAATAGAACCCATATAGTCCCCAATCATTGGGGGTATGGGCGGGGGAAAATTATATGAAAATGAGCAAAAAATTGTGAAGGAAATGTATGTAGCAGGAGTAAAACCTAGAAAATATTATCATCAGTAAAGAAGAGAGACAATTCTAACACCACAATCATGAGAACCATTTACAAGAAAAGGGTGAAGATGCAGAAAACGAAGTTAGACGGCGGTACCAAATACAATTTATGCATAAACGCATCAATAATGGTGGTTACATCCAAGCCAACAAGGTATACATCAGTTCGTTATATTCTGTGTTGGTTGGTCGTGTTTCATTCACAACTTTGGAATTAATAAAGATAAAAGAACTTTAATCCAAGTTTGGTATAGTTTTGATTGGAGAGTGCACACATATAACAAAATATACAATGGATTACCTACTTAACACAATCTATTTCATTTCCATTATGAATGATACATAATCATTGGAAACAACTTGCATTGCATGAAATGAAAGAAAAGTAACATATTAAGAATGAAAAAGATGTGGGTATGAAATAGATATGGAATTTGAAGGGAACCTGAGGAGATATAATAACACCTCTGATCTTCAAAAACAAAAAATAAAGAGAAAAGTTTGTAAAATTATGGATCCTACGTCAAGACAAACATTGGAACCTTTGTTACCAATTAAATTAAAAGGTAGGTCAAGAGCAAGCTATAAGAAGATTACAAATGATTACAAATCGACAAAGCGAGATCCCTCCCTATTTGAATGTATTTTGATGAGAGAACAATCATCCTTGAAAAGAACATCAAAGCGCCCCGCAAGAAAGGTATTAAGGAATAAAAAAAATACTTCATGTCGTACATAATGACATGTCACCATACATTTCAAATTATATTAGTGATGTCGTCGATGTCTTGGGAGGTGGGCATTGTGGCTACCAGATTATTAGTAGTGCATTGGACATATAAACTGAATGGTTAAAAGTATGTAATGACATGTCTAAGGAATTTTTGATAAAAGAGAGTGTATATGATGACATTTTTAGGAAAAGAGATCAGAACTGCTTAAATTGCTAGGTTGTGGTTGCCCTGCCTCTATGAAGAAGTGGATACCGACATCTGATATGAGACGGGGAGTTGTTTCTTGCTACAATATTACATTAGTACATTTCAGCATGTTTCAGTATTTCACGTTTTTTTCATTGCATTCACCACCTCTAGCATTTCAAAGAACAATATTCATGGGTTTTATTAATGTAAATCATTTTGTACAATTGTGGATGTGTGATGACTACTCACTACCACCAACTATATTAATTTGCAAGAGGTATCATGAAGAAATTCAAGAACAATGGGACATTGACTATATTTCGTGTGCACATGTTCTGGATCGCAATGCAACAAATATTGATGTGATGACTTTGGATGAATTGTAAGGTAAGCTAATCACTTTTTATCTTTAGCTGGATGCAATCTTCATTATTCTAAAAATTATGATGTTTGCTAAATTGTTCAAATTTTGCAGGTTTCAAATTAGTTAGGACTACAATCAAAGTGTTTGCAGAAAATATATGTTGAGCATACATATATTATAAAGTATGCACTTAAATATTGAACGTACGTAATCATATGAAATTTATTTATTTGACTCTTTTTTTGCGGATGTCATCATCCAAACCAACGTTTATGATTTAAAGATAAATTTCATGATGGCTTAAATTTATCTGCTTCACCAATGCTATGGATGATGAATGAAGCATGGTTATGTGCACATAAATCAAAATGGATTCTTGGGTCTGCCCTCTCTGATGTCTTTGGCAATGATTTGAGGGCATGATTCCGCAGCAAACGCGACGGTATATGATGCCACTATTTCAGTGGTACTCTATGAGCAGCCACTTTGTGCATTTATTGTCAAATGTTAGGTCTTTCTCCTCTAAGAGAAGCCACTTTGTGCATAGTGCCAAAGGTTAGGTCTGTTTCCAATCTTCCCCCGCCCATTGGGGACTATATGGGTTCTGTTGTTGTTGTTGTTTAGAATTTGTAATATTGCTCCAAACTAACATTTATTACTTGAACTAAGAATTTTGAATGAATTACTTTTTGTCTGCTCATAACAAAATAGTTCACTTATAATTTTTTGATCTGCACATAAAACAGATATGCACATAGCATAACCGGTTCACATAACAATCGCCTATAATTATTTGGGAAGTGAAAATAATTTGGTTGTGAATAGCCGATATCGGTGCGCATATAACATCATTTCAGTATGAAAAAATTATGCAGTGGCTGAAAGTACATTCAACTTGGACCATGGGATAACCATATATAATTATTTTCCACCAATCACATGATATGCAAGGAGGGTTCGGCCATGTCTAGCTTGTTATAATAATGCATCAAGTTGTTGCCACCGATTGTCTTTCCTTCCGGCCTCTATTTTCCATTATGAAGACAAAATATCAAGGCCATCAATCTCCAGTTATTCACAACTACGAAAATTAGCCAAGAAGCGTCCAATAAGATGGAGCTTACTGAAAAGAATCACAGAACTAGAAACTGTTGGTGGCGAAGATACCTGGAGGCAAGACCTCCCAAAGACGTGGAGCAATGGCCTTGTCCACGGGATCTCCTTGTCGAGATAGTCGAACCAAGACCACGCTCGTTCCGACGGCAAGAATCTCGGGGAGTAGATAACTTGGCTGCCACCGCCGAGATGGGTGACGGATCTATTTCCTTGGTTCTCACTACATTCTGTTTCCGGATTAGGGTTAGGTTTTGTTGCTTCGAGTAGAAGAAGCCTGGAAGCCATGGCAGCCGCAAAAGAGGTCAAAATCAGATTTCAATTTGCAATACAAATGGAAAGCTCAATCAGATTTGAATTTCAAACTTGGTTTCTCTGGCCTACTATGCCCGTACACCTTAAAGCACAACGAAAAGTACTTTTAGTCTATTGAACCTTCCATCTTTAGTATTTGATTGTTATAGCTCAGGGATCACAATCAAGTGTTAAAGCTTGAGTATCACAAACTTACATAATTCATCGTTCTGAACTTGGTAACTACAATTATTCTAACTAAGATATGTGTATAGCTGTGCATTTCGCGAATAAGTGCATCATGGTCGTACAAGTAATAAATAAAATAAGGAGTTACCCCTCGAGTATCGATCTCACGTGGAACACGGCGGGGTGGAGTAATCTTTCGAGACGAGATTTGAGATAGAAGTCTCTTTATGTCGGTGTTTTATGGGGGTTTTAATCTATGCTAACAACTAATTGCAAATACATAAAACTAATTAACTATGCAGGTCGTCGGCACCGCTTCGCTCCCCCGCGGGTCGCCGGCATCCGCCTCGCACGTTCGCGGGTCGCATTCCTCCGCTTCGCACCTCCGCGGGTCGCAAGCCTCCGCTTCGCTCGTTGTCGTAGCTACACACAACACGATCACAAGACTATCACCACAACACCACCTCCAAGCAAAGACTCATGAACACAACATTATAAAGATTTTCATTTAAGATCAAACACATATAAACATATATAAGTGCATGTTATGTTCATACAAACTCCATCATCATCGTGTATGAAGAAATCCAAAAAGGAACAAACCTAATCAGGATGAAAAATAGGAAAGCAATACAAATGTTGCCCGAGTCTCTTCCTCATAAGTGAAGGAGGCAGCAAGGCTCCTACCATGATCCTTGGCTATCGTCCAGGGTCTCTGAAGTTGTCACTACCTCTTGCACGTCTTCTCAGTGGTTTGCAACGATCACGTCGAAATCTACAAGATCACCTTCAAAAGAGCTTGAATCCTTAGAGGATGTCTCGATCCTTGAAGCTTTGGGTGATGGGGAGGAGCATTGGGGTGAACACTAGCTTGGAGGAAGAAACTGGGTGAAACGGCTCTGAAAATACAGAACAAAAAATGAAGCAGGCGGAAGAAATCGCAAAACAGGATATTTATAGGCCGCAAGAAAAGTTGAAATGTGCACGAGTAGTTGCACGCCCAGTGGTCCTGCGCGAAGGAATGTCAACTACTTATGCAGGAAGAAAATATCGGGTAGAGGAGGACTTTGTCGTCTTGAGGAGGAGGCCAATGTCGACCGGAGGAGGAATTATGCACGACCAGTGGTCGTGCATGAAGAAAATCCAGTCCTCGTGCGACTCCTCGTGTGATGCTTTGGAGAATTAAGGTCAATGATCGCACACGACCAGTGGTCGTACGCAGATGAGTACACTGACCGTGCGAGAAGGAAAACGCACGACTATTGGACTACTTCATGGAATGGGGCCGAGACTGTCACAACCCACATTTTCTCAATATATATAAAATATTATCAGAGTAAGAGAAAACATGCGTCATGATGTCACGCCGTGCAGAGGACAACTACAGACGCTCAGGCAGTTCTATCTTCACACCTTTCATTATAAAAGACATAAACTTTAGTTTAAAACATAATTTAAGTTGGAGGTTTCAAACACCGTGTCCCTCAGAATAGTGGATCATCTAGTCCACCAACAAGAAAGTATAATTATACGCAGAGGAAAATACATATTTTACTTTAAGTCGTCCTACATGAACATGAGAACCCAACTAGCAACCTAATGATATGCACTTTCTAGATTTAGTATAGATATAAATGGAACTTTTACACGTTTCAAAATAGAGTGTTATTAGTTTGAAAAGATGTAATGTATGAGCAAATATGCAGCTTTACTTATATAAAAGTATCTACTATGCAATCTAGCAAAAATCCTTCCCAGAGAGCATTTGCACTAACAACAAATTAACAGTAGTAACATAAATGACAATAACAGTCTAACACAACAGAAGGTCATACTGTGGGCTTCAACAAATTGACACGAACCCATAGAAATGACCAAAGTCATAAGAATTCAACAAAATACCTCCCAAAAGAGGGAAAGAAAAGTAGCTAAAAGGCTGCAAGGTCTTGTCTTGCTCTAATCAATCGCTACTGGTCCAAACCTGAGGCATTCAAAGGAAAAGAATACCTCAGTACAAAGGCAATTCAACAAAAGTTAGGAAAACTTAGTAAGCTCTAATAGGGTTACCAACCCAACAGAAAGGATATAGCTGCGAAACAACAACAAATAAGTAAAGAAATAATTAGTATCCTAAACAAAGAAAAACTTGCATGAAATGCAGTCAGAGCTATATAATAACATCCAAGTAGGAAGAAGAGTGACGAATTGGCTCAAGAAGTGAATCATTAACTCATCCAAAAGACGGTACTGAGGCGGTGGCTATCCTTCCAACACAAACCATCAGACCAAAATATCCAGGGAACAAAAGCATTGTGGCGGTAGTTTTGCCCACATAACCAAAAGTCTACACGTCCAAGAAAGAAAAACAGGCACTGTGGTGAAGGCCACTTGTCCAACTCAACCAACAATCCTAAAACAACCAACTGAGTGTAGTGATTCACAAACATCTTGACCAAACCTGGCACCACAGAAAAATCCATAACAATTCCAAGTACAACCTCACAACAGATTCGTCGAAAGCAATCGACGAATCTTAAGAATACTCGACGAAAACACTGCTCACTCGACGAATTCATCGAGTTGACTCGACGAATTACAATAATCATTCGATGAATTCGCCGTATACACTCGACGAATCTACTCTTTATTTCGACTACATGAAGGAACTTCTCGACGATAGGATCTCAGCGGATTTGTCGAAAACACTCGACGAAATCACTTTGCACTCGACGGAGTTGGCGTATATACTCGTGAATTTCCTTAATAATCGACGGATTTCACAAATACACTCGAGGAATTTGGCCAAGTTACTCGGCTTATTTACACGAAAGGACTCGACGAATCTACTATTCACTCGACGAATTTACCTAGAGACCCTTGTCCACTAGACGAATCGCTAACAGCACTTGACGAATTCGTCGATATTACTCGACGAATTCTCACTTAACTGCACGAGTGGTCTCGACGATTTTCACGAATACACTCGACGAATTTTATTTAACTAAAATCGATGAATTCTGCTATAACCCGAAATTTCAAAGACAAGGAAAGGAAATTAATACAGAAAGATGCTTGTCTAAAACAATAAGGAAGGAAGACATTTAAAATGAAAAGAAAGCATGACAAAGGGGAATTGTAAGACCCCCTCCCCCTTATTAGGAGGGTTACCCGGGTCTTATGCCCAGAACCACCGCCTTAAGGATGACACCAACACACGATTTAGTCGTCACTGCAAGACGCCAATTCTGCCGGCTAATACGATCATTTAACCTTTATTCTAATAGAGAATAAAATAAGAAATAGTAATAAGCAAGTCCACCATCACAATATTTCATAAAAGAAACATAATAGTCCATCAATGAGCACAAAAAGAGAGTATATACATAACCAAATGAAATACAACAAACTAAACTCTCTCTCTCTCTCTCAACAACTCTACGCGGAAGCTAAACACTCTCATCATCCAGCACCTGTCTCTTAGTGGAAGTAATGCGCGGCTCCTGCTCCTCAGTTCTTGCCACACTGTCTGTCTGGTCGTGTCGGTGCTCCATCTCCTCGGGCTCCTACGATCACAACTGACCGTTAGTCATAAATACTAAGCTAATTTTGTCTCCGCCTCCCCCCGCGACTCCTAGGCACTGAGCGGGAGGAAGGAAGCGAAGGATAACAAAGTGGAATAACAAATGCATGTGACAAGGGAATCTATATTAGCAAGTATATACATAACAAGGTATTATTCTAGCAGTATAAGCATGTAAGCAGTAATGAACGGTAAAAGAAGGAAGTAAAGCAGTGCGCGCAAGTACAGTAAACAAGTAAAGTATTCTACCATTACATAAGTATCTTAATGTATATGAATGCGCATACAAACTTATAAGTTAAGATTTCTAGAAGTATAACTTATCATATAAAGAGTTCATACTAATTTATATGATAAAGGGTCTATAATTAATGTTCTATTGTTTATGTATGTTATGACATGCATGTTATGATATGATCCATACAAGTGCAACTCACCCACACGTCTCTGTGATCACAGACCTTTCGTTCCCAATTTTTGGAGCTAGCTTCACTCTTTGGTACCATCGTTGTGGCTACGACAGCAGTGGAGTGGGTGCCTCCACTTCCTAGGCTAGTATACACACTACCAGGCCTAGACCCTTCGTACGCCTCTGTACATATCCTAGGTGCACTCTAGAGTCTTGCGTACTCTTTGCTGGAACCCACCAGTCTTTAAGGTCGGGTGTGCGTCTTTGGGGATTGTCCTCTAGACCGCAGTATAAACATTCTACTGGCCCCTCAAACCCTCACACCCGCCTAAGTCAACGTACTGCCGTCGGTGTGACGACCGGTCCAGTACCGAAGACCCGCCACTAATTTATTTCTATGCACATGCAAGTTATCACAACCCGAGCCTCCAGCTCGCAGGACCAACCCGTCCTGATATACAACTTCCCGAGCCTCCAGCTCGCAGGTCTAACCCATCCTGATATACAACTTCCCATCCCTTAACTCGAGATGAAGTTTACCGTATCTCTTATTCATTTAGTTAGACTACTCTTGTCTAATTATTGTTATACTTAGAAGTTTAGGGTGAATCCTAGACTTCCCGATGTCCACCTGGTGAAGGGCTCGCAGCGGTACTAGGGAATACGATGGGCTGAAGTCCAAATCCCCCTTTCCAAGACAATTACTTTTATTAGTGGCTACCTTTTTCCAAAGACCCACTCTCCTTATTACTCTTTATAACTTAGATGCTTTATGACTTATCCTTCACTCTATTCTTAAGCAAACGTTCTCTTGAATGATGCTCAACAATTAAGATCTCTCATCCTCTAAATGGTGTAGGTTTTGTGTGATTCTCAAATGTCTCTAATCATACCCTAATGGTATATCATGAACACTTCCCCAAACTGAATAATTATTATAATCTCATAAGGTAATAACTGCCCATTTATGTATAGTGCGACAAGAATCTAAATTATTCCCTAAACTATATTTCGAATGTTCTTCAAAAATTCCATAACTTCTAGAGGCTGATATAAATGATGTATTACAGCTATGATCCAAATTTTACTGATTTTCTAAGTGATCTTGTTGGTCAATTCATCACATTAAGTTTTTACTATTCGCAGTCCAAAATGAGATTGAACTAGATTTGATTCCTACGATGCAATCTTAACCATATCATGTCCAAATAAGCTACAATTCATACCATATGTTCATATTGGATAATTTAAGAAGTGTTCAGAGTTTTAACATATTTCAAATTAATTTGACCTATATTTAAAATTCATTAATCATTTGACATATTTCAAATTACAAAGGAAGTACCATGTCAGTAATTTCAAACTTGCTAATAAAATTTCCAGAGGGAATAGATGACAAAATAACATGATTTCCAAAGTTCTACAATTTTTCAGGGATTTTATAATCATAATTTCCACAAAATAAAAGGGGTGAAAATATAACTTTACACAACAAGTACTAAATTATGTCTTTCAAAAATTCTGAGAAAATTACTATAGGACTGTAATGACCTAAAAACATCCTATCCAGAATTTCATAATTTTCCAGGAACATTTCACCATAGATACTTCATAAATTCAAAAGTGTAACAAACTGAATATGTGGAATTTTACCATGTGTAATATATCCAAAAATTCCAGAGGTTCATAAGTAGATTCCAAATGATTTTCCATAGTTTCAAAATTTTCTAAATCTTTTTCCTCAGTAAAATTTCAGTTATTTAGAAATGTGGCATATGATAATTTTGATAATTTCTAAGGAAATAATCTCTGAAAATTTCTACAAAAATTTTCAAAGGTTCTAATTTGTGTTACAAGTGATTCTTCAGAGTTTCAAAAAATTTCACAAGATTTTAGCCATAAATATTTCACTAATACATAAATGTGACATATTTCAAATTTATTAAATACTTAGGATTTTTGGTCCCAAAAATCCTAATTTCCCCCGAGGTAATATATTATGTCATAATAAGGGTGTGGCCAAAATCTCAGAGGCTAACGCTAAGCCATATATGCCAAATACACAAAATATCTTTTTTTGGCTATATGCACACCATAACACATATTAGACAAAAACATGCAAGTGGAATTACACCACATACAGAGGTCCAATTACTCCCAAATTTTAACTAGAGGCTAGTAATGACCTATTAAACATGTCACCCAAATTTGGGGTCATTTGGAGTTACACAACTCCATAAATTTCATTTATTTGATTAATCACATTATGAACAAAAATTTAGAGAAATGTTCACCAAAAATTCTGATTTTTGGAGGGGTGATGTGTTCTCTTATGACTCATCTATGTTTCAAATTTCACATGCATTCAAGTTGTATTTACAGATATATTCACAAAATACACATGCATGCACACTTTGTACACCCTACACCAAAACAAGTGCCCATGGGGCTCTGGTGCACCAAATCACATGAAATTAGTGCCCAATTAAAGTTAAAACAAAAATATACAACTTTCATATTCAAGGGTTTTGCTAATTCTGCCTCTAAGACACCTAATTTTAAGCCACAAGTAGCTGAATAAAGTGTGACAGATCAAATAATAATGCACCAAACTATATACATATCATAAGCATGATTCAGCACGAATCTTAGCGCAGATCCGACGACTCCCAGTCATCTTCCTCCTCCAGCCTACGGCTGGGATTAACCCACACTGGGACACCTTGCAGCCTGATTTGCCAGCGACTGGGCCACCTCCCCGGCCGGCCACCGCCACCGCCACCGCCACCGCCACCACCACCTTCGTTGAGGTGGGGGCTACCGATTGGCGGTGGTTTGGCCGCCGGAGGTGGAGGTTTCCGACGATTCGAGCATGAACAAATTCCATGGAAATCTCACATTTTCCTCCCTTGAATCGGACTTGATTGAGCTGGGCATCTCTCCTATTCGATCTAAGAGACTAGCACAGAGGGAGAGGGGGAGAAACCGACCTGAATGGGGGCTTGAGAGCGGGTAATTCATCAGGGCGACATGTCGGCGAGTCTCTCCCGCGAAATTGCTCAACTCCTCGATTCTCCTCCAAATGCAGTGAACTCAAGGGCTGGCTCGACTCCTTAAATCTCTTTGAAGCTGATGGTGAGTTCAAATGGAGGAGAGGAGGGCTCTAAATGTGTCCCCCATTAAGGCATGGTTCGGTCATGCCTTGTTTGCTCCTCCCAGCCACCAAGTGGCACCATTTCAGCTCAAATTTGGCTGGCCATTCACTGAGGAGCTCAGTTAAAGCTTTGGGCAGAGGAATGGAGTGCCAAGTGGCCTCGATTCCTTAAATTCCTCTTATTTTTAAGGGGAATTTGGGGAAAACCCAATCTACCCGTTCGCATGTCATCTCTCTCCCATTTTCAGAGGACATGTTTAGTAATTGCACACTTGGGATGCTGGATGGGCTTGGATTGAGGCCTTAGCCCAAATGAATTTGGTTTGGGCTTTTAATTTCTTCATTTAGGCCTAAAATTGACCATGGTTGACTTTGATGTTGACTTGGTCAATTGGGTGGGTTGATTGGTCCAAAATGTTGACCTTGAGTCCCTTGACACTACCCAATGTTAATTGGGTCATGGTGATGCCCTAATTGAGCCAATTTAGCCAATAGGTGTGATTTTGACCAAAATTCGGGGAAAGTTGACCTTGGTCAATTTGGACCAATTGATGACCCCATAATGGGGCTTTTTGGTCAATTAAGTCCTTCATGATGTTCTAAGATTAGGGGTGAAGTCAATTTCATATTTTGTGGGTCAATTGAACCTATTGGGGAATGATTGACTTATGTTGACCTAAGTTTGACTTTGGTCAAATTGGACCAATTGGTGACCCCATGATGGGGATTTTGGGTCTATAGCACTCCTTTAGAGGTTCACCATCTAGTGGTAGGGTCAATTTTGTCACATGAGTATGAATTGAACCCTATTGTGTTGAAATGGGTTATATTGATCTAGATTTGACTTTAGTCAATTTGGTTAAATTGGTTGACCAAATGAGGGGGCTTTTGGTCAACTATGCCTCCTTTAGGGTTAGGAACATGGTGGTGTGGTTAATTCACATGTGTAAGTTCAATTTGAGCTAATTTGGTCTAAGTTGACTTGCCTCTTATAGTGGATCATATTGTTAAATTTTTGAAGTGGAAGTGGAATGGTGTTGGGCGGTCTGCAGATTGGAGACCGCAGAGACCGCGCGGTCTGCGTTGGTGCTCTAGTCAGTTCTGTCTCAGCGGTTTGTTTTGAGGACTGATAATATGGAGACGTAGAGATGACTGCGAAATACATAATTTCCCATGCCTAAAGAGGTAACCATCCTTGATAACGAACGCAGTAATAGTGGTGGGGGAACTATCCTGGGCAGATAGGTAAGAATCCTGAAAGTCCGGGCATGTAGCGTACTCATCTTTGATTCGCTCGAACCCGACAACATTAACCTCCATAGTGGTGACTAAAAGGGCTAGGCGGCTAAGAGCGTCCGCAACCCGATTGTCCGCTCCCTTAAGGTGTTTGAGATTAAAAGTGTAACCCTGTAGGAAGGATACCCACTTGGCGTGACGCGGGCTGATTTTATGTTGGCCATTGATAAATCGTAATGCTTCGTGATCGGAGAGGATCACGAATTCCTTAGAGAGGAGATAATGCCGCCAGTGGTGCAAGCATCTAATGACCGCATAAAATTCCCTATCATAGTTGGAATAATTCAATTTAGCGCCCGCCAATTTTTCACTAAAGAAACTCACAGGGTGCACTTCCTGACTCAAGACACCTCCTATTCCCACGCCCGAAGCGTCACAGGTAAGCTCAAAGACTTTCGAGAAGTCGGGTAGACGTAAGATGGGTGCCTCAGTCATAAGCTCTTTGATGCGTTGGAAAGCGAAGGTGGCGGACTTCGTCCAAGTAAACTCACCTTTTTTCATGCAGTCACTAATGGGGCCATGATGCTGCTAAAGTCTTTGATGAAACGATGGTAGAAAGTTGCCAACCCATGGAAGCTCCTCACCTCACGTATCGTGGTCGGCACGGGCCAGTCCTTAATCACCTTAACCTTGCTAGGGTCGACTCTAATGCCCTCCGTTCCAACGATGTAGCCTAAAAACTCCACCTCCGTAACATGGAAAGTGCATTTCTTGAGATTCAGAAATAAAGTTTCCTTCTGTAGGGTGGAAAGAACCACTCTCATGTGGGAGATGTGCTCGGTGGTAGTAGTGCTGTAAACCAAGATGTCATCGAAGTAGACAACTACGAACTTCCCCATGAATGGCTGAAAGACATGCGTCATCATCCGGGAGAATGTGCTGGGGGCATTGGATAGCCTGTAGGGCATCACAAGCCACTCGTATAACCCATCCTTAGACTTAAACGCCGTCTTCCACTCATCTCCCTCGCGGATCCTTATCTGGTGATAGCCGCTTCGTAAATCTAACTTAGAAAATATCGTGGCGCCAGACAAGACATCGAGAAGGTCATCTAAGCGCGGAATAGGAAATCGGTACTTGATGGTGATTTTGTTGATAGCGCGGCTATCAACACACATCCGCCACGTACCATCCTTCTTGGGGGCAAGAAGGGCTGGCACCGCACAAGGACTCATGCTAGTCCTGATGAATCCTTTTTTCATCAAATCCTCGATCTGAGTCTGCAGCTCTTTGTGGGCCGCGGGATGAAGCCTATAGTGGGGTTGGTTCGGCAGGGATGAACCCGGAATAAGATCTATCGCATGCTGTATGTTCCTCAATGGAGGTAACACAGAAGGCAACTCGTCTGGGTACACGTCCTTATATTCGTCTAAAAGTACCCGTAACTCCCTAGGCAAATCATTCAACGCTTCTGATTCACCCTTCGCACTCATAAGAACTAATGCGTACATAACTCCCTCAAGAAAAGGACCTCTCACAAACTCTCTCCTACTAACTAGGCTCAAGGCCTTCCTCTCGGCCGGGACGGTAGTGTCCTTAGCCAAAGCTACCGGCTCCTTCAGAACGGTCGGTCTCAAAGTGATGGTCTTACCATTGAATTTGAATTCATAAGTATTGGCTCGACCGAAATGTGTGATGTCACGGTCATAAAGCCAAGGGCGGCCTAATAACACGTGGCACGCGTCCATGGGGAGGATATCACACCAGACCTCATCAGTGTAAGATTTAAAGGCAAGAGGGACCAGGCAATGCTTGCTAACCGGGGCGGTAACCTTGCTAATCCAAGCTACCTGGTAGGGTGTGGGGTGTGGTTCCGTGGTCAGATTCATACGTTTAACAACGGTCTCAGAGATAACATTCACACAGCTACCACTATCTATAATGAGCTTACACAGCTTGTCACCACTCTTAAAGATCAGAGAGAAGATACTCGTCCTCCTCCAGTCATCTAGCGGACGTGGAGTGGTCAGAATACAACGCATCACCATGAGGGGGGATCATCTTCCAAATCGCTTGGGACCCCTTCGGGGTCGCTTTCCTCGGCGGCCTCATACACATAGTCAGTAGAATCGGCGGCCATGTCTAAGAGGGCAACGACCTTAGTCTTAGTTGGGCATTCAAAGGCATAGTGGCCTTGAACACCGCAAGAATAACAAGTGGTATTGGCCTTGCTAACTTTCCCAATGGGGACACGCTCGCTCGTGGGGTTCCTAGTGTTCCTAGCGGTGATCACGACAGACTTAGACTCGGTGGTTCTAGACCTTCCCTTGTCCGGATAGGTGGAAGAAGATGCTCCAACGGTGGTCTTATTCCTCGTGTGGGAATAACGGGAGTGAGCCTTAGCGGCTAAGTGTTTTTCAATGTCTAGGGCGGCATTGAAAGTCGTGTTCAGATCTGTGTGCCCATAGCGCAAGAGCTTCCGCTGGATATCAGGTTGAAGCCCCTTACGAAACCTGGATAATGTGACCTCTGGGGGTTCCCTAAGCTCGCATCGCACCATACGGTCCTTCAACTCTCCCATATACTCGGCCACCGACTTTGAACCTTGCCGCAGGGTGGCTAGTTCATCGAACATTTGTGTTCGGTGGTAAGCGGGAACGTATTGGTCGGTGAGCAAATTTTTCATCACCGGCCATCCGATAGGTGGGACTTCCTGTCCGGCTCCCAACCTCCTTTCCTCATTCAGCCAAAAGGTTTTCACACGATCTGTCAACTTCATGTGGGCGACTTGGACCTTTTGGATATCCGTGAGATTGTGCCACTGGTAGTAACACTCCATATCAACTACCCAGCTAAGGAAGACCTGGGGGTCTCCCATGCCATCGTAGGTGGGGGCATCAATCTTGATGGCTCTAGTGATATCGAAACCACGCTCGGGGAGGCGTTCTCGAGGGGGCACTCGGGGAGGGTCCCCATCAGAATCCGAATCAGTGACCGGTTGTTGCCGGTTGGGCCCCTCAACATCACCGGGTGGTGGTGGTGGTCCTCCTTGATTCCGTAAAATTTGTTCTAACATCGTCCTAAGCTCAGTCATTTCAGTACGTAGATCTGCTATGGCCACGGTGTTGGGATCATTTTGCTGATTCGCAGCCATCCTAGACGTAGACGGTGTCGCGTACTCCGTTCCTAGCCTAGTGGGCATTCAGGTTCAGGAAAAATTTAGGAAGATGATTTTTCCTAGGGCTGTAGCTAGATTGAACATAGGATATTTTTATAGATTCATGATGTGCGTAATACGTGGATCGTTAAATTTTTTTTTTTTGAATTTTGACAAAAATTTTAGATTTCAGACCGCTATTCGCACACCACCTAGACAGAATTACGACGGTTCCAATTTTCAGGCCGACCTAACGAGGACGAATCGAAAAAATTTCAGTTTTAATGTTGCTGGAAATACGTGCAGGAAGCTACAGAAAAAATTTCAGATTTTTCTGACAAGTTTTAAATTTCTGAGTGTTTACTAAACGCTGACCAATCTGAAAATTTTCAGATTTTCCTATAGATTAGAACGACCAACAAGGATTACAGCGAGGATGTTTGCAACGTGGGAGTTGAAACGACCGACTTTGATACCAAATTGATGTAGAGGTACCGTGACGACGTGGACGTTACGATAACGGAACAAACATTCATCACAGAGCATAAAATACCATGGAGGGATCCGACCAAAAACGAACGAAAAGGGGTCGGTTGTCTCTCCAAATCCGAAGATAAAAATATGCGAGACTCGATACAACCTCCTTAGGACCTACCTCTCCAACAAGCACACAACTCACCGTAAGCCGGACTCGATACAACGTCCTTAAGACCTACCTCTCCAACAAGCACACAACTCACCGCACCTACACAAGCATCTATTCCATCAATCGATTCATTTCAAAACGCAGCGGCAATTTTCTTGGAGCGGTGGTAAACATTCAAGCGGCGATAAGGCGTTAGTTGAGATTAACTCCCTTGTTAGCGCCAAGTGCGCCAATCTTGGAGAGCAAATCAAGGCTAGGCCAAGTTTCGCTCCCTCACCGGATCTACCCGATCCGAACAACAAGAGATTCAATAACAACACTTAGATTTCAGATTTTTGCAAGCGAGAAAATTAAAGCCACGGATAAAACGATTCGACAAAAACCTCCACAAACTAAGCGTAGAAAGAATCACTAGCAAGGAGAGGGGTTACCCAAACAAGAAGATGAACACACAAGATAAGGTGGGAGAATCTCTCTCTCCACGGTTCCGCCGGCGTCGCACCGAACGGAGAAGCACCCTTTCTTCCTTGGAGTCGCACCGCGGAAGTCTCGCCGGAGTCGCACCGAAGGGGATGGAGGGAGGTGGCCTTGGAGTCACACCAAGAGAGGGGGGGGGGGGGGCTGCGGCTAGGAGGTTTCCTCCTCTTGGCCGAAATCTCTAAGGGGGAGATTAGGTTTTCTTTTGGTCTTCAATATCTCATTCCATCATAAGGACCCCTTTAAATAGGAGTTTACACAAAATAATAATCATCCATGATGGAGATGAAATCTCATCCATCCGCGTGGTTAAATACACACCAACATGAAATTAAAAATTAAAAATTAAAAATTACAACCATTTTAATAAATATAAAATTATCATCATGAAATAATTTTATATTTATTAATATAAAATAAAAGTGCATGCATAAAAAGTTTAATTCTTCATGGTGGTTTTGGCACGCCGCGGGCGGAGATTATAATGCGGATTTCCAACAGCATCATCATGGCACCTCAGATCTTTGTGGCGCAGCGCCTCGGCAGCCGGGTCATCATCATCAAGGAGTGTCGGAGGGGACGCGCCATCATTCTCCTTACTTCCTGCTGCCTGACCTCTGGCTCACTGAGCTTTGCTAGCCTCTTGGTAAGCTCCGGGTTGGCCTCCTCACTCTCAATCTCTTCCGCAACCCTCTCCATCAACTCCTCGTAGGAGACATGGGCTTTTGATGAGTCCTGATCATATACACTTTTATGGACTCATCTGGGCCATTTATTTAGTCATTTCACCGCACTTTAGCCCTGTTATCGTTTATATTTGATAATCCATGCTAGGTGCACCTCTAGGCCCATTTTTGGTGTGATTTCATGCTTATCTTCATTAGTAGTTTTCATGTACTGTTAAGTTCCATTTTCAGTGGCGAGACCGGTGTCATATGCTGGAATTGGAGTTGTGCAGGTGTTCCCGGTGCAATTCTGCACAGGAACACTGCGCACGATCACTGGCTCTATTGCGCACGACCACCGGTCGTGCGCCACTGATCGTGCGCACCTAACCCTTTTTATGAGTTCTGTTTGGTGTAGTGCGCACGACCATCAACGCCAGCGCGCACGACCACCGGTCGTGCGCCACTGCTCGTGCGCACTTATCATTAAAATTCTGAGTTCTGTTTGCTGTATTGCGCACGACCATCAACTCCAGTGCGCACGACCACTGGTCGTGCGCCACTGGTCGTGCGAACATGTTATTTCATAATTTCTGTCTTTGCAGGTTCCGTCCAGGCAGAGCGCACGATCACCGAATGCTAGTGCGCACGACCACTGGTCGTGCGCCACTGACCGTGCGCACTGTTTAATTCCAGCGCTTATAAATTCCATGCTCGCGATTTAGGTCAAGAACCCCGCCGTATTCCGCCGTTTTCTGCTCCCGTCCGCCTGGTTTCGCCCCTCCATCGCCGCACACCTTAGGGAGGATCTCCGGCAAGCTTTCAACGCCAAATCTTCGCCGGAGTTTCCTCTCGGCCTCCTCCTTCATCCAAGAGCTCCAAAGAAAGACCTAGCCGCTATCTCCATCGAGCAAGAGGAAGTTTGCAACCTCTACCGGATCGTGACACGAAGAAGACGGGTCCATTGGAGAGTCGTGACAGCTCTCTCTACCCCGGACGTAGTTGTGGACCGAGCTTGGACGCGGATTGACAACCCGGCGATTCCAACCGTGAATCTTCAACGAGCCTTCGGATTCGGTCGATTTCTTGCCTTGTTCTCCTTTTATTGATTGTTGTAATAGCTAGATCTTGTATATTTTGATGAAGTTGCACTTGAACTAGTTTGTATTTCCATATATTTCATGTGATTGTGAAATATTTGTTATTTGTGTGCTTGAGGAGCGCCACCATCCATTTTCCATCCCACTATCGTGTCCGGTGCCGCACTAGCAATTGCTAGTGGCGTGCTTGTCGAAGAGGTGCTTGCGACCCTCATTCCGTTAGCCTACTCGTCCACCCGCCTACCGAAGCGTGGCATAGCGGCCCGTGTATTCCATCCCGCCTAACGAAGCAGCGCGCTCAAGGCCTGCATAGTTCGATCCGCTAGCCTTCTCGTCCATCCGCCTACCGAAGCGTGGCATCGCGGCCCGTATTCCATCCCGCCTAACGAAGCAGCGCGCTCAAGGCCTGCATAGTTCGATCCGTCTGCCTACTCGTCCATCCGCCCTTGCGACGCAGCGCGCTCAAGGCCTGCCTAGTCTCCATCCCGCCAAGCGAAGCATTGCATAGCGGCATTGCATAGGAGTAGTTTATAGTATTTTCTTTTATTTTCCAAAAGCCCAATCACCCCGTTTCCGCATTCCATCCGACTCAAGGACTTCGATCTCAAGTCCTTCCTCGAACGTTAACTCCACCTTACTGTGTTCCTTGAGAGATTCGATACTCGGGGATTACTCCTCGTTTTATATTACTTGAACGATCGGTACACTGCCGTTTCGTGTCGCAGTCGAGCTACCGCCTATAGCGGTGTGTGAGATTTGCGCCATCAAGTTTTTGGCGCCGTTGCCGGGGAACACGGTCGTGTGAGTTTTTCTTGAGAGGTAGACGAGAGATTGTAGTTCTTTTTCGCTTGTATATCCTTTTTTTCAACTTTGTTTTTGTCTTTAAAAAAAAAAAAAAAAAATTTTAGCCTCTTAATTTTCTTTGCTCTGTTGTTTTCTCTAGTTTTTAACTTTTCTAAAGCAGGATTTTCAGATTTATCTTGTGTGTGTAGTATTATTTTGCAAAGAATCTTTATTTTCTGTTATCCACATACTTCTGTGATGTATTATGAAGCCGAGTGTCATCTTTCTGACACTTTGCGTCGATACATCGACGCCATGACTGCTTTAAACGCTGAGCATTGTATTAGGTGTTTGTTATGTCAAGGTATAGGCCATGTGTTGAAGGATTGCCCTCGTCTGTGCGATCCTTCCCCCTCTGAGGACGTGTACGTAGCATCCCCCCGTTTACGGGAGACTACTGCGGACAGGCCCACCAGAGTGTTGCCTGGCCCCTATACTGACATTGCACATCTTGCTCGATCTTTGCCCTTGGAGATTACCGAGGAATCTCTCGCCGCGTACTGCTCTTTCATGGGTCCCTCAATCCCCTCTTATGAGCTTCCCTTGAGTGACGATGTGCACTCATTCGATGGTCAACAGGGACAGGATTGGGAACTCATGGATGCACCAGTATGGTGTGCAGATTCTGGTTCTTCCTGCGGGGAGGCGTCTGTGGATATTTTCGCGGAGGCGACTGCTCATTTACTTTCTGATCATGAGAGCAGTCCGGTTCCTCCGCATTCCTTGCAAAATTCATCTACTCCAATCTTTAGTGAGTCGGCTGATGATGTCGTGCGGGTGGCTGATTCAGCGCCTGAGGTTGCGCCAAAGTGGGACGAGGATTTCATTCTCGCCGATGGGGAGTTTGATACCTTTGAACACGATGACGCGCCGCGGTGGGATGAGGAGGATTCTCTTTCCGAAGAGGAGGTATTTACCTTCTTATTGGATGGGGACATCCGGCTCACCACCAAGGACCCCGAGCTCTTGGGTTCTCCTCGTTACGACTCATATGATACTGACAGTGATCTATGTTTGGATCCTGCTGGGAGTGAGACCGGGACCACTCCCCCGATTTTTGATTATTTATGTCATTCTTCTCTTTTATTTCCTGACCCCCCTTCTTCATCTGAGCCTGTGCAGGGTGAGTCTTCACAGGTACATCAGGAGGACTTGGAGCATGATGCTCAAGTCAATGATGAGTGTATCCTCACATGTGAGGAGGTTGACCCCTCCTCCATAGAGGAAGCTCCACTCATTGCCTTTTCCTCCTGCTGCCTCCCTGTTGACGATACCTTGCTAAGCAAGGATGTGTTTTGTGAGATGAGTGAGGACCAAGCCTCCTCCTTTTCTTACATTCTCTACCCTCTACCTGTGAGGAGCAGGTATCTATATTTAGGTAGAGGGGTGACTGCTCTGTCTCCGTATCGGTACCCGCTACCGATGCGCATATTAGAACAGTTACCTGTGCACTTTTCTTTTCATAGGCCTATAAGCTAGAATTGTACAAAACTTGAATAAGTCGTGCTGGGATGACAATAACCCCAGTAGTTATCTTACTTTTTCTGCATTTTTATTTCTTCTAATCATGTTTAGTTAGCTGTAGATTATTTTAGTTAGTCTTTTTTCTGTTTCTCTTGTTTTGCGGAGCTGACCCCTGCAGGTACTTCTTCTGGATGGCGGATGCTGCAGCTCATTTGAGCTTAAACGCCAATCTTCTGGTATGCTCACTTGCTGAGCATTGGGTACTCTCTTCCCCTAGCCTTTTCTGATTTGTCATGTCATATATTATGCGGATTGTTTAGTTTAAGTCTGGGGGAGAGTAGTTTTGTTTACCCGCTCACGTGCACTATTGCACTGCATACTAGAAGATTTCTTTTAAAACGTTTTGTTTATTTTCATTGCACACCACAGCACCCACTTGAGCGCGTACTCGTCTGTATGCGTGCTCTGTAGTGAATTTAATTCTTCTGCTTATTTGGGAAAATCTAGGTGATGGCTTAGGATTATGTAGCAGAGTAAAATGTTGACTCTAGTAGTGCTCCTAGTCGAGTGCTCGGTTGCATAAAAATTTGTGTAGATTAGACTTCTCTTTATATTATGGTTTTATATTTTTCTTATTAGTGTAAATGTTGTTTACTCTACTCAAATGGTGAATTCGGTGGAATCAAACGGTAGCATAGGGATGTGTGTAAACGATCGCTAGATTCGTATTGCTTGAGTCGGGAGAAAGGAGAATCTTTCTCGGTGGCTAGAACTTGCCCCAAGCGATTCTTGAAGCATGGGTATACGGTTAGTCAATTGTGTGAATGTGATATAGGCCATCATTTTGGCCCGGTTGAGCCTTTGTGCCTATCCCTACCGCTATATCCTCGCTAGCCCAGTTGTGCCTACCTGTTCTTTGATTCAGCCCCACTTTTATTTCACCAAAGCCCAAAAGCCAATCCTAGTCGCACACCCAAATCTGAGCTTTAGCTGTTATTATTTTCATGAGTTGGGTTGTTGATGTTGTGATACTTTTGTGAAAATGTGGATGTGCATCTTTGATAAATTTGCTGAAAATGTTTTGAAAAGAAAAGAAAAGAAAATGAGAAAAAAAAAGAGAAGTGAAAAGAAAAGAAAAAGATGAGCTTTAATGAAAAATCTGTGTAAAAAAATATATGTTTGGGAGTAGGCGGTGCACACACCCATGTTGTTAAGTCCAAGTCTGGGGGTGTGATGTACCCGCGAGTTTGTGTGGTGAGCGAGAATAATTTCTGCATGAGCTTATTTGGGTTTAGTGCTCGAGCCGTCGTTTTTATCTTTGTTTATCCTCACCTAAACCCAAGCCCCATTTTAAAACCTAAAGTCCTATTGATTCACGCATTTGAGTCAAACCAGTGCCGTGGAGAGAATGTGACCGGGCAAGCTTATGGTCACCGACACTGATGGATTTCAGTGGAGTTTTTCCCGCATCCCGATCTTGAGCAATGCTCGTCTCAGCATTTAGTTTACTTTCTCCGTATGCATGACCGAACGATTCACCGCTTTTCACCATTTTGAGTAGTTGTAATATGCTTTTACTCTTTTAGAAATATATAGACTATTTTTATAATCAGAAATCTTCTCTACTATTCTTCTTATGCACGTGAGCATGCGACTTCGCATGGTACTCTGTATTGTAGTTTTAAGCCATCTACTGTTCTTTCCTAGTTCGCTTAGAATTTGTTTGCTCGGGACGCGCAAACAGTTAAGTCTGGGGGTGTGATGAGTCCTGATCATATACACTTTTATGGACTCATCTGGGCCATTTATTTAGTCATTTCACCGCACTTTAGCCCTGTTATCGTTTATATTTGATAATCCATGCTAGGTGCACCTCTAGGCCCATTTTTGGTGTGATTTCATGCTTATCTTCATTAGTAGTTTTCATGTACTGTTAAGTTCCATTTTCAGTGGCGAGACCGGTGTCATATGCTGGAATTGGAGTTGTGCAGGTGTTCCCGGTGCAATTCTGCACAGGAACACTGCGCACGATCACTGGCTCTATTGCGCACGACCACCGGTCGTGCGCCACTGATCGTGCGCACCTAACCCTTTTTATGAGTTCTGTTTGGTGTAGTGCGCACGACCATCAACGCCAGCGCGCACGACCACCGGTCGTGCGCCACTGCTCGTGCGCACTTATCATTAAAATTCTGAGTTCTGTTTGCTGTATTGCGCACGACCATCAACTCCAGTGCGCACGACCACTGGTCGTGCGCCACTGGTCGTGCGAACATGTTATTTCATAATTTCTGTCTTTGCAGGTTCCGTCCAGGCAGAGCGCACGATCACCGAATGCTAGTGCGCACGACCACTGGTCGTGCGCCACTGACCGTGCGCACTGTTTAATTCCAGCGCCTATAAATTCCCTGCTCGCGATTTAGGTCAAGAACCCCGCCGTATTCCGCCGTTTTCTGCTCCCGTCCGCCTGGTTTCGCCCCTCCATCGCCGCACACCTTAGGGAGGATCTCCGGGCAAGCTTTCAACGCCAAATCTTCGCCGGAGTTTCCTCTCGGCCTCCTCCTTCATCCAAGAGCTCCAAAGAAAGACCTAGCCGCTATCTCCATCGAGCAAGAGGAAGTTTGCAACCTCTACCGGATCGTGACACGAAGAAGACGGGTCCATTGGAGAGTCGTGACAGCTCTCTCTACCCCGGACGTAGTTGTGGACCGAGCTTGGACGCGGATTGACAACCCGGCGATTCCAACCGTGAATCTTCAACGAGCCTTCGGATTCGGTCGATTTCTTGCCTTGTTCTCCTTTTATTGATTGTTGTAATAGCTAGATCTTGTATATTTTGATGAAGTTGCACTTGAACTAGTTTGTATTTCCATATATTTCATGTGATTGTGAAATATTTGTTATTTGTGTGCTTGAGGAGCGCCACCATCCATTTTCCATCCCACTATCGTGTCCGGTGCCGCACTAGCAATTGCTAGTGGCGTGCTTGTCGAAGAGGTGCTTGCGACCCTCATTCCGTTAGCCTACTCGTCCACCCGCCTACCGAAGCGTGGCATAGCGGCCCGTGCATGTATTCCATCCCGCCTAACGAAGCAGCGCGCTCAAGGCCTGCATAGTTCGATCCGCTAGCCTTCTCGTCCATCCGCCTACCGAAGCGTGGCATCGCGGCCCGTATTCCATCCCGCCTAACGAAGCAGCGCGCTCAAGGCCTGCATAGTTCGATCCGTCTGCCTACTCGTCCATCCGCCCTTGCGACGCAGCGCGCTCAAGGCCTGCCAAGTCTCCATCCCGCCAAGCGAAGCATTGCATAGCGGCATTGCATAGGAGTAGTTTATAGTATTTTCTTTTATTTTCCAAAAGCCCAATCACCCCGTTTCCGCATTCCATCCGACTCAAGGACTTCGATCTCAAGTCCTTCCTCGAACGTTAACTCCACCTTACTGTGTTCCTTGAGAGATTCGATACTCGGGGATTACTCCTCGTTTTATATTACTTGAACGATCGGTACACTGCCGTTTCGTGTCGCAGTCGAGCTACCGCCTATAGCGGTGTGTGAGATTTGCGCCATCACTTTCCTCTTCAAAGCCATTTTGAAAAAACTCTCCCTTAGCCCGACGGTGAAAGCGAGTTGGAGTGCGAACCCAGGCATCTCCTGAGTGACCAGCACCTCCTCCTGAAACTGGTCCGCGTAGCGAGCCAACGACTCCTTGGGCTCCTGCTTTACTTTGAAGAGAGACTCGACATCCTTCTTCCTTCTCTTCGAAGTCGAGAATCGCAACAGGAAACTTCGGCGCAAATCTTCAAAGGCGTAGATCGACCCTGTAGGGAGCTGATGGAACCAGTCCCTGGCCTTTTCCTTAAGGGTGACGGCGAAGAGCCGACACTTGAAAGCATCCGACATCGGCCTGATAGAGACCGAGTCCTCAAAGGACTGGAGATGTTGGACAGGGTCATCCCTGCCGTTGTAGTACACCTTGTCCCACTCTCCGAACCCTGCCGGGACAGGTGCAGAATGTACCAACTCGAAGAAGGGACTTCCCCCTTCTGTCACCCTTTCTCGCTCCGCACGCCCCCCCCCCCCCCCCCCCCCCCCCCCCCGAGCTCTCTCGCTAGGCTCGGGCTCGCGGGGATTGCGCTCGCGAGGACGGTGTTTTCCTGGACCACTCCCACAGTCGCTACATCCTCCGGGCGCGCGCTCGCCTGCGCCGCGCTCGCTGGCACAGAGCTTGCCGGCAAAGAGTTCGCCGGGCTGGCGAACAGCACTCGCCCCTCCAAGTCTTGAACTGAACTTCCTGCGACTTCCTTTCCGGCTCTTCCCCCGGGGCATTCTCGCCGACTGATGCTGGGGGAGGGGTCGCCTGAGGTGCTGGGGTCGCGAACTCACTTCGCAGCGCCGCGACCGTGAGTCCGAAAGTGTCAAGCACCTCCCTCCTAAAATCCGCGAACATCCTTGGCGTCACCACATGCGGTGGCTCGCTGAACTCCTCGTCTCGATCCTCGCCTCCTGTCATCCCTTCCTTGGAATTTTCTTGGACCAGCCACGCTCCATGCTCACCGCACCAAAATGTTGAAACCGATTTCTCGGCCTCCTGTGGAGCTCGGGGCCCTCATCGAGATGAGGGGCAGCTAGCCCTTACTGATCCCTCGGAGAGGGTAGACTGAAGACTAGAAAGAAGACTAAGACCTTAGTCACAGCGAGGAGGTCCCTCCACTAACCCGGAAGATCGTTGAGCGCTTCCCCTCCCAAGCCAAAGCTGGGACTCGGACACCTTGGAGAGCTCTGGAGATGCTAACCAAAGAAAGCCTGAGGAGAGAGAAACTGAAGTGTAGTCCTCTCCAAAGGTGCCCTTGAGGTCTTATTTATAGGTTTCCTGATCTGGCCTGCAGATAGCAGGATCCCGCCTTCTGATTTTACTATCTGCACCCCAGATGGGTCTGCTAACAGCCAAACTTTGCTGTTTGGAGAGGCTAAAGGCAGACCACCAGGGGTAAACGGGTAATTTAGCCTTATCAACTTATGGGCAAGGAACTACGAGAACTTGACTGCTGAAGCTCTCGTGGGTCCTCTCGCGGGTCCTGCCCGCGATGCCTCTCCTAGGCGATCGCCCTGCGAGGACCTCGCCGACCAATTCTGGCGGTATCTGCCGAGGTCCGGTCTCGCGAGCCTTCCTGCGAGACCGCCTCTTGACTTCGTCGAGCTCAATAAGCCTTTCGTCGAACGCAGGTCACTTTGCCGATCACAGTCGAGATCGACGGATGCCGCACGTTAAGTTGTTCACTGTCCGCTGAGACGGGCGGCTCGTCGACCGCTGCTTCCCTGCTATAATTTGCCGAGCGCTGCCATAGAATATATTTTGTTCGCCGGGCACCGTCCGACGAATGCTGAGCTCCGTTCGACATTTGTCGAGTGTAGAATTGAGCTCGCTGGAAGCTGAGGCTCTAAGCTTGTGAGCCTTCCTACGAGATCGCCTACTAACTTTGTCGCGCACTGAACACGTTTCGTCGGACACCTCTTTACTGAACAAAGGGTCTCTTCCGCCAGCGGTCTGCGAGGTATTGACTTGCCCTTCCTCGCTTGGCCCAGTCCTTTGAAGATATCTGCCGAGGTTAGGATCTCACGGCTTGCGAGACCGTCCCTTTGGCCTTAATGAGCATAGAACATTTCGTCTACTTCTAATGATTTCGCCGAACAGGGGCGAGCTCGACGACCACCGGTGGGCTCGACGAACTCGAAAGAGTTCGTCGAACGCAGCATCCCTTTCGCCGAACTCAGGAAACTTCTTTAAATTGCCTGCAAGTGTTTATCTCGCCGACCCTTCTCGCTCGCCTCTTATTACTTCCTCCGGTTGCCTTCTCACACAGCGCTTCCTCGCCTGGCGAATATCGGGGTTGTACAAATAACAGCGTAAAACTCTCGATCATAATTAGAATAGTTCAACTTCGGACCCATGAGTTTCTCACTAAAGTAACCAATAGGATGTCCCTCCTGACTCAATACACCTCCAATACCGATCCCAGACGCATCACAAGACAACTCAAAAACCTTACTAAAATCTAGCAACCGTAAAAGAGGAGCTTCCGACATTCGTGCCTTAATCGTTTGGAACGCTTTAGTGGTCGATTTAGTCCAGGTGAAATCACCCTTTTCATGCACTCTGTGATCGGTGCCATGAT
Source organism: Dactylorhiza incarnata (assembly GCA_033032865.1). Lineage (NCBI taxonomy): Eukaryota > Viridiplantae > Streptophyta > Magnoliopsida > Asparagales > Orchidaceae > Dactylorhiza > Dactylorhiza incarnata. Next base: position 8,587,535 of record JAWHQI010000090.1, on the reverse strand, counting down.
ACTACTAAAATCTCGAATGAATCGGCGGTAAATGTATCTAGACCGTATAAACTCCTAACTTCCCATATATTGGTGGGTTCCGGCCAATCCTTAATGGCTTGGACCTTCTTAGGATCAACATGAATGCCTTCTGAACTTACAATATACCCATGGAACTCCACGGATGTCACATAAAATGCACACTTCTTAATATTGACATATAAGTTTTCCTTGCGCAACGTGGTAAGGATAATCCTCAAGTGCGACTCATGATCGCTCGGAGAGGTGCAAAAAATTAGTATATCATCAAAGTAAACAACTACGAATTTTCCCATAAAGGGTTTGAACAGTTGAGTCATCAACCTCGAAAAAGTACTCAGACCGTTTGTGAGCCCCTCCCCGAGCACCAACCACTCATAAAGCCCGCCTTTTGATTTGAAAGCCATCTTCCATCGTCTCCCTCCCTAATCCTGATTTGATGGTAGCCACTCTTAAGATCCAACTTAGAAAAAGTCGTGGCCCCGGATAACATGTCCAATAAGTCGTCCAAGCGAGGGATGGGAAACCGGTATTTGATAGTAATTTTATTAATAGCCCTATAACCCACACACATAATCCTAGAACCGTCTTTCTTAGGGACCAATAAGGTGGGTACGGCACAAGGACTCTTGCTATGACAGATGAACCCCTTACTTAACAAGTCCGAAATTAGATTTTGCAATTCAAGGTGTGCGGAGGGGTTAAGTCGATAATGGGGGAGGTTGGGCAAAGAGGAACCCAGAAAGAAGTCAATCTCATGTTGAATTTCCCGCATGGGTGGTAACTTAGGCGGTAACTCATCCGGGTAGACATCCTTAAACTCTTCTAAGAGTTTCCTCAACGCTAGTGGTAATTTCTCAAAAGAGGACACATCTTCCTTGACTTATAAACATACTAACGCATATATGACACCATCCATAAAGGTTTCGCGCTCAAACTCCTTCTTACCAATCAAACTTAACTTTTTCTTCTCTACCAGAATAATCGTGTCCTTAGAAGGGACTGATGTATCTTTAAGCGGAGTGGGTTTAAAGATAATGGTCTTGCCATTAAATTTGAACTCATACGTGTTAGCTCGCCCCAAGTGAGTAACATCATGATCGTAAAGACATGGGCGTCCTAGTAAAACATGACAGGCATCCATGGGGATGTTGTCACACCAAACCTTTTTAGTGTCAGCCTTGATGGTAAGGGGTACCAAGCAATGCTTCGAAACTGGAAGGGATGTCTTATTTACCCAAGCAACCTTATAGGGGTGAGGGTGCGGTTCAGTGGTTAACAACATCTGGGTCACCACATTTTCTGAAATCACATTCATACAACTACCGCTATCGATAATCAATTTACACCACTTCTCTCCGCTCTTAAAATTTAATCAGAAAATATTCATCCTATTCCAATCATCTGAAGCACGCGGAGTAGCCAAAATACATCTCATCACCATCACATTGACACCAGCATCTATGTCGTTAGGCTCTTCTTCCGATTCTGATTCTTCACCGGCCCCATACTTGAGCTCGGCGGATTCAGACGAGGTATCTAAAAGGGCTAGGGGCTTGGGCTTAGTAGGAAATTCACTAGCGTAATGTCCTTGAATTCCACAAGCAAAGCACGTAGCATTCATTTTACTGATCCTACCCATCGACACTCTCTCACCAGTAAGGTTTCTTGTATTCCTGGCCATAATGAGAACAAAGTTCGAGTCAGTGGACCAGACCTTACCTTTATCCTTCAGGGAGATTAGGGGGGAAGGTCCTAAGATGGACTTTCCCTTATGAAAAGATCGAGTCTTTTACTTGTGAGCATTGTGCTTCTCAATATCCAATGCGGTGTTAAATGTGGTGTTTAGATCAGTGTGACCATAATGTAGGAGTTTACCCTGAATGTCGGGGTTAAGCCCCTTTCGAAACCGTGAGAGGGTTATCTCTGGCATCTCCCTAACATCGCACATGACCATCATGTCCTTAAGAAGGCCCATGTATTCAGCGACCGACCTATTCCCTTGTCTAAAAATAGCCAATTCATCAAACATCTGCGTCTGATGGTACACAAGGACATATTGTGTTGGATCGATAGGCGCCCTTAGAGGGGGGGGGGGGGGGGGGGTGAATGAGGTTTTTAAAAAACTTATATTATATTTTGGAATACTTGAAATAATAAGCGATCAAAATAGTGATTTTGAATAAAGATCTAAATTGTTTTATAATGAAGGGGAAGATAATAAACAATTTAGAGAAATGAAGATTAAATCAATTTTATTACACAAAGAGAGACATGATTATTATTAATAAAATTGATTACAAAATTCGATTTCAATGACGCTAGAAATCAAGGCGAAATATGAAAGACTCTTTTTGTTTTCTATACCGACTCGTATCCCCGCGAACCGGTTGGCTTTAGCAGATCCTTCCCCAGATATGGCCTCAAGCCGCTCTAGCCAATCCAACCCCGGATATGGCCATGAGCACCCCCTAGACCTAACCTAGATCTAGTTGCCAACACGAGGCGAATTTCTGCCCTAAGTCCTACCCAGACCTAGACGCCAACACGAGGTGAATTCTCTAACGGTTTACAAGAAATATGAAATGATAATAATAAAAACTGCCTCTTGAAGAACTTCTGAAGTTGGAGATGAAGATCCGCTGTAGAATAAGCATTGTAGAAGCGAACATCGTTTGGATCCGGCGTGAAGAGATTCTCCTTCCGAAATTCGCAGAGGTTAGGTATGAGATCAACTTTCGGCCAAATCAGGCTCTGGAATTCTAGCACTCAACCTCTCTCTAATGGTTGGATGAAACGAGAGAAGAGGGGTCCTATTTATAGCCTCAGCGCTTGCACCAGTGCTACCGCTACCGCTGGCGCTATCCCATATTAGGACATATTCGGCGCGGGAGAATCTTCAATCCGAGGAAACATTTTCTTCTTGCCTTCTGTGCTCCGCGCTATCGCCTGAGCTATCCGCTACCACCTGGCGCTAGCACCTTCTAAATGTATTCCCATGATTGCGCTAATCATCGCTAGCGCCATGCGCTAGGTGCTACCGCCGGCGCTAGTGGGCATTTTGGATTTGTTGGCTCAATTTTGGGGGCAACTTTCTTATGTCATCCTTGAGTCATATGGACTTTGTTTCCTGCACACTTAAACACACAAGTTCAAATACACATATGATTTGTTATTCTCAAACCTAGTATATGCGGAAGACTATGTTCCAACAAACTCCCCCTTTGATAATAACAAATCCATTAATGATAAATCAGAGCATTAATATATAAGCATGATGAAACCTACTTGTGTGTGTGAGAGAGTGATGACTTAGGATAATTATCGACTTTTGTATTTAGAATTGCTCACCCTAAATACATGCTCCCCCTAAGTGAATGCTCCCCTAATATGTAAGCTATCATCTTAATTAATCATGTTAGTTTTCATTTTGATAGCGGATTTTATTTATCATGTTAGTTCTCCCCCTTTTGTTATTAGCAAAAGTGGATAAGAAAGCAAAACACAGAAAAGTTTTGATAATAAGTTAAAGGCATGATCGAGCTTTGAGAGAGACGGAAATGATAAGGAGTTTTAGAATAATTTTCATAGAAATAAATCAGAGTTTTTAGCATAAAGAGAACAATATAAAATTTACCAAGTAACCAATATTATCATGTTAGTTCTCCCCCTTTATATAAGAGTTTTAAGCATAAAAAGGTAATGATTTCCAAGTAACCAATCTACCCAGACAATATGTCTACACCCTAGCCCCATACTAAGTGACGGATGGTTATGAGGATTTGCATAAACGTTGTAGCTTGGGGTGTTAGTCCCATATGCAAACACTAAAAAATACTCAACCTAGCACTCTTTCCCCCCAGTGCCTCGCAAGGCCCCACTGGAACCCTCCTAGGTTAAGGACAAGAAATGACTTAGAGTCAGGTTATTTAATGTCTACGACCCCATGCCCTCGCTATGGTGAGATATGTAATCATAGGATAACAATCATTGGAAACATTAAGCATCTAAATCTAATGATAAGTTCACAGCCTATGGGTTTATATTTTTATTTGAATTTTTTTTTTAAAAACACATAGCAATTTTGAAATCCATTAATGGATCGGAGTTTTTAGCATAACAATATTTTCATAGAAATAAATCAGAGTTTTTAGCAAACAAAATCATGTTTAGAGGAACCAATATAATGTTTACCAAACATGTCTACCACTTGTTGAAAGAAAGGAATTTGAAGATTCAAGTGATGATGCACTGATACGTAAAATTTAGGATATAAATAATTTTCTCCAAAGTCTACGAACTATAGGCAAGTGCACATATCGTTCATAGTATAGGATATTTAGAAATAAATATCAAGTGCCGTATTCCACGGGGTTGTTGAGTACTTCTACTCACGCAAATTATAATTATTTTATCAGAAAATTAGTTAAAAGGTTTTATAATAAAAGAAATGAAACATTTGATCGAGAATTCTTCTAAAGTAAAATATTTCATAAATCATAAATTGATTTGGACAAACTTGACCGTGGAGGTTCCCAAAATATGATAGAGCCTCTCTCGAGAGAACTACCACCTAACCTTAGGTTGATCGATTAAGACCCCTCGGCCAGTCGAAACCCCTAAGCTTGCTTTATGCGGTGAGCCCCACTATTGGATTTGACTCCAATCCAGAAGATTTGCGTCACCCTCTCTCGAGGAATGCATACAACTCTTTTTACCGATGAACGATCTACCCGTATTTACGGATCTCTCGATACACTAAAATATGGATCAAACTTGATTATCATACCCTAGAAATATGAAACCAATAATTGCAAATCAACGGTAAATCTTAGTTTTCCAAAACTAAACAATGAATAAGAGATTACAAAATATAAAAGCTTAAGAATTCATCTGATCAAATGCTATGAAAATTAACTAAACATAATTGAGAAGAAAGACATCTTTATTTCTATGTAAAGAAAAGTACAATTGCAAGTAAAGTAAATCTAAGCTAGGAATTAAAAAGACAAGACATAAAATAAAGTTACACTAAGAAAAATGCAGAAAAACTATACTAGAAACGACCCAATCGAAGCAAGGACTGGATTCCCATCACTTTGGCAGCAACTGGCTTTTATAGAAAGAAAATTGGTGAGTCACGCACTTGGTCACGCCCGTGACCAAGGGCGTGTAAGCTGCGTAACTGCGTCTTGAAAGCCCGGGAACGTTGGGGAAGAAAAACCGCCAAAATTGATCATCTCGACGTGTCACGGCCTAGGTCACGCCCGTGACCTAGGGCGTGTCTTGACCGAGTCAGGAAACGGCGGGAAACGGCGCGATCTAGAGTTAATCTGGCAGTTGCGGGAGAGGTCACGCCCCTTAGTCACGCCCGTGATCAAGGGCGTGTAAGCTGGAACGGCTCGGCGGCGGAAACTGCTCGTATTGAATGCTTGGTGGGCGAGTCACGCCCGTGACCTGAAGGTCACGCCCCCGGTCATGCCCGTGACCTGGGGCGTGTAACTTTAATCCGACGTGGCAGCGATTTCTGGGAGCTGAAAGCGGAGCACGGCCGTGACCATGGTCACGCCCCCGGGTCACGCCCGTGACCTGGGGCGTGTACTGAAGATTTTTGCAGATTTGTTCTGGAATTTCCCCTGAACATGGCTGTTGGCTTAAATTTGTTATTAGCAGCCCCAGATTACCTGAAAACACAAAATAAAGTAAATTAGATATTAATTAAACTAAAATTATATAAAAACTAATTAATTACTACTAAAATACTATATAAAAATAACTATAAATAATGCACTATCAAATACACCTATACTTAATCTTTTGCTATTCCAGAGCAAAAACTAATTTATAAGTACGAGAAAAATTTATAGGACATCTCCAAAAAGATTTACTTCTAATTATGTACTCCAAATCTTATAAAACTTATCAAAATAAGTTAAGAAGTTAAAATTCAGATTTATAAGAAATAATTAATAATTCATAAATTGAAATGAGTAGAATAAATTTTAGTTTTGAAATTCTCTAACTAAATCTTCATAAACAAAATTGCATTGAATTAAGTAAAATATCCAAGATTAAAATTATAGAAACTTAAAACATCATTAGAAACTTTTAGAAAACTACAAAATATTAACTATGCTCTCTCAAAAATATCTTGGATAGCAAATAAACTTGGCTAAATGGGGTAAAATTGGCATTGAAGAAGTTACTTTGTATATAGGAAATGATGAATTTTATCCTCTCATTTCCATTTTTTAATTTCTTCTTCTTTTTATATCCCAAATGTATATGTTTAGGAGTGATGAATTTTTTTCTCTCATCTCCATGCCATATAATCTTTTACTAATTTGGGTGCATATGTTTAGGAATGATGAATTTTATCCTCTCATTCCATGACATATTATCTTTTAAATTTTTCTTTATGCCAAATAATGGGGTTAAACAAAAAGGTAGGGGAAGGGCTAGGGTTTAAAGGCTAAACAAATTCCAAAGATACATTTTAAGAGCATAGAAAATAATTTGAGCAATCTTTAAGAAACCATGAGTTAAAGTTAATATAAATAAAATCTAGAGATATTTAACACAATTACTACAAAATTGAATTATGATATTTTAAGAAGAGAAAATAAAACAAAGAAATATTCTAAACAATTCAAGATAATGAAAAACTCATTAAATCAAATTCATCTAAAAATTAAATCTAACATATTTTGAAGAGAAATATAAGATTAAAAATTCATAAAAAGAAAACTCCTTAAAAAGCCTATAAAGACAACTCATAATTAAAATTAATTTTTGCATAAATGAAGTTAGGAGAAATTTAATAATACAAAATTTATTTTATTAGATTTTTTGGATTTTTTTTTATATTAAAACAAAATATTTTTTTAATATACTTGGACTTCCCAAGGGCTACCTAATGACGGGCTCGCAAGGTACTAGGTGGTTTTGTGGGATGAAAACCAACACGGCCCTTTCGCAAGAAATTAAAAAATTTTAAATTTTTTTTGTAATTTCTAAATTTTAAAAACAAAATTGAAAAAGAAGACAAAAGAAGATTTTTTATGATTTTTAAATATTTTTTAAATTTTTTTTGTATTAAAAGTGTTTTTCTATTTTTTTTGAATTTTTTTAATAAAAACAAACATTAGAGAACACCCCCCATACTTAAAAATAAACATTGTCCCCAATGTTTATAAACAAGGATGAAGAGGGAAAAATATGAAAAGAAAAGGTAGATAAAGAAATGAAAAATTGCAAAAAGGATAAGCAAGGGGTGCCTCCCAAGAGCGCTTTCTTTTTCCCTTCTTTAAGCTAGACGGTTATTGCTAGGAAAAAGGAAAATAAAATTGAAAATGCACAGGCAACTCCCTTAATTCACGCTCAGGTGAGCATGCCGAAGACGGTCGCACGGCTACTCCTCTGCTATGCTCTTGACTCTTTTGTTGTCCGTTAGCTCGAAATTGTGAATCCAAATTACCTATACATACCTCAGGTAATTTGGATTGTTGGAGATGAGCGGCAAATGGATCGGTGAAGACGTTTGGTTGCAACGACTCATACTCTACATGAAAATTGTTAGTATTAAAAGAATCAAAAAGTAGCGAGTCAGAAAATTTTTCGCAAGGAGGAGGCGCTTGCGAAAATACATGATTAAGCTCCGGTTGTTTATTTTCAAAAATAAAATTATTATTTAAAAAATCAATACCAAGTGGAGAACATTCATGAGACACAATTTCTTCATGAATAATAATTTCATGAGAAAGAGAAGAAAGGGCGGGCGAAGGAGAAGAAGAAAAATTTTAATTTTCTAATTCGCCCGGTGTCTCCATGACTTTGTGAAATTCTTGGTATAAAATATTATTTTCTTCTTGGGAATATCTATTCAAATTTTGAATAGGAAGATTCGGAGAATCACAAGAGAAGAAAATTGATCAAAAGAATTTTGCGGATAAAAAGTGGAGGAATAGAAATTTTGATCAATAGAAATTTCTTCATTGCACCGTAAACTATCCGGGTGATCTTGCCACCACGAATAATTATTATCAGAGCAAGAAGGAATTTCAGAAAAATTATAATCTTGAGAAAAATTATTTTGATCAAAAATATTTTGAGAATAAAAATAAGAATAACATTCCACGCTAGAATGATTTGCACCACAAAAATAACAAATAAGTTGGCGCTTTCGTGCGGCTTCCAAAAGGTTTACCTTATGTTGAAGTTAGGCAACTTTTGCGGCCAACTGTGATAACATCATTTCTTTTTTTGTGAAAAAGAAAACTAAACAACCGTTGCCTAATAGAAATGAATTTTAAAAGAAAAAGCAAAAAGAGAAATGGGGGTGGAGAAAGAGAATGATAAAAGTAATAAAATTCACGCTTTCAAAATATCAACAAAATCAGTCCCCGGCAATGGCGCCAAAAACTTGATACGTAAAATTTAGGATATAAATAATTTTCTCCAAAGTCTACGAACTATAGGCAAGAGCACCTATCGTTCATAGTATAGGATATTTAGAAATAAATATCAAGTGTCGTATTCCACGGGGTTGTTGAGTACTTCTACTCACGCAAATTATAATTATTTTATCGGAAAATTAGTTAAAAGGTTTTATAATAAAAGAAATGAAACATTTGATCGAGAATTCTTCTTAAGTAAAATATTTCATAAACATCATAAATTGATTTGGACAAACTTAACCGTGGAGGTTCCCAAAATATGATAGAGCTTCTCTCGAGAGAACTACCACATAACTTTAGGTTGATCGATTAAGACCCCTCGGCCAGTCGAAATCCCTAAACTTACTTTATGCGGTGAGCCCCACTATTGGATTTGACTCCAATCCAGAAGATTTGCGTCACCCTCTCTCGAGGAATGCGTACAACTCTTTTTACCGATGAACGATCTACTCGTATTTACGGATCTCTCGATACACTAAAATATGGATCAAACTTGATTATAATACCCTAGAAATATGAAACCAATAATTACAAATCAACGGTAAATCTTAGTTTTCCAAAACCAAACTATGAATAAGAGATTACGAAATATAAAAGCTTAAGAATTCATCCGATCAAATGCTATGAAAATTAGCTAAACATAATTGAGAAGAAAGACATTTTTATTTCTATGTAAAGAAAAGTACAATTGCAAGTAAAGTAAATCTAAGCTAGGAATTAAAAAGACAAGACATAAAATAAAGTTACACTAAGAAAAATGCAGAAAAACTATACTAGAAACGACCCAATTGAAGCAAGGACTGGATTCCCATCACTTTGGCAGCAGCTGGCTTTTATAGGCAGAAAATTGGTGAGTCACGCCCTTGGTCACGCCCGTGACCAAGGGCGTGTAAGCTGCGTAACTGCATCTTGAAAGCCCGGGAACGTTGGGGAAGAAAACCGCCAAAATTGATCACCTCGATGTGTCACGGCCTAGGTCACGCCCGTGACCTAGGGCGTGTCTTGACTGAGTCAGGAAACAGCGGGAAACGGCGTGATCTGGAGTTAATCTGGTAGTTGCGGGAGAGGTCACGCCCGTGACCAAGGGCGTGTAAGCTGGAACGGCTCGGCGGCGGAAACTGCTCGTATTGAATGCTTGGTGGGCGAGTCACGCCCGTGACCTGAAGGTCACGCCCCCGGTCACGCCCGTGACCTAGGGCGTGTAACTTTAATCCGACGTGGCAGCGATTTCTGGGAGCTGAAAGCGGAGCACGACCGTGACCATGGTCACGCCCCCAGGTCACGCTCGTGACCTGGGGCGTGTACTGAAGATTTTTGTAGATTTGTTCTGAAATTTCCCCTGAACACGGCTGTTGGCTTAAATTTGTTATTAGCATCCCCAGATTACCTGAAAACACAAAATAAAGTAAATTAGATATAAATTAAACTTTAATTATATAAAAACTAATTAATTACTACTAAAATACTATATAAAAATAACTATAAATAATGCACTATCAAATACCCCCATACTTAAGCTTTTGCTAGAGCAAAACTAATTTATAAGTACGAGAAGAATTTATAGGACATCTCCAAAAAGATTTACTTCTAATTATGTACTCCAAATCTTTTAAAACTTATCAAAATAAGTTAAGAAGTTAAAATTCAGATTTATAAGAAATAATTAATAATTCATAAATTGAAATGAGTAGAATAAATTTTAGTTTTGAAATTCTCTAACTAAATCTTCATAAACAAAATTGAATTGAATTAAGTAAAATATCTAAGATTAAAATTATAGAAACTTAAAACATCATTAGAAACTTATAGAAAACTACAAAATATTAACTATGCTCTCTCAAAAATATCTTGGATAGCAAATAAACTTGGCTAAATGGGGTAAAATTGGCATTGAAGAAGTTATTTTGTATATAGGAAATGATGAATTTTATCCTCTCATTTCCATTTTTTAATTTCTTCTTCTTTTTATATCCCAAATGTATATGTTTAGGAGTGATGAATTTTATCCTCTCATCTCCATGCCATATAATCTTTTACTAATTTGGGTGCATATGTTTAGGAATGATGAATTTTATCCTCTCATTCCATGACATATTATCTTTTAAATTTTTCTTTATGCCAAATAATGGGGTTAAACAAAAAGGTAGGGGAAGGGCTAGGGTTTAAAGGCTAAACAAATTCCAAAGATACATTTTAAGAGCATAGAAAACAATTTGAGCAATCTTTAAGAAACCATGATGTTGGGGAAATGATTTATCTTAACCCCTAGAATTAAGAAGAATATAAATTCTAAGTATAAAAAATTAGGCTAAGTAAATATGCGTCGAATAGTATTCGACGCAACGTCGAAATATAGTCGACGTTTCTCTCAGAATGAGTCGAAGTAACTCTTAGAAGAATTCGACGTAATCATAGTCGATGTACCTCTGAGTTCTAGTCGACGCATTTGATAAAGTCGACGCACCTTTGTCAACGCACCTTCCTTATTCTCCTCTCGACGTCCAGCCATGATGAAATCGATGTTTACGCCGAATAGAAATCGACACACGTCGATATCTATAAGTAATTCAAAAACACGCCAGATCTCTTTCCTTCTTTCTGTAGATCTGATTTATAATGATATTATGCTTTTATAGCCGTTCTGAATCAGCCTTTCCTTCTATTTGATTCTTGGCTAATTTGATTAAGACTATTATGGATATTATTTGAAATCAGAATGAATTCATTTCCTTCTACAGAAATATTGATTATGGAAACTCTTATCTCTTTCTAATTCTCTGTCTGCTAATTGATTATTCTCCTTTATCAATATATTTTAAATAGAACTATAAATAAGAAGGAGGTCGACATAGAATGATAAGAAGTGATCCACCATATACATTTGAAAAAGTGGAAGAGCTCCCAAGAGAAGAGTGAGAAAGTTGAGAAAAGAGATAGTGTCCTGCAGCAAAAGAAAAAGCCTTCATCTTCTCCTTCTTCTGAAGCCATTCTGCTGCAAATTCTGAAAGCTCTCACAAAAGAGAGAAAAGCTTACAAATCTCCTTCTCACTTTAGAAGAGAGATCATATTCACTATACTTGTGCTTCTAATCTTCTTGCTAGGAAGAAGATTCCTTCTTATATATATTGTCTTCTATTCTTCTACTACTTCTTCTCTTTCTTATTTCACTTTTAAACTGTGTAAAAGAGTTTTTAGAATCTCTCTTCAAAAAATTCAGTTGTAGTGGTTCTAAGAGTCTCCTTACCAAAAGACTCAGTTTGGTTCTAAGAGTCTCCTTATCAAAAGACTCAGTCTGGTTCTAAGAGTCTCCTTATCAAAAGACTCAGTACAAGTTAGTGAATTCCTACCAAGGGGGTAGAAGAGTGGACTACCCAAAGTTTGGGGAACCACTATATTTCCTTTTGTTGTGCTGTGATTTTCTTGTTGTCATTTTTTTTACTTGCTTAATTCTTGTTGGTGTGTGGGAAGCCTAAATCTGTGATTATTACACATATATATAATAGCACAAAGTATTTTTAAATCTCTATTCACCCTCCCCCTCTAGAGAATTCTAGTGAGGTTAACTGTACACTCTCAATTGGTATCAGAGGGAGGTTGATCTAAAAAGGTTAACTCCTTGATCAAAAAGATCCTACCTCATATATATATATTTTTAAAACTATATCTTTTCACATGACACAAATCAAAGATTTTGCTTCCACCAGACCACCAATGTGCAATCTTGAAAAGTTTGCAATTTGGAAAACAAGAATTAGGATTTATATGAATTCTATTGATGAAGAATTATTTAATGTTATCTTGACAGGTCCTCCCCCTTATAGAAGAGACTCAAGTGGTGAAGTGACTCAAACACTTGTCCCAAAAGCTGAGTGGACAGTTGAAGAGAAAAAGGCAGGAACATGTGATGCAAAAGCTGTGAACATTCTTGTCTCAACCCTCTCAGATGAAATCTTTCAAAAGGTGATTGAGTGTGAATCAGCCAAAGATATCTGGGAGGCTCTTACAAAGATGGTAGAAGGAAGTGCTGATGAAAGGAAAGATAGAAAGGCTCTATTGATCTCTCAATATGAGAACTTTCAAAAGAAGCATGAAGAAAACATATCTGAGATGTATGCCAGATTTAGTCTGATCATCAATCAATTAAGGAGCCTGGATAGAGAGATCTCTCTCACAGAGATCAATGACAAACTGTTAATGAGTCTCCCAAGTTCATGGGACTCAAGAATATGGGCAATAAGAGATATAAGAAGACAAAGGAAAATCTCAACAGATGCCCTCTTAGGAAAACTTAAATCCTATGAGCAACTGCTGAAAAACAGAGAAGAGAAGGAAAGAAGAGGAAGCACTTCAACCCCATCAAAAGATAGAAACATTGCTTTGAAAGCAACAGAAGAAAAGACCCCTGTCACTGAAGAAGAATTATTCAGCCTCCTAGCCAGGAGATTCAAGAAATGGGTCAGGACAGATGGGTCTAGAAGGAGAGAATCAAAACCAAGGTATGATAAAACTCCTACTAAAGAAATCATTTGTTATTCCTGCAGGAAAACTGGACACATTGCACCAGAATGTCCAGAAAATACTGAGAAAAAGAAAGATCTGAAAAAGAAAGATCTTAAGAAAAAGGGGAAGAAGAAAGAAAGAGGCTTCATTGCAGAAGCTTGGAGTGAAACAGATTCTGAGGATAACACCTCATCCAAAAGTGACAATGAAGAGTCTAAGAAAGAAGACCTATGCCTAATGGCTTTTGAAAGCTCAAAGGAAGAACATGATGCCAAATCATGGAGTGAGACAGAATCAGAAGGAAGCATCTTTTCTGAAGATGGTAAAGAAAATAGCCTTATTCTCATAGAGGAATCTGAGGATAAGGATGAGGTAAGCATTTTTGATGACATAGATTTTCTGTGTGATGACTTCAAAAATGATTTTAAAGAATTATGTTTAGATCAACTAAAAGCTAAACAAGAAATTAATAATCTAAAAGAACAAATTAATGTCATTAAAAACCAGAGAAATATTGAGGATACTTGTTCTAAAAATCATGAGTTAAGGGCTAATATCATAGAAAAAGAAATAGAGAGGGCTAAAATAGAAAATCGGCTACTTAAGAATAAAGTATCCCAAGCAAAAGCTTTTGAAGAATCAATAAAAATGAGAAGCCAAACACTTAAAGAAATCACAGAAAAACAAACAAGAAGAACTATAAATCTTGGGCTAGGAGCTGATCCCTCAGCTAGTCTTAATCCATCCAACAAACCTACTTGGATGAGCCCTGTTAAATTTACTAAACCCATGAAATCAACAAACCAAGAAGAAGACTCACAAAACAAGGGAAAAGACTTCAAGGAAATAAACCAATTTGATGAAACATCATACTATTCAGCTGATGACTCTCAAACTTCTTCTGAGAAGGTAACTAGGCCAAGAGAAACAACTCATAAAGAAATAAAATCAGAAAAAAGGAAAAATAAAGTTTGTGAAAACACAATTGCGTCGACTTCATATCGACGCATGAATGATAGTGCGTCGAATTCTACTCGACACAATCTCTCAGATGCTTCGACCTCAATTCGACGCTTGAATAAAAGTACGCCGACTTCAAATCGACGCAACTTCTTCCATGCATCGATTCCAGATCAACACAATCTGAAGAAAGCACCGAATATAAATCGACGCAACTATCAACATACGTCGAATAGATATCGACGCATACAAACTCAGAGCAACATAAAGACAGAACACTTCCATTCTCCAAAAACCTTCCATCTTAACCCTCATTCAGGACCCATTCATCCTGATCATAATTTCTATCCTAATCAAAACTTCTATCCTAACCAAAATTTCTATCCTAATCAAAATCTCTATCCAAATCAACATCCCTATTCCTCCCTAAACTCAAATTTTCTTAGTCAAAAGAAAATCAGGTGTTATATTTGCAATAAAATTGGCCACACTGCCAAACAGTGTTGGCATAATCAATCAAATTGCTTATAAAACTAGTCCTAGGATAACTTAGAAAACTTTAGGATTAGGAAGAAAGAATCCCTCAGGAAAACCTAGAATCTGTCAAATAAAGTCACGTCGACTTCGACTCGACGCACCGTCGATAACTCAGTTCAATAAATAAAATCGACGCATGCATCGACTCCAATCGACGCATACGTCGATAGGAAACTCTATCATCCCAAATCAGACTATATTGACACTCACGTGGAATTCCACTCGACGTAACGTCGACTTCATGAAAACGAGCGGCAATACTAAAATATTTTCGGTCACATCCACTGTTGTACCGAATAAGCCTCGAATTGTGCCTCGTTTCGACGTTTCACCTGACTTATATAGACTCTTCAGTTAGAAACCTTCACGACCTCTGCATCTTTCATCCTTCTTGCTCCTCAGTCCAACCATTTCTTTCTCTCTCTCACTGGCCTAAAATGGCTCCTAAGACCAACTCAGGATTTGACATTGACCTCAAATCTTTCCAAGCCGCCGCAGAAAATTACAAGAGCATCATAACTCTGTTTACTGAAGCTGGATTAGACAAGCTTATCTCCACAAGATGCAAGCTCCTGGAGATAGAACTCACAGAGCTCATGACTCATGTTCAGATATCTGAACAAGGAAAAATCCAAGGAATAATCCATGAGACACCTATCTCAATCTCTGCAGAACACATTAGGACCACCTTTGATCTTCCATCAGGTACATTCCAATGTTATCTTTGTTCAACTCAAATAGGGAAAGAAAATCAGTTTCTAAAGAGCAACTAAACAAGTCTCCTTCATCATTCCCTTATCAGGTGATGAACCTGTGGAACTCACTCCTGATGAAATCAAGAATCTGTTAATCACCATGAAGTTTTCAAAAGATAGACCAATCCACCTGAAGAAAATTGACTTTTCTGATGAATATAGATTACTGGCAAATATAGTAGGAAAAATTCTACTATGCAAGATCTCTGCTCATGATGCAGTACCCAAACAACAACTGAACATCATGGGGGCCCTTGTGCTGAAGAAGAAGGTAGACTGGGCCAGCCTCCTGCTCAAAATGATAGGCTACAAATAAAGAATGCCTATATGAGAATCATGAGTCAAGTACTCTTCCACTCCTTCCCTGACCTATGTAGGTCAAAAGGAATCCCCATTCCACCTGGCAAGAGAATGTCCATAGCTCTCTTCTCAAAATGGACCAGGCAAATTCCCAAGCCTGGTTCCATTCCTGAAAGGACTCCATCTCCTCCTAACTCTCCTGCTCATCAATCTTCACCTCCTCCTCCTCTTCATACAGACATCTCTTCTGTACCACCATCATCCACACCTTCACAAATACCAACCCAATCACCTGCTCAACCCTCCTTTATTCCTCCACCATCTCCATCCAATACACCTCATCAAAATGATACAGTCCCCTCTTCAGCTTCATCACATACAACACCTCCTCCTCCATTAACTCCTCCTCCTCCAACACACTTTAAACCATCTCCATCCACTGACAACCTGATCACTCAGTGTATCCACTCCACAGCCCAAAGATTCCAAGCAATGCTGGATGGGCATTGCTCCATGATTCATTCCTCCATCTTACACACACAGACCCAAATAGATGGGGTCAGTGCCTCTGTGCAAAGCCTGAAGACCTCTATCTCTTCCTCTAAAGTCACCAGATCTTTCTTAACCTCCTTGGCTAAGAAGGTCAAGAAGGGGGAGAAGTTAGATGAAGAGCAGCTCTCCAACCACAAAACTCCCTCTCACAAAACCTCTCATTCTTCAAAATCTGATAGTTTAGCTCTACTCAAGACCATTGGGAATGAAGTAGTACCAGAGCTACATACTGAAGAGCAGATATCAAATATACTGATCATAGCAAGAGAAGCTGCACAACAAGTGGATCAATTGCAAGGGGAGGCAAGTAGAGCAGAGAATGAAGCTGAAGCTGAAGCTCAGGAGGAGCCAGATGCTGGTATACCTGAAACTGGAAATGAAAGAGAAACTGAAGAAGAAGCAAAAGGCTCAAAGGAAGGTCCATCCCAGGGGGAGCAAACTACTTTGATTCAGGGGGAGCTGAGGGAATCACCTGCTGCTGAGAAGGAGCAACCCACAAAAGTATTCACTAGAAAAAGAAAAACTCCTCCTACCCCTGAACAATGATGATATACTCTATTTGAACAATTGTCTATGCTTAAATGATGATTACTCAACTGAACATGAAAGTTGTTTATATAATTTCTTATTCTATTTTCTTCTGATTGCTTAGCATATTTCTTCCCTATATAAATGCTTTGCTTTGATTAAAAGCTGATACAATTTCTCTCTAAATAGGGTTAAGACAAATAGGGGGAGATTGTTGGGGAAATGATTTATCTTAACCCCTAGAATTAAGAAGAATATAAATTCTAAGTATAAAAAATTAGGCTAAGTAAATATGCGTCGAATAGTATTCGACGCAACGTCAAAATATAGTCGACGTTTCTCTCAGAATGAGTCGAAGTAACTCTTAGAAGAAGTCGACGTAATCATAGTCGACGTACCTCTGACTTCTAGTCGACGCATTTGATAAAGTCGACGCACCTTTGTCGATGCACCTTCCTTATTCTCCTCTCGACGTCCAGCCAGGATGAAATCGACGCTTACGTCGAATAGTAATCGACGCACGTCGATATCTATAAGTAATTCAAAAATACGCTAGATCTCTTTCCTTCTTTCTGTAGATCTGATTTATATGGAATGATATTATTCTTTTATAGCCATTCTGAATCAGCATTTCCTTCTATTTGATTCTTGGCTAATTTGATTAAGACTATTATGGATATTATTTGAAATCAGAATGAATTCATTTCCTTCTATAGAAATATTGATTATGGAAACTCTTATCTCTTTCTAATTCTCTGTCTGCTAATTGATTATTCTCCTTTAGCAATATATTTTAAACAGAGCTATAAATAAGAAGGAGGTCGACAGAGAATGATAAGAAGTGATCCACCATATATATTTGAAAAAGAGGAAGAGCTCCCAAGAGAAGAGTGAGAAAGTTGAGAAAAGAGATAGTGTCCTGCAGCAAAAGAAAAAGCCTTCATCTTCTCCTTCTTCTGAAGCCATTCTGCTGCAAATTCTGAAAGCTCTCACAAAAGAGAGAAAAGCTTACAAATCTCCTTCTCACTATAGAAGAGAGATCATATTCACTATACTCGTGCTTCTAATCTTCTTGCTAGGAAGAAGCTTCCTTCTTATATATATTGTCTTCTATTCTTCTACTACTTCTTCTCTTTCTTATTTCACTTTTAAACTGTGTAAAAGAGTTTTTAGAATCTCTCTTCAAAAAATTCAGTTGTAGTGGTTCTAAGAGTCTCCTTACCAAAAGACTCAGTTTGGTTCTAAGAGTCTCCTTATCAAAAGACTCAGTCTGGTTCTAAGAGTCTCCTTATCAAAAGACTCAGTACAAGTTAGTGAATTCCTACCAAGGGGGTAGAAGAGTGGACTACCCAAAGTTTGGGGAACCACTATATTTCCTTGTGTTGTGCTGTGATTTTCTTGTTGTCATTTTTTTACTTGCTTAATTCTTGTTGGTGTGTGGGAAACCTAAATCTGTGATTATTACACATATATATATATATAATAGCACAAAGTATTTTTAAATCTCTATTCACCCCCTCTAGAGAATTCTAGTGAGGTTAACTGTGCACTCTCACATGAGTTAAAGTTAATATAAGTAAAATCTAGAGATATTTAACACAATTACTACAAAATTGAATTATGATATTTTAAGAAGAGAAAATAAAACTAAGAAATATTCTAAACAATTCAAGATAATGAAAAACTCATTAAATCAAATTCATCTAAAAATTAAATCTAACATATTTTGAAGAGAAATATAAGATTAAAAATTCATAAAAAGAAACTCCTTAAAAAGCCTATAAAGACAACTCATAATTAAAATTAATTTTGCATAAATGAAGTTTGGAGAAATTTAATAATACAAAATTTATTTTATTAGATTTTTTGGGTTTTTTTTATATTAAAACAAAATATTTTTTTTAATATTCTTGGACTTCCCAAGGGCTACCCAATGACGGGCTCACAAGGTACTATGCGGTTTTGTGGGATGAAAACCCACACGGCCCTTTCGAAAGAAATTAAATTTTTTTATATTTTTTAATTTTTTTTTGTAATTTCTAAATTTTAAAAACAAAATTGAAAAAGAAGACAAAAGAAGATTTTTTATGATTTTTAAATATTTTTGAATTTTTTTTGTATTAAAAGTGTTTTTCTATTTTTTTTTTATTTTTTGAACAAAAATAAACATTAGAGAACACCCCCCCATACTTAAAAATAAACATTGTCCCCAATGTTTATAAACAAGGATGAAGAGGGAAAAACTTGAAAAGAAAAGGTAGATAAAGAAAAGAAAAATTGCAAAAAGGATAAGCAAGGCGTGCCTCCCAAGAGCGCTTTCTTTTTCCCGTCTTTAAGCTAAACGGTTATTGTTAGGAAAAAGGAAAATAAAATTGAAAATGCACAGGCAACTCCCTTAATTCACGCTCAGGTGAGCATGCCGAAGTTGGTCGCCCAGCTACTCCTCCGTTATGCTCTTGACTCTTTTGTTGTCCGTTAGCTCGAAATTGTGAATCCAAATTACCTATACATACCTTAGGTAATTTGGATTGTTGGAGATGAGCGGTAAATGGATCGGAGAAGTCGTTTGGTTGCAACGGCTCATCCTCTACATGAAAATTGTTAGTATCAAAAGAATAAAAAATTAGCGAGTCAGAAAATTTTTCGCAAGGAGGAGGCGCTTGCGAAAATACATGATTAAGCTCCGGTTGTTTATTTTCAAAAATAAAATTATTATTTAAAAAATCAATACCAAGTGGAGAACATTCATGAGACACAATTTCTTCATGAATAATAATTTCATGAGAAAGAGAAGAAAGGGCGGGCGAAGGAGAAGAAGAAAAATTTTCATTTTCTAATTCGCCCGGTGTCTCCATGACTTTGTGAAATTCTTGGTATAAAATATTATTTTCTTCTTGGGAATATCTATTCAAATTTTGAATAGGAAGATTCGGAGAATCACCAAGAGAAGAAAATTGATCAAAAGAATTTTGCGGATAAAAAGTGGAGGAATAGAAATTTTGATCAATAGAAATTTCTTCATTGCACCGTAAACTATCCGGGTGATCTTGCCACCACGAATAATTATTATCAGAGCAAGAAGGAATTTCAGAAAAATTATAATCTTGAGAAAAATTATTTTGATCAAAAATATTTTGAGAATAAAAATAAGAATAACATTCCTCGCTAGAATGATTTGCACCACAAAAATAACAAATAAGTTGGCGCTTTCGTGCGGCTTCCAAAAGGTTTACCTTATGTTGAAGCTCGACAACTTTTGCGGCCAACTGTGATAACATCAATTCTTTTTTTGTGAAAAAGAAAATTAAACAACTGTTGCCTAATAGAAATGAATTTTAAAAGAAAAAGCAAAAAGAGAAATGGTGGTGGAGAAAGAGAATGATAAAAGTAATAAAATTCACGCTTTCAAAATATCAACAAAAATAGTCCCCGGCAACGACGCCAAAACTTGATACGTAAAATTTAGGATATTAATAATTTTCTCCAAAGTCTACGAACTATAGGCAAGAGCACCTCTCGTTCATAGTATAGGATATTTAGAAATAAATATCAAGTGTCGTATTCCACGGAGTTGTTGAGTACTTCTACTCACGCAAATTATAATTATTTTATCAGAAAATTAGTTAAAAGGTTTTATAATAAAAGAAATGAAACAGTTGATCGAGAATTCTTCTTAAGTAAAATATTTCATAAACATCATAAATTGATTTGGACAAACTTGACCGTGGAGGTTCCCAAAATATGATAGAGCCTCTCTCGAGAGAACTACCACCTAACCTTAGGTTGATCGATTAAGACCCCTCGGCCAGTCGAAACCCCTAAGATTGCTTTATGCGGTGAGCCCCACTAATGGATTTGACTCCAATCCGAAAGATTTGTGTCACCATCTCTCGAGGAATGCATACAACTCTTTTTACCGATGAGCGATCTACCCGTATTTACGGATCTCTCGATACACTAAAATATGGATCAAACTTGATTATCATACCCTAGAAATATGAAACCAATAATTACAAATCAACGGTAAATCTTAGTTTTCCAAAACTAAACTATGAATAAGAGATTACGAAATATAAAAGCTTAAGAATTCATCCGATCAAATGCTATGAAAATTAGCTAAACATAATTGATAAGAAAGACATTTTTATTTCTATGTAAAGAAAAGTACAATTGCAAGTAAAGTAAATCTAAGCTAGGAATTAAAAAGACAAGACATAAAATAAAGTTACACTAAGAAAAATGCAGAAAAACTATACTAGAAACGACCCAATCGAAGCAAGGACTGGATTCCCATCACTTTGGCAGTAGCTGGCTTTTATAGGCAGAAAATTGGTGAGTCACGCCCTTGGTCACGCCCGTGACCAAGGGTGTGTAATCTGCGTAACTGCGTCTTGAAAGCCCGGGAACATTGGGGAAGAAAAACCGCCAAAATTGATCATCTCGACGGGTCACGGCCTAGGTCACGCCCGTGACCTAGGGCGTGTCTTGACCGAGTCAGGAAACAGCGGGAAACGGCACGATCTGGAGTTAATCTGGCAGTTGTGGGAGAGGTCACGCCCCTTGATCACGCCCGTGACCAAGGGCGTGTAAGCTGGAACGGCTCGGCGGCGAAAACTGCTTGTATCGAATGCTTGCTGGGCGAGTCACGCCCGTGACCTGAAGGTCACGCCCCAGGTCACGCCCGTGACCTGGGGCGTGTAATCATAAACCGACGTGGCAAACTCATCCGGGAGCTGAAGGTAGACCACGGCCATGACCATGGTCACGCCCCCAGGTCACGCCCGTGACCTGGGGCGTGTAATGAAGATTTTTGCAGATTTGTTCTGGAATTTCCCCTGAACATGGCTGTTGGCTTAAATTTGTTATTAGCAGCCCCAAATTACCTGAAAACACAAAATAAAGTAAATTAGATATAAATTAAACTAAAATTATAAAAAAATTGATTAATTACTACTACAATACTATATGAAAATAACTATAAATAATGCACTATCATGCACACACAAGAAAAAAGACTTTAAATAAGCATGAAAGCGCAAGGTAAAAACACTTATATGATTATGATGCGGAAGACTTATAGAAATACACTAAAACATCTTTTTGTAATCATAATGATTCATAAGAAGAAAATGTGAGTTAAATTCAAAAAGTGAAGATGTTTTTGTAAATCATTTTTCTTTTAAAAACTTTAAGGTTTATAGCATAATTTTCGAGAGATTTGAAGCGAGAAGGCTATAAAATTGTTTATCCAAAGACAACATCTATTTGGAAGTTCAAATATCATAATAGGAATAAGAGATATTATGACATAAAAATGATGTTATTTGGATAAAACTAATCTTATATAAATATCCAAGTTAAAGATAATATTTTGAAGGAATATTTTTGTAAGCAAGTAAGATTTTCAATAAGGTTTTCATGACAATAGTCAAGGAGTTCTATTTTTTTTAAACTAAGGCAAGCATGATTGCACATATTCCAGAAGATAGTGACTATAATGTTATTAATTTGCATTTCAAGTTAGGAAAACATTGTAGAGATCATGCATTGCAATCAAGTGCTTTTACTAAAGCTTTCTAGAGAATTTATGTAAAGAAGCATTAGAGTCCAATTCTCATGAGTAGAAGCTTTATGAGAGATAATGATGTGTATAAAAAGTGTTTTGATAAAAGTATACAAGTGATATAATTCAAAACACATGACTTATATAGTGAAGTAGAAACATTATTAAGCATGTAATCTTTTTAACTACTTCTACACATCAATTCTAGATTTGATACAAAACACAAAAAGTACAACTACCAAGGTGCTTCGCCCACATAATGCTTATTAAGACTTATTAGGGAGTGAAGTAGTGCTTGGGGATCACATATTTTATTTTTCAATAAGAGTTCTTTTTTTGTGATCCGGTGTACATAATAGAAGTGTATTAAAGTAGTTTGCACAAGACACTTTACAATTCTTTCCAAGGTGCTCAACCTCACAATGCTTATGAAGACTTATCAGGAGATTCAAGTAGTGTTTGGTGGAGTTATCTTTGTCATTTTATTATTGAATTTTTGAGCAAGACAAAGTTCTCCGAATTCACTTGTTTTTTGCAAACACTTATAATTTTGTAATATCGCTTCTATATGTGCAACAAAGTTTTGAATAATGTGTAGGTAATAGAGATAGACATCTTAATATTGTAAGCTACTACACTACATAATCATGTAGGGTTAAGAATTATGGGCACATGTAGTCTACCAAAAAGTGTGAGTGTGAAGAGATCATTATCAAACATAACACATTACTCATATTTAGAGGCATACAAACGCAATCCTACATAATTCACTATAGACTTTTTCATTGCTCATAACAAGATTAAATTTTAAGCATGACAAGCCAAAACAATGTTTAGAAAACTTGAGATTTTAAATTAAACATTTTTAGCCAACTCTAAAAGAACATGCTTGTAATTTTTGCTAAAGGATGAAACATAGAAATCTTTATTATTTTAATAAAACTTAAAGAAATAAGCAAAGACATATTTTTTTGTATTTTTGTATTTTGGAATTTTGTATTTGATTTTTCAAAAATCACACAATGACATAAAGATAAAAATAGGTAGTACATATAAAATAACATATTTTTAATAATTTTTCAAAATTTATAAAACACCAAAAATATGACAATCGAGCTAGCACCGGCGCTAGAGCTAGCGCGGCAAACAGTATACTGATTTTCAAGATTTTGGAAATTTTGATTATGGATCTTGATTAAGTGTCCCAAGAGTAGTTTCATGCAAAAATTTCAGAATTTTTGGAGATGTCTAGATAGTGCAAATTGCATGAAACACTAGCGATTTTGTATATGACTTTACCAAATAAACATTGCATGAGATATATTTTATTATATCTTCATTTTAATTTTTCTAAGGCTTATATTTGTCAATTATGGTGTAAGTTGAAAATGATAGGAGATGTAAGCACAAGATATCATGTTCGAATAGGCCAAATAAGCATAATTTAAATGATTAGTATGATGTTTATGCAAAGTATATGGATAAGCCCTAGATAATAATACCCAGCCTGTATATCTTGGTAAACATATAAAGCCTAACATAGACACAAATATTATTTAGGTGACAATGTTAGTATGATAATTTTGAGATTAATGTTATGCCAAAATTTGATAGTGTTTCAACTTATAGACCTAGAATGAAGTGAAGATTCTATTTGATTTGATCTTATTGACATCAAATCAAATAGGCCAAATAAGCATAATTTAAATGAGCATAATTTAAATGATTAGTATGATGTTTATGCAAATAATATGGATAAGCCCTAGATAATAATACCCAGCCTGTATATCTTGGTAAACATATAAAGCCTAACATAGACACAAATATTATTTAGGTGACAATGTTAGTATGATAAGTTTGAGATTAATGTTATGCCAAAGTTTGATAGTATTTCAACTAATACACCTAGAATGAAGTGAAGATTCTATTTGATTTGATCTTATTGACATCAAGATGATTCTAAGGTCTAAACTTGAAATAAATCACAATACACACTTAATACACCAACCATGGTAAACAATTATAATACAAATTGTGAAAGTGGAGGTTAGATCTTAAGTTACTCTAGAGGGGGGGGGGGGTGAATAGAGTATTAAAAACTTTTCCTTAGTTTTTATAGCGGAATTAGAATAGTGTTATATATATGTGTAAGCAGTGTGAGATAAATATATAAACAGAAAAACTGAATAAATAAAAGCACAGCACAGCACAGAGAAATAAACAAACACAGAGGACACAAAGAAATATAGTGGTTCCCCAATAAATCTGGGTAGTCCACTCTTCTACCACCCTTGGTAGGAATCCACTAGGAGAGTTGATCAGGTGCCCTAGCACCAAGGTGATTTTGATCAGGTGTCCACACACCACAGAGCTTTTGTTCAGGTGCTCAAAACCAACTAGATTTTTTGATCAGGCGTCTTGCCACCAAGGAGTTACACTTTTGAAGGGAGTATTAACCCTGCATAAGAGATGGTGAGAAAGAGTTTGTAGTGTTCTTCTCTGTCAAGATGCTGAGAGAAGACTATAGTGGATTTGTTGTAAAGCTCCCCCTGTCTGATTGAAGTATTTGAAAGTTGGTGGAGAAGCTTTCTCTTGAAAACATAAATCTTCTGTAGCAGATTAATCTAGAAGAAAATAATTCTTCAGATTCTTTGTTGATCTTTTAGAAGACTTGAACTTGCAGCATATATCTGAGTGATTGATCTTTGAAGAAGATGTTCTCAGATAAGTGGTGATTGCTGCTTGAGGAAGAAGAAGACTAAGAATGTTTTTGCTGAGTGTTCTTCTTTTTCTTTCTCTATCCTTGTTGTTCTCTCTCTGTATTCAGTAAGAATGATTTGAATTCTGTCGAGAGCTGAGACAATAAAGTTTGTATTTGATATATTCTATTTTTGGAATAGAATAATCAGTCTTTAAATCTTTCTTGGAATAACAACAAAAACCAAACGACTTTTGCAGGTCCTTTAATTCCTTAACCGTGTAATATTCCTTTGCATTAATTGTCAACGACTATTTCTGTCTTGGAAAAAGGAAAGAAAGGAATATAATAACTAAATATAATATCCTTACTTATCTGTCTTTGAATACGTCCAAATATATTTGAATAGATCCATTAAAGTCGTCGATCTGTGTTCAGAGAACTGACAAATAACTAATATAAAAGTATTAATTGATTCTGGAATCAATATTTGTCGATCTGAGCTTCAATAAGAAATTTGTCGAACTCTGGCTGGAATTCGTCGAGCGCTGCTCAGAGAATGTCGAACGCTGGCTGGAGAACTGTCGAGCATTGGCAAGAATTCATCAAGCGCTGGCAGCCATCTGTCGAGCGCCGATAGCCATTTGTCGAATGCTGGGAACTTAGATTTTTCCTTAAGTTCTAGCTAATCTATCAGCCTAAAGACTTGACCCTTAAACTATACAGTGGGGTCAACTTGATCCTAGATCAACATATAGTGATCCTAGCCCAAATCAATAATAGGGTTATTCCAACAATCTCCCCCTATTTGGGTTAGGATACTATTTGACACTATCAGGGTTGGGAGGCTTGGGGACAGCCTTTGACTTTGCTTTTCTTTTCTTTCTCTTCTTTGATAATGTATCGTCATAATCACTTTCATTATCATCCACATTAGAATCAGATGACTGAATTGGATCATCATATAAGTCATTGATCAATTTAAGAGCTTTAATTCTTTTCTCTTCAGCTTCATAAGCTTCATCTTCTACTTTCCATATTTCATCAAAATCTGGAATGGGGGAATCATCAAGAACAAAAACTGGGAAATCAAAATTCTTGAGAGTTTCTTCTGTAACTACAGCTGATTCTTCTGCTTGAACTGGAGCTTGAGTTTGAACTTGAACTGAGATAGGATCTGGCTCTGTAGTCTGAACTTTAAAACTTTTGATGATCTTTTTCAATAGAACTTTATCTAAGGGAGCAGTGTGTGGAACAATTGCTCTAGAATACTCATGATATTTTGGCAAAACTGAGTAAATAGAATTGAACTTAGACAGCAAATGAATAATATCTAAAGAAGGATGAATATAGATATTATTTATTTCTTCTATAACTGGTACTGCTGAAACTGTAGATAAGTCAATCATTTCTAAATCAAATACTGAATCAAATACTGAAATTTCTGAAACTGGAGCTTCTTGATCCTCTTCAAACACTAAACCTTCTGAAACATGAGCTTCTGGAGCTTCTTCATGAGACATATCCCCTTGCCTAGCTTTAGGGAGACCTGAATCTAGGCCCCTAGAAGAAGGGACAGAAGGAAAGGAAGAAGTTGAAGATACTTTAGAAGATAATTCAGAAATGGCTAAAAGAATTGGAGCAAGTTTTGCATCCAATATGGAGTCAAGATTAGAAAGAAAATGATGAACTGGAGCAAGTTTTGCATCCAGGATTTGATCTAGCTTAGGAAGAGTGTAATCAAGAATTTGATCAGCAACAGATTAGAAATCTAGAAATAACATTTCAGGTGGATGAGATGAGGATGATTGAGAAGTAGATGGAATGGAAGTGGGTACAAAGATGTTTGCAACATTGGCATGTTGTTGAGGGATGTTTGAATGAATAGGACAAGAGTGGTGGATGGGTGACTATTGGTCATCATGAATTGGAGATGGAGGTGGAGAAGTATGAGGAGGTAGAAGGTTGAAAGAAGGAGGTGGAGTGTCATTAATGGGTGTAGGAGAATTTGGAGGTGGAGTTTGTGCAGGAGAAAAATGCTGAGGTGGAGATGGGAGAGGAGGAGAAGAAACAAGAGGAGGAGCTTCTGGAAGGGTTGAGGGAGTGACTTGTTCAGTCCTGGTGTCTTCAGAAGCTTTCTTTGGTGCAACTGCTCCTGGGTTCTTCTTTGGAAACACCCTTTCCCATTTTGCAAAGAGAGCTGAGGTCAGCTTCTTGCTAGCATTTATGGTTACCTTGGGAGAGACCAGAAGGTCTTGGTGCCTTTCCTGCAACACAATACCTAAAATTCTTCCAAAACAGACACTATCCTTAGATATCTTCTTCTTAATCAACTCAAACAGTATTGATCCCCAGTTAACTTTCTTCTTTTCCATCAAGGCCACCATCAACAGAAATTGGTGCCTTTTGATATAATCATGACATGTTGTTTTGCCTAACAACACCTTTCCAACAATATCTGATAAAAACTTGTATTCCAAAGATAAGTTTTTCTTAAGCAGATGATTAGGGCTTCCAGAGGAATGACCCATTTTAATCAAAGCTTCCTCATATTCAACAGAACTTATCTCTATATCATCATCACCATTCACAAAACAAAAAATTTCAGATAAGATAGTTGGGGAAAGAGAGACCTGATGTCCCGAGATTGTTCCAGCTAATCTTTCATCTTCCTGCTTAGCCGTGTAAGCCCATTCTTTGATTCCTGCGACATGTAGCTTTATCTTGGTGGTCATGAACTTCTTCAGTTGTTGTTCTTCAAAAAGTTGAAGAATGTCTTTGAATACTTGGTTGAACTATGCAAATGATGCCATATCGATGTCAAATCCGGCGTCGAACTTCATGGAGTAAAGCGCGGCTTGAGAAATCTCCATTGAAACCTGCAATAGAGAAAAAGATCAAGTGCAGAGGGGAACTGGAGGGAAATGATTTCTGTAGGCGCGATCTATTAAGAAATAAAAATAAAGATTATATAGACCGGAGAAGGGGGCGCATTTGTGGGGCGGCGTTCGGCAAAAACCTAATAAAAGCAGAAGTCAAAAAGACTTTATGTCTCTGTCAGACGGCGTTCGACAAAAATATATTTTCCGTCAATCACCGTTCGACAGGTGAAATTTTCTTTATCGATTCTGAGGATAAAAGGTTTCGTCGACCACCGTTCGACAAATGATACAAATTCGTCGTCCTCCGTTCGATGAATTTGGGGGATAAATAGAAAATATAATTTTTAATAGATTGAGTCTCCATCTATCATTCCTATTTGATTTATAAAGAAGATATGCTTCTTTTCATCCAATGGCTTGGTGAAAATGTCAGCTCTTTGTAAATCAGTAGAAATAAATTGTTGGCAAATTTTATTTTTATCCACATTATCCCTAAGGAAATGGTGCCTAATTTCTATGTGTTTAGTCCTACTATGGAGAACTAGATTTTGTGCTATAGATATTGCACTAGTATTGTCACAAAATATAGTTGAATTATTTAAGTTGACACCATAGTCTAGGAGTTGATTTTGTATCCACAACATCTGTGAACAGCAACTGCCAGCAGCAATGTATTCAGCTTCATCTGTTGATGTGGACACAGATGTCTGTTTCTTACAAAACCAAGACACAAGCCTATCACCAAGAAACTGACAAGTTCCTGAGGTGCTTTTCCTGTCTACTCTGCATCCTGCATAATCTGAATCTGAGAATCCAGTTAATTCAAATTCAGATGATGTTGGATACCAAAGTCCTAGATTAGGGTAACCCTTTATATATCTCAAAATCCTTTTTAATAAAATTAGATGAGATTCTTTGGGGTTAACTTGAAACCTAGCACAAATACAGGTAGCAAACATTATGTCAGGCCTACTTGCTGTTAAATAAAGTAGTGAGCCAACAATTGCTCCATATACTTTTGAATCAACAGGTTTCCCTGATTCATCATTATCAACAACAGCATTTGAGGGCATGGGTGTTTTCATGGTGGAAGAATCAGACATACCAAATCTTTTCACTAATTCCTTAGCATACTTAGATTGGGATATGAAGATTCCATTTGGAGTTTGCTTCACTTGAAGACCAAGGAAGTATGATAACTCACCCATACTACTCATTTCAAATTTAGATTGCATTCGATTAGAGAATCTTTTGCACAAATTTGAATTAGTAGAGCCAAAAATAATATCATCTGCATATATTTGAACTAGCAAAGTTTTATTTTTATGTATCCTGAAAAATAAGGTTTTATCTACTATGCCCATACAGAAATTGTTTTCCAAAAGAAAACTAGCTAAAGTCTCATACCATACTCTAGGAGCTTTTTTGAGACCATATAGAGCTTTCTTAAGCTTAAATACAAAAGAGGGTTGAGTTGGAGAGATGAAACCTGGTGGTTGTTCCACATATACTTCTTCTTTGATTTCTCCATTTAAGAAAGCACTCTTTACATCCATTTGATATACCTTGAACTTTTTATATGCAGCAAATGCAAGAAAAATTCTGATTGCTTCAAGTCTTGCAACAGGAGCAAAGGTCTGGTCATAATCAATCCCTTCTTCCTGTGAATATCCTTGGGCTACCAGTCTTGCTTTATTTCTTACAATGTTGCCTTGTTCATCTAGCTTGTTCCTGAAGACCCATTTGGTGCCAATCACTGGATGGTCTTTTGGTCTAAGAACCAAATCCCATACTTTGTTTGTCTCAAACTGATTGAGTTCCTCTTGCATAGCAGTGATCCAGTTGGGATCTTGTTCTGCATCTTGTAGAGATTGAGGTTCAATCTGAGAGAGAAAACATGTGTGCATCATGCTCTGATTTACTTGATTCCTTGTTTGCACACCTGCTGAAATATCACCAATCACTTGTGATATTGGATGATCTCTAACTGTGATGTGGTCAACAGTTGGAGCTGGTTCAGCAATAATTTCCACTTGGGGAATTTGTTCAGCTACTATATTCTGTGAAGAATGATCTGCTGTTATCTGTTCTGAACTTTCAGCAAAATCTGGGAGATTTTCTTCTTCACTCTCTTCATCATTCTGCTGTTCAGAATTCAGAATTCCTTCTTTATGCAGAGCTAATTGATCTAGCTGCTCACTTAATATAGGTACCTGCAGATTTTCTATGGTAGAAGGAATCTTCTCCTTGTAAAACATGTTAGTTTCATCAAAAGAAACATGCATAGATTCTTCTATTTTAAGAGTATATTTATTGTATATCTTATATGCTTTACTAACAAGTGAATAACCTAAGAAAATTCTTCATCTGATTTTGGTTCAAATTTCCTAAGGTATTTCTTATCATTATTGTGAATGAAACATCTACAGCCAAATGCTCTAAAATAGTTAACTTTAGGTTTCTTCCCTTTAAGTAATTCATAAGGAGTCTTTCCCTTAAGTTTGTGTATGAAACTTCTATTCAGAACATAATTTGCTGTGCTAGCAGCCTCTGCCCAAAAGGATAGGGGAAAATTAGCATCTGCAAGCAATGTTCTTGCTGATTCAATTAGAGTTCTATTTTTCCTTTCAACTACCCCATTTTGTTGAGGAGTTCTAGGAGTTGAGAAACAATGCCTGATACCTTCCATCTCACAGAATTCTTGCATAAGAAGAGACTCAAACTCAGTGCCATGTTCACTTCTGATCAATGCAACTACAGTAGAGTACTCAATCTGTATGCTCTTAAGAAAGTCTGTAAGAACTTTAAAGTTATCTGACTTTTCTCTAAAAAAGAACACCCAAGTGAATCTAGAGAAGTCATCTACAATAACTAGAGTGTAAGACTTCCCCCCTAAACTTTTTGTTGCTATAGGTCCAAAAAGGTCCATATGTAGCAAATATAAGATTCTAGGTGAATCACTTTTAGATAATGATTTAAAGCTATTTTTAGTTTGCTTGCCTAGTTGACATGCCCTACAAAGACCTTCTTTCTTATATGATCCTAAGGGTAATCCTCTAACAAGATTGTCCTTAGATAATTTAGCAATGGTCCTAAGGTTTACATGTCCTAATCTCTTATGTCATAGTTCACTAGAATTGCTTACATCACTAAATAAACAAACTTCTGAAGTAGATGAATTGAAATTCACTAAATATATATTACCCTGCCTAATACCAGATAAAACAGTAATACCATCACTGGATTTAATAAGGCAATTTAATTTATTAAATGTTACCTGATACCCTTCATCACATAATTGACTTATGCTGATAAGGTTATGCTTCAGTCCCTTTACATAAGCTACCTCTTTGAAGGTGACTTCTCCAACCTTGACTTTTCCATAGCCTTTGGTCTGTCCATAGTTGGAGTCTCCAAATATGACTTTTGGTCCAAGCTTTGCCTTGTAATTGTTCAGATTTGCCTTGTTCCCTGTCATATGTTTTGAACATCCACTGTCCAAATACCATTTTTCACTTGTTCTTGGACAGTTGTGTACCTGCAAAGACATAAACATAAACTAGTTGTTTTTGACCCAGACTACCTTGGGTTCTTTTGTCTTACCACAATACTAAAAAATAAAGGACATTTCAGGCTGATCCTTATAGCCTTGTGGCTGATATCTCCTTGGAGGTATTGTCCACTCAGCAAAAGGATTTTTAGTGTGTTTAGAATTAGAATTCCTGAAATTCTGTGTATAGTATCTGTTCGACAAATTTGGGTAAATTTGTCGATCGTTGTTCGATGAATGTGCATGATTTCGTCGAACGCTGTCCATGTAATTACTATACTGAAAATCTGTTTTTAGTTTTCGTCGATCTCCATTCGACAGATTGAAATCTTTTTGTCGAGCTTCGTTCGACGAATTCTTCTGAATTCTTTTATTCTTAACAGACTTGCTTGAAATATCTTTATTTACTTCCACAGCCTCTTTGCTTTTAGCAGATATGAATTTTATGGGTGTAGATAATATATTCTTCTTAATCAGATGTGGCTCACTTGATGAGGCACCTAAGCCCAGTTTGCTATTAAGTCTAGCATTTACTGTGCTTGTTATGTCCATAAGTTTGATGCTTCTCCCATTTAGGGATTCTTCAAACTTTTTGGCTTCAAACAACTTGCTCTCAATGAGAACAATATGTCCCTGGAGGCAGCCAAATCTTTCTTAAGATTTTTATTTTCCTCACTTATATTATTCATTTCAGCTAGCTTACTTCTGAGTGAGATTATTTCTTTCTCAGATTTCAGTAAGTCTAAGCAAAGCACCTTGAATTCAGCTTTGAATTCAATTGAAGTAAAATCAAAGTTAGATAATACCTGATCTGCATCATCTTCTGCTTCAGATTCTGATTTTTCTTCAGAGTTATGTCCTGAGGCATCGATAGCCATCATGCAGAAAGTTCTTTCATCTTCATCATCATTGGAGCTGGATGAGAAGGCATCTTCTGACTCACTGGATGAGTCATATATTGCCATCAGACATTGATCACTTTCCTTTGAATTTTCTTCATCATCACTAGATGAGCTGGATGATGATTCAGATTCAGTGTCACTCTAGGATTCTGCTATAAATCCTCTTCCCTTATTTTTGTGCTTGTGGGAGGAAGACTTGCTGGAGCTTCTCTTCTCTTCTTTATCCTTTTTCTTCTCCTTCTTTTGATTTTCTGGACATTCTGTCAGGTAGTGTCCAGGTTTCCTGCATCCATAACAAATAACCTCTTTAGGAGTTGATTTGTCATACCTTTGCTTTTCTCTTGTTCTGGACTCTTTCTTTCTGAGGTCCTTCTTAGCCAATTTGTAAAATCTCTTGGCTATAAAACTCATGAACTCCTCATCCTTTGGAGTCTTTTCTTCTTCTTCTTCTGCATCAGCTGCTTTGAAAGCTATGCTCTTTTCTTTCTTTGTTGTTGGAGATGAAGTGGATGCTTCAGCTTCCCTGGATTTGATGAGCTGCTCATAGGATTTGAGCTTGCCCAACAATGCTTCAGTGGTAATCTCATTGAGGCTTCTGGCATCCTTGATTGTCCAGATTCTAGAATCCCATGTGCTGGAGAAGCACATTAAGATCTTGTCATTGACCTCAGTGATGGTGATCACTTTATCTAAGGTCTTCAGCTCATTTATTATGAGACTGAGCCTATTGTACATATCAGCAACTGTCTCTGTTTCTCCTTTCTTGAAATTTTCATACAGAGAGATCAAGTGTGATCTTCTGTCTTTCCTTTCATCTGCAGAACCTGCAACCATATTATTTAGTGAGATCCAAATCTCTCTGGCTGAAGTACATTCAACCACTTTTTGAAATATGTCATCAGACATAGTTTGAGCCAGAATGTTCATTGCTTTTGCATCTGCACTTCTTTGTTTCTTCTGTGCTTCTGTCCATTCAGGAGGTGGGACAGCATGGTTGTCTGCAGTTGTTTTAGTACTTGCAGATGTTGAGGGAGTAGGAGGTCCTGTCAAAATAACATTGAAGATTTCTTCATCAATAAAATTCATGTATAATCTAATCCTTGCTTTCCACAGTGCAAACTTACTAAGATTGCACATAGGAGGTCTTGTGCTGGAATATTCTTTGTTTTGTGCCATGAGTTTTAAACAAGAGATAAAATGAAAAAGAACTCTAAGAGAAATTAAGATCTAATTGATCTTTGTGATTTAGGTGTTAGCCTATAAAGAATCAACTTCCTCTGATACCAATTGAAAGTGGAGGTTAGATCTTAAGTTACTCTAGAGGGGGGGGGGGGGGTGAATAGAGTATTAAAAACTTTTCCTTAGTTTTTATAGCGGAATTAGAATAGTGTTATATATATATGTGTAAGCAGTGTGAGATAAATATATAAACAGAAAAACTGAATAAACAAAAGCACACAGCACAGCACAGAGAAATAAACAAACACAAAGGACACAAGGAAATATAGTGGTTCCCCAATAAATCTGGGTTGTCCACTCTTCTACCACCCTTGGTGGAATCCACTAGGAGAGTTGATCAGGTGCCCTAGCACCAAGGTGATTTTGATTAGGTGTCCACACACCACATAGCTTTTGTTCAGGTGCTCAAAACCAACTAGATTTTTTGATCAGTTGTCTTGCCACCAAGGAGTTACACTTTTGAAGGGAGTATTAACCCTGTACAAGAGATGGTGAGAAAGAGTTTGTAGTGTTCTTCTCTGTCAAGATGCTGAGAGAAGACTCTAGTGGATTTGTTGTAAAGCTCCCCATATCTGATTGAAGTATTTGACAGTTGGTGGAGAAGCTTTCTCTTGAAAACAGAAATCTTCTGTAGCAGATTAATCTGGAAGAAAATAGTTCTTCAGATTCTTTGTTGCTCTTTTAGAAGACTTGAACTTGCAGCAAATATCTGAGTGATTGATCTTTGAAGAAGATGTTCTCAGACAAGTGGTGATTGCTGCTTGAGGAAGAAGAAGACTGAGAATGTTTTTGCTGAGTGTTCTTCTTTTTCTTTCTCTATCCTTGTTGTTCTCTCTCTGTATTTAGTAAGAATGATTTGAATTCTGTCGAGAGTTGAGACAATAAAGTATGTATTTGATATATTCTATTTTTGGAATAGCATAATCAGTCTTTAAATCTTTCTTGGAATAACAACAAAAACCAAACGACTTTTGCAGGTCCTTTAATTCCTTAGCCGTGTAATATTCCTTTGCATTAATTGTCAACGGCTATTTCTGTCTTGGAAAAAGAAAAGAAAGGAATATAATAACTGAATATAATATCATTACTTATCTGTCTTTGAATACGTCCAAATATATTTGAATGGATCCGTTAAAGTCGTCGATCTGTGTTCAGAGAACTAACAAATAACTGATATAAAAGTATTAATTGATTCTGGAATCAATATTTGTCGATCTGAGCTTCAATAAGAAATTTGTCGAGTGCTGGCTGGAATTCATCGAGCGCTGCTCAGAGAATGTCGAACGCTGGCTGGAGAACTGTCGAGCGCTGACAAGAATTTGTCGAGCGCTGGCAGCCATCTGTCGAGCGCCGATAGCCATTTGTTGAACGCTGTGAACTTAGATTTTTCCTTAAGTTCTAGCTAATTTATCAGCCTAAATACTTGACCCTTAAACTATACAGTGGGGTCAACTTGATCTTAGATCAACATATAGTGATCCTAGCCCAAATCAGTAATAGGTTTGTTCCAACAAATTGTCATCATATAATTCATATACATGTGATAGAGATAGTTGTTTTTAGATGAGTTTTGATATGAATTATGAGATATGATTTTTAGAGAATTTTATCAAAGGACATCAATAGATCATGGTGGTGCGTGTGGCATCAGTATTTAAGATAATTAATCTTTCAATATGTCTTTTGTGATTTTCTTTATAATTTAGATAAATATCTTATAACAAATTTAGAGTTTGATTCATATGGATAATATAAGATATTTATAAGCAATGAATATAAGAATAATAGATAAGGTCATCAAAATAAAATATGATTTTGAATTTTGATCAATTTGATTTATAAACTCATTAAGGTTTAAGAGACAAGATCATATTTCCTATAATATTTAAGATGACCATAACATGATAGCTTAAAAAATAAGAAAAGAAAAAGAAAAATAGAAAGACATTAAAGCATATCATGAAGTAGAAATTTGTATATTTCATTTTTGAAAATATTCTACTTCATGCATTGGGTGATACCTAATGGATAAGTGACTTAGGTATCCAAAGGGGACCAAGTGTGGTGGTTCCTTTGGGTACCCAAATATAACGAGATGACTTTTGGGGAGATAAGGATGGATGGACCCTTTCTTTTGACATTAGTGCGTCATTCTTAAGTATGGGTCTCCATTCATACCTTGGACACACATTATTTTTAGTTTTCAAATTTCCATAGTCATTTACTTGAATATTTGGATAAAAATGATTTTTTTAATTTATAATTTGAAGGAAATTTGTTTGCATTTAATTTTAGGTTGGGAGAATAATTATGTTGTAAATGATAATGATGATAAAGTTTTGGAATTTCATTTAGAAGCTTTTGTTGCTTTTCATTTCCTATGTTTTGCTTGGATAAATTATGAAAAATCATATTTAACTTGCCTTTGGATTTTGCTTGATAATTTGAATTTATGTGTTGAGAATTTTTCCTTATAATTTCCTTAAGCAAGTTAATTTTATTTTCTAATTCGTAGTTTTAAACTTTGAGATTGTGTCTAGCTTTATTATAAGCAATTGTGCTATTCTTAAGAGTGGAAACAATAGAGTCAATATAATTTTGATAGTTATTTCTAAATTCTTCAAATGTTTCATCCATCTCTTTAATTTCAATTTTATAACTTGTACACATAGCACAATCATTTTTCAAAGTTGAATTTTCTAAAGACAATTTTTCATTGTGTTCTTTTACAATAAGAAGTTCCTTTTCAAGTCCCTTGTATTTTTCTCTTAAATTATTAAATTCTAAACAAGGTGTAACAGTTTCATTCAGAGAGACATGGGTAAAACTAGATGAATTAGCATTTGATTCTCCTTTAACTTTTGCTTTTAAACTTTTATTTTCTAAGCGCAATTTGCAATTTGCATTTTTCAATTTCTTAATTTTGCGATTTGTAATTTGTAGCAATTATAAAGTAGAAATAGAATTACAAACAATAAGAGGATTCGATTTTCTTATAGTGCTTTTGGATGCTATCAGATTTGAGCACAGATTTTCTTTGTTATCTTCATCTATTTAATATTCCTCCTCCATAGATAGGATTTCTTCTTTTCCACTTGATGTGCTCTCCATTGATTCATCAAGAGAGGAGCTTTCTTGAACATTTGTGCAGACTTGTATGTTCTCCACTTCTTGCGTTTGTGCCATACCTATATATGAAGATTCATACATTTCTTCAAGAAATTTTCATACTTTGTATGCACTAGAAAAGCAATATATTAATTTAAAATTTTCTTGAGATAAAGCACAAAAGATACTATTCAAAGCCTTTGCATTTAGGTGACGTTCCTTTTTATTTGTTTCATCTACTGGTCTTACTATTGTTATATTCCATGCTTCGATATCTAAATTTTTAATAAACTTTTCCCTTAAAAATTTCCACCCTTTATAATTTCTTCCTTCAAATAAAGGTGGTCCTAGTGATTTTCCTTCTTCATAAAAATTTCCCCCACTAAAAGAAGCGAGATCATGAGACGTCATTATTCCCGGTTGTTAAGACGATTTGGAATAATCACGCTCTGATACCACTGGTTGGATCGGTAGGCGCCCTTAGAGGGGGGGGGGGGGTGAATAAGGGTTTTAAAAAACTTATATTATATTTTGGAATACTTGAAATAATAAGCGGTCAAAATAGTGATTTTGAATAAAGATCTAAATTGTTTTATAATGAAGGAGAAGATAATAAACAATTTAGAGAAATGAAGATTAAATCAATTTTATTACACAAAGAGAGACATGATTATTATTAATAAAATTGATTACAAAATTCGATTTCAATGACGCTAGAAATCAAGGCGAAATATGAAAGACACTTTTTGTTTTCAATACAGACTCGTATCCTCACGAACCGGTTGGCTTTAGCCGATCCTTCCCCGGATACAGCCTCAAGACGCTCTAGCCAATCTAACCCCGGATATGGCCTTGAGCACCCCCTAGACCTAACCTAGATCTAGTCGCCAACACGAGGCAAATTTCTGCCCTAAGTCCTACCCAGACCTAGTCGCCAACACGAGGCAAATTCTCTAACGGTTTACAAGAAATATGAAATGATAATAATAAAAACTCCCTCTTGAAGAACTTCTGAAGTTGGAGACGAAGATCCACTGTAGAATAAGCTTTGTAGAAGCAGACGTCGTTTGGATCCGACATGAAGAGATTCTCCTTCCAAAATTCGCAGAGGTTTGGTATGAGATCCACCTTCGGCCAAATCAGGCTCTGGAATTCTAGCACTCAACCTCTCTCTCTAATGCTTGTATGAAACGAGAGAAGAGGGGTCCTATTTATAGCCTCAGCGCTAGCGCCAGCGCTACCGCTATCGTCGGCGCTATCCCAT
The DNA here is from genome assembly GCA_033032865.1 of Dactylorhiza incarnata. Taxonomy (NCBI): domain Eukaryota; kingdom Viridiplantae; phylum Streptophyta; class Magnoliopsida; order Asparagales; family Orchidaceae; genus Dactylorhiza; species Dactylorhiza incarnata. The sequence continues at coordinate 8,549,723 of JAWHQI010000090.1, read as the reverse complement.
ATTAGGACATATTCGGCGCGGGAGAATATTCAATCCGAGGAAACATTTTCTTCTTGCCTTTTGTGCTCCGCGCTACCGCCTGGCGCTAGCGCCTTCTAAATGTACTCCCGGGATTGCGCTAATCATCGCTAGCGCTGGGCGCTAGGTGCTACCGCCGACGTCAATGGGCATTTTGGATTTGTTGGCTCAATTTTGGGGGCAACATTCTTATGTCATCCTTGAGTCATATGGACTTTGTTTCCTGCACACTTAAACACACAAGATCAAATACACATAGGATTTGTTATTCTCAAACCTAGGAGATGCTGAAGACTATGTTCCAACATATTGGTCTGTCAACATGGCTTTCATACCTGCCCAACCAATTAGGGGTAAACTGTTCACCGCACCTAGATGTCATTCCTCATTCAACCAAAATGTCTTAGCCCTGCCTAACAGTTTCATCCTCGCAACTCGCACCTTTTCCACGCGGGTCAGATTGTGCCACTCAAAGTAGCACTCTATTTCCATAACCCAGTGTAAGAAAACTTGGGATTCACCTAATACATCGTATGATGGGGTTTGACCCAGACGGCCCTAGTGATATCAAACTCGTACGGTGCTCGTGGGACAGGTTCATTATTATTTTTATTATTATGGTTACTCCCTTCTTCACGTTAGTTGGCGGCATGATTTCGGGGAGCCGCTTGATTTAACCTTAGTTTGTGAAGCATCTCCCTAATTTTGGTCAACTGGTCCGTGAACTCCTGGCAGAGTTCATCATTCGTTGTTGGACCGTGAACCGTATCCCGCTCGTCCGCCATATGGGAGGAAGACGGGGTATACTCCGTGCCAAGCCTAGTGCGCATGCAAAGAAATTACTGAATTCTGACCCAACAAAATTTACAAAAAAGATAGATTTGTTCTCCTTAATAACTAGGGTAATTAAAATACTTTTTTAGATTTTCTTGCTGAAAATAATAAGGTGAATTTCCAGAACTTGGTTTAGGGTCGAGCTTGTTAAGTGAGTGTCGGCGTCCTGAGAAAATTAGTATGGTGCCAATTTTGAGCAATGAGTCGTGCTTGTTAAGTGAGTGTCAGCGTCCTAAGAAAAATTAGGATGGTGCCAATTAAGAAATTGACACAACCTAGCTCTGATACCAAAATTGATGTAGGCTCGCCCTCTGACACGACTACGATGGACAAACACGAGACTCTCTCCATGTACAATTCTACGGTAGCACAAATAAACGCAGCGCACACGTTATGTAATTTTATTGATCCGATGCTAACGGTACGGGTAGCTACACCGTTGGAGATCAAACAAAAGGGCTATAGGTCTTTATTCTCTCAGGCTAAAAGGACCCACCCGGTCCGATCGAGCGAATGTTGTACCAAATGAGATCCACCGAAAATTAACGATTCAGAAAAAGGTAGATCTCTCCCAACAAAAAAAAATGAGGTTCGCCAATCCTCACGAACTTAAATAAAATCAAGATGAACAATAAATTGATCGAAGGAAAACCACGATAAATTCAACGTTATCGGAACTCAACGCAAAAAGCAAATCCACCACTAGAATAATCTAGAAGGAACACACAAAGGTAGAGATTTCGTTACCCCGCTCATAAATAAATTCTCCAAAATATGATCACTCTTCAACGTTCCCACCGGAGTCGCGCCGAATGGAGAGAAACACGTCTGCCTTACTCGCTTCGCGCCGGATTTGATTCCACGAGATCACGGATCTTTTCACCTTGGCCGTAATCCACCATGAGGGAGGAACTTGTGTGGCCGAAATCTTCAAGGGAGGAGGAGTCTCATCGGCTTGCAATATTAGAGAGGAGGAGAGAGGAGGGAGGCCGAAATTTCCTAGGAGGGAAATGAGGGGTCGGCGGCTAGAGGAGGGAGAGAGACCAAGGGGAATCCAAATTTAGGTTTTCTTATCATCAATCTAACCAAATCCTTCAACAACATGGCCTTATATAAGGCTTACAAACATCTGGGCTATATGCAGCCCAATTTAAATAAAATGAACAGATTTGGCTAAACGTAGGCCAAAATGAAATTGTTGAAACCGGCAAATGGTCTCTTGAGTTTGGACCCACTGGGGGTGTATCCCACACCTACTTGGCCCTCACTTGTACTCTTGACTGCGGATGATCTAGGAACTGACCCAAAGCTATAGCGAGGAGGTCCCGCCACATACCCGGAAGATCTTAGAGAGCTTCCCCTCCCAAACCAATGCTCAGTCGGGCACCTTGGAGGGCACTAACAGCCAATCCAAAACTAGCCTGGAGGAGAGAGCTCAAAAGATCCGCTCCCCTCCAAGGTGCCTGTAAGGGTATATTTATAGATTTTTTGGTCTGGTCAGCAAATAGCATGAATCCGCCTTTTGGTTTTACTAACCGCACCCCAAATTGGTCTGCTAATAGCCTAGCTCCGCTATTATGAAGGGCTATCGGCAGCCCACCAAGGGTAGCTATGTCATTTCTCCCCTAAAGCCTTCTGGGCGAGTGGTCAGTAAAAGCTCCACTCGTCAGGCTTCTCGCACGCTAGACTCCACTGGGCGAGTGGTCCGTGGGGGCACCACTCGCCTGATATTGGCTCGCCTGGCGAGTGGGGTTCCGCCCTCACTCGCCTGGCCTCCCGCGCACTCGCACTCCTGATTGGGCGAGTGCCTTGCGGATGAGATCCGCACACGACCTGAGGCTCCCCTGCCTCTCCTGACCTAAGCGAGTGCCCCCTTGACCTGTGTTTGGCCTCTTGGACCTTTAAGACATGGGGACCCACTCGGCAAATACGGGGTTGTACATAATCCCTGCTCTTTGCGAGCGAGTCCTACGCTCGGAAAGAAAATTCCAACCCCCAATATTCGGCGATGCTTTGCTAACCTAGAGGGAATCTTTCTGATGGGGCCCTACATTTTGCTATATATATCTCACACCGCAATGCACATTCCATTCATTCTTTTTCAACTCTCCTTCATGAGCTTTCGCAGCCAATAGCTTTCATGAAGCCTTCGCCGAAGACTCTCTCCTAAGAAATGCTGGACCGTCTCGCCGCGGCGTGGGAGAAGGACTCTTCCCACACCAATAAGTATGCCCTCTGGCTCTCGTCTAAGAGGGACCCTACCTCTCCCTACCGGCCGAGGCAGGCCAAGGCAGTTAGGAGAGGCTCAGTGAACAACGAGCCTGCATCAGAGACCCCCCCCTTCTCGCGACATTCCCGATAACTTAACCAAGGTAATCTGCTTCTTCTGGCCTTGCCGATATACTGGCAGGTGCGATATCTCACCGACAGACACCCGCAGGAGATGCTGATAACAGGAAGAGCCCCTACGACCGACCAGGCGGGCATCGACGTGTTCCCGTCTCTAAATGATGATATCCTACCAGATTCGGGGTCCCTCCCTCTGGCCACCCCTGGCAGGGTCGTCCCTGAACCAAGTAAGATGTCGCTATTTTTTCCGTATAGTCCGACCTTTCGCCAACTTATCTATCCCGCTTCCTCCCTGCAGCCTCCACCTTCGGGACCACAGGACTTTCCACAACACTGCGCGATCCTCCCCTGACACCGCGAGATCCTCCTCCAACACCGCGTGTCTCTCCCACTCTCAAGGCTACCGCCCTCTTCAAGCTCGAGTCGGAGCGCCCGAACGAGAGGGCCACTGGCCACAATCCCCCGGGTACCGACCACGCCACCACCTCTGCCGCCATTCAGGAATCGCACCGCCCCGGGATGGGTAAATCTCTTCACCCACCTAGCCAGTCATTCGCAGGGCAACCCAGCCCTTCCCGCCGGTGTCTAGACAGAGAACCTATGTCAGGTCAGTCTCTTCTCTCTTTGTGACTCTTTTACACAGGTCTCCACACCATATTTATCTAGCGTTTCCTCTCGCAGGCTTCCGAGAGGCCTCGGCGATGGACCCTCAATACGAGGATGAAGAGGAGATGTTCTCGACTCCTCCCTCCCCTTGCGATCTTTCAGACTTCCTGGGCGATCCCGCCAATTCAGGGACGGTGAAGGCGCGAATGACGGAGGATCTCGGCAAGATCATATGGATACAGCGAGACCTCGCCAACCAGATGGATGGGCAACGGGAAACCTTTGAGCGTCGGCTGAGCATCCTCAAGCGAGATTACAGGCACCTCATCGGGGAGATGGAGCGCCAGGGGGGTGGGTGCGACGAGACTTCTCCAAGGAGGCACATCGCGCGGGCTAGGGACCAGATGTGTCTGGTTAACCAAGAGCTCACAGTTGTGAGCGCGTATTACTACCCGTGAGTGCCTCCGAGGATAGGGAGGTGAGGTCGGGGTCGATGGCAGTGGGTACAGTACTAAGCCTACCGACTCTCGCTCCATATATTCTCCCGTACACTTGTTATTTCTCCTTTTCTTTTATGCACTGAACAAGTCGAGACCTGTTGTGTCTCGCGAACAATTTCTGTTTGTATGTTATTTATTCTCTTTTACTACTTTCCTGAATGATATCTTGTGGATGCTTTCATCCTCGTTGTACTTTTTAGTTTGCTTTCGCCTGAAGAATCTCGCACGTCACTTTTGCCACCTGCCGGCGACTGGGGCGTAGGTGGGCTGGCTCGAACTCCGGGGTGCCAGGGCGGCGCGGCCGCTATCCGCACCCCGAGCGTAGAGAATTCCCTTCATTTTCGATTTTTTCTATAAATAGCCTGCCCATCCACCGCCTTTATTACGCTTTCTCTTTCCTCCCTTTCTCTCGTGCTAGCAATCGCCCTTCTCTCTTAGAGCTCTTGCGAGACCTTCACCCTTTCCAACCTTGCAATGGCGAAAGAAGTTGATGATAGGGGCAAGTGCGCCCAGCTTTTCACCAATCATAACTTCGAGACCTGTGATTTATCGGAAGATGAATTCACCATCGCGATTGCTGACTACATTCTGCCCGGCTTCGTTGCGCGCCGTCCGGGGAACCACGACCGCATCAACCAGTTCTCGCTGGAGACTCTCTCCATCCCCCTCGAACACTTCGAGGTGGGATTTCGCCTCCCTCTCTGGCCCGAGGTGCGCCAGACCCTGCGCTACTTTGGGGTCGTCCTTGCGCAGCTCAATCCCAACTCAATTGCCATGCTGGTGGCATTCGTGTGCTACCTGCGCGAGGAGGGGATAGAATTCTCGCTCCCCGTCTTTAGAAACTCTTCAATTTCTGGTCGAAAGGCGGGGTGGCCTTCTTCTCTGGCCAGCACCCGCTCAAGGTCAGCGGTACCGCCAACAAGAACCACGAATGGGTTCAGCGGTTTGTCTTCGTCATCGGGAACTTTGGCTACGTCCCTCTCGCGCCAGTGCAAGAGGATGAGTCAACCTACCAGCCACCATCACTGGGAGGATACGAGGCCAAGCTCCACGCGTTCACCCAGGAGCACGACATGGACGTTGTCTACCTACGGAAGCATTTCGATTCGCTTCATCCCGTCTCGCCAGGAGAGGGTAAGGCGAACCGATCCCGCTTTACCTTCCGCTTATCTTTGTTGCCTATCCTTTTCTTACCCATTACGATACAGGTGCGTGGGACCTCCCTCTCCATCCTCCGCACGGGATTGTGGAGATCCCTGACGCTTCTCTGGCTCTCGCGAAGACTGTCATTGAGACCTGTCGCGAAGGTTCCGCTCCCTCCAAGTCCTGCGCTCAAAAGCGGAAGCCTGACGTGGCTCCTAGGGGTTCTTCCTCCAAGCGGTCAAAGTCCTCAACCTCCAAGGGCAAGGAGGTGGCCGCCGAGATCCCTGAGGCGAGTGCCCCGGTCATGAAGGAGAAGGTGGGCACTGTCGCGCAAGTGGTGGCTGGGACTTCCAGTGCATGGGACCAGAAGGCCAACTGGGTCTCGATCTCCTCGCTCCTACCCTCCTGGATGGAGCAAGACACCACTAGCGGGGAGGCGTACGCCCTCACCTACACGCTCTACAGTTGGGAGGATGCCTCCGTCTATGATGCCGAGTCCACCCGGACCCTTGCGCACGAGGCCGCTCGTGCTCATCTACGCGCCATGGAGTTGGCGCATATGGCTTCGCGTTGCAGCATCACTCTTGCGCAAAACCTCGTCGAGGTGGAGACGACGCGGGCCGCAGCTTCTGCGGAGGTTGTATCCCTGAAGGGGCAATTAGACGCCATCAAGGATCTTCTCGCTGAATGCCTAGTACAAGTGATAAGTGTTTTCGCAAATGATTGCTCTCCCATGCCTCCTCCTTTCGCTTTCTTTTCCAGACCTCGTCTTCTCCCCTCCCTTTAGAGTACTGCCAACGTTGATATCCTGACAGCGCGAGCCAACATGTTTGACGATCAGAACAAAGAGCTGCGGGCCGAGGTTCAGCGTTTGCGAGAAAGAACTGCCTCGCCACCTCCCGGAGAGCCATGCACTCGGCATCGATATACAAATTTTGAGATCGAGGTCATGATGCAGGGGAAGGCCCAGGGGGCAAGGAATGCGATAGAGAGGTTGCGCAATGCCAAGATGCTGAAGGAAGGGAGCGAGGGGTCACCACCCGCGACGTTCTCCCTGAGCTCTTCATCCTAGTGGAGGTTCCGGAGGGTGAAGCCTGCCTACAGCAAGAGGACGATGCCATCGCTCTAATAGGCGAGATCATCCACTCCTCCAGCGAGAATTCTGATGATCTTCCTTGAAGAACCCCCTATTTCTTTCGCATTTTCTCTTTGTTAAATGTAACATGTTTGGGGCGAGACCCCCTTTTGTAATTTCTTTGTAAGGAAATGAAATGAAAATTTTTGCATCTGCTTGCGATTGCTATTATATATTTTCTTTCTCTATTTTTCTCACTATTATCAGCTGATAGCTCGTGTGCCCGCACGCTATTTCGCATGCTCTCTCACTTTCACGCATGCGCCTGCATATCGCTTGCCCGCTCTAGTGATACTGACCCTTAGCCCTAGGTCGTGACCGAGATGCTCTCGCCGCACAGACGCGCCACGTGGTCGCGACCCTCTGGCACTCGCTCGTGCCTTTAAGGACTTAGACGATTTTGTTGATTTCTGTCGGGAACGTGACTACGCCGAGAACTACTCCGCCTCGCTCAGATCTTGTGTTCCTTCAGGTTGGCTAATGCCCCATGGCGCATTCGCCGGGCGAGTGCCCCTTTTGAGTGATACCATTCGCCGACGTGTGTCCCTCAGGATGGACACCATTCGCCTATCCTATACCGAGACTTATCCTGTGTCAATCTTCCCCTTATGGGATTTTCCTTTCTCACCTTGCCTTTCTCATTGGTTGCCACCGAGTGAGCCTGCGGCCTTGCCAGCTAGGTGAGAGTCTAATCAGCGGGTCCGCTCAGGGCTTATGCATTTTGAAACTTCCCTACCACCGAGCGATCCTACAGCCCTGCCAGCTTAGTGGCAGCCTGGTCAGTGGGTCTGCATCGAGGCTATTGCCTTTTGAAACATCCCTGCCACCGAGCGATCCTACGGCCCTGCCAGCTTGGTGGGAGCCTGGTCAACGGGTCTGCATTGGGGCTATTGCCTTTTGAAGATTCCCTGCCACTGAGTCATCCTACGGCCCTGCCAGCTTGGTGGGAGCCTGGTCAGCGGGTCCGCATCGGGGCTATTGCCTTTTGAAACTTCCCTTCTACCAAGCGATCCTATGGCCCTGCCAGCTTGGTGGGAGCCTAGTCAGCTGGTCTGCATCGGGGCTATTGCCTTTTGAAACTTCCCTGCCACCGATCAATCCTACGGCCCTGCCAGATTGGTGGGAGCCTGGTCAGCGGGTCTGCATTGGGCCTATTGCCTTTTGAAACTTCCCTGCCACCGAGCGATCCTACGACCCTGCCAGCTTGGTGGGAGTCTGGTCAGCGGGTCTGCATCGGGGCTATTGGCTTTTGAAGCTTCCCTGCCACCGAGCGATCCTACAGCCCTGCCAGCTTGGTGGGAGCCTGGTCAGCGGGCCTGCATCGGGGCTATTTCCTTTTGAAACTTCCCTACCACCGAGCGATCCTACGACCCTGCCAGCTTAGTGGGAGCATGGTCAGCAGGTCTGCATCGGGGCTATTGCCTTTTGAAACTTCCCTGCCACCGAGCGATCCTACCGCCCTGCCAGCTTGGTGGGAGCCTAGTCAGCGGGTCTGTATCTGGGCTATTGCGTATCGAGCGTCGTCATCTTATAAATTGACACCATTCATTTCCAAAATAAGAACAGTTCGGGAGCATACATTTTTTTACTGTTTGAAGTTTTGGGACGAAATATTTCAAGTTCTTACCGCTTAGCTCGTCACCTCTCCTCCGCCTTCTCCAGGTAGCACTTCTTCGATTCTCACCGGCCGCTGCTGTTGATGCGTCTGATCCCTTGTTCCCCTCATTTCCAAAAATTCCGGGCAGGTGGCCGTCGCGTGACCTTCCTCCTGGTGGAAATCAAAGTAGGGTAGCATTGCCCTGCCTCTTGCCCTTCCTCTTCCCTCAGCCTTTCTGGCTCTCTCGCCCTCTCCCGGCCAATTGCCATGGCTTGCTGAGGCGGGAGTGGGAGTGGCCTCGGGCCTTGTCTCCATCCTGGGTGGTTCAGTCTTCTATGACCTCCTTGGAAGTTGCCCCCTCCTTGGACGAATCCCATGTAGGGGCCTTGCCTGCCCCCTCCCTGGTGCCTCCACCCCAGCTCTGGAGCCCTCAGCTCGTCCCTCCTCCTACTCTCCTGTTTGTTGGAGTTACCATTGTGATCTAGAAGTGGTCAAACATGTAATGTCACTGCCAACGCGATATGAGCCTGCAGGGTCGCACATAAGAGCATGTGGAGAAGTTGGAAGATTGACTGTGTTGGTAAAGGTTACCAATCACCGTATAGAATCGGGGAGGTAAATCAAATGTTGTTGTCGGAATTCGTCGGATATGATTCGTTGGATTCGTCGGATCGTTCCATGGAAACTCGACGAATTATCACAGAGACCCTTAACTCGGCAAATGTTGCCGTCTGATATGATTCGTCGGATTCGTCGGATCGTTCCGTGGAAACTCGACGAATTGTTACAGAGATCATTAACTCGGCAAATGTTGCCGTCTGATATGATTCGTCGGATTCGTCGGATTATTCCGTAAAAACTCGACGAATGCTGTTCCGTGGAATCCCGACGAATTGTTACAGAAACCCCAATTCTGCTATGTGGTCTGCGGATAGCGATTCTTCTAGAAGCCTGTTTATGCTTTGGGTATAAATAGATCTTCTTTTAGGGTTCTTATAGTGTGACGAAAAATTCAGCCGATGGAAGGAGTTCCGCCTCTCGCCCGAACCCTAGACGGAAAGAGTTCCGCCGCCCCGTTCGCTTCCGCCGACCTCCTCTCAGACGATCGTCGCCGTGATTGTTCTTCCTGGAGCGAACCTAGCAGTTTGTGGAAGTGCAAGGTGCAGTCGTTCTTCTCCCGGCTCGTGTGGATCACTGTAGAGACGTAGACATCATTCTACGTGAGGACTCTCGCATAGCCGCTGACAGAATTCTTCTTCTTGGAGCACCTAGGTTGGATTCGATCCAACTCCACTAAGGTAATTTATGCCTAGTAGTTTTCATTACTTCTTGATTCAATGTTCATGGCCGATCAGAATCTTTTTGGGTTGTTTCTCTTTATTTCCGTTGCGCCTACATGTGATGTATGATTCTAGAAAAACCCAACAGTGGTATCAGAGCCAGGTTGCGATCATGAATGTTGTTTCAGAAGTTAGGTTATTCCAGTACGTGCAAATCTAGGTATTTGGAAGCGTTCTAAATGTCAAGATTTCTTCCTGGAACATCAAAAGTTGATGATTTTTCCAAGGGAATTCGGTGGTGATTTTGAAAAAAAAATTGGACGGGGCTCTGCCCCTAAGACCCCGCCAGGGGCGCGGCCCCTTGGAACCCCGCCAGGAACGTCTGGGATTTCGTGGTAATTTCTAATTATTAGAAATTGTTGTCTCCTTAGCAGTAACCGTCCCTCAAGTGGTTAATGAACCCTTGTATTGTTTTGGATTTTGAATCCAACAATGAGAGACGAGCTTGTCTACTGCTTAAGTCGAGTTGTCTTTGCCTTTGTCCAATGCATGTAAATCTGAAGATTTGGAAGAGTTCTAAATGACCAGATTTAGCCCTTTCGTCTATCAAAGGTTGATAGTCTTATGTTGTGCACATAAGGGATGCATGTGGTTTTTTAGAAAGCTTGTTTTTCTGTGGATGTGCACTTTGATCAAATGTTGATCATGGTTAAGTGTTAACCTATTATTAAAAATTAAAATCCCTTCATCAAATATTAAGTGTTCGGATGCCTTCCGATGGATGACACTCTTCCTGCCTCGATCGATGAAGTGTGGGCTTGCCAAAGCAAGGTGCATTAATCTATCTTGGTAAGGGTGCGAGCGGATAATTGTGATATCCCACTGTTGACATCGGGTCTAACTTGACTAGGTGACCTCAAAGGTTGAGTGCCTAGAGGCATAGGGTTGGCATGCACCATATGATGGATGCGAATAAGGAATTATTCACCAACCATACAAGAGTTGCATGAGGATGCAATTTGCAAGCGTTGCCTACCTAAATAACCGCATTATGAGAGGAACGCCAAAGCGGACTCGTAGTGTTGGTGAAATACGGATCTTGTCCACTAAGAGAGTAGCTCGCATGGACTCTCCGAATTGATAGTGAGGGCTATCAGTTTGAATAAAATAGTGGGAGTATTTAATTGAAGTCCAAATTAAAATAAGTTGTATTTTGAAATTTTGGTACTGATTAAATTATGCATGAATTCTTGTAGAATTCCATGGCAAGTGGTTCACATTCCACCTTGTGCCTGAGAGCTATCCTTGAGAAGGACAAGCTAAGTGGGACGAATTAGATGGACTGGTATAGGAACCTGAGAATTGTTCTCAGGCAAGAGCGAAAGCTCTACGTCTTGGAAGAAGAAGCCCCCGAGGTGCCGACCGGGAACTCGTCCCGTGTTGATAAGGATGCTTATAAGAAGTATATCTATGATGCCTTAGACGTCGAGTGCCTTATGCTTGCCACCATGAACTCTGAGCTTCAGAAGCAACACGAGAACATGGGGTGCAAGGAAATTGACGAGCACCTAAAGAAAATGTTTCAAGGGCAAGCTCGTCAAGAGAGGTTCGATGTCACGAAGGCCTTATTTCAGTGCAAAATGGGAGCTCGAGACTCAGTTGGTACTCACGTACTCAAGATGATTGGGTATATTGAGAACCTGGAGAGACTGGGTTTTCCTCTGGGTCAAGAGTTGGCCACAGATCTTATCCTGCAATCGTTGTCGGATAGTTATGAGCAGTTCGTCTTGAACTACAATATGAATGAAATAGATAAGACACTGCCCGAGCTCCTAGGCATGTTGCGAACTGCCAAGATAAACATGAAGAAGGCCAAGCCTGCTAGTCCCATATTGATGGTACATAAAGGCAAGGGTAAGGCCAAGGGCTTCAAGAAGACGAAGGTGGGACCTAAGTCACATCTTGAGCCCAAATCTTCTACGCTGAAAAGGAAGAGCACCGTGAAGGAAGGGAAATGCCACCACAGTGGCAAGGCTGGTCATTGGAGGAGGAATTGTCCTTTGTAGATTGACGGTCTGCGGAAAATGAAGGGAGGTATGACTTCCGCTTCGAATATTTACGTTATAGAGATAAACCTTTCTGCTCCTTCATCTTGGGTATTGGATACCGGATGTGGTTCTCACATTTGTACAAATGTGCAGGAACTAGGAAGGAGGAGATTGCTGAGTAAAGGAGAGGTGGACCTGCGCGTCGGCAATGGAGCAAGAGTTGCTGCTGTAGCCGTAGGGGTTTACCATCTTTCTTTGCCCAGTGGGCTTGTAATAGAACTTAATAATTGTTATTATGTTCCGGCCATAACTAGAAATATTATATCCATTTCATGCTTAGACATGATTGGATTTTCTTTTATAATTAAGAACAATTGTTATTCTATATTTAAGAATGATGTTTGTTATGTTGTAGCTCAATTGTTTAATGGTCTTTATGTTTTGAACCTAGACCATCGGATCTATAATGTAGATAATAATAAAAGACTAAGAACAAATGACTCAAATCCTACATATCTCTGGCATTGTCGTTTGGGCCATATAAACGAGAAGCGCATATCCAAGCTCCATAAAGTTGGACTATTGGACTCATTTGATTATGAATCATTTGAGCGATGCGAGTCTTGTTTATTAGGCAAAATGACTAAAGCCCCTTTCACTGGTTATACTGAGAGGGCTGAGGATCTTTTGGGTATAGTACATAGTGATGTATGCGGACCCATGAGTTCTATGGCTAGAGGTGGGTATTTCTACTTCGTTACATTTACTGATGATTTCAGTAGATACGGATACGTGTATCTTATGAAATGCAAATCCGAAACTTTTGAAAAGTTCAAAGAGTTTAAGAATGAAGTGGAGAACCAATTGGGTAAAAAGGTTAAAGCACTCTGATCTGATCGAGGTGGCGAATACCTTAGTCATGAGTTCCGTGATCATCTGAAAGAGTGTGGTATTGTATCACAGCTCACTCCACCTAGGACACCGCAGCATAATGGTGTGTCTGAGAGGAGAAATCGTACTCTGTTAGACATGGTACGGTCGATGATGAGTCATGCAGACTTGCCTATTTCCTTTTGGGGTTTTGCTTTAGAGACTGCTGCAATGACACTGAATCGCGCTCTGACGAAAACGGTTCTAAAGACACCATATGAAATATGGACTGGGAAGCGTCCCAGCATGTCATTCATTAAAATTTGGGGTTGTGAGGCATACGTACGACGTCATATGCCTGACAAGCTGGAACCCAAATCAGATAAGTATTATCTGGTGGGATATCCTAAGGAAACGAAAGGATATTACTTTTACCTACCGTCTGAGGGCAAAGTGTTTGTCGCAAGGATGGGTGTCTTCTTGGAGAAAGAGTTCTTGTCAAGAAAGACGCAAAAGGTAGAACTTGAAGAAGTTCAAGAACCACAAGTAGTGAATGAACCAGAATTGGATTTTGAGCCAGGACTACAAGATGTTGTAGCTAGAGAACCTGCTCACGAGACACAAGTCCTACGTAGATCTGGTAGACCAAGATTTGAGCCTGAGAGATATGGATTTCTCGTGTCTCAAATAGGTAATGTGTTGCTTATGGATCATGATGATGAACCAGCAACCTACCAAGAGGCTATGAATGGACCGGACTCCGACAAATGGCTTGAGGCTATGAAATCCGAAATGGACTCCATGTATACAAACCAAGTTTGGAACTTGGTGGAACCACCTGAAGGGGTACGACCCATAGGGTGCAAGTGGGTCTTCAAGAAGAAGACCGACATGGATGGGAATGTACAGACATTCAAAGGGCGACTAGTGGCTAAGGGTTTCAAGCAAATTCATGGTGTCGACTATGATGAGACCTTTTCCCCTGTTGTCATGGTAAAGTCCATTAGGATATTGCTTGCTTGCTGCGTATTATGACTACGAGATCTGGCAGATGGATGTCAAAACGGCTTTCCTAAATGGAAACCTCCTTGAGGAAGTGTACATGACACAACCCGAGGGTTTTGTATCCCCAAATGAATCCACTAAAATATGCAAGCTGAATAGGTCCATTTATGGATTGAAACAGGCCTCTAGAAGTTGGAATCTTCATTTTGATGAGAAGATCAAAGAGTTTGGTTTTGTCAAGAATGAGGATGAACCGTGTGTTTACAAGCGTATCAGTGTGAGCATTGTTGTCTTCCTGATATTGTATGTAGATGACATACTGTTGATCGGGAATGACATACCTACCCTGAAAGTTGTTAAGAACAACCTAGGGAACTGCTTTTCTATGAAAGGCTTGGGTGAAGCGACTTACATACTCGGTATTAAGATCTATAGAGATAGATCGAAGAAGTTGCTGGGTTTGACCCAGAGTACGTACATTGAGAAGGTGTTGAAGCGGTTCAACATGCTTGAGTCCAAGAAAGGATTTTTGCCCATGTCTCATGGTGTAAATCTCTCTAAGGACTAGTGTCCAAAATCTTATAAAGATAAGGACCGCATGAAGTTGATTCCATATGCTTCGGCAATTGGGTCAATCATGTATGCAATGTTATGTACTCGACCCGATGTCTCTTTTGCTTTAAGCATGACTAGCAGGTATCAGTCTGATCCTGGTGAATGTCACTGGATAGCCGTAAAGAATATCCTGAAGTACTTGAGAAGGACTAAGGATGTATTCTTGGTGTATGGTGGAAAGGAAGAGCTCGTTGTAAGTGGTTACACGGATGCCAGCTTCCAAACTGATAGGGATGATTCGAAGTCTCAGTCAGAGTTTGTGTTTTGCCTGAATGGAGGAGCTGTGAGCTGGAAGAGTTCCAAGCAAGAGACAGTTGCTGATTCTACAACTGAGGCCGAGTATATCGCTGCGGCAAATGCAGCGAAGGAGGCTGTATGGATTAGGAAATTCATCGGCGAGCTAGATGTAGTTCCTAGTATTGTTGGTCCCGTAGTTCTCTACTGTGATAACAATGGTGCAATTGCACCATCTAAGGAACCTAGATCCCATCAGCGCTCCAAGCACATACTTCAGCGGTTCCATCTTATTCGTGAGATTGTCGAACGAGGAGATGTGAACATTTCCAGAGTGCCGACTGAGGAGAATATTGCAGATCCACTGACAAAGCCTCTTGCTCAGAGAAAGCATGATGGTCATACTAGATCAATGGGTATACGATACCTGAGTGATCAACTCTAGTGGGAGTTTTGTGGGTTGCATGTAAAATATATATTCTGTTGGCTGTTTAATATTTATTCATATGATGAATTGTGTACCAATTATTTCCTTTTACAATTAATGGCAAGTTCTTTTATTACGATATACTGTTTCTATATGATAGAATAAAATTCGTGATAAATACCCTTAGAATGTTCGCTTCCATAGGACATCAAGTACGTGACTTGAATGTGAGAGCCTATGATTTCGAAGCTTCATTCTTAAAAGGTCCCTGGTCGAGGTATCATCGTAGAAGCTAAGGGTGATGATGATACATTAAGACTAACATGTGTGTTGACTGATGACCGGTTCTCACAGGTCATGATATTGTGATATCAAGTCATCACGTGGGTACTTGTTAGTGAACAAGTTGTACTGGACAGACCCAACCTGAGACTACTTTATGAATTGTTACTTAAAAGTGTCACAAGTAGGTCTCATTTGACAATGGTGTTATGGTCCTTTGACCTGAAGTCACAACATTCATCGAGTGAGGAAGAGCGTGCTTTGATGTCATCTAAAGTCTTCCTTGAAGAAGGTTGATGATAAGGGTGGTCGTTGGGTACGTTACGAATCATTTGGGTGTTTGGGTGTGAGCAGATATGGGATTTGTCCTCCTATATGACAGGAGTTGTATCCATGGGCCCCTTGATGGAATTGGACTGAGAAATGCATGGCCATGCTTGGTTGAGTCAATATGTGATATTGAGCTCACCATTCTCTGGAAGTCCGTTCTAGATCAAGAAACTTGGATTGAGCTATTAAGAGGGTGACACGGTCCATGCCTCTAGTTCTTTCCGGATGTAAGGGACAAAGGGACAAAGACAACGCTGGAACATTGTTCATAAAGGCTTATGAGTTATGAACTCTTATTGCTTGGGGAGCAATGATGCATTGCTAGATGCCGCTCATTGTTTGTGAGGTTTTTGTCTGATACTTTCAAGATCAAGTGGGAGACTGTTGGAGTTACCATTATGATCTAGAAGTGGTCAAACATGTAATGTCACTGCCAACGCGATATGAGCCTGCAGGGTCGCACATAAGAGCATGTGGAGAAGTTGGAAGATTGACTGTGTTGGTAAAGGTTACCAATCACCGTATAGAATCAGGGAGGTAAAGCAAATGTTGTTGTCGGAATTCGTCAGATATGATTCGTCGGATTCGTCAGAATTCGTCGGATCATTCCGTGGAAACTCGACGAATTATCACAGAGACCCTTAACTCGGCAAATGTTGCCGTCTGATATGATTCGTCGGATTCGTCGGATCGTTCCGTGGAAACTCGATGAATTGTTACAGAGATCATTAACTCGGCAAATGTTGCCGTCTGATATGATTCGTCGGATTCGTCGGATTGTTCCGTGAAAACTCGACGAATGCTGTTCCGTGGAATCCCGACGAATTGGTACAGAAACCCCAATTCTGCTGTGTGGTCTGCGGATAGCGATTCTTCTAGAAGCCTGTTTATGCTTTGGGTATAAATAGATCTTCTTTTAGGGTTCTTATAGTGTGACGAAAAATTCAGCCCACGGAAGGAGTTCCGCCTCTCGCCCGAACCCTAGACGGAAAGAGTTCCGCCGCCCCGTTCGCTTCCGCCGACCTCCTCTCCGGCGATCGTTGCCGTGATTGTTCTTCCTGGAGCGAACCTAGCAGTTCGTGGAAGTGCAAGGTGCAGTCGATCTTCTCCCGGCTCGTGTGGATCACTGTAGAGACGTAGACATCATTCTACGTGAGGACTCTCGCATAGCCGCTGACAGGATTCTTCTTCTTGGAGCACCTAGGTTGGATTCGATCCAACTCCACTAAGGTAATTTATGCCTAGTAGTTTTCATTACTTCTTGATTCAATGTTCATGGCCGATCCGAATCTTTTTGGGTTGTTTCTCTTTATTTCCGCTGCGCCTACATGTGATGTATGGTTCTAGAAAAACCCAACACTGTTGTCTCGTCTCCGGCTCACTCAGCTTCTCCAAACTTTTCTCGAACTCTGGGTTGGCCGCCTCCCCCCCCCCCCCCCCCCCAATCTCCTCTATCGCCCTTTCCATCAATTCTTCAAAGGACAAGAGAGCCTTCCACTTCAGGTTCTTCTTGAAGAACCCCTCCCGCAGCCCCACTATGAAGGCCAGCTGGAGGGTGAACCTGGGCACCTCCGGGACGAGCAGGACCTCTTCCTGGAACCTATCGACATAGTGGGTCTGCGACTCCCCCGGCCCTTGCTTAATCTTGAAGAGGGCCTCGACATCCTTCTTCCTCTTCTCCGACGTTGAGAGGCGCAGCCGAAAGCTCCGACGCAGATCCTCGAACACGTAAATGGAACCCACAGGGAGCTGGTGGAACCAGTCTCTCGCCTTCTCCTTCAGGGTGGTGGCAAAGAGTTGGCATTGGAAGGCCTCTGACATAGGTCTGATGGAGACCATGTCCTCGAACCATTGTAGGTGTTGGATTGGGTCATCCTTGTCGGTATAGTAAGACATCTTCGGACCTCTGGACCACCCCGGAACCAGGGCAGCGAGGATCATCTCACAAAAGGGGCTTCCCCCCCCCCCCCCCCCCCATTCGGCGAGTGGTTCGATCTCGCAGGGTTATCCTACAGACCTCTGCACTCATCGGGCTACTGAAAGGCTGTCGCCCGGGGAGATCTCGTCCACTCGCTTCCGCCGCCTCCTCCTTCCCGGGTCGCTGGCCTGGAGCGTTCTCGCCTATCTTCTAGGGAGGGACCATCAGAACTGTGGGTGTCTCGTACTCGCCCCTTATGACGAAGCCAGCTGCAAGGTCTGCAGGACCTCTCGCCTGAGATCCTCAAACATTTCCATCGTCACCTCTTTCGTGGGTGGTTGCGAGTGGCCTGGGTCAGATCCTTCTTCCTCACTTCCATCCATGGAGCTCAGCTAGAGATTTTCTTGTGCAGGCTACGGTCCACGCTCACCGCACTATAAATGTTGAAACCGGCAATCGGTCTCTTGAGTTTGGACCCATTGGGGGGTGTAGCCCACATCACTAACCCAAGTACTATTCGAGATCGGGTAGATGATTCCCGCATCTAAAAGTTTGATAACCTCAGCCTTAACGACTTTTTTCATATTCGGGTTGAGTTGTCGTTGAGGCTGGGCTGTGTTGCGAGAATTATCTTTGAGTAAAATTTTGTGAGTGCAAAAGGAGGGGTTAATCCCCTTGATATCCAAAATTTGTCACGTAATTGTGTGGCGGTAATTGCTTAATACTAGAGTTAATTTAGAAATATCTGAATCGCTCAGCTCGGAAGATACGATAACGGGTAGCTTTGAATTTTTTTCTAAAAATAAATATTTAAGGTAAGAGGGGGAGTTGTTTCTACTTTAAGATGGGTGGTTCTTCATACGTAGTTTTGATTTTTAATTTTTCCTGGTTGATAAGATAACGGGCACCGTCTTAAGTTGTATCTTCCAGGAGAATTATCTAACGAGAAGAGTGAATCAAAATTACTTCCACCGATAACGTGAGCGTCAAATGGGTCAAGCTACACGACCCTAAACAAAACGCTTTTGGGAGGCACCCCAAAGTTATTTTTTGTTATTTTTGTTTTGTTTTAACATATTTTGCAGGAACACCGCCAGTCCCACCCAATAATTTCGTAACCATGGACGCCTTCTTTTCCCTTCTCCTTTCTTCTCTTTTATCCTGCATTCTTTTTGGGTTTAGCTTGTATTTTATTTTCTTGTTTTCTTTTTTCTTATTACTTAATACTTAGTTTTAAACATTATAGACAATTTTTAACTTTAAGTATGGGGGTGTAAATATAGTTCTTAAAAATGTAGTTCTTAAGTTAGAAATCTTCAAAAAAAAATTATTTTCTTATATTTTCTTTTATTCAAGGACTTTCAAAACCCAAAAATTCAAAAAAATTAGATAATCGAAAATCTATCCCCCTCTCCTTCCTTCTCTTTTATCCTGCATTCTTTTTTGTTTTAGCTTGCATTTTATTTTCTTGTTTTCTTTTTCTTATTACTTCATACTTAGATTTAAACATTGAGAATAATGTTTAACTTTAAGTATATGGGGTGTAAATATAGTTCTTAAGTTAGAAAATCTTCAAGAAAAAATTATTTTCTTATATTTTCTTTTATTCAAGCACTTTCAAAACTCAAAAATTCAAAAAAATTAGATAATCGAAAATCTAATATCTTGGAAAGGGACGTTTGGGCAATCATCCAAGCACACGTCCTAGTACCGGAGAGAACCCTTCACGAGGTATACCTCGGGAAGTCCAGGAGTTTAAAAAAATAGGATTAAAAGTAGTTTCTTTTATTATTATTATTAAAAATTCAAAAAAGATAATATTGAAAAAAAATATCAAAAATTCCCAAAAAAATGAAAAACTTAGAATAAAAAACCATTTTTTTCCAAAAACCTCTACTTGTTGTTTTTGTTATTTCTTGTAAATCTATTTGAGAATGCTTATAAGCATTTTTATTTTTCTTTAATTGCCTAAAATTTTGTTTTATCATTGGTTTTTAAATTTAAATTTTAGATAATCATGTTTTAAGAATTGTTGAAACCGATTTCTCGGCCTCTTGTGGAGCTCGGGGCCCTCACCGAAATGAGGGGCAGCTAGCCCTTACTAATCCCTCGGAGAAGGTAAACTGAAGACTAGGAAAACGACTAAGACCTTAGTTACAGCAAGGAGGACCCTCCACTAACCCGGAAGATCGTTGAGCGCTTCCCCTCCCAAGCCAAAGCTGAGACTCGGGCACCTTGGAGAGCTCTGGAAATGCTAGCCAAGGAGAGCCTGAGGAGAGAGAAGCTGAAGTGAACCTCTCTCCAAAGGTTCCCTTTAGGTCTTATTTATAGGTTTTCTGATCTGGCCTGCAAATAGCAGGATTCCGCCTTTTGATTTTACTATCCGCACCCCAAACGGGTCTGCTAACAGCCAAACTCCGCTGTTTGAAGAGGCTAAAGGTAGACCACCAAGGGTAAAAGGGTAATTTGGCCATGTCAACCTATGGGCAAGAGAACTGCGAGAACATTACTGCCGAAGCTCTCGCTGGCCCATTCTGGTGGCATCCTCTGAGGTCCAGTCTCGCGGCACTTCCTGCGAGACCACCTCTTGACTTCGTCGAGCTCAGCACGCGTTTCATCAAACGCAGGATGTTTCGTCGATCACAGACGAGCTCGGCGAATGTCGAATGCTAAACTGCTCGCTGACCGACGAGACGGGCGGTTTGTCGCGAGCGAGACCGCCTCTTGACTTTGTCGCGCACTGAGCACATTCCCGTTCAGAAGATATCTTCCTTTGTGTGGATCTCGCGGCACTTCTTGCGAGACCATCCCTTTCGCTTTAATGGGCTTAGAACCCTTCGTCGACCTCTGATGATTTCGCCGAACAGGTGTGAGCTCTACGACCTCAGGTGAGCTCGACGAACACGGGAAAGTTCGTTGAACGCGGGACTCCTTTTGTCGAGCTCGGAAAGCTTCCTCAAACTGCCTGCGAGCGTTCATCTCGCCGACCCTTCTCGCTCGCCTCTCTGCGAGCCTTCCGGGAGAGACTTCTCCAAGGCCCCTCTTGCGAGGTCTTTGGCCCCATGGCCTTCCTTTCTTATTACTTCACCCTGTTGCCTTCTTAAACCGCACCTTCTCGCCTGCCGAATATCGGGGTTGTACACAATCCCCGCTCTTCGCGAGGCTATTTAGGCTCGCGAATAAACATCCAACCCCTGGTCTTCGCTAGAAACTTGATGATCTGTCAGGAATCTTTGGTAGGGCCCACCCTGAGGGCTATAAATATCATCTCGGGTCCTCAGTGACGTGCACCGTCACTTTCTTTTCTCTCTTTGTCCCGTACTGTAACTGCCATGAGATGCCGCTTTCCGAAGAAGCTGAAGCTCGCTTAAGGGCTTCCATGGCTGGCGGGCTGTCCTCCTCGGTAAAAGTTCCCGCCTGGATGTCTCGCCCGCCCCCTGCAGTGACGCCAAAGACCAAGAAGGCGAGAGCAGTCTGCCAAACCGGGGACGACTCTGTGGTGGTGGATTCTTCCTCCGATAACCCCTCCCCCGCGGAGGTAGGAATTATTCCTTTTGTTACACCAATAGATTCGCTCTAACGACTTGCTTACTCGTAGGATGCTTTGTCGAACGAGGGCGTTGGCGAACCTGCTGGTGGGTCTCGCAAAAGTCCGCCATCGGATACAAACCTGGCTGGGAAAAATGTTGCAGGTACGCCCTTAATCTCGCATACCAGCCATCCTTTTGTCAACTATCTGACCTTTATTCCCTGCTCCTTACAGTCTCGCCCCGGAAGTCCCCGGCTCGTCAGGCATTGCGGCCTCCGTCTCCGCCTCCTCCCGACAAAACTATAGATATGCCAGGGTTCAACCTCCTGACGAGCGAGGAGACCGGCGGCTCTATAACGCCAAAGATCCATCCGTCCAACAGCGCAGCCTACCCTCCTAGCCTGGGTAAATCTCTCCACCCCACTATGGTAACTTCTTCCAGGTCCGCCCAGAGACTTCTCTCCCCCGTCTGGGTAAGCATTCTGGCGACCCCCTGCCATGCGCGAACCCAAGTGCGTTGTCTAACCTTTTCGTAATATTTCGCAGAGAATTCTGAAAATTCGCCCACCGATTTCGAGTTGGGCGACGACGAGATGTCCCCCCTCCCTGACCGGGTGGAAGACTTCTTAGGGGATCCGCGAGATCCTGAGACGATGAAACAACGAGCCGCAGAGCTGCTTAGAAAACTTGGTCGGATGCCGATGGACCTCAACCTGCAAGCGAGACGGGACAGAGAGGCCGCCGAGGATAGGCATGCTGTCTTGATGGAAGAGTGTGCGAGGCTCCGGGCTGCGAAACAACGTGATCACAATGAGAACGTCACGACGTCGGAGGTGCACATAGCGAGGATGAGGGATTACCCCTTCCTCATGGACCGGGAGGGCCGTGCGGCCGAGGATTACTATAATTCTAGGGTACCGTCGCGGTCCGGGCCGCGGGGTGGGGGTAGGTGGAAGTGGTTGCCCCATGATTCTCGCTAACTTCTACGTTGTCGCGAACTCTTATTACCTGTTAATGAGTGTCGCTATTCTGGACAATCTCGCAATGGATTGCAACTCATATATTGGCTTTATCTCGTTTGATAGTAATTATTACTAGCTTTTTATTAGTTCTCGCTCGCTGCTCACATATTCGTTTCTTTTTCATGTTATGTTGCACTCGCGAGGGGCCTCCGTTCTCGCCAAATGCATCTCGTGGCGGCCCCCCCCCTTCTTACGCATTATGTTTGCTTGTGCTATTTTCAAAAAGATGTTGCTTATACTAATCTCGCGGGCCCTTCTCGCCCGTGGTCGTGATGTGATGTTTTGGCTAACCGCACTCACCAGCGCTTGGGCTTCTTCCCTCCATTTTATTTTTGCTATAAATAGGTTGTCATAGCTGAGTCAACCACCGCATTTACTGTCAACCTCCTTCCTCCTCTGCTTCAGAGGTCTCGCTCCTTCCCATTCTCGCTCTATTTCCTTTCTCGCAGGTTTTCTACATGGGCGGTGATGCTAATGAGTCGGAGGGTCAGCGAAAGGTTGCTAAGGCTTTCGTCGAGCATGACTTCTTTCATTGCAACCTAACAGACGAGGAATACTTTACCGCGGCCGCCGACTACGTCACCCCACCATTCGCAGCGCGCCGCCCTAGCGAGGACGACGTGATCAACGCGCCACTCGTCGATGAGCTGGCCATCCCCACCGCTCATTTCGCGGCCGGCTTGCATCTCCCCTTGTGGCCGGAAGTCCGACAGGCAATAATCGTTCTCGCTCATTTCATATTCTCTGCAGGTCAAGTCTCGCTTATTACATAAATTAATCCTGGTTTTCTTGTTGCTCGCCAGGTGCTCAAACATTATGGCGTTGTTCCGGGCCAGCTTACCCCTAATGCCATGGCGGTGATTACAGCTTTCGCATGCTACCTGCGCGAGGAGCGCATCGAGTTCAGCCTTCCGGTTTTCCGGAAGCTGTTCTCGTTCCACGCATACAAGGACGGGACCGCCTACTTCGTGGGCTCGGGTCCTAAAGTCATCGAGACTGTCAACAAGGCCCACTTCTGGGCCCAGAAGTTGCTCCTCGTCAAGGGGAACTTCGGCAATATCCCAATCTCGCCCGTCCAACACGGCGAGACCACCTATCGACCCACTGCCCTCGGCGGCCATGACGCCATCCTTTATCAGTTCTTCTGCAAGAAGAACTTCGAGGTTGTTTATCTCCGCCGCAACCTCGACTCGCTGCCTCCAGTGCTCGCAGGGGAAGGTAAAGATCTCGCTCAGTACCTCCTGCTATTTCAAACTAATAGTTTATATAGGTGTAGTCAATAATACCTAGAGGGGGGGGGGTGAATAGGTTTTGTTTAATTTCTTTCTATAAACCTAATGTTTCTAGCTGCAGAAAGTACAATCACAGAAAACACACAAGGATGTATAGAGGTTCCTCAAGACAGGGTGTCTTGAGTAGTCCTCTTTCCCCCTTCACCTTTCTAACAATGAGTTAGACAATGCCAACTCCTACAAACTTCAATCTCAGCTCCTTGAGCTTACACCACAAGTTCCTCAGAACTTCTCAGATCAAGAATGATCCTACACTCAGGCTCAGCAGCCCTACACCTCAGGCACAACAGCCCTACACTCAGGCTCAACAGCCCTACACCTCAGGCACATCAGCCCTACACCTCAGGCACAACAGCAGCCCTACAACTCAGAGTTATGAACTCCTACCACTCAGAAATCCCACATATTTCCTACCTCAGACCTATCAAGAAGTCCTACCACTCAAGCTGTCAACACAGCTTTACACACAGGCTCAACAGCCTTTTTCTCAGGCAACAATGCCTTACAAAGATATAATAGAGTTTGAGTTGAACACAGAGGACAAAAGGATTACTCTTAGGTCTTCTGAATCCTTTCTTCAGATCTGAAAACAGCAGCTTCAGATTTGTATCACTTTGATCTTCTCCTTCAGCCAAGCAAAAGATCGACTTGCCCTTCTTGAGTTGGCATAGGAAGAGCTATCTAATCTCCCTTAGAAGATTAACTTCAGCAGCAGAGAATGACTTCAACTGGCTGAATCACGAATGCTCGATTGCGGCGTGTAGCAAAAGCTTCTCAATGGAACAGTACTCGTTGTTGTGCCCTAGCATCTCCTTTATACCTCCAGAAGGCTTCAACGGCTATATCGATCCTCCTGACACGGTATGGGGCTGATTGGACTTGCTTTTTCCTCTCAAATGTCATTTGCGCCAAAAGCAGATCCCGTCAAGACATTTGGATCTGTCTCAGCGGTTGGGCTGAGACAGCTTCCAGTCTCAGCGGTTGGGCTGAGACAGCATCCAGTCTCAGCGGCAGCTCTAGTCCCCTTCTCAGCGGTTGCTCCAGTCTTCTTCTCAGTGGACCCGCTGAGACGACTCCTCGTCTCAGCGGTTCTGACTCATCGTTTCAGCGGTTATGCTGAGACAGATCTTCATCTCCTTGTGGATGATTCCTTCTTGTCTAAGGCCATGTTTGGACCTTTCTTTTGAGTCACCTGTGCCTGTATATTCTACACAAGTATAGCTTTGTCAAATACAATATGTCCTTAGTATTGAGAGTGATGCCTCTTCAAATCAAGGTAATATTGAGGGCAATTTACCCAACAATCTCCCCCTATTTGAAGAAGGCAGAATATCCCCAATGCTAAGGTCCATTAACAATATTAATCTTTTCACAGAAAGAGTGATCTACATAGAAAAAGCATCTGTGAAGTTATTGGTACTGGTCCTATCTCCCTTTCACACTATCTCCCCCTTTCACTCTTTTCTTCAGCATTGGTTCTGGCCCTATCTCCCCCTTTCTGGTTTCTTCAACCCTTCTATGGATAGAGGGACAATATCTATTGATCCCTTTGGATCAACCTATAGGCTAGCCTATCCACGTTTTAGCAGTTGCCAACTTCCCTTCAACCTGAGTAGGGACTGTACTCCCCCTCAATTAGAGAGCTATTTTCTGTAATAGCTGATTCATTTCAAATTGAATTTCTCTTTTAAGATACTGAATACTTAGAATAATAAATACATAGTACATATATCAATAGTAACAAACACAATATTATGAGCAGAATAGGAAATTTCATTCCACTTTAGATTGTCAGTACAAATATATAAAAGAGAATTCAACTTATAGTTGTACATGCAAGAATAACAAAATAAATGGCAAGGCTGATTCTTCTAAGATGGACCCTGTGAAGAGCTTTGTCCAGCAGTAGACTTTCTTTTCCTAGCTTCTTCAGCAGCCTTCATCTGCTCCTTTATTTTGAAATACAGAAGTGGCTTGGGAAGATATCTTGGGGGAATCCTTAGAGGAGTTTCCCTTCTTACCAGGTTTTCTTTGAGAATCCTTTCCCTTAAGGATTCCCTTTCAAGGTGTTTGATCCACTCAATAGCTGAGTAGACATGGTCAATGTCCTTCATTGGATTGTCATGGCTCACCCAGGTATTCACAACAATTGTGTCCAACTCCAGATTGTCATCATCATGGAGTGGGTCCTCTAGTTTTTCCATTCTTTTCTGTGCCATGTATTCTTCAGCAGTTTGAATACCTTCTACCCTTCTCCTTTTTGCTGCTCTCTCATCAACAATCGGATTTGATTGACTTTGGAAGTCAAAATCTTCATCTCTGCTAGGGTTCAGGATTGGTAGATTCAAAGCAACTCTTGTTCCTTGCAGCACTTTTAGACTTGTGCCCCATTGAGTGTCAGTGACCTTTCTGACCATTGCAAGGATATTTTCTTGAATAGTGCTGGAAGCATTGTTGACCACTTCCACCACTTGCTTGCTTGCTGCTTCTTGGTTGGACAGTATCAGTTTGTGTGAGGATTCCATGTTGTTATATAACTGGATGTGTTCTCCTTTCATCTTAGCATGTAGATTTGTAATCTTCTCCTCCCCTGCTTTGCTGTTTTCCACTATTTTCTTCTCTATTTCAGAGTGTTGATGAATTATGGATTGGGAGAGTCTGAAAGGTGCTGTCCACATCATCCAAAATGAAGTCCTTTGCCTTGTCAATGTGGGATTTTACTTGGCTGCATGATGTGTTGACCACTTGTGCCATGCTGGCAACAGCTTTTTCCCAGACATTTTGGTTTTTGTAAAGGTGATTCTTTACATATGTGATGCCCTTTGTGGAATCCCCTTGGTGGTCAGCAATGTCCTTCAAGATTGTGTGTTGGGCACCTACAGTATTTTTGGTCATTTCAAACCATCTTGTCATCTGCAGAAGGATATGATCTGATGCAGTTTTGACATCATTGACCTGGTCATTCAGCTCAGTTCTTACTCCAGCCACTCTTAACTCCATTCTCTGCTCACTGGCCTGGATCTCCCGAGTCAATGCAGCTCTTGTAGCATTTAGCTCATCCCTAACTTGAGCAGTAGCATCTTGTATTCTTTCAGCAACCAATTCTTTTACTGACAGCATCTGACCCTCAATCATGGTTTGTATTGAGTTTAGCAAGTTAGATGTGTCTAGAGCAGCAGCTGGTCTTTCCTGGGCCAAGTCTTTTGCAACCAGCTTTGCAGCTCCACTCTGAGCTATAGCCCTTCTGGCATCAGGGATCTGCTCCCCCTCAGATGGGGCATTTAGTGCACTTTGTAGATTGGGATTGGTTGGTTCATGTTGATGTTCTTCCTCACTAGCAGACCCACCTTCTCCTGCATAGGCTGGGCTATGCTCCCCCTCACTTAGGGCATCCATTGGAGGAGAGTTTTGTCTAGGGTCACCATGGGTAGGTGAATTGGGAAATTCATCTTCAGCTTGAGCAACAGCTGGATCAGCATTCATTTGAGTTGGCTCAGGATTGGGCACATCTCTTCCTTGGGACTCCTCATCCATTCCTGTCCTGGGGATATCTTCATTATCTATATCCACTGGGTTGCTTGCAGATCTCTGGTCAGACCCATGAATGTCCTCATTGTCAGACCCATCTGATTTTGAGGATGAATTTGATTTCTGCTGGGATACTTCTTTCTTCTTTTCCTTTGCCACAGATGGATGGCTCATAGGGAGCACCCTGGAGAATCTATCCAGAGTCTTAATGTCCATTCTTTTGAGGTAATGGAAATTTGACCCCTTGGAGTTTGCAAAGATCTCTGAATAACTATTCTGTAGGTACAGAGATAGTATTCTTCCCATATTGGGGGCTTGTAGGGATTCCTTTATCCTTTGAAAGATGACTTCTCCCCATGAGGTTCTCTTGGACAGAATTATCCTTGTCTTAATTCAAACATGAACTGTGAGACAGTGTCATGTGAACCAGGCTTGCATAGGATAGCTTTGCCTACAATATCAGACAACAGCTTCCCTTGTTGATTGAAGAACTTTCTCCTTAGACAACTGGTTTTAGTATCACTGTATCCTGTCCACTTTAGGGCAGTCCTCTTATCTTTTTCAGATATTTCCTCCACTTCAGATTTACTGCAGGGAGTTAATTTCAACCCCTTCTCCAACCTTTTAACTGTAATCTTTATCTTCTCACCTCCTATCTTGGACATCAGGATGGTTTTGGATGGAGACAGTTTGACATGGTTGAACCATTCCAGGACTTCAGTTTTGAGAATGCAGCACGGTTCAGACAGCATGTGCTCCAGACCTTGAGCTTCCATTAGATGAATCACGTGTCGAATTTCTTCTGAGGCATGAGAGAATCCATTTCTTACGATTTCGTAGCCCTCCCGGAGATCTTTCGAGCTTTTTGGCGCCATGGAAGCAGAGAATCGATGCGCTGAGACGGAAGAGAAGATGAATCATCTCGACGGCTAAGGGTTTGGCTTTGTGGTTTGTTTTAGGTTACAGTGTGTCTATTTATAGGTTTTTAGTTTCGATTTTATTAACCCTAGGTTTTTAGACTTGATTACCTTATTGTTTCAAGGATTTCGGGGTTAATTAACAGATGTCATGTTGAACATATCCCGTCTCAGCGGTTCAGCTGAGACGGAGACCTAGGCCGCTGGGATAGTAAAGTGTCAACCGCTGGGACAGTTTCCTCATCTCAGCGGTTCAGCTGGGATTTTCTCAGCTGATTCAGCTGAACATACTACAGCAGTTTAGCTGATCTAAAGGTTTGGACCTAGTCTAGATATTCTGGTTGAATAGTTGTCCTAGACATGTCACTGAGTTGTAGTGTAGAGTAAAGTAAAGTTTCATAATGTACTATTTAGAATGGATTATAGTGACAGCTACTACATTTAGGTCTATTCCATACTAAGCATGCCAAGTTCAATTTTGAAGGCATTAAACTTAGATTCATGCAGTGGCTTTGTAAAGATATCAGCTACTTGCTTGTCAGTGGGGACAAATTCAAGACAGATATCTTTACATTCTACATGTTCTCTAATAAAATGATATCTAATCTCTATGTGCTTAGTCCTGCTATGAGAGACAGGATTCTTAGCAATAGATATTGCACTGGATGAATCACAATACAAAGGAGATTCCCTTACCTTGAGGTTGTAGTCCTCCAGCTGATGTTGTGTCCAAAGGAGTTGTGCACAACAACTTCCTGCAGCAATGTATTCAGATTCAGCTGTGGATATTTCCACACTGGTTTGTTTCTTTCTGCTCCAAGATATCAATCTTCTCCCTAGGAATTGATAGGTACCACTTGTACTCTTCCTGTCTTCTTTGCAACCTGCAAAATCTGCATCTGAAAAGCCTGTTAGTTCAAAGTCATTGTTCTTAGGGTAGCAAAGGCCAAGATGCAAGCTGCCCTTAAGGTATCTCAAAATCCTCTTCACAGAGGTGTAGTGAGATTCCTTAGGACAGGCTTGATACCTAGCACAAACACATGTAGAATACATAATGTCTCGCCTACTAGCAGTTAAGTATAATAGAGATCCAATGATACATCTGTACATGGACTCATCAAAGGCCTTCCCCTTTTCATCCTTATCTAATGATACATTGGACCCCATGGGTGTTCTCATGGTGGAGGCTGATTCCATCCCAAATTTCTTGATGAGCTCCTTAGTGTACTTGGTCTGGGAGATGAAAATTCCATCATCAGACTGTTTCACTTGGAGCCCAAGGAAATATTTGAGCTCACCCATACTGCTCATTTCAAACTCCCCCTGCATTAGATTGGCAAATCTCCTGCAGAGGTTGTCATCAGTAGACCCAAAGGTTATGTCATCAACATAAATTTGGACTAAGAGACACTTGCCCCTTGTTTCCCTAAGAAACAATGTGCTATCAATCTTTCCCCTCATGAACTTGTTCTTGAGGAGAAAGTTGGACAAAGTCTCATACCAAGCTCTTGGAGCTTGCTTGAGACCATATAATGCTTTCCTAAGAAGGTAAACATGTGAAGATAGGGTTGGATGCACAAAACCTGAAGGCTGTTCAACATATACCTCTTCCTTCAAGTCTCCATTGAGGAAGGCTGATTTGACATCCATCTGGTAGACTTTGAACCCCTTGTGGGCAGCATAGGCAAGGAATAGCCTAATTGCTTCCAACCTTGCAACTGGAGCAAAGGTTTGATCAAAGTCTACACCTTCCTCTTGCCTGTATCCTTTGGCAACTAATCTGGCCTTGTTCTTGATGATTGTACCATCCTCATCAAGCTTGTTTCTGTATACCCATTTGGTGCCAATCACATTATGTCCCTGAGGTCTTGGCACCAGCTTCCAAACTTTGCATCTCTTGAATTGTAGGAGCTCTTCTTGCATGGCTTCAATCCAGAATGTGTCTTGATTGGCCTCTTCAAACTTCTTGGGCTCCATTTGAGAAAGGAAGCTCAAGAATAGTGCTTCATTATGAGCTCTACTTCTTGTCAATATGCCTTGGGTATGATCTCCAATTATTAAATCTCTTGGATGATCTCTTAGGTGCCTTGTAGCAGTTGGAAGAGGGTCCTCTTGTGGCTGTGGCTGTTCCACTGGCTCAGTTGTGACTTCACCATCTTGTACCTCTTCTTCTTCAGGAATTGCAGCAGCTGTTTGTGTTTTGCTGCTGCTGGGCTTGTCTTGGACAGTCAGCTCATCCATCCCTTCTTCATTTCCTGTCAAAATAGAAGAACTAGACCATTCTTTGTAGAGAAGGTTGGTCTCATCAAACACAACATGCATAGATTCTTCTACAACATGGGTTTTCTTGTTATAAACTCTATAAGCTCTACTATGTGAGCTATACCCAACAAGAACCCCCACATTGCATTTTTCTGCAAACTTTGTTAATTGAGATTTTCCATTATTTAGAATGTAGCATTTGCAACCAAAGATTCTAAAGTAAGAAATTGTAGGTTGTTTGCCTTTCAGAATCTCATAAGGGGTTTTCCCAAGGACCTTATTGATGGAGGCTCTATTGAGAACATAACAGGCTGTATTGACTGCCTCAGCCCAGAAGTATTCTGGGAGTGAGGAGTCACTAAGCAGTGTTCTCCCAGCTTCTATCAAGGTCTTATTTCTCCTCTCAGCCACACCATTTTGCTGTGGAGTCCTTGGTGAGGAGAACTCTTGGGTGATACCAAATTCTTGACAAAATTTTGTCATGGCTTCAGATTGAAATTCTGTGCCATGGTCAGTTCTAGTTCTGACCACAGTACATAGTAGATCATTCTGAATGGCCTTGACAAAGTTTATAAAGACATATAAGGTATCTGACTTCTTCTTAAGGAAGAATACTCATGTATACTTTGAATGATCATCTACAATCACCAAGGTATACAACTTTCCACCTAGGCTCTGAATTGGCAAAGGACCAAACAAGTCCATGTGCAATAGGTATAAACACCTTTCAGTATCCTTGGAGCCAATACTTTTAAAGGTGGTCCTAGTTTGCTTACCCATTTGGCAAGCATGACAGGGGCCACTTTTAACACATTTTAGATTAGGACTATTTCTAACAAGGTTTTTAGAAAACAATCTATACATTGTCTTATAGTTAATGTGGGCAAGTCTCTTGTGCCATTGGACACAGAGAGGCTCACTTTCATTAGCTACAAGACACATAGAGGAGATAGAATAATTGCAAATGAAATCTAAGCAATAAACATTTCCACTCCTAGTGCCTGAGAGAATGGTCTCCAAGTCATTAGACTTTTTGATCAAGCACTTGTCATTGTGGAATTCAATGACATAGCCTAAGTCACATAGTTGGCTTATGCTTACAAGGTTGTGTTGCAATCCTTCAACATAAGCTACCCTTGTGATTGAGACTATGCCATTTGAAATCATACCATATCCTTTGGTGACCCCCTTTTCTGATCCACCAAAAATAACCTTAGGTCCATTCTTCACTGGATGGTAATCCTTTAGAAGATCCTTAGTTCCTGTCATGTGCCTTGAGCACCCACTGCCCAAGTACCATATTTGGTTGAGACTGGTACTTGAACTAACCTGCAACATAAAATTTAATGTACCTTAGGACCCCAACTGACTTTGGGTCCTAGGTTCTTGTTAACACCATAGGGAATATTCCTAGAGAGGGATGGTTTGGCTTGAGGTTCAGTCCTTGCCTTTGGCACATTGGGTTTGTGCCAACAATCAATTGCAAAGTGTCCAACCTTGCCACAGCACCAACAATCATGAATATTGTATCTCCTTTTCTGAACAGTATTCTGAATTGATACAGCATTTTGTACATGTTCAGCAGAAGAGATATCAGCAATCTTCCTATTTCTTTCAGCAATAATCTGACTGAAGGATAATCTGTGGACAGTCTTGCTGCTCTTTGTCCTGATATCCTCAGCTTGCATTGACTTGGCAGTCATACAAGATCTGATGGAATCAGACACTGGGCAGCAGGCCTTGTCGACAGATTTGACAGCAGTCTTGCTTTTTGCTGAAGCAG
This sequence comes from Dactylorhiza incarnata, assembly GCA_033032865.1. NCBI lineage: Eukaryota > Viridiplantae > Streptophyta > Magnoliopsida > Asparagales > Orchidaceae > Dactylorhiza > Dactylorhiza incarnata. Next base: position 8,518,199 of record JAWHQI010000090.1, on the reverse strand, counting down.
ATTTGGAAGAGCTTGCTTCCATGTTCTTGACTGAAGGTACTGAGACACCAAACACAAATGGTCTAGGTTGGGCCATTTGTATTTCCTCATGTGCAGCTTTCATTGCACTCAATCCCATGCCCTTTCTATTTCCATAGTTGTGAGCATTCCTGCTCAAGTTATAGGAACTTCCATTTAATAAGTGACCATGAATACTTTCTTGGTCATACTTGTTTGAGGGCATCAAGACTTTCACAAAGGAGGTCTTAGATTCTTTTGAGTCCTTTCCCTTTCCCTTAGTGTTGCTAGTAGATGCCTCATTGCTGAAACCAATACCTCTCTTGCTCTGGGAGTTGAAGGTGTCAATAATAGGCATCACTATCTTGGGCTTGGAGAAATTAGCCACTAGCATCCTCTCCTTGAGGAGCTTTTCTTCAAGATCCTTGATGATCTTGTTCTTGTGGCTTATGGTGCCCACATGGATCATTGACATTCCCCTTAGATTGCCAATCTCATTGCTCATTTGAGCTAGCTGGGTAGCATGCCCAATGCACTCAGATTTTGGTTGCTTCAGGGAAGCAATTTCTTGAGCTTGCCTCTTGGCTAGCTTTTTGCTCTTTTTCAGAGCTTCCAGGAGTGCACCATATTCATCAATCAATTGATTGACATCCTCCTCAGAGTATGATTCACCTCCAACTTTAGATGGAGGAGATTCAGATTCTGGATTTTTTTCATAATCAGAAGAAGAAGAGATGCAGTGTATCAATACCTGCTCATGTTCTGAATTGCTGTGGCTGTCCTCATCTTCAGTTATAACCATCAACCCATGGTCATCTAGAGTGACCTCATCCTCCTCTTCATCACTATCTGAATGTGATAGAGGGGCCCTGATTCCTATCCTGGTATTAGGATAGTCTTCTTCCTCCTGATCAGCAAACAGCCCCAAGTAGGCTTTCTCCTCACCATCTGAGTCTGAAGATGAAGACTCAGATTCACTCCAGCTCTTGCCTTTCTTAGCTAGGAAGGATTTTTCTCCCTTCCTTTCCTTCTAGTGATGAGGCTTCTTGTCACCTCTTTCTTTTCTCTTGACTGGACAGTCAGCAATGACATGTCCAGGCTTACTACAACAATAGCAAATTATGTTAGTTGAAACATGTTTACTAGATTTAGAGTCATACCTGTCCCCTTTGGGATGTTGCCTCTCAGATCTGTAATGATCCTTCTTGGGATGAGAAGAGGAGGAAGGTTTGCTCTTCCATTGTTTCCTCTTGATCATCTTCTTGAACTGCCTTGTGAAGGCAGCAAACTCCTCATCAGAAGAGGAGCTGTCTGAATTTCTGCTCTCAGATTTTTCAGATTCAGCAGTCTTTCTTGGAGGTGACTATACTCTAACCTTGTTCTTCTTAGAGCTTTCAGCTTTGAGAGAAACAAATCTCTCCCTTGTGTGAGCCCTGGAAGAAGTGTCCTCCTCCTTTCTTGCAGAAAGTTGCATCTCATATGAGAGCAGTTTCCCAAACAGAGTATGGGTAGGGGTTTCTCCAAGCCTTGCCCCTTCCCTGATTGCACAAATCTTAGTGTCCCAATCTCTGGTTAGAGATCTAAGGAACTTGTCATTAAGTTCAAAATCTGTGAATACCCTTCCATAGGTTCTTAGTTCATTTACAATCCTAAAGAACCTTTCATAGCACATAGAGATATTCTCCTGGCTCAGCTGTCTGAAGGCTTCATACTCCTGATTGAGGAGTGACTTTCTATCATCCCTCACTTCAGCTGTTCCCTCCATATAAACCACCAATGTGTCCCACATTTCCTTGGCAGTTGTGCAGTGTACCAAGTTATGAAATGTAGTGTCATCAATGGAATTTACTATTATGTTTTGGGCTCTCTTGTCCATAGTGTACAGTGCTATCTCATCATTGGTCAGCTCAGAGAATACCTTAAGTGTTTTTCTAGTAGGGTCAATGGTGGAGACTTTCTCAAAGGTATAAGGACCATTTTTGACAGTTAAAAAGATCCTTGGGTCTGAGGCTTCCATGAATAGCCTTACCCTTTGCTTCCATATCCCAAAGTTTTCTTTGGAGCATATGGGCAACTTCATTGACCCCAACTCCTTCATTCCACTGCTTTCCATTGGATTTCAGATTTGACTACTCCTGTATAGGATCTGATCAGACTGTTAAGTCCTTTAGATCAACCTATCTCTGATACCACTTGATAGTTTATATAGGTGTAGTCAATAATACCTAGAGGGGGGTGAATAGGTTTTATTTAATTTCTTTCTATAAACCTAATGTTTCTAGCTGCAGAAAGTACAATCACAGAAAACACACAAGGATGTATAGAGGTTCCTCAAGACAGGGTGTCTTGAGTAGTCCTCTTTCCCCCTTCACCTTTCTAACAATGAGTTAGACAAGGCCAACTCCTCCAAACTTCAATCTCAGCTCCTTGAGCTTACACCACAAGTTCCTCAGAACTTCTCAGATCAAGAATGATCCTACACTCAGGCTCAGCAGCCCTACACCTCAGGCACAACAGCCCTACACTCAGGCTCAGCAGCCCTACACCTCAGGCACAACAGCAGCCCTACAACTCAGAGTTATGAACTCCTACCACTCAGAAATCCCATAGATTTCCTACCTCAGACCTATCAAGAAGTCCTACCACTCAAGCTGTCAACACAGCTTTACACACAGGCTCAACAGCCTTTTTCTCAGGCAACAATGCCTTATAAAGATATAATAGAGTTTGAGTTGAACACAGAGGACAAAAGGATTACTCTTAGGTCTTCTGAATCCTTTCTTCAGATCTGAAAACAACAGCTTCAGATTTGTATCACTTTGATCTTCTCCTTCAGCCAAGCAAAAGATCGACTTGCCCTTCTTGAGTTGGCACAGGAAGAGCTATCTAATCTCTCTTAGAAGATTAACTTCAGCAGCAGAGAATGACTTCAACTGGCTGAATCGCGAATGCTCGATTGTGGCGTGTAGCAAAAGCTTCTCAATGGAACAGTACTCGTTGTTGTGCCCTAGCATCTCCTTTATACCTCCAGAAGGCTTCAACGGCTATATCGATCCTCCTGACACGGTATGGGGCTGATTGGACTTGCTTTTTCCTCTCAAATGTCATTTGCGCCAAAAGCAGATCCCGTCAAGACATTTGGATCTGTCTCAGCGGTTGGGCTGAGACAGCTTCCAGTCTCAGCGGTTGGGCTGAGACAGCATCCAGTCTCAGCGGCAGCTCCAGTTCCCTTCTCAGCGGTTTCTCCAGTCTTCTTCTCAGTGGACCCGCTGAGACGACTCCTCGTCTCAGCGGTTCTGACCCATCGTTTCAGCGGTTATGCTGAGACAGATCTTCATCTCCTTGTGGATGATTCCTTCTTGTCTAAGGCCATGTTTGGCCCTTTCTTTTGAGTCACCTGTGCCTGTATATTCTACACAAGTATAGCTTTGTCAAATACAATATGTCCTTAGTATTGAGTGTGATGCCTCTTCAAATCAAGGTAATATTGAGGGCAATTTACCCAACACAAACAACTCTGTATTTATTGTGATTCCAACACTTTTAGGCGAGCGAGATCTCCCCTTTGATCCCCCCTACGCTAGCAATCGGAAGACCGACGCTACCCTTGCTCTCGCGACCATGAGGGAGGAGGCTTGCCGAGACGCCATCACTCCAGGTGAGCCCTCCTCTCGCAAAAGATCGAGGGCTTCTAGTAGCCATGGCCTTCTCCCAAAATCCTCGCTGAAGAAAAAGAATAAGAAGAGTCGGGTCTCACTCGCCTCCTCGAAGGGGAGGAGCCTGGCGAGGCCGCATTTGATGAGTTCGACCTTACTGGCCTCTCCGCGGGAGGTGAGGGCGACGAGCCCAGCCAGGAGGCTGCCCGAACCTCCACTCTGCCCATCCCCGTCAACCACTACAACTTCGGTCTCGGCCAGAGGCGCCGGGACGAGACCGACGAGCTCTTGGTGAACTGGAATCCGGAGACGAACCGGGCGGACATCTCCACCATCCTCCCTACCTGGGTGGAGAAGACGACCGTCAGCGGTCATGCCTTTGATTTCTCATTCGTCCTCTATGGACGCGAGGACGCCGGGGCTTACAAATACGAGACTGCGAGGACCCTCGCTTTCGAGAGCGCGAGGTCTCAGTTGCGTTCCGGTGAGCTCGCCCACATGACGGGGAGGCGTTGCTTGCAACTGGAGCAACAGAACGTGGAGCTCGCGAGGTCCTATCAGGGGCTTCTCGCCGAGAATGCGCAGCTGAAGGAGAAGCTGCTCGCCGTAGAGAGCGGTGTGGTGAGTTACCTAGACCTCGTCACCCTTCTCTCCTTCGGAAATTTCGCTCCCTTAACTTATATCTTACTTACAGGACGTCGAGGCCGCCGGAAGAGCCGACGCTCGCATCCAGGACCTGGAGGGCGAGGTGGCCGGGCTAAAAGCACTAAATTGCGAGCTCACCCGTGCCGTCGTCCCCCTTCTCCCCGCCGCCTGAAGGAAGAGCGGCGAGCGCGGGACAAGGAGGTTTTCCTGGGGTCAATCGAGTCGGCACGATACATCTTCGACGCGATGAAGGTGGCCGGACTAATGTCTGCCGACGCGGCCGACATCACACTGGAAGACGTCGCCCCGGGACTCTTCATCCCTCTCGCGTCGGTGAAGAGCAGTGATGATGAGGAGGAGTCCGCGTGCGATTCTTGAGAATCGTCGACATTTTATTTTTGTTTTCATTTTGGCTGGCGAGATCGCCGCGAACTGTAATTGGACTATTTTAGTGTAGACACAGCTCCTGTGCTTTGTTCATTCTATTCATCTCTTCTGCCTCATTATTTGCATGTTTATATCGCGTTGTCGCATATTTTTGTCATTCTCGCCAAGCCGACTCTCGCGTGGTTCGACGGTTGTGGTGTAGACTCCGCTCTCGCTTAGTCTCGCTTTTCCGTACATCTTGGCGTGGGTTCTCTGCTGTGCCTTGGGTTTGGGGTTTAGGACTACCCCTTCTTTTAAGGTCTCGCACGATATACCCCCTCCCGACGAGAACCCCTCTCCCTCCATAGGAGTTCTTGCAGGCCTTCTCACGGATACAGCTCGTGATACCTCTCCTACGAGACTATCCTGCGAGGGTCTCTGTCGGCCCCTTTATTGCTGTGTGAGATCTGTTCTTCTCGCCGAGCGAGAAGGCCCTGGATAGTACTGAAGACTTGTCAACCTGCGACTTTCTAACCTACCTTCGTGAGGAATCCACCTCCGTGCCAGCCTCTCCAGAGATCAACCTGAAACCCCCCGTCTAATGGGAGCCCGGGAGCGGAATCGATCTGGGGCATTCCAGCACCAATACTTGTCACCTTGCCAGCCTCTCCAAAGATCAACCTGAAACCCCCCGTCTAGTGAGAGCCCGAGAGCGGAATCGATCTGGGGCATTCCAGCACCAATGCTTGTCACCTTGTCAGCCTCTCCAGAGATCAACCTGAAACCCCCCGTCTAGTGAGAGCCCGGGAGCGGAATCGATCTGGGGCATTCCAGCACCAATGCTTGTCACCTTGCCAGCCTCTCCAGAGATCAACCTGAAACCCCCCGTCTAGTGAGAGCCCGGTAGCGGAATCGATCTGGGGCATTCCAGCACCAATACTTGTCACCTTGCCAGCCTCTCCAGAGCTCAACCTGAAACCCCCATCTAGTGAGAGCCCGGGAGCGGAATCGATCTGGGGCATTCCAGCACCAATGCTTGTCACCTTGTCAGCCTCTCCAGAGATCAACCTGAAACCCCCCGTCTAGTGAGAGCCCGGGAGCGGAATCGATCTGGGGCATTCCAGCACCAATGCTTGTCACCTTGCCAGTCTCTCCAGAGATCAACCTGAAACCCCCCGTCTAGTGAGAGCCCGAGAGCGGAATCGATCTAGGGCATTCCGGCACCAATACTTGTCACCTTGCCAGCCTCTCCAGAGATCAACCTGAAACCCCCCGTCTAGTGAGAGCCCGGGAGCGGAATCGATCTGGGGCATTCCAACACCAATGCTTGTCACCTTGCTTTCTCTCGCATAACAGTTATAAATATCAAGTGTAGGAGTAAAATATTCAATTAATCTCATAATATAACTTTCAAGGGTAGAATCGCTTCAAATCGTCTCCACTTCTGGCTCGGCCGAGAAGTACTCCTTCCACATCTCGGAGGTGATATCCCCCCGACTTGAGCATTTCACTTACAATATACGGACCCTCCCAGTTGGGGTTAAGCTTGCCCACCGTGGTTCCTCTTCCGGCCGCGTCGACCTTTTTCAGGACCAGATCTCCCTACTGGAAATGCTTTATTCGGATGTTTTTGTCAAAGTATCGGGCCATTCGCCGCTTGAATTCCTCCTGCCTGACGGTGGCCAGGTCCCTGAGCTCCTCCACCAGGTCCAAGGATAGCCTTTATTCCTCATCATTATCCACCAGCCACTCTTCGACCCCTCACCTGCGGCGATCACCCTGGGGGTCTTCACTTCGAATTCTACGGGAAGGACAGCCTCGGACCCGTGAGAAAGCTTGAAAGGGGTCTCCCCGGTGGCGGTATTCGTAGTAGTCCTCAACGCCCAGAGGATGGATGGTAGTTGCTCCACCCAGTTCCCTCGAAGGTTCTCCACCTTCTTCTTTAGTAGGTTGACGATGACCTTGTTTGCCGCCTCCACCTGGCCATTGCTTCTCGGGTGGTGAACCGATGCGAACCTGAGGTCGATGCCAAGATGGGTGCAGAAGCTAACAAATTCCTTGCTAGCAAACTGTGGCCCATTGTCCGTCATTATAGCCAGGGGGAGGCCTGTAACGCCCCTGATTTTCGTCAATTATTTTTACGTACCCTCTATGTCATAATTTTGGCGTAAGGGCGTTATGTCAGCTCGTCTGGTAGTGTTTCGAGTGTTAGCTTAGTTAAAGCTTGTGATTTAGGTCAAGCGTGCGAGATTTCGCGTCGTTTCGAGTTAAAGTGAAGATTTTGAGTGGATATCAAGATTTCAGCTTTGGAAGGCTTTATCTGGGGTTTGGCTCGTCGGAATGGAATTCTGACTTCGCCGTTGGATTCGTAGCGCCGTTTTTCAGCTAGGGTGCGAATTTCATAGAAATCCGAGGTGTTTTGGTCGCCCTCGCAGTTTAAGTAAATTGGGGAATTAATTAATTATTTAAATAACAAATTTAGGTTTATATATAAGCCTAAAGCCTTCCCCTTTCCCTATTCTTCCTCTTCCTCGATCAAAAGCAGCCGCCGAGGGTTAGGGCGAGAGCGGAACTTCGTGGAGCCTTCAACCGGCGATTCCTAGGGCTGTAGTGGTCGGAATCGAGTTTGGTTTGAAGATTTGGAAAGCTCTCGGCGAGATCTTCGTTCTAGCGGTAAGCCTTTCTCGTTTCGTGGAGTTTTGGGAGCTTTGGTGGTGACCTAACCCCTCCTTTTGATCCAAAAAGTTTCAGGAATCTGTGCTCGTGTGTTTCCCTAGCCGATCCATAGCTTTCGGAGCGGAGATCTTCGAGTTTGCGAGGTTTAAGGCAAGTGGCTTTCGGGGCTCTGCCCCGCACCCCGCAAGGGCTCTGCCCCTTGACCCCGCTCGCTGATCGGTCAGCGAGACCACCGCCAGGGGCGCTGCCCCTTGGACCCCGTTAGGGGCTCTGCCCCTAAGACCCCGCCAGGGGCGCGGCCCCTTGGAACCCCTCCAGGTGCGCATGTGATTCATTGCGATTCCCACGTTTTAATCTTTTGTCCTCTCTAGTGCACCTAGATGATTGCCAGTGTCCCTTCGGTGCTCCTGATCTTGAAACCCTCTTGGTGGTATTCTTTTACTCGTTGTGGTCTGTTAACATTTGAGTTACTCTTATGGTTCTTATTGATCGAGGCGTACTTTGCCTTGACCCTATTTTTCTTAGGGCCTTCCAGTGATTACCTTTCGGGCTGCGTCCCGTGTTTAATTAAAATTTAAGTAATAAGAACTACTGTCTTTAGCCCTTCACAGTAGTTGTGTTTGGGGGACAGTGGAGGGGAACGGTTATAGCCTTGCACGGTAGTCGTATTTGGGTGGTTGGGTCTAGTGGTACCCCCACCTGCGTTTGGGCTTGGGGTAGCGGAGGTAGTTAACCGCCCCCGTATAATTTGAGCTGATCAGTCTCTTTAATCGATGAAACTAAATAAATGGACATGTTTGTTCCTCTTTTGGTATATAGTGCACTGGATGCTTGTTGGTTCTTTGTTGGAGCTCTCTTTCGGTAAATTTGGCTTGGGTTGGTACCCCTTAAGCCTTGCTTGTTTTTCTGCTAGTTTTCTGCCACTTGTAATTCCTTGCTGAGGCGTTCTTTGTTTTATTGAATGCCTCAGGTTCAGAGCCGTAACGACTAGTGGTGTAGCCAGAAGTTCAGAGTTTTTGGTAGCTGTTCACCCCGCTGCTGCGAGGTAGTTGTTGTAGTCAGCTCTCTTCTTGTTCAGACATACTAGTTTAGGCCAATGGGTTAGTGTCAAATTGTTGGCGCCCATTGTGCCTCCTTGGTACTTTCTAGTTTATTTGCCAGTTTTATGCCACTACTTTATGATCTGATACATCTTAATTTCTGGGGATGATTTATGTCTAGGAGCATTATAGTTATAAAATGACTTTCTTCATCTCCATATCACATCATTTTAACTGCAAAACCCTTATATTTAAAGTAACCTAAAGGTATTTTCTACACTTATACTACACCTAGACATGAGCATATCATTTACCTTATGTCCTATCATCACGTGCATATAGGACCTTAAAATGAGTCAAATCAAGTATTTTCCGCTGCAAATATAATATAATTTTTTTTTTGGTGGACTAGTTGATCCACGAGCTGAGAGACACAGTTCTTCCCCTAAAACTCTAATAAATGGTTCCCAAATGATAAATTTCCATGTGGTCATGTTTTGAATTAATAAGTAAGAGGTTTCCGCCTGAGCGTATGCAGTTGTCTCCTGCATGACGTGGCACCATGACGCGTATTTTCTCTTACTCTGATATTCTTAAATTCGGAGAAAATGCGGGTTGTGACAAGGCCGTACCTACAAATTATTTCTCCCCACACAAAATTCTTCACAACTTGAGATGTTACCTTGGCGAGCGCCTTCACTTCTACCCACTTGGAGAAATAATTGATCATGACCAGTAAGAACCTTCTTTGGCCACTAGCTTGAGGGAAAGGGTCGACTAGGTCCAACCCCCATATGGCGAAGGGCCAGGGAGCTGTGATGGTCCGGAGCCTCTGGGCTAGGAGGAGTTGGAGCGGGGCGTAGAGATGGCACTTTGAACACCTCCTTGCGAACTCCGCCGCATCTTTGCTGAGGGTAGGCCAGACGTAGCCTTGTCTCAACACTCTCCCCTCCAGGGTTCGGCTCCCGGAGTGACTGCCACACTCCCCAGAGTGGATTTCTTCCAGGACTCTGGGAACCTCCTCCTCAAAGACACAATGGGCCAGGAGTCCCGAGAGCGTCTATGGTTATCAGATCCTTTCTCTTTGTATTGATTGAGATCTGGCTGCTATTTGATTGTGATGAAGAGCAGCCTTTAGATCTTCTGTTCTATGAGATGGAGAGCAGTTGTTCTTTCTTCACTGTGTGTTCTCTGTTAGGGTTCCTAAGGAGGAAGAAGAAGAGAAAGACCTAATAGAAAACTATTAGCCAATTGTAATGAATGCTCTACTTTTCTCTTTCTTCTCTGCCCTTTTATTGTACCCCCTTCAGAATTTTTTTTAATTATGTTTCCCTTTCTGGTAAGACCTAAAAGGTATTCTGTACTGGACAATCTCTTTCTTTCCTTCTTTAATTCTCGACTCGTCCACCAACAATAAGCTTATTTCCAAGAAAGCTTTTATGTCCTCTCATAATTCTTCTTTCTATTTGAGGCAATTAATGAGCCGTTGGAGAACGGTCTTCAGACTTGTGGGCCATGAGAAAGCGTCCAAAATGACAGCTGAAAAGGTTTCCTTTTCAAACTGTATTCGACGTAGCGTCGACTTCTCTTCCTCTCTTATCGACGCACCTTTGAGTTCTTGTAAGAGGAGCTTCGAATTCATCCTTTCTCTGATTGAACTCTGCTAGTCGACGTTGCGTCAATATCTTGTCGACGTAACCGTCGAGTTGAATGCTTGTCTATGAGCTTCATTATCTGCGTCGAAATGAAGTCGGCGTTGCGTCGACTTTAGATTGCTTCGACAGATACTTCCTTCTGCGCTGAGTTGAAGTAGAAGTTGCGTCGACTTCTCAAAGTACTTCGACAGGTCTATGGCCACGACATCGATATTATTCGACGTAACGTCGACTTGAATTACTTCGGCAGAAGGGTTGAACCACTTGGACTTCTAGTCAGAGTAGCGTCGACAATAACTTGATGTTGCGTCGAATTCTATTCGACGCAAATGTTTACTTTGCCCAAACTTTGCTTCTCTTGATCTGGTGTTGACACCCTGAGTTGAGTGTGACATCCTAAGACATCTAATGACTAGATTACCCTCACTATACAATGAGTAATTCAACCTAATACATAAAATCACTTTTTAGATGATTTGTTAAGTTTAATCAAAGGGTTTTTCCCAACAATCTCCCCTTATTTATCTTAACAAATTTTACAGAGTTCAAAGTGATTTTACACATTCCTTTGCATAAACAAAATGCATACAAGACAGCATAAACATAAGAAAATGACAGACTATTTTCACAGGTCATTTCATTCAATTGTCCTTAAATATATAGATATCAACGGCTGTTTTCAGGAACTATAAAACTTTACAAAGTACCTCACTGCTCCTTCTCAGGAGTTCTTCTTTTCCTTGAAAATACTTTTACCTTTCTTAGAGCAATGTTCAGAGGCTCATCATCTTCTGTAATAACATCTTTGGGAGGCTCCACCTGAATCTCTTCAGCCTGCTGGGCAGCTTCCTGAGCAATCTTAGCTTCTTCCTCTAACAGATTTTCATTCTGAGGCTCCCCCACTGCTGTACCTACAGCTGCCATCTCTATATCCAAATTCCTTTGAACATCTGGAGCAGGCTCCCCTTGATCTGCTGCATTTGTTTCCTCCTCATTCATCTTTTCTAAAGCAGGCTCCCCCTGGACCTGTGCATCTTGAAAGATAGTAACTTTGTTAGGACAGGTCTTTCTTCCTCCAAAATGTTCTCCCCTTCTTAACCTTGCTGTGAAAAGAGGTTAAGAATTCTTTTGTGACCATGGAGGAAGACACAAAGACCATGAGACTTTGGAAGGATCTTGTAGAATCTAATAACACAGCCTTCATTTGGGAGTATTTCCTGTCAAATTTCCTTGCTTGGGAGGCCACCATGTCTGCAAAGGTAGAGGAGGCAAGGCCAACTGCTTTGGAGATGATTTGCTTAAGTTCAATTGTGGAGATATGAGAGGTAGGTGGAGGAGGTGATTGAGGTAAGTCTTCTTGGATGGGAGATAGAGCCTGGTAAATCTCAGGAGAGATATGAATTAATGGAGGTGGTGGAGGAGCAAGAGTGGATGGAAGTTGATATTGTTGTTGTTGATGTTGCTGTTGCTGTTGCAGTTGTTGTTGTTGCTGTTGTTTTTGTTGTTGTTATTGTTGTTGTTGTTGTTGTTATTGTACTGGAATATCTTTCTAAGGAGTTTGAGAGGGAGGAGATGATATATTATCCCTTGGAGGATCTGGCATCTGACTCTCAGAATCTTGAGGAGGAGGAGAGGGAGGTGGTGAGGCTGGAGCTTAACCATGCTTTAAGATCTGCCTGGTCCACTTAGAGAATATTCCTATGTTTATTCTCTTTCTAGGAGGAATGAGCACTCCTTTTGACTTATACACCAGGATAGTGGTGAAGCAGTACCTGACTCATGATCCTCATGAAGGCATTTTCCTTGTTAGAGTACTTATGAGCAATCATCTTTATAAGACACCTCCCCTAGTTAATTTTCTTTTGCGGAACTAGAACTCCCATGATCTGCAACTGCTGCCTGGGAATGGCATCATGAGCTGAAATTTTGCATAACATAACCTTCCCAACAATGTCAGCCAAAAATATGTACTCTTCTGCCACATCAATCTTTTTTAGATTAATTGGCCTCTCCTTCCTGAACTGCATTATCTCCAGGACATTCTTTACTTCTTCTCCTGACAATTCATTTGATTCAGTCCCAGTGGGCAGATCAAATGTTTGAGAAAGAATTTCCTTAGATATGCTGATGTCTTGACCAGAGATTGTCCCTTGGAGAGAACCACCATCTGCTACTGAAACACTATCATTGAATTCTATAAGTTCTATATCTAGAATCTTACACCTTGTGGAGATAAGCTTTGCTAAACCAGCAGTATTTAAAAAGAAATGGGCCTAAGATAGCCTTGAAGCTTTCAGCAGCAGCATTGAACAACTCTATGTCAATGTCAAATCCGGAGTTAACCTTGGGAGGAGCCATCTGTGATTGTGTACCTGTAGAAAACAAAGAAAGCGAGAGAGAGAAAGGCATGGGAGAACTGGAGAACAAGAGAGCAAGAAAGCAAGGAGAGTAGAATTTGAAAGTGCAATGATCTCGACACTATAATTGTTTAAAAGGAGATGAATCGCCATAACTTAGGGTGTAGGTCGACGCACCGTCGATAAAACTTATTATTTGGCGCGCAAAGCTGTGTCGAGATTGCTTTTATCGACGTTGCGTCGACTAGTATTAGACGTAACTTCGAGGTAGTTCAGCGGTTCTTAAGTCGACGTAAGTTCGAGATATTTCAGCGGTTCTTAAGTCGACGTAATCCTGTCGACGTTGCGTCGATTTTCAATTGATGCTACCTCGACTTTGAGCAGTGACCATTCACTCGATGCATGCGTCGATATGAACTTGACGCTGCGTCGAATTCTATTCGAATTACCCACTCTGAGTGCTTCTTTGACGCTCACGTCGAGTAGAAGTCGATGGTACATCGACTTCTATTCGACGCACCTATGGGTGAACAGATCCATTTCCTTAGAAAACTCTTGTTGTTTTTCCCATCAATTATATTTATTGAAAATAGATTATAATATCAATTTTATAAACTTTAAGGAAAATTCAAGGTAGGAATCACTCCCTTGGATAAATTTTATTCCTTATTCATGACCTACATCTTTCTTCCCACTCCATTTTCTCCTGAGTGAGACCCTACCTTACCCTACAAAAGGAATTTAAACATTAGAAGGCCCTTTGCTTTTACCATTGTAGGGTTCATTGAAAAAATAGAAGGGTCTTTCATGATACCCTTTTGGATGATAAGGAATGGGTTTCCCAAACCTATTATTTTGATACTTGAAATGAGAGTAGAATGTATCTAAATAAAGAAGATCAGCAGAGTGTTTTATTACCCTAGGTTTTGATTTACCCTTTTGGTTGAGGTTATTTAATTTCTTTACTTTATTCTTGCCTAAGGGTTTTTCTTTCTTGTTCAGATTTACATCGTTAGGTTTACCTATCCTATCTAGATAATTACTAGCCTTACCCTTGGATGATGTATTTTTCTCATTGGGTTGGTACTCACTAAGTCTGACAAAGGACACTGGATTTTTCCAGGCAGGTTTCCTAGGTGCTTCTGTGCTAGTGGAGGGCTCTGCTCCTAATCCTAGGTGATTAAATCTCATAGAGAGATTTTCTGTGATGTCTTTGAGCTTCTGTATCCTCCCATTGAGTAAGTCCTCAAAGGCCTTTGTCTTTGCTAGCTCTTCTTTTAATTTTTATGTTTTCCTCTCTAAGTTCAATCAATTCTGATTCTTTATTATTAACTTCATTTGTTAGATTTTGATTTCTTAGGTATATTTCATCTTTCTTATGGTTTTCTAATTCAGTCATAGCTGTGTTTAATTCTTTTTCTACCCTAAGATGATCAATACAAAAATCTTTAAAACAGGATTTAAAATCATCTGATGAAACATGTTACAGCGTCAAATTCATCATGTTCATCATGCTAAAATCAAATTCATCAAAAACTGATACATGTTCCTCTTCATCATCTGATGATATCCCCAGTGCCATCATGCAGGCTGCTTCTGCTTCTACTTCATCATCACTTTCAGATGATGAGGAGCTTAATTCAGCATCAGAATCACTCCAGGTTTCAGCAATGAAACCCTTGGCTTTCTTCTTGTCCTTTCCTCTGAAGGACTCCTTCTTCTTCTCCTCTTTGTTGCTGCTTATTTCCCTTTGTTCTTGTGGGCACTCAGAAGAAATGTGCTCTAGTTTGTTGCAAGTGAAGCAGATAATCTCCTTCTTTGGAGTTTTATCATACCTGGGCCTTGAGTCTCTTTCTCTTATCCTTGAGTCTTCAGTCTTGACCCATTTCTTGAATCTCCTTGCTAGGAGATTGAACATCTCATCTTCAGGAGTATAGGGCTCTCCTTCAGTAGCTTTCAGAGCAAGAATCCTTTGGATATGAGTTGGAGTAGTTTCCCTTTCTTCTGACTCACCCTTGTCCTTCAGTAGCATCTCATATGATTTAAGCTTTACTAGCAAAGCTTCAGTAGAGATTTCTCTGTGGCACCTGGACTCTCTGATTGCCCAGATTCTGGAATCCCATGAGTTGGGGAAGCACATGAGGATTTTATCATTAATTTCAGTCACGGATATCATCTTGACCATGCCTCTGAGCTCATTAATTATAATGATGAATCTGTCATACATGTCAGCAACAGATTCATCAGCTTTCTTCTGAAAATTCTCATACTGGGATATGAAAAGGGACTTTCTGTCCTTTCTTTCATCCGCACTTCCTTCCACCATTGTGGTGAGTGAATCCTAGATTTCTTTTGCTGATTGGCATTCAGCAACCTTCTGGAAAATGTCATCTGACATTGTTGAAACCAGAATGTTCATGGCCTTGGCATCACATGCCTTGACCTTCTTCTCAGCTTCTGTCCATTCATTTCTTGGGACAGCCTCAGTTGTTGGGGATTCTCCTGCCTTTTGTCTGACTGAAGCTGGAGGACATGTGAGGAGAACATTATAAATGTCTTCATCAATGGAGTTTATATAAAGCCTTATTCTGGCCTTCCAGAGTGTGAACTTATTCAAGTTACACACTGGAGGTCTTGTAGAAGCATAATCCTTAGAACTCATTTTCTTTATAAAATTGATTAAAAAATAAGTGCAGGAGGTCTCTTTGATCAAGGTGTTAACCTTTTAATGATCAACCTCCCTCTGATACCAATTGAAAGTGCACTGTGAGCCTCTGAGAATTCTCTAGAGGGGGGGTAAATAGAGATTTAAAATTATTTTTATCCTATTTGTGCAAATACAATAAAACACTAAGTGTTTATGCTTCAAAAAAATCCTAACACATAATAAAACAAAGTTGTTTAAAATAAAAGCAAGAAAGCAGTTAATTAAATGTGGACAGCACAGAAAATGATCAACCAGAGGACACAGAGATTTTATAGCGGTTTCCCAAAATGTGGGTAGTCCTCTCTTCTACCACCTGGTAGGAATGCACCAACTGTGCCTGAGTCTTTTGACAAGGAGACTATCAGAACCACTGATCTTTTAATAAGGAGATCATGAACCACCAGATCTTTTGATAAGGAGATCTTGAACCACCAGATCTTTTGATAAGGAGATCTTGAACCACTGAATCCTTTGGAAGAGGGATTCTCAAAACTCTTTTACAGAAGAGAAAGAGAAGGAGAAAGAAGAAGGGGAGAAGGGGAAGAATTCTGTTCTCAGAATTCTGATGAAGCCTGTATGAATAACAACTTCTTAATTCTTTCACTGAATTTGCTTATGATTAACTCCTGCTTATGATGGTGATGTTTTGCAGGAGCTATGGTTATCAGATCCTTTCTCTTTGTATTGATTGAGATCTGGCTGTTATTTGATTGTGATGAAGAGCAGCATTCAGATCTTCTGTTCTATGAGATGGAGAGCAGTTGTTCTTTCTTCACTGTGTGTTCTCTGTTAGGGTTCCTGAGGAGGAAGAAGAAGAGAAAGACCTAATAGAAAACTATTAGCCGATTGTAATGAATGCTACTTTTCTCTTTCTTCTCTGCCCTTTTATTGTGCCCCCTTCAGTTTTTTTTAATTATGTTTCCCTTTCTGGTAAGACCTAAAAGGTATTCTGTACTGGACAATACCTTTCTTTCCTTCTTTAATTCTCGACCCATCCACCAACAATAAGCTTATTTCCAAGAAAGCTTTTATGTACTCTCATAATTCTTCTTTCTATTTGAGGCAATTAATGAGCCGTTGGAGAACGGTCTTCAAACTTGTGGGCCATGAGAGAGAGCCCAAAATGACAGCTGAAAATGTTTCTTTTTCAGACTGTATTCGACGTAGCATCGAGTTCTCTTCCTCTCTTATCGACGCACCTTCGAGTTCTTGTAAGAGGAGCTTCGAATTCATCCTTGATCTGATTGAACTCTGCTAGTCGACGTTGCATCAATATTTTGTCGACGTAACCGTCGAGTTGAATGTTTGACTCTGAGCTTCATTATCTGCGTCGAAATGAAGTCGACGTTGCGTCGACTTTAGATTGCTTCGACAGATACTTCCTTCTGCGCTGAGTTGAAGTACAAGTTGTGTCGGCTTCTCAAAGTACTTCGACAGGTCCATGGCCACTACGTCGATATTATTCGATGTAACGTCGACTTGAATTACTTCGACAGAAGGGTTGAGCCACTTGGACTTCTAGTCAGAGTAGCGTCGACAATAACTTGATGTTGCGTCGAATTCTATTCGACGCAAATGTTTACTTTACCCAAACTTTGCTTCTCTTGATCTGGTCTTGACACCTTAAGTTGAGTGTGACATCCTAAGACATCTAATGACCAGATTACCCTCACTATACAATGGGTAATTCAACCTAAGACATAAAATCACTTTTTAGATGATTTGTTAAGTTAAATCAAAGGATTTTTCCCAACACTCGACTCCTCGTGTGATTTCCTGATGAAAATCCCGCCCCAAAACCATGTTGTGGTTTGACATTGGTGCAGATTGGAGTCAATTTTTGCGCTGTACTTTCGGTTTTTATACAATCATATCAGTTCTTTACCCTATATTGAGTCATGATCTTCAACAACATGAACATTGCATTAACATTACACGATCGTGATCTTTGAATTTTTAAAATCGGTGCGAACTGGTGCAATTATGTGGTTTTGCGGTTTCAGTTTTTAACTTTCAGCCCGATTTACTATATATTATACACAAAGTACTCCCCCTTGGTCTAACGCGAAAGTCCTGCGCTCGGGCCTCAGACTTTGAAGTCCCTCTTGCAAACAAAAATCGAACGAGTATACATTTTCCCTTCGTTTTTAATTTTTGACCTCCCTCATTCATTCCGTCAAGTTTGGTTTTGGTTCTGGTTGGAACCGGTCCGAACCGCATAGAATCGAACCAAACCGTTAGTGACCAGTTTGATTTTGGTTCTTCTTGAACCGTAATCGGAACCGTTAACACGACGGTTTCAAAAATTATGCTGGAACCGAAAC
Source organism: Dactylorhiza incarnata (assembly GCA_033032865.1). Taxonomy (NCBI): domain Eukaryota; kingdom Viridiplantae; phylum Streptophyta; class Magnoliopsida; order Asparagales; family Orchidaceae; genus Dactylorhiza; species Dactylorhiza incarnata. The sequence goes on along the minus strand of JAWHQI010000090.1, from coordinate 8,500,776 downwards.
CAGAATCAGAACCGGTCAAACCAAATACGATTTTGGTTCATATTTGAAGAACTATTACTTTAGCGGTTCGGTTCACATTTTAATAGAACCGAAACCGAACCAGAACCGTGACAACTCTAGTTGCACTTGCACCAAAGTCAACTTTCTCTCCTCAATTTGGGGCAATTAAGCAGACCCCCCTCCCTCTCTCCCCTCCCTCCCTCTCTCTCTCTCCCTCTCTCTCTTTTTTTCTCTCCCCAATTATAATATTATATTATTATGAAGCACGCCTCCCTCCCTCTCTCCCTCTCTTTCTTCTCTCTCCTTTTCTCCCTCTCTCCCTCTCTTTCTTCTCTTTCTCTTTCTCTCTCTCTCTCCTAGCCGTTTATCTTCCGCAAAAGTAGAAGCGCAGCCGGTTAGGACTGCTCTCTGCCACGCCTCCCTTTCTCTTGTCGGCAAATTTGCAGTTGTTGGCAGCGATGGAGGCGGTCGCAGCTAGTGGCGTCGAAGTGCAATGATGACAGGGCGGCCGAGGCTGGTGATGGCGCCGCAGCCCGCCGGCGGTGGCTTGAGTTATTTTTTTTCAAAACCTCACCCACGCTGACGTATTCAATGACATTGGTATAATCGTAGCTCCCTGCCGTCACGCGCCTTGCAGATCCATGCATTGTACCCCCTCTCCCTCAGCCGCACCATCACCACCCGCCTTAATCACAGTCCGCTCAGTCGCCGCGCCGCATCCAATTCCAATCTAAGCCGATGCCGAAAAGGATCGGCATCCGCGGTCGGATTCAGAATCTCCCTCAGCTTCTTCTCCTTTTCGGCCGCTCTCTCCATAGGTGCTCCGTCGCCTGAATCGGAATCTTCTGCTGCTCCACTTCGATCGGGCTCGTATCCGTCGTCCCCGTGTTCGATGAAGGCATGCATGAGATTGGAGAAGCAAGGAGGGTCAACGTCGGCGGTTCCGTGGTGCTCACTGTCGCTACTGGCGTAGTCAGATATAGTGTCGCGGAGGCGGGCGCTATTCTCTCTTCCCCGACCTTGGTTTGCCACGCACAAAGGCAGACCCCACTCTCACTCCCCTCCCTCTCTTCTCCCCTCTCTCTCTCTTCCCCTCCCTCTCTCTTCTCCCCGCTCTCTCTCCCTCTCTCTTTCACTGTCAGTCTGTCACCACCGCTCTCTCTCTCTCTCCCTCTGCCACCACAACCGCTCTCTCTCCCCTCCCTCTCTCCTCTCGCCTCTCTTTCCTCTCTTCGGCTATTCCTATCTGTATTTGTCATGGACATATGCTGCTGTTCATAGGTATAAACATTTTTATTATATATATAAGCATCTTCGCACGGGCTACGCCCGTGTTCGATGCTCTTGGGCTGCCTTCGGTCGCATCAATGCGGGCTTCGCCCGCATAAAGCCCGTGTTGCGACCATCTTCGCTACTCTCGATTGCACTGGCTTCGCCCGTGAACATAACGAATGACTAGCCGCTTGCACCCTAGCGCATTAAAGCCCGCATGGATGCGGACGAAGGCCGCCCGAGAGCATCGAGCACGGGCGTAGCCCGTGCGAAGATGCTCATATATATATATATATAATTTTTAGTGTGTATATATATATATATTAAAAGGGAAAAATACCTTTAGGTTAAACATTCACTTTCTAATTTTACTCCTTTTTATTAAAAAAATTCCAGTGTTTATAATCTGTGTTTTTTTTATTTTAAGAAAATGTCCTATCATATAAACAAAGTCATCTACCTACAATAAAAAAATGTGTTCTCCCCATCGCTCGCAAATTCATGTGCACACCGCAAAACTGAGCGACGGGTGGTGGGAGCGTCGTCGCATCGGGACAATGTCGTGGCTGGGATAATGTCGTGCGGGGCACAGGGACCCCCATGCACTATCGCAGTTGAGGTACTGTCGTGATTGGTCGTAGGGGCGGAGCCCCTGCCTGTCACTCGTGTCGATTGTGTAGATAGGAGTATCAACTCGTGTCGATTGTGCCTCTTATTATTTATTATATATATATAATTTAGTGTATATATATATATATAAATATTATATAAATAACCTCTCTCTCTCTAACTTTCTCACCGCCCCTCTCTCTCCCCTCCCTCTCTCCTCCACACCCCTCTCTCTCTTACATCCGCCACGCACCCCCCCCCCCTCTCTTCCCTCACCTTGATTTGCAAGAGACTTCTGTCCTCCACCAAACATGAAATATATATATACACACGAGCATCTTCGCACGGGCTACGCACGTGCTCGATGCTCTCGGGCGGCCTTCGGCCGCATCAATGAGGGATTCGCCCGCATAAATTCAATGCTGCCCATTGATGCAGCCGAAGAACGCCCGAGAGCATTGAGCACGGGTGTAGCCCGTGCGAAGATGCGCGTATATATATATAAATTTTTAATAAATATATATATCAATATTATATATATATATATTAAATAAATATATATATATAATTATTATATTACTCTCCGCCACACTACCTCTCTCTCCCTCTCTCCCTCTCTCTCTCTCTAAATATAATAATTATTAAATACTCTCTCTATATATATATTATTAAATACTCTCTCTCTCTATATATATTATTATTAAATCCTCTCTCTCTCTTTACCGAAACGCCCCCCTCTCTCTCTCCTCTCTCGGCCTCTCTCTTCATCACGCCTGCGACGGACGAACTGTAGAAGCGGGAATATCTTTATATATTAAGATATATATATATCTTTATTATATAAGGGAAGATCAAAGGTGTTATGGTGAAACATTCACATACCCAAAATACCCTCAAAAAAACCTTATTTATTTTAAAATTCCTCTACTTTTTCGTCATTTCGTTCTCCCGCTGGATTTTACCTTATATCCTCGACTGCTGCCCGCCGAATAGGTCTGATACACGCCTCCCCTGCATAAGAATTGGCGCTCCCTCCTCTCGGCAGATCGACCACAGAGGTCGTCCGCAGCTCCTCCTCCGCAGCTCATCCTCCGCGTCTCCTCCTCCGCAGCTCCTCCTCTGCGGCTCCTCCTCGACATCTTCCTCCTCGCCAGCTCCTCCTACTTCAACGCTAAGGTTGGCCGGCCATAACCCTACTCAAGCAGACTCAGCGCATCTCTCCCAGTAAAATGAACCCCTCCTCATTTTCTGCACTTCTAAATGTGCCCACCGCCAACTCTAAATGTGCATACCGCCAGTTACTTCGCACGGGGTCCCCCGGATATTTCAATTCCTCTGCCTCTAGCTAGAGCTTTTTTCAGGGCCCCGCCGGCTACGACATTGGTATAACCTCTGCTCTTTTTCATAGCACCCAAAGATTTTTTTTCCCAGAGCTGTTACTTGCTTCATATCCTGCAAGAATATGTTTTTAGAGCTGTTAGTTTCCCGGCAAGCTCAAGAAATGTCGAAAAATTATCACAAAGCATTTTCTAAAACCTCTAAAACCTCCATTGTCTAAAGCTATATTTTTAATTCATCTTAGTTTTTCTCTCTTAAAGAGGTTTGTATGTAATTTTTTAGTTGAGCAGTGGATAGATTCTTATAAAAAAAATTTAGCTGAGAATTCATCTCAGTTTTTAGAATCACGGAGTATAAATTCTTATCAAATTTTTTTTATTGCAAAACAATCCATATCATACAACAGAAAAGCAGCTATTCTACATCTACATATCTACACAAATGTAGCTCTACAAAACTAATACTTTTAGCACCTTTAGAGGGAAAATCAACAACATTGAATTTTGGATCTGATAATGCAAGCAGCAACATAAGCAGTGCTTCTCAAGCTGATTAAATGCAAAAAGAATATTGGAAGCACTTCTTATGTTGCTGCTTGCATTATCAGATCCTCTATTGTTTGCATTCTGTGTCTATTATTGTACTGCAAGATACATAAATTATCATAGAAAATATGACTGAGATCTCGCAGTACCATGTTTATTTACTTGCTCTCAAAGAAATGAATTATTGTGTCGAGGTCGCGTGCATTCATTTCTTTGATATGATTAGTGTTCTATTTTTGAGTTATGAATATAGATGTGATTGAAGCATATTTCAATCTAGAGGAGAATTTTGGATTCAATCTAATTTATATTTCAAATTATATGAAGTTTAGGTAAGTTCCGGTTTTGCATCTAATTAATATTTGAAATTATATTTAGTTATAGTTCATTATCTAAACTCATTAACATGGATAGTTCATTTTTCTTATGTTCTTTATGAAATACTTCTCATGGTAGGTACAATGGAGCAAGACCTTAAGTGACGTGAATAGTGAATCAGAGGTAATTCTGTTTATTTGACCTACCAATAAGCCGAGCTCTTGCAAATTTGATTCATTCTATAATTCTCTCATTATGATTATCTCTAATTCTATAATTCTTCTTGCCTACAGGCTTATATGCAATCTACTTATTTTGCTATTATTTTTCAGGATGACATCTTGATTTGGATAAAGGTGGTCTATTTTCTTATAAAAATCAAGACTACATGGCTTATTTTTCAATGTTGCGGCCTTTGATGTCAGCTGGACTACTCGGGTAACTCCAATTTCCCCTTCTCCATTATGCAATCATGTTTATGCTCTTTCAAAATCATGCACTTTCATACATCATTCAATGTCATTCATGATTCAGTTTCATTCATTGTACTGGTATTCATGTTATGCAAAACCTTCATCCAACAGTAAAACCATATTCTTTTGCTCTTTGGAATCATGATATGTTCAAGAATATTTATAATGGAAATTCAATGTTTCAGAAAAGCCCTATGTATGCAGCAGCCGAGTCTTTGGGAGAAGATTTGCTGCTACTCTCGCCATGTCAGTTGCCAAAGCCATTAAAACTGGAGATTAAAAGCTCAACTTCGCTGGTGATCCTTCCTTCCATTGGTACTTTTTCCTCCATTCATATCATCGTGGATGATCCTTAAATTTTCTGCATGGTGTGTTCTGTTTAATAAGTCTTCTTTTAGAGTTGAAGTTTGTAAATCGGGGCTTTAGGAACTGCACAATACTCTCAAGGTTATAATCTACACTGAGTTATATTTCATTCAGCTTTGCTGTCAAACAATATTTTCATCATTCTCATTTGGTGGCTTCTGATTTTACTTTTAGGCATGATAGTTTCAAGTTAAGCACCCTCTTCAATTTTTGGTTGTCTTTTTCAGTATTCTCATTAGGTTGCTTCAACATACTAATTTCATCATTTTTAGATTTTTTTCCTGCAGCAAAACATAAATTTTTTACTTCAACTTATCATCTCTTAATATGAGCATATTAGCAGTTTGATGTTTGTTTTTTCCTAATCATTTCGAGATGTTTTCTCAAGCCTTTGGTCTGCTCATTCTGAGTTTTTTTAGTTGCTGTCAAACATGACAATTTCAGTATTTAGTTTGAAATACCTCTTAACAGGGCAATTTCAGTATTTAGCATCTTATAAAAGTGATTGAGAAATTTTGGTGTCGATAATTTTGTTTTAGATTTAGATTTAATAATGTCTTATGCTGTTTGTTAATTCATTATAGGTTTTGTATTTAGGATTTTTTTCTTAAATACAAGCCACCAACTGAATACTTATTGCGGTGTATTATTGATGGGTGGAAAAAATTGAGTTCTTATTGATGGGTGGGAAAAATTGATGGGTGGCAGAGTATTCTCTTACTCTACTATTAATTTATGGTAAGTTTGGTGATGCACTAAAACAACGGAAGATAATCTGATCGCATGGCTTTGGATTTGATTAGCCGATTCTGAGGAGAGATTTACACCTGAGTTTTAGCGGCGACAAGCTGATGCTGAAGTTGATGTGCCTCTCACCTATGTTGAACTCCTGCGTGTAAAGGTCGGTTTCATTTTCCCCAAGCAGCCCCCCACAGGTAAAAATAAGTTCTTTGCTTCTTTTGTTGTTAGGATGGATCGCATGGCTTTAGATTTGATCACCAAATCTTTAGAAATCAGCTCATGATAGTATATGCGCATTTTCCTCCTCCTCACTTGGTATTGCCATGAATCTCAACTGTTATAAACATGCAATTTTAAATTCTATATTAGTATGTCTTCTCCAGGATTCTAGATGATGGTCATTTCTTCTTTAATTAGGAATAACACAATTCCATTTTTATGTTAATTTGTTTGTATTTAAGCTATTTCATGTATTACTGTTCTATGGATGATGATCATATTATTTGCGGACGCACGGGGCCCACCATGCACTACCAAACATTGCCCCCCCCCTCTCCAAATGACGCCGCACCCGACGAATGATGCCGCCCCCGACAAATGACGCCGACCTCGACGAATGACGATTGGCGCCACCACCGACGAATGAAGCCGCCCCGGATAAATGACGCCGCCCCCGACGAATGAAGCCGCCCCCACGAATGACGTCGCGCCTACCGAATGATGCCACCCCTAACGTAGTACGTCGCGGGAGGGGACATTCGGCCGCCGCTCCTCGACGCGATGATATTAGGCGGGAGGGGACATTCATCGGCCGCTCCTCGACGCGATGATATTAGGCGGGAGGGGACATTAGGCGGGAGGGGACATTCGGCCAAGCGCGACAGTAACCGGCCGATGACGGCGGGCTTCGCCCACCCCCGACGTGATGATATCGGACGGACTTCGGTCGCATCGAGGCGGGCTATGCCCGCCTCAGCACGGGTTTCGCCTGTGCTCGATGCGTCCACGGGCTGCGCCCGCAACATCTATACTACTATATAAAGAAATTCCCTTATTATACTACTATATAAAGAAATTCCCTTATTAGTGTAATGCCCAGCCAAATCAATCTGAACTGTCCGATTTGAACAGATCATAAGACCTCGGCCGTTTGATCGCAGGAACGAATTAGAACCGTCCATATTTTTTTCCTAGGTCTCCTAAACCTACCAGGGTGTCCTAAATCTATAAATTTTTTAGAGCTCCCCTACCCTACAATGTGAAATTACTTTTTTACCCCCTATAAGTTTGTATTTTTTTGGAATATTTTAAACCTAGCCAACTGTACAAATTTTCTAACATCCCGACAACTAATAGGACCGCATTCTGTGCAATCAAAAATTTGATTTAAATAGCGATCATTTTTATTTTAGACGGGGCCGGACCAGACCACAAGATTTTAGCCCGCTGGACCACAAAATTTCATAACAAGCACAACAGATTTCAGCCCATAGGAACACATCTGCAAATAAACTGGTGCGGGGCTTTATAAATAGCTTTAGACTTTTTTTTTTCTGCCGATGTGGGACTAATGAAAGCCTCGAATATTCCACCTATTACGCGTTGTAAACCTTTTAAAGAAAAAATTAAATTAAAAACATTAAAACCGTGCAGGTCAGGCATGGCACTGCGCGCAGCATGGCCCGCACGGTTATTTGATTTACCTTTATTAAAACTGCGCGTCGCACAGCCGATGTGAGATTTAGTAATTAATAAACTCTATTTGTAATAGGCGGAATCGTTAATGTTAATAAAATTGTTAATAACTTTATTTTTTTAAAAGGCACCGGCCGTGAATGAGATTTAGAATTTTTTTTTGTAGAATTTTTAATCTTGAATATTATAAAAAAACTAAATAATAAAGATATCTTTATTATAATAAAGATATTATAATAAAAACCTGACGCGGGCGAAGCCCGTCGGGAGCGGGCGAAGCCCGGTAGGGCGGGCAAAGCCCGGTAGGGCGGGCGAAGCCCGCCGGGCGCGGGCTGAGTACTATCGCGCGGGGCACGGGGGGCCCCCCGTGCATTGTCACTCGTATACATATGAGTACTCAAAATGACCGTAAAAAATATACATCAATATTATAATATTTATTTTGTATAAAAAAATGCGTATATACTTAAAATGATTATTTTTCCCTCTCTTTCTCTCTCCTCTCTTTCTCTCTCTCACTCTCTCTCCCGTGAGTTTATTTTTATTTTTTTTATATTAAAGATGTTTCGGAAAAAAACATGTGAAAGATCCAACGGTGAAAAATGAAAGCACGGTAAGAGCATAGAGAATGCTATATTCACTTATATAATATATACTAGCATCTTCGGCTACGCCCGTTCTCGATGCGTCGCTACGGGCTTAGCCCGTAATCAAGCGGGCTTCGCCCGCTTGGCATTCAAGGCGGGCTTCGCCAGTCCCCTCGGCGGGCTTCGTCCGTGCTCACTGCTCCACGGCGGCCTTCGGCCGCCGCTCCTCTCGTGCTCGCTGCTCCTCGGCAGCCTTCGCTCCTCGGCGGCCTTTGGCCACCCCCGTCAGTTATTTAAAACCCTAACATTTTAAAATTCTCTAAATTTTAATTTTATTAAGGAATATAATTAATTTAATTATTAATTATATTAATTAATAATTAATATAACTGAAGGGCCAGCGTTCGTCGAACGCAGTCCAGCGTTCGTCGAACGCAGTCCAGCGTTCGTCGAACGCAGTCCAGCGTTCGTCGAACGCAGTCCAGCGTTCGTCGAACGCAGTCCAGCGTTCGTCGAACGCAGTCCAGCGTTCGTCGAACGCAGTCCAGCGTTCGTCGAACGCAGTCCAGCGTTCGTCGAACGCAGAAGGGCCGTCGTTCGTCGAACGGCGTCACGCGTTCGACGAACGCGTGAACTGCCGCCGTTCGACGAACGCTGGGGTGCGGATAGGCCGTCGTTCGTAGAACGGCGGCACGCGTTCGACGAACGCGTGAACTCCTGCCGCCGTTCGACGAAAGCTGGGGTGCGGATAGGACGAACGCGTGAACTCCTGCCGCCGTTCGACGAAAGCTGGGGTGCGGATAGGCCTCGTTGGCTGGGGTGCGGATAGCGTTCGTCTCAGCCGGCTGGGCCCACAACATATACATATGAGTACTCAAAATGACCGAAAAAAAAAATTTATTTACTATTTTATAAAAAAAATTCAAAAGAATATATATATTTTAACAAAAAATCGTTTTAAAGTAAATTAATAGGTGTAATGATAAGCTATCATAGTAGGTTTAGGAGCTCTAGCAAAAACTTTTTGATATTCCGAATTTTCAAAATTAAATTTATTATTGGGATATAATAAGATTACACAAATAACCCTTATCTTTAAGTGTTATTCCATTTTATTTGGTGGATTTTGAATGTAATTGGAGTAAAAGAATGAGGTTATATTTGGCCGATTTTGAATATTGCACCAAAGGCAACTTCTTGCATTTAGTAGCGTAAGATATATACACACACATGGTTATTTAAACCTCCTCTATAAGCTTGCAACAATACAGGTTGCACCTCTCTATCATTTTTGTAATTTATAGCATCCATGCAGGGAAGCTCTAGGGAAATATTCTTATGCATAAATATTATGAAATGTAAACTCAAAGGAGATGTTAACATAATTTCAAAAGATAGAGGGGTGCTACTCGTAATTATGCAAAGTTTCAGGGAAGATTAAGGTGATCACGTCCGCCCGCATTGGAAACTTTTTAGGCATATTGTTGCGCCGATTGGGCCTACTTGCATGGAGATAAGCCGGGTAGAACAACAACAGGAGCTTTCCAATCATTGTGTAGATAGGAATATCAACTTGTCGTCGCCTAAAGATACTGAAATAACCTCGTCAAGGAGCCGATATAGTAGAGCATCAGATTTTTGATACCCTCGGCGTGGTGATCGACGAGAGCAGCAAGTTTATTGTCCTTTCCGATCGACCCTGTATCGGATTGTGATAGCCTTGGATTGCAGGCGGGCATTGATCTTCAGTTTAATCTTCGTGTCAATTCAGCCCAACTGCCCAACTGATAGACTTCACATTAGTGTCATTGGCCTCATCGTCACCATGTCATGCACATTAATGAAACACTACACAGTGCATTAAAAACACTGATGTTTGTTATTAATCAAACACGGCGGAGGTTGAATTGATGCCCCAATAAAATATCATTTTTGATAATAACAAACCTGGATTCGGAGGATGCAAGAAAATTGTAGGATAATTGATAAGCATAGATGAATAGTAAGTTGGCAAAAAACATAAGAAACATGATCTATAATTAGAAAGATGAGTAAAAAGCTTCTCCTATGTCTAAGCTCCGCTTATGCCGAAGCTACACCTAACATGAGCTCCATTTGGAACACAAAAAATCTAAATATATCTCCCTCTTGTTATTAGCAAAAGATTCACAATGTATAGGGGACATAAAAGAACAAAACTGCTAGAGAATTTATAATTACGACAACAGATTATTTGCGTAAAGAATATGTATGATTAGCACAAGAAATCTGCAAACATGATAGACACATCTCCTGAAACAACAGAAACATGCATGGTCTAAGGACAGTACATGTAGAAGAATGTTCATGAGAGAGAGAGAGCGCAACTGGAAAACTATAGATGTGCACAATAAAATGTTAGTATGCTCTATGAGAGAGAAATAATTAGCACAGACTATCATGCATGGCATACGAAAAAACGATACAATTATAAATCAGAATAAGCACATCCACACATACGAAGCACAACATCAAGATTGCTCCATGCCATAGCGCATTTAAACAGAGTAGACTTTGGATGTTGTCACAATATCAAGAATATTACGGACAAACATCTCATGTGCCGAAGGGTAAAACTTCACACACTAGATAGCGAGAGTTGAGACAGAATGCATGACCAAAGAGCTCACACCCTCAAACGCCTACTAAGTCTTACGGAGAGGGGAGTAAAGTTTGAGGTAGTTCTGGTAAAGATATAATTTATTTTAATTATGTGTCTGGGCACAGAGCACTAGAAATATGCTCACATAGAGCGATACAATTTACCTCCCATATTGATGAGAGTATGATTATACTACTATTTAATATCATATGCATAAGTTCTGGATCTCATTTTATACTCTTTATTATTATTTCATATCCTATTTTATATGTTTCTGTGTTTTCAAGGCCAAGGAGCACAGAAACGAAGACATGCCAGAAGGAGGAGGTGATCAGGAGCAAAGGAGGAGCAACTCAGAAAAAGTGGTGCTTGATATGGCCAGGCTACAAGGCCGTGTCTGGAGGGCGTGTCGAGTCTTTTGCACGTTTCTTCACGAACTTAAACAGAGAAATACACTGCCAAATTGACATGGGCGTGTCATTAAGCCGTGTTTGACGGTTGCCAGCGAAAAGACACTCTTATTGGGCTACACGCCCATGTCTAGTCATTTTGACCGAAACTGCATGCTTGGTGCTGATATTGGGAGTCTTTGGCTGCACATAGTACGTTTCCCGAGTTGTGTGGAAATGTTTGGGAAGTTCTTCAAGTTTCTGCAATGAGCACACAACCGTGTGTGAGCAACTCATTAAAATGCCCATAATCCAGAGTTCTGGAATCTGCCTGTGTGCACCTTTCTCGCATGACCGTGCATTGGCACATGGGCAGATGCATGAATAAATTTTGAAATTCAGCACGACCGTGCCCATCTTCTGCGCACGATCGTGCCTGAACAAAATAAAATTTAACCTGAAATATGAAATTCTGGAATTTGCATGTACGGCTCCTTTGTGCACGATTGTGCGTGGGCACACCGGCCGGATGCATGTGATAATGATTGAAGGCAGGATTGGTGTGCAAATAGCAGTACGTCCATGCCTAGACCGGGAGAGGACCGTGCCTTATCCTCTGACACCCCGCCGCTTTCACTTTCGGTGCCACTAACTTATTCACCAAGTCATCCAATGACGGCGCACGGTGAGGCGCACGACCGTGCATGCGCAACCAAAAAGTTGGGACTATAAATATGTGATCATTTTGTGGTCAACACTTTTGGCTGGGTTTATTCTTCACCTCTTTTTCCTTCTTCTTTCTCCGGGCGTCCCAGCAGCCCTAAAGCTTCAAGATGAAGATCTCGAAGATTTTCGGAGCTATTAGAGTCCAAAAACAAAGACGTAGAGGTGGGAGCTCTTAGAGAGAAGACGAATCAACTAGGAGTTTAGTGGCAGCAGCATCCTCTGCCCCGGACTCGCCCGAGGGCTGAAGAAAAGGCCGGATTGACGACCTGCATCTTTTTTTCCACACCCGAGGAGAAGTCTCTCCTCTCCCTCCATAGTTTTGTTCTCCTCATGCCCAAAACTCGGGTAAAAAAAGATTTTTCATATTTATATGGGTGCATGATGCTTACAATCACACTGTAAGAATTAAATCATTTCATTTTCATGCCCTTAAGCTAATGAATATGATTTTGATTGGCTTTACTTGTGATTTGGGATGGTTGTGATGGATGCTTCTCTTTTCCTCTTTTGATTTCTGAAATTAGTTTTATAAACGCACACAAACGATTTTCATAAAGCTTAAATAGTTCGAGATGTTGGAGTTCTCAGATACTACCGATCTGTATTCCCCGCGTATACGACAATCTTACTCACTCTATTTATTACTTAGACCGGTACACTGTCGTAGCATCTCCTTCGAGATTTGGAACCGCACGTGAGAGCAGTTAAATTTTTGGCGTCGTTGTCGGGGAGTACAGAGATTCCTACGAAGGTACTTTAACGTCGAGAATAGTTTAAAATATTTCTTTGTTTAATGTAATTTTTTGTTTCTGATCTCGTGTGCTCACAATTTAGAGAGCTTGTCTTTATCATTTATGTGTAGATTTGCTTATTGTGTATGCAAAGGAGGCGTTAGAAGGCACCTTTACCTTTCGACCCCGAAATTGAACGCACATTGTGTGTAATACGAAGAGGAGTTCATGCCATGGAGGGTCAAAATGATGAAGTGAATCATCAACTAAATCAAGAGGTTCAGCAACCTAGGCAAATGACGATGAGAGAATATTTTTACCTACTGTTGGCAGCGCTTCGCCGATCTTGCGGCCAGTAATCCAAACTTACACTTTTCAGATTAAATTGACTATTATACAAATGATTCAAAATACGGTTCAATTTTTCGGTTCTACTATGGAGGACCCCAGCCTGCATATTTCTAATTTCCTAGAAATCTGTGACACTTTTAGATATAATGGAATTACTAATGAAGCTATCAGGTCATCTATTTCTGTTTTCCCTACGTGATCGTGCGAAGACCTGGCTTTAATCTCTACCCACAGCTTCAATAGATTCATGGGATTCAATGTTCAAGATGTTTTTAGGGAAGTACTTTCCACCAAAGAAGACGGTCCGGTTGCGCAATGAGATTACAACTTTCCGACAACAAGACTAAGAGTCATTGGCGGATGCTTGGGGTCGGTTTAATGATTTATTAAGGTAATGTCCACACCATGTTATCCAGCCTTGGTTGCAAGTACAGGCTTTCTACTACGGCTTGGACTCAACCATCAGGGTCACAATTGATGTTGTTGTGGGTGGCTCAGTAATGAGGAAAACCTCGGAGGAAGCATTGGACTTATTTGAGATGGCAACCAATTGCAACTGCAAGCAATAGGGAGATGGAAGAAATTGGATAAGGAAGATGGCGGGAGACTTGAAGTTTGTTAAAGTAACTTGTAAGGAAGGCCCATATAATTGGCCCATGTAAAGCCTTCTTTGAGATTAGTCCCACACCTTAGGATAGAGTTTATGCTCTCCTCTCTCCTATATATTTGTACAAATACTTGTATTGTATTCAAGGAAAATCAATGAGAAATAAATAATTTATTTATTTTGTCCTCTCACTTTCGTATTCTTTCACATGGTATCAAAGCGAACTCGATCCTAAAAATTTTTTTTGCTCCCGCTTGGGCGACTCGGCGGTCTGCTAGCTTGAGACCGCATCTCTGCGTCTCAAGACCCTGCCCCTACTTTCATTCCCCCCCCCCCCCCCCCCCCCCCTCCCGCTTCTTTTATAGCATTTCCTGGTTGCCGCTCTAGGATCCACCTGTCTGGCATATCCCGCGATATCTCGTGCTTTGTCCGCACTGGTCATTGTCACGTCTGCTGCTCGCGCGAACTGTGTTCCTGCCAAGCTTATCGCGCTCTGTTTGATCGCTGCTCTGATCATCGCCTCTTCTGCTCTTGCTGCCTAGTCGAGCACTCCTCCTGACCGCAGAAGCTCATTTCTTCTCTTGCCGAGCTTCCTCAGCTCAGTTCCTAAACGCTGTAACTCGAAGATCGCTGAGCTCCTCCCGTTAGGAGTGCCTTGTGTTCGGCTCCATGTGATCGCAGCCCCTGTTCGCCGCTCGGTGCGTCGTACTCCTGCCTGCAAGAGCTTCTGCTCACCAGTCCTGTTCGCTGCTCCTGATCGCCTTGGCTTCTTCCTCGTGCTCTCTTCAGCGAGCTCTCCTCTCGCTGATTCTGTCCGACGAAGCACAATCCCACCTCGATCCAGCTCCTGCTCTGCTCCTCGGCGAGACTGCAACCTCAACGTGACCGCGAACTCATTCCCACGAGCTCTCCAGCTCGCCACGTTCGTAGCCGTTGTTGCTCGCCTCTGCCAGGCTCCTGCCCATTTCCTCATTATGACCGCGACCTCGACGTGACCGCGCCCTCAGCTACCTCCCCGCACGTTTTGTCGTGCACCTCGCATGTGTCCATGGACTTGAATGATGCCTCGTCTCTTCGGGCCCGTGTCGCAACTACTCTTCCTGAAGTTCGGGATGAGTTCCGGATAACCACTATCTCTCTTAATGGTCGGAAAAATTTTGTGGAATGGGTACACTCGGAGCGCTGTGTCCTCCAGACCAAAGGACTCCTTCAGCATCTCACCAAGGCACAACCTACCCCCCCACCCCACCCCACCGAGGAATGGCTCAGTGATGATGGGCGCGTCCAAACTTGGATTCTGAACTCTATGGATAGTGAACCGTATCGTATGGCCATGTATCATGAAACGGACAAAGCAATGTGGGATGAACTTCACTCCCTATACTCTGGCAAGGACAGTCTGCAACACCTGTTCGACATCTTCACTGACCTCCAGTCTCTTGACCCAGGGGTGGATGGTGACCTGACTTCCTTCGTTGCGCAGTCCAAAACTCTCATTGAAGCATGGATACAACATTAGCCTCCCACGTTGGATCTAGCTGCCCAACGCGCCCAAAAAGAAGTTGGCATAGCCATGAAGATGGCCCGGGTCCCCCCACATCTACACAACGTCCGTGTCAATATCCTCTCGTCCTCAACCCTTTTCTCTCTCTCAGATGTGTGTTCCATGCTCTTAAAAGTGATACCACCTCCTAATGCTCCCGGGACTGTCTCTCCAGCTCTTCTCCAACAATCTCCTGCTCCTCCCCTCGCCTCTCCGCTAGCTCGTGGAGCTCGCACCGGCTCTCGGGGTAGAGGTCGATATAGTAGGCCTCGTCACAAGTGTTCCTACTGTGGTCGGGATTGTCATCTTGAGGCCACTTGCTATCGTAAGCATGGTGTCCCTCCTGCGCACCTTGCTTCTATTGCAACGGATGCTCCTACCACTACTCTTCCTGACATTGGCGCCTTACGCACCTAGTTACAGAATCTTCATGGCTTGCTTAGTCGGTCTTTTGGCACTGTTGCAACCATTTCCAATGAAGGAATATCTAGTTTATCCCATAGTCCAACTTGGATTATGGACTCAAGGGCTACCAATCATATTACTTCGCAAAAGCCTCCTTAGTACTTGGACTCTGCTTGTCCTAAGTTCATCGTTGTGGCCAATGGTGACACCGCCCCTGTTCATGGCTCTGACGACATGCACCTGACTTCATCTCTCTCTCTCTTCGTTCGGTTCTTCATGTTCCGGGCTCTCATTTTAATCTCTTTAATGTCAGTCGTCTTACTCAAGACCTCGATTGCTCTGTAACCTTTTCTTCCATTTGTTGTGCAGGATCGACAGACGTAAAATATCATTAGTATAGGACGATTTTCTAACAGGCTTTACACTCTGGATGTTTCCCCCACCGTTCTCTCTTTCGTTACCTCTATTGATTGACATCGACATCTTGGGCATGCTCCCCTCCCAATTCTGAAGAATGTTCTTCCTGATATGTCCCTCAATGACTTCAACTGTGAATCCTGCATCTTCAGCAAGCAACGTCGCTCTTCTTTTCCTTCTCATTGTACCCTGAGCAATGCTCCTTTTGTTTTAGTTCATTCTGATATTTGGGCCCTTTATAAAACGGCTAGTATTTCTAGTTACCGCTACTTTCTCACTTTTATTGATGATTATTCTCGCATGACTTGGTTGTACTTACTTTGCGACCACTCTGAATTACTTCGTGTGTTCTGTGCCTTTAATGCTGAGATACGTGCTCAGTACTCCAGCACTATTAAAACTCATCGAACCGATAATGGGCGCGAGTATACAAGTCATGCATTTCAAAATCTTTGAACAAGTCATGCATTTCAAAATCTTTGTACTGAGTTTGGTATCATCCACCAAACCTCCTGTTCTTACACACCACAACAGAATGGCGGCGTTGAGCGCATGAACCATCATCTTCTGGACGTTGCTCGTTCACTTATGTTTCAAACGCAGGTACCCAAGCTTTATTGGCATTTTGTGGTGTTTATCGTCTGCTTTCTCATCAATCACATGTCATCTTCCATTCTCAACTTTGCACTCCCTTCAGTCTTCTCTTTCCCTCCACGCCGCCCTTTCCTTCTCGCTCTGATGCTCTAAGGCAACTTACCCCCTACTGACAATGCTCTGCGCCGCTTTGTTAATCCGACCACGGCTTCTACAGCTCACCCCCTAACTAACTATGTTTCTTTACATCGTCTGTCTCCGGTGCTTCAAACTTTTGCGACCTCTTTGTCATTTGTTTCCCCTCCTACTTTTGTGCATGAGGCTCTTCAACATCCAGGGTGGCGGACGGCTATGGATGAGAAAATGGTTGCTCTCTGGGCCAATCACACATAGAATCTTGTCCCTCTTCCTCCTGGCCAGACTTGTGTGAGTTGCAAGTGGGTCTTTACCATCAAACATGCTCCCGATAGGATGGTTGAATGTCTAAAAGCTCACCTTGTAGCCCTTGGTTTTACTCAGCAACACGGACTCGACTACGACGAGACCTTCTCACTTGTTGCAAAGTTAAATATTGTCCGTGTCTTGATCTCTCTGGTTGTTCATCGTCATTGGCAGTTACATCAGTTGGATGTCAAACATGTTTTTCAGAATGGTGATCTCATTGAGACTGTCTACATGCATCAACCTCCTGACTTTGAGACCACGGGGAAGTCACTTGTATGTCACCTCAAGAAATTTCTCTATGGTCTCAAACAGTCTCCTCGGACATGGTTTGACAAGTTCAGTCGGGTTGTTAGTGATGTTGGGTTTACTCGAAGCTCGGTTGATTTTTCTCTATATACCCGTCATCGCCCGACAGGCACCGTGAAAATCTTGGTATATGTTGATGACATTTTGATTACTGGCGGCGATTTAAAAGGCATCCACTTGATCAAGAAGCACTTGACCTCCGTATTCCAGACCAAAGATTTTGGGAATCTTCGATACTTTCTCGGCATCGAGGTAGCTCGTCGTTCCGATGGCCTTGTTCTATCTCAAAGAAAGTATTTCCTTGATCTTCTTCGGGATGTCGACTACTCTGGTTGCAGGCCAGCTGACACACCCATAGATGTCAACCATAAACTTTACAATTATACCTCCGACTCTGATATGCTCCTTCCAAACCCATAGTACTATCGTCGTTTTGTGGGGAAGTTGACATATCTTACAGTTAAAAGACCTGATATATCATTTGTTGCTGGGGTTGTCAGTCGGTTCATGCATGCTCCGCGGACCTCTCACCTCTAGGAAGTTGAGCGCAGGACAAGGGCTCGTATATAAGCCTTCCTTATCTCAATCTCTCATTGTCTATTCTGATACTGACTATGTCGGATCCTTGGATGATCGTCGTTCCACAAGTGGATTTTGCACATACTTTAGTGGGCACCTTATTATCTAGCGATGCAAGAAGTAGTCTGTAGTCACACGCTCATCTGCAGAAGTTGAGTATCGATCAATGGCATTTGGTGTCTCTGAACTTACGTGGTTAGAAAGCCTTCTGGGAGACCTGGGCGTCAAACTCTCCTCTCACGCCACCTTGTTCTGTGATAGTCAAGTTGCTATTCATATTGCCAAAAATCTTGTGTTCCATGAACGTACCAAGCATATTGAGGTCGATTGTCACTTTATTAGGGAAAAAGGTTCAACTAAAGAAATTGGACTTAAGACATGTTCCTGCTGCAGAGCAAATCGCTAATATTCTTACCAAAGCCTTCCCGCGGCCACTATATCTTCAGTTCTTGTCCAAGCTTGGTTTCTACGACTTGTATGTTCCAGCTTGCGGGGAGTGTTAAAGTAACTTGTAAGAAAGGCCCGTATAATTGGGGCCCGTGTAAAGCCTTCTTTGAGATTAGTCTCATACCTTAAGATAGAGTTTATGCTCTCAATCTCTCCTCCAATATATTTGTGCAAATACTTGTATTGTATTCAAGAAAAATCAACGAGAAATAAATAATCTATTTATTTTTTCCTCTCACTTTCGTATTCTTCCACAAAGTTGATAACTTCACAGCGCTTAGTGTGCAACTCAACATGGTCAACAAGAAGCTGGACAACTTGAGTATCGTAGGAGCCAACTTATCCGCCCCTTCAACTTTAATGGCAATCTCATCCGATAATTGCGGAACTACAAGGCACCACACCTTCGAATGCAGCATTGATAACCCCTTTATCTCTTCTCTGTTTGGCCCTAATTAATCTATTTAATATGTAAAAAACAAGCAGCGCGACAACCCCTACTCCAATACATAAAACCCTAGCTGAAGAAATCACCCTAACTTTCATAGAGTCAAGGACAAGGTCAAGGAGGTCAGGGAGGATGAAATGCCAAAAATTACCAAGGGCCACCACCGCAGGAGAGGAAGAGCCACCTCAAAATTGTAATGGAAAAGTTAATGGTTAGGACTGACTCCACCATTCAGAACCAAGATGCTTCAATAAAGAACCTGGAGAATCAAATAAGACAACTCGCTAATTTGGTTGCTGAACGGAAATAAGGCAAACTCACAAGTACTACTAAAACAAATCCAAAGGAGAGACCCCGAGTTGTTGTTGAGCCCGCACCTACTTATCCAGGGAGCACTGTAGTTCAAGGTTTAATAAACAACTCTCCTACAAATGCTATGTGCGACATTGGCGCCTCCCTAAATCTTATTTCCATTAATGATGCGAAAAAGTTTCAAATAGGAGAGTTGGTGTGTAGGTGTTCCTATTAAATTAGCAAATGGTGATACAATCAGTACCGAGGGGGAGTGAAGAATGTTGACATTCGGTTAGGAGAGGACGTCTATAAGATGGACTTTCACGTGATAGGCCCTGCGAAAAACACCACATTACCTATCTTGGGGGCCCCTTTCTTGAGTTCCAACGAAACCACTCTTCACCCCTCTAGTGGTTGTATTACCATCCCTGAATTGAATAAGTCACTTTCTCCTGAGTTAGTTGAAGCTGAAATATTATCTCCAGACACCACTTGCATAGTGCCTCTAATGATTTAATAAGTGTGCACGAATTGAGGTGGGTTGCTTAAGAAGATAAAGGAAAAGTAGAAGAGGTACTAAGATGGCAATCACCGGGTGTAGAGCATTTTTGAAAATCTAAGCAGAGATGGATCTGGGCAACCCAAGCAGCTTAGTTAAAGATGGAGGGAGCACGTGGTGGAGGGGTTAATCACCCTTCCAACCCATCCACTAGTTCGGCTCTCGGACATGTTGGAACATGCGTTCTGCATCTCTTGGTTTGAGAATAACAAATACCGTTATGCATTTGATCTAGTCTTTTGTGTGTTTATAGTGTGCAGGTCGTACAGGTACAAGCATGCAGTGAACGAGAATATAAGACGGACGATGAAATTCAATCTTTCTGAGCTACCGCCGGCGTTAGCGATACCGCCGGACATTAGCTCCTTTATATCGACTAGACTGCTTTTGTCGACTAGAAGGTGTATCGACTAGAAGGCGTATCGACTAGACTGTTTTTGTCAACTAGAAGGCATATCAACTAGACAGAGCTACCGTCGGCGTTAGCTATACCGACGGGCGCTAGCTCCTTTAGTATTTGTCGACTGCAGACAAGGCCCAGTGGATGTCGACTGGAAGGCGTATCGACCAGACCAGCCATATGACTACCGCCTCGCGTTACTGGTAACGGGTCGCGCTACCTCGAAGTAGAAGGACTGCTGGCAAGATGTTTTGAATGCAAAACTGGCGGGAACAAGGAGGCAAAAATGGAAAGAACCTAGCGCGGCGCGATAGGTGTTGCCTAAAATAAAGAATGCCAAAAATGAAGATGTCTTATCTACGTCGATCGGTGTATCTATGGTTTCCTAATAGAGTATAAAGCGGCGGCAGCTTGCCGCCGGCGGTAGCTTAATTCAACGCCATATAAAAGCGTGTTTCTTTATTTTTGAAAATACACACAAGAATAGGGTTTCCACGCCGCTTCTGGAGCAAGGAGCCACCGTCCAAGGAGAAAGAAAGAGAAAACTTCCACCCTCTCAAGCAAGGAAGAAGCTCTTCGTAGAGCGCGAACGAGAACGTGAATCCGAAGACGATCGAGCACACAAGGAACGACAATCAAAAGCGCCGACCGCTCACCGCCTCCGGAGACAATATTTGAGGGAGCAAGCTTTTCTTTCTAGATCTATTATTTCATCTTTGTATTCTATTGTCTTCAATTGTATTGTTTCGTGTGACGTGAAGAGAAATCATCTGGGGAGGATGTCGGATTCTGGGAGGAGTTCGTGAGAAATCGTCCGGGGAGGACGTCGAATTCTGGGGAGGATTTCGTTGGAAAATAGTCCGTGAAGGGCGTCTAGACTGAGAAGGTCTAGCAAGGGCTCGAAGACTTTTGGGGGGAGAAGTGAGGGAGTCAACCGGTCCTCGGGGGGAGGGTCGGTATAGAAAACCCAAGATCATATTATTCATCGCTTTCAATCTCCGGCATCATCGAGTTCACAATTTTGTAATAAATTAGTTTGTGAAATAAAATCATGTTTTACTTGTCTTATTATCTTGAGTTTATTCGTATGCCATAAAATGTTTAAATAATATTTTCTTAAAGCCATAACGCAAAATATATTGTAAGGTTCCGTTTGTGTGGAATAAACTCTTAGAATTCAATCTCTGTAAGTTAACGCAAGACGGTAGCACTTACCGCCGGCGGTAGTGAAGAAAGATTGAATCCTAACATTTTCTAAAAGGAATCTTCAGTATAACCTTTTCTAAAATATTAAAGTAAAGTTTTCTATAAAATATTCCAAAACTTTTTTAATTAACAAGAATATTTTTATATAGAATTAAATTCTTAAAAACCTTTATTCATCCCCCCCCCCCCCCCCCCCCCCTCTAAGGGCGACAGTAGACCCAACATGACCTTCATCATTTCTTTCTGAACTATATCACAAGTCAGTATATGGTTGATTATTTTAATAAACCTGTATAATTAGTAACTTTAGGATTTTGTGTACTACGTTTTAATTTTGCATCTTGAACTAATTTAGTAACTTTAGGATTTTGTGTACTATGTTTAATATATGTACTTGGTCCAGCTCAAGGACGTTAAACAAAGCGTTTTTTGGGAGGCAACCCAAGTTTATTTTTGTGCTCATCTTCTGTTATGTTTGTTGTTTCTTTTTTGTGTTATGTTTCAATTACAGGTGTTGAATCAAGCGCATTATTTAGTAGCATGGGCATGCACATTTGAGACAAAAGTTGTGGATGAAGCATTGGAAATGGGTAAATTCGCTCTTTTCTCTCCCTCCTATTCTGAATTTATATCGCATTAGGGTCAATGCTTACTATAAGTTTGGGGAGGGAATAGGTTTAGGAATTATTGTTATTGATCGGTTATATACAAAGCTCAAAATTTTGAGAATTCAATTGTTATCCCAATTATTTTTCGATTGCATCGTCTTCAAGTTTGAAGGGGAGCCTTGGCGCACCGATTGAGGTGTTGTCGTGTGACCATGAGGTCACGGTTTTGAGTCCTGGAAGCAGCCTCTTGCAAAAATGCAGGGTGAGGTTTGCCTATATTTCACCCTTGTGGTGGGACCCTTCCCCGGACGCTCGCTGCGCGGGGATGCTTTGTGCACTGGGCTAGCCCTTTTTTTTTGCTTCGTCTTCAAGTTTCACTTGCTCATTCCTTATGATAATTTTTTAAGTTTTTAGAAGATGTTATTGTTGGAAACAGTGCCCAACAATGTTCGTGATTTGAAGATGTGCTCAGGTCAATGATAAAAGCACTATGTATTTGATGTTATATCTTATGTATGAATGCAGTGTACAGACATAATGTTCAGTACTTCTCATATATCTCTAAGTCTAAAATCATTGAGAAGGATTGGACATATCCTTGAGAAAGGATTGGACATATCCTTAAGAAAGGATTGGACATACTGTTGAGAAAGGATTGGGCATATCGTAGAAACAGTATGAACTTATCGTTGAAACAGTATGAATATATCGTGGAATAAGTACAATTATCGTCGTGAAGGAACTATGTCGTCCTGAAGGCTGTCAGATATCGTGGAAACAGAGAATGCAGCTGAGAAGTTCCATTTCGTCAAAAGGATCACGACGATATCGACGAGAAGACCTTATTTCGTCGTAACTGAACATGTCGCTGAGACGGGAAGTTCTGTCGTCGAGATAGTGTTCACATCGTCGAGATACCTATTCGAGGGGAAGATCTCAGAAGACTTGAAGAGTTGTCTAAGTACAAGCTGGATCGCTGAGACGGTAAGTTCTATTGTCGAGATAGTGTTCATATCGTCGAGACAAACAGAGATTTTTCGAAACACGATGTCTGCATTTAATGTCGCCGTCTAAGGGTCCAATCAGTGGATGTTGTTTAGAAATGGGCTTCTGACATTTAAGTGACCTCGGATAAATCGTTAGACATTCTTGTCATATATAAGGATAATAGGTTTGCCCTAAAAATGACAGAACTCAGAGAGAGAAAAAGGATCAATCGAATCTGAACAGTGTAACAGGTTTTAGAAGAAGGAACATATTTGAGAACATTGCTCACAGTTCTCCAAGGTTCAGTCAGGCATCATCGACTGATAAGCTTGTTCCAGATTGAAGAAACGGATCAAAGAGAACTTTCTGTGCATCAGTGAATAGTTCTTCAAGGCTTTCTCTTCAGATCCAGAGGCCGTCAGCTTCAGGCCTCAGAAGACTCTTTAGGATATTTTGATTCCTTATTCTGTGAAGTGTTCTTCTGTATTGTAAACGTTTTCATTCACTGTAGAACTCCTTTGAGTCTGAGTTGTAGGGTTCTGTGAGAACCTGAGGTAGGATTTATTGTAGATCTGAGTTGTAGGGTTCCAGGAACTTGAGGTAGGATCTTGAGAGGATCTGAGTTGTAGGGTCTGTTGTGCCTGAGCTGTAGGATCTGTGGAGGAGACCCTGAGTTTTTTGTGTAGTTTGCTGACTCTAGCACATTGATAGATAGGCGCAGAGGGACAGTGAAGCATTCAAGACACATTGTCTTGGAGAATCACTATAAATCTAGTGTCTCTGTATGTTGTGCTCTGTGGCTGTGATCGTTGCTGTGATTTACTTTATTTGCTTTTAGGTTTAAATTTCAAAAGAGTCACATCACCTATCCCCCCCCCTAGGTGATAGTTTCATAAACAGCAGTTATCAAATAGTAGTAAATCCTCATTCTCACATTTTTTATTGAAATTTTGCTAAGTCGTGTTAAATCAATATGGCAACATATACCCTTTTATTATGCAAGATATGTAATTCCCTTGTTTATTCCATGCATGATAATGAGTTTTATAGATTTGTGTAGTAGTGTGTTAATTCTTTGTAGAGAAAGCTTCTTAATTAATTATAAATAGCTTGTTTAACTTAATAACTAGAACTTGCCCCTATGCGACTTTCGAAGCATTTGCATAGATTTTCTGTGTTTAGAAAATGATGTAGACCTTCTTTTGGTCAGTTTGAGTCATTCCGCCATTGTATGTTAAATTTACCATTGTATACACAAGTTGAGCTTGCACCCATCTCCTTTGGTTTACCACCACTTTCACATCACCAAAGCCATATAGCCTCCCTATATTCACACTTAAAATGTTGAGCTTCATATGTTGTGTATTGTGAAGTTGGGAATTGTTTGTGTTGTGAAGTGAAGACAAAAATTATGAAAAAAATGAGAGGATAAAATTCATCAGCAAACATCCATCGCTTAAGTGTGAATTAAGCCTTCATGTTAATCTTTGATCACCTCACCTTAAGCCTAAGCCTCACATTTCGTCTCACTATAAGTCCTATTGATTCTAAACATGTTCGTATATAGTTTGAACTCTTCTATCCTCAGGGTGAGAGTGGCTTGCTAGGGGCGAGCAAACATTCAAGTTTGAGAGTATTTGATAAGTAAAATTTATATAGAGATTTGCATTGCCATTTGCTCGTTTTCCATCGTCTATTATCCCTAAACCTAGTTAAATTGTAAAGTTTATTGCATTTTCGTGCATAGTGCTAATATAGGGAGTCTTTGGATGCACATAGCAGTTTCCAGGTTGTGTGGAAACGTTGGGGAAGTTCTTCAAGTTTCTACAATGAGCGCCGACCGTGCATGAGCAACTCATTAAAATGCCAATAATCCAGAGTTTAGGAATATGCCTGTAGGTTGGCACACTGGCAGATGCCTGCATAAATCTTGAAATTCGGCACGACCGTGCTCATCCTCTGCACATGATCGTGCCTGAACAAAATAAAATTCAGGCTGAAACCTGCAGTTTTGGAATTTGCCCGTGCACCTCCTTCACGCAAAATCGTGCATGGGCGAACAGGCGGGAAGGCTGGGTTGGTATGCGAATAGCGGCACGATCGTACCTAAGCTGGGCACGATCATGACTTATCCTCTGACACACCACAGCCTTCACTTTCGGCGCCGCTAACTTTATCGAAGCTACTAGAGAATCCAAGGACGAAGACGTGGAAGTGGGAGCTCTTAAAGAGAAGACGGGTAAACTATGAGCTTGGTGGCAGCATCATCTATTACCTCCAATGCACCCGAGGGCTGAAGAAAAGGCCAGATTGACGACCCACGTCTCTTTTCACCAAACTCGAGGAGAAGTCACTCTTCTCCCTCCATAGCTTTGTTCTCCTCTCACCCAAAACTCTGATAAAAGAGATTTTTCATATTTGTATGGGTGTATAATGCTTATGATCATATTGTAAGAATTAAATCATTTCTTTTTCATGTCTTTAAGCTAATGAATATGATTTTGATTGGCTTTGCTTGTGATTTGGAATGGTTGTGATGGATGCTTCTCTTTTCCTCTTTTGATTTCTGAAATTATTTTCATAAACGCACACAAATGATTTCCGTTAAGCTTAAATAGTTATAGACGTTGGAGTTGTAGGATACTACCGATCTGTATTACCTGTGGATACGACAATCTTACTTATTCTCTTTATTACTTCGATCGATACATTGTCGTAGCATCTCCTATGGGATTTGCAACCGTATGTGAGAGCAGTCAGAACTCAAGGGCAATTTTATCTAGAAAATATCATCTACGAAACCAGGAGAAAATTAAGGGGGTTGAAACACAAGGGAAACATTGGCACCTATGTGAAGGAATTTACCATCCAATCAATTCAAATCTCTAATATGGCGGAAGAGGACCTTCTACTTTGAGGATGGCTTGCAACATTAGGCCAAACAAGAGCTTCAGTGGCACGACATCAGAACGATAGATGAGGCAATCGTGGATGCTGAGTCACTTACATAGGTCCGACAACATCCTAAGGCTCCAAAGCATAAGATGGTCAAACCTGCTAAAGGTGGGGGAGACAAGTGGGACTTCCACAAGCCTGCTCCAAAGGTCGGGGATCAACGAACAAACCACGATGGGAAGAAAAGCACCTTCGTGCCCAAGGGAGGTTGCTTTGCGTGCAATGGGCCACACGCCATGAGAAACTACCCAAAGTTGGGGACACTTTCAGCAATCGTAGAAGAGAATGAGGCGGCACTTCAAAAAGGACAACACATGCATTTTTTGTGACTACCAAGTGCTTTAAATGTCAAACCACAACCAACTGTAACGACTTGCAATAGTTTGATGCTTGTGGAAGCGGAAATCAATAGAAGGCTACTAAAGCCTTAGTCGACACGGGGGGCGACACTTAACTTCATCACTGAGGTGGAGGCTCAGATGTTGGGCCTAAAGGTGGGGAAGGGTGAAGGCTCCTTCAAAACGGTGAACAGGAAGGTGAGACCACTTTGCGGGGCGACGCGAGCACAAAGTTTTGTTTAGGGACTCGGAAGGGCCAATTTAACTTTTCATTGGCACCATGGATGATTTTAGCATGATACTTGCCATGGACTTCTTCAGAATTGTGAGTTCCATAGTCCTTCCAAACAGTCGTTCGATGTGCATTTTGGAGGAAGGATCCACGTGCATGATGCATGTGACGGAAGGGCTATCGTGATCGTCTAGTAACAGCGCCATGAAGCAGATATCAGCAATGCAGTTAGCGAAGGGCTTAAGAAAGGTGAGCCAACTTATTTGGCTACCTTGAAAGAGGTGGCATCGAGTAAAGCAGAGGAGGTGCCTCTGATCATTGCAAAGTCTTAGAGGCGAACCCAGACATGATGTTTACATAATTTCCACAGAAGTTACCGCTTTGAAGGGAGGTGGATCACCGGATCGAGTTTGAGCTTGGAGTAAAACCACCATTGATGGGGTTGTATAGGATGGGTCTGCCGGAGTTGGAAGAACTTCGTAAACATTTCAAAGAGTTGTTAGATACTGGGAGGATCAGGTCTTCAAAAGCACCGTTCGGGGAACCAGTGCTATTCCAGAAGAAACATGATGGTTCGTTACAGATGTGTGTAAACTATCGCGCACTGAATAAGGTAAACATCAAGAACAAATACTCAATTATTTGATTGTTGATCTATTCAACAAGCTTGGGAAAGGAAAGGTCTATACAAAAATGGACCTTCAAACGGGGTACCAGGATTGTGGAGGGAGACGAACCAAAGACGACATTTGTGACCTGATATGGCACATATGAATGGTTGGTTATGCCGTTCGGACTGACCAACGCACCGGCAAAATTCTGCACACTGATGAACAAGATATTACACATATACCTGAATCAGTTCATTGTGGTGTACTTAGATGACATTGTAGAGTACAACGACAACTTGAAAGATCATATAAGGCATCATTGCCTTAAATATGAGGTGTTGTCACAGAATGAACTATATGTCAAGCGATCGAAGTGCACATTCGCGCAGGAGGAAGTGCACTTCATAGGGCACATCAAGCATGGTAATCTTCGGATGTATGGCAACGGTGCCCGTCATCATGGAGTGGGAGCATCCAATTATGGTTACAGAGATGAGTTCCTTGCAAATTGCGAAGAACAACCCCACTAAAGGACTTCCTAAAGAAGGACAAGGCTTAATGTTGGTCAAAGAAGGCCAACAAGCCTTCGAAGAATTGAAAACAATAATGAGCATGAAGTTAATGTTATCATTGCCTGATTTTGGCAAAATGTTCAAGTTGCAGACGGATGCATCAGACTTGGTCATTGGTGGAGTTCTTATGCAAGAAGACCGCCCGGTAGTTTTCGAGAGCTTATTGCAATGTCTGTCGTAGAGGGAGAGCTACTCGACAACATTCAACATAAGTTGATGGAGGACCCAATAGCTAAAGAGTTGATGACGCTTGCCAAGGACGGACGAGAGAGGTAATTTTGGGTGGAGGAGAATCTCCTCTACACCAAAGGATAGAAGATTTATATCCCAAAGTGGGGAAACCTACAAAGGGAGCTAGTACAGGAGTGTCATGACACTCGATGGACTGTACATCAAGGACAGAAACAAACAATGGCATTATTGGAGATCATCTACTTCTGGCCTAAAATGAAGGATAGTGTGGAAACCTATGTGAAGACTTGTCTTGTGTGTCAGCAAGACAAGGTGGAGCACAGACAATCCGTTGATCTGTTGGAATTGTTACCAATCCGGGAAGTCCTAAGGGATTCAGTGACGATGGGCCTCATTAGTGCACTACCAAACTCCAAAAGATTTGGATCTTTCATAGTGGTGGTCGACAGATTAATAAAATACGAAACTTTTATCTTATGTTTAAAGGCATGTTCAGTGGAAGAAGAAGAAGCAAGAGGCTACTTCAAAAATGTGGTAAAATACTGAGGACCATGATTTATTGTGAATGATAAAGACGCGCGTTTCACGGGGATGTTATGGACTGAGTTGTTGAGGATGTTGGGCACCAAGTTGAGATTCTCTACTAGTTTTCATCGGTTTTCATCCACAAACCGATGGATAAACAGAACATGTGAATGGTGTATTGGAATGCTATCTTCGACACTTTGTCGGAGCCATTTAACAAAATTGCGCAAAATGGATGGACATCGCACAGTTCCCCTTTAATTTCAACAAAGCAAGTCCACGGGGAAGAGTCCATTTAAGTTAGAACTAGATGATAACCACTTACTCCTAAATTAGTGGCAATATTTATGACGGAAGAAGCCCTAAAGCGTTACAAATGCCCAAATCATGGGAGGAAAATAATGATATGGCTAGAACCTGCTTAGAAAAAGCAAGAAAGCGAATGAAGAAGTGGGAAGACGTCAATCGAAGGCCGCAAGAGTATAAGCGATGGTTAAACTTCTATCACAACAATTCAAGGTCTTGCGAGGTCTGTTGTGAAGGTACGAAGGGTCGTTCAAAGTAGTTGCTAAGGTAGGTAAGTTTCTTATAACCTTTGTTTGCCTAGCACATTGAAAATCCATTCAGTATTTCATGCAAGTATGTTGAAGTCATACCATGAAGATGCAGAGGATGTTATAAGGGGAGTGTCACAACGGGCAACACCTGTAGTGACTAAACGTTTTGACAATGAGGTGAAAGAAGTATGTGCAACAAGGATAGTGCGACGATGCGGTGTTCCACCAAGCACGCAATATTCGATCAAGTGGAAAGGCTTGCCAGAGTCAGAGGCAACATGGGAGACGCAAGAAGACTTGTGGTAGTTCAAAGACTTCGTCCAACAGTTTGAATTCTCTCTCTTTTCTTGCACTTGTGCTCTTGTGACTTTGGTTTTGTTAGCATTTCTGTTCTTCAACACCGAGGTGTTACTGTGAAGCTGACTTAGCTACTATGAAAGGCGTAGAAAGGAGATAAGACCACATGCAAAGCTGTCAAGAGGATAGGTGTGTGACCTCCCGCTCTCGCTCCTCGAATAGCTAGGAGACCTTGCGGTGAATCTCCTCCACCACCTT
This sequence comes from Dactylorhiza incarnata, assembly GCA_033032865.1. Lineage (NCBI taxonomy): Eukaryota > Viridiplantae > Streptophyta > Magnoliopsida > Asparagales > Orchidaceae > Dactylorhiza > Dactylorhiza incarnata. Next base: position 8,471,613 of record JAWHQI010000090.1, on the reverse strand, counting down.
AGGTGAGGATTGACCCTCATCCACAGAGGCAGAATGAACTCGCAGCGGGTGGTCCAAGGCCCAAAGTTATGATCCAGCCCCGCCTCCACCGCACTCAGCCATAGCTTGACATAGTGAAGCTCAGGAAGATGATTGACGACATGGTCCATCTTTCGGTTGAACTCCTCCTAGTAGAACGCCAGCGCAACATTCTAACCAAGCGAGATAGCAGTCCTGACTCCACAACTCGCACATCCTTTCTTCCGGGTTGGTGAATAGCTAGTTCAAGGATCCCAGAAGGGAATCTAGAGTTCTCACCGATGCTGAGTTCAGCGTCCTTGGTTCGACCACCATCTGAAGAGGAGGGGAGGCTCGATGAATTGGGGAGGAGAATCAATATGAGTGTTAAACAACAAACCCAATGAAGAAAGTCCCGCCAAATAATGAGAGGATTTCCAAGTATTCTGAAGCTCTTTCAGAGCCTCCTTTCGTGGTTCTTCAGATGCATTACGAACTCAAGGACAATGCGTCTTCCTCATTGATCACCATGACTTGTCCTATCGCTTCGGAGATTTTGAGATAATCCCCTCTGAGTTTTGAGTAGGGGGCTTTCACCACCAGGGCTTTCCTTCAGTTAGTTGATTGACTCCTCTTCTTGCAGTTGAGTGACTTTCTTCTCCAACGCAGTTGATTCCTAGCGTCCCATTCGCCACCTTGTTCGCCTGTCGGTTTCTTCCCCTTCGTTTCCTTGCTATGACTACGAGGTAGAGGTCAAGGGTGGCCTAGCGGCTCACCCCCCTTGGGGCCTTCGCCTTACGACTCCTTTTAGCCACTCGGCAATGGGGCACCATAGTTGCAGTCCCCCCTCTACGAAAGAAATGATCGAAAAATGCTTCACAAAAACATAGGGGCAAACGGAATCGACCTTTATATACCCTAAACCCGTGGGGAATACATCGAAGACTTCGAAAACTAAAGCAGGCCCCTTCTTCAACTATTCGACCTGCTCCTCGATAATCTTTTTCTGACGCCGCAGTAAGACTGAAATGTCCTGACAACATTTCCCGGAATTTCTTTCGTCATTGTTTACTACGAACACTACAGAAATTTGAGGTAGTGGATAGACGAGTCTGAGCCTGCACAAGGGAGTGTCCTACAACAAAAGGAAGAAGAGGCAATCGGGGATCGCACCGGGTCAATCTCGCATCATAACAGGTATGATCTCTTTTTTGGAATTATGATAGAAACTTTCTATCAATTCTAGGATTGAGTCCTACCTCGACCGAAGGAATGAGTGAGAAGGAATATTTTGAACCCCAACTCCCAAGAAAGGAGAGAGAGCTCTAAATGATTCCACCGGTAATAAAGATGCTTAGGGATACCGGGAAATGCCTAGAAGTGCTCTCCAGTTGAAGACAGGCAAGGAAGGTCTAAAGCATTCGACCAAGGGCTAGTAATGCATATTGGTTGGGACACTTGTAGTTGAAAGGGATCCGAGGAGCTGTAGAAGATCGAAAGAAAGCTCCTTGATCGGCCTCTCAACCGGGACTCCAAGCAGACCTCGACTAAGCCGCATGCGGCAATCCAACCCTTTGAGTTGGGCTACGGAACATTGATCAAAGGAGCTTCTCTCCTATAGTTGCTTGTGAGATAGACTTGCCTGTCTGATCATCATCTTTGAGACCAATCGCGTAATCTTTTTCTATGTTTCTTCTACACCACATTTTTCTCTGCTCTGTTCTGTGTATCCGTGCAAGCTAAAGAGAGAGCTTTGCGCCATCAGTCAGTCCCTTCCCTCTCTCCTGGCCGGCCTATTCATGTCCAGGAACCATTCTGAGTGGAAATAGGACGTGTGGTAGTATGCTACTGGAATCTAATTATCTATGCGGCTGACAGTAGTACTTAGCTAGCTGACTCTATATTTGGATTCCAAGCATAGAAGAACGATAAGGTGGGCTACATAGGGGTGAGAAACGCTTTCTCTCCTTTTTTTTTGATGGAGCATCCTGTTGTAAGGACCTACATGTTGGATGGCAATTGTAACAAAAATATGGCAAGAAGAATGGAAAAGAAACATCGGCGAGTATCATACCGGAAGGACTTAGCAAGTGATCTCCCTGCATGCAATGGGGACTCACATGGATCCACGACGCTATTAGAACATAAGCTTTACAAAAAATCCATACACAAGAAAGCATATATTGATCAGAAGAAACTATCAATTGAGGAAAAGTTAGAAGGGGCAGTGAAATCAACTACCCCGTACCAGAAAGAGCGAGAGGCATGGTGACCCTCGGTTGTGGGTGGACGAGCGGGATCTCACTCGTGGTCCCTCGTGAAGTAACATCATGAATATTCCTGCAAACCTCGTGCTCTCCAGGACCTTCTCGACCTCCATGAGCGGTGGGTGTCACTAGAGGCAAAAGAAGGGTCAAAACTAACTTCCCCCGGGGATACTTCCTGCGGCGCATGGTGGTCCTCTTTATGCCCCCCTCCTCGAGCATTGATATGGACATCTGATCTTCCAGAACGGTTGTTTCCCTCCAATGAATCTTCCTCAAATTGTGGGCGCTTGGGCTTACTGCACAAGCTGCTTTCGTGGCGGCTTCCGCTTGGAAGGCCTATCCCTATTTAAGAGAACCCCCTTGTGGATGGTAGACACGAGGGACAATGTATGGAAAAAGCTCCTGTGACGCCCCTGAAGATCGGGAGGTAACTCGGAAGACATAGTGGATAGGTCTCACAAATAATCGAAGAACTCATAGCAAATGACAAACCAAGCATCGAAAGCAAAAAAAACATTTATAGAATAGGCTAAGTGCAGCCTGGGGTACCGAGGGCAAGAGGTGTTTTTTACAACTCTCGCAGGAACTGGGAGAAAGTGTGGTCGAGCATGCAACGATTTTGTCAAGTACTCAAGGATTGAAAGAGGAACATCATGGTTGAAGACTGGTTAGGTTTTACCCGAGGTCTCGCATGACTCAAAGAGAGATCTTCCCCGATCCCGAGGGGTCTTGCACAATACCCTAAGGGTGCGTTCGTTTGGTAGGTTTTGATTGACAGGAATTGATTTTGGCCGAATATCTACGGCGCAGAGGTTTTGGAATTGGGCCAAAACCAATTCATGTGTTCGTTTGCAGGAAGGTTTTCAACCACAGGAATTGAATCTACAAATATTTCTGTTCGGTTGCAGGATGGAATTCAAGACAGGAATTCAAGAACAAAAATGTCAATAAATCAGTTTCAATAAATCTTTTACTGTTCTACATCAATTTTCTTCCATTTCACTCTAAATAAAAAAGTAATGGCAAATTGAGCATCAGGAAAAAAAACAGGCAAACCAACAACAACATAAATTTTGATCTTCAGCTTAATCAATTTTTCCCTTTGGGTCAGGAAAAAGAAGAAAATTCATAGGAAAAAGAAGTAAAAGTGAGCATTAGGAAAAAGAAAAGAAATTGTATCGAATTAGCAAAAATATTTTTCCAGAGAATGAATAGATTAATCTACGCCGGAAGGAATAGGGCAAAAATTTAACAAAAATGGACATTTCATTCATTCACCATAACCGAAGGGGCTATTCCGCTCATCTTCCTCACACACTTCTACTAATCCCATCACAGGAAATTGTGCGCCTTCAGAACGTGCAGGGATCGAGTGTGAAGGAAGAGATGATACGTCCTAGCAAGCGTCGATCTTCCTCGCAAGCATCGATCTTCCCCGGCGATGATGAAGAAGGGTTCTCGACGGGAGGTAGCCGGAGAGGAGATGGGTGAAGTCGCCGGAGAGAAGCTAGACGTTCGTCGGAGAGGGGGAGGTGAGAAGACGCATCTCGCGAAATGTGTTCCGTCGAGCGCTACCCAAAACCGACCAAAAGTGGTAGGTTTTGAAGATAGGTCATTTTCTTAATTCTCAAAACCTATGGGTCTTGGGTTGAAAACCAATTTCATCGAAAAAAGGGTCAAACGAACATCGGAATTGGAATTGTGATGCCCAATTCCAATTCCGTTGAACCAATTCTTGCCAAACGAATGCACCCTAAGGGGATTTAGAGAACATCACAGAACTCGACAACATGTTGGTCTTAAAGGTCGCGACAGCGATTTTTCGCACAAGTTCCTCAAGAGTAGCTCCCAATTTTGAGCTACCCGCAGAAACGCAGAGTTACCCGACGGCTACACGTCGGGAAAGCTCTCCAAGTCCTATAAAAATGTCATCATTCTCATAAGGGGAACAGATCTTTTTGGGCACTCTTCACTGAAGAGCGAATTCCGAGTAGCCAGAGTCCTGTCTAGAACTCGCACGCCAACCTGTCCCCCTCGCCCCAATCCTTGGAAGGGAAGTTCCTATACACTCCTAGATTAGGGTGGAGCCTCCGTTCAATAATCATTTTGCCCCATCAACGAATGGATCTCTTTCATTCTCACTCTCTCTCACTCTCATTCGTGCACCTAGGGGCCCCTCCTCTTTTCCACCTTCCGTTGCGATGGAGTAGTTAATGACCATCCATGTCCGAACAAATCCTCAGCTTGGCCAGAACGCAGATCACTACCTCAACACTATGCATATCAACCTCTGCAAAAAATATACAATTGGTCTTTCTTCGACCGAACTTACCTTAGAGAGACTCAAGTAGGGAGATGTTTCCAAATACCAAAATGATGGAAGCATGTTAAATGAGAATGCTATGCGTAATAAAAACACAACTTACTAGGGGGCTTCGATTGAATTTTACTTTAAACTCCCAGTAATGAAAGTGACGACTAAGAATTACAAACTCAAAAATGAGATATAGATAAATTGTCTTGCAAAAAATCACTAACAATCAAAGCTTTAGTTCTTATGACTCAGAGAAGAAAATAACAACCTATGGGAAAAGATGATACCAAGCCAATTTGATTTCATAATGGGATAACTAGAGTTAAAAATAGAAGGGCAATTATTTGGAGGTGTCACCCTCTCATGAGTCGGTTGCACTTGCGCAGTCATTTGTCGTTTGTCACGTTCTCCTTCTTTGGAAGTCCATTATCAAGAGATGTACACTCGAACTTTAGGAAGCTTGTCATCACGAGAGTAGAGAACACAAAAAAGGCAAGAACAACAATGTTAAACTCATATATTGTTCATCTATCAAAGATAAGACGTTTAAAACTCGACACATAATAGATTTTGAGAGCCAAAGAGAATGGGGAAAGAAGATGAACAGTTTTTGAAGTGTTAAAAGTGGGGGGCTGCCATATGAGTGAGTTCATAGGTTTGGTTAGGCTAGCTCAATAGGTGGGCTTGGTTACTTATTATAAGGAAATGATAATTTGATTAGATGTTTTTCCTACATTCATATTGTAAATATTTGTTTGCATATTTTTATGCGATTTAACGTCTCTTTGAAATTATCAGTGAAATTTCATGGAATTATTTTCTTCAACAACGCATAATTTTGCAAAGGCATCGGAACAACCCAGCACATAAACTCAAAATGATAGTTTTAATTAGGTAAACTTTTTCTGCCCGGGATAATCACAAGGGTGGTCATTTTCTACCTAATCACATTATAATTGGGAGAACATAACAATCGACAGAGATTAAAATGATCGTGCAAGTTTGTTTGTGTTCGCTCGCAATCAAAACAAGGTTTTCATGAGAGGACACATGATCACTTGGACATATCAAGGACACCAGTCCAAAATTTTGGCTTCATAGAGGGCTTACTTGATGAAGTTTTAGAACTCTTGCACCATTGGAAAGTAGACGCAAAGTATTAATCACATGACAAATACTAAAGCTCGTGACATGTTTATATTATCTCCAACCACAATTTTGAAGGTTTTGTGGAGATCGCCAAGGCCTAGAGTTTTTGACTCGCTAGTGAGAAACAAGACCATGACAATGTCGCTATCCTTGAAAGGCTTCAACTGTATTATTGAGATGTTGGAAAAGACAATTGTAAATGGGTGAATGATGATGAATGATTTCAATGGTGTACTTTGTTCCATGGAGAAAGATTTCTTTATAGAAGATGATCATAGAGAATCACCTAGCTTTTTACTGATTTAATTTTTTTTGCTAATTTATCGATGGGCATGAGCAGGACAAAGACGGAGTATATAGAGCTTAAATTTAGTAGTGCAATAAGGTCGATGACTCCGTCATTAAATTGGGTGACCAAGATATTTCCCACAGTGAGTGCTTTAAATATCTGGGGTCGATAATTCAAAAAGATGGAGGTGTAGATAAAGATGTGATACATAGAATCCAAGCAGGTTGGTTGAAGTGGAGAGGCGCATCTGGGATCTTTTGTGATCGTAAAGTACCATTAAAACTTAAAGGCAAGTTTTACCGTACTAGAATTAGGCCAGCAATGCTCTACGATTCTGAGTGTTGGGCAGTGAATGGTGTACATGAGCAAAAAATGGGAGTTGCGGAGATGAGAATGCTTAGGTGGATATGTGGTCACACGACAACAACAACAACAACAACAACAGAACCCATATAGTCCCCAATCATTGGGGGTATGGGCGGGGGAAGATTGGAAACAGACCTAACCTTTGGCACTATGCACAAAGTGGCTTCTCTCAGAGGAGAAAGACCTAACCTTTGACAATAAATGCACAAAGTGGCTGCTCACAGAGTACCACTGAAATAGTGGCCCCCTATACCGCTGCGTTTGCTGCGGAATCATGCCCTCAAATCAAAGCCAAAGACATCAGAGAGGGCAAACCCAAGAATCCATTTTGATTTATGTGCACATAACCATGCTTCCTTCATTCAGCATCCAGAGCATATGTGGTCATACGAGACTGGATAAAATTAGGAATGAATGTATCAGGGATAAGACAGGAGTGGCGCCAATTGTAGAGAAGATGTGAGAAGCTCGTTTAAGATGGTTCGGACATGTACATAGGAGACCATTAGAGGCACTTGTTAGGCATTGTGAGAGTTTACTCATTAGACATGTTAAGCGGGGGAGGGGTAGACCAAAAAAGACTTGGAATGAAACTATAAGGAAAGATATGATGTACTTAGGCATTACTGAGGCTATGATTAAAGATAGGGCGCAATGATGACAAAGGATCCATATAGTTGACCCCACTATGGTGGGATAAAGGCTTGAGTGTTGTTGTTGTTGTTATCGATGGGCATGAGATGATCCAAAGAGTACATGAGATGATCAAGAAATCAAAGACAAGAAAATATCACATCCAAAGAGGAATAATTTTTTCAATCAAAATAGTATTTATCATTAACCTATCTCAATGCCTATAATAGCCTATAGAATTGATTAAATGAAGTCAGGTTGCTACTAATATGATCACATTATGATGGTGAATCTGTAGCTGGGTATACCGTTTGAGGAGGCAAGAAATATGCCTGAGATCTAGGGATTTTTTATATATTGGATGATGGCGATAGAATCTACTTTGACTGGCTGAAGCTAATAACGACAAATTGCATCAGCAGTTGTGAAATCACAATATATGATATCACGTGATATGAAGTCATTTAAGCCTAGTTTGGCATGACAACAACATAATGCCGTTTCAGACCGCCAAAATGGAAAGTATCAGCTAAGGGCGCGGAACACGCCAAGAGAACGTTGCTCAGTCAAATGTCGTCCATGCCTTATAGCATTTGTATCTAAACTAAAACCTTGAATATGAAGTTTTTTTACCCCAAAGTTGAGCCAAGGTAGACTAAACCTAATCGGAAAAAAAAAACCACCCTCATAAGAAATTATTGATATAATAAACAAAAAACCTCTAAAACATAGAACTATTAAGTAGGAAGAGTGAGGCTAATGTTACTTTCCATAGCTTTTTTTCGATCTCTCACGCATAGAATAGGTGAAGTAAAACATAAAAACGGGTATGTTTACATAGAAACCCACCATAGAAGAAAATCATAAGGCTTAACCTTGCTGTAAAGGATAATTATTTTGCCACAAGCATATAAGAGTGGTCCACCTTTGAGCAATCATAAAGATTGTAAGTAGAAAACTTCTCTAGGGTAGTCAAAAAATGCCAGAAGCACCAAGGTTGGTTCTCTTGCAAGTTAGTTTAAATGCTATGAAAGTGTGCGACAACATAATGACGATATTGTACAACCCCGATATTCGCCGAGTACTCCCAAGGATCCGGGGGAGGCAGTTTGGTAGCCTCAAACCACGCAGAAAGAGCGGCAGGGGCGGAGAGGGGGAGGGGGTCTCACCCCCCCTCTCGCCCAGGAGGTTGGGGCGGAGACGGGGAGGGGGTCTCGCCCCCCCTCTCGCCCAGGAGGTCGGGGCGGAGACGGGGAGGGGGTCTCGCCCCCCCTCTCGCCCAGGAGGTCGGGGCGGAGAGGGGGAGGGGGTCTCACCCCCCCTCTCTCCCAGGAGGTCGGGGCGGAGAGGGGGAGGGGGTCTCGCCCCCCCTCTCGCCCAGGAGGTCGGGGCGGAGAGGGGGAGGGGGTCTCGCCCCCCCTCTCGCCCAAGAGGTTCGGGCGGAGAGGGGGAGGGGGTCTCGCCCCCCCTCTCGCCCAGGAGGTCGGGGCGGAGAGGGGGAGGGGGTCTCGCCCCCCCTCTCGCCCAAGAGGTTCGGCGGAGAGGGGGAGGGGGTCTCGCCCCCCCTCTCGCCCAAGAGGTTCGGGCGGAGAGGGGGAGGGGGTCTCGCCCCCCCCTCTCGCCCAAGAGGTTCGGGCGGAGAGGGGGAGGGGGTCTCACCCCCCCCCCCCTTCTCGCCCAAGGGAGGCCCCCCCTCGTCCAGTTTAGCTATTCATAGTCCAGTTCTGGCTATTCGCAGTCCGGTGGTCTACGCTTAGCATTTCAGAACAGCGGGATTCGGCTATCCGCAGCCCAATTCAGGGGTATTTCGGTAATCTGGCAGACCAGTTTTTGACTATTTGCAGCCCAACTTCAAAAATCCTATAAATAGGACCAAGGGGGCACCATTTGGAGAGATCTCCCATCCTAGGTTAGCTCTCTCCTTCCCTCTCTCCCTCCCCAAGTCTCTCTAGGGGGTGAGGAGAGCCTCCAGTGGTGCCCAAGCTTAGTAGTGGCTTGGGAGGGGAAGTTCCTAAGGGGCTTCCGGGTACGTGGCGGGACCTCCCCACTAAGCCCTTGGTCCAGTTTTAGTTCCAACACCTTCAACCTAGAGCTCTCCCTTGGGGGGAGTAAGGGTTGGTCGCCCCTCAGCCTCGCTGAGGGCCCCGAACTCCACAGAGACTGAGAAATCGGTTTCAACATTTTGGTGCGGTGAGCGTGGAGTGTGACCGATTCAAGAAAGCCTCAAGCTGAGCTCCATGGACGGAGGTGGAGGAAGTTCCGACCCAGGTCACTCGCAGCCCCCGGTGGCTGGGGTGATGTTGGAGATGTTCGAAAATTTTAGGCAAGAGGTCCTGCAGACCTTGCAGGTGGCTTTCGCCTCGATAGGCGATGGCAGGAGAGGAAGTGGTCCGGAGGTCTCGCCCCGACAGGAGGATAAGATCCCTCTCAACCAACCAACCAGAGAGGAGGTGCCAGGAGGGGGGGAGTGGGGAGGCGCCAGGCCCCCATTCGCCCAGCTCCAGGGGAGCGAGTGGGGAGGTCCCATACCCCCACTCGCCCAACCCCAGGAGGGCGAGCTCAGGAGGGGGGCACCTTCCCAGCTCGCCCCGCCCCAGCTCGCCCAGCCCCCAAGGGGGGCGAGCATAGGAAGTCCTTTGTGCGAAGTGATCCTCTTGGCCCCGGTCCCAGAGGGGTTCGGAAGGATGGAGATGTCTCACTACTCCGGCAAGGATGACCTCGTCCTGCACCTGCAGTGGTTTGAGGACATGGTCTCCATTAGGCCCATGACGGACGCGTTCAAGTGTCGGCTCTTCGCCGTCACCCTCAAAGAGAAAGCCAGGGAGTGGTTCCACCAGCTCCCTACAGGATCCATCTATGCGTTCGAAGACTTGCGCCGAGGCTTCCTGTTACGCTTCTCGACGTCAAGGAAGAGGAAGAAAGATGCCGAAGCACTTTTCAAGATCAAGCAAGAGCCAGAGGAGTCGCTGGCTCACTATCTGGAACGGTTCAGGGAGGAGGTTCTCCTCGTCCAAGAAGTGCCCGGGTGCTCACCTTCACGGTGGGGCTGCGGGAGGGCTTCTTCAAGATGGACCTCAAGAGAGGAGCTCTTTTGTCCTTTGAGGAGTTGATGGAAAGAGTGGCAGAAGAAGTTGAAAGTGAGGAGGCCAACCCGGAGTTCATAAGAAGGCTGGCCAAGCTGAGTGAGCCAGAGGCAAGGCAGCATGGGAGGAAGGTAGAGGCTCCCAAGAGGAAGTTCGACCAGGAGGGGGACAACTTCCAGGAAGAAGAGACTGACCTCCCAGGGTGGAGGCAGGAGTCGAAGGCGCCCTCTCCACCACCCCAGCAAACCATGGCAATCGGTTGGGGAAGAAGGAGGAGAGTCAGGAAAGCGGGAAGAAGAGGAAAAAGAAGGGATGCGGCTAAGTTGCCCTACTGTGACTTCCACGAGGAGGAGGGTCACACGACATCCACCTGCCCTGAGTTCTTGGAACTGAAGGAGGCAAGGGGTCCAAGGCAGCAACCTCAACAACCAGAGGAGGTCGAGGAAGACCAGACTTGGGAGTAAGAGACCAAGTGGGTTTCCATGCTTAGTTTTTATTTCTACCCCTAAGTCCATGTAATGTGATGTTTTGTTTCCGTACCTAGTTTTCTCACATGTATTAGGAAGGTTAATATAATGGCATGATGTTTCAAAAGTACTTAGCCTCGATGCTGGCCCGCTGACCAGGCTCCCACCTAGCTGGCAGGGCCGGGAACCGCTCGATGGCATGATGTTTCAAAAGTACTTAGCCTCGATGCTGGCCCGCTGACCAGGCTCCCACCTAGCTGGCAGGGCCGGGAACCGCTCGATGGCAGGATGTTTCAAAAGTACTTAGCCTCGATGCTGGCCCGCTGACCAGGCTCCCACCTAGCTGGCAGGGCCGGGAACCGCTCGATGGCAGGATGTTTCAAAAGTACTTAGCCTCGATGCTGGCCCGCTGACCAGGCTCCCACCTAGCTGGCAGGGCCGGGAACCGCTCGATGGCATGATGTTTCAAAAGTACTTAGCCTCGATGCTGGCCCGCTGACCAGGCTCCCACCTAGCTGGCAGGGCCGGGAACCGCTCGATGGCAGGATGTTTCAAAAGTACTTAGCCTCGATGCTGGCCCGCTGACCAGGCTCCCACCTAGCTGGCAGGGCCGGGAACCGCTCGATGGCAGGATGTTTCAAAAGTACTTAGCCTCGATGCTGGCCCGCTGACCAGGCTCCCACCTAGCTGGCAGGGCCGGGAACCGCTCGATGGCAGGATGTTTCAAAAGTACTTAGCCTCGACGCTGGCCCGCTGACCAGGCTCCCACCGAGCTGGCAGGGCCGGGAACCGCTCGATGGCCATAGTGTTTTTCCCCCGAGGTGGCTACGCTAGCCGGGCTCTCACTAGCCGGCAGAGTAGGAAGGCCCCTCGGGGAGGTTAAGTGTTTTTTCCCCCGAGGTGGCTCCGCTAGCCGGGCTCTCACTAGCCGGCAGAGTAGGAAGGCCCCTCGGGGAGGTTAAGTGTTTTTTCCCGCGAGGTAGCTCCGCTAGCCGGGCTCTCACTAGTCGGCAAGGTTGAGGGACCCCTCGGGGAGGTTATGTATTTTCCGAGATATCACCGATAATCGGGTTCCCAGCGACACTCGTCGAATATGCAGGGTTGGACATTTCTTTCCGAGCGTGAGCCACGCTCGAAAAGAGCGGGGATTGTGTACAACCCCGATATTCGCCGAGTACTCCCAAGGATCCGGGGGAGGCAGTTTGGTAGCCTCGAACCACGCAGAAAGAGCGGCAGGGGCAGAGAGGGGGAGGGGGTCTCACCCCCCCTCTCGCCCAGGAGGTTGGGGCGGAGAGGGGGAGGGGGTCTCGCCCCCCCTCTCGCCCAGGAGGTCGGGGCGGAGAGGGGGAGGGGGTCTCACCCCCCCTCTCGCCCAGGAGGTTGGGGCGGAGAGGGGGAGGGGGTCTCGCCCCCCCTCTCGCCCAGGAGGTCGGGGCGGAGAGGGGGAGGGGGTCTCGCCCCCCCCTCTCGCCCAAGAGGTTCGGGCAGAGAGGGGGAGGGGGTCTCGCCCCCCCCCCCCCCCCCCCCCCCTCTCGCCCAGGAGGTCGGGGCGGAGAGGGGGAGGGGGTCTCGCCCCCCCTCTCGCCCAAGAGGTTCGGGCGGAGAGGGGGAGGGAGTCTCGCCCCCCTCTCGCCCAAGAGGTTCGGGCGGAGAGGGGCAGGGGGTCTCGCCCCACCCCCTCTCGCCCAAGAGGTTGGGGCGGAGAGGGGGAGGGGGTCTCGCCACCCCCCCCCCCCCCCCCCCCTTCTCGCCCAGGGGAGGCCCCCCCTCGTCCAGTTTAGCTATTCATAGTCCAGTTCTGGCTATTCGCAGTCCGGTGGTCTACACTTAGCATTTCAGAACAGCGGGATTCGGCTATCCGCAGCCCAATTCAGGGGTATTTCGATAATCTGGCAGACCAGTTTTTGACTATTTGCAGCCCAACTTCAAAAATCCTATAAATAGGACCAAGGGGGCACCATTTGGAGAGATCTCCCATCCTAGGCTAGCTCTCTCCTTCCCTCTCTCCCTCCCCAAGTCTCTCTAGGGGGTGAGGAGAGCCTCCAGTGGTGCCCAAGCTTAGTAGTGGCTTGGGAGGGGAAGTTCCTAAGGGGCTTCCGGGTACGTGGCGGGACCTCCCCACTAAGCCCTTGGTCCAGTTTTAGTTCCAACACCTTCAACCTAGAGCTCTCCCTTGGGGGGAGTAAGGGTTGGTCGCCCCTCAGCCTCGCTGAGGGCCCCGAACTCCACAGAGACCGAGAAATCGGTTTCAACAGATATCCTAGGACAGCATGATAACATGAATAAAATGAATAGCATTGGCATGGATCGAAATATGTAGCTTGATGTGATCTCGAACATTATTAGGTTTTAGCTTCCAACAGGGCACAAAGACAAGCTAGCCAAGGTCAGGCGCAAAATTGACTCCTTGCGGGGTCTTCTCGTGTATCATAACTCATAGTTGGGTGGACTATCATCTCTGAGAAAGGGGAGAAAGATATTCTTACTAGCTCAAAATAGATTGTAGGGTGAATCATTATAATATCTGTGAGAATTACGGTTATCATGAGTTGATTATATTACGGTAAGACCGCAATGGAAGCCTCACAACAAATGATCTTAGATAGTTTGAATGATTAGCCTCAAGCATAAGTTGTCTCTCATCAGCAATAGGGGGTAATTAAACATAGGAGTTTGCGCCTATATGAAGCCCTTGCAAAAAGATGAAATCTTTGGGTAGCACTTTATCTACTGCTTAATATAAATAATTTTGTTTGCACAAGCTAATGTTTTGTTCGAAGCTCACAGAAGAAGGGCAAAGGATACTCCAATTAGTCGGGTAAGATGGAGAAATAAAGAGAAAATATAGATGCTTAAAAATATAATGATACATAAAATAGAGTCAGTATCTTAGATAGCACTCAACATAAATGAATAAAGAAGAAGGATGCGTGATCACACAGCTAAATAGTTGGTTTAAGGATATTGATGATTATGCAAAATAGATGCATTCAAGGAACATATGCAAAAGATAAGTGCTCAATGAAAAATCTCGCGAAAATTTAACCTGAATAAGCAAAGCAGCACAAAAAATAGATGACATTTAACCAACACCTAAAAATACTAACAAGGTGTAATGACACAGAATAGAAGGATAAGGCTATAAGAAGTATAAAGACACATATTTTGCGTCCATTACAGCAATTTTAGTGGGAAGCCATAATTTGGAAAATATGAATCCACATTAAATTTTCTTCATTCTAAATTAAAACAAATTAAAAAAAAATTAAAAAGATTAAAGAACGAAATGCCATCATGAAATCAAAATGCCATCATGGAAGCAAATTATGTACACAATAATATCTCCCATTTCAAAGCATCTTAATTTTTTGTCCATCACAACATGTCATCACCTTCTTTAAAGCTTTAATTGGGTAAGCACCCAAAATAACCAGAATAGAAAAGGCTCTACATAAATGCAAAAAAAGGATATTAAAAAAACAAAAAAGTTGCCAGGAGGTAATATTGGAAAAATTGGAACAAATCAAATGTACGTTCTAAGAAAGATAGTTATGTTCATAGCATCTTCAATCCAAATTTCGTTTAGCTCAAAGGGTATTCATGATAGGTTGAAATTATTGAAGTAAAATAACCCCTGCGAGGCTGCAGCTAAACCGGGGAATCTGCAAGAGCTTAAGCATGTTCTATTTCTGTATAATTTCAAACTTAAACCTAAAAATTAGCCAGACATTGGATGGTTAAAGATGTACTCGATGGCGAGGCTGCATGATTCGATCTTGTCGGCCTCCATGTCGGGGATCTCAAGCTTGAACTCCTCCTCAAGCGCCATTACTAACTCGACGTTGTCAAGGCTGTCGAGGCCTAGATCCTTCTGGAAGTGGGAATCCGTAGTTACCTGAAATCGCTTACCCTGATGAATCAGCGCCATAAATCCAGAATGTAAGATATGAGATTAGATTTTTAGGGTTCTCCGGAAGACCTTGGAGGGATCGAGTTTGGGGAAGCTCTTCACGACGGCGAGGACGCGGTCAGCGACCTCCTCCCGTGCGAGATGATCGTCTCCATGAGAAGACAGAGATCGGCTTTGGCCATGGAGTGGAAACCATAACGCGGAGATCGGCCGGTATAGATCAGAAGCTCGGATGGGGAGTCGGATGTGGCGAAGGATCGCCACTCGCAGCGCCGGCGTCATCTCTATCGGTAGCACGACGGGGACTGGGATGCGCGAAGTAAGAGATAATTTTTGCGCCTCCCCGTTGTTAAGATCGTAGCGCACCCTCTTAGATTAAAATTTAACACTGAATTAATCTAGGGCATTGTTAAAGGCATATCAGAATTGGCTATTGGCAAACCAATTTCTATGAGTTATTACGTGCCTTTTAAAAATACGTTCTGTACATGCATTTTTAGGAAAAGTGTACAACTGAAAATTGTAGATCTCGTCGATATCTACAACTTTCGTGTTGAACACTTTTCCTAAAAATGCACGCACAGGGTGTATTGGCGCCCTGATAATAACACCCCCACTTCACTCGCGCATCTCGCTGCCAAATATCCCGTCTTCTCCGGCGAAAACAATGGAATTCGGATTTGGAATTGGCAACAACATAATTCATTTCATGTGTTCGGCCCCTGGAATTGGAGGGTTTTGGAATTGCGCGGTCCAATTCTTAGGGTCTGGGCGAGATTTTATTTTGAAATTTGGCGGTCAACACTCCCGAAGACGCGATCTGCTCGCGAACTGCTGCACTCCTTTTTCCTCTCCCGAGACGCGATCTCGTAGATCCGCAGGCAAATCCTTCTCCCTTTCCTTCCTCCTCTCCTTCCTCTCCTTCCTCTCCTTCCTCTCCTTCCTCTCCTTTTTCAATTCCTCTACCGCCTCTTCTTCGTCTACTACTCTACTAGAGTATTATTGTGCCCAACTACTACTCTACTAGAGTCTTATTTGTGGTCAATTTGTTATTTCTACTACAAATCATGCTAGTTGAGATGATGTTGGTTAAAATTACTCTCATCTTAGGATTACGTACAATTTGTTTTTCAAATTGAGTATATTTCAGTTTATTAATGTATTACTATTTAATTGTCTAGATGGATGATTCTGAATCGGAATACGACTCTGATTATAAAATTGAATTAATCATTAATGTTGGTGTCTTGACGACAATTGTTTCAGCTGCAACAGCAATACAGACCATTCTAAGAGAACCATTGAACATTGCATCTAATAATGCGCTATGATCTACTCTATTAGCTCGTGTTTATAACGAACCGGAAATCAATTGTTTAAATTTTCTACGTATAAGTAAGTCGACTTTTGGAGATTTATGATATGATACGTGCAACGGATTTAATTCACAAAACTCAATATATTTTAGTTAAAGAATCAGTTGCGTTATTTTTATATATCATGACCCACGACAAAAAAAATCGTGATGCACCTATTTATGGTGTAAGACCTGAACCCGATTGCGTATAAATGTTGTATTATATTTTGAAATATAAGAAATAATATTCTCCAATGATGAAAAAAGAAAGAGATTCAGTGTTGATTCGGCGTCGCACGTTTAACTGTTAAGTTTGAGTTTATTCGCAGATTTAACGACGTTCGTTTCGTTTTTTTTTATTTGCTTTCAATCATGTTGATGATGGCTGAGTGAGTTGGCTTTAGGAGCTATAGGGCTGATTGGGTTTAATTGCTAGCTGGTTGGCGGAGTTGGTTTATAGGCTAGCTGGTTGGCTGATTTTGGGGTTCATTTGAGTCTCTCCTAAGTAATTGAGTTGGTTGGTTGCTAATTAAGCTTAAGCTTAAGTCTCAGGGTTAGGAAAGGTGGTGGATAAGCGGCTAATTTACTTCTTTCCGTTGGCCCTTTCTCCTGATGTTTCTTTCACCGCTTGGAGCTTGACGGGCTGGGAAGTTCTAGGGCAGGCTGCTCTCCTCCTTTGCCCACGATTTCTTCTCTTGCTTGGTCGTTGGTGTTGGGAGAAGGCTGCTACTACTTCTTTCTTGCTTCCTTACTAGCTGGGCTAGTCGTGTGCTTGTGCTTGGCCGATTATTTGGCTTTGAACTTGCCTATAAGCTCATTTACTTCCTTTTCCCCCTCTTTTCCTTCTCTTTAATTGCTGCTAAGGTTATGGGGGATTGATTTTGTTGTAGGCTCGTCAATTTAATCGTTCTGCCCTAACTCCCGCAGGCTCTCTTCCCCGCTCGTCAACCAAATTAATCGTTCTGCCCCAAGTCCTGCTCGTCATCACTCCAGCATGCTCTATTCCCCGCAGGGGTCTCACGTATCCTCTGGGCCGGGCGGCGCCGTTTACTCACCAACTCCAGCAGGCAGCAGCAGTAGGCTCCCAACTTCAGTAGTAGGCTTCGTTTCCTCACCGACTCCCGATTGTCGACTCCAACTCCGCTGCTCGTCATCACTCCCGCAGCAGGCTACGAATTTATTAATCTTTTCTGGTTTTTCTGATTTTCCTAGTTCATAAGTTCATGTGCAGTGAGAACCTGTTAAAAGATTATAAATTTTTTTATAAGTGAGATTCCAAGTTTCTGGTTTTTCTGATTTTTTATTTTTCAAAGTTTCTGATTTTTTATTTTTGGGTTGGATTAAAACATGCAAGTTGGAGTTTCCGAAAATCAGAAACTCTTTTTTTTTCTGGATTTCTGGTTTAAAACTTGTTGTGGGAATCTGATTATCTGAATACTTTTTATTAGGGAATCTGTATTGGAATTTTAAGCTTTGGACTTTGAGATTTGGACTTGCAAGTGATAGATTTTGGAAGAGCTTGCAAGTTGGAATTTGAAGATTTGGACTTTATTAGTTAATACTCCCTATCTGAGAGTTTGGAACTTGCAAGCGGCAGAGCTAGGAAGTTTGAGCAACAATGACATTGTGTAGATACTAATTTGAGGGATTTACCATCGGATTCGGGTATGAGACAACCTATTAGCTCTTACGGTGTCAACCGTCAGGATTCAATAAGAAGATATTATATGCAGAATGGATCTTGTCAACCTCGTTTAGATAATTTTCCTCAAAGTATGATCGGTCAAAAAGCACGGCGATTCAATAAGAATTGGTATAATGAATTCAAGGGTTGGTTAGAGTATAACGCAGAAAAAGATGCAGCTTATTACTTTTATTGCTATATTTCCCCTCAAAGAGGATGCGATACTACTTTTGTTTCTCGTGGGTTTAGGTATTGGAAAGATAGGACGATACTTGAAAAACACGTGGAAAATCATACGACTGCGCATAATGCTTCAAGAAATATGTGTGAGACTTTAATGAATAAAAAACAAGGTATTCATATTAGATTTGCTAAACAAGATGAAACACAAAGTTTACAATATCGTGCTCGTTTCTGTGCATCGATAGATTGCATTTGGTTTCTCTTACGCCAAGGATTATCATTTCGTGGGCACGGTGAGACATCTATTGTCTCAAGCTTTACAAAAACAAGTTCAAGATATTGTAAATGCGATGAATTTTGTGAAGGTATCAAAACATCTACTTTTGAAAATGAGAAATGATGATATTGAATGGCAATCCTTCATGATGGAAGTCTCTTTTTCTAGTAAGCATGTTATAGAAGTCCCAAATATGAATGAAAAGTATGTGAAGCCAGGGAGATCAAGAAGTCGAGCAAATGAGATTACAAATAACCATCACTTCAGAGTTGAAATTTTTAATATAGTACTATATTGGATGTTAAATGAGCTAAAAGATCGCTTTGATGAAGTCAACACTGAGTTGTTATTATGTGTTTCTTGTCTTGATCCCAATGATAACTTTGGTTCTTATGACAAACAAAGTTAATTCGTCCTGTAGAATTTTATACATATGATTTCACTCCAATAGAATTGCAACTACTTGAAGGCCAGCTTGACACATACATTTGTGACATGCGCACAATTTCAGTTGATATAATCTCTCAAGTTAAAGGAATAAATGGACTTCTTCAGCTTTTAGTGGAATTGAAAAAGTTTAAACATTTTCAGTTAGTTTTCAGATTATTGAATTTTGCATGTCTTCTTCCAGTTGCAGCAGCTAGTGTTGAAAGGATGTTTTCTGCAATGAAGATAATAAAGAGTCGTTTGCGAAACCGAATGAGTGATGAATGAATGAACGATTGTTTAATTGCTTATATTGAAACAAATGTTGCTGATGAAATTACAAATGACACAATTATCTCCTGCTTTCAAAATATGTGTCCAAGAAAAATGGTTTGCTGAGCACTAAGTTTAATTATGTTGCTTTTTTTACAATGTAGTATTTAATAATTAAGAACTTGGTTATTTATGTCCACTTTTGCATTATCATTATTTGTGTATCAATATTGCAATACTTTTGCTAATTAATTTTTAGTTTAAAATAATTGTTCCCGGGCTTGGAAAAATTCCTAGTTCCAACACTGGTTGTTCCCTGCTGTTGTTCCTTTGATTTATGCCTTTGTTGGCTGTTATTTATGTTCGTCGACTGTTTTTCCTTGGAGATCTTGACTGCTGCCTTGTTCCTTGGGTTGTTGGTTGTTGTTTATGTTGGCCGACTGTTCCTCACTGGTGCTGTATTAATTTATGAGGGTTGTTGTTCCTATTAATTGATCATGCCATTAGAGGCTCTGATTTGTTGTATTGGTGTCTTTTTTGGATAGGTTTTGGACTACATGTGGCAGCCCTTGGAGCTGTTGTTGTCATCCCTTGGTGTTGCCATTAACAGACCTGAAGTGTCCTCTTCTTAGCTTGTATTGGCTGCTTTCTAATGGTGTTTTAGCTCCCTGTTAGGCTGCTATTTGGGCTGACTTTATTAGCTATTGTGGGATGCTTTCCTTGATTCTAATTGGTCACTAAATTGACTGATGTTTGAAGAGTATCGTGGCTGAATTCTGAATTTGGTAGCGCTTAAAATCTGATTTTTACGCGTTCCTTTCGAGTCACCAAGCTTGTCCTTCCCTAGACAACTCTTAGAGGTCGTAGTTGTGACCATCTTAGGGAGTCTGTTCGTAACAATTTAACGGTGCAACCCTAAAATAAATGAATTACTTAATACTGCAGAGGATGACGTCCGACGATAGACGCGACTAGAATCCTACGAAGGACAAGGGCAAAGGAAAAGCTGCGGTGAGTCCTTACGACTTTGATTTCGTATACATTTGAATATTTTGACTTATGAACATATAGAAATTACTTTGCTTTGAGCTATTTCTTTGCATGAACACTGAATATGAATTGCATTGAATTAAAGAAATTCGAAGATTGGGAATCACTGAAATTATGAAATCGCTAAAAGACTAAATATGGATTAGCAAGTTATAGAATCTATGAGGGAAAATTAATATAATTATTTCCTATATTTTATGAATTGAATATGAAATGAAATGAATAAGAAATAGAGAGTGCATCGACGCATCGAAACACTAAGGGTCTGCCTAGTAGGGGGTAAAGCTTCAGACTCATACACCTAGTGGGGGGTAGATCTCCTACGGAAATTGATACTGAAATGTCCAATCTAGGAGGCGTGAAAGCTTGTTGCTTTGTTGAGCGTCCTATAACGGACATTGATTTGATGGGCCTAGATGTTTGATTTGAGAATGACCCTCAGTATTTCGAAAGAACAAAAATAAATATAATAGAGCATGAAAATGAACAAGAATGAGGTATAAGAAAATAAATAACAGAAATGGTTTGTTTCTATTGTACTAGCTCACTGTACATGTTTACTTTATTTCATGTTCTACTATACATGTTCATACAGTTCATACAATAATATATAACTGCCTATTATTGCTGACTCTTCGTTTTGCCTGTAGTGCGGTCGAAGAGGTAAGGAACTCACTTAGTTTTCTAAACTAACTGATTGTTAATCTTATTCTTAGGATCAGACTGCCAGCGTGTTAGGCCCCGCTAGGAGGATACCTGCGGAGGAAGAAAGGAAACATATGGAAGACGTAGCTCGACCTCGGGTTAGAGTGTATTTCAGTTTGTTGTAGATTTCAGCTTAGTATGTATACAATTATGTCGTAGTATGTACTTCAGTTATTTTGGTTTTTCCTATATTTCTAGACATGATGTATATTAATAAAATGAATAAAAAGTGTTTTTATGTCTTTTTCTTGTACCACTCCGGTGATCCGCTTATCTGCATTATTTAATTGTGCAAAACCTGCTCAGAAGAAAGAAAGACTTTAAATGTTGCGGACTTCGTGTCGTTATAATTATGTGGTATCAGAGCAGGTTTTTCGCAATGCATGTAATGCAGAGAGTACCAAATGAAGGACATAATTTTACTTTGATGTTCATATAATTAACTTGATCATGTCTTGTTCCTCATGAGTCCATTCAAGTGTACTCGAGTTGTAGACTCCAAGAAGCTCGAGATGAACTTGAGGCTGTCAGGGAAGCTGTATCAGAAGAAAGTGATAATGAGCATAAAGCCCCACTTCAAATATCAGATATAACTAAAGCCATTGCGGAGTCTATTAGGCTACTTTAGGATACTCCTCCTGTAGCTCCCCGGTTGTGCCAGTTATACCTCCTCCAGCACCGGTTGTGCAAGCTATGCCTCCTCCAGCACTGGTTATACCGCAGTAGACTCACCTGATTGATACTAAAGTGAGGCCGTTTCTGGATTTGAAGCCGCCAACCTACGGTGGTGGTCTATTGCCGATAGAGACCGAGGATTGGATTCTGCGAATCGAGACTATCTTTGAGGCAATGCAGTGTACAACAAAGCGTAAAGTGGAGTTGGATGCCTTTCTGCTGGAGAGTGAAGCAAAGCATTAATGGATTAATATGATGAAAGAGAATTTTGCTGCTAGAGGCTTGGCGAATGTAGCATAGACTGAATTTACCCGTGAGTTCACGAAGTGGTTCGTGCCGAAGACTGAAAAGAGGCAGCTTCAAGAAAGATTCTTGCGTCTGGTGCAAAGAAATTGCTCCGCCCTACAGTATGAGGTGAAATTTAGTTTGGCCTATTATTTCGAGTCTGCAGTAGCCACTGAAGAAGCTCGGTGCCTGCGTTTTCAGGAAGGCTTGCGAGATGATATTCATGCATATATTGTTCCATTTAATATTACGAATTATACAGTTTTAGTGGAGAAAGCTCGAATGGTTGAGCTTGATAGCGAGAAGAGGCAGCGCAGAGCAAAAATGTTCAAGAAGAAATTAAATGAAGGCTTCAGTCAGGAAAAACCAGGCAAATCAGGTGAATCCCCATGGATGAAAAAGAAGCATCAACAATATTTGTCGACTGTTTGTACGCAAGTCTCTCAATCGACAGTGACTAAGTGCGCCAAATGTGGCAAGATGCACAGAGGAGAAGGTCTGACAGGTGTCTGCTTTTACTTTTGACAACCTAGACATCAACGGAAAAATTGTCTGTAGCTGCAGAGAGATGCAAGTCAGAAGGGAGCTCCAACCCTGCCTATTCAGAAGATCTTTCATATTGGGACTTCCAAGGAAGGGGAGTCTATTGCATCTGCATCTGTTCTCGCTGAAGGAGATAGAGAAGAAAGGCTGGTCCAACCCCGAGCTTTCAATCTTGGGCAGCAAGAAGCGAAGGCTAATGATACGGTGGTTACAAGTATGCTAAATGTACACGATCAATTATTAAAGGTTTTATTTGATACTGGTGCCAGCCATTCCTTCAATTCATAATGTATTCTTAATTTTGTTTGTACACACCAATATTAAGTTGCAAAACCTTTGAATGTCCTTATGCCTAATAATACGATGATGACTACCCAAATGCGAGTCGTGGCACCGTTATCTTTTAAAGAGAAAAGAATTGAAGCAGATATCACAGTGCTACCGTTGGTTGAATACGATGTTATCCTCGGTATGGATTTGCTTTCGAATCGAGAAGCAGTAATCAACTGCAAATCAAAAGAGGTCGTGTTCAAATGCCCAAATGGAAGTTTGTTTGTGTTTAAGGGACTGGGAGAAGTCTCAAAAATTATGATTTCTGTCATAAAGGCATGAAAGAAATTGAAGAAAGGCTGCGATGCCATTCTAGTGATGATTAAGGAATCAAATGATGAAAAGAAAAAAATTACAGTTGTGCCTAGTGCGGGAATACTTGGATGTATTTCCAGAAGAATTGCTAGGTGTGCCTCCAACTCAAGAAGTCGAGTTTGAATGTAAGTTGATTGAAGTAGCTGCTCGAGTAGCCAATGCACCTTATCAGATGACGCCTAAAGAATTGGCAGAATTAAAGGTGCAGTTACAAGAGCTTCTAGATAAAAAATTTATCCAACCGAGCACTTCACCTTGGGAAGCTCTAGAGTTATTCGTTAAGAAGAAAGACAGATCTCTCCGCTTGTGCGTTGATTATCACGAATTAAATAAGCTGACAATTAAGAATAAATATCATTTGCCTCATATTGATGACTTGTTTGATCAGCTTGTTGGTGCGCGAGTGTTCTCCTAAATTGATCTTCGATCAGGATATCACCAGCTGCGAAATAAAGAAGAGGATATTTTGAAGGCATCATTTAGTACCAGGTATTGGCATTTTGAATTTGTTGTAATGCCTTTTGGTCTAACAAATGCTCTTGCAGCTTTAATGGACTTAATGAACCGAGTCCTTAAAACCTTCCTCGATCAGTTCGTGGTCGTCTTCATCGATGATATCCTGATTTATTCTAAATCGGAAGAAGAACGTTCTCAGCACTTGCGTCTAGCTTTGCAGACGTAAAGAGAGCAGCGTTTATTTGCCAAAATTTTGAAGTGCGGCTTCTGGTTAAAAGAAGTGGCTTTTCTAGGCCACGTGATTAATGAAGAAGGCTTATCGGTTGCTCCTTTAAAAATTGAAGCAATTATGAAGTGGACTCAACCGAAGCTGGTAACCGAAGTGCGCAGTTTCTTGGGATTAGCTGGTTACTATAGGAAATTGGTGAAGGTGTTCTCCAAAATAGCGCTACCTTTGACGCAGTTAACCCAGAAGAATGTGTCTTTCAAGTGGGAAGATGAGTGCCAACAAGCATTTGAGGAACTAAAAGAACGATTAACGACTGCTCCAGTTTTGGTGATGCCTGAAGGTCAGATGGGTTTCAAATCTATAGTAATGCGTCCTATAAAGGATTAAGTTGCGTGTTAATGCAACGTGGAAAGGTAATTGCCTTTGCTTCTAGGCAGTTAAAGGATGCTGAAAAGAACTATCCAACGCATGATCTAGAGCTAGCGGCAGTAGTGTTTGCACTAAAAATTTGGTGACACTATTTGTATGGTGCGCGTTGTGAAATCTTTACCGATCATAAGAGCTTGAAATATATTTTTGATCAGAAGGAAATTAATCTGCGATAGATAAGGTGGCTGGAATTTATTAAAGATTATGATATGGATATTCAGTACCATCCTGGCAAAGCGGATGTCGTTGCAGACGCTTTGAGTCACAAAAGTGTAGCCGCGTTATCGATAATGCCACAGTTTAATAAGAAGCTCTTACGAGAGTTGCAAGAAATGGAAATTTTCTTTATTTCGTCGAATAAGGAAAAGCGAGCGCAACTGTTTCGGATGCAGATCCAGTATTCTCTTAAAGATCGAATCCAGAAGGCAATGCCACAAGATTCGTTTCTGATGGGTGTGTTAGAGAAAGTGAAAAAAGGAGAAGCAAATGCTTTTACCCAGAAGAATGAATTGTTGTTTTTGAACAATAGAATCTGCGTGCCTGACGCAGATAATTTGAGAAAATATATTTTATGTGAAGCTCATAACACACTGTATTCGATTCATCCTGGCCGAACGAAGATGTATCATGATCTGAAATAGGAGTTTTGGTGGCCCAAAATGAAACAGGATGTGACCAATTATATGGCTCGATGACATACCTGTCAGGTAGTGAAAGCTGAGCATATGAAGCCCGTTGGTTATATATCTTCGGTCACTTCCTATTCCTGAATGGAAATGGGACCATGTAGCGATGAATTTTATATTTGGCTTGCCTCGCAGTAAGACATGCAATGATGGAATCTGGGTAATTATTGATCGCTTGACCAAGAACACTCATTTTATTGCGATGAAGCAAGGAGGACCTACTGAAAAGTTGGTTGAATTATATATAAATATGATCGTTAAACTGCATGGAATTCGGTGAACTATCGTATCTGATCAAGATGGAAGATTTAAATCTGATACGTGGAGACGAGTGCATAAAAGGCTGGGAACAAGGTTATTGTATAGTACAACCTTTCATCCTCAGACTGATGGTCAATCTGAACGCACTATTCAGATGCTCGAAGATTTATTGAGAATGGTGGTTCTTGATTTGAAAGGTTCGTGGGGGAAATATTTAGCATTGGCAGAATTTGCATATAATAATAGCTACCAATCGATGATCGAAATGGCTTTGTTTGAAGCTCTTTATGGAAGGCGATGCAAAACTCCCTTGAGTTGGACAGAAGATGGAGAAAAGAAATTATTTTTGAAAAAGGAAACATGTAAAATTGAAGAAAAGGTTCGAATAATTCAGCAGAGAATGAAAATTGTACAAGACCGTCTGCAGAAATATTATAATATCCGGCATCGTCGAGTCGAATTTAAGGTTGGCGATCAAGTGTGCTTAAAAATTAAGCCTTTTAAAAGAGTTTCTCGATTTCGACGTATCGGGAAACCAGTCCAAGATTGTTGGCCTCTTTCCAATCCTTGAGCGTATTGGAGACGTGACATATTGTTTAGTTCTACCAGACAAATTGTAGAAGTTGAATGATCTTTTCCATGTTTCTGCTCTCCGGCGATATTGTGACGACCCAGGATTTACCCTGACTTCGCACAGGACTATTCCTGGCTTCCTGGGCTTGACCTGGCACCATCAACGGGTTGCAGCCCAAGCACCCAACCCCTCTCTGGCCTACTTCCAGGCACAACGGGTTGTTTGGGGTCTCTGCCCCCCTTTTGATGAGTAAACTACATAGTTCAGCGTGCACTATGGGTTGCAGCTCAATTGGTGATGAGAAGTGAAAGAACTCCATAGTTAAGCGTGCTCAGGCTAGAGAAAATTTGGGGATGGGTGACCTCCTGGGAACTCCCCGTAGGCACGCTGAACTATGGAGTTTACTCATCAAAAGGGGGACAGAGACCCCCAACAACCCGCTGTGCCCGAAAGTAGGCCAGAGAGGGGTTGGGTGCTTGGGCTGCAGCCCGGTGACGGTGCCAGGTAAAGCTCAGGAAGCCAGGAAGCCCGGTGACGGTGCCCAGTGACGGTGCAGGACTATTCCTGGCTTCCTAGGCTTTACCTGGCACCGTCACCGGGCTGCAGCCCAAGCACCCAACCCCTCTCTGTCCTACTTCCGGGCACAGCGGGTTCTTGGGGGTCTCTCCCCCCTTTTGATGAGTAAACTCTATAGTTCAGCGTGCCTACGGGGACTTCCCAGGAGGTCACCCATCCCAAAATTTCTCTAGCCTGGGCACGCTTAACTTTGGAGTTCTTTCACTTCTCATCACCAATTTTGGGATGGGTGACCTCCTGGGAAGTCCCCGTAGGCACGCTGAACTATAGAGTTTACTCATCAAAAGGCGGGGGAGAGACCCCCAACAACATGCTGTGCCCGAAAGTAGGCCAGATATGGGTTGGGTGCTTGGGCTGTAGCCTAGTGACAGTGCCAGGTAAAGCCAAGGAAGACAGGAATAGTCCTGCGCGAAGTCAGGGTAAATCCTGGGTCGTGACAGATATATTCCTGATCCATATTTGATGATCTCTGCCAGTGATGTGCAGATAGAAGCTGATTTTCCTAGCCCGACCGAACCTTATCAAATTATTGATCGCCAAAGCAAGAATCTCTGGAATCACGATGTGAATTTTGTCAAAGTATGGTGGAAAGGTCACCTTGCCAATGCTGCTACTTGGGAACGAGAAGTTACGATGATGGACTTATTTCCTGTGTTCTTTTTGAAACAAGAAGATTGAATTTTCGAGGATGAAAATTCTAATAAGAAGGGGAGAATTGTAAGACCTGAACCCGGTCGTGTGTAAATGTTGTATTATATTTTGAAATATAAGAAACAATATTCCCCTATGATGAAAAAGAAAGAGATTTAGAGCCAATTCGACGTCACACATTTTATTTTTAAGTTCGAGCTTATTCGCAGATTTTGCGACGTTTGTTTCATTTTTTTATTTGCTTTCAATCATGTTGATGATGGCTGAGTGAGTTGGGTTTATGAGCTATATGGCTGAATGGGTTTAATTGCTAGTTGGTTTGCTGAGATGGTTTATAGCCTAGCCGGTTGGCTGATTTTAGGGTTCATTTGAGTCCTCCTAAGTAATTGGGTTGGTTGGTTGCTAATTAAGCTTAAGCTTAAGTTTCAGGGTTAGGAAAGGCGGTGGATAAGCGACAAACTTACTTCTTTCCTCTGGCCCTTTCTTCCGATGTTTCTCTCGCCTCTTGGAAGTTGACGGGCTGGGAAGTTCTAGGGCAGGCTGCTCTCCTCCTTCTTTGGCCACAATTTCTTCTCTTGCTTGGTCATTGTTGCTGGGAGAAGGATGTTGCTACTTCCTTCTTGTATCCTTACTAGCTGGGCTAGTCTTGTGCTTGTGCTTGGCCGATTATTTGGCTTTGACCTTGCTAAGCTCTTTTACTTCCTCTTCCACCTCTTTTCCTTCTCCTTAATTGCTGCTAAGGTTATCAAGAACTGATTTTGTGGTTGACTAGGGTTCCTAATAAGGGGCTTGCTCTGATTTAAGCTTCATAAGCAATTCTCTCTCTCTTTTCCTTGTATAATTCCTGAAATTGTGGGCTGATTTTAATGTGGTTTGGATGTGCCATGATGAGGAGAATTTTGGCTACCAATTCTTTTCTTGGTTGGTTATTTCTGCTAATTACTTAGCTATTATTGCTTGAATTAATTGTGGTTGTTCCGTGCTACTGTTCCTTTGATTTCTGCCTTTGCTGGCTGCTATTTATGCTGACTGACTATTTTTCCCTGGACATCTTGACTACTGCCTTGTTCCTTGGGTTGTTGGCTGTTGTTTATGTTGGTCGACTGTTCTTCACTACTGCTGTATTAATTTATGAGGGTTGGTGTTCCTATTAATTAATCCTACCATTAGAGGCTCTGATTTGTTGTATTGGTGACTATTTTTGGATAGGGTTTGGACTGCTAGTGGCAGCCTTTGGTGTTGCCATTAGCAGCCCTGAAGTGCCCTCTTGTTAGCTTGTAGTGGCTGCTTTCTAATGGTCTTTTAACTCCATGTTAGGCAGCTATTTGGGTTGCCATTATTAGCTATTGTGGTTCCTTGATTCTAATTGGCCACTAAAGTGACTGATTTTTGAAGAGTACCGTGGCTGAATTCTGAATTTTATAGCACTTAAAATCTGATTTTTATGCGTTCCTTTTGAGTCACCAAGCTTGTCCTTCCCTATGCAACTCCTAGAGGTCGTAGTTGTGGCCGTCTTAGGGAGCCTGTTCGTAACTATTTAACGACGCAACCCTAAAGTAAATGATTTACTTGATACTGTAGAGGATGGCGTTCGACGATAGACGCGACGAGAATCCTACGAAAGACAAGCGCAAAGGAAAAGCTGCGATGAGTCCTTACGACTTTGATTTCATATACATTTGATTATTTTAACTTATGAACATGTAGAATTACTTTACTTTGAGCTATTTCTTTGCATGGACACGGAATATGAATTGCATTGAATTAAAGAAATTCGAAGATTTGGAATCACTAAAATTATGAAATCGTTAAAAGTCTAAATTTGAATTAGCAAGCGATAGAATCTCTGAGGGGAAATTTGTAACACCCCGACTTTTATTGGGTCCTTAGACCCTAGTGGACCCAATAAAAGTAGACCCAAAAGGTAGAAAGTAACAGATTGGGGGATATTGTGCTAGGAAACTCCGATTTGACCCCTGTCAGTTCCGTTAGACTTGTATGACCAATATGAGTGCAACGAAGTTCGTTCCATCCCGATCTGAGGTCGTTTAGTGAAAACGACCGTTTTGAGTATTGTAGCGCGCCACAACCACACTATTGTGGAATAGTGGCCAGACATACTCCGATTTGACCTCTGTCAGTTCCGTTAGACTCGTATGACCAATACGAGCACAATGGAATTCGTTGCACCCCGATCCGAGGTCGTTTAGGGAAAGCGACTGTTTTGAGTATTGTAGCGCGCCACAACCACACTATTGTAGAATAGTGGACATACATACTCTGATTTGACCTCTGTCAATTCCATTAGACTCATATGACCAATACGAGCACAACGGAATTCGTTGCACCCCGATCCGAGGTCGTTTAGGGAAAACGACCTTTTATGTATCGTAGCGCGCCACAACCACACTATTGTGGAATAGTGGCCAAACATACTCCGATTTGACCTCTGTCAGTTCCATTAGACTCGTATGACCAATGTGAGCACAACATAATTCGTTGCACCCCGATCCGAGGTCGTTTAGGGAAAACGATCGTTCCGAGTATTGTAGCGCGCCACAATCACACTATTGTGGAATAGTGGCCAGACATACTCCGTTTTGACCTCTGTCTGTTCTGTTAGACTCGAATGACCAATACAAGCACAATGAAATTCGTTGCACCCCGATCTGAGGTCGTTTAGGGAAAACGACCGTTTTGAGTGTCGTAGCGCGTCGCAACCACATTATTGTAAATTAGTTACCAAACGTACTCCAAATCGACTCCCGTCAGTTCCGTTAAACTCGTATCCATACGAGTGTCAGGGAACTCGTTGCACTTCAATATGAGGTCATACGGGAAATATGTCCATTTTAGGTTTTGTAGACCGTTCCAGCATGATGTTCAAAATATGGAGCACACGAACTCGGAATCGACTCCAATAAGTCTTGGTGGACACCCTTGGACCCTAACCTACATGGGGGACCCCACCATAGGGTTGACTTTGGTCAACCCCCCGCCCCCCAAAACCCTAAGTTTGCAAGCAACCCTAAGGGGGAAAACTCATTCACCTCCTCACTAAAGGGGAGGGCTTCCCATGAATAGGCAGCCCACCCTAGGGCAGTAGAGGGAAGGGGGGTGGGGGAGAAAATATCTCCCCCACCCATCCCTCCCTTTAGTCGCGCATTGGGAATAAAGGGAGGGAGGGGGAGGCCTTCCCTCCTCCCCTATAAAAGGGACCCAACCCCCCTGCTGAGTACATTCCCCCAGCCAACTCCCCCTCCCTAACCGAGCCCCCACCTCGCCGGAGAAGCCCTCTCCGAAGTCTCCACCGCCGCCCCTCCATGGCTGGACAACCCTACTCCTCTAGAGCCCCCCCACTGTAAGGTGGAACACCTATCCCTCCCCCTTCCCACTCCTTCGAGGCATGCCAGCCGACCTCCTCGTCTCCGGAGCGCCGCAAGCACCACCCGAGCCTTGCTCAGGCTCGGGTGGAGCTTGGTCTTGAAAGCTGAACCCCCAGCACCGGTGGTGGCACCGGGGGAGCAGGTCCCCACTTGGGACCCCGAATCTGACGAGGGAAGGCAGTAGGGTCGCCGGAGAACGCGTCTCCGGCGGCCCCCGCGAGCTCCCCCCTTTACCCCCATTTTTCGGTAGGGTTTCGACGGCCACCCCCGGCGGCAGTCCGCAGCACCTGGCTGCCAGACCACCCCCAGAGGCAATCCCCACCCCCGGTGAACCGGCCAGGGGTGGGGAAGAGCCCTCCCATCGGGGGGGGGGGGTGCGACCATGGCCTGCATGGCCCATGCAGGCCGCACCACCGCCCCGCCTCCTTCTTTTTCTCTTCTTCCGACGGTAGCCGGCGGCGCCAGGCCGCCAGAGTTGTCGCCGGCCCCTGCCGAGTCGGTCGGGGGCAGGAGACCGCCTCCTGGCGGTGGCAGAGGCCGCCACCCTCTACCTCGTCCGGAGGGGCAGCAGCCATCGTCCGATCTTGTGATTAGATCGGACGGCGGCGGGAATCTTAATTCCCGCCCCTCCCCTCCATTTCTGTGCCCCCCCCCACCCCCCCCCCCCCCCCCCCCCGCATCGGATCAGCCCAGATCTGCTGTGGGGGCAAAGGAGCGTGCACGGTTCGGCGCCCCTCAGCCGCCTCCCAGACCTTTATCTGCACCCCACTTGCATTTTCCCCTTCCTCAATTTTCTGAGGTCAAATTATGCCCCTATGTCAAAAACTCCCAACATGAAAAATGTTCCCCCACCTAGAGGGGCACCTCCAGTAATTATTTGAGATTTTTAGGTTGGGTTTTGCTATTTTTAAAAGCTTATACAAGATTTTTTTAAAGGAATTAAAGGCCCAAATGACTTTGAAAAATTCCCAAAAAATTATAGGCTCACACATAGGCTATTTTACAGCTACTATCAAAGTTTGGATATTTTATCAATTATTTTGATAATTTTAAAGAACCTAAATAAGATTTCTACGAGCAAAATAACGCCCGAAAATGAACGGAAATAATTGGGACAAACTTGCGGGCCCTCGACGCGTCATTTTAACTATATAGTAAAATGGTGTGAGTCGGGCAAAGATAATTGGTAAGCTCACCAATTACGATAAGGAATCGACTAAGTTAAAAGCATCGAAACGCGCAATCGGGTCACGATCGTGAGGCGACTTTTCTAAGCAGTAACGATAAGATAATTAAAGTGTGAGCCCAATACACACAGAAATAAGAAGTCCCATAAAATATAAGTCGACTCCGATCTATAACTAAAATTAACTGGCTCCTATGAATGGAGAAGAGGTCCCTAAGAACGGGTAAAGAACATAATTTCCTCCTAAGAACGGAGACGACACTGAAGCCTCCTGATATGAAGTGATTGGACTACTCACCCGCTTATTCATTTATGTGCTCTAGTCTCGTACTGGTCCTGCATTTACTTTCTGCAATTATTCCTTTAATACTCCAGTCTCGTGCTGGTCCTGCATTACTTTCTGCAATTATTCTTTTAATACTCCAATCTCGTACTGGTCCTGCATTTACTTTCTGCAATTATTCTTTTAA
Source organism: Dactylorhiza incarnata (assembly GCA_033032865.1). Lineage (NCBI taxonomy): Eukaryota > Viridiplantae > Streptophyta > Magnoliopsida > Asparagales > Orchidaceae > Dactylorhiza > Dactylorhiza incarnata. The sequence goes on along the minus strand of JAWHQI010000090.1, from coordinate 8,440,131 downwards.
TACTCCAGTCTCGCACTGGTCACTTAGTTATGCTTTTTGTTCGTTAATTTCCAGTACTCCAGTCTCGCACTGGTCATGACTTTATTTGCTTTTCGTTCCTTCTTTTCAATACTCCAGTCTCGCACTGGTCAGTTGATTATTGTTTCCTGTTCATTCCTTTTGATACTCCAGTCTTGTACCTGTCCCGTTAATTCGACCCCTGCTTTCGGCCTTCCTACTGTTAAGTATTTTATTACTCAGCTCTGCAGTTTGCATTGCACTATATTATACTAACCCAGGTCCTGCGCTAGATAACGGTTATTTCTATGCTGCTATAAGATCTTAGTTGGGGATAACCAAGAGTCAACTTCTTCCTCTAGAGTTAGCGCCAAATAAGATGCCCCACTTCTGATGCGTCTCCCTGCCAAAAGTCATTTAGCCGGTTGAGTCAAGGAAGCCGCGGTGGACCTGGAGTAGTCGTTCTTTTTGTAAATTGTTTGCAAATTGCTTGCTATGGAAGTGGCAGATCAGTCACGCCCGCAGACCGTTCGTACCGGTGCGGGAGAGATGACGACTCATGACGACAAGGAGATGTTCACCGCGGGTTATCACTACTGTGAACTCGCTGTTTTGCCTCCACTGGTCGGCCTAAATCTCGGAATCGCGGGATGTCACTCACATCCATTTAGTATACCAAGCTGTACGGGAAGGCCTGGGTGATACAGTATGAGTACGCTCAGAAGTGGTAGGACTGGCCACTGTCACCGACAGCTACATCAGTGAGTCCCGCAGGGTTCGCTACCCTGCTAGAAGAGAAGTGGTCCAAACTGTGTCGACACAGGGTTGTGTGTATTCAGGTTTGAATACCTGATGTGTGTGTGCAAGATAGGGTTGCTAATGTTGTCGTTAATTGCGCGTCCCCCTCTGTGTTATTGAAATTGTGGCTGGTAGGCCCTATTGATATATATACCTATTGTTAACCTTTTCCTTGCTTCGACTATTTACTTTCGTACTTTATCCCGCCCTCAGGATACAGATCCAGGGAGGGACTGTGTTTTCCACCTAGCTCTATGACTAACGATTATTCTTATAACCATTCACAGGAGATGGGACAGCGCGAAGCCCCCACACCACAGGATGACTTACCAGCCCTAGAGATTGCTTGATCAGACATTCCAGCCTCGCCCCCTGTTTTCCGTGACGTGAGTCTTAGAGCCTAGGGGCTAAATAAGGAGTCTTTTGTTGTACCTATTGTAGCCCACGAGGCAGTATATGTAAACAGTAAGCTACGACCTTTTTAGTTATATATGTATATAGTTTGCGCCTCTTCCCTAAATTCTGCTTTCGCTGTGTGACTCTGATGTGTGATATGATGATTCTTGTTCCTGACAAGGTGATCGCTTAGTGCTTGAGAGTGTGGGTCGTCGCCTCTCGGGATACGCTAAGTGACCGTCTTGGGCAGTAAGACCCCCTCCCCTGAACCGGGTTCAATTTGGGGGGTGGGGGTCTTACAAATGTATCAGATCTACCACATGGGGGCAGTCTTTAGATCCTCCCTTCCCGAGTTCCGTTTCTTGGTTCGGGACGAACCACGCAGCGGAAGCCTGGTGGACCCTTAGGTTTAAGGTTTAAGGATCCTAGACTGCACAGTAGTACATCCACACGCTTTCCGCTTCCGTTTCAGTCAGTTCTGCAAAATTCCCTTACTTTTGCAAATACTGATGTTCGTCTGTTACTTCTCCAGATACCGGAGTCCAGATACTGGAAGGTCTTCTTCTATGGATCAATACCATCCTACCACTCCACCACCAGCTCCGGCCGCTCCAGCTGCAGTTCCTTTTACCAAGACCAACTTGGGACAGACACTGACAGCTTTGCTGGCCACCTTTCAGACGGCCATTCTACAGCCACCCCAGCAGGACACCGTACCCACTGACCTTCTGACAACCTTCCGGGGGCTAAGTCCTCCTATCTTCTGAGGTACCGAGTCTGCCATGCAGGCAGAGGAGTGGGTAGAGAGAGGAGCTCCTAGTTGGTATGATGTGCCCCGCTGTGGCTGCAGTGTCCTAAGTAGTAACCTTACTGGAGGGATATACCCGAGACTGGTGGAGGGCAGCCAGCCGCTCCACATTTAGAGGGCGACCACTCAGCACGATCCTATTGGGAGAGCTTTCTGAGGCCTTCCTAGAGCACTTCATCTCAGACGCTGACCGAGTTTCTCTCCAGGAGCGATTCCTGCATATCCGACAGGGAGAGAGGACGGTGTCGGAGTACCAGCGGGAGTTTATTCACTTAGCCCATTTTGCTGGGACTTTGGCGACTACAGATAGAGACAGAGCTGCTAGATTTTACTGAGTACTATGAGATGACCTCCGACAGGCATTGATCATGATCACACAGTCGACCTTCCACACGATCGCTACACAAGCTATAGCATTAGAGATGGACCAGAGGATGGTGGCCCGACAGCGAAGGGGATATATGGATGTTCCCCGGACTAAGGGCAGAGAGAGAGGGACAGGCCCTCGCAGGCAGGACTGAGATAGGAGACAACGTCGCCGCCATCAGCCATACAGGCAGGCACCCCAGCCTCGACAGGCACCTCCAGCCCCAGCACCACGACCAGCTCTAGCACCTCAGCCCCCCGCCCCCCCCCCAGCCGTACGACGAGATGTTCCCTTTGTTGGGAACTGCTTCCTTTGCCAGTAGCCTGGGCACATTAGAGCTTTCTGCCCTCATGCTATAGGTAGGCCCGACTTAGGAGCAGTGCAGGGAGCCGCAGAGAGAGGACGAGGACGAGGAGGTTGCAGAGGCCAACCTGCAGGCAGGAGGGACCAGGCCAGACAGGGCAGAGCAGTACCGCTTAAGGCTTACACATTAGATCTTCAGCATGGACCTGCACCGGATGTAGTGACATGTATATATTTTCGTTAGCGATGCTAGACTGAGATGATATGATCTAGTAGAAATCTGTGATATAGCCTTTTGTTTAGACTATGTAGTTACTCCTCTTGTATATCTGTAAAGAACATGTAATCATGGTATATGTATATATGTTATCAGGTTTACTTTTGGTAGAAGGTCATCCCGCTAAAACTCTTTTTGATACTGGTGCCATGCATTCTTTCGTCTCTCGGGATTTCATCGCAGACAAAGGAAACACCGTACGATCGTCTGGAATGTCAATACGAATACGACTCCCGGACGGATCAGACATGATATCCACAGAGGAGCGTTCTTTCCAAGCAATGCTGGGAGACATGGAATTTGAAATCCTCGCAACTATTTTAGCAATAACTGGGTTCGAAATCATCCTAAGAATGGACTGGTTGGCTGAGCACAACGTCCAAATCAATTGCTCGAAACGAGAGATCAACCTTTAGAACTCGAATGGGCAATCAATCACTCTGGCGGGTATACCATCTGTCACCCGCATCATTCTAACGTCCACCAAAATAGTCAAAGCGGTCCGATGAAAGGATGAGATGTACCTGATCTACTTCGAAATGGAGGACAAGACACAAGTACTCATTAAAGTGCCCGTAATCCGAGACTTCCCAGACGTCTTTCCCAAATCCCTTCCAGGGTGCCCCCGCAACGAGAAGTGGACTTCCAGATTGAACTGACCCACGAAGTCCGACCAGTGTCCCGATCACCTTATCGGATGGACCCAAAGGAACTAGCCGAGCTCAAAATACAATTACAGGAGCTAATCGATGCAGGTTTCGTTCGTCCAAGTACCTCACCTTGGGGAGCCCCGGTAATGTTCGTCAAGAAGAAGGATGGATCATTACGTCTGTGCATCGACTGCATGGAACTAAACAAACTCACCATCCAAAATACCTATCCACTACCTAGGATAGACGAATTATTCGATCAATTGCAAGGCGCGTCCGTCTTCTCCAAAATGGACTTAAGGTCCGGTTACTACCAACTTCGAGTGCGTGAGGAGGGCATCCCCAAAACAGCCTTCAGCTCCCGCTACGGGCTCTACCAATGCCCCGTCCGCCTTCATGGCTCTGATGAATAAGGTGTTTGAATCCTTCTTGGATCACTTTGTGATCGTTTTCATAGATGATATACTGATCAACTCAAAGAACAAAACAGATCATTCCAGACATCTTCAAATGGTGTTACTCAAGTTATGGGAACACTCTCTCTTCGCAAAATTCAGTAAGTGTGAATTATGGATGGAGGAAGTCGGATTTCTTGGGCACACGGTCAACACAAATGGGGTAGCAGTAGACCAAGACAAAGTGCAAGCAGTACGAGACTGGCCGCCACTTAAGTCAGCAACAGATATCAGGAGCTTCATTGGTCTCGCCGGCTACTACCACAAGTTCGTAGAAGGTTTTTCTAAGATCACCTTACCCCTCACCACTCTCACCAAGAAGGATAAAACGTTCCAATGGGCGTCCGAATGCGAAGCAACATTCGTGGAACTAAAGAACCGGCTAACCTTTGCTCCGATTCTGACACTCCCCTCAGGCACAGAGGGCTTTCAAATTTACATCGACGCATCGCTGAAAGGGTTAGGAGTCGTACTCATGCAGCACGGCAGGGTAGTCGCCTACACATCATGATAGTTGAAGCCTCACGAGTTAAACTACGCAACCCATGATCTAGAGCTGGGTGCTGTAGTATTCACACTAAAAGCCTGGAGGCATTACCTATACGGGATCAGATGCGAAATCTTTTCCTACCACAAGAGCCTCAAATACATTTTCACCCAGAAGGAGCTGAACCTTCGACAACGCCGGTGGTTAGAATTCTTATGCAATTACGACTTCGCCCTCCAATACCACCCCGACAAAGCCAATAAGGTCGCAGATGCCCTATGTCGGCAACCTCCGATGATCAGAAATTGACTAGAGATGATACCAGAAGAGTTGGTCAAGTCCTTGGCAGACTTGGACATCATCATCATTACCCACAAAAACCCAATGGACTACCAGGCCCAACTATATTGGATGGAGATACAGTGTGACATTAGAGACATGATACGAGAGGCGCAAAAAATCGACGCAGAAGCGACTCCAATCATCCAGACCCTGCAGCATGGCGCTCAGGAAGATTACAATTTATATGATGGCATTCTACAGTACAAGCACCGTATATTCATCCCCTCCGTCGAAGGAATCCGGGAAGAGATACTCTGCGAAGCACACCAATCGAGATATTCAATACACCATGGAGTAGTCAAAATGTATGCAGATTTACGCAGGACGCTGTACTGGCCAGGTATGAAAAGGGACGTCACCAATTATGTGGCGCACTGCCAGACCTGTCAGATGGTCAAGGCAGAATGCCGCAACCCAAGAGGCTTACTACAGCCCTTACCCATACCCGAATGGAAATTTGAAGATATCTCCATGGACTTTGTCCATGACTTGCCCCGATCTCGTGCAGAAAATGACTCAATATGGGTCATAGTGGATCGCCTCAAAAAGGTGGCTCGCTTCATCCCAAACCGACAAGGTGACGATATCGATATCTTAGCCCGAATCTTTATAGAGCAAGTGGTCTGATTTCATGGGGTACCCAAGTCGATCGTGTATGATCGAGGCAGATGCTTCACTTCAAAGGAATGGAGAAGAGTCCAAGCACATATGGGACCAGATTGCCATTCAGTACCACTTTCCACCCACAAACAGACGGGCAAACAGAAAGGACGAATTGGAAGATGGAAGACCTCCTCCGACTATGCATAGTAGAACACAACGAACCTTGGGAGCAGGTGTTGCCCTTAGTAGAGTTTTCATACAACAACAATATTCAGGCGAGCATCAAGATGGTGCCATACAAGGCCCTCTACGGAAGACGCTGTCGGACACCGTTATCATGGGCATAGGATGAGGACCCAGAAGCTTTATGGGTCACTTACATAGATGACACCACTGCGGAAATAAGGTTAATCCGAGACCGAATGTTAGAAGTGCAGAGTCGCCAAGCAAAATACTACGACACACGTCATTGACCGGTGGAATTCAACGTGGGAGATATGGTTTTTGAAATACTTTAATTAAGGGTAGCTAATCACCTAGAGGGGGGGGGGGGGTGAATAGGTTATTTTAAAAACTATTTGCAGTTCTTGATTATAACCTAAATGAATGATCAGAGCTTTCAAGAAAATGAACACAAACAAAAACACACAGAATTTTATAGTGGTTCCCCTTATCTTGGGTAATCCACTTTCCCCCTTCTCCCCTCTAGCAGTGTGCTAGATAGGGTTTATATCTCCTCCAGATCTCAGACCACAAACAAGTCTTACAGCTCAGATCACAATAGATCTTACAGACTCAGATCTTAACAGATCTTACTCTCTCAGATCTCAGCAGATCTTACCAACTCAGATCTCACAGATCCTACCAACTCAGATCTCAATAGATCCTACCAACTCAGATCTCCACAGATCCTACCAACTCAGATCTCCACAGATCCTACCAACTCAGATCTCCACAGATCCTACCTCAGCCTTTATAACTATAGGCTTACAGCTCAGATTCACCCCTGAATCTTACAACTCAGATCACACCCGATCCTACAACTCAGATCCTTGAAAGATCCTACACTCAGATCTGACAACTCAGACCCTACAGGGATTGATAAAGATAGTAACAATACTTAGACTCAGATTCTTCAAAGTGTTGAGTCTTCTTGATCTATCTGAATGATCAGACAGAAATCTTCAACAGATCAGCAACAACAATTTGGTCTTCTTGATTTATCAGGCTGTGATGACTATTCTTCTTTTTAGAAAGATAGATTCTTCCTTCTTAATCTTCTCTTTTCAGAAAGAAGTATCAGCACAAAATTGCTGAAAGAATTCTTCAAGTTAGAACAGTTCTGAAAGAGGAGACGACTTCTTCAGATTCTTTCTCAGATTTTCCTTCAAAGCGACGGAGAAGATAATTGCTTTCGAAAATAAGAAATGATCAACTTGCAAACCCATAGGTCATGCCTTCTATTTATAGCCCGCCATCTGCAACATCTGTTATGCTCCTCCACGTCAGCATGACGTTAAGTCTTCAACGGTCTTTAATGGCTTCTGAATAAACAAAGGCTCAGCTAGCTGTAGATGAAGTTGCTCAGCTCAGAGCTTTTAAAGAAAAAGGCGTTGAGCACTGTGTATCTCTGTCGACGCTTTTTCTGCCAGGTGCCGAGCGATATGTAGATACTCGACACATACTTCTTAGACTGAAACTCTCAACTCCTCCTTCTTAGGCGTTGAGAAATCTTTAGTCATTCGACGCTTTTTATCTGTAGGAGTCAAGCAATGTATAGGGGCTCGGCGCTTCTTAACTGTGTGTTGGGGAAATGATTTATCTTAACCCCTAGAATTGAGTAGAATATAAATTCTAAGAATGAAAAATTAGGCTAAGTAAATATGCGTCGAATAATATTCGACGCAACGTCGAAATGTAGTCGACGTTTCTCTCAGAATGAGTCGAAGTAACTTTAAGAAGAATTGGACGTAATATTTATCGACGTACCTCTGACTTCTAGTCGACGCACCTTAGTCGACGCACCTTCCTTATTCTCCTCTCGACGTCCAGTCAGGATGAAATCGACGTTCACGTTGAATAGTAATCGACGCACGTCAATTTCTATAAGAAATTCAAAAACACGCTAGATCTCTTTCCTTCTTTCTGTAGATCTGATTTTTATGGAATGATATTATTCTTTTATAGCCGTTCTGAATCAGTCTTTCCTTCTATTTTATTCTTGGCTAATTTGATTAAGATTATTATGGATATTATTTGAAATCAGAATGAATTCTTTCCTTCTACAGATTTAATTATTATGGAAACTTTTTCTCTCTAATTGCTGATTGATTATTCCCCTTTAGCAACATCTTTTGAAACAGAGCTATAAATAAAGAGGAGGTCGGCAGAGAATAATGACTAGTGATCCACCATATACATTTGAAAAAGAGGAAGAGCTCCCAAGTGAAGAGTGATAAAGGTGAGAAAAGAGATAGTGTGCTGCAACAAAGAAAAAGCCTTCATCTTCTCTTTCTTCTGAAGTCATAGTGCTGCAATTTCTGAAAGCTCTCACTAAAAGAGAAAGGGCTACAATCTCCTTCTCACTATAGAAGAGAGATCATATTCACTATACTTGTGCTTCTAATCTTCTTGCTAGGAAGAAGATTCTTTCTTACATATATTGTTTTCTGTTCTTCTACTTGTTCTACTTCTTCTTCTCATTCCATTTTCAAATTGTGTAAGAGAGTTTTTAGAATCTCTCTTCAAAAAATTCAGTTGTAGTGGTTCTAAGAGTCTCCTTACCAAAAGACTCAGTTTGGTTCTAAGAGTCTCCTTATCAAAAGACTCAGGCTGGTTCTAAGAGTCTCCTTATCAAAAGACTCAGTGCAAGATAGTGAATTCCTACCAAGGGGGTAGAAGAGTGGACTACCCAAAGTTTGGGGAACCACTATATTTCTTTGTGTTGTGCTGTGATTTTCATTTTACTATTTCTTTCTTTATTTACTTAATTCTTGTTAGTGTGTGTGGGAAGCTTAACTCTGAGATTATTACATATATATATATATATATTTGTTAACTTTGCACAAAGCACTTTTAAATCTCTATTCACCCCCCCTCTAGAGAATTCTAGTGAGGTTAACTGTGCACTTTCAATTGGTATCAAAGCGAGGTTGATCTAAAAAGGTTAACTCCTTGATCAAAAAGATCCTACCTCTTATATATATATATTTCTAAAAACTATTTTTCACATGGCACAAATCAAAGATTATGCTTCCACCAGACCACCAATGTGCAATCTTGAAAAGTTTGCAGTTTGGAAAACAAGAATTAGGATCTATATGAATTCTATTGATGAAGAATTATTTAATGTTGTAATGAAAGGTCCCCCCAAGCCATTCAGTAAGGACTCAAGTGGAAAAGTAACTGAAACACTTGCTCCAAAGGCTGAATGGACAGATGAAGAAAAGAAGACCCAAACATATAATGTCAAGGCTATGAATATCCTAGTCTCAACCCTCTCAAATGAAATCTTCCAAAAGATTGCTGAATGTGAGTCAGCTAAGGAAATATGGGAAGCTCTCTCTAAAATGGTAGAAGGAAGTGCTGATGAGAGAAAGGACAGAAAGGCATTACTTATCTCTCAATATGAAAACTTCCAGAAGAAAGAAAGTGAAAGTGTTGCAGACATGTATGCCAGATTCAGCCTCATAGTAAATGAGTTAAGAACACTTGAGAAGGACATATCTCTCACTGAGATAAATGACAAATTGCTAACTTGCTTCCCTAGCTCTTGGGATTCAAGAATCTGGCCAATTAAAGACTCCAGAAGTCAACAAGAAATCTCAACAGATGTCCTATTGGGTAAATTAAGATCTTATGAACAGTTGTTGAAAACAAGAGCTGAGAAAGAAGAGAAAGAAAAGGCTCCTCCACTCTCAAAAGAAAAGAGCATTGCTTTGAAGGCTAGTGAAGGTGAACCCTCTACAAGTGATGAAGAGCTGATTAGTCTGCTGGCCAGAAGGATCAAGAAGTGGATCAAAACAGAAGGATCCAGAAGGAGAGACTCAAAAACCAGGTATGACAAAATTCCTAATAAAGAGATTATATGTTACTCTTGCAGGAAACCTGGACACATTGCACCTGAATGTCCTAAAGATCAGCAATAAGAAAGATCTGAAAAGAACAGATCTAAAGAAGAAGAAGAAAGAGAAAGGGATCATTGCTCAATCATGGAGTGATTCAGAATCTGAAGGAAGCACTTCATCTGAAGATGATCAGGAAAAGGCTAAGCAAGAGGAAACCTGTTTGATGGCTACTGAAAAGCCCGAAGATACATCTCTGGTAAATATATTTGATGATATAGATTTCTCTTCCACTGATTTCAAAAATAGTTTCAAGGAATTCTGTTTAGATCTAGTCAAATCTGAGAAAGAAGTAAAGGAACTAAGAAATGAACTAAACAATCTCAAACAAATAAAGCCTTTGAAAATCAAGCACTAAGAAATGATCTAGCAAAGGCAAAAGCCTTTGAAGACTCTATAAATGGCAGAAGTTAGAAGCTCAAGAATATCTCTAACAATCTCACTGATAGATTTAGACAACTAGAATATGACACTGAGTTAGAACCCAAATCTCAATCACGCAGCAAATCTGTCTGGAGACATCCTATTCACTTCACTAGGGAGAATCATTTGACAGGAGAAAGATCACAAGAAAATTCAGAAACAACCACTGTTTTTAACAAAAATAATCTCACTATGCATGAAGGAATCCTATGTAAATATCCTCAGAAAAGAAACAAACTTGCATCGAATCATTATCGACGTGCGTCGAATTCTACTCAACATAACTCAAATAATGCATCGATTTCAAATCAACGCAGACATCAAAACACGTTGACTCCCAATGCTTCGACTAAAAGTAACCACAGAATGAAGGAAGCGTCGACTTCCACTCGACGCAACTTTAAACATACGTTGAATTCATATCGACGCAACCAATCTAACAGAAATGTCTCCTTTTCCAAAAAGTCTTCTCAATCCATTTCATTTTATTATGAACACTATTTCTGCAACATTACCAAAGACAATTGGTATGATAAGCCAATACCCCTAAAGGAGGAAGGATATTCTGAAAAACCCACTTATTCTTTCATTAAACCTTTCACTGTTGGGAGGAAGGGACCCCAGCTTAGGAGGGTCCAAACTAATGTTTAAAATTTTATGTGCAGATGTATCACATCTCCAGGCTAGTGTGGTACTTGGACAGTGGATGCTCCATGCACATGACAGGGTACAAAAACCTATTAATCAATTTTGAGGATAGACTTGGACCACCAGTGACTTTTGGAGACTCTAGCTGTGGCCAAACCAGGGGCTTTGGAGATTTCAAAGAAGGGAAAGTTACCTTCAAGAATGTTGCAGTAGTTAAAGGACTGAAGCACAATTTAATAAGTGTAAGTCAGATATGTGACGGTGGTAAGTGTGAGGTAAAATTCACCACACTATTTTGCCATATTATTGATATCAAGACTGGTGCCATAGTACTCAATGGAATTAGAAAAGGGAAGGTATACATAGTAGACTTTAGCTCCTCACCCACAGAAGTTTGTTTGTTCAACAATATTATTAATAAAAGTGAATTATGGCATAGGAGACTGGGTCATCTAAACTACAAAACCATTAGTAAACTATCAAAGAATAACCTAGTCAGAGGTCTACCAAAGGGTAGATTCTCTAAGGACTCTCCATGTAGACCTTGCCAACTAGGAAAACAGACCAAGTCATCCTTCAAACCAATTGGTAAGGATGACTCCCCTAGGATCCTCTACTTACTGCACATGGATCTCTTTGGTCCCATATCCACTCAAAGCTTAGGTGGAAAGTCTTATACCTTAGTCATTGTAGATGACTATTCTAGGTTTAACTGGGTATTCTTTCTAAGGGCTAAGTCTGAAACCCATAAGATTCTCTCAAGATTCATAAGACAGATTCAATCTGAGTTCAATACTCATGTTCCAATTATCAGGAGTGATCATGGGATTGAATTTGAAAATCAGTCAATTTGTAGTTTCTGTGAGAATATAGGTATTAAACAAAGTTTTTCAGCCCCTAGAACTCCTCAACAAAATGGAGTTGCTGAAAGAAAGAATAGAACTTTAATTGAATCAGGAAGGACCTTGCAGAATCAGGATTACCAAAAACCTTCTGGGCTGAAGCAGTCAACACTGCAAACTATGTTCTAAATAGAAGCCTCATTCACAAAACTAAGGCAAAAACTCCATATGAGCTTCTGAAGGGAAAAACACCCATTGTTAAATACTTTAAAATTTTTGGATGTGCTTGCTTTATTCTAAATATTGGGAAAGATCATCTGCCAAGTTTGACAAGAAGTCTGATGATGGAATATTTCTGGGGTACTGATCATCTAGTAAAGCTTATAGATGCTATAACAGGAGAACTCTCAGAATTGAAGAATCTATGCACATTATATTTGATGAAACTAATATGCTGTTTAAGGGGGAGGAAACTTCCACCAATCCTTTTCCACAGGAAAATAGCAGCATAGAGACTCAACTTGAACAACTGACTTTAGAGAACAGAGACACTGGGAAAGAAAACCAGCTACAGGAACCAAGTGAGGAGTCTGAACAAGAGCATGAAGAAGGTTCAGAGAAGAGCAATCAAAACCAACTCCCACAAGAGAATATGGTTTAGGAAGAACAGTTGGACAATGATCCCATTGTTAATGAGGAAGAAGAGCATCTGACAAATCCAAGCAGGACAGGGATCAATATGAAAAATCATCCACAATCCCAAGTAATTGGAGACCCCAATACTGAAGTAAGAACAAGACACCAATTCTCCAATGGGATGATGCTCCAATGCTTCTTATCTCAAGTTGAACCAAATAAGTTTGAGGAAGCAAATTGTGATCCTCACTGGATTATAGCCATGCAAGAAGAACTAAGCCAATTTGAGAGAAACAAAGTGTGGAACCTATTTGAGAGACCAAGAAACTACCCAGTTATTGGTACAAAGTGGGTATACAGAAACAAACTAGATTCCACTGGAGTAATTGTCAGGAACAAGGCAAGACTTGTAGCACAAGGATACAGACAAGAAGAAGGAATAGACTACAATCAAACCTTTGCTCCAGTAGCCAGATTGGAAGCAATCAGACTCTTTCTTGCTTATGCAGCCTTCATGAAGATGAAAGTCTACCAGATGGATGTCAAGAGTGCTTTTTTGAATGGTGACCTTCAAGAAGAGGTGTATGTAGAGCAACCACCAGGTTTTGTCAATCCCTCCTCACCTAACTTTGTTTATAGACTTAACAAAGCACTTTATGGTCTTAAGCAAGCACCTAGAGCCTGGTATGAAACTCTCTCCAACTTCCTTTTAGAAAATTCTTTTGAAAGAGGAAAAGTAGATAAAACACTTTTTACTAGAACCCATAAAAATCAACTCCTTCTTGTTCAAATCTATGTAGATGACATCATCTTTAGCTCAACTCATCCCAAACTTTGTAAAAGATTTGCTAATCTAATGCAATCAAAGTTTGAAATGAGTAGTGTACAACCCTGTATTCGCCGTGTACAACCCTGTATTCGCCGAGTAGGTTCTCGAGACAAGAAGTATTCTGGAACACCATTTCTCGGTATGATCCAGGGCAGGGAGAGAGGAGGGCGAGCGGTGGAGGTAGAGGCCTCCCGCTCGCCCAACACGTGTAGGAGGCGAGCAAGGAGGGGGCGAGCTTCTCTCGCCCCGCTCCCAAAAAGGGGGGGCGAGAGGAGGTGGGGCGAGCCCCCCTCACCCCCGCCCCCAGCATAAGGGGGGCGAGCCCCCCTCTCGCCCCCGCCCCCAGCATAAGGGGGCGAGAGGAGGTGGGGCGAGCCCCCCTCTCGCCTCCGCCCCTAACAAAGGGGGGGGGGGGGGGCGAGAGGAGGTGGGGCGAGCCTCCCTCTCGCCCCCATCCCTAGCAGGGGGGCGAGAGAGGAAGTGGGCCGAGCCCTCCCTCTCGCCCCCATCCCTAGCAGGGGGCGAGAGAGGAGGTGGGCCGAACCCTCTCTCTCGCCCCCATCCCCAGCAGGGGGGCGAGAGAGGAAGTGGGTCGAGCCCTCCCTCTCGCCCCCATCCCCAGCAGGGGGCGAGAGAGGAGGTGGGCCGAACCCTCTCTCTCGCCCCCATCCCCAGCAGGGGGGCGAGACAGGGAGGAGGTCAGCCCCCTCTCGCCCGGCCCCGGGAGGGTGTCCTGGTCTGCGTTTAGCGTTGTAGAACATTGGGATTTGGCTATTCGCAGGTCAAATCCGGGGGGCATTTTGGTAACTTCGCAGGCAGTTTTTGGTTATTCGCAGCCCAAATCCAAGATCCTATAAATAGGACCAAGGGGGCACCATTTGAGGAGGACCATTCTAGGCTAGCTCTCTCCCTCTCTCTCCCTCCCCAAGTCTCTCTAGGGGGTGAGGAGAGCCTCCAGTGGTGCCCAAGCTTAGTAGTGGCTTGGGAGGGGAAGTTCCTAAGGGGCTTCCGGGTATGTGGCGGGACCTCCCCACTAAGCCCTTGGTCAAGTCCATAGTTCCTCAACCTTCAACCTAGAGCTCTCCCTTGGGGGGAGTAAGGGTTGGTCGCCCCTCAGCTTGCTGAGGGCCCCGAACTCCACAGAGACCGAGATATCAGTTTCAACATTTTGGTGCGGTGAGCGTGGAGAGTGACTAGCACAGAAGAACTCAAGCGAACGTCATGGCTAGAGAAGGGGAACTAAGTGATGACCAGGGTCATGCGCTGACACTCGCGGGAAGATGTGAGAAGTTCTACTAAGATGGTTCGATCATGTGTAAATGGGACCATTAGAGGCACCAGTTAGGCATCACATGATAAATAAGGGAGGGGTAGACCAATACATACTTGGAATGAAACTATACGGCAAGACACGATGAACTTAAGCATTATTGAGGTTATGACTAAAGATAGGGCACAATGGCGACAAAGTATCCATGTAGCAAACCCCACTATAGTGGGATAAAGGCTTAAGTGTTGTTGTTGTTGTGTGTGAGCATGCTAAGTATAATGGTATAAACGTATTACATTTTCTACTGGCAATAAAATAAGGTTTATCCCTTTTCATTTAATTCAGAAACATTTGGGGGTCATCTAATACTCGAATGTAAGTGGAGCTCGTTGGTCTGTATCATTTAGTGATAGTAGCATCAGGGTCACTTCGATTTTCCTCAAACCTATATATTTTGTTAGTATAACTCTTACGAATTGTCATGATCTAAAGTCACTTTGGCGGTAAAATACAAAGTTCAGGTATTAAAGATTATTTCCCAGACTGGCATTCTACTTTCATATGTCTAAATCATATTGGGGAAGCCACCATTACTACTCATCTTACAAATGATCTTCCATCTAGAATTTTGGGTTTTAAATGTCCTATGAGTATACAACCAAATACCTATCCTAGAAGTTTCAGTTGTCCTTTTGTTCATTATCATAGTCCTAATATAGAGAAATTAAATCACAGGGCTATTAAGTATGTTTCTAGGATATCTTCCCGCTCAAACAATGTTATAAAATCACCATTATCCATCTAAGAAATCATGTCTATGCGGGTGTCACATTCGTGAGGGAGAATCATACTTTATACCATCTCATCACCAGGTGAGAATATTAGCATGGAGGATAGTTCGCAAGATAAGTATAAAAAAATGTTCAGAACGAATGGTTGGCCCCGAGCAGACCCGCTGACCAGGCTCTCATCTAGCTGGCAGGGCCGAAGGCTCACTCGGTGGCAGGTTCCAAAGGCAGTTGGCCCCGAGCAGACCCGCTGACCAGGCTCTCATCTAGCTGGCAGGGCCGGAGGCTCACTCGGTGGCAGGTTCCAAAGGCAGTTGGCCCCGAGCAGACCCGCTGACCAGGCTCTCATCTAGCTGGCAGGGCCGAAGGCTCACTAAGTGGCAGGTTCCAAAGGCAGTTGGCCCCGAGCAGGCTCTCATCTAGCTGGCAGGGCCGAAGGCTCACTCGGTGGCAGGTTCCAAAGGCAGTTGGCCCCGAGCAGACCCGCTGACCAGGCTCTCATCTAGTGGCAGGGCGGAAGGCTCACTTGGTGGCAGGTTCCAAAGGCAGTTGGCCCCGAGCAGACCCGCTGACCAGGCTCTCATCTAGCTGGCAGGGCCGAAGGCTCACTCGGTGGCAGGTTCCAAAGGCAGTTGGCCCCGAGCAGACCCACTGACCAGGCTCTCATCTAGCTGGCAAGGCCGAAGGCTCACTCGGTGGCAGGTTCCAAAGGCAGTTAGCCCCGAGCAGACCCGCTGACCAGGCTCTCATCTAGCTGGCAGGGCCGAAGGCTCACTCGGTGGCAGGTTCCAATGGCAGTTGGCCCCGAGCAGACCCGCTGACTAGGCTCTCATCTAGCTGGCAGTGCCGAATGCTCACTCGGTGGCAGGTTCCAAAGGCAGTTGGCCCCGAGCAGACCCGCTGACCAGGCTCTCATCTAGCTGGCAGGGCCGAAGGCTCACTCGGTGGCAGGTTCCAAAGGCAGTTGGCCCCGTGCAGACCCGCTAACTAGACTCTCATCTAGCTAGCAGGGCCGAAGGCTCACTCGGTGGCAGGTTCCAAAGGCAGTTAGCCCCGAGCAGACCCGCTGACCAGGCTCTCATCTAGCTGGCAGGGCCGAAGGCTCACTCGGTGGCAGGTTCCAAAGGCAGTTGGCCCCGAGCAGACCCGCTGACCAGGCTCTCATATAGCTGGCAGGGCCGAAGGCTCACTCGGTGGCAGGTTCCAAAGGCATTTGGCCCCGAGCAGACCCGCTGACCAGGCTCTCATCTAGCTGGCAGGGCCGAAGGCTCACTCGGTGGCAGGTTCCAAAGGCAGTTGGCCCTGAGCAGACCCGCTGACCAGACTCTCATCTAGCTGGCAGGACCGAAGGCTCACTCGGTGGCAGGTTCCAAAGGCAGTTGGCCCCGAGCAGACCCGCTGACCAGGCTCTCATCTAGCTGGCAAGGCCAAAGGCTCACTCGGTGGCAGGTTCCAAAGGTAGTTGGCCCCGAGCAGACCCGCTAATCGGGCTCTCACCTAGCCGACAAGTTCTTTATAATGGCATGTTGACCTCTCGTGGAGGCTCTTTGGTTTCGGCTCCGTGATGGTTCCGTTGTTCGGGCTCTCATCTAACCGGCAGAGCGGGTAAACCTCTCGGATGATAGTTTGAGAAAGGATGAGATTCAATATAGGGCTTTAGCATATAAGGGATCAGTTATGCTTGATAAATTAATAGTTTTCACTGACAATCGAAGCCCTTTAAGAATAGTTTTGAAAACAGAAGTTTAAGATAATGAATCCTACAATGACACAACATTATTTGATTAGTTTTAGAAACAAAATCAGATTCATTTTAAATTTTCAATGTATGATTGTTTATGTAATCATTATAGATAATAGCGAGCATTCTTTTCCTCAGCACTATTAATCATCCCTGAGGCCCATTCCTGAATAACGCGATATGCAACAGTAAAAATAACCGCAATCTAAATTATGAGTTTGCTCGCTGATAGACATTAAGTTGCATGACATTTTGAGAACATGAAGGGCATAATGTTTCTACCATAAAAAAGAAGGCATAGTGTATAACCAAGGTTGTTGACAACCAAATTGATCATTTAAAGGCAACAAAGGGAAAGGTTATCACATCATGACAAATATGAGTACAAAAAAGAGAAGAATCATCATTCATATGATTATATACCATCATGACAAATATGACATTTCTTTCCGAGCGTGGGGCACGCTCGCAAAGAGCGGGGATTGTGTACAACCCCACACCCGTCGGGTGTGACCCTCCCCAGATAGCTGGGACCCGAGGTGTCTTGTGATTGACTAGCATTGATCGGGGTGCGAATAGCGGCATTTGGGGTGCGGTTAGGAGCACGGTCTGCGGATAGCAGGGATGGGCTAGCGTTTTAATAAAACCCCTAATACCCCCTCTCCCTCCCAGGCCCGATCGCCCTCCCCGACCTCCCTCTTTCTCGTTCTTTTTGGGAGCAGCCGCAAAACCCCCCCTCACGATCTCCCTCCCTCTCAATCGCCCCTCCCCCCGATCTCTCTCTCTCTCTCGCCGCCTCCTGGACTAGGGAAGCGCCGCCCCGAGCCTTCCTCCTCCCTCTCTCGCCGTCGGCCTTGTGCAAGGAGAGCCCGAGCCCTCTCCTCCTTCTCTCCCATCGCCCCCTCTTTCTCCCTCGTCGCCCCTCTCTTGTCTCCTCCCTCTCTCCCCGTCGGCCTGGAGCAGGGAAACGCAGCCCCGAGCCCCCTTCTCCCTCTCTCTCCGTCGGCCTGGAGTAAGGAGGAACCGCCCCAAGCAGTTGCCGCCTGGAGCAAGGGCAGCAACCCGTAGGCCTGGAGCAAAGAGGACCCAAGCCCCCTTCTCCCTTTCTTGTTCTGCTGCTGGAAGGAGAAGCCAGAGCCGAGCCCCTTGACAACCTAGGGATATGGTCCTAACACTGGTCGGAAGTGGCAGTCCGGAAGCTTGGTAAAGAGCAGCAAGCATTTTTTCCTTCGTCGTTCGTGTCCGAGCCATGCCTCCAAAACACGCTTCAAGGGTAACGAAATTTCTCCTCGGGCAGGTGAAGCCCTAATTTATCATGATTGCATGGAAGCCCCTCTCCACCAACGGGTGGAGGAAGGGAGCTCTCCGACGGGTCGATGTGTACATCCCCGCTTGTAATTGCATTAACGTCCAGAAGCGCGAGTACGGATTTAGGCATGCTGTGTGAAGCCCATCCGGATATGTCAATCCGGATTGGTGATGTTCTGGGATTCCCGGAGAAGGCTCCGAGGAAGTTGTATACTACTTGCTTGCAGGGGAGAAATATTGCCACCCAAAAAAAAGGGGTGTGGTCGATAGGCTTTGGCCCGTTGTAGCTGATCGATGTTCAGCTTGCCACCGCTTGGCAGGACGTTGGTGCACAGGTGTTGCGGAACAAAGCAGGAAATAGCGGGTTTAAGCCCAAGGTTGTGCCGGCCCGAGAAGGCCTTATTTATTTATATTGCCGGCCTGCGTGCCGAAGTATGGAATTCACATTCCTGTAATCTGTGATGCATGTTCTTTGTTTATCTTTTCAATCGTAGTCAAGAGGAGTCCCCGTGGACCCCTCGCACGGTGGGGGCCCAGAGTGAAATTTACTTGGTAGCCCCTGATGGTTCGCTAATATTCTCCCGGAACAGCGGAGTCACGCTGTTGGCAGCCCCATTTAGTCTGCGTATAGTAAAATTGTTAGGCGGGAGTACGTTATTGGTCGACCGGGCGAAACTGGCTTTACATAGATCCAGGGAGGTGCACCTATGGAGAGGAAAGGGTCGGCTCTGAGATTTTGGCCGCCCAAGAGAGCCCTCCAAAGGTGCCTTAGCTCAGCCTTTGGCTTGGGAGGGGAAGAGTTAGTTAGTCTTCCGGGTGTGCGGTGGGACCTCCACGCTGAGACCTTGGATTTGTACTTCGAGTTCCTAGTCTTGTGTCTAGATCGTTTACTTGAGCGTAGTAAGTGCGCGGTCACCCCTTTTTTGGGACCCGAACTCCACAGAGACCGAGATATCGGTTTCAACAAGTAGTATGGGAGAACTCTCTTATTTCTTAGGGCTACAAGTGAAACAAAACAGTGAGGGAATCTTTATCTCACAATCTAAATACACTAAAGAATTAATCAAAAAGTTTGGTATGGAATCAGCCTCTACCATGAAAACACCTATGGCAACTAATGCCATTATAGAAAAGGATGATAAGGGAAAATTAGTAGATCAAAAGGCATATAGGTCAATCATAGGATCCCTTCTCTATCTAACAGCTAGCAGACCTGACATTATGTTTGCAACCTACATATGTGCTAGATTTCAGGTTGATCCACAAGAATCCCATCTCACCTCTGTAAAAAGTATTCTTAGATACCTAAAGGGAACACCTGAACTAGGTCTGTGGTACTCAGCAGAAACAAATTTTGAATTAATAGGATTCTCAGATGCAGACTATGCTGGATGTAGAGTTGATAGAAAAAGCACATCTGGTACTTGCCAATTCCTAGGTGACAGATTAATATCATGGTTCAGTAAGAAACAAACTTCAGTCTCAACCTCAACAGCTGAAGCTGAATATATAGCTGCTGGGAGCTGTTGTTCACAAATCCTCTGGATGCAAAATCAGCTTCTTGACTATAAATTGGAAGTCAATAACTCTAAAATTTATTGTGATAGCTCTAGTGCTATCTCCATAGCATCCAACCCAGTCCTTCATAGCAGAACCAAACATATAGAGATCAGACATCATTTTCTTAGAGAAAATGTAGAAAAAGGTAAGATAACCTTAGAATATATTCCTACAGATAGTCAAAGAGCAGACATTTTTACCAAACCCTTAGATGAAACTAAGCATACTTACTTTATCAACACCTTGGGAATGCTTGATGGAAGCTTGTAAACACCATTGTTGAGGAAATCTAAAAGAGATCAGAAAAACTAAGCAAGTACTTAAAGACACGTCGATTACCTACCGACGCACCGTCGAGAGGAACTCGACGCTAGCATTGATTTCTTAAAGACAAAGATACGTCGATCACTTATCGACGCACCGTCGATCTAATCTCGATGCAAGTCTGCGATCACGTCGGCAGGACATTAGGCTGACAATGTTTCGACGGAGCGTCGACTCCATATTGACGCATACGTCGACATCAATGACCAACGTCACAGATGCTCCGACACATCGACCATGCGTCGACTCCAATTCGACGCAACGTCGACTTCATAATAAAACTGGAAACAAATCTTCCCTTCTTCTTTTGACGATTGGTTACCTAATATACCTTGATTTCTGTTTCCTTTTCGACATTTCACTCCTTTAAATAACACCTCTTATTTCATAACTCATACTCTCCCAAACCGCCAAAATCTTCATCTTCTACCTCTCTCTCTGCATCAATGGCGCCAACCCCTGCTCAATCTGCTCTCATCAAAACAATAAATGATGCTCTGGAACAACTTCTGAATGACTTCCAGACACGTCTGACCAACTTCTCAAATGAGTGTGCCGACATGCTCACCACCTGTGAAGCCAAATTGGCCAACCTCTCTGCTTCTCTTCTTGAGCTTCATGTTCTTCTTCAAGAACAACCTCTGTCGCCAAAAGGGTTTACATCCTTTCTGAAGGATATAAACCAGGGGGAGAGTTGCTCCAGAAACTCCCTATTCAGGTTTTATATTTTCTTAAAGCTCAGGGCTAACTCTTCTCCAATCTCTAAATACTATCTCTAAGTATTAAATCAACTTCATTCTTTCTTTTACCATAGGCTCAAATATTCTCCAATCACTCTGATTACACCTTCAACAAATACTTTGGTGAATCCTCCTCCTACCATACAGAAGGAGACCATGTTGTGGATTCAACATTCAGAGTAGATGCCCCATATGTTCAGGGGGAGATTGTTGCAGTACAAAATATAGAAGTCCAGGGGGAGGAAGAAACAGCTTTTTCTGATGACCTAAAAGGGCAAGTCTGGATTGAGGCACCCTTGTGTGTGGAAGAATATCAGCATCACTCTGTTGGATCTTGTGGCGGCCTTAGAGGAGGGGTGAATAAGGGACTTTTAGAAATTACGATTTTTTACTTAAGAATTTTAAAAACAAATTTTACTTTTCTAAAAATTAATATAAAAATTTCAAACCAATGTAATTTTTGAATAAATTCAAACACAAATTTCTAAGTTAAAGATTAAACAACCATATTTGCAATTAAAGAAAAAGTCATAATTTTATAATCATGAAATTCACATACAAATAATATGATCTTAACAATGCTTAAGATCAAGGCACAAATATGATAATAACCCTTTTACAATTTGTGTTTACCAATCCTTCTCCCAAGGATCGGAAGGCTATCACTTGTCTCTCCCTAGACCAAGCCCAAACTTATCCTCTAGA
The DNA here is from genome assembly GCA_033032865.1 of Dactylorhiza incarnata. Classification (NCBI taxonomy): domain Eukaryota; kingdom Viridiplantae; phylum Streptophyta; class Magnoliopsida; order Asparagales; family Orchidaceae; genus Dactylorhiza; species Dactylorhiza incarnata. The sequence goes on along the minus strand of JAWHQI010000090.1, from coordinate 8,418,710 downwards.
TCTTCCCAAGATCTAGACGTAGCACACAAGGCCACGATTTCCCACCAAGCCACGCAAGGACTTGGACGCTCCACACAAGGAAGCGATTTTCCCCTAAGCCACGCAAGGACTTAGACGTCACGCACAAGGAGACGATTTCCCTACCAATACAAAGTGAAATGTATATAAATGAAAATACAAAATGAAAAGAACAACTCCCTAGAAATTCAGATCTCTGAAAGGAAGGTTGAAGCCTCGAGATGATCGTTGATGTAGAAGCGCGCCCGATCTCGTCTTCAATCTCAAATCTTCTAAGCACAAATGACAGTTGATGAGGTTTTGGAGCTCTCTGGTTCGTATGCACTCAGGAAGGGACTTGGAATTCTCAATACTTGGAATGCACGAACGAAACGAGCCAATATATAGATTTTCACTGTCGCCTGGGCGACATCAGCTGTCGGAATTCCGATAGCGCTAAACTGCCGCTCGTAGTGCTGTCGTGCGGGCAGTTGCTGTAACGTCCAGGCTGTCGTGCGGGCAGTTGCTGTAACTTCCGGGCTGTCGCCTGGGCGACATCGCTGTCGGATTTCCGACGGCACAAAACTGTCGTTCGTCGTGTTGCCGTGCGGGAAGTTGTTATAACTTCTCTGCTGTCGCCTGGGCGACATTAGCTGTCGGAAAATTCCGACATCGAAATTTTCATACACTCAAATTTAGCTCCAGCAGAATTGTGAACATCTCATACCTGTTACCTGCACACCATCAATAAAAGTAGAATCAAATACAAATGGGACTTTGTTATTATCAAACCGGAAGAGTGCGAAACGCATGCTCCAACAATCTCCCCCTTTTGATAATAACAAATCCGTATAAAGAGAAATCATGTCTATTTAGGTTGTTGATTTTAACATATTGTGTGTGCACAAAAATAACATGATATATTCCTCTTAAAAGTAATCTCCCCCTTGATGAATGCTCCCCCTAAATGTTATAGTAAATTGAAATAATGTATTGTTTAGGTGGACTATTCAGGTGTAATAGTTCTTTGATTTCTTGAATATACTTATAATTCTCCCCCTTTTGGTATTAGCAAAAGGTAATATGAAATGATTTAGTAGTTCTTAAGGGAAGAGATAAGACGGAGAAAATAAGAGTAAGCGGAAGCACTTGTTGGAAAAATGATTGAAGGTCTTGAAGTAATAGTGAATGAAATCGCTGTCTTCTGTTTTCATTCGTCGGAATTCATCGGGAGTTCTCGAGAACAATACCCAACAAATAGTAGTATGCCATAATATTGAATAAACTCATGAAGAGATGGTATAGCCATATGAAGTAGTAGAATAAAACAAAATAACTTAAACATGATTAATGACATTTTAAAAGTATCATCGAAAGACAAAATTGTGTATAGAAATTTGGAATCTTTTCGGTCCAATTCTCATGAGATGAATGTTTATATAACATAATGATGTGTACAAGTGATGCTTTGATCAAACATATGAAATTATTTAATTTACATGATCATTGGAATAGAAAACATAATATAAGCATATAAAGACAACTTTGACCTTGAAGATATAGCACATGTAAGAATAGAATACCATTTTTCTTTTGCACAAGACACTTTACAATTCTTTCTAAGGTGCTCAACCTCACAATGCTTATTAAGACTTATCAGGAGGGTAAGTAGTGCTTGGTGGAGTATCCTTGTCCTCAATTTTATATTTTTGTTGATCACATATGTTGTGATATCTTAACTTGGAGATAGTAGTAATTTTTATTTTTAATTGACCAAGGATCTCCGAATTCACTTGAATCGCAAAAGATGGTGTATATTTGGTTGTGCTAACAAATCAAGGTTGAAAGTAGTATTTAAGAAGTGCTATTGTATTTTGTTAAAACAAATATGATTCATGTATATATTAAATAGAAAGACATATGTATGGATCAAAAGAAGTGAACGTGATAGTTCATTAGTATATATAAACAATTTCTCATACTTAGAGGCATGCGAAAACAATTTCCAATAGTCTAAACAACTTAGTAGGAGTGTCAATACGATGATAGAGTGGAAATGAAATCATATAATCATGTAAAAGCCATTTTTTAAAAAATAAAAAGCACATGGTTTGGCATCAAGTCATGAGTTGTAGCATTAATAATGACATATAACTATTGTAAAGCATCAAAGGGACCAAAACTGAAGATTAAGCAAATCGGGAGCTGTCGGAAATTTCCGACAATCACTGTCGCCTGGGCGACAGCTAAAAATATAAATACGGCTTAAAACCGAGTCAAACCTTATTGTACATCATTTTCTGGACTGAAAGGCGAGAGGAAGCTGTCGGAGTTCGGCGACAACCCTAGATCTAAGGTATGGTTTTTGGATTTTGAAGTTTTTGACTCAAAATTTTTTAGAGATTTGTGAATTTTGAAAGTAGAGAAGATGAAAAAAAATGTGTTTTTTTCATTTTACTTTTGATGAATGGTGTAGATCTTTGAAGTTTTGTGTATAAAAGGTGTAGATCTAGTGTAAATCAAGTGGATCTTGTTGGATCTTGGCGAAATATATTTGGATTTTGTGATTTTTGGGGTTTAAGTTTTGTATTTTGTACATGGTTTAAGTTTAAAATCTGAAGCTTTTCCTTTTGAAGAAGGTTGAAGAAGATGAATAGTAAAGGATATGTGAGAAGATATAGTTTTGTTCTAGAAAAAAAAATTTAACAGAAATATAGCTTGATTTTGAGTAGATCTGGAAGTCTAGTTGAAATTTTTTATAAAAAAGTTCACTGGAGTACTGTCGGAATTTTCCGACAGTCAATGTCGCCTGGGCGACATCATCCCAGTGCACAGAACTTGTTTAACTCACTTTTGTTTTGTTATGTTGGCAGAATGGCTTCCAGTTCTAAGGCACGCAAGAGTATGTCTGAAGATGCGCATAGTTCTTATCAAGTATACCCTGGGATTGAGAAAGCAATAATTGGAGTGTCAAAATATGTAGAATTTGACTCTCCTAAGCACGATCATATCTATGATCGTCTTGCTAATGCAGGTATAATATCAATAATCTCAGTAGATATGTTCTCATCTTTCTTGATCCGAGAATTTTATAATCATTTGGAAGACCCGAGTTATACTGAATTGGATGGGGGAGTGAGATCTAGAATCCAAGGTCAACAAGTGGAAATAACACATGTTGATCTTAGAGATGAATTCGGTCTTCTTATGAGTGATCATATGCCAGATATAGTAGAGAGCTATAGAAAGGATAGAGATTGGACTCTTGTAAACATGAGTTTACATGGAAGTCAAAAGAAGAACCTAATCATTGAAGTTTCCTCACTCACTCCTGATGCATATTTACTCCAAGATATATTGAGAAACTCGGTTATGTTAAAAAGTGGAGATACAAGGAGTATCATAGCACAGTTGACGTTGATTACATACTTTATTATGGAGGAGGAACCCTTTGATGTAGCGGACCTCATCCTTTCCCAGATTCGGTATGCTTTTAGATTAGAACATCCAAAATGGGTGAAGATTCATATGTTGCCAATGGGGGCTATTATTCAACGTATTCTATATAAGAAGTATGAATGGATAGTTCAAGATGCATACTTAGATGATTTTGTTCCGGAAATATACTATACGGGTACTATGAAAGTAAAGAAATCTCATAAAAAGCCTCATCCTGGAATAGAGATTAGAGAGCCTACAATTCCTAGGGGAAGATCACTACGAGAGTCTATAGATGATCTTCGTGATTCATTTGAGGAACACAAAAAAGAAGTGAAGAAAGATCGCAGTAGAATGCAGAAGTTTATGAAATTTCTGGTGAAGGGTCTGAAATTAAAGCCGACTCCTGAAGAAGCGGCCGAATGGGAAGTTCCAGATGAAGAACCGCCACGCCAATCCGTTAGGCGGACTCGTCGTGGAAAGGCCGTAAGACGTGGTTCTTTAGGAGACTGTCCAGAAAGCAGGCGGGGTTGGATATGAGGATTCTGAGTAGTTTTCAGCAGGGTGCTACTTCTGACTGCTGTCAGAATTTTCAGACATCCACTGTCGCCCGCGCGACAGTGAACTTGCCCAGATTTCATTTTCTGTTAATGAACTTAAGCTTATGTTGATTTCTACTGTTTTTCTGGAACAATTTTGTAATATTAATGATGTGAGAATTTTTCTTAAGTCATTCAAATTCTATGGTTTGATTTAAAATTTAGTTTTTCTTTGTTAAAGTTTATAGGTTTTGTGATATTTTTAATTTTATAGGTCATAAGTAGTGATATAATCATTGTGAAATGTCTAGGATTCCCAATTTTAGCCTAAGCATAGAAAAACGGGAATCCGGTAACGGTTTAGTGAATATATCTGCTAGTTGATTATCCGTGCCTATAAATGAAATTTTAATCTGATTATTTTTAATGTGGTCTTTTATAAAATGATGCCTAACGTCAATATGTTTAGACCTAGAGTGATGAACCGGGTTGTAAGTTAAATCAATTGCACTTTTGTTATCGCACCATAACTCTATTGTTTGTTGCTTAATGTTAAAGTCTTCTAAAGTTTGTTTCATCCAAAGAGCTTGTGCACAACAACTACCAAGTGCGATGTATTCGGCCTCGGTGGTTGAGAGGGCAACAGAATTATGTTTCCTACTTGACCACGAAATGAGTGAAGGGCCTAAAAAGTGACAAGTGCCACTAGTGCTTTTCCTATCTAGTGAACAACCGGCATAATCAGAATCAGAATAGCCAAAAAGAGTAAAATCATCGCTATGAGGATACCACAAACCAAGTTTAGATGTGCCAATTAAATATCTAAAAATTCTTTTTACCGCTTTTAAATGTGATTCTTTGGGATCGGCTTGAAATCTAGCACATAAACAAACTGAAAACATAATATCCGGTCTAGAAGCAGTTAAATATAAAAGTGAACCTATAATGCCTCTATATAAAGTTTGATCTATTGATATTCCATTTTCATCTTTTCCTAATTTTAAGGATACACTCATAGGAGTATTTGCTTGTTTTAGATTTTCAAATCCAAATCGTTTTAAAACATCATGAATATATTTGGATTGGTTAATAAAAACTTCATCATGTTTTTGAACAATTTGAAATTCTAAGAAATATTTTAATTCTCCTACCATACTCATCTCAAATTCACTTTCCATCATTTTTTACAATATAATTACACAACTCTTCATTAGTGGCTCCAAAAATAATATCATCAACATAAATCTGTAAAACAATTAAATCATCATCTACTTGCTTAATGAAGAGTGTACAATCAACACAACCCATTTTTAAAACCATTTTGTAATAAATATATAGTCAATCTATCATACCATGCTCGTGGTGCTTGTTTTAAACCATACAAAGCTTTTAACAATCTATATACGCGATTAGGAAATTTTTTATTTATAAATCCCGGGGGTTGTTCAACATAAACTTCTTCTTTAATCAACCCGTTTAAAAATGCAGTTTTAATATCCATTTGCAATAATTTAAATCTTTTATGACTAGTAAATGCAACAAAAATTCTAACTGCTTCCAATCGTGCTACGGGTGCAAATGTTTCATCAAAATCTACCCCTTCAATTTGATTATATCCCTTCGCTACAAGCCTAGCTTTGTTTCTAGTGACCCTAGAGTCACTATCTAATTTGTTTTTGAAAATCCATTTGACTCCTACCACTGGATGATCACTAGGTCTATCAACAAGAATCCAAACTTTATTTCTTTCAAATTGGTTAAGTTCTTCATTCATAGCTAGAAACCAAGATTCATCATTTAAAGCGGTGGCAACATCTTTTGGTTCTATATTTGAGACAAAATATAAATTTGAAAAACTTTCATGTAAACTAGAACGTGTACGTACCCCACTTAATGGTTCTCCAATAACAAATTCTTGCGGATGATCTTTTGAGAACCTTAGCTCGGTTGGAGGTACATAGCCTTGTTCTACTCCTTCTTCACCATCTTTTTCATCTTCTTTCTCTACTTTTTCTTCATCTTCATTGTCATCATTTTTCTTCTGATTTTGTTCCACATCTTCTTCATTGTTCTCATTACCTGCAGCTTTAGAATTCTCTACACAAGAAATGGCTTCATCAAATTTTACATGAATAGATTCTTCAACCACTTTAGTACGTTTATTATAAACTCTATAGGCCTTGCTAGTTGAAGAATAACCAATGAAAATTCCTTCATCACATTTTTCATCAAATTTGCCTAAGTTATCTTTTGTATTCAAAATAAAGCATTTACAACCAAAAACTTTAAAGTAAGATACATTTGGTTTTCTTTGAAAATAAATTTTATAAGGAGTTAATTGTAATGTGGGACGAATCATGACACGATTAGTAATATAACATGCAGTACTAACGGCTTCGGCCCAAAAATATTTTGGCAATTTAAATTCACAAAGCATAGTACGTCCTAATTCTTGAAGTGTTCTATTTTTCCTCTCCACTACACCATTTTGCTGTGGTGTGCGTGGAGCGGAAAATTCGTGTTTTATCCCAAATTCATTACAATATGAAATAAATTTTTCATTATCAAATTCTCCTCCATGATCTGATCTAATGCATTTTACTTTTAAATCAAGTTCATTTTGAATACGTGAAATTAGTTTTATAAATTCATCAAAAGCATCAGATTTTGAATTTAAAAATAAAGTCCAACAAAATCTAGAATAATCATCAATAATAACAAACGTATATTTTCTACCTCCTAGACTTTGTGTAGAAATTGGACCAAACAAGTCCATATGTAATAAATGTAAAGGTCTAGAAGTAGAAATAACATTTTTGTTTTTAAAAGATGATTTTGTAAACTTTCCTTTTTGGCATGGTGAACATAATGAAGAAAGCTTTCCATTCAAATTTGGCAAACCTTTTATAATTTTATTTTTAGAAAGCTTTACTATACGTTTGGCACTAGAATGTCCTAGTCTCCTATGCCATAATTCAAGTTCATCATTCTTTGAAATAAAACATTTAAGTGTAGAATGAGATAAATCATGAAAAGTGATTGTATAGACATTGTTTATTCTTGGTGCAGTAAGTACGATTTCGTTTGTTTTAGAATAAATAATTTTGCAAAGGTTTGAGCTAGAGTCAAATAAAACATTTAGATTTTTATCACATAGTTGACTAATAGAAATTAAATTATGTTTCAAACCTTTAACATATAAAACATTTGAAATTTTAAATTCTTCGTTACCTACTACTCCAATGCCTTTGACTTTACCCTTGCCATTATCTCCAAATGTCACTGTTCCACCTTTCTTCATCTCCAGGCTAAGGAACTTTGATTTATCGCCCGTCATGTGTTTTGAACATCCAGAGTCCAAATACCACACCTCTTCCTTGTTCCTAGCCTGCACGCACACCTAAAAAGATGATGAGAGTAAAGATCTGGTTACCCAAGTGGTCCCTCCCATGGTATAGGTGGACGCCTTAGGTACCCAGATTTGTTTAACATTAACTTTTCCTTTCTTCCAGCATGAGTCCGAGATGTGACCAAATCGATGACATTTGGCACATGCAATGAATAGTGAGGAACCATTCTTTAATGGTTTCTCTGGACTCTTGCTGGAGGAAACATCTTTATGTGTGGATTTAGAAAAAATTTCATTTTGAAAAATAGGTTTTCTGAACCTGGAGCTGTCGCTGGTTCCGACAGCAGCTGTCAGAAATTTTGGACAGCTTACAGAAACGTATCCTAGCCCAAATTTTGCTGTCCCATGGCATTTGTTGGCTAAAAGCATATCCAGAGATTTTTTTCCAACACCAAATTTTCCAATTGCCATGTTCAACTCATTTACTTTGGACTTTAAAATTGAATTTTCTTTTACTATCATGCCACATCTATTTGCAACATTTTTCTTATAATTCTCTAATTGAGAATGAGAGGTTTTAACAACTTTTTCTAAGTCCTTTTTCTCTTTTAGAAGTTGATCAATTTTTTGATCGGACTTAGAAATAGTGTTTTCAAGTTCTTTTATCCTCGTCGAAGAGTGATCACACTCTTGACAAATTTCCTTCTCGTTCCCAATAGACTTCAAATCATTTGATAACTTTTTATTTACTTTCAAAAGAACTTTGTTTTCACATTTTAAGAAATCGATTTCCTTTAGACTTTTATCTAAAATTTTGCAAGTTTTCATAAATTCAGAATATAAATCCTCATAAGATGGAGGAGTTACCTCAGTGTCGCTTTGGACACTGCAATCATCGTCAGATGACGCATTTTCTTTCCTCATCAAGCAGACATTTGCCTCCTCTTCTTCCTGTGTTGAGGAATCACTTTTTTCACCAGACGTAGAATCATCCCAAGTCTCTGCCTTTAACACTTTCTTCTTGTAACTTTTATCGTGCCTCTTTGCTTTTTGCTCTTTCAGATACTTTGGGCACTTGCTTCTGATATGACCAATCTTCTTGCAATGGTAGCACTCCGGTAGCGGACGCTCCTCTTCATTCTCCATTTTTCCTTTGCCTTTTTGGTAGGTAAAATCGTTTTTTTTTGAAAAAAATTTTAAATGAATTTCTCCTCTCCGGATTTCTCATACACTTCTTAAAGTTCCTCACAAACAGTCCTTCTTCATCTTCCTCACTTTCTTCAGTCTCACTTTCAATTTCCTTTTTAGATTTCAACGCCAAGCTCTTCTTTTTGGGCTCCAAATTATACTCTTGGCTTTGAATCTTCAACTCCACTTCATGGGTTTTTAGATTCCCAATGAGACTCTCCAATTGTAAGGTCTTAAGATCATGTGACTCAGAAATTGCAGTCACTTTAGGATTGAACTTCGGGGGAAGTGATCTTAAGATTTTCCTCACTAAATCTCCATTGGAGAAAACCTTACCCAACACCTTTGAATCGTTCACAATTTTAGTGAATCGTGTGTACATTGTATCAATTTCTTCATCCACCTCCATTTTGAATCTTTCAAATTCTGACTCCAGTTGAAATAGCTTTGAATCCTTTACCTGCGAAGTACCTCCATGAGTGATTTCTAAAAGATTACAAATTTCATATGCAGTATCACAAGCACAAACTCTATTAAATTCAGTGCGATCTAGCGCGCAAAATAAAGCATTCATGGCTTTTGCATTATTTTTACATTTTAATTTATCATTGTCATCCCACTTGTCTTTGGGTTTGACCATAGTTACATCTCCTACAACAAATGTTGGGGAAGTATAACTCATCTCGACCATATTCCAAACTTCCATGTCGAGAGCTATTAGAAAACACCGCATTCGGGTGATCGTTGTGCGCCATTACTCCCGGTGGTAAAACCATTTTGGAGTAACCTGGCTCTGATACCACGTGTTGGATCTTGTGGCGCCTTTAGAGGGGGGGGGGGGGGGGGTGGGTGAATAAGGGCCTTTTAGAAATTACGATTTTTTACTTAAGAATTTTACAAACTAATTTTACTTTTCTAAAAATTACTTATAAAAATTACTTATAAAAATTTCAAACCAATGTAATTTTTGAATAAATTCAAACACAAATTTCTAAGTTAAAGATTAAACAACCATATTTGCAATTAAAGAAAAAGTCATAATTTTATAATCATGAAATTCACATACAAATAATATGATCTTAACAATGCTTAAGATCAAGACACAAATATGATAATAACCCTTTTACAATTTGTGTTTACCAATCCTTCTCCCAAGGATCGGAAGGCTATCACTTGTCTCTCCCTAGACCAAGCCCAAGCCTATCCTCTAAATCTTCCCAAGATCTAGAGGTAGCACACAAGGCCACGATTTCCCACCAAGCCACGCAAGGACTTGGACGCTCCACACAAGGAAGCGATTTTCCCCTAAGCCACGCAAGGACTTAGACGTCACGCACAAGGAGACGATTTCCCTACCAATACAAAGTGAAATGTATATAAATGAAAATACAAAATGAAAAGAACAACTCCCTAGAAATTCAGATCTCTGAAAGGAAGGTTGAAGCTTCGAGATGATCGTTGATGTAGAAGCGCGCCCGATCTCGTCTTCAATCTCAAATCTTCTAAGCACAAATGGGAGTTGTTGAGGTTCTGGAGCTCTCTGGTTCGTATGCACTCAGGAAGGGACTTGGAATTCTCAATACTTAGAATGCACGAATGAAACGAGCCAATATATAGATTTTCACTATCGCCTGGGCGACATCAGCTGTCGAAATTCCGACAGCACTAAACTGCCACTCGTAGTGCTGTCGTGCAGGCAGTTGCTGTAACGTCCGGGCTGTCGTGCGGGCAGTTGCTGTAACTTCCGGGCTGTCGCCTGGGCGACATCGCTGTCGGATTTCCGACAGCGCAAAACTGCCGTTCGTCGTGTTGCCGTGCGGGAAGTTGTTATAACTTCTCTGCTGTCGCCTGGGCGACATTAGCTGTCGAAAAATTCCGACATCGAAATTTTCATACACTCAAATTTAGCTCCAGCAGAATTGTGAACATCTCATACCTGTTACCTGCACGCCATCAATAAAAGTAGAATCAAATACAAACGGGACTTTGTTATTATCAAACCGGAAGAGTGCGAAACGCATGCTCCAACACACTCTCCTGGCTTCTCTGCTAGCTATATCATACTCAAGACACCCTTACTTGAGGATATTCCTCCAGAGGACATTTTGCCTCCTGTTACAGAACAAATTCCCTCTCCTACAAAAGTTCCTTCTCCACCTTCTCCTTCTAAAGAGAAAACTACATCTCCACCTCTGCCTCTTCCACCACTTCAACCTCCATCTCTACCTCCTCTACTACCTTTACCTCCACAAATGCTATCTAGGGAAAAACCAAGAGGACAAATGAAAAGAAGAAGAGAAGCCATCCCTCATTGGCAAAAATTCTCCAAAGAAGAAAGAAAAGACTATGCAAAGGAAAAGAAATATAGAAAGGATGTTGAGGAGATAAAAAGGTTTGAAAGAATGCCTAATATCACTCCTAACAGTCCTGTAAAGGAGTACCATGATCCTGACATGGAAAAGAGGCATGAAGAAATAAGAGAAAGAGAGCTGTATGAATATGAAGCAGCTATGAAAGAAGTAGAAGATAAAAGGAATATCTGGTTGGAAAAGATCAATAAGGGGATGACTAAAGAACAGATTCTTGCTGAATCTTCCATCAAACTTCCAAAGAAATTGTTTGATGTTGAAGCTTATCAAAAAAAAATCCTCAGGCAGGGCTCATCCTAGAAAAAGGACAAAAGCACAAGAGGGGTGTAGGGTGTGCAAAAGATATTTACAATCCCTATAAGAAGCCTAAAAGACCTGCAAGATTAGACAAATGGCATGACTCACCTTGGAAAGGGAAAGGAAAAATGTCTGAGATCCCTGAGAAACATGAATCAGAGAAGAGAATATATAGGCCAAAGGTTGACAACAAAGGACCATCTGAGCCCAAGTCTACACAAAAGAAACCTCAAAGCATTACAATTGAAATGATTGATGAAAAGGCAGTAATTATCATCAGCAAGGGCTATTCAATAAATGACACCCTCCCTGATGCTGACAAGATCCTGGAAAAACAACACACAATTATCAGGAATATCCAGGAGCATCCTGATAGAGCCAGGGGCTATATTTTTGATGCTATTGAAAATTTATCTAGGAAACTTTATTCTGCCTTTGTCAACTTCATGTATAACAAGAAGTTTCTAGTTTAAATCTTGTGAAAGACAATTACTTGTTATATGATTTCTTATGGTTGCTTAACATATTTCTTATCTATATAAATGCTTTGCTGTGTTGATTAAAAGTTGATACAATTTCTCTCTAAATAGGGTTAAGACAAATAGGGGGAGGTTGTTGGGGAAATGATTTATCTTAACCCCTAAAATTGAGTAGAATATAAATTCTAAGAATGAAAAATTAGGCTAAGTAAATATGCGTCGAATAGTATTCGACGCAACGTCGAAATGTAGTCGACGTTTCTCTCAGAATGAGTCGAAGTAACTTTAAGAAGAATTCGACGTAATCTTTGTCGACGTACCTCTGACTTCTAGTCGACGCATTTAATAAAGTCGACACACCTTCCTTATTCTCCTCTCGACGTCCAGCCAGGATGAAATCGACGTTCACGTCGAATAGTAATCGACGCACGTCGATTTCTATAAGAAATTCAAAAACACGCCAGATCTCTTTCCTTCTTTCTGTAGATCTGATTTTTATGGAATGATATTATTCTTTTATAGCCGTTCCGAATCAGTCTTTCCTTCTATTTGATTCTTGGCTAATTTGATTAAGATTATTATGGATATTATTTGAAATCAGAATGAATTCTTTCCTTCTACAGATTTAATTATTATGGAAACTTTTTCTCTCTAATTGCTGATTGATTATTCCCCTTTTGCAACATCTTTTGAAACGGAGCTATAAATAAAGAGGAGGTCGGCAGAGAATAATGACTAGTGATCCACCATATACATTTGAAAAAGAGGAAGAGCTCCCAAGTGAAGAGTGAGAAAGCTGAGAAAAGAGATAGTGTGCTGCAACAAAGAAAAAGCCTTCATCTTCTCCTTCTTCGGAAGTCATACTGTTGCAATTTCTGAAAGCTCTCACTAAAAGAGAGAAAGGGCTATAATCTCCTTCTCACTATAGAAGAGAGATCATATTCACTATACTTGTGCTTCTAATCTTCTTGCTAGGAAGAAGATGTTGAAATTGTTGAAGTGGAAGTTAGAGGACTTTTTGGACCTGGGCGGTCTGGGAGGAGGTTGGGCGGTCTGGCGTGAACGCACGTCCTGGCGGTCTGCCTCTGCGGTCTGGCTTATCTAAGCCTAGCTGCGGTCTCCTGGCTTGATCGCTGGTATGGGTCCAAGGCGGCTGAAGGTGAAGGCTGCGCGGTCTGTCTGTGACCGCGTGGTGGGCTGATCGTCTTCAGGTGTGCGCGGTCTGTGCGTGACCACGTGGCGAGCTGTCTTCTTCAAGGCTCTGGCGGTCTGGTGTGACCGCACAGTTTGTTCTAGGTTTTCCAGAATGCGGTCTGGTGGCTGACCGGGCTTTCTGGTGGTATTCGCGGACTAAGGGACTTAGTCGCGCGGTCTCAGTTCGCGGTCTCAGGAGGAGACTGGTATGCGAGCTGGACACTGTTCGCGGTCTGATGGCGAACTGGCTGTGTTCACAGTCTCTGGCGAACACAGATGGTGAGCAGCTTCGTGGCGGTCTCTCATGGTTTGGTTGAAGCTGGCGAGCTCACCTAAAATGTAGCAGGAGTACTATTGCTGATCGCGCGGTTTGACCGGTAAGGTCGCGCGGTCTGGAGGGTGGTGATCCTATCTCATAGGGTGGTGACTGGATCAGGTCTCACGCCTATAAATAGGACCCATCAGCAGCAATAATCAGATACACACCAAGTGTAAGCTGTGTTCTCTTCTTTCCTGCAGTCTCTATTTGTGTGACCGAGTGGTCTGCTGATTGAACTCTTATTGTGCAGCTTCTGCGGATAATGCGGGCAGCAACGATCACCTCTTCCTCTGAAAGTGTTTGGGCGGTCTGCGACTTGGAGTTGTGTTGCTAGAGTTCGGGAGAATCAGGAGTTAGGAAGGAGGGGTGCGGTCTGATCAGCGGTCTGGGGTTGTTCTGAGATCGACAACGGGTTGCGGTCTGGCAGGTTGCTGAGGTTGTAGGGAAACTGCGCGGTCTCAAGTTATCTTCAACTTGTATTTTTTCCTTTGGTGTTTGTGCTGGCGAAATCATGTCTCGCCAAGCATACCTTGCCTTGTAATTTGAAGTTGTTATCAATAAAGATCACTTGTTTGCCTCCATTTGCTTCTGGTTGCTTGACTTGTGAACTCTAAGTTGTATGATTCCTGCTCACTTCATAAAGATTCGAAAAATTTCACATGGTATCAGAGGAAGGTTGGAGTGGATAGAGCAGTGAGCAACTTAGAGTAGCCATCGCCTTTGTATAGAAGGAACCAGTAGTAGAGCAATGGAAGCGAGGGGTATTGGAATTGAGATGCTTACATCGACTAATTTCAAGAAGTGGAAGTCATGCATGCAAAGCTATCTTCTGGGTGAGGACCTCTGGGAGGTAGTTGGAGGAGATCAGACGCAGGAAGTTGTCCCGGAAGGGGATAATGGGGCTGAGGTGAGAACTTGGAGGAGGACGAATGCGAAGGCAGAGTTCACTCTGAAGAGAGCAATTTCACCTGATCTGTTTGATCACATTCTGGGATGTGGATCAGCTGCGGAGATCTGGAGAGCCCTGGATGGGCTGTTTAACAAGAAGAATGTAGCGAGGCTACAGTTCTTGGACAATGAGCTGGCAAGGTCGGCTCAGGGTGATCTTTCTATCTCCACTTTCTCTCTGAAGATGAAGAACTTGTGCGCTGAAATCTCAGCATTGGATCCTGATGAGCCAATCTCTGAGGCGAAGCTGAAGAGGCACATCATCCGCGGCTTGCAGAAGGAATATGTTGCCTTTGTGACGTCGGTGCAGGGATGGGCAAATCAGCCGTCTCTGTTGGAGCTGGAGAACTTGCTTGCATCGCAAGAAAGTTTGGCAAGGCAGATGGCGGGGGTGTCGGTGGCTGGGGGAGATGGCGAGGTGCTCTTCTCGGGGAAGAAGAAGAAGTGGGATAAGAAGAAGAAGACCGCTGGAGGAGGCTATGGGCCTTCAACTTCTGGGCAGCAGGAAAGGGGGTATGCTCCCAAGGCTGACGGGAAGAAGAAGGGTGAAGGTCCGAAGTGCTTCAAGTGTGGCAAGTATGGCCACATCAGGAAGGATTGCAGGGTGGTCACCCAAGCTGGGCATGCTGCGGAGAAGGAGGAAGCTGAGGCCAGGCACTTTGAAGGAGGTTGGGGAGGAGCCTTCTCAGATTCTGTTGGAGCTTCGGCTCCTATCAACTATCTGGAGGACTGGATAGTGGACTCGGGGTGTGGTCATCACCTCACCGGAGACGAGACCAAGCTTTCTTCTACACAGCCCTATACAGGTAACAATGCAATCATTACTGCTGATAATACTGTGCATCCAGTAGAGAAGGTGGGGGTTGTTTCCTTGGGCAGTGATAGAGGGCCACTTACCTTGAAGAGTGTCTATCACGTGCCTGGTATGAGAAAAAACCTTTTCTCCGTGACCAACGCTGTAAACGCTGGGTATCACGTTCTGTTCGGCCCAACAGAAGTGAAGTTTCTACGCAATTTTGAGGCTGTAAAGGCCGAGGTCGTCCATGTCGGGAGACGGGCAAAGGACTTGTTCGTTTTATCGACAAGTTCCTACGTCGACAAAATGAAGACGAATGATGGTGCCGTTATATGGCATGAGAGGTTGGGGCACGTAGGGATGGACAAGCTGAAAGCTATGGCGGTGAGATGTCTGGTCAAGGGCCTGCCAAGTCTATCCTCCTACGGTGAAGGTCATGTTTGCGCGGGATGTCAGTTCGGCAAGTCTCATCGACTGCCATTTGACAAGTTGCAGACAAGGAGTAGTGTGCCGTTGGAGTGCATCCACGGTGACTTAATGGGACCTACTGCTACCCCAAGCCTCGGAGGCAGTAGATATATGCTGGTGTTGATCGATGATTACACCAAATATGTCTGGGTATATTTCCTGAAGGAGAAGGAGGAGGCGTTTGCCAAGTTTGTGGAGTTCAAGGAGCTCGTGGAGGGTCGGCTAGGACTGTGGGTGAAGAAGCTGAGGACTGACAACGGAGGGGAGTTCACCTCCAGTGAGTTCTCTACTTTTTGCAGGAAGGCAGGCATCCGGAGAGAGCTCACTTGTGCACATACTCCACAGCAGAACGAAGTTGTAGAGCGGAAGATCCGTCATCTGACGAAGACCTGCAAGTGTTAGATGCATGCCAAGAGTATCCCAAAGTCCTTTTGGGCGGAGGGAATGTCTTGTGCTGCCTACGTCATCAACAGAATGCCTTTGAGTCCCATCAACATGTTGACTCCGCATGAGATGATGTTCAAGGAGAAGCCAAGCGTGGCACACCTTATGGTGTTTGGCCCCAACTGCTACGTGCATGTTCCAGATGCTCTTCAGACAAAGCTAGATGCGAAAGCAAGGAAGCTAGTCTTCGTGGGATACGATGAGCGGAAGAAAGGATGGAAGTGCATGGACCTGGAGACACAGAGGTTTGTGGTATCTCGCGACGTCGTGTTCGATGAGGTGACATCTTACAAGGGGTCTTCTGATGTGGAGCTACTAGAGAGCAGGGTGGAGGTGCCGGAGAAAGGTGTGGAGGATCTTCAGGTGGAGCTACCTGTGTCACCAGGTGGTCCATCTCCTTCTAGTTCCGAGACGGGGGCTTCTGGTTCAGGGAGCAGGGGGAGCGAGGATCCTAGCACGTCTGGAAGAGGAGCTAGGGAAGAAGCAGCTGGAGATAATGCGTTTCAGGGGAAGGAGCTGAGGAGGTCGAAGCGGGCGATCGTTGCCCCTGATCGCTATATAGGAGGAAACGCAGTGAGCTTCGTCTCATGTTTCTTCGCTGGTCCCTTGGATGAGAGGGAGCCGTCGAGCTTTGAGATGGCCAGAGGCGTGAAGGAGTGGGACATTGCTATGCAAGAAGAGATGGCAGCTCTCGAGAAGAATGAGACCTGGTCTCTTGTGTCCAAGCCCAAGGGCACCACTCCTGTGACATGCAAATGGGTCTACAAGATCAAGAAGAAAGTTGACGGCAGCATCGAGCGGTACAAGGCTCGCCTTGTAGCTCGGGGGTTCTCGCAGCAATACGGTGAAGACTACGAGGAGACATTCAGTCCGGTGGCAAAAATGACTTCAGTTCGGTTCATCATTGCCTTGGCAGCGTTCAGTGGATGGGAGATTTGGCAGCTTGACGTCAAGAACGCATTCTTGTACGGCGAGATTGACAAGGATATCTTCATGGTCCAGCCACCAGGCTTTGTGTCTGAAGATTTTCCGGAGCATGTCTGCAAGCTGAAGAAGGCCCTGTATGGGTTGAAGCAAGCGCCGAGGGAGTGGTACGGGAAGATCGCAGAATACCTCCTATTCTGTGGATTTGGTGCTTCAGACTCAGACTCAGACTCAAGCTTGTTCGTCAAGAAGTGCGGGGAGCTTCAAGTCATCGTGCTGCTATACGTCGATGATATGATCGTGACGGGGAACTCGAAGAAGGAGGTATCGCAGCTTCGGGCCGAGTTGTCTATCAGGTTCGAGATGAAGGACTTGGGTGAGCTTCACCATTTCCTTGGACTCGAGGTGCAGAGGAAGGAGAGTGGAGTGCTGGTGTCCCAGGCCGGATATGCGGAGCGAATCGTAGAGCGATTCGGCATGAAGGAAGGGAAGTGCACTTCCACACCTCTAGAGAAGGCCACAAAACTTCGCAAGGATGAGGGGAGGACTCTGCAAGATCCGTTGGTGTTCTGAGCTCTGGTTGGGAGCTTGATTTATCTGACGATCACGAGGCCGGATATTGCATATGCAGTTGGCAGAGTGAGTCGATATATGGCGGAGCCACGGGTACCTCATCTGCTAGCAGCCAAGAACATTCTGAAGTATGTCAAGGCGACCTCGGACATGGGTCTCCTATACAAGAGGGATGCGGGCTTCGAGGTGCACGGGTACATGGATGCTGACTACGGGGGAGATTCAGATGATCGGAAGTCGACATCTGGATTCGTCTTCATGGCGGGCCCTACAGCTATATCATGGTGCAGCAAGAAGCAGGATTCCGTATTGGTCTCCACCACGGAAGCAGAATACAAGGCTTCGGCCTTGGCAGCTCAGGAAGCCATCTAGCTTAGGAGGTTGGTGGGAGACGTCCACAAGGAGGTTCGGGAGCCGACTCTGCTACGCGGTGACAACGAGAGTGCTCTCAAACTGGTTACCAATCTAGTTTGTCACGCGAGGACCAAGCATATCGAGATCGAGCATCACTTCATACAGGAGAAGGTGCTGGAGGGATCTCTTTCAGTCGAGCATGTGCGGAGTGCGGACAACGTGGCAGACATCTTCACAAAGGCGCTGGCGAAGGGGCCGTTCACATGGCTAAGGAGCCTACTGGGGCTAGTTTCAACTTCCCACTTCAAGGGGGAGTGTTGAAATTGTTGAAGTGGAAGTTAGAGGACTTTTTGGACCTGGGCGGTCTGGGAGGAGGTCGGGCGGTCTGGCGTGACCGCACATCCTGGCAGTCTGCCTCTGCGGTCTGGCTTGTCTAAGCCTAGCTGCGGTCTCCTGGTTTGATCGCTGGTATGGGTCCAAGGCGGCTGAAGGTGAAGGCTGCGCGGTCTCTCTGTGATCGCGTGGTGGGCTGATCGTCTTCAGGTGTGCACGGTCTATGCATGACCACGTGGCGAGCTGTCTTCTTCAAGGCTGTGGCGGTCTGGTGTGACCGCTCAATTTGTTCCAGGTTTTCTAGAATGCGGTCTGGTGGCTGACCGGGCTTTCTGGTGGTATTCGCGGACTAAGGGACTTAGTCGCGCGGTCTCAGTTCGCGGTCTCAGGAGGAGACTGGTATGCGAGCTGGACACTGTTCGCGGTCTGATGGCGAACTGGCTGTGTTCGCGGTCTCTGGCGAACACAGGTGGTGAGCAGCTTCGTGGCGGTCTCTCATGGTTTGGTTGAAGCTGGCGAGCTCACCTAAAATGTAGCAGGAGTACTATTGCCGATCGCGTGGTTTGACCGGTAAGGTCGCGCGGTCTAGAGGGTGGTGATCCTATCTCATAGGGTGGTGACTGGATTAGGTCTCACGCCTATAAATAGGACCCATCGGCAGCAATAATCAGAGACACACCAAGTGTAAGCTGAGTTCTCTTCTTTTCTGCGGTCTCTATTTGTGTGACCGGGCGGTCTGCTGATTGAACTCTTATTGTGCAACTTCTGCGGATAGTGCGGGCAGCAGTGATCACCTCTTCCTCTGAAAGTGTTCGGGCGGTCTGCGGCTTGGAGTTGTGTTGCTGGAGTTCGAGAGAATCAGGAGTTCGGAAGGAGGGGTGCGGTCTGATCAGCGGTCTGGTGTTGTTCTGTGATCGGCAGCGGGTTGCGGTCTGGCAGGTTGCTGAGGTCGTAGGGAGACCGCGCGGTCTCAAGTTATCTTCAACTTGTATTTTTTTCCTTTGGTGTTTGTGCTGGCAAAATCATGTCTCGCCAAGCATACCTTGCCTTGTAATTTGAAGTTGCTATCAATAAAGATCACTTGTTTGCCTCCATTTGCTTCTGGTTGCTTGGCTTGTGAACTCTAAGTTGTATAATTCCTACTCACTTCATAAAGATTCGAAAAATTTCACAAAAGATTCTTTCTTACATATATTGTTTTCTGTTCTTCTACTTGTTCTACTTATTCTTTTCATTCTATTTTCAAATTGTGTAAAAGAGTTTTTAGAATCTCTTTTCAAAAAATTCAGTTGTAGTGGTTCTAAGAGTCTCCTTACCAAAAGACTCAGTTTGGTTCTAAGAGTCTCCTTATCAAAAGACTCAGGCTGGTTCTAAGAGTCTCCTTATCAAAAGACTCAGTGCAAGATAGTGAATTCCTACCAAGGGGGTAGAAGAGTGGACTACCCAAAGTTTGGGGAACCACTATATTTCTTTGTGTTGTGCTGTGATTTTCATTTTACTATTTCTTTCTTTATTTACTTAATTCTTGTTAGTGTGCGTGGGAAGCTTAACTCTGAGATTATTACACACACATATATATATATATATTTGTTAACTTTGCACAAAGCACTTTTAAATCTCTATTCACCCCCCCCCCCTAGAGAATTCTAGTGAGGTTAACTGTGCACTTTCACTGTGCCTTCATATCTAGACTCCTTTTGTTGGCGTTGAGCTAACTGAAGTTTGGTCGACACTTCTCATTCCACGGCGTCGAGCGATATACCTTGGCTCGACGCTTCCAAACTTGGTCTCAGATCTTCAGCGGCGACCTTGTCTTTTTGAGCAGCTGACATGGGTCGACGCTTCTGGGTCACAGGCGTCGAGCGATGTGTGGTGTCTCGACGCTTGTGAACTTGGATGAATTCCTTGAGCACTTTGCTTGACCTGATCTTCTGCACAATGATTCTAGAGAGTATATCAAATACATTCTGAGGTATATCTTTGACTTAGGAATGGACTTCTCCAAATCTAAGAAATTGTGGACAATGGTCCCAACAATCTCCCCCTATTTGAAGAAGTTGATATAGATTTCTCGGTTTTGAAATTTAGTGAAGGGTTGAGATTTTCTCCAAAACTATATCCGATAAAGGCAAGTGTACCTTATCGTCTATAGTATAGGATATTAAGAAATACCAAGGTCGTATTCCACGGGGCGCGTTGATTACTTCTACTTTGAGGAAAGTCGCTATTATCTTATCTAATGATATTTTGGGGTTTTGGTTACTTAGCTAGAAAAAGAGAAATTGCAAGCTAAATTAAGGGTTTAGATGATGATAAAAGAGGCTAGTACTCAATCAAAAGTCACCTTGGAGTGAGAAAAGACAAGTGAAAAGAAATTAAATCTAATTCCATTTAAATTGAACTACTTGACCGTGGAGGTTCCCGAAGCTCGAACATGCCTCTCTCGAGGTTAATGCCCAACTAAGTTTAGGAAAAATCAACCGGACTCTCGTCCTATAATCGATTACCTAAAACTTGCTTTACGAAGTGAACCCCGCTATTGGATTTGACTCCAATCCGGGAGATTTACGTCATCCTCTCTCGAGGGGTGCGTGCAACTCTCTTTACCCTTGAGTGATCGATTCATACTTTGAGCCTCTCGGCTAACTAAGTATGAAAACATAAGCGAAAGCCATATATCAAAAATATGGTCTCACTAATTAAAAATCAAGGGTAATTCAAGTGTTTATAAAAACGAAAAAAAAAACTTTAGAAAATCATAACTTGTCTAACTCATCCTCGGATCATTTTGATCGAGTACTAATGAGGATTAGTTAATCATGGTGGAGGGGAAAGAGGAAGAAAAATAAAAATGCATAATAAGAAAATTTAACTAAGGCTTCATTTGGTTTAGCGGTTGCGGTTGTAAATGGAGCTGTTGTAAGGGGAGGTTTGTAAATGGAGCTGGTGGAAACTGGATGCTGGAAACGGAAATCTGTTTGGGTAGTCTGTGCTTGCAGAGCTGTTCAGAACAGAGAATCATTTGGCAAAACAGCGGTGGCATTTTATAAATATTTTTTATTATAAAATATTTTTTATTATATATATTATTATTATTATTTTTAATATATATATATAGATATTTATATATTTATATATATAATTATATATATATATATATTAATAAATAGTTGAAAATAATACATATTTATAATTATTTTTATTAATTTAATTTAACTGTTTATACTATAGTATATAGTATATATAAATTTTACTATTCATCTCCTTTTCCGCCACCTTCGCCGCCTGCTCCGTCATCCCCTCCCCCGCCACTCTGTCGTCGCCTCCCCCATCTCGCCTCTGCTGCCTCCGCCATGCCGCCTCCGCCCGCTGCCTTCGCTGGAGCCCATCGGCGGGGTCTCCCGACCACGACGAACCCGCCGGGGGTAGTCCTCCATGAGTTCCTCGTGACTGGTTTTTTCTCTGTTTTTTTTATAATAACTGCTTCACTCACAATCAATCTACAACTTCCTCCCCTGCTCCACTTCCCTACGATGATTATAATATTCATGGATGCAGGGAGATAATATTGGAGTACACGAGGGAGGTCCGAAGACTGGGAGGAGTTGTATTTGAACTGTTATCGGAGCGCTTGGCCTGAAAACAAAGTACCTGAATGAATTGGAGTGCGGGAGAGGTTTGACTCATTTGAGCCATTACTATCCGCCATGCCTGGAGCCAGAACTCACACTCTCGGCACAACCAGACATACTGATCCAGACTTTATAGCAGTTCTTCTTCAAGATCACATCGGCGGCTTACAAGTTCTTCATCAGAAATATGGGTACGGGAGGGTTTTGCCTTCTCCCATGAAACGCGATAAACTGGAGGGTGAAGGGAGGGTTTCAGGACGCCGAACTTTTGCGCGTGGAGTGAAACGCCGCGATTCCAAAATACGGCGGAAAAACAAATGAAAATAGGCAGGTGCGATTCGTTTGCGGGAAACTCGCCGGAGCAAAACGTGTAACCAAACGAAGCCTAAGTAAGGAGGAGACAAAATAAAGAGAACAACTAATTTTTATTTAAATGAAAACTATTACAAGTCTTAAGAGAAGAGATTGCAAGCTAGGAAAAACAAGTTACAAGCTTAAACTAAACTATTGCATTGAAAGGAAGCTAGTACATTGCATGAGAAAAGGAAGAGAGCATGAAAGTAAAGTCACATGAACATGAACATGAAAGTGAAAAAATACTCAAGATTGGCTCCAACAGCACCTCCCCCACTCCAAAATTCTGAACCCTGGACTCAAGGAGAACCTCTGAATTTATAGGAAAAAATTTCAGATTACACGCCCTCGGTCACGGGCGTGACCAAGGGCGTGACTGCACTATTCACATCAGATCCGACAGCGGCGTGGGCTTGAATTCGGCGCGGCGAAAAGTGACATGTCACGGGCGTGACATGTCGGGTTACGACCGTGACTTTGGACGGCTGCATTAAATGCGGCGTGGGCTGGAATTCGGCGCGGTGGCGAAGCAGAGATCACGCTAGAAAGTCACGGCCGTGACATGTGGGTCACGGGCGTGACTTAGGTTGACTTCTCGATAGGATCTCCACGTCTCGACGGCGGCTCCACGTGGAAGATTCTAAGTTTACACGCCCTTGGTCACGGGCGTGACTTTGGGTCACGGGCGTGATCTGGGGCGTGACTTGGTGTGAGCTAGCTCAGACAGCGCGACATCATTCTGGACTGATCTTTAGGTTACACGCCCTTGGTCACGGGCGTGACCGAGGGCGTGACATACCATTTTTCCCGATTTGTCCCAAAATTCTGCAAATATTGAAATTAAGCTAATTTAGAATCAAAATTACAAAAATAACTAACTTATAACCTAAAATTGACATACAAGGAAAATTCATATTAAATATTTACAAAATTTTCTATTAAAAAGTTATAAAAATACTACTTATCAAATACCCCCATACTTGAGGTTTTGCTATTCCAGAGCAAAAGTGTGAGACATAATTTATAAGACATCCTTAAAAATTTTTAATTTAAAACTAAAATTTCATTTAACCAAAAGTTAAATTAAGAGTAAATTCAAGGGGGAGTTAAGTCCTAAATTATGATGATGATTTGAAAAGAGGAAAAAATGTTTAGGCAAGAACTTCTCAAGAAAATTAAGTAGTTTGACAAAATTGTAGAAATTATAAAACTAAATTAAATTAAAATTATAAGAACTCTACCTTAAAAGAAACTTAAGGAAAAGTAAATTACTAAATATTGCTCTCTCCATAATTTTCAACTAAAACTAGAACAATGATAATTGGCTAAGGGGGATTTCATAAAATTTGGCATAAGAAGAGACATTTTTGAATGGAGGAAATGGAATTTATCATGAAATTTCCTTTTTTTTTTTCTTTCTTTCTCTTTTTTTTCTCTTCTAATAAAAACCCAAAATGTATATGGTTTAGGAGTAATGAATTTTATCCTCTTACTCCATGCCATATAATCTTTTCAAATATTTTGGGTGCATATGTTTTAGGGAATAATGAATTTTATCCTGTTATTCCCATGACATATGATCTTTTAATACATTTTTTGTATGCCATCAAAGGGGGTAGGGTAGGGGAAAATAAATCTAGCTAGCTTTAAATCATATTGAGAGCAAATTCTAGTAAAATTAAAATTCCTAAGATCTAAGAAGTTAGAAGAAAATATAATTGAAATCTAAAGAGGTTTAGGAAATTTACTATAAAATGAAGCCATTTAAAAATAAAAAGAGAAGTCATGCTAACAAAATTCTCTAATCAATTTAAAATCATAAGATGATTCTTAAATCAAGATTACCTCAAATTTAAAATTAACAAACTATGATAAGCAAAATTATAGCCAATTAAAAACTTAAACATGCTTATAAACATTCTCAACTAGATTTCTAAGAAATCACAAAAACAACAAATAGGAGAGGTATAAGATAAAAGATTTTTTGTGTTTTAAGTTTTTTCATATATATTTTTTTGAATTTTTATATTATCTTTTTTTTTTGAATTTTTGTCATTAAAAACTATTTACAAAGAAAAGAAACTAGCTGTAAAACTTAACAATTTTTGTTAAGTCTTGGACTTCCCAAGGGCTACCCGGTGAAGGGTTCGCAAGGTACTAGGAGGTGTGATGGGATAAAATCCCAAACGTCCCTTTCCAAGATTTAAATTTTTCTGTTTTCTATTTTTTTCTTGAGTTTTTGGTTTTTGCAAGTGCTTAAATAAAGGAAAACATAGAAACAAAATTAAAATTTTCTTTTTGTTCATTTTTTTTTGAAAATTTTCTTTTTTAAAACTATTTACAAATATTTACAAAGGGCTATTTACACCCCCATACTTAAAGTTAAACATTGTCCTCAATGTTTAAAAATAAGTATGAAGTAAGAAAAGGTAAACAGAAATGCAAGGAAAAAGAAAGAAGGAAAAAGAGCTTCCCTGATAAATTTTTTTTTTGAAGCTTTTGTGGGGAAGCCGCGATTACCTACAAAAGATGTTAAAGAAAGAACAAAAACAAGAGAAAATAATAAAAAGATAACCTTGGGGTGCCTCCCAAAAGCGCTTTGTTTAAGGTCGCGTAGCTTGACCCACTTGCCGATCATGTTATATTATGAAGAAATATCGCATCACTCTTGTCATTAGGTAAGTCTCCCGGAAGATACAATTTAAGGCGGTGCCCGTTAACTTTGAAGGAACCTTTTTCCGGGTGGGAAATTAGAATTGTCCCATAGGACCAAACCTCTTTAACAATAAAAGGTCCGGACCATCGAGATTTCAGCTTTCCCGAAAAAAGGCGAAGACGAGAATTATAAAGGAGGACGAGATCGCCTGGCGAAAAAGTTTTTGGAAATTTTATATGTTTGTCGTGATAAAACTTTGTTCGCTCCTTATATAATTTGTTACTCTCATACGCATTCGCTCTCCACTCATCCAATTCGTTCATTTGAAATTTTCTTTGTTCGCCCGCTAAAGTAGAATCAAGATTTAAAAATTTAAGCGCCCAAACTGCGCGGTGTTCTAATTCAACCGGGAGGTGGCAAGCCTTGCCATAGACCATTCGATATGGTGTACAACCGATAGCGGACTTGTACGCCGTTCGATAGGCCCATAGCGCGTCATCGAGCTTTATTGCCCAATCCTTCCGATTAATAGAAACCATTTTTTCTAAGATCCGTTTTAATTCTCGATTAACAACTTCAACTTGGCCGCTCGTTTGTGGGTGATATGCAGTGGATAATTTGTGCGTGACACCATATTTGGCGCGCGGAGTGCCAAATCGAGAGAATAATTTTTTTAAAAAGTTAACGACGACTCGCGCATCGTTGGTGGGGAGAGCTTGCGCTTCCGCCCACCTCGACACGTAGTCGACCGCTACTAGAATATACTTATTTGAAAACGAAGGAGGGAGAGGACCAACGAAATCAATGCCCCAAAGATCGAAAATTTCGCATTCTAAGAAAATATTTTGGGGCATCTCATCCCGGCGAGAGATGTTCCCCGACCGCTGGCAGCTGTCGCAAGTACTCACAAGGGTGTGAGCATCTTTGAAGAGTGGGGGCCAATAAAAGCCCGCCTCCAGTGCCTTCCTCGCGGTTCGGTTTGAATGATAATGACCACCGGATGGTCCCTCGTGATAATGTCGTAAAATTTTAAGACCCTCCTCACTCGAGACGCATCGTCTCACCACTTGGTCTGCGCATACATGGAATAAAAAGGGGTCCTCCCAAAAGTAATTCTTTAAATCAGAAAATAATTTCTTCTTTTGCTGACTCGAGAATTCTTTCGGCAGGACCCGGGCTACTAAATAGTTAGCCAGATCTGCAAACCATGTTATTTGTAGTTCATTGATGCATATAATTTAGGGTTTTAGTCGCAGTCTATTAACGCTTTCGCTTTACAATTTTTATTTCCCTTCACACAAATCCGGCGGCAAGCTTTGGAGGAAGATAGTGATGAAGGAAGAAGAGGAAGAGGTTCAGGTTTATATGAATCCCACTAACACCATGACTGAGAGCATAATTGAACAAAAACAAGAAAGAAATTGCTCAACAACTCAAAAACCCTAATCTCCAAAAAATCTTCCTGCCACCTCCGACAATAGGCGCAGTACCCTAATCTTCCTCACCTCCCATGTATTTAAAATGTCCAGATCAACAACTCACAAAAACCCGAGACGTCTCCTTCGTGGATCAATCAGTCTACAACTCATTTTCTAGAAAAAGAGCACCAAACCCTGGTGCGAAACAAAGTCAACAAGAAGCGACACTCGAACTTATAAACTAGAAGAAGGGTGGAAAGTGGTGAAGATCAAACTCTGGTGACTTACAAATGCCAGTGGCCCAATTCTCTCAGTGGATGCAGGGAGATAAGAGTAATCATGATGTACAACAACATATGGATCGGTGGGAGATAGTGATGTTATAAGCGGTATCTTCACGTGGCCCGACGATAGTTGCTAAGTTGGTAATTGGAACAAAGACCTAAAAAGCCAACAACATCTCAACGGGAACTTCTACCCTGTTGCTTCCCTCGCCGGAGGAGGCGATGGTAGAACCTCATTCTCTTACCTGGAAGACAATATGCCTCCCTTTCCAGCGTCAAAGAAGCGGTCCTTTGTCGACACTACCCCCATGCAAGGGGTAGCGCAGAGAAGAATTTACGCAGTCTCTGGATATCGCTGTCGTCGGATACGAGGCCATATTAGGATTGCAATTAAATTTAGTGATTTTATGCTTTGAAGGGGGGTGCGAATAGTCATATTAGAACTACTTACATCACTTTTTCTTTTGTGTCGAGTTATGTTATGCGCACACTATCTAGTCAAAGTTAAAATTATATTCATAATCTAAATAATTATATTTGGATATTAATATATTATTGGCATATTAAAATCAAATTTAATATATATTTACATCAAGACGCTATATTATTTAATCAAAGTATATAGATAAAATCATTATCTCTATTATGTCAAAGCATCTTATGTTTGTATAATATTCAATCATGTAAATAAAGTTGAGACTATATTGGAAATCACACGAGTCACTTGAAAAATTATCCCATTTCATCACCGCTCTAAGTTCAGATGACAATTCCATAGATTGAGATTGCATAAAATTCTACAGATCGTTGTCTATATCCAGTTTCCCACTGTCAGTTTCAGATTGCATAAAATCCTCGTAACATATACAACAACAACACTCAAGCCTTTATCTCACTATAGTGGAGTTTGTTGAATTTTAATTAAAACTGAAAAAAATTCGAGATAATTACAAAAAGGAAACTTTTTGTTTATGTTGCTACAATCAACGTTAGTGTTAACGTCAGACGTTAGCTCTCCAGAAAATAAATGTCCTCGAAAAATGTGCCATAGAAACATTTCTTAGAAATGCTTGAATTATGTAAAATTCTTGAAATTCTGAGAAGATGAAATATGATTTTATTTCAATGGAAGAATACAATAATTTGATTTCAATGAACCTTGAAATCATGGCTTTAATAAAAATCACTTTTTGTTCTTTCACCGGTCATGCTCTCAAGGATCGTCTGGCTATAGCCTATCTTACCCTAGATATGGCCTTTAGCCTCCCCTAGATCTACCATAGATCTAGTTGTCACGCACAAGGCAGTGAATTTTCCCCTAAACCTCACATGGCCTAGTCGCCACACACAAGACGATGAATTCACTACCGTTACAAAAGAAAACAGAAGAATATAGAATAAATTCGGAATTAAAAACTACATATATTGAAGTGCTCTGAAGGAGATGATGAAGAATCGTCATGAACATTATCGGAGTTGAAGTGTGCGTCCTTCTTCAAGTTTGATCCTTTGGAAATCTCCTTCTCACTCTTGATCTTCAAAGATGGTGTTGGGAATGCTCTTGAACTCAAGGATGAAGGCTCTCACGAAAGGTTGGAATTGTGGCTTGAAAGCTTCTAACATAGAACAAAGAGATCCATCCTTTTTATAGGCTCTGGAAACTACCACCAGCATTAGCGTTCGTGCAGATGTGTAGCCGATGTCGTGTAGTTCATGGGTGATCATGGTAGAATGTGGCTCTACCGCGCCGCAGTAGTACTAACGCTCCATGTTAGCTCGATGCGCGCGTGGCCTCTTCGACAACATTCCTTTCACGAGGACATCCCTTCTTGTCAACGTAGTAACTCGACGATATGTTACCGCTGGTTTTAACAGTAACGCGTGACGTTAGCATCTCGACGATATTTCTTCTCGTCGATACTCCCTTCACGATGACATCCCTTCTTGTCAATATAGATTCACAACGATATGCTACCACTGGTGGTAACGTTACCGCCAGGCGTTAGCTTTCTTTTCAGATCATTGGTTGCATTCAACTTTCTACATATATGGGTATAGTTCCAGTAGTTCCTGCACACTATAAACACACGACAAACATGATCAAATACACAATGAGATTTGTTATTCTCAAATCAAGAGATGCGGAACGCATACTCCAGCAATCTTCATCTTTTGATAATAACAAATCCTTTAGGAAGAAATCAACTATTACTAGAATGGTGTTTATAGTATATGATAAGCATGATACATGTGCATATTCCCCCTATATGGATGCTCCCATACATAGATGCATTATGTTGGGAAAAACATCCTCTGAATTTATCTTACAAATTATGTAAAAGTGATTTCATCATCTAGGATTCATTACCCATGTTGTATAGTGAGGGTAATATGGTCATTAGATGTCCTAGGTTGTCACACTCATATTAGGGTGTCAAAAACCTGTCCAAAAGAGTGCAAAATTCAGATGAGTTAATTCTGCGTCGAATAGAAGTTGACGAAGCTTCGATTGAAAGTTGAAGTAACTTCGAATAGAAGTGAGAATAACTCAAACTAGTAGTCGATGTATCAATTGAAGTTGACAAAATGTCGAAAGGTATTCGACGCAGAAGGCAGGGTCAGTCAAAGCAACATTTGAAGTCGGTGCAACTTCGAATTATATTCGACGCAGAAGTCAGAGCTCGAAGGCTAGGTCTTCATCTCGACGAATACGTCGATAAGGACTCGACGCATCTTCAATATCAGAGTTCATTTCAAAGCTGAGTCAGATGTCGAAGCAGCTTCTGTTAGAACTCAGAGGTGCGTCGATAAGAAGACAAAGGTATTTGACGCAACGTCGAATACATACACAGAATTATAATACTTCCTAGATTCGATTCTAAAGCTTATTCAGAAGTTATAAATGGAAGTTATTTGAATTCTAACAGGTCGTTCATAACCAAGAATGGAAAGATGAACACCAGATATACAATAAAGATAATTTTGGAAGTTATTCAAAAAGGTTTTGACGGGTTGTCAATAGAAATGGAAAGAGAGCAATACTACCTCTTGAACATTCCTACTAGGGAAATAACAGAAGAGGAAAGTAATTCAACATTATTCAACAAAAGAATAAGTATACTGAATGGAATAGAGAACAACCAACAAAGATCCAGAAAATACTGAACAAATCTCTATACTGGAAATCATACACAAAGCTTCTTCTTCTCTCCTCAAGAAGCATACAAATTAACAGAGATCATCATCAGGATCAGATCTTTTACAATCCTTGCATCTCTTTCTCTCTCTCTCAAGCAAGGATTCATCTACTGAACAAAGATCCAGAAAACACCAAGTGCCAATAATTCTCTTTGATTGCTGCTGGAGGATTAACCTATAGAAGAAAATTCTTTTTCTTTACTCTATCTTCTACTTCTGTAAAACTGAGTAAAGAGTCCTTAGAATTTCTCTTCAAAGGATTCAGTGGTTCAAAATCTCCTTAACAAAAGATCTAGTGTTGGTTCAACATCTCCTTATCAAAAGATCTACTATTGGTTCTAAGAGTCTCCTTAAGAAAAGACTCAGACCCGAGTTCTAAGAGTTTCCTTATCAAAAGACTCAGGCACTGGATAATGTATTTCTACCAAGGTGGCAGAAGAGTGGAGTACCCATATTTTGGGGAACCACTATAGATCTTGTCTCAATCTGTACTGTGAATTTTCTGTGATGTCCCTTCTTTATTTCTGTCATTCTGCGTTTGTTTTATTCTGGTTGGATTTCTGAATGCATAGCTGTTAGAATTATTTTATTGTTCTGTGCATATTTTGTGAAAAGTTTTTACAAATCTATTCACCCCCTATAGAGAATACTCATATGACTCACTGTGCACTTTCAATTGGTGTCAAAGCGAGGTTGATCATTAAAGGTTAACATCTTGATCAAAAGATCCCCTCATTCAAATATTTATATTCTAAAACTATTTTTAGAAAATGAGTTCTAAAGACTATGCATCCACAAGACCACCAATGTGTATCTGAATAAGTTTACACTCTAGAAGGCCAGAATAAAACTTTATATGAGTTCTATTGATGAAGATATTTTTGATGTCATTTTATCAGGTCCTCTGGTACTGTTCAGAAAAGATGCAAGTGGGTCTGCGACACGGGAACTTGTCTCTAGAGCTGAATGGACTGATATTGAGAAGAAGGTGAAGGCATGTGATGCAAAGGTCATGAACATCCTGGTGTCAACTATGTTAGATTCCAGAAGGTGGCTGACTGCCACTCAACAAAATAAATCTAGGAGTCTTTGTCTAGACTGGTTGAAGGTAGCTCAGATGAAAGAAAGGACATGAAGTCCCTTCCCATATCTCAATATGAGAAATTCCAAAAGAAAGCTGAAGAGAATATGGCTGAAACGTATGAAAGATCCTGTCTAATCATCAATGAGCTCAAGGGTCTAGACAAAGAGATCTCACTAACTGAGATCAATGACAAGCTTCTCATGTGCTTCCCAAGCACTTGAGATTCAAGGATCTGGGCCATTAGAGATTCCAGATGCCATAGAGAAATCTCTAATGATGTCTTGCTAGCCAAGCTCAAGTCCCATGAGCTACTACTGAAGAGCAGAGCTGAGACAGAAGTCAAGGAGAAAGTCTCAACTCCAAAAGAAATAACTATAGCTTTGAAAGAAGCTGAAGGGGAGCCTTCCACTTCTTAAGAAGAGATGTTCAATCTCTTGGCCAGAAGATTTAGAAGATGAGTCAAGTATGAAGACTCCAGAAAGAAGGAAAGGAGCTTAAACAAACCAAGGTTTGATAAGACTCCAAAGCAGGAAATAATCTGCTTTGCATGCAGAAAACAAAGGCACATTGCCCTGAATGCCCTGAAGTGCAAAAAGACAGAAGCAACAATAAGAAAGAGCATAATAAGTCCTTCAGGAAGAAGGAAAAGAAGAAGGGAAAATGTTTCATATCTAAAACCTGGAGTGACTCAGAATCTAAGTCAAGCTCCTCTTCATCTGACAGTGATGGAGAATGTGCTGCCGGAGAAGCCTGTCTGATGGCTTTAGAAGATTCAACAGAAAAAGATCAGGTATCTTTATTTGATGAATTTGATTTTTCTTTAGAAGATTTTAAAATTTGTTTTAAAGAATTCTGTCAAGATTATCATGAAAGTCAAAAAGAACTTAAAATAGTTAAAGAAGAATTAGAATATCTCAAGAAAGATAATATGTATCCAGTTAACTATGAATTAATAAATCAGGTATATAAAAAGGAAATATAAATAAATGAATTAACCATGGAAAATTCAACCCTAAAAGAAGAGCTTACAAAGGCAAAAGCCATTGAAGACTCACTCAGTGTGAGGAGTCAAAAGCTAAAGGATATCACAGAATCTTTCTATGAGATCTAGATATCTTGGTGTAGGAGCAGATTCACTAACTAGCATAGCAACCACCAACAAACCAACTTGGAAGAATCTAATAATATTTGTTAGACCTAGTGAATATCAAACAAATAAAGCAATCAAGTGAGTAAAGAACAAAACAATCTCCTAATAAAATTATTATATTTAATAGAGTGAGTTCTAATAATGAGAAGATAACTGTAGGCAAGATCAATTCAGAGAAACTAATGAACCACAATCAAAGGCTAAAAAAATCATTAGACATTATACAGATCTATTATATTAAGATGCATTATATGTTACCTTCAAGTATCAAGATAATATATATTGGTTTGATAGACCTATTTTCTACCATCCAAAAGGGTGCCATGAAAGACCACTCTATTCTTTCATATCACTTTATAATGGTAAAAGCAAAGGGCCCACGGTAACCTAGGTATCCTCTAATATTTGAATTACATGTGCAGGAAATCTTAGAGTCTCTTCCTCAGGGATAATGTAGAGAAAGGGAAAACAAAATCATTAATGTGGAACCACAAATAATCAAAGGGAGTGATCTCTTCTCCAAAACCCTATGATGCTTTCTGATTTACACATATTATATTATAAATGATATTTTTAATAAAAACTATTGTTGGGAAAAACAACAAAATTCTTTAAAGAAATTGCAAATGCTAATTCAGAGCTGCGTCGAATAGAATTCGACGCACCATTGAGTTATACTCGATGCTAGCTACGAGAGCTGCATGAGATAGTTAATTCGAAAAGCACTCAACGCAGTGTCGAATTTAAATCGACGCAGGCGTCGACTTAATAGTTGTTGCAAGAACTCAAAGTCACGTAGATTATCACTCGACGCAATGTCGACATGTCAAGCACACACAATTTTGCTTCTAAAAGCTACATCGACTTATTTTGGCGCGATGCATATATTTCCATTCGACGTTGCTTTGATTAAAACCCTAAGCTACGACGAATCGTCTTCTTTTAGGCAACTCAGACGTTAGATCATCTTACACTTTTGAATTTTCTCTCTCTTACTCTCTTTTTCTCTATCTTTCTTACATTCTTGTTCCCATTTTCTTTCTCTCTTTCTAGTCTTGCTTTTGCAGGTACTACTGTAAGAATCAATTGCTCCTCCAAAAGTGAACTCATTATTTAATGTTGACATCGACCCATTTAATGCAGCGGCAAAAAACTTCAAGAAAATCTTGAACTTATTTCAATTTGCAGGACTCACGAAGTTGATTTTGAAAAGAGGAAAAATATATGATGTCGAAGTGGCCGAATTGAAGGACACCATTCATATTGGAGAGGATGGGTCTCTCCATGGAAGGATTTCTGGAAATGACATTGACATTACAGAGGAAATGTTGAGTTTCACCTTCGATCTACCAGTGGGTGATGACTCATCTGAACTGACGGTGACAGAAACTCAGCAAGCACTGCAGATTATGAATTTTAACAAAGAAAAGACAAAAAATCTAAAGAAGAATGATGTGTCAGAAGAATACAGACTCTTAGCAAACATAATGGGCAAAGTCCTGCTATGCAAAATTTCTGCTCATGATGCAATTCTCAAACAACAACTGCAGATAATGTGAATATTGGTCCTCAACAACAGAATCAACTGGGGGAGGTGCCTCCTGAAATTCATTGGTCATAAGTATGCCCACAAGGAGAATGCATACATAAGGATAATGAGTCAAGTCTTATACCACCATTATCCAATGATGAGTAGATCCAAAGGAGTCATCATCCCTCCTGAAAAAAGAATTAACATAGGGATCTTCTCCAAATAGACTAAACAGATTCTGAAGCCTGGTCAAGTTCCACCATCTCCTCTTTCATCTACAGCTCCCCAAGACAATGAAACAGTCATACCAGATACCGTAGCTGAACATCCAGCATAAGAATAGGAGACAGTCATACCAGATACAATAGTAGAACATCCAGCACAGATCTTCTCTCTGCATCAACCACTATCTACCACATCCCCAGAAGACCTTCCTGCTTCTCTAACCAATCCTCAATCAATATATCCTCCTATCAACATATCAACACCTCCTGTTGATACACCTTCTACCTCCCATCCTATACCTCCCTTTGACATTGATCAAGCAATCTCTAAAGTAGTGGGTCTGGCCACTAGGACTTTTGTTAACCTACTACAGACTCAATCAAGGAAATTTCAAAGAAAATACTCTCAGATGGAGACAAAATTGAAAGAATCAAAGGAATCGATCCAGGTAATCAAGATATTGATGTCCTCCTCACAGATCACAAGATCTTTCTTAACCTTCCTTGTCAGCAAGGTTCAGAAGGGGGAGAATGTTCAAGAGGAGGAGATGCCTGCCTAATATGGGGAGATTGGTCAGGAAAAGGAAGTGCTTGTTCAAGAAGAGGAAATTGCTCAAGACCAAGAAATGATTGCTCAAGAGGAGAGATTGCTACTGATCAGGAGAGGCCAACACAAATTTAGGGGGAGATGTTTGCATTAATCGAGATGGGGCTCCTCACAGCTGATGAGCAAATCATAAAAGATGTCACTTCAATTGCTCAAGAAGCTGCCAATATAGCTGAAGATGCTGCATCACTTCAGGGGGGCTTCACAAAGAGGATGACAAAATTACTGAAGAGGAGAAAGAGAAGTGTTGGGTATTGTATCCACAATAGCCTAGATTTGTGAGAAGTCACCCTTGAACCAAGATTGAATTGCTAGTGTATTTGATGTTGTCTTTTAGCTATGTTCTTGCAGGTTATAATTGCCAAGTGTAGACCAATGTCAGATCACAATGGGTCATTAAACACAGTCTCATGCAATGTAATCCCTCATTGTGTGAAACATGGTGTTGACTCATGAGTAATCTCTCTATTGGGATACACTTCATTTTTAAGACCCTTGAAGCTTATAAGTTGGAAGAGTTGCTGGTGTCCAAGAAAAGGAAGAAGGAAAAGGTTCATAAATTTCTCTAAGTGTATTTCTCGAGAAGTCTCCTTCATCTCTCGAGAAATCCAGTTCATTTCTCGAGAAGTCTTTTTTTGTTCTCGAGAAATCCTCTTCTGAGTTCAAGGTTAAGCTTTCTAATCGTTTCTCGAGAAGTTTCCTAGTTTCTCGAGAAATCAAGTCTATTTCTCGAGAAGTCGTTTTTATTCTCGAGAAATCTTCTCACTTGTCCAGTAAAGTATCTCTAAGCCGTTTTCTCGAGAAGTCAAGTGTTCTATCGAGAAATCAAAGCTATTTCTAGAGAAATCCTTTTGTTCTCGAGAAGTTCACTTCAAGTCTTTCTGAAAGCTTTTCCAAGCCCTTTCTCGAGTTGTTGTAGATATCTCTCGAGAAGTCAACTCATTTCTCGAGAAATCCTTGTTGTCTCGAGAAAGAATTTTTCTTCTTGTCCTGCTTTAAAATCCCTATTCTGACGGTTCTGTTATTTTTCTCTGACGGAGTCGACGGCACGTGTGTCGTGTTTTAAGGTTCTTTCTACCTTAATTCAAGGACTCTTAGCCGTTATGATTAATTTATATATAAGGCTCTTATCGGCTCTTATTCATGATTATTATTCGAAACCTAATTCTATTATTCAATCGGAAATTCGAAAAAGAGCCGCCGCCTCCGTCATCGTTGAAGATCGTTCTCTCTCTCTCTCATTCAACCGGTCCTTTTGGAAGAAAAGATTTGATAGATCAGCGCTCTTATCACCTACTGAAGTTTATTGGATCGTGTCGAATCCTAGAAGGTCAGATCAGAGATTTCAATTTTTCTTCCTCATCATCAAGCCAAAGTTCTTCAAATCTCAAGAAGGAAGAAGATTACAGTATATCAAATCTGAACTCATTTTGTTGATTCATTTATTGTACACAATCTCTATTGTTTGCAGGAGATTTTATCTCCGAGTTGTAGGAGGGTTATCTCCGAGTTTGTAGGAGGGGTATCTCCGAGTTGTAGGAGAGTTGTCTCCGAGTTTGTAGGAGAATTTGTCTCCGAGTTGTAGGAGTGGTGACTCCGAGATTGTAGGATCATTCTTGATCCGAGATATTGTGCAGTAGCCGAGGCTAGTCGTGGTGCTAGATTGGCGAGGAGGGAAAGTGGAGTACCCAAGATCGGAGAACCACTATAAAATTTCTTGTGTCGTCTGTGATTGTGGTTTATTTTCTGTGTTCTCTTTTTATTAAGTTTTTATTCCGCAAAAGACGCGGATATCACCTATTCACCCATTCTAGGTGATTTAGGTAGGCAACTAGATACTTCAATTGGTATCAGTGGGTCGATGTTCGTTTCTAGGTTAACACCTTGAACAAGATCCATCCATTCTAGTTGCTAGCAAATCATGGAAAGAAGCAAGGAATCCTCCTCGTTGAAGCTGCCTATTTGCATAAAGGCTAATTTCCCCATGTGGAAAGAAAGAGTTAGATTTTACGTGGAAGCCGCAGATCCGAGAATTTTGTCAAGTTGTGGAAGAAGGCCCTCATGTGCCTATGTTTGCCTCTACAATTGATCCAACTGTACAGGTGCCAAAGAAAATGATGGACCTAACCAAGGATGAGATCGCCATCGTAGCCTTGGATAAAAAGGCGAAGAACATAATTGCTAGTGCAGTGGACGATTCAATGCTACAGAACTTAATCCACTGCAGATCTGCCAAAGAGATGTGGACATCCTTGATTGTTCTCATGGAAGGTACCAAAGAGGTAAGGAATGATAGAAGATCTCTACTCAACCAAGAGTATGAGGCCTTCAAGCAAAGCAAGAAGGAGTGCATTGCCGATGCTTATGAAAGGTTCTTCAAGATAGTAAACGACCTAAGAAACTATGGCCGGGAATTTACAAATGGTGAACTAAATGACAAGTTCTTGAGATCCCTGACGAAAGAATGGGATAGCAAGATTGTTGCTATTAGGGAATTTGGAAAGCTGCCAAATATTGACCCACAGAATCTGTTCGGGAAGCTACTATCCCATGAGTTGCAGATGAACATCCGCAAAACTGAAGAAGATGGGAATCAGAGCTCGGGCAAGGAGAGGACCTTGGCTCTGAAGGCCGAAAGCTCCAGGAAAAGCAGAGCTGTGTCACCAATATGGGCACAAGAGACTGATGAAGAAGAAGAATCAGAAGTTGGCTCCTCCTGTTCTGAAATATCTGATGGGGAGTTCTCACTAATTTCTCATCAGTTCAAGAAACTGCTAAGTAAAAGAAGACATATGAAGAACAAGTCATCCTCCTCTGACTACAGACATTCTCGTCGTGATGGTGATCATCACATGAAAGGCTCAAATGGCCATGACAGGTATACGTCTAAACCGAACAAACATGTTTCTTCTGACATCGTTTGTTATTGTTGTAACAAGCTAGGGCATATGATCGCTGATTGCCCTCACAAGAAGAAAGAGGGTGGAAAGAGAGAAGAAAAGAAATCCACCCATGGGAAAAAGAAAACTGAGAGAAGCTTCGTTGCCAAGAAGTCCAAAACTCTCAGCAACAGTGACTCAGATAAATCAAGTGATGAAGAAGAAGCCTACTTCGGGCTTATGGCCATGACTGATGATGAAGAAGAACCTCCGTATAAAGGGAAGGTAAATGCTCACACCATCTTATCTGAATCAGAGTATGCCTCAATTGAGCAAGAGAACTACTCCTCAGATGAGGATTCGGAACTCTTGACCCAATATACTGAATTGCTCAAAAGCTTTGACAAATGTCGAAAGGTCGTCAAAACCCAGGCCAATGAGATCATATCTCTCAAGGAAGTGGAATCCAATCTGAGGGAAGAAGTTGCACAACTTTCTTCTCACAAAGAGGAAATCCAGGACTTGGCAGACAAGATCAAAAACACAGATGAGCTCCTTGCCCTGAGAGAGAAAATCATCAAAGAGCTGGAAGAACAGCTAGCTGCTGAGAAAAAGCTAGTTGAAAAATTCTCCCAACCAAAAATTGTTCTTCCAATCATTGATAGATTCTCCGCTAAAGCAAGTGGCAGTGGATTAGGTCATGTGGCTGAATCTAGTAAATCTTCTAAGAGCATCTGAGCCAAGAAGAAAAATAAGAATGTTATGAAAGCTACCGTCGAAGAGAAAGGGAAGGCCCATCTGGATCAGACGACATTTAAGAAAGTTATCTTTCCTACAAATGCATATGATCTAGAAAGCTCCTTTGGTCACTTGACTAGACCAATTGAGTTTGAGCCTGTCAATGACTACAAGGGGTGGACTCGTCCCCGAAACTTTGGTGCAAGTGCATTCAAAGCACCTTATGAGGAAATAAATCTGAGAGGTTTTGGTCCTTTTGTTCATAGACCTAGTGCAAAGAAGGCACCGACAGTGAAGACTGTTGCTCAAAAGCCAAAGGAGACGGTTATACCATGTGCATGTTGTACTCATGAGGTATCCTCATCAAAAAGTAAAGCTCCTGCCAAAACTATCGTTCAAAAAGTGAAGCAGGAGAATATAAAGAAAAAGTACAACATGTTTGATTGTTGGTACTGCGGCAAGATTGGTCACTTTGTCGTAGATTGCTGGTTCAATCCGATTAATTTTAAGAGACCACAAGTAAACATTGCAAGGAAGACCGCTCGCAATGTTAACGTTCATCGTGGCCACTAACAAGGGACCAAAGACCCAAATTTGTTTGGGATCCTAAGGCAAAATAATCTATTTTTGCAGGTATGTCCAAAGGCCAAAGAAATCCTATCTGGTATTTGGACAACAGTTGTTCTCGGCAAATGACCGAGACAAGAAGCCTATTGCAGAATTTCATTCCAGTTGAGAACGAGCCAAAGGTCATTTTTGGCGGATCCGACAGAGGAATAACTAAAGGTTATGGTATGATCACTAATGGTAATGTATCCTTCTATGATGTGGCTTATGTGGAAGGATTAGAACATAATCTTATAAGCATAAGTCAACTTTATGATAAAGGATACATAATTGATTTTTATAAAGATAAGTGTTTGATAAAGTCGGCAGAAAATTCTGAAACAATTTTATCAAGCACTCACTGTAGAAATATTTTCTGTTTAAACTTTCTTTGTTTAACCTCTTCTACACCAGTGTGCTTTTTAGCATAAGATAGTGCATCTCTTGTTGAACAATGACACAAGAGACTAGCACATATTAATTTCAAAACTATACACAAATTATTTTCTCAAAACTTAGTGCGTGATGCGCCAAATGTTAAGTGTATTAAAGATAGACCTTATCATGCATGTGTAAAAGGGAAGCAAACAAGAGCTAACTTTAAGAGCATAATTGGCAAAGACTCTACCAGGTGTTTACACCTGCTTCATATGGACTTGGTTGGTCCTTTGCAAAGGAAGTTTATGAGGTAAGTCTTACACATTGGTCATTGTAGATGATTACTCACTTTTTGCATGGGTATTCTTTCTAAAACACAAGTCAGATACCTTTGATATTTTCACCAAGTTTGTCAAGCAAATCCAGAATGAATTTGATTGTTCGGTGGTCAAAATCATAAGTGACCATGGAACAGAATTTGAATCTGGGACCATGACAGACTTCTGTGAAAGCCTTGGTATCTTTCATGAGTTTTCCTCTCCTCGAACTCCATAACAAAATGGGGTAGCTGAGAGAAGGAATAGAACACTCATTGAGGCTTGTAGAACAATGTTGAGCGACTCTTCACTACCGGAATACTTCTGGGCTGAAGCCGTCAACACTGCTTGCCACGTGCAAAATAGAGCACTCATAAATAAAAACCATGGAAAGACTCCCTATAAACTACTAAAAGGCAAGAGACCGACCATTTCTTATTTCAGAATCTTTGGCAGTAAATGTTTTGTACTTAATAATGGGAAGCATTACAAAACCAAGTTTAGTGAAAAGAGCTTTGAAGGTATTTTCGTAGGCTATAGTAGGCATAATAGAGCTTATAGAATTTTTAATAAGAAAACCCTGGTTGTAGAAGAATCCATTAATGTTGTATTTGATGAGACGAGCATGCTACAAAGAAGCTCTTCTAGTGTTTCTGTTGAAGATGTAGGTTCAAGACTGCAAGACTTAAGCTTGGATGAGCCAGCCAAAGTAAATTCTCCAAACTTCATCAAGATCTCTCCCCCAACCTCAACTGAAGAGGAAGATCACCAAGATGAAGAGCCA
Source organism: Dactylorhiza incarnata (assembly GCA_033032865.1). Taxonomy (NCBI): domain Eukaryota; kingdom Viridiplantae; phylum Streptophyta; class Magnoliopsida; order Asparagales; family Orchidaceae; genus Dactylorhiza; species Dactylorhiza incarnata. The sequence goes on along the minus strand of JAWHQI010000090.1, from coordinate 8,378,861 downwards.
ATCCAAGTGGAGGAAGATAATCCAGTAGTAGAAGAAGTTCCTGGTGGCCCAATTGATGCAAGGAATCTAGAGTTCAGACATATGAGAGATCATCCGGTTGATCAGATCATATGAGATCCTCAAGTCGGCATTAGAACAAGAAGAGGTACTACTAACAAAAATATGTATCTGAGTTTCCTCTCGTAGGTTGAACCAAAGAAGTTCCAAGAAGCAAATGAAGACCCCTATTGGATAATTGCAATGGAAGAAGAACTAAATCAATTCAAGCGGTGCAAAGTGTGGACTCTTGTTCCAAAACCCAAAGATAAGAATATCATTGTAACAAAATGGGTCTACAGAAACAAATTGGATGAAGATGGAACAATAATCAAGAACAAAGCCAGACTCGTAGCAAAAGGATACAGACAGGAAGAAGGGATCGACTTCGATCAGACTTATGCTCTTGTAGCAAGGCTCAAAGCGATCAGGTTGTTCCTTGCTTATGCTACATTCAAGGGATTCATCGTATACCAAATGGATGTCAAGTCAGCATTTCTCAACGGTAATATAAAAGAGGAAGTACACGTGGAACAGCCCCCATGTTTTGTTGATCCTGAACACCCTGAATATGTTTACTTATTACAAAAAGCTTTATATGGTTTGAAACATGCTCCTCGAGCTTGGTATGAGACGCTGTCTAACTTTCTTCTTGAGAACAAGTTCACAAGAGGAAAGATAGATAAGACATTATTTCTTAGGGAAGTTAAAGACAAGATTTTGCTAGTGCAAATCTATGTCGACGATATTATTTTTGGCTCTACGGATGACCACATTTGCAAGAAATGCAAGGGAAGTTTGAAATGAGCAGTATGGGTGAGTAAAAATATTTCTTAGGACTTCAGGTGAAGCAATCTGAAGAGGGAATTTTCATCTCTCAGACGAAATTCACCAAGGAGTTGGTAAAGAAATTTGGAATGGAGAGTGCATCTTCTATGAGGACTCCAATGAGTTCAGCTATGTCTCTGGACAAGGATGAGAAAGGGAAACCTTTCGATGAAACTAAGTACAGAAGCATAATTGGCTCTTTGCTCTACCTTACTGCCAGTAGGCCCGACATAATGTTTTCAACATGTGTATGTGCTAGATATCAGGTGAACTCTAAGGAATCTCACTATACCGCTGCAAAGAGGATTTTGAGATACATTAAAGGAACACCAAATCTTAGCTTATGGTACCCAAGAAGTAATGATAGCGAGCTAATTGGTTTTTTAGATGCAGACTATGCAGGCAGTAAGGACGACATGAAAAGCACTTTCGGGACTTGCCAATTCCTTGGAAGGAGGCTTATTTCATGGAGTAAAAAATAAGCAAAATTGTGTTGCAATTTCAACCGCCGAATCAGAATACATTTCTGCAGACAGTTGTTGCGCACAACTTCTCTGGATAAGGAATCAACTTGAAGATTATAATATGAAGTTCAAGGACATCCCAATGTTTTGCGACTCCTCCAGCGCTATAGCAATTGCAAATAATCCAGTCTCTCACAGCCGGACAAAGCATATTGAGTTAAGGTACCGTTTCATCCGGGAGCATGTGGAGAATGGGGAAATCAATCTATGTTATGTCCCAACGGACAAGCAAGTTGCAGATATTTTCACGAAGCCGCTGGATGAGACCAAGTTCTCTTTCTTCAAGATAGAACTTGGAATGCTCAACATGGAGCCCTAGTAAAGTCATATATGAAGCCAAGAAGACCTTCAACTCTTCAAACCCCCAAGGAAGCAAAGATCAGGATCTTCAAGAAAAAGTTAAGTCATATCTGAGATTTCTCGAGAAACAGCTCATATTTCTCGAGAAATGGTTATACATCTCGATAAATGGACTTATCAAGGGAATTCTGGCACTTTTCAAAAAATGAACCATATTTCTCGAGAAATAAAGTTGATCTCGAGAAATGACCATTTATATCTCGAGAAATGGGTAAATCCCTCGAAAAATAACCTTAAAGAAATTCTTCAGCAAAGTTCTCGAGACATGATTCAACTTCTCGAGAAATCTAATTTATCTCAAGAAATGACCAATACTTCTCGTGAAATGGATATATCTCTGGTATCAGCTACTTCTCGAGAACTATTACAACCTCTCGAGAAATGACTTTGATTTCTCGAGAAATAAAGTGACCTCTCAAAAAATATCATATACTTTTCCAGAGTTATGTATTGTTCACACTCGGGAATTCGAAGAGTCAGGTACGCCATTCGACATTTAACTTCTTATTTCATTACCTTTAAACCGTCAAATCAAAAATAAAACATATATATAAGATCTCTCGAATGAATTTGAGTTCTCACGCGCTCTCTCCGAGAAAACCTAGCGCCTCTCGTTACATTCCCGACCACACAGTCTTCTCGAGATTTCTCTCGACAATTCCGACGATCCTTCCTTTCGACTCAATGGCTCCTATTCTAAGACCCAAGATAGGTGTCGGCAGTGAGCTCGTGCGAGCAGGGCTAAGTTCTATCTCAGACGATTTTCTCAATCTCTTCATTCTCTTAGATGCAGCTGGTCTATCATTTGTTATGGAGCATCCTTGTCGAATCCTATTCAGGGAAGTGGAAGAATTTTTCATGAATGTCGAAGTTCTGAAGGACGGAAAGATGTTGAAATCCTCTGTGAATAATCTCAAGGTAAAGATTACCTCAAAGTCAATCTCCAAGTTTCTGAAACTACCCATAGTTGAATCTAAAGATGATCTAGAAGATGGAGATTGGAAAAGGGCATTATCCTTCTGTGGACTGGACAAAGCTACCAAGTCAATTCGAAGAATTCAGATGAATGATGTAGGGAAACTGTTGGTGGACATCATTGCTAAGGTATTACTGTGCAAGATAGGAAATATGGGTTATCTTTCTGAAGATGTCTTCTGCCTCATGACATCTATAGTCTGCAGAAAGCATTATGATTGGGCAACAACTCTCTTTGTGAAAATAAAGGAAAGTCTTCTCGCTCCAAACTATGCAAGAATTCTATCTCTGTACTTGAACCAGGTATATCCTGAAGTGTTTGACATGTCCAAGGGTGCAGTTCTTCACCACCTCAAAAAGATAGATGTCTCCACTATTCAGAGATGGGACATAAGGATTCTGAAGCCAGTGGATGCAGGTGCAACTCCCCAGGGGAAGCCTGATCCTTCTGTAGTTGATGGCAATCAGCATGTTTCTCCAGCTCCCCTCCCTCCTTCTCAGCCTGCAGTTGCTCCAACTATTCAACACCAGGTATCAGTTCAACCCCAGGAAGCAGTTCAACCACAGCATACAGTTCCAACCTCAGATACTCCTGAAGTTCCTGAAAAGGCTAGAACTCCTCCTCCTCCAGTTCAAGATCCAGAAGATGTAATTGCTGATACAGTCAGTACTCCTTCTCCATAAAGTGCTCCTGAAGTGATGGCAAATACAATTGCTGATAGAGTTCCTGATGCAGAAAGAGATGATCATGCAGAGAAAAGCCCAAATGTCCATATGGCAAGATCATGGGCTGATCTTGATTTTGTTGATGATGATGACTCAGTGCATGGGCACTCTCCTCCCCCAGCTGATATTGAGGGGGAGAAGGAGTTTGATGGTTCTGATCAGGATAATGTACATCTAGTGTCTTCTGTTGAGAAAGGCAAGGCTGCTCAGTCTGAGCATGATAGTGAAGGTGAGGATGAAGTTCCATCCTTTGTTCAAAAGAAGGTCAGTTATGTTGTTATTGAAGATATTACATATTGGAGGATTGCTTTTGTACCTCCTCCACCTCTCCACCAGAGTATGCTGAAGACACTCTTCTAGGAAAAATAGAAATTATGTTGAACAGGCAGGGAGAAAAGTTTGAAAGCTCCATCAAAGAGGTTCATTCAAGGATCTCTGCTGTGGAAAAAGAAATGAGCAGAGGCTTGCTGAAATCCAAGAAAATACTGATACACTTAAGAAGATTGTTAATCAGGGAGGCAAAGGAATAGATCACTCAATCAAAAGTATGGGAAAAATTTTGGAGGAAATAGTTCAGGTAAGGAAAATTCAGGATTCAATAGAATCAAAGGCAGAGGCAAACACATTTCAGATCATAGATGAAGTTGGCAAATTCAAGGAATCAGTCATCCAAACCCTATCTGTAGAATTCAGAAAGGAGGAGGATAAGATGTCAGAGATGATGAATTTTCAGTTGTCTGAGCTTCAAAGAGTGTGGGCTACTCAGCTTGAACAGTTAAATGATGGTGTTCAAAGGCAGATTGCAGAAGTTAATGCTTACACTTCTAATACAGCAGTGTGGCTACATAATGAGATATTTCCTGAGCTAGCAATTCATCCTCAACCTCCTCAGTTCTCTCCTAGACCTCAGTTCTCTCCAAGACCCGAAGTGCAGTCTGATCATGCTCCTCTAGTACATTACTCTCAGGTTTGGCCAGCAGATCATTCTGAAGTACAATCTAAAATGCCAGGATCAAGGAAAAGAAGGTATGGAGAAGGTCCATCTGCAAGTAAATCAGTTCCAGGGAAGATTACAGAAGGTACTAGTAAGGCAAGTGCATGAGAAATTGTTGTAACTTGGAGTCCTGATTCCAGGATTATCATCGTAGATACTCTCAAGCTAGTGAATGAATGTGGCATGAAAGTCCAAGATTATTATAGTCATGAAGAATGGCAGAAATATGAGATGAGCATGACAAAAAGAAGAATCCATTTCAGAGCCCATGGATGGGAAAATCCTGAAGCTCCAGCTCCACCTCCAAAGTATCATCCAAAGCCTTATGCTTATTTCAAAAGACAGGAAAAGAAGAAGAAGGGCAGCTATTGAAGAAAGGGAATCTGAGACCTATCAAATCTTTTGATTAGATAGATTGTGTGAACTCAAATTCATTTTTAGACAATCTTAATTATGTATAAAAAATTTTATTTTTATGGTCTCTGCTGCTTATCATTTTTCTTATGTGATATGCATTTTTATTCTTCTTATCTTGATGCAATTAATCTTAGTGCATAGGGTTCTGACTTCTACAAATAGGGGGAGATTATTGGGTATTGTATCCACAATAGCCTAGATTTGTGAGAAGTCACCCTTGAACCAAGATTGAATTGCTAGTGTATTTGATGTTGACTTTTAGATATGTTCTTGCAGGTTATAATTGCCAAGTGTAGACCAATGCCAGATCACAATGGTTCATTAAACACAGTCTCATGCAATGTAATCCCTCATTGTGTGGAACATGGTGTTGACTCATGTGTGATATCTCTATTGGAATACACTTCATTTTCAAGACCCTTGAAGCTTATGGGTTGGAAGAGTTGTTGGTGTCCAAGAAAAGGAAGAAGGAAAAGGTTCAGAAATTTTTCTAAGTGTATTTCTCAAGAAGTCTTCTTCATCTCTCGAGAAATCCAGTTCTCGAGAAGACTTCTTTTGTTCTCGAGAAATCCTCTTCTGAGTTCATGGTTAAGCTTTCTAATCTGTTTCTCGAGAAGTCTCCTAGTTTCTCGAGAAATCAAGTCTATTTCTCAAGAAGTCGTCTTTGTTCTCGAGAAATCTTCTCACTTGTCCAGTGAAGTGTTTCTAATCCGTTTTCTCGAGAAGTCAAGTGTTCTCTCGAGAAATCCAAGCTATTTCTCGAGAAATCCTTTTGTTCTCGAGAAGTTCACTTCAAGTCTTTCTGAAAGCTTTTCTAAGCCCTTTCTCGAGTTGTTGTAGATATCTCTCGAGAAGTCAACTCATTTCTCGAGAAATCCTTGTTGTCTCGAGAAAGAATTTTTCTTCTTGTCCTGCTTTAAAATATGTGTTCTGACGGTTCTGTTATTTTTCTCTGACGGAGACGACGACACGTGTGTCATGTTTTAAGGTTCTTTCTACCTTAATTCAAGGACTCTTAGTCGTTATGATTGATTGCTATATACGGCTCTTATCGGCTCTTATTCATGATTATTATTCGAAACCTAATTCTATTATTCAATCGGGAATTCGAGAAAGAGCAGTCGCCTCCGCCATCGTTGAAGATCGTTCTCTCTCTCTCATTCAACCGATCCTTTTGGAAGAAAAGATTTGATAGATCAGTTCTCTTATCATCTACTGAAGTTTATTGGATCGTGTCGAATCCTAGAAGGTCAGATCAGAGATTTCAATTTTTCTTCCTCATCATCAAGCCAAAGTTCTTCAAATCTCAAGAAGGAAGAAGATTACAGTATATCAGATCTGAACTCATTTTGTTGATTCATTTATTGTACACAATCTCTATTGTTTGTAGGAGATTTTATCTCCAAGTTGTAGGAGGGTTATCTCCGAGTTTGTAGGAGGGGTATCTCCTAGTTGTAGGAGCGTTGTCTCCGAGTTTGTAGGAGAATTTGTCTCTGAGTTGTAGGAGTGGTGACTCCGAGATTGTAGGATCATTCTTGATCCAAGATATTGTGAAGTAGCCGAGGCTAGCCGTGGTGCTAGATTGGCGAGGCGGAAAAGTGGAGTATCCAAGATCGAGGAACCACAATAAAATTCCTTGTGTCGTCTGTGATTGTGGTTTGTTTTATTTGTTCTCTTTTTTATCAAGTTTGTATTCCGCAAAAGTCGCAGATATCACCTATTCACCCCCCTCTAGGTGATTTAGGTAGGAAACTAGATACTTCAAGAAGTATGATGTCAAGGATGCTAAAGAGGAAGATGAGCCTCTTATTGTACAACCCCGATATTCGCCAGGCAAGGGTGGGCATTTTGAGAGGTCAACATTGTGAAGAGAGTAATAAGGGGAACAAGCCAGACGAGTGCTCGCAAGAGTCGGGCGGGCGAGAGAAGCCCTCGCCGACTGTTCACTGGTAGGCTGGCGAGACGGGTACCCGCCGTGCATACGCAAGAAGGGCTGACGAGCCAACCACTCGCGAGCCGCTTACAGCGATTTTCTGGGTTCGACGAAAGGCGTTCGACGAAATCGAGCACGCTTGACGATGTGTATTCTGCGTTCGACGAACTCACTTCTCAGTTCGACGAACGTCAAGTTCAACCAGAAGTTTATCTCAGCGGTTGGGCCGGGAGGGTTTATCGTCTCGGCGACCCAGTCTCATCCCAGCGGATCCGCTGGGAAAGGCAGTCATCTCAGGGGGACCAGGGTGAGCTCGCAGGAAGGTGCACGAGACCAGGTCTCAGTGGATATCGCCAGAAGGGTCCCATGCTAGGTCTTAACGGTGCGCTCGCCAGGGGGGATGTCGCGGAAGAGATCCGCAAGGAGGCAACGAGAATTCTCGCAAGTAATGCTCTCGCAAACCCCTTGCCCGTAGGTTGATAGGGAAGCATTACCTTTTTACCCCCAGTAGTCTGTCATTAACCTCCCCAAACAGTGGAGTTCGGCTGTTAGCAGACCAATTTTGGGGTGCGGATAGTAAATTCAAAAGGCGGAATCCCGCTATTTGCAGGCCGGTTCAGAAAATCTATAAATAAGACCCAAAGGGCATCTTTGGAGAGACTTCTCTTTTTAGAGCTTCTCTCTCCTCAGGCTTTCCTTGGTTGGCATTTTCAGAGCTCTCCAAGGTGCCCGGGCTTCAGCTTTGGCTTGGGAGGGGAAGCGCTCTAAAGATCTTCCGGGTGTGTGGTGGGTCCTCCTTGCTAAGTCTAAGGGTCCGTGTCTAGTTCTGAGACTTCAGTCTGTCCCTTTAAGGGATTAGTAAGTTCCAGCTGCCCCCCAACTTGTTGGGGGCCCCGAGCTCCACAGAGACCATTTACTGGTTTCAACACTTATCTTTTCACCAAGAAATGTGCCAACACTGGTCTTCTCTAAAAAAAGAAAAGCTTCTCCAAAAGATTAGTGAAAATCAGGTGAAAAGAAAATGAACAATTACTCTTATAAGTTCTCAGTGCACATATTTGAGATACAACTATGGTAGACAATCAAATCTATTACAATTGCAAGTTTTTCATATCATTCTAGTTTATGCCTTTATGGAATGATGTCATTTTATCTATTATAATGTATGCTTTTATGTACTCTTCTTTATTTTACAATATAATTGAAATCACTTAAAATATTTGTAAATTTCTTAAGATAAATAGGGGAGATTGTTGAGAAAAACATTCTCTGGAATTATCTCACAAATTATGTAAAAGTGATTTCATCATCTAGGATTCATTACCCATGTTGTATAGTGAGGGTAATATGGTCATTATATGTCCTAGGATGTCACACTCATATTATGGTGTCAAAGACCTGTCCAAAAGAGTGTAATATTCAGTTGAGTTAATTCTGCGTCAAATAGAAGTCGACACAGCTTCAATTGAAAGTCGAAGTAACTTCGAATAGAAGTAAGAATAACTGAGACTGGTAGTCGATGTATTAATTAAAGTCGACGGAATGTCGAAAGGTATTCGACGCAGAAGGCAGACTCAGTCAAAGCAAAATTTGAAGTCGACACAACTTTGAATTATATTCGACGCAGAAGTCAGAGCTCAAAGGCTAGGTCTTCATCTCGACACAAACGTCGATAAGCACTCGACACAACGTCGATATCAGAGTTCATTTTAAAGACGAGGAAGATGTTGAAGCAGCTTCTATTATAACTCAGAGGTGCGTCGATAAGAAGGCAAAGGTATTCGACGCAGCGTCGAATACAGACACAGAATTAGAATACTTCCTGGATTCGATTTTGAAGCTTAGTCAGAAGTTATAAATGGAAGTTATTTGAATTCTAATGGGTCGATCATAACCAAGAATGGAAAGAAGAACTCCAGAGATACAATAAAGATATTTTTGAAAGTTATTCAAAAAAGGTTTTGACGGTCTGTCAATAGAAATGGAAAGAGAGCAATAGTACCTCTTGGACATTCCTACTAGGGAAATAACAGAATAGGAAAGTAATTCAACATTATTCGACAAAAGAATAAGTATACTGAATGTAATAGAGAACAACCAACAATCCTGTCTTCTTCTTCTCGTGCTTCCCCTCAGACAGAAATACACTGAAGAGATCTCTGTACTGGAAATCATACACAAGGCTTCTTCATCTTCTCACTGCAAGAAGCATACAGATTTACAGAGATGATCATCTGGATCAAAGCTTTTACAATCCTTGCATCTCTCTCTCTCTCTCATGCAAGGATTCATCTACTGAACAAAGATCAAGAAAACACTAAGTGCCAATAATCCTCATTGATTGTTGCAGGAGGATTAACCTAGAGAAGAAAAATCTTCTTCTTCTTCTTTACTCTATCTTCTACTTCTATAAAACTGAGTAAAGAGTCCTTAGAATCTACTTAACAAAAGATGTAGTGTTGGTTCAAGATTTCCTTATCAAAAGATCTAGTCTTGGTTCTAAGAGTCTCCTTAACAAAAGACTTAGACCCTGGTTCTAAGAGTCTCCTTATCAAAAGACTGTGGCACTGGATAGTGTATTCCTACCAAAGTGTTAGAAGAGTTGAGTGCCCATATTTTGGGGAACCAATATAGATCTTGTCTCAATCTGTGCTGTGAATTTTCTGTAATGTCCCTTCATTATTTCTGTCATTCTGTGTTTGTTTTATTCTGGTTAGATTTCTGAATGCATAGTTGTTAGAATTATTTTATTGTTCTGTGCATATTTTGTGAAAAGTTTTTAAAACTATATTCACCCCCTCTAGAGAATACTCAAAGAACTCACTGTGCCCTTTCACATTATATGATTTACTCCCCGTAAATAATAGATTTCTTCAATTTATTTTCTCCCCCTTTTGGCATTATCAAAAGAAGGCAGGATAGAGAATTATCAATATTTGTCATGTGCACTATGTAGAGATGAAAGTAATTATTTGACATTTAGAGTTACTACTTAAAAACAAAATATGCATGATCAAACACAAATAGTAAGCACATCGGAAATAGTGTAAGCACTCATAAAAAATATCTTTTTAGAAGGTAAAAACATATAATACATAACGAGTTTGAAATTTGAAAAAGTAGATGTTTGAAGTTAAGTATAAGAGATGCTTCTTCAAAAATATACAAGCATGATTTGAAATATCAAGAAAAGATATGATTTACAATGTAAAGTAATTTGCATTTCAAGTCAAAATAAATATTGTAAAGGTCATGATATGCTATCTATTGTTGTTACTTATGTTTGTAGAGAATAGTGAAGATATTCTTTAGGGTCCAATTCTCATGAATGGAAGTTTTATATAAGACAATGATGTGTACAAAATGATGTTTTGATAAAGTATACAAGTGTATAAATCAAATCACATGAAAGCATGTAATATAAGAACACACCATTAAATATACATAAATAATTTTACTTCGACAAGTTTCAATGCACATAAACATATATATATATATATGTATATATATATATATATGTATATATATATGTATATATATGTATATATATGTATATATATGTATATATATGTATATATATGTGTATATATATATATATGTATATATATATGTATATATATATGTATATATATATAAAGAGAAGTGGTGTAATTTTTGTTTGCATAAGAAACTTTACAATTATTTTCAAGGTGCTCGGCCTCACAATGCTTATTAAGACTTATCAGGAGAGTGAATAGTGCTTGATGTAGTATTCCTTGTCATATTTTTATTTGATTTTATTTTAGCGACCAAGGACTCTGAATTCACTTGTTTTCTAAACATATAACATTTTATTTTTTTAAACCACATTTCTCCAAAAAAACAAGTTCATGAATATAAAGAATTGCATGAAACAATTCAATGTCTGTAGGTAATATATTTATGTAATTCAATAGTTATGCTATTACACTATACAATCACAAGAATAAGATAACAAACACATGTAGGTTATCAAAAGAGTGAGTGAGATAATGATAATCAAATATAAAATATTACTCATACTTAGAGGCATGTTATAAACATTCCTTCACATGTGTTATACAATAAAGTTTATTGCATATTATAAGATAAAATTCAAGGTATGACAAAATCAAAACAATATTTTAAAGAAACTTGAAAGTAAAATTAACCATTGTAAATAATCTTTAAATGATAAATCTAATCATCCTTGACTTTGACAATAAAGCATAAACCGTTTTTATTGAGTTTTTAAAGTTTTTGAAATAAACATACAAAATAAACAAGCACAAAGAAAAAGTAAACAAACATTTTTTTTTAATTTTAAATTATTTTGTAATTCTCTCTTTGTTTTTAAATTTTAGTAAAATCAAAACAAAATTACGAAAAACTTTCTAAAGGCAGTGAAAATATACCAAAATAGTTTTTTAGAAAGGGAAAAAATTAGAGAGGGATCTGATATGTGAAGAATTAGGCTAACGTCGGCATTAGTACTAGCGTCGGACGTTAGTTAACAGAGATTTGATTTTTTTTGCTCAAAATGCATATATTTCGTGATTTTTTGCTTCTAATTTTTTGTGATTAGGTTGTCATTTTGGGGCCTATCAGGTGTAGCAAGAAAATTAGAAAAATAAGCAAAAAGTTGCGGATTAAATATTTCAAGCTACGATGTCCAAAACTCTCAATTCTAATCTAATCATATGGAATCTAGTATGAGGGAGTAGTTTGGTAAAAATATCCGCAAGTTGAGAATCAGTCTCAATGAAGCTAATTCTTACATGTTCCTTTTTTAATATGATCTCTAATGAAATGACGTCGGACATCTATATGTTTGGACCTAGAATGATGTACTGGATTGTTTGTAAGATCGATGGCACTCTTGTTGTCACACTTTAATTGTATGTTATTTAGATGAACTCCAAAGTCTTTTAAAGTTTGAGTCAACCATAAAGCTTGTGCACAACAACTGCCTAGTGCAATATATTCGGCCTCGGTGGTGGAGAGGGCAACAAAATTTTGTTTCCTATTCGACCATGACACAAGTGAAGCGCCTATTGTTGATTAAAATTTCGCGTGCACGAAATAAAATCCGAACTAACAATCCGAGAAGGCAAGTATACCTATCGAACTGTAGTATAGGAACGCAAGTGTCGTATTAAAATCCGAGAACCGTTGATTACTTATACTCAAACGAATTACTATTATTTTATCTTAATAATTTTTTGGATGGTTTTGTCTGCTAGGTTAAAATAAAAGTTGGATATAAGTATGGCTAAACGATGATTAAGAAATAGCACTCGATCTTGACTTACTTCGGCCTAAGTTGATCAAAATTCAAAAGCAAACTTAAAACTTAATAAAGTAAGGGCAGCTTGACCGTGGGGGTTCCTATAGTTTGAACATGCTTCTCTCGAAGATATGCCCAACTGAGTTTAGGAAAATCCGACCGAACTCTCGTCCCGTATTCGAATACCTAAAACTCGCTTTAAGTGGTGAACCCCGCTATTGGGTTTTACTCCAATCCAGGAGATTTACGTCATTCTCTCTCGAGAAATGTGTGTAACTCTCTTTACTCTTAAGTGCTCACTTCAGACTATCGGCCTCTCGGCTAGCCAAGAATGAAAGCAAAGGTGGGGATTATACATCGATAATATAGCTCCACTCAATTTTAATTAAGAGTAAATCTAAGGCCCAACACTTTAGAAAGTGAAAGAACACTAAAGGATCATAACTTGATCAACTCATCCTCAGATCATCAAGATCGAGTACTATGAGGATTTAGTTACTCATGGTGGAGGGGTAGGAGAGAGAAATGATGAAGATTTTAAGAGAACAAAAACATACCATTTTTATTAAATAAAAGTTCAACTGAGATTACAATTGCATGGAAAGGCTACTATAAAAGGAAATTACAAAGGCATTACAACATTCATATGAAAACTAGAAAAGGAAATGCATTGAAATAAGAGAGAGAGAGAGAGAAAGAGAATAAAATGACATGGAAAACACTGAAAATAGAGTAGTAGCACTAGTTCTCTCTCCAAAAACTGAATGAGGAAAGCTTGGAGGTCATTTCAATTTATAGAATTTTTTCTGCCTCGGTCACGCCCTCAGTCACGCCCGTGACTAAGGGCGTGACATTGTTTAATCAATTCTGTGGCTTGTATCAGGTTCGGCGCACGATTCTGACGCGATTTGATGGGTCACGCCCTAGGTCACGCCCGTGACTGAGGGCGTGACCATTTCGGTGGTTAGCTCGGGTCATGGGCGCTGGCGGCGATCATGGGCGCTGGCGGCTGGCTGACGTGGCAGTCACGGGCGTGACTGGAAGCACGCCCGTGTAACAGTGGCGTGACATTCGGTGGTCAGCTGGTCGAATCTGAGCTGTTCACGGGCTGGTCACGGGCGTGGCTTGCGTGTCACGGGCGTGACTTGTGTGTCACGGCCGTGTACTTTGGGCGTGTCTGACCAGATCTTCTGAATTATGTTGGCAGCAGCTTAACTGGAAACAGCAACTTACACGCCCTAGGTCACGCCCGTGACTGAGGGCGTGACTTAGGAAATTTTGCATTTTTGACCTGAAAATTCAGAAAACTTAAGTTAGCACTAAAAATAGGAAAATGAACCAAAATTGCATTTAGGTAAGCAACAATAAGCAAAAAGTAAGAGTAAATATCCTAAAAATAACCTAATTAAACTAACTAGATTTAGCATTATCAAATTCCCCCAAGCTTACACTTTGCTTGTCCCCAAGCAAAGAAATATGCTTTAGCTAATAAAATAAAATGACTAATCAAAAAGATTTAATTATGCTAAACACGAGTACCTTGCGAAATTCCAAGTAGGGAGAATAGTGAAAAGGAAACCTAAAATAAGTACTTTATTTAAGCTTAATTTTTATACCCTTTACTAACAAAAATTAATCATCCAAAATTTAACTAAAAAGTTTTTATAATAAAATTGAGCAAAGTAACAAGTGAGATAGTGCATTGAATTGTTACTAAACCCTAAGAGACAAATTATAACTATATCATTCTAAGAACAAGAATCTAAATTCATACCCAAGACTTAACTATTCTACTTTTCTTCTTTACTTAGCTAAAGCAAATTTAGGAGCATGAATCAAGAGGACTTTATTAGGACCGAAATGTTTGGTTTAGGCATATGAATTGGAATGGGAATCGAAGATAAAAGTGATTGCTATAATCACACTAAACCATAAACCTGAGTTTTATAAAATTTTCGATATGAATGATAAGAGGCAATCCTTCATTATAAGCATATAGCATATTTTCTTTCTTTCTCTTTCATAGCCATTTTTTTTCTTTCTTTTTTTTTTTTTTTGAAATTTTGGCAAAGATAACTAATACAAATATGCTTAAAATATCTCCTTTTTGAGCAAATTCTTTTCTTTGAAGCTCTCCATGCAATAAACCAATCACACTCTTTTAGAAATTTAAATAAAACTCAAAGTGTTAGTGTGATTCAAATAGGTTTGGAAATTTTGGCTTTGGTGAAAAATTTGATAAGTGGAGGTGACAATAAAACATAGGAAAAGGCTCAAAAGATGCTAACAAAGGGTTTCTTTTTAAGGGTTGGCATGAAGGCTCAAACTTAAAACAAAAAATGGCCTAAATCATTTTCATTGCTCTCTAAATTTAGATAAAGCATGAGTTTTGAAGGATTTCAAAAAGTAAGCCCTAGATATTAAATAAAGACTAATGAACTTATCCTGAAAATAAGAATAATAAGCGTCTAGGATTATTCACATTTACTACACAAATCAAAAGTTAACCTTGCAAAATATATCTAAAAATGAAGAGAAAATAGTGGATGAAGAATTTTTACGAAAGTAAAGAAGATAAAAGAGAAAACGATAAGGAAAGTACAAGATTTTAGAAAAAACTTTTCAGATTAACATGCTACCTAGAATTAGAACACTACATGAGTCAACAATTTACTTGTGAAACATAATTAAAAGTAGGATTAGAAATTTTGAAATTAACTAAGGCTATATAAGATATTTTGGGAAAAACAAAACATAAAGCAAGGGGTACTATTGATTTTACCAAAATCTAATTTAGACTACTAAAAGAAAAGAAGACATTCTCCCCCAAGCTTACGATAGACATTGTCCTCAATGGAAAAGGAGAGTGAAGGAAGGGGTAATTAAAACTGAAAAACTGAAACAGGCACTTCCCTGGATTTATGGGCTTGAACGGGTGTGTGATGCCGCTCCCCCTTGCTGGCGCTTTGAATCTTCATGAAATATCATCTTGAATTTTTCTTGAAACCAGCAATGTTGAAACAGGCGATCGCCGAAGTTGAGAGTATCAGAGCCATCCAGGGCCAAAAAATTTAAAACAACAATTTTAAAAACCTTGGGTTGCCTCCCAAGAGCGCCCTCTGTTTAATGTCGTTTGAGCTCGACTAAAAGAATATAGTTCAAAAGTTAATCCAAAATATTACAGTCCAGACAAAAGAAGTTTTTCATTGTCCATGTCAACATTGTCACCAGAAAAATAAAGTTTTAGACGATGCCCATTAACCTTGAAATCACCCTTATCTGGGTGTGATATCAAAACAGTTCCATACGGATAAACTTCCTTTACATTAAAAGGACCTGACCATCTAGATTTTAATTTTCCAGGAAATAAACGTAGACGAGAATTATAAAGTAATACTTGGTCTCCTGGTTTAAATGTTTTCGGGAGCCTTAAATTTTTATCGTGAAAGCATTTCGTTCGTTCCTTATATAATTTATTATTTTCATACGCATTGGAGCGCCACTCATCGAGTTCGTTGAGTTGGAATTTTCGAAGATCGGCGGTGGAGTGGGGATCAAAATTTAAAAATTTAAGGGCCCAGAAAGCACGATGTTCTAATTCGACCGGTAAATGGCACGATTTCCCATATACTAACCGATACGGTGTACAACCGATGGCGGTCTTGTACGCTGTTCGGTAAGCCCAAAGAGCATCGTCTAATTTATGTGACCAGTCTTTACGTGAGGTGGAAACAGTTTTTTCTAAAATACGTTTGATTTCTCTATTCACTACCTCGACCTGGCCGTTAGTTTGGGGGTGGTAAGCAGTTGAAAGCTTATGTGTAACGCCATATTTTAAAAGTGTTTTTGCAAATTGTGCGTTACAAAAGTGCGAACCCCTGTCACTAACGATGGCCCTAGGAGTACCGAATCGAGAAAATAATTTTTTTAAGAAAATAATAACGACTCGGGAGTCATTAGTAGGAAGAGCTTGGGCCTCTGCCCATCGAGACACGTAGTCTACCGCAACTAAAATGTATTTATTACCATGGCTAGAAGGAAGAGGACCTACAAAATCTATTCCCCAAAGGTCGAAAACTTCGCACTCGAGGAAATAATTTTGCAACATTTCATTTTTATTTGAGATATTTCCGGTCCGTTGGCAGCTATCGCACCGTCTCACAAACGATTGGGCATCTTTAAAAAGGCTAGGCCAATAAAAGTCTGCACTAAGTACTTTGTGAGCGGTCCGATTGGCTTGATAGTGCCCACTAGTCGGTCCTTCGTGTAAGTGTTTGAAAATATTTTGTCCTTCTTCGAAAGAAACACATCTCCTTATTACTTGGTCTGCACAAACTCGAAACAGATACGGGTCCTCCCAAAAATAATTCTTCAGGTCAGAGAAGAATTTCTTCTTTTGCTGATAGGAAAATTCTTTTGGGAGGACTCGAGCTACTAAGTAGTTGGCGAAGTTTGCAAACCAAGGAGAAGGAGTAGTGTTGATTGATAATAACTTCTCGTCGGGAAAATAATCATTAAAAGTTTGTTCATTTAAATCTTCAATAAATGGGTTATCTAATCGTGAAAGATGGTCTGCGGCCAAATTCTCAGCCCCCTTTTTATCTCGGATTTCCAAGTCGAACTCCTGGAGGAGTAAGACCCAGCGAAGTAAGCGTGGTTTGGCATCTGGTTTAGAAAGTAAATATTTGAGGGCCGAGTGGTCCGTAAAAACAATAATTTTTGAAAGTGTAATATAAGGTCGAAATTTGTCGAATGCAAAAATAACTGCTAATAATTCTTTCTCCGTTGTGGTATAGTTCGCTTGCGCGGATGTAAGTGTTTTACTTGCGTAGAAAATAGGGTGGAAGTTTTTAGATATACGTTGACCTAAGACGGCTCCCACCGCAAAGCTACTTGCATCGCACATGATTTCGAATGGAAGGTCCCAGATTGGAGCTATCATAATTGGCGCATTTATTAGCTTATTTTTGATTAATTGAAAAGCAGATAAGCATGTATCATCAAAAATAAATGGAGTGTCTTTTTCTAAAAGATGAGTGAGTGGTTTGGTAATTTTCGAAAAATCTTTTATAAACCGCCGGTAAAAACCGGCATGTCCTAGAAAGCTTCTTATGGCCTTAACGTTGGTTGGCGGTGGCAGTTTTTCGATCACTTCTATTTTTGCTTCATCGACCTCAATTCCTCTTGCTGATATCTTATGACCTAAAACCAATCCCTCCCGTACCATGAAATGACATTTTTCCCAGTTCAGGGCGAGATTGGTCTCCTCACACCGTTCTAACACTTTTTCTAAATTTTCTAAACAAAAATCGAAGGAATCACCAAATACGGAAAAGTCGTCCATAAATACCTCCATAATACTTTCTACGTACTTGTCGAAAATGGCCAACATACACCGTTGAAATGTTGCCGGCGCATTACATAAGCCAAACGACATTCTTCGATAGGCGAAGGTGCCGAAAGGACAAGTAAACGTCGTTTTCTCCTGGTCCTCGGGCGAGATGGGAATTTGGAAGTAGCCCGAGAGACCATCGAGAAAACAATAAAAGCTATGGCCGGATAATCGTTCTAAGATTTGATCGATGAATGGCAAGGGGAAATGGTCCTTGCGGGTGGCGTCGTTCAATTTGCGATAATCAATACACATACGCCACCCAGTCACCGTCCGTGTTGGGATTAAGTCATTATTATCATTTAACACTACCGTGATACCTCCTTTTTTAGGAACTACTTGAACGGGACTTACCCATTTGCTATCTGAAATTGGATAGATAATTCCTGCGTCTAATAATTTCACGACCTCACCCTTTACTACTTCTTTCATGTTTGGGTTTAATCGGCGTTGAGGTTGGATAGAATTTTGTGAATTATCTTCCATTAGAATTTTGTGCATGCAGAAAGATGGACTTATGCCCTTAATATCAGAAATCTGCCAAGCAATTGCTTGGCGGTGTTTTTGTAAAACTTTTAGCAATTTGGCATTTTCAGATCCACTTAAATAGGCCGACACTATTACTGGTAACTTAGAGTCTTTTTCTAAAAATTCATATTTTAAATGCTTGGGTAGTTCTTTAAGTTCTAAAGTGGGAGGTTCTTCGTATGAAGATTTGAAAGACTTTTCTTTTTCAAAAGTAATTTCTTCAAAAATTTTTGATTTAATTTGAAAATTTGAGGGGGCGGGAGCAATGGCCATTTTCATTTCTTGTAATATTTCAGTGGAGGTGTTTGAAGATGAACAAAAAGAAGAAGAACCAGTTTCAGAAATACAAAAAGAAGGGTCTTCACTTAACACATCTAAGAAAAAACATGAATCGTCATTTTCTAGGGTATTTTTCATAGAGGGTGTTATGGAGAAGGTTACTTCATCATCTCCAACTCGGAGGAATAGCTTACCATTACTCACATCAATGATAGCACGGGAGGTGGCAAGGAAGGGGCGGCCAAGGATTAGGGGAACCTCGACATCCTCTTCAATGTCCAAAATGACAAAATCCACCGGGAAGATGAATTTGTCTACTTTTACGAGCACGTCCTCCACAATTCCCAGCGGATATTTTATCGTCCTATCTGCTAGTTGTATACTCATACGTGTGGGGTTAAGGGTGCCCACTCCTAACTTTTTAAACAAGGAGAATGGCATTAAGTTGATGCTTGCTCCTAAGTCGGCCAACGCGTTCTTTACAAATAGATCACCAAAGAGGCACGGGATAGAAAAACTACCTGGATCATTAGCCTTTTTCGGTAATTTATTTGTTAGGACGGCGGAACACTCAGCATTTAAAGTTACGTGCGATAGATTTTCTAGCTTTTTCTTATTAGTTAGAAGATCCTTCAGGTACTTAGCGTACTTGGGCATTTGTGATATCGCTTCATGGAAGGGCAAATTGATGTGTATTTGCTTAAACATTTCCAGGAAGCGATGATATTGATCATCTAATTTTTCCTTGTTTAGTTGAGATGGATAAGGCGGGGCGGGGTTGTTTTTGAAAATATGAGGTGGAGTGATAAAATCTGTTTGAGTGAGTGGTGTTTTTAAAATAGGGGCGGATCTTGCCTCGGGCTCTTCGCTAACCGGACCGGATACTTGCTTTCCACTCCGAAGAGTTACAGCTTTCGCTTGCTCTTTCGGGTTGGGCTCGGTGTTAGCGGGAAGAGTCCCGGGCGGTCGCTCGGATATTATTTTGGCGAGCTGCCCGATTTGGTTTTCTAGATTTTTAACGGATCCGGCTAAGTTCCGGACGGTTGCTTCGTTCGTACTTATATATTTTGAAAACATCTCCTCCAAAGATGGAGGTTTTTGAAAGTTAACAAGGGGTGGAGGTGGTGTAAATTCATTTTGTAGAGGCGGGCGAGTTGTGTTTGCAGGATTACTCCAAGAAAAGTTCGGGTGATTACGCAGCACAGGATTATAATTATTCGGTAACTGAAAACCAGGTGCATGAAAATTAGAAGCAGAATAATTATTATAAGCATTTCTATTGCCTACGAAATCAGCTTGTTCGGAGGTGGCTTTTGCGAATTCCCAAACCTGAGGTGCGGAAGGAGCATTCATTTCGGATATCTTTTTGCTAAGCATTTCCACTTGTAGTGCCAGCTGGGAGACGTTATCCACTTCGTACATACCTGCAGGTTTGTTTGGGCGGGATCTTGGCACATTCCACTGATAGGTGTTCATGGCCATATCCTCAAATAGTTCAAGAGCGGCTTCCGGGGTTTTGTTATTTAAGGTACCACCGGAAGCGGCGTCTATCATTTGCTTAGTATGTTGATTTAGCCCGTTATAAAATGTCTGCACTTGTAACCATACAGGCAGAGCGTGATGAGGGCAGCGTCTTAAGAATTCTTTATACCTTTCCCAGGTATCATAAAGCGTTTCAGAATCTATTTGGCAAAAAGAAGAAATATCATTTCTAAGCTTATCAGTTTTCGCAGGTGGAAAATACTTAGTTAGAAATTTTTCAGTTAACTGGGCCCAAGTGGTGATAGAACCTCTAGGTAGAGTTGACAACCACTGCTTAGCCTTTGTTCTTAAAGAAAATGGGAAGAGTCTTAGCCTAATTGCATCATCCGTAACACCATTTATTTTGAAGGTGTCACAGATTTCAAGGAAGCTAGCAATATGTGCATTCGGATCTTCATCTTGTAATCCGTCGAACTGCACGTATTGCTGCACCATGTGAATTATGCTTGGCTTTAGTTCGAAATTATTATTATTTATGGCAGGGCGGACTATACTAGTTTCCGTCCCTTCCAGGTTAGGCCTTGCATAATGGGACATAGTCCATTCAGGGGCCGCAACCATGTTGGGGACTTCATTTTGGTTAGGTTCGCCCATATTAACAACCGACTCCGAATCCTCAGCCAGTTCTTGGAATGTAGGATCTTGAACATGCGATTTTCTCCGAAGAGTACGCTCAAGTTCTTGGTCCAAGTCTACAAGTTCTGACGGATTCGCTCGGGTCATAAGCTAGAAAGAGAGAAGGGAAAATAAGATTGAGAAATTCGAAAAAGGTCTCTCTCTTTTTTTTTTTTTGAATTAATTTTGTTTTTTCAAGAAAGAGGAGAAAAAAAAAGTGATAAAAGTAATAGATTCGTTCTTTCAAAATATCAACAAAATGCGAGTCCCCGGCAACGGCGCCAAAAACTTGTTGATTAAAATTTCGCGTGCACGAAATAAAATCCGAACTAACAATCCGAGAAGGCAAGTATACCTATCGAACTGTAGTATAGGAACGCAAGTGTCGTATTAAAATCCGAGAACCGTTGATTACTTATACTCAAACGAATTACTATTATTTTATCTTAATAATTTTTTGGATGGTTTTGTCTGCTAGGTTAAAATAAAAGTTGGATATAAGTATGGCTAAACGATGATTAAGAAATAGCACTCGATCTTGACTTACTTCGGCCTAAGTTGATCAAAATTCAAAAGCAAACTTAAAACTTAATAAAGTAAGGGCAGCTTGACCGTGGGGGTTCCTATAGTTTGAACATGCTTCTCTCGAAGATATGCCCAACTGAGTTTAGGAAAATCCGACCGAACTCTCGTCCCGTATTCGAATACCTAAAACTCGCTTTAAGTGGTGAACCCCGCTATTGGGTTTTACTCCAATCCAGGAGATTTACGTCATTCTCTCTCGAGAAATGTGTGTAACTCTCTTTACTCTTAAGTGCTCACTTCAGACTATCGGCCTCTCGGCTAGCCAAGAATGAAAGCAAAGGTGGGGATTATACATCGATAATATAGCTCCACTCAATTTTAATTAAGAGTAAATCTAAGGCCCAACACTTTAGAAAGTGAAAGAAGACTAAAGGATCATAACTTGATCAACTCATCCTCAGATCATCAAGATCGAGTACTATGAGGATTTAGTTACTCATGGTGGAGGGGTAGGAGAGAGAAATGATGAAGATTTTAAGAGAACAAAAACATACCATTTTTATTAAATAAAAGTTCAACTGAGATTACAATTGCATGGAAAGGCTACTATAAAAGGAAATTACAAAGGCATTACAACATTCATATGAAAACTAGAAAAGGAAATGCATTGAAATAAGAGAGAGAGAGAGAGAAAGAGAATAAAATGACATGGAAAACACTGAAAATAGAGTAGTAGCACTAGTTCTCTCTCCAAAAACTGAATGAGGAAAGCTTGGAGGTCATTTCAATTTATAGAATTTTTTCTGCCTCGGTCACGCCCTCAGTCACGCCCGTGACTAAGGGCGTGACATTGTTTAATCAATTCTGCGGCTTGTATCAGGTTCGGCGCACGATTCTGACGCGATTTGATGGGTCACGCCCTAGGTCACGCCCGTGACTGAGGGCGTGACCATTTCGGTGGTTAGCTCGGGTCATGGGCGCTGGCGGCGATCATGGGCGCTGGCGGCTGGCTGACGTGGCAGTCACGGGCGTGACTGGAAGCACGCCCGTGTAACAGTGGCGTGACATTCGGTGGTCAGCTGGTCGAATCTGAGCTGTTCACGGGCTGGTCACGGGCGTGGCTTGCGTGTCACGGGCGTGACTTGTGTGTCACGGCCGTGTACTTTGGGCGTGTCTGACCAGATCTTCTGAATTATGTTGGCAGCAGCTTAACTGGAAACAGCAACTTACACGCCCTAGGTCACGCCCGTGACTGAGGGCGTGACTTAGGAAATTTTGCATTTTTGACCTGAAAATTCAGAAAACTTAAGTTAGCACTAAAAATAGGAAAATGAACCAAAATTGCATTTAGGTAAGCAACAATAAGCAAAAAGTAAGAGTAAATATCCTAAAAATAACCTAATTAAACTAACTAGATTTAGCATTATCACCTATGAAATGACATGATCCACTAGTGCTCTTTCAATCTAATGAACAACTCGCATTGTCCGAATCAGAAAAACCATGTAGAATAAAGGAATCATTATGTGGATACCATAAGTCTAATCTAGATGTACAGATTAGATATCGAAAAATTCGTTTAACCACTTTTAAATGTGATTCTTTGGGGTTAGCTTGAAATCTAGCACATAAACAAACGACAAACATAATATCGGGTCTAGATGCACTCAAATATAATAATGATCATATCATTCCTCTATATAATATTTAATTAATAGAAATACCGGCTTCATCTTTTCCTAACTTTAGTGATGCACTCATTGGAGTATTAGCTTACTTTAAGTTTTCAAATCCAAATCTTTTGAGTATATCATGAACAAATTTAGATTGACAAATAAAAATACCATCATGTCTTTGTGTGATTTGAAATCCTAAAAAATACGCGAGTTCTTCTACCAAGCACATTTTAAATTCATTTTTCATCACTAAAACAACATAATTACACAACTCTTCATTAGTGACTCTAAACATAATATCATCAACATAAATTTGCAAAATTATCAAATCATTATTACAATGCTTAATGAAGAGTGTGTTATCCACACTTCCCATAGTATATCTGTGCTTTAACAAAAATGTTGTTAATATTTCAAACCAAGCACGTGACACTTGTTTCAAACCAAACGTGTGACGCTTGTTTCAAACCATAAAGTGCATTTTCTAATTTATACACATTATTAGGAAAATTTTCATTAATAAACCGGCAGGTTGTTCAACATATACTTCTTTTATAATCTCGTTTAAAAATACACTTTTAACATCCATTTGATACAATTTAAACCTTTTAAAACTTGCAAATGCAAAAAAAAAATCTAATATATTTTAGGCGAGCAATGAGTGCAAAAGTTTCATCAAAATCTACCCCCTCGGTTTGTGAATAATCTTGTGCAACTAATTTAGCTTTATTCCTTATAATCATAGAGTCATCATCTAATTTATTTTTAAAAATCCATTTAACACCAGCAGTCAAATGATTAGATGGCATCTCTACAAGTTTCCAAACCTTATTACGTTCAAATTGATTAAGTTCTTCATTCATAGCTAAAAACCAAAATTTATCATTTAAAATGATTGAAATGTTTTTTGGTTCACAGATACAAAACAAAGGTGAAAATGACTCATGTAAAGAAGAACCAGTAGTTACCCCTTTTGATAGTTCTCCAATGACAAGCTCCCTTGGATACTCATTTGAAAATTGTAACACACTTGAAGGTACATATTTCTCTTTTTCTTCCTCTTTCTTCTCTTTTTCTTCTTCTTTTTCTCCAAGCGGTTCATCGTCCTCATGCTCCAAAGGGGGAAGGGGTTACTCTTCATTTCATGTAGGATTAACATCTACGCAAAGAACAAGCTCATCAAATCTTACATGAATAGACTCTTCAACTATTTTAGTTCTTTTGTTATATATTCTATAAGCCTTACTAGTTGAAAGGTATTCAATGAAAATTCCCTCATCACATTTTTCATCAAATTTTCCTAAAGTATCTTTAATGGTTAATATAAAGCATTTGCAGCCAAAACACGAAAATAAGATACATTAGGTTTCTTTTGAAAACACAACTCATAAGGTGTTAATTTTAAGAATAGACGAAGCATGACACGATTAATAACATAACATGAGGTATTAACAACTTCGACCCAAAATAATCTTGGTAACTGATATTCAGAAAGCATAGTGTGTGCTAGTTCTTAAAGGGTTCTATTTTTTCTCTCCGCTACAGCATTTTATTGTGGGGTGCGTGGAGCGGAAAATTCATGCTCAATTCCTAGATCATTACAAAAAGTAGTAAACTTATCATTTTCAAATTTTCCTCCATGATCCGAGCATATACATTTAATTTTTAAATCAAGTTCATTTTGAATACGAATGCATAGTTTAGTAAAATCAAAGAATGCATCGGATTTGGAAGAAAGAAATATAGTCCAACAAAGTTTTGAATAATCAGCAATTAAAACAAAAGTGTATTTTCTACCACCTATACTAGAAATGCTAACCGGTCCAAATAAATTCATATGAATTAGTTGAAGTGGTCTAGTAGTAGAAATAACATTTTTGCTTTTAAAGAAAGATCTTGAAAATTTTCCTTTTTGGCAAGACATGCAAAGAAAAGATAATTGTCCAACTAGCATTGGTGGTCCTTTTATTAATTTATCATTTGATAACTTTAAAATTAGCTTGGTACTAGAATGACCAAGATCGCTTATGCTAAAGTTCTAATTCTTCATTTTTTGAAATAAAATATTTTATAGAAGAATGAGAAAGATCATTAAAGGTCATCATATAGACATCATGCAATTTAGGTGTGGTGAAAATGACATCATTTGTTTTAGAACCTATGATTTTTCAAAGATTTGTAAAAGATTCAAATAAAATATTTAAACCTTTATCACATAATTTGATAATTGAAATTAGATTATGTTTTAAACCTTCTACAAACAATACATTAGAAATTAAAAATGATTTGTTACCCACGATACCGATGCCCATGATCCTTCATTTGTTGTTATCTCCAAAAGTCATCATCCCTCCTTTCTTCATCACGAGGCTAAGGAACTTTGTTTTGTTTCCCGTCATGCGTTTGGAACAACCCGAGTCCAAATACCACACATCTTCTTTGTCCTCAGCATGCCAATATACCTAAAAGGGAGATAAGAGTAAAGATCCGGCTACCCAAGAGGTTCCTCCCATCGAGTAGGTGGAAATCTTAGGTACCCAAATTTGTTTTAAAGTAGTTCGACCTTTCTTCATGCATGAGTCTGTGGTGTGTCCAAACATATGGCATTTGACATATGATATACAGGGGGTTGAGACCATTTTCGAAGTTCTGTGTGAACTCTTGCGGGAAGAGGTAACAACAGTAGATTGATTTAGTTTTTTATTAAAAAAGTTTTGATTTTTGGATTTACTGTTACCGCCGGCGATAGTAGCTAATGTCGGGCGATAGCTTCCAGAAGCATATCCTAGCCCGTATTTTGCACTTCCATGGCATTGATTGCCCAATATCAAATCAAGATTCTTTTGGCCAACTCCGAGTTTTTTAATAACCATATTTAAATCATGAATTCGGGCTTTAAGTGCGGTGTTTTTCGTTACTAATATAACACACTGATTCGCAAAAAAAAAATTTCCTTCTTCTATTTGAGAAATAGAAGATTTAAGAGATCTTTCTAAGACCCCTTATTCTTTAGTAAGAGATTCGATAGTGGAATGAGACTTAGCAATAGCTTCTTCAAGTTCTTTCACCCTTGCCAATGAGTGATTGCACTCTTAGCAAGTCATCTTCTCTTTTCCTAATAACATAATTTCTTTATTCTCTTTTAATAAAAGTTTATTTTTAGATTTCAATAAATCAACATATTTTAAACTTTTATCAAAATATTTGCAAGTTTGTAAATATTCGCTATATAAATCATCATAAGAGGGAGGAGTTACCTCAGTGTCGCTTTGGACACTGCATTCGTTGTCAGATGACGTGTTGTTCTTTCCCATAAGGCACATGCTTGTCTCTTCTTCATTGCTAGAGGATGAGCCGCTTGATTCCTCGGACGAGGAGTCATCCCATGTAGCCGCCTTCAACACCTTTTCTTTTTCCTTGTGCCTCTTTTCTTTTTGCTTTTTTCAGAAACTTTGGGCACTTACTTCGGATGTGTCCGGTCTTTCTACAGTGATAGCACTCCGATGGTGGTCATTCTTCTTCATCGTCATCGCTAGCTTTTTCTTTCTTTCATGAGAATTCCTTTTTGGTGAAATATTTCTGGAAGGTGTTTCTCCTTTCCAGATTCTTCATGAATCTTTTGAATTTTTTCACAAAAAAGCTATCCTCGTCCTCTTCATCAACATCGTTATCAGCCTCCTTTGATTTCAATGTTAAGACCTTCTTTGGCTCCATATTGTACTCTTGTTGTTGAATTTTTAGTTCAACCTCATGGATTTTGAGATTCTCAATGAGGCTCTCAACTTGGGGCTTCTTTAGATCGTGCGACACTGAGATGGCCGTCACCTTTGGACTGATCTTAGGGGGGAGAGATCAAAGAATTTTCTTCACCAAATCGCCATTGGACAACAACTTTCCAAGCACTTTTGAGTCGTTGATGATCATGGTGAACCTTTTGTACATTGAATCTATGTCTTCATCTGCCTCCATCCGAAATTTCTCGTACTCAGATTCTATTTTGAAGAGCTTTGAATCCTTGACCTGTGAAATGCCTTCATGAGTAATTTCTAATAAATTTCATATATCGTAAGCAGTTTCACAAGCACAAGTTCAATTAAATTTTGTTCTATCCAAAGTACAAAATAAAGCTTTCATAGCTCTAGCGTTGTTCTTGCATCTCATCTTATCGTTATCATCTCATTTGTCATTTGGTTTTTCTATAGAAACTTCTACAACAACAAATGTTGGTGGAGAGTAGCCTTCTTCTACCATATTCCAAACATCATTATCTAATGAAATTAAAAAACAACGCATTCTAGTTTTTCAATAATTATAATCGGTACTGGCGAATAGAGGCGGTTTACTAATCCCTTGACCCTCATGAAAAGCATGATCATGGTGCACCATTATTCTCGGTTATGAAAACATTTTGGAATAACCTTGCTCTGATAACAAGTGTTGGATCTTATGACGCCCTTAGATGGGGTGAGAGTGAATAAGGGGTTTACAAATTTTAATTAAAACTGGATTTTTTCGAGATAATTGCAAAAAGGAAACTTTCCATTTATGTTGTTACCGCCAACGTTAGTGTAACACCAAGCATTAGCTCTCCAGAAAATAAAAGTCCTCGAAAAATATGCCAAAAAAACTTTTCATAGAAATGCTTGAATGAAGTAAAATTCTTGAAATTCTGAGAAGATGAAATATGATTTTATTTCAATGGAAAAATACAATAATTTGATTTCAATGAAACTTGAAATCAAGGCTTTAATAAAAATCATTTTTTGTTCCTTCACCGGTCCTTCTCCCAAGAATCAGCTGGCTATAACATATCTTACCCCATATATGGCCTATAGCCTCCCCCTAGATCTATCCTAGACCTAGTCGCCACACACAAGACGACGAATTCCCTGTAAACCTCACAAGGCTTAATCGCCACACACAAGGTGGCGAATTCACTACCGTTACAAAAGAAAATGGAAGAATACAAATAAAAATTGAAGAATACAAAAGAAAATGGAAGAATAGT
This sequence comes from Dactylorhiza incarnata, assembly GCA_033032865.1. Classification (NCBI taxonomy): domain Eukaryota; kingdom Viridiplantae; phylum Streptophyta; class Magnoliopsida; order Asparagales; family Orchidaceae; genus Dactylorhiza; species Dactylorhiza incarnata. The sequence continues at coordinate 8,351,219 of JAWHQI010000090.1, read as the reverse complement.
CATGAACATCATCAGAGTTGAAGCACACGTCCTTCAAATTTGATCATTTGGAAATCTCCTTCTCACTCTTGATCTTCAAAGATGGTGTTGGGAGTACTTTGGAACTCAAGGATGAAGACTCTCACGAAAGGTTGGAGTTGTGGATTGAAAGCTTCTAACATATAACAAAGAGATCCATCCTTTTTATAGGCTCTGGAAACTACCGCCAGCGGTAGCGCTACCGCTAGCTTTAACGTTCATGCAGATGTGTGGTCGATGTCGTGGAGGTCGTGGAGGTCGTGGAGGTCGTGGAGGTCGTGGCTGATCATGGTAGAATGTGGCTCTACCTCGCCGCGGTAGTACTAACGCTCCTCGTTAGCTCGATGCGTGCGTGACCTTTTCGACAACATTCCCTTCACGACGACAACCCTTCTTGTCGACATAACATCTCAATGATATGCTACCGCTGGCATTAACGGTAACGTTTGGCATTAGCGTCTCGATGATATTTCTTCTCGTCGATACTCACTTCACGACGACATCCCTTCTTGTCGGCATAACTTCTCGACGATATGATACTGCTGACGGTAACATTACTGCCAGACGTTAGCTTTCTTTTCAGATCTTTGGTTGCACTCAACATTCTACATATATGGGTATAGTTCCAGTAGTTCCTGCACACTATAAACACACGACAAACATGATCAAATACACAATGAGATTTGTTATTCTCAAACAAAAAGATACGGAACGCATTCTCCAACAGAGTCGGCTATATGGATCCTCATAACATATAAAGTTAAACATTTCTTATTATTGATAAAATTTGCAGCAAAAAAGAGTGATGATGATCAAATAAAAAAGGAGAAGTGGACAAGAAACAATGGCCATTCGTGTGAATGTAGGGCGCTTCGTGTGAATGCAGGGCCCTTCATGTCAGCAATATAAAATCTAATGCAGAAAATAAAAAGCACAAATATGAACAAACAAATTGAAGCATGTGATTGTAGGGCCCTTCCTGCCCTTTCTCTATCCGAATTAATGATAAAAAAACACACATCAAGGGTAAAATCCATATATTTTCTCAGACATCCTTTGCCCTGATCTTTGGGTTGCCGAGCATGGCTGAGAAGCAACAATTTTGTTCCTTCCTGGACAGGGCACAAGGCAAAAGCCGCCATAGAGAAAAAGAGAGTGGGTATGATGGAGAGGTTTCCATTCGATGGTGTGGGAGTGTTGGATCTTGAGGCGTCCTTAGAGGGAGGGTGAATAAGGGTTTTAGAAAATTTTAAGTTTTTATAAAAAACTTTTGATATTTTATTTGAATAAGAGTGAATCAAAAACAAAGAATAGTAAATCAATTTTATTACATAGAAAAAGACATGATTATCATTAATAAAATTTGGTCACAAAATCTGATTTCTATGACGCTAGAAATCCAAGATGAAATATGAAATACTCTTTTTGTTTTCTATACCGACTCTTCTCACTAAGAACCGGTTGTCTTTAACTGATCTCTCCCCAGATACAGCCGCAAGCCTCTCTAACCCTTCTATCCCCAGAAAGGGCTCGAGCACCCCCTAGATTTACTCCTTATACCTAGTCGCCAACACAAGGCAAATTCCTCCTCAAGTCCTACCCAGACCTAGTCACCAACACGAGGTGAATTTACTCCACAATTATAATAAAAGAGTTACAAACAGAAAAACAAAAACACAAATAAAAACTCCCCAAGAAGAATTCTGGAGATGACGAAGGCTCGCTGAATATTGTCGAAGCGTGCGTTCTTCGCGTTGTGTAAGCGTTGATCCGATCCTCCTTGAAATCTTCTCTTGAGTTTGTGTGTGTAATAACCCTACTTTTAATTTAAGCATATATTTGATTTGTCTAGCCGCAGCCCAAGCCCCCCCCTCTGTTTAATCCCGAGCATCCCCTCCCGATTTAATCCCGCAAGCCATTCGGCTAGGGTTCGCAATCCCGTCTCCCGCTCCAGCCCCGTCTCCCGCGCGCCCCCGTCTCCCGCAAGTGCGCAACTCGGTGCCTCCTCCTGCATTTGCCGACGACGCCTCCTTCCTGTTAGCCGCCGCCTCTTGCGCCTCCTCCTGCTCAGGCCGACCGCCTTCCTCCTGCGCCAACTCCTTCTCCAAGTCAGCGGCCCTTTCCTCCCTCCGGTAGTGGCTCCTTCTCCTCCAAGGAGATCGTCAGTCGCCTTTCCTCCCTCCGGCAGCCCTCTTCCTTTCCGATTGGGCCGGTTTTGCAAGAAGAGCGCCTAGGGTTTTTGCTCGAACCCTCCTCTCAGATTTTGGTCTTGGATTCCGCTCCTTGAGCCCGATCTCGGCTTCCTTTGGGTAAGATTCCTCCTCTATTCAGATTTTCATAAACCCTAATGATTTATTCGTGCCCCATTTTGCATTTCAGATTTTTGGTGCACTTCCTAATCGCCAAATCCTTAGGTATTCGTGCACCCGGTGCCGTTCGTCACTCTAATTGGCGGGATCTCTTCAAGTCCTCTCCGATTTAGGTTTCCGTCACCCAAGCGCCGCCAAATCTCCGGTTTCCGCGTTGTAATTCCTTCTCCCCTCACTTTTGAGGGAGGTAATTCGCTAACCCTCTCTTGTTGTGTTGTGCTATTAGCAAATATTTGTGCAAGCGTAGAGAACTTCGCTAAGTTGAATATTATAAATATTGATCATGAGCAGGTTCAATAGAGCTTTTGTTTTTGCTTGCGCCGCTTCGCCGCCGCTGTCAGTTTCAGCGTTCTTTAAGGCAAGTAGAGATCCCTCTCTCTTGCAAGCATTGAATTTTGTTTAGCATGACCTGTTCTTATGATTTTATGTTTCACTCTTGAATACACGTTTCATCAAATAAGTTTAGTTTTGATTGCTTATTTTGATTTGATAGTAGTTTGAGGTTTCACGCATTTGAAATAGCACGAGTTGTGAAATGTGAAATGATGATTTTAATTGGAGGATTAGTAGTTCTTTTTGAGCATGAACATTAATTGGTATATTGGCAAATGTTAAGATTCCTTGCTAGCAATTAGACGAAATGTGTTCGATATGAAATGTTTGGGTCGTACACGTGTCTACATAGAAGATATTCGTGTTTTGGAATGGCTAAATCTAAAGGAATGCCTGATATCCTAGATAATGATCTATAGTAATCTTATTACTCGTGAATACTTGAAACCGCAAGTTTCAAAACTCTCTCTCTTTCGAGTTCTTGAGCCATCAAATTCTGTTTCTTATGCTTGTTTGGTTGAAAGACTTGGATAGAGTCTATTTCTCTTGATCTGATGTTTTCTTCAGTGTGAGTCTGTTTCAATTTGAATCACCAATCTCTGAATCACTTAGGTCTTGCGTGTCATAAGAAAATCTTGGAAGCTAGGGTTTAGGTGGTGCATCGTCTTGATTGCATGGTCACGGTAAGCGGGAAATACTTTTATTCTAGTAAGACTTACACTTAAACTTGAGTGTGAACCATGTGCACCCACTGTAAACACCTACGCATTTCAATGATTACAGCTTATGTCGTTGCAAGATTGTTTTAGCTTACAACATATTTCCTTATATTTTAAATCTTCCTGTCAAATACCTGAATCCTCGATTTGATAACTTGTTTCAGTACACTAGAATCCGCAAAATCCTGCGCTAAGTCATTAATAACGTAAGTTAATATTGAAAGGTAAGGTTTAATTGATGCAACTCCTTGACTTGGGTTCCCTCTTAAATCCCTAATGGGAACAAAGGACCGGTCATAACGAGCTTAAATTTCTGAATCTCCTGAATCTGTACTTGAATCTACCTGAATCATGAATCATGCGCATCAAACAAAAACGTCTACACCTTCACTTGCTACAACTTATATTATTACATGATCATCTTTACCTGCTTTACTTCGGAATAGTTTAATAATTATAGATATTTCTGCTTGTCTCATTTGCTTGCCTGTCTCGTTAGCTCTGCTTCATGAAAAGCGGTACACAAATATTCTGTTTCGCATGCTCGTAATTTATTTTGCTTTGCTCTTGTGTATTTCAATATTCTGAGGCTTTTTTCTTCTTGTTTTGGAAATTGCCTTAGCGTTGGTGTCTGCGTCGCCTGCTTCCTGAGCCGATCTGCGTCAAGTTTCAGGTTTTGTGTTTATGTTTCATTTCTTTTACTGTCGGATATTTCTGTTATGTAGTAATTACGATCAGCCATTTTCTCCTATTTCATGGACAACTGCTAGGCTAAATATTATATGTACTAGAATTTGACATGTTTTGCATGCTCATTCATCTGCGATGATCACTGCATAAATTTCTGTTCCAAAACTTGTATCTTAAACTTTTACTAAAATGCATGAGCACCTGTTTCGAGTTATCATATTTTAAAGCTTCCGCAATAAATCAACCTGTTTTAATCAAAAGTAACATCTTTTTAAGTTATTTATAGCACTTCTGCTTCCGCCTTAGCAGACATGGATTTCTTTTCGCCCATGCCTGTGGCATCACGGCCCGCCCCGAAGCGCACTCTGACTTTTGTCGAGACGAGTCGTGACAGTGTGGGAGATGGTGGTGTGTAAAAATATGGCCCTTGCAGAGTTTCAGAAGTGTTGGAATAGGGCTTTATATGATCAGTGGTTGAAGAAGATGAAATCAACCTATTTATAGGACTGACAGCTAACGCAGGCGTTGAGGCTAACGCCTGACGTTGACCCAGTATAGAAATATTTTGATGGCTCAGATCTTCAAAACAGGAAATAGATATTGCACTTTAGGAAACATTCTTTTTTGGTAACCCTAACGTTGGCGTTGAGGCTAACGTTGGCGTTGAGGCTAACGTTGGCGTTAGGTCAGATTATTCCTAAAGTGCTCCTTCAATCACGACAGCTTCCCTCCTTGCCACATTTGACTTGGTGGGAACGGGAGTCAACGTCGACGTTAAGTCCTAACGTCTGGCGTTAGACATCTTTCCACTTTTCAGCTTGTGGACAGGTTCAGACCAATAATGTAGCATCCTAGTGTCATATCTGTTCAAGCCTGCATGCTAAAAACACAATGACAACCACGATCAAATACAAGTAGGATTTGTTATTCTCAAATCAAAGGGATGCGGAAAACCATGTTCCAACAGGGAGGACCTCATCATCTTCGTTGGCGATAGAAGGGGCGGCGGCGAGAGAAATAGTGAGCGCAGACATCAGTCCGAGAGCAAGCATAGCGAGGGTGTCAGGTTGGTGTGCTGGTAAAGGGGCCTAGGAATTAGAAAGCTACTTAGCTACGCTCTGAATTCTGCATGCATACTTAAACTTTGATGTAAGCTGAAATCTATATCGACTTATGTTGATAACTTCTAGAAGTAAGCTGAAGTCGTTCTTTACATACGTAGATTACTTCTCGACGTGAGTAGAATTCTTTCAACTTTTATTTATTCTTTTAGCTGCGCTTCTGCCTACTACCTGTGAAGTAAACATAGATACAATGTCTTTCTATACAAACTAAAGGCATATCTTAAATCACTTAATTAATCCGATATATGAAATCAAGAGGATTTTTCTAACAATCTATACTATTTTGAACTTATACATTGAAGATTAAATCAAAACGCAATAATTAAACAGTGGATATAGATAATATCAAGGATTGATTGGGAGAATTAAAGTTAGATAACAAAAAAACATATCTATTAAATCAAAATTTGCTTAAATCCTACTTGCTACCCTAGCAATTGTTTAGTACAGAGCCATTCCTAAGCATACATAATAAATGTATCAATCAAAACCTTTACAAAAACTTTACATTTCACCACATTCTGATATGACACATGCAAGCTTAGGCCTATTGTTGGGTCCAGTAGCCACATTTTCAATCTTCCTAACCACCAAAAGCCCTTCTCCAAGAACCCTCTGCAGTACAAGTGCAATTAAAACAAAGCCTATTCAGAAATTTATATGCAAAAAATATATATATATGACCAGAAATCAGTAAAATACATTGTAATGATAATGTTATCTAAAAATGTCAGATTGTTTGGTTTGGGGACATTCAAATAATATTTTTCACAAGTACCAACTATATTAAAATTGTGATATTTAAATATTTAATGCCATCCAGGTTCTCCAGACATCTAAAAATGCCGACATCTCATGAATTGCATACAATGATAGATTCACCTAGGTATCTCTAATAGTACAAATCTTCTTCCAACTTGGCCAGACTGTATTTTAATCCAATCAGTACAGAAGAACCACATAATCAGCATGGAGGAATAACTATTAAGGTTGATCACTCTCTCCACAACTTTAAATTCACTCGGTTATCACACAAATATAAATAAAATTGATTTTATTTGATTGTACACATACAAATAACAAGGTCACACAAATCAGATAGAAAGGTTGTGGCAGGGAAGAAATGCTGCATTTTTCACACAGTATCGAGGAACAGCTGGATGACTGCAAATGTTAAAGTGTTCTTTAGAGGACAGGATGTGAATGAAACAGCTCTGTCGAGCGGTTGGGTTGGTCTGTATTTGGTGTGCACACACACACACAAATAATTACCAAAACTTTCCTGGAAGTTAGCATAGTTACAAATTGCACCCCTCTTATTATTGAAATTACAAAAACCTCACTCAATGTTACAAAACATAACATTTACCTCCCCCTTAAGTTCACATTTCATAACATCCATGCACAAAATACCCCCCCCCCCCCCCCCCCCCCCCCGGAAACTGTACTCCGAGGGGGGGTATTTTTTTGCATGGATGTTATGAAATGTGAACTTCATGGGAGGTAAATGTTATGTTTTGTAACATTCAGAGGAGGTTTTTGTAATTTCAATAATAAGAGGGGTGCAATCTGTAATTTTTCAAACTTAGAGGGGAGGTTCCGGTAAACGTATATATACATGCACATGTGTGTGTATCATTCTTATCATGGCGTCGCCTAGGCGACGCCTAGGCGTCCAGTCGGCCTATTGAAAACAAGGTGAAGGCCGCCTTAATTTTTTTTTTTAATTAGGGGTATAGACAGCGGTTTATATATAAACTGTTGTCTATACTCTAATAGACAGCGGTTTATATATAAACCGTTGTCTATTGTAACATTCCGTGTACAATAGACAGTGGTTATATATAAACCGTTGTCTATTATAACATTAATGAAACAATAGACAGCGGTTTATATAAACCGCTGTCTATTGTACACGAAATGTTACAATAGTCAGCGGTTTATATATAAACTGCTGTCGAATATGGATATAAGCGATAGAATTTACCCCGACTTTTTACTTTTTACCGTCGCTGGATCGTTGCTGCTCTGTGCGAAAACCCTAAAGGCGATTTCTTCTCGACAAGTCGACATCTTCCTCTGGTTCGTTTTACGTTTTTTTTTTCTTGCTCTTCTAATTTCTAAGTTGAGTGGTATAATTTCTAAGTTGAATCATTGAATGGTATAATTTCTAAGTTGAATGGTATAATTTCTAAGTTGAATGATCATTTCATATTTTCCTACTTCCTAGTTCATACTGCTTCTATAGTTTTGTATTTATATGTGTGATTGACTTAATGTGTGGTAGACTAGTATTACCTCAATATCATATTATCATTGCAGTTTTGTATGAATTTTGTTTAGGTTTTTTGGATGGTTTAGGTTTTTTTTAGGGTTTTCTTATTACAGGAAAATGACTGATAAATGATCTTCATCAAAGTCAACAAGAGGCTTCACTAAATGATGGGATTGAATAAGCTAAGAGCAGAGGGGAAGAAGCTTTTTATTTCTGTTAATGATGATGGCCACATTATTCCCGGGCCTGAATGTAATAAATTGATGAGTCTAATTGGTTCTCTTGTGAGGATTTATGTTCCAATCACATGTGCTAGATAGAAGGAAGTTGATAAAGAAATTAAAGATCGAATATAGGAAGAAGTAAATGTACATAATTATGTTATTAGTGATTAGATAACTGTGTTTTTTTAGTTATTTATTAATAATATTGTCTATTATTTTCAGAATTATTTTGATAATGTTGATGGTGTTCGTTATGAATTAATGAAAAGCATGGGTGAAAGTTGGAGGTCGTGGAAATCCAAACTTTATATCCATTACGTAAAGAATGTTGATTTGGAGCATCGTTACAATGTTCCAGTCAAGTATAATTTTATAGCTCCTGAAGATTGGAAAGTTTTTGTCGACAATCGCACCACTCCGGAATCTATGGTTATGTGTTCTTACAAAACTTAATCTTTATAGCATCTACTAACTTTGTAAGCATTATACTCTAAGTATTAACAAATATTTATTTGTGTAGGAGAAAAGTAAACTTAACACAGAGAGAGCAAAAACACAGAAGTCGTTTCATACTACTTCCAGAATGGGTTATTCTGAATTAGAAAAAAAGATGGTATTAATATTTAGTTCTCTACTTCTCTCTCGTATATTTTGTTTTAAAAATTTGTTTTCTCAATAATTTAAATGATAATTTATTTGCATTTTATTGTCAAGATTGAACAAGGTGCAAATGCACCAATTTCACGTGCGGAGCTATGGAAAGCCGGTCACAAAAGAAAGACTGGTGAATACATTAGTCAGGATGCAACTGATTTGGCAGCTAAAATTGTATGTTTAAATTATTATTTCATCATTTGTAAATTTTCATTTCATCGTTTGCATTAATATTTATTGATTTCACTTAGGATGAGGTCTCGAGTCAAGAGTCCCAGTCTGCTGCAACAGTGTCACAGGTAAGAGATGACATCCTTGCATCTGTTTTAGGCAAGGAACATCCGGGCAGAGCAAGAGCTGGTGGCAAGTTTTCCACCATTACAAGTTTTTTTAAGAATGATAAGCGGAAGGAGAGAACAATAGCTCATATTGAAGATGTGGAATCTATTGTTCAAGAAAGATTGAGCCAGCAACAAGAGTTATGGAGATCTAGAACATATTAGCGTTGCAAATGATGATGAAGATATTGTTGATAATTATGGGCAAATGACGAGTACCTCAAACCAACTAAGCTCATGCAATGCCAATGACGATTTACTAGATGATTCTATTTGATCTAAAAAATTATTAATGCTACTGTGTATCAGTGTATGATGATAACATTCTGGTATTGAGTGAAATGGTTGTGATTGTCATTATTTATATTGATTCTGAAATCTGAATATATTGATTCTGAATATGTTATTTCTATTTGATTCTGAATGTGTGATTGACCGATTGTTCATGTTACTATTCCTCAATGTGTGGAATGATACTGTGTACCTGAATGCTGAATGAAAAAAACTGTGTATCTGAATGCTGAATGACTTCTGGGAGTGTTGCAAACTCTCTTTCAGACTTTTAAAAAAAACTGGGACTATAAACAGCGGTTATTAAAATAACCGCTGTCTATAGTGACTGTCGGGGGACTATAGACAGCGGTTATTAAAATAACCGCTGTCTATAGTCACTGTCAGGGGACTATAGACAACGGTTATTAAAAACTCGATGTCTATAGTCACTGCCAGGGGACTATAGACAGCGGTTATTGAAATAACCGATGTCTATAGTACCATAGACAGCGGTTATTTTAATAACCGCTGTCTATAGTCCCCTGGCAGTGACTATAGACAACGGTTATTTTAATAACCGCTGTCTATATTCTTCATTTGTTTTAAAAAAAATTTAAATGTCGCCTTGCATTTGCTCACCTTATTGTCGCATAGGCGTCCGCCTTGTCGCCAAAGGGTCAAGGCGGTTGGGGATCGCCTTGGTACGCCTTGACGCTTTAAAAATGGTGTGAATATATATATATGTGTGTGTGTAGGGTTATTTACCGGGACCTCCTCTCAAAGTTAGTGCAATTACAGTTTGCACCCCTCTAACTTTTGAAATTACAATTACCCCTTTAATGTTGACATTTCATAATATCCATGCACAAAAAGACCCCCTAAAGATTTACTCCAAAGGGATACTTTTGTGCATGGATGTTATGAAATGTAAACTTATAGGGGAGGTTTTTGTAATATGGAATGTTAGAGGCGTGCAAGCTGTAATTACACAAACTTTGAGGGGAGGTCCTGGTAAATAACCCTACACACACACACGAGAGAGAGAGAGAGGGAGAGATAGAGAGAGGGAGGGAGAGGCATATGGATGTCTATATTATGATTTAACATATTATTAAAAATGCATAAAAAATACATATAGGTATATACATAGATCATAAGCTTGACAGTTCAAAAAGATTCATGAAGTAATGGAGTAGACCCAGAATCAGTTTGAAAAGGAGTGAAAACCAAAATAGAAATCCGACAACTCGACTCAAAAGTCACCCCATCTGAAGGACATTTTCTTAGTAAACAAAAACAAGGAGACCCACCATAATTCTTAGCAAACAGAAACAGAGAGAATCGAAAGAATGTAAAATAATTCAAGCATATTAATTAAGGAGATTTCAACCATATGAAAAAAAACTGAACTTACCCCAAAAACAACATGTTTGTTGTCTAACCAGTCACACTTTGCGCAGGTAATAAAAAACTGCAAATTTCAACAAACTGGATCAGAACATGCAAACAATAAAAGGATTATTAGTCAGATATGAAGTAGTGTATAAAGTTTTTCTTGAAGTAAAACAAAAGGTTTACGACATACTCTACTTGAGCTAACCCTAGTGGATGATGAAATGGAGCAGATTATGCGCCCACAACTCCACAAGGATCATTGAAGTCCATTTATAAGATAATACTTTTCAACGCACACATATCGCTGCATTATTGAATCAAGTTAAAATTGATTATAACTTGTTTGAGTTATGCCTCAGCTAGGTGTCAAGCTCGAAATTTTTTTGACTAGATTTTCAATTGTGATAGCTTAATCAAATTATAATTCTAATCAGCTCAAAACTATAAAATATATGTAGACAAATCCTTAGTTGATCTATCAAAAATAAGGGTCTATATGGTGCAGTTGTGACAGCCGTGAATGTAGTGTTCACAGTTTGTGAACTCCCGACCTCTCCCTTGGAACTAAGTCTGCGTTTAGGATCAAAATAGAGTTTTTCTGTGGGGATGATCACAACCACCGTAGTGCCAAACGGTTGTAAAATGGCGGTTGAGTTTTTTGTTTCTGCTTTCAATGTTGATTTGTTTGTTTGAAATTGCAGGTAGATGTTGCATTGGTCATTTGGTCTAGAGATGAGAGAAAGCTCACGTGCTCTGCTTAAGTTTCCTTCTCTTCATGATGTATTGGGTGGAGATTGCAGGAATTGCAGCGTAATTCTTTAGTTGGAGGCATTAGTTCATAGAATTCAACCTGATTCTGATAATGAATTGATTGTTAGATGTCGATTTCATAATAGATTCCCAACACATGGAGCAAAAATGCCTGTCAAATGGACCCCAAGTCAATTATGTTTACAATATATCATGATTTCAGATCTACTATTATTATTGTTCCATTATAAGTATTCCATGATAGCAATGAATTGTTAAAATGTCAAATGATAATGGACTACTCCGCCGATGTTGAGCCGCTAGGACCAACCCATTTAAGTCCATCCTAGTGGGGGCAACCATTAAGACTTTTGAAGGAAACGGTGGTCAGGCACATTTGACACCCAACCCATTAGTAAACCGCTTTCTTTCATTACTTGAACAATAAGAGGACTTTTTATACTCTACATGAACTATTGAAACACCATCCTTCTGTTTATAAGCACTTCCCTTAGAGCACTGCATATACACTAAGAGTTGTCACTTAAAACCAAAAATCGTAAACCGAACCAGAACCAAACCAGAACCGCAAAGAACCAGACCGAACAGTACATGAATTATTCGGGTTTCGCTTTGAATTTTGGAACCGTAAACATCAATGGTCCAGGTGTGGTTCCTTCATTTTATTATCCGAACTGGAACCGAAACCGCAACATAAATGTCTCGAGCGGTTTCAAAAATTTTATACCCGATCCGGACCAGACCGAAGCAAAACCGAACCGCAACCTGTTTATTATTATTACACCTCTTCACGACTTTATGATGGTAGAGATGCGTACACTTCGGACCATCATCTTTACACCTAGCAGCTATTTGAGGAATCAGAGTACGTAGATACTTGATCCAATAGAGCTCCTCTGGAGAGGTCCTCATATTAATATGTTGATCATCCTCGCCCACCACCACACGTTCGTATGGCTCACGTTCAGGCACGAGCACGGTCTGATTATGTTAGGAAAGACCATATAGATGACCTTCGGGAGCCCTATAGAGGTCATCATCGTCAGGATCACATCATATGTCAAGACTCTCCTAGTGTTCCGCAAATGGAGATCCCTAAGGATGAATTTCAGCGATCAGTTCGTGATAAATTTGATCGCATGGATGCTCATTTTGTTCCCATGGATGCTCATTTTGATCACATGAGAACTGCCTTAGTAAGAATCAATAGGAGAAAGCCTAGGGATTTAGGTCAAGTCGCCGATGCGCCTAGTAGTGATCTCGCTGACATGAGAGACCCGACACCTGATTTTTATTCATCTCATCCGAATGAGACTCAGTTCCCACTTGATTTTGGAGTCGAGTCCGATCATGACCGTATGCTACAGGTGGGGAACGACCTTATTATGACTGCTGATTTAGGTCACGAGAGTGGCGATGAGCAACCCAGTGATACTATGATGGTATATCCATTCTCTACACCTTAATTAGACCTAGTTCTCAACACTAGAGATCCAGTTCTCGACAATAAACTGATTGACCCACACTTAAGTATGGGCTCTTCCCACTCTTCCCTTAGAATTTTCTCGAGACGCATCACGACCGAGAGCTGAGAACCTACTGTCGATCTCTTACTGGTTGCTTCACCTATTTTTGGGGACACAACCCCTTTCGACTGTACTCATCTGGAGGATCATGACCATATTGATGGATGCTTCAATGAACCCCCTGACAAACCTCCTGATGAGCCACTACACCCTTGTGAAGGTCAAGGAACTAGAATTGACTTTGTTGTGGGTATCCTACTAGCTCTCATGGACAATACCGTTATTGGTGTTCTCCTCTTGGAGGGTCATCCTGTCATTGTTGACCTCTTCGGAATTAAGTCCTCGAGAGGCTCATTTGATGAGCCTCCCTTCCCAAGAAGCATTCACTCTAGTATGAAAGATTTGTGTCTTCACACTAGTGATCAACGCGTTCGCGATGACTTTTCGTATACACCTCCTGGTGAGCCACCTGACAGACTTTATCATTTGAGAGGTACCCATCACACCCCTACGTCGCGCTCTTTTGTCACCATCTATGAAGTTCCTTCTGGTGTTGGCATCATTCATGCCGATTTTTTTTATCTACCACCCGGTGAGCTCCCTAATGATTCACGCCTCTTGAGAGATATTTGTCATTTCACAATATTATATCTAACTACTGATGTCTTTGTTAGGCATCTGGGTGTTCTTTATGCACATGATGAGTGTTTTAACACCCAACCCAAGGAACCGCCAGATAAACCACCCATTTTTAGGAACTTCCACTGCTACATAGAGTCTGCAATTAGTAAGCCTGATGAGTTCATCATTTTGCAGTTGCATTTGTTGCATGGTTTGCATGTCATATTCCGACGTAAAGTTATAGTAAATAATGAACATTTTAAAACTTGCGTCAGCAATCACATGCAAAGAGGGTGGTTAGGTGATGATTTGCATATTATTTGAGAGGTTCTCACTGGGGATAGTTATGAATCTAAGTGCTAGGCGAATACGTCTGTAAACTATCATGAGAGAGTCTGAGTCCAAATTTTTCGAGCTTAATATTACTAGAAATACGGGTGTTCCTCCAGTTCTCAATGTTGAGGATTTGATTCTAAAAGCGGAGCGACCTGGTTTTGGACCTTCAGCCTTCCCTTTTAGCTTCAATTTCCACCATCACTATAGTCTCTCCTATACCCTCAACCCGCACTACAATTCTACCTGTTACCATTGTATCCATACCCTTCACCTTATGCGGAGACATTTCCTACCTTGAATGGCAGAGAGTCTTATCTGGCTTGCTTTGGGAGCATCTAGTCTCCATTCACTGGAGATGAATGTTTCTGAGTTGGGGAGATTGATGGAGATCGACGACTTTTGGATCATCGGATGGATGATCAGAGACCGTCATCGCGTTCGTCGCGATTTTTCACATTTTTATGTATTTTATTTTATTATTTTGGACATGTATTTTGGGAGTTATGTTAAATTATCCATCGAGCAATCATGGTCGTTGGATATACTTAGCCACCACCCCCCTCTGTCATACCCTTCGATGAGACGTCGTAGGCCTTACCACAGTGCGACGCAATGGTATTTTTCCTCCAGGGGATGTGACGCCCCCTTCCACCACCGCCTGCCGACCCTCTAGCCGCCAACGAGCCCTCTAACCGTCATTCCCACCAACGGATACACACCTCCAGCCCTCCTCATCACGCTGACATCCCCTCTTCTTCATTCCTACGACCTCCCACCGCCTCCTCCACCCCACCTTCGTTGTTTGAGCCTTTCTCTTCCTTCCCAGCAATCCGCATTGTCCACCTGAGCTACCCCCGTGAGTTTCCTCCCCGTCCAACCATCTTCTCCTCCAACGACGACCTTCCAGGTCATTCTCGCAGCAATATACCACCTCCTCCAGCCTCGCCTTCACTTCCCCGGACCTTTACAGCCCCACCGGCTCAGCATCCACTTGTCTGACCCTCCTCAGCCCCCTCTCCTACATAAATCCACCTCAAAACATCCTCCTTAAGCTCTATCATCCCCCACTTGCCACCACAACCTTCAAACACCTCCCCTAACCTGGTCAACCACCATTCCCACTATAAAACAACCCACAATCCCCCTGCCAGTTCTAATTCAGTCCCAAACAGTAGCGTCTGCAATTCCGGACAGACACCACCTCCACCGGCGTCAATTACTTGGTGAGCTTTTACTCCCAGAGTACAGTTCTTCGCATTGCGCGGATAACTTATATTGTCAGTAATATTTTGGCCTAAATTAATTTAATTATTGTCTCTCTTTATTGACGTGCATTACTTATTCGTCCTGCATTGCAATTTTTAGTGCGCTCTCAATTTACTCTGCAATACTCGCCTAATTATTAATTTTGGATGTTTATTCGTAATTGAGATTGAAAGTGCGAGAATTTTAAAATTAATATTATTTAATTAATTGCATGTCAGAGCTCATCGCATGATTGAATCACCCACATTCTCATTAGGTTTAAAGTTTAGATCGTAGGGTTGTGTGCACTTGCATCTTTCTCGCATCTTTCTCGCATCTTTAGGGTCGTTGTTGTTCGATTGTATTTGGTTGTGATTGTTTGTATGGCATCTAGGATTAGAGCTTTGCGTTGTCGCGTCCACCTATAGATTCGTTCTGCGTCACCATGCACCTGCATGACTAATCCATACTACCATCACTGAATTAAACTAGCACTCTGAATTTAGTGGGGACCTGCTGCATTTCCCAATTACAGACCTTAAAATCTAACATTTCACTTCCCCAGCCTCCTATTTTGAAGTAAGTTCTCGCGTTCATTTTCATTCATTGTTTATTTGATGAAAAGCATATGTTCATAAAAGCTGAATTGTATGTGTTTACCCTTTAATTTGTTCGATTTAAATGGTTTATTCGTTTAAAGTTTAACTGAAGCTGAAGCACACTTTACTCTAACCAAAAATTTGTTGGTTTATCTATCGCTTCTTCAAGTATGGTTGTTTGTGGATGACTTTAATAATTTTCAATGCTAAGTTTAATTAATCGTCAAAACACATTTGTAAGCACATTACATCATTTCTAGGCCTTCACGACATTCCACCATTATCACTCCACTAGGATTTCCTTAGCGAATATTCACACTCCATTTTATCCTACGTCAATTTGTATATGATTAAAGTTTATGAATTCTTCTGAAAAATAAATTTCACATTACCCAGTTTGTTACTACATATTTTATATTACCAAATTTTATGCTTATCTTATGCCAAGCTCAATGATATCTTGGTTTTAGGTAGAGAAAATGTGTTGGCAAGAAAAATTGTATCCTTTTAGATTTTGCGCAATATTGTGCATATGTTTTATGAATCCTTGTAAACATTATTCTTAATAACACTCAAATTTTAAACTATTTAGGGTCCCTGGGGTATTGAACAGATTCTTCGCAAATCATTTATTTGTCTTACCTTACAGCTATCTGTTCTCCTTCCCAATTCATTTAGGGGCAATTTTTTGAACTTTTTATGGTTGCATTTTCTACCTTGCATTGTACATATCCAAATCACCTATGTCTATTTTTAATTACTTAAATTAGATAAATCTCATTGCAAGCATTATTCCAATATATCCCACCATGAATTCTTCAAATGCTGGAAAGTTACTAGCTCATATTTGTGAAATTAGCAAATTTTTAATCAGAAAGTAAAATTATAAATACCTAACAATCAAGAATTGGCAGTTTGGGATAAATAAGAAACCAAATCAAAAAGGAAAACAGTAAAATAACTGGCATTTTCGGATTGCATTAATTCACTTTGTTAGGAAAGGTAAGGCTATACTCGAAGAATCTGAATTGGTAGGCTTATAAATCAGAGGTTATACAAATGTAATTTAACTTTTATCAAAAATGCCATTCATTAAACCTCAAGTATTATTTTTAAAAAACTAAAAGAGGAATCCAAACAACTATCATGGTGCTCTCCCGTCTCAATTCACAAGTAGGGCAAGTGTGATTCATTAGTACTGGACAACTAAGAGGTAAAAACAAGCGAAGATGAGAGATTTTTGAGATGGAGGTAACAATGAAAAATAGAGCGGTGGGAAACTGTTGTGGAAAATGGAGTAATGGGAAACTATGGTGGCAAACGGAGCGGTGAGAATCCAGTGGCGAGAAATGGAGAATATTGTTTGATAAAAGCTTGTGCAGAGTTGTTAAGAACTGTTTGGTAATTGCATAAAAATAAAATTTTGTGAAATGAAGGTGGGACATCCGACGGCAGATGTAGGGAAAATGAAGCTCCCCACTCAATTCCGAAATGGTATAATAAATAGAGTTTTGGACTTGAGTGGGGGAAATCAGAGGTTTTCCAAACAGCAAATTTCCTCCGGTGGCATTCAAACTTTTTGCTATATCTTAGTATTTTCAATTTTCTGTAGATATAATTTAGAAGATTACATCATATCATTTTTTTAAATGAACTCAATATAATAGAAAGGAAAAGGAAGATGAACAATAATACCTGACAACCGTTAGTGTTTGGTCCACTATTTGCCTGTGAAGATAGGCAAAAACAGATTGCTATTAGTTTAAGGCAAAAAAAGTAGGAATAACACGAGGCAACTAACAGGCTATACAGACCTATCGGCTGATATAGGTAAACTATAACTTTGAAATGGAGATAAATCTTTATGACGAAGCTATTATGCCATATGTACTGTCAAGAGACAGGTAAAACATCTCTATTATGTGACCACCTGTGAAATATAAGCATTCTACTACTTTTGATCATCTAAAATATCTTCACATCTCATTTTTCTTCCATTGAAATTTCTATGAGTGGTCCACCAAAACACCACCATCTCCTCAAGTATAATTTTTTTTTAAATGCAATCTCTCTCTCTCTCTCTTTCTCTCTCTCTCTCTCTTAAAATGCAGAACTAAGTTAAAAAAATATTTATTGCTTCTAAGATCATATTTAACTACTTAAACTGATATTCACAATTTGTTTGTTCTATAGTCATAAAAATCAAATTGTTACTAGTCTCTGGCGTGCAAAATTGGCCCATAACAAAGGGGGGTAAGGATGGAAGTCCAACCAGATAATCCAGTTGTGAGGGCCTTGTATGTAGAGTCCCACATAAGTTTTAGCTATCTCTGCACTAATCAATGGATTACCGGGACATCCCCTCTAAGTTTTAGCTATCTCTGCACCAATCAATGCAAAATTACAGGTTGCACCTCTCTATCTTCTGAAATTACAAAAACTTTTCCTATAAGTTTATATTTCATAACATGCAAGCACAAAAATACCCCCCTTGAGGAAAGTGACAGGGGAACAATTTTGTGCATGCATGCAATAAAATATTAACTTACTGACGAGGTTTTTGTAATTTCAAAATATAAAGGGGTGCAACCTGTAATTATGCTAACTCCCAAGGGCGTTTTGGATAATTAATAGAGAGAATGTAAGATAAACTTGCATCTTGAAAGAGACTCGGGCTAAGTCTGCTTTCTCATCTGACCTTTGACCACTAAACATGCAGTTCAAAACAAAATCTATTATAAAAAGGCATTTCAAATTGAGCGAGCTTGTGTGTTGTCGGCTGGGTACTATTTGCTAACTCGATGGCCTGGCTGATGAAGAGGGGTCGGCAAAGAGACAGAAATCAATCGATTGAGACAAAAATGAGCTTGCTTGATAATGAAAGAATCACCACAGCCCAAGAGTGTTATCCCCCTCTAAGAACCAGAGATTAGAAGCTAGGATTCTGGCATGCGCACTGTCCAGATCCTTCTTCCTTTCAGATTATATATATATTGTGATCTCAAGATAGTTTTCAAAGGGGGCCACGTTAGACACAAAAATCCTAACACCTATCGCATCTGCATTTAATGTGTGTGCATCGTGCAGGCCACGTGGGTTGCTTTAGGCTTCGTTTGATTGAGCGGTGGCGGGAGCAGATGGCAGGTGGAGCCGGAGAGTTCGAACCGGAGGAGGAGAGGAAGGGTTCCAGCCGCGGCGTTTTGCTGCGTTCCTCGGGGTGCGGCGGGAGCAGACGGAGCAAACGCCGCCGGAGGCCGTTTGTTTTCCCGCTGTCCGGCGGCGTTTGCTCCAAACGTTCGGCGAAAACGCCGCGCCAAATGAAGCCTTAGTTATTGGGTCATGTCTACGTCATCTTTTCCTTCCTAGAAATGAGTGTCTTGGAGATGACTGACCACCTAGGAGAGAACTACTAAGATAGTATTTCCAAACGGTGCATGCTCAAGATAAGGATCTCTGGGAAGAGATACCATGGGAAGACCATACAGACGAAGGACACGGAAGGAAGAGCCTCCCAGCTAGATCGTCGGGGATAGATATTTCGAGGTGATAGTGCTCTCTAGAATTGTCTTTTGTAGGTGTACAGTGTACCAATCGTCATGATCTTGCAAGTTGAGTGAGCGGGCACTGCTAACGTGTCAATTGAAAAGTTAGATTGGGACATCCAAGGGGCATTGCTAAATAAAGAACTCCTAAAATTAAGTATTTATGCCATATGAACGGGCTAGAAGATTCAACCATCAAAGATGGCTAGCTAACCACATCCAAGCCATTGTTATTCGAATTAGTAGAAACAACCTTCTTCATATATCACATTATTAATTTGTATAAGAAAAAAGGTTTGTTAATTTTGAGAAATGTTTTGCAAGTCCCCGCATATAACATTGAACAATCAATAAATTGGAATTATGAAGTAAAGCAATTGACAGTTACCAAACCAAATATAAGCTTCAATATGTAACTGGCTTCATGTCATATTTTGAGTATCGATTATAAATAAAAAATGTGCACTAAGGTTTGAATGTTAAAAAATATATTATTAATGCAAGAAATGCTAAGGTATACATTGGCATACTAAAAGTAAAATAAATCAAAGTACATCATAAGTGTCAGATACTAGATCAGATATTTATATATCTATAACGAACTAAAAAAAATGAAATCATAATCTCATCCAGTAAGAGATTGTCGGGGCTATGGATTTTTGCGAAGGAGTAAAGGAGGAAGAAGAAGAGCAAATTAGATATAATGAAAAAGCAAACAATACAAACACTACAGGAGAACACTCCCGCCCAACACAAGTGCTAAATATACGACTAGAAGATACATGCTCATCTCGCTTGACACTACATCACCCCCCCCCCACACACACACACGCGCGCGCGTGCACACACACACAACTCCCTCCTCATTGTCTGATACGATCCCAGAGAGAAATCCGGCAAGGGGAAGGGCCGGCGGAGGTGAGGAAGAGGAAGGAGGGAAAGAGAAGAAAAGCTAGGGTGCAACCTTAATTTCCATACATCCAAGCATAATGAAAAAGAGTACAACGCAACCTCTTATAGGTGCGGAGTGCGGATAACGAAAAGTAGTGCGGATAATAATAAAGCATACACATAATGAAAACAACATAACAATTGCAAGTAAAAAAATCACGTCGGCGACGCGTCTTCGGTCTCTCCTCCTCCAGACGGACTCGTCATCGTCTCCCCGCGCGTGCGGACTCGCCACGGCGTCTCGTCGGCGTGTGCGCGTCCCGTCGGCATGCGCAACTGTAACAATGCCGCCGTCTGGAAAATATGTCTTGTCCCCAAGGCAGTAGTCGGAGGGGTGGAGGAGGAAGTGATCCAGGGGCAGCCACGCAACTTCGGAATCCAGATGGAAAGACCCAGCAACAGGGACCTCTTGCGGGCCAGAGTCCCATGAAGGTGGTAGCGGCGATCAATTAGCTTGGTTGGGTAGTACGACACCAACTGCTATCTTTCGTCCGAACCAGAGAAAGCTGGGCTGGTGGCAATCCTGTCAGGGGCTGGATGACGTCGACGAGCGCAATAGAAAGCTCCCGGTGGTCGGTCGGGGAAGGGAAAGACACGTCGGTCGGGCCCGAGAGGGCCCACAGCCCCGCGGAGAGGCCGACGTTCGTGGACCGCTGGATCGTGCAGAGGGAGACCGGAGAGCGGAGGAGAGGAAAATCACCGTCGAGGTGACATGGCTGGCCCCCGTGGAGGAACTGCATGGTCATAGTCGCCCAATTGACGCATACATCGCCGAGCGTGCGGAGCTAAGCCACCCCTAAAATGGCATCGATACCGCCTAGGCCGGATGCGTAGAAGTTCGTGGTCACGGAACAGGACCCCACGGAAATAGGCACGACAGTGCAACGGCCCTGAGTCGGTAGCGGCATCCATCGACCAGGCGGACCGCGACATCCGGAGAGGGAACTGAGGGGAGACGGAGTTGCTGCACCAGGCGCTCAGAGATGAGGTTGTGGTTTGCGCCGCTATCCACCATGATGATGATCGGGCGATCCCGCAGCGTGCCCGAGAGTTGCATGGTCTGCTGACCGGAGATCCCGCCAGTCGAGGAACAAGATAACTCCAATCAGTGGAACGTAGCTGCGGTGGAGTCGAGAGGTGTATCCCCCGCTGAGAGCTCCAGGGACTCAAAATCGGCCAGGGTAACCTCAGGGTCGACGTCTCCGAAGATGGCGCGGAACTCCTTCACGGAGCACTCATGTTTGGGGGAGTACGGTTGGCGGCACCGAAAGCAGAGACACTTGCTGCGAAGCTCATTGTAATCACTGCTCGAGTAGGTGGAAACGGGATCGGCGGGTCGCGAGGCAGACGGGAACACAAGCGACACTAGAGAGGACCGAAGCAGCAGGGATCTGAATCGGTGGGTAGCGATGCAGGCGGGATCGGCTTTGCGGATTGAAATTATCATTCTTCAAAGTTTGTCCTATTTTACCATTTTACCTGATTTGATGGACCATTTCATTTAGGGTCTTATTGGGCGGTCACACCAATAAGTCGTATGACGTTCGTGAGTGGCATGCGCAAAACAAACCATACATACATTAATAATGTGCCCAAAATAAAATGCAAACACGCGCAAAGACTTGCGCTATACAAAATAAAAATAAATATGTGATAAACAAAACATAAAATAGAGATACAACTCAGATTGCATCACTTTCTCATCAATCCCAAGGAGTGCACTTTTGGTGAGTCTGAAATCATCTACTTAGGGCACACGATCTCCGCTCGGGGTGTAGTTATGGACCAGGACAAGATTGCAGTCGTCATTCAGTGGCACACACCTCGTTCCCTCTGCGACAATCGAGGCTTTTTGGTCCTCACTGGGTACTACCGGCGGTTTATTCAGGATTATGACAAAATTGCCAAGTCCCCCTCTTGCATGTTGAAGAAATCAGACACTAGCCCTTTTCGGTGGACATCAGAGGTGGCAACAACCTTCCAGGCCCTGCAGCGAGCCCTTAACACCACTCCATTCTTGACCCTACTGAACTTCTTCCAGTTGTTTGTCGTGGAGCGTGACGTGTTAAGCACCGCAGTCGACACGTACTGATGCAAGTGGGGCAGCTCAACGCTTACGTCAGTCGTATGTTTGTATCCACCGTGCACCCCTAATCCTTCTATGAGTCTGAGCTTATGGCGTTAGTACTTGTCATTCAGTATTGGTGACCGTACTTACTGGGCCGGCGTTTCACAGTTCGCACGGGCCATCATAGCCTATATTATCTTTTGAACCAGTATATAGCCACTCCCGCGTGACAGGTCTGGGTCACGAAACTATTGGGCTAGGACTTCTCCATTGAATTCGCCTGATTCCTCCAACTGCGCGGCTGACTTAATCTCTCGACAACAACAAACTACTAGATTGGCAATTATTTCACGACGAATCTGGGACGACATGGCTCTTCTACAGCGCAAGGACCCCGCCAATTCGCTCCTCCAGCCGATTTTCATTGCGCTATGTGCAGACGCCACCACCCGACCGCCCTATAGTTTATTGGGAGATCGCCTCCACCATTGCGGATGCTTGAATTTCTCAGAATCTTCACAACTTATCCCACATCTGTTAGCATAGTTTCACTCCAAAGGGTGTCTTCAATTCATAAGAGGCATCATTGGACATGCTCCAACGGGTCAAGGCGTTTGTGGCGGTCTACCTGGCGTATCAGCGAGCAAAATACAAGGACACTTTTCTTGGGAGCCTCCTCCAGCCACTACCCATTCTGACCTGGATCTGGGACATCTCCATGCATTTCATCTATAGGCTTCCTCGGTCCAAACCGATTGATTGGATATTAGTGGTCGTGGATCGTCTATCCAAATGCACCCACTTCCTTCCTCTTAGACACTCGTTTACCACAGGTTGTAGCATCGGTTCTATTGATGGTCTAGCCCGCCTGCATGGGTTCCCTCGCTCCATTGTGAGCAATCGTGATCCACTATTCCTGAGATTCTTTTGGCAGACGTTCTTCAATATGAAGGGCACCCAGCTTCCTATGAGTACAACATACCATCCCCAAAATGGATGGGCAATCCAAGGTGATAAATTGCTGCTTGGGCACCTACCCCGGTTGTTTTGTGTGTGATCACCTGCATGTTTGGGCGAATTCGCTATTCTGGGCCGAATATTCTTACAACACCTCCTTCCACACCAACATCAGCACCACTCCGTTCGAGGTTGTCTATGGTAGACACCCACCATCCCTCACCCGCAATCTCCCAAGAGAATGTCCCGTGGCAACCCTATCTGATTTACTTCGTGATCGCAACTTCATACTTCTCCAATTGCGCCATCAACTTCAATGTGGGCAGGAACGGATGGTTGCCTTTGTCAACCATTACCGCCGGGATTTGCAATTTACTGAAGGGGACACGTGTTCGTCAAGGTTAGGCCACACCGCCAAATTTCAGTGGCACTACGAACTCACTTGAAGTTTGCGACCAAGTTCTATAGGCCATATGAGATTGTCGTTCGGGTTGGCACCAAGGTTTACCGCCTCTGCCTCCCTCCCGACAGTCGCATTCACCCGGTGTTTCACGTCTCTCAACTGAAACGGATTATCGGAGACCATCCGGTTGAAGCGACTTTTCCGCCGTCTCTCGGGCTTACTCTACTGGACTCCCTCCCACAGCTTATAACGAACGCACCTGTACTCATTCAAGAGGTCCTATCAGTCGATCAGGTCTTGGTGCATTGGCTTGGTCAGTCCCCATCGGAGGTCACATGTGTTGATCGGTCTGCATTCCGCGACCAATTTTCGGACTTTTGCCTTGAGGGCAAGGCATCTTTTCCAGAGGGCGGCATTGTTATGGATCTCGATGAGGGGGAGGGCGCCCCCAGTGTGACGAGTATATTAGCGCCACGAAAGGCACGACAAGGACACATCAGCGGAAGAAGGCCTTTAGGATGCGTGCATTTATGACATTCACCATGTATTTTCTTTATGTTGGGGCAATTTAGGTATTTACCATTAGCCCGTTTGTTTCGGCCCATAGAGGGTGTTGTATGAATCCTCCTTACCTTGTATTAGACCTTATCTTGAAAGTATTATGAATTTGGAACTCTATGGGTTTTTCTCTCATCTCCTATTCCTCTCCCTCCCCCTTCCGTCTCGGAATTCTGGCATACCCGCTTGGGCAATCGAACCCATCCCCTGGCAATGTATCAGACATCATCAGCAGAAGATGAAACAAGTGGATGATGATGTTGTAGGTCTAGGAATTCTATAAATAGATATAAAATGTATTAAGGAGAACTTAATGAGCATAAGACCCAAAGAGTCACAATGGGAACACAGTTATTTTTAAGTCTTTGCAATTCTCTCTTTAATGCATAATTCCGAAAATATAAATTAACTCAATATTACCAAAATTAAATAAAATTAATTACTCCGAATTAATAATTTTGAATAACATTACAATTATTTTATACAACTTATAATATTCATTTGTAATTCAGCTTGCTTATATATTATCCATACAGGCATTGCCGGGCTAATTTACTTAAGATCATATTGGTTGGTTGGACCAATAAGTCAAAGGAAAAAAATACAACATGCGCACAAACATCGCATAACCTGACACAACTGAAACAAAGAGTAAAATTGATGCAAGACAGACGTCACACCTGCCTGCCACCCTGGAGTCCCACCAGGGGGCCCACCTTGGAGTCCACCAAGGCGGCTTTCATCAGGTCCGCGGACCATACACCCCAACCAGCTCTCCTCCATGGAGTCATCACCATGCGGCAGGTTGTTGAGGCCTGGGATCGAACACCCGACCTCCTAGATAAGAGTCTTTCAGCAGAGCTCTCATCACCAACTGAGCAGGAGGCGGTGATCCTTCGCTCGGACGGTTGATCCGAGCCCACGGTTGCGTCTGGATCGTCGTTGCGAGTCGATTTACTATATTCATTTATGTATTTTGAGTTTATTTGGCGCTCGATCGGACCGGACGTTATGAGCCATCCGTTTTGGGATGCCCTAGATCAATTTTATTATATATAGCCGGTGCTGGGTTCTGTTGGGGTGACGATGGTTTTGCTGGATTGCTGAACCGCTCGGTCTCTCCTTCCGGTGCGACGTCGGAAGCCACCCTCCTGGTGCGACTCCAGGAAGCCCCTCCTCCGCCGCCCTCTTCCTTCTCTGGTAAGCCCTCCACGGCCTCAGCCCCTCACCGCCTCCCCTCCTCCCCTTCCTCGTCCAGCCACCCGCAGCATTTTCTCCCCTCCCAGCCACACGCCGCCCCTCCTGCAGCCTCGCAGACACCCGCAAGCTCCCCTGCCTCCTTCCCTATGCCGACAGCCCTTGCTCTCCCTCGCCGCTGCCTCCATCTCCCTCGCCCTCATCGCTGCAAGCCGCAACTCCACCAGCAATCG
Organism: Dactylorhiza incarnata; assembly: GCA_033032865.1. Classification (NCBI taxonomy): domain Eukaryota; kingdom Viridiplantae; phylum Streptophyta; class Magnoliopsida; order Asparagales; family Orchidaceae; genus Dactylorhiza; species Dactylorhiza incarnata. The sequence continues at coordinate 8,325,800 of JAWHQI010000090.1, read as the reverse complement.
GATCCCCAGACGCATCCCGCCGCCAGCCCCTCTTTCCTAGCCACCAGTCACCCCCTTTCCCTGCTGCCAGCCCGCAGAAACCTCCTCATTAACCACCTACAGCCACCTCCCTTCTTCCACAACCCTACAGCCACCTCGCCTGAGTTCCCCGCCGCCAGCGCCCTCTTTCCCGACCGCCAATCAACCCCTTTCCCTGCTGCCAGCCCACTGAAGCCTCTCCATTGCTTACCTACAGCCACCTCCCTCTTCCTCTAACCACACACACGCCACCCAAACCTTTCCTCTCCGTCCAGAGCCCTTCTTCCGGCTGTCGTCCCACTCGCAGCAAACCTGAATGCCCCAACCAGCCGTTGTTTGTCACCGCATGCACGTGTAAGTTTTGTTTAGAGTTTTTATTTTCTATTGTTGTTTGTTTGGCACCTTTACCTTGTAGTGAATGTTTATCTCGCTTTGTTATTAATATTGTACTGCGTGTGATTTGCAGGGCTTATTCCGCACGCGCTTAAATAATTGCAACTCGCTCGCTTGTGAATTAGTGCTCGCTCTCTTTAATTGAAACTTGTGATAGCTCGTTCCTCTGCTTGTATATTTATAATAATAAATTATTGTTGCTCAATTTTTACGCGGAACGCCTCTTGCATTCTTCACGATACATCACGCCGAGGTTTGCATTTAGTGTGTCTATCCCCCTTTGGTCTACCACTGCATCAGAAATTAGAATGGAACTAAAAATAAATTGCCGAAACAATGCACGAAAATTAGATATAGGATCATGCTCCGCAATGTGCATCAATTCTCCTGGGTTGAAAGAGCTTGACGCCGACGAGAACTTGTAAAGCCATGTTACAGAAAAATTTGGTAATAGACGTCAGAGCTCTGTGGCACTGATCCAATAACTATCATAAATAGTCCTTCCTTTCTAAGAAACTAAATAGCGATGATAGGTGATCATGCGTGTCTGAAATTCCTCAAGAGTAGGTGTGGGTGGTGGTAAGTTGGGGAGTGGGGTATCTTCAGGAATGAAGTCGGGAGTGCTAGGGGAGAGGATGGTGGGCTGCCATAATATGGTTCGAGTAGGAAATATTAAATATAGATGATGTACCATATTTTAAGGAGATACACATTTTCACCCGAACATCACTTCACCTAAAAAGGACCAAACTTGCGTTGTCGTAGTTTGTGATACATGCCTACGAGAAACTTCTCTTTCCTGAAAAAATGCGAACACAATCTCTTTCTGTGAAATATAACTCTCGGTGATGTGCATCGATCATAGTTATATATCTATCAAATGACGCTCGCAGATTGTTAGTTGTAACTTTATGGAATGATTGTAAGTAATCAATATAAGATAAAACATCGAAAGAGGTTCATTCAAATGGAGAGAGTGTTGATCAAGCAGCAAAGGTGTGAGGTAGCCATAGACGACTTCAAGGGGGAATCTGGTGATGTAGCAATTTTTTGAACTATTACATGATCACATATGTGAAATAACCAAAGCTCATTGCTTCGGGTGTTCTCAAGTTAAACATCTAAGAAAGTCGTCTAAACTTCGATTTACTACCTCAGTTTGTACATCTATTTGGAGATTATAGGCACTACTAAACTCAAGTTTAGTTCCCAATTTACCCCATAAAGTTTTCAAAAATAACTTATGAAATGAGTGCCTCGATCGGAGATAAAAGTTCTAGGAATTCCGTGTAAACGTATAATCTCCCTAAACAAGGTCAGCTACATTGGTGTCATCGGTGATTTTCCTACAAGGTACAACGCGTGTCATTTATAAAAACCTATCGACCACTACAAAAATTGCATCAACCTTTCTTTTTGTGAGGTAATCCTACAACAAACTCCATGGATACCTCAACCCAGGTTCTCTAAGGAATGGATAGCGGAGTATGTAGTTCGGTACTTTTCACGTGCCCCTTATATAATTGGAAGGTGAGGCGACTCATCAATATACTAATGACGTCCTCTCTCATCTCGGGCCAATAAAAACTTGTACTAATGAGGTCCAAAAGCTTGGACCGACCAACGTGTCCTCTTAAATCAGATGTGTGAAACTACCTAAGTACAATTTCCTGTAATCGACAATCATAGATACATAGACGAGTTTCCTTAAATAATAAACCTTCACTCAAAACATATTATGTAGTGGAATCAGTTCCACTAGACTGTCATATTGCCCAAAATTCGCAAAAGAACCGGTCGAAAGGGTAAAACTCCTTCTGGGAATCTAAGTCTAGCATATGGAGAGGTAAAGTGACTAAGAAATGTGCTCGACAGTCAAGAGCATCCGCTACTCTATTCGAAACACCAAGTTTGTGTTTCAAGTGAAAAGTGAATTCCTAAAGGAACACAGCTCATTTGGCATACCGATGTACTTCTTTCTGCGAGTTCAGATGTCTAAGTGCATCGTGGTCAGTATTCAATATGAACTCTCATTGAATCAGATAATATCGCTAGTGATGGAGAGCCTGAACAATAACGTAAAACTCAATATCATATGTGGAGTATCGAGTTTTCTCCTCGTTCAGTTCCTCGCTAAAGAAGACAATGGGGTAACCTTCCGGGCTCAAAATGGCTCTTATGCCAATAATGGAGGCGACACAGTCTACCTCAAAATAATATAATGAAAATAATATAATGAAGGCAAAATGTGGGCATTAACGACAATGGATATGAAATGATTCGCAAGCAAGCTTAATGTTTGATCACTTAATTTCAGCATCAAAATATGATAACAGTAAGTTAGCGAAAGGTACCTAATTCGAGAACCCATGAAACAAAAATAGGTCTCAATAATTTGAAAATAATTGAGAATAATATAATGATTCGCAAATGGATATAATGAAGGCAAAATGTGTACATTAACGGCAATGGATATGGAATGATTCGCAAGCAAGCTTAATGTTTGATCACTTAATTTCAGCATCAAAATATGATAACAGTAAGTTAGCGGAAGGTACCTGATTCGAGAACCCCCGAAACAAAAATAGGTCTCAATAAGTGTTGTTGGCTATTTGAAAATAGGAATGGGTCGAATGAATTTATGTGGAGAAGGTTAAGGCTCCGGTAGACTGTCAGGAAAATAAGGGAGTATAAGGAGAGTTGTGGATGTCCGGTAAGAGGTTAAGGAGGCTTCTGGGAACGAAATGGGGCTGCTATTAGGGAGAACGATGGGGCTAGGCCTATTGTGGAGGTGAACGGAGAATGCTAGGGCTTTCGGGTATGGTGACAGGCGGAGGACTGGTTAGGGACGAAGGACGTAGGGTGGGCACATTTTGGATTATAGTAGCAACGTTGGGCTTCTGGATGAGGAAGGAGATTGAACTAAGTAGGCTTTCTAGATTCCAGGAACTCGTAGGAGTCGGGCAGAGCTAGGAGGGCCTCGATCGATCTTTGAGAGGTTGAAGCTGATGGAGAACCTCCGGAGTGGGCACGCTGGAGTTCACTGGTGAATCGGAAGGGTGATTGATCGTAAAAGGCTCTCAAATGGCGTTGTGGGTAGTAGATGAAACGAGTTGCTAACACTTCCCTTCGAGAACAGAGATATGTTTTCTTATTTTCGAAAGGTTTTTTCCAGAATAATGCTGATATGGTTCTGAAAAGCCTATAAATAGATATAAAATGTATTAAAGAGTTTAATGAGCACAAGACCCAAAGAGTCACAGAGGGGACTTAGAAAGACACAAGCGAAACTCAAAGAGTCATTTTAAGCCTTTGAAATTCTCTCTTTAATACATATTTGTGAAAATATAAATTAATTCAACACTACTAAAACTTTAAAAAATTAATTACTCAAAACTAATAATGTTGAGTGACAGTGCAATTATTTTATACAACTTATAACTTTCATTTGTAATTCAACTTGTTTGCATGTTATCCATACCCGTGTTGACGGAACAATTTATTTAAGGTCTTACTGGTTGGCCGGACCTATAAGCCAAAGACAAAATGCAAGATGAGCACAAACGTCGGGCAACCTGACACGGGAGAAACAAAGCAAAACTAACATAAAAGTGAATAAAAAAATGCACGAAAAAAGATTGAGGATGATGTTCCGCAAGGTGCATCATTCTCTCCACTATATCGGTCATCCCTATCTCCTCTTTGACTCCTTTAATCTTACTGACAAACATGTTTTTAGTTTCAATTCTCTCGTCCACCAATCTTTTGAACGCTGCCCCACTAATCAATGCCACGGAAAAGGCTACATCTTCATTGTTTGCATAATCATGGTGCTTAGAATGGGGTTTGAGGGAACACGAGTGGCGAAGGGATTTTAACTAGGCGGACAATGGAAGACTAGAGAGAATATGGTGTTGCTGAAGAGATGTAGGCACAAGGGGCGTCATTGAAGCTTGAAATGAATGATGGAGAAGAACCAAAAAGATTGTTAATAGAAAGTACTCCATCATCATCTCGATTTGCTTCAAAAGGAGATAGACCTGTGTCACAAGATTGACAAAGGTAACCGCTGCTTGGTTTGAAGTGATTAGCTCTTTCTACTGCTTTCCTTATAATTCGTGAAGGTTGAAAAAAAATCCTTATGTATTCTCGTAACCTCACTTTGTCAAAACCATAAGCCAAAGATAAAAGGATCCTCGTGTTGTAAATCCAGCATGAACTAATACAAGATCCATGGATAAAAGGATCCTTCGACATGTACTAAGGAGCAATTCAGGGGTAATGAAGGGGAATGATTTTCGTCTCACAGCTCACAACTCAAGAACTTACAAAAAGACGAAGTACCAAATTGGCAATAAAAAGGAATCTCTATTTCTTCTTTTTCTTTTTTGCCTTTTTCCTTTTTCCTTTTTTGAAAGAGATTGTGATTTAGTAGATCAGTGCTTGAATTTGATTTCCAAAATTTCTAATCACCTTAATGTGGGCAATCCCCCACTATTTATAGAAGTGGTTATAGTTGCAATTTAAGTGGATAATTTCAGCCAATCCTTAATTTTGTGCATGAAAATAAAGTAAACACTAAAAAAGCAATGAGTAGATTATGATCCGGGAATATCAAAAATCTCAGATTCATGTTTTATCAAATCTTCTGTTGATTGCAGATTTTAGACTACTTAGCTGTGATGCTCAGACTCAACTACTTCAGAGGGGATGAGTTCTTTAGATGTCTAATTGTCAAGTTGAACTTGTCATTGTCTATGGTTTGACTTCATTTTATCTTCTCATAACTATTTTTTGTCAACTCTCAACTCTCAAGTCACTCAAACTTAGCAAACTTCTTTGCACAAATCGTTTAGTCGTTCCTTGCATGAAGTCTTACTTCGCCTATAAGTGGCTTCTCTTCAAAATCCAGTATCATCATGGCTTGGCAATGTTCTTTGTTGTTGGCACTGACTTCTTCCTTGTATAGTTTGATGATGAATCCATGTTGAGTTGCTTGGCTTATTCAATGATTCCTTTTAAGTATAGGTTCGGTTTGGTGTGCCTCAATAACTATCACCTTTGCTTCTACTCAGCTTTATGTCAAGTCTGCTTGAATACTAACAAAGCTTCCATGTAGAAAAAGGGTAGCATGCCCTCCTCAAAGTGAAAAGTACTCTTAGCCAATTTATCCAATTAAGAACCCTATGAAACCAATTATTCATAAAGGATGATATCACTAAATTTTAGCATATAGAAGGCCACCTTGATATAGCCTTCTATGAATGCAACAAGCAGCACTTAAATCTATTGTCAACATCTCTATATGAAATGATTGATACTTTATGATGAGTCTCGTTCTTTTTCTTTTCTAATCCTGAAAGAATTATGGATTTTCCTTTCCACTTAAAATACATTTTGCTATGAAACGCCAACTATGATATAAACCAACAGTTTATTTGAAAATACTAGAGAAGAATTCAGTTTGTCATCATGATTCAAAATATCAGAAGCTGGAAAACGCTCTTCTGTCTTCCGAACAAGTAATAAAGATCAAAAAGACTGATAGCTATATACCAAAGTATTATATGATGAAGTAAGATATTACGAAGTACATAATTAGTTGCTCCTAGTGCTAACCAATTGTGGCCAACAATAAGGATACAACAAATGTTAGAGCTGTATGTTTCCCTAATGCACATGTCAAATCAATTTGCAAGTCAAGATTATCAACGTATAGAGCCCACTTGTTGCATAAACAAGATACCATGATAGATTGGACCACCAATGTTACATATACACCATTAGCCGGACTCCACTCAGCAAGCTATTAGACCCCAACACTCAAAGGGTCATTTATGGGGATCCTATGGTTAATGTAAGTATTGTAATTAATATATTCTATCTTTCTTAGTTAGAGAGCCTAGAGAGTCAATAAGGAGTGTCATGTTAGGGTTAAGGTCTATCTTCTATCTTGAAACCTTCTGGGTGACGGAACCAGCCATCAATTTTGTATTAGTGTTCTTCTCCTTCTTCTTGCTACCTAAGAACTAACTTGTCCAAACTACCAACTTTTAAGTTATCTGACCAAAAATAGCCAGTGTACAAAACATTTTGTTTGCCAAAGTACGAGCGGAGCTGGCAAGTGGTCCCCAAAGCATACTATCCGGTCAGTATGGCAATACTCCGACTATTGGAGGTGTTCTTAATGTGTAAGGTTCGTTGACAAGTGTACCTTCACTCAAAAAACAATTTCCTCATATACGGAAAACATTTTGATTTTGTTTAATATATCTTTTACATTATTTTCACTCCACTTTATATTTTTCTAAAATTTTTTAGTTTTTTAGTTTGTTAAATGTATTTACTTTATTTTTCTCCACATTATACTTTTTCTAAATGATTTTATTTATTTAATTATTTTTCCTCGAAGCAGCCTCTTGCAAAAATGCAGGGTAAGGTTTGCCTACATTTCACCCTTGTGGTGGGACCCTTCCCCAGACCCTTGCTGCGCGGGGATGCTTTGTGCACCGGGCTGCCCTTTTTAGGGTTGAGGTGTCCTTGGCGCACCAGTTGAGATGTTGTCGTGTGACCTTGAGCTCACAGGTTCGAGTCCTGAAAGGAACCTCTTGCAAAAATGCATGGAAGCAACCTCTTGCAAAAATGCAAAAATGCGCGAGGATGCCTTTGTGCACTAGGCTGCCTTTTTTTTTAATTATTTTATTTGTTTTTGTTATTTTATTTATCTAATTTATTTTTCACTTTCAATTTTTATTTTAAGTTATTTATTTTGTTTTATCTTAATTTAATTTATTATTTTCTATCTAACACATATACATATGCATGTGGTCCTCCTCCCCTACTCACTATCCCTTTCACTTGTCCTCTCTCTTAAGAGTATATAGAAAAGGTTAAAAATATATAATGAGTAAAAATAAAGACTTCATTATTACTTCAAAATTGTGTAATATATTAGCCACTGTGAGGGAATCTCTAGTTGTGGTAAATGTACAGCTACACCAAAAATGTTTCCCTTATTATATAGGATAGATATAAATGCAAAAAGATACACATATTTGCAAAAAGCTAATCATAAATATCTGCTTCAACCAAACTGTTGAAACTGTCCTATTAATGCAACAAAACTAGTTCTTAACAGTGCCATTTTAAAAATCATTTCCACGTCAAATTCCATATAGTTACATATAATGATTGTTAACATAACTGGCATCACAACTTTACAATAAAAATTCAAGTCGATAATAAAAAAGGTGTCAGAATGAAGAGATGAACTTCTTTATGATAACATGAAGTCAAAAGATTAATATTTAGCTCGGAAGGCATGTAATTAAATATGGAACGGAATGTTTATCTCCATGAATAGCATACCAATTTTAAGAGTTTAATGTGCTTTAGAATTAAGTTCCAGAAGGAATTGGTGCAAACCTTAATGTTTTGCAGTTAACTGAATATAAATATGTACCAAAGGGCAAATGCTGAACTTCCTTTACCATGTAATATGAATTAAATAAATGGATTGAAAAAAATTTAATCCCACAAGAATATGAATAATTATCAATAAAAAATGATACAGAATAGTTTGAACAATGTTATAGTCTGTAAGTAGTTTTACTGAAAATTAAATAGTCGGAACGGCTACATACCAATGACAATAAGCCTGGACCTGTGTGCTTTGCACTGAAATTTTCATCCTCAAACTTACTCCCATAGATGCTTACACAGCCGCTTCCATCACCCTATAACCAGCATTCAAATGGTGAGGAGATAATTCCATATCTCCCTAAAAGGTTTCATAAGAAAACTAGGAGTTATTCATGAATCCCACTAGCAATTCAAAATTAAGAAGTTATTCACTTAAATTAAAATGAGGACAAGAAGCATCTAAAAGTCAGTATGAACCAAAGATTTCATTATTTTTTAGGTTTACAACTAGACCATTGTCGTCATCATCAACAGTCTTTATCACATCCATAGGGATGGCCTTATGAATCATTCTTCGTTCATCCATCTTAGCATTACACTGTGTTAGTTAGACTTACATTGCACTTTATTCCTTTTCATTTTATTTTGCGAAGTTCTATCCAGGTTATCTCCGTCTTCTCCTTATTCCTCTTAATCCTTCAAGATTCATTTTATCAATCTTACTAGTTCATCTTGTACAATTCATAGTACATGCATATCTACTTCTATTTTTCAATACATTATCTTCAATGGATGATACTCTCAACCCCCTACTAACATAATAATTTCTTAACCAATCCTTCCTACTTCATGACATATCAACCTTAACATTTAGGTTCCACAACTCTCAAGTTACCAATCAATGACTTATTTAGTGTTTACACTCAGTTAACTACAACATAATTGACCTAATATTAGGTTTATAAAATTATCTTTGGCCCTACTCATTTAACCATCTAATATCAGCTACAGCAGTTATAAAATAATATGAACGCCACCATTCGTATTTGTTAGAAGTATTTATATTTAAGTATTAGCCCCTTTGTGGAAGAATAAAATTGCATCTTCTATTTCTTTTCTCCTCATTTCTACAGTATTTATAAAAGATCCAGGATACAAAAATTGATTATACATTATCACCATGAATAGTGTATCCCAACTATTCACTACTTGGAGTCACTTGATTTGTTTTGAAGTAGGTTTTAAACTGATTATCAATCTAACATCAACCTTTTCATTTGGAATAGAGACCGGCAATGGCATATAATTGATCTATAATTTGATCTTCCAGTTACTGGTCAATAATTTGAAATGTCGCACTCTTATGGGCTCGACAAAGTATGGCTAGAGGCAGAGGGTACGGTGGAGCCGGAACCGCGGCTGCCTAGGCGGGGTGTGCTCGGGAGAAGAGAGCTATCAAAATCTCATAAACAAAAGACAAGGAGAAAAGAATAATTCTTGTTTCCATTACAAGACCCAAGGGGTCCATTAAATACTAGAGATACAAGGGCATAATTGTAAATCCCAAACACCAATATAAAATATGATAAAAATCTAATGGACTCAAAATAAATACATAACATAATAATTGGGCACGAAGCCCATAATCTCTCCCACCGTGCAAAAAGAGCTTTGACCTCAAACTCAAGGGAGATCGACGACGGTGCCCACTTCACCCAACCCCTTCATCATCAGAGTCCTCCATGTGCAGATAAAAAAATTATTTTGCACCGATGTCCGCGAGTATACTGCTCATCGCAGTTATAACATAGCCCTTGTGGGCACCGATCAAACATATCTGTACGAGAGTCACCGGATCTGCAGGGTTTGGGTTCCCTCGGCACGTCCCTCCAGAGTCCCTGTGTTGGTAATGATGTAAGCCCACTGCGCCAAGTGAAGTTGACGGTCGCACAATCTTGATAAGCTCATAGCAGTCACCAAGTACCAGGGGGCCTCGAATTCGACATCCAAACATAGTCGATCGTGAAGCCCGACTGTAAAGATGACGACCTTGCATCTCAGGGGGTATCGCAACGTGAGTCAAAAGAATCTAAAATTATTCTAGATATTCGTCAATCGGCCCTGTCTGACGTAACGTTGTGAGGGCACCAAAGGGGTTGCTGTGAATCAGGGGGCCAAAGCGCAGGTTGCAGGCCCGCTTAAAGTCGCACCAAATCATTTCAGGATTGTCCACCTGCAAATGGGCGAACAATAACTGAGTGATATCAAGCATGTGGAAGGAATCCAGACATCCATTGTCACCGGTGTCTGTTGATGACTAAAAAATTGTTCACATCTGGTGAGCCAGTCTAAGGGATTGTCCTTCCCATCATAAGATGGAAATGCCAACTTTGTATAATGGGTCATGATGTTGCCTTCAGGTGGTAGCCTAGCCAGGAGATCAGGTAAAAGAAGCAGCGATTGAGGTGCCTGACTGCAGCAAGCGTGATTAGTAAGTGGTAACAACCAGAATGGCAGCTGTCAAATCATTAAGCTTGTTGGTGAGTGTGGTCATGTTCTCTCGGTGACGTGCTTCGGTGTCCCGAAGCAATACTTCTAAGGATGTTATGAATGTTTGCATTAAAACCCTAATAGTATCCATTAGAGTGGGTGAGTCCCCTATAGTGCGTATTACGGTCGCCGATAAATTGGGAGTAACACGATATAGAGAGTGGGTGATTGGACGGCTGGATTCCTCTAAGACGACTGGTTGTGAATTGTCGCGGGATTCATGACGCTTCCCTATGATGAGTCAAGAAAGAACACCCTTCTTTTGTTTTTAATATATAAATTAGACTATTGGAGGCTCGAGAAAAGGGAACAGGCCTATGCGTTGTTGAGGACTCGAGAAAAGGGCGCAACTCAGAAGCTCGAAAAAGATGTTGGTTGTTGCGTGGGATTTGAAAAGGAAGAGCAGAGGATCGTGCCTTCCAGGCTGATGAGGAAGGAAATCAACACCACATGATGAAAACGACGACGAACTCGAGTTGCAGATCGATGGCTGTCGCGCTTCCCTAATCGACGATGCTTGTACGGAAATGTGTCAGGTCTTCTACACAGGAACGACTGCAATCGCAGTTCCCATCTCTGTTGCGCAGGGACTACTGCGGGAGACGACAACGAGTTGTTGGTCAACGGTTGCGGTGTTTCCCTAAACCGACGATGCTCGTGCGGATCTGCGCAATAATGCCTGCAGACGACGATGTTCCCGGTTGTTGTCGCGGAGCAGATGCTTTGATTCCGCAGATCTGAGCGAAGATGCTGCTGTTGTCTCCTGGAGATTGGCAGCCGATGAAGACAGTGTTGGAACTGATGAGTTGTCTTTGTGGAGTGGAGGAAAACCTAGCTCTGATGCCAAGTTGTTACTGGCTCTCCGAAGTATAGTTGGAAGCGGACAATACGGTAGAGTCGGAACTGCGATTGCCTAGGCAGGGTGTGCTCGGGAGGAGAGAGCTACCAACATCTCATAAACAAAAGACGAGGAGAAGAGAATAATTCTTGCTTTCATTAAAAGACAGAAGTGGTCCTTTAAATAAAAGTGATACAATAGCATAATTGTAAATCCCTGACACTAATATAAAATACGATAAAAAACTAATGGACTCAAAATAAATACATATCATAATAATTGGGCACGAAGGCCATAACACACGCATTAAATTGAATGCAATACACTTAATGTTTGTTCCACTAATTCCAAACCATTTATCCTTTAAATATTTTATCCATTGTGTTGGATCGCTAGGCTTCCTTAAAGGGGGGGGGGTGAATAAGGATTAATTAAGACTTAGAAGTTTTTCTTTTCATCAAAATAAAAAATGAGCGATTAAAGTACAGTAGAAATAATGATATTAAAGCTTTATAATCAGAGAAGAAAATCATAAAATTCTTTATAAATAATTTTTCACAGTACAAAAAGGTTGATCTTGATGATATTAAGATCAAGAAGATCAAAAATAAATCCTGGTATTTTCTATACCGACTCTTCTCCCTAAGAACTGGTTGGCACTAGCCGATACACCCCTAGATAGATCTCACGCCCCCTAGACCTACTACCCTAGACTTAGTCGCCACATTAGAGGTGAATTTTCTGTCATAGACCTACACCCCGATCTAGTCGTCACAAGCGAGGCGAATTCCCACTTTACAAAAGATAAAAGATCAAACGGTTCAAGAAAAAAATAAAAAGAGATATAAGTAGAGATCAGGTGATAAACACCATATAAATGATGTCGGAGGAAGACGTGGAAGAGTCGCTCAAGATCGTCGCCGTAGAACACGAGCTCTTCTCCTGGATATCGATGATGGTCGTCGTTCTTCCTTCTTGTCAATGATCGTGGAGGCTTGGGAGTCGTAGGAGGCTCTGGAGCTCTCTAGGATGTCCTCCTATAAGTATATTCGTGTTGGAATGAGAGATGGTTCAGATCCAAAGATAAAAAGATGCATTTACAACTCTGGGAAGCTATCGCCGGGGGGTAGCTAGCATCGTCGGCGGTAGATGAACAATGAGGATTCCTTCTTTGGATTGAGCTACCGCAGCTCAGTAGATAGAGGGCGGAGCCTTCCATATGGAGGTTGGAGCTATCGCCTGGCGGTAGGTAGATATCGTCTACGGTAGTCGAACAATGGAGCCTTCCAACTGGAGGTTGGAGCCAACGTCGGGCGGTAGCAAATCTTGAATTTTCCCTCTCCCATTTCCCTCCAAAGCTCACAACAAACTTTGAAAGCCAGTCAGCGTACGTCGAGTGATATCGCCGGGAGGTAGAGGGTATCGTCGGCGGTAGCCTTGAATTTTGGCTTTAGCTTTATCATTTTAGCTCAGGTCTTGTTGTAGCATACTAGCATGTATGTCCTGTACCATAGGTGTTTCCTGAATGCAAGGTAGATAAAATACACGTTATGATTTGTTATTCTCAAACCAAGGGCATGTCAAACATGATGTGCAAACAATATTCCAACAAACTCTTCTTTTTGATATTAACAAATCTCGAGATTGACAAAAAAAGAACAAATAAAACCTTAATTCGTAGTTGTGTGCCAATAACAATCATTTAAGAATTTGGTCACGAAAATACATGATAATCGTTGTAGAATAGGTGATAAACTTTTCTTAATGATAACTCATTAAATTTGATCTCCCCCTAAAGGTGATGTTCAGCACTTGTAATTTTAAAATAATTATTTGTCCATTTGTTTCAATCTCAATAACTATCTCCCCACTTGTTTTAATCGCGCATTATAATTATCTCCCCCTTTGTTCAAAATAACACCTAGCAGGAAAACAAGTTAAATGACATGCATAGAGGAATTAACTCTAAACCAAGTTAAATGACATGCAAACCTTCCTCTAACCAGAAAACTGACTACTTTTTGAGATTTTCGCTAGATAATTTCCTTCTTTTTTGAAGGTGAACCTAAGAGGGGGAAAACGACGCGACCGATAGAACTACGGCTAGGGTCTAGGCAACGGGAGAGAGATGGAGAGGAAGAGGTTATTTGATGGGGTGCGATTAGCGAGAATTGGACTGCGAATATAATTAGGATTTTTACAATTTTTGGGGTGTGAATAGCGATAATTGGACTGCTAATATCATCTCTAAATAATCTAGAACATTTACATACAATGCAAGAAATTTTCAACAATGATTATAGATAGTTAAATTCCTATGTGTGGAAGTGTTACAAGAAACAATGAAGTGTATAGGTGAAAAACATCAAGGTTGATACGTCATGAAATAAGCAATAATACATATCATTATGTAGTGATTTGTACACTAACATAGTAATCATGCAAGGTAAAATCGTTTCCATAAATTCAATACACTTTTAAGGTACCCCTACTGAGGTGCTTCGCACACAGAATGTTCATTAAGACATATCAGGTTTAAGAAGTAGTGCTTGGTGGATCATAGTATATAATAAATAAATTTTATCATAAAGAAAGTGATCTGGGGTACCAAAGTGAAGTAAAATGTGGTAATTAAAATAATATTTGAACAAGATCGATTAAATTCAAACTAAGGTGCTCAGCCTCACAATGCTTATTAAGACTTATCAGGAGGATGAGTAGTGTTTGGGGGGTGTCCTTGTCATTTATTCATTATTGCATTTTTTATAACATGAAGAAGGTGTCACAGACTTGTCTCTTTACAAGCTCATGTGCGGCTTTAGCTCCTATTTGCCACTCTGTGTAGCCTAGCTAAGTCAGACTCCTACAAGATCTTGTTGGTAATGAAGAAAAGAGTGGAGAAACAACTCAAGAGAAAGATTACAAGTGAAGAGAACTTCAAAGAACTCTATTGCATGTCCAAAAGTTCGATGTTTACAAATGAGAGGGTCTTTCCCTTTTATAGGCCCCAAAGAATTTTCCCTCAAAAGTATGGAAGGCTCTAAAATGCCTATCATTCTAGATTATTTTATACATCTCTTGTATTTACAATATTCATGAATCTTCCATCTTATTCCAAAATGTTCATGTAAGATCATTCTATAACTCTCCATCATCTGCATGCCTCTTATGCACAAAGGTCTTCAAGACTTTAGATTTCTCTAGAATCTTCTTGGGGCTAGCACCAAACTTGGCAAGGGCGGGTCAAAGATAGCGAGCCATGACATCCCACCCACCTATCCTGGTGACATCCTCGTCGCCTCATGAAGCTGAAGGATGTCTTTGAACTACCACAATTCTTCCAATGTCTCCCATGTTGCCTCAGACTTTGGCAACCCCTTCCATTTGATTAAGTATTGTGTGCATGGTTGCACACCTCTTCTTCGGACCACTCTCTTCGTAAGCACCTCTTTTATGACTTTGTCAAAAGACTTAATCATCATCAGGGGTGACCGTTGAGATACTCCCCTTTGAAGATCATTGTTATCCCCATAGTATGGCTTGAGCATATTCACATGAAACACCGGATGTATCATCAAAGAATTAAGTAGGTCCAGACGATATGAAAACTTACCCACCTTTGCCACGATCGGGAATGGAACTTCGTATCTTCGTATTAATCCTTTGTGCATGCTGCGTAAAGCTTTAAATTGTTGGGGTAGGAGCTTTACCATGACTTTGTTTCCCACCGAGTATTCTACCGGTCGTCGCTTTATGTCGGCCTACTTTTTCATTCTCTTGCGGGCCTTCGCCAAGCATGTTCTAGCTAAGTCGGCATGCTCTTCCTACGACTTAGCCATCTTCCAAGCTCTTGGGCTCCTTCCATCATCGATCGTGGTCGTCAATGTGTGTGATGTAAGAAGTTACCTTCTTGTATCAAGCTCGAACATCATCAAAGAATTAAGTAGGTACAGCCGATATGAAAACTTACCCACCTTTGCCACGATCGGGAATGGAACTTCATATCTTCGTACTAATCCTTTGTGCATGCTGCGTAAAGCTTTAAATTGTTGGGGTAGGAGCTTTACCATAACTTTGTTTCCCACCGAGTATTCTACCGGTCGTCGCTTTATGTCGGCCTACTTTTTCATTCTCTTGCGGGCCTTCGCCAAGCATGTTCTAGCTAAGTCGGCATGCTCTTCCTACGACTTAGCCATCTTCCAAGCTCTTGGGCTCCTTCCATCATCGATCGTGGTCGTCAATGTGTGTGATGTAAGAAGTTACCTTCTTGTATCAAGCTCGAACGAGCTCCTTCATGTGGCCTCACTCCGCTATAAGTTGCAGGAAAGATGCACCACATCCATGAATTTTGCCCAATCCTGCTGATTTGCACTCACAAAGTGCCGCAAGTAGCACTCAAGTAGTGCATTCACCCTCTCAGTTTGCCCATCAGTTTGAAGGTGGAAGCTAGTGGGGGAGTTCAACTCTGACCCCAATAATTTGAATAGCTTCGTCCATAGCTTCCCTGTAAAAAGGGGATCTCGGTCACTCACGATGTTCTTATGCAACCCCAATATTTCACTACATGTTTAAAGAGAATCTCCATGTCTCTTCTGTTGTGATGTCCTTCATGCTTCGTATGAAAGTGTCATATTTGGAGAAGCGGTCTACCACCACCAAAATTGATTTGCACCCTTCAGACTTGGGCAAAGAATTGTAGTCAAGCATCATTGTTTCACATGTATGCCCTGGCACTGACAAAGTCTCACACACAACTCAATGTTATCCCTCATATGTGGCAAGTAGTAGGAGTCCTCCATCAATGCTAAAGTGCGCTTCTGTCCCGGATGTTCAACCCAGTTTATATCATAGCACTCTTTGATCAAGTCCCTCCATAAGTTTCCCCACTTTGGGATGTATAGCCTTCTTCCTTTAGTGTAGAGTAGCCCGTCTTCTACCCAAAATCTCTTGGCTCAACCTTCTTTAGCTAGTTGTATGAGTTGCTTGGCGAGGGGTCCTCATCAAGCCCGCTCCTTACTCGCTCCATCAAGTCACTCTTCATCATGGAGATCGTTGCTAGCTCCACTTTGCGGATGAGTGCATCTGCCACAACATTGGTTTTGCCGATATATGCTCCAGGATAAAGTCAAATTCGCTAAGAAGTCATGTCATCTTACTTGCTTCGCCGACAATTTCTTCTGAGATAGAAAGTAAGTTGTTGCAACATTTTTGGTTATGATCATGAATTGTGATGTTTTCTAAATTGCAGGTTTATATTTTAAATGTTAAAAATGAGTTTTGTCTTAATTTTGCGACGCGAGCGAAAATTTCTCGAGCTTTACCAGTCGAGAACCGACCTAGGGTTCGCAATTGCTCAAAAAGAGCTAGCATTCGCACGAAGAGTAAACATAAGTTAATGTTCCACAAGCGAAATCATGTACCGACATTGAACAAGAAGATTTTAAATTAACGGCAATTATGTAGATAAAACCAAGGAAAGCTCTGAATTTTGAGATCATTCATATTAAGCATAAAATTAATCTAATAATATTGAGCAGTTGGATAAGTTGTGGGTAATACCATCGGCCAAGTGGCTGAAATGATGAGTCAAGTTGTGAAATAGCGACAGGAGATTTTCTGGAACCGGGTGAGTCTCAGCTAGCAGTCTTGGATACCATATGAGCACGGCAAAATGGATATCAGTCGAAGGGATGGTTCAACGATTGTCTGGGAAGGGGGAGATCTGAAAGAAAACAGAGGAGGTTCAGCGATTGTCTGGGATGGTCCGTAAGTGATACTGCTCTCTTTGAGTATCCCATGATGAACCGCATATAGTAGTTTACCATGCCATGGAATGATCATAACTCTGTCACCTTTGTTGTTGTCTCCCATTCAATGATCCCTCACACCTTGTCCATATCCATCCGCAGTTGTCCATGTCCATCCGTAGTTGTCCATGTCCATCCGTAGTACCTCCTCATGGCCAAAAGAACAATTTGACCTCTTAACATAGAGTTCATTATCCCGTAACACTTGAACACCAGGCAAAGATGTCTAGCATGCTCCTCCATTGTGTTACTATAGACGACAATGTCGTCTAAGTATACCGACACAAATTTGTCCAAGCAGGGATGGAAGATCTGGTTCATCAATGTACAACAGGTTGTTGGTGCATTGGTTAGGCCGAATGGCATCATCAACCACTCAAATGATCCATACCTTGTTATACAAGTGGTCTTTGGCTCGTCTCCTTCAGTGATCCGTACTTGGTGGTAACTTTTTTGCAAGTCCATCTTTATGTATACTCTTGCATCTCCAAGTCAGTCGAACAAATCAGCGATCAACTGTATGGGATATTTATTCTTTATTGTCACCTCGTTCAACGCTCGGTAGTCAATGCACAATTGTAGTGCTCCAACTTTCTTCTGAAAGAGTATCGGTGCACCAAATGGTGTCTTCGGCGGTCTGATCATCCCCTCGTATGGGATATTTATTCTTTATTGTCACCTTGTTCAACGCTCGGTAGTCAATGCACAATTGTAGTGCTCCAACCTTCTTCTGAAACAGTATCGGTGCACCAAATGGTGTCTTCGGCGGTCTGATCATCCCCTCCTCAATCAGCTCTTGTAACTGCTTTCTTAACTCATCGAGTTCAGGTGGATCCATCTGATATGGTGCCTTTGTCGATGGTTTTGCTCTAAGCTCCAGCTCAATCTTATGACCCACCTCCCTGCGGGGCGGCAACTTCTTTGGTAAGTCCGTAGGCATGATATCCTTGTTTAAGGAAGAGATGACGTTGATGGAGCACGACTGAAAGAGGCTTCAAGAAAAATCACATTGTTGCTTCCTGAGTAGAGACAACAACAACAACAGAACCCATATAGTCCCCAATCATTGGGGGTATGGGCGGGGGAAGATTGGAAACAGACCTAACCTTTGGCACTATGCACAAAGTGGCTTCTCTCAGAGGAGAAAGACCTAACATTTGACAATAAATGCACAAAGTGGCTACTCACAGAGTACCACTGAAATAGTGGCCCCATATACCGCCGCGTTTGTTGCGGAATCATGCCCTCAAATCAAAGCCAAAGACATCAGAGAGGGCAGACCCAAGAATCAATTTTGATTTATGTGCACATAATCATGCTTCCTGAGTAGAGAGTGGACTAAAAAGAGAAACTTGTCGAGTCAGAGAGTACAATGGACAGCTCAAAAAAAGCTTACAGAGGCACTAGAATATAGAACAGCTCGAGAAGGAGTTGGCGGATGAGTCGATGCACGGAGTTGGGCTGATCAATATCTGGAATGTGGAACTGCTCAAGAAGAAGTCGTGCAGATGAGTCGACGCACGGAGACGGGTCGATCAACATGGGAAACCGCACTGGAGAAGGTGACTTGCACAGAAATCAAGGTAGTTGGGTTGATCGACGCTGGAAAACTAGAGAAATCAACAACGATGGGCAACGACGCTGGGAGAAGTTTCGAATTGAGTAAACTTTTGCTTGTTGTTTTCTATCTCCAATACATATGTATTTATTCTTTCAATTCTGCATTAAAAGGTCTTCCGTTTTGCGTTCTTTAACTCTTGACCATTCTCTTGACCATTTTAACTGTCAAATCATCAATTGACCTCCAAATCATCTCCTCTTGATTTCATACATAACTTCAACCACCACCTCATTCATTATAAATAACTAAAAAAATTTTGATTCCTCTCTCTCTCCACCTTTTAAATTTATGCATGCACTTTAACATTTGATATATCAACCTCCTTAATATACCCCTGGTTTCCAAAAAAACATGAAATTTCATCAACCCCTTCATGTTTCCTCCAAACGGCAACGATGACAGCTTTCATCTCCCCTTTGACTCTTGGTTTACTCTTTTTTAATAAAAGTCTCTACGTGTTGTATTTTGGATATAGACCGATGAAAAGAATTTAATGCTTCTTCCACCATTGTGTATTAGTTTTGCAATCTTCTCTCTAGTAAAGCATCTCTAGATTGAGTGTAAGAATCACTTGGTAGAACACGTACAAATAAGGAGTGAAATCATCACAGCGAATTGTCTGTAGTGGTTGAGTGCAGTTGGAAGAAGAAAGAGCCTACGGATTGACCATGGAACTTCAACCTTCCAATCTTGATAACTTTGACATATTGCTATATTTGTTAAGATACTTCTCATAGGCTTTGATAATGTGCTTCGCCAATGCTCTGGATGCTGAATGAAGGAAGCATGGTTATGTGCACATAAATCAAAATGGATTCTTGGGTCTATACTCTCTGATATCTTTGGCTTTGATTTGAGGGTATGATTCCGCAGCAAATGCGACGGTATATGGGGCCACTATTTCAGTGGTATTCTGTGAGCAGCCACTTTGTGCATTTATTGTCAAAGGTTAAGTCTTTCTCCTCTGAGAGAAGCCACTTTGTGCATAGTGCCAAAGGTTAGGTCTGTTTCCAATCTCCCCCCCCCCCCCCCCCCCCCCGCCCATACCCCCAATGATTGGGGACTATATGGGTTCTGTTGTTGTTGTTGTTGTGTACTTCTCACAGGCTTTGAATAACTTATTCAGCAATGTAATTTAACATTTTATTTATGTTAATTTTATTTCACAAAAGATCAAAAATATTTCTTAAGAATTCTGTAAAGTTTTAAAAATTCAACTCTTTTGTTAAAGACTGACTCTTTCATTTTTATATTAAGGTCTTCTAATAAATCTAGAATTAAATTTTTTTCCACCTTTGCTTAATTGGTAGACATATTCATTCATAATCCTACATAGGACCTTCGGTCTTGTCCTACATCAAATTCTTGTAATAATCAGCAAGCCTTCTCAATATTAATAAAAACAAATGGAGCTCCTATATAAGTTTCTCCTTAATTTCCTTCATAGTGAATCTTTCATTCTTCTTTTCATAAAAATAAGATTGATTGTCTAATATTTACATTCTTTTTCAAATCTGCGCTGCATTATCATCTCACATAATTTCATCATATGACGCATAAATTCAGTCCCTAACAAATACCAAAATCATCTCCCTGAATTAAATGTATTAATTATATCAAAAGTGCTTCCATGTATTAAATTTAAAGCTAACACATTGTCTTGTTTGAATTGTTTGCACCCTTTCAAACTAAAAATTTTGTTTGCATAATTTAATATAATTATACAAGACTCGAGAAGAAAGACATACCTTAAGAAAATCACCAGCTTGAATCATGAAATCCTTAATAACCCGATGAAACTGGCACCCTTTGTAACCAATCGGCACTCCAGCTTTTCTGCAATTCAGCTCCACAAAAACATTAATAAACTTTATTAAGTACAATGTGTTATTGGGAGCAAGTAGAATACTAAGATTGTCCACACAAAAGAATAACAGCCTTATTTAAAAACAGTATCTATAATATATGAAGTTTGGACAATGTGGCACCAGGCCTCCAAATAATGCATCAAACAAACACAGTAAAATATGAAGAGATGTGTTTCTTCAATGAGTATTTCAATTCACCATGTGTGGAAAATAACAAAAAATTGCTAGTAGCAAGCATTCAATATTAAGTAAACACTATACCAAAAAAAAACACTACCAAAATTAACTCTCTCGGTACTTCTAATTTAGTAAAAGTGTATAACTAAAAAAATTAAAGTAGATTACCAAAGTATGAATTCATCAATGAATTATGAATGCATGGTAGATATTATGACAACATATGACAGAATAAAGAACCAACAACAACAGAACCTCAACAAATATAGGAAAAAAATTCAGAATAAGGGATTTCCAAACGATTACCTATACTCACCGGTGCAGAACTGCCTGCATGGAAGAAAAAAAAAACATTAGCCCACCAATTAAATAGTTAAGCTAAATGATTTCAGTTGTAGCATTTCTCAGAGAGATCAAAATCTGTAATCGAGATAAGAAATACTGAAAATTTCAGGACTAGGGTAAGGATTAGTGCTAGGGATGGAGAGGACAAACTAGGGACCTGAAGTTTTCGGCGGTCTTGGGAGCGATGTCGGAGAAGAGCTCCATTTTGATACGACCAGCGGGGATGCTTCCGATGGTGACATCGAAGAATACGATGGGATTCTTAGGGTTCGGAGGCCTTTGATGCCATTCCACCGTCGCCGTCGGCGGAAGCGGTGGCGACATCATGGTCGCGTTTGCATTGCCGGCCCCTGTACCAGAAGACATCGATTTGGAGATATCCGGGGGTAGTAAATGGGATGGAAATGATAGTAATCTTCAATGATTTTGGCTCTATTTAGGCGAAATTTTTGAATCTGACGAGCGGACTCTGATTCCTTTTTGAGCAAAACTTAGGTGCGCAACTCTCACATAGAAGTAGGTGAGAGAGAAATACAGCCGTATGATCTCAGATCAGACAGTATATAAAATACTGACAGTATTTATTATTTATAAATACAGGATTATTTAGGAAAATACAGCTGTATGATCTCCGATCAACGGCTTAGATGGGTTCCTCTCATAGGTGAGAGTAACTCACCTACAAATTTTTCTTCCTTTTTTGCTCCACTGCATAAACCTGTTCACCAATCTCGATAGTTTTTTAGATTTGATCGCCTCCCTTCGATCTTGCACGCGGCACGCGGACAAAGATTTCGAAACGCCAATCGGATGCAAGAATCCCTCTTATTTAGGATACCCTAGCAGAAGTTCAAAGCTCTATTTTCAAACCCTTGTTTTCAAAATTGTATTTTCAAAATTCTATTTTCAAAACTGGGTTTTCAAAACTGTGTTTTCAAAATTGAGGTTCTATTTGGGTAACATTTGTTCCGATGACAATTTAAATCAAGGTTTTGAGAATCGGGCCGTTGAACGAACCGGTGACATCAAAGGTTCAAGGTCGGACTGTAAGTTTTCCTAATTATGAGTGGACAAATTCGATTGAATCGTCTCGATCAAACGTATGCGTCAGTACTAGTTTATTTAGATCTCCCGCGAGTGTGCGTCAAAATTGGTTTGCGTGAATAGTCGAAACCCGTGATAGGTGGGCTAGACTAATTCAGACTTTTCATTACGCGAGCTTGGTCTTCCCTTGGCACGTTTAGATAGATTGGTTCTAATTTGTGCGTACGATTTATTTCACGTACGAACAAATTTTAGATCAAGTGAGAAAGTTTGGGGTTCTTTTAGTATTTTCTCCTCCACTCTCTCAATCCCTCTCCTATTAAGGGAACAATAACCAGTCATTAATTTTATCTAATCCATGAACAAGTGTGAAGTGAGAGGCGAGCGGTTAATGTGGCTTTTCACGATCTGCTTCATAATTCCTCTTGCGGTTACTGTGGCTCCTCCCGTACGAAGAAGAAACCGATTTCTTCATCCTGCAACGTCTCCATTAAAGTGAAACAGGGAGATTAGGGAGCAGGAAAATCAAAGACCAAGGTTTATCCTCCATCTGTTCTGCTGCCCTGTAGAAGGATTCACCGAACCCTGCAAAGCCTCAAGAGATCTCCATTGATTGCTGACCATCTCTTCCAGAAGTCAAACAGACATCTTCCCAAGACAGTTAACAAAGGACTATTGGTTCTCTCAAGATTATTGGGTATTGGTGTTCCTAGTCAGCAAACAGTAATCAAGCACAGGAAATTAATTAATTCCCGGTCCAGTGGTCTCTTTTACATATATGTTGGAGTCTTCGACAAGTGCGGGAAACTTTATTCGGAGAAATACTAGCACTTTGTTGAGTATGTCGGCGACCATGCGACATGAAGCCGAGTCAAAGAATGGTACACACTTTATTTTCCGCACTTCAATTTTGTTAGCGTACCATTTCATTACCTTCATATTATTGTGTTCGCATTAATTTTACAAGTGATAGAAAATTATTTTGATTACACTATACCGTAGGAATTAATTAATTATGTTCATGACGAACTTGTTCGCATAGGCCGCATTATGTTGGTTAATTTCATATTTCATATTTGTCGTTGTTTGTGATCTAATGCGACCTAATGCGCTTTATATTATATATTTTTCCAACACGGACCGGGGTTGAACCGTGATGTTAGATAATATAATAAATATTAAGGTTTATGGTTAAGAAGAATAAATTTATTACATTAACAAATATGAATAATATTAGAGCGTTGTTATGTGCAGAGCTCATATGGCTAGGTGCAGACCAAAAAAATAAACGAAATTTTATTTTCTTAAATCTTTTAAAACTTTAGGTGCAAACCCTGCACACTCGGCTTTCCCATTTCCGAACCCTAGCTCCATCTCGCAGTGCTCTCTCCCGCAGTGCCGCCGGTAGAAACGCAAGGTATGTCGTTTCTAGCCTTTTTCGCGAGTCTTCCCGTGCACTTTTCGCTCAATGTCGCTGTTGTTCTCTGCCTCCTCCATGGTTGCTGTTTGCATTCCTCCATGGCTGTTGTTCGCTATAACCATGGCTGTTGTTCGCTGCTGGTTATTTGATTTCTTCTAACCCTCTTGGTTCGAGCAAATCTCTGGATGAGTGCATGGAATCTCAAGGTGAGAGCTCCATTAGATCGTGTTCTCGGTCCGGCTCCCACGTCTCTCTTCTCGGTCCGGCTCCCACGTCT
Source organism: Dactylorhiza incarnata (assembly GCA_033032865.1). NCBI lineage: Eukaryota > Viridiplantae > Streptophyta > Magnoliopsida > Asparagales > Orchidaceae > Dactylorhiza > Dactylorhiza incarnata. The sequence goes on along the minus strand of JAWHQI010000090.1, from coordinate 8,302,020 downwards.
CTCCTAAGGAGATTGCTTCTCCTTCTCCCAAGCAGCAGAGGTAAGCTTGGAAGGCAATAAAATCATGCATACAGAATTTTGCACAAAGTGCACTCGAGGTGTTTGTGAAAATGCCACAATGAAAACAGCACTTGCGCATTCAATCCCTGATTCCCCTTCACCAAGTGCTTTGAAATTTGAATCATGTAGCTAAGCCCTTCTTCCTACCTGGATATGTGCATCTCTGAAAACTAAGCTCTTCTTTTGGCCGACTCCTAGCTGAATCTGTGGATCTATGAAAAAAATCTTTTTGATTCCAATCCTTTTGGAATTGATCTTGCCGGCAAGTATCTGGCTCAAAAGCATTTTTCTGTTGTTTTTGCGCAGGAATGGAGAACAAATCACAGGAATGGGAATTGTCCGTCGATGTAGTCTCTCCCATACAAATTCCAGATGGAGGTATTGTCTTTTCTTCACCCCTATTATTGATACTTGTGTGGTATTTTAGTTAGTTTTGGTGAATTGAATACTTGTGTGGTATTTGTCTTGTATTTTTGTTAAATAAGTTCTTTATTATCTTTTGAAGAGGCAAATCCCAAAGTGGAAATTGACGTTGGAAAGCACTTTGTTACATCAAATATGTTTACTAGTAAGGATGATTTGGTGGAATGGGCACGAAGCATTGCTATGGGTTTGGGTTTTGTCATTACCATACAAAGTGCAGACAAACTTTCAGGCAGGCTCAAACCCAGAGTTATCCTTGGTTGCGACAGAGCTGGGTATTATCGGGAAAATCAACGTAATAAAGGCTGGGTTAGAAAAAATTTGAGAAAATCAAGTTCGAAGAGATGTGGTTGTAAGTTTTCACTTAAAGGGCAAAAAAGTATAAATTTAAATGAGTGGAGCCTGGAAGTAATATGTGGAGTTCACAACCATGAAAGGGTGCACCTAGAAGCTCATTCATATGCTGGAAGGTTAGATTTAAATGAGCAAACCGTTGTTCATGAAATGTACTTAGCCGGTGTTAAGCCAAGAAAAATACTTACAACATTGAAACAAAGAGATCCTTCGAACAAAACTGTATTGCGCACAATATACAATGAAAGAGTGAAAATGCAAATGAAAGAGCTACAAGGTGGGACACAAATGCAGTTTTTGTATAAATTTATACACAAATGCAGTTTTTGTATAAATATCCACACGTAAGTTGGTACTAAAAGAGAGTAGATTGCTACGAACTGTGCGTAAGGAAATGCCTCCACATGTTTCAGATTATATTACAGATGTGATTGATGTAATTCCAGATGGCCATTGTGGGTATAGAGTTGTTAGTAATGCTATGGGCATGAGTAATAACTGGCAAAAGGTACGTAATGAGCTATCTTTAGAAAAGCAAAACAAAGAGAGCTTGTATGTTGACATATTTGGAACAGAAAGAAGAGCAGAGTTACTTAGCTCACTGGATTGTGATGTTACTCCAGCTCCATTGGACAAGTGGATGTCAATGCCTGATATTGGATTGGTGGTTGCTTCTTATTACAATATTATTTTTGTTCACTTGTCTACATATCAATCATTCACACTGTTACCGTTGCATTCACCGCCTCCCTCTTCTCACAAGATTGTGTACATCGGGTTTATAAATGAGAATCATTTTGTCCAACTGCACTTGCGTGAAGGTTTTAAATTACCTCCAATAATATCAATTTGGAGAAGATATCGGGAAGAAAATGCAAAGCAATGGGAGAAACTTATTGAAAATGAGGCGGTTACTTTGCCCAAAAACAATTTCTAAAGGTACTCTTTTCTTGCTTTTGCTAAAATCTATCATCATGATGACTAATATTTGTTATTTTGAAGCAGATACTAAAAATCATCATGGAGCAACCACTTCGGGATTTTGGTCATTTCACTTTGCACACTCGGGTACTCCTTTCTTGCTTTAGATCCTTTCATCATATCAAGTTTTTTGCCCAGAAATATCTATACTAACATAATTTTTATTTATTTTTATGTAGGTTGAATGCTTGAAAACTCACAATGGTGTTTTGGATATCAAAATTTAGTATCAAATTTTGCAAAAAAAGACTAATGTTTTGTATTAATTATCAGGGACTTTGTAGTATAAGATTTTGCACAAAAGAACTCATATTTTGGACTAATTGACATGGACTTATAGACGAATGCATATTTTTTTTTGTTTTTATAATTGGTCTGCACCTAACATTTGGGTTTGCACTTAAAATTTTTTGGTTTGCACTTAACCGTGGTTTGCACATAGCCGTAATAGGTTTGCACTTAACATTGCTCTAATATTATGGGCGTGAAATAAAAATGAGGGGATTTGACCTAATTGATGACTTTTTAATACGTGTTGGAGTGAAATATTACTTTAATTTTATATTTATATTAATATTAATATGTATATAATATATTATAGCGGTAGATAGAAAGAGCTGAATGGCGTGGTGGTTTACCTCTTTGCCTAATCTAAAAGTGGCCTGGGTTCGAATCCCAGCAGGTTCATATTTTGCATATTAAATCATGGGCTTCTTGGCCCGCCCGGTTAAGCACACCCACGCCCGGTTCCCGCCTCATCGGTCCGCCCGCCTGGTTTTTCGGTTCTTGGCCGGTCCGCTGTGCTACCGGGCCTCTAGCCTTGACCGGACCGGCCGGTCGGGTCCGATTTTAAAAAGCTTGGTTTAAATTATATCTAAAATTTCAAAACTGTACTTTTTACTGCCTGCCCCTTAATCGAGTCAATGTAGGTGAATGCTATAAGAATGTTGATCATGGGCATATCGTACAAATGTCATACAAGCATTCCTTAATTTATTGTTTTTATCTTTTTCCCCACAATCAGCTCAGCATTATCATTTAGGTTAAAGTACATGTGACACTCATATATTGTAGAGGAAAGACATTTGACCCACATTAAATTTTAAAAGGACTGTTGTAATTCCTAATTTTTCATAACCGAGGCATTTGACACCCTACAATTTCTTTTGATAAGGGGTCAAATGCCTCGGTTATGAAAAATTAGGGATTAATTACAACAGTCTTTTTAAAATTTACAAGAGGTCAAATATCCTTCCACTACAATATATGGGTGTCACCAATACTTTACCCTATCATTTATATTGATCTACTTAGAACATTCAGATCTATACAACATGGATGATAAATTTCACTTATCTTTGAAATCTATGGGCATCATATTCATACCCGAGTCTAATAAAAACTAGATGAAATCCAATATATTAAAACAAAATTCAATGCACAAAAACTCAAAGGAGACGAAGACCGAATTAATTGCAACTGAAAATGCATGAAATCAAATCAAAAGGACGCCAAATGGATGAGTTATTACCACCCAACATATGCAAATTTAAGATCGAGAAGGTCTAAAAGAATCTGCTAGATGATTTTTATTTGTTTTTTGCAAAAATGAATATGATACATGTTTACCCAGAAATCAGCGATCCTCTCCGAGGAGGTTTTTCTACGTTTCCCCTGCAGTTCATGCGACTAAGGAGGTTCAGATCCCACAAAAGTGCGGTCTTCGGCTTCTAACCGATCACCCCATATGAGCAACCTCCTGTCTGCCCAGCAGGGGCGGTCTCGCCCTCAGTCCGCCCAGCAGGGACGGTCTCGCCCTTAGTCCGCCCAGCAGGGGCGGACTCCGCCTTCAGGCCGCCCTCAGTCCGCCCAGCATAGGCGAACTCCTCCCTCAATCCGCCATTAGGGTCAATCTCTGTAACATCCCAGTGCGCGGTAGGTCCCTCATGAGTGTGTTGTGTCACCGGGGGTTGACTCAGACTCCGTAGAAGCCCTAGGACCCCGAGGTGATCAGGTTTGAGTCACGGTCAGCAAGTGATGATTAATTTACTTACCCTAATTGGAGCTTATTCTTGTGTTCAGGAGCTGATTTTGATCTCGGGTAGGATGTTGGGGGTAGTTTAGAAGAATTTGGTAAACTTCAAGACAATATCGACCTCCCATCCCTTCGATGGGCAGCAACAGCAGAGTAAGCTGCTTTCTTTATGCTGTTAAGTCAAAAATCGTCTCTGTTACTTCTGTTCGACGAAAGTCAAAGGGGCAGCGTTCGACGAAAGTCGGCAGGGCAGCGTTCGGCGAAAGTCGGAAGGGAAGCGTTCGACGAAGTCGAAGGGGCAGCGTTCGATGAAAGTCGGAAGGGCAGCGTTCGACGAAAGTCGGAAGGGCAGCGTTCGACGAAAGTCGGAAGGGAAGCGTTCGACGAAAGTCGGAAGGGAAGCGTTCGTCGAAAGTCGAAGGGGCAGCGTTCGACGAAAGTTGGAAGGGCAGCGTTCGATGAAAGTGTAGCCGTTCGACGAAATTGCGCCGATCGGCGATCGACTAAATATTGAGCGTTCGACGATCGTCGAAGGGGAAGCGTTCGACGAACGTTGTGTCGTTCGACAAAAGTGTTGCTGGGCAATTTTCTGCCGTCGTCTGGTAAAGCTTAAATGCTTATATTTTAGGCTAACAGTGGAATTAATGTCCAATAAGGAGCTGACACCTAACTTTGGAGTTCCAAGGCATGGCATGGAAAATTGGGTTGCATTTAAAGGCTTATTAATGCAAACTCTCTTCTCTCTTAAGCCAAAAGGGCTGCTCACTTCTCAGACTCTTCCTCTTCTTCATCTTCTTCATCTTCTTATTCTTCTCCTTCTTCTTTTCTTCATCTTCTCCCTCACACCTCATGGTTTTAACTTAGGGTTCTTGAAGGAGCAAGCTTGGAGAAGGATTTGGAGCTTGGCCGACCACCACCCCGCTGCCATGAAGATGAGCTTGAACCATGGATGGAAAATAAGGTGACTTCCGATCCCTCTCCCTTGGTGCTAGATCGTAGAGAAAATTAGGAGAGGTGTTGAGCTCAAAAGAGCTTGGCTTGTGAGTTAATGGAGTTTCCTAGGAAAAGACCAAACCGGATCTTTCTTGTTAGGACATCGATTGCCGCGAAAGTTCCTTCAATCACTTCTTCTCTTCAAAAGGAAGAGATAAGATTTGATTTTGTTGAAATCCATGGTCTATGGAGGGAGTATTGGATGGGAGAAGTTGTAATGACCTAACCCTTTGTTTTTGGGGAAGATGATGAATAGTTCCCTGTTAAGTAGGATGTTAATTTATTTATTAGGTGAAAAGATGATGAGTAAATTCCCTGTTAAAAACCCCTTGTTAAATAGGGTTGTTAACTATATAATGGTGTGATAAAGGTGATGATAGCCCCTTACTAAAGAAGTTCAAATTATATCATTTCACTTGGTTATTAATGGGGTAAAATTGTGCGCAGCTGGGTTCGAGCCAATTATTAGGCTTGATCCCACTGGAATTAGACTTCGGGCTCAACATGAAAGTTGTAGCCCTTGGAAAGAGCTTTCCGACGATAGGTTACGCGTTATATTAAGTGACAGGTAGCTTCCTACAAGTCCAGTCGAGTGGACTGTCTAGAAAGCGGGAATGAGTTAAGTGCGTGCTGTTTTGCTGTCCAGATTTCTGATGTTGACTTCGGAGCAGATTTTAGATAGGACCCACTTGGATCTGGGTTTAGGACTCAACATGAATGTTGTATCCCTTGATGTTAGCTTTCCAAAATGGGGTGGATCATAATTTCTGGACAACTGTAGCACCCAGAAATCTAGTTTTAGTAAACTGTGTCATAAGGCTTCTGAAAGTGCACGGTTTACCTCACTAGAATTCTCTAGAGGGGGGGGGGGGGGGGTGAATAGAGATTAAAAATTATTTTGTGCAAAGTTTATATATATATGTGTATGATCACAGATTATAGCTTCCCACGCATGAACAAGAATTAAACAAGTAAAGAAAGTAAATGCAAGAAAAGAAATCACAGCACAACACAAGAAAATATAGTGGTTCCCCAAACTTTGGGTAGTCCACTCTTCTACCCCCTTGGTAGGAATTCACTATCTTGTACTGAGTCTTTTGATAAGGAGACTCTTAGAACCACCCTGAGTCTTTTGACAAGGAGACTCTTAGAACCAACTGAGTCTTTTGACAAGGAGACTCTTAGAACCAGTACACTGAATTTTTTGAAGAGAGATTCTAAAAACTCTTTTACAATGTTATAAGTAAGAAAGAAAGAAAGAAAGAAATAAGAACAAGAATGAATCTTCTTCCTAGCAAGAAGATTGGAAGCACAAGAAGTAGTGAATGAAAATCTCTCTTCTATAGTGAGAAGGAGATTGTAAAAACTTTTCTCTCTTTTGAGAGAACTTTCAGAGTTTGCAGTAGAATGACTTCTGAAGAAGAAGGAGAAGATGAAAGCTTTTTCTCAGCAGCACACTATCTCTTTTCTCAGTTTTTCTCTCTACTCTCTTGGGAGCTTTTCCTCTATTTCAACTGTATGTGGTGGATCACTCAACTGTCATTTTCTGCCGACCTCCTCTTTATTTATAGCTCTGTGTAAAAATAATGCTATAGGAGGATAATTAATTAGCAGTCAGAGAATTGGAAGAATAGAAATATTTCCATAATTAGCATACCAATAGAAGGAAAGAATTCATTCCAAATTCGAATAATATCCATAATGAGTTTTATCAGATTAGCCAAGAATCAAATAGAAGGAAAGAATGATTCAGAACGGCTATAAAAATATTTATTCCATATAAATTAGATCTATTGAAAGAAGGAAAGAGATCTGGCGCATATTTGAATTCTGTCATAGTAATCGACGTGCGTCGATTACTATTCGACGTAAGCGTCGAATTCATCCTGGCTGGACGTCGAGAGAAGAATAAGGAAGGTGCGTCGACTAAGGTACGTCGACTTCTATATATGTGTCGACTAGAAATCAGAGTAGCGTCGACAATACATACGTCGAAATCTTCCTAAAGTTACTTCGACTTAATCTAAAGGGAACGTCGACTACAGCTCGATATTGCGTCGAATACTATTCGACGCATATTTACTTAACCTTGTTTTTCTTTCTTAGAATTCATATTCAACTTAATTTAAGGGGTTAAGAGAAATCATTTTCCCAACAATCTCCCCCTATTTGTCTTAACCCTATTTAGAGGGAAATTGTACTAGCATAAAATCAATCCAGCACAACATTTGTATAAAAAAGAAATATATCAAATAATCAAAAAGTGAAATTTAGAAGAAGAGATCAAATGTTCCAGAATCATATAAATATATGTCATGTTCATTCCAATTAGTACTCAAAAATATATCAGCATTGTTTTCAAATATTACTCAGGAGGGGTAGGAGGGGTCTTTCTCTTTCTCTTGAATACTACTGTTTTAGGAGAGGAGAGTTTCTCTTTCTCATTTGTAGGAAGTTCTCCTAGCTCCCCCTGGGTCTCAGCCATTTTCTCCCCCTGAGTCTCAGCTTCATTTATAAACACAGCTTCCAGCTCCCCAAGAAGTTCAGTTTCTTTATCTTTCTCACCATCTTCCTTTGCAGCCTCATTTTCTGCTCTGCTTCCCTCCCCTTGTAGTAGTGCCATTTGATTTGCAGCATACCTTGCTATGTTGAGTACCTCTATTGTTTGTTCATCATTATGTAGCTCAGGTACTGTCTCATTCCCAAGGATTTTGTCAGATTTTGGAGGAGGGGACTTGTGAGAAAGAGATTTAGGATTGGAGGGTTGCTCTTCATCTAGATTCTCCCCCTTCTTGACCTTCTTGGCCAAGGAGGTTAAGAAAGACCTAGTCACTCTAGAGGAAGAGAGAGAAGATTTCAGATCTTGCACAGAGGCACTGACCCCATCTATTTGGGTATGCATGTGAAGGATGGAGGAATGAATCTTGGAGCAATGCTCATCTAGCATTGCTTGGAATCTTTGAGCTGTGGATTGTATGCACTAGGTGATGAGAGCCTCAGTGGATTCAGATGGTTCATGGTGTGAGAGTTGATGAGGAGGTGATGGTGGAGGAAGAGGTGATAGAGGAGGAGGAGGAGATAATGGATGTGGAGAGAGGATTCTATCATCTTGAGGAGGTATATTTGATGGAGGAGGTGGAGGAATAGATGAGACTTGTGCATGTGATTGAGGTGGTATTTGTGATTGTGTGAATGATGAAGGTACAGATGAGAGATTTGTTGAAGGAGGAGGAGGAGGAGGATGAGCAGGAGAGTTAGAGGGAGAGGGAGATCTTTCAGGGATGGAACCAGGCTTAGGGATTTGCCTGGTCCATTTAGAAAAGAGAGCAATTGACATCCTCTTCCCTGGAGGAATGGGGATTCCTTTTGACCTACATAGGTCAGGAAAGGAATGGAAGAGGACTTGATTCATGATTCTCATGTAGGCATTCTCTTTGTGAGAGTATTTAGAGCCTATCATCTTGAGTAGCCATGTGGCCCAGTCTACCTTCTTCTTCAACACAAGGGCCCCCATGATGTTCAGTTGTTGTTTTGGTGCTGCATCATGTGTTGAGATCTTGCACAGTAGAACTTTCCCTACTATATCAGCCAGCAGCCTATATTCATCAGAAAAGTCTACCTTTTTCAGATGGATTGGTCTATCTTTTGAGAATTTCATGGTGGTGAGCAAATGCTTGATTTCATCAGGTGTGAGTTCAATGGATTCATCACCTATTAGGGGAATAATCAAGACTTGTTTAGTCATTCTTTTAGAGGCTCATTGTCTTTCCTTATTTCTTTTAAACTAAGTTGATAGTAGGATATACCTGATGGAAGATCAAAGGTGGCCCTAATATGTTCTGCTGAGATTGAGACTGGTGTCTCATATATTGTTCCCTGGATTTCTCCTTATTCAGATATCTGAACATGAGTTATTAGCTCTGTGAGCTCTGATTCCAGGAGCTTGCACCTAGTGGAGATGAGTTTGTCCAGTCCTGCTTCAGTAAAGAGAGCAATGATGCTCTTGTAGTTTTATGCGGCAGCTTGGAAGGACTCAAGGTCAATGTCGAAGCCTGAGTTGGTCTTGGGAGCCATTTTAGGTTAGTGAAGGAGAGAGGAAGAGATTAGTTGGTCTGAGGAGCACGAAGAATGAAAGAGGCAGTGTCGTGAAGGTTTCTAACTGAAGAGTCTTTTTAAGTCAGGTGAAGCGTCGAAATTGGACTCAATTCGAGGTTTATTCGGTACTTCAGTGGATGTGACCGAAAATAATTTAGCATTGCCGCTCGTTTTTATGAGGTCGACGTTACGTCGAGTGGAATTCGACGTGAGCGTTGATTTAGTCTGCTTTGGGATGCAAGGGTTTCTTATCGACGTATGCGTCGATAGCATTCGACGCATGCGTCGATTGTGCTTATTGATCTGAGTTATCGACGTTGCGTCGATTAGAAGTTGACGTGACTTTTAATTTTCCTGAAAAGTTCTGGGTGTTTATTTCTTTTTATCTCTTCTTAATCCTAAAGGTTTCTAAGGTAGCCTAGGACTGGGTTTTAAGACCAATTTGATTGATTATACCAACACTTTTTGGCAAGGTGGCCATTTTTGTTGCATATGTAACACTTGAGTATCCTACTTTTGTGAGAGTTTGAGTTTAAAAGTGAATAGAAGTGTTGACTAGGATACCGGTGTTGATTAGGATAGAAGGTTTCATTAGGATGGAAAGTTTGGTTACTAAGTTTTGGGTAAAAATTTTGGTTAGAATGTTGATTAGGATAGAAATTATAATTAGGATGATGGGTCCTGAATAAAGGTTACGATGAAAGACTTTTGGAGGAAAGATGTTTAAATTGTTCTGAATTTTTGTGCGTCGATATCCATTCGACGCATGTTGATAGTCACGTTGATTTGTATTCGACGCTTTCTCCAGATGGTGTCGATCTGATTTCGACGCATAGAAAAAGTTGCGTCGATTGGAAGTCGACGTGCTTTTGTTCATCCATCTAGAAGAGGTCGAAGCATCTGAGAGATTGCGTTGAGTAGAAGTCGACGCACTATCGTGCATGCGTCGATATGAAGTCGACGCAACTGTATCTTCATAAATTTTCTTTTTGCCTTTCTCTGTTTTTACTCCTTTATGTCTTGTTTTTCTTGGTTTGATTGTTTCTTCAGATGAAGTTTGTGAGTCATCAGCTGAATAATAAGATGTTTCATCAAATTCCTTTATTTCTTTGAAGGAGTTTTCTTCCTTATCTTTTGGGTCTTTTTCTTGGTTTGTCATTTTGACAGGTTTAGTGAATTTTACAGGGCTCATCCAAGCAGGTTTGTTGGATGGAATTAGGCTGATTGAGGGATCATCCCCTAACCCAAGATGGTTGTGTCTTATTGTTTGTTTTTCAGTGATTTCCTTAAGAGTTTGGCTTCTCATTTTTATTGATTCTTCAAAGGCTTTTGCCTGGGTTACTTTATCCTTAAGGAACTGATTTTCTATTCTAGCCCTTTCTATTTCCTTTTCTATTCTGCTAGCTATTGATTCATAATCTTTAGAGGATTTAATTTCTGTGTTTCTCTGGTTTTTAGCTACATTGATTTGTTCTTTTAGATCTTTAATTTCTTGTTTTGTTTTTAGTTGATCTAGGTACATTCCCATAAAATCATTTCTAAAATTATCACTTTGAAAATCTATTTCATCAAACATGCTTACCTCATCCTCATCCTCAGGTTCCTCAATGAGAATGAGGTTCTTTTCTTTTTCATCATCAGAAGATATGCTTTCTTCTGATCCTGTTTCACTCCATGATTTATCATCATTCTTTGAGTCTTCAAAGGCCATCAAACATAGGTCTTCTTGCCTAGATTCTTCATTGTCACTCTTAGAGGATGAACTATCCTCAGAGTTTGTTTCACTCCAGACTTCTGCAATGAAGCCTCTTTCTTTCTTCTTCCCCTTTTTCTTCAGATCTTTCTTTTTCAGATCCTTTTCTGTTTCAGCATTCTCTGGACATTCTGGGGCAATGTGTCCAGGTTTCCTGCAAGAATAGCAAATAATTTCTTTAGTGGGGGTTTTGTCATACCTTGGTTTTGACTCCCTCCTTTTTGATCCGTCTGTCTTGACCCATTTCTTAAATCTTCTGGCCAAGAAACTGAATAATTCTTCTTCAGTGACAGGGGTTCCTTCTTATGTTGCCTTTAGAGCAATGTTCCTGCTTTTTGAGGAAGTTTGAGTGTTTTCTCTTCTTTCCTTCTCCTCTCTAGTTTTCAGCAACTGCTCATAGGATCTGAGTTTTCCTAAGAGAGCATCTGTTGAGATCTCTTTTTGTCCTCTTGTGTCTCTTATTGCCCAAATTCTTGAGTCCCATGAACTAGGGAGACTCATTAGAAATTTGTCATTAATCTCAGTGAGAGAGATTTCTCTATCCAAGTCTCTTAGTTGATTGATGATCAGACTGAATCTGTCATACATTTCAGAGATGCTTTCTTCAGCCTTCTTTTGGAAGTTCTCATATTGAGAGATCAATAGAGCCTTTTTATCTTTCTTTTCATCAGCACTTCCTTCCACCATCTTTGTGAGAGCATCCCAAATTTCTTTGGATGATTCACAGTCAACAACCTTTTGAAAAATGTCATCTGAGAGAGTTGAGACAAGTATGTTCATGGCCTTTAAATCATATGTTCTTCCCTTCTTTTCATCTTCTGTCCACTCAGATCTTGGAACAAGTGTTTGTGTGACATTGCCATTTGTATCCTTTCTATAAGGCTTTGGGGGACCTGTCATAGTAATATCAAACAAGTCAGCATCAATGGAATTCATATAAATTCTAATTCTTGTTTTCCAAATTGCAAACTTTTCAAGATTGCACATTGGAGGTCTGGTGGAAGCATAATCTTTGATTTGTGCCATATGATAAAATAGTTTTGAAATATATATATATATATATATATATGAGAGGTAAGATCTTTTTGATCAAGGAGTTATCCTTTTTAGATCAACCTCGCTTTGATACCAATTGAAAGTGCACGGTTTACCTCACTAGAATTCTCTAGAGGGGGGGGGGGGGGGTGAATAGAGATTAAAAATTATTTTGTGCAAAGTTTATATATATATGTGTATGATCACAGATTATAGCTTCCCACACATGAACAAGAATTAAACAAGTAAAGAAAGTAAATGCAAGAAAAGAAATCACAGCACAACACAAGAAAATATAGTGGTTCCCCAAACTTTGGGTAGTCCACTCTTCTACCCCCTTGGTAGGAATTCACTATCTTGTACTGAGTCTTTTGATAAGGAGACTCTTAGAACCACCCTGAGTCTTTTGACAAGGAGACTCTTAGAACCAACTGAGTCTTTTGACAAGGAGACTCTTAGAACCAGTACACTGAATTTTTTGAAGAGAGATTCTAAAAACTCTTTTACAATGTTATAAGTAAGAAAGAAAGAAAGAAAGAAATAAGAACAAGAATGAATCTTCTTCCTAGCAAGAAGATTGGAAGCACAAGAAGTAGTGAATGAAAATCTCTCTTCTATAGTGAGAAGGAGATTGTAAAAACTTTTCTCTCTTTTGAGAGAACTTTCAGAGTTTGCAGTAGAATGGCTTCTGAAGAAGAAGGAGAAGATGAAAGCTTTTTCTCTGCAGCACACTATCTCTTTTCTCAGTTTTTCTCTCTACTCTCTTGGGAGCTTTTCCTCTATTTCAACTGTATGTGGTGGATCACTCAATTGTCATTTTCTGCCGACCTCCTCTTTATTTATAACTCTGTGTAAAAATAATGCTATAGGAGGATAATTAATTAGCAGTCAGAGAATTGGAAGAATAGAAATATTTCCATAATTAGCATACCAATAGAAGGAAAGAATTCATTCCAAATTCGAATAATATCCATAACGAGTTTTATCAGATTAGCCAAGAATCAAATAGAAGGAAAGAATGATTCAGAACGGCTATAAAAATATTTATTCCATATAAATCAGATCTATTGAAAGAAGGAAAGAGATCTGGCGCATATTTGAATTCTGTCATAGTAATCGACGTGCGTCGATTACTATTCGACGTCAGCGTCGAATTCATCCTGGCTGGACGTCGAGAGAAGAATAAGGAAGGTGCGTCGACTAAGGTACGTCGACTTCTATATATGCGTCGACTAGAAATCAGAGTAGCGTCGACAATACATACGTCGAAATCTTCCTAAAGTTACTTCGACTTAATCTGAAGGGAACGTCGACTACAGCTCGACGTTGCGTCGAATACTATTCGACGCATATTTACTTAACCTTGTTTTTCTTTCTTAGAATTCATATTCAACTTAATTTAAGGGGTTAAGAGAAATCATTTTCCCAACAGCTTCCGATCTCAGTATTTTGTGGATTTCTCTTAAGATATTGGTTGGCTGATCCTAAAAATTGGTGGAGACATGGGTGATAACAATGTGTAGATCTCTGTTGAATTTCATAATTTTTGGGTAAGTAGTATTAAAGCTATTGCTGTTTCGTTTTATAATTTGAAGGAGATATAAATGCTGAATGTGAAGCCCGATTAGGCCGAAATTTTGTACGAGTCATGCACATGCTAGTATTGACCTGTGATAATGATTTAAGATTTATATCTGTTGAGATGACTCCTTAAATAAACCTTCAATTGTTAGTTTTAGGCGGGACCATAAACATGACATGTGTGGTTGATGGTGAGGATAAATAGCATTGATTATGGGCGAGGTTTAAACGTTTAGCAATATGTATAATGATCATATAATGGTGGAGCACCGTAAATACGTACTGTATAATATGATGAGGTCAAAATTTGGTGGTAATGATTCCGGCATTGTTGATGACTTATGGTGGAAGTTTCAGTGGATTTGGTTTCGAAATGAACCCATAATTAAATATGTCGTTATAATTTATTAAGCTAAATCGAAATGTTAAGGTGCTTACGTAGACAAGGAATTTGGGAACGTACACAAAACCGTACACATATCATTCAGAAATCTATCGAAGAGTTTAGAATTGTGATAACCGCTTAGTAGAGATTATGATTGATAATCCTTAAAGAGGACGGGAGTGAGATTATTGGTATAGACTAGGCGTGAACGAATGATGCTTATGAAGTTAATGGTGATTAAGGCAAGTTGTGAATCGAGCTCAAGGATTGGGATGGTTAATGTGTATGGGCAGATTTGTATAGTGAACTCGAACTTAGAATTACGCGCACAAGTAGTCCTATAGGATCAAAGATAGTAATTCCCTTATATACCCATGCCACTGCAAGAGAGTCGTGACAACTCCGTATATGAGGCAGTGATGGTTGGTGAGGCTTCTAGGGTATGGTTATATCCTGAGAGGTGAAGGACCCGGTTGTTGGGGGCCTTGGATGCTATTTAGCATCGGTTGAACTGTTATGATGTGAAAGGTAAGAAGGCTCCATCCGTGAGTCCTTGGGTGCTTGATCGCACAGGTGGTGCATGGGAATTTCATGAATGTGCATGGTTTACACATGGTGGTGTGATCATCTTGGTTGGAGGATTACTTGTGGCGGGTCTACGGGCTTGCTGGTCGTGACACCGATAGAAGCCGACTGTTAGACTCTAGACCGGTTGGGTTGGACTCTTGGTGCTCACCTACCCAAGTCCCCTTATGTTGTGGTGAAATGCTAAGGACCCGGTTGGTAGGTCCTTGGATGTTAATTAGCATCGACACCGATTGTGTGAGGAGAAATGGAATAAGGCTCCTTACGCGAGTCCTTAGGTACTTGATAGCACGGGTGGTGCATGGGAATTTCATGAATGTGCATGGTTTACACATGGTGGTGTGATGATCCTGGTTGGAGGATTACTTGTGGCGGGTCTACGGGCTTGCTGGTCGTGACATCGATAGAAGCCAGTAGTTAGACTCTTGACCGGTTGGGTTGGACTCTTGGTGCTCACCTACCCAAGTCCCCTTCCGTGTCCTTGAAGGCTCAGCATGATGCGAGCAGTACGCAGGGTCTCCGCTGTGTGTTCTTAGAGTCGAGGCGTACAGAGGCCTAGGACTGGTAGTGTTCATACCCTCCTAGTAGTGGAGGAGCTCGTTCCACTGTCTCCGTATGGCCACGACGGGAGATGCCTGAGTGGTTAGCTACCTCTCAAAAAGCGAGAACTGTAGTTCTATGTCGACATAGCAACTATGCATGGGTGAGTCATCATATCATAATCATTGCATTGCATTCATCATTCATAATCATAGCATTGCACCGCATCGGGTCCATCATATAAATTAGTATGGGCTCTTTTATATGATGGGTTCCAGCATGGAAACCTTAACTTATATGTTTGTATGGGCATTCCTATAAGTTAAGGTACGATATGAACTGCTTACTTCTTCTGTGTTGTTTCACTACTTGCTTATACTTTGTCATTTTACCTGTTAGATGTACTTCTTATACATTTGATACACTGATGTGATTACATCTTTCCTTGTCACCTATTTTTGCTACTACTGACTATATTGCAGCTTTTCTTCATTCCCTTCCGCTCGGTGCCTTGGAGTCGCCCGGGGAGAGGATGTGAAGCCACTTAGTCTTTATGATTAACAGTTGTTACACCATTACTTTTAGGAGCAGCAGCGTACTACACAGGAGGACAGCTAGGCCAGGGTGACAGTGTTGGTGATTACGATACCTTGTCTACCATCAGCGGTAGATTTGAGCGAGTGGTTAGAATGTAGCCTTAGGGCAAGTTTATACTCTGATGTTATACAGGAGCTTGTGTAGCTTTCTCTCTTTTTTTGTACTGTTTGGACATTGTTGCTTAATTGTGAATATATGGCTTCTTGCTTTTGAATTATTGATGGGTTGGCGCTGTTCAGTCGGTTTGGCCGTCAGGATAGACGTCTTGTGGGGGAGGCTAGCTCGTGTGATGGCGCTTCCGCAAGGCGACTATCCTGGGCATAGGACTCCCCTCGGCCGTGTCTTGTGTTCCGGAAGGGGGGTCTTACAGTCTCACCCTCAGTCCGCCAGCAGCAAGGGCGGACTCCTTCTCAGTTCACACAGGTGATGATGTCATTCGATTCCAGAAGATTCCTCCCCATGCCTATAAATAGGCCCCCATACCTCTTCAGAAAGGGGGGGGGGGGGGGGGGACAAGGAGACAGACCAGAACCTGCGGTCACAAAGTGCAGCCGCGCGACCTACGCACCGCACGACCTATGCACTGTGCGACCTGCACACTGCATGACCTGGGCAGCAGACCGCACAGACTAGGCAGCAGACTGGGCAGCAGATCGCACCGCTTGATCGACCCGTGCAGACCAGCTTGGCAACCTCAGCGGGCTGGCTTCGGCAGCCTCCTTTTCCTATTCGTCATTCTCTTTGTAGTTTTCAACCATTTTGTATCTGAAACCTCAAGCTGTAATACAGAATTATTAATAAAGGGAAAGCCCACCGCATGAGTGGCATTTGCCGCGGCCGGCAAAGTCTAGCCTCACCGCAACCTTGCGACCCTCTCTTCTCTTTTCCTTTTCATCTCTTCATTCGCGACTTAAACCAGCTGCTCAACAATTACCTCCTCTCACTTCTCAAAGTTTGAGCGAGTGTGGACCTGATACATTTTTGGCATCAACAGAAAAACACGACCTTCAGATCTTGAGCGGTTGATGAACAACATTTGCAATGAAGATGTGGGATTTTGCCGAGAATGACACCCAATCTTAAAACAACCATAACTTTTGATTCGCTTGTCCGCTTTCATCCTACAATAGCTTTTCGGAACCGGATCAGAGCCGTCCATCCATTGGCGAACAGGTTTACTAGTTCGAGTTGGTTTAGCGCGCTTAGATTGCTCAAATTTGACTCCATTTAGAAGTTATTTTAGTTTTTCTCTTT
Organism: Dactylorhiza incarnata; assembly: GCA_033032865.1. Taxonomy (NCBI): domain Eukaryota; kingdom Viridiplantae; phylum Streptophyta; class Magnoliopsida; order Asparagales; family Orchidaceae; genus Dactylorhiza; species Dactylorhiza incarnata. The sequence goes on along the minus strand of JAWHQI010000090.1, from coordinate 8,285,349 downwards.
TGGCAATTCCTGTTTTCACGGATCATCTGTCTCAAGGCTTCGGGCCTCCCTTCAATCAAATAGAAATGGTTGTACAAAACAGCGACATCAACCTCCTATTAGCAGAGAACATTCTGTTGGACATGTGTGTCACATCCCTTTGTTTGAGAATAACAAATCCCAAATTGTATTTGATCTTGCTTGTCGTGTGTTTATAGTATGCAGGAACTATATGTGCAATACTCCACAGGTAGAAAGCAGATGAATTCAAACATCTGGAAGAATGCACTACCGCCAGCGTTAGAGCTACCGCCAGGCGTTAGCTCAGGTTTCGTTCGACGAATTTGCCTGCGTTCGACGAAAACTCCGTTCGACGAGAATTTTGTTCGACGAACTTGAAGCTCCGTTCGATGAAAATTTCGTTCGACGAAAACTCCGTTCGACGAAAATTCCGTTCGACGAACTTGAAGCTCCATTCGACGAAATTGTTCCGTTCGACGAAAGTTTGTTCTGCCACGACGCCGACGGTTTCGCAACCACTCCACACGAACGCTACCGCTAGCGCTACTACTCTGCCGAAAGTTCATCTCCCACTCAAAGCCAAAGAGGATTTCTGGAGAAGGAAGCCACCACGGTGCATCTGAAGAACGATCGCTTCAACCTCACTTATGCTACAACGATCCTTCATCCTCATCTTCAGAGATCTCATATAGGGAGTTTCATTATTGTTATATTTATTTTCATTCCATATATTTTTGTAACCGTTTAGAGAATTCGCCTTGTGTTGGCGACTAGGTCTGGGTAGGACTTAGGGAGGAATTCGCCTTATGTTGGCGACTAGTTCTAGGTGATTAGATCTAGGGGGGCTCGAGGCCATATCCGGGGAAGGATTGGCTAGAGCGGCTTGAGGCCATATCCAGGGAAGGATAGGCTAAAGCCAACCAGTTTGTGGGGATACAAGTCGGTATAGAAAAGGAAAACTTGTTTTTTACTTTGTACGCCTCCGATTTCTAGCGATATAGAAATCAAATTTATGTAAACACTTTTTTATATAATATAATCATGTCTCATTTTGTGTTTACTTGATTTCTATCATTTGGCATAATTTATAGAATTGCAAATTACAATTGTTTCCTCCTTTAATTTAAATTGTCTAAAATTATAAAGAAGAATTTTATTCCCTTATTCACCCCCCCCTCTAAGGGCGCCGTAAGATCCAACAAGTGGTATCAGAGGAAGGTTATTCCAAACGGTTTAAAAAACCAGGAATAATGGCGTCTTATGATCTCGCTTTTTCCGAGGGTCAGGGAATTAGTAGACCTCCACTCTTTACCGGGTCAGATTATAATTACTGGAAAAATAGGATGAGATGTTTTCTTATGACCCTAGATATTGAGGTATGGAATATGGTAGAAGAGGAATACTCTCCTCCTACATTTGTAGTTGGAGAGATAACTTTAGATAAACCAAAAGATAAATGAGATGATAGGGATAAGCTAAAATGCAAAAATAATGCCAAGGCTATGAATGCTTTATTTTGTGCGTTAGATAGAAATGAATTTAATAGAATTTCTGCATGTACTACTGCATATGAAATTTGGAATCATTTGGAAGTTACTCATGAAGGTACATCGCAGGTTAAAGATTCAAAGCTTTTCCAACTTGAGTCGGAATATGAAAAATTCCGGATGGATGAAAGTGAAGATGTTGATGGCATGTACACGCGCTTCACCAAGATCGTCAATGCCTCCAAAGCTCTTGGAAAGACCTTCTCCAATGGCGACTTGGTCCGAAAGATCCTTCGTTCCCTTCCACCAAAATTCAACCCAAAGGTGACGGCCATTTCAGAATCGCACAATCTAAGGACGCTCCAAGTTGAGAGCCTCATTGGGAATCTCAAAACCCATGAGGCAGAACTCGAAATCCAACATGATGAATACAACAAGGAGCCAAAGAAGAAGACGTTGACATTAAAATCAAAGAAGGAGTGCCAAGAGGATGAGGATGAAGATAAAGAAAGACTTTTGGTGAAGAACTTCCGAAAGTTCATGCGAAATCCGGAAAGGAGAAACACTTTCCGGAAATTTATCCAAAAGGATGCAAGATGGAAAAGGTCATCCTCAAAGAAAGAAAAGGAGAGCGACGATGAAGAAGAAAGACCTCCACCGGAGTGCTTTCATTGTAGGAAGACCGGACACATTCGGAGCCAGTGCCCAAAGTTCTTGAAGGAGAAGAAGGAAAAGCGGCACAAAGGGAAGGAGAAGAAGAAGGTGCTAAAAGCTAGAACATGGGATGACTCCTCCTCCTCCTCCGAAGAATCAAGCGGGTCTTCATCAAGTGAAGATGAGGAAGCTAACATGTGCCTCATGGGACATGGAAACGACGACGATGACACTGGTGTTCTTAGCGACACTGAGGTAACTCCTCCCACTTATGATGAACTCTATATTGAATTCCTTGAAACTTGCAAAGCTTTTGATAAAAATATGAAAGATAGTATTTTATTGAATCGTGAAAATGAATCTCTTATTAAAGAAAATCAAAAGCTTTCCAAAAAGGTAATTGTTTTAGAAAAGAGAAAGGTTTCTTGCCAAGAGTGTGATCACTCCACTAAATTGGCAAAAGATATTGAAGAGTCACTTTCTAAAGCCCTCTCTCATGCCAAAACTCTTACAAAAGAGAAGGGGGAATTAGAAAGGAAATTAGAAGCCTCTCTTTTGCAAATCAAAAATAACAAAAAAGGTTTTGAAAATAAGTGTGTTATGCTTGTGAAAGAAAATTCTTCACTTAAAGCACAAGTTCATGATCTCACCATGGCCATTAAAAAATTTGGAATAGGCCAAAAATCACTGGAAATGATTTTAGGGTACCAGTGCCATGGTTCTGGAAAACTTGGGCTCGGATATCGAGGAGAGGGATACCGCCCGACGCTAGCCACTAACGCTGGCACTAGCACCTCATACCAGAAACCTGAGTTTTCTTTTTTCAAAAGGTTTTTCTTCTATAAATCCAATTTGTTCCAGCAAGAAAATATTCCAGAAAAGGGTCTCAACCCCCTTTATTTCGTGTGCAAACTGTTATAGGTGTCACACATCTAGTTCTTGCAGGAAAATAAAACAAAATACTTTAAAACAAATCTGGGTACCTAAGTCTTCCACTTATTCTATGGGTGGTGCCACTTGGGTATCCAGATCTTTACTCTCATCTTCTTTCTAGATGCGCAGGCAGGCTAAGGACAATGAAGACGTGTGGTACTTGGATTCAGGATGCTCCAAGCACATGACGGGCAATAAAGCTAAGTTCCTTAGCCCAGAAAAGAAGAAGGGAGGGATCGTGACGTTTGGTGACAACGAAAAAGGAAGGATCATGAGAATTGGTACAGTGGGTAACAAATCCTTTACTATATATAATGTTCTTTATGTGAAAGGATTAAAACACAATTTAATTTCTATTAGCCAATTATGTGATAAAGGATTAGATGTGTTATTTGAATCTTCTACTAATCTATGCAAAATATCTAATCCCACTACAAAAGATATTTTACTAACTGCACCAAGAATACATAATGTTTATATAGTTTCTTTACATGATCTTTCTAAATCATCTATTAAATGTTTTATCACTAAAAATGATGAATTCGAACTTTGGCATAGAAGACTAGGGCATGCTAGCTCAAAGCTCATTGTAAAACTTGCCAAAAGTAATTTAATTAGAGGATTGCCTAGGTTAAATGGAACTTTACCTTCACTTTGTTCACCATGTCAAAAAGGTAAATTTTCTAGATCCTCTTTCAAAAGTAAAAATTTCATTTCTACTACAAGACCCTTGCAAATAATTCATATGGATCTTTTTGGTCCCGTTAGCACTCCAAGTCTTGGCGGTAGATTATATACATATGTCTTAATAGATGATTTTTCAAGATATTGTTGGACATTATTTCTCTCTTCCAAATTCGATGCGTTTTGTGAATTTGCAAAATTATGTACTCTTATTCAAAATGAAAGTGATTTAAAAATTAAATGCATTCGCTCGGATCATGGGGGAGAATTTGAAAATGAAAAATTTACATCCTTTTGTGATATGTTAGGCATTAAACATGAGTTCTCTACACCACACACACCACAACAAAATGGTGTTGTAGAAAGAAAGAATAAGACACTTCAAGAACTAGCACGCACTATGTTATGTGAATATAAATTACCTAAGTCCTTTTGGGCCGAAGCCGTAAATAAATCATGCTATGTTATGAATTGAATCATGCTTCGCCTATCTCTTAATCTCACACCATATGACTCTATTTTCAAAAGAAGCCTAATGTATCTTATTTCAAAGTTTTTGGTTGTAAATGTTTTATTTTGAATACAAAAGATAGCTTGGGAAAGTTTGATGAAAAATGTGATGAAGGAACTTTTCTTGGGTACTCTTCAACTAGTAAAGCTTATAGAATTTTTAATAAAAGAACTAGTAGAGTTGAAGAGTCAATAAATGTAAAATTTGATGAGTTTATTCCTTGTGTAGAAAAACATTCCGCAGGCAACGAGGATGATCTATTACCACCTTTGGAGCATGGTGACAAAGAACCTTCCAAAGAAGAAGAAGAAGAGGCCAAGGAAGATGAATATGTACCTCCAAGCACCTTAAAATTCATAAAGGATCATCCATAGGAATTGATAATTGGTGAACCATCCATTGGGGTAAGAACTCGCTCTTCTCTTCATGAATCTTTTTCAAATATTTGTTTTGTTTCCAAAATAGAACCAAAAACCGTTTCTACTGCTTTAAATGATGAATTTTAGTTTTTGGCTAAGAATGAAGAGTTAGAACAATTTGAGCGACATAATGTTTGGAAATTAGTTGAAAGACCATCTAATCACCCGGTTGTAGGTGTAAAATGGATTTTTAAAAATAAATTAGTTGGTGAGTCAAGAATCTCTAGAAATAAAGCGCGATTAGTAGCTTAAGGATATTATCAAATCGAGGGGATAGATTTTGATGAATCTTTTGCACCCGTCGCTAGATTAGAGTCTATAAGAATTTTTTTAGCATTTGCAAGCTTTAAAAGAATAAAACTATTTCAAATGAATGTGAAAAGTGCTTTTCTAAACGGGTTTGTAAAAGAAGAAGTTTATGTTGAACAACCCCCTAGTTTTATTAGTGAAAATTTTCCAAATCATGTTTATAAACTAGAGAAAGCGCTTTATGGTTTAAAACAAGCGCCCCGTGCATGGTATGAAAGACTTACATCATTTTTATTAAAGCACGGTTATATTATGGGAAGTGCGGATAATACTCTCTTCATTAAGCACAACAATGATGATATAATTATTTTACAAATATATGTTAATGATATTATTTTTGGATCTACTAATGAAGAGATGTGTAAAGAAGTTATTTTAGTGATGAAAAATGAATTTGAAATGAGTCTTGTAGGAGAACTTTTTTATTTCCTTGGTTTTCAAATATCACAAAGAATTGATGGTATCTTTGTATGTCAAACTAAATATGTCCATGATATGCTAAAACGTTTTGGATTTGAAAACCTTAAACATGTTTCTACACTAATGAGTGCATCACTAAAATTGGGTAAAGATGAATCAGGAATTTCTATAGATCAAACTTTATATAGAGGTATGATAGGATCTCTACTTTATCTAAGTGCAACTAGACCCGATATTATGTTTGCCGTATGCTTATGTGCTCGATTTTAAGCCAATCCAAAAGAAATTCATTTAAAAGCGGTAAAATGAATTTTTAGATATCTCATTGGGTCATCTAGATTAGGATTATGGTACCCGCACAATGATTCATTTACACTTCACGGCTACTCCGATTCAGACTATGCTGATTGTTCACTTGATAGAAAAAGCACTAGTGGTACTTGTCATTTTCTAGGACCTTCATTAGTTGCATGGTCAAGTAGGAAACAAAACTCGGTTGCACTCTCCACAACGGAGGCCGAATACATTGCATTAGGAAGTTGTTGTGCACAAGCACTATAGATGAGCCAAACTTTAGAGGACTTTGGTTTTCATCTAAAACTTATTGAACTAAAATGTGACAACAAAAGTGTCATTGATCTCACAAATAATCCGGTACACCATTCTAGATCCAAACATATAGATGTACGTCATCATTTCATAAGGGATCACATTAAGAAGGAAAATGTTAGAATAAGTTTCATTGGCACGGACTCTCAACTTGCCGATATATTCACTAAACCTCTTCCCGATGTAAGGTTTCAAATGTAAAGTTTGGAATTAGGAGTCTTAGACATCTTAGGATGAATAACATGTAAAACGATAATAGTTTATGCAATTTGAGCAATCAAGACATCTCTGAAAATTACAAAACTTCTGCATAAGACTACTCTTAAGACCCCTAATCAATATCAAAAATCAGATTTTTAAAATTCTTAAAAAATTATGTACTGTTTCCAGCGCTAGCGTTAGCGCCGACGCTAGCGTGGGTGTTTGATTTTTTTGATTTTTAAAATTTTTGAAAATCTATAAAAATATGTTAGTTCATATGTACTACTTATTTGTTGTGTTTCTGACTTTTGTTATTTTTGTTTTATTCATATTATGGAAAAAACAACTATAAAAGTTCAAAATTCAAAAATACAAAAAATATGTTTTTAAGATTTTCTGTTTTTTTATATTATGGAAAATCAATTATAAAATTTCAAAATTCAAAAATACAAAAATATGTTTTTATGGTTTTCTGTTTTTATTTATATTATGAAAAATCAAAAATTCAAAATTCAAAAATACAAAAATATGTTTGTGTGATTTTTTTGTGTTTATTTCATTAAAAATTTTCAAAACAACAAAAAACTGTATGATCTTTATTGCTAATATCAAGCATGAATGATTTCTATTATTTAGAATTATTTACAATGTTAAAATTTATTCTTTGAAATTACTATGAACATTGTTTTGTTTATCATGCTTTGATATATCTATTTAAAGTGCATCAATTGTATTGAAAAATATGTGTAGAACCAAGCTTAACATGCCTCTAAGTATGAGTAAATGTATTATGATTGATAATGATACCTTTCACTCACTTATTTTGGTAATCAACATGTGTGTTTAAATCTAAAAATGCTTTCTTGTGTATTGTATTTGTACAATGAATTAAAACTTGCATAAGTTTATTGCCTACACTACATTTGAATTGCACTTATGAAATTTAGAAAAGTGGTTAAGTTTAAAAAATTGGGTTTGCAAAACAAGTGTATTCGGAGAATGTTGTCTCACAAATATGAACAACAAAAACTATATATGTAGACAAATATAACTCCACCAATCACTACTTGAACCTCTTGATAAGTCTTCATAAGCATTGTGAGGTTGAGCACCTTGGAAAGAATAGTAAAGTGTCTTGTGCAAACCTTGGTTATTACACCACTTTGTTAAAAATTATGTGCATTAAAAGTGTGTGAAAGTAATTTTTGTGTTTTATTGTGCACTTTACTTTACATATGTATTGTATTTTGTTGATTTAAATCAATTGTTAATATTGACCAAAATACACTTATGTGCACATCATTATCTTTCATAACACTTCTTCTCATGAGTATTGAATTTTAATGCTTTATCTATACTACTCTTTATATAAGAAATGCACTAGATAACCTAGCATGATCTCTACAATGTTTTGGTATCTCTTGAACTTAAAATTAAGTAACATTGTAGTATAATCTCTCTTTGATATGTTCATTTCATGCTTGGTATCTTTATGAAAAACTTTGAGATTTCAAAAAGGTTAAAACATCTTTCAATTTTGAACTAAAACTCATATTTTTACTTATGCTTTTCATGCTTACAAAAAGATGTTTCTTAATCTTCCGCTTGCTTACAACTCTTATCTTTTTATTTGAAATCTCTTATATATACTATGCTTAAATTCTTTATCATTTCATATATTACAAAGCTCGATCATGATTTATAACTAGCCTAAAGAATGCCTCCTTACTACCCTCACCCTACCTTCTTTTGATAATACCAAAAGGGGGAGATTAATTGAAGAAATCTATATAGGAGAAATATAGAAGATTAATTCATGTAATCTATCATTTAGGGGGAGTAAAACATAAATTGCATTTATATAGGGGGAGCATTAAGATAGGGGGAGTATGCATATCATCATGATTATCATATACTATAGTTGCACTAGCATCTTGCTTATCATATACTATAAACACTATTGTTGATTTCTTGCTAAGAGGATTTGTTATTATTAAAAGGGGGAGATTGTTGGACATGTGCGTCACATCCTTTTGTTTGAGAATAACAAATCCCAAATTGTATTTGATCTTGCTTGTCATGTGTTTATAGTGTGCAGGAACTATAGGTGCAATACTCCACAGGTAGAAAGCAGCTGAATTCAAACATCTGGAAGAATGCACTACCGCCAGCGTTAGAGCTACCGCCAGGCGCTAGCTCAGGTTCCGTTCGACGAATTTGCCTGCGTTCGACGAAAACTCCGTTCGACGAAAATTTTGTTCGACGAACTTGAAGACCCGTTCTACGAAAATTTTGTTCGACGAACACTCCGTTCGACGAAAATTCCGTTCGACGAACTTGAAGCTCCGTTCGACAAAATTGTTCCGTTCGACGAAAGTTTGTTCTGCCACGCCGCCGACGATTTCGCAACCACTCCACACGAACGCTACTGCCAGCGCTAGCGCTACCGCCTGGCGCTATCTCAAGTTCGTGCACAGCGCCACGCCGCCGATGGGTTTGCAACCGCTCCACATGAATGCTACCGCAGGCGCTAGGAGCTACCACATGCGCTATCTTGAATATCTATAAATTGATGGGATCTCTCTCGTTTTGAGTTAGTGCTTCCAGAGAGATTACTTGTGCCAAATTTCCAGAGATGCTATTCTGCCGAAAGTTCATCTCCCACTCAAAGCCAAAGAGGATTTCTGGAGAAGGAAGCCACCACGGTGCATCCGAAGAATGATCGCTTCAACCTCGCTTATGCTACAACGATCCTTCATCCTCATCTTCAGAGATCTCATATAGGGAGTTTCATTATTGTTATATTTATTTTCATTTCATATATTTTTGTAACCGTTTAGAGAATTCGCCTTGTGTTGGCGACTAGGTCTAGGTAGGACTTAGGGAGGAATTCGCCTTGTGTTGGCGACTAGTTCTAGGTGATTAGATCTAGGGGGGCTCAAGGCCATATCCGGGGAAGGATTGGCTAGAGCGGCTTGAGGCCATATCCAGGGAAGGATAGGCTAAAGCCAACTGGTTTGTGGGGATACTAGTCGGTATAGAAAAGGAAAACTTGTTTTTACTTTGTACGCCTCCGATTTCTAGCGATATAGAAATCAAATTTATGTAAACACTTTTTTATATAATATAATCATGTCTCACTTTGTGTTTACTTGATTTTTATCATTTGGCATAATTTATAGAATTGCAAATTACAATTGTTTCCTCCTTTAAGTTAAATTGTCTAAAATTATAAAGAAGAATTTTATTCCCTTATTCACCCCCCCCTCTAAGGGCGTCGTAAGATCCAACACATTCAACCCAAGAAACAAGTGGATTCTCAACTTAATACGACAGCAGTTGTTGGGAACAGTGCCCATCAATGTTCCTGATTTGAAGAAGTGCTCAGCTCAATGATAAGTGCAAGCTGTATTTAATGCTTCATCTAGTTCATGCTTGCAGAGATCAACTATAAGCCAAGTACTTTAGTTATATCAGTAAGTACTGTATCGTTGAGAAAAAGGAGATGTCATCGACAAAGTATGTTTGGCGTCATAATGATGGGCATAGCAAAAGCTGAGACTAGGCGTGTTCGTCGAACACAGAAGCAAGTTCGTCGAACGCAGAAGGAAGATCGTCGACCACTAAGACTTAGTGTATTCGTCGAACGCAGAAGTAAGATCGTAGAAGACAGAAGGAAGATCGACGACCGCTGAGATTTGGCGTGTTCGTCGAACACAGAAGCAAGATCATCGAACGCAGAGAAGACGCAGTATCATCGACTTCAACAAAGTGGCCTTGTCGTCGAGAAAGAACAATCATCGTCGTGAAGAAGCCTTGTTGCTGAAAAGGCTAAGTATGATATGCCGACATAGTATCACTCACGTCGTCGAGAGAACAACAGGAATACGACGACAATCTTCAAGAAGGAGAAAGAACAAACATCGTTGTAAAGAAGGCGTGTCGTCAAGAAATCAAAGTGATTACGACGACACAGTCAGAGATGGCGTATCGTTGTCTATACAGAAGAGCAAGAACATCCCGTATCGTCGAGATACCAGTATGAGAGGCAGAAGCAAGAACAACTTAAGATCTATCAAGGCGTAAGGGTTCAACAAAGTCCTATCGTCGAAATATTGTCCATAACGTCGTAACAATGGAAGTATCGTCGAAACAGATTCAAATGTTGCGGACGCATTATCAGCATTTAATGCCGCCGCCTGATTGTCCAATCAGCGCGTGCTCTTATGGAATGGGCGTCTGACATTAAAGGACATCGCATGTTACCGCTATGCGGCTCATCTGTCCTATAAAAGGGAACAGTGATGTCGTAGAAAATACACATCTTCGAAGAAAAAGAAAAAGAACGAGAAAGTATCCCGCCGCTACACGTCAATAGAACAGTATTCTCGACGGAGAAGATTAATTAAAGAGCAATCATCAAGTGCTCTCTAAAGAATCAGTCATCATCATCGACTAAAAAGTAGCCGATCAACACCAGGCAAAAGAAGTGAAGGTTGAAGAAGATCCAGTGCTGAATCTACAGATCAAGAAGCATCTTCTCCAACCTAAAGAAGCCAATCTTCATCAGGCTAAAGTTGTCAATCTTCATCCAACAGAAGTTACAGTTATTTTTACTGTAATCTCTTGTAAAGGCTTGCGGGCCTATTTGTCTAGCTTGAGGGCTGGAGAGCTGTGAGGCTTGAGGGCCAGGGCAGTGGACTTGCGGGTCCGACACCATCTAGCTTACGGGCTGGAGAGCTGTGAGGCTTGAGGGCCAGTGCAGTGGACTTGCGGGTCCGATCTTGTCGAGCTTGAGGGCTCGGGCGCAGTAGGGGCTTGCGGGCCTAGGCTGTAGGCACCAGACTTGTTGGTCTGTGTTGTGTAGGGCTTGAGGGCCTGAGTGTCGATCTTGAGGGCTAGGGGGAAGTAGGGTCTTGCAGGCCTAGGCTGTTGGACTTGCGGGTCCGAGGTGTAAGGCTTGAGGGCCTGAAGATTTGGCGGCATTTGCCGAGCCTAGCACACTGCTAGGTAGGCGCAGAGGGAAAGAGGACAACTCAAGACACTCTGTCTTAAGCAACCTCTATACATCGTTGTGTGTTTTCTGTGTTATGCTTTACAGCTTTTAGATCTACTAACCAGAAATCAAGAATACCTAAAAGGGGATAATATAATTTGAAAAACCTATTCCCCCCCTCTAGGTGATAAGTTGACACCCAATAAACAACAAGTGGTATCAAAGCTAGGTTGTTCAAAGAAAAGCTTAACATCTTGAACAGATCTGCCATTGGGTGTCCAAGTATCACAGCTATGGAGTCAAGGATAGCTGTTTGTTCCAGAGAGAACTTTGCCCTTTGGAAAACTAGAGCAAGTACTTACATGGAGGAAATGGATCCCATAATGTTTTTAATTACTCAAGAAGGACCCTCCATAATAAAAGATGAGAGTCTCCTAGCCAGCCTGGACAAAGAAGCCAAAGATATTCTTGCTGATGCAGTTGACATCTCAACATTTCAGAAACTGGCCCACTGCATAACAGCAAAAGAGACGTGGGACTCTCTATCAATCCTTATGGAAGGATCAGAAGAAGAAAGAAGCAAAGTAGCTAAGAAGAAAATCAGAACACTGAGTGACAGCGACTCAAGCTGTTCAGACTCAGAAGAGAAAAATCAGTTTGGGCTGACTGTCCTATCTAAGTCAGAGGAAGAAGTCAAGGATGAAGTCTCACCTGAACAGGTATGCAAAAGAGCTCCTATATCTACTTCAGACTCCGAATCGGAGACGAGCTCATCTGGTAGTGATGACTGGCCCAAGTCATACAAGGACCTCTTAGAAGAGGTCAAGATGCTCAAGATGATGTGCAAGGAGCAGGATGCAAAAATCTCCTCTCTTCAAGCAAGAAATCTTGATCTCTCAGAGAAAGCAGAAAGGCTAACTCTAGAGAATGCAGAGTTTTGTCAACTCAAATAGGACTTCAAGGCAAGATCCAATCTTGACTTGATAGACAAACTTGGAAAAACTCTGAAGGCATTAATTGAAAGCAAAGAGCGGTGTTGCTCACTAACCAGAGAAGTAGTTCTTCTGAAGAAGGACAAATCTCATCCCAAAGTCCTGAAATCTAAAAATGACAACATCAGAAGGGTGGAGAGTAAACTCCCCTTTATGGTAAAGCCAATGTCAAGCTCCTCCAAACCAGAGACCTCTCCTCTACTGATAAATGGTCGCTGCTCCACTATGAAAAGGGAGCAGGGATACTTTAAGGAAGACAGATCAGGCAGACCCTGTGGGAAGAAGGCTAACTTGAAGCAGGTAAGCTCACCCTCCAACAAAAATTCTGGGCAAACCAATCTTGGGTATTTCATGTTTGGGAGCTCCACAAGTGGAGCAAAGATCATGCCAAAAACCACAAAGGTACCTCAAGAAGTCATGAGAAGGCAAAAATTTGCTAAGCCCAGAGAAGAGAAGAAACTCTCAGAAAAGACTAAATCCGGATGGAAAACAGTGAATGGTGACAACAAACATCATATCTACCATCAGCACAGTTCACCTTCTCTGCCTCATTCATTTGTTCACATACAAAGAACTACTGCTAATACAGTCAGACAGAAAAGAAGATATAACAGGTATGAATGCTGGTGCTGTGGAAAGACTGGGCACTTTGCAATTGATTGTTGGTACAATCCAACTGCTCCAAGGGTAACAAATGCTAAACTAGCAAATTATCTTTTTCATAATCACTATGCATAACCTAGGGCAGTTATATCCAGTATGCCCGTCAAAGCTAATAATTTCCTAGGACCCAAATTCACTTGGGTTCCTAAGGGCGTGTAATCATATTTTGCAGATAGTCAATGTGCCCACCATAAGCAAATCTGGGCCCTGGACAAGGTGGCTGCTCTGACCCACTATCAGAACAACAAACTTTATTTACTAACAAAACTAATGCAGGTATTTTACTAAAAGAGGGCTAAAAGCTGGATAAGGTTGGTGCTAAAGGATAACTCCCAAGCAGAGTGAAAGAATGTCTTAGGCAGACATGTAAGGAATAATTGACTTGTCAATATAAGAGGTTGTCACGACGACACAATAAACGTTACGAAGACAAAGATTCGAGCTGGGAGGATAAGAATCCAAGGAGCATTTCAACAACAATAACCACGTCGACAAAATATAATCGAACTATTTTTATCAGGATTTGATGGGTCCATTGGAGCCGTCTGATTGGATTTTTAAGGTACGCGCCTCTTCATCTACCGACACTATAAATAGAGTGAATGCTCGAAAATAAAAATTACGCTATCATTTGCCCTAAGCCACTCCGTCGAAAAACCCTCGCCTCCTTTGTCGTGCTGCCTTCTCTCTCACTCCGAATCAATGGCTCCCAAGAAAGAAGAAGTGATCTCATGTTGTGAACTTCAGCGAGGAGGCTTCAATGCCTGCTCCGACGAAATCAGATCAGTAATAGGATTGCTGGAGGCATCAGGACTAGAGTATGTCCTATGTGAACCCCCGATTCTTCTCCACCGGGAATTGGGTGAGTTCTTTGCCGAAGCAAAACTCGACCACACTGAAACTCAGATAAGATCCATGGTGGGAGGCAAAAAGGTCAAGATATCCGCAAAGAGCCTTGGAAAAGCACTGAATCTGCCAAGCATCCAAGGGGAAGAGGAAGAGGAAGAGCTGAACTCTGAGGATATGTCAGCAAGCTATACATGGTGCAGACACACAGGGAAGACCTACGGGTCTATCAAGAGAGATGAGTTCAATCAGAAGGGGAAGCTGCTAGCCGACATTGTTGGCAAAGTGTTGTTGTGCAAGCCTGGTTCCCACGACCGCATATCTAAAGACATGTTTACTGTCATGGCCAGAATAATCCACACTAAGAAAACCAATTGGAGTGAATTCCTCTTCCTGAGAGTGAAGAACACTCTGAAGTCCCCCTCGTATGGAAGAATATTGTCCATTTTTCTTCTAAACATCCAGGGTGATACATTGCATAAAAGAATGGGAGTACCTCTTCATTACTCCAAGAAATTGGATGCAAAAATGCTGGACCAATGGGATAGATCCATCTCCAAACCATCCTCTGATGACCAGCCTGCTCCCAAGAAACAGATGAAACCAGCAACCCAAATAAACACCTCCGAAGAAAAAGAGTCATCAAGCAGCTCTGATGACTTTGAACCACCCCCACACCATCCCACTCCATCCGGAGGAGAAACACCCACCAAAGAAAATGCTCCAGTATCAATCCATGAACCTGCTCTCACAGAGGTTATTGAAAATGCTGGAAACCCCAACTTGGGGAGTGTTCCTGCTGAGGGGGAGTCCCAACTTGGAAGCTCAGCCCAAGATGCAGAGATGTTTGATGGAGAGCTCTCAGCTGGAGGCTTACATCAGGAGAATCCACAGGTTGAGGGGGAGACCCAACTGGGGTACTCTGCCCCTGATGATCAAGGAAATGAGCCAACATCAGACATCACTCTCTCAGACTGCCGAGAGCTAACTGTAGCAAGCAAAGTCGTGCTCATAGCTCCAAGTGAGCCCCTGCTAGAAGGTTCTAAGGGGAAAGCCAAGATCACAACGCACATCAGTGATAAATCCTCTGAAGATGTCAGTGAAGCAGATCCACAGGGAGGAGGAGATCAAGAAGGACAAACTGCTAAGCCATCTTCGACTCAGGCAGGATCTCTCTTCCACATGCTATCAGCCTTACTGTTTGCTCAGCGAAAACATCTTGAACAATTCATAGTAAAAACTGTGGATAGTCTATGGAAAGAGATGAAGGGGGAAATTCAGAAAGTAAAGAGCGACATACACAACCTCAACACCCAGTGCGCTCATTTCTATACCATGGCAGCTACCGCAATCGATAAAATGAGTGAGGAAGTTAATAAAGTGGGACATCAAACCCACAAAATCCTGAAAAAGCAAGGCACATTCTCAGACAATGTGTACTATGGTCTTAAGCAGTTAGAGACAGATGCTGAAAATAACCGAAATCAAATTCTGAACAAGGTTAATGAGAACGCTCATACTTTAGATACACATCTGCTGCAAGTAAACAACAACCTGGATGTAACTGAACAAAGCTTGCATGACAAGCTGAATCAAGTCAGATAAGGACTCGAGGAAAGGGTAATTGAACAAGCCCTAAAGGGGGAGAAGGAAATAATAAACGCCAATTCACATCAAGCGATGTGGATAACAAATCAGATAAAGCAGACAATGAAGCAACCCCCATCACAATATGAAGCTGCTAATCCGTCTGCAAGCACTGACTCAGCCGAATATGGAATAGAGTTTGGAGAATCAGCAACCTCCAGGAAAAGAAAGAGAAGTCAGAGCAGCAAATATCGGCAAAAGAGACTGAGAGAAGTTGAGCTGGATCCACAATCCAGAAGGTGGAGTCCAACATCAACAGAAATAATAACAGAATCATGGATCCAGTTTGGATACCCTCAAGAGGACTATCAAAGAGTATATCAGACAGTTGAATGGGAGAAACATCTGAAGCAGCTGGAAAGGGGGAAGAACCACAAGCTAGCATTCCCACAAGGTCCTCCTCCTTCTCCTAAGAGAATTCCCCTGCCCATCAACTACCTTCAGAGGCAAAGGCAGAAAAACAAAGGAGCAAGCAGCAGCAGACACTGATGGGGCAACAAATTATAATCATAATTTGTTTTGATGGGGCAAATGAATGCTATTGCTTATTATTGAACATTTAATCTACTTATATGCTTGAAGAACATCTCATCTCTTTATATGATTACTGCTTTAAGTGTGATGTTACTATTTGAAATGACATATCTTTTCATGTGTGGCATTTATCATTGAGGTAAGTTAGGGATTCTTCAAATAGGGGGAGATTGTTGGGAACAGTGCCCAGCAATGTTCCTGATTTGAAGAAGTGCTCAACTCAATGATAAGTGCAAGCTGTATTTAATGCTTCATCTAGTTCATGCTTACAGAGATCAACTATAAGCCAAGTACTTTAGTTATATCAGTAAGTACTGTATCGTTGAGAAAAAGGAGATGTCATCGACAAAGTATGTTTGGCGTCATAATGATGGGCATAACAAAAGCTGAGACTATGCGTGTTCGTCGAACACAGAAGGAAGATCGTCGACCGCTAAGACTTGGCGTGTTCGTCGAACGCAGAAGCATGATCATTGAAGTCAGAAGGAAGATCGACAACCGCTGAGATTTGGCGTGTTCGTCGAACGCAGAAGCAAGATCGTCGACCGCAGAGAAGACGCAGTATCGTCGACTTCATCAAAGTGGCCTTGTCGTCGAGAAAGAACAATCATCGTCGTGAAGAAGCCTTGTCGCTGAAAAGGCTAAGTATGATCTATCGACATAGTATCACTCATGTCGTCGAGAGAACAACATGAATACGACGACAATCTTCAAGAAGGAGAAAGAACAAACATCGTCGTAAAGAAGACGTGTCATCGAGAAATCAAAGTGATTACGACGACACAGACAGAGATGGTGTATCGTTGTCTATACAGAAGAGCAAGAACATCCCGTATCATCGATATGCCAGCATGAGAGGCAGAAGCAAGAACAACTGAAGATCTATCAAGGCGTAAGGGTTCGACAAAGTCCTGTCGTCGAGATATTATCCATGACATCGTAACAATGGAAGTATCGTCGAGACAAATTCAAATGTTGCGAACGCGCTGTCAGCATTTAATGCCGCCGCCTGATTGTCCAATCAACGCGTGCTCTTATGGAATGTGCGTCTGACATAAAAGGACATCGCATGTTACCGCTATGCGGCTCATCTGTCCTATAAAAGGGAACAGTGATGCCCTAGAAAATACACATCTTCGAAGAAAAAGAACGAGAAAGTATCCCGCCGCTACACATCAATAGAACAGTATTCTCGGCGGAGAAGAAGAAGATTAAGTAAAGGGCAAGCATCAAGTGCTCTCTAAAGAATCAGTCATCATCATCGACTGAAAGTAGCCGATCAACACCAGACAAAAGAAGTGAAGGCTGAAGAAGATCCAGTGCTGAATCTACAGATCAAGAAGCATCTTCTTCAACCTAAAGAAGACAATCTTCATCAGGCTAAAGTTTCCAATCTTTATCCGACAGAAGTAACAGTTATTTTTACTGTAATCTCTTGTAAAGGCTTGCGAGCCTATTTGTCTAGGTTGAGGGTTTGAGAGTTGTGAGGCTTGAGGGCCAGGGCAGTGGACTCGCGGGTCCGACACCGTCTAGCTTGCGGGCTGGAGAGCTGTGAGGCTTGAGGGCCAGGTCAGTGGACTTGCAGGTCCGATCTTGTCGAGCTTGAGGGCTCGGGCGCAGTAGGGGCTTGCGGGCCTAGGCTGTAGGCACCAGACTTGCGGGTCTGTGTTGTGTAGGGCTTGAGGGCCTGAGTGTCGAGCTTGCGGGCTCAGGGGCAGTAGGGGCTTGCGGGCCTAGGCTGTTGGTTGCGGGTCCGATGTGTAAGGCTTGAGGGCCTGAAGATTTGGCAGCATTTGCCGAGCCTAGCACACTGCTAGGTAGGCGCAGAGGGAAAGAGGACTACTCAAGACACTCTGTCTTGAGGAACCTCTATACATCATTGTGTGTTTTCTGTGTTATGCTTTACAACTTTTAGATCTACTAACCAGAAATCAAGAACACCTAAAAGGGGATAATATAATTTGAAAAACCTATCCCCCCCTCTAGGTGATAAGTTGACACCCAATAAACAACAACACCTACTAATGACAAGCCTTCTAGCAATCATATAGAACATTTGCTACAACCAGAAGTAGAAGAGCTCTCTATTCCTCATCGTGAGTTACATAAGGTTAGAATGAATGATTCCCCTTACCTAGTTGATGGTTTAATATTTCCTGCAGGAGAAGAGCAAGAGCCTTCCCCATTATCATATAAAATTTGTTAGGAAGTAGTTCCAAGTGATTTCAAAGAGCCTCATCTACCAGTCTATTCTGGGATAAGTGATCTGGTTTTTCATCTACAAGCCTTTGAGGCGGCTACTTCACTAAGAACTCTATCAGATGGCATCAAGTGCAAACTTCTCATCTTGACTTTTGACGATCAAGTTTTGGATTGCTTCGGGGATCTTTGTAGAGAATTTCACTTAAGATTCAGTACTTTATGGAAGCGTAAGAGAGGTCTACCAGCTCTTTTTCACATCAAGCAAATGGATAACGAATCTACCGCTCACTTCATCGATCACTTTCAAAAAGAAATCCATGATGTCGTTAATGTTGATCAAAATTTCTATAAACTTGCCTTAATCAATGGTCACCAAGAAGGTCCTCTTAAGTTCGAAGTCACCACGAAAGAGCCAGAATCCTATGCTCATCTTATTGAAATAGCAAATCAGTTCATTAAGGGTGAGGATGCGAACCCTGGTTATTTTGCTTCATTAATTCAGAGGCCTCAACAACAACAGGAGGTCTTATATCCCCAACAGAAGGATCATTCTTCTCATGATTATCTTCCTATCAATCATGGTGGCTATTTGTTAGAATATGAACAAGGTCCCAACTTATCATCTCAACATGAAATATGTTATGATCATGGATGTCTATCTGCTTCCCATAGTATCCTGCAGCTAAATTAATCAGAGTTATGTCTTACCTACCCTAATATCTCAACTCAGGCTTATGATTACAAGTCATGTGATTCTCCTCGCCCATATAAGCAAGATAAGTTCCGAGGAAGGTATACAAGTTTAACTATCTCTATGAAAGAAGTTCTTCAGATTATCCAGCATGAACCTGGTTTTACAAGATCTTCTCTGCTGCGACCTGATCATAGGAACTATTGGGTATTGAATCCACAATAAGCCTTGATTTGTTAGAAGTCACCCTTGAACGAAGTTGAATTGCTGGTGTATTTGATGTTGTCTTTTAGCTATGTTCTTGCAGGTTATAATTGCCAAGTGTAGACCAATGTCAGATCACAATGGGTCATTAAACACAGTCTCATGCAATGTAATCTCTCATTGTGTGGGATATGGTGTTGACTCATGTGTGATCTCTCTATTGGGATACACTTCATTTTCAAGACCCTTGAAGCTTGGGAGTTGGAAGAGTTGCTGGTGTCCAAGAGAAAGAAAGAAGGAAAAAGGTTCAAAAGTTTTCTAAGTGCATTTCTCGAGAAATCAAAGTCATCTCTCGAGAAATCCAGGATATTTCTCGAGAAGTCTCTTCCATTTCTCGAGAAAGCCTTCTCTGTCTTCAAAGGTAATGTTTCTAAAGTTTTTCTCGACAAGTCTCTTAGTCTCTCGAGAAATCAAGTCTATTTCTCGAGAAGTCGTCATTGTTCTCGAGAAATCTTCTCATTTGTTCAGTGAAATGTTTTCTAAGCTGTTTCTCGAGAAGTCAAGTGTTCTCTCGAGAAATCAAAGTTATTTCTCGAGAAGTCCTATTGTTCTCGAGAAGTTTTCTTCAAGTCTTTCTGAAAGTTTTTCCAAGCCATTTCTCGAAATGTTGCAGCCATCTCTCGAGAAATTATTTCATTTCTCGAGAAATCCTTGTTGTCCCGAGAAAGAAGTTCTCTTCCTGTCCTGCTTTGAAGTCCATGTTTTGATGGTTCTGTTATTATTCTCTGACGGAGTCGACGGCATGTATGTCACATTTTAAGGATAATTCTACATCAATTCAAGGACTCTTAGCCGTTATGATTGTCTAATATATAAGGCTCCTATCGATTCTTATTCATATCATTCTCGTGAAAACCTAATTCTAATATTCAATCGGAAATCGAGAAAGAGTCACCGCCTCCTGCCATCGTTGAAGATCGTTCTTTCTCTCATTCAGCTGACCCTTTTGGAAGAAAAGATTCGACAGATCATTGCTCATATCATCTACTGAAGTTTATTGGATCTTGTCGAATCCTAGAATGTCAGATATGAGATTTCATCTTCTCCTCATCTTCTTCAAGCCAAAGTTCTCCAAGTATCAAGAAGACAGAAGATTACAGTATTTCAGATCTGAACTCATTTTGTTGATCTTTTATTATATTCAATCTCTATTGTTTATAGGAGTTTTATCTCCGAGTTGTAGGAGGGTTATCTCCGAGTTGTAGGAGTGCTGTCTCCGAGTTTGTAGGAGATTTGTCTCTGAGTTGTAGGAGCGGTGACTCCGAGATTGTAGGATCATTCTTGATCCGAGATTTAGTGAAGTAGTCGAGGCTAGCCGTGGTGCTAGATTGTCGAGGCGGAAAGTGGAGTACCCAAGATCGGGGAACCACTATAAAATTCCTTGTGTCATCTATGATTGTGGTTTGTTTTATGTGTTCTGTGTTTCTTAAGTTTTTAATTCCGCAAAAGACGCAGATTTCACCTATTCACCCCTCTAGGTGATTTAGTTAGGCAACTAGATACTTCAATTGGTATCAGAGGGTCGTTGTTCGTTTCTAGGTTAACACCTTGAACATGATCCATCCATTCTAGTTGCTAGCAAATCATGGAAAGAAGCAAGGATTCCTCCTCGTTGAAGTTGCCTATCTGCATAACGACTAATTTCCCCACGTGGAAAGAAAGAGTGAGATTTTACATGGAAGCCGTAGATCCGATAATTTTTCAAGTTGTGGAAGAAGACCCTCATATGCCTATGACTACCTCTACAATTGACCCTACTGTTCAGGTGCCAAAGAAAAGGATGGACCAAACCAAGGATGAGATCGTTATAGTAGCCTTGGACAAAAAGGCAAAGAACATAATTGCTAGTGCAGTGGACGACTCTATGCTACAAAACTTGATCCACTGCAAATCAGCCAAAGAGATGTGGACATCCTTGATTGTTCTCATGGAAGGTGCCGAAGAGGTAAGGGACGATAGAAGATCTCTACTCAACCAAGAGTATGAGGCCTTCAAGCAGAGTAAGAAGGAGCGCATTGCCGATGCTTATGAAAGGTTCTTCAAAATTGTTAACGGCCTGAGAAACTATGGTCGAGAATTTATAAACGGTGAACTAAAGAACAAGTTCTTGCGATCCCTGATGAAAGAATAGGATAGAAAGATCGTTGCCATTAAGGAGTTTGGAAAGCTGCCAAATATTGACCCGCAGAATCGGTTCGGGAAGCAATTATCTCATGAGCTGCAGAGGAATATCCGCAAAACAGAAGAAGATGGGAATCAGACCTCAAGTAAGGAAAGGACCATGGATCTGAAGGCCGAGAGCTCCAGGAAAAGCAGAACTGTGCCTCCAATAAGGGCACAAGAAACTGATGAATAAGAAGAATTAGAAGCCGGCTCCTCCTGTTCTGAAATGTCTGATGGGGAGTTCTCTCTTATCTCCCTTCAGTTCAAGAAACTGCTAAGCAAAAGAAGGCATATGAGGAACAAGCCCTCTTCCTCTGACTACAAACATTCTCGTCGTGATGGTGATCATCATAGGAAGGGCTCAAGCAACCATGATAGGTATAAGTCTAAACCGAACAAACACGTTTCTTCTGATATTGTTTGTTATTACTGTAATAAGACAGGACACATGATCGCTGATTACCCTCACAAGAAGAAAGAGGGTGGAAAGAGAGAAGAAATGAAATCCTCCTACGGGAAAAAGAAGACTGAATGAAGCTTCATCGCCAAGAAGTCCAAAACTCTCAGCGACAGTCACTCGGAGAAGTCAAGTGATGAGGAAGAAGCCTACTTCGGGCTCATGGCTATGACTGATGACGAAGAAAAACCTCCATACAAAGGGAAGGTAAATAATCATACCATCTTGTCTGAATCTGATTATGCTTCAATTGAGCAAGAGAACTATTTCTCAGATGAGGATTCAGAACTCATGACCCAATATACTGAATTGCTCAAAGGTTTTGATAAATGCCGAAAGGTCGTCAAAACCTAGGCCAAGGAGATCATGTCTCTCAAGGAAGTGGAATCCAATCTGAGGGAAGAAGTTGCACAACTTACTTCTCACAAAGAGGAAATCTAGGTCTTGACAGATAAGATCAAAAGCGCAGATGAGCTCCTTGCCCTGAGAGAGAAAATCATCAAAGAGCTGGAAGAACAACTAGCTGCTGAGAAAAAGCTAGTTGAAAAGTACTCCCAACCGAAAACTGTTCTTCCAATCATTGATAGATTCTCCGCTAAAGCAAGTGGCAGTGGATTAGGTCATATGGCTGAATCTAGTAAATCTTCTAAGAGCATCCGAGCCAAGAAGAAAAATAAGAATGCTAAGAAAGCTACCGCCGAAGAGAAAGGGAAGGCCCATCTGGATCAGACGGCATTTAAGAAAGTTATCTTTCCTACAAATGCCTATGATCTGGAAAGATCCTACGGTCACTTGACTAGACCAATTGAGTTTGAGCCTGTCAATGACTACAAGGGGTGGACTCGTCCCCAAAACTTTGGTGCAAGTGTGTTCAAAGCACCTTATGAGGAAATAAATCTGAGAAGTTATGGTCCTTTTGTTCATGGACCGAGTGCAAAGAAGGCACCATCAGTGAAGACTATTGCTCCTAAGCCAAAGGAGACAGTTTTACCATGTGTATGCTGCACGCATGAGGGATCCTCATCAAAAAAAAGTAATGCTCCTGCCAAAACTATCGTTCAAAAAGTAAAGCAGGAGAATACAAAGCGGAGATACAACAGATTTGATTGTTGGTGTTGCGGCAAGATTGACCACTTTGTCGTAGATTGCTGGTTCAATCCGATTTATGTTAAGAGACCACAAGTAAACATTGCAAGGAAGACCACTCGCAATGATAACGTTCATCGTGGTGCTCAGCTAACAAGGGACCAAGGACCCAAATTTGTTTGGGCTCCTAAGGCAAAATAATCTGTTTTTGCAGGTGAGTCCAAAGGCCAATAGAAATCCTATCTGGTATTTGAACAGTGGTTGTTCTCGGCACATGACCGGGATAAGAAGCCTATTGCAGAACAATATTCCAGTTGAGAACGGTCCAAAAGTTATTTTTGGCGGATCCGACAGAGGAATAACAAAAAGGTACGGTATGATTACTAATGGTATTGTATCCTTCTCTGATGTGGCTTATGTGGAAGGATTAGAACATAGTCTTATAAGCATAAGTCAACTTTGTGATAAATGATACATAGTAGATTTTTGTAAAGATAAGTGTTTGATAAAGTCGGCAGAAAATTCTGAAACGATTTTATCAGGCACTCGCTGTAGAAATATTTTCGATTTAAATTTTCTCTTTTTATCCTCCTCTATACCAATGTGCTTTTTAGCAAAAGATAGTGCATCTCTTGTTGACCAATGACACAATAGATTAACACTTATTATTTTCAAAACTATAAACAAATTATTTTCTCAAAACTCTCTTCATTCGCGACTTAAAGTAACCAGCTGCTCAATAATTACCTCCTCTCACTTCTCAAAGCTTGAGCGAGTGTGGACCTGGTACATTTTTGGCATCAACAATACAAGAGCAACGAAACAACATAGATCGATCTAATAAACTTGCAATCAACAGATTACCAACAATGATCATCAACATCGCAACATTATCGCCCTAAGATCTTGAAAAGAATCTGGTCGATCTAAACGAGGTTGTGAAAATTACCTGATGTTTTGATGTTAGTGTGAAGGAAGAAGAAGAGGAGACATGGGAGGAGTAATTGAAGAAGATGAGAACTTGGAGGAAACGATGGGAACGTCGGGCTCAGCCGGAGCTTCAAGGGCAGGCTGAAAATGTCCTTTTTACACCCTTTCAGACCGAGCGTTTTAAAACTGAGCTCGCCAAAACACCCCTCCTCCAACCCGATTAGAATGGAATGGAGGTAAAAGAGAGTCCCAAAGAAATCCTTAGGTATTTATAGAGGATGGAGTACTGCCTCAAGCTAGAATATGAGAGAGTGTGTGTGGGAAGGAAATAAGTCCTGAATTTGCTTGTCACGATGATTCGGGGAGGAATATATATGTCATCACAAAGAAAATACACCCCCAACTCCGAAATGTTTCTTATCTTTCATTTTTGCACTAACAGTTGAGATATCAAAGTCAACTCTCAAATATTTTTTAAATAGCTAAGAGATAACCCGAATCTCAGCAATTTTGATATTTTTGAAATATCTGAGAGATGACTCAAATATCTCATATATTTTAAAAATATCTGAGAGATTACTTGGATATCTCAGTTATTAGCATGAAATGAAAATAAGATACATCTTTCCGCATGTCAGCAACATATGAGCAAAAGTTTTGCCAAGAACTCGTCAAAAGTTTTGTGTGTGAACTCTGATTTTAGATGTGTCCAGGCTCACAAAATGGTTTCACATGGTAGCAGTTTTATGTTTTATTTACTTGCCGTCAAATGTATTTGTTTTTTGTTTTTCACCCGTTGTAATATACTATATTTTATCATTTAACAATCTTACCAGTCGAAATATATAGGCTAAAGCTCTCCAATTGAGTTGAGTCATTCGATCTTGCATCTAAAGACTTCAACTTTGGCGGCAATTTGTTAAGTAAGACCGCCGAGCATTCCACATTAAGGGAAACACACGAAATACCCTCGAGTTTCTTTTTATTAGAAAGCAACTCTTTTAAGTATTTTGCATATTTCGGCATCTGAGAGAGTGCCTAGCTCGCAGAAGGGGACGTTAATTTGAATTTGTTTTAAAATGCGTAAATTTTTTTGTTAATGTTCGTCCTTCTTCTCTTTATTAATTTTTGACGGGTAAGGAATTTACGGGCTCGAAAAGGCTCAAACCGCAATGGGGAGACGACCTCCTTGCCGCTGCGAAGGGTTATATCGTGGGCATTTTTGCGAGGGTTCGACTCCGTATTACTTGGCAAAGCTCCAAGTGGCCGCTCGGAGATCATTTTCGCAAGCTGTCCAACCTGTTACTCTAATTTTTTTAGTGATCTGGTAATATTCCAGATATTTGTATCATTGGACGCGACGTATTTAGCGAAAACTTCCTTGAGCGGAGAAGGTTTTGGAGGAGGCGACAGATATCCCTGATGAAATCCGTGCAGAAATCCTTGCGGATTCTCAGTTGGGGCCGCTGCGCGTTGTTTTGGTTACTCCAGGAGAAGTTCGGGTGATCCTCCAACCCGAATTATAATTATTACTGTAAGGGTTATTATTAGGGTTGAAGGGGGGCCGAACTGGATTGCCAAGGTAATCCACCATCTCTTCGACTAAGTTATTATTATTAATATTCACCCGCGCTGGAGTGGAGGAGGAAGTAGTCATCTCCGCCACTTGCTTACTTAGCCGCTCTACCTGTGAGGCTAAGTAAGTAGTGACATCCACTTCAAAAATCCCAGCATATTTTTTAGGACGTGACCTTGGCATGTTCCATTGATATGCGTTCATGGCCATTTCCTCGAAAAGATCTTAGCACATTTCTGGGGTTTTGTTATTTAACGTTCCCCCGACGGCCGCATCGATCATTTGTCGGGTTTGGAAATTCAGGTTGTTATAGAACGTTTAGAACTGTAGCCAAGATGGTAGCGCATGATGAGGACACCTACACAAACACTCCTTAAAACGCTCCCAAGTCTCGTATAGAGACTCAGAATCGAATTGTATAAAGGAAGCGATATCTGTGCGCAATTTGGCGGTTTTTGATGGAGAAAAATACTTCGTTAAAATTTTTTCCGTCAATTCGGCCCACGTGGTGATACATCCTCTTGGAAGAGAACTCAACCACGCCTTAGCTTTTGTTCGCAAAGAAAAAGGAAACAAGCACAAGTGAATGGCGTCATCGCTGACGGCATTTGTTTTAATGGTGTCGCAAATTTCTAGAAATTTAGAAAGGTGAAGATTTGGGTCCTCATCTGACAAACCGTCAAATTGAACTGACTGTTGTACCATTTAAATAGTGCTAGATTTTATCTCAAAATTATTATTGGCTATTGCAGGGCGAGTGACACTTGATCCAGTATCTTCCAAATTTGGTCTGGCATAGTAGACCATGGTCCGCTGCGGGGCCGCATTTGGAACGAGATCTGTCATGTTAGCCGCTATAGTATCGCCGAGTAAGTCTTCGAGGTTTAAGGGTAGATTTTGATCAGGAGATCGGCGGCGCTCGTGAAGGGTGCGCTCGATTTCGGGATCAAAAGCAATTTCCGGATTATCCGAAGAGCTTCCTCGGGTCATGTACTTTTGTAAAAGAAAGTTCTCTTTAGATTTTTTTATTTTTTATTATCGGGTTTTTTGAAGAAAATATAAGCAAGGGAAAAAGAAAGAGGAAAAAAGAGAGAGTTTTTTAAAAAAAAATTGATTTGATTTTGTGGGCTTTTTGATGATAATATAAACACGAGAGAGAAAAAGAAAGAACTTGTATAATAAAATTTTTTGATTTGATTTTTGGGCTTTTTCTATTTTTTGGCGTTTTTGGTTTTTTTGTTTAGAAAATATATGTACGAGAGAAAAGGGGAGGAAGAAGTAAAAGATAAAATTAATAGCGATTTTTTTTTCAAAATAACAACACAAATCCCCGGCAACGACGCCAAAAACTTAATGGTAAAATTAGAATGAAAAAAGCCTTTCTGGAGGGAGAATAGAACTCGGCGGGAATTTTCGAGAAGTCTCGCGAGTACTCTCACTTTGAGAAACTAACTATTATCTTATCGAGAGATAGAAGTAATAGTCTTTTTTTCTTTCAAAATATCGACGATTACGCCCGGCGACGACGCCGAATTCTTTTAATTTGGTAAAAATGGAGAGAGTTTTGCAAGTTTTTGTTTAATTTATCCAAACTAATCTTTCGATAAAGGCATTTATACATTGTCGCGTATAATATAGGATATTCTTAGAAAATATCAAGGTCGTATTTTTCCGGATTGTGTTGATTATTTTTACTATTTAGTAACGCGCTATTATTTTATCAGAAAGAGGGTTTGATTAATTTTGCAAATTTAAAAGAGTGATGACGATAATAATTAAGCGATTACGCGCGTTTAGCAAAAACAAAGAAGAACAATTATATTAAAAAAATGAAAAGAACGCACAAAATTAAAAACGCACGCACTCTACGATAATTTAAATGACCAAATTTAAAGAAAACAGAAAATTTATCTCATACACGCACGCACACTACGATAATTTAAATGGCTGAATTAAAGAAAGCAGAAAATTTATCTCCTACACGCACACACTCTACGATAATTTAAATGACTGAATTTAAAAAAAGCAGACAATTTATCTCCTACACGCACACACTCTACAAAAACTAAAAACTAAATTAAATGAAACAAAAGAGATAGAATTACTCTCTTACACTCACACACACAAACAAAAAGAAGAGAAGAACAAGAAGAACAAGAAGAGCAAGATATATTGATTGAAATGTAAACTTACAACTTTTTAAGAAAGTCTAAACTTGGGGGATAAAAATAGCCCAAACTAGGGCTTGGAAATACATAAAAAAACTTACAAACGCTCATAGCAACCTCTCATATACACTCATAAAAACCTCTCATATATACTACCTTAGGTTCTAAAAGATGAACCTCTAAAACAAGAAAAAGCCCCCCTTATTTATATGCAAAATGGGGGTGCAAATAATAGTTTGGAGGGGTTGGCTGGCAGGTTGACTGGAGGGAGCTGGCTGGTTGACTGGAGTGAGTCGGCGGTTTGAAAATGAAATCACCATTTTATAGGAGAGAAAGCTAATGCTGGCGTTAGACCTATCGTCAGGCGTTGACTCAGTTTAGTAATGATTGATGGCGTGTATCCTCATTCTGGGAAGGAGATATTGCATGTTTGGGAAACTCTTATTTAGGCAACCCTAATGCTGGCATTAAGGCTAACACCTGGCGTTAGACCTAGTCATTCCAAAACTGCTCCCACATTCACGACAACTTCCCTCCATAGAAATTTCACATTGGCGGGATCGAGGGTTAACGCCGACGTTAGCTCCAATGCCCGGCGTTAGAATACTTTCTTTTCTTTTAGCACATTGAGCTAGTTCAGACCAAAATATAACATCCTAGTGTCATCCTTGTTCATTCCTGCATACTAAAAACACAATGACAAATTTGATCAAATTTAAGTAGGATTTGTTATTCTCAAACTATAGGGATGCAGAAAATCGTGTTCCAACAATCTCCTCCTTTTGATAATTACAAATCCAATTAAGATAAATCAGATTACAAAGGCAAAAGATGTGTTTTATAAAGAGATATGACACTATGCTACTTACAGATTTCTACGAGAAATATTTTTAGAGATATGTGCTCCCCCTATTTAAGTGCTCACCCTTAGTGTATGCTCCCATAGAATAGATTTATGCTCCCCCTTAAACTAGTGAATCCTACTCCTTAATCATTAAGATTTATCATTTTATTCACCCCCTTTTGTTATTAGCAAAAGCGGGTGGAGTGAAACAAGAACTAGGCTAGAATAGGGTAAAAATATGAAAGTTGGGACTACTAAGAGAGGGTTAAGAGTTTTGTTGTAAATAAAGGAAGTCATGATCGAGCTTAGAGAGATTAGCACAATGGAAAAAATATGATAAGCGTGTAAAGGAAATCCCTTGTATTTTACCAAGCAAGTCTACTACTTGTTGAAAAATGAGAAAGTAAAAAAGAGCTTTGAAACATAAGTGATGAAAAAACTTCAAAAGTAAGACTTGAGATAAGCATAATAAAGCATGGTAAAAATACATGATCATATCAATAGTACAAAAAACAAAGTAACCAAGATAATCATTTTAATTGTTAGATTTTTTTATTTAAAAAAACAAATGCAAACAAATTTTAAGAATTTTTACATGTAAGGATCATTAACCTTGAAAATTTTTCATCAACTAAAGACAAACATGATTTGTCATATTCAAAAAGATAATAGTTACAATGTAACTAATTCGTATTTCAGGTAAAGAAAACATTGTAGAGATTCTGCATTGCAATCTAGTGCTTTTACTTAAGGTTTTTAGAGAATTATGTAGATATGCATTAGAATCCAATTCTTATGAGTAGAAGCTTTATGAAAGATAATGATGTGTGCAAATAGTATTTTGATAAGATTATACAAGTGATATAATCAAAACACATGACATATGTAATGAAGTAGTAAAACAATATTAAGAGTGTAGTTTTATAATTACTTCCGCACACCAATTCTAGAATATTTATTTCAAAGCACATAAAAATACAACTACCAAGGTGCTTCACCCACATAATGCTCATTAAGACTTATCAGGGAGCAAAGTATTGCTTGAGGGATCACATAAGTATTTATTTTATTTTTATTTTGGGTGATCCAGTGTACAAATAGAAGTGATAAATTAGATGTGTTTGCACAAGACACTTTACAATTCTTTCCAAGCTACTCAACCTCACAATACTGATTAAGACTTATTAGGAGGCTGAGTAGTGCTTGGTGGAGTTGTCTTTATCATTTTATTCATATTTTTTAATTTAGGACAAAGGTCTCCGAATTCACTTATTTTTGCAAACAACAAAAAGTTTGAAATCACACTTCTATATGTGCAAGAAATTTATTTTTGAAAAGAAGGTGTACGTAATTTAGAAATACAACTTAACATGTTAAACTATTACACTATACAATCATGCAATACTAAGATTATGATCACATGTAGATTACCAAAAGAGTGAGTGAATGAATCATTATTTAACATAAAACATTACTCATATATAGAGGCATGCTAGACAATCATACATAATTTTTTATAGTCTATTTCATTGCACAAAACAAGATTTAGATTCCTGCATGATAAAGCCAAAAATAATGTTTAGGAAACTTGAAAATAAAATTAAACCTTGGAGAAAATCTGTAAGAGTATGCTTAGTCACTTTTGACCATAGGAAAAGAAAATAACAAGATTTTTATGCATGTGAAATTATACAGTCAAGTAGTAAAACAAAAGCATGACAAAATATATTTTTGAAATTATTTGATTATTTGAATTTTTTGTAGATTTTTGAATAAAGGAAAACAAAAATTATTAGAAAAATAGGAAACTTTCAAAAAGGGAAACAAACAAAAATAATATGCAGAGAAAATACCAAGAATTTTTCAAAACCGAAAAATGTAATTTAGAGCAAAAGGGCTAACATTGGGCGTTAACTCTAACGCCCAAACAGTACTTGATTTCTTTATTTTTTGAAATTTTTTTGTTTAATTTCGAGTTATTATATATAAACCTTATATGTGTAGAAATTTCAGACATTATAGAGATGATTCGAAGGCTCTTTAAGCATGTTTTACGTTGTTAAAAATGGTTTTTACATTTGTATTGGTTTTTGGTTTTTGAGAAATTAATATAAAATAAGATGCAAGCAGAGATATAAAGTGACATACAAAGAGAAAGGCAGAAAGAAAGTGCCAATTTTAGGAAAATAGCCTAACGCCACGCGTTAGACACAACGTGGCGCGTTAGCACTTATAGTTCAAATTTGAACTTTTTTGATGACTAAAGAATCATGCATTTGAAGATATGATGAGACACATCAAGCATGAGAGAATAATAAAGAAATTTGTTTTGAGGAGAAGTAGCTTTTTATAGGTTTAATGAGATATATCTAAGACACCTAATTCTAACCCAAACATGTTGAAATGAGCATCAGATAGAGGTTTGGTAAAGATTTCCGAAAGTTGGGACTCTGTGCTTATGAGGCTAACTCTCACATGTTCTTTCTTAATGTGATCCCTAATGAAGTGATGACACACATCTTTGTGTTTGGACCTTGAATGATGAATGAGATTGTTGGTTAGATCGATTGCACTTTTGTTGTCACATTTTAATTCAATATTATTTAGATGAACCCCAAAGTCTTTTAGTGTTTGACTCATCCAAAGAGCTTGTGTACAACAACTTCCTAGTGCGACATATTCCGCCTCGGTGGTGGAGAGGGCAACAAAATTCTGTTTCCCACTCGACCATGCTACAAGTGAAGGGCCCAAGAAGTGATATGTGTCACTTGTGCTCTTACGATCTAGTGAACAACTCGCATAATCTAAGTCGGAATAACTATGCAATATAAAGGAATCATTATAAGCATACCATAAGCCTAGACTAGATGATCCGATTAAATATCTAAATATTTCTTTAACTGCTTTTAAATGAGATTCTTTAGGATTATCTTGAAATCTAGCACATAAGCAAACAACAAACATAATATCAGGTGTATAAGCACTTAGATACAATAATGAACCTATCATTCCTCTATATAACATTTGATCAATAGAGATTCCAACTTCATCTTTTCCTAATTTTAGAGATGCACTCAAAGGAGTAGAGGCTTGTTATAAGTTTTCAAATCCAAATCCTTTCAATATATCATGAACATATTTATATTGACTAATAAATATTCCATCATTTTTTGTTTGATTTGAAAACCTAGAAAATATGCAAGTTCTCCTACCAAGCTCATTTCTAAGTATTTTTGCATTACTAGTACAACTTCATTACACAACTCTTCATTAGTGGCTAGAAAAATTATGTCATATACATAAATTTGTAATATGATCAAATCATAATGAACATGTTTAATGGAGAGTGTGTTATCGGCACTTCCCATTGCATAATCGTGTTTTAATAAAAATGAAGTTAATCTTTCATACCAAGCACGCGGCGCTTGTTGTAAACCATAAAGTGCTCTATCTAGTTTGAATACATGATTTGGAAAATTTTTATTTATGAAACCGGGGGGTTGTTCAACATAAACCTCTTGCTTAATAATCTCGTTTAAAAATGCACTTTTAACACCCATTTGAAATAATTTAAATCTTTTGAAACTCGCAAATGCAAAAAAAAACTCTAATGGATTCTAAGCGAGGAACAGGTGCAAATGCTTTATAAAAATCTATCCCCTCGATTTGAGAATACCCTTGTGCTACTAAGCGAGCTTTGTTCCTAGTAATCCTAGATTCACCATCTAATTTATTTTTGAAAATCCATTTTACCCCTACTACCGGGTGATTATATGGTCTTTCTACAAGATTCCAAATCTTATTTTGTTCAAATTGTTCTAATTCTTCATTCATATCTAAATACCAAACTTCATCATTTAAAGCGGTTGAAACATTTTTTTGGTTTGATTTCAGAAACAAAGTAATGGTTCAAAAAAGATTCATGTAGGGAAGAGCGGTGTTACCCCTTTCGATGGCTCTCCAATGGCAAGCTCCCTTGGTGATGTTTTGCAAACTTTAGCATGCTAGGAGGCACATACTCCTCTTGCTTGTCCTCCTCTTCCTTGTTCTCCTCTTTCTGTGACTCGTCATCCTCATGCTCTAATAGAGAAAGGGGTTCCTCTTCATTTCCTGCAAAAAATTTCTCTACAATGTAAGGGGAGAACTCAGATACGGGGAGCATCTATATAGGGGGAGCATATGCATTCTATCACGCTTATCTTTTTCCTATAAACATAATTCTTATATTTAAATGATTTCTTTCTAAGAGGATTTGTTATTATCAAAAAGGGGAGTTTGTTGGAACATGCTTTCCACATCTCTTGGTTTGAGAATAATAAATCCCATTATATTTGATCATACATTCCATGTGTTTATAATGTGCCGAAACTTCATCTCTCAAGCCCCCATAAGTATGAAAAAGAAAGATGATGATTATCTATCACTACGATGCTCTGCTGCTAACATGGCGCGATAGCACTACCGCTGGCGGTAAAGTCTACATAATTGGAAACAACGTCGAGAAGGAAATATCATCAGGAAAGGAATGTTGTCGGGACACAATATAGCAAGTATTGCCGTGACGCATTAAGGCTAACGTCCGACAGTAACTTAAGGCAATCCCGCCATCTCGCTGCTGATTGAGGAGCGAAAGAGGTAGGAGATCTGACAGCTAGGAATTAAATATCACTAACGCGGCACGTTAGTAATACCGCGGCGCGGTAGGACGGGCTATCTATTTTGGAGCAAGAATGTTGCCTAAGATGATGCAATCTGTGTGCCAGCCTATTGCCTAAAGAGGCTATCGCCCGACGGTCGCACTACCGCTGGCGCTAGTATCCAAGTTTATTTAAAGAGCGGTCCTCCTCCTTTTAGAAAAGCCGATACACGAAGAATAGAAAGCTATAACTCCTGAACTTTCGTGTGAGCCTCCTCCTTGCTGCTAAGAGAACTCCATCAATGCTCGTGAATGCTAAGAACTTGAAGACGGATCGATCACGCATTCATCATCTTCATGTTCAATCTTTGAGGGAGTTTTTCATGTTTTATTTTTTCTTATTATTAATTGTAACTCTTATTTTTATCGGTAGAGAAATTCGCCCGTGTTGGCGACTAGGCCTTGCAAGGACTAGGTAGAATCATCAAGTGGGTGTGGAAACTAGGTCTAGGGTTAGATCTAGGGGTGGCTCGAGGTCTCGTCTGGGGAGAGATAGGCAAGAGCCAACCGGTCCTTGGGAGAAGGGTCGCTATAGAAATCCAAAAGGTTTTTTACGTACGCCTCAATTCCTAGCATCATTAGGACCAAGTTTTGTAATCATTCTTAAAGCAATAATATTATTGTTTTCTCTAGTATTGATTCATTCTCTTTGATGCTTGTATTCTAAATGAAAACGGAGTTCTCTGCCACTAACGCCGAGCAATAACTTCTACCATTGGCGGTAGCAACAGAGTCTCCATCTCTCTTGTTTTGAGCATTACTGTCTTATAAAAGCATAAAGCATTGTCTTAAATGAAATAATTCGTAAAATATATTCAACATATATCTGAAATTGCACTTAAGCACTAATGGTTTTAAAACTCTTATTTACCCTCCCCCTCTAAGGGCGCCTACAGATCTACAAAACTATGTGGCTTTTGACGGGTACTCTACGAGCTTCCCTATTCTAAAAAATAGCAACGATATGATGCACTTTCAAAGAGTCATTCTCTGGCACACATACTAGGCTTAACCTAAATGCAATGTCAAACCAAGCATCACCGATCCGGGCCTATGGACATGGGTAGGCTTCACACATAATGCCTAATTTCGCATGACTACTAAATTTCTATATGCAATTCATGCAGAGGATGGACACAGTCGACCCGGTGTTCAAAAGAACCAAAGGAGTTCATGCCCTCCACTAATTAGCGGGGGAGACTCATCCTATGTAAGAATATCAAAAAAATGGAATGGACAAAACACATCCTAAGACCAGGGAGAAGGATCGTTACCCTTGGAGATCGCTTTGGCACCATGGAATGAATATTAAGGAAAATGGAAATGACCGTAACAGATTCCTCTATACGGATCTGTACTCAGCTCATGGTTTGGAGCTCCGGAGCTCCTCCAATGGCGGGATCTCCTCCTTCTTCCTCCTCCTAGCATTCCTCTTTTCCAAACCCAAGAGAGAGAAAGCTCAAAGTAAAATGAGCTCTTAAACCCTCTATTCCTGACATAATAAGCATCAGGTAGAATCCCAATCATCGGATCCTTGATCGGGCCAGTCAATGGCCCCAAAATTGGGATTAAAATAGCTTTGTCGCCCAGCGCACGATCGTGCATTTCACAACACATGATCGTAGGTGAGTTATTCTGGGAAGAGAGACTACTTAGTTTCTAACAATGTATGATCTTGCATAAAAAGCACGGTCATGCATTTCACAACACGCGATCGTGCATTTGCCCAAAATTTCACTAGAACTCCCCTGAACAGCCTCCTAAGTGCACGGGACGTCCCTAGGTTTTCTGATTTCAACCCCTCCCTCATAGAGAAGTTTTTGGTGTGTTATAGGAGAAATGTCGATACCCTTGGAGAATGACCACAAAGTTATTTACTTAGCATTGGCGACGATGGCTCGTCGATTTGAGCCCTCTAACTCTGGTGGCAATGTTTACAACTTCCAAGCTCTAACTTCAACATTCTCTTCTTCTGACAGATGAAAATCTTGGATAACCCCAATGGTTGCCTAAAATCACTCCAAAATCCTTAAAACCATACTAAGCCTCCAGATCCAAAGGATAGAGAACCAAGTCTTCCAAGTTCTTACCACCATCCGGGAGAAAAGTATAAGATACAAAGATAAATTGGGATATAGAATGAGCGGAATGGAGTCCTCTCTGTGAATTAGCCCTCAGATGTTCAATCAGAGCTCCCAAGGTCCATTAATGGCAGAAACTCCATTACCATAGCTTTTCCTAACTCTCCTCTTCCTCTCTCTAAAGAAACACAAAGATAGGATAAAATGAGGGGTTTTACCCCTCATTCACGACCTAAAACAATCAAGAAAAGAACCTAGCTATCAGATCTCAAATCCCACAATTGAACGGTTCAAAATGGACTTAAATGAATTCTACACCCCGTATACGCCCTGTGACACGACCTTGTCACAAGATGTGTTTTGCCTTCCAGCTCTATATGCCAAATTATAGTGTTGTACACGGTATCTGACACACCCGTGTTCTAGGTCATGTTGGGTTAAGAATTCTGGCAGCTTAAATACAGGATTTCAAATCGGTCCCGTTCTTGGCCATGTCAGATGGAAACATTCCAAAATCCTCTAAAACTCACCCCAAACACTCCTAATTTCTCCTAGTCACTGGAAATACTTTTAACATGTCACTAAAAGGAAATTTAGTTTGTTCACAACAGTTCTTGAAATATTTTGCAAATCTCATAGGCCAAATTCATCAGTTACATTTCAGATTCTTGCGTGATAGATCTATATCCTCACAAATTGGTTCAAGGTGTGCACAAGGATTACAAATGATATTTCTTGAGTGTTACAACTTTGCCCTCCTTAAAGAAATTTCATCCCGAAATTTACCTTCAACTCCAAATGCGAGGGAACCAAACATAATATTTTATTTTATGATCTATGGGTTATGAACCCACCAATCCTCCTAAACTATCACAAAGAAAACCGAAAGGTTGCATCTATAGTATCACCCTAGAGTATGGGGTCATTAATCACCACCTCATGACTTTCAAAGTTTGGGAGAACAACGTAGATTTAGACCTACTTGCTTACTCCGAAGTTGATAATCACCTCCTCCTAGGCGACCGCTCCAGGTGCCCAACTCAGCTATGTGATTTCCTTTGGCGTGTCAGAGAACACCTACCCTTTAGGAGTGGTCGTACATAGGATTTGGTGTCTGTGAACACCTTCTCTTCAAGATTGGTCGCAATCAGGTTTTGGTGTCCGCGAGGACAACTTCTTCAAGAGTGGTCACTGATAGGCTTTGGTGTCCGAGAGCACCTCCTCTTTAGGAGTGGTCACATATAGGTTTTGGTGTACCTAAGAACCTCCTCTTCGAGAGTGGTCGCGTAGAGGCTTTGGTGTCTGCGAGCATCTCATCTTCAGGAGTGGTCACGAACAGGTTTTGGTGTCCATAAGCACCTCCTCTTCAGGAGTGGTCGCTGATAGGTTTTGGTGTCCACGAGCACTTCCGATTTAGGTGTGGTTGTAGATATGTTTTGGTGTATGCAAGAATATCCTCATCAGTATTGGTCGCGGACAGGTTTGGGCGTCCGCGAGCACCTCCTCTTCAAGAGTTATCACGAGCAGGTTTTTGTGTCCGCATGCATATCCTCTCCAGGAGTGGCCATGGATAGGTTTTGGTGTCCGCGAGCTCTTCCTCTTCAGGAGTGGTTGCAGATAGGTTTTATTATCCATGAGCACCTCCTCTCTAGGAGTTCTTGCGGACATGTTTTGGTTTCCATGAGTACCTCCTCTCCTAGAGTTATCGCGGGTAAGTTTTTGTGTCTGTTAGCACGTTCTCTCCAAGAGTGATCACAGACAGGTTTTGAAGTCCGTGAGCACCTCCTCTTCAGGAGTGGTCGCCGATGGGTTTTAGGGTCCGCGAGCACCTCCTCTTCAGGAGTGGTCACCGACCAGTTTTGTTGTCTGCGAGCACCTCCTCTTTAGGAGTAGTCACATATAGGTTTTGGTTTATGCAAGCACCTCCTCTTCAGGAGTGGTTGCGGATAGGTTTTGGTGTCAATGAGCACCTCCTCTTTAGGGTCATCATAGACAAGTTCTTGAGTCCATCAAACTGCGCTACCTCCCATCTAGGAGTTTGTACGAACTCATTTTTAGTGTCCGCTTGGACTCCCTTTTGGTGAGCCCAAGATTCCTGAGCCTACCCATCCAGGCAGCCCATGATTTCTATAAGTAGTGCTAGTTGCAGACCAGAAGGGGTCAGAGACAAGGGGCAATGGGCTAAGAGCTCTAAACAAGTGTTTGTGTGAGATATGAACAAGAGGTTGGGCAAACACCCCTTTTGAGGTCGCGTAGGCAGTTTGGACTATCTTTCCCCAGTGCACGCTAGCTCTCCTTCTCCCGCTTGTTCATTTATGACCCAAAGTAACCATCCACTCAACAGTTACGCCAACCCATCAGTTTGAGAGACATGGACTTATAGACACTTTTGGAACCAATAAAACGAACATGTGACTTTCGGATCTTGAGCATTCGATGAACATCAAGTCACAATTGAGATGTGGGATTTAGTTCAAAATTGCCTCTGAACTTGAAACATACTTTTGATTCAGCTGTCCAATTTTTTCCCACAATATCTTTCAAAATCGGCTTGGAGCTTTCAATCAATTGGAGAATAGGGTTTACTAATTCAAGTTCATTTTATTGTCACCGATCTCCCAAATTCCACTCCGTTTAGAATGTATCATAGTTTTTCTCTTGTGGCAATTTTGTCTCGATGAATTCGTCAAGGAAGTCTTGTAATAACCCTTCTGATGGTCGAGAATTACCTGTCAAACAAAGTGACTTTGACTAGATGTTTGATTTGTTGATACAATCTATAACATCCATGAGCATAAGGCTTTCAGAGTAAGTTCCCTCTAGAGGAAGGGAGAAGACTAATGTTTACCCACCAGAAGAGCTCGTGCAAGCTATTCCAGAAGAAAAAGATCCTTCTCCATTCTTTGATGTCATTTGCTGGGAATTTCCTCTAGTTGGATTCAAAGAACCTCATCTCCGTCGATATAACGGGAGAGAGGATCCCTTTGAACATCTTCAATCCTTTGAATATGATGTCTCTCTCCGAGTATTATCTGATGGATTCCATTGCAATTTATGTATGAGTCTAGTTTGGAAAGCCTTGAAATGGATTTTCTATTTACCTTCCCGATCTGTCACTTCTTTCAAGGATTTCAGGAGGCAGTTTCTTACAAGGTTTGTCTCTTCAAGGAAGCGAAAGCGAGGTCATCAAGAACTTTTCCAAATCAAGCAAGGAGAATTTGAGACCCTTGCCCACTATCTTGATTGATTCCAAGAAGAAATTTTTGACATTGCTGATGGTCCAGAACATGTATCAAGTTGCCTTAATATATAGACTGTAAGGTCTTTCCGAATTTGAAGTAAGTCGAAGCCCGCATAGGTCATATGGACATCTCATCAATATAACAAATCAGGTTATTGAGTCTGAGACAATAAACCCTAACCTTGTTTATTCTTTAAACAGGATGACTCAACAACGACGGAGGAATTTCTATCATCAACATTCATCTTCATCCCGAATCCCCCACAATAAAAACATTTTAGATCTTATTCTCCTCTTCAGAATATGCTTGCTGATAATGCTAAATCTAGTTAGTTTAATTAGGTTATTTTTAGGTTATTTACTCTTACTTTTTGCTTATTGTTGTTTACCTAAATGCAATTTTGGTTCATTTTCCTATTTTTAGTGCTAACTTAAGTTTTCTGAATTTTCAGGTCAAAAATGCAAAATTTCCTAAGTCACGCCCTAGGTCACGCCCGTGACCTAGGGCGTGTAAGTTGCTGTTTCCAGTTAAGCTGCTGCCACCATAATTCAGAAGATCTGGTCAGACGCGCCCAAAGTACACGGCCGTGACACACAAGTCACGCCCGTGACACGCAAGTCACGCCCGTGACCAGCCCGTGAACAGCTCAGATTCGACTAGCTGACCACCGAATTGGTCACGCCAATGTTACACGGGCGTGCTTCCAGTCACGCCCGTGACTGCCACGTCAGCCAGCCGTCAGCGCCCATGATCGCCGCCAGCGCCCATGACCGGACTAACCACCGAAATGGTCACGCCCTCAGTCACGGGCGTGACCTAGGGCGTCACCCATCAAATCGCGTTAGAATCGTGCGCCGAACCTGATCCAAGCCGCAGAATTGATTAAACAATGTCACGCCCCTAGTCACGGGCGTGACTGAGGGCGTGATCGAGGCAGAAAAATTTCTATAAATTGAAATGACCTCCAAGCTTTCCCCATTCAGTTTTTGGCAGAGAGAACTGGTGCTACTACTTTATTTTCAGTGATTTTCATGTTATTTTATTCTCTTTCTCTCTCTCTCTTATTTCAATGCATTTCCTTTTCTAGTTTTCATATGAATGTTGTAATGCCTTTGTAATTTCCTTTCATAGTGTATTACTAATGCTTAGTAGGCTTTCCATGCAAATGCAATCTCAGTTGAACTTTTGTTTAATAAAAATTGCATGTTTTTGTTCTCTTAAAATCTTCATCATTTCTCTCTCCTACCCCTCCACCATGAGTAACTAAATCCTCATAGTACTCGATCTTGATGATCTGAGGATGAGTTGATCAAGTTATGATCCTTTAGTCTTCTTTCACTTTCTAAAGTTTTGGGCCTTAAATTTACTCTTAATTAAAATTAAGTGAAGCTATATTATCGATGTATAGTCCACACCTTTGCTTTCATTCTTGGCTAGCCGAGAGGCCGATAGTCTGAAGTAAGCACTTAAGAGTAAAGAGAGTTACACACATTTCTCGAGAGAGAATGACGTAAATCTCCTGGATTGGAGTCAAACCCAATAGCGAGGTTCACCACTTAAAGCGAGTTTTAGGTATTCGAATACGGGACGAGAGTTCAGTCTGATTTTCCTAAACTCAGTTGGGCATATCTTCGAGAGAAGCATGTTCAAACTATAGGAACCCCCACGGTCAAGCTACCCTTACTTTATTAAGTTTTAAGTTTGCTTTTGAATTTTGATCAACTTAAGCCGAAGTAAGTCAAGATCGAGTGCTATTTCTTAATCATCGTTTAGCCGTACTTTTATCCAGCTTTTATTTCAACTTAGCAGACAAAACCTTCCAAAAAATTATTAAGATAAAATAATAGTAATTCGTTTGAGTATAAGTAATCAACGGTTCTCGGATTTTAATACGACACTTGTGTTCCTATACTACAGTTCGATAGGTATACTTGCCTTCTCGGATTGCTAGTTCGGATTTTATTTCATGCAAGCGGAATTTTAATCACCACTTGCACAACCTCTACAACAAAATATGCCACATGCATACCTGGAAGTTTGTGCCATCCAGTATTATAATCCTAGTACACTTGAGTACAAAAATTATTTAGAAGGATATACACAGCTAAATATTCTCATGGAAGAGGTTAATCTAATTATTCAAAAAATGACAGAGCTTAGAAGACCTCATCCTTTAAAATCTAAGGTTGAAAATCACAATAAGGAACTCTTCTGCAAATATCATTGGGATATTGGTCATGATACAGAGGATTGTCGTACTCTTCGGAACCTGTTAGACAAACTATTGAAGGTAGAAAAATTACATGAACATGTTGCCCGATAATCTGATAATGATCCTTCCACCGGCAAAGGCAAAGAAATGGACGAAGAATATTTCCCTCAATAATAGGAATACATAGAGTAGAGATGATATAGTTTATTTTTTATTTCTTATGGTTCATATATCTCACATTTGTTCAGGGTTTCATGCACATATGCTTTTTGCATTTTACCTTTAACAACTACAACAATGACCCAACATCAACCTACACCTATCATGCACAAAGTCCTTCTCGATAGTTAGATTCATCTAACTTCATACCACGTATCCTTCACCACAAACAATTATTTCGGTGTGTTTTACTATCTTTAACAATTTACTCTTACTTTAACATTGACATGCATGGATATGAAGAGTGTATATGATGTGTGGATATTATAAGAAACTACCTCCTTGGATTATTCACTGGGTCGTAAAACCCACCAAGACCACATCTCGCTAGAATTATTCGCAGATATGTAATGGTAGTGCAACGTAATCCTTTGTGATGATAGTCGTCGATAGTCATCAGACGCCATCATGGTGATCGACTCACTTTAGTTGTTTATGATTGGAGGTTTCCAACTAAAGTAGATTGATTGTGATGTTACTTACAACTAATGCTTGATCGTTGAAAAATTATCTACAATAGAAATGGATCGCCGAGATATTACACCTAATTACATTGAATAGCCATGTGATTACTTGTAAAATACTATTATTGCAGGTACCATGAACTTCCACACATCATTCTAGATTCCAGCATTTTTATCCCAAACCTCTCGCTATTCTATTTATTACTTCAAACTTCTCAGATCATATATGTTATTATTCATGACTCCTGACTAATATCTTCTCGGATTTCCAGCCGATCTCATATATGTATAATATTTTGGATTTCTTGATATGAGACCGCAGACATCCATCAAGCAAAATATTATGATTATCGACAATATTGTTGAATCTACATTAATCATCGCCAAGGGGGAATTTGCCGACAATATTATCCAAAAAATAAGTTCATGACCAACAAATGGAATATTTTATACTGCCAGCAACCAGATTGAATCTCAATAATGTTGTGAATTCGCCAACTTCATTATCCCAAATTAATATTCGCAAGTCATTTTTCATGTTCTATAAATACTCTTCATATATATGCAGGATTTTCTTTATGCATTAAGCCTTCTTTCGTATAGTTAGAAGTTTTTTTTTGTTTGCGAGTCCTCCTCATGTACTATCAGTTTACGTTTCTATTTTACCTATTTTCACAGTGCTTTTATGTAAGAATATGACATGTGTGCATGAGTCCTTATCAGGTACTCACACATTACGTTTCTATATACGTGTTTTCACATTTATTTTTTGCAAAAATATGATAAGTGACCACGATTCCTCCTCAGGTACTCGCGCTTCACATTTCAATTATAACTATTTTTACATTTCTTTTCCGCAGGAATATGATAGGTGTCCATGGGTCCTCCTGAAGTACTCGCACTTTACATATCTATTATACCTGCTTTGACATTTCTCCTTTATAGAAATAAGCAAGTGTTCATGAGTTCTCTTCAGGTACTCATGCATTTGTTTCATATACCTTCTTTAATATTTCTCCTTTACAGAAATAAGCAGGTGTTCGCGAGTTCTCTTTAGGTACTCGCACAGTTTCATCATTTTTCATATATGCCTTATGTACCCTATAGTGCAGGAATACATAGGTACTAGCAAGTTCCCTCATGTACTTGCATTCTCTTTTATATACGCCTATTTTTCTGACTTCAAAAGAGGTGGATTGCAACATTCGTAGGTAGGTTTTATTTTTTCAAAGTTTTTTAGAAACTTGAAAAAATGCGGGGATTGTTTTACCCTAAAGTCGGCAATCACCTCCTCTAAGGAGAGAACTCCAGGTGCCTACCATGGCTAGGCGATTTCCCTTGCGTGCCCGTGAACACCTCCCCTTCTGGAGTGGTCCCGGACAGACTTTGGTTTCCATGAACACCTCCTCTTTAGGAGTGGTCGAGATAGGTTTTCATGTCCACAAGTATCTCCTCTTCAAGAGTGGTTGTGGATAGGTTTTGGTGTCCTCGAGCACCTACACTTTAGGAGTGATCATGGACAGGTTTTGGTGTCCGCGAGCACCTCCACTTCAGGAGTGGTCGCAGATAGTTTTGGTGTCCACGTGCACCTCCTCTTCAGGAGTGGTCGCGGACAGGTTTTTGTGTTCGTGCGCACCTCCTCTTTAGGAGTGGTCACGAACCAGTTTTGCTATCTGCGAGCACCTTCTCTTCAGGAGATGTCACAACAAGTTTTGCTTTCTGCGAGTACCTCCTCTCTAGAAGTGGATACATACAGGTTTTGGTGTCTGCGAGCACCTCCTCTTCAGGAGTGGTCGCATAAAGATTTTGGTGTCTGCAAGCACCTCCTCTTCAGGAGTGATTGCAGATAGGATTTGGTGTCCATGAGCACCACCTCTTCAGGGGTGGTCATGGTCATATTTTGGTGTCTGCAAGCACTTCCTCTTCTATAGTGCTTGCGGATAGGTTTTGGTGTCCGTGAGCATGTACACATTAGGGGTGGTCGCAAACATGTTCTTGTGTCCGCTGAGACCGCGTGACCTTCCATCTGGGATTTCGCGTAGACTTATTTTTAGTGTATGCTTGGCCTCCCTTCAGGGCAGTCCGATATTCCTAATCCTGCCCATTTGTGCAGCCTCTGATTTTTATAAATAGTGGTCAGATGCAAACCAAAATGAGTTAGAGACAATGAGCAAAGGGATGTGAGCTCTAAACAAGTTTATGGGTGAGCTATGTGCAATAGGGTGGGCAGACACACCTTTTGATGTCGTGCGGGAAGTTTGGGCAATCTCTCCTTGGTTCCCACAAACTCTCTTTCTCGTTCTTGTTCATCCATGACAGGAAGTAGCTGTCTACTCAACAGTTTCCCCCTACCCATCAGTTCGAGTGATGTAGACTTATAAACACTTTTGGCACCAACACTACTCGCATCGACGAATCCTCGAAATGCCCTTAAACGACTTAATCTTCTGATATTCAATGTAACCTATTGAAAACTCAACATTTCTATGGAGCGCATCAAAATACTTTGCTTGTCGATTTTGCGCAACTCGCATACGCTCCTGGATTGTCTTTACAAACTAGCAAGCATTGGACACAACTTATTTTACCAAAATTTGGGTGTATCCCTCCTCTATCCAAGACATCGGCGTCGGACACTGCCTTCCATAAAGAGACTCATATGGTCTCATCTTGATATATGGCTAGAAACTAGTATTATGAACAAACTCTACAGTTGGTACAAAAAATGTACCTCCAGGACTCACACTAAAGATGAGGGGAAAGAACTGCGGAGTGCCGGTTACTCAGAACAAAGATGCTAGAGGAGAGATCAACAAGAGGAAAAACTGTTCGGATTGATCTCAAAGAGGGACTACAAAGGGGGTCTAGAACAGTCCAGGAGGAGAGGTAGAAAAACGATAGAATTCGAGACCGCTTACTCAGGTTTTAAGCTGGAGGCTCGAAGCAAAAAGTCCTTTTTCAAGTACCCATACCCCTCTATTTATTGACCTGGACACTACCCAAATGGGCAGATCCAAAAATTAAGGGCTGCCCTGGGTATAGGAGAACCGGGATAGAGGTAAGGAGTGCAAATAACAAAAAAAAAGGAGAAAGAGACCAGACCGCATGGTCTGGCGGTCTGACACGGGACTGATCGCCCGTGCCTTGGGAGGAAAATACTGAAGGGGGAGCAGGTGGTCCGGGCGGTCTCCTAAAACTGAGACCGCTGGAAAGGTTCCTTCTGACTGGAGAAGAGAGGTCGCGGATTTCCGGGCAAACATGATCCCCGCACATTTTCAAGTTACGCTGGAACTTCAGAAATGTTCACTTTGACCGCTGAGACCGCGACTGCCATTAATGCGATGGGGGCTATAAATAGGGCATCATGGCATTAGGATTCAAAATCTTCTAAAAAGATAAGTGAGCTTGATCTTCAAGCGGTCACTGAACTTTAGACAAAAAACAATCTTTGCAATGGTGACTGTATTGTCTCGTCTGAATAATCGGTCGCCAGGAGCGGCTTCTTCAAAGAAAAAGTAGACCGCCAGCCTGAAGAAGAAGGTGGATAAGGCTCCCCAGACTCCGACTAATGCGGGCTCGTCAAAAGAGACCGCTCGATTTTCTCTGAAGAAACAACTGACCTGCCAGAGAGCACGAT
This sequence comes from Dactylorhiza incarnata, assembly GCA_033032865.1. Lineage (NCBI taxonomy): Eukaryota > Viridiplantae > Streptophyta > Magnoliopsida > Asparagales > Orchidaceae > Dactylorhiza > Dactylorhiza incarnata. The sequence continues at coordinate 8,240,512 of JAWHQI010000090.1, read as the reverse complement.
TTTACCGGTCTCCACTGTTGTTGATTTGTCGAATAGTTCAAGTCCTGTATTGAATCTTCCTGATTTTTCCATTTCCTTTGACTACCAAAAAACTCTGGAAGTGCTTAGTCAGACCGCTGTCTAGCCCGGTGAGATTGCTTCAATCGAATCCATTCTAGCTAGAATGCTTGAAAAGAAGACTGAGGCAGAGAGAATTAGGCAGAAGATTGTTGATTCTCAAGAAGCTACAAAAGCAAGAAAGAGAAAAAAACTCAAGTTCTTCTGCTAAAACTGCCAAGAAAAAGAAAAATGAAGAAAATAAAGATGTGACCGATCCGAAGGCGATCACACTTCCTGAAAGTAGCGATCTTAAATATCCTTCAAATGCTTCTGAGAAGATAAGTGGTGAGGTCGGTCTCTTTTTCCCTTCCACGATCTCAGCTTCTTCAAGAGAAGTGGACTCCGAGTTGATCGCTTAACTTGATGGAGATTCTTCAAATGATTTCTCTTGTTCGATCTTGCAGGTGCTTGACCCCATTGAATCCGAACATCTTCGGGCGGCTGTTGCAGAGAAGGAGATCGCCAAAAGGGAGAAGGAGACCGCTGCAGAGGCGGTCAGGTTTAAGGCAGAAATCGAGAAGAAAGAGATCGAGGGAAGAGAAAAAGAGGGAAGAGGAAAAGGAGAGGACAACGCGAGTCGCTGCCGAAAGGAATAAAGAAGAAGAAAAGAAAACTGCTCTGCTCGCCAAAGAGAAGAGGGAAGAAGAGAAGAAGGCTGATCTGCTCGCCACAGAGGAGAAAAAGAAAATGACTTCTGATGAGGAGAGGGTTCAGCATATTGAAAAAGAGAAAGCTGCACTTTCTTGCGGTCTGGTGAACCCCTCTGCTGCTCAGGTCGACAAGATAAACAAAGCAGTAGCAGACTGCGCAACGGCGGTCTCCGCCTTGCAAATTGGTAAGATAATGGAAGTTACGAGATCGCTGGAATTCCTTCCCCTGCCTGTTGTTCGACCTAGATCTCCAGAGAGAAAGCGTGAGATCTTCATCATTGAAACAGATGACATTCTTGTTAGCAACGCAGAGTTAAAAAGGAGGAGAAAAGAGGGAGTGAGATCGCAAATGAGGGGATTGGAAAGAACGGACCTTGAGCGCTTAAGGGGATCAGACCGCCTTTTGCTGACCGCAGAACCCGCGGTCACAAAAGATAATGAAAGTATCTTACATGACTGCGGTCTTGATTTCCTTCCAAGTACTCTCTTTACGTGAATACTTCTTATTTTTGAACTGTTTGTAGTTGAGCTATCTATCAAACTCTTCTGATCGCAGGTTGTGGAAGTTTCTGAGGAGGGGGAACTCCTCCTGGAAAAGATGGAGATTCCTCCCTAGCTCGCTGACATCCTCAAGCCAATGTTTGAGGATGTCCACTCCATGCTGACTCGGGAGCGGTCGCAAGATGACCAACTTCGCGCTCGGGATGATTAACTCCGGATTCATACTGTTGACTTTGTTGGGTCCAGCGTCTCCTCACTTGACCCGTACCGCCCTTCCATTGATAAAAAGATTAAGTTGCGCCTTCACCAATAGTCCGGGCTTTTGGTCGAGTTGGTTGCGCTGGGTCCTCTCAATTGGTATCAAAGCAGGTTGCGGGTTCGAGACCGGGGGGGGGGGGGGGGGGGGGGGCGCTGATAATTCCTAAAATTCTCTCTACCTGTGTGGGTCCCGGTGGGCCATGTGTCAAGCCACCTCTGAGCCTGCGGGCCATGTGGAGCACCTCTGAATTGCAGGTCGTGCTGGACGCTGGGGGGGGGATTGTTGGGTCCAGCGTCTCCTCACTTGACCCGTAGCGCCCTTCCATTGATATAAAGATTAAGTTGCGCCTTCACCAATAGTCCGGGCTTTTGGTCGAGTTGGTTGCGCTGGGTCCTCTCAGACTTCGAAGAGAGGCTTCGCGCCAACGAAAAGCGAGTCCGTGAGGAATGCGATCTAAAGAATGCTAAGCTCGTCTGGGTGCTTCAGAAAGCTGAAAAGGATGCCAAATATTACAAAGGGAAGGTTGCTGCTCTGTCGGCTGAAGTCGCAGCACTAAGAGGTGGTCCTGCAAAAATGGCCATGAGGCTGGGAAATTCTGGCGATCACGCGGAAGAAAGACCTACTTCAGAGATTATGGTCATCCCCATGGAGCAGGTGGATAAGGAGATGTCCAAAATATATCGAGCCGCAATGTCTGCTAATCATAGTCTGGAGTCTGTCCTGACTGCTGTGAATGAGATGCAGGACATCGCGGCCTTTGTAGGGAGGAAACGTCAGGACAGTAGATAGAATTATTCCTCCCTTCGGTCTAGAAGACTTTGAATATTTGAATAATTTGAAATGTGTTGTAATACAAATGTTGACAATTTGATTTTCATTATATGCGATCTGTATGATGCTGCAATGTCGATCTTTATTATTGTGTGCCGCTCGTTTACCTTTTATTTACATGTAATTCTACCTGAGATACCGCGGTCTCATTTTATTGAGACCGATTATATAGTATCATTTCTTACAACTTATGCAGGTTTAGCGGCCTGCGCAATTTACTGGGTGGTCTTTAGAAGGAGTCATCATTATGAAAATATCCTTAGGATTCTATAAATAGCTGGTCTTAAAATCCTCATTCCACACTTTCTGAATGCGCCCTAAGCGTCGGTCTCAGCAAACTTCCATTATGGTGTCCGCGCGAGCTTCTTTCGCTGAAATTTTCTTGAGTGCCGATCACAAACCTAGCCATCTTTCCAAGGATGAGTATTTGTCTTTTCTTGCAAAACATATGATTCAAAACCGGATTATTGTGAGACCGCCCAATGAAGATGAGGGGTTAAATTTTGGAGAAGGAAATAAGTATGTTATTCCCATCGATCACTTCGATCATGGGCTGATATTCCCTCTCCCTTGGGAATTTCTCGAGGTGATGGAGTACTATGGATTTGTGCTCGCCCAAATACCTCTAAATTGAATCGGTCTCATTAATGTCTTTATTAATTACCTAAGGTCGGGAAGAATCAAATTTACCATGGCACTCTTCCGCGAGACTTTTACTGCAAAAATGTTAAAAGAAGGACAGAAGAAAGAGGAGTTTAAGGGGTTAAAATATTTTTCATGTGAAGGCATAAAGATTTTGAATCTTCCCAATAAAGTCCCTTTCTGGACAGAAAGGTTCCTTATTTTTGAAGGTGATCTCGGCGGTCTCAGTAGCCGACCCTCCTCGAGAGTAGAGGGCATTTTCAGGAAAAACAAGACGATCTCAGAAGAGGAGTTAAAAATTTTGGACTTCAAGGCGGTCAAGCGACTAAATCTTTTTCATTGTCTAGCGATCTGGCCTGAGATCGCTAAGATTTCTCTAGAAGAAAGTGAGTAATTTCCCTGCGATCTTATGTGATCTTCCCACAATTTCTTCGATTTTTTCTAACTCTTTCTTTTCCAGCGACCTTTGTGATCCCTATAGCCGACCTGGTGGCACCAACTGAAGAGGTGCTCACCCAGAGAGAGAAAAGAAAAAGAAGAGACCAAGAGCGCGAGACCGATGGGGCTGGTGGTACATATGAGACCACCAAACGAACAGTTTCCAATGGTCAGCTTTATGAAGGTACAGAAGAACATCAAGGGAAAATCCCTTCTTAAATGGGGGGCAAATGGGAAGACCGTGAGGGTTTCCACCGATCTCCCTCTTCGGAGTGGAAAATTAACTCGCCATGCATTTGCGGTCACCTCGGCCCTCCATGAAAAAAACAACCTCAAAGAAGCGTATGATTTTGAGACTGAGATGCTTCCTGACGTTTACGCTCAGGTAACCGTCAGGAGCAAGGTCTTAAATCAACATATGGGGCGATCTCTACGCGGAGCCCTAAGAGAGATTGAGCGGCTGCAAGAAGATCAAAAGGTAAAGCAAAATTTCCTCGTGATATCTAACACTTCCTTTTCATGATCGCGCGGCCTGACTATTCTCTTCTATAGAAATCAAAAGAGGCAGCATACGATCTAGAGAGCCCTGAATTCCAGTGTTCGCCCAAAAGATCACAGTATAAGTTTTGTAAGGGAGTTCGCACGGTCTCAGCTTCTAAGACCGCCCAGTTCAGACATCTTGCATAAGGAAATGGGCTTTACAGGTTTGGTTGTCGGTCTCCTCTTCGAGATCGCGCGGTCTGAATTTCTTTACTCTTCCAATCACAACCAGGCAGGTATCTTCTTACCTCAGCTCAGTTATCTGAAATCCCGGGCAGCCCATAATTTTAGGAGCTACCCGTTTGGGCAGCCTCCGTGCCTATAAATAGGGGGGGGGGGGGGGGTAGGGTTCCCCCAGAAAGGACTTTTGGATTGAGACTCGAGCAAATTGCAGAAACAGGCGACCTTGTTTTCAGCTTGCTCCTTTCTCTTTTTCCCGATCTGCTTCTAACTTCCTATACCCTCTAGTCTCTTATCTTTTTCCAATTAGAGCCATCTCCTAGTCAGAGTCCTTTCATCATTTCCTATCTGACATACTCCGACCCCAAGTAACCAACGGTCCCAAGTTTTCCCCCGAGCTCGAGTGTAAGTTGTGGAGGTGCAATTTTTGCATCAACAGAATGACACGCGACCTTCAGATCGGGATTTGTTTTCGAAGTGCGGCAGTCTGATATGGCAGATTGGGAGTTACGGAGTCAGATCGGTGGAGGTCATCCAGATGCAGGTCGCGCGACCTCAGAAGATCTGGAAGTACGCTTCGAGCGGGCGATCGAGCAGACCCATCAAGAGTTCGCTCGAGCTCAGCGTGAGACCACCCAGCAGATGGAAGCCATGGGGAAAGCTCCGGAAGTGATATCCCAGCGGCTAGCTCCTATGGCTGTTGAGTTCGCTACACCAGTGGTTGTCCAACCTGCTCACGATCAGGTTACTGACCGCGCGGATCCCGAGCCCGCTGAACCTCTGCGACCATAGGGTGTCGAGTTTGCCGCCCGATAGGATTTCTATCAGGTAGCTTCCCGGTGAAGTCCTGCCCGAGCTTTGAACTTTCGTGAAGGCACTGCGCCTTTCCCTGCCGATCTTTGGGAAGAGCCTTCCCCTTTTATAGATCAAGTTAGGTGGGAGCCCGTTCCCGTAGGTTTTAGAGAACCCCGACTTCCAGTCTATACTGGAAGGGATGATCCGATTTTGCACTTGCAAGCCTTTGAAGCTGCAGTGTCAATGAGGACCTTATCAGAGGCTCTTCGTTGCAAGATGTTTGTTACCTCCCTCGGAGGGCGAAGCAAGGGAGTGGTTTTTTAATCTTCTTGCAAGGTCTATTGCTTGTTTTGCAGATCTCAGGAGAGAGTTTCTTTTGCGGTTTGCAACCTCAAAGAAACGGAAAAGTGGCCCCGTGACACTTTTTAAAATCAAGCAAGGTGAAAGCGAGAGTACAACTCATTTCACTGCCCGTTTCTATGAGGAAATACTAGGCATCCGAGACGCTGGACCAGTCCTCCTCCAAGTTGCGTTCATCAACGCTCTTCGAGAAGGACCACTGAAGTTGAAGGTCACTACTAAGGAACCCCGTTCCTACCAGGAGTTAATCGCAATCGTGAATAAGTTCATAGAGGGTGAGATTTGTAATCCTGAATATGTCTCATGTCTCTCCAATATGGCCTATCAAGGTGGTAGAAGCTCTTCATCTTCAGCACCTCAACGACAGCAAAGGCTGACTCGACAAGAATACCAACCTCAGGCTCCCAGAGGTAAGAATTTCTGTCATCATCGCCCAACTACCAATCATCAGCAGCTTACCCAATGGCAACAACCTGTTTAAGCTCAGCCATTGGCTAACCTCCCTCTCCTACCTTTCCCAGCTACCCAGGCAAGACAATCTTTTAATGACTCACAAGAATGTTTTGCAGATCTTCCCCTACCCATCTCAGAGATTTTAGAGATCATAGAAAAACAACCTTTCTTTAAAAAACCAGCTCCAATGAGAACGGATATCAAGTTTAGAAATCCAAGCCTCTTTTGTGAATTCCATAAAGAAAGGGGGCATCAAACTAAAAACTGTCGGGCACTCAGGTTTCTAATAGAAAAACTCCTCAAGGATGGCAAGCTCCAGGACTTGATCAACAATAAGGTTGAAGATCAGTCAAAGAAGTCGAAAACCGTCGCTGAAGTCGGTTGAGAATGTGAGGAAGTGGAGGATGCTGGCCTCTTCGGCAGCCTCCATATCGGTTATGACTGCATAAAGGCAGACAACGAAGGGGAAAATGGATTGCTTTTTTGCATTCATGGAGGTGCAGGACTTGAATCTTCTAAGAAGAACATCATGGCATGAGTCTTCAGAGATGAAGTCTCAGCTGCCTCAACTTCAGCTCCAATTCCGGAGGTGGTTATCTTCAGCAAAGAAGATCTTTCACCCCACAGGAATCCCTTCAATGACGCTCTCATCATCAAGGATGTGATAGAGAATTTCACAGTCGAAAGGATGCTAGTGGATACCAGAAGTTCAGTAAACCTGTTGTTCAAACCGACTTTCGAAGCCCTAATGACTGGGAAGTCAATGCTCTCTACCGAAGGGCCCCTCTATGGCTTCTCAGGGGAGAAGAAAGAGGTCGAAGGAAAAGTTTCTCTGACGGTAATGATGGGTGGGATCATCAAATAGGCCGAATTTGTGGTAGTAGATGCTCCTAGCAGCTATTACGCAATTTTTGGCAGACCTCTCCTCAACCAATACAGAGCTGTAGTTTCAACGTTTCATCTCGCCCTCAAGTTTTCCGCTCAAGGAAAGCAGTTTAGGGTCAGAAGTGATCCTAGGCTGGCTCGGGAATGCTATGTCAAAACTGTCAGTTTTGTCGACATAGGGTCACAGTCGGAGGTTGAAAGCAAGGTGTTGGTTCCCCCGAGTTCTGAATAATGGAATTCCAAAAATGGGATTCTTTGAGTTCGCTTTCGGCTATTAAAATGTCTTCTAATTTTTTAGCTATAAAACTTCCCTAAGCCATCTCGAGGCTGCTGTTTGTAATTGAATTCGCTTCAATAAGATTTGTTCTTCACTCATTTTCTTTTTAGCAAATATCTATCCCTCTACATAAACTGCTTTATGGGCATTCATCTACAATATTATTGGCCACCTTTTTCTAGGCCATTTTCTCTATTCTCACACGCTTACTTCGAATTAATATAATCAGGTCAGAACATGGAAGATATGAGGGAATCTGATTTAGAAGACCATGATGTTGAAATTGAAAGTGAAGTTAAGAGAGCTCGCCTAGAACCAGCCCAAGATATACAGGCCGTGCCGATTAAGGGATATGAGGGAAAAATACTCTCAATTAATGCAGAACTTTCTGAAAATGAAAAAAGAGAGTTAATAGCATGTTTATTTAGAAATTTGGATGTGTTTGTTTGGACAGCAAATGATATGCCATGGGTAAACCCTGATGTAGCTTTTCATCACCTGAATATAGATCCAACATTCAAACCAATTATACAGAAAAACGAGCAACAACAGCCACCCTAGCCACACCAATTAGAGAAGAAGTTCAAAAGTTACTTAAAGCTGGGTTCATCCAAGAGGTTCAATATCCTGACTAGGTTTCAAATGTAGTGATGGAAAAAAGCCTGGAGGAAAGTGGAGGATGTGCGTAGATTTCACGAAACTCAACAAAGCTTGTCCAAAAGATTGTTATCCATTACCCAGGATAGATTCCTTGGTTGATTCAGCAGTCGGGTTTTCGTATATGAGCTTTTTGGATGCATTCTCGGGCTATCATCAAATCAGAATGCATAAGCCAGATATTTCTCACACCTCTTTTATAACAAATGATGGATGTTTTTGTTATAAAGTAATGCCTTTTGGTTTAAAGAATGCAGGTGCCACCTATCAACGGATGATGGATTTCACATTCAAAAAACAAAAAACCAGAAATCTCGAAGTATATGTAGACGATCTACTCATCAAAAGTAAGCAATTTAGCATACACTTGAAAGATCTGGAGGAGACCTTCTCAAATCTCAGAGCATTCGACATGAGATTGAATCCATTGAAATGCATATTTGGAGCCAGCAAGGGAAAGTTCTTAGGACATCTCCTAACCCCGGATGGTCTTAAACCCAACCCAAACAAAGTGAAAGCAATTCTTGAAATGAAGCCTCCAAAGACACCAAAAGAAGTTCAATAGCTAGGAGCCAGAATGGCAGGTTTGAGCCGATTTATATCTCGATCAGGAGAAAAAAGTGCACCTTTTTTCAGGACTCTTAGGAAAGCATCGAAATTCAAATGGACAAATGAGTGTGATTCAGCATTCGATCAGCTGAAAAAACAGTTAACTACAACTCCTCTTCTCCAAAGTCCTCACAAAGGAGAAGACTTATTTTTATATTTAGGAGTGGGCTCAGATGCGGTTAGTTCGGTCTTAGTTAGAGAAGAAAAGAAGAAATAATTCCCAGTTTATTATGTCAGCAGGATTCTAAAGAAGGCAGAGATCAGATATCTGATACTAGAAAAACTTGCCTTGACTCTTATTATCTCAGCCGGGAAACTCAGACCTTATTTCCAGGCTCATTCCATTCAAGTGATCACAGATTTGCCTCTGAAAGGTGTGCTAGAGAAGCCGGAGCACTCGGGTAGATTGGCTAAATGGGCTATCGAATTAAGTGAATTTAATATCTCATATGTCCCTCGAACAACAATTAAAGCTCAGGTATTAGCAGATTTCTTAATTGATATAGCAGGGAGTGAATCATAAAGTATTGACAGAAAGCCTTTGCCTTGGACAATTTATGTTGATGGAGCCTCAGGAAAAAATTCCTCAGGTGCGGGAGTAGTTTTGATTAATCCGAATGGAGTCAAATTAAATCAAGCTCTGAGGTTTTATTTCGCAGTCACTAATAATCAAGCAGAATATGAGGCCCTACTAGCAGGACTCCATTTTACCAAAGAATTGGGAATTGAAGACGTTGAGGTGAAAACAGACTCACTGGTTGTGGCATCTCAGGTGAACGATGTCTATGAGACCAGGGATCCGGTCTTGAAAAAGTATCCGAAGTTAGTAAAACAAGAAGTTGGGAAGTTCAAGAGTTTTACTATTCAACACATCCCGAGAGCAGAAAATTCAGATGCAGATCAGTTGGCAAAATTTGGGTTGTTATCAGGAGGGACTACCTCAGATCTGTTTCATCTAGCAGTTGAAGAGGATTCAGTAATGCAAATAGAGCATAAGTCTTCCTGGATGGATCCGTTCGTCATATATCTCTCATCCGGAGAATTTCATGATAGCATCAAAGATAAGAAAAGGTTCAGATTAAAGGCGACATATTATTATCTAATCTCAGGTATATTATATCAGAAAACATTTAAAGCCCCTCTATCCAGGTGTATATCAGAAGAAGTCCCAATTGTCCTCCGTGAGATACATTCGGGAGAATGTGGCAGCCATTCAGGTGCAAGGACGCTGGAAAAAAGAATTTTAAGGCAAGGGTATTTCTGGCCTAAGATGAGAAAAGGTGCAGCTGATTACGCCAAAAAGTGCATTCAGTGTCAAAAATTTGCTCCGCTTCAGCATCAACCAGCTCAGCAGTTAAGGTCTATCATGACTCCCTGACCATTCGCAGTATGGGGAATGGATCTTCTCGGACCCTTTCCAATTGCAAGTGGGCAAAGACGTTTTATCTTGGTGATGATAGATTATTTCAGCAAATGGATTGAGGCAAAAGCTCTAGCAAAAACAACAACCCAAATAGTAAAGAATTTTATCTGGGGGGAAGTAATCTGTAGGCATGGGATTCCTATGGCAATAATAATAGATAATGGACCTCAGTTTAATAACTCTGAAATGATCAACTTCTGCGATGAAGTAGGAATCGAACTTCGATTTGCGCCAGTCCATCACCCAAGGAGTAATGGTCAAGTAGAAGCGGCTAATAAATATATCTTAAATCTCCTCAAGAAGAAAGTAGAAAATACAAGAGGTAATTGGGCAGAATAGCTCCCGGCAGTCCTTTGGACTCTTAGGACGACCCCAACAGGAGCAACTGGCGAAAATCCTTTCAAATTATCGCATGGATCAGAAGCCTTAATACCAGTTGAATTTAATGTAAGAAGTCCTAGAGTCTTATTGGCAAGGCAAAATGAAGATGATTGGATGGAAGGTAATGATGAGGATCTTAAATTCAGTTTGGATCTAATTGAAGAATTAAGGGATGAAGCCGTAATAAGGCAAGAAGAAGTGAAAAGAAGAATGACACGACACTATGATAAAAATATAAGAATTAAAGAATTCATCGCTGGAGATTTGGTCCTAAGAAAGGTCGATGCAGCAGCTAGATCTAGTTCAGTGGGAAAATTGAACCCAAATTGGGCAGGACCTTACATCATAACAGAAGTATTAAAGAATGGAGCCTATCAACTCAATACTTATGATGGAAATGAACTCACTCACACCTGGAGTGGAGATGATTTAAAACGCTTCTATTCATGATAATTCTTTATTTCTTCCTACCTATACAGATGATGTACTTCTTTTTTTATTATATAGTCATTTATACAGAACAAATACTGACATTATTTCCTGTATGTTTTGTGAGGATACCCAGAGGTGGAAATAAGATGCGAACTTAAGTCGCACCAAGGCAGATATCGCCGGATCACACCTGAACCCCCATGAATTGATGCTAAGCGTAACACATACATTGACCATGGATTGCAGGGAGATTTCGCTTCCATGTAGCAGTAGCTCACCAATTTCATATGAGAGGGTTCTATGTGATATCCCGGATATCGGACGATATGTGAGCACACCACTGCATCAAGGGAGGTCTTGGTGAATGCCACCTATGTCGTACCTACAAATAGTGGCATCAGGTCATCATAGCCTGTTACACTCGAACACTACTTGGCTAGCTTTTCTTGAGATGAGTTCTATCTGAGACAGGGGCAGTCTTAAGCTAAGATTGTCACTTAAGAGAGATGGAGAGGGGCCCATTTCCCATCTCCTTGAGAGTTCTGACCACTGTAGTCAAACACTCCCTTGAACCCTGATCGAAAGGGTCACTTCGTCTGTTTCTCATCCCATGACTGCTCCTAGGTCATCTCTTCTGCTCTCCCATACATGGCCATAGGGACGTTTCTTCTCATTCATCCTCATGACCTCCTAGATTATACATCAAAGGCTGTGTAACATTTTCTTCATTTTTTTTGAGGTCGAGCGGTCTCAAGAGTGCTTAAAATACCAAAGGACAACCTCGAAGTTGAAATTTCAGCAAATAAAATAAGTAGGCTCTGGTGAGAGATCGTTGTTTCCTGGACCATGCGATATCATAAAATGTTTTTCCAAGTCTTTTTGATAAAACAACTTCATGCATGCTAAGCTTCATTCCAGTCGAAGTCATCAATATCCAGTGAATTCATCGACAGTGTCTTCAGCAGAATCGATCTAAAAACTGGAAGTCATTCAATCATTCTTCATATTTGACACTCCTCACCGTGAAAATATGATCAATTGACCTCAGAATATGATTCAAAAGGTCCGGAGGCAGGGAAAATTAGTTCGCATAAAGTAAAGAAAATTGAATGGCAAAATCAGTCCAAACGATCGCTCGATCTCAGCCTTAGTTCGATACAGCCGCTGGGGAAATAATTTATGAGACCGCGTCGGTCATGTGATAAGAAACATAAAATCAATTGAATATAAAGACAGATATGGCGAACAACAAAGGTATGCAAAAGGTACTTTCTCCTTTTTAATTTCATTTGAAATGTCATTACAGGTAAAGTGATCTCAAAATTTGATCGTCTTCTTAAAAGATGACTAACATCAAAAGAAAGGGAAAAACATCTTCCTATATTTTCTTCTTCTTCTTCTTCTTCTTCTTGGAACTCTCTTCCTCTTCAGTAGAGTCAGAATCTGCACTGGATTCGTCTGAGCTAGATGAACCATCAAGAGAGCCAACGTTAGACTTTGCAGCCGAACTCAGCCCCTCTTCTGGGTCAAATTGACTTCCGCAAGGCTCACCTTCGCCGCAGTCAATCGGCACTTCAAAGTCCATATTGAGGAAAGCATCTAATTCATCATGCAAGGCCGTTCGACCTTCTTCAAGATCGTCCGTTCTTGCAAGTTTTTCCCCTACATCATCTGCTTCAGAATTATTTTTGTCCCCATCTTCTCCTTCATCCTCTGCATCCCTGTTCTTATCAAAATCTTCTTCCCCCTCACCTCCCTCTTCACTTTCCGCTTGAAGAGCAGCAGCTTTGGGAAACATTGTTGAAAAATTAACATCTTATGGAATCAGAACGCCACCGCCTCGTAAGTTGGAGATAGTCATTTCGACTGCTTTCACTTATCTCCTTCAGCATCACATTCCGGTAAGCTGGATTATTTTCATTATACATTTCCTCCTTCGTTTGCTGCAAAGTAGAATTACAGGTTGAGTTAAGAAAGAAAGAGGAATAAAAGGAATGGAAGACCGAGCGAACTGAGTACCTCAAGCTCATCCTTAAAAGCTTTGTTTTCTTGCATATATCTATGCTATAATCTCCCCATATGATGGCAGAAAACCTCATGCCTAAGGCAATTTTGCGAACACATATCAGGTATAAGACTGTCTTCCCAGCTGTAGACCTCCTTGAAGTTCTCTTCGCTATATAAGGCAGCCGAGACCGCACCAGCATGGCGGGACAGAGCGCCACCCCAGTTCAGGAGGCATGTTGAAACTCCCATGCGCTTACCCTTTTCATCCCACTTCATCAGCGGTCTTCCCATAACATCGGTCATGGAGCGCCTATAACCGTATAAATCAAAGGCTTTATCCAAGTAGCTGGAAGATCCAGCGGTCCGGGTTTGATACCGTTCCTGATCCCTCTTCAGCCTTTTCTCCCTTTGAGTGAGCTCGCCATCAGGAGCGTAAGGTAAGGTCAAAGGTATCTATAAGATCACTGCAGAAGAGGAGTTTCATTGTAAGAATAAAAGATCTATCAAGAAGCGGTCTAAAAATCGAGGTCGGAAAAGCTCACTGTGTTTCTGTTTGATGGAAGAAACTTGTGACCAAAGTACTATGTAGTGCTCGAGATCGGCTTTGTGGTCTTTCAGCATCTCCTTAATCTTGTCTTCGACATCAGAGAGGGATTTCGGCTTTTGAAAGATCGATTCATCTCGACACTTGGGATAAGTCCGTAGACCGCCCAATTTTCCCTGAAAAATTAAAAATCTCTCTGCCCAGTTGGAAACCTTATTAGGAAGGTTCACAACTTTCAGACCGCTGCAGGTGAAGTATAAGAGACCCTTGAAATTTTCTCTCCTTGAACCCTTCTTCAACATCTTCAAAGTAAAAAGGGATCTAAACAGATCTAGCGTAAATCTCACTTTAACTGATCTCAAATAATAGTTATAAGTAAAGATTAGCGCAATAGAGTTGGGCGGGAGCTGTCCGGGGACGAGACCAAAAAACTTTATTTCCCACGACAATGGAAGGTAAAAACCGTGTTTAAAGTGGTCGATCAGAATTGCGACCTCATCTTTTCCACAATGATTAAGGCATTCACCTGTGGCGGGCATACGAATCATTATCTGAGAACTCATGGAGTTCTTCTTCAAAAATTCATGAAACTCAGCTTGTGAAAGGCGACAAGGTCGTTGCTCAGATTCGATGAATATCTTACAGGCACCAGCTCGCGCGGAAACCATTGCTTAAGAGGTTTCAGACCGCTTGAACCAAGAAAACTAAAGAAGCGTATTAAATGAGGCCACGAACCAGGTATTTATAGTTCAAAGGGCAATCAAGGCATAATCATTGCAAAATTATGAGTGAAAAGACCGCGATCTCAAATCGCGCGACTTCAGTAAAACTAAAATTTTTTTCAGAACGCATATCATGAATATAGGAAGGAGTTTAGGAATCAGAGATCAAAACAAGGAACAAGCATAAGCACCAGATCGACCGATCTGAGGATAAGAAAATATAAACTATGGATAAAATGAGTTGAAAAATGAAAAGACTTTAAAATCCCCAAACTATGATCCTCAGATATTAGAAAACTAGTGGTAGCTGTATCATCACACACAAAAAATTATTATAAGTCATTTCAAATGATCCTTCTTCTTTCCAAGATAAGCAACCCTGTTTTGGAGTTTGTTGATTGCAGTAAGGGTCATACAGATGTCGGTGTTAGCATCAACGACATATCGCTGAAGATCGCCTGCATCCCATCTCAACTCTTCTCCGTTGATAAGTTCTTCTTCGTCCGCGCGATCTTCGAGAGGAGCAGATGACGTCCCTGCAAACAAGGGGGCAAGAGGTCCCGACCTCAGTTGGGAAAAGGCGGTGTACAAAGCATCAACTTTCCCTTTGAAGAAAATTGCCTCTTCTTTTGCTTCGCGGAGATTCTTGCGAAGAGCGACGTTTTCCTCTTCAAGCTTTTTCTTGCCGTCTCTTTCTCGATGTTCGAATAACCTTAGTTGATCGGTCAGTATTTTATCATACTGAGTCGTGATCGCTCGAACTTCTTCAACATCATTCTATTTCAATAAAGAGGCTGCCAACAACGCCTCATCCTTCTCCAACAATCTCCTCTCAAGCTCCCTCTCGCGGGTTTGAAAAATGTGAACTACCTGCATAAGCGGAGATGCGAGTACGGGAGGTGGAGGTAAGTCGACCTGGGGAGAGACCAATTCAGTTCCTTCCAACAACCTTTGAGATTCTTCATCTTCTCCTACATTCAGAAAAGTATGTTGGTAAAAACAACGATCATAGAAAGAGGAAAGCAAAATACCACGACCATACTTGGGAAAGTGGAAATAGAGTAATCAAGGAGGTGATCTTGAATGGATTTGGAAGCCATAGGAGCAGCGGTCATATTCAGGCGATCTGAAGGTCTTCGACGCTCAAGGTCAATCTTTTCTAAATATTTTTATGAAATTTTTCTACCTCTTTCCTTCGCCTTTTTAATTCTTCAAAACTAAGGAGAATGTCGTCGGTTTCAATAAGAACGATCCCACGTTGACAAATCAGAGATTGAGGTCTAATATAAATAGAGAGGGAAATATCAGGAGGAGCAACCATGAAAAGCTTACCAGACCGGATCGCGGCACTTGCAACTGCGCGATCTGCAGCCTGTCTCGCCAGTTCAATATTTTCTTCTTCCCCTCTCTCCCCCTCCTGTTCTTCTTCTTCTTCTCTTTCGCAGTCCTCTTTTTCACTTTCAATTATTTCCCCTTCTTCATTCATCCCCTGAGTCGTATTCAAGATCGATTCGGTCTCAGCCGAGATCGCAGTGGCTTTCTTAAAAATTCTTCTCTTTCTTCTTCTTTTTTCTTCTTCTGATCCAGTCCCAAGAAGCCTCCTTCTCTTCTTTTCTCTTCTCTTTTCTTTGATTTTTTCTAACTCGACTTCCTTTTTCTTTCCTTCTTCTTCTTCTTCTTTTTCCACATTCTCATCATCCCCTAACTCTGCGATTTGATCGTTAAATCGCGCGACCTCATCTTCAACTAAAACGGTCTTAAGATCAATGTTCTTCTTGCCGAAAGCAACCAGTTCTTTTGAAGGATCTCCTCCTTTTCTTTCTCAGAATCCCTTTTCTTTTCTACCACTTTTTCTCTCTTCTTCTTCACAGCTTCTCCTTGCCGCTGTATCTCAGCATCGAGAGAAGCCCTAGATAGCTTGTCTAATTGTTCCATCCTTCGCCTCTCCAGATCAGCTCGATCCAGTTGGCTCTCGGTCTTAACTATAATAGGAGCAGCTGGAGTGGCGTTCCCAGGGTCGAGCAGAGATAGAGATGCCACATTCTCAAAGGGGTCAATGGACTGACAAAAATAATAAAAGGGGATATTATCAAGAAGCATTAAAAAGAAGCCTTGAGATCGCGGCTACCTGTAAGGGAGCGATCTCAAGAGGCTCGGCAGGAAATAGAACACTAGCAGGCTTGACCTCCGAAGTTTTGGCAAGAAGCTTCTTCTTCGCCAGATCTTGGTCTTTTATCTGCTGTCTCATTTTGATAGCTAAAGATACCTGTTTTTTGAGACCGACCGAAATCTCTTCAACAGTAGCTCCAGCTATCTGGACTGGATCTTCAGTTTTCTTCGGGGAATCGTGTAACAGAACTTTAGTCCAATCGAGCTCGACGGGTTTCAAAGGTGAGTCCGTGATACTCACAAAACTTGAGGATGATAATGGAGGAGTCCGCGCCGACGTATCTCCTACAGTGATGTCTTTAGTTATTCTCCGAACAGACTCAGCTACAGATGCATTCTTCGCAGGTAATTTGATCACTTTGTCTTTTTAGGTAAAAAATTCCCTGAAATAGCGGCAGGGATAACTCCCTTCTAAGCCGTCACGCTCTTTAGTAAACCCACAATCAGTACAGCAGCTGCGAACTCAAAACGAAGACCGCTCAAGAGAGAAATTAATCTCAGGAAAGGCAATATATATATATATATAAATTAAGGCTCCCAAGGTCTATTTATAGCCCAAGCGAGAAATATTAAAATATTCAAGGGCTTTGCGATCTCTGCGGGCTGGAAATAACATTTCCTAAGCTCTTCAGAACTTGGAAATGTGCGGGGATTATGTTCGCCAAAAAGATCGCAGTATAAGTTTTGTAAGGGAGTTCGCACGGTCTCAGCTTCTATGACCACCCAATTCAGACATCTTGCATAAGGAAATGGGCCTTACAGGTTTGGTTGTCGGTCTCCTCTTCGAGATCGCGCGGTCTGAATTTCTTTACTCTTCCAATCACAACCAGGCAGGTATCTTCTTACCTCAGCTCAGTTATCGGAAATCCCGGGAAGCTCGTAATTTTAGGAGCTACCCGTTTGGGCAGCCTCCGTGCCTATAAATAGGGGGTAGGGTTCCCCCAGAAAGGACTTTTGGATCGAGTCTCGAGCAAATTGCAGAAACAGACGGCCTTGTTTTCAGCTTGCTCCTTTCTCTTTTTCCCGGTCTGCTTCTAACTTCCTATAACCTCTAGCCTTTTATCTTTTTCCAATTAGAGCCGTCTCCTAGTCAGAGTCCTTTCATCATTTCCTATCTGACATGCTCCGACCCCAAGTAACCAACGGTCCCAATTTTTCCCCCGAGCTCGAGTGTAAGTTGTGGAGGTGCAATTTTTGCATCAACATCCAGAATGCTCTAATGCAGCACATAAAAGAAACTGCGGAGCAGGTGATCTCAGAGCTTCGTGACCGCGGCGGTCTTACTAAAGAATTTAAAGATATTAAATTTGTCGATCTCTTCCCTGATGATGTGAGGGTAATAGATGACCAGTCGATGACTGTAGAGGAGACTGCCATTGAGGAAGAGGAAGACGTGGAGATCATTGATGCGGACATGGCGAGTGGAAGCAAATATGTCGCAGGCGAAGACGAGAGCTCTGGGGCGGGCTCGAGTTCTGGATCTAGAATTCCAGGAGGAAGCTTAGAAGAATCCTCTGAAGAGACCGACTCCTCCTCGTCAGAAGAGCAGTCTTAAAAAAGATCAAAGGGCCAGTAGATCTGATTGTAATCTTTACTTTTTGCGACTGCGGATTTTGTGACCACACGATCTAATGTAAAGGATATTGAAACAGAAAAATAGAAATTTGGTATACCTTTCTCTTCAAATGAATATTTTTCTTGTATTTTTCTTTATATGTCGATTGTACCATTTGAGACCTCATTGTAATGAGATAGAACTAGCATTCGATCTCAATGCCTTAGATGTTATCTAGCTTGAGATAAATTGCCTTATACATTTTATATTGAGCGGTTCGATAAAGGCGACCTTATACTTTCAGATCACATTATTGGGAGGTGAAAAACCAGCTTCAATTAAGCAAGAATGAAATCACGAGGTAGCTAAAGATGGACAGGATCTCTTAATACTGGCGGTCTCTGACTATAATACACCTATATGAGATTGCTTGTCATATTCACGATCTACTGCCTGGAAGATTTGTCTGGATAATGTCAATTCATAGATATTGATTCCTAATTTTGAGCAGGATCACAAGATACGATCTTTCGTGATTGAGACTGCTCCTTGGAAAAAATACCCCTTTCGTAGTAGATAGTCTGCGATCTTCAATTATTTAGGCCATTCCTTGGATATTTAGAAAAAGTATCTTTTTATGATAACCGACGATCTCCAATATTTTTAATTATTATAAGATATAAGGCGGACCCACAATATTTATTTTGTCAGGCTGGTTGATATGAAGGTAGATAATGGAGAAATCATAAATGATCTGCTCTTTCCTTTTAAAACAATACTTGATTGAACCCAGAGAGAACCTGGCGGTGATCTCATATTTTCTAGACCGATATTTCCAGGAGGTAGGTAGCAATTTTAATTAATCAACAATGAGATCATGAGATCGCTAAAGATGAACAAGATGACTTATGACTAGCGATCTCTGTCTATAATACACCTGCACGAGTCTGCTTATCACATTTGCGACTTCTAACTTTGAACATCTGTCAAGATAAAAAGGGTCGATCCGCAGATATTAATTCCCAAATAATTGAGCAAATATAGGATGGGATCTTCAATAATTTAGACCGCTCTTTGGAAAGAAAACTCCTTTCACAGTCGATAGTCTGTGATCTTCAATATTTCACAGACCGCTTTTCCGCAGATCGGCGCGGCAATATTCCGTGAGCTTTAAAAAACTACGAAAAAAGCCTAGATGGCGATCTCAAATATGTCAGGTCGCTCCATCCCCCAAAAAATCATCTTAAAGCTGGCGATCTCCTTAATTTTTAGATCGCCCGAAGGCAGGAAAAGGTCTGAGAGGTTGGACCTGTAATGATAGAAAAGGCAGGTGTAGCCATGCTCAAGAACTTCGCCAGCATTGTTTTCCTCAAGAGATCATCACAATTTTAACACTTTCAAAAAGAGATAGAGAGTGAGAGAGAATAATATCTCAGAGTGATCAAAAGGGCAGGTGTGGTTATGTCGTGGAGGCTATACCGACATTGCTTTCCTCAAGAGATCATTTAAAGTTGTACCATCTTAGCCACTCAAGGGCTTAGATGACAACCACAAATGAAATTGATCGCCTATTGGCTATCCTCATACCAATGAGAACTCGAGGGTTACAAACCAAGATGATCCATAGGGCAGGTGCGGTCATACCATGGGGGTTACACCGACATTGCTTTCCCTGAAAAGATCATCAAGATTGTAACGATGTCCTCCTACAATGCATGACAGAGCTGAATATTCACCTAAACTTCCCTTGACGTAGAGGTGTGTCAGATGTCAGCAAGGACCCGACATCCTAAAGTTCCTCTGTACGAGCTTGGAGAGATACTGCTAAACAGATGTGAAATCTCCCCGCTACCTGTGATCCCGATAGATTTACCTCTCAAGCTTCAAGTCGAGGTGGAATGAAGTAGGATCCGTCGATACCTATCTTGGTAGGACCATAGCCTTTAATAGTTAGCTAATATATCTCAAAGCTTTCTTTCTAATATGCATGAAGCAAGAGTTTACATCCACATCATCATAACACTTGCAAAAAAGAAAGAAAGAAAGAGATAGAAAAATACAAGTTTTAAGAAAAGAAACGCTTGAGGTCATCTCCACTCCAAGTGTGAGATAAATCTTCCCCTTCATAAGATTGGAGACAATATGCTCCATTCTCGAGAGCTTCCTTAACAATGAATGGCCCTGTCTAGTTTGGATTAAGGTTCCCAACCGAGCCATATCTTGTCGCTGTGTCAACTTTCTTGAGGACCAGGTCTCCAACATCAAATTCTTTAACTCTAACATTTTTGTCGAAATATTTGGCCATTCTCCTTTTTACTTCTTCTTGCATGATAGTTGTCGTATCCCTTAGTTCTTCAATGAGATCAAGGCTGCATTTCAACTCTTTATCGTTTTCTTTCATCCAGCTATCTTGTTGCTGCTGAGATAATAGCACTCTCAGACTCTTAACTTCAAATTCGACGGGAATGAGAGCTTCTGAGCCATGAGATAATTTGAAAGGAGTCTCCCCAGTGGCTGAAGTTGGAGTTTTCCTTAAAGCCCATAACACTGAAGGTAATTGTTCTGCCCAATTACCTCTGAGATTTTCTACTTTCTTCTTCAAGAGATTGATTATTAGTATATTGGCGGATTCCACCTGACCATTACTCTGAGGGTGATGTACAGAGGCAAATCACAACTCAGTACCGATATGATCACTGAAATTTATAAGATTCGAGTTGTTGAATTGTGGTCCATTATCTATGATGATTGCCATGGGAATTCTGTGTCTACAGACTATCTCTCCCCAAATAAAATTCCTTACTATTTGAGTAGTAGTCTTAGCTAGCGCCTTTGCTTCAATCCATTTACTAAAATAATCAATCATTACCAAAATGAACCTACGCTGACTGTTGAAATTATTGAAGTGAAGTGGAAGGTGGTCGGCGGTCTGAATATTGGAGACCACAGAGATCGCGCGGTCTACGCTGGGGCTCTGCCGGTCTGGCTGTACCGTCTGTTGGTTGGCCGGGTTGTTCTTGGTTGCTGCGGTCTCTTCCCGGGTTGGTCTGCTGGTTGGCCGGGTTGTTCCTTGTTGTTGCGGTCTCTTCCCGAGTTGTTCTGCTTGGTTTGTCTATCTTCCTTGTAGAAGACCGGGCGGCCTGTGCTGGGTGATCTGGCGACTTGTCTGAAGTCGGCCAGATGTTCACGGCTTGTGCACGGTCTGCCTGCTGATCTGCGGTCTTGGACGGAAGGTTTTCCAAGTGGTGTGATCGCGCGGTCTGCTCTGTGAGACCGCTGGCGATCTAGCGGGTGGTGATTGTATCTCTCTTGCGGCGGTGACGACATCCGTCTTGTCGCCTATAAATAGGGGTGCATGGCTCGTCATTCATAATGAGAACTGTAAGAACTAGAGCCTGGGTTATTTCGTGCGGCTCAACTTTGAGGTCGGGCGGTCTCGGAAGCGAGTTGACTGTTTGTTGTGTTCGCAGGTTTGCGGTCAGCAGGTTGTGGTCTCCTTCCTTGGTGATTTTCCAGCGGCTTGGATAAACAGTTCGGCAGTGGCTTGTCTGCGGAATGGTTTATGTTGTTCTTGTGCTGTTCGCAGCGAGCTCAGCGATCAGGCGACCTTTGGCGGTTAGGCGATCTGAGTTGAAGTCTGGCGACAGCTTCTGTTATTCGTTCAATTCAATTAGCTCAAGTTTGTGCGGTCTGAGGTGGCGGTCTTGCAGTGCAGGCATCCTGTCTGTTTTCTGTTTGCGCGGTCTCAGGTTAAGCCGGGCGATCTCTGGAGTTCAGCGGTCTGTGCGGTCTCTGCTTGTCATGCCGCCATATTTGTTTTTGGTGTTTTTTGTTCTTCTCTCCTTCGTGATTCTTATGAATCATGTCTCGCCATGTATACCTCGCACTGTAATCAAGTTTTGTGATTCAATAAAGATTTGTGTTGCTGTGTGGCATTGTGGTTGTTTGGCTATAACTCTGTTGATGCAACTCCTGCTTACTCCTAAACGATTCAAATCAAAAATTTTAACATGGTATCAGAGCTAGGTTGTTGGAGTGGATAAGCAGTGATCAACTTGAGTTGCCATCGTCTTTGTGAAGAAGAGACCACATAGTTTACCATGGAAGCTGGATACGCAAGAGGGCTTGGTATTGAACTCCTCACATCGACTAACTATAAGAAGTGGAGGTCGTGTATGGAGGGTTACTTACTTGGCGAGGATCTTTGGGAGATAGTTGGAGGAGAAGACACATAAGAAGTTTTTCTAGCAGGAGATAATATGGTAGAGGTGAGACATTGTAGGAGGACTAATGCAAAGGCAGAGTTCACACTCAAGAGGGCTATCTCACCAGAGCTATTCGATCACATCATTGGATGTAAATCTGCTGCTGAGATTTGGACATCTTTGGATGGGCTGTTCAATAACAAGAATGTAGCTCGGCTACAGTTTCTTAAAAATGAGTTGGCGAAGGCCTCTCAAGGTGATCTTTCTATCTCTACCTTCTTTCTCAAGATGAAGAACCTCACAATAGAGATTTCTACATTGAACCCTGATGAGCCATCTCGGAGGCAAAACTGAAGAGGCATATCATCCGCGGGTTGCAGAAGGAGTATCTTGCCTTTGTGACGTCAGATCAGGATTGGGCAAATCAACCATCTCTGTTGGAGCTGGAGAACTTACTTGCTTCGCAGGAAAGTTTGGCAAGACAGATGGCGGGGACTTCTATCTCTGGGGGAGATAATGATGTGTTGTTCTCTGGGAAGAAGAAGAAGAAATGGGAGAAGAAGAAGCCAGGTCATGATGGACCCTCTACTTCAGGTCAGCAGGATAGGGGTTATACTTCTAAGTCTGATGTGAAGAAGAAGGGAGAGGGACCAAGGTGCTTAAGGTGCAATAAGACCGGCCACTTCAAGAAGGATTGCCGGGTTAATCTTCAGCCGGGACATGCAGCGGAGAAGGAGAAGCCAAAGTCTGATGAAGCTGGATGGTGAGGAGCCTTTGCGGCCAATATGATGACCATGCCCGTTAAGGCCTTGGCTGCCATCAACTTCGAAGAGGATTGGATCGTGGATTCAGGGTGTGGGCATCACCTCACCGGGGATGAATCAAAGTTCTCTTCTTTGGCACCTTACTCAGGTAACGATGATATCATTACGGCTGATAATTCTGTTCATTCAGTAGAACAAGAAGGTGTTGTCTCTCTGAGCAGTGATAAGGGTCCACTCACATTAAGGAGTGTTTATCACGTGCCGGGTATGAGGAAGAATCTCTTCTCTGTGACCAATGCGGTCGATGTCAGTTATCATGTTCTGTTTGGCCCAACAGAAGTGAAGTTTCTTAAAACTTAACCGGAGATAAAGGGAGATGTTATCCATGTTGGAAAGCGGGTAAAGGACTTGTTCGTGTTATCGACAAGTACCTATGTTGACAAGGTGAAGATCAATGATAGCGCGGCTATCTGGCATGAAAGGTTGGGGCATGTAGGCATGGACAAATTGAAGGCTATGGCGGTAAGGGGCCTTGTCAAGGGCTTGCCTAGCTTGTCTTCCTATGGAGACAGTCATGTTTATGCGGGATGTCAGTTTGGTATGTCTCATCGACTTCCATTTGATAAATCGCAAACAAGATGCAAAGCGCCGTTGGAGTGCATTCACGGTGATTTGATGGGACCGACTGCCACCCCAAGCCTTGGAGGCAACAGATATATGTTGGTGTTGATTGACGATTACACCAGATATGTCTGGGTATATTTTCTGAAAGAGAAGTCGGAAGCCTTTGCAAAGTTTGGGGAGTTCAAGGAGCTGGTGGAAGGTCGGTTAGGCCTGCGGGTGAAAAAATTGAGAACTGACAATGGTGGGGAGTTCACCTATGGTGAGTTCTCAAGTTCTTGCAGGAAGCACGACGTCCGGAGAGAGCTCACTTGTGCCCATACTCCACAGCAAAACTGCGTTGCAGAGAGGAAGATCCGTCATCTGACGGAAACCTGCAAGTGCTGGCTTCATGCCAAGAGTATCCCAAAGTCTTTATGGGCGGAGGGAATGTCTTGTGCAGCATATGTCATCAACAGGATGCCTCTATGTCCTATCAACACGAAGACTCCTCACAAACTGATGTTCAAGGAGAAGCCAAGTGTTGCTGATGTAGGGATGAACGAGACACGTGGACTTTACGCTAACGGAAAAACATTCATCACAAAAATTAAAATAACGTAGGAGGGCTCCGACCAAAAGCGAACGAAAAGGGGTCGGTTGGCTCTCAAATCCGATGGATAAAATTATGCGGGACTCGATACAATGTCCTTAGGACCTACCTCTCCAACAAGCACACAACTCACCGTAAGACGGACTCGATACAATGTCCTTAAGACCTACCTCTCCAACAAGCACACAACTCACCGCACCTACTCAAGCATCTATTCCATCAATCGATTCGTTTCAAACTTTAGCGGCAATTTTCTTGGAGCGGCGGTGAACATTCAAGCGGCGATAAAGCTTTAGTTGAGATTAACTCCCTTGTTAACGTCAAGTGCGCCAATCTTGGAGAGCAAACCAAGGCTAGGCCGAGTTTCGCTCCCACAACGGATCTTCCCGATCCGGACAACAAGAGGTTCAATAACAACACTATTATCTTAGATTTTTGCAAGCGAGAAGATTAAAATCACGGATAAATCGATTCGACAAAACCTCCACAAAATAACCGTAGAAGAATCACTAGAAAGGGGAGAGGTTACCCAACCAAGAACATGCATGCACTCAAGATAGATGTGGGAGAATCTCTCTCTCCACGGTTCCACCGGCATCGCACCGAATGGAGAAGCACCCTTTCTTCCTTGGAGTCGCACCGCGGAAGCCTCGCCGGAGTCACACCGAAGAGGATGGAGGGGGTGGCCTTGGAGTCACACCAAGAGAGGGGGGGGGGGGGGGGGGGGGGCGGCAGCAAGGAGGCTCTCCTTCTTGGCTCAAATTCTCACAAGGAGGATTAGGTTTTCTTTTTGTCTTCAATGTCTCCTTTACTCTCATTAAGCCTCCTTTAAATAGGAGTTTACAAAATACATCAAATCATGATGGCTAACTAATCCACCATCAAAACGGCTAAACGCACACCATTGTTCAAAATTAGGAAATGAAAATAAGCAAGAGCAAAAATGAATATAAAATTATTTCCAAGACAAGAAATAATTTTATGTCCGCAAATATGAAATAAACGATATAAAATAAATAGAAGTCTTCAAGCGGGTTTGGTACGCCGCGGGCGGAGGTTGTAGCTCCGGTTTCCGTTAGCATCTTCACGGCGCCTCAAGTCCTTGTAGTGTTGCGCTTCGGCAACCGGGTCATCATCAGAAAGTGGTGGCGGGGTCGCGCCATCAATCCTCCCCCACTCAAAATCAAGCATCTCCGATGCATGGTCCGAGAGGTAGCGACGGAGAAGATCGGCATCCAGTCGTTGAAGCTCCGTCGCGAGGACCCATGAATCGTCTGAAGGAGGGCGACCACGCCAACAGATGAGGAATCGGTAAGTAGCACCTCCGAGGTAGTAAGTGGCTCCGTAGCAAGTATCATGTCTGGAGTGAGAAAAGTCTTCGGAAACGTGGGGAACATATCAGCAGTAGGAATAAAAGTATGCGACTTACCATCCGGTGAAATACCTGTGGGGACCGATAGAGAGAGATCATCCGTACTACCACTCCCCAACCCATTAGAAGATTTGGTGGAAGGAGAAGACGTCAAAGAATTAAACTCATGTGGAGGCGATACGAACATCGTTAAATCCGAGACGTTAAAAATAGGGGAGATTCCCCATTCGGCAGGCAAATCCAAAACAAAAGCGTTGTCACCTATTTTCTTGATGATCCGAAAAGGTCCGGCGCGCTTAGGTGCTAACTTTTTAGCGGTGCCAGATGACAAATGCTTGGGAACTAATCGTACTAAAACCAAATCGCCAACCTTGAAGTGTGACACTCTCCGATGTATATTGGCGTGCGCCTGATAAGAATCGTACTGAGTAGTCAAGGTAGCTCGTATACGTGCATGAAGGTCGTGAATATGTTGGGCGAAGGATTGTGCAAATTGACTTGCCTTGTATGTTGGGGGCAAGGGAACCAAGTCAAGAGGCACAGGGGCCTTGTACCCGTGGACAATCTCATTTGGTGACAGACCGGTGGACCGATTTTTGGAATTATTGTAGGCTAACTGAGCGTGGGGAAGAAGAAGATCCCATGTGCCTTTATGATCACTCACGAGGAATCTAAGAAGGTTCCCTAGGATCTGGTTAACCACCTCAGTTTGCCCATCGGTTTGAGGATGATATGCGGAGGAAAACAATAGTTTGGTACCCATTAGGATCCAAAGTGTCTTCCACAAGTAACTCGTATACTTAACATCCCTATTCGAGACAATTGTCTTCGGCACTCCCCGGTGACTAACGACTTCCTTAAAATATAGCTTTGCAATATGAGAGGCGTCGTTGGTTCTAGTGCACGGTATAAAATATGCCATTTTGGAGAACCTATCCACAACTACGAAGATGGAATCGTGACGACGAAAAGTGGTGGGTAGGCCTAAGACAAAGTCCGTGCTCACGTCCTCCCAAGGTACGGATGGTATGGGCAACGGAGTATATAACCCGACGTTGGTTTTGGTGCCCTTGGAAACTTGGCAAGTACGCTACTCACTACCCGTCCTACCATTGCCTTCAAATTTGGCCAATAAAACTTTTCCTCAACAAGGGTGATAGTCTTATCTCTACCGAAATGGCCACTCAACCCGCCACTATGCAGTTCCCAGATGATATGGAGACGTAGAGATGACTGCGGAATACATAATTTCCCATGCCTAAATAAGTAACCATCCTTGATAACGAACGCAGTAATAGTGGTGGGGGAACTGTCCTGGGCAGATAGGTAGGAATCCTGAAAATCCGGGCACGTAGCGTACTCATCTTTGATTCGCTCGAACCCGACAACCTTAACCTCCATAGTGGTGACTAAAAGGGCTAGGCGACTAAGAGCGTCCGCAACCCGATTGTCCCCTCCCTTAAGGTGTTTGAGATTAAAAGTGTAACCCTGTAGGAAGGGTACCCATTTGGCGTGACGCGGACTGATTTTATGTTGGCCATTGATAAATCGTAATGCTTCGTGATCGTAGAGGATCACGAACTCCTTAGAGAGGAGATAATGCCGCCAGTGGTGCAAGCATCTAATGACCGCATAAAATTCCCTATCATAGTTGGAATAATTCAATTTAGCGCCCGCCAACTTTTCACTAAAGAAACTCACAGGGTGCCCTTCCTGACTCAAGACACCTCCTATTCCCACGCCCGAAGCGTCACAAGTAAGCTCAAAGACTTTTGAGAAGTCAGGTAGACGTAAGACAGGCGCCTCAGTCATAAGCTCCTTGATGCGTTGGAAAGCGAAGGTGGCGGACTTCGTCCAAGTAAACTCACCTTTTTTCATGCAGTCACTAATGGGGGCCATGATGCTGCTAAAGTCTTTGATGAAACGGCGGTAGAAAGTTGCCAACCCATGGAAGCTCCTCACCTCACGTATCGTGGTCGGCTCGGGCCAGTCCTTAATCACCTTAACCTTGCTAGGGCCAACTCTAATGCCCTCCGTTCCAACGATGTAGCCTAAAAACTCCCCTTCCGTAACATGGAAAATGCATTTTTTTAGATTCAGAAATAAAGTTTCCTTCCGTAGGGTGGAAAGAACCACTCTCATGTGGGAGACGTGCTCGGTGGTAGTAGTGTTGTAAACCAAGTTGTCATCAAAGTAGACTACCACAAACTTCCCCATGAATGGCTGAAAGACATGCGCCATCATCCGGGAGAATGTGCTGGGGGCATTGGATAGCCTGAAGGGCATCACAAGCCACTCGTATAACCCGTCCTTAGATTTAAACGTCGTCTTCCACTCATCTCCCTCGCGGATCCTTATCTGGTGATAGCCGCTTCGTAAATCTAACTTAGAAAATATGGTGGCGCCAAACAAGACATCTAGAAGGTCATCTAAGCGCGGTATATGAAATCGATACTTGATGGTGATCTTGTTGATAGCGCGGCTATCAACACACATCCGCCATGTACCATCCTTCTTGGGGGCAAGAAGGGCTGGCACCGCACAAGGACTCATGCTAGTCCTGATGAATCATTTCTTCATCAAATCCTCGATCTGAGTCTGTAGCTCTTTGTGGGCCGCAGGATGAAGCCTATAGTGGGGTTGGTTCGGCAAGGACGAACCCGGAATGAGATCTATCGCATGCTGTATGTTCTTCAATGGAGGTAACACAGAAGGCAACTCTTCTGGGTACACATCCTTATACTCGTCCAAAAGTGCTCGTAACGCCCTAGGCAACTCATTCAACGCTTCCGTCTCTTCCTTCGCACCCATAAGAACTAATGCGTACATAACTCCCTCAAAGAAAGGATCTCTCTCAAACTCTCTCCTACCAACTAGGCTCTAAGCCTTCCTCTCGGCCGGGACGGTAGTGTCCTTAGCCAAAGCTACCGGCTCCTTCGGAACAGTCGGTCTCAATGTGATGGTCTTACCGTTGAATTTGAATTCATAAGTATTGGCTCGACCGAAATGTGTGACGTCACGGTCATAAAGCCAAGGACGGCCTAATAACACGTGGCACGCGTCCATGGGGAGGACGTCACACCAGACCTCATCTGTGTAAGATTTAAAGGTAAGAGGGACCAGGCAACGCTTGCTAACCGGGACGGTAACCTTGCTAATCCAAGCTACCTGGTAGGGTGTGGGGTGTGGTTCCGTGGTCAGATTCATACGTTTAACAGCATTCTCAGAGATAACATTCACACAGCTACCGCTATCTATAATGAGCTTGCACAGCTTTTCACCACTCTTAAAGATCAGAGAGAAGATACTCGTCCTCCTCCAGTCATCTAGCGGACATGGAGTGGTCAGAATACAATGCATCACCATGAGGGGGGGATCGTCTTCCAAATCGCTTGGGACCCCTTCGGGGTCGCTCTCCTCGGCGGCCTCATACACATAGTCAGTAGAATCGGCGGCCATGTCCAAGAGGGCAACGACCTTAGTCTTAGTTGGGCATTCAAAGGCATAGTGGCCTTGAACACCACAAGAATAACATGTGGTATTGGCTTTGCTAACTTTCCCAATGGGAACACGCTCACTCGTGGGGTTCCTAGTGTTCCTAGTGGTGATCACGACGGACTTAGACTCGGTGGTTCTAGACCTTCCCTTGTCCGGATAGGTGGAAGATGACGCTCCAACGGTGGTGTTATTCCTCGTGTGGGAATAACGGGAGTGAGCCTTGACGGCTAAGTGCTTTTCAATGTCTAGGGCGGCATTGAAAGTCGTGTTCAGATCTGTGTGCCCGTAGCGCAAGAGCTTCTGCTGGATCTCGGGTTGAAGCCCCTTACGAAACCTGGATAATGTGACCTTTGGGAGTTCCCTAAGCTCGCAACGCACCATACGGTCTTTCAACTCTCCCATATACTCGGCCACCGACTTTGAACCTTGCCGCAGGGTGGCTAGTTCATCGAACATCTGCGTTCGGTGGTAAGCGGGGACGTATTGGTCGGTGAGCAAATTTTTCATCACCGCCCATCCGATAGGTGGGACTCCCTGTCCGGCTCCCAACCTCCTTTCCTAATTCAGCCAAAAGGTTTTCGCACGATCTGTCAACTTCATGCAGGCGACTTGGACCTTTTGGAGATCCGTGAGATTGTGCCACTGGTAGTAACATTCCATATCAACTACCCAGCTAAGGAAGACCTGAGGGTCTCCCATGCCATCGTAGGTGGGGGAATCAATCTTAATGGCTCTAGTGATATCGAAACCACGCTCGGGATGGTGTTCTCGAGGGGGCACTCGGGGATGGTCTCCATCAGAATCCGACTCATGGACCTGGTCGTGAAAGTCGGGCTGCCCAACATTAACGGGTGGTGGAGGTGGTGGTGGTGCTCCTCCTTGGTTCAGCAGGATTTGGGCTAACATGGCCCTAAGTTCAGTCATATCGTTACGCAACCCTTCTATAGCCTCGGTGTTGGGATCACCGTGCTGATTCGCAGCCATCCTAGACGTAGACGGTGTCGTGTACTCCATTCCTAGCCTAGTGCGCATTCAGATTCAGGAAAGCTTTGGAAAGATGATTTTTCTGTAACTAGAGTGAACATAGGATATTTTTATAGATTCCTGATGTGCATAATACGTAGATCGTTAAAAATTTTTTTTCTTGAATTTCGCTGAAAAATGACAATTCCGCTATTCGCAGACCAATTGGACAGAATTACGACGTTCCCAATTTTCACGCCAGCCTAACGAGGACGAATCGAAAAATTTTCTGTTTTAATGTTGCTCGAAATACGTGCAGGAAGCTACAGAAAAAATTTCAGACTTTTTTGACAAGTTTTAAAATTCTGAGGTTTTACTAAACGCAGACCAATCCGAAAATTTTCAGATTTTCTAAAGATCCGAACGACCAACAAGGAACGCAGCGAGGATGTTTGCAACGTGGGAGTTGAAACGACCGGCTTTGATAACAAATTGATGTAGGGATGAACGAGACACGTGGACGTTACGCTAACGGAAAAACATTCATCACAGAAATTAAAATAACGTAGGAGGGCTCCGACCAAAAGCGAACGAAAAGGGGTCGGTTGACTCCCAAATCCGATGGATAAAATTATGCGGGACTCGATACAACGTCCTTAGGACCTACCTCTCCAACAAGCACACAACTCACCGTAAGCCGGACTCGATACAACGTCCTTAAGACCTACCTCTCCAACAAGCACACAACTCACCGCACCTACACAAGCATATATTCCATCAATCGATTCGTTTCAAACTGCAGCGGCAATTTTCTTGGAGCAGCGGTGAACATTCAAGCGGCGATAAAGCTTTAGTTGAGATTAACTCCCTTGTTAACGCCAAGTGCGCCAATCTTGGAGAGCAAACCAAGGCTAGGCCGAGTTTCGCTCCCGCAACGGATCTTCCCGATCCGGACAACATGAGGTTCAATAACAACACTATTATTTCAATTTTTTGCAAGCGAGAAGATTAAAATCACGGATAAATCGATTCGACAAAACCTCCACAAAATAACCGTAGAAGAATCACTAGAAAGGGGAGAGGTTACCCAACCAAGAACATGCATGCACTCAAGATAGATGTGGGAGAATCTCTCTCTTCACGGTTCCACCGGCGTCGCACCGAATGGAGAAGCACCCTTTCTTCCTTGGAGTCGCACCGCGGAAGTCTCGCCGGAGTCGCACCGAAGAGGATGGAGGGGGTGGCCTTGGAGTCACACCAAGAGAGGGGGGGGGGGGGGGGGGGGGGGGGGGGGCAAGGAGGCTCTCCTTCTTGGCCGAAATTCTCACAAGGAGGATTAGGTTTTCTTTTTGTCTTCAATGTCTCCTTTACTCTCATCAAGCCTCCTTTAAATAGGAGTTTACAAAATACATCAAATCATGATGGCTAACTAATCCACCATCAAAACGGCTAAACGCACACCATTGTTCAAAATTAGGAAATGAAAATATGCAAGAGCAAAAATGAATATAAAATTATTTCCAAGACATGAAATATTTTTATATCCGCAAATATGAAATAAACGATATAAAATAAATAGAAGTCTTCAAGCGGGTTTGGTACGCCGCGGGCGGAGGTTGTAGCTCCAGTTTCCGTTAGCATCTTCACAGCGCCTCAAGTCCTTGTAGTGTTGCGCTTCGGCAACCGGGTCGTCATCAGAAAGTGGTGGCGGGTCGCGCCATCAGTTGCATATCAGTTGCATATCCCTGATGCTCTTCGGACAAAATTAGATGCGAAAGCAAGGAAGCTAGTCTTTGTTGGATATGATGAATGGAAGAAGGGATGGAGATGCATGGATCCTTAGACACGGAGATCAGTGGTATCTCGGGATGTGGTGTTTGATGAGGTGACTTCTTACAAGGGGAGTTCAGGAGTTGAACTACCGGAGAGCAGGGTTGATGAAAAAGGGAAGGCTGCAGAAAATCTTCAAGTGGAGTTGCCTGTTTCACCAGGAGCTCCAGCTGTGTCAAGCTCTGAGATGGAGGCTTCAGGTTCTAGAAGCAGGGGGAGCGATGCTCCAAGTTTGTCTGGAAGAGGAGCTAGCACAGAAGAAGCAGCTGAGGAGGTGGTTAGTCAGGAGCAACCTCTTAGGAGGTCGAAGAGGACTATCAAGCCACCTGATCGGTACACAGGAGGAAACATGGTGAGCTTTGTCTCATGTTTCATTGCTGGTCCCTTGGATGAGAGGGAGCCGTTGAGCTTTGAGAAGGCCAAAGGCGTGAAGCAGTGGGACATTGCTATGCAGGAGGAGATGGATGCTCTCAAGAAGAATGAGACTTGGTCTCTAGTGCCCAGGCCCAAGGGCATTACCCCTGTGACATGCAAATGAGTTTATAAGCTCAAGAAGAAAGCTGACGGCACGATCGAGCGATACAAGGCTCGCTGGTTCTCACAATAGTATGGAGAAGATTATGATGAGACGTTCAGTCCAGTGGCAAAGATGACTTCAGTTCTATTTGTTATTGCTTTGGCGGCATCCAGTGAATGAGGGATTTGGCAGCTCGATGTGAAGAATTCTTTCTTATACAGAGAGATTGACAAGGATATCTTCATGATCCAACCGCCGGGCTTCATCTCGGAGGAGTGTCCGGACTACGTCTGCAAACTGAAGAAAGCCCTGTATGGGTTGAAGCAAGCGCCTCGGGCGTTGTATAAGAAGATCGCGGAGTATCTTCTATTTCGCGGGTTCCTTGCTTCAGACTCTGATTCTAGCTTGTTCGTCAAGAAGGAGGGGGTACTTCGGGTTATTGTTCTGCTATATGTGGATGATATGATCGTTACCGGGAACTCGAAGGAGGCAGTAGCTAGGCTGAGAGCCGAGCTTGCTATCAGATTTGAGATGAAGGATCTGGGTGAGCTTCACCATTTCCTTGGACTCGAGGTTCAGAGGTGGGAGAGCGGAGTGCTCGTTTCTCAGGCTGGATATGCAGAGCGGATCATTCAACGATTCGGCATGGAGGAAGGGAAGAGCAGCTCTATACCTCTGGAACAGCATCATAAACTTCGGAAGGATGAGTGGAGAGTTCTATCTGATCCGTTGGTGTTCCGAGCTCTGGTTGGGAGCTTGATCTACTTGACGATCACAAGGCCTGATATTGCTTATGCAGTTGGCAAGGTGAGTCAGTACATGGCGGAGCCACGGAAGCCTCATCTTCTGGCGGCTAAAGGAATTTTGAAGTACGTGAAGTCAACCTCTGATATGGGTCTCCTATATAGGAGAGGGTCAAGCTTGGAGTTGCTTGGATACATGAATGTTGATTACGGGGGAGACGTGGATGATCGAAGATCAACGTTTGGTTTTGTCTTTATGACAGGCCCCACATCTATTTCTTGGTGCAACAAAAAGCAGGACTCAGTGTCTGTATCTACCACAGAAGCGGAATACAAGGCTTCGGCCTTGGTAGCTCAGGAAGCCGTTTGGCTCAGGAGGTTGGTGGAGGACGTTCATGAGGAGGTTCAAGGTCCCACTATGCTACGCGGGGACAATGAGAGTGCTCTCAAGCTGGTTAATAATCCAGTTTGTCATGCGAGGACCAAGCACATTGAGATTGATCTCCATTTCATTCATGAGAAGGTGTTGGGAGGATCTCTTATGGCCAAGCATGTTCGGAGTGCGGACAATGTTGCAGACATCTTCACAAAGCCGCTGGCGAAGGGACCGTTTACTCGGTTGCAGAGTTTACTCTGGCTGGTTTACACTTCCCACTTCAAGGGGGAGTGTTGAAATTATTGAAGTGAAGTGGAAGGTGGCCGGCGGTCTGAATATTGGAGACCGCAGAGATCGCGCGGTCTGCGCAAGTGCTCTGCCGGTCTGGCTCTACCGGTCTGCTGGTTGGCCGGGTTGTTCCTAGTTGTTCCGGTCTCTTCCCGGGTTGGTCTGCTGGTTGGCCGGGTTGTTCCTGGTTGTTGCGGTCTCTTCCCGGGTTGTTCTGCTTGGTTTGTCTATCTTCCTTGTAGAAGACCGGGCGGTCTGTTCTTATGTGACCGCTTGACTGGGCAGCCTGTGCTGGGTGATCTGGAGACTTGTCTGAAGTCGGCCAGATGTTCTTTGTTTGCACTTGGCGATCTAAGGAAGGTGTGTCTTGTGTTCGCACGACTTGTGCGTGGTCTTGTGTTAGCGCGGCTTGTGCGCGGTCTGCCTGCTGATCTGCGGTCTTGGACGGAAGGTTGTCCAAGGGGTGTGATCGCGCGGTCCGCTCTGTGAGACCGCTGGCGATCTGGCGGGTGGTGATTGTATCTCTCTTGCGGTGATGACGACATCCATCTTGTCGCCTATAAATAGGGGTGCATGTGTTGAAAATGTTGAAGTGGAAGTTGTGAAGTTGGCGGTCTGGGGGGGAGACCGCGCGGTCTGATCTGACCGCACGGTCTTGCGGTATCCTCTGGCGGTCTGACCTCTTTGGTCTAGCCGCGGGCTTCTCGGCGTGACCGTCGTTCTTCTGTCCAAGGGTGCCGAGGTGAGGCCGCGTGGTCTGGTTGTGTGGCAGCGTGGCGAGCTGTCCTCTGTTCGGTGCGGGCAGCCCGGTCTGGTGGCTGTCCAGTTTCTTTATGGTGCGCGCGGACTAAGGTCTTCTTAGTCGCGCGGTCTCCGGTTTGTGTTCGCATGGCTGGTCCTTCAGCGATCAGCTGGCGTATGCGGTCACAGGTGGTTGATCGACTTGGCGGGCTGTTGCCCTAGTCGGTCTGGTGTGTTTGCGGTCTCTGGAGGAGGTTGGGTGGCGAACACAGGTGGTGAGCGTCATGACCGGGCGAGGTGTCATTATCGCGCGACTTCTGTTGAAGTCGGCGAGCTCACTAAGCAGGAGGATCTTTTGCTGATTGTGCGGGTTGACCGGTCTGGTCGCGCGGTCAAGGGTGGTGACTCTATCTCATAGGGCGGTGACTGGATCAGGTCGCCCGCCTATAAATAGGAGCCACTA
The DNA here is from genome assembly GCA_033032865.1 of Dactylorhiza incarnata. Lineage (NCBI taxonomy): Eukaryota > Viridiplantae > Streptophyta > Magnoliopsida > Asparagales > Orchidaceae > Dactylorhiza > Dactylorhiza incarnata. The sequence goes on along the minus strand of JAWHQI010000090.1, from coordinate 8,206,130 downwards.
TAGCAGCAAATTAAATAGCACCAAGTGTAACCTGAGCTCGCGACCTGTTCTTGCGGTCTCTTTTTTGTGATCGGCCGGTTAGCTGATCGAACTTGTTTTGTGCAGCTTCTGCGGATTGTGCGGGTAGCAGCGGTCATGTCCTCTTCTGAAGGTGTTTGGGCGGTCTCGCGGCTTGCAGTGCGGGTTGCTGGAGTTCAGGAGGATCAGTGGAGTCCGGGAGTTTGCGTGGTTCTCAGTTGGTGTTGTTCAAATCGCAGTCAGGTAGTTCAGGTGATCTGGTTTTCTAGTCGGGCGGACTGTCAGGTTGGGCGGTTAGGCGGTCTCGAGGAGTCAGACCGCTGGTTTTCCTTTTCAGCTGTTTTCTCTTCTATTTTTTGTGTACTGGCGAAATCATGTCTCGCCATGTATACCTCGCCCTGTAATGAAGAATTTTGCTTATCAATAAAGATTGTGTTTGCTTCATGTGCTTCTGGTTGATTGGCTTGAACTTTTAGTTATTCTATTCCTGCTCACTCCTAGATCTTGGAAAATTTCACATGGTATCAGAGGGAGGTTGGAGTGGATAGAGTAGTGAATAACTAAAGTTGCCATCGCCTTTGTGAAGAAGGAACCAATGGTAGAGCCATGGAAGCGAGGGGTCTTGGAATTGAGATGCTTACATCGACTAACTTCAAGAAGTGGAAGTCGTGTATGCAAAGTTATCTTCTGGGTGAGGACCTATGGGAGGTGGTTGGAGGAGGGAGCACGGAGGAAGTTTTTCTGGTTGGAGATAACCATCATGAGGTGAGGAACTGGAGGCGGATCAATGCCAAAGCAGAGTTCGCCCTGAAGCGGGCAATATCACCTGACCTGTTTGATCACATCTTGGGGTGTGCATCAACTGCAGAGATCTGGAGAGCCCTGGATGGGCTATTTAACAAAAAGAATGTGGCAAGACTTCAATTCCTGGAGAATGAGCTGGCCAGATCGGCTCAAGGTGACCTTTCTATCTCTACGTTCTTCTTGAAGATGAAGAACTTGTGCGCCGAGATTTCAGCGCTGGATCTTGATGAGCCAATTTCTGAGACGAAGCTGAAGAGGCACATCATCCGTGGCTTGCGGAAGGAATATGTTGCCTTTGTGACGTCGGTGCAGGGTTGGGCAAATCAGTCGTCTCTGCTGGAGCTGAAAAATCTGCTTGCTTCGCAGGAGAGTCTGGCAAGGCAGATGGCGGGGGTGTCAGTGTCTGGGGGAGATGACGAAGTTCTCTTCACAGGAAAGAAGAAGAAGTGGGATAAGAAGAAGACCGCTGGAGGAGGCTATGAGCCTTCAACTTCTGGACAGCAGGAGAGAGGCTATGCTCCGAAGGATGAAGGGAAGAAGAAGGGAGAAGGTCCCAAGTGCTTCAGGTGCGGAAAGGTTGGTCACATTAGGAAGGATTGCCGGGTGAATCTTCAGCCGGGGCATGCTGCTGCAGGAAAGGAGGAAGCTGAGGCTAGACAAACTGATGGAGGATGGGGAGGAGCCTTCTCGGCTTCTGTTGGAGCTGCGGTTCCTATCAACTATTAGGAGGACTGGATCGTGGACTCGGGGTGTGGTCATCACCTCACCGGGGATGAGTCGAAGCTTACTTCTGCGCAGCCCTACTCAGGTAATGATGACATTATTACTGCTGATAATACCGTGCATGCTGTTGGGAAGGTGGGGGTTGTTTCCTTGGGAAGTGATAGGGGGCCTCTTACGTTGAAGAGTGTCTATCATGTGCCTGGAATGAGGAAAAACCACTTCTCCGTGACCAACGCTGTAGACGCTGGGTATCACGTTCTGTTTGGCCCAACAGAAGTGAGGTTTCTTCGGAATGTTGAAGCAGTGAAGGCGGAGGTCGTTCATGTCGGGAGGAGAGCAAAAGACTAGTTCATTTTATTGACAAGTTCTTATGTTGACAAGATGAGGACGAATGATAATGCCGTGATATGGCACGAGAGGTTGGGGCATGTAGGGATGGATAAGTTGAAGGCTATGACGGTGAGAGGTCTGGTCAAGGGCCTGCCCAGTCTATCTTCCTACGGAGACGGTCATGTTTGCGCGGGATGTCAGTTCGGCAAGTCTCATCGACTACCATTTGACAAGTCGCAGACAAGGAGTTGTGTGTCGTTGGAGTGCATCCACGGTGACTTGATGGGACCGACTGCTACCCCAAGCCTCGGAGGAAGCATATATATGCTGGTGTTGATCGATGATTACACCAGATATGTCTGGGTATATTTCTTGAAGGAGAAGGCGGAGGCGTTTGCCAAGTTCGTGGAGTTCAAGGAGCTTGTGGAGGGTCGGCTTGGTCTGCAGGTTAAGAAGCTGAGAACTGACAACGGAGGGGAGTTCACCTCTGGTGAGTTCTCTACTTTTTGCAGGAAGGCAGGCATCCAGAGGGAGCTTACTTGTGCACATACCCCACAGCAAAACGGAGTTGTAGAGCGGAAGATCCATCATCTGACGGAGACCTGCAAGTGGTGGCTGCATGCCAAGAGTATCCCAAAGTCTTTCTGGGCGGAGGGAATGTCTTGTGCTGCCTACATCATTAACAGGATGCCTCTCAGTCCCATCAATATGAAGACCCCATAAGAATTGATGTTCAAGGAAAATCCAAGCGTGACACACCTTCGGGTGTTTGGTTCCACCTGCTATGTGCACATTCCAGATGCGCTTCGGGCGAAGCTAGATGCGAAGGCAAGGAAGCTAGTCGTCGTGGGTTATGATGATCGAAAGGAGGGCTGGAAGTGCATGGACCCGGAGACGCGGAGATTCGTTGTATCTCGCGACGTCGTGTTCGACGAGGTGACGTATTACAAGGGAAGTTCTGGTGTTGAGTTACCAGAAAGCAGGGTGGAGGAGCCGGAGAAAGCTGTGGAAAATCTTCAGGTGGTGCTGCCTGTGTCACCAAGTGGTCCATCAATATCTAGTTCTGAGGCGGAGGCTTCTGGATCAGGAAGCAGAGGGAGCGATGCTCCGAGTACGTCTGGAAGGGGAGCTATAGAAGAAGCATCTGAAGATACTACGAGTTAGGGGAAGGCGTTGCGGAGATCGAAGCGAACCATCATTGCCCCTGATCGCTATATAGGAGGAAACATGGTGAGCTTTGTCTCGTGTTTCTTTGCTGGTCCCTTGGATGAGAGGGAGCCGTCGAGCTTTGAAAAGGCCAAAGGCGTGGAACAGTGGGATTCAGCTATGCAGGAAGAGATGAGTGCTCTTGAGAAGAATGAGACTTGGTCTCTGGTGCCAAGGCCCAAGGGTATCACCCCTGTGACATGCAAGTGGGTCAATAAGCTCAAGAAGAAGGCTGACGGCAGTATCGAGCGATACAAGGCTCGCCTTGTGGCTCGGGGATTCTCGCAGCAATACGGTGAAGACTATGAAGAGACATTCAGTCAGGTGGCAAAAATGACTTAAGTTCGGGTTGTGATTGCCTTGGCGGCATGTAGGGGGTGGCAGATTTGGCAGCTCGACGTAAAGAATGCTTTCTTGTACGACGAGATTGACAAAGACATCTTCATGGTCTAGCCGCCAGGCTTCGTATCTGAATATTTTCCGGAGCATGTCTGCAAGTTGAAGAAGGCCCTATATGGGTTGAAGCAAGCGCTGAGGGCATGGTATGGAAAGATTGCAGAATATCTCCTATTCTGCGGGTTTGGTGCTTCAGACTCAGACTCAAGCTTGTTCGTCAAGAAGAGTGGGGAGCTTCAAGTCATCGTGCTGCTTTACGTCGACGATTTGATCGTGACGGGGAATTCAAAGGAGGAGGTAGCAAGGCTTCGGGCTGAGCTATCGATCAGGTTCGAGATGAAGGATCTGGGTGAGCTTCACCATTTCCTTGGACTCAAGGTGCAGAGGAAGGAGAGTGGAGTGCTGGTGTCCCAGGCAGGATATGCAGAGCGAATCGTGGAGCGGTTCGGCATGAAGGAAGGGAAGTGTATTTCCACACCTCTGGAAAAGGCCATGAAACTTCGCAAGGATGAGGGGAGGATTCTGGAAGATCCGTTGGTATTCTAGGCTCTGGTTTGGAGCTTGATCTATCTGACGATTATCAGGCTGGATATTGCATATGTAGTTGGCAGGGTGAGTCGGTATATGGCAGAACCACGGTCGCCTCATCTTCTAGCGGCCAAAAATATATTGAAGTATGTCAAGGCAACTTCGGATATGGGTCTCCTTTACAGGAGAGATGCGGGCTTCGAGGTGCATGGTTATATGGACACTGATTACGGGGGAGATTCGGATGATCGGAAGTCGACGTCTGGATACGTCTTCATGGCAGGTCCCACGGCTATATCATGGTGCAGTAAGAAGCAGGATTCCGTGTCGGTCTCAACCACGGAAGCAGAATACAAGGCTTCGGCCTTGGCAGCTCAAGAAGCCATCTAGCTTAAGAGGTTGGTTGGAGACTTCCATAAGGAGGTTCGGGGTCCGACTCTGCTCCGTGGAGACAATGAGAGTGCTCTCAAACTGGTTACTAATCCAGTTTGTCACGCGAGGACCAAGCATATCGAGATCGAGCATCATTTCATTCGTGAGAAGGTGTTGGAGGGGTCTCTTTCGATCGAGCATGTTCGGAGTAAGGACAACATTGCTGACATCTTCACAAAGGCGCTGGAGAAGGGGCCATTTACTCGGCTAAGGAGTTTACTTGGGCTGCTTTCAACTTCCCACTTCAAGGGGGAGTGTTGAAAATGTTGAAGTGGAAGTTGTGAAGTTTGCGGTATGGGGGCGGGAGGGGGGGGGGGGGGGGGGGGGGAGACCGCGCGGTCTAATCTGACCGCACGGTCTTGCGGTCTCCTCTAGCGGTCTGACCTCTTTGGTCTAGCCGCGGGCTTCTCGGCGTGCCCACCGTTCTTCTGTCCAAGGGTGTCGAGGTGAGGCTGCGCGGTCTGGTTGTGTGACCGCGTGGCGAGCTGTCCTCTGTTCGGTGTAACCGCGCGGTCTGGTGCTTGTGACCGCGTGGTGTGGGCAGCCCGATCTGGTGGCTGTCCGATTTCTTTGTGGTGCGCACGGACTAAGGACTTCTTAGTCGCGCGATCTCCGGGTTGTGTTCGCATGGCTGGTCCTTCGGCGTTCAGCTGGCGTATGCGGTCACATGTGGTTGATCGACTTGGCGGGCTGTTGCCCTAGTCAGTCTGGTGTGTTCGCGGTCTCTGGAGGAGGTCGGGTGGCAAACACAGGTGGTGAGCGTCATGACCGGGCGAGTTGTCATGATCGTGCGGCTTCTGTTGAAGTCGGCGAGCTCACTAAGCAGGAGGATCTTTTGCTGATTGCGCGGGTTGACCGGTCTGGTCGTGCGGTCAAGGGTGGTGACTCTATCTCACAGGGCGGTGACTGGATCAGGTCGCCCGCCTATAAATAGGAGCCACTGTAGCAGCAAATTAAATAGCACCAAGTGTAAGCTGATCTAGCGACCTGTTCTTGCGGTCTCTTTTTTATGACCGACCGGTTAGCTGATCGAACTTGTTTTGTGCAGCTTCTGCAGATTGTGCGGGTAGCAACGGTCATCTCCTCTTCTGAAGGTGTTCATGCGGTCTCGCGGCTTGCAGTGCGGGTTGCTGGAGTTCGGGAGGATCAGTGGAGTCCGGGAGTTCGCGTGGTTCTCAGTTGGTGTTGTTCAAATCGCAGGCAGGCAGTTCGGGTGATCTAGTTTTCTAGCCGGGCTGACTGTCAGGTCGGGCGGTTAGGCGGTCTCGAGGAGTCAGACCGCTGGTTTTCCTTTTTAGCTGTTTTCTCTTCTGTTTTCTGTGTACTGGCGAAATCATGTCTCGCCATGTATACCTCGCCCTGTAATGAAGAATTTTGCTTATCAATAAAGGTTGCGTTTGCTTCATGTGCTTCTGGTTGATTGGCTTGAACTTTTAGTTATTCTATTCCTGCTCACTCCTAGATCTTGGAAAATTTCACAGCATGGCCCGTCATTCATAACGAGAACTGTAAGAACTAGAGCCTGGGTTATTTCGTGTGGTCTCAACTTTGAGGTCGGGCGGTCTCGAAAGCGAGTTGACTGTTTGTTGTGTTCGCAGGTTTGCGGTCAGCAGGTTGCGGTCTACTTCCTTGGTGATTTTCCAGCGGCTTGGATAAACTGTTCAGCAGCGGCTTGTCTGCAGACTGGTTTATGTTGTTCTTGTGCTGTTCGCAGTGAGCTCAGCGATCGAGCGACCTTTGGAGGTTAGGCGATCTGAGTTGCGGTCTGGCGACAACTTCCGTTCTTCGTTCAATTCAATAAGCTCCAGTTCGTGCGGTCTGAGGTGGCGGTCTTGCAGTGCAGGCATCTTGTCTGTTTTCAGTTCGCGCGGTCTCAGGTCAAGCCGGGCGATCTCTGGAGTTCAGCGGCCTGTGCGGTCTCTGCTTGTCAAGCCGCCAGATTTGTTTTTGGTGTTTTTTGTTCTTCTCTCCTTCGTGATTCTTATGAATCATGTCTCGCCATGTATACCTCGCGCTGTAATCAAGTTTTGTGATTCAATAAAGATTTGTGTTGCTGTGTGGCATTGTGGTTGTTTGGCTATAACTCTGTTGATGCAACTCCTGCTTACTCCTAAACGATTCAAATAAAAAATTTTAACATGGTATCAGAGCTAGGTTGTTGGAGTGGATAAGCAGTGATCAACTTGAGTTGCCATCGTCTTTGTGAAGAAGAGACCACATAGTTTACCATGGAAGCTGGATACGCAAGAGGGCTTGGTATTGAACTCCTAACATCGACTAACTATAAGAAGTGGAGGTCGTGTATGGAGAGTTACTTACTTTGCGAGGATCCATGGGAGATAGTTGGAGGAGAAGACACACAAGAAGTTTTTCTAGCAGGAGATAATATGGCAGAGGTGAGACATTGTAGGAGGACTAATGCAAAGGCAGAGTTCACACTCAAGAGGGCTATCTCACCAGAGCTATTCGATCACATCATTGGATGTAAATCTGCTGCTGAGATTTGGACGTCTTTGGATGGGCTGTTCAATAAGAAGAATGTAGCTCGGCTACATTTTCTTAAAAATGAGTTGGCGAAGGCCTCTCAAGGTGATCTTTCTATCTCTACCATCTTTCTCAAGATGAAGAACCTCACAATAGAGATTTCTGCATTGGACCCTGATGAGCCATCTCGGAGGCAAAACTGAAGAGGCATATCATCCGCGGGTTGCGGAAGGAGTATCTTGCCTTTGTGACGTCAGTTCAGGATTGGGCAAATCAACCATCTCTGTTGGTGCTGGAGAACTTACTTGCTTCGCCGGAAAGTTTGGCAAGACAGATGGCGGGGACTTCTATCTCTGGGGGAGATAGTGATGTGTTGTTCTCTGGGAAGAAGAAGAAGTGGGAGAAGAAGAAGCAGGGTTATGATGGACCCTCTACTTCAGGTCAACAGGATAGGGGTTATGCTCCTAAGTCTGATGGGAAGAAGAAGGGAGAAGAACCAAGGTGCTTCAGGTGCAATAAGACCGGCCACTTCAAGAAGGATTGCCGGGTTAATCTTCAGCCGGGACATGCAGCGGAGAAGGAGAAGCCAAATTCTGATGAAGCTGGATGGGGAGGAGCCTTTGCGGCTAATATGACGGCTATGCCCGTCAAGGACTTGGCTGCCCATCGAAGGAAGTGATCAACAACTTACACTTCACAGCATCAGAGAGAGTCCTCAGAGCAACAACGGACTCGAAGGCTTGAAGATGAGAAATTGGGTCATTCTCCCCCGTAAACATGGGCAGACGGGGTTCCCTGAAGCCATTGGGAATTGACTCCCAATGAACTCTATCAGTAAAGGGGGAAGGATCCTCCGCTTCAACAATGTCGAAAGGAGCAGGAAAAGCAACAACAAGGGCTGAAGGATTGGCACAATCCTCCTGGAAATTCAGGGACTGAGTAGGAGGTCCCTGAGCTGCTATTTTGAAGAAATCTGAGCGAGCTTCAAACTCTCCGACTTGAGGTCGCGCAGGAGCTGCGGGCTGGGAGTTTGCATGATCAAGAGGATGACCGTCAACCAAGCGGTCAGGGGTGGCGGTCTGACTTGTTTGGGGAAGTAGCTTTTGAGAGATCGCGGCCAGGGTTTGACTCAACACTTCAAACTGCCTGGTAGACTCTTGCTGAGCCTGAGCGGTCTCTCGGGGAGCTCGGCCGGCCTCTCGAAGAGCTTGCTCGACGCGAAGCTCAAAATGACGCTCCAAATCTTCTAAGGAGGTTGGATTATTCAAGGGGTGACCGTTGGGAGACCGACGAGAATGATGCCTGCGGTCTGACATCTCGAAAGTCCACTGATTTCACCTAAACGCTTTGAATCTGAAGGTCGCGTGTTCATTCTGTTGGTACAAAAAATGTACCTCCAGGACTCACACTAAAGAAGAGGAGAAAGAACCGCGGAGTGCTTATTACTCAGAACGAAGATGCCATAGGAGAGATCAATGAGAGAAAAAACTGATGGGATTGATCTCAAAGTGGGACTACAAAGGGGGTCTAGAACATGCCAAGAGGAGAGGTAGAAAAATGACAGAATTCAAGACCTCTTAATCAGGTTGTAAGCTGGAGGCTTGATGCAATAAGTCCCTTTTCAGGTACCCCTACCCCTCTTTTTATAGACGCAGAGGCTGCCCAAATGGGTAGATCCAAAAATTACGGTCTGCCCGGGGTACAGGAGAACCGGGGCAGAGGAAAGGAGTGCAAATAACAAAAAAGGAGAAAGAGACCAGACCGCACGGTCTGGCGGTCTAACAGGGGCCTGATCGCCTGTGCCTTGGGAGGAAAATACTGGAGAGGAGCAGGCGGTCTGGGCGGTCTCTTACAACTGAGACCACTGGAAAGGTTCCTTCTGACTGGAGAAGAGAAGTTGCAGATTTTCGAGAAAACATCTACCATGAATAGGTGGTCCTACCACTTCTTCCCAAAGTAGAGTGCACACATCCTTAGCATGTCCTCCATTATATGATTCATCTTCTCTGTTTAACCATCGATCTGTGGATGAAACGTCGTACTAAATTTGATCATTATTCTCGAATCTTCTAAGGAGGTTGGATTATTACCATACTGAGATAGGGGCGAACCATGCACAAAGTCCATGGAGATCTCATCAAACTTCCACATGTAGATTGGAAGAGGTTATAAGAACCCGCCCAGCCTTTGGCATTCTGCCTTCACTAAAGTGCATATTTGTAACAGCCCAGGCCCATCTAGTCCTGGACTGTTAAGCGCCGGCCCGACAAGTCTGAGCGCCCAGGCTGCAGCCCGCTTAGCACACCCCAACCCATCTCTGAGCCTGTTTCTCAGCTACAGCGGGGTGTTGGTAGCGGGGATCGAACACCCGACCTACCCTTGATGAGCCTCTTCAAACAGGACTCATCACCGACTGAGCTGCAGCCCGGGCCCATCTAGTCCTGTTTGAAGAGGCTCATCAAGGGTAGGTCGGGTGTTCGATCCCCGCTACCAACACCCCGCTGTAGCTGAGAAACAGGCTCAGAGATGGGTTGGGGTGTGCTAAGCGGGCTGCAGCCCGGGCGCTCGGACTTGTCGGGCTGGCGCTTAACAGTCCAGGACTAGATGGGCCTGGGCTGTTACAAAAAAGTGCACTTTTTTGTAACAGCCCTGGCCCGACCACACTCCGGCTTTAATGGGACCCAACAGGCACTGTTAAAGGACTGCAGTCCGGTGCACCCCACCCATGGCTGAGCCTGTTTCTCAGCTACAGTGGGATGTTGAGGCCGGGATTCGATCCCGCGCCCCCTTGATAAGGCACCTTCGACAGTCTGTCAGATCTGTGGGTGAGGCAGTGCCGATCGTGTTGGATGGATTTGTGAGCCATGCAGATCTGATGGTGATCGTCTTGGAGGACTTCGACGTGATCTTGGGCATGGATTGGCTAGCCCGTTATGACGCCGTGATCCAGTGCAGGGACAAGCGTCTGGATTTCTTGATGGATGATGGCCAGCCCAGGAGCGTGTTCGGCTTCCCGCGTCAGACTTCCTCAGTTATGTCGGTAGTCTGTGCCCAGGCTTTGGCGGAGTTGGATGGCCGGGTCTGTGTTGTTTCCGTGTTGCTTGTAGCTTGTGCTTTGGTGCCCTGTGTGGAGGACATTCCTGTGGTGCGGGAGTTCCCGGACGTCTTTCCCGATGACCTCCCTGGTCTCCCTCCTGAGCGAGAGATTGAGTTTGTGATAGATTTGGAGCCCGGGACCCGCCCTATCGCCAAGGCACCCTATCGTATGGCACCACGGGAGTTGGAGGAGCTGCGCACTCAGTTGGATGAGCTTCTGCAGCTTGGATTCATTAGGCCGAGTTCGTCGTCTTGGGGTGCGCCGGTTCTGTTTGTGAAGAAGAAGGATGGGTCGATGAGGCTGTGCATCGATTACAGAGAGTTGAACAAGGTCACTATTAAAAACAGGTATCCGCTTCCACGGATTGATGACTTGTTCGACCAGTTGCAGGGTAGCTGCGTGTTCTCGAAGATCGACCTCCGGTCCGGTTACCATCAGCTGAGGATTCGCGACTCAAACGTTCCGTGGACTGCTTTCCGGTCGCGTTACGGACATTTTGAGTTCCTGGTGATGTCCTTTGGGCTGACGAATGCGCCCTCTGCTTTTATGGATCTGATGAACAGGGTATTCCGGGATTTTCTGGACCAGTTCGTGGTGGTTTTAATTGACGATGTGCTGATTTATTCTTCGAGCGAGGAGGAGCATGCTCGACATCTGCGGTTGGTGCTGTCTACCTTGAGGGCACACAGCTGTATGCCAAGCTAAGCAAATGCGAGTTCTGTCTTTCGTAAGTTTCATTTTTGGGTCACGTCGTGGGCAAGAGTGGCATCTCTGTGGACCCAGCGAAGGTCGCTGCTGTTTTGGACTGGAAGAGGCCGTCGTCGCCGAAGGAGATCCGAAGTTTTCTGGGTTTAGATGGCTACTATCGGAGGTTTGTGGAGGGTTTCTCAGGCATTTCCACGCCTCTGACCAAGGTGACGCGGAAGGAAGCAGCTTTCGATTGGAGCGAGCAGTGTGAGGAGGCCTTCCAGGAGTTAAAGAGGAGGCTGTGTTCCGCACCGGTTTTGGCTCTCCCGGTTGAGGGAGTGGAGTTTCAGGTCTACGTTGATGCTTCGCTGATAGGCCTTGGGTGCGTCCTCATGCAGGAGGGAAAGGTCATTGCGTACGGGTCGCGGTAGCTAAAGGTGCATGAGCGGAACTACCCACGCATGATTTGGAGTTTGCTGCGGTGATATATGCCTTGAAGCTGTGGAGGCATCTCTTGTATGGGGTGGAGTGCAAGATCTACTCAGATCACAAGAGCCTGATTTACGTGTTTTCTCAGCGAGAGCTGAACCTGCGCCAGCGTCGGTGGATGGAGTACGTGGCTGATTTTGATGTGGAGATTCTCTATCACCCCGGCAAGGCAAACGTAGTGGCGGATGCCCTGAGCAGGAAGTCAGCTTCTGTTTTCGGACTCTCTGTGCAGTCCCTGGTGGAGGAGTTCTTTCTGATGAGTATCGCGGTGAAGCCCAGTGGTGGTCCGTCTCGTTTGGAGGTCGAGGAGCCATCCTGGATTGTTTTGGCGAGGTCGCACCAAAAGGATGATCGGGATTTGCAGCACCTCCGGAGAAGAGCTGAGAGAGATGAGTTGCCAGATTTCTTGATTGATGCGGAGGGTACTTTGAGGTACCGTGGCAGGCTGTGTATACCAGCGGTGGAGCAGATTCGGGCGAAGATTTGTGAGGAGGCTCACGACTCCAGCCTATCCTATCATCCTGGTTCCACGAAGATGTATCGCGACCTGAAGCAGATTGTGTGGTGGCCTGGCCTAAAGGACGATATTGCGAGATTCGTGGCGCAGTGCTACACTTGTCAGCGCGTCAAGGCGGATCATAGGAGGCCTGGGGGCAAGTTGACGCCGTTGGATATTCCCCTGTGGAAGTGGGAGAGCATCTCTATGGATTTCATTACTGGATTGCCGAGATCTCCGCGGGGCATGATGCAGTGTGGGTCATTGTTGTCAGGTTGACCAAGTGTGCTCACTTCGTGCCATACAAGACTGGTTATTCGATGGAGAAGATTGCATCTCTGTATGTGCAGGAGGTCATCAGGCTGCATGGGGTTCCAGCGAGCATAGTGTCTGACCGTGATTCCAGGTATACCTCTCGTTTTTGGCAGAGTCTGCAAGGGGCCTTGGGCACCGATCTCAGGTATTCTACGGCCTATCATCCGCAGACGAATGGGCAGACGGAGAGGGTTAATCAGATCGTGGAGGATATGATCCGGTGCTATATTCTAGAGCACGACGGAGCTTGCGATGAACGCCTTGGGCTCATGGAGTTCGCGTACAACAATAGCCACCAGGAGAGCTTGCAGATGGCTCCGTTTGAGGCGCTGTATGGGAGGAGATGTCGGACTCCGCTATTTTGGGCTGAAGTGGGCGAGAAGCCTGTTCTGGGTCCTGAGGCTTTGGAAGAGATGGGCTTTGCTGTGACGCAGATCCGAGATAAGCTGCGGATAGCTCAGGAGCGCTATGAGAAGTACGCCAATCGGCGTAGGAGTGATCTGGAGTTTGCAGTGGGGGACATGGTGTTCCTTAAGGTGTCCCCGATGGCAGGTGTTAAAAGGTTTGGGAAGAGCCATAAGCTGGACCCCAGGTATGTAGGCCCTTTCGAGGTCGTCGAGCGCATCAGAGTTTCTGCTTACAGGTTGTCGTTACCTGCCTCTTTTCCCGGTGTGCATGACGTTTTCCATGTGAGCCAGTTGCGGAAGTGCGTCCGCAGCGATCGTCATGTTCTGGATTTCGTGCCAGTGCTGCAGCCCAATCTGTCCTTTGTGGAGCAGCCTGTTCGTATTTTGGAGAGGCAGGATCGGGTCTTGCGAAGAAAGGCGATTCCTATGGTAAAGGTTCTCTGGAGTAATCAGGACGTTCGGGGTGCGACCTGGGAGCTTGAGTCAACAATGAGGGAGTCCTATCCTCATCTTTTCAGCTAGTTTCCTCAGGCAAGCCTTCATTTCATGTGCTTATCTTTATTTGGAATTTTCGTTGCAAAGTTTCGGGCCGAAACTTTTTGTTAGGAGGGGTGGCTGTAACGCCCCGAATTTTTTTTATAATCTTTTGAATAAAATGGAATTATTAATTATTATTTGAAAATGAGATATTAATTTAGGGTGTCGATGCGAAGGGACGTTACCGTTGCGGGAGCGTCGTCGTTTGTCTCATTGGCGATAAGTATTGATTATGTGTTCATGTTTGTATATATGTATATATATTATGTTTTCAATTAGGTATAATTATAAATTTATGGTTTTATATAATGGGATATATGTGTAATATATATGAGTGCAAAGAAAAAAATTTATAAGAGGGATAAAACAAAAAGGCAAGGCAGAGAGCGAGGGGCAGGGGCTGCTCCGGTATTTCTTTCTCGATTTCCCTTCCTCTAGGGTTTTGAGAGAGGGAGGGCGGTGAGTTTAGGGCTTCGTCGGAGCGCCGACGTCGAGGGCTTTGGCCGGCTGAGGTTTGGTGGTTGTCGGGGCTCGCCTTTGTCGCCAAGGCGAGGGGATCGGCCGACTCTTGTTTAATTCGACGAGATCCATCGGGTCGCCGTTTGAGCCAAGGCAAGAAAACTTCCTCTTCTTCCTCTTCTCCTTCTTTTGCTTCCTTCTTACCCCAGCTCATGTCTTATGTTTCTCCTATGGTAGTTGCTATTATGAGTTATTTATTGCAAATAAACTTTGGGGTTTCTCCCCCTTGCTGCCTTATGCTAGCTGCTATGCTTAATCCTTGTTGGATTCATTAATCTGGGGGGGGGGGGGGGGGGGGGGATTTGTTCTATGCTTGCGGCCATACTTATGCTTGGGTTCGTTCTACAATTTTTTATGGGGTTTTCTCTCCCTGCTGCATTACGCTTGTTGCTATACATGGAATTTGCTGAATTTGGTATTTATTGGGGCTCTTATGCCTGCTGCCATACTTGTGCTGCTATACTTGAGAATCTAGATAAATTTTGGGTTTTTTTTTGATACCCCTGCTGCCATATTCATGCTTGGGTTGGATTTAAGTCTAGTTTGTTTTGCTGCTATGAAACCCCTTGCTCGACCTTTTGCTGCTATGTGGATTCTTGTTTATTTCCTTGTTGATTATATGGGGGCTCCTTTCCTTGTTGAGTTGAGCTGCTGGGGGCTGCACCTGTTGCTGTGGTCTGCATGATGTTATGCTTTTGCTGGGGCTGCTCTTTACCTTGTTAGCTGGGACTGTTTTGCCTTGGGCTGCTCTTACCTTATTGATTTGGGGTTGTTTTGCTGGGGCTGCTTTTATCTTGTTGAATTTGGGACTGTTTTGCCTTGGGCTGCCTTTACCTTGTTGATTAGGGGGCTGCCCCTTGGGATTTTTTTATTACTTGATCCGAATGGTGGATGCGTGCTTAATTCTGCATATTCCTTATTGTTATTTCTTGGCTAAGCGGCGGCGGATTTGTTTGAAACGAAAGGATGGGTACAGGGAACACTGGGTTCCCCCATCACAGTTCTTTTAATAGTGGTTGGTAGGATGATCAGACCACCACCACGGCGCCTATTTCTTATTTGGGGTGAATGTCCCCTTTATGTGTGTGGGTAGTGACATTGTTTGGGTCCGCCACCACTGGTCCGTTTTGCACCGTATGCCAAGAAAGTTTATTTGTGCCTTTGTCCATCGGATCGGGTGTATGCGGAATCTCCTTAAACTTCATTGACTGAAATCCTTATATAAGCGTATATATATAGTTATATATACGAGTATATGTGTGTATATATATGTACTATATACTTCTTTCAGACTGCTTATGCTACTTGTTACCTTGCCCTTTTCTTTTCTTATACCCATGCTGTTTTCTTGCACCCTTTGGGCTGAGGCATTCTTTTCTTATGGATGCCTCAGGTTCAGGTTTGTAGCTGCTGCCGGGGTGTTAGCGGGGTCGTACTGTTCGTCGTCGAGGCCTTCCCTCTCCAGTGGGTAAGGATTCAACTCCTTTTGTTGTAGCTTGTCTTTTGATAGTTGACTTGTTCGCCTGCGGGTTCGTGTCAGATGTTGACGCCCGTACGACTTTTTGTTTGGTTTACTTGCTGTTACTACTGCTAGTTTTCCTTTACTGCTACTTGGCTATTTGTACATATAAACTCTGGGAAAGTCTCTTTTTTTGGAATATTAAATGCAGTTCTTTTGACATTATGAAAAAATTATTTTTAACGGTTGTTGCATCTTCCACTGAGTATCGCTTATTTGCAAGGCGTAACCCTAAATAAAAATAATAACTCTTTATTATATATTAAAGGTAGATCGGCGATCGCCCTGGAGACGTCTCTGGTCTTCAGCGCCGTTAGGAATAAAATGAACATATTTTCTTCCGTTGTGCGCGCATATTTCTTTTTATGAAGAATGCCTTAGTGAATCGCAGGACCGAGGGGCACGGTTTCCTTCCTTTTTACAATAAATCTTACAAGATGATCCCTTTTTATAAATTCATTTCTATGGCAAAATGTTCGTTGAATGATCGCCTGAACATCTGTAGTTGCCCTGTAGGACGTGGCATCACGACGCGTATTTTCCCCTTGCTCTGATACTACAATTTATATCAGGAAAATACGGGTTGTGACAATATTTGACACCTACTCACAAACAAAGCTACGTCCCACTTCATCCTAGTTCATCAAAAGGATTTATTCAAATCTAAGTACATCTTCCTACTTCTTGGATGAATGGAGTACTTTGTGAAGTGGTCCTCAAACATTAACTCCTCGTGGAGCTGGTGAATGTGCAGAATGCGCACTCTCCTATTTTCTTCAGGAGTTTGCCTACAATCTACAAAACATTGCTCCCGCACTACTGAGATTCCGACACCAAAGGTTGAAATTCTTCACCTACACTGGTCACCTTCCAAATCCGATTTGTTAAGTCCCACTGAAATTCAATCCAATTCAAACGTGATATTCTAATGTATCCCCTCGTAACACAAGTAACATCTAGCGCCTCAAAGTCTCGCACTAAGTGATCACTGAGCACCTCAATCCATTTACCATGCCCTGAGTACTTCCTATTCAAAGCATCGACGACAACATTCACCTCGCCTAGTGTGTACTGAACCATTACGTCATAGTCCCTAAGGAACTCGACCCATACGCACTACCTCATGTTCAAATCTTTTTGGTCTAGAAGATACTTTAAACTTTTATGGTTTGTAAAGCTCTCCACATTCGCATCATAGATGTAGTGCCTCTACAACTTTAATGCAAAAATCACCACTGCCAACTCCAAATCGTGAACATGGTATTATTCTTATACGGCTTCATCTTCCTTGATCTAAAAGTAATCACTCTAACGTGCAACACCAGCACACAACCCAGTTTGCAGCCTGATGCGTCACTAAATATTTGGAATCCTTTAATCCCACTTATGAGACTTAAGATCAGAGCAGACATAAACTTTCCTTTTAAAGTCTCAAAGGCTTGTCGCACTCACATGGACATACAAGCCTAAGATTCTTGCTAGTGAGAGAGGTGAGGGGGAATGCTATCTGTTTGGAGGTACGACACGTGGCGCTATGGTCCAGCAATGCCCCCAGTGTTGGGAGGTACTTCGCAAGCGCTATGGCCCACACAAGTCGAATAGAAGTGTGTGTCCCCTGGGCCTAACTGGCCACCCCGTGGATCCTTCCTAGGGTAGCTAGCTCTATAAAGGAGCGATAATGTCTTCCCCAAATAGTGTGGGATTTTGGGAGAGTTGGTAGCGTCGAGTCCCTATAAGTGGTATTAGAGGAGGTCACAGGTTTGAAACCCCGGGGTCATTTCTGGGGGGATTGTTGGGAGGTACAGTGCATGGCGCTATGTTCCTATAATGCCCCCGGTGTTGGGAGGTACGACACCGACACTATGGCTCACAATAGTTGAATAGAAGGGCATGTCCCCTGGGCCTAACTAACCGCCCGGTGGATCCTTCCTAGGGTAGACAACTATATAAAGGAGAGGTAGCACCTTCACCAAACAGTCTGGGCTTTTGGGAGAGTTGGTAGCGTCGATTCCCTACACTATCCATAAGAAGTTCTCCACGAACCTACTGTAATAACCGACTAGTCCAAGGAAACTGCTGACTTCCACAAAGGTCTTCAATACAGGCCAATCTCTGATGGATTCGATCTTCATCGAATCCACCGCTACCCCATTGCCACTAATTATGTGGCCCAAAATTATATCTACTCAATCCAAAACTTGCACTTTGAGAACTTGGTGTAAAGCCAGTTCTCTCTCAGGTGATGCAAACTAGCCTCAGATGAGTCTCATGCCCGACCACCGATTTTGAATACACTAGAATGTCGTCTATAGAGATCACTACGAACATATTTTGATATCTATTGAACACCCGATTCCTCATATCCATGAATTCTAATGACACGTTAATGAAACCAAACGTCATCACAAAAAACTCAGAGTGTCCATACTTCGTTCCAAAGGCCTTCTTTGGAATGCCCTCTTCCCGAATTATCATCTGATAGTACCCCGACTTCAAGTATAACTTGGAATATACCATAGACCCAACTAAATGATCGAGGAGACCATCGATGAGTGGAATCAAGTACTTATTCTTGATAGTCAGCTTGCTCAGCTCCTAATAGTCGATGGACAACTGCATACTACCAGCCTTTTTCGTCACAAATAACACTAGCGCACTCCACGGTGAAGAGCTTGGTCTAATATAACTTTTCTCTAAAAATTCTTGCAACTAAATTTTTAGATCTGCTAATTCCTTTGGCGCCATCCTATATGGAGCACATGACATCGGCCTTGAATTGTGTACCAACTCTATCATGAAATCAATTCCCCTTTGAGGGGATACTCCAGGAAGTTCGTCAATAAACACATCCTCAAACTCCACCACCTCTGGCACATCTCTAATTAATAACTCTGTGGAGTGAGTCTCAAACAAAGCCACAAAATATTTTCCTCAATTTTCCGCATGAATCACTTGCATTGTGGAAATTAGGGATCATGCTACTCCGTTCAGACCCTTGAATTGGACTTCTGATTAGAATTAATTTCTTATGGTCACTACTTTCATATTGCAGTCGATGTTGTCCCTCTGCTCTGCAAACCAGTCCATTCCAAAAATAACATCGAACTCTGCTTGAGGTAAAATTATCGCATCTAACTCAAAGTTGAGATCACCTATCCTATACAAGATGCGCTCTTTCCTCTTGGTGTTCATGGAATACTTGTTTAGTATCCACGCGCTCAGCTCAAACCCTGCTTCAAAGGGCTCAACTCTAATTCTCCAGATAAAGCTATCCGTGAGAAAAGAGTTTGACACACCTGTATCGAATAAAACTCTAGCAAATCTGTCAAACATTAGAGTGATGCTTAAGCACGCATACACAACACAAAAATTCAAACTAAACATGGTGCTCTCAAAGCACCTGATAGTTTATAGATGGAGATAGTCTAACTCAACTAGAGGGGGTAAATAGGTGTCTTGGTTTTTGTTAGGTGTTTATCATATTTCAGCTATTTAAGAATGTAGAGAAAGCACCCAACAAACACAATGAGATTTATAGTGGCTCCCCAAGGTCTGGGTACATCCACTTTCCCTCTACGTGTATCTAGCTATGTGATAGACTAGGCAACCTATTTTAAGACTCAACTCAAGAGAGCTTACAACACAAAATCCCTCAGGATTTCTCAGGTCTTCACCAAGACCTACCTCAGGCATATAAGTCCTACACTCAGAGTACTCCAACTCCTACATCTCATAAACCCTACAAGTTTCCTACCTCAGACTTATCACTAAGTCCTACACTCGGACTTATAATAAAGTCCTACAGCTCAAGCTGGGAGTTCAGCCCTACAACTCAGGCACTGATGCCCTACAGCTCAGATCAACAATTTGATCCTACAGTTGAGGTAATAAAATTGATTACAACAGAAATCTAGTTATAGATAGACCTTGAATAAATTAGATCTTCTATTATTCTTTCTTGATAGCAAGATCTAGAGCAGGTCCCTGTACTGAGTGATCTTTAGGTAGAATAGGTTAGGGCTTTCTCCCCCTTTGTCTTCTTCTTCTTGCAGCCGGAAGAAGATCAATCTTGAGTCAAATTTCTGACTCAGCTTATTCTTTTGTTAACCTTTAGTAGGAATAATCTTTCTTCTCTTTTAGCGTCATTGAGCTCTTTTGGAGTTTAGGTTGTGTAACGGCACTGTTCCATTGCCCTCACAGTTCTTATTTATAGCTCTTTGATGACCTCCAACGACCTCTTGAAACGTCTTGTCATCGGCGTGGATAGGAATAGAATAACTTATCATTGCTTTCGGCGCCACCGCCAATTTTGACTTCCGCTGCACAGAGCGGGCTTCAATGGTAATATTTCGAATATACTCCACGGTACAGCTGAGTGTTGTATTAATTCTCAGCGGTATGAGTCTTGCTACATAGACATGTGTCTTGCTGTGGTTGTAGTTGAGTCTTTTCAAAGGTACCGCTGAGTAGATCCTTTAGTCTCAGCGGTGTGAGCTTTGATGTTGAGATCTGCTGCTTTTAGTGTCATCTCCATGATATCGTCGAGAGAAGTATTTATTCTCGAGGATATGTCAATGATATCGTTGACACTGATCTTCCTTCTCAGTGATGCACTTATTCTTTGCTCTAAATCTGTTTTAGATTCAACTGTAATGTGTCTTGTATAAACATGAAGTAGATATGCCATCAAATACATTATGCACTTATCATTGCAAGTGTTGCTTCTTCAAATCTAGGAATATTGAGGACAATGTTTACAACAATCTCACCATATTTGAAGAATACAGAACACTTATCAATGCTAAGGTGCATTAACCATAGAGTCATAGTATGATTGTGGGCCATGTTATAACAGATGTTCATGTTATATTAGTAACATTGTGTGATCATAGTGCAGACTTGATATAGTAACGGGAATAAATTACCACAGAGAATTAGCAATGATCATTAAGAAGTATATCTCAGCAAACTTTGATAATTTAGATATAAAACCAAATGATTTATTCTTAAAATCCATTATACATTATCATAGATACATTTTTACAATACTGAGAGTTTGCCAATCAGAATTTGAACAATTTCTCTAGTGAGCAGTGCTCGATCCTTCACCTTGTTCAGCTGCCCTACCTCTAGTGTTTTTGGACTTGTTTTCTTGTCTCTTGAAATGCAGGTAAGGTTTTGGAATATATTTGGATGGCATCCTCTTTGGATTACTTTTTCTTACCAAGTTCTCTTTAACAATTCTTTCTCTTAGTGAGAGCCTCTCTAGATGTTTTATCCATTCTTCTTAAGGATAAAAACTGTCAATATTTTTTCAGGAGTTATCCATGATTGATCCATGCATTGATGATGATACTTTGAGAATCATCACTCCAGTATTCATACTCAAGATCAACTGCCTTCTCTTGTCTCCTTATTGTCATCATTTCTTCATGCAGCATAACTCCATCTCATTTTCTCCTCTTGGCTAGCTACTCATCTTGAGCAACTCTTTCCTGACCCTAAAAGTCAAAGTCCGAAGACCTGTTCTTATCTAGTAGTGTTAGGTTGAGAGCAATTCTTGTGCCTTGAAGGACCCGTAGAGCTTGCTCAGCATTGATCTTCTCCCCCTTTCTGGCTTCTTCATCAATCTTGTTTTCCAGAAGTTTGGTGTTTACTTCAAATTTACTGGATATTGTTTGGAAAACATTTTCATGATCTGTAAGAATCTCTCCTTCGTGTTCAACTGCCATTTTCATGGCCTCTACATGAGTAGAGTATACATATTCTTCAATGTGATCTACTCCTTGCCTGATGGTCTCATCTGTTTGACTTACATAATTTTTAACACTTGTAATGCCCTGCGCAGATTTCCTCAGGCTGGCATCCATAGTTCTGAGGATATTGACATTTTGTTTGACTGTGTTGGCAGCCATGTCAAACCAATTGGTTACCTATCTGTTAATGTGAGCAGTGTCACCTTTTAAATGATCTAAATTAGCCATGATTTTGATTTTAACATTTTGAATCTCGGACATTAACTCAGCTTTTTTTACTTTGACAGAACTATCAATATACCCTTTCAATGTTGTGGATTGCTCATCTAGGAGAGATTTTACTGAAGCTATGATGCAGCTTTCACCACTGCTGTTGGAGGGTGGATGTGGAGGCATCTGTTATGTTGGAACTTCATCAGGAGTGGAACTTGTTATGTGGTCCTCTGGACCTTCTAACTCAAGTGGAGTGGATGGTTCAGCCACTTGAGAGAAGGGGAGGTCTTCTTCCTGAGTGTGGAATTCAGTGTGAAGCTCCCCCTCAACTAGAGCAACATCCCTATCTTGGTTTCTTGGAGCTTATTCATTTGTTCCTGCACCCCTATCTGACTTACCATGAGTAATGGAATTTTCTAGTGTAAGAGTAGTATTTTCATCGTCCAGTAAGACCTGATCTTCATGGTCATCTCCTTGAGTAGCTGAATCTGCTTCAGATTCAGAGGTACTCTCTACAGCTTATTTCTTCCCCTTTTGCTTGATCTTATCCTTGGACTGGGCGGCTTGGCTCTTTGGCAGAATTCTGGTAAACCTCTCCAGAGTTTTGATTTCCATTTTCTTCATTTAGTGGAGTTTGATCCCTTTAGCCTTGAAGAAATGCTCTGGGTAAGTATTGAACAAGTATAATGATAAGACTCTACCTAGGTTTGGAACCTGTAGGCATGTAATCAGTTTTTGAAATATTACTGAAGCCCAGTCAGTTTTCTTCTTCAGAATTACCCGTGCAATTAATTCAACTATGGGCTTGGAAATGCTGTCATGAGATCCTATCTTACACGGGATGGATTTCCTAATGATATCAGCCAGGAGTTTGCCTCTCTGATTGAAGCAATTCCTCTTCAGGGACCTATGTTTTATTCCATGAAAATCACAACATTCCATTGTTTGGTCAATTTCCTAAGTAGATACTTCGTCTTCGCTTTCATTGTCTGTCGAAGATAAGTTTAAAGCTTTGGCCAACCGCTTGGGGTTAATCTTAATTTTGGCTCCCCCCACTTTGCTCTTTAATGTTGTCTTCGATAAAGAGAGCTTAGCATTAGAGTAGATCTCTAGGACTTCATCTCTCAGAATTACGGTTGGTTCAAATAACAAAAACTCCAGGCCGACGGCCTCTAGCATTCCAATTACCTCCTTTATCTCGACAAAAGCATGTTGGAATCAATTTCTCACTACTCCATACCCTTCTTGAAGTATTTTAATAACTTTTAGAGCCATTTTGACAAGGAGCATAGACGCTGAGAAGCTGAGAGAGACGCGGGGTTGTCAAAGGCTTTCTAGGGTTTAGAGTTTAAGTTCGCAGTTAATGTCATAGCTTTATATAGACATTTCATTTTTATTTAATTTATTTAAATGGGTATTGAAGCGCTGCCTTATTGATTTATTATCCATAATTGATCTAACGACTGCGATTGATTAAAATCTACAGTAACCCGTCCCAGCGGTATCGTTGAGTTAGCCAAACTCATACGATGACGTAGTTGAGTAAGCCGCATGCAATTCATAAGGCACAATCAGTCTTTTAATAAGTTATAATCGTAGTGTGAAAGACAGAGAGATACATCATTAAGTATATTCTCAACAATTTCCACGACATAGCTGTGACTATCTCAGCTATCCTGCTGAGATAGACATCTTATCTAGTCTTCTCAGCTTATCACCACCACTATCTGTTAATTTACAGACACTTAAGGTACATGAGTTAAATGACTCATGTTAGTGATAGATATTAATCAAGATTATTGCAACCAATTAAATTTAATTTTGAATCTGAAATGACATAATAGAGATAATCTAGTCAACATTTAACATTCCTAACTCAATTTTAAAGAAATTGAACTTTGCCTCATCCAGAGGATTTGTGAAGATATCAGCTACTTGATTGTCTGTGTTGACAAATTCAAGGCAGATATTTCCATTCTCCACATGTTCTCCAATGAAATGATACCGTATTTCTGTATGATTGGTCCTGCTATATGATATAGGGTTCTTAGCTATAGAATTGCACTGGATGAATCACTAAATAAGGGAGTTTTACTTATCTTAAGGTTATGGTCTTCTAGTTGATGTTGAATCCACAACAATTGTGCACAATAACTCCCTGCAGATATGTATTCTGACACATCTGTGGATATAGCCACACTAGTCTGCTTTTTATTGCTCTAAGAGATAAGTCTCCTGCCTAGAATTAGAAAAGATACGCTTGTGTTTTTCCTATCTTCTTTGTATCCTGCAAAATATGCATCTGAAAATCCTAATTAGTTCAAAATCATTATTCCTGGGGTTCTACAGACCAAGATTTTGACTACCCTTAAGGTATCTCAAAATTCTCTTTGCAGCTGTGTAGTGAGATTCCTTAGGGCATGCCTGGTACCTAGCACAAACACATGTTGCATACATAATGTCTGGTCTACTAGCAGTTAAATATAGTAGGGATCCAATGATACACCTGTACATGGATTCATCAAAGGATTTTCCCTCCTCATCCTTGTCCATGGATGCAGTTGATTCCATGGGAGTTTTCATTATGGAAGCAGATTACATTCCAAACTTCTTAATTAGTTCTCTAGTATACTTGGTCTGAGAGATGAAAATTCCCTCATCAGATTGTTTCACTTGGAGTCCTAAAAGTACTTGAGCTCTCCCATACTGCTCATCTCAAACTCCCCCTGCATAAGGTTGGCAAACCATTTGCAAAGGTTATCATCAGTAGACCCATAGATTATGTCATCAACATAAATTTGGACTAAGAGACTCTTGCCCTTTAATTCCCTTAGGAATAATGTGTTGTCTATCTTTCACCTTAAGAACTTGTTCTTAATGAGAAAGCTGGGCAGGGTTTCATAACAAGCCATGGGAGCTTGCTTTAACCCATATAAGGCTTTCTTAAGAAAATAAACATGAGAGGTTAGGGTTGGATGAACAAAACACGAGGGCTGCTCTGCATACACCTCTTCCTTTAGATTACCATTTAAGAAGGCAAGCTTTACGTCCATCTGGTAGACTTTGAACCCTTTGAATACAGCATAGGCTAAAAACATTCTTATAGACTCCAGCCTTGCTACTAGGGCAAAAGTTTGGTCAAAGTCAATTCCCTACTCTTGCATGTATCCTTTGGCAACTAGTCTGGCTTTGGTTTTTATTATGACTCCATGTTCATCCAACTTGTTCCTAAAGATCCATTTGGTGCCAATTATGTTGTGTCCTTGTGGTTTTGGTACCAACTTCCAGACCTTGCATCTCTTGAATTGCTGGAGTTCTTCTTGCATGGCGTTGATCTAGAATGGATCCTTATTGGCATCTTCAAACTTCTTGGGCTCAATCTGAGATAAGAAGCTCAGAAATAGAGCTTCATTTGGATGTCTAATTCGGGTGGTGACACCCTGACTTGTATCTCCAATGATGAGAGTGCTGGAGTGGTCTCTGTTGGACATGTGTGTCACATCCCTTTGTTTGAGAATAACAAATCCCATATTGTACTTGATATTGCTTGTAGTGTGTTTATATTGTGCAGGAACTATAGGTGCAATACTCCACAGGTATAAAGCAGCTTGGAACAATCTTTTGAAAGGAGCAGCGCTACCGCCAACGCTATCGCTAACGCCAGCACTAACGCCAGCGCTATCGCTAACGCCAAGCGCTAGCGATAGCTTGGTTCCATCTCAGCGGTTTCATCTCAGCCTCCGTCTCAGCGGTTAGCCTCATCTCAGCGGTTCCTTAGCGCTACCGCCAGCGTTAACGCTAACGCCAGGTGCTAGCTTGAGCTCGTGCAGATCGCCACGCCACCGGCAGTTTCGTAACCGCTCCACATGAGCGCTACCGACAGTGTTATCGCTACCGCAGGCGCTATCTCAAGTTCGTGCTCAGCGCCACGCCGCCGACGGTTTTGTAACCGCTCCACACGAACGCTACCGCAGGCGCTAGCTCCAAGATCTATAAAATGATGTGTTCTCTCTCATTTTGTGTTAGAACTTCCAGAGAGGTTGCTTGGGCCACAATTCCAGTGCTGTTATGCTGCCGAAGATGGATCTCCCACAAAAAGCTTAAGGAGAATTCTGGAGGAGGGCTACGTCATGCTACATCCGAAGGACGATCGCTTCGACCTCACTCATACTACATCGATCCTTCATCCTCATCTTCAGAAATCTCATATAGGGAGTTTTACTATTATTATCTTTATCTTTCATTCATTCCATACTTTCTTTGTAACCGTTTAGTTAATTCGCCTTGTGTTGGCAACTAGGTCTGGGTAGGACTTAGGGGGAAATTCGCCTTGTGTTGGCGACTAGGTCTGGGTAGGACTTAGGGGGGAAATTCGCCTTGTGTTGGCGACTAGTTCTAGGTGATTAGATCTAGGGGCTCGAGGCCATATCTGGGGAAGGATTGGCTAGAGCGTCTTGAGGCCTTATCCGGGGAAGGATAGGCTAAAGCCAACCGGTTCGTGGTGATACGAGTCGGTATAGAAAAGGAAAAGATATTTTCATATGTACGCCTCCGATTTCTAGCGATATTGAAATCAATTTTTGTAAACACCTTTTTCATATAATATAATCATGTATCTATTTTTGTTTACTTGATTTCTCTCTTTTGGCATAATCTCTAAAATATTGGTTACAAAGCTTTCAATTCAAATCACTTTGTCTAAATTGTTTATCTTAATCTATTTCATCATATAACAATTTAACACTTGTTTCTAAATCCTAAACTTGCAAATTATGATATTTTCTTCCTTTAGCTAAATTGTTATTTTGTGTTCTAATATTACTTTAAACAATTTAGTAATTTCCATAAAATTATAAAAAGATTTTTATTCCCTTATTCACCCCCTTCTAAGGGCGCCGTAAGATCCAACAAGTGGTATCAAAGAGCAGGTTATTCCAAACGGTTTAAAAACCAGGAATAATGGCGTCTCATGATCTCGCTTCTATTAATGGGGAAAACTTTCTTATAAATGAAAAATCTTTAGCACCACCTTTATTTGAAGGCAAAAATTATAATGGGTGGAAATTTCTTATGGAAAAATTTCTTAAGTCTTTGGATATGGAAGTATGGAATATTACTATTAAAATACCCCCAAGTATTTTAAATAAAAATGAAATGTTTTTAAATGCCAAATCTATGAATAGTCTATTTTGTGCATTAGATCAAAATATTTTCAAACTTATTTATACACTTCCTACTGCTTATGAAGTTTAGAAATTTCTTGAGAATACTTATAGTCTTCCTTCCACAGATGATGAACAAGAGGAATTTCTTATGGATCCAAGAGAAGAAATCGACAAGGACTCATTCTTGGAGGATGATAAATCTAAGAGTGAAATAGACGAGGAATTCCTTATGGATCCAAGAGAAGAAATCGATGAGGACTCATGCTTGGAGGAAGAAAAATACAACGTCACAATGTTGGACTCATTTGTTGGCAAAACATCAAGCAAAAGAGAAGACAGAAACTATAGCAAGATAAGAAAATCTAAATCTTCTCTTTTTGTAACAAATTCTATTTCTACTTCTCGTATGCTTAAAATTGCTAAAAGTAAAATTTTGAAGTTAAAAATTGCTAATTCCAAATTACGTTTAGAAAATAAATCTTTAAAAACAAACGATAATGTAGAATCAAATATTGATGTGATAAATTCTCTTTCATGCTCTTTAGTTAAAATTCCTATTCCTTGTCTTAATTGCAATTTATTAAAAGAAAAATTCAAGGAAATTGAAAAAGGGCTCTTAATTTCTAAAAGGCATAATGAAAAATTGTTAATTGAAAATGATGTTTTATCTTGTAAGTTAATACAATTAAAATCTTTTGTTAAAAAATTTCAAATGTCATATAATGAATTTCATCATAAGATTTTGAATAACAAGGATAAATTAACTTACAAAATCATTTCTAAAAAGGATCATTTTCATACATCAACTCAAAAGTAGTTTAGTTTCAAAAAGAATTATGACCCTCACAAAATTCTTAAGAGTCATTATTATAAATCTCAATATATTTTCAATCATGACTCAAATTTAAAAACTCCTTTTCATGAAAATCAAAGTACAAAATATTATCCTTCATATTATAAGAGTATGTCTATAAGAAAGAGTAGAAATGAAAATTATCAAAATAAGAATCAATTATTTACAACATTTTGTAACCCACTCTTTCAACAATCACTTCTTAAGAAAGACAATCACTCTTATAAATTTTCAAAGAATCAATGTAATAAAATTCATTATGATTATCAACATCAATCTATTTTGAAAAATAACTTGAACAAACATAAATCACAAATGAATTATTTTTCAAACAAATATAATCATATAAAGATGTCACATAATCATAACATGAATTTAAAAGACAAACAACCAAAGTATGAATGGAGGCCCAAAATTAAAAACAAAACACTAACTCCACTTGTAAAGGCCCATTCATCACTATCTCTCCAAAAGCCTACACGATGTATTTGGGTACCCAAAGGAACCATCCCACTTGGTCCCCTTTGGATACCTAAATCTCTCATTCATTAGTATCCAATCATTTGCATGAAGTAGAAACAAATAAAAATGTAATATCACTACTCTACTTCATGATATGCTTATTGTCACCTTTCTTTTGTTTATTTTTATTTTTTGAACAAAAATGCTATGATCACTTTATATATCATGAAATATGACTTTCATATAATAAGCCTAATGCTTATCAAATCAAATTTGAATTAAAATTGAACATTAAGTCATATATTTATCAAAGTGATCTATCTCTCATCTGTGATTGTACCTTATCCTTTTAAATCCTTTACCCTTAATTGTCTTGAATTATCATTAGAAATTGAATTTTGAAATTATTATCAAGACTATTGAAACTATTTTAAAGATTGGATTTAAATGGTTTATTAAAGGGCTTAAGCTAAAAATTAAAATGCGCAACGTTTTGATTATTTTTCTATTTGTTGCATTTGATAGCCCTTATAATGAAGAACATTATCTAGAAAATTTGAAAACAAAAATTCATCTAAACGCATGTTTAATCTTTCAAAAATGTGAGTTTACGATCAAAACTTCAAACATCCATATCTTTTGATCCGCTCGCCTGATTTTCGCGTTTAATATATTTTCGGAAAGAGCACAAAAATTTCCATCCAACGGCAAACTAGGCTTGCTCATTTGACTTCTTTTGGTGCTGTCAACTTGCCCAATTTCAACTCCATTTTAAAAGCTATCTTAGTTTCCTTGATTTGGAAATTTCTATGTTTATAGATTTTTCATCACATGCTATCCTTAGTATAATTGTTTCATATATTAATTTAGATATTATGTGTGTGATGTGTGTCACCAATGTTTGCATGTAATTTAGACCTTAGAATCATCTTGCATCATTAGGATCAAATCAAAAGTTTAATCATTTCATTCTAGGTCTAAAGAAAATTAATTTGAAAACTTCTCATATTACATGCAACATTATCTCCATTAATCCTATGTAATAACATTGCATTCAAACTCATCATTCTAGCATCACTTCTTGGTCTATGCTTATATATTTATGCTAGGTATAACAGTACAATGTTATTTAAATTTGATGATAACTATGTGATTTGAAATTATAATAGAATAC
This sequence comes from Dactylorhiza incarnata, assembly GCA_033032865.1. NCBI lineage: Eukaryota > Viridiplantae > Streptophyta > Magnoliopsida > Asparagales > Orchidaceae > Dactylorhiza > Dactylorhiza incarnata. Next base: position 8,177,520 of record JAWHQI010000090.1, on the reverse strand, counting down.
TAAAATTCCAACAAACACATAGGTTATGGATTAATCATTATAATATATGTGAATATTGTATCATAAATCACATCTTATCATGCAAAACCAAAGATTAATAGATTCGATTAATGAATGCAAATTTTATTAAAAATTTCAAAACATTATATATTTGATCTTTGTCTTTGATATGACTACATGATCATCATTTTTCTAGACTTACAAATCAATCATGTTCTTTCAAAAGAAAATCACTATATCACTATATCATAAGTCTAGAAGGATTAGAATTCTCATACATCATGATGATCTAACATATATTCTATGCAAAAATTCTCTTTAATCATAAATCATAATTAATGTTCTATCAAGACATATCTCAAATCGATAATAGGAATTATGAATCTTATGATAAAAATTATGAATAATGTTTTCTTTACATTATTTGATGTATTGATTTGCATGGCTAGTGATTGCATGTATTTCTCATATTTGTAGACTCTAGAATCAACTTTGTAATGAAAGTATAAATTAAACTAAATCATCACTCCATTCTAGATCTATATGAAACTCTATTTTGGAATACATGCAATATTGATATTAATCTTATGACATGACATTAAACCCAAAACTCATCATACTAGCTTTATCACTTATTGAATATTAGTAATTGTGCTAGTTATCACATATCGTCATCTCATAAAAGTAGAAAAACTATGCGGCTTTATATAACTCATCACATTAAACAAAACCCATAGTTTATATATCAACCCTTAAATTTAAAAGCATAAGTTGTCCAAAGATTATTCACCTTTGACTTCATATCTCACAATAGCGGGGGCGTAGGGTTGTATGCATTAGAGACCTAACCTCTAAGTCATGTCTTGTCCTTAACCGGGGAGGGTTCCAGTGGGGCCTTGCAAGGCACTGGGGGGAAAGAGTGCTAGGTTGAGCGTTCTCTAGTGTGTGCATATGGGATTAACACCCCAACCTACGGCATGTGTGCAGCTCCTCATGCCCATCCGTCACTTAGTACGGGGCTAGGGTGTAGACATTTAGTCGGGGTAGTCTTCAATCTTAGGACATACTTATATTACTCTTTGCATGATCATTTTATTTACATATCACTTAAATCATGCATATTTTGGGTTGCTTAATAAAAAATGTCCTCTTGTGTTTGCATAATTTATTTTTTTTGGCTTAAATGTTTTTGTAAAACACATGTATTTGAAAACGCTAATGTTTTATGCAATTTGAGCAATCAAGACATCTCTGAATATTATACAATTTCTGCATAAGACTACACTTAAGACCCCTAATCAATATCAAAAATTAAAAATTTAAAATTCCTAAAAAATCGTGCTGTTTGCCGCGCTATCACTAGCGTCGGCGCTAGCGTGGGTGTTGGAATTTTCTGATTTTCAAAATTTCTAAAAATCACTAAAAATATTTCAGTCTATATGTACTACTTTGTTTTTGTATTGCTGACATTTTTTATTTTTGTTTTATTCATATTATGAAAAATCAACTACAAGAATTCAAAATTCAAAGCTACAAAAATATATATTTTTTTGTGTTATTTGTATTTTATTCATATTATGAAAAATCAACTACAACAATTCAAAATTCAAAAATTACAAAAATATGTTTTTGTGATTTTCTGTTTTTATTTGATTTAAAAATGATAAAACAAAAACAAAAACTGTATGATCTTTATTGCCAATATCAAGCATGTATGAATTCTATTATTTAGAATTATTTACAATGTTAAAACATATTCTTTCAAATTACTATGAACATTGTGTTGCTTATCATGCTTTGATATATCTATTTAAAGTGCATCAATTGTATTGAAAAATGTGTAGAACCAAGCTTAGCATGCCTCTAAGTATGAGTAAATGTTTTATGATTGATAATGATACATTTCACTCACTTATTTTGGTAATCAACATGTGTGTCTAAATCTAAAAATGCTTGCTTGTGTATTGTATTTGTGCAATGAATTAAAACTTCAGTAAGTTTATTGCCTACACTACATTTGAATTGCACTTATGAAATTTAGAAAAGTGGTTAAGTTAAAAATTTTGGTTTGCAAAACAAGTGTATTCGGAGAATGTTGTCTCACAAATGTGAACAAAAAATTATATATGTAGACAAATATAACTCCACCAAGCACTACTTGAACCTCCTGATGAGTCTTCATAAGCATTGTGAGGTTGAGCACCTTGGAAAGAATAGTAAAGTGTCTTGTGCATACTTTGATTATTACACCACTTTGTTAAAAATTATGTGCATTAAAAGTGTGTGAAAGTAATTTACTTGTGTTTTATTGTGCACTTTACTTTATATATGTCTTGTATTTTGATGATTTAAATCCATTGTTAACATTGCCCAAAATACACTTATGTGCACATCATTATCTTTCATAACACTTCTTCTCATGAGTATTGGATTCTAATGCTTTTTCTATACTACTCTTTATATAAAAATGCACTAGATAAACCTAGCATGATCTCTACAATGTTTTGGTATTTCTTGAACTTAAAATTAAGTAACATTGTAGTATAATCTCTCTTTGATATATTCATTTCATGCTTGGTATTTTTATGAAAAACTTTGAGATTTCAAAAAGGTTAAAACATCTTTCATTTTTGAACTAAAACTCATATTTCTACTTATTCTTTTCATGCTTACAACAAGATGTTTATTATAATCTTCCGCTTGCTTACAACTCTTATCTTTATATTTGAAATCTCTTATATATGCTATGCTTAAACTCTTTATCATTATTTATATTTCGAAAAGCTCGATCATGATATATAAATGCCTCCTTACTACCCTCACCCCACCTTCTTTTGATAATACTAAAAGGGGGAGATTAATTGAAGAAATCTATATATGAGAAATATAGATAAATAAGGGGAGACTAATTCATGAAATCTATCATTTAGGGGGAGTAACACATAAATTGCATTTATGTAGGGGAGCATTAAGTTAGGGGGAGTATGCACATTATCATGCATATCATTTACTATAGTTGCACTTTTATCTTGCTTATCTTATCTATAAACACTATTGTTGATTTCTTGCTTATAGGATTTGTTATTATCAAAATGGGGAGATTGTTGGACATGTGTGTCACATCCCTTTGTTTGATAATAACAAATCCCATATTGTACTTGATATTGCTTATAGTGTGTTTATATTGTGCAGGAACTATAGGTGCAATACTCCACATGTATAAAGCAGCTTGGAACAATCTTTTGAAAGGAGCAGCGCTACCGCTAGCACTATCGCTAACGCCAGCACTAACGCCAGCGCTATCGCTAACGCCAGGCGCTAGCGATAGCTTGGTTCCGTCTCAGCGGTTTCATCTCAACCTCCATCTCAGCGATTAGCCTCGTCTCAGCGGTTCCTTAGCGCTACCGCCAGCACTAACGCTAACGCCAGGCGCTAGCTTGAGCTCGTGTAGATCGCCACGCCACTGGCAGTTTCGTAGCCGCTCCACACGAGCGCTATCGCCAGCGCTATCGCCACCGCAGGCGCTATCTCAAGTTCGTGCTCAGCGCCACGCCGCCGACGGCTTTGCAACCGCTCCACACGAACGCTACCGCAGGCGCTATCAGCTACCACATGCACTAGCTCCAAGATCTATAAAACGATGTGTTCTCTCTTGTTTTGTGTTAGAACTTCCAGAGAGGTTGCTTGTGCCACAATTCCAGTGCTGTTATGCTGCCGAAGATGGATCTCCCACAAAAAGCTTAAGGAGAATTCTGGAGGAGGGCTACGTCACGCTACATCCGAAGGACGATCGCTTCGACCTCACTCATACTACAGCGATCCTTTATCCTCATCTTCAGAAATCTCATATAGGGAGTTTTACTATTGTTATCTTTATCTTTCATTCATTCCATACTTTCTTTGTAACCGTTTAGTTAATTCGCCTTGTGTTGGCGACTAGGTCTGGGTAGGACTTAGGGGGAAATTCGCCTTGTGTTGGCGACTAGGTCTGGGTAGGACTTAGGGGGAAATTCGCCTTGTGTTGGCGACTAGTTCTAGGTGATTAGATCTAGGGGGGCTCGAGGCCATATCCGGGGAAGGATTGGCTAGAGCGGCTTGAGGCCTTATCCGGGGAAGGATAGGATAAAGCCAACCGGTTCGTGGGGATACTTGTCGGTATAGAAAAGGAAAAGATATTTTCATATGCATGCCTCCGATTTCTAGCGATATTGAAATCAATTTTTGTAAACACCTTTTTCATATAATATAATCATGTCTCTATTTGTGTTTACTTGGTTTCTCTCTTTTGGCGTAATCTCTAAAATATTGGTTACAAGCTTTCAATTCAAATCACTTTGTCTAAATTGTTTATCTTAATCTATTTCATCATGTAACAATTTAGCACTTGTTTCTGAATCCTAAACTTGCAAATTATGATATTTTCCTCCTTTAGCTAAATTGTTATTTTGTGTTCTAATATTACTTTAAACAATTTAGTAATTTCCATAAAATTATAAAAAGATTTGTATTCCCTTATTTACCCCCCCTAAGGGCGCCGTAAGATCCAACAACCTCTTACATGCTTGGTCGCTGCTGGCATCCTATCAACATCTTATTAACCTGCTGTGCTGATTTCAGCTGGTTCTTCTTCTTCACCATTGTTGAAACCGACAACCGGTCTCTTGAGTTCAGACCCACTAGGGGGTGTTGCCTACACCTACTTGCCCCTCACTTGCGCTCTTGATTGTGGATGAAGGATTAGGAACATACCCAAAGGTGTAGCAAGGAGGTCCCGCCACACACCCGGATGATCTTAGAGAGCTTCCCCTCCCAAACCAATGCTCAGTTGGGCACCTTGGAGGGCACTAACAACCAACCACAAGACTAGCCTGGAGGAGAGAGCTCAAAAGATCGGATCTCCTCCAAGGTGCCCTTGAGAGTCTATTTATAGATTCTCTAGCCTGTCCTACAAATAGCATAAACCTGCCTTTTAGTTTTACTAATCGCACCCCAAACTGGTCTGCTAACAACCAAACTCCGCTGTTCCGAAGGGCTATAGGTAGCCCACGAGGGGTATCTAGGTCATTTCCCCACTAGTGCACTCTGGGCGAGTGGTCCGAGAAGGCACCACTCATTGGGCCTCTCGCACACTAGGTTCCACTGAGCGAGTGGTCCATGGGGGCACCACTCACCTGATGCCTGACTTGCTGGGCGAGTGCTTTGCGGAAGAGGCTCGCACTCGACCTGAGCCTCCCCTGCCTCTCCTAACCTGGGCGAGTGCCCTTTCTCGACCTATCTTGCCTGCCTCTTAGACCTTTGGGACCCACTCGGCGAATATGAGGTTGTACACAATCCTCGCTCTTAGCGAGCGAGTCCTACGCTCGGAAAGAAAAGTCCAACCCCCAATATTCGGCGAGTGCTTTGCTGACATGGAGGGAATATTTTGGTAGGTCCCTCCCATCTGCTATAAATATACCTCATGCCGCTGTCTTGAGAGTACCCGTCCTCCTGTTACTGTTTCTTTTTTTCACCCGTGAGCTCTCGCCGTTCGAGATGTCATTCAGGCCAATGCCTAGACCGCTCTCGCAAGGACTGATGGAGCGCCTTGCTGCCGCCAGGGGTAGAATACTTCTAGGTCCACTCGGTATGTCCCCTGGCTTTCATAAAATAGGGATCCTTCTAAGCCCTACCAACTGAAGAAGGCCAGGGTGGTCCGACGAGACCCATCGGCGAGGAAGTCTGCGTCAGAGACTTCTCCCCTGCCCAACATCCCTCCCGGCAACACCGACGAGGTATCATAACCCCTCTCACTTTAAAGCTAACCACGGTGAAACGATACTTTAATTATTTCAACCACTCGCAGAATCTGCAGGTGACAGAGGGCGTTCCTGGGATCAACCAGGCAGATGTCGACATCCCCCCACCTGCTCTCAGAGGTGCTCCACTGGCCCAAGAGCCCAACCCTCTAGTTACTCCTGGCGGAACCGCGCCTGAGCACGGTGAGCTTTTTGTTATCTTCTCGCATACCTTTTACCTTTCACCAACTTATCTATCCCGCTTCCTTCCCGCAGCCTCCACCTTCGGGACCACAGCGCTTTCCACGACATCGCGTGATCCTCCCCTGACACCGCGAGATCCTTTTTTAACCTCTTTTTAATGAAATGAAATGAAATACTTTTAGTTATGTTTGTGATTGTTATTCTTATATCATATTTTTCTTTTTTTGCACTTCTCGCTATTATCATCCGACTGTTCGCGCGCTCGTACGCCATCTCGCACGCTCTCGCACTTTTGCGCATGCACTTGTATATCGCTTAGCCGCTCTAGTACCAATGATCCTTAGCTTGTGTCGTGATCGAGACACTCTCGTTGCGCAGGTGCACCACGCGGTCGCAACCCTTTCGCACTCACCTATGCCCTTTTTGGACTTAGACGGTTTTGCTAATTCCTGCTGGGAGCGTAACTGCGCCGAGATCCCACTTCGTCATATTAATTTTTTGCATCCCTTAGGGCTGGCTAACGCCCCGCCGCGCATTCGTCGGGCGAGTGTCCTCTATTGATACCATTCGCCGACGAGTTTCCTTTATGATGCACACCATTCGCCTACCTTATACTTAGACTTATCTTGTGTCAATCTTCCACTTATTGGATTTTTCTTTCTTACCTTGCCTTCCTCATGGGAGTCGGTGGAACCCCATGCTGCGGTGTAGGGTTCGTCGCGGGCTACACAAGAAAATTACACTCATAAGGGACCTAGCTAAAGAATATTCAGTTAGAAGTGGACTTTTCATGTGATTTCCCTTATGGGCACACCATTGCTTCCACTGCTAGTTTGTTCTCAAACTAAGCTCGCGCGGGGTGGCCCAGTGTTTGTGGACTTCTTTTCTCCGGATCGAGGTTTGCTCTGATACCACTTGCAAGACCCCAATTTTTCCTTTTCAAACCCGGGGTCTTATGCCCAGAACCACCGTTTTGCTGTGGCACCATCACTCGGGAGGGTTGCCACTACAAAACGCCGATCCTGCCGATAATATCGATCCCAGAAAAAGTAAAGTATAACAAGCCTTAGAGAAGACAAGTCCATATCACATAAATAGTAAATCATCACAAAGAGATGTCCACAGGAAGTAACTGAAATAAAAGATAGAAATAACCAGGGGCTCCTGCCCGATACATCAAATCCTCACTACATAGACACTCGCGGAAGCATAAAATACTAGAACTATATGATTCTCACAGATCCTGCCAACGGTGCTCCCGTGCTAGACTGCCCCGTCTCCATCTGCACTGGCCTCTAGTGCTGCAGCATCTCCTCGGTCCCCTAAAATGATAAGGTCCACCGATCGTTAGTCAAAAGATTAAGCCAATCCCCCACCCTCCCCCGGTGACTCCTAGGCACCGTGCGGGAAGGATGAAGCGGAGGACATCAAAGGGTAAAATAATAGCAGGTGACGGGGATATTATCTACAGGGAAAGTCTACCACTATGCAATATATATCGAACTAAAGCAGTAAGTAATGTAAAGTAGAACAAGTAAGGTAAACAAGTAGAACAAGTATATAAGGTAAGCAAGGAAAAGTAACTATTGATTTATAGGAAAGCCCACACAAACCTATAGACCAAGGGGTCGTTTAGCAAGGCCTATCGTATAAGAAGTCCCATAACCGACTTATACGATAGGGATAGTGGTTGAAATGCAATGTTGATGCTATGTCATGCAAGGTATGCAGTTAAATGTTATGTTCACACAAGTGCAACTCACACACTATGACTCTAAATGCGCACAGACCTTTAGTTCCCCCTTTTTGGAGCTAGCAAGACTCCCAGGATACTTCCGTAGTGGCAAACAGAAGCTGTGGGTTGGGACTCGCCCACCTCTAGGTTGGTATTTGCACTACCTAACCTAGACCTAATGTACGCCTCAACGCTAAGAACAGATCAGCAGAGCTACTGGGTACTCTTGCTGGTTAGACCACAAGACTTGTTTTGGTAAAGGGTTATCCTCACTTACCGAGCCCAAGTATTAATGTTGGTGCAACGACCATCAACACTAAGGACCCACCACCTTATGCACATGCAAACATGTTTACATCTATCTCCAAGCCGTAAGCTCCCCGACACTACAACAAAATCAGTATACGGTGACATTTTTTTATATCTTTAGTGACGATTTTTAAGCGTCGCGGTAGTTTTCGTGACGTTTATAAAAACGTCACAAAATCGTCGTGATTGCTGCCGTCGCCGTAGCTCTCTGCGACGCTTTCACAAAAAAGCGTCGCAGTTGGTAGTTGCTCTATCGTGACATTTTTTTGAAAAAACATCATGATATATATTTGATCTATAGTGACATTTTATTAAAAAACGTCGAGAAAAATATTAACTCTACCACTACGTGTTTTGTAAAATGTCACCGTAGTTAAAACTCTACAATAACATTTTTCGAAAAAAACGTCACAACTTTTTGCATTTTAAGAAAATTTTTTTAAAACAAATAAAAGTTTATGATAATCTAAACTCTGAAAAATAATTGTGCATCTAAAATCATAATTAAAATTATGAATATTATTTTTTTATTAAATTAATTTTTATAAATATTTCAAATATTTTTTGAGAGTAATATTAAGATATGTTAAAAGATTTTTTTGCAACTTATTGTTCCAAGTATTATATCTTTAATTATAACAAAACGAATGAAAAATTATTTATAATGCCAACATATATAATACATCATCACTGAAATTAAAAAGTATAAACTTGCAAAAAAATCACATTAATAAAAAACAAAACGTGTTTCAAATAGTATAAACTTGCAAAAAATAATAATAATCATTCACTACATTCCCTCTAACAATGCTCCACCTGCTCTCACAATGTCTCCATCTATTCTTCCCACATTCCCTCTCTTCCAATGTCCTCTTCCATTCTCTGAGTACTTCTCAACTGATTGATCAACATCCTAAAAAAGTTTTTAAAAAACATTAGCAGTTGTGAATACAATAAATTAAACAAATTCAAAATTGCGCAATCAATAAAGGATATCCATAACCACGTCCACACCACCCCAAATCACTCATGGAGGTGTTTTAGGTGATCCTAAACCAGTGGCCAAGGTTTCACCTCATGGTGATGAGATTTGACCTCAATACCCCAAAATGAGCATTATACCCTATTTTGACCTAGTTTGACCCAACTTGGGTTAGCCAATTACCCAACTAAATCAGTCCCAATTGGGCTGAGATTTTTACCAAGGTCATACAATAACCCCAAGGAGCACCCACCAAAATTTGGAGGGCATTGAAGGTCATTTGACCCATTAATTAATTAATATATGAATTATGAAATTATTACAAAACCTTAGAAAAATGTTCTCTTAAAATTCCCATCTTTGAGTATGATGTGTGCGTAGGTGTAAATAGCCTAGGTTTTAAATATCAAGGCTATACCATTTTCCAAGAGAAAGATTTTCAAGAAAAGGTGACTGCCATACCCTAGGGACCAGTCCCACCAATTTGGCTCCACAGGGAGCTACAGTGCCCCTATTGACCTGAAACAAATTTTCACTTAATTTAGAACCAAGGGCTACAACATTTATGTTGGGCACTTTTTCATAAGAGGTGATCTAGTATTTTTAATAATTAAAATAAAACACTGCTAAATGTGTGACAATAATACACATAATATAAAATCACATATAATGATCTGCGCACGAATCTTGGCGCACATCAGACGGAACCTGGTCATCTCCTTCCTTCAGCTAAGGGCTGAGATGAGCCCATCCTGGGCACCTTTCCGGGGTGATTTCCCGGCCCCCTGTGTTGAAAATGTTGAAGTGGAAGTTGGCGGTCTGGGAGGAGGTCGCGCAGTCTGGCTAACCGCGCGGTCTTGCGGTCTCCTTCTGCGGTCTGACCTCTTCGGTCTAGCCGCAGGTCTATTCGGTCTGACCGCCATTCTTTTGTCCAAGACTGCTAAGGTGAGGCCGCGTAGTCTGGTCCGTGTGACCGCATGGCGAGTTATTATTCAGGAAGGTGAGGCCGCGCGGTCTGGTTCGTGTGACCGTGTGGCAGGTTGTTTCTGAACTGTGCGGGTTAAGTTGTTGATTGCATATGGGTGTTATTCGGGCAGTCTTCTGATCTGGTGGCTGTCCGGGTTCTTGTGATGCGCGCCTACTAAGGTCTCCTTAGTCGCGCGGTCTCCTCTTTTGTGTTCGCATAAGCTGGTCCCTTGGCGATCTGCTGGTACATAAAGACACTGGTGTTTGGTCGACTTGGCGGGTTCTTTCCTTGGTCGACTTGGCTGTGTTCGCCGTATTTGGAGGAGGTCTCGAGTTGCGAACACAGGCGGTGGGCGTCATGACCGGGCGAGTTGTCATGATCGCGCGACTTCTTGGAGGAGTGGCGATCTTCGGTCAGGTTTGAAGTCGGCGAGCTCACCGCGCAGAGTGATCTGCTGACCACGCGAGTTGACCGGTCTTGGTTTCGCGGTCAGGGCGGTGACTCTATCTCATAGGGTGGTGACTGGATCAGGTCGCACGCCTATAAATAGGAGTCACTATAGCAGCAAAATCATCGCGCCTAGTGTAAGCTGAGCTTGCATCTATTTCTTGCGGTCTCGTTTTTGTGACTGGCCGGTTAGCTGATTGAACTTTCCTTGTGCAGCTTCTGCGGATTGTGCGGACAGCAGTGGTCACCTCTTCTTCTAAGGTGTTCGAGTGGTCTCGCGGCTTGCAGTGCGGGTTGCTGGAGTTCGGGAGAATCAGTGGAGTTCGGAGGTCGCGGATTATTCAGTTGGTGCTGTTCAAGTCGTTGACAGGTCATTCGGGCGGTCTTGTTTCTAGTCGCGCGAACTCCCAGGTCGCACGGTTAGGCAGTTTCTGTTTGTCAGACCGCCAGTTATCTTTTCTTCAGCACTGTATTTTCCTTTTGGTTGTGTACTGGCAAAATCATGTCTCGCCATGTATACCTCGCTCTTTAATGAAGATTTCTGCTATTATCAAAAAGTTTGCTTTGCTTCATGTGCTTCTGGTTGTTGGCTATAACTTTAAGTTATACGATACCTGCTCACTCCTAGATCTTCGGAAAATTTCACATGGTATCAGAGCCAGGTTCGATCCTATCAGAGTGGCGCAACAGAAGCGTGGTGGGCCCATAACCCACAGGTCCCAGGTTGGAGTGGATAGAGCAGTGAACAACTTAAAGTTGCCATCGCCTTTGTGAAGGAGGAACTAATGGTAGAGCCATGGAAGCAAGAGGTCTTGGAATTGAGATGCTTACCTCGACTAACTTCAAGAAGTGGAAGTCGTGCATGCAGAGTTATCTTCTGGGCGAGGACCTTTGGGAGGTTGTTGGAGGAGATAGTACAGAGGAAGTTGTCCCAGTTGGGGATAATGGTTATGAGGTAAGGAATTGGAGGAGAATTAATGCAAAAGCAGAGTTCACTCTAAAAAGGGAAATATCACCTAACCTGTTCGATCACATCTTGGGGGTGTGGATTAGCTGCGGAGATCTGGAGAGCTCTGGATGGGCTGTTTAACAAGAAGAATGTTGCAAGGCTACAGTTTCTGGAAAATGAGCTGGCTAGATCGGCTCAGGGTGAACTTTCTATCTCTACATTCTTCCAGAAGATGAAGAACATGTGCGCTGAGATTTCAGCACTGGATCCTGATGAGCCAATTTCTGAGGCGAAGCTGAAGAGGCACATCATCCACGGCTTGCGGAAGGAGTATGTGGCCTTTGTGACGTCGGCGCAGGGTTGGGCAAATCAGCCGTCTCTGCTGGAGCTGGAGAATCTGCTTGCGTTGCAGGAGAGCCTGGCAAGGTAGATGGCGGGGGTGTTAGTGTCTGTGGGAGATGGCGAGGTTCTCTTCACAGGGAAGAAGAAGAAATGTGATAAGAAGAAGAAGACCGTTGGAGGCAATGGGCCTTCAACTTCTGGACAGCAGGAGAGGGGCTATGCTCCTAAGGCTGAAGGGTTAGGAGAAGGGAGAAGGACCCAAATGCTTTAGATGCAGAAAGCTTGGTCACATCAGGAAGAATTGCCAGGTGAATCTTCAGCCAGGGCATGCTGCTGCAGGGAAGGAGGAAGCTGAGGGCAGGCAAAATGATGGAGGATGGGGAGGAGCCTTCTTGGCTTCTATCGGAGCTGCGGCTCCTATCAACTATCAGGAGTACTGGATCGTGGACTCGGGGTGTGGTCATCACCTCACCAGGGACGAGTCAAAGCTTTCTTCGGCACAGCCTTACTCAGGTAATGATGCCATCATAACTGCTGATAATACTGTGCATAGTGTCGAGAAGGTGGGGGTTGTTTCCTTGGGCAGTGATAGGGGGCCACTAACATTGAAGAGTGTCTATCATGTACCCAGAATGAGGAAAAACCTCTTCTCCCTGACCAATGTCGTAGACGCTGGGTATCACGTTCTGTTTGGTCCAACAGAAGTGAGATTTCTTCGAAATGTTGAGGTGGTAAAGGCTGATGTCGTTCATGTCGGGAGAAGGGAAAAAGACTTGTTCGTTTTATCGACGAGTTCTTATGTTGACAATATGAGGACAAATGATAGTGCTGTCATATGCCACGAGAGGCTGGGGCATGTAGGGATGGATAAGCTGAAGGCTATGGCGATAAAAGGTCTGTTCAAGGGCCTGCCTAGTCTATCTTCCTATGGTAATGGTCATGTTTGCGCGGGATGTCAGTTCGGCAAGTCTCATCGACTGCCGTTTGATAAGTCGCAGACAAGGAGTAATGTGCCGTTGGAGTGCATCCACGGTGACTTGATGGGACCGACTGCTACCCCAAGCTTCAGAGGAAGTAGGTATATGCTGGTGTTGATCGACGATTACACCAGATATGTCTGGGTATATTTTCTGAAGAAGAAGGCGGAGGCGTTTGCCAAGTTTGTGGAGTTCAAGGAGCTAGTGGAGGGTCGGCTAGGCCTGCGGGTAAAGAAGCTGAGAACTGACAATGGGGGGGGGGGGGAGTTCACCTCTGGTGAGTTCTCTAGGTTTTGCAGGAAGGCGGGCATCCGGAGGGAACTTACCTGTGCGCATACTACGAAAAGAAACGGAGTTGCAGAGCAGAAGATCCTTCATCTGACGGAGACCTGCAAGTGTTGGCTACATGCCAAGAGTATCCCAAGGTCCTTCTAGGCGGAGGGAATGTCTTGTGTCGCCTACGTCATCAACAGGATGCCTCTCAGTCCCATCAACACGTTAACTCCGCATGAGATGATGTTCAAGGAAACGCCAAGTGTGGCGCACCTTCAGGTGTTTCGTTCCACCTGCTATGTGCATGTTCCAGATGCGCTTCGGATGAAGTTAAATGCAAAAGCAAGGAAGCTAGTCTTCGTGGGATATGATGATCGGAAGAAGAGCTGGAAGTGCATGGACCCGGAGACGCGGAGATTTTTTGTATCTCGCGACGTCGTGTTTGACGAGGTGACGTCTTACAAGGGAAGTTCTGGTGTTGTGTTACCAGAAAGCAGGGTGGAGGATCCGGAGAGAGCTGTGGAAAATCTTCAGGTGGAGCTGCCTTTGTCACCAGGTGGTCCATCCATGTCTAGTTCTGTGACGGAGGCTTCTAGATTAGGAAGCAGGGGAGCGATTCTCCTAGCACGTCTGGAAGGGGAGCTAGGGAAGAAGCAACTGCGGATAGTGCGAGTCAGGAGAAGGTGTTGCGGAGATCAAAGCGAATGATCACTGCCCCTGATCGCTATACAGGAGGAAACATGGTGTGCTTTGTCTCATGTTTCTTTGCTGGTCCTCTGGATGAGCAGGAACCAGTGAGCTTTGAAAAGGCCAAAGGCGTGACGCAGTGGGATTCGGCTATGGAGGAAGAGATGACAGCTCTTGAGAAGAATGAGACTTGGTCTCTGGTGCCCAAGCCCAAGGGCATTACCCCTGTGACATGTAAATGGGTCTATAAGCTCAAGAAGAAGGCATACGACAGTATCGAGCGATACAAGGCTCGCCTTGTGGCTCAACAGCAATGCGGTGAAGACTATGAAGAGACATTCAGTCCGGTGGCAAAGATGACTTCAGTTCGGTTTGTGATTGCCTTGGCGGCGTTTTGGTGGTGGGAGATTTGGCAGCTTGACATAAAGAATGCTTTCTTGTATGGCGAGATTGACAAGGATATCTTCATGATCCAGCCGCCAGGCTTCATATTTGAAGATTTTTCAGACTATGTCTGTAAGCTGAAGAAGGCCATGTATGGGTTGAAGCAAGCGCCGAGGGCGTGGTACGGGAAGATTGCAGAATATCTTATATTCTGTGGATTCGGTGCTTCAGACTCTGATTCAAGCTTATTTGTCAAGAAGAAGGGGGAGCTTCAAGTCATCGTGCTGCTTTACGTCGACGTTATGATCGTGATGGGGAATTCAAAGGAGGATGTAGCAAAGCTTCGGGCTGAGCTATCTATGAGATTTGAGATGAAGGACTTGGGTGAACTCCACCATTTCCTTGGACTCGAAGTGCAGAGGAAGGAAAGTGGAGTGCTGGTGTCCTAGGCTGGATATGCGGAGCGAATCGTGGAGCGATTCGGCATGAAGGAAGGGAAGTGCATTTCTACACCTCTGGAAAAGGCTACAAAACTTCGGAAGGATGAGGGGAGGATTCTGGAAGATATGATTGTGTTCCGAGCTTTGGTTGGGAGCTTGATTTATCTGACGATCACTAGGCCGGATATTGCATATGCAGTTGGCAGGGTGAGCCGTTATATGGCGGAACCACGGATGCCTCATCTACTAACGGCCAAGAATATTTTGAAGTATGTCAAGGTGACTTCAGATATGGGTCTCCTATACAGGAGCGATATGGGCTTCGAAGTGCATGGGTACATGGATGCTGATTACGAGGGAGATTCGGATGATCGGAAGTCGATGTCTGGATTCATCTTTATGGCGGGCCCCACGGCTATATCATGGTGCAGCAAGAAGAGGATTCCGTGTCTGTCTCTACCACGGAAGCGGAATACAAGGCTTCAACCTTAGCAGCTCAAGAAGCCATCTGGCTTAGGAGGTTGGTGGGAGACATCCATAAGGAGGTTTAGGGTCCGACTCTGCTCCGCGGTGACAATGAGAGTGCACTCAAACTGGTTACTAATCCAGTATATCACGCAAGGACCAAGCATATCGAGATCGAGCATCATTTCATTCGTGAGATGGTGCTGGAGGGGTCTCTTTCGGTCGAGCATGTTCGGAGTAAGGACAACGTTGCAGACATATTCACAAAGGCGCTGGCGAAGGGACCATTCACTCGGCTGAGGAGTTTACTTGGGCTATTTTCAATTTCCCACTTCAAGGGGGAGTGTTGAAAATGTTGAAGTGGAAGTTGGCGGTATGGGAGGAGGTCGCGCGGTCTGGCTAACCGCATGGTCTTGCGGTCTCCTTCTGCGGTCTGACCTCTTCGGTCTAGCCGCAGGTCTATTCGGTCTGACCGCCTTTCTTTTGTCCAAGTATGCTGAGGTGAGGCCGCGCAGTCTGGTCTGTGTGACCGCGTGGTGAGTTGTTATTCAGGAAGGTGAGGCCGCGCGGTCTGGTTCATGTGACCACGTTGCGGGTTGTTTCTGAACTGTGCGGGTTAAGTTGTTGACCGCACAGGGGTGTTATTCGGGCGGTCTTTCGATCTGGTGGTTGTCCGGGTTCTTGTAGTGCGCACCGACTAAGGTCTCCTTAGTCGCGCGGTCTCCTCTTTTGTGTTCGCATAAGCTGGTCCCTTGGAGATCTGCTGGTACATGCGGACACTGGTGTTTGGTCGACTTGGCGGGTTCTTGCCTTGGTCGACTTGGCTGTGTTCGCGGTCTCTGGAGGAGGTCTCGTGTTGCGAACACAGGTGGTGGGCGTCATGACCGGGCGAGTTGTCATGATCGCGCGGCTTCTTGGAGGAGTGGCGATCTTCGGTCAGGTTTGAAGTCGGCGAGCTCACGGCGCAGAGCGATCTACTGACCACGCGAGTTGACCGGTCTTGGTCACGCGGTCAGGGCGGTGACTCTAACCTATAGGGTGGTGACTGGATCAGGTCGCACGCCTATAAATAGGAGTCACTATAGCAGCAAAATCATCGCACCTAGTGTAAGCTGCGCTCGCGTCTATTTCATGCGGTCTCATTTTTGTGACCGGCCGGTTAGCTGATTGAACTTTCCTTGTGCAGCTTCTGCAGATTGTGCGGACAGCAGCAACCACCTCTTCTTCTAAGGTGTTCGAGCGGTCTCGCAGCTTGCAGTGCGGGTTGCTGGAGTTCGGGAGAATCAGTGGAGTTCGGAGGTCGCGGATTATTCAGTTGGTGTTGTTCAAGTCGCCGACAGGTCGTTCGGGCGGTCTTGTTTCTAGTCGCGCGAACTCCCAGGTCGCACGGTTAGGCGGTTTCTGTTTATCAGACCGCCAGTTATCTTTTCTTCAGCACTGTATTTTCCTTTTGGTTGTGTACTGGCAAAATCATGTCTCGCCATGTATACCTCGCTCTGTAATGAAGATTTCTGCTACTATCAAAAAGTTTGCTTTGCTTCATGTGCTTCTGGTTGTTGGCTATAACTTTAAGTTGTACGATACCTGCTCACTCCTAGATCTTCGGAAAATTTCACAACCTGTGCTTCTTCCCGGCCAGCCAATGCCACCACCACCTCCGTTGAGGTGGTGGCCGACGATAGGGGGTGGTTGGCTGGCCGGAGGTGGTCGGAATCGGTGTTTAGAGGAGGGGAAAGAGAGCTTGAAACGATTCCTTTTGGAAGCGCGATCCGAGCCCAATTGAGCTCGAATCATGCCCTAACTCAGTCGAGGATCTAGCGCTAGGGGAGAGAGGGAGGATCAGACCTGTGTGGTGGCTTGGTGGCACGTATTTCGGTGAGTCGCCATGGCCGGAGGTGGAGCTTCCGACGCCATGTCAATCCTAGCTTCTGGTGCTCGATTTCTACGGGGAAGAGGGGGTGTCACTCATCTCTGATCCCTGAGGGTGTTAAGGAGATCAATTGGGGGAGGGGAGGAGCCTTGGCATCAATTGCCATTAATGTCCATTAGTGGAGATTTCGGCCACCTCTAATTCTCCCCTAATTCAGCTCCCCTGGCCATAGAAACTCCAGAAATCTGTTTGTAACTGAAGGGGGAAGTGAATGCTCATCAATTGGGGAGGAATTGAAGGATCAAATACAGTAATCACCATGAATGCTCTCCTTCTCTCTTCAATTTGGGGGAAACCTCCATTTTCTCTCTCCTAATCACCAATTACATAAATTGAGTGGTGATTTCAGTAATTTCAAGCCCACTAGGTGGTGGACCACTTTAGTTGGTCTAGCCCAAATAGATTGGGTTTAATTTGGGCAAGTTAGGTTATTTTGACCTAATATAGGACAAGGTTGACTTTGGTCAAATTGACCAAATGGGTTGACCCCAATGGGTGGCTTAGGCTCCAATGGCCTCCCTTAAGGGTTAGGAAGGTCTAGGTAATGTCAATTTGGCAAGGTGAGGGTGAATTGCCCATTCATAGGGCACTTTTGATCAAATTAGGGCTAGAGTTGACTTAGGGTAAATTGCCCAAATTAGAGGTCCCATTATGGGGCTTTTGGTCCATTAGGACCCTAGTGACCCTACTGTTGAAATTATTGAAGTAGAAGTGGAGGAGGCTTTTGGACCTGGGCGGTCTGGGAGGAGACCGGGCGGTCTGGCGTGACCGCACGGTCTGGCGGTCTGACAATGGCGATCTGTTCTATTGGTCAGCTACGGCTTCCAGGGTTGACCGCTGGTCTGGTCCAAGGGCTGCTGGAGGAGGTCGTGCGGTCTGGCTGTGACCGCATGACGGGTGATCTTCCTCAGGGTCGCGCGGTCTGTCTTTGACCGCGTGACAAGTTGTTCTCTTCAAGGACGTGCCGGTCTGGCGTGACCGCTCGGGTTGGCTCTTGAATCCGGTCTAGTGGCTTTCCAGAGGGTTCTGAAGGAGTTCGCGGACTAAGTCATTCGTAGTCGCGCGGTCTCAGTTCGCGGTCTCAGGAGGAGACCAGGAGGGCGAGCTGGCTGTGTTTGCGGTCTCGGGCGAACACAGGTGGTGGGTGACTTCTAGGCGGTCTGGCGATCTCCGTGTAGAGTCGTGTTCAGACCAAGGGAGTAGCGATCTCCCGCGGTCTGGAGTGAAGTCGGCGCTCACCAAAATGAAGCAGGAGGGTTGCAGTGATCGCGCGGGTTGACCTGTATGGTCGCGCGATCTGATGGGTGGTGACTCTATCTCATAGGGTGGTGACTGGATCAGGTCTCACGCCTATAAATAGGGAGCCACTGTAGCAGCAAAGTAGAACACACCAAGTGTAAGCCGAGTTTACCTAGTTCCTGCGGTCTGTGTTTATCTGACCGAGCGGTCTCTGATTGAATTCTTCCTTGTGCAGCTTCTGCGGATAGTGCAGGCAGCAGCGATCACCTCTTCCTCTGAAAGTGTTCGGGCGGTCTGCGGCTTGGAGTTGTGGTGCTAGAGTTCGGGAATCAGGAGATCGGCAAAGGAGCGGTCTGGTGCAGCGGTCTGGTGGTGTTTCGAGATCGGGAGCGGTTGCGATCAGGCAGCAGCGATCTGGCGAGCTGCTGAGTTCGGCAAGAGACCGTGCGGTCTCAGTTATCTTCAGTTTCTGTTTTTTCTCTTTGGAGTGTTGTGCTGACGAAATCATGTCTCGTCAAGCATGTCTTGCCCTGTAACTGAAGTTAGAAAATCAATAAAGATCAATTGTTTGCCTCAAATTGTTTCTGGTTGTTTTGGCTTGTAACTCTAGTTGTTATTCCTGCTTGCTCTCACAAGGTCCGGAAAATTTCACATGGTATCAAAGCTAGGTTGGAGTGGTTAGAGCAGTGAATAACTTAGAGTAGCCATCGTCTTTGTGAAGAAGGAACCAGAGGAAGAGCAATGGAAGGTGGTTTTGCAAGAGGTCTTGGGATTGATATGCTTACTTCGACCAACTTTAAGAAGTGGAGGTCATGTATGCAGAGCTATCTTCTAGGGGAGGACCTCTGGGAGGTTGTTGGAGGAGATGCAACTGAAGAGGTGAAGGCAACGGAAGCAGGTGATAATGGTCCGGCTGTGAGGGCGTGGAGAAAGACCAATGCTAAGGCCGAGTTCACCTTGAAGCGTGCCATTTCACCGGAACTATTTGATCACATCTTAGGGTGTGGATCAGCTGCCGAAATCTGGAGAGCCCTTGATGGGCTGTTTAACAAGAAGAATGTGGCGAGGCTGCAGTTCTTGGAGAATGAGCTGGCAAGGTCGGCTCAGGGTGATCTTTCTATCTCAAACTTCTTTCTGAAGATGAAGAACCTCTGCGCTGAGATATCAGCACTGGATCCTGATGAGCCTATCTCTGAGGCGAAGCTGAAGAGGCACATCATCCGCGGCCTGCGGAAGGAATATGTTGCCTTTGTGACGTCAGTGCAGGGATGGGCAAATCAGCCATCTCTGCTAGAGCTGGAGAATCTGCTAGCTTCGCAGGAAAGTCTGGCAAGGCAGATGGCGGGAGTGTCAGTGACTGGGGGAGACGGCGAGGTGCTCTTCTCAGGGAAGAAGAAGAAGTGGGAGAAGAAGAAAAAGATCGCGGGAGGCTATGGGCCTTCAACTTCTGGGCAGCAGGAAAGGGGGTATGCTCCCAAGGCTGACGGGAAGAAGAAAGGGGAAGGTCCGAGATGCTTCAAGTGCGGGAAGGTTGGGCACTTCAAGAAGGAATGCCCAGTTGTTACTCATTCGGGGCATGTTGCTGGAAAGGTGGAAGTGGAGGCCAGGCACATTGATGGAGGATGGGGAGGAGCCTTCTCGGCTTCGGTTGAAGCCTCGGCTACTATCAACTATCAAGAGGACTGGATCGTGGACTCGGGGTGTGGTCATCACCTCACCGGAGATGAGTTGAAGCTTTCATCAGCACAACCCTATACAGGTAACAATGCTATAATCACCGCTGATAATACTGTGCATCCAGTCGAGAAGGTGGGGGTTGTTTCTTTGGGCAGTGATAGAGGGCCACTTACCTTGAAGAGTGTTTATCATGTGCCCGGGATGAAGAAAAACCTCTTCTCCGTGACCAACGCTGTTGACGCTGGGTATCACGTTCTGTTCGGCCCGACAGAAGTGAAATTTCTGCGAAATGTAGAGGCCGTAAAGGCCGAGGTCGTCCATGTCGGGAGACGGGCAAAGGACTTGTTTGTTTTATCAACATGTTCATACGTCGACAAGATGAAGACGAATGATGGTGCCGTTATATGGCATGAGAGGTTGGGGCATGTAGGGATGGACAAGCTGAAAGCTATGGCGGTGAAAGGGCTGGTCAAGGGCCTGCCAAGTCTATCTTCCTACGGAGAAGGTCACGTCTGCGCTGGATGTCAGTTCGGCAAGTCTCATCGACTACCGTTTGACAAGTCACAGACAAAGTGTAGTCAGCCGTTGGAGTGCATCCATGGTGACTTGATGGGACCAACTGCTACCCCAAGCCTCGGAGGCAGCAGATATATGCTGGTGCTGATCGATGATTACACCAGATATGTCTGGGTTTATTTCCTGAAGGAGAAGGCGGAAGCGTTTGCCAAGTTTGTGGAGTTCAAGGAGCTCGTGGAAGGTCGGCTGAATCTGCGGATCAAGAAGCTGAGGACGGACAACGGAGGAGAGTTCACCTCTGCTGAGTTCTCCAGTTTCTGCAGGAAGGCAGGCATCCGGAGGGAGCTTACTTGTGCACATACTCCACAGCAGAACGGTGTTGTAGAGCGGAAGATCCGTCATCTGACGGAGACCTGCAAGTGTTGGCTGCATGCCAAGAGTATCCCAAAGTCCTTCTGGGCGGAGGGAATGTCTTGTGCTGCTTACGTCATCAACAGGATGCCTCTGAGCCCCATCAACATGTTGACTCCGCATGAGATGATGTTCAAGGAGAAGCCAAGCGTGGCACACCTTCGGGTGTTCGGTTCCACCTGTTACGTGCACATCCCTGATGCTCTCCGGACAAAGCTAGAAGCGAAGGCTAGGAAGCTAGTCTTTGTGGGATACGATGAGAGGAAGAAAGGGTGGAAGTGCATGGACCCGGAGACGCGGAGATTTGTTGTATCTCGCGACGTCGTGTTCGATGAGGTGACATCTTACAGGGGGTCCTCTGGAGTGGAGTTACCAGAGAGCAGGGTGGATGAGCCAGAGCAAGCTGTGGAAAATCTTCAGGTGGAGCTACCTGTGTCACCAGGTGGTCCATCGCCTTTTAGTTCTGAGACGGGAGCTTCTGGTTCAGGGAGCAGGGGGAGCAATGCTCCTAGCACGTCTGGAAGAGGAGCTAGGGAAGAAGCAGCTGAAGATGATGCGGTTCAGGGGAAGGAGCTGAGGAGATCGAAACGAGTGATCATCGCCCCTGATCGCTATACAGGAGGAAACACAGTGAGCTTTGTCTCATGTTTCTTCGCTGGTCCCTTAGATGAGAGGGAGCCGTCGAGCTTTGAGAAGGCCCAAGGTGTGAAGGAGTGGGATGTTGCGATGCAAGAAGAGATGGCAGCTCTCGAGAAGAATGAGACCTGGTCTCTTGTGCCCAAGCCGAAGGGCATCGCTCCTGTGACATGCAAGTGGGTCTACAAGCTGAAGAAGAAAGCTGACGGCAGTATCGAGCGTTACAAGGCTCGTCTTGTAGCTCGGGGGTTCTCGCAGCAATACGGTGAAGACTATGATGAGACATTCAGTCCGGTGGCTAAAATGACTTCAGTTTGGTTCATCATTGCCTTGGCGGCGTTCAGTGGATGGGAGATTTGGCAGCTCGACGTCAAGAACGCTTTCTTGTACGGCGAGATTGACAAGGACATCTTCATGGTCCAGCCACCAGGTTTTGTGTCTGAAGATTTTCCGGAGCATGTCTGCAAGCTGAAGAAGGCCCTGTATGGGTTGAAGCAAGCGCCGAGGGCGTGGTACGGGAAGATCGCAGAATATCTCCTATTCTGTGGATTTGTTGCTTCAGACTCAGACTCGAGCTTGTTCGTCAAGAAGAGCGGGGAGCTTCAGGTCATCGTGCTGCTATACGTTGACGATATGATCGTAACGGGGAACTCGAAGGAGGAGGTAGCGCAGCTTCGGGCCGAGCTGGCTATCAGGTTCGAGATGAAGGATCTTGGTGAGCTTCACCATTTCCTTGGACTCGAGGTGCAGAGGAAGGAAGGTGGAGTGCTGGTGACCCAAGCCGGATATGCGGAGCGGATCGTGGAGCGGTTCGGCATGAAGGAAGGGAAGTGCACCTCCACACCTCTGGAGAAGGCTATGAAGCTTCGGAAGGATGAGGGAAGGATCATGCAAGATCCGTTGGTGTTCCGAGCTCTGGTTGGGAGCTTAATCTATCTGACGATCACGAGGCCAGACATTGCATATGCAGTGGGCAGGGTGAGTCGGTTTATGGCGGAACCACGAGTACCTCATCTGCTAGCGGCCAAGAACATTCTGAAGTATGTCAAGGCGACCTCGGACATGGGTCTCCTATACAAGAGGGATGCGGGCTTCAAGGTGCATGGATACATGGATGCTGATTACGGGGGAGATTCGGATGATCGGAGGTCGACATCTGGATACGTCTTCATGGCGGGCCCTACGGCTATATCATGGTGCAGCAAGAAGCAGGATTCCGTGTCAGTCTCTACCACGGAAGCGGAATACAAGGCTTCGGCCTTGGCAGCTCAGGAAGCCATCTGGCTTAGGAGGTTGGTAGGAGACGTCCACAAGGAGGTTCGGGAGCCGACTCTGCTACGCGGTGACAACGAGAGTGCTCTCAAACTGGTAACCAATCCAGTTTGTCACGCGAGGACCAAGCATATTGAGATCGAGCATCACTTCATACGGGAGAAGGTGCTAGAGGGATCTCTTTCGGTCGAGCATGTGCGGAGTGCGGACAATGTCGCAGACATCTTCACAAAGGCGCTGGCAAAGGGGCCATTCACACGGCTAAGGGAGCTACTTGGGCTAGTTTCCACTTCCCACTTCAAGGGGGAGTGTTGAAATTATTGAAGTAGAAGTGGAGGAGGCTTTTGGACCTGGGCGGTCTGGGAGGAGACCGGGCGGTCTGGCGTGACCGCACGGTCTGGCGGTCTGACAATGGCGATCTGTTCTATTGGTCAGCTACGGCTTCCAGGGTTGACCGCTGGTCTGGTCCAAGGGCTGCTGGAGGAGGTCGTGCGGTCTGGCTGTGACCGCATGACGGGTGATCTTCCTCAGGGTCGCGCGGTCTGTCTTTGACCGCGTGACAAGTTGTTCTCTTCAAGGACGTGCCGGTCTGGCATGACCGCTCGGGTTGGCTCTTGAATCCGGTCTAGTGGCTTTCCAGAGGGTTCTGAAGGAGTTCGCGGACTAAGTCATTCGTAGTCGCGCGGTCTCAGTTCGCGGTCTCAGGAGGAGACCAGGAGGGCGAGCTGGCTGTGTTTGCGGTCTCGGGCGAACACAGGTGGTGGGTGACTTCTAGGCGGTCTGGCGATCTCCGTGTGGAGTCGTGTTCAGACCAAGGGAGTAGCGATCTCCCGCGGTCTGGAGTGAAGTCGGCGCTCACCAAAATGAAGCAGGAGGGTTGCAGTGATCGCGCGGGTTGACCTGTATGGTCGCGCGATCTGATGGGTGGTGACTCTATCTCATAGGGTGGTGACTGGATCAGGTCTCACGCCTATAAATAGGGAGCCACTGTAGCAGCAAAAGTAGAACACACCAAGTGTAAGCCGAGTTTACCTAGTTCCTGCGGTCTGTGTTTATCTGACCGAGCGGTCTCTGATTGAATTCTTCCTTGTGCAGCTTCTGCGGATAGTGCAGGCAGCAGCGATCACCTCTTCCTCTGAAAGTGTTCGGGCGGTCTGCGGCTTGGAGTTGTGGTGCTAGAGTTCGGGAATCAGGAGATCGGCAAAGGAGCGGTCTGGTGCAGCGGTCTGGTGGTGTTTCGAGATCGGGAGCGGTTGCGATCAGGCAGCAGCGATCTGGCGAGCTGCTGAGTTCGGCAAGAGACCGTGCGGTCTCAGTTATCTTCAGTTTCTGTTTTTTCTCTTTGGAGTGTTGTGCTGACGAAATCATGTCTCGTCAAGCATGTCTTGCCCTGTAACTGAAGTTAGAAAATCAATAAAGATCAATTGTTTGCCTCAAATTGTTTCTGGTTGTTTTGGCTTGTAACTCTAGTTGTTATTCCTGCTTGCTCTCACAAGGTCCGGAAAATTTCACACCTACAAGGGTAGGGGCAGGGTCAATTTGGCATGGTGAAGGCCAATTGACCCTAATTGAGTTAGTTTGACCAACCTAGGGTTAGGGTTGACTTTACCCAATTTGGCCTCTTTGGTTGACCCTAATGGGTTCGGGATACTATGGTGGGGTCAAGGTTCAAGGTGAGACCCTAAAGTCCAACCCTAGGCCAGGTACCTGAAAACTGCTATATGCAGACCACTAGGGTTTCTCCTTCTCATCCAAGCTCACATGATCTTAAGCTCTTCCTATGGTTTTGTCATGACCTAGTCATGACAAAACCAACTTGGGGGTCTAGTTGTTTGGGGGATGTTACAAATCCCAATACATAAAAATAAAAATTTCGTCCTCGAAATTCAGGTTAAGCCTGTGGGGTTTCTACTACAAGTAAGAAAATATAACATCCCAAAAAATTAAATTATACCTGCTGCGAAGAGCTCCTAGTACTTTTGCCGCATCAGGTCCAGTGGCTCCCAGGTATGCTCCTCTTGCCAATGATTCCTCCATAGGTCCTTGACTAGCAGGACCTTCTTGCTCCGCAAGACTCGTAACTCCGTGTCGTCTATCTGAACTGGCTCCAGGCGAACCGATCGATCAATAGTTACCGGCCCTTCTGCTGTAGATATCTGCTGCTCCGGCCGTAGTAGAGCCCTCCTAAGTGAGGAGATGTGGAAAACATCGTGCAGTCCCTCCAACTCCGGCGGTAGCTCCAGTCTGTAAGCTAAGGGACCGATCCGCTCTAGGATCCTGTAAGGCTCCATGTATCTCGGACTGAGCTTCTTCCGCCCGCAGCCGGCATCTGCGCCTCCGCCTGCGCCTCCCTTCCTCCTCCTGGCCGACGACAGCAGCAAAGGCTGCCTCCCTCCCTCTCCAGGCCGTCGGCAACAGCTAGGGTTGTAGCTCCCCCCACTCCCTCCAGCCAGCTGTGCCTTCTCCCTCGCTTCTTGAGGGACGGCAGTGGTTCCTCGTCCTCCAAAGAGGACGACAACCCCCTTCCCATCCGTTTCGGCCGGCGGATTTCAAGGGACTCCTAGGGTTCCCCCGAAACCCCTCCTCGTGGACTCCTTGAGCCCAGATCTGGTCTCCTTCGGTAAGGATCTCCGCCAAAATTTCCATTTTCAGTTTTGCCATAAATGCTTGTGGTGATTTTCGCTACTCGATCGATGTAATTTCATCGGTCCCTCTTATGTTTGTCGTAAATCCGCCTAATCCCAATTTTTGTTTGCGTTTCCGGTGCCGCACATCAGATCTAGTGGTGGAATCGCACCGAACCCTCTCCGATTTAGGGTTTTCGTAACTCAAGCGCCGCCAAGTACCCGATCCTTGTGGTAACTTCTTCTCCCCTCACCTTGAGGGAGGTAAATTGCTAATCCGCTTCTGATTGTGTTTTCGCGAATTAAACTGCCTGTGTTAGCATATGGTTTGTTGCTTGTCAAATATCAAATATCGTCTGCGATTATCCCTGAACAGGTTTAATAGAGCCTTGTCCTTGCTTGCGCCGCATAGCAGTTGCTGGTAGTTGCGGCTTCACCTTAAGGCAAGTGGAGAAATTCCCTCTCGCTTGCAAACAAGAATTTAAGTTCTTCTTTCATGTATCTAATTTATTACCAGTCTCTGATAATACAAGAATTATCGCTCGTGAGTATGTCGCGTTGTGATAGGAATCTCCTCGGAAAAGACATGAATCACTTAGGTCTTGAGTGTCATAAGCAAATCGTGGAAACTAGGGTTTAGGTGGTGCAATCTTGATTACATGGTCACGGTAAGCAGGGAATACTCTTATTCTGGTAAGCCTTACACTTGGACTTGAGTGTGAACCATGTGTGCCCACTATAAACACCTACGCATTTCATAGATAACAGCTTATGTCGTTGCAAAAAATACTTGTTTAGGCTATGCTCCGGAGTAGGCTAATATTTCTAGATAGTTTCTGCTTGTTTCAGTTACCTGCCTGTTTCACTAGCCTGTTTCACTAGCCTGTTTCAAGAGTTAATTGGTACTTTAGAATTATTTCTGCATGTACTTAAAATTACAGCTTGTTTTCTATTATTTTCTTGTTCTGAGGCATTTTCCTTCTGTTTGGATTTGCCTTAGGGTTCGTGACCGCGCCGTCTGCTCCCTGAGTTTTCTTCGTTCAACTGCAGTTTTGCTTGAAGGTTCTTTTTTGATTACTGTGTCAGCAGGTTATATGTATTTTGTTTTAGTACTGTTGGATCTACTTTTCTTGTATTAGTTATTGTCTGGTATTGTGGACAACTCTTAGGGTTTTTTTGCTTGTATCAGATCATTTTACTTATAGCATTTTACTATCGTGGCTCATTGCATGTTCATCATTTCAGTATAATGTGTGACTTTTGTTTTTAATGAAAATGCATGAGTTTTAATCTTTCATTGTGGCTTCCGCATACTTATAAAATATACTAAATTCTTTTCAAAAGTAATAAATCCAAAACTTTTGTAGCATTTCTGTTTCCGCCTTAGCAGGCATGGTTTCCTGTTCGCTCATGCCTGTGGCATCACGGCCCGCCCGAAGTGCGCTCTGACTCTTGTCGAGATGGGTCGTGACAGTTGGTATCAGAGCTAGGTTGAGCATCTAAAGATAAAATATTTTAAAATTTTCATATATTTTGAAATCTATTATGTAAATATGCGTGCATGCATCATTTCTTCACTCACTTTGTCGTTGTCTATTGTTCGAGGCTGAAACACGCACACACTCACTCATAAGCATGAGTAGTATGTGTACAAATGTTAAGGGAGTATGGGCAAACTTAACATTTATATGCATATGAATTTCCACTAGGATATACACTGCTTGCGAATTTTAAATTGTATGGGCGGTTTAATATTTTCAAGTGCGCTGACATTAGAATCATCATGCGCGTGACATGTTAAGTGATATGGGCGCTTAACATGGCATGTGTATCCATTCATGAACATTCTTAAGGATGCATTGTAGGCATAAATACATTGCATGCATGGCATAACTCATTGCACGAGTGTTAAGCTGAGAGCAACAGATGACGATTGTACACACTTGGATTTTTTTCAAATCATTCTTCTATTGCACACGATCTTATCGTCGCATTTGCACTTGCATGACTACCACCTAGAGTTGTCCACTGAAAATACTGTAACTATTACATGATTTACGTATTCAACAGTATTAGAATGCTAGAACCTGTAGTCTCAATCCTCTAAGCTTAGCCTGACTGTTTCTCTTACTTGACTCTTTTGTGTTTCTTTCTAGATGGCTTCGAAGCGATCGCAACGCAAGCGGGCTACCTCTTCAGTGGGAGGAACATCTGGAGATGCCACTGCCCAGCTGATGAGGCAGATTCTGGAATGTCTCACCCGTCTGGAAGAGGATCGTCAAACTCCTGATCCAGCCCTTGGTTCCGGCAGTGCAAGGACGACAGTTACAAACACTACAACCCCTCCTGGAGCCACCCCTCCTGCAACTGATTCTGGGACCGGCTCGCCTGTCATCACCTTGGTTCCCCCGCTCATGCCAAGCCTGCCTACCCCGCCAGTGGCAATGGCAGATACTCTTGCATTCAAGAGGCTGAATCCGCCGTCTTTCGATGGCAATCGAGACTTCTTCGTGATCACTGAATGGATCTCCCAGATGGAGAAGTATTTTGAGTATGCTGGAGTTCCCGAGACCCAGAAGGTCCTCCTTGCGGCCTATCAATTGTCTGAGGATGCTTATACTTGGTGGCTCCAGCGCCGCAGCCTCCCTGATTCTGCCACTTTATCTTGGAGACAGTTCAAGGATGCTCTTATGGAGAACTTCCTCTCTTCCGTGGAACGGGACAAGTTAGCTGAGAAGTTCCTGTCCCTTCAGCAGACTGGTAGGACAGTGACCGAGTACGCAAGAGAGTTCTCCCGCCTTTCCCTCCTTGCTCTGGAGTTCGTGCCGGATGAAGACAAAAAGATCAGCCGTTTCGTGAAGGGGCTCCATCATGACTTCCGCCAGCTTGTGGTAGCTCATGGCGCCACCACCTACGCGGAGACCGTGGGAGCCGCCTTGCAGGTGGAAGCTATTGAGTTGGATCGTCCTGCCAAGAAAGCCCAGCAAGGAAAAAGTAATGACGCCGCATCCGACCTCAAGCGCAAGGATGCTCCAGCTCAGCAGCAAGGACCCAGGTCCAAAGAGGTGTGCGCCTTCTGCCACAAGGTGGGCCATGTCGCCCAAGGCTGCCGCTCCCTCCTGAAGAAGCAGAAGATGGTTACTCCTGCGCAGCAACCTCAGATGACACTTGCCTCTGCTGCCTCTGTCTGTGCTTTCTGCAATAGGTCGGGCCACTTGGCAAAGGACTGCCGCCGCAAGCAGAAGGCCTGTTTCAAATGTCGGCAGGTTGGGCACCTCATGCTCGACTGCCCCATAAAGGATAGCCCGATCCCGCTCAACCTCTGCAAGTTATCCTCGGAGCTCAGGGCAGAGCTGTGCTGAACGTCGTCACTCAGGGCGAGGCGCTCGCATCTATCGACGTCATCTCTGGTACGTTTTGTGTAGAATTTTAATTTTTTTTTCTGCATTCTTAAATCTGACTTGCCTTAGTCGAACAAACTTGTTATGCTTTATGTTTTCCTTTTTAGGAAGTTTTAGGGTCAAGAATAAGTGGATGCAAATCTTATTTTACTCCGGTGCATCGCACTCTTTTATCGCCAGCCGCATCGTGGACCTTTATAGTTGGCATACTTCGCCACTTGAGGTTCCTTTTGAGATTTCTGTACCCGGTCATCTGCATCTCTCAACCAGAGGCGTTCTCAATTGCCCGATCCTGCTTGGAGAATTGCAAGTCGCCGCTGACCTCATAGTTCTGGATATGACAGAGTTCGACGTAATCCTGGGAATGAATTGGTTGGTCGCGTATCGAGCAAAGCTGGACTGTGTGGCAAAGAGGGTCAATCTCAGCATTGATGGCAAAGACTACAACGTTCATGTTCAGACCCACAGTCACCTGAAGGTAATCTCTGTTGTATGCGCCACTCGACTTCTTAGCCAAGGATGTTCTGTCTGCTTCGTTTATGCTTCGCACTCGGATGCTATCTCTCCTCAACTCGAGTCTATTCCTGTTGCTTCGGAGTTTCCTGACGTGTTCCCCGGCGAATTGCCTGGGATGCCTCCTGATCGAGATGTAGAGTTCTGTATTGATGTAGAGCCTGGGACGCGCCCCATATCTAAAGCTCCTTACCGTATGGCACCGCGTGAGCTAGAAGAACTCAGATCGCAGTTTGACGAATTGCTTGAGCGTGGGTACATTCGCCCTAGCTCGTCACCTTGGGGAGCCCTTGTACTCTTCGTGAAAAAGAAGGATGGATCCATGAGATTGTGCATCGACTATCGAGATCTTAATAAGGTGACCATCAAAAATAAATACCCCCTTCCGTGTGTGGATGACCTATTCGATCAACTTAAAGGCAGTACCGTCTTTTCCAAGATAGATCTCAGATCGGGTTACCATTAACTGAAGATCAGGGACTCCGACGTCCCCAGGACGGCCTTCCGGACTCGGTATGGTCATTTCGAATTTTTGGTGATATCTTTTGGGTTGACTAACGCCCCCTCTGCATTCATGGACATGATGAATCGTGTCTTCCGTGAGTACCTGGACAAGTTCATCATCGTCTTCATTGATGATATCCTAGTTTACTCCAAGACTCGCGAGGAGCATGCAGCACATCTTAGACTCACTCTCTCCACCCTTCGTCAGCATCAGCTCTATGCCAAGTTGGCAAAATGTGAGTTCTGGCTGGACCGTGTCGCCTTCTTAGGCCACGTCATTTCAGGAGATGGACTTTCTGTTGACCCTGCCAAGATTTCCGCAGTTATGGACTAGAAGCGACCTTCTACCCCTACCGAGATCCGCAGTTTCCTTGGTTTGGCTGGCTATTACCGACGCTTCGTCAAGGGTTTTTCCTCTCTTGCTGCCCCCATGACTCGATTAACTCAAAAGCATGCTAGATTCGAGTGGACAGATCAGTGCGAGCAGTCATTTTCTGAGTTGAAGCAACGTCTATGTTCAGCGCCTGTTTTAGCCCTCCCATCAGAAGGGTTGGACTTTTCAGTTTACACCGACGCTTCCGGAGTTGGTTTGGGTTGTGTCCTGATGCAGGATGATCGCGTTATTGCTTATGGGTCGAGGCAGTTGAAGGTTCACGAACGCAACTACCCCACTCATGATCTGGAGTTCGCTGCGGTGGTGTTTGCTCTGAAGCTTTGGCGTCATTATCTATATGGCGTGAAGTGTCACTTTTTCACCGACCACCAGAGTTTAAAGTACATCTTTGTTCAGAAGGACCTCAATCTTCGTTAGAGGCGTTGGCTCGAGTTCGTGGCAGATTATGACTTGCAGCTCACATATGTTCCTGGTAAAGCCAATTCAGTGGCAGATGCGTTGAGCCGGCATGCCTCCGTAGCCGCTTGTGCACCCATGTCAGCTATTCTAACAGCCTTGATTGATGACCTCGATCGGATGGATATATCCATCGCGCCAGAAGGTCATGAAGAGGTTCCCGTTCCGTTATGGGTAGAGCAGGTGAAGGATTTACAGCCATCTGACCCCGCACTCCAGCGCATCCGCCGACAGGTTGAACTTGGGACTCTTCCGGATTTCTCTATCTCTGACGATGTTCTGCGTTTTCGAGGCCGCCTCTGCATTCCTGATGTTCCTGAATTGCTCAATAGTATTTGCCGGGAAGCTCACGAGTCTCGCACATCTGGTCATCCGGGCAATAATAAAATGTATCATGACTTGAAGCAAATCGTTTGGTGGCCTGGTATGAAGAATTATATAGCTCGCTTCATCTCTCGATGTCTGACATGCCAGAAGGTGAATGCTCAGCATCAGCGTCCTGGTGGTCTTCTGCAGCCCTTGCCTATCCCTGAATGGAAGTGGGAGGATGTCTCTATGGACTTCATCACGGGTTTGCCCCGTACTCCGAGAGGGCATGATGCGATTTGGGTCATAGTGGACCGCATGACGAAGGTGGCTCACTTCATCCCGTACAAGGAAGGTCACTCCACCGAGAAGATGGCCCAGATTTATGTTTCTGAGATAGTTAGACTTCATGGGATTTCTCTGCGGATTGTCTCTGATCGTGACTCGAGGTTCGTTTTGCACTTTTGGAAGGGTTTTCAGCAAGCCTTGGGTACCGAGCTCAACCTGAGCACCGCTTATAATCCAACTACCGATGGGCAGACCGAAAGGGTTAATCAGATTCTTGAAGACATGCTTCGGTGTTATATTCTGGACTTCAAGGGAGCTTGGGATGAGCACCTACCGTTGGTTGAGTTCGCCTACAACAATAGCTATCAGGAAAGCCTCAAGATGACCCCCTTCGAAGCATTGTATGGGCGTCGTTGTAGAACTCCTCTCTATTGGTCAGAAGTTGGTGAGAAGGTGGTGTTGGGCCCTGAGTTACTTCAGGAAATGGAAGAAGCCACCAAGAAGACTCGTCTTCAGCTCAGTCGTGCCATTGAAAGACAGAGGAAATATGCTAATCAGCGCCGCCGTCCGTTGGAGTTTGCAGTAGGTGATCAGGTGTTCTTGAAGGTTTCTCCTACTCCTGGGGTGAAACGGCTTGGTCGCCATCATAAGCTCAGCCCGAGATTTGTGGGGCCGTACACCATCTCAGAGCGTGTTGGAGGATCTGCTTATCATTTGGAGTTGCCAGATTCGTTGTCCGGTGTTCATGATGTTTTCCATGTCAGTCAGCTCCGGAAATACATCCATGATCCTACTCGTGTTCTTGAGGAAATTCCGGTGGTTCCTGAAGCTAATCTGTCTTATCCGATTGAGCCCGCCAAGATAGTGGAATATCAAGAGCGCAAGCTTTGAAAGAGGACCATTCCTATGGTGAAGGTACTTTGGATGCATGGCAAGTCTGAGGAGTTCACTTGGGAGCTCGAAGCTGACATGCGTAGCAAGTATCCGCATCTTTTCTCTTGATCCCGGTATGTATCCGCTCTTGTTCCTCTCTCTATTTAAGTGACTTTTCAGTTAGTTCTCTTGACTTGAATTGCAAACCTTGTTGGAATGAATGTCATTCTAATTTTTCGCCATAAGAAAATTCTCAGAAGTTTCGGGACGAAACTTTCTAAGTAGGGGAGAATGTAACAACCCTTAATTTAAAACTTATAATAATAATAACAATAAACCCTCTCCTCTCATTTATTTCCCTTCTAACCGCACTCCCCCGACTTAAAGCCGCTCCAGTTAGGTCTCCCGTATAAAAAAAAATCCCACAAGCGCTCGCCCGATCTCGCTCCCGTGCGCACGCAAGCCTCCCTCCCGTTTCCGCTCCCGAACGGCTCTCCCGCTCTCGTCTCCTGCGTGCACCGCCGCCGCCGCCGCCTGCTCCGCCTCCAGCCGGCATCTGTGCCGCCGCCTGCACCTCCCTTCCTCCTCCTGGCCGACGACAGCAGCAAAGGCTGCCTCCCTCCCTCTCCAGGCCGTCAGCAACAGCTAGGGTTGCAGCTCCCCCCGCTCCCTCCGGCCAGCTGTGCCTTCTCCCTCGCTTCTTGAGGGACGACAGTGGTTCCTCCTCCTCCAAAGAGGACGACAGCCCCCTTCCCCTCTGTTTCGGCCGGCGGATTTCAAGGGACTCCTAGGGTTTCGCCTGAAACCCCTCCTCGTGGACTCTTGAGCCCAGATCTGGTCTCCTTCGTTAAGGATCTCCGCCAAAATTTCCGTTTTCAGTTTTGCCCTAAATGCTTGTGGTGATTTTCGCTACTCGATCGACGTAATTTCATCGGTCCCTCTTATGTTTGTCGTAAATCCGCCTAATCCCAATTTTTGTTTGCGTTTCCGGTGCCGCACATCAGATCTAGTGGTGGAATCGCTCCGAACCCTCTCCGATTTAGGGTTTTCGTCACTCAAGCGCCACCAAGTACCCGATCCTTGTGGTAACTTCTTCTCCCCTCACCTTGAGGGAGGTAAATTGCTAATCCGCTTCTGATTGTGTTTTCGCGAATTAAACTACCTGTGTTAGCATATGGTTTGTTGCTTGTCAAATATCAAATATCGTCTGCGATTATCCCTGAACAGGTTCAATAGAGCCTTGTCCTTGCTTGCGCCGCATAGCAGTTGCTGGTAGTTGCGGCTTCACCGTAAGGCAAGTGAAGAAATTCCCTCTCGCTTGCAAACAATAATTTAAGTTCTTCTTTCATGTATCTAATTTATTACCAGTCTCTGATAATACAAGAATTATCGCTCGTGAGTATTTCGCGTTGTGATAGTGATGAGTCCTGATCATATACACATTTATGGACTCATCCGGGCCATTATTCAGTAAATTCACCGCACTTTAGCCTTGTTATAGCTTATATTTGATAATCCATGCTAGGTGCACTTTTGGGCCCACTTTGGTGTGATTTCGTTTTTTTATTTTATTATCATTAGTAGTATTCATGTGCTTGTTAAGTGCCACTTTCAGTGGCTAGATCTGTGGTTGCGCTGGAATAGGAGTCGTGCAAGTGTCCCCGTTGCAATTCTGCACAGGAACACTGCGCACGATCACTTGTTCTACTGCGCACGACCAGTGGTCGTGCGCCACTGATCGTGCGCACTTAACCCTTTTTCACGAGTTCTGTCTGGTGCAGTGCGCACGATCATCAATGCCAGTGCGCACGACCGATGGTCGTGCGCCACTGCTCGTGCGCATTGACCATTAAATTCTTGAGTTCTGTCTGCTGTAGTGCGCACGATCATCGTCTCCAGTGCGCACGATCATCGTCTCCAGTGCGCACGACCACCGGTCGTGCGTCACTGCTCGTGCGCACTCACCAGTAATTTTATGAGTTCTGTTTCATCTATTGCGCACGACCACCGACGCTAGTGCGCACGACCACCGGTCGTGCGCCACTGGTCGTGCGAACATTTTATTTCATAATTTCTGTCTTTGCAGGTTCCGTCCAGGCAGCGCGCACGATCACCGGACTCTAGTGCGCACGACCACTGGTCGTGCGCCACTGACCGTGCGCACTGTTTAATTCAGCGCCTATATAATGACCTGATCGCGAATTAGGTCGGGGTGACGCAATTTGGCTCCGTTCCGTCCGCCGTTTTCGCCGTTTTCAGAGGGATTTCATCCCCTAGGCCTCCTCCATCATCCAAGGGCTCGAAAGAAGGGTTCCTACACTCACTTTGATCGCTAATGAAGAGGTTCTTCGCTTGAGACGTGGCCGGATGGTAAATCGCTGGAGAAGACGGGTTCATTGGGAGGTGTGACAGCCCTCCTCTACCCCGGACGCAGTTGGGACCGAGTTAGGACGCGGATTGACAACCTGGTGCTTCCTACCGTGAATCTACAACGAGACTCCGGATTCGGTCGTATCTCTCGCCCTTTTCCCTCTACTTATGTGGTTATAGTGTTGTATTCTCTTTATATCGATGATGAACGCTATGAATGATGTTTAAGATTGCTTATTTCATGATTATGAAATCATTTTGTTCATTTGTGTTAATGAGGTGCGCCCCGATCGATTTTCCGCTCCATTACCATGTCCGGTGCCGCACTAGCAATTGCTAGTGGCGTGCTTATTGAAGAGGTGTTTGCGACCCTCAATTCGTTAGCCTTCTCGCCCATCCGCCCTTTCGACGCAGCGCGCTCAAGGCCTGCCTAGTCTCCATCCCGCCAATCGAAGCATTGCATAGCGACATTGCATAGGAGTAGGCATTGTATTTTATTTAATTACTTGCAAACCAAACCACCCATTCATTATAGCACCGACTAAGGACTTCGATCTCAAGTCCTTCCTCGAAACTTAACTCCACCTTACTGTGTTTCTCAAGAGACCGACACTCGGGGATTTTCCCCATTATTATTACTTGCGCGACCGGTGCACTTGCCGAAATTATCGCATCAAGTTTTTGGCGCCGTTGCCGGGGAACACAGTCGTGTGAGTTTTCTGGAGAGGGAGAATCTGAGAGAGAAGCCCTTTCATTTGTAAATTGCATCCTTTAAATTTTATTTCTGTTCTTTTTATTCCGCTTCCTTATTTAATATTAGGTTGCTTTAGTAATTTCTGTTTGGTATAGTGTCTGCACAATAGCATTCTTATCTTGAATCGTATTATTTTTACACTATGTGGGCACATCTCAATATTCGTTGCCGTTGGTGTAGAGATACTTCTCACTCTAGTGATGAATGCCCTACGGAGAATAGTAGGCATAGTTCCTGCAGCCCAGCATATGGAGCACCGACTTCATCTGGTACTTCATATGGTGCGCGTAAGTCTTATGGCTACTCTGCTGAGCCTTTACCGTCATACTTCTTTTCGGCTCCAGCCCTCGCTGTGCCAAAGAAGCCCGCTAGGCAGTGCCAGTTTTGTCGGAGCACAGATCATGCCCTGAAGGATTGTGCTGTTTTTCGTCGCCAATTGGACGAGGATGACGAGCCGGATATCCGGATCGTCCCGAATCCTAACTCTGGCGGCACACCTTCAACATCCGGTTTTGTGTCATTGCCACCTTCACATCTTGAAGGGTATGGCGTTGACACAGTCACCAGATGTGTGGTTGATTTGGGCACCGACATTGCTGAGTCTATTCTCCCAGTGCATCCACCACTTCTAGTGGATTCGATTCTTCCCGCTGTTGTGCACACTACACTCGTCTCCGACGACATTGTCAATGAGGTGTCACAAGAGGAGGCGGTTGATCAGAGTGTTGTGCCTATTCCTATGGAGGAGGACAACCTTCTAGGTGAAGAGGAGTCTCCCTTAGCACCGGTGGAGGAAGTCCAAATCCTAAGCTTGGCCACCGTTGATCCCGCCGAGCCTTGTAGCATTGATGACAATGCAAGCATTATTTTGCTTCCCCAACCTGATGGGAGTGAGACCGGGACCGCTCCCCCGATGTTTGATTATTTTTGTCCTTCTTCTCTTTTATTTCTTGACCCCCTTTCGTCATCTGAGCCGGTGCAGGTTGAGTCTTCACAGGTGCTTCAGGAGGACTTGGAGCTGTTTGCTCAAGTCAATGATAAGAGCATCCTCTCATGTGAGGAGGTTTATTCCCCCTCCGTAGAGGAAGCTCCATTCATTGCCTTTTCCTCCTACTACCTCCCTGTTGACGATACCTTGCTAGGCAAGGATGTGTTTCGTGAGATGAGCAAGGACCAGGCCTCCTCCTTTTCTTACGTTCTCTACCCTCTACCTGTGAGGAGCAGGTATCTTTATTTAAG
Source organism: Dactylorhiza incarnata (assembly GCA_033032865.1). Taxonomy (NCBI): domain Eukaryota; kingdom Viridiplantae; phylum Streptophyta; class Magnoliopsida; order Asparagales; family Orchidaceae; genus Dactylorhiza; species Dactylorhiza incarnata. The sequence goes on along the minus strand of JAWHQI010000090.1, from coordinate 8,141,182 downwards.
TAGAGGGGTGACTGTTCTATCACCGTATCGGTACTCGTTACCGACACGCATATTAGAACAGTTACCTGTGCACTTCTCCTTCCATAGGCCCATTAGCTAGAACTTTTATATTTTCAAATAAGTCGTGCTGGGATGACATTAACCCCAGTAGTTATCCTTATTTTTCCTGAAACTTTATTTTGTTTGGTTTAGTTGAGTTTTTGTTAATGCTATGAATGTCTCGCTGCGTGTGCTGACTCCTGTTTGTGAGTAAACTGCACGGTGAATGGAGTTTTTACTAAAATTTTGGCCGCTGAAAAATTCCTAAAGCGCACGATCACTGATCGTGCGCACTACTTATAGCGCACGACCACTGGTCGTGCGATCGGCCCAGATTTTTATAAAAAACCCCGTCCGCCCGAGCCCTTCACGCACGACCTAAGGTTCTCGTTTGCGATCGCCCGTGCGCCGCTTCTGCCCGCTTGCCGCCGATCGTGCACCTCCTTCCCTTCCGGTGAGCTCATCCTCTATTTCTCCTCCTTCCTTCGGCCGCCTACCACCATGAGCTCCCGTGATCGTCAAAATGTCTACCAACGCTCCGGCCAAACTTCCGCCTCTCCCGCTCAGATCCTCGCTAGGATGGCTACCTTTTCCAAAGATTCGCACACGAGGCGATTCAACTCTCTTAAGGAGAAGCCGGTCCTATCGCAGCGTCTAGTGGATTGGAACGAGTTGAATTCTATCGGCGATAATGGAGAGTTGTGCGAGGCCGTCCGCCAACGTTATTCCTTCGATCACTGGAGTGGGGTGCTTGGGTGCGATGATCTCGGCTACCGGGAGCTCTCCTTGAAATTTCTTGCTACGTTTGAGTGGGAAGTGTTGCCCTCCGGTCAACGTCCGGGAAAGTGCTCTTTCCGAATTTTGGGCAAGGTTTTCACTCTCCCCTTATCCGAGTTGGCGGTGCACGCTGGATTTTACACCGAAGCCGAGGCCACGACGATCCCTTTTCTGGATTTGGATGTCTCCTTCCCTGATGGTGTTACCCCGCGTGCCGCGTGGTGTGCCCTCACGGGTCGTGATGAAGAATATGTGGCCAGAAAAAGCAAATCCACATGGATCGTCGCGCCTGCTCTCCGATACCTGCAGCACGTCCTTAGCCACTCTCTTGTTGCCCGTGCCCTTAGTCAGAATGTAGTGGGGTGGCAGGATCTGATCTCCCTCTATAGTATGGAATTTCGGCAGCCCTTGCATCTCGGCTACATGTTGGCCTTCTTCTTCCATCACGAGGCTACCTACGGTCTCACAGGCGCCATTGGTGGTGCCTACTATATCACCCGCATTGCCAAAAGCTTGGGGATCTGGAGTCATCTGCCTCCGATGGTGCAGGTGACTGCACCCTCATTCATCACGCGGGCCACCATGGTGAGTTTCCATCTATTACGGGTCGTGGGGAAGAAGAGTAGTAGACACTTTGTGGTCGTGATGCCGGGAGATGCGCCTAGGGAGAGGCAAGGCGACGAGGAGCACAGAGAGCCGGCTGAGCCGCCAAATACTCACCGCGAGGTAGCCCTTCTGCAGCCGCGAAGGCATTCATTTCAGCAGGAGCGGAGAGCCAAGGAAGAGGGCAGTTCTTCTAGAGCGCCGGAGGTGCCAAGTTTCGATCGGCGCCTCTCCGATTTGGAGGCAAACCAGTACTGGCTTACGGATTTCGTCTATCAGCAGGCATTGCGGGGAGGGCTAAATATTCCCCCACCTCCGGGTCGGGCCGCATCATCTTCCAGACGGTCGCCGTCCGTTGTGGTGTTAGATAGCGACAGCGACGACGAGTGATCTTCCCCCCTGCATGCGAGATATTCTAAGCCTTGTTTTCTGTTTAGTTTCTTTTGTTGAGTCGTTTGAACTCCTTATCTTTTATTAATTGTAATAATAACATTTTGCTTGTGGAATGCTCTTCTGGGCATAGTTTATTTATTCAGCTTTTTCTGTTCCCTTATTTTCTGTGCGAGTGCTCAATATTAATGGCAGGAACAAGTTCACTCCCATGGGTGATAACTTAGATTTCTTGATTTTTTTTTGTGCTCTCACGTGTTTAGTTCAGTTTTCACTATTTTTGTTGCTCTAGTGTATAACTTTCAGGTGGCCTTTGTTTCTCATGATGGTGGATGTCGCGGACTGTTCTTGATCTTAAACGCCAATCGTCTGGTATGCTCATTTCTGAGCATTGGGTAACACTTCCTCCCCTCTTTTTGCTTCAATTTCTAGATATATCGCTTAGTTTAAGTCTGGGGGAGCGGTTGTTGTTATCCAATGTGCACATGCTGCATTGCATACTAGAAGGTTGCTTTTTATTTATCATTTTCATTATCATCGTTGCATTCTTCTCACACCACTTCTCCCACTTGAGTGCGTGCTTGTCTTTTTGTTGTTGTTCCGTTTAAACTAGTTGGTTGGAATGTGAAATAGGTTGTTAACGCAGGAATTATTATTTGGAGTGCGATGTTGAATCATGTAGTGTTCTAGTCACTTCGCATGCTATGGTAGAATTTGTGTAAAACTAGGTTTTCTTTATGCATCTAATTTATGTTTAGTATTTCTGCGTAAATTTAGATTTAATATACTCAAGTGGTGAATTTGTATGGAATTGACGATAACCCGGTGTTGTGTGTGTGCGATTGCTAGTCGTGTGTTGCTCGAGTCGGGAGGAAGGTTTATCTTTCTCGTGGGCTAAGAACTTGCCCCAAACGACTCTCGAAGCATTGGTGAGAGCGACTCGTCGAGTTAAAAATGACGTAGGCCACCATTTGGCTAGTTTGAGCTTTGTTATTCCATGTCCATTTCATTCACCTTTGCGAGCCAAATTTGTGCCTACCAATCCTTTGTTCAGCTCCTCTTCATCCACCAAAGCCTGAAGCCTATCCTACACCCGCAACCAAAAATGTTTTAACTGTGCTCATAATTTTCAACTTGTGTGGTGTTTGGAACCATTGTGTTATGAAGGGAAAATAAAGTTTATCCGCTGATTTTGAACCAACCGGAGGATACATAAAAGAAGAAAAATATGTAAAAGAAAAAAAAAAGTAGTTTGAAAAAAAAAATCCTCCTGAGCTAAAAACAGAAAATCTGTTGGAATTTGTGAAGTAGGCCGTGCGCACACCTGGTTTTCATGATAAGTCTGGGGGTGTGTCACACGAGCGTAGTTTGTGGTTTTGTGGGGTGCAGCGTTCCGATAGCTCACTTGGGTTGCGCAGCCATCGTGTTTAACTTTGAATATCATACCGTAACCTAAGCCTCGTTTTAATCCTATAAGTCCTACTGATTTGATTTGCGAGTTTGCTAGCGCCGTGGAGAGAGTGTGACCGGGCGAGCGTATGGTTCACGACGTTGATGGATTTCAGCGGAGTTATTCCTAAGCCCCGATCTTTTGCAACACCCGCCTCAGTGTCTCGTCACTTTCATACTGGGCATGATCGTCAAATTCTTCATAATTCACCAACAGAGTAGGACTAAATCTTTACTTACGCTTTAATACTTATGTAAATTAGTTAGCATAATTAGAATCTTCTTCTTCTAGAATTTCTACTCGCATGCGTACGTTACTTCGCACCGTACTCCCTTGTGTAATTCTCTATGTTAACTATCGTTTTCGCGCTCCGCCGGATTCGTTTGCTCGGGACGCGCAAACAGTTAAGTCTGGGGGTGTGATGAGTCCTGATCATATACACATTTATGGACTCATCCGGGCCATTATTCAGTAAATTCACCGCACTTTAGCCTTGTTATAGCTTATATTTGATAATCCATGCTAGGTGCACTTTTGGGCCCACTTTGGTGTGATTTCGTTTTTTTATTTTATTATCATTAGTAGTATTCATGTGCTTGTTAAGTGCCACTTTCAGTGGCTAGATCTGTGGTTGCGCTGGAATAGGAGTCGTGCAAGTGTCCCCGTTGCAATTCTGCACAGGAACACTGCGCACGATCACTTGTTCTACTGCGCACGACCAGTGGTCGTGCGCCGCTGATCGTGCGCACTTAACCCTTTTTCACGAGTTCTGTCTGGTGCAGTGCGCACGATCATCAATGCCAGTGCGCACGACCGATGGTCGTGCGCCACTGCTCGTGCGCATTGACCATTAAATTCTTGAGTTCTGTCTGCTGTAGTGCGCACGATCATCGTCTCCAGTGCGCACGACCACCGGTCGTGCGTCACTGCTCGTGCGCACTCACCAGTAATTTTATGAGTTCTGTTTCATCTATTGCGCACGACCACCGACGCTAGTGCGCACGACCACCGGTCGTGCGCCACTGGTCGTGCGAACATTTTATTTCATAATTTCTGTCTTTGCAGGTTTCGTCCAGGCAGCGCGCACGATCACCGGACTCTAGTGCGCACGACCACTGGTCGTGCGCCACTGACCGTGCGCACTGTTTAATTCAGCGCCTATATAATGACCTGATCGCGAATTAGGTCGGGGTGACGCAATTTGGCTCCGTTCCGTCCGCCGTTTTCGCCGTTTTCAGAGGGATTTCATCCCCTAGGCCTCCTCCATCATCCAAGGGCTCGAAAGAAGGGTTCCTACACTCACTTTGATCGCTAATGAAGAGGTTCTTCGCTTGAGACGTGGCCGGATGGTAAATCGCTGGAGAAGACGGGTTCATTGGGAGGTGTGACAGCCCTCCTCTACCCCGGACGCAGTTGGGACCGAGTTAGGACGCGGATTGATAACCTGGTGCTTCCTACCGTGAATCTACAACGAGACTCCGGATTCGGTCGTATCTCTCGCCCTTTTCCCTCTACTTATGTGGTTATAGTGTTGTATTCTCTTTATATCGATGATGAACGCTATGAATGATGTTTAAGATTGCTTATTTCATGATTATGAAATCATTTTGTTCATTTGTGTTAATGAGGTGCGCCCCGATCGATTTTCCGCTCCATTACCATGTCCGGTGCCGCACTAGCAATTGCTAGTGGCGTGCTTGTTGAAGAGGTGTTTGCGACCCTCAATTCGTTAGCCTTCTCGCCCATCCGCCCTTTCGACGCAGCGCGCTCAAGGCCTGCCTAGTCTCCATCCCGCCAATCGAAGCATTGCATAGCGGCATTGCATAGGAGTAGGCATAGTATTTTATTTAATTACTTGCAAACCAAACCACCCATTCATTATAGCACCGACTAAGGACTTCGATCTCAAGTCCTTCCTCGAAACTTAACTCCACCTTACTGTGTTCCTCAAGAGACCGACACTCGGGGATTTTCCCCATTATTATTACTTGCGCGACCGGTGCACTTGCCGAAATTATCGCATCAGATAGGAATCTCCTCGGAAAAGACATGAATCACTTAAGTCTTGAGTGTCATAAGCAAATCGTGGAAACTAGGGTTTAGGTGGTGCAACGTCTTGATTGCATGGTCACGGTAAGCAGGGAATACTCTTATTCTGGTAAGCCTTATACTTGGACTTGAGTGTGAACCATGTGTGCCCACTATAAACACCTACGCATTTTATAGATTACAGCTGATGTCGTTGCAAAAATTACTTGTTTAGGCTATACTCCGGAGTAGGCTAATATTTCTAGATAGTTTCTGCTTGTTTCAGTTACCTACCTGTTTCACTAGTCTGTTTCAAGAGTTAATTGGTACTTTAGAATTATTTCTGCATGTACTTAAAATTACAACTTGTTTTCTATTATTTTCTTGTTCTGAGGCATTTTCCTTCTGTTTGGATTTGCCTTAGGGTTCGTGACTGCGCCGTCTGCTCCCTAAATTTTCTTCGTTCAACTGCAGTTTTGCTTGAAGGTTCTTTTTTGATTACTGTGTCAGCAGGTTCTATGTATTTTGTTTCAGTACTGTTGGATCTACTTTTCTTATATTAGTTATTGTCAGCCATTTTCTCTGGTATTGTGGACAACTCTTAGGGTTTTTTTGCTTGTATCAGATCATTTTACTTATAGCATTTTACTATCATGGCTCATTGCATGTTCATCATTTCAGTATAATGTGTGACTTTTGTTTTTAATGAAAATGCATGAGTTTTAATCTTTCATTGTGGCTTCCGCATACTTATAAAATATACTAAATTCTTTTCAAAAGTAATAAATCCAAAACTTTTGTAGCATTTCTGTTTCCGCCTTAGCGGGCATGGTTTCCTGTTCGCTCATGCCTGTGGCATCACGGCCCGCCTTAAGTGCGCTTTGACTCTTGTCGAGACGGGTCGTGACACCTCTAGAGGGGGTGAATAGAGATTTAAAATATTTCTATCCTAACTATGTGGACAATAAAACACACTAAGGAATTATGCTCACAAACAACACATGGGCAGAATAATTATTGCAGGAAATAAAAATGCTAAGAAAGAAAATTAGGACAGCACAGAAAAGCACAACAAAAACACAAATGATTTTATAGAGGTTCCCCAAAATGTGGGTAGTCCTCTCTTCTACCACTTGGTAGGAATACACCACCTGTGCCTGAGTCTTTTGATAAGGAGACTCTTAGAGCCATTGATCTTTTGATAAGGAGATAAGGAACCAACCAGATCTTTTGATAAGGAGATCTTGAACCAACCGGATCTTTTGATAAGGAGATCTTGAACCACTGAATCCTTTGGAAGAGAGATTCTTAAAACTCTTTTACAGTTGAGAAAAGTGAAGGAAAGGAGAAAGAAGTAGAGAAATGAATTCTGCTATCAGAATTATGATGAAGCCTTCAGCTTCAATTTTCTTTTTTATGGATCTGCTAAAGATGAACCCCTGCTTTTGATATAGATGATTTGCAGAGGTTATGAGCTTCAGATCCTATCAATTTTTTCTATTCAAATATGGCTGCTGTATAATCTGAAAGAATATAAGTATGCTAACTAATTCACCTAGAGGGGGGGGGTGTGAATAGGTCTTTTGAGTTTTACTTGATAATTATGGCCTGTTAAAACTATTCTAATCAGAGAGTCAATCAACACAGAAAGCACACAAATATGTATAGAGGTTCCTCAAGACAGGGTGTCTTGAGTAGTCCTCTTCCCCCCTTCACCTTTCTAACAATGTGTTAGACAAGGCCAACTCCTCCAATTCTCAGCTCCAAGAGCATACAACACAAGTTCCTCAGAACTTCTCAGATCAAAGATGATCCTACCTCAGGACAAAAGTCCCTACAACTCAGAGTTATCACCAGCTCCTACCTCAGGACAAAAGTCCCTACAACTCAGAGTTATCACCAGCTCCTACCTCAGGCACTCCTGCCCTACAAACTCAGAGGAATCCACCTCCTACTGCTCAGAACACCTCCTGTTCCTACCTCAGGCAACAAGCCATGCAACTCAGATCTATCACCAGCTCCTACAAACTCAGGCAAAAAGCCTTACAGAAAAATAAGTTTTTAGAAATATTCTACAGCAGAAATACTCTCCTGTAGATTCTGTACAGTTTGTGCTTTCCTGTAGCTGAAGATGTTGATAACAGCTACCACTTGATCTTCCTCTTCAATAGAATGATGGAAGATCACCTTGCCCCTTCTGGTGGAGGAGCAATCTTCTTCTCTCAGTTTCTTCTTCTCTTTCAGTGAGCAGGAAGAAAAACGAAAGCAGCAGCCGTCAATGACGAATCGAGATTTTGCAAGCAATCGGCCGGGGGTAAGAAAATACCCTAACTCTTTCTTGTATACATCTTTTGTCTTCAACGGCTCTAATTTGATCTCCCGAGAAGTATGGGAGAGATTGGTGGTCCCCTGTAGCTTTTCTGCAACTTGCCCTAGCCGCATGTCCCGCCGCCCTACTTATTTGTAGAGAAGGTCCGTGTTCGACGAACGCGCTACACTCTGCGTTCGACGAACCCACTGCATCCTGCGCTCGACGAACTTGCCAAACTCTGCGTTCAACAATCTGCCTTGTCTCTGCGTTCGACGAACGACACTCTGCGTTCGACGAACACGCCAAGCTCTGCGTTCAACGATCTGCCTTATCTCTGCATTTGAGGAACGACACTCTGCGTTCGACGAACATGCCAAGCTCTGCGTTCAACGATCTCCCTTGTCTCTGCGTTCGACGAACGACACTCTGCGTTCGACGAACATGCTGATTCTTAGTGTTTGATGAACTTATCAGTTGAGACACCTTCTTCTCAGCGGATCCGCTGAGATGGCTCCTCATCTCAGCGGTTCAGCTGAGACATTTCTTCATCAACTTTGGAGAAGATTTCTCCTAACCTTAGGTCTTGATTAACCCTTTCTCTTGAGTCACTTAAGCCTGTTTAACTTACAAAAATAAAGCTTTATCAAATACAATATGTACTTAGTATTGGAAGTGATGCCTCTTCAAATCAAGGGAACATTGAGGGCAATATTCCCAACAATCTCCCCCTATTTGCAGAAGGCAGAGCATCCCCAATGCTAAGGTACATAGCCAACAAAAACATATCATGATATCACTTAAAGGACATATTATGTAACTGATCTATAAGATAATCATGATAACATAGCTAACAACTTCATGATACATCATTGTTTAAGCTAACAACTTCATGACAGATTATTTAAAGCTTTGACTAGCTTAGAGGGCATCTCCCCCTTTCTAATTCAGATTGAATAACATATCATGATAAAAAATTTAGAGGGCTAACACTTCTTTGGTCTTAGCAACTAGCATTCCATCTCCTATTTGCATCTAGCAAGACCAAATTTGGTCTTAGCATTGGCCATCTCCCCCTTTCTGGATTTTCCAACCTCTTTCTCATTTAGGAATAGGATTTTTCAACCTCTACACTTATCTGGATACTTCTAACAAATCCTAAGAGAGATTAGAAAATATTTTCCAAATCCCCTTTTAGGACAGCCTACATCCTTTCTGACCTACTGAGCATTAGCTATCTCCCCCTCAACTTATAGCCAACTCCCCCTCAATTTGAGCAGGAGCTTGCTCCCCCTTAATTGGAGCATATCTATTGATCTTATGATTTAAGGGAAACCTAAAACTCAGCTGATCCAGATTTTTCTGATTTAGCTGATCATCTTTCTTTAAAATCAATAGGAGTAGAGATACTTACCTTGAGGAGGTAGTCCTCAATTGATGTTGAGTTCACAATGGTTGTGCACAACAGCTGTGGCCACCTCATTCTCCATTCTGAGCTTTTGCTCTTCCAGCATCTGGGCTATGCTCCCCCTCACTAGCACACCCATCTTCTTCTCCACAGAGAGAGCTATGCTCCCCCTTACTCTGGGCATCCATGTTTGGAGAATTGTGTCTAGGAGAACCTTTAGGATTTAGTCCTCTACTTGATGTTGAATCTATGATATCAACCTCCTGTCTCTCATGTGCCATTGGCACTCACTGTCCAAGTACCACATGATGATGGGGCTGGTACTTGAACTATCCTGCAAAACAGAGTTTAATGTCCCTTAGGAGCCCAAGATGACTTGGGTCCTAGGTTCTTGTTAGCACAATCAAATGATCTTACTCTAGCTGCACCCTTTGCAGGAAGGTTCATCTTTGCATTAGGTACAATGGGATTGTACCAACAATCTATGGCAAAGTGTCCCACTTTACCACAGCACCAACATTCATGAATGTTATATCTCCTCTTCTGAACATTTCTTGGGGGTTGTGCAACACAGTCCCTATGTTCAGGAGTAGATACAACAACATTCTTCCTGTTCCTCTCAGCAATGATTTGACTAAAGGTCAATCTGAGTGCTGTCTTGGTGCTCTTTGTCCTGATGGCATCAGCTTGCAATGGCTTGGCAGCCATACAAGATCTGATAGCATCAGACACTGAGCAACAATCCTTGTCAACAGATTTGACATCAATTATCCTCTTTGCTGAAGCAGATTTGGAAGAGCTTGCACCCTTATTCTTGACTGGAGGGGCTGAAGTACCAAATACAAAAGGTCCAGGTTAGACCAGTTGAATTTCCTCATGGGGAGCCTTCATGGCTCTCAATCCCATCCCCTTTCTTTCACTATGGGAAGGAGTATTTCCCTTCCTATAGAAACTACCATTCTTCCAGTGACCATGAATGCTTTCATGATCATACCTGTTGGAAGGAAGTATCACCTTTTGAAAGGTGGTTTAAGGCTTAGCCTTCCTCTTCCTCTTGCTCTTCTCTCCATTCCCTTCTCCTACTTCCATTTTATTGAATCCTAGTCCTCTCCTATTGGTTTGACAGGAGAAGGTGTCAATAATAGGAAGCACAGATTTGGGCTTGGAGAATTGAGCCACCAGGCTTTTATCCTTCTCAGGCTTCTCCTCAAGGTCCTTGATGACCTTGTTCTTCAGGGAAATAGTGCTTAATTGCACAATTGTTAATCCCTGTAAATGGATAATCTGTCTACTCATCTGAGCCACCAGGGAGGTAGGTTCAGTGTAGTCATTTTTAGACATCTTAAGGGAAACAATTTCCTGTGCTTGCCTCTTGGCAAGCTTCTTGCTCTTCTTCAGAGCTTCCAAAAGGACACCAAACTTGTCAATCAATTGATCATATTCCTCAGTTTCTGAACCACTTCCACCAATTGATGAAGATGCTTCAGATTCTGGACATGCAACATGATCAGAAAGAGAAATGGAGGAAATTAATACCTTATCTTTGTCAGAACAATTCTGACTACCTTCCTCATCAGTGAAGGCCATGAGGCCTAGTTGAACACAGTCTTCTTCATCCTCCTCTTCATCACTATCTGAGTGTGAGAGAGGGGCCCTGATTCCAACCTTTGCAGCTGGGCAATCTTCATCTTCTTCTGCTGCACATTATTCAACAGCAACCAGCCCAATAAGGGCTTCTTCCTTTTCAGATTCAGATGAGCTGGAGTCTGATTCACTCCAGCTCCTTTCCTTCTTAGCTAGAAAGGATTTTTCTCCTTTCTTGCCTTTTGGCTGATGTCCCTTCTTCTCATTCTTCTCTTTTCTCTTGACTAGGCAGTCAGTAATGACATGCCCTAGCTTGCTGCAGCAATATCAGACAACATTTGAGGAATTAAATTTAGAGTTAGAGCCATACCTATCATTCCTGGAGTGATGCTTTGACTCCCTGTTGTCCTCCTTTTTGTGATATGAGGAAGAGGGCTTGTTCTTCCATTCCCTCCTCTTCATCATCTTCTTGAATTGCCTCAAAAAGCAGAAAAATCTTCATCAGAGGAAGAGCTATCAGAGGTGCTGTTTTCTGATTCAGTGCATCTTCTTAGAGGAGACACCATCCTACCCTTGCTTCTCTTGGAGCTATCAGCTTTGAGAGCTACAGATTTCTCCCCTGCTTGAGCCCTTGAAGAGGTGTCCTCTTCCTTCCTTGCAGACAGTTGCATCTCATAGGAGAGCAGCTTCCCAAACAGAGTGTGAGTTGGGGTCTCACCAAGCTTGGCCACTTCCCTGATGGCACAGATTTTTGTATCCTAGTCCCTTGTTAGAGATCTAAGGAACTTATCATTCAACTCATAGTTGGTGAATGCCCTCTCATAGGTTCTCAGCTCATTAACAATTCTGAAGAACCTCTCATAGCACATGGATATGCTTTCCTGGCTCTGCTGCCTGAAGGCTTCATACTCTTGATTAAGGAGTAACTTCCTGTCATCCCTAACTTCAGCTGTTCCTTCCATATATACAACCAATGTGTCTCATATTTCCTTGGTAGTTGTGCAGTGTACCAAGTTCTGAAATGTAGTGTCATCAATTGCATTAACAATTATGTTCTGGGCCCTTTTGTCCATAGTGTATAGTGCAATTTCATAATTGGTCAGCTCAGAAAATATCTTGAGTACTTTTCTAGTAGGTCAATAGTGGAGGCCTTCTCAAAGGTATAAGAACCATTTTTGACAGTTACATAGATCCTTGGGCCCGAGGCTTCCATGAACAGACTCACTCTTTGCTTCCATATACCAAAGTTTTCTTTGGAGCATATGGGCAACTTCATTGACCCCAACTCCTTCTTCATTCCACTGGAGGCCATCTGATTTTGAATCAGGAACACCTAATTGGGAACTGGTCAGACTGTTAAGTCATTCTTGACCAACCTCCCTCTGATACCACTTGAAAGAATATAGGTATGCTAACTAATTCACCTAGAGGGGGGGGGGGGTGAATAGGTCTTTTGAGTTTTACTTGATAATTATGGCCTATTAAAACTATTCTAATCAGAGAGTCAAGCAACACAGAAAGCACACAAGTATGTATAGAGGTTCCTCAATACAGGGTGTCTTGAGTAGTCCTCTTTCCCCCTTCACCTTTCTAACAATGTGTTAGACGAGGCCAACTCCTCCAATTCTTAGCTCCAAGAGCTTACAACACAAGTTCCTCAGAACTTCTCAGATCAAAGATGATCCTACCTCAGGACAAAAGTCCCTACAACTCAGAGCTATCACCAGCTCCTACCCAGGCACTCCTGCCCTACAAACTCAGAGGAATCCACCTCCTACTGCTCAGAACACCTCATGTTCCTACCTCAGGCAATAAGCCTTACAACTCAGAGCTATCACCAGCTCCTACAAACTCAGGCAAAAAGCCTTACAGAAATAGATGTTTTTAGAAATATTCTACAGCAGAAATACTCTCCTGTAGATCCTGCACAGTTTGTGCTTTCCTGTAGCTGAAGATGTTGATAACAACTACCACTTGATCTTCCTCTTCAATAGAATGATGGAAGATCACCTTGCCCCTTCTGGTGGAGGAGCAATCTTCTTCTCTCAGTTTCTTCTTCTCTTTCAGTGAGCAGGAAGAAAAACGAAAGCAACAGTCGTCAATGGTGAATCGAGATTTTGCAAGCAATCGGTCGGTGGTAAGAAAATACCCTAACTCTTTCTTTTATACTTCTTTTGTCTTCAACGACTCTAATTTGATCTCCCGAGAAGTATGGGAGAGATTGGTGGTCCCCTGTAGCTTTTCTGCAACTTGCCCTAGCCGCAGGTCCCGCCGCCCTACTTATCTGTAGAGAAGGTCTGCGTTCGACGAACGCGCTACACTCTGCGTTTGACAAACCCGCTGCATCCCGCGCTCGACGAACTTGCCAAACTCTGCGTTCGACGATCTGTCTTGTCTCTGCGTTCGACGAACGACACTCTGCGTTCGACGAACACGCCAAGTCTGCGTTCAACGATCTGCCTTGTGTCTGCGTTCAACGAACGACACTCTGCGTTCGACGAACACGCCAAGCTCTGCGTTCAACGATCTACCTTGTCTCTGCGTTCGATGAACGACACTCTGCGTTCGACGAACACGCTGATTCTCAGTGTTTGATGAACTTATCAGTTGAAACACCTTCTTCTCAGCGGATCCGCTGAGACGGCTCCTCGTCTCAGCAGTTCAGCTGAGACATTTCTTCATCAACTTAGGAGAAGATTTCTCCTAACCTTAGGTCTTGATTAACCCTTTCTCTTGAGTCACTTATATAAGCATGTTTAACTTACAAAAACAAAGCTTTATCAAATACAATGTGTACTTAGTATTGGAAGTGATGCCTCTTCAAATAAGGGAACATTGAGGGCAATATTCCCAACAATCTCCCCCTATTTGAAGAAGGCAGAACATCCCCAATGCTAAGGTACATAGCCAACAAAAAACATATCATGATATCACATAAAGGACATATTATGTAACTGATCTATAAGATAATTATGATAACATAGCTAACAACTTCATGATACAACATTGTTTAAGCTAACAACTTCATGACAGATTATTTAAAGCTTTGACTAGCTTAGAGGGCATCTCCCCCTTTCTAATTCAGATTGAATAGCATATCATGATAACAAATTTAGAGGGCTAACACTTCTTTGGTCTTAGCAACTAGCATTCCATCTCCTATTTGCATCTAGCAAGACCAAATTTGGTCTTAGCATTGGCCATCTCCCCCTTTCTGGATTCTTCAACCTCTTTCCCATTAGGGAATAGGATTCTTCAACCTCTACACTTATCTGGATACTTCTAACAAATCCTAAGATAGATTAGAAAGTATTTTTCAAATACCCTTTTAGGACAGCCTACATCCTTTCTAACCTACTAAGCATTTGCTATCTCCCCCTCAACTTATAGACAACTCCCCCTCAATTTGAGCAGGAGCTTGCTCCCCCTTAATTGGAGCATATCTATTGATCTTATGATTTAAGGGAAACCTAAAACTCAGCTGATCCAGATTTTTCTGATTCAGCTGATCATCTTTCTTTAAAATCAATAGGAGTAGAGATACTTACCTTGAGGAGGTAGTCCTCAATTGATGTTGAGTTCACAATGGTTGTGCACAACAGCTGTGGCCACCTCTTTCTCCATTCTGAGCTTTTGCTCTTCCAGCATCTGGGTTGTGCTCCCCCTCACTAGCACACCGATGCTGCGTAGGTAGTCGATGTTGCGTAGACTTCAGATGGCTTCGACAGATTCTTTCTTCTGCGTTGAGTATAAGTCAAAGCTACGTCGAATTCTAGTGATACTTCGATATGTCCATTTCCTCTGCATCGACATCCTTTCGACGTAGCGTCGAATTGATCTACTTCGACAGAAAGTTGAGTTGTTTGGACATCTAGTCTAAGTTGCGTCGACATGAAATCGATGTTGCGTCGATTTCTATTTGACGCAATTGTTAACTTAACCCAAATTCTGCTTGTCTTGATCTGGTCTTGTCAAGCAAGTTGCGTGTGATATCCTAAGATATCTAATGAACACATTACCCTCACTATACAATGGGTAATTCAACCTAAGAGATAAAGTCACTTTAGATAATTTGTTAAGTTAAATCTATGGAGTTTTTCCCAACAATCTCTCCATATTTATCTTAACAGATTTTACAGATTGTTTAAAGTGATTTACACATTCCTTTTACATAATCAGATAGTACATTCAAGACAACATAGATATAGAATAAATAACTGGATGAACTAGTAAACAAGAATGCATCTGATTAATTATCACATGAGTTTATTAGAGTTTACCCAAGTATAAATCTACTTCCTTCCTTTCAGAAAAGTAGATAAGGACTCATAGACCTTTCTGAATTTTCTTTCCACATATTTGAAGATTGCAGGAGTTTCCTTCTCTGGATTCTTTTGTATTCTTTCACGACCTTTGAACAGCTTCTCCAGGTCACTTTCTATTTCAGGGTGAACATCTTTTAATGTGAAACCCAGACCAAGAACTTTTGCTGTCAACATGTTTATGACTTCCAACTCTAGATCATCTGACTCTGAGTCTCCATCAGGATTTGGTACAAGAAAGGTTGATTGAGGTTTACCAGAGACTAAAGTAGTCTTGAACACTATCTTCTTCTTCTTCACAGGAAGTTGTTCTCCTTTCCTTTTCTTCTGAGGTGGCTCCTCTGTATCCTCTGGAATACATCCAACACCCCTTCTGTGAAGTTGGCCAATTTCCTCCAACATCTCAGCTTGAGGATTTTTTGTAATATACTAAGTGGGGTCAAACAAGGATGTTTTGATGGGGATTGCTTTTACCAGCTCCTCTTGTTCAACAACTTCTTTTCCTCTTTGCAGAATATCAATAAACTATTTTCTCTTTTCTTCAATTTCTTTTTGAGCTGATTCATACTCATATCTGTCTCTATCACCAATGTCCTCTAGAGCTTTGGATCAGTGTAGGTTTTCATTGTATTCTTTGGAATTTCCACCTTCTCATGTTTTTTGTAATAGGATTTATTTTTCCTGTATTCCTTCCTTTGCTCTTTTGAATACCTTTCCCAGATTGGCAAATTTCCTCTGCCCCCTCTTCCTCTATATGGAGGTCTTCCTCTGAAGGCAGGTGTTGGAAGAATTTGTTTAGCTGTTTGAATTGGGGCAGGTGAAGATGGAGGCTAGACTGTGGGTGGAAGCTGAGCTGGAGCTGGACCAGATGAGACAAAATCCTGATCAGCCACCTTGATTGGGGAAGGTGTTGTTGTAGAATCTTCAAAAGGCACCCTGAATGCAAGTGCATCAGGAATGGGTTTTTCAGTGTCTACCTGGAACTACTGTGGAGTCTTTAAGTAAACCTGATCATTTGAGATTAAAGGGATCTCCCCCTGAATTGAGGACTCCACCTGTACTGATGGCAGGATCCTTGAAGGGGTTGACTCCCCCTGAGTTGTTGAACTTTCAAGCTGCAGCCTAGTTGTGATGGTTGGCTCCCCTTCAGAAACAAAGGAGAGAGTCAATGATGTGGTGTACACTGAGTCATGGAGAGATTTGTACACACATCTTTGAGGAGACCTACTGACATATTTCTCCCCCTGATGTATATCGTTGAACAAGGATATAAAAGCACCAGCAGGGATACTCTCAGACCTTACTTTGTCATCTAAGTCCTGGATTTCAGCATTGAGAGACTGCAGCCTTCGATGTTGAGCACTGATCTTCCTGTAACATACTTTAGAGAAGTCAAGATAGAGGGAACTGAAGTGTGAAAGAAGGGTCTCCATGTCTTGGGGAGACGCCATTGCTGTCCTGCGAGTACCTACACGAAACAGAGAGAGAGAGAGACGTAGAAGGGAAAGAGAGGGAGAGCAAGAGGGAGAAAATTCGAAGAGCACAATAAAGTTGAAGGCCTAAGTTGCTTTGAATAGATGAATCATTGCAACTTAGGGTTATATTCGAAGCAGCGTTGACAAGAAGTCTGAACTCAGTGCGCCAAAATATATCCTGGGCGCGCGTTCTATCAAGTCGATTCTACATCGAGATGAAGTCGACGTGGCTCCAAAATATAAACATCAATTATGATATCGACGTAAGCGTCGATAGGTATTCGACGTTATGTCGAGTGCTATTCGCCTAACCTGTCCCATAATGCTCTCGAAGCTGACGTCGAGTAGAAGTCGATGGTACGCCGATTTGAATTCAACGCAGCTCTGGTTAAACAGTTTGTTTTTCTTCAAAAAATTTACTGTTTTTCCCAGCAATAACTTTTTATTGAAAATAGATCATTATATATAATTAGTGTGACATATAGTGCTCCATCAAGCATTCCAAGTGCATTGATGAAGAACTTGTACTTACTTTCATCAAGTGGCTTAGTGAAGATGTCAGCCTTTTGAGTGTCAGTAGATATGTATTGAAGGTTGATCTTACCTTTCTCCACATTATCCCTGAGAAAGTGGTGCCTTATCTCTATGTGCTTAGTTCTGCTGTGAAGAACAGGATTGGAAGCTATTGAAATAGCACTAGAGCTATCACAATATATTGTGGAATTGTTAAGGGAGAAGTTGTAATCCAACAACTGATTTTGCATCGACAATATTTGTGAGCAGTAGCTTCCTGCAGCTATTTACTCAGCTTCAGCTGTAGAAGTGGAGATTGTGGTTTACTTCTTGCTAAACCATGAAATCAGTTTAGCACCCAGGGACTGACATGTTCCTGAAGTGCTTTTTTTATCCAGCCTACATCCAGCATAGTCTGCATCTGAATAACCAATTAATTCAAATTCAAATTCAGTTGGATACCACAAGCCAAGTTCAGGTGTTACCTTTAGATACTTGAGTATTCTTTTTACAAAACTCATGTGTGACTCCTTTGGGTCAACCTGAAACCTAGCACATATACATGTAGCAAACATTATATCAGGTCTGCTGGCTGTTAAGGAGAGAAGGGAGCCAATGGCTGCTCTGTAAGTCTTTTGATCAAAGAACTTACCCTTTTCATCTCTATCCAAAACAACATTGGTAGCAATTGGAGTTTTCATAACAGAAGCATTTTCCATCCCAAACCTCTTGATGAGCTCTCTGGTATACTTGGATTGGGATATGAAAATGCCATCTGCATTTTGTCTTACCTGGAGACCAAGGAAATAGGATAATTCTCCAAATGCTACTCATTTCAAATCTTGTCTGCATTAGGTGAGCAAACCTTTTGCAGAGAGATTGATCTGTTGAATAAAATATAATGTCATCTACATATATTCGGACTTGTAATATCTGATTTTTATGTGCTCTGGTGAAAAGTGTTTTATCCACTATCCCTCTTTCAAAAGAGAGTTCTAGAAGAAAATTGATAATGTCTCATACCAAGCTCTTGGAGCTTGCTTGAGACCATATAGTGCTTTATCTAGTCTATACACAAAAGAGGGAAAAGTAGGATTGACAAAACCTGGGGGCTACTCCATATAAACTTCGTCTTGTAAGGTTCCATTTAGGAATGCACTCTTTACATCCATTTGGTAAACTTTGATCTTCATGTGAGCAGCATATGCCAGAAACATTCTGATGGCCTCTAACCTTGATACTGGAGCAAATGGTTGGTTGAAGTCAATCCCTTCCTCTTGCATTTATCCTTGGGCCACAAGTTTGGCCTTATTTCTTATGATGGCTCCTGTTGAGTTAATTTTGTTCTTGAATACTCATTTGGTGTCAATGACTGGGTAGTTCCTTGGTCTTTCAACCAATGTCCAAACCTTGTTCCTCTCAAACTTAGTCAGTTCTTCTTACATAGCAGATATCCAGTGAGGATCACTGTCTACTTCTTCAAACTTCTTTGGTTCATATTGAGAGAGAAAGCATTGTATCATTATTTCATTTATATGTTGTCTCCTTGTCTTGTCTCCCACTGTCAAGTCTCCTATAACTTGTGTTGGAGGATGATCCTTTAGGTTCATCCTTGATCTAGTTGAGTTATCTTGGAGACTATCTTCTTCCTGGGGAAACACTTGCTCAATGATAGTGGGGACATCATCCTCATTCACTGGAATGGTCTCTATTGCTGGCAGCTCAGGTGTTGTTATTTCCTCTTCACCTGCTGCAGAATCTTCATCTAAGTCAGTGTCTATCTCTGTTTCCCCTTGTCTTGACACATTGATGAATGGTCCATGATGGTTAGCCTTTCAACTTGTTCTGCAAGCTGATCTTCTTTCAGCAAAACAGTGTTGGTGGAAGTTTTCTTCCCCTTATAAACCATGTTAGTTTCATCAAAGACTACATGCACAGACTCCTCGATTTTGAGAGAGCTTCTATTATAGCACCTATAGGCCTTGCTTGATGATGAATATCTCAAGAATATCCCATCATCAGCCATTTTATCAAATTTGGCAAGATGACTTTTCCCATTGTTGAGGATAAAATAAGTACACCCAAAAATCCTAAAGTAAGTGACTATAGGTGCCTTTCCCTTCAATAACTCATAGGGAGTCTTTAACTTAGTCTTGTGAATGAGTCTCCTATTAAGAACATAGTTGGAAGTATTTAATGCCTCAGCCCAAAAGGACTTAGGGAAGTTGGATTCAGCCAATAATGTCCTTCCTGATTCAATTAGGGTTCTATTTTTCCTTTCAGCAACCCCATTTTGTTGGAGGGTTCTAGGAGCTGAAATGCTTTGTCTTATCCCTTCATCCTCACAGAATCTACACATTAACTGATTTTCAAACTCAGTGTCATGATTACTTCTGATCACAATAACATGGGTGTTGAATTCAGATTGAATCTGTCTAATGAATCTTGAGAGGATCTTGAAGGTGTCAGACTTAACTTTTAGAAAGAATACCCAGCTGAATCTAGAAAAATCATCAACAATGACTAAAGTATAAGACTTACCTACTAAGATCTGAGTGGAGATAGGACCAAATAGGTCCATGTGCAATAGGAATAGGATTCTGGGTGAATCATTCATACCAATTGGTTTGAATTATGCCTTGATCTGCTTTCCTAGTTGGCAGGCTCTACAGGGATGATCTTTATTGAACTTACCAGTTGGTTAGCCCCTTACTAGGTTGAGCTTGGAGAGTTTGGCAATTGTCTTAAGATTAAGGTGATTAAGTCTCCTATGCCACAACTCACTATTCTCTAACTGGAGTTGAATAAGTAGATCTCAAACTGTGTTTACTCAAAGTCTACAACATTGTCCTTACCCTTCCTAAGAACAGTTAATACTACTTGGACAGTTCTAGTGCTAACTATATGACACAAGGACTTGGTGAATACAACTTTGTATTCCCCATCACACAGCTGGCTAATGCTAATAAGATTATGTTGAAGTCCTTCAACATATGCTACCTTAGAAAAGGAGACTTCCCCAATCCTGAGCAAACCATATCCTTTGGTTTTACCAGAGTGGGAATTCCCCAAGATTACCTTAGGCCCTTCCTTGGCCTTGAAATTCTCCAGTAGTTCTTTGCTCCATTCATATGCATGGAGCATCCACTGTCCAGATACCACTGCTGGTTTGTGGTTGGACAGTCTCCCTTCTGCACATGAAATCAACCATTAGTATAGACCCTCACATGCTGGGGTCTCTTTCTTCTATCATCATATGGAGTGATGAAAGAATGAGAAGGTCTTTCAGTACACTCCCTTAAGTGAAGAAGTGTTGCATTATTATGCCAGCAATGTTTGGCAATTTGTCCTAATTTAGAACAACAAAAACATCTAGGAATAGAGATAAAGAGAGGTTTAGATGTTTGGTGACTTTGAGCAGAAAACATACGTCGAGAAGAAGTCGACGCATTCTTAGAGTTGCGTCGAATGTAATTTGATGTGCCTGCACAGTCCCGTTGATAATCATTCGAAGCATGGTATCAGTTGCGTTGAGTGCAATTCGACGCACCCACATAGTTGCTTTGAAATGATGTCGACGCATATGCTGGATTGCGTCGAGTTGTATTCGACGCATTCTTAAAATTGCATCGAGTTCTATTCGACGTATGATTCTTTTTGTTAAGGCTTTTATTTGATTTTTCTAAGGGATGTTTGCCTAAGATTCCTGGTTGATCACTAATGTTTGCCCTATAAAATATGGTGACTTTATTAGGGTTGTTATCATTATGATCTTCACTTGATTCTATAATATTATTAGGTCTAGACCTAAATGATGCTACAAGATTTTCCCAAACATGTTTGCTAGGGATTTGAGTGCTGGATGGTTGTGATTCCTGATCAAGATGATTAAATCTCTTGAAGACATTTTGTGAGATATCTTTAATCTTTTGACTCCTTCCATTGAGGGAGTCCTCAAAGGCTTTAGCCTTTGTAATTTCTTTCTTTAGGTCTGAATTTTTATTATCTAGTATATGTAATTCTTTTTCTTTTTCATATAACTTATTTCTCAGATCATAGTTAACAGAGTACTAATTATATCTCTTAAGTTTTTCTAGTTCTAATCCGATTGTTTTAAGTTTCTTTTGGTTGTTAATAAAATCTTGACAAAATTCTTTAAAACAATCCTTAAAATCTCTTGATGAAAAATCAAGGGCATCAAAAACTGTTACCTCATTCTCAGCAGAGGAGTCTTCCAGGGCCATTAGGCAGGCTTCTTCTGGTCCACCTTCATCATCATCATCAGATGTAGAGGAGCTTGGTTCAGAGTCTGAATCACTCCAGGTTTTTGCAATGAAACCTTTTCCTCTCTTCTTGTCCTTCCTCCTGAAGGATTGCTTCTTGAGCTCCTTCCTCTGCTTGATGTCCTTGTTCTTTTCTTCCTCAGGACATTCAGTGGAGATGTGTCCAGGTTTTCTGCATGAAAAACAAGTAATCTGCTGTTTAGGAGTTTTATCATACCTTGACTTGCTTGAACTCCTTTTTTTCTTCTGGAGTCCTCTGTCCTGGCCCACCTCTTGAACCTTTTGGCTAAGAGGTTGAACATTTCTTCTTCAGTGATGGAGGACTCTGCTTCAACAATCTTTAATGCAAGAGTCCTTTCCTTAGGAGTTGATATTCTTTCCTGGGCTTCTGGCTCAGCTCTGCTCTTCAGTAGAAGCTCATAGGATTTGAGCTTTTCCAGTAGAGCATCTGTTGTGATCTCTCTGAGGCATCTACAATCTCTAATAGCCCAGATTCTAGAGTCCCATGTGCTTGGAAAGCACATGAGGAGCTTGTCATTAATCTCTGTCAGAGAGATTTCTTTGTCAAGCCCTCTCAGCTCATTGATGATGAGGCTGAATCTGCCATACATTTCTGTAATGCTTTCATCAGCCTTTTTTTGAAGTTCTCATATTGGGATATGAAAAGTGACTTTTTGTCTTTTCTCTCATCAGAGCTGCCTTCAACTAATCTGGAGAGAGATTCCCAGATTTCCTTGGCAGAGTTGCACTCAGCAACTTTTTGGAATATGTCATCTGACATAGTTGAGACCAAGATGTTCATGGCTTTGGCATCACATGCCCTTACCTTCTTCTTAGCATCAGTCCACTTTGCTTTGGGGACTGAGGTTTGTATGACTTTCCCACTAGCATCCTTCCTTACTAGGGTTGGGGGACCTGTCAGGATGACATTGAAAATTTCCTCATTAATGGAGTTCATATATAATTTTATTCTAGCCTTCCAGAGTGTGAACTTATTCAAGTTACACACTGGAGGTCTCATTGAGGCATAATCCTTAGAACTCATTTTCTTTATAAAATTTTTATAGTAAATAAATAAGAGTAGGAGCTCTTTTTGATCAAGGTGTTAGCCTTTTAATGATCAACCTACCTCTAATACCAATTGAAAGTTCACAGTGTGCCTCTGAGAATCCTCTAGAGGGGGGGGGGGGGGGGGGGGGGGGGGGGGGTGAATAGAGATTTAAAATATTTTTATCCGAACTGTGTGGACAATAAAACACACTAAGGAATTATGCTCACAAACAACACACGGGCAGAATAATTATTGCAGGAAATAAAAATGCTAAGAAAGAAAATTGGGACAGCACCGAAAAGCACAACACAAACACAAAAGATTTTATAGAGGTTCCCCAAAATGTGGGTAGTCCTCTCTTCTACCACCTGGTAGGAATGCACCACCTGTGCATGAGTCTTTTGATAAGGAGACTCTTAGAACCACTTTGTTGAAACCAATTTCTCAGTCTCTTGTGAAGCTCGGGCCCTCAACAAGTTGAGGGGCAGCTAGCCCTTACTAGTCCCTCGGAAGGAGCAGGCTAGGGACTCAGAAACGGACTAAGACCTTAGTCACAGCGAGGAGGTCCCACCACAAACCCAGAAGATCGTTGAGCGCTTCCCCTCCCAAGCCAAAGTTGTGACTTAGGCACCTTGGAGAGCTAGAAAGCTAAACCAAAGTAACTGAGGGAAGAAGAAGCTCAGAGAACTGAGATTGGAATCCTCTCCCAAGGTTCCCTTCAAGGTCTATTTATAGTTTTTTACCCGTGGTCTGTTAATAGCGGAATTCCGCCTTTTGGTTTTACTAAATGCACCCCAATTTGGCCTGCTAACAGCCAAACTCCGCTGTTTGGACGGGCTAACGGCAGACCATTGGGGGTAGAGAGGTAATTTCGCCTCCCTAACCTATGGGCAAGTGGCCCGCGAGAGGGCTACTCGCGAGAGCTCCCGCAAGTCTCCTCGCAAGTGTGGCTCACAAACCCCTCTTAGGAGAGCGCTCTGCGAAGGCCTGCTCGCCCTTCTTCTGATGACATCCACCAAGGTCGGGTCTCGCACTTCCTCCTGCGAGCTCTCCCGCTGAGATAGGGCCGGGAGCCGCTGAGAAGGTGCTTGAGCCCGCTGAGACAATTGCTTATCTCAGCGGATCCGCTGGGACGGGACAGAAATAGTTGCTGAGATGGACGACCCTCCTAGCCCAGCCGCTGAGATGATTTCGCTGAGGCTGAAGCGTGGCATTCGTTGAACTTAGAAGCAAGTTTGTCGAACCGAGGAGCGAATTCGTCAAACGGGAAAGGTATCGCGAGTTTGTCGAATTGAGAGGCAAGTTCGTCGAACTGAGAAATGATGCTCGTCGAGCGGATCTCGTCGAACGCAGAACAGAGTTCGTTGAACACCGAAACTTAGGAAGAAACTGGTTTGCCCAGAACACCACTGTAAGCGGCCCGCGACGATCTGGCTCGCCCATCCTCCTTGCGAGCGGTCGGTGGGTGTCCGGCTCGCCTGCCTCCTAGCAGATAGTTGGCGAATGCCCATCTCGCTTACCTTCTTGTGGGCGGCCTTTGAGACTCTGGCTCGCCTTTCTTACTACTTACTCCCTGGCGAATATTGCGCTTCGTCGAACACAGCCGGGTTCATCGATCTCAACTAAGGTGTGACGTTCGTCGAAGGGGAATGAAGTCCGTCGAATACCGAAACTCGGAAAGAATCCGGATCGCCTATAAGACCGCGGGTGCGACCCGCGAGGATCTGGCTCTCCTGCTTCCCGCGACTACCCATCGAGAGTCCTGCTCGCTCGCCTCCTACGAGAGGGCTTTTACCCCTGGCTTACTGCTCTCCTCAGTCTCTGTTTACCTCAAGGAGAATACCGGGGTTGTACACAATCCCTGCTCTTCACGAGGCTACCTAGGCTCGTGAAGAACCGTCCAACCCTTGGTATTCGCCGACCCCTTGGTGACATGGCGAGAATCTTTCGGTGGGGCCCAAGCCCACTGCAATAAATATCATTCTTCCTAGCTGGTGCACAAGCTTTTCATCCCTCTTTCTTCTCTTGCTGCTCGCTTCCTGGCTGCTTGCTGGCCCGCCTCAAGGCCTCACAGACGGCCCGGAAGGCTAAGGCGTCCGCGCTCGCTTCATGGACCTCGCCGTAGTATGCTTCGCCTCAGCCTCACCCAAAGACCGTCAAAACTATCCGGCGCTCGACCGGCGAGGATGGGTCTTCCCCTTTGTCTCCTTCTTCTCCCGACGGCCTCGCCTCGCAGGTACTAACACCAAGCTTGCTAATTTAATGATTTTCTCTTCTTACCTTTCTTCTTTGCTTGCAGAATCCTTCTCCAGGAGAAAATACCCTGGAGAAAACAACTATGGAGGCTCGCATTCCCTCCCCTGGGAGGATCAATCCTGCCTCCTGGGTCATGGGGACCTCTGATATGCAGGTCTCGCCTTCGCGGCCTGGTGAGTAGTTCGCTTCGCGCTTCACTGTTCGTTTCCTAGCTCGCTAAGTCTCCCTTAATCTTCATACAGTGCCTCCTCTCGCAAAATTGGAGGGGTGCATTCCTCCTCCCGCGGACCAGCCGGCTCCGCCGAAACAGACCATCATCACTCCTGGATTCGGCGCTATGGGGAAAAGGAGCCCTGGGGGGACACTGCTTGGTGAGTCCGGAGTCGCCGCCGAAACCACGTTCCGCCCTGGTCTGGGGAAATTTGTTACCCCCGCCTTCGCCGAAGCGTTCAAGGGCCAGCCGGGCACATCTCGCCAGTAGCTCAGTACCCAAATTCTCCCACCAGGTTAAATCATCCCTGTTGAATGCCATTTTCTTCTCTCTCTCGCTGATTTCTACTTCGCAGGTGATCCTCTGACCCCACCCACTGAGTCGGAACCTGGAGAGTTTGAGGTTTCGCCACCCCCCTCGCCGGGTCAGATCGCGGATTATTTGGGGGACCCCAGCAATCCGGAGCAAATGAAGAGGCGGGTCACCGATATATTCCAGAAGCACACTTCCATGCTGCGGGATTTATTCGAACAAAATTGGCTGGATCGGGCTGCCTATGAAGAGAGATTTGCTGCGATGGAGGATGCGAACGTGCGCATTCTTGTCGAGGCGCGGCCGGTGGACCACAGTGAGGTGACCACACCCGGGGTGTACATTGCGCGGATTGAGGATTACGCGCAGATGATGACTCACGCGGCACAGTCGGTTCGTGAGTACCACTATCCGCGAGTTCCCCCACGCTCTGGTGTGCGTGGCCGCGGTCGATGGAAGTTGCTCCGTTATTGAAAAACTTTTCCCTTATAACTCGTTGTTGGATTTTTCTTCACCTCCTTATGGGGGTGGGGGGGGGGGGGGTGAACTAGATTATTTGATGATTTGCGACTATTAAGACTTTATTGGCTCGCATGCGAGCCCACATTTTCTGCGTTTACTTCGTTCATCGCTATGCCTGCCGTGTTTGCATTTTACAAATTTTATTTGTTCGTAAATTATATCTGCTCGCGTTACTTTGCAACCACATTTGCTCGCATTATTTTCGCGAGTCGCCCTCGCGGCTTTATATAGGTCTGGCTCGCCCCAAGGCTCACTGCAGTGATTTTCATTTTGCGGGGCGCCCACTGGCCAGGAGCTGATAAGGCTTCGGGAGGATTGAAAAATACAGCGCGGATCTGCTATCCTCAGCCCCCGACCCTTCGTATCCTTACCTCCATTTTTATTTCTATTTAAAATAGCCTTCGCTCTTCACCTTTTCAACCATCGCATTTACTGCCTTCCCTCTGCTCTCCTCGTCTTCTAACCCTCTCGCAGAATCTAGCTCGCGCTCGCCTTTCTTGTGATTCCCTGCCTTCTTGCAACATGGTCGCAGATGTGGAGGTGAAGGGGCGGGCCAAGTGCGCCGGAGCTTTCCTAGAGGGCCCTTTCTTCTGCGCCAACCTCCCCGCGGAGGAATTCCTCGCCACCGTGGACCAATATATCCCTCCTGGATACGTGGCTCACCGTCCTACTGAGCGAGACACCATCAGTGACCCACACCCTGACGAGCTCGCCATCCTCATTGCTCACTTTGAGAATGGGTTGCGACTCCCTCTCTGGCCGGAAGTACGCCAGGTATGTTTATTTCCTGGCCGGTGTATTCCTGATTCGCACCGTGGAGGGCGTTCTAACCTTTGTCGTCCCTTCTAGGTGCTCAAGTATTTTGGTGTTCTCCTGAGCCAACTGACTCCGAACGCGATCTCTGTGGTGGTCGCATTCGCCAGTTACCTTCGGGCAGAGAGGATCGAGTTTAATATACTTGTCTTCCGCAAGGTATTCTCCTTCCATGCCTATAAAGACGGGACTACACACTTCTCGAGCCAGCATGTCACCATCTGCGAGACGGTGAACAAGGCTCACTACGGGTCGCAGAAATACGTCATAGTGAAAGGTCCCTTTGGCAACATCTCCTACACTCCCCTTTCAGCATGACGACGCCACCTATCGCCCGCCCGCCTCGCTGGGGGGCGACGACGTGAAGCTGTACCAATACCTGTCCGGGAAGGACTTTGAAGTCGTTTTCCTCCGGCAGAGGGTGGACTTGCTGACACCCGTCCCCCAAGGAGAAGGTTTGTCTCGCACTCGCTAACTTCCCCCTTGCTTTTGTTCCTCGCTGGCTAACACCTCCAACTTCTTTGCAGGGGAACGTGATCTTCCGATCAACCCCCAGCATGCGCCTTCTTTGACCCTCATCTCTGGCTCGCTCGCGGATGCGGCCGCCGTGGCATGCCACGAACGCCCGATCTCGTCGTTTGGGAAGAAACGCCCACCTCTTCCAAGCCGGCCCGCCTCGCAGGGTTCGACGAAGAAGACCAAGAAGGCCCCTTCCGCACCTAAGGAGAAGGATTTCGTGGATCTGTACGAGCCAGACGTCCTCCCTCCTCCGGCGAATCAGAAACCTGCCAATGAAAGTGGCGAGCCGGGTGGCTCCGCCGGTGCGCCTAAGCCGATGAGCCACAAGAACTTTGAGCTCGGTACCAAGCTCCCGGACGCAGTCGGCGAGCCCGTGCTCATGTGGGATCCTGAACAGAACAATGTTGTCTGTTCCTCCCTCCTCCCTTCCTAGGTGGAGGGCGACCAAGTTGGGGGTGAGGCGTTCGCCCTTGCCTTCAGACTCTACGGCCACGAGGATGCCTCCCTCTTCAGGGCTGTAACAACCCTAATAATTTTATAATCTTATTTAGATATTCGATTTCTCTTAACCGCACCCCAACCCTTAATTTGTAATTAAGGAAGGGAAGAGTTTATTTTATCTAGCCGCACCCCTCCCCTTTTTAATTCCCAGTCGAGCAGCCCTTCCCCGATAAAACTCGGTCCAGGAATCCCGCAAGCCCCCCCCCCCCCCCAACTAGGGCTCCAGTCTCTCGATCCCGCGTCGATCTCCCGCTCGCCTCTGCTTCCGTCTCCCGCACGCAAGCCGCCGCCTCCTGCTCTCCCTCAGACCGTCGACGACGCCTCCTTCTCCTACCAGCGCCGTCGCCTGCGTCTCCTCCTATCGTGGCCTCTTCCGCCGCCTCTAGGGCCTGCGCCTCCTTCTTCTTCCTTTAAGGGGCCGGCAGCAGATCCCCCTCCAGCAACTCCTCTCTCCAGTAGCTCCTCCCTCCGACAGCTCCTCCTTCTGCCATGGCCGCCTCCTCCTCCTGCAGAGGTCGACGGGATTTCCCTCCTAAATGTCGGCAGCCTCCTGCTCTTCCTCCTCTGGCCGACTCCTTCTTCCTCCAAGGAGCCAGCAGCCAATCTTCTCCTCAGATGTCGGCAGTCCTAATCCCCTCTCCTCCTTGGATTTCGATCTCGCCTAGGGTTTTGCTCGAACCCTCCTCCGCTCAGATTTTGGACTCGGATTCGGCTCCTTGAGCCCGATCTTGTCTTCTTTGGGTAAGAACCTTCCTCTTCCACCCTTGATTTCAGAATTTTGGTAAACCCTAATGATTTATTCGTACCCCTTTTTGCATTTCAGATTTTTGGTGCATTTCCAAATCGCCAAATCCTTAGGTTTTCATGCTCCGGTGCCGTTCGTCGCCCCAATTGACGGGAACACACAAAGCCCTCTCCGAATTAGGGTTTCCGCAACCTAAGCGCCGCCAAGTCTCTGTCTCCGCGTGGAATTTCTTCTCCCCTCTCCTTTGAGGGAGGTAAATCTGCTAAAACCCTCTTTGTTTATTTTCCGCATCGTAGAATGCTTGTATTAGCGTAGTAATTTGTGTTGCATCGCTTTCGTTGTTCCTGAACAGGTTCGAAAACATGATTTCTGATTTTTGCTCGCGCTATTTGGCCGCCCCCGTCAGCTTCAGCTTATTTAAGGCAAGTAGAGATCATCCTCTCTTGCAAACATTGATCGTAGATTACCTTGTCTACTCTTATGAATTTATGACTTCACTTTTGAATGCTTGTTTCATCATATAAGCGTAGATCTCGGACGTTGAAACGACTTGTTAGTAGTTTGAGGTTTTTCGCATTTGAGATGATACGAATCTGTGAACATGAATGATTTTATTTGGATAGACCTAGATGAATAAATTTCTTAATTGATGAATAATTCGAGGAATGAAAGGTCGTTGAGCATGAGTAAGAAGCGTCATGATAATAATAGTAATAATTTCTGGTTAGCAAATAAATGATCGGTGTTTTTCTATCATGCTCGTATCATACACATCTTATTTGGGAGTTAATTGTGCCATGAAATGTCTTAATGTAAATGCGTACTTATCCCAGAATCGATGCTTGTCAACTTACTCCTGTGCATTTTACTTGAATAATCTTCTTGTTAAT
This sequence comes from Dactylorhiza incarnata, assembly GCA_033032865.1. NCBI lineage: Eukaryota > Viridiplantae > Streptophyta > Magnoliopsida > Asparagales > Orchidaceae > Dactylorhiza > Dactylorhiza incarnata. The sequence goes on along the minus strand of JAWHQI010000090.1, from coordinate 8,112,182 downwards.
AAAACCTTCAGCCTCTTGAATCCGCAAGCTTCAAAACTCTCTATCGAGTTCTCTGAGTTATCGAATCTTGTTTCTTATGTCTGTCTGGTTCCAAGACTTGGTTAAATAACGTTCTATAACTTGATTCCTCCCGTTTCACGTTTGTAAAATATACAATCGTATATCTGAATCAAAATTTGGTTACATGTCTTGATATGTTTGAATCACTCAATCAGGAATTACTTCATTAATAACTTAAGTAAACAATGAAAGGTGGTGTTTAATCGATGCAACTCCTCGACTTGGGTTCCCTCTTGAATCCCTAACGGGAACAAAGGACCGGTCATAGCAAGCATGAACTCCCTGGCTCAAGGGTGAGGGTTCGAAAGAGCCGTCCCTTAGAGGTTACGGGTAGAAATCCTGAATTTCCGATAAGACTTGCATCTGAATCTGAATCTGAATCTGTCTGAATCACGAATCATGTGCGTCAACCAAAAACACCCACACTTTCACTTGTTACAACTTAAGTTATTACTTAATCATCTATGTATGCTATATTTCAGAGTAGTCTAATAACTCTAAATATTTCTGCTTGTCTCACTTGCTTGCCTGTCTTGTTAGCTTTGCTTCATGAAAAACGACACTCAAATATTATGTTTTCTCCTGCTCGTACTTTTATTTTACCTTACTCCTGTTTATTTCAATGTTCTGAGGCTTTTCCTTCTTGTTTTGGATTTGCCTTAGTGTTTGTGCCTGCGCCACCTGCTCTTTGAGGCCGATCTGCATCAAGCTTCAGGTTCTGTGTTTATGTTTCATTTCTTTTACTGTCGGATATTTCTGTTATGTAATAATTACGATAAGCCATTTTCTCCTGTTTCATGGACAACTGCTAGGCTAAATATTATATGTACTAGAATTTATCATGTTTTGCATGCTCATTTATCTGCGATGTACACTGCATAAAAATCTGTTTCAAAACTTGTATCTTGAGCTTTTACTAAATGCATGTGCACTTGTTTCAACTAGCATATTTTAAAGCTTCCGCAACAAAACAACCTGTTTCTACTCAAAAGTAACTATTTTTAAACTATTATTTTGTATCTCTGCTTGCGCCTTAGCAGGCATGGTTTTCCTTCCGCCCATGCCTGTGGCATCACGGCCCGCCCGAAGTGCGCTCTGACTCTTGTCGAAACGGGTCGTGACAAGGGCCTTCACGCCCAAGGGGCTCATATATGAAGCCATGCGAGCCCAGTTCCGGGCGATGGAGCTTACCCACATGGTGGGTCGTCGGTACTTTACCGCGGATAGGGAAATCAAGGAGCTAAATGGCGAGCTCCGAAAATCCGCAGATGAGGTCGTGGACCTTAAGGGAAATGAGGCCTTGTCTGAGGGCCTCTTCGCCAGCCTTCAAGGCGGCCTGGTATGTAATGCTTGTAAAGAGTCTTTTTTCATCTCGCTACCCCTCGCATTTCTCTAACTTCCTTTCCGCAGGATGCCGAGTCCACAGGTAAACTCACTGCAAGGATCACTGACCTAGAGATGGAGAATTCTTTCTTCAAGGCTAAGATTCGCGACCTAACCCTGGCGGTGCTCCCCCCACCTCCTTCGCGGGCTGGAGCCCGCGGTCAATCGCGAGAGGAGAAGGAGGGCAATCGCAAAAGGTCAATTGAGATCGCCTAACTCGTTCTCGACACCCTCAAAGGGGCGGACATGATCGTTCCCGACGCCATGGAGTTCACTACGGAAGACGTCGTCCCCGACCTTTTCGCGCCGATCTCCGAGACAGAGGGTCGCGAGAGCGAGTGAAAAGGTCTTCAGCGGGCAGCCTCCACCCTTTTAATTTTTCAAAGTGTAGAAAATTTTGTTTCGGTCGGCGAGTTCGCCTTTGATTGTAACACCTTTTGATCAATGATAAAGAAATATTTTGTCTCTTTTGAACACCATTTCCTTTTATTTCATTACTCATATTCGCCCCTATGTTTGTACTCGCGCGGATATTTCTTGCCCCGCTTGCACTAATACGTCTGCATGCCCACGATTTTGTTTCTGTACTTCTGTGTTTAGTCAGGCTCGCGCTCGCGCACTTCGTTTTGGTGATGGTTATAAGGTTAGCCCTTTGAGTGCGCTCAAGTATTTTTGCGAGCTATGGCCCGACCCGGCAGACTTTGCGACACCGTACTTCCCCTGCCCTGCTTTCATTCTCGAACTTAGATGTTTGTGATCCACCGCGGGTGTCTGCCTTCACGCGAGCGAGCCCCAGGGCTCGCCTCGCCTAGACCTTGACTGATTTTTGCGGGACGAGTCGCTTGGCATGAATAACCTGCTTGCTAGCTGATCCTTGAGACCGACTTATTTCACCAGCTAGCGAGAGCACGGCAGCAAAATCGATCTGGGGCATTCCAGCACCAAAGGACTTATTACTTGCCAGCCTCTCCAGAGATCAACCTGACCCACGGTTTATGAGAGCCCGACAGCGAAATCGATCTGGGGCATTCCAACACCAAAGAACTTATTACTTGCCAGCCTCTCCAGAGATCAACCTGACCCACCGTCTATGAGAGCCTGGCAGTGGAATCAATCTGAGGCATTCCAGCACCAAAGGACTTGTTACTTGCCAGCCTCTCCAGAGATCAACCTGACCCACCGTATATGAGAGCCCGACAACGAAATCGATCTGGGGCATTCTAACACCAAAGGACTTGTTACTTACCAGCCTCTCCAGAGATCAACCTGACCCACCGTCTATGAGAGCCCGACAGCGGAATCGATCTGGGGCATTCCAGCACCAAAGGACTTGTTACTTGCCAGCCTCTCCAAAGATCAACCTGACCCACCATCTATGAGAGCCCGGCAGCGGAATCGATCTGGGGCATTCCAGCACCAAAAGACTTGTTACTTGCCAGCCTCTCCAGAGATCAACCTGACCCACCTTCTATGAGAGCCCAGCAGCAGAATCGATCTGGGGCATTCCAGCACCAAAGGACTTGTTACTTGCCAGCCTCTCCAGAGATCAACCTGACCCACCGTCTATGAGAGCCCGGCAGCGGAATCAATCTGGGGCATTCCAGCACCAAAGGACTTGTTACTTGCCAGCGTCTCCAGAGATCAACCTGACCCACCGTCTATGAGAGCCCTGCAATGGAATCGATCTGGGGCATTCCAGCACCAAAGGACTTGTTACTTGTTCAAGGAAAACTTCAAAGTACATGTATTGAGGAGAAAACATACGAAAGTCAGTTACAAAAATTTGCTAAGGATAAAACCTCTTTAAATCATCTCCACTCCTGGCTCGGTTGAGAGATACCCCTTCCACATCCTGTAGGTGGTACCACCCAGACTTGAGCACTCCGCTTACAATGTAAGGCCCTTCCCAATTGGGCTCCACCTTACCGACAGCGGCTCCTCTACCTGCCGCATCTACCTTCTTCAGGACCAGATCTCCCTTCTCGAATTGTTTTATCCTGATATGCTGATTGATGTACCGGGCCATCCGCCTCTTTACTTCTTCTTGTCAAACAATAGCGAGGTCTTGGAGCTCTTCTACCAGGTCTAGAGACAACCTTTGCTCTGCATCATTCCCCGCTAGCCATTCTTCATCTCCCTCGCATGCGGTGATCACTCTGGGGGTTTTGACTTCGAATTCTATCGGGAGGACAGCCTCGGACCCATGAGATAGCTTAAAGGGGGTCTCTCCAGTGGCCTTATTTGGAGTAGTCCTCAAGGCCCATAGGACCGAGGGTAGCTGTTCCACCCAATTACCTCTGAGATTCTCCACTTTCTTCTTCAGCAGGTTGACAATTATCTTATTTGCTGCCTCCACCTGACCGTTGCTCCTTGGGTGGTGGACCGACGCGAACCTGAGGTCTATGCCTAGTTGGGTGCAAAAACTAACAAACTCTTCGCTGTCGAATTGGGGTCTGTTGTCCGTCACGATGGCCAACGGCAACCTGTGCCTGCAAATTATCTCGCCCCATACAAAATTTCTCACCACCTGGGAGGTTACCTCGGCCAGCGCTTTTACTTCTACCCACTTGGAGAAATAGTCAATCATTACCAATAGGAACCTCCTTTGGCCACTAGCTTGCGGGAAAGGACCTACCAGGTCCAAACCCCATATAGCGAAGGGCCACAGAGATGTTATGGTCCGGAGCCTTTGAGCTGGGAGGAGTTGGAGTGGAGCATAGAGCTGGCATTTTGAACACTTCCTTGCGAATTCCGCTGCATCTGTGATGAGGGTAGGATAAAAATAGCCTTGCCTCAGCACTCTTCCCTCCAGAGTCCGGCTCCCGGAGTGACTGCCACATTCTCCCGAGTGGATTTCCTCGAGGACTCTCGGGACCTCCTCCTCCGACACGCAACGAGCCAGGAGCCCCGAGAGTGTTTTCTATATAGTCTTCCCGCATGCAAGGAATAATATGCTGACTTATACCTGAAGCGTCGTTTATCCACATCCCCTTCCGGGAACTTTCCCAATGTTAGGAAAGTGACGAAGGGATCCATCCACGACGCTCGTTGATCCACCTCCATCAGCTCCCCTTCTTCGATGGAGGGTCGGAAGAGTTACGATACTGTTCCTCCAGCTCGAGGGCCAAACTTGGCTAGTAGGTCCGCCAGGGTGATCTCCTCCCTCGGCACATGTGTGATGGAAAAGGCGCGGAATTGTCCGATGACCCCCTTGACCTTCTCTAGGTAGCGTTGGAGGGTCGGCTCTCTCACTTCAAATTCTCCCCTGATTTGGCACGCCACCACCATTGAGTCCGTTGAGACCTCTACGTCCTGTACTCCTATCTCCATGGCCAGCCGCGGGCCTGCTATCACCGCCTCGTACTCGGCCTGGTTGTTGGTAATTGGGAAATGGATGCTTAAGGCCTGCTCGATCTTTGTCCTTTCGGGGCTTATTAGGATAATTCCTCCTCCACAGGAGTGCTTCCCTGACGCGCCATCCACCAACATCCTCCAAGCCACCGGGGGGGGGGGGGGGGGTGACTCATGTTCCTCAACTGCAGTCGCATAGTTCGCCATGAAGTCCGCCACCGCTTGTGCCTTGATTGACATCCTAGGAACAAATGTGATGTCGAACTCGCTTAGCTCTACGGACCATTTGGCTAGCCTTCCTGAGTGCTCCACCCCTTCCATTATTTTGCGAAGCGGGTGGTCGGTCACCACTTTAATGGAGTGTGCTTGAAAGTATGGCCCGAGCTTCCGAGCCGATACCACTAAAGCGAAAGCCAACTTCTCCAAAATGGGGTTGCCTCAGCACTCGGCTGACGTAGTAGATGGGGAACTATCTCCTCCCCTCTTCTCGGATCAACACTGAGCTTACTGCTTCAGATCCTACCTCCAAGTATAGGGATAAAATCCTCCCCTTGCCTTGGTCCCTGGAGTAGGGGAGCCCGGGTGAGCTGCCCCTTCAAAGCTTGAAAGGCTTCCACACATTCTGAGGTCCACTCAAACTTCTTGTTTCCTCGTAACACCTTGAAGAAAGGTGCGCACTTCTCACCCGCCTTGGAGAGGAACCTGCTGAGTCCGACCAACTTTCCCGTGAGGCGCTGAACCTCCTTCATGTTCCTTGGTTCCCCCAACTCCAAGATGGCCTTAACCTTATCTGGGTTAGGCTCCACCCCTGCCGGGGTAAGCAAGTGACCCAGGAACTTTCCCTTGCTAGCCCCGAAGACACACTTCAGGGGATTGAATTTCATCTTATACTTTCGCAAGGTCCCAAAAGTCTCTTCAAGGTCTTGGAGGTGAGACTTTAGGTCCCGGCTCTTTATCATGAGGTCATCAACACAAACCTCCAGATTTCTCCCCTTCTGCTCTCGAAAGACCCTGTCCATCATTCATTGATACGTATCCCCTGCATTCTTGAGCCCAAAGGGCATCATCTTATAACAGTAGCACCCATCTCCTGTGATGAAGGAGACATCTTTGATGTCGGGGTGGGGGGGTGGGGGGGGGGGGGTGCATTCGGATCTGATGGTAACCTTAAAAAGCATATAGAAAAGAGATTACAGGAAAACCGACGGCTGAATCAACCCGTGCGTCGATTCTAGGCAAGGGATAGCAATCCTTGGGGCACGATTTATTAAGAATGGAAAAATCGATACACATCCTCCACTTACCTCCTCCCTTTTTTACCATCACGACATTCGAGTCCCAGCCTGGATACTGGATCTCAGATACAAAACTCGCCTGTAAGAGCTTAACCACCTCCTCTCTGATGGGTCCTTCCAACTTGTCTGATGTGGCTCTTTTCTATTGATGGATAGGGCGGGTGCCTGGGTCGAGGTTGAGGCGGTGGCAAGCCACATCTGCATCGATCCCGGGCATCTCTGAGGCACTCCAAGCGAAGACATCCACGTTTTCCTGGACGCAAGCCAGGATCCGCTTCTGCTCCTCGAGGCCGAGATCTCCGCTAATGCGGACCTTTTCCACCACCCCAGCTCGGGTGGTGACTTCGAGCTCCACGAATTCCTCCACGGCCTCCGGCCGGGACTGTTCTCCCCAATCTCCTTCCTTCTCCTCTTCTTCTCCCTCATGAACCTTCATCACCTCTTCCGCCCCTCGCTCCTGTGCCTGACCTTCTGCCTCTCCCTTCTCCGCCTCTTCCTTCTCCTCTCCTCCTCCCAACTCATCTTCTGCCTCTCCGAGGCCGCAGGATCTCCCACCTCCTTATCCCACTTCTCGACTTCGGTTATCCAGGAGACGGTGTTGACCGCCGTCATATAGCACTGCCTTGCTATCTTTGGATCCCCCCTCACCCGAATCTGGACTCCCCTTGAGCTGAATTTGAGACATTGGTGGTAGGTGGAGGGGACGCAACGGAAAGCGCTGATTAGTGGCCGTCCGAAGATGGCACTATAGCTGCTGGGGCATCCACTATGATGAAGCGGCAATTCCGAGATTGCCCGCTGATGAGTCCCATTTATATACACATTTATGGGCTCATCTGGGCCGATTATCTAGTCTGCGCACTACACTTTAGGCATGTTTTCATTCATATTCGTCATTCCATGCTAAGTGCACTCTTAGGCCTATTTTGGTGTGCATTTGCGCTCCTTGTCATTGGGGGTTAGCACATGGTGCTCCCCAATCCTTTTTCTGTGTTTGATTGGTGTTGGAGGTATAATCCCAGCTGGTTTGCTATGCTTACAGGTGTTTGGATCATCTCCTTTTGCCCAGAATTCATGAGTGTGCATATCGCACGGTCGTGCGTTTTCTTGACGCACGGACGGCTGCGGTCATGCGCGTTCATCTGGGGAACCCCCAGACTTAACCATTTGCACGTCTCGGGCAAACTACTCAGCTCTCCCGTCGGAACAATTGGGTGTTAGAGTGAGTTTGAGCGGTAGAGACCCATGCGAAGTCGCATGCTCATGTGCGTAGAAATACGTTAGAATAGAATTTAACTCAAGATTTTATTTAACTATTTCTAGAATAGTAATTCTAAATCTAGTTTACTCGGATGGTGAATCCTGGTGAATCTTTCGGTCGCGCACAAGGGAAAATAGCGTGACTAATGAGTAGAGTATTACTCGAATCAAAGCTCGAGACAATCTCCTAAGAAATCCATCAAAGTCGGTGTCCAAAGGCTTGCACGTTCGCACTCTCTCTACTGCATGAGATAACTCATATCTAAAATCAATAGGACTCATATGTTAGGATTTGGCTTAGGTTGACTTCAGGTTAGATAAGTAGAAGAACAACGGACATCGCACGCAACATAGCCTGAACACTTACGAGTGTAAAATCACCAAAATAACAAATTAAAGAACTACACAACACCCCCAGACTTCAACTGGACACTAAGTGTGTGCTAAGCCGATCAAACATTGTTTTGTCGAGAGATTGCATTTGAAAGTTCTTTCTGTAACCATTTTTTTCTTGTTCTTCTCTTTTTTTTTCTTTTTCACTTCTCGACAAATAAATCATTTATAAGCACTTTACAAACTTCTCTTTTAGCATTCTCAAAGCTACCATACATCAAAGATAACACCAGACGTGATTGAAATATAAATTTCATTCAAACACATATGTTGGTGCGAATATAGGGTTGGCTGTATGGCTTTGGTGAGATTTAAGTGGAGCTAAGCAAGATGGATAGGTAGGCTCAAGTGGGCTTGCAAAGGTGATTAAAATGGTTAGGATTTCAAAAGCACAAACGGATCAAGAGACGGCCTATATCACGCTTTATAACGAGCTATTCAACGCAATCAATTCAAGAGTCGCCTAGTGTAAGTTTTAGCCACCGAGAAAGGTTATCCTTCCTTCTGACCCTAGTAATAAGCTACTACTAATCTAGCTACACTCGACCCTATGATACCGTTGGATTCACCGGATTCACCGCTAGAGTAAAATAAATTGCAGCTACTATAATAGAAATAATTAAATTATAACATTGAATTTTATTCTACTCTAATTGAATTTCTAGGCGTGACGGGAGCACTCGACTAGAGCACTACTCGAGTCGACATTTTTCTCCACCCTTCACTCCTACACTAACAATCCAATTCTTACGAGCGGGGAACCTTGCAGCAATACCCAATAAGCGCGCGTGATCAAGTACGCGTGAACTAGGTGCAAGTGTATGCAATGTGTGCAACAAAATTAAAAATCCTAACTCAGCACATTCTAACATGCTATGCAAAGTGCGTGCATGTGCATAACTCGAACTCTCCCCCAGACTTGATCAAAACCAAATAAAATAGAGAATTCAAGAATAAGGAAAGTAAGGGTAGAGTGGACCTATGCTCATGAATGAGCAAGCCAGAAGTGCGGTCAAGTCCATCTTTAGGGTTCTCCTTCCTCTTCCTCCAAGCGAGTTCACACCTGCATTATTAGCATAAAACTAAACGAACAAAACATAATAGGGATTAAATAAGCACATGGAACCGGGGGGTTCCCATGGGTTGTCTCCCAAGAAGCGCTTTTGTTTAACGTCCTTAAAGGTGGACCGAATACCTGTATTAATGTTTGATAGCAACAGTTATGAAAAATGTTCCAAACTAAATAAAAACACAACACAGCATAGCAGATTAACACAGCATGGCCAAAAACTGGAGACCCTATCACGTATCAACTATATGCTGATTTGTGGTGGTTCTCCCCAGCCACGCGAGATGGAAGGGAGGTGAAGGCTTTAGGGCCCAAGGAGGATGTCTCCCCCTTGCCCCTAACCTCCTCCTTCTCGCGCTGGAGGGCAGCGGAGCGTGCGCCACACAACAATCTTTCTTGTTCAAGCTTCTCCACTATTGGAGAGCGCCAACGTTGATAAACTTCAGAATTTCCCATCTTGGTGGTGGGTGGCTTCACTTCTGTTGCCACTATGGCAACTGGATCAGCCCAAGAGACAGACTGTTTAAGAAGTTAATTACAAGATTTCTTGCTAGATAAAAATGGGACGTTGTCCCGAGTTATGTTCTGCTTGGCGGGTTCAGAAATAAACGAGGCTCTCCTTCCTTTCCGGGGCACATTCCTTTCGAAAGTTAGCTTCTTCTTATTTTCTGCTCGACTGCTCCTCTTCCTTTTCTCCCTCCAACTATACTTTTTCTTTTCTGTATTCTGCATTACTCAGAGAGTCATCAGTAATAAATTGGGGGAAGCGAGACAATGTTTTAGCTACAATCTTGGGGCAAGTAGGGGGTGTTACCTTACTAGGTAAGATAACACACCCCACAGAGAAATCCAAAGTAGCACCGCTCTCTTTCAAGAACGGCACTCCCAAAATGGAAATAGATTGATTCTCATAGGGTCCCAATACTTGGAAATCGGCGACCACCACCGTCCCCTCGACTATGACTTCAACATTTTTCACTTCTCCCTCCTCCTGAATGATAGTCCCGTTAGCAAGCACTAAGGACTTCCGGTCATCTGTATTCATTTCAAGTTGCAACTTGGCAACATCCTGCAATGCAAGGACGTTGCGGGATGAACCGAAATCACACAAGGCAGTAGTTTCAACATTATTGATGGAGCATGTGATAACCAACTCACTTGGGTCACTTACTTCTGCATCGACAAGACTCTTCCCTTGATTGATTGGATTCTTTTCAGTGTTGCTGGGAAGGGTCCCTTGCGAACGCTCGGTCAGCACTTGAGCAGATTGGACAAATTGCGTCTCCAAGTTTCGCATGGACGCGGTTTGGTTAGCCATATTAGAGTTGGCAGCTTCCATAAATCTCTCCATCATTTCCTCTAGATTACTTTTCTTGGGGGGCGGGGCACCTAGAGTATAACCCGGATGAGGCGGCTTCGGCTGACTTCCAGAGGAAAAGCATTTTGATGCTGCCCCGGTTGCCATCGTTGGCCCGCCGTGTTTGGGTTCCATGAGAAATTCGGGTGACCCGCCCAGGACCACATGGAGCCCCACTCCTCCCTCGACCTCCTTCCTCTCACCGGAGAACCCGAACAACGGGCCGTCCGAGTCCAACACTCTCTAATCTTCCACCTTCATCTCATCGAATGCCTTCTTGAAGATGATGTTGATGGAACTTCCGTTGTCCACGAGGATCCGGGACACCGTGAAGTTCTCGATGGCGGTCTGGATGACCAACGCGTCGCAGAAAGGGTCCTCATGACCTGGCATGTCCCTTTGAGAAAAAAGTGATTTTTTCTGCCGGGGGTGGAGCTGTGGATGTCGAGGCCACGCTCCGACGGTATATGGTATGGAGGCTCGCCTTGCGGGTTGCCTCTACCCCTACTCCCCCGTGGATCACTCCGATCCCTCCTCGGGTCCCCACATCGGCCCGGTCCTCGCACCTCTCCTCCTCGTCCTCCCGAGGCAAGACCTCCTCGATCCTCACCTGCTGCTGCTGTCGTGGCTCCGTCATTCTAGCCCTCTTTGTCTCTAAGAATTCTGGGAAGGTAGTCGTTGTGTGGCCTTCCTCATCATGGAAGTCAAAGTATGGCAATACCACCTCTCCCCTCTCGGCCTCCACCGCCCGATTTCCTCTTCTCCTTCCCGCTCCTACTTCCACTCCTTCTCTCCTTCCCCTTCCTCCTCTTCCTCGCCTGATCTCCATAGCCTGCTGAGGCGGGGGAGGCATCTGCCTCGGACCCTGCATCCATCCCAGCTGTTGGGGTCTTCCTTGCCCCCCATGGAAGTTCCCCCCTCCCGGGGTGTAGCCTCTTCCTTGACCCTGCATCCCCCTGCCATGCTTCCTCCATCCCCCCTCCGGGGCCCGGGGCTCTTCCCTTCTCCGTACCTCCTGCTACTTGATCTCCGGCTCACTGAGCTTTGCTAGCCTCCTGGTGAGCTTCGGATTGGCCTCCTCACTCTCAACCTCCTCCGCCACCCTTTCCATCAACTCCTCGTAGGAGACGGGGGACTTTATCTTCAGATCCATCTTGAAGAAACTCTCCTTCAGCCCCAATGTGAAGGCGAGCTGAAGGGCAAACCCGGGCATCTCCTGGGTGAGCAAAACTTCTTCCTGAAACCGGTCTGCGTAATGGGCCAACGACTCCTTGGGCTCCTGCTTCACCTTGAATAGGGACTCGGCGTCCTTCTTCCTCTTCTTCGAAGTGGAAAACCGCAACAAGAAACTTCTACACAAGTCCTCAAATGCGTAGATTGATCCGACAGGAAGTTGGTGGAACCACTCCCGAGCCTTCTCCTTTAGGGTGACGCCGAAGAGCCGACACTTGAAGGCGTCCGACATCGGCCTGATAGAGACCGAGTCCTCGAACGACTGCAGGTGCTGGACTGGGTCGTCCCGGCCATTGTAGTAGACCCTGTGCCACTCCTCGAACCCTTCCGTAATGGGTGCGGAAAGCACCAACTCGCAGAAGGGGCTTCCTCTACCTGTTGTCCTTTCCTGCTCCACTCGCCCCCGAGCTCCCTCACCTGACTTGAGCTCGCTGGGGCACTGCTTGCGAGAGCCACTTCGTCGAAGCCGCTCCTACAGGAACCACGCCCTGTAGGATCCCGCTCGCCTGCACTGCACTCGCCTGTGCTGTACTCGCTGGCACCGAGCTCGTCGGACTGGCGAATAGCACTCGCCCCTCTAGGTCCTGCACTGACCCTCCGGCCACCTCCTTCACATCCCTTCCTCCCGGGGCATACTCGCCAACCGCTGCCGGAGGATAGTACGCTTGAACCGATGGGGTCGCAAACTCGCTACGCAGCGCTGCGACTGCAAACCAGAGGGTGTCAAGGACTTCACTCCTGAAGTCCGAGAACATCCTTTGCATCGCCGTCGGGGGCGACCCGCAGAACTCCTCGCCCTGATCTTCATCTCATGCCATGTCCCTTTCTTGGAATCCTCTTGGACCAGCCACGCTCCACGCTCACCGCACCAAAATGTTGAAACTGATTTCTCAGTCTCTTGTGAAGCTCGGGCCCTCAACAAGTTGATGGGCAGCTAGCCCTTATTAGTCCCTCAGTAGGAGCAGGCTGGGGGCTCGGAAACAGACTAAGACCTTAGTCACGGCAAGGAGGTCCCACCACAAACCCGGAAGATCGTTGAGCGCTTCCCCTCCCAAGCCAAAGCTGTGACTTGGGCACCTTGGAGAGCTAGAAAGCTAAACCAAAGTAACCGAGGGAAGAAGAAGCTCAGAGAACTGAGATTGGAATCCTCTCCCAAGGTTCCCTTCAAGGTCTATTTATAGTTTTTTACTCGTGGTCTGTTAATAGCGGAATTCCGCCTTTTGGTTTTACTAAATGCACCCCAATTTTGCCTGCTAACAGCCGAACTCCGCTGTTTGGATGGGCTAACGGTAGACCATTAGGGGTAGAGAGGTAATTTCACCTCCCTAACATATGGGCAAGTGACCCGCGAGAGGGCTACTCGCGAGAGCTCCCGCGAGTGTCTTCGCAAGTGTGGTTCGCAAACCTCTCTTAGGAGAGCGCTCTGTGAAGGCCCGCTCGCCCTTCTTCTGATGACATCCGCCGAGGTCGGGTCTCACACTTCCTCCTGCGAGCTCTCCCGCTGAGACAGGGCCGGGAGCCGCTGAGAAGGTGCTTGAGCCCGCTGAGACAATTGCTTGTCTCAGCGGGTCCGCTGGGACGGGACAGAAATAGCTGCTGAGACGGCCGACCCTACTAGCCCAGCCGCTGAGATGATTTCGCCGAGGCTGAAGTGTGGCGTTCATCGAACTAAGAAGCAAGTTCATCGAACCGAGGAGCAAATTCGTCGAACGGGAATGGTATCGCGAGTTTGTCGAATTGAGAGGCAAGTTCGTCGAACTGAGAATTGATGTTCGTCGAGCGGATCTCGTCGGACGCAGAACAGAGTTCGTCGAACACCGAAACTTAGGAAGAAGCTGGTTTGCCCAGAACACCACTGTAAGTGGCCCGCGGCGATCTGGCTCGCCCATCCTCCTTGCGAGTGGTCGGCGGGTGTCCAGCTCGCCTGCCTCCTGGAGGATAGTTGGCGAGTGCCCGGTTCTCCTACCTTCTTGCGGGCGGCCTTTGAGACTCTGGCTCGCCTTCCTTACTACTTACTCCCTGGCGAATATTGCGCTTCATCGAACACAGCCAGGTTCATCAATCTCAACTAAGGTGTGACATTCGTCGAACGCGAATGAAGTCCATCGAATACTGAAACTCAAAAAGAATCCAGTTCGCCTATGAGACCGCGGGTGCCGCCCGCGAGGATCTGGCTCGCCTGCTTCCTGCGACTACCCATCGAGAGTCCTGCTCGCTCGCCTCCTGCAAGAGGGATTTTACCCCTGGCTCACTGTTCTCCTCAGTCACTGTTTACCTCGAGGCGAATACCGGGGTTGTACACACTGATCTTTTGATAAGGAGATCATGAACCAACCAGATCTTTTGATAAGGAGATCTTAAACTAACCAGATCTTTTGATAAGGAGATCTTGAACCACTGAATCCTTTGGAAGAGGGATTCTTAAATCTCTTTTACAGTTGAGAAAAGTGAAGGAAAGGAGAAAGAAGTAGAGAAATGAATTCTGCTATCAGAATTATGATGAAGCCTTCTGCTTCAATTTTCTCTTTTCTAGATCTGCTAAAGATGAACCCCTGCTTTTGATATAGATGATTTGCAGAGGTTATGAGCTTCCGATCCTGTCAGTTTCTTCTAATCAAATATGGATGCTATATAATCTTTGATTAAGAGCAACCTTCTATTTTTACTGTGCTAAGAGAGAGCAATATTTGTTCTTCACTGTCTTCTAGGGTTTAGGAGGCAGAAGAAGAAGGAGAACCATAATCGACAGAATTTGAGTGTGTGTGTGTTGAATGCTCTAGTTCCTTCTCTCTAATATTCTTATTTATTGTCCATCCTTTAATTTGAATTTGTTTCCTCTTTTAGAGTGTGCTGAAAAGGTATTGGCCTGGACAATTTCTCTTTCTTTCCTCATTTGTTCTCGACCCGTCTGCAAACTGTCTTGATCCTTTCTAAGAAAGCTTTTGTTGTCTTTTTTATTGCTCTTTTCTATTCTAGGAAATAAATGAGCCGTTGTAGAACGGTCTTCAGTATTGTGTGCCTTGAGAGAGAGTTCCAAAATGACAGCTGAAAAGTTTTCTTTCCAGACTGTATTCGGCGCTGCGTTGATTTCTCTTTCTCTCTTATCGACGCACCTTCGAGTTCCTATAAAAGCAGCTTCGAATTCATTCTTGCTCTGGTTGAACTCTGATGTCGACGTTGCATCGATTACTTATCAATGTAATCATCGAGTGGAAGGCTTGACTCTGAACTTCATCATCTACGTCAAATTGTAGTCGATGTTGCGTCGACTTCGGATGGCTTCGACAAATTCTTTCTTCTGCGTTGAGTTGAAGTCAAAGCTGCGTCGACTTCTAGTGATACTTCAATATGTCCATTTCCTCTACGTCAGCATCCTTTCGACGTAGCGTCGACTTGATCTACTTTGACAGAAAGTTGATTTGCTTGGACTTCTAGTCTAAGTTGCGTCGACATAAAATCGACGTTGCATTGATTTCTATTCGACGCAATTGTTAACTTAACCCAAATTCTGCTTGTCTTGATCTGGTCTTGTCACCAAGTTATGTGTGATATCCTAAGACATCTAATGACCACATTACCCTCACTATACAATGGGTAATTCAACCTAAGAGATAAAATCGCTTTAGATAATTTATTAAGTTAAATCCAAGGAGTTTTTCCCAACAGAAGGTTGCAACATTCTTCCTATTTCTCTCAGCTAATAGTTGACTGGAAGCTCGATGGTATTCAGTCCTTCTCGACGATATCGGCTTAATAGCAACAGATGTCATCTTGGTAGCTGACATGGTGTTGATGACATCTGATATAGCTGAGTGATAGTTGATTACTATTTTGCCACCAGCTTGCTTCTTAACTGGAAGAGATTGGTAAGATGCTGCTTCCTTACCCTTGTAGGGGGGAGGGGGGGGGGGGGGGGGGGGGGGGGGGGGGGGGGGGGGCGGGGGCTGGAGCACCAAACACAAATGGTCCATGATGGGTCATTGGGATTTCCTCATGGGGAGCTTTCAATGCACTCATCCTTAGGCCCTTTCTCTTACCATTGTTAGGAGCATTTTGCCCTTTACTATATAAACTTCCATTCTTCCAGTGACCATAAATGATACTATCCTGGTCATACTTAATTGAAGGAAGCAAGACCTTTTGAAATGTGGTTTAAGGCTTGAATGTAGCCTTGCATGTTCCTCTATTCCATGCACCTGCTGCCTTTCCATTGAATCTCAATCCCTTTTTATTTGTTTGGAAGGTAAAAGATGTTGGAGCCTATGTTCCGCATCTCTTGGTTTGAGAATAAAAAATACCGTGTTATATTTGATCTTGTATTTTGTGTGTTTATACTGTGCAGGTTGTACAGGAACTATAACTACACATCCCTATGAGTAGTATGCTGAATGGAGACGATTCTTTGAAAAGAGAACTAACGCCCCACGTTAGAGTTAATGCCTCGCGTTAACTTATCGTCAATAAGGGATGTCGTCAAGAAGCGAATGACATCGAGAAGAAGTATCATCGAGTACCAAGTAACAACGCCAGCGTTGAAGTAATGCTCACATTGAGTCCACGATATGCCACAATCCCGACGATTGCACAACCTCGGCCACAACGTACACGAGCAGCTAACGCTTGCGTTAACTCTTAACGCCAGGCGTTAGATCCCGAGCCTATTTAAAGAGCAGCTCCTCTCATCCTACAACATGCATTCCATTGCCTCTAAAGCCAAAATTCTGATTCTCTGGAGAGAGGCTCTTCTACAATAATTGAGAGATCTCCCTTGGGCTAACATGAAGATCTATAGAAGATTTTGAAGGAGAAGGTCTACAACACATATTCTATACGAAGGACGAATGCTTCAAGAACGCCAACGTCTACATCGCCTTCGTCTTCACCTTCAGAATTTCTTGGGGAGTTTCTCTTACTTTATTTTTATCTTGTAATCTTTTATTGCATTCCTTTTGTAACAGGTGTGAATAAATCGTTCGGGGAGAACGTCGGATTCCGGGAAGGATTCCATGGTAAATTTGCCGCAATTGTTGGTGACTAGGCCTTATGAGGTTTAGGGGGAATTCGCCTCCTTATGTGTGGCAACTAGGTCGAGGTTAGATCTAGGGGGTGTCTAGAGGCCTTATCTGGGGTAAGATAGGTTATAGCCAACCGGTCCTTGGGAGAAGGACCGGTGAATCGCAAAAAGGGATTTTTATATTCTCGCCTTGATTTCCAGCGTTATAGAAATCAAACATTTGTATAATCAATTTCTTATGAAATAAAATCATGCCCTTTAATGTTTCATTCAATTGATTTTATTTCCTCTTTAAGAATGTGTTAAATTATGTTTGCAACAAACCACTAAAGCAAAATATATTGTAAGATTCATTTTGATCATTAACTTATGGAATTCAACTTCTGTCACTAACGCTAGGCGTTAGTATTAGCGTTGGCGATAGTGGAGAAAAATTGAATTTCGCCTTCTTTAAAAAGGAATCGTCAGCATAATCTTATCTGAGATATTAAAATATATTTTCTTATAAAATATTCTGAAACTTTGGTCGCAAACTCTAATAAATTTAAATAAGATTTAAATTTCATAAAACCCTTAATCACCACCACTTTTAAGTTCGCCATAAGATCCAACACATGGTATCAGAGGGTAGGTTATTCCAAAATGGATTCACAACCGAGAATAATGTCGCTTCATGATCTCGCATCCACTAGACGGGAAAATTTTTATGAAAATGAAAAATCATTATCACCACCATTATTTATGGGTGAAAATTATAATTGGTGGAAAACTCTTATGGAAAAATTTCTTAAATCATTGGATATTGAAGTTTGGAATATTACTATTAAAATGCCCCCAAGTACTCTAAATAAAAATGAAATATTTTTAAATGCCAAATCTATGAATAGTCTATATTGTGCTTTAAATCAAAATATTTTCAAACTTATTTATACGCTTCCTACTGCTTTTGAATTTTGGAAATTCTTGAGAATTCTTATAGTTTTCCTTCCATAGATGATGAACAAAAGCAATTTCTTATGGATCCAAGAGAAGAAACCGATGAGGACTCATGCTTGGAGGAAAATCTATCTAAGAGAGAAGAATGCAATGTCACAATATTGTACTCAAATGATGACAACACATCAAGCAAAAGAGAAGAAGAAAAATCAACTATGGAAGAGGAATGCGAAGAAGATGTCAAAGGAACCTTTTGTTCAAATCTTGCTCATCCCATAACAATGTAAGAAAATAAAAATCTTCTCTTTTTCTAACAAATTCTATTTCTACATTTCGTGTGCTTAAAATTGCTAAACGTAAAATTTTAAAGTTGAAAAATGCTAATTCCAAATTACGTTTAGAAAATAAAACTTTAAACGCAAATGCTAAAGTAGAATCTTATATTGATGTTTCAAATTCACTTTCATACTCTTTAAGTAAAAATGCTAAACCTTGTTTTGATTATAATACTTTTAAGGAAGAACTCGAGGTTTTGGAAAAAGGTCTTTTAACTTCAAAAGAGAATAATGAAAAATTGATAAAAGAAAATGATGCTTTAACTACTAAACAAGTATCATTAAAATTGTTTATTAAAAATTTCTCAAGTAATAAACAATCTCTTATCTCTAGTTTATTAATAAATCAAAAGTCCAAAAGCTTAACTTCATATTATAAGAGTTGGTCTAAAGGAAATAGTGGAAATGAAAATAAAAAAGTTAATAATTTTTTATTTAATGACCATAAACACTCACTCTTTCAACATTCAGTTCTTAAGAAAGACCATCACTTTTATAAACTCTCTAAGAATGACTAGTGTAAAACTCTTTATGATTATTAACATCAATCTATTTTAAAAAACAGTATCAATAAACATAATTCCCAAATGAATTATTTTTCAACCAATTATCACCATAAAATGATGACATATAATCATAATATGAATTTAAAAGATAATCCACCAAGGTATGAATGGAGACCCATTCTTAAGAATAAAACGCTTGAAATGGCTCATTCATCCTTGTCTTCTCATAAAACTTCACGCTACATTTGGGCACCCAAAGGAACCATCACTCTTGGTCCTCTTAGGATACCTAAATCTATTATTTATTAGTATCTAATCAAATGCATGAAGTAGAAATAAATCAAAGTGAAAGATACAATACTCTACTTCATGATATGCTTAATGTCTTTTTCTTTTATTTGTTTTCTTATTTTTGAGCCAACTCGTCGTGGTCACATAGATATATTATGCAATATAACTTTAACATTTTAAGCCTAATGGTTAACAAATCAAATTGAATATAAAGTCATAAAGTTTTCAAGTGATCTATCTTTTCTCTTTCTTGGTTTTATCCTTTTTAAATCCATTGCCTATAAATGTCTTATTTTATCATTATAAATTGAATGCTAAATTTGTTAAATGATGTTATCAAGACTAATGAAATTACTTTCAAAATTGGATTTAAATGAGCTTTTAGGGGTCTTAGGCTAAAATATTAAATGCATAACTTATTGCATATTTGTCTATTTTTCTTTGCTGCATATAATAGCCCCTATAATGGAAAATCATAATCTAGAAAAATCAGAATTAAAAATTTACAAAAATGATGAATATGATTTCACACACTCCACCAGGATCTATTGATATCCTATGCTAAAATTCACTATTATCATATATCATAATTCATGATCTATCAATAATTATCTTAAATCAACTATTTCTATCAACCTTAGGAATTATGAAATATATGATGGCTATTGGTATTATAGTTTCATATCTTGTTTTGTGTGTGTGATGTGCATCTCTATTGTTTGCATGTATCTCATTATATTTAGACCTAAGAATTAACTTGACAAAAACTAGATGAAATCAAATAGAATTGTCACTTCATTCTAGGTCTATGAAAATTCAAAACTCTATGATTGATTACATGCAAACCAATTATATATATTTAGCATATTTAGCACAACATTGCATCTAAATTAATTATCCTAGTTGTACCTTTTTGGTAAATGTTCAATTTAGTGTCTATGCTAGGTTTATCAATATAATAACATGCTAAATTAAAGGTAGAGAAATTTGAACTTTAAAATTCATGATTACCTTGAGGCTTTAAAATGTACTATATATTCTAAAACTAAAACAAACTCATATTTTATGAATCCATCATTAAGCTAAAATGCATAGTATATCAATAATCATTAACCTATGACACGTATCTCACAATAGTGAGGGCGTAGGATTGTGTGCACTAGAGACCTAACCTCTAAGTCATGTCTTGTCCTTAACCGAGGAGGGTTCCAGTATGTCCTTGCGAGGCACTGGATGGAAAGAGTGCTAGGTTGAGCGTCATCTTTTGTATGCATATGGGATTAAGACCTCAACCTAAGACATGTGTACAACTCCTCATGCTCATCCGTCACTTAGTACGAGGCTAGAGTATAGTCAGGTAGTTAAGGTATCTTGATCTTAGATAAACTTATATTGTATTCATTGCATGAACATCATCTCAGTTTTTATACTTAAATCATGCATATTACTTTTGTTCTATCTTTGCATCTTGTGTTTGCATATTTTATTATTTTGAGTTTTAATGATTTTAGAAAACACAAGAATTTGAAAAATCATCAAAAACATGCTTAAAATAGCCTTCAAATCATTTCTAAAAAGTCTGAAATTTCAACAGTAAGAATGCCTCTTTATAATACAACTGAATTAAGAAAAACATTTTTCAAAATATCAAAATTTGCAGTTCTGTTTTGGCGTTAAGAGCTTACGCCTGGCGTTAGCCCCTTTGCTCTATTTTTTTTATTTCTTTTTGAAAATTTCTGTTATTTTCTCATTTTTATTTTGGGTTTATTTCTCTGTCATAGAATATCATTTACTAATAGGCCTGTTAAAGACTTCTACGTTTTCCAGAAAGTATTTTATTTGAATATTTAAAAACAAATACAAAATTACAAAATAATTTCAAAGAACAAAAATATGTTTTTCTCTTTATGCGTGTTTATTATTTTGTACTTTTATAAAAATTCAAATTTTTTAAAAAAATTTAATTGTTATTCATTGTCATTGTCAAGGATGATTAAATATATCAATTAAAGATTAAATACAATGTTTAATTTAACTTTCAAGTTTCTTAAAAAACATTATTTTGTATTTGTCATACCTTGAAATTTATCTTGTTATGTGCAATGAAATTGATTGTAGATAAACACGTGTAGAAACACTTAGCATGCCTCTAAGTTTGAGTAATGTATAATGTTTGATAATGATTTATTCACTCACTTATTTTTGATAATCTACATGTGTTTACAATCTTATACTTGCATGATTGTGTAGTGTAATAACATAAATAATTAAAATGCATAAATAGATTACCTACACAACATTGAATTGGTTATTACAATTCTTTGTCTTTCATGCACTTATTCTTTAGAGAAATGTGGTTTAAAATTAAGAAGTTATGTTTGCAAAGTAAGTGAATTCGGAAGTCCTTAGTCACTAAACTAAAAAGCTAATAATAAATGACAAGGAAAACTCCACCAAGCACTACTCACCCTCCTGATAAGTCTTAATGGGCATTGTGAGGTTGATCACCTTGGCTAAGAATTGTAAAGTGTCTTGTAGCAAATAATTTATACACCACTTCTCTTAGTACACCGGATCACAAAAAATGAAAATAAAGCTAAAAAGTATAAAAGTGATCCCCAAGCACTACTTTGCACCCTGATAAGTCTTAATTAGCATTGTGTGTGCATAGCACCTTGGTAGTTGTACTCTTTATTTATGTGCATTGAAATATTGTGGAAGTAATATTATTTGTGTATTTTAATGTTGTGTTATTTCATTTTATATTTCATGTATTTTTTATTAATTCATTTGTATGCCTTATCAAAACACTATTTTGTACACATCATTATCCTTCATATACTTCTACTCATGCGAATTGGATTCTAATGCACATCTACTCAATTCTCTACAAACTTTAAGTAAATGCACTAGATAACAAAGCATGACTGCTACAATGTTTATATTTACTTGAAATGCAAATTTTATTACATTATAGTTTTGGTATCTTTTCTTGATATTATAAAATCATGCTTGAAATTTTATCTTAATGGAATAACATCTCTTGAATCTTTAACTCAAACATCAACTTTTCAAATTTAAAACTCATTATCCTTTATATGATTTTATCTTCTAAAATGATGTTTATGTTTAAGAGTGATTATTATATTCTTCTGTTAAGCTTACTACTTATGCTCTTTCATGACTATTCTTTTTTCAACAAGTGGTATCTTAAAATAAGAATGCTTACTTTATCATCTCAGCTATGTTGCTAGTCTTTATGTTCCATCATGCTTATATTTTTCTCAATAAGTAGTATTTAACAAGCTTTTGATTGCATCCTATTTTTGTTCTCTACATAGATCATATTAATCCTTATTGCATACTCTCACGTAAACCCCCTTTTGATACTATCAAAAGGGAAGAATAAATTTCATAAATGTAATATTTAGGGGAAGTGCATTATAATAATATCAAACTAAAAAAAGTATCTTTGTAGGGGGAGTAATCATATAGGAGGTGCATACAGTATCCTATGCTCGATCATGACAATCCTTCAACAAGTGGTTCCTAATCAATCTTAGTAGACATACACTCATCCCTACCCACTTTTGCTAATAACAAAGGGGGAGAATAAATTGAGAAATCTAGTAAAATAGATATTTAGGGGGAGAAAATTATAAGAGAACACTGATGTAGGGGGAGGACTTCATATAGAAAGTGTGTGCATTATCGCTTTCAAATCTATCACGCTCTTAACCTGTTAATCATGTATATCTTATTACCGCACTTATCTATAAACACAAATTGTCTTAATCTCACTAATTTATCATACATGTATTTGTTATTATCAAAAGGGGGAGATTATTGGAGCCTATGTTCCGCATCTCTTAGTTTGAGAATAACAAATACTGTGTTGTATTTGATCTTGTATTTTGTGTGTTTATAGTGTGAAGGTTGTATAAGAACTATAGCTACACATCCCTATGAGTAGTATGCTGAATGGAGATGATTCTCTAAAAAGAGATCTAACGCCCCGTGTTAGAGTTAATGCCTCACGTTAATTTATCGTCGATAAGGGATGTCGTCGAGAAGGGAATGACGTCGAGAAGAAGTATCGTCGAGTACCAAGTAACAACGCCAGCATTGGAGCTAGTGCTCACGTTGAGTCCATAATCTGCCATGATCTCGACAGTTGCACGATCTCAGCCACGACGTACATGAGAAGCTAACGTTGGCGTTAACTTTTAACGCCAGGCATTAGCTCCTGAGCCTATATAAAGAGCAGCTCCTCTCATTCTACAACAAGAATTCCATTGCCTCTAAAGCCAGAATTTTGATTCTCTGGAGAGAGGCTTGTTTACAACAATTGAGAGATCTCCATTCGGCTAACATGAAGATTTAAAGAAGATTTTGATGGAGAAGGTATACAACGCATATTCTATATGAAGGACGAACGCTTCAAGAATGCCAACGTCTACATCGCCTTCGTCTTCACCTTCAGAATTTCTTGGGAAGTTTCTCTTGCTTTATTTTTATCTTGTAATCTTTTATTGCATTCCTTTTGTAATGGGTGTGAAGAAATCATTCGGGGAGAACGTCGGGTTCCGGGAAGGATTCCATGAGAAATTTTCCGCAATTGTTGGCGACTAGGCCTTGTGAGGTGTAGGGGGAATTCACCGCCTTGTGCATGGCGACTAGGCCGAGGTTAGATCTAGGTGGTGGCCAGAGGCCTTATTTGAGGTAAGATAGGTTATAGCCAACCAGTCCTTGGGAGAATGCAGGTGAATCGCGAAAAGGAATTTTTCATATTCTCGCCTTGATTTATAGCATTATAGAAATCAAACATTTGTATAATCAATTTCTTATGAAATAAAATCATGTCCTTTAATGTTTCATTCAATTGATTTTATTTCCTCTTTATGAATGTTATAAATTATGTTTGCAACAAATCACTAAATCAAAATATATTGTAAGATTCATTTTGATCAATAACTTATGGAATTCAACTTCCGTCACTAACGCTAGGCGTTAGTTTTAGCGTTGGCGGTAGTGGAGAAAAATTGAATTCCGCCTTCATTAAAAAGGAATCATCAATATAATCTTATCTTAGATATTAAAATATATTTTCTTATTAAATATTCTGAAACTTCGGTCGCAAAACATAAAATAAATTTAAATAAGATTTAAATTCCATAAAACCCTTATTCACACCCCCCCCCCCCCGCCCCCTTAAGGGCGCCAAAAGATCCAACAAAAGAGTCAATGATGGGCAGCACAAATTTTGGCTTAGAGAATTGAGCCACAATCTTTCTTTCTTTGAGGAGCTTTTCTTCAAGATCCTTAATGATCTTGCACTTTTGGCTAATGGTGCTTATTTAGATTATTGTTGTTCCTTTTAGCTGGCTTATTTCCCTACTCATCTGAGCAAGCTGGATGGCTGTCTCAGATTTTTTAGATCTGGCTAACTGGAGGGAAGCCATCTCCATAACTTGTCTTTTAACAAGCTTCTTGCTCTTCTTTAGAGCATTCAGTAGAGCACCATACTTATCAATCAATTGATTGACATCTTTTTTTGAATCTGATCCATCTTCATCATTAGATAGAGAGGATGTTTTAGAATCTATTTCAATTTCATATTCAGACTCAGAAGAGGAGATAGCAAGATTTAATACCTCATCTATCTCAGATTCATCCTGATTGTTGTCTTCAGTTATGGCCATTAAGCCCCAGGTATCATCTTTTTCTTCTTCATCATTGTCACTTTCTGTATGTGACAAAGGAGCTCTGATTCCTACCCTAGTGGCAAGATAGTCCTCTTGTTCTTCAACAACATAGAGCCCAATATTGGCTTCTTCTTCTTTAGGTTCAGAAGAGTCTGAGTCACTCTAACTCCAGCGCTTCTCCTTCTTAGCAAGAAAGGTCTTTTCTGACTTCTTTCCCTTATGGTGGTGCCTTCTGTCACCATCATTCTTCTTTTCTTTGTCTTCCGCTTTTTCTTTTCTTTTGACTGGGCAGTCTGCAATGACATGATCAGGTTTGCTGCAGCAATAATAGACAAAGTCAGTAGAAACATGTTTGTTGTGAGATGAACCATACATGTCCCTCCTTGGGGTTTTCTTGTAGTTAGATGAGCTAGAAGGCTTGCTTGTCTACTTCTTCTTCCTGGACACCATCTTCTTGAACTGCCAGGAGAAGGCAGCAAATTCCCTATCATACATTTCACTGTCTGATGTGATGGGCTCAGAAGTTTCTGAGTCAGCCGGTCTTCTAGGAGGAGAGGGAGCTCTCTCCTTGTTCTTCTCCTTAGCCTTGAGGGCCACTGTCTTCTCCTTTAGGTGAGAATTGGCAGTATTGTCCTCCTCTTTTCTGAAATTTAGTTGCATCTCATAAGATATCAGTTTGCCATAGAGAGAGTGAGGAAGAATTTGGTCATGCTGCCTATTTCCCAAATTGCACAGACCTTATTATCCCAATCTCTGGTTAGGGATCTGAGAAACTTATCATTAAGTTCATAATCAGTGAAGATCCTGCCATAGGTCCTCAGCTTGTTTACTATCTTGAAGAACCTTTCATAGCAATCAGCTATGCTGTCTTTGCCACTCTACTTGAAGGATTCATACTCTTGATTTAGTAGGGATTTCCTGTCGTTCCTTACCTCTCTTGTTCCCTCCATGTACACTATGAGAGTGTCCCACATTTCCTTTGTTGTTTTGCAGTGTACCAAATTCTGAAAGGTGGAGTCATCAATAACATTGACTATGATGTTCTTATCTCTTTTATCCATAGTTGCCAGTACCATCTCATCCTTAGTCATTTCAGCATAGAATTTAAGAACCTTCAGATCATTATTAGTAGAAGAGGCCTTCATGGGGATGAATGGTCCTTCCTCTACGGTTATGTAGATTCTTGGGTCAAAATCTTCCATGAATAGCTTTACCCTTTGCTTCCATATGCCAAAACTTTCCTTTCTGCATATGGGTAGCTTCATAGAGCTTATCTCCTTATGAGGCTCACTGGAAGACATCTTCAAAGGTTAGACTCCTCTTTTAGGATTCTGGTCTGACTAATAAGTCTCTCAGTTTTTGACCAACCTCCCTCTGATACCACTTGATAGTTTATAGATGGAGATAGTCTAACTCACCTAGAGGGGGGAGGGGTGGGGTGAATAGGTGTCTTGGTTTTTGTTAGGTGTTTATAATATTTCATCTATTTAAGAATGTAGAGCAAGCACCTAGCAAAAACAATGAGATTTATAGTGGTTCCCTAAGGTCTGGGTACATCCACTTTCCCTCTACGCCTATCTAGCTATATGCTAGACTAGGCAACCTCTTTCAAGACTCAGCTCAAGAGAGCTTAACACACAAATCCCTCGGGATTTCTCAGGTCTTCACCAATACCCTACCTCAGGCACATAGGCCCTACACTCAGAGTACTCCAACTCTTATAGCTCAGAAACCCTCCAGGTTTCCTACCTTAGATTTATCACTAAGTCTTACACTCAGACTTATACAAAAGTCTTATAGCTCAGGCTGGGAATTCAGCCATACAACTCAGGCACTAATGCTCTATAGCTCAGATCAACAATTTGACACTATAGTTGAGGTAATAAAATTGATTACAACAGAAATCTAGTTATAGATAGACCTTGAATAAATAAGATCTTCTGTTGTTCTTGCTTGATAGCAAGATCTGGAGCAGGTCCCTGTACTGAGTGATCTTCAGGTAGAACAGGTTAGGGCTTGCTCCCCCTTTGTCTTCTTCTTGCAGACGGAAGAAAAACAATCTTGAGTCAAATTGTCGACTCAGCTTGTTCTTTTGTTAAACTTTAGTAGGAACAATCATTCTTCTCTTTTAGCGTCACTGAGCTCTTTTGGAGTTTAGGTTGTGTAACAACACTATTCCATTGCCCTCACAGTTCTTCTTTATAGCTCTTTGAAGACCTCCAACGGCCTCTTAAAACGTCTTGTCACTAACATGGATAGGAATAGAATAACGTATCTTTGCTTTCGTTGCCACCGCCAATTTTGACTTCTGCTGTGCAGAGCTGGCTTCAACAGTAATATTTCGAATATACTCCATGGTACAGTTGAGTGTTGTATTATTCTCAGTGGTATGAGTCTTGCTACAGAGACCTATATCTTACTATGGTTGTAATTGAGTCTTTTCAACGGTACTGCTGAGTAGATCCTTCAGTCTCAGCGGAATGAGCTTTGATGTTGAGATTTGTTGCTTTTAGTGTCGTCCCCACGATACCGTCCAGAGAATTATTCATTCTCAATGATATGTCAACTATATCATTGACATTGATCTTCCTTCACAACGATGTATTCATTCTTTGCTCTAAATCTGTTGTAGAGTCAACTGTAATGTGTCCTGTATAAACATGAAGTAGATATGCCATCAAATACATTATGCATTTATCATTGTAAGTGTTGCTTCTTCAAATCTAGGAATATTGAGGACAATGTTTCCAACATCACCCATACACTTAGGGTATGAAACCCTCAAATAACAAAATGAGCATTCATGATTGCTTCGGCTCATGCCCACCGGCAGAGAGGCTACTAAAGCACTTTGAAGCATTTTAACTCATTCGCAGTATTTTAGTACATTATACCCTCCTCACAGGTTATTCTACCATTAATCACAATCATAAAAGCTAATCGTTATTAATGGCATAACCTCCACTTCGTACAACGCTATTATTTATGAGATCGATTCTCACTCCATATTATTCTACCAAACACGATGAGGTATTCATTTCATTATTTTTTGCACATGAATTTCTTACAAAATAGTGACCAAACCTTACCCCAAGGCTTACAATTTAGAGAATACTGGTTACTCGCACCACTAAAGACTTACACTCAATAACTTAGTGCATCTCAGGTTAACTATCGAAATCAACCCTAAAGGCCTCCAACAAATTTCTAAAGGTTAAGGACATAGTATCAATATTGATCTCAAGATTAAGCAATAATTATTATCTCCTAGAGCATTTAAGTCAATCATTATCTTACATTCTTTCTCTGAGAGTAGTTCATTAGAACACACGTACACAAACTCACACATCAAAGTCACATAATATTGATCAGAACACTCGCGGTGAATTCCTCTCTGAGTTGTACATGAACATAGTGGCCCACAGTGGTGAATTCCACTACTGATACACAAGAATTAGTCACCAAAGAAAAGAGAAAAATACGATATGAGAAATACAATTTCTCTATAAGAACTCCCTATGAAGAAACTCTGAAGGCGATGACGAAGGTACACAAGAGATTAGAGTTGTCATTGCGTTCTTCCATCATGTAGAATAAGCATTGATTAAATCTGTCTTCAAGTTCTCCTTTGGATCTTCAAGTTTTGTGTAGGGAGTGCTCTGGTTGTCTGGGATGAGGACTCACATGAATTAGTTTCGAGTTGTGGCTCAAGTTGCCTTATTCTCTACTTAAATGAAATATCAGAGCATCGTATTTATAAAATTGTGAGATCGAATCGGCGGTAAGTGCTACCGCTGTGCAGTACCTATAATGTTAAGAGATCTAGCCCAGAATGGTATGCGCATTTCATATTTTAGGCAACAGCTACCGCACCACGATAGAGTTATCCCGTCACATTAGCCAATATATCGTGAAACCATCTGATTGATCTCTTGCTCAATTTGGCTCCACAATCACTTGATGATCGTCGGGCATGCCTTTAAGTTATCGTCGTGCGTTAGCGTTAATGTCGCATGATATCTTCTTTACATTTCGACTCCTTTTCTCCCGTCAATGATTTCATTTGAATGTGTTGTGCTAGTTGTCCCATTGACATGAATGCTACCATTAGCGGTAGGTGCTACTGTGTTGTAGTAGGTCTAATTTTAGAGCATTGATTCCATTTTTGCATTGCATCTCATGTATGCATTCAATGTGGTGTTGTACCTGTACTTCTTGCACACTATAAATATAAAACAAGCTTGATCAAATACATAATGAGATTTGCTATTCTCAAACCAAGAGATGTATAATGCATGTTCCAACTCACACCTCCTTTTGATAATAACAAGTCCTCTAATGAGAAATCAGTTATTTTAGAATAGATGTGTTTATAGAAAAGTGTTGTAAGTGATAATCGTGATAGCACAGGTTTTTGAAGTGGTGTAGTTAAGTACCTAACAATGTTCATCATTTTCCAGAAATGTGTACTCCCCCTATATGAATGCTCCCGCTACATAGATGCATCATTCAAACATAATGGTGTTATATTGTACTCCCCCTAAAGTATTAGATTTCTCAATTTATTCTCCCCCTTTTGATATTATCAAAAGAGGGTTGAGGTGACTATAGTCATGAAGTTTTAGTTTTCCCTTTTGTAGTGATAAGATATAATACCACTTGTTGAAAAACAAATGCATAACACTTATTTAATTGTCAAAAGATCGAGCATAAGAGTAAAATAGAGCGGAAAATGCATAGAAAGAATGCATAAAACATATATAAGATAAGCAGTTATAAGCTCCCATTTAAGAAAATTGAATTGAAGGGATAATCATGAATTCAAAAGTGGGTGAAATATCAATGTTAAGAGTTCATAGTAGATAAAATGATATATATAAAGTATCAACTTGAATCATAAGAGCACATTCCTTAAAGAGTAATGAGCTTGATAAAAAGGGTGATTTGTTGAAAATATTGATATATATATATATTTGAGTGATAGACCAAGAGATGTCATTCTATTGATTGTTTTTAAATATATCAAGCATGATTGAAATATCAAGAAAAGATAACACACTACAATGTAAAGTGATTTGCATTTCAAATATAAAAAAACATTTTAGAGATCATGATTAGCTATCTAGTACATTTACTTAATGTTTGTAGAGAATAGTGTATTCATGCATTAGTGTCCAATTCTCATAAGTTGAAGATTTATGTAAGACAATGATGTGTACAAATAGTATTTTGATAAAGTATACAAGTGCAATAATCAAAGACACATGAGATATCTAATGGAATAAATACAACATCATCAAAAAAGTAAGTAAAATTACTTCCACTAAATTCTATGCACAATAATAAATAGAATAACTATCAATGTGCTTCACATACACAATGCTTATTAGGACTTATCAGGGAGCGAAGTAGTCCTTCAAAGATCACATAACATTAATCTAACTTTTATTAGTGATCTGGTGTACTAAAGAGAAGTAAGGCTATGTGGTGTATTTTTCAAATTATTTGCAAAAGACACTTTACAATTCTTTCTAAGGTGCTCAACCTCACAATGATTATTAAGTCTTATCAAGAGGAGAAGTAGTGCTTGGTAGAGTTATCTTTGTCATATATGTATTTGATTATTATTATTTCTAACAAAGGTCTCTGAATTCACTTATTTAACAAACATGTTTATTTTATTTTGTAACCACACTTCTCTAAGTAATTAGTGCATGAATGCCCAAGATTTGCAAGAATTCAATTCAATGGTGTGTAGGTAATTTATCCATGCATTTTAATTATTTATATTATTACACTACACACTCATATATAAACAATATTATTTGAATATATAGGAATAAAAAAGTGAGTGAGAAATAAATCATTATCTAACATAAAACATCATTCATACTTAGAAGCATACAAAGCATTCCTACATAAGTTTTCTACACTTATTTCATTGTATAATAAAATATATTATGCAAGGCATGAATAATGAAAATAATATTTATGTTTGAAAATTAAATCATACATTGTAATGAATCCTTAAATGATATATTTATTCATCCTTGACTATAGTAATGAAAAATAAGCAGTTTTAGAGGTTTTGTTGTTACAAAATAAAAGGAAATACAATAGAAATCAGAAATAAAAATATATTTTTTGAAAATTTGTTTTGTTATTTTTTCTTTTGTTTTTGGGTTTTAAGAAAATTCAAGAAATAATGAAATAATAAAATGATTTTGCTGAAAAACACAGGAGGTAATGTCGAATAAGTCAGAATAATAATTTCCTAAGCTGTCAAAAAAATAAAATGTAAAAAATAAAGCATAAAAGAAAATCCAGAAGCTACTGCCGGCGGAAATAGTTACAACGGGGTGGTATCAAACATAGTTTTGATTTTTCGTGTTTAAGATATGGTTTTTGATAATTTTTCATTCTAATTTTTCTTGATTATTATTTTTCATGATAAGGGGCACCAACTATAGTAAAGAGTTTGGAAAAATAATGAAAAAGTTGTGGATTTATAAATTTTAACTTAAGATGTCCAAAACCCTTAACTTCAATATAAGAGATGAAAATTATGTTTCAGAGAGTGGTTTTGTGAATATGTTCACAAGTGGTGATTCGGTTCCAATAAAACTTACTCTAAAATGTTCCTTTTTATGTGATCCTGAATGAAGTGGTGCCTAACATCAATGTGCTTTGATCTTTAGTGGTGAACCAGATTGTTGGTTAGATCAATAGCGCTTTTGTTATCACATTTTAGTTCTACGTTATTTAGATGAATTCCAAAGCCTCTAGTGTTTGAGTCATCCATAACATTTGTGCGCAACAGCTACCTAGTGAGATATATTCAGCCTCGGTGGTGGACATGACAACAAAATTTTATTTCTGACTTGCCCATGATACAAGTGATGGCCCTAAGAAATGTCACATGTCACTAGTTCTTCTATGATCTAAATAACAACCAACAAAATCAGAATTAGAAAAACCATGCAATATAAATGAATCATTATGAGTGTGCCATATTCCTAGTTTAGGTTTGCCAATTAGGTATCAAACAAATGTTTAACCGCTTTTAAATAAAATTCTTTTGGATTGGCTTAAAAGCGAGCACATAAAAATATGACAAACATGATATTTGGTGTAGAGGCGCTCAAATATAGTAATGATCCAATCATTCCATAATAGAGAGTTTAATCAATTGAATTTCCACTTTAATGTTTTCCTAGTTTTGGAGATGCGCTCATTAGTGTATTAGCTTGCTTAAGGTTTTCAAATCCAAATATTTTAAGCATATCATAAACATATTTACTTTGGCAAATAAAACTTTCATCATTACGTTGAGTGATTTGAAAACCAAGAAAATATGTGAGTTCACCTACTAAGCTCATCTCAATTTCATTTTGCATTATTTTAACTATTTCATTACACAAATCTTCATTAGTGTCTCCAAAGATAATATTACCTAAATAAATTTGCAATATAATCAAATCATCATTTAAATTCTTAATGAAGAGTGTGGTGTCAGCACTACCCATAATATAATCGTGCTTTAATAAAAATAAAGTCAACTTATCATACCAAGCACGTGGTGCTTATTTTAATTCATAAATTGCTTTTTCTAATTAATAAAAATGGTTTGGAAATTTATCATTTATAAAGTTGGGGGTTGTTCAACATAAACTTCTTCTTTAATTATCACATTTAAAAATGCACTATTTACGTCCGTTTGAAATGGTTTAAATCATTTAAAACTCACAAATGCAAGAAAGATACTAATAGATTCTAAGCGGGAAACAAGTGCAAATGTTTCTTCAAAGTCTACCACCTAAATTTGTGAATATCATTATGCTACCAGTCTAGCTTTATTCCTAATTATTTTAGGGTCACCTTCTATTTATTTTTAAATATCAATTTTACTCATAATACTGGATGATTAGATGGTCTCTCAACTAATTTCCAAACCCTATTTCTTTCAAATAGATTTAGTTCGTCATTTATAGCCAAACATCAAGATTCAACACTTAAAGCGGTGGAAACATTCTTAGGTTTGGTTTAAGATATAAAACAAAGATTTGAAAAATATTCATGCAAGGATGAGCGAGTTGTTACCCCTTTCGAAGGTTCTCCAATAATAAGATTTAGTGGATGGTTTTTTGTAAACTTTAGCACACTCGGCAACACATACTCATCATGTTCTTCTTTCTCTGTCTCACCATTGAGTGGCTCGTCATCCTCATGCTCCACGATGGAAGTAGTCTACTCTTCATTTCCTGTATTGTCAATAACATCTGTACAAGAGAAAAACTCATCAAAATTAATATGAATTGATTCTTCAACTATTTTTGTTATTTTGTTATATACTCTATAAGCCCCACTAGTTGAAGAATAGCCTATGAAAATTCCTTCATCATATTTTTCATCAAATTTACGTAAGTTATTTTTTGTGTTTAATAGAAAGCATTTACATCAAAATATATGAAAATAAGATACATTGTGCTTCTTTTGAAAATAAAGTTCATAAAGAGTTTGTTTCAAAATTGGGTGAAGCATAACTTGATTGATTACATAGCAAGTGGTACTAATGACTTCGACCCAAAAGTGTCAAGGTAACTCATATTCAAAAAGCATAGTGTGTGCTAGTTCTTGAAGGGTTCTATTTTTCCTTTCTACTACACCATTTTATTGTGGTGTGTGTGGAGCGAAATATTCATGCTTAGTACCTAGATTATCACAAAATGAAGAAATTTTGCATTTTCAAATTCACCTCCATGATCTGAGCATATTCAATTTATTTTTAAATCAAGTTCATTTGGAATACGTTTGCATAATTTAGACAATTCATGAAAAGCATCAAATTTAGAAGTGAGAAGCATAGTCCAATAGAATCTAGAAAAATCATCAATTAATACAAAGGTATATTTTCTAGTACCTAGACTAGGAGTACTAATCGGATCAAAGAAATGCATATGAATTAATTTGAGTGGTCTAGTAGTAGAAATTTATTTTTTTTTCTTTTGAAAGAAGATCTAAAAAAATTTCCCTTTTGGCATGATGTACAAAGTGAAGAAAAATTACCATTAAGTATAGGTCACTCTTTAATAAATTTACCTTTTGATAATTTTAAAATTAACTTGGGTCCAGAATGACCAAGTCTCCTATGTCAAAGTTCTAATTCTTCATTTTTAGAGATTTAACATTTCATTGCCGATTGAGAAAGATCATTGAAAGCAAGAGTATATATGTTATGAGATCAAAGCGCAGTGAGTAGTGTTTCATTTGTTTTAGCATTTATAATTTTGCAAAGATTTGCAGAAGATTCAAATAACACATTTAATCTTTTATCACGTAGTTGGCTAATATAAATCAAGTTATGTTTTAAGCCTTATACAAATAAACATTAGAGATAGAAAAATATTTGTTACCCATTGTACCAATGTCCATGATCCTTCCTTTACTGATGTCTCCAAATGTCACCAGCCCTCCTTTCTTTTTACAAGGCTAAAGAACTTTGCTTTATAGGCCCGTTATATGCTTGGAGCATCCCGAATCCAATTACCACATGTCTCCTTTATCCTTAGTCTACCAACATACCTATACAGAAGTGGGGAGTAAAGATCTAGACACCCAAGAGGTTCCCCCAATAGTGTAGGTGGAAACCATAGATACCCATATTTGCTTTATAGCACTTTGTCCATTCTTCCTATAAGAGTCTGAAATGTGTCCAAAGATGTGGCATTTGGCACACGAAAGAAAAGTGGTTGAAACCACTTTCGAATTTCAGTGTGGACTCTTACTAGAAGATGAGGAACCAGTAGGAACGTTATAAAAAATTTATTATCATGTTTTATTTTGCTGGATTTGCCATTACTGTCGGCGTTAAGGGTTATCGTCGGGCAGTAGTCCATAGGGTTATATCCCAACCCAAATTTCGCACTACCATGGCATTGGTTGGCCAAGATCATATCCAAACATTTTTTACCATTACCAAATTTTTTTATTGCTATGTTTAGATCATGGATTCGAGCTTTTAGAGCGGTGTTTTCGATCACAAACATGAAACACCGATTTGCAAACATTTTCTTTCCATTTTCTATTTGAGAAAGAGAATATTTCAATCTAATTTCAAAGTCCCTCCTCTCATTAGTGAGAGATTCAATATCAAAGGAGGTCTTAGTATGTTCTTCTTCTTGTTCTTTGACTCTTGCCAAAGAGTGATTACACTCTTGGCAAGTCATCTTTTCTTTTCCAAGTCCTTTTAATTCCTTAGATAGTTTTTTATGTTATTTTAGTAGAAGTTTTTTTTCAGTTTTTAAATATCAAGATCATTTAAATTTTTTTCAAAATATTTGCATGTTTTTTAAATATTCATCATATAGATCATTGTAGGAGGGAGGAGGTACCTCAGTGTCACTTTGGACACTGCTTTCATCATCCGAAGGTGAGTTTCCCTTTCCCATGAGGCACGTATTAACCTCTTCATCATCGCTTGAGCTTGAGCCGATGGATTCATCGGAGGAGGAGTCATCCCATGTGGCCACCTTCAACACCTTCTTCTTCTCCTACCATTTATGCCACTTTTCCTTTTGCTCCTCTAGATAGTTTAGGCAATTGCTCTGTATATACTGGTCCTCTAGCAATAAAATCACTTTGAGGCTGGTCGCTCCTCATCAACGTCGTTGCTAGCTTTCCCTTTCTTAGACCATGATCCCTTCTTGTTTGCATCTTTGGTGTAGTATTTCTGGAAGCTGCTTCTCCTTTATGGATTTCTCATGAATTTCTTGGAAGTTCTTCACAAAGAGGCTCCCTTCATCATCTTCATCGTCATCGTCGATCTCCTTCTTTGATTTCAACGTCGATGTTTTCTTCTGGTGCTTTTGTGATATTATTCATGTTGATTCTTGAGTTCAACCACATGGGTTTTAGGATTCACAATGAGGCTCTCAATTTGGGGTCGCCTTAGATCATGTGATTCAGTGATGCCGTCACCTTCAGGTTGAACCTCGGTGGGAGAGAACTTAGAATTTTTGTCACTAAGTCGTCGTTGGTGAAGGTTTTCCCAAGTACTTTTGAGGCATTTATAATCTTGGTGAACCCATGTACATGGTGTTCACATCTTCATCTGCATCCATCCAGAATTTCTCGTACTCTGATTCCAATTGAAAGAGCTTTGAATCATGGACCCGTGAAGTACCTTCATGAGTTAATTGTAATAAAGTCCAAATATCATATGCAGTTTTGCAAGCACAAGTACAATTAAATTCAATCATATCAAGAGCGCAAAACAAAGAGTTCATGGCTTTTACATTATTTTTGCATTTTAGTTTATCATTTTCATCCCATTTATCTGTAGGGTTTTTAATAGTTTCTCATCAACCTATGATACCACTTGCTGGGTCGTCAGGCTCCCTTAAGGGGGGTAAATTAGGATGTTTATCAAATTTTAATTTATCATAAGAACTCAAAAAAAAATTATTTTATAATATATTTTTAGAGAATAAGAAGTGAAATCATCAAAGCAAGTTGCATGATTTTATTTCACAAATAATTTGATTACAAATGATAATTTCCATGATGCTAGAAATCAAGGTTGTGAACATAAAAAACCTTTTGGTTTTCTATACCGACCCTTCTCCCTAGGACCGGTTGGCCCTAGCCTATTTATCCCTAGATAGGAATCAAGCTGCCCCCTAGACCTATTCCTTAAATCTAGTTGCCAACACTCGTGGCAAATTCCTCACTAAGTTGCACACGGACCTAGTCTCCTACACGAGTGGATTCCACTACCGATATACAAGAATTAGTCACCAAAGAAAAGAGAAAATTATAATATGAGAAATAAAATTTCTATATAAAACTCCCTATGAAGAAACTCTGAAGGTGATTATGAAGGAACTCTAGAGATTAGATTTGTCGTTGCATTCGTCCATCGTGTAGAATAAGAATTGATTGAACCTGCCTTCAAGTTCTCCTTTGGGTCTTCAAGTTTGGTGTAGGGAGTGCTCTGGTTATCTGGGATGAGGGCTCACACGAATTGGTTTGGAGTTATGGCTCAAGTAGTCTCGTTCTCTATTTAAATGAAATAGTGGAGCGTCGTATTTATAGAACTGTGAGCTAGCTCCGGTGGTAGGTGTTACCGCCACATGGTACCTGTAATGGTAAGAGATGTGGTTCAGAATAGTATGCACATTTCTTATTTTAGGAAACAACTACCGTGTTGCGATAGAGTTATCGCACCACATTAGCCAATATATACTACAGCCGTCGAAATGATCTCTTGCTCAATTTAGCTCCTCAATCAGCTGATGATCGTCGGGCTTGCCTTAAGTTATTGCCACGCATTAGTGTTAACACCGCACAATAGCTTCTTTACATTTCACTTGCTTTTCTCCCGCCAATGATTTCATTTGAATTTGTCATGTCAGCTATCTCATTGACACGAACACTTCCGCCAGTGGTAGGTGCTACCTCACCGCGGTTGGTGTAATTTCAGAGCATTGATTCCATTTTCACATTGCATCTCATGTAGGCATTCAATGTGGTGTGGTACCTACATTTACTGCACACTATAAACAAAAACAAGCTTGATCAAATACAGAATGAGATTTTTTATTCTCAAGCCAATAGATGCGGAATGCATGTTCCAACACTCTCCATGAATCAGCCCTCAGATCTTCAATTGGAGCTCCCAAGCTCCATTAATGGCGGAAACTCCATTACCCTAGCTTTTCCTCCTCTCCTCTTCTTCTCTATATAAAGAAATACAAAGATAGGATAAAATGAAGGGTTTTTCCTCATTCATGACCTAAAATAATCAGGAAAAGATCCTAGCCATCAGACCTCAAATCCCGCAATCGAACGACTCAAAACAGACTTAAAAAGAATTATGCACCTCGTTCACGCCCTGTGAAATGGCGGTGTCACAGGACGTGTTCTACATGCCAAATTATAGAGCTATACATGGATTTGACACATCCGTAAGCCAGGCCATATAGATCTAAGAATTTTGGCAACTTAAATACAGGGCTTCAAATGGGCCCTGTTCCTGGCCATGTCAGATGGAAACGTTCCAAATCTCGCCTCAAACTCTCCCAAATTTCTCCTAGTCACTGGAAATATTTTTAACATGTGACTAAAAGGAAATTAGGTTGGTTACAACATTTTTGGAAAATTATTATCCGCACACCAAATAGGCCAAATTCATCTGTTACATTTCAGATTCTTGCGTGATGAATCTATATCTACACAAATTATTTCAATGTGTGCACAAGGATTACAAATGGTATTTTTGGGGTGTTATAGTGTGCGGACGCATGTGCGTGTGGACAAATGTGTGTTTTAATTTTCATTTATCTGAGCAAAACACAAGTACTGAAGTGAAACATGCACTGCAAGAAAAATATGTATTAGCTAGGAGAAGAATCATTTGTTGAATCATAAAATTAATTGTTAATTTAGATTAGCAAGGGATTTATCAACAAAATCTTTTCCATACTAAATTGAGTTTAGCTAAATTCAACAAGGATATTTTTCCTTTGTTGTTTTGCAAGTGAATTTTAGCAAGGAATTTATTGCTTTCTAATTTAGCAAGACATAATACCTACATAAATTCGTTGCTAATCATAATCAAATAATTTTCATCCTAAAATTAGCTAGTAGAGAAATTATTGTAGGTTTTGATGCTATTAAATGTCAAACATTAAAAAAATATTAACAATACATTATTTTGTGGGTAGATTGATGATGAATTTTTTATTTTAAAACAATTAAAATGAAAATGTATGGTGTCAATTTTTTTATTTTTTTATTATTTCATTCAATTATTTTTAAATTAATTTTATTTTCAATTATGCTCAATTGAAAAATTGATTAATAATAACAATAATATTTTCATCAAGCCAACAAACATAATTTTTTAATACCATACATTATAATTAAAAGATATACATGATCAAATATGATTCATAACAAGCATCGAGACAAAGCTAAACTTCTATATATCAACAAACTTTTATACATCGCCAAACTTCCATACATCACCAAAAGACCATACATCATGACCAAACTTTAATAAATAACCAAATATCAATACATAACTAAACGTAAATACATAACAAAAAGGTGATATAATCAATCAAAAGTAAAGTGACCTAGCATAGAATTGAAATCAAAACTAAAGTGACCTAGCATAGTATTGAAACCAAAAGGAACATATGAATATAATAAAATCAACAACTATGGGTGATTAATCGATTGATCTGAAGAATGACAATTTTTCAAAAGGTTGGGTTGAGTGGGAGATCGAGCTTGGATTTTGACTTGATATTACACATGAGGATGATGACTTAGCACTCAAAAATAGTCATGAGAAGTATAGTATCCATGATCTGCAATTAGAAAATAGCCAGGACTTGGAGCAGAGAAATGACTTGAAGAACTATATGGTTCTGGAGAAGGGAACTGACCGAAAGAAATTGATGACCTTGATAAATATCGTGCATCTCTAAAGCAGTAAAAACAACATTCTTAACAAGTTTAATAACCTCATCCACTCTTCATTCAAAATTATTATTTATCTCTATTTGATATTTCTCTAACTCCTTAATACAATCTGTGTGCTTGTTATTTTCAACTTGTAAGTTGCTAGTTAAGCTAGTACCAGATGAAAACATATTTTCATTATATGAATTACCAAATCTATAATAATGCCCATTTTTGTACCACTTAATGCTTCAACCCACAATTTAGGGTAATATATACATGAACCTTGAGTAGAAGGCAATATTAATGTATCACTACTTTGGGATTACTTCTCATTTAGCTTTGTGGTGCACGCCAATTGACAGTGCATGAGAGGAACTATCGGGCCCATAAATTGGAGTTGGCACATGTGTTATTCTCTCTCAAGTTGTGGAGGCATTATCTCTATGATATGAAACTCAATATTTTCACAGACCATAAGAGCCTGAAGTGTCTTTTGAATCAGAAAGAGCTGAATATGCATTAGCATGGGTGGATGGAATTCTTGGACTATACAATCGACATGCACTACACTCCCAAGAAGGGGAATGTTGTCGACAATGCATTGAGCCAATGGGAACCAACACAAGAAAATTGGATTTTGGCTCATGATCCTCTTAGCTCAAGAGTTTGAAGCTTTGGAGATCACTTGCATGTATAGAGGTGTGACAGTTACTACTTGCTTGAACTGGGCAGAGGTCTAATATGACACTGGGGACCAAGTTTGAAAAACTTTGGATCTCGGTGAGAGCATGCAATGCTATGTGGCTAAGGTTGTGGACGGGTAGAGTGCTGAGTTTTCCTATGAAGACGGACTTTTGTTGAAGGATAGCAGGTTGTGTATCCCCAACTTTGGGAAACTCCATGATGAACTAATGTGTTAGGCGCATTTCAACAAGTACTCGATCTATCCGAGGAGCAAATAGATGTAAATGGATATGAAGAAATTATTTTGGTGGCTAGGCATAAAGAAATACATAAGCTTAATTGTAGGGAAGTGTCACACTTGTGCGCTAGTGAAGATTGAATATCAACAGTCTGGTGGATTTTTGAAGTCCATGCCAATCCATGAATGGAATTTTGACGACAATGGGATTTGTGCATGGATTGTGAAGGTCGAAGTAGGGCAACGATGTCATTTGAGTGATCGTCGATCGTTTGACGAAAGTGTCACACTTCATTCCAAGCCAAAAGGATGATGCGGTGGAGAAACTTGCCAAGTTGTATGTTGATAGCAATGTTCAATTACATAGGGTTCCCCATAGCATTGTTAGTGATCAGGATCGATGTTTCACTTCCAATGATTATAAGCATGTCCATCAACTATTGGGAACTAAGTTAAAGTTCAGCACTGTCTTTCATTCGCAAACGAATGGGCAGACTTCGAGTATGAACCGAACAATGGAGGATATGCTGTGAATGTGCATTTTGGAATTTGGAAAGAGATGGGATGACCACCTCTACATGATTGAATTCTTCTACAACAATAAGTATCATGTGATATTCAGATGTCACCATTCGAGGTGATTTATGGTAAGAAGTGTCGTACAACCTTGGCTTGGGCGAAGATGAGCAACACAAAGCTTTTGAAACATAAGGATGTTGATGAGGCGAACACAATAATTCGGGCAATATGTGAGAGGTAGCTAGTTTACCAAGATAGACATACAAAGTATTATAATGCAAAGCACAAGAATGTGGAGTTCATTGTGGACGATTGAGTGTACCTATAGATCAAGCCAATTAATGAAGTACATAGGATCTGATGCTTGAAGAAGTATGAGATACTTAGGACCAATCGAGATTATAGAGCACATTGGTGTTGATGTGTATCAGCTTGTTTTATCATCCAAGATTAGTGTATTACATGACATCTTCCACATTTCAGTGTTGAGGAAAGCCATATAAGAGATAGATCAAACCATTGAGGCTGACAGATAACTAGTAGATTGTGGATTGACAACCAAGGCTAGGCATGTTTGCATTGAGGGCACGGAAGTCTAGCAACTCTGAAATAATGCAATAAAGGTGGTGAAAGTTTGTTGGACAACTGTGGCTGTGAGGATCTCTCTTGGCAATGGGAGTAAACCATATGAGAGGAATACCCTGACTTGTTTCCTCAGGTATGATGGGTCTTCATGTTTGTTTTCATTCATATATTTCAGGACAATTTCATTGAGCGGAAAATTGAAACACCCCATTTTCCCATACCCTGACTTAAAGTGGATGCTTGATGCATTCGACGAGTCTACACTTATGTGTAACAATTTGTGTATGTTGTAGGTGCATATTTGAAGACCTTCCAGTTCTACAACATCGTGTTCCAAGATGTGTACATCAAACCTATAATTTCTACGGGGATTGATCTCTATAATAGGAGAGTCGATCAATGAGCGTTCATAGTTCATTGATTGTTGGGTCCGATCGACGACAATTGACCATTGGGTCCGATCAATGATCGGCGATTGTTGACCGATTGGCCCGATCGATGATCATTGACTGCTCGATCAATTGGTGATCGTTGACCACTATGTTTGATCAACAACCATTGACTGCCTATGACCGATTATTGTGTGCATGTTAGATGACAGATGAGATGGGTGCAGCTGGATCAGGAAAATGAAAATGTTTATTTCTTCCCATTTGAGTCATGGGCCGAGTGGATTCTGATCCAATGGCTGGAACTTTTGAGAGAGGGAGAGGAGAATTGGAGGATGAGGCTTGTTAGGGCTCGTTTCATTTCTATTCTAGATTTTGAGAGAGGGAGAGGAGAATTGGAGGATGAGGAGTTAGGTCTTTGAAGATCCTGACATTGGAGGTGATTCAAATCTCCAAATGACAAGTTGGCGTCAGATCTTAGGAGAGCTTTGCATTCCAGTGCCATCCTCCCACTTTTGCAACATTTCCATTGCATTGAAGAGAGCTCTAAGGGTAACGATTCCTCTCTCCGGTGTTAGGAAATTTTTTATGCCCATGTATTTCAATTTCTTGCATTATTAGTGTCTCTTCTCACAAATTAGTGGAGGATAGGAACTCATTT
Source organism: Dactylorhiza incarnata (assembly GCA_033032865.1). NCBI lineage: Eukaryota > Viridiplantae > Streptophyta > Magnoliopsida > Asparagales > Orchidaceae > Dactylorhiza > Dactylorhiza incarnata. The sequence goes on along the minus strand of JAWHQI010000090.1, from coordinate 8,070,446 downwards.
GGTTTGTTAAAACCTCTGGGAATGGGATTATGACCTCGACATGATTGCATTAGAGAGTCCAATGTTCGAGTCCATATTAGGCATAGTGTGTGAAGCTTGCCCGTGGTTGTAGGCCTGAATTGGTGATGTTGCTATGATGTTGCACATATGGCTTCTCTAGTTTGCGTGCTAAAGAATATCTTTGAGATAAACATTGAAAGTGCACAGTTAACCTCACTAGAATTCTCTAAAGGGGGGGTGAATAGAGATTTAAAAATATTTTGTGCAAAGTTAACAAATATATATATGTGTAATATTCACATATTTAAGTTTCCCACACACCAACAAGAATTAAGCAAATAAAGAAAGAAATAGCAAAAAGAAAAACACAGCACAACACAAAGAAATATAGTGGTTCCCCAAACTTTGGGTAGTCCACTCTTCTACCCCCTTGGTAGGAATTCACTATCTTGCACTGAGTCTTTTGATAAGGAGACTCTTAGAACCAGCCTGAGTCTTTTGATAAGGAGACTCTTAGAATCACTACAACTGAATTTTTTGAAGAGAGATTCTTACAACTCTTTTACACAATTTGAAAATGGAATAAGAATAAAAAGAAGAAGTAGAAGAAAAACAATTGAAGCAAGAAAGAATCTTCTTCCTAGCAAGAAGATTATAAGCACAAGTATAGTGAATGAAATCTCTCTCCTATAGTGAGAAGGAGATTGAAAGCCCTTTTCTCTTTTAGTGAGAGCTTTCAGAAATGGCAGCAGTATGGCTTCAGAAGGAGGAGAAGAAGAAGGCCTTTTCTTTGCTGCAGCACTCTTTCACTTTTCTCAGCTTTCTCACTTTTCAGTTGGGAGCTTTTCCTCTTTTTCAAATGGATGGAGTGGATCACTTCTTGTTATTCTTTGCCGACCTCCTTCTGTATTTATAGCTCTGTTTATTCAAAAATATTGCTATAGGAGATTAATCAATCAGCAGTTAGAGAAAGAAAAGTTTCCATAATCATTATATCTATAGAAGGAAAGAGATCATTCTATTTTCAAATAATGTCCATAATAATCTTAATCAAATTAGCCAAGAATCATTTAGAAGGAAAGACTGATTCAGAACGGCTAGAAAAGAATAATATAATTCCATAAAATTCAGATCTACAGAAAGAAGGAAAGAGATTTGGCGAGTTTTTGAATCTGTCACAGAAATCGACGTGCGTCGATTACTATTCGACGTAAGCGTCGATTTCAGCCTGGCTAGACGTCGAGAAGAAAATATGGAAGGAGCGTCGACTGAGGTGCGTCGACTTTACTGGGAGCGTCGACTAGAAATCAGAGTTACGTCGACTTTGGTTACGTCGAATTCTGTTTAGAGTTACTTCGGCTCAGTATGAGAGATGCGTCGACTATACTTCGACGTTGCGTCGATTACTATTCGATGCATATTTTACTTAAACTAATTTTTCATTCTGAGAACTCATTTTCTACTCATTTCTAGGGGTTAAGATAAATCATTTCCCCAATAATCTCCCCATATTTGTCTTAACCCTATTCAGAGAGAAATTTTATCAGCTTTTAATCAACACATCAAAGCATATTTATAGAAAAGAGATATATTAGGTAATCAGAAGAAAATGGAAAAAGAAATCATCAGCACTTAAGCATTAATAGAGTATATCAAAATTGTTCAAAATATCACTCAGGAGGAGTAGGAGGAGTTTTTCTCTTCCTGGAGAATACTAAAGGGAGATCGGGACTTTTTATAGAGGTTGTAGCAGGATGTTCATTCAGCTCCCCCTGAGTCAAAGCAATCTGCTCCTGAGATGGAACTTCCTTTATACCTTCTATTTCTGCTTCTTTAGCTTCTTTCCCAGCTCCAGCTTCAGCTATGACAGCATCTGGCTCCCCCTGAGCTTCAACTTCTTTGTCTTTCTCACTTTCAGCCACTATTCAGCCTCAGCTTCCTTGTCAACTTCAGTTTCCTTTTCAACTTCTTTCTCTACTCTACTTGCCTTCCCTTGAAAGAGAACTACTTGTTGTTCAGCTTCTCTTACTATAGAGAGTACATCTGTTATCTGTTATGTAGTATGTAGCTCAGGTACTTTTTCATTCCCAATGATCTTAAGCAGAGCAAGACTATCAGATTTTGATGTTGGAGAGGATTTGTGTGAGTGAGATTTGTGACTGGAGAGCTGCTCTTCATCTAACTTCTCCCCCTTCTTGACCTTCTTAGCCAAGGAGGTTAAGAATGATTTAGTAACCTTAGATGAAGACACAGAGGTTTTGAGTACTTGCACAGAGGCATTTACCCCATCCAACTGGGTTTGCATGTGCCTGATAGAGGAGTGAATTTGAAGGCATTGTCCATCCAGTATTTCTTGAAATCTTTGGGATGCTGACTGGATACACTGAGTGATGAGAGTTTCAGTGGATGGAGATGGTTCAGGGTGTGTTGGTAGAGGGGATGAAGGTGGAGAAGTGATTGTTGATATATGAGGTATGGGAGATGATGTAGGTAGAGAGGATGTGATAGTAGGAGGAGGAAGAGGTGGTGATTGAATTGGTGTATGTGAAGATGTAGTTAAGGTAGGAGGTGTGAGGGTAGTGGAAACTATTGGTGTGGATGATGTTGGTAGGGAAGAGATGTATGGATGTGGAGGAGGAGGTGAAGATGGATGCACAGGAGAATTAGGAGGAGAGGGAGTCCTTTCAGGAATGGAACCAGGCTTGGGGATTTGCCTGGTCCATTTTGAAAAGAGGGCTATGGACATTCTTTTTCCAGGCGGAATGGGAATTCCTTTTGACCTACATAGGTCAGGGAAGGAGTGAAGGAGTACCTGACTCATGATCCTCATGTAGGCATTCTCTTTATGAGAATATTTGTAGCCTATCATCTTCAGTAAGCAGTTGGCCCAGTCTATCTTCTTTTTCAGTACAAGGGCCCCCATAATGTTCAGTTGCTTCTTGGGCACTGCATCATGGGCAGAGATTTTGCATAGTAGTATTTTTCCTACCATGTCTGCCAAGAGCCTATATTCATCAGAGAAGTCTATTTTCTTCAAGTTGATTGGTCCATCTCTGGAGAATTTCATGGTGATTAATAAGTTTTTGATTTCCTCAGGGGTGAGTTCCACAGGTTCACTACCTGATGGAAGATCAAAGGTGTCCCTAAGATATTTTGCAGAGATTGAGACAGGTGTTTCATGGATTGTTCCTGTAATCTCTCCTTGTTTAGATATCTGAACATGATTCATCAACTCAGTGAGTTCTATTTCCAGGAGTCTGCATCTTGTTGAAATGAGTTTGTTTAGACCGGCTTCAGTGAAAAGAGCTATGATGCTCTTGTAGTTTTCGGCGGCGGCTTAGAAGTAATCAAGATCAATATCGAAACCAGAGTTGATCTTGGGAGCCATTTTGGTCAGTGAAAGAGAGAGCAAGAGATGACTGGACTGAGAAGTGAGAAGGATGAGAGATGCAGAGAGCGTGCAGATTTCTAACTAAAGATTTATTTAAGTCAGGTGAAACGTCGAAACGAGACACAACTCGAGGTTTATTCGGTACTACAGTAGATGTGACCAAAAATATTTTAGTATTGCCGCTCTTTTTCATGAAGTTGACGTTGCGTCAAGTGGAAGTCGATGTATGCGTCGGTTTTAACACTTTTGACGATGCGTCGATCAAGGAATCGACGTGACTTTTATTTTTCTGAAAATTCTAGGTTTTTCTTGAGAGATTATTACTTCCTAATCCTATGGTTTTCTAAGTCAGCCTTAGACTAATTTTATACATTATTGAATTGATTATGCCAACATTGTTTGGCAATGTGGCCTGTTTTATTACAGACATAACACATGTTTGTCTTTAGATTATGGTAATTTGAGTTTAAAGAGGGATAGAGGTGTTGATTAGGATAAAATTGTTGTTTAGGATGGAAGTTTAGATTAGGATAGAAGTTTTGATTTGGATAGAAATTTTGATTAGGATGAATGGGTTCTAAATGAGGGTTAAGATAGAAAATTTTTGAAGGATAGATATGTCCTGAATTTAAGTTACTCTGAGAATTTATGCGTCGATAGGTATTCGACGTATGTTGAGAGTTGCGTCGATTTATATCCGGTGCTTTCTCTAGATTGCGTCGATCTTGAATCGATGCATGGAAGTAGTTGCGTCGATTATAAGTCGACGCAATTTTATTCATGCGTTGATTTGAGGTCGAAGTTTCTGAGAGATTGCGTCGAGTAAAGTTCGACGTACTATCATTCATGCGTCGATATGAAGTCGACGCAAATGTGTCTTTACAGATTTTATTTTTCCCTTTTTCTGGTGGGAGATTTATTTCTTTATGAATTGTTTCTTTTGGCCTAGTTGCCTTCTCAGAATGAGTTTGTTCGTCTTCTTCTAAATGATATGATGATGATTCATCAAAATGGTTTGTCTCCTTGAGGGTGAAGTTTTCTTTATTTTGTGAGTCTTCTTCTAAGTTTGTTGATTTGATGGGTTTAGTAAATTTAATAGGGCTCATCCAAGCAGGTTTGGTAGATGGTATTGAACTGGTTGAAGGATCAGCCCCTAGCCCCAGATTCTTATGTCTTATTGTTTATTTTTCAGTGATTTCTTTAAGAGTCTGGCTTCTGACTTTTATAGATTCTTCAAAAGCTTTTGTCTGGGATACCTTATTCTTAAGGAGTTGATTTTCTATTTTAGCACTTTCTATTTCCTTTTCTGTTTTATAGATTTTACACCTTAGTTCATAATTTTTTGAACATGTATCCTCTATATTTCTCATATTAATTTGTTCTTTTAGATCCTTAATTTCTTGTTTAGCTTTTAGCTGATCTAGACAGAATCCTTTAAAATCATTTTTGAAATCATCACATAGAAAATCTATTTCATCAAAAATGCTCACCTCATCCTTATCCTCAGATTCCTCTATGAGAATAAGGCTATTTGCTTTTGTTGTTGAATTTTCTTCTTCATCTTCAAAAGAGATGCTTCCTTCTGATCCTGTTTCACTCCATGATTCAGCAACACATTCTTTTTCTGAGCTTCCAAGAGCCATTAAGCATAGGTCTTCTTGCTTAGACTTTTCATTGTCACTTTTAGATGAAGTGCTGTCTTCAGAATCTGTTTCACTCCAAGCTTCTGCAATGAAGCCTCTTTCTTTCTTCTTCTCCTTTTTCTTGAGATCTTTCTTTTTTAGATCTTTCTTTTTCTCAGCATTTTCTGGACATTCTGGAGCAATATGTCCAGTTTTCCTGCAGGAATAACAAACAATTTCCTTAGTAGGAGTCTTATCATACCTTGGTTTTGACTCTCTTCTTCTAGACCCATCTGTCCTGACCCATTTCTTGAATCTTCTGGTCAGGAGACTGAATAATTCTTCTTCAATCACAGGGTTTCTTCTTCTGTTGCTTTTAATGCAATGTTTCTATCTTTTGAAGAAGTTGTAGTGTTTTCCTTCTTTCCTTTTTTCTCTGGTTTTCAGTAGTTGCTCATAGGATTTGAGTTTTCCTAAGAGGGCATCTGTTGAGATTTCCTTTTGTCCTCTTGTATCTCTTAATGCCCATATTCTTGAGTCCCATGAACTTGGGAGACTCATTAATAATTTTTCATTGATCTCTGTGAGAGAGATCTCTCTATCCAAGCTCCTTAATTGGTTGATGATCAGACTGAATCTGTCATACATCTCAGATATGCTTTCTTCATGCTTCTTTTGAAAGTTCTCATATTGGGAGATCAATAGAGCCTTTCTATCTTTCCTTTCATCAGCACTTCCTTCTACTATCTTTGTAAGAGCCTCCCAGATTTCTTTGGCTGATTCCCAGTCAACAACCTTTTGAAAGATTTCATCTGAGAGGGTTGAGACAAGAATGTTCACAGCTTTTGCATCACATGCTCCTACCTTCTTCTCATCATCTGTCCACTCAGCCCTTGGGACCAGTGTTTGAGTCACTTTACCACTTGAGTCCTTTCTATAAGGCTTGGGAGGACCTGTCAAAATAACATTAAATAATTCTTCATCAATAGAATTTATATAGATCATAATTCTTGTTTTCCAAAGTGCAAACTTTTCAAGATTGCACATTGGTGGTCTGGTGGAAGCATAATCTTTGATTTGTGCCATAAAATGTTTTTAGAAATATATATATATGAGGTAGGATCTTTTTGATCAAGGAGTTACCCATTTTTGATCAACCTCCCTCTGATACCAATTGAAAGCGCACAGTTAACCCCACTAGAATTCTCTAGAGGGGGGTGAATAGAGATTTAAAAATATTTTGTGCAAAGTTAACAAATATATATATATATGTGTAATATTCACAGATTCAAGCTTCCCACACACCAACAAGAATTAAGCAAATAAAGAAAGAAATAGCAAAAAGAAAAACACAGCACAACACAAAGAAATATAGTGGTTCCCCAAACTTTGGGTAGTCCACTCTTCTACCCCCTTGGTATGAATTCACTATCTTGCACTGAGTCTTTTGATAAGGAGACTCTTAGAACCAGCCCGAGTCTTTTGATAAGGAGACTCTTAGAATCACTACAACTGAATTTTTTGAAGAGAGATTCTTAAAACTCTTTTACACAATTTGAAAATGGAATAAGAATAAAAAGAAGTAGAAGAAAAACAATTGAAGCAAGAGAGAATCTTCTTCCTAGCAAGAAGATTAGAAGCACAAGTATAGTGAATGAAATCTCTCTCCTATAGTGAGAAGGAGATTGAAAGCCCTTTTCTCTTTTAGTGAGAGCTTTCAGAAATGGCAGCAGTATGGCTTCAGAAGGAGGAGAAGAAGAAGGCCTTTTCTTTGCTGCATCACTCTTTCACTTTTCTCAGCTTTCTCACTTTTCACTTGGGAGCTTTTCCTCTTTTTCAAATGGATGGATTGGATCACTTCTTGTTATTCTTTGCCGATCTCCTTCTGTATTTATAGCTCTATTATTCAAAAATATTGCTATAGGAGAATAATCAATCAGCAGTCAGAGAAAGAAAAGTTTCCATAATCATTATATCTGTAGAAGGAAAGAGATCATTTTATTTTCAAATAATGTCCATAATAATCTTAATCAAATTAGCCAAGAATCATTTAGAAGGAAAGACTGATTCAGAACGGCTAGAAAAGAATAATATAATTCCATAAAATTCAGATCTACAGAAAGAAGGAAAGAGATCTGGCGAGTTTTTGAATCTGTCACAGAAATCGACGTGCGTCGATTATAATTCGACGTAAGCGTCGATTTCAGCCTGGCTAGACGTCAAGAAGAAAATATGGAAGGAGCGTCGACTGAGGTGCGTCGACTTTACTGGGTGCGTCGACTAGAAATCAGAGTTGCATCGACTTTGGTTACGTCGAATTCTGTTTAGAGTTACTTCGGCTTAGTATGAGAGATGCGTCGACTACACTTCGACGTTGCGTCGATTACTATTCGACGCATATTTTACTTAAACTAATTTTTCACTCTGAGAACTCATTTTCTACTCATTTCTAGGGGTTAAGATAAATCATTTCCCCAACAAACATCATACTGAATATGGGGTTTGTGCCATTCAGAGGATCTTAAGTATTCCTAGAAAAGCTCCATGTTGGTGTCCTTTAGAAAGAGAGATTTGTGTTTTTCACAACATGTAGATATTTAAAACTTGGTTATCGTTCGTTGGTCATGAGGGTAGTCCATATCATGGCTAGATTGAATGTAGGACTTGCAAATTGGTTGCGTGTTGCATGTGTTATGATTTATGGTAGTGTAGATGCACCTGCACCTACTACCATGATGTTCGGTAGTTGAGATTAACCTAGACCTCCCATTAAGAGGTGAGATGACCTTATACCTCCCTTATTCATGTATGATAGTCAAGATTACCCTAGACCTCCTATCATGACATTCGGTAGTGGAGATGACCCTAGACCTCCCACCATGAGGCGAGATGATCTTATACACCCTCTAGCTTAATTCTTTGAGGTTTCAAATTTGCGGTCACGAGTTCCTTGATTCATGTGTGAATGGTATGGTTTTTATGCTAGTTTCATGTAGTGATGTTATAAGAGGTTGTGGTGAACCTTTGGGCGAACCCAACCATCATGAAATTGCAATCCAAGGTTCTCTTGTTATACATTGCTCAACCTAGAAGATTGATTGATACATGAGCATTCACCTCATGTAGGATAGCTTGTACTTTCTGTTTTGTATTCATATTGCTTGCTTTACATTGCAAACTTGCAGGTGTATGGTGACTCGCCCTGGAGTCTGCTAGGATGGTCAGGGGGAGGGATCGTTATGAGCCTTGTGGTCAGCTCATAACTAACCCCCATTATCCCTAACTTGTATTTATTTATAAGTGGCATACCACGTAGTGGTGCATAGAGGGCTATGCCCATGTTGTGCTAAAGAAATTGATTGATATGAAGTTTAGTTTTACCTCTTGTACTTCTGTCCTGCGAGTCGATGAATTGATATGCATGTTTATATTTGTGTATGCGCCATTTTGACTTGGATTTTTACTGATCATAAGGCCCAATCTATTTTATTCTTGGTTTTAGTGTGGACATTCTATGTTGAGCTTTTGTTATTCATTCGCTTCTGCTAGTAATAAAAACTCTGTTGGAGTAGAAGTTTTAATTATGTATCATCTTTTAATATTTATCTTATGGATGTGTTATGTTGTGGGATTCTGGCTGGACCCATAATATATTATGTTTACAAGTCAAATGTTATAAGCCCGACATCGCATTGCGAATTGCCCAAAGAAGAGGGAGACTGTGGGACAAGAAAATTGAAGGATGCAATAACAGGTTCCTGCTCAGTCTTGAATCTATGAGATGAATATGGAGCCAGCATGGGAAGTGAATGACATGGTTGCAGGTACGATAATGTTTGAAAATATTTCTGCTATCACATTATTTGACTTTGGTAAGACACATCTCAGACATGATAGTCAAATCATGTTAAATAAACAAAAGTTTAAAAAATCAACCTATATAAGTATTCTTAATGGTGAGAGTGTCGAAGTAGCAGAATATATGCAAGGTGACATAAGAATCAAGAAACAAATACTTGAGGCTAAAAAAAAATTTCTCAACAACTTTGATGTTATCTTGGGTGGGATGGATTGGTTGACAAAGCATCAAGAAACGATCAACTGTTCTAAGAAAAAATGCTTTATTATGGGCATGACAACCCACATTCAGATTTCACTATGAGGGTAGAATTGTTCCTACAATATTCTCTCTGCGAGTATACAAACTATTAATACATGGATGCATGGTATACCTTGTCAATATATTGAAAGTTGGGGAAGCAAATATGATAGTTAAATACATGCTCGTCATTTGGAATTACCAAGACATGTTCCCAGAGGACTTATCTGGTCTCCCACCATGCAGGGAGATTGAGTTTTCAATCAACCTAACCTTGGGATAGAGCAAGTCTCTAAGGCCCCAAATCATCTAGTGATACCTAAACTGAAAGAGTTGTAGGAGTAAATGCATGATTTATTAAATAAAGGATTCATTCGTGAGAGCACTTCCCCTTGGGGAGCTCCAATTTTTTTGTAAAGAATAAGGATAAAAGTCTAAGCAAGTTCATCAATTACAAAGGACTGAATAGTGACATTCAAGAATCGGTGTCTATTGACAAATATTGATCACTTATTAGACCAGTCGCAATGCATGTTATTCTTCTTGAAATTTGACTTATGCTCACACTATTATCAGTTAAGGGTGAAAAATAAAGATGTCCAAAAAAACAGCATTCTACACCCTATATAGTCATAGTGAATTTCTAGTAATGTCGTACAGAGTCATTAATTCACCAGTGGTATTTATGGACAAGATGAACCGGATCATGCAACCGTTTCTTGATTCGTTCATCATTATCTTTATTGATGACACACTAGTGTATTCAAAGGACAACAGGACACGAAGGACACTTACTACAATTCCTTTAGATGATAAGGTGACATCGATTGTTTGCTAAGTTCTCGAAATGTCACATATGGCTCGATGAGATGGACTTCCTTGGGTATATCATCAATGTTTAAGGAATCTATGGATCCTGCCAAAATAGTTGCATTCGTTGAATGGCCTTGCTTGAGTAATGTAACAAAGATTCAAAATTTCTTGGGCTTAATAAGATACTATTGGAAGTTCATCAAAGACTTCTTGAAGATTGCTACCAAAATGACTTGCTTAACCCAGAAGACGGTGAAGTTTGAGTGTAACAATAAGTGTAAAGAAAGCTTCCCAAAGCTCAAGGAGTTGTCGGTATCAACGTCAATCTTAACTCAACCCGGTGGCATTGAATATCTCGAAATCATTAGTGATGCATATTTCCAATGATGGGATGCCTATTGATGCAAAGGGGGAAGTTATCGTGTATGCTTCTAATAAACTAAAGGGAGCATATTAGTGTTACCCTATATATGACCAGGAGTTGTCCGCTGTGATATTTGCCCTAAAATTTGGAGGCACTATCTATTAGGGACAAAATGCCATGTGTTCATATCACAAGTTCTTAAAGTTCTTTTTAACCTAAAAATATTTGAACATGCAACAACAAAGATTGTTAGAGCTTATCAAGGATTATGACTTAGAGATCATGTATCATCACGACAAGGTGAATGACATGGAGGATGCTTTAATCCATAGATTTAAGGATGAGTCTGTAGTGTATGCCTTAAATATAGACATGGAGAAACTAAAGTTGAGCTCAATGACTTCATCAAGTACGCTGAGTCTAGCACAACCAGTCTTCTCTCTTGATTAGTTGTAAATAATCCAAAATGGACAACATGGCAATGAATGAGAGAAAATGATAAAGGCCTTGGTAGAAAAACTAGAATCTAAATTATGTATCGATAATCATGACATCCAATAGTACGGTAATAAATATGGAGTTCCTAAAGTTAATAACCTTCGAGAACATTATAAAAGAGCACATCAGTCAAATTCTTGATACACACAGGATCTACAAATACGTATCTTGATTTGAAGATAAACTTCTACTGCTCGGGTATGAAAACGGATATTGCAAAGTTTTTACAACATTGTCTAACTTGCCAACAAGTTAAGGCTTAACACTGTTATCTAGGTGGAGAACTTCAACCACTATCAATTCCAAAGTGGAAGTGGGAAGAAATCTCATTGGATCTAGTAGTAGGGCTTCCCAGGACACCATTATGAAATGATGCAATATGGGTAATCAACATCTAATTTCTTGCTAATAATGGTTGGTCAATCAATGATGAAATTAGCTCAGAAATGCATAGAGCGTATTATAATCTTGCAAGGAATCCAGGTATCGATTGTGGCCGAAGGAGAACCAAGATTTACTTCGAGATTCTGGAAGAATTTTCAAGGAGCTCTGAGTACACAACTCAACTCAATACTCCTTATAATCCCCAGACTAATGCGCAGACTAAAAGAAAGAATCAAACACTCAAAAATATAGTAGGAATGTGCATCCTAGAGCTCGGAGGAAGCTGAGAGAAACATCTTTGGATGATGCAGTTTACCTACAATAATAGTTACCATTCAAACATACAGATGACACCATTTGAAGGTATGGAAGAAGGTTTCGTACTCCTCTATGCTAGTTCAAAGTCGGAGAAAAAGCTGTTCTTGGACCACAATTGGTCGAAGATTTTAACAGCATAATTCAGTTGTTCTGTGACTGACTTTTGATTGCTCGGGACAGACAAAAGAAATACTTTATTTGAAACAGCATGATGCGGAGTTTCAAATTGGAGAATACATATTCTTGTAGGTGAAACTGGGACCTGACATCAAAAGATTTAGGTTCAATAGAAAGCTTAAACCAAGATATTGGCCCATTTGAAGTCCTTGAGAAAATCGGTGTTGGGAAAAACACCCACTGATTTATCTCACAAATTATATACAAGTGAATTCATTATCTAGGATATATTACCAGTGTTGTATAGAAAGGGTAATTTGGTCATTAGATGTTTTAGGATGTCACACTCTAATTAGGGTGTCAAAGACCAGTTGAAATAGTGTCCAAAATTTAGTTGAGTTAAACCTGCGTCGAATAGAAGCCGATGCAGCTTCGACTGCAAGTCATAGTAACTTCGAATAGAAGTAACATTAACTCGGACTGAAGTCGATGTATAAGTTGAAGTTGACACAACATCGAGATGTACTCGACGCAGAAGATAGAGTCAGTCGAAGCAGTATTTGAAGTCGACGCAACTTGGACTTATAATCGACGCAGAAGGAAGAAGCTCTGAGTTTAGGATTTCATCTCGACGGACACATTGATATCTATTCGACATAATGTTGACTGCAGAGATTTCTAATCTAAGGAGGATTTCGACGCGGCTTCAGTAGAAATCAGAGGTGTGTTGATAAGAAGGGAAATGTATTTTGCGCTACGTCAAATACAGACAGAATTAGAATTTCTCTTTATTCTTTTCTAAAGATGATTCAGAGGTTATACATGGAATAGTTTGGATCTTTAACGGGTCGATTATATCCAAGAATGGGAAGGACTACAGAGAAACAATAAAGATATTTTGGAAGGTATTCAAAAAGAGTTTGATGGGTCATCAAAATAGAAAGAAGATATTATTATTCCCTGGACGTTTCAACTAAGGATACAATAGAAGATGAAAGTGATCCAAACATTATTCGACAGTAGAATAATATTATTGAAGAAGATTCAGAACAACAACTCTTCTATCACTCTTCTTCATCTTCTTCCTCAAGCCTTCTCTCAGACAATACACAGAAAAATACATCTTTGATTAGCATGAAGGCTTCTTCTCTCTACAACAACAAAGTGAAAGACAGGACAAAGCTTAATAATCCTTTTCTTCTTCTCACAAAGGATTAATCATCTACTAGATCCAGTCCACTAAATATGTTGAAAGGGGATTCAAATCAGAAGACCTACTTCTTCTAATCCTTTCTTACTCTCTCTTTCTTATTGTAAATTGAGTAAAGATTTTTTAGAATCCCTCTCCAAAGGATTCAGTGAGTCTCGTTATCAAAAGATCTAGATTGGATCTAAGAGTCTCCTTATCAAAAGACTCAGTCCTTAGTTCTAAGAGACTCCTTCCCTAAAGACTCAGTGGTTCTAAGAGTCTCCTTGACAAAAGACTCAGTTGTTGGTTCTAAGAATCTCCTTACCAAAAGACTGAGTGGTTCTAAGAGTCTCCTTATCAAAAGACTCGGGCACTAGATAGTGTATTCCTACCAAGGTTGTAGAAGAGTGGATGTACCCATATTTTGGGGAACCACTATAGCTCTTGTCTCTTTGTGCTGTGAATTTATGTGTGGTATACTTACTTTATTTCTGCACTCTGTGATTATTTTATTATGTGTTGGAATGTTGAATATATAGTAATTAGAAGTATTTTTATTGTCTTGCACATTTATTATAGAAAAGTTTTTAAAACTCTATTCACCCCCCTCTAGAGAATACTCAGAGGACCCACTGTGCACTTTCAATTGGTATCAGAGCCAGGTTGATTATTAAAAGGCTAACACCTTGATCAAAAGATCCTCTCACTTTAAAATTTTATATTTTAAAATTGTTTTCACGAAATGAGTTCTAAGAACTATGCATCCACAAGACCACCAATGTGTAACCTAAATAAGTTTACACTCTGGAAGGCCAGAATATAATTATATATGAACTCTATTGATGAAGAAATTTTTGATATCATTATGTCAAGTCCTCCAGCACCAGTCAGGAGAACTGCTAGTGAAATTGACACACAGGTACATGTCCCTAGATCTGAATGGACAGATGCTGAAAAGAAGTTGAAGGCATGTGATGCCAAGGCAATGAATATTCTGGTGTCAACTATGTCAGATGACATATTCTAGAAGGTAGCTGACTGCAACTTAGCAAAAGAGATCTGGGAATCCTTTACTAGATTGGTTGAAGGTAGCTCAGATGAAAAAAAGGACATAAAGTTTCTTCTCATATCCCAATATGTGAACTTTCAAAAGAAGGTTGAGGAGAATGTTGCTGAGATGTATGACAGATTCAACATCATTATCAATGAGCTTAAGGGCTTGGACAAGGAGATCTCCCTTACTAAAATAAAAGACATGCTTCACATATGCCTCCCAAGCACATGGGACTCAAGGATCTGGGCCATCAGAGAGTTCAGATGTCATAGGGAAATCTCCACAGATGCTCTACTAGGGAAGCTCAAGTCTTATGAGCTACTATTGAAAAGCAGAGTTGAGACTGAGACAAAGGAGGAAGCCTCAGTCCCTAAAGAAAGGACCATTGCTTTGAAGGCTGCTGAAGGAGAGCCTTCCACTTTTAAAGAAGAGATGTTCAATCTCTTAGCTAGAAGATTCAAAAGGTGGGTGAAAACTGAAGACTGTGGAAAGAAGGATAGGAGCTCAAACAAGCCCAGGTTTGACAAGACTCCAAGGCAGGAGATTATCTGCTTTGCATGCAGAAAGTAAGGGCACATTGCCCATGAATGTCCTGAAGAACAAAAGGACAAAAGCAGCAATAACAAGGAGCACAAGAAGAAGTCTTTCAGAAAGAAGGATAAGAAGAAGGGAAGAGGTTTCATAGCCGAAACCTAGAGTGACACAGAATCAGAGTCAAAATCCTCTTTATCTGATAGTGATGAGGAAAGTGTTGCTAAATAACCTTATCTGATGGCTTTAGAAGTCTCAACTGAAGAAGATCAGGTATCTTAATTTGAAGAATTTGATTTCTCTTCAGATGATTTTAAAACTTCCTTCAAAGAATTCTGTCAAGACTATATTAATCTTCAAAAAGAAACTAAAAATGTTAAGGAAGAACAAGAAGAACTTAAGAAGGAAAATCTATATTCTGTTAATTATGAGTTGAGGAATCAGATATATAAAAAGGAAACAGGAGTAGACGAGCTAACTAGTGAAAACTCAAATTTAAAATAAAAGCTTACAAAGGCAAAAGTCTTTGAAGACTCACTCAATTGGAGGAGTCAAAAGCTCAAGGATATTACACAAAATCTCTCTAAGAGACCTAGATATCTTGATCTAGGAGCAGGATCGCCCACTAGCATAATAAGTTCCAGCAAACCAGCCTGGAAAAATCCAGTAATTTTTGTTAGACCTAGTGATTATCAAGTAAATGAAATCAGCCAAATGTGTGAAGAATTAGATAACCATCCTGATAAAATTACTGTATTTAATAGAGTGAATTCTAATAATGAGATGAAAACTCTAGGCGAGAATAGTTTAGAGAAACTAACAAACTACAATCAAAAGGTTAAATCTAAAGAAAAATTATTAGGCATCCTGCAGATCTATTGTACCAAGAAAAATTGTATGCAAACTTCAAATATCAATATAATAAGTATTAGACCAGTAGACCTATTTTCTACCATCCAAAAGGATATCATGAAGAACCAACTTATTCCTTCATATCATCTTATAATGGTAAAAGCAAAGGACCCAAGTTAACATGGTTACCCTCTAAGGTTTGAATTACATGTGCAGAAGAATATATGATCCCTTCCTCAGAGATAATAGAGGGAAAGGGAAAACTAATTATTCATCATGGAACTTAAAATAATTAAAGGATGTGACTCTTTCTCTAAAAGATCTTGATGTAGCATTCTAATTCACACATATATCCTATAAACGATAATTTCAATAAACACTATTGCTGAGAAAAACAGCATAAATTTCTTGAAGAAATGTAATTATTGATTCAGAGTTGCGTCGAATAAAATTCGACGCACCATTGAGTTCTACTCGACGCTAGCTTCGAGAGCCGCCTGGAATAGATAAATCAAATAGCATTCGATGCAACGCCGATTACATAATTTAATAATTGTTGCACAAATTTGAAGCCACGTCGATTACAAATCGACGCATCGTCGACATGTCAAGGCGCGTAGTTTTGCTTCTAGAAGCTACTTCGACAGGTTTTGGCGCACTGAATTTACTTCTTTTCGACGTTGCTTCGAATACAACCGTAAGTTGCGACGAATCATCTTCTTTTAAGCAACTTAGACGTTAGATTATATTACACTTTCAAATTCTCTCTCTCTCTTGCTCCCGTGCTTTCTGGCTCTCTAGTTCTCTTGTGTTCTTGATCTAGCTTTCCTCTCTCTCTCTCTCATTCTTGTCTTCTCTTTGCAGGTACTAACAGTAAGATTTGATTGCACCTCCAAAAGTCAATTCTGGATTTGATGTAGATATAGAATCATTCAATGCTATATCAGACAATTTCAAGGCCATTCTCGGCTATTTGAAACCACGGGGCTGACAAAGTTAATTTCAACAAGGTGCAAGATATATGACATCAAATTAACAGAACTTAAAAACAATATTCATATTAGAGATAATGGATCACTGCATAGAAGAATCTCAGGAAATGATATCGACATCACTAAGGAGATGGTAAGTCACACCCTTGATTTACCAGAAGGTGTTGAATATGATGAATTGACAGCAACAGAGACTAGCACTGCATTACAAATAATGAAGCTCAGTAAAGAGAAGGCCATCAATTTGAAGAATAATGATGTGTCAGAGGAATACAGGTTTTTAGGCTGATAGAGTAGTAAACATCTTGTTATGAAAGATCTCTGCACATGATGCTATTCGTAAACAGCAATTGCAAATCATGGGAGTTTTGGTTCTGAACAAGAGAATAAATTGGGGGAGGTGCCACCTGAAGATGATTGGTCACAAATATGCTCATAAGGAGAATGCCTACATGAGAATCATGAGCCAAATCATGATTCAACACTATCTAATGGTCTGTAAATCAAAATGGGTATCAATTCCTCCAGGAAAAAGAATCAACATTGGGATTTTCTCCAAATAGACCAGGCAAATTCTAAATCTTGGTCAAGCTGCACCATCTCCTCCTTCATCTCCAGCTCCTCAAGATAATGAAGCAATCATAGTAGATACCATAGTTAAACAAACAGCTCACGATCATGCAATAGTTCCACAAGACCCCATAACAGAACCTCCAGCAAGGACCTCTCCTCAACAGCAACCACAACCAACCATAATCCTAGAAAACATTCAAATACAGTCCCCTATCAATCACAATCTCAGAGACCTCGGTGTTCTGTCTCCAGAAAACCTTCTAATTAACATATCTCCACCTCCTGCTAATACACCCTCTACCTCCCATCCTATACACTCTCTTGACATTGAACAAAAAATCTCTAAAGCAGTGGGGCTGGCCACTGGAACCTTTTTTGACCTGCTTCTAACACAAGCAAGAAAGTTCAACAGGAAATACTCTTATATGGAGAAAGAGCTGAAGGAGTCATAAGAATCTCTCCAGACAATAATGGTAGTGATATCTTCCTCAGGAGTTACTAGATCTTTCTTAACCTCATTGGCAAGGAAGGTTCAGAAGGGGGAGATTATTCAAGAAGAGGAATTCCCTGCCCCAGAAGTCAATATCAACTTAGAATCTGGAGATCCCAACAACATCACAGTATTCAATAAAGTACTTCCAGATGTTTAAGTTTATGTTTCAGAAGAGCCTGCACAAATCCAGGGGGTGCTTCTTGAGCCCCTCATCAATGAACGACTCTTAGAAGTTGTTGCAAATATTGCTAAAGAGGCTGCCCAGATAGCTCAAGATGATGTAGCTCAAGATGCTACATTAATTCAGGGGGAGCCTCATGATGATAAAGAGGATGATAAGGTTGTTGAAGAGGAGGATGAGGCCTTGGTGTTTCCACCCAGAAAAGTGACACCTCTTGTATTCTCAAGGAAGAGGAAAACTCCTCCAAAAAAATAGTACAATACAGGTACTTAGTAAAGGAACAACTTCTATTATACTATCAGGTGGATATAGTTATTGGAACTAATCTGATTAATCGGAAGTTTATGATGTGTTCTATGTTTCTATACAATAATGTCATTATTGCTTATTGTATATTTATTTGTATAATATTCTATGTCTCAGTATAATTAAAATCTCTTAATTTATTTGTAAAATTTGTTAAGATAAATAGAGAGAGATTGTTGAGAAAAACACCCTTTGATTTATCTCACAAATTATATACAAGTGATTTCATTATCTAGTATATATTACCCATGCTGTATAGAAAGGGCAATTTGGTCATTAGATGTCTTAGGATGTCACACTGTAATTAGGGTGTCAAAGACCAATTGAAATAGTGTCCAAAATTCAGTTGAGTTATACTTGCATCGAATAGAAGTCGATGCAGCTTCGACTGCAAGTCGAAGTAACTTCGAATAAAAGTAACATTAACTCAGATTGAAGTCGATGTATAAGTTGAAGTCGATGCAACGTCAAGATGGACTCCACGCAGAAGACAGAGTCAATTGAAGCAATATTTGAAGTCGACGCAACTTGGACTTATAATTGACGCAGAAGGAAGAAGCTCTGAGTTTAGGATTTCATCTCGATGGACATGTTGATATCTATTCAACGCAATGTCGACTGGCATGATAATTTCTAATCTAAGGAGGATTTTGACGCATCTTCAAGTAGAAATCAGAGGTGCGTCGAAAAGAAGGAAAATGTATTCAACGCTACGTCGAATACAGACAGTATTAGAATTTCTCCTTTATTCTTTTCTAAAGATAATTCAGAGGTTATACATGGAGTAGTTTGGATCTCTAACGGGTCGATTATATCCAAGAATGGGAAGAAGGGCTACATACAGAGAGACAATAAAGATATTTCTGGAAGGTATTCAAAAAGGGTTTGACGGGTCATCAAAATAGAAAGAAGATATAATTATTCTCTGGACATTCCAACTAAGGATACAACATAAGAGGAAAGTGATTCAAACATTAATCGATAGCAGAATAAAATTATTGATGAAGATTCAGAACAACAACAACTCTTCTATCACTCTTCTTCTTGTTCCTCAAGCCTTCTCTCAGACAATACACAGAAAAATACATCTTTGATTAGCAGGAAGGCTTCTTCTCTATGCTGCAATAAAGTGAAAGACTGGAAAAAGCTTAATAATCCTTTTCTTCTTCTTTTCACAAAGGTATTCAAAAACGGTTTGGCGGGTCATCAAAATAGAAATAAGATATTATTATTCTCTGGACATTCCAACTAAGGATACAACAGAAGAGGAAAGTGATTCAAACATTATTCGATAGCAGAATATTATTACTGAAGAAGATTCAGAACAACAACAACAACAACTCTTCTATCACTCTTCTTCTTCTTCCTCAAGCCTTCTCTCAGACAATACACGGAAAAATACATCTCTGATTAGCAGGAAGGCTTCTTCTCTCTACTGCAACAAAGTGAAAGACTGGACAAAGCTTAATAATCCTTTTCTTCTTCTTCTCACAAAAGATTAATCATCTACAAGATCTAGTGCCAAGAATTCTCAGAGAAATATGTTGAAAGAGGATTCAAATCAGAAGACCTACTTCTTCTAATCCTTTCTTACTCTCTCTTTCTTATTCTAAGAGTCTCTTTATCAAAAGACTCAGTCCTTGGTTCTAAGAGTCTCCTTACCAAAAGACTCAGTGGTTCTAAGAGTCTCTTTGTCAAAAGACTCAGTTGTTGATTCTAAGAGTCTCCTTACCAAAAGACTCAGTGGTTCTAAGAGCCTCCTTATCAAAAGACACAGGCACTGGATAGTGTATTCCTACCAAGGTGGTAGAAGAGTGGATGTACCCATATGTTGGGAAACCACTATAGCTCTTGTCTCTGTGCTATAAATTTCTTTTCTGCCCACTTACTTTATTTATGCACTCTGTGATTATTTTATTCTGTGTTGGATAGCTGAATGCATAGTAATTAAAAGTACTTTTATTGTTTTGTACATTTATTATAGAAAGGTTTTTTAAACTCTGTTCGCCCCCCCCCCCCCCCCCCCCCCCCCCCCTCTAGAGAATACTCAGAGGACCCACTATGCACTTTCAATCGGTCTAGTTGCATACTGACTTGTATTGTCACTAGTCATAGGTGGAATATAAATGTGTTTCATGTATCGATGTTGAGACGATACATCTATGGTCCATCCCACATCATCCAGTTTGATATAGAAAGGATGGTCCACAGAGGAAGCTACCTGGGAACTGGAAGAAGACACGAGGAAGAAATATCCTGATATATTTTGATGAAACAAATTTGAGGATGATTGTTTTGTAAGATGGGAAGACTGTAATATCCTGAAATATTTTATCGCGTTTAGCGATGCTTAATAATAATTTGTGCAAGGCCAATGCTCTGGATGCTGAATGAAGGAAGCATGGTTATGTGCACATAAATCAAAATGGATTCTTGGGTCTGCCCTCTCTGATGTCTTTGATTTGAGGGCATGATTCCACAACAAACGTGACGGTATAGGGGGCCACTATTTCAGTGGTAATCTGTGAGCAGACACTTTGTGCATTTATTGTCGAAGGTTCGGTCTTTCTCCTCTGAGAGAAGCCACTTTGTGCATAGGGCCAAAGGTTAGGTCTGTTTCCAATCTTCCCCCGCCCATACCCCCAATGATTGGGGACTATATGGGTTCTGTTGTTGTTGTTGTTGTTGTAGCGATGCTTAATAATGATGATCATAATGTTCGAAAAGCATGAAAAAGTCTAAATCTCAAACTATGTATTAAATACCCAGCAGAGCAAAATTTCAGAAACTGAGTCCACGATTAGGCTCAAAACATCGAAAATACCTAGGGATCAACATATTATTTGCCAAATCGGCGCTCATATGAATAAGTGCAATTTCGGCAAGGACCAATGAGAATTTAGTGGAATGGAATTCATTGTTAGGCCCAGAACATTGAAATACTTGATAATAAATATATTATTTCTCAAAATTGGCACTTGTATGAAAAAAGTGAAATTTTAGAAAAAAATGATAGGAATTTGGAGAAACAGAGTCTGGAATCGGATCCAGAATGTCGAAAAACCCTAAGTAGGTATTTTCGTTATTTTTCGAGGCCCTAAGCGCTCAAAAATAGCTCAAAAGGGGGCAGTGGTGGTGGTGCCACCGCTATCTACCGTTGTGACGCAGCGCTCACGCAATAGTCCAGGCACGTGCCCAACACGTGACCTTGCACTCACCTAACATGAGTGGGCCACGCACCCTGCGTGTGGTAGCGATCCAATTGCCCAAGGCATGTGCTGGACGCTCGCCTACGCGTTTTCAGTAAAAGTCATGTGTAATAAGCACCATATGGCAGCGGTACATGCCACGTCGCGCCAAAACGTGATATGCATTTATTTTTCATGTTTTGGGGGTACAAGGCTCTAATTTCAGTGTTTTTATAGGTCTCGGAAATGTATTCTAAATACGAATTACATGAAAGTTTCTTTTCATTTCATTGGCTTTTCATTTTCAAGGAAACTTAGAAGAAGAGAGAAGTTTCGGATTGTCGCCAAAGCTTCTGGGAAACTTTGGGAGAAGTTCGGGAGCCAATATTTGGCCTCGACTTATGTCGAAACCTTCTCTGGTGTTGCAAAAGCAGCACCAAAATAATATTTTTTCGTGGTCGCGCAATTAATTGTTGTCACACTGCTGAAGTACTAACAAAATTCTGCCCAAGAGCCAATTTTGTTAAAAAGAGGTTCGAAGCTTAAATTCGGGTAGTAGGTGAAAAATAATAGATTATTTATTGTTGGATCTACTAGGCAAGCTTGGAGGAGTGGTGAATAAGGTTTTATGATAAATTATTAAATTTTCTTTTACAAATTATTTAATGTTGCATAGCGAAAATAAAATAATATAGAAAATTAAATCATGAGTAAAAGAAAACCTTCATCATATTTATCAAGAGGAATTATTACAAAAGTTGTGATCTTTTAATGCAAAAATCAAAGGCGATAATTCTTACACTTTGGTTTTCTACGAAGACTCGCACCTGGAACCGATTGGCCCTAACAAACCCACCCCTGGATAAGCCACAAGCCCCCTAGGCCTAATCTTTAGTCCAGTTACCTAACTAAGGTGAATTTATGCCATAGATCTCCACCGACCTAGTCGTCGCACTCGAGACAAATTTCTCTCCCTAAATCTAAACCGATCTAATCGCCACACTCGAGACAAATTTCTCTCCCTAGATCTAAACCGATCTAGTCGTCACATACAAGGTCATCTCACACCGTTCAGCGCAACTGAAAATAAAAAAAGAAAATACAATAAGAAATATAAATAAAAGGAAAATTTCCCTCTAAAGGAATTCTTGATTTTATGTCATTGTCTTGCAAAGACTCGATCTTTGTGGCTTGGGATGCTTCCTCTTCGTGGTCCTTATGATCCTTGAAAATCTCCGCTTGATAAGAATTTGTTGCAACGAGAAACCTTTGATCTTCAAGTGAAAAACTTCAAGCAAAGGTCGAGAGAAGGTTTCTTGATCAACATTTATTAGCCTTCAATTTTGTTGCATGAATATCTTTTGATCTCTCTTGAAGTGACCCATCCAATCTCTCTTGACGTCTAGGTTGAACACCCTCAGAAAATTTCATCAAAATTAGTGTCCAGAAAATAAATTGCTAGTTTTGTATATAGAAACGAGTGCCCGACACGGGGCTCCGCCCCTACGGCAAAGCGCAATAGTACCAGGCCGGCGACGGCGAGCTTCGCCCGTCCCCATCGCGATGTTATCGGGCGGCCTTCGGTCGCTTCTAGGCGGGCTTCGTCCGCCTCCGCACGGGCTTCGCCCATGCTCGATGCGTCTACGGGTTTCGCCCGCAACATATACATATGAGTACTTGAAATGACCGCAAAAAATATACATCAATATTACAATCGTTATTTTGTAAAATAATATACGTATATACTTTAAAATGTTTTTTTTCTCTGTCCCTCTCCCTCTCTGCCACTCTCTCTCTCTCTCTCCCTCTCTCTCTCTCTCTCTCTCTCTCTCTCTCTCTCTCTCTCTCTCTCTCTCTCTCTCTCTCTCTCTCTCCTATTTAAGCGTGAGGGGGGGGCGGGGGGGGGGGGGGGGGGGGGGGGGGGGGGGGCGGGATTTATTGTAAGGGAGGGGAAGAGATTATTTTAGATCCGCTATTTGCAGTCCAACATCATTATTTGATTCTCTCTCTCTCTCCTATTTAAGCGTGAGGGGGGGGGGGGGGGGGGGGGGGGGGGGGGGGGGGGGGGGGGGGGGGGGGGGGGGGGCGGGATTTATTGTAAGGGAGGGGAAGAGATTATTTTAGATCCGCTATTTGCAGTCCAACATCATTATTTGATTTTGAGATGAACGGACAGGATTTCTGTGATGGTTTTAAAAAGCATGGAATTTAAAAGTCATCTCATATTTCTTTACAGATTGTATAGATTATAATATTTCTTGGGAGCTACCGCATGTGGTGGATGTACTGCCTTGCGGTAGTAATTTTTAAATAGCTCTGCTTGGTACCTCCTCTGTTGGAACCAGGATTTGGCCCAACGAGGAGTTCGGTCCCCAAAGATGGGTGCAACTCGTGCTTACTGATCCCTTAGAGCAACTTGACTGAAGACCTAGAACTGAGACCCTTGGCGACAGTGTGGAGGTCCCACCGCACACCCGGAAGATCGTAGAGTGCTTCCCCTCCTAAGCCAAGAACTGTAGCCGGGCACCTTGGAGAGCCCTAAGGATGCTAACCAAAGATGACCTGAGGAGAGAGAAGCCAAAAAGAAGTCCTCTCCAAAGGTGCCTTTAGGGTCTTATTTATAGTTTTTTTGGACTGGTCTGCTAATAGCGGGGTTCTGCCTTTCAGTTTTACTAAGCGCACCCCAATTTGGCCTGCTAACAGCCAAACTCCGCTGTTTCGGGGGGCTAACTGCAGACCACCAGGGGCAGAGGGGTAATTTCACCTCCTTAGCCTCCGGGCAAGTGGCCTGCGAGAACGCCACTGGCGAGAGATCCCGCGAGTCTCCTCGCGAGTACCGCTTGCGCACCCTCTCCAGGCGAGCTGCCTGTGAAGGCCCTGCTCGCCTTCCTTATAGCGACAACCGTCGAGGCCAGGTCTCGCATTCTCTCCTGCGAGCTCGCCCCGGCTAGCACCACCTGGTTCTCGCGACTCCTTTGTGACGAGACCATTTCTAGCTTAATTCGCACGTTTCCGGGCTTTTCCTTCTCGGGCGAACACGGGGTTGTACACAATCTCCGCTCTTTGCGAGATTAATCTAAGCTCATAAAGAATCATCCAACCCCGGGTGTTCGTCGGCGATTGCTGATCTGCCGCGAATCTTTTTTGTGGGTCCCACCCCACAACTATAAATATTTCCACAGCCGGGGTGATGCACGCCATTATTCTCTCTTATTATGTCGTCCTCTACTGTAGATGCCGGAGAATGCCTCTTTCCGAAGAACTTCAGGCTCGCCTGAGGGCGTCCAAGGCGGCGAGCTCTCCACCATCGCCAACGCTGCCACTTGGATGACTCGCCAGACCACTCCTGCGCCTAAGATGAAAAAGGAGAAGCCGGTCCGCCTACCCCCAGGAGGGACGAGGCCGTACTGCTGGACTCCTCTCCTGACAATAGGCCCACCGAAAAGGTAAAAACTACTCTCGCTTAACTATACATTTGATTTCCCTGAACCTTGCCCGACCACAGGACCTCCCCCCCTACCGATAAGGGCGTGAGCGAAGACTTGAACGGGTCTCTCCCCGATCCTCCGTCGGAGATTGAACTCGTTAACAGAAAAGCTGCTGGTAATTGACCCGCTCTTACATGTCAAGATTAACATTCTGACTGACGGCTTTTTTGTTCTCTTGTTTCTTGCTGCCTCCCCCCATGCGACCCCAGGTCGCCAAAACTCGTGACCTCAGACGCCGATCCCCCCTGACACAACCATTAAGACCCCAGGGTTCAATATCCTGAGGGGGGGGCTCCAGTGGTTTGCGACCGGCCACAACCACTCCTGCCGACGACGTGATGCGCCGCGGTGGTCTCGGGAAGTCCGTCTCGCTTCCCTTTACCACCCTTTTTCAGGGTCGGCCTAATAGCTCTCGCCCGCCTCCGGGTAAGGTTTCTACTGCTTCTTGCAAGGCAGACCCCTCCTTGCGTCAATGAGAGAAAGCTTCGCTAACTGCTAACGTTGCTTAGACTTGCTCGCAGGTGATTCCGAGACCCTCCCCACCGACTCTGACTTTGGGGAGGAAGAGATGTCGCCCCTCCCTTTGCCGGAGCAGATGGATGATTTCCTGGGTGACCCGCGAGACCCCGAGGCCATGAAGAGGCGAACCTCAGAATTATTTCAGAAACAAGGGCAAATGTTGCAGGATTTTCACCTCCAAGCGAAGAGGGACGGGGAAATTGCCGAGGAGCGGCACGCCGCTTTGCTGGATGAGTGTGCGCGGATCCGCGCGGAGAAGCCACAAGATATTAGCGAGATGGCCACCTCCCCAGGGACACATCTCGCGCGAGTGGAGGATTACGCTCGCTTAATTCAATGCGAGGCTCGCACCGTCAACGCATATCACTACCCTAGGATTCCGCCGAGATCGGGAGTGCGAGGTCGTGGTAGGTGGAAGTGGATACATTACTAAACCTCGCTCGCACTCTTCCTCCGGCCGGCAAGCCCCCCTATAATATTTGAACGTTTGCTTAATCTCGCAGGACAATCTCGCGAACGTTTTTTACTCTTATTATTAATCGTTTCTCGCCCGCTACTGGGGCTCTCACGAACTTATTTGTTATGCAACATATTTGCCAGTGATGCTCGCTCTATCTTTTATTTCCGCTCTTTCTTGTTGCTCTCGCCTGGAAATTTCGCTCGTACTGACTTCGTAAGCCGGTCTCGCTCGCTAATATATCTGAGGTTATATCACGCTCTCGCATCACACGGGGTTTTGCCTAACCACCCACCCCCCCCCCCTCCCCCGCCGCTTCGACTACTTTCCCGCGATTTTCGTTTCCTATAAATAGATCCAAGCGCTGAACTCACCTACCGCAGTTAACGCTAGCCCTTCTTCTTCCTATGCCTACGAGATCTCGCGCTCTCTCTTTCGCGCCCTTTGCCCTTTTTCTTCGCAGGTTCCAACGATGGTAGGAGAAGATAGCGAGGTCGAGGGTCGGCTAATGTGTGCCTGGGACTTTACCGACCACACTTTCTTCAACAGCAACCTGATCGAGGAAGAGTACCTCGCTGCCGTCGCCGACTTTATAACGCCGGGCTTCTCCGCTCGCTACCCTGGCGAGAACGATGTGATCAACGTCCCCATGCGAGATGAGCTTGTCATCCCTACCGCCCACTTTGGGGTTGGCCTGCGCCTACCTCTGTGGCCGGAGGTTCGCCAGGTACCTGCTGATCTCACGTACTTTTATCTTTCCGAACTTTAAGCTCTCGCTCACTTTTTTAAGACCTCGCGATGTTTTTTTTGCCAGGTGCTAAAGCACTTCGGCGTGATACTGGGTCTGCTGACCCCCAACGTCGTGGCGTTCATCGTTGCGTTCGCTTGCTACATGCGAGAAGAACGCATCGAGTTCAGCTTACCGGTCTTCCGAAAGCTGTTCTCCTTCAGAGCCTACAAGGATGGCACCGCCTACTTCGTGGGCTCGGGGCCCAAGGTCGGCGAGACCGTCAACAAGAGCCATTACTGGGCTCAGAAGTTCCTGTTCGTCCAAGGGAACTTCGGCAACGTTCCCTTCTCGCCAATTCAGCACGGCGAGAGCATCTACCGCCCCCCCGGCTCTCGACGGCCACGATGCCGCCTTGTTCCAGTTCTTCAATAAGAAGAACTTTGAGGTGGCCCACCTCCGCCGAAAGGTTGACTCGCTGCCACCGGTGCTCCCTGGGGAGGGTACGTATCGGGCTTGTTCGCCTACTTCTTTAAAGCTTTTGCCGAATATTTCTAATTGTTAGACCATTACAGGTGCGCAAAATCTGCCCGTCCATCCCCCCTACACGAGCAGACGGTCAGTTCCTGCAGACCTCGCTCTCGCAAAAATGGGAGCGGACGCCTGCCGCGAGACTCCCCACCCTACCGCCCCGCCTACCAGGAAGAGGGTTGAGTCTTCTGGCCGCAAGGATCCCTCCTCGCAGCCCTCACATAAGAAGAACAAGAAGAATCCCCCCTTCTGAGAAGGGAAAGGGGCATGCTGAGGCTTCCCCGAGCGAGATCCTACCGGCTGACCTCCCCGAAGAAAGGGAGTCCGGCGAGCCGGCCGAAAAGGTCGCCCGGATCTCTTCCCTGCCAGTGTCGATAAACCACTGGAACTTTGGTCTCGGCCAAAGACACAAGGACGAGGCCGGCGAGTACCTGCTCTACTAGAACCCCGAGGTCAACAAGGCCACCATCTCCACCCTCCTCCCCTCTTGGGTGGAGCAGTCGACGGTCAACGGGATGGCGTTCTCGCTCTCCTTCGGACTTTATGGTCGCGAGGACGCCTCGGTCTTCAAAGTCGAGACCGCGAGGACCCTAGCATACGAGAGTGTGCGGGCCCAGCTCCGCTCTCTGGAGCTCGCCCATATGACAGGCCGACGCTTCCTTCAGCTGGAGCGCCATAATGAGGAGCTCGCATACGCCTACAAAGACTCTGCCGAGATCACGAGTCTGAAGGAGAGGCTGCTCGCCTCTGACGAGCTTCTCCCCGGCCATCGGGATGGAGTGGTAAGTCTTCGAGCTCTCGCTTCCGTCCTTTTCTAACAACACCTCTTTGGCTTACCTATTTTCTTTACAGGATGTCGAGACCGCCCGGGATCTCCGCGCTTGCATCTCCAGCCTGGAGAATGTGGTCGCCGGGCTGAAGGCTTACAACCAGGAGCTGATCCGCGCCGCCGCCCCCTGTCTCCTCACCGTCTGAGGAACGACCAGCGAGCCAGGGAGGAAGAATGTCGCGAGGCCTCCATCACCGCTGCATGGTACATCTTCTGGGCCATGCAGTGAGCCGACCTGCTATCTGCCGAGGCGGCTGACCTGACGATCGAGGATGTGGTCCCGGAGTTGTTCACGCTCGCCCCGCGTCCTGCCGACAGCGAGGATGAGCCGTCCGCCAGCAATCATTAGAACTCGTTCTTTTTTTTCATATTTTTTGGCTGGCGAGATCGCCACGACACATGTAACTGATTTTAATGAAATAGATGATAATTTTGCCAACTTGTTCATTTTATTCTCGCTTTCTGTATGCTACTTTCTCCTCGCATTTATATTGCTTTATGCCCTCTCCATCGTATTCGCTGTGCTCGCTCCCGCATACTGCGTAGTCGCCCATCTTAGGCTTAGAGCACGTACTCACCACATTAGTTCTCATCTTTTTTGTCTATTTTAGGGTCGCGAGTACCTTAGGATCAGCCCTCCGGATCTCCATCTCGCGAGGGTGGAACATTTCCCCTCCTTTTTTGACTTCGGTGAGCAAGTTTCTTGCATGATCCCCCGCACTGTCCTCAGGGATTAGAATGATCCCTTTTTTGTACTTTCCCCTTTAATCTTCTGCGAGGGACCCGTTCCCCGGGAGGCATTCCAGCACCAAAGAAAACTTGTTACCTTGCCAGCCTCTCCAGAGATCAACCTGACCCACCGTCTATGAGAGCCCGGCAGCGGAATCGATCTGGGGCATTCCAGCACCAAAGAACTTGTTACCCTGCCAGCCTCTCCAGAGATCAACCTGACCCACCGTCTATGAGAGCCCGACGGCGGAATCGATCTGGGGCATTCCAGCACCAAAGAACTTATTACCCTACCAGCCTCTCCAGAGATCAACCTGACCCACCGTCTATAAGAGCCCGGCAGCGGAATCGATCTGGGGTATTCCGGCACCAAAAAACTTGTTACCCTGCCAGCCTCTCCAGAGATCAACCTGACCCACCATCTATGAGAGCTCGCCAGCGGAATCGATCTGGGGCATTCCAGCTCCAAAGAACTTGTTACCCTGCCAGCCTCTCCAGAGATGAACCTGACCCACCGTCTATGAGAGCCTGACAGCGGAATCGATCTGGGCATTCCAGCACCAAACAACTTGTTACCCTGCCAGCCTCTCCAGAGATCAACCTGACTCACCGTCTATGAGAGCCCGGCAGCGGAATCGATCTGAGGCATTCCAGCACCAAAGAACTTATTACCCTACCAGCCTCTCCAGAGATCAATCTGACCCACCATCTATGAGAGCCCGGCAGCGGAATCGATCTGGGGCATTCCAGCACCAAAGAACTTGTTACCCTGCCAGCCTCTCAAGAGATCAACCTGACCCACCGTCTATGAGAGCCCGGCAGCGGAATCGATCTAGGACATTCCAGCACCAAAGAACTTGTTACCCTGCTAGCCTCTCCAGAGATCAACCTGACCCACCGCCTATGAGAGCCCGACAGCTGAATCGATCTGGGGCATTCCAGCACCAAAGAACTTGTCACCCTGCTAGCCTCTCCAGATATCAACCTGACCCACCATCTATGAGAGCCTGACAACGGAATCGATCTGGGGCATTCTAGCACCAAAGAACTTGTCACCCTGCCGGCCTCTCTAGAGATCAACCTGACCCACCGTCTATGAGAGCCCGACAGCGGAATCGATCTGGGGCATTCCAGCACCAAAAAACTTGTGACCCTGCCAGCCTCTCTAGAGATCAACCTGACCCACCGTCTTTGAGAGCCCGGCAGCGGAATCGATCTGGGGCATTCCAACACCAAGGAAAGGACGCTTGAGGATTTCTGCTTAGAAACAATTTTAAAGTTGATATAAGAAGAGCAAAACATGCAAGTCAATTACAAAAACTCTTACGGATAGAATCGTTTCAAGTCGTCCCCACTCCTAGCCCGGCCGAGGGGTACCCCTTCCACATCCTGGAGGTGATACCCTCCCGACTTGAGCACTTCACTTACAATGTAAGGCCCCTCCCAATTGGGGTCAAGTTTACCTACCGCGGCTCCTCTCCCAGCCGCATCGACGTTCTTCAGGACCAAGTCTCCTTTCTCGAACTGTTTTATTCTGATATGCTGGTCAAAGTATCGGGCCATCCGCCTCTTGACCTCCTCCTGCCGAATGGTGGCGAGATCCCGGAGTTCCTCCACCAGGTCTAAGGATAGCCTTTGCTCCTCTTCATTATCTGTCCGCCACTCGTCATCACCTTCTCCCGCGACGACCACCCGGGGGGACTTCACCTCGAATTCAATGGGAAGCACGACCATTGACCCATAAGACAGTTTGAAAGGGGTCTCCCCTATGGCCGTGTTTGGGGTAGTTCTTAGGGCCCAGAGGACCGAGGGCAGCTGCTCTACCCAGTTGCCCCTGAGGTTCTCAACCTTCTTCTTGAGTAAGTTTGCAATTATTTTGTTTGCCGCCTCCACCTACCCATTGCTCCTCGGGTGGTGGACCGACGCAAATCGAAGATCTATTCCAAGCTGAGTGCAGAAACTGACGAACTCATCACTGGCAAACTGCGGCCCGTTGTCTGTCACTATGGCCAACGGGAGCCCGTGCCTGTAGATGATTTCACCACATACAAAATTTCTTACCACTTGGGATGTCACCTTGGCTAGCGCCTTCACCTCCAGACACTTGGAGAAGTAGTCTATCATCACCAGCAGGAACCTTCTCTGACCACTTTCCTGGGGGAAGGGACCAACCAAGTCAAACCCCCATATCGCGAAGGGCCACAGAGCTGTGATGGTTCGAAGTCTCTGAGCTGGGAGAAGTTGGAGTGGAGCATAGAGCTGACACTTGGAGCACTTCTTTGCGAACTCCGCCGCATCTTTGCTGAGGGTAGGTCAGAAATAACCTTTTCTCAGCACCCTTCCTTCTATTGTCCTGCTCCCCAAGTGGCTGCCACACTCCCCTGAGTGGATCTCCCCCAAGACCCTCGGGACCTCCCCCTCGGCTACACAACGGGCGAGGAGTCCAGAGAGGGTCTTACGATACAGCCCACCTGCATGTATGGAGTAATAGGCGGATTTGTACCTGAATCGTCGCTTGTCCACCTCCCCTTCGGGAAACTTCCCCGACGTCAGGAAGGTGATGATGGGACTCATCCACGATTCTTGCTGGTCTATCTCCATCAGCTCCCCTTCTTCGATGGATGGTCGGAAGAGTTCCGACACCGTCCCCCCTTCTCGGGGGCCGAACTTGGCCAGAAGGTCTGCAGGAGTGCTCTCCTCCCTTGGCACATGATTGATGGAGAAAGTGCGGAATTGCCCGATGACCCCCTTGACCTTCTCCAGGTAGCGCTGGAGGGTGGGCTCCTTTGCCTCAAACTCCCCCCTGATCTGGCACGCCACCACCATGGAGTCTGTCGAGACCTCCACGTCTTGTACACCCAACTCCCGGGCCAACCGCAGGCCTGCGATCACTGCCTCGTACTCAGCCTGGTTGTTGGTGATTGGGAAATGAATGTTGATGGTCTGCTCAATCCTTGTCCCTTGTGGGCTCACCAGGATTACCCCTCCCTCGAAGGAGTGCTTCCCCGATGCCCCATCCACTAATATCTTCCAAGCCTCCGAGTGGGACGCCTCCTGCTCCTCCACCTCGGTGACATAATCTTCCAGGAAATCAGCCACCGCCTGCGCCTTTATTGATAACCTTGGTACAAACGAGATATCGAACTCGCTCAGCTCCACGAACCACTTGGCTAGCCTTCCCGAGTGCTCTACCCCTTCCATGATGTTGCAAAGGGGGTGGTCGGTTACCACCTTGATTGAATGTGCTTGGAAATAAGACCAGAGCTTCCGAGCCGATACCACCAAGGCGAAGGCTAACTTCTCTAGGATGGGGTATCGGAGCTCCGCCTTCCTCAGCACTCAGCTGACGTAGTAAATTAGAAGCTGTCTTCTGCCTTCTTCCCAAACTAGCACTAAACTCACTGCCTCAGATCCTACCCCCAGGTATAAGGATAGGTCCTCCCCTGTCTTGGCCCCTGGAGTATAAGAACCTGAGTGAGTTGCCTCTTCAACGCTTAGAAGGCTTCCTCACACTCCGAGATCCATTCGAATTTCTGATTTCCTCTCAACACCTTGAAGAAGGGTGCACACTTTTCTCCTGCCCGGGAGAGGAACCTGCTGAGACCGGCCAACTTCCCCGTGAGACGATGAACCTCCTTGGCGTTTCTTGGCGATCCCAGTTCCATGATGGCCTTGACCTTATTTTGGTTAGGCTCCACCTCGGCTGTGGCGAGCAAGTGACCTAGGAACTTCCCTCGGCTAGCCCCGAAGACACACTTCTGGGGATTGAGTTTCATTTTATACTTCTGCAAAGTTCTAAAGGTCTCCTCGAGATCCTAGAGGTGGGATCCCAGGTCTTGGCTTTTGATCATGAGGTCGTCCACATAGACCTCCAGGTTCCTTCCCTTCTGTTCTCGGAAAACCCTGTCCATCATCCGTTGGTGTGTTACCCAAAGGGCATCATTTTATAGCAGTAGCACCATCCCCTGTGATGACGGAGACATCCTTGATGTCGGGGGGGGGGGGGGGGGGGGGGGGGGGGGGGCATGCGGATCTGATGATAACCTGAAAAAGCATCTAAAAAAGACATTACAGGGAAACCGACGGCTGAATCAACCAGCGCGTCGATTATAGGCAAGGGGTAGAAATCCTTGGGGCATGATTTATTAAGCGAGGAAAAATCGATACACACCCTCCACTTACATCCTCCCTTTTTCACCATAACCACGTTGGAGACCCAGCCTGGATACTAGATCTCTGATACAAAACCTGCCCTGAGGAGCTTACCCACCTCCTCTCAGATGGGCCCTTCCAGCTTGTCTGCTATGGCCCTCTTCTTTTGACGGATGGGGCGGGTGTCGGGGTCGAGGTTGAGGCGATGGCAAGCCACATCCGCGTCGATCCCGGGCATCTCTGCAGCGCTCCAGGCGAAGACGTCTACGTTCTCTTGAACGCAGGTCATGATTTGTTTCTGCTCCTCCGGGCTGAGCTCGCCGCTGACCTTGACCTTTTCCACCACCCCCGCCCGGGTGGTGACCTCAAGCTCCACGACTTCATCAACGGCCTCCAGCCGGGACTGCTCCCCCCAATCTTCTTCCTTCTCCTCGTCGCAAGCTGGCGCTTTGACCTTCTCCCCTCTTCTTCCTTCCCGAACCTCCATCACCTCTTCCGCCCCTTCCCCCTGGGCCTCCCTTTCTTCCTTCTCCTTCTCCTCCATCGGTTCCTCTGACTCTTCCTCTAATCTCTCCTCATCTCCTTCTTCTCCGAGCCTCGCCGGCTCCCCCATCTCTCGATCCCACTCCTCCGCCTCGGCCATCCAGGAGATGGTGTTCACGACAGTCATATAGCACTGTCAGGCCACCTTCGGATCTCCCCTTATCCGGACCTGGACTCCTCCATTATTGAACTTAAGGTACTGGTGGAAGGTGGAGGGGACACAGCGGAATGCGCTGATGAGCGGCCTTCTGAAGATGGCGTTGTGGTTGTTGGGGGCGTCCACTATGACGAAACGACAATTCCTGGACTGCCCCCCCCCCCCCCCCCCAGGACTACATGGAGTCCCACTCCCCCCTCCACCTCCTTCCTCTCCCCGGAGAATCCAAACAACGGGCCATCCGAGGCCAACACCCTTCGTGCCTCCACCTGCATCTCGTCAAACGCCTTCTTAAAGATGATGTTGACCAAGGTCCCGTTATCCACAAGGATCCGGGAGACGGTGATGTTATCGATCGCTGTCTGAATGACCAGCGCATCGCAGAACGAGTCTTCATGACCCGGCATGTCCTTTTGAGTGAATGAGATCTTCTCCTTTGGGGGCGGGGTTAGGGATGTCGAAGCTACGCTACAATGGTACATGGTGTGGAGGCTGGCCCTCCGGGTCGCCTCAATCCCTACCCCCCCATGGATCCTCATAGCCCGCTGCTCCCGCGGCGCCGGTGCCCTGGCCTCTCTCACTTCCAGGAACTCCGAGCAGGTGGCCGTTGCATGCCTTTCCTCCCGATGGAAGCCACAATATGGCAACGCCACCTCCCCTCTCTCGGGCTCCGCCCCTCTATTCCCCCTTCTTCTTCCTGCTCCTGCTCCTGCTCCTGCTCCCTCTCTTCTTCCTCTTCCTCCCCTTCCTCGCCTGATTTCCATGTCCCGCTGAGGCGGGGGAGGTATCTGCCTCGGAACCTGCCTCCATCCTAACTTATGGGGTCTTCCCTGACCCCCATGGAAGTTACCCCCTCCCGGGGCGTAACCCCTCCCTTGAACCTGCGCTCCTCCGCCTTGATGCCTCCACCCCACCTCCGGGGCCCTGGGCTCTTCTCTTCTCCGCACTTCCTGCTGCTTGACTTCCAGCTCACTGAGCTTTGCTAGCCTTTTGGTGAGCTCCGGGTTAGCCTCCTCTCCTTCAATCTCCTCTGCCACCCTCTCCATCAACTCCTCGTAGGAGACGGGGGCCTTCCTCTTCAAACTCATCTTGAAAAAACTCACCCTCAGCCCCACCGTGAAGGAGAGCTGGAGGGCAAACCCTGGCATCTCCTGGGTAAGCAGAACTTCTTCCTGGAACCGGTCCGCGTAATGGGCCAGCGACTCCCCCGGCTCCTGCTTGACCTTGAAGAGCGACTCGACATCCCTCTTCCTCTTCTTCGTGGTCAAGAAACGCAGCAAGAAGCCTCTGCGCAAGTCCTCGAACTGGTAGATCGACCCAGCTAGGATTTGATGGAACTAGTCCCTAGCCTTCTCCTTCAGGGTGACGGCGAAGAGCCGACACTTGAATGCATCTGACATCGGCCGGATAGAGACAGAGTCCTCGAACGACTGCAAGTGTTGGACAGGGTCATCATTGCCGCTGTAGTAAACCTTATCCCACTCCCTGAACCCTTCCGAGACTGGTGTGGAAAGCACCAGCTCGCAAAAAGGACTGCTCCCGCTCGCGGTCCTCTCCTGTTCGGCTCGTCCTACGACTTCTCTCGCAGGACCTGAACTCACCAGAACCGTGCTCTCTGGAACCGCGCTCGTCGGGGCCGCACTCGTCGGGGCAGCGCTTACTGGAACAGCGCTCGCCGGGACCGAACCTGCCGGTGAGGTGCTCAATGGGCTGGCAAAGAGCTCTCGCCCGAGGAGGTCTCGCCCTGCCCCTGCCACCTCCTTCCCTGCTCTTCCCCCCGGGGCACACTCGCCGACCCCCGGAGGGGGGAGCACCTGAGGTGCTGGGGTCGCGAACTCGTTTCGCACCGCGGCGAAAGCGAGACCGATGCTCTCGAGGACCTCCCTCCTGAGGTCCGCGAACAACCCAACATCACCGCCTGCTGCGAGCCGCCAAACTCATCGCCCTGCTCTTCATCTCCCGCCATGCTGCTTCCTTGAAACTTTCTTGCACTAGTTGATGTCCACGCTCACCGCACCAAAAATGTTGGAACCAGGATTTGGCCCAACGAGGAGTTCGGACCCCAAAGATGGGTGCAAGTCGCGCTTTCTGATCCCTCAGAGCAACTTGACTGAAGACCTATAACTGAGACCCTTGGCGACAATATGGAGGTCCCGCCGCACACCCGAAAGATCGTAGAGCGCTTCCCCTCCTAAGCCAATAATTGTAGTTGGGCACCTTGGAGAGCTCTGAGGATGCTAACCAAAGATGACCTGAGGAGAGAGAAGCAAAAAAGAAGTCTTCTCCAAAGGTGCCCTTAGGGTCTTATTTATAATTTTTCTGGACTGGTCTGCTAATAGCAGGGTTCCGCCTTTCGGTTTTACTAAGCGCACCCCAATTTGGCCTGCTAACAGCCAAACTCCGTTGTTTCGGGGGGGCTAACTGCAGACCACCAGCGGCAGAGGGGTAATTTCACCTCCTTAACCTCTGGGCAAGTGGCCTGCGAGAACGCCACTCGCGAGAGCTCCCGCGAGTCTCCTCGCGAGTACCGCTCGCGCACCCTCTCCAGGAGAGCTGCCTGTGAAGGCCCTGCTCGCCTTCCTTATAGCGACAACTGCCGAGGTCAGGTCTCGCATTCTCTCCTGTGAGCTCGCCCCGGCTTGCACCACCTGGTTCTCGCGACTCCTTAGTGACGAGACCATTTCTAGCTTAATTCGCATGTTTCCAGGCCTTTCCTTCTCGGGCGAACACGGGGTTGTACATCCTCTGCATCACGGGGTTTACTAATGAAGCAAGCACTATCGCTAGAGTTACCGCATGCGGTAGCTGCTACTGTCTGTGGTAGCTGCAACAGCAGGTGATAGTTGTTATCGTCGGAGCTAGTGTTCAAAAAAATATTTCAGCATATCCTCTGAATCAACTCCCCAATGCTACCAGATAGTCCCGAAAT
The DNA here is from genome assembly GCA_033032865.1 of Dactylorhiza incarnata. Lineage (NCBI taxonomy): Eukaryota > Viridiplantae > Streptophyta > Magnoliopsida > Asparagales > Orchidaceae > Dactylorhiza > Dactylorhiza incarnata. Next base: position 8,034,420 of record JAWHQI010000090.1, on the reverse strand, counting down.
CATCCCGGAAGCATATGGACTTATAAAGAAGTTTTTCCTTCACTATCGCCGGACAATAGCCGCCACGGTCAGCAATAGTGATCAATTCAAAATGCTTGATTTTCATTTTGCTCATTTAGTTCCCTACAAGTTATCTCCTTTACAAGCATATAAACATATACCTATGCACTATGAAAACTTGCAAATTGATTTAGATACTTATCAAAAACAAATTATACTCAAATTGAGGGAACATCGAAACATATACTAGTTTTTATATTTCTTAATTTTTGCGGGTAATTTTTATGTCTAAAAGCTGTCATAATAGTTGTGATAATGTACATGTACACCCAAGCCTTAGGAACAAATTCATCAGCACTCCTTACAGTCCATCAGAAAATTAATGAGCAAAGGGAATAACCTGATACCTCCTCAGGCGATAAAAAGAGAAGGCACCCCATCTATGACTATTCATACTCATTAATTACAACCTCAACTTTCTTCAGCTGAAATGACACCATTGAAGCTCTCAATGACCACAATGTTGAGACCTTCAGCAGAGACAGTGGCATAGTCCCATAGAAGCATTCTACGAACCTTCGTACACACCTCGCACATGCGCCTAGATTGCTAATTGTTTGGGAAAATAGTACTCACAATCAACTGTTCAAGAGTGAACACATCATTCTCTCCGTAACTCTTCCAGGATTTAAGCCATAAAACTTATACCTAAAAAATGGAACATAATAAATTGTTGCTTCAACAACAATTATTTGCATGATATTTGTTACAAACTCAGCTTGAAATGTGATTAAGATATGCTCGCGCATAAACATTGAAAATAGGCAAATGGCTTTAACTCCATAAAACCTTTGAAACTTGCTCAATATAACAGAAAAAACAAAACAAAATATAAAAAAAACATTTTCTATATATAAGCAACAAAATGAGCAGAAAGCACGTGAGATTGTTCAAGCATATAACACTTTGCGCGATGATAACTGCTAGGCTGCTAATACGAATAAGATCTAACTAGATGGAACCTAGAATCAAGTTTAGAACTTACGCATCTGTATATACGACGATCACATACCAAGTCCAGTTAACACTAACTACATAGAATACTATGACATTGATCCAACACACTTGTCAACATGAATTCAACAGACAACATTTTCAAAAGTATCCAGTGCCTCACCATTTCATGACCTCGTCTCTCCCCTGCTCCCTACCGCCCATAAAACCTAGAAGTAGATGGTGATTGACTACTTTCCGGGTTCACAAAGTAACACTGAGGCAGCTGCTTCCTATCTATTCGAGTCCCGAACTGATCATGGATTTGTTGCCGTCCAGCGTCAAATTTTGATCTGATTTCAGGTCCTAAGAGATTGCTAAGCAAGGAGTTCCTATCTGCGAGTAGCGAGCGTGAAGAAAGCTTCCTGCACATGGCCTTGAATACCCGTGATATCTCAGTCAGTCCACTGGCACCAACAGCTCGAGCAGCATTTTCATTTTTCTCAAAAGGATCTTCAATCTGAATGAGCAAGAAGGTAAATGATTGCAACGGTCAAATTGTCATCTTAAAGCAAAAAAAATGTAAATTCATTTAATGACAGGGCTTACAAGAAGGGTCTGAAATTTACGCATCCATCTGATTTTGCTGTTGTTAATAGGTTCCCATTTTCCAGTGTATGTGCAGATGACATAATCTGACGCCAGAGTATCAAGCCCAGAAAACTATATTAAAAAAAAGACAATGAGTAAAGCTGGTGAACATAAGAAGTATCAAGTGTACAAGAAAATTAGAGGTAAGTCAGGGTGGTCTCGCTCCGGAGAACTACATCTCCGCACCTTGATGGGGACCACTTTTCGCTCGCAAGAGACCAAATCACTGTTCTAAATGTTCTCCGACATGTTTGCGGACATGTTGTTTTTAGGGTAATTTTTCTAAAAAAAATCAATTATGTTCTTTCGTAAAATATAGATCGATATATCCGATTTTTCCCGATATATCGGTTATCGTGACTTTTGAACATATCGTCCGCTATTTTATTTTATGTTAGCAATAGCAATATATGTCTGAATCATATCTTTATTATATAAGTGAATATAACATTCTCCATGCTCCTACCGTGCTTTAATTTTCCACCGTTGGATCTTTCACATGTTTTATCCGAAACATCTTTAATATAAAAAAATAAAAATAAACTTCCCGGAAGAGAGAGAGTGGGAGAGAGAGAAAGAGAGGAGAGAGGGGGAGAGAGTGCGGCGGAGAGGGAAAGAGAGGGGGAAAAATAATCTTTTAAAGTATATATGTATTTTTTTTTTACAAAATAAATATTGTAATATTGATGTATATTTTTTTACGGTCATTTTGAGTACTCATATGTATATGTTGTGGGCCCAGCCCGCAAACGCATCGAGCACGGGCGAAGCCTGCCTGGATGCGGCCGAAGACCTTCCGATAGCATCGCGCCAGGGGTGGGCAAAGCCCGCCGTCGCCGGCCGGGTACTATCGCGCTTGGCCATAGGGGCGGAGCCCCGTGTCGGGCACTCGTATATATATATAATATTACGTATATTTAAATCAATTAAAACTATTGTTTCGTTATTTTAATGTGGTATTCCTATAATCATTTTTGTATAATTATTTCACACTTTTTTTATTTCATATTCAAAAAATATGAAAAAATTCAACACATGTATTGGTTGTTATTTGTATGATTTTAACATAAAATAATTAAGCATGGATAGACTTGTAATCAATCAAAGATATATAGTTTTTAAATCTTCTTTATTTGTTATAAACTTAGTACTAACAAAATAAAATTCTTATACAACAACACTCAACCCTTTATCCCACCATAGTGGGATCAGCTATATGGATCATTTGTCGCCCTTGAGCCCTTTCTTTAGTCATAATTTCACTAATGCCTAAGTACATCATGTCTTTCCTTATGGTTTCATTCCAGTCTTTTTTGGTCTACCCCTCCCCCGTTTAACATGCCTAGTAGCTGAACTCTCACAACGCCTAATAGGTGCCTCTAATGGTCTCCTTTGTACGTGTCCAAACCATCTTAACCAAGTTTCTCGCATCTTCTCTACAATTGATGTCGCTCATATCTTATCCTTGATACATTCATTCCTCATTTTATCCAGTCTCGTGTGTCCACACATCCACCTAAGCATTCTTATCTCCGCAACTCCCACTTTTTGCTCATGCACATAATTCACTGCCCAACACTCAGAACCGTGGAGCATCGCTGGTCTAATTGCAGTGCGGTAAAACATGCCTTTATGTTTTAATGGTACTTTACGATCACATAAGATCCCAGACGCGCCTCTCCATTTCAACCAACCTACTTGGATTCAATGTATCACATCTTTATCTACACCTCCAACTTTTTGAACAATCGATCTGAAATATTTAAAGCACTCACTGCGGGAAATATCTTGTTCACCAACTTAATGACGGAGTCATCCGCCTTCTTGTATTACTGAATTTAAGCTTCATATATTCCGTTTTTGTCCTGCTCAGCCTAAAACTCTTCTTTTCTAAAGTGTCTAGCCAAGATTCAAGTTTTGCGTTTAACACCTCGCACGTCACATCGACCAAAACAATATCATCTGCAAATAATAAACACTAAGGTATTGGTTGTTGGATATGTCCGGTGAGCTCATCTAAGCAAGGGTAAAGAGATAATGGCTTAAAGCTGACCCTTGATGTAAGCCAACAGTGATAGGAAATTCCTGGTTAATCCTCCAGATGTCCTCACCCTCGTCACTAATATTGTATACATATCTTTGATTAAAACCAATGTATGATACATTTACACATTTCTTTTCTAAGACTCTCCATAAGACCTCTCTTGGAACTCTATCATAAGTCTTCTCAAGTTCGATAAACAACATATGCAAATCCTTTTTTTTCCAATAGTTGAAAATGAGTCTCCTCAAGAGGTGTATAGCTTCCATGGTCGACCGCCCTGCCATAAATCCAAATTGATTCTCCAAGATGTTAGTCTCTCGTCATACTCTTCTCTCTATTACTCGTTCTCATAGTTTCATGGTATGACTCAATAATTTAATTCCTCTGTAATTGACACAATTTCGTATATCTTCATTATTCTTATACAAAGGTACCAAAATATTTTCTCTCCATTGATCTGATATTCTCTTTGTCATCAGTATTTTATTTAAGAAATATGTAAGCTACAAAATTCCTTTCTTCCCTAGGCATTTCCATACTTATATCAGTATATCGTCTAGCCCAACCACCTTTTCATTTTTCATCTTCTTTAGAGCATCATTTACCTTCGATGCTTGAATTTTACGATAAAAATGTATGTTCATATACTCCTCCAATCTACTTAACTCTTTCAAGATCAGTTCATTGTCTTTTTCATCGTTGAAGTAAAAATATATTTTCCATCGCTCCTTAATAGTCACATCATCCATCAAAACCATATATGTTTCATCCTTTATGCATTAAACTTGGCTTAAATCCATTGTCTTGCTCTCTCTAGCTTGAGCAATTTTAAATATATCATGTTCTTCATCTTTGGTATCTAGTCGCTTGTAAAATTCTTCATAAGCTTGACTTCCTGCTTTACTTACTTTCTTTTTAGCTTCTTTCTTAGCGACTTTATACATTGCCAAATTTAAATCATTCCTACAAGCGTATAGTGTTTTATAGCTAGCCATTTTTTCTCTCACTTTGTTAAAATAAAATTCTTATATATTATTAAATATATTTTACATTTTACTGATTTGTACATGCTATAATATTTTACTTTGGGTACTTTTCGAATTTATCTTGGGATATACATAACTCATTTTGTTTACTTGTTATATTAATTTTTTTCTTTTAGAACATACATAAAAATAAATTTTATTTATTTATAAGATATGAATAACTGATAATATAAAATATTCATGACATGTCTCCGATTTCCGATATTTAAAAATTCAATCTGACATGTCACTGACATCCGATATTTACAACCTTGGACCCAATGTAGACAGAAACCCAGACTCCGATGGGTTGTTATTTCGAAAGGCTAACACCACATTCTATCATCGGATGGTTCTCATTCGTCATTAGCAAAGTAGCGTTCTTTAGCTCGGACGTGGGGATGGGACTGTGATTTCCGACCCTCTAGCTATCAAGGAATGCTTTCTAGCATATTTCATAACAGGGAAGTCAGGAGGTGCTTGAGGGTAAAGGAGCTCTTCCATTGGTGATGTGGCAGATTTCTTCGTCTGAGAAAATGTCGCATGTACAGGACATCACCACCGAGGAGATTAGGGATTGTGTCTTTGAACTTCCACAAAGCACCCGATGTAGATCGGTTCAACGTTACTTTATACAGGTGCTGTTGGGATATCGTAGGAACAAGCTTGTCAGGATCGCGAGACGGATCGTAGGATCGTACGATCCTACGATCCCAAATTAAAAAAGAGATACAGATCGGACTTGGGATCGGAATCGGGTCATACTCATGTGGGAGCGCGATCCGGATCGTGGGAGCGCGATCCGGATCGTAGGATCGTTAGGATCGCGATCCAGATTCGATCCTAACGATCCAGATCCGCTATCCTATTAATATATACGCGTTTTATAATTATGTCGCTGTCCCGACTCCCAGCCCTCGCGTGAAGCTCACGATAGACGAAACCCTTTTTCTTCTCTTCTGTTGTTCCGCCGCTACCCCGTGTCTGCTGAAGCTGCCGACGTCGTCGTCGGTCGTCCTTCATCTGCCATTGAAGTTTGTCGGTCTTCAATCTTCATCGTCGCTTGTGTCTTTGAACTTCCACAAAGCACCCGATGTAGATTGGTTCAACGTTACTTTATACAGGTGTTGTTGGGATATCGTAGGAACAAGCTTGTCAGGATCGCGAGCCGGATCGTAGGATCGTAGGATCGTACGATCGTACGATCCCAAATTAAAAAAGAGATCTGGATCGGACTTGGGATCGGAATCGGGTCATACTCATGTGGGAGCGCGACCCGGATCGTAGGATCGTTAGGATCGCGATCCGGATTCGATCCTAACGATCGGGATCCGCTATCCTATTAATATATACGCGTTTTATAATCATGTCGCTGTCCCGACTCCCAGCCCTCGCGTGAAGCTCACGATAGACGAAACCCTTTTTCTTCTCTTCTGCTGTTCCGCCGCTACCACGTGTCTGTTGAAGTTGTCGACGTCGTCGTCGGTCGTCCTTCATCTGCCATTGAAGTTTGTCGGTCTTCAATCTTCATCGTCGCTTGATTCTTTCATTTCCTTGAGCACCGCCGGTCCAGTCGTCCAGAGCAACTGGTCCAGACTTCCAGAGGTAACTCACTCTTCCCTAATCCCCGATTTAACTCACTCTTCCATAATCCCTCTTCTGCTATGCTTAAATCTTCATTGAAAAATATTTTCCAGTTAGGTCTTTCATTTATCGCTTGATTCCTTCATTGAAATAATATTTTCCAGTTAGGCCATGATATAATATTTTCCCTCTTATCACTTTAATGATTCTTTATTAGTTAGGTCATTCATTTTGAAGATTTGTATCTGTGTATGGGCATCAGTTACACTCAGTCCTGAACATAAAGCCCGATCGGGCCGGCATGGACCGGGCCCGATCGGGCTTTTTACTGTATCGGGCCGGGCCGGCCCGGTCCTCCCCTGGAATCGGGCCGGCCCGGGCCGGGCAGGCAGCACTGATATGCTGCCTGCTCCGGCCCTTCAGGCCGGGCCGGGCAGGACCGGGCCGGTCTCGGGCCCGATCCGGGCCGGCCCATTTTTTTCTTTTTTTTAATTAAATTATAACTTTTTTAATTTTTTATTTTTATAAATAATAAATAATGACATTTTATTAATATTGAACAAAAATTTGAACGAAAATTTGGAACAAAAAATTTTATTAATATTGAAAATTTGGTACAAAAAATTTAAAATATTACAAAATTTAAGTCGTGCATTTGTACAAAATACAAAATTGAAAATACAAACCTATAAAAGCTATGATTCTTATAAAATTTAATTAAAAAATTTACATACTTTAAAAAAGGTACATTTAGATTGGACTGCGAATTTAATCATCCTGTAGATTCAAGTTCAACGCGTCCATTTCGTCTTCTATCTCCTCCGAGCTATCCTCCAAAGCTGTTATGTGTTGCTTCCTCTTTACGCTGTCCAAGTAGTCCTTGTAGCATATGCAAACCTCCAGCGAATCTTCGTTAAGCCGGCTCCTCCGCTCGTTCAAAACCCTGCCACTAAGAGAAAAAGCGGACTCCGAAGCTACTGTACTAGCTTGGACAGTTAATAAATCACGGGCCATATAGGCCAAAACAGGATAGGTATTAGCTTTACCTTTCCACCAATTTAAGATATCGAAGTTTTCGATCTCTTCCGAACTCATAAAATCGCTAAATTGAGTTTTTGTGTATAATCCTAATTCATCTAAACTACTAGATGTGCGCGCTTTTTTCCTAGAAGCTAAATCTAAAATTTTATTTTTAAGACTATCCTTCGTTTTGGGTTGCGTTATTTCTTCGCGGGGTCGTGACCCGTATAAGTTATTGTAATAATTATAACTTTGCGTAAAAAAGTAGTAAAACTTGAAGTACTAACGGGGTCATCCGCATCATCATAATTTATATTTAAGGTTAGATTAGTATTGATTTCGTCGATCAAATTTTCTACGCCTTCTACGTTAAGTAGCGGATTTAAAGCGGCGGCGCACGAAAACATAGGCGGTATTTCTCTATAATATTTTAAAAAAATTTCTTCCATTACTTTAATTAAAGGAGCCCAACCTTGGTGTTTCCATTACTAAATTTAGGGCGTGACAAACACATCTAGTATGAAAAAACGCGCCGTTGAGAAATGGTTTTAAATCTCGTTTTAACAATTCAATTGCGGCGCCATTATTGGAGGCGTTATCAAGAGAAAAACTAAGTATTTTATCGTTAATTTTAAATTCCCACGCACATTTCATAATAACCTTATATAAAGCTATAGCCGTGTGCGGGAATTCAAAACCCGTAAAACATATTACGCGTTTATTTAGCTCCCACGAAATGGGATCAATCCAATGACAAGTGATGCAAAGATAAGCTAATCCTAAATTTAAATTACTCGTCCAAACGTCCCTCGTTAGACTCACACGTCCTTCAAAATTTTCAAAATACGTAATTAATTCTTGTTTTGCTTCTAAATATAACCTAATCGTGTCGCGCCTTAAAGTAATTCTACTAACCTTTTGGTATTTGGGCTGAAGCCCCCCATGTATGTACTCTGTGCCATCGTCATTGTCGAAGACGCTGAATGGCACCCCACGTTTGATGACGAACTTCGCCTACATCTCTCGCTGTCGCATTTGATCGTACGTCCAAATATGTCCTGCTCCAGAAATTTGAGCTTGACTTGACTCGGGAGGAGCTTGTTTCGACTCGCAAGATTTTTGGTGTCGAACGAGCGTCGAGTTGCCGCTGATGGATAGCAACTTCGAGCACATCTTGCAGCGCGCTTTTCTTTCGGTGCCGACTTGGACCATGTCGAAATGCTCCCAAATACCCGCTCTACGATTGTGCTCCACCACCGAAGCCATACTTTGGGAAGACGACGCTGGAGCTGAGGAGGACGACGCCATTGAGAGAGATAAGAGAGAGAGAGAGAGAGAGAGAGAGAGAGAGAGAGAGAGGTGTGAGAAAAGAGAGAGGGGAGGGGGGGTATTTATAGGTTTTTTTTGTTTTCTTTTTAATTAAAAAAAATATATATATATATATTATATTATTATATTATATTATGGCAGCCAACGGCTCTAAGAAGAGCCGTTGGCTGCCATGAGTGCCAGCATGGCTGCCACATGGCAGCCATGCTGGCAATGAGCCTAACGGCTCTAATAAGAGCCGTTAGGCTCTATCGGGCTAGCCCGAGTCCCGGATCGGGCTTTGCCCGGCCCGGTCTCGGGCTAGCCCGATTATCGGGCTCTACCCGGCCCGGACCGGGCCGGGTACCGGGCCGGGTAGTGCGGCCAAACCGGGGCCCTTTTAGGGCCCCGGGTAAGAGCTCGGCCCGGTTCGGGCCTGAACCGGGCCGGGCTTGACCGGGCCTTGACCGGGCCGGGCTCGGGCCGGCCCGGCAGGCCCGGTTTTTTTGTTCAGAACTAGTTACACTTACTTCATTTCCTCTAATCTATGCAATGAGCATCAGTTAGGTCAATGGTATTAAGAAGATTTATATCTGTGTATGGCTTCATCTGCTATGCTTTGAGTCTATAGGTCTTTATCTACTATGTTTGTTGGAGTGCTATGCTTGTTGGTTTATTTCCTGATTACATATCTTGTTGATTCATTTTAAAGTTTTTTGTGTTTTATAGATTCAATTCCAGCATTTAATTGATGTCTGCTTCAATTCCCGTTGGCAAAAAAACTCAAAAAATGCATTCAGTTCTAGAAGTGATCCGGGTTGGGAGCATGAGATTGAAATAGATAGTACGACCAAAAAGGTGCAATGTAAATATTGTCTAGTGATTCGATCCGGTGGGATATACAGGTTGAAACATCACTTGGCCGAGACTAAATTTAATGTAGAAGCTTGCAAGTGGTTTGATGACGATGTTTACATCTTCCAAGTGGAAGTCTAGTAGGTTTGTTGGTTCGAAGGAGGGAAAATCAATTCAAAAAATTATTTTGAACATAAGTCGATTTTGGTCTCATGTTACTATATGTTTAAAAACAACATTTTCACTAATCAAAGTGGTTAGAATGGTTGATTCAGAAGGTCCTATGATGAGATTTATATATGAGCAGATGGATAGAGCAAAAGAAAGATTCAACTTAATTTTGATAACATCAAGAAAAAGTAAGTAGTTTAATTGTTTTATATTCATGTGTAGTCATATTATGCTTACATTCAATTTCTTACATGCAATGGTTATTTTGTATGTTATATTGTAGATATGAACCAATATGGTCCATTATTGACGAGAGATGGGCAAGCCAGCTTCATAGGCCCTTGCATGGTGCAGCTTATTATTTGAATCCTCATTATCACTTTAGTCCATCATTTAGGGCAAATGCAGAAGTAAAAAATTGGATTCTATAGTTGTCTCCAACGAATGATTCCAAACGAAGAAGAGAGAACAAAAATATATATTCAGATGGATGATTTCAAACACGCAAGAGGGTTATTTGGGTTAGATTCTGCAAAGGCAACTAGAAACAAAAGAGCTCCAGGTATAACTTTTTGGTTTATGTTAATTTTAAGTAGTAATCAATAAGCATGTTATTTTCATATTAAACATTTAAGTATGACATGCAGCTGATTGGTGGGATTCCTACGGAGATAACTGTCCAGAATTGAAAAGATTTGCAATTCGGGTTCTAAGTTTGACATGTAGCTCTTCCGGATGTGAACGAAATTGGAGTGCATTTGAGATGGTAAGATCAATTGCACTAAAATATCTCCTAACATGTAGTTTGTAACATTGATTCATGTATGCGTGTTCTTATAATCTCTTATTGTCATTATAATTAATAGGTGCATTCTAAAAGAAGAAATCGTTTACATCAAAAGAAAATGAATGATTTAGTTTTTGTGATGTATAACAAGAAATTGATGGAACGACAAGATAGAAAGGATATGCAATTGAAGGAAAAGCTTTTTAATTTTGAGGATATCCCTTCTGATGATGAATGAATCACAGAGAGGGAAGATCCAGTTCTTCCTCGTAAGGTGATGCACCCTGCGTCGCATCATTTGTCATATTTTATTATTATTATTATTTTTATTCCAGTGTTGCACTTTCGTTTGCAATTTTTATTTATGTACTTTGTTTCATGCACCAATTTGTGATTTACGGCGCGTCGGTTTGACCACCCGATGTGACCCTAAATAAATGGTCCAATAAATTTAGGAGTTAGGACGATAATGGCAAAAGCCTAAAATTATGCGGATAACTCATAAACTTATTTGAAAATCAAAAGCCAGAAATTCCCTTCAAAAGAATTCCTATTGTAGCTTTCCCCAATAAGGAAATCCTCCAAAAAAATTCAATTGGCCAAAACAATTTTGCCCTTATTTGGAGGAGCCTAATTTTAGAACCCCCCCCCCCCTAAAATTCTACCTTTATTAATCCCCACGGGAGAACCAAAAAAAGACAACTGGAAAAACAGGGAACGAATTTCTCGTTCTCCTGTTGAACCGGCGAAGTCCTCCCCGATCTCCATTGTCTTCCTCACGCCGCTCTACAGGCTACAACCCTCCCTCCATCCGCTCGAGACCAGCGCCAGTTACGGCCACCGCGCTTACCAGCGGCATCCTCGACCGGAAGCGTCGAGCGGAGTTCCCAGCCCCTCCATTCCGTCCGCCCGCGGAGACATCGTCGACTTCGGCAAGCATTTCCGACGCCTCCCTCATCGTGAACGACGTCGACTCCGACAACTCCGTCGTTCACATCAGCCCCTGTGTTCTCCGCTTATTGCTCTCGATTTGGAAGGATCTCCTTCCGTTGGTAACGAATCCGCACCCCTACTCCTTGAAGTTAGCATAAATTTATGAGTTCATCTAAATAATTTCGGGCTTGCCATGCGTTCTCGTTCATAAAATTTATTGTTTATTTCATAAGTTAATTATTGCGAATTACTTGTGGTGGTATTTGCTTTTATTGAAGAGGATTCGAACTAATACGAACACTTAAGGGTTCGATCCGAACGAGGTTAACGAACCTCTTCAAATCCTAAGTGACGAGTAAAGATTTAGCGCGCAAATTTGATTTGGTCGCTCGACCGCGCTCATCTCGTTTTTTTTTTAATTTAAAAAAATAATAACCGTTAAGAAAACAGTTTTATTAAAATAAATCAACCACCTAAGCGATTTTATTAAAAAAGGATTTTAATTATTTCTATTAAAACTTTGCAAAAAAATCAAGTAATTTTTAATGGATAAACGAGTCGATCACTTAGAAACTAGCGTTGGGGATTTAGCCAAACGAATGAGTGAATTAATGAAAACGGTAGAGACTCTCACCACAGGCATAGGTAGTGTCACACACGTTATGAATGGGTTGCGTACTTCGGTTAACAATATCGAAGCCACCATACACATAAACCGCGCACCGGTGAACGAAGTAAACCTGAACCCAGGGCCGCTAGAGCTTGCACCACCTGAGCCCGAACCCGAACCCGAGCCACTTGACGAACCTCATGACCGTCCCCGATGGGATTGGGGAGTCAAATTAGATGTAGGTGACTTTGAAGGGTGCTTAGAACCTGAACGTTGCTTAGATTGGTGTGCCAGGATGGACCGCTACATAGCTTGGAAGCAAATGCCCCGAGCTAGGCAGGTTGAGCACGTCACTATGAGACTTAAAGGTCCCGCGTTAGTTTGGTGGGAACAAATAGAGCGAACTAGGTTCAATTTAGGCATGCCACCCATCACCACATGGGCAGAATTCAAAGAACAAATTCGAAAACGGTATGTGCCTCCTGATTACTTACAAACACTATATCGTAGGTTCCACAATCTGAGACAAGATAAGTCGACAGTAGACGAGTATACGAACGAGTTCCTAGTACTCCAGTCTCGCCTCAATCTTCGAGAGGATGATGACATGGTTGTCTCTCGATATCTGAACGGATTACGATACTCCATCAGAGATCAACTGGAGTTATTTGACTATAAGGACTTAGGAGAAGTTTCGAGTCGCGCACGTAGAGTCGAGGCCTCGCAGAAGAGGACAACCGGGTTTAGGTCTACAGATAGACCCCCGTCTACTCACACTTCAACTCCGGTGACTAGGACTGTCGGACCCCCTCGTCCAGCTTTGCCCCCGAGCACTCCTGCCTTACCTACCACATCCACTAGAGGCAAGTAGATTGTTGGTTCTAAACCGCAGGCTGGCACTTTTAGATGTTTTAAGTGTATGGAGCCAGGACACAAATCTTCTGAGTGCCCGCGACGCCACTTTGTCGCCGTCATTGATTCTGAGAGTGGGTCAGAACCTGAGTATGGGGTCTTCCTTAGTGACTCCCATCCTGACCCCACTCCTGAGCCCGAGTTAGAAAGTGAGTACGAAGTTGAGGGAGAGCAGCCTGAATCGTTAGTGTGCGTTCTCCAACATAGTCTCCTAACGCCCAAAGCTCCCACTGACGACGAATGGTTGAGAAACAACATTTTTCGTACGACCGCACGCATTCAGGGGCAGTTCTGCTCCATCATCATTGATAGCGGTAGTATGGAGAACTTTGTTTCGCAACGTATGGTAGATAAACTGAAGCTGAAGTCACAACCGTTGGGAAAACCTTACAGTCTATCTTGGGTCACGAGTAGCACGACTATTCCCATCACACATCAGTGTCTCGTAGAGTTTTCCATCGGTAGCACCTATCAGGACCCTGTTTGGTGTCATGTCTCCACTATCGAGGTCTGTCATATCATGTTGGGATGTCCTTGGCAGTACGACAGACGAGTCATCCATGATGGAGTGAAGAACTCTCACTCTTTCGAGCTCAAAGGGCGCAAGATCGTTCTCCTTCCCTAGAAGAACAGTCTTGTTCCTAGAGCCCCTGAGAGATCTTCACCCCCTACACCTACCGTGTCGGCCATATCCTTCCCCTCTGCCACGATGTTACTGACAGGGCCCCAATTTCAGGAGGAGATGAAGGATAGTGAGGTCGTTTATTTGTTGTCTGGTCTAGATACCTCCCCGACCATAGCTGATATCCCTAGTATTGTCCGCCCAATGACTGATGAATATGCTGAGATCATGCCGGAGGAGTTACCCGATCAGCTCCCTCCGATGAGAGACATCCAGCATTGTATTGACCTTATGCCTGGAGTCAGTTTACCTCATCTTCCCCACTATCGCATGAGTCCGAAGGAGCACGAAGAACTCCATAGGCAGGTGACCGATCTGATCTCAAAGGGTCACATTAGAGAGAGTATGAGCCCGTGCGCCGTCCCCGCATTATTAGTTCCTAAGAAAGATGGGACTTGGCGTATGTGCGTAAACTGTCGAGCGATTAATAAAATTACAATCAAATATCGCTTTCCCATCCCCCGTTTGGACGACATGTTGGATATGCTTAGTGGATCCCGTGTATTCTCTAAGATAGATCTGAAGAGTGGATACCACCAGATTAGGATACGTCCCGGGGATGAATGGAAAACTGCTTTTAAGACGAGAGAAGGGTTGTATGAGTGGTTGGTGATGCCATTTGGGCTCTCCAATGCCCCTAGTACTTTCATGCGCGTGATGAATCAAGTGCTTAGACCACTTATTGGAGTTTGTGTAGTGGTTTATTTCGATGATATTCTGATTTATAGCATGTCTGATCAGCACTTAATTCACCTTAGGCAGGTCCTAGATATCCTACGAGAGAATAAATTGTATGTAAATTTGAAGAAATGCACATTTATGACTGATAGCCTGACCTTCCTAGGATACATCGTTTCATCAGAAGGTATTAAGGTTGATAGAGAGAAGGTCAAGGCGATAGAATCATGGCCTAGCCCTAGGACGATCACGGAGGCTCGAGGATTTCATGGGCTAGCTTCTTTTTACAGACGATTTATTCGAAATTTTAGTACGTTGGTCGCCCCTGTGACTGATTGTTTGAAAAAGGGGACTTTTATCTGGACTGAGGAAGCGGAGCGAGCATTTTTGTTAGTGAAGGATAGACTTACTAGCGCTCATGTGTTAGCTCTCCCTGACTTTGAGAAGATCTTTGAGGTTGACTGTGACGCATCGATTATAGGGATTGGAGCCGTTTTGAGTCAGGAGGGTCGTCCTGTAGCATTCTATAGCGAGAAGCTGAACGAGGCAAAAACTCGATAATCCACGTATGACATAGAGTTTTATGCCATCGTACAGGCTCTCCGTCATTGGAGACACTACCTGATTCAGCGCGAGTTTGTGCTGAATACCGATCACGAGGCATTAAAGCATCTGAATTCCCAAAAGAAAATTCGACGTCATGCCAAGTGGGCTGCTTACCTGCAGGAGTTCACTTTTCATCTGAAGCACAAACCCGGTACCACGAATCGAGTTGCCGACGCCCTTAGTCGCCGCTCCCACTTATTAGTCACACTTCAGCCGCACATCACATCCTTGGATTCACAGCGAGACTTATACGCCACCGATCCTTTCTTTCGCGACATTTGGATCTCTTGTCAGCATAGTGGGACTGACCCTACTACCCAGTACATAGTGAGTGAGGGATATCTGTTTAGGAGCACCCGCCTTTGCATTTGCGAAGGACCACTTTGAGAGACACTACTTAGGGAGCTCCACTCATCTGGGTTAGGTGGACACGTGGGTCAATCCAAACTATTAGACCTCGCTAGTGCTCGTTATTATTGGCCGAATATGAAGCGAGACGTCATCGAATTTGTTAGGCACTGTATGACTTGTCAACTTTATAAAGGGCACGCACAAAACACTGGTTTGTATACACCCTTGCCGATACCTATGAGACCTTGGGACGACATTTCTATGGACTTCGTGGTAGGACTTCCTCGCACTCAGAGGAAGGTAGATTCTATTTTTGTGGTCGTTGATCGTTTCTCAAAAATGGCAGATTTTATACTGTGTAGGAAAACCTCTAGTGCTGTACACGTCGCTAATTATTTTTTTAAAGAAATTGTGCAATTACATGGTATTCCTAATTCAATTACTTCTGATCGAGATACCCGTTTCATGGGTTACTTCTGGAAAACATTGTGGACCCGATTGGGAACTAAACTCGAGTTTAGCAGCGCATATCACCCTCAGACCGATGGACAGACTGAGGTCGTTAATCGGAGTTTGGGAGATCTTCTTAGGTGTTTAACTGGGGAGAATCCGAAACAATGAGATCTTATATTACCACAGGCAGAATTTGCATTTAATAACTCTACTAATCGTTCTACTAATAAATCTCCTTTTGAGATTGTCTACGGGTTCCCTATACCCCATCTGCTTGACCGTCATTCACTTTCATCTCATGAACGTATTTCCGTTGATGCGCAAGCCCACATAGATTATTTAAAGGAATTACATGAAAATATTGCTAATAAATTGCGAGTTACTTCCGAAAAATATAAATCCATGGGCGATCGTCATCGCCGGGAGTTATGCTTTTCGGAAGGAGATTGGGTTTTTGCTTATTTCAGGAAGCAAAGATTCAGTCCGGGTACGTATCATAAACTACAGCAGAGGAAGTTTGGTCCTTTCCAAGTTCGAAAGCGCATAGGCGAGAATGCCTACCTCCTAGATTTGCCCGTTGAATTCGGTACTTCTCCGATATTTAACGTGGCCGATCTGACTCTATTTTATGGAGATCCGCCTAGCTCCAGCCCCAGTCCACCTGTTGCAGCGCCAGAGATACCGCCTGATTTAGCACCGACACTGACACCTACGACGGAGGAGATTGATCAGGTACTTGACGTCCGAGAGTTCCGCACTCGCCACGGGGCATATCAGCGATACCTCGTCTCATGGCGGGGACGGGACGTGACAGACAGCTCTTGGATTAGCACAGACGAACTACGACGACGACCAGATCTGTCTGTTGCTAGTCTTTGTGGAGATCTCGTCGGAGTCGAGATTTTTCAACCCCGGAAGAATTGATGCACCCTGTGTCGCATCATTTGTCATATTTTATTATTATTATTATTTTTATTCCAGTGTTGCACTTTCGTTTGCAATTTTTATTTATGTACTTTGTTTCATGCACCAATTTGTGATTTACGGCGCGTCGGTTTGACCACCCGATGTGACCCTAAATAAATGGTCCAATAAATTTAGGAGTTAGGACGATAATGGCAAGCCTAAAATTATGCGGATAACTCATAAACTTATTTGAAAATCAAAAGCCAGAAATTCCCTTCAAAAGAATTCCTATTGTAGCTTTCCCCAATAAGAAAATCCTCCAAAAAATTCAATTGGCCAAAACAATTTTGCCCTTATTTGGAGGAGCCTAATTTTAGAACCCCCCCCCCTAAAATTCTACCTTTATTAATCCCCACGGGAGAACCAAAAAAAGACAACCGGAAAAACAGGGAACGAATTTCTCGTTCTCCTGTTGAACCGGCGAAGCCCTCCCCGATCTCCCTTCTCTTCCTCACGCCGCTCTACAGGCTACAGCCCTCCCTCCATCCGCTCGAGACCAGCGCCAGTTACGGCCACCGCGCTTACCAGCGGCATCCTCGACCGGAAGCGTCGAGCGTAGTTCCCAACCCCTCCATTCCGTCCGCCCGCGGAGACGTCGTCGACTTCGGCAAGCATTTCCGACGCCTCCCTCATCGTGAACGACGTCGACTCCGACAACTCCTCCGTCGTTCACATCAGCCCCTGTGTTCTCCGCTTATGCTCTCGATTTGGAAGGATCTCCTTCCGTTGGTAACGAATCCGCACCCCTACTCCTTGAAGTTAGCATAAATTTATGAGTTCATCTAAATAATTTCGGGCTTGCCATGCGTTCTCGTTCATAAAATTTATTGTTTATTTCATAAGTTAATTATTGCGAATTACTTGTGGTGGTATTTGCTTTTATTGAAGAGGATTCGAACTAATACGAACACTTAAGGGTTCGATCCGAACGAGGTTAACGAACCTCTTCAAATCCTAAGTGACGAGTAAAGATTTAGCGCGCAAATTTGATTTGGTCGCTTGACCGCGCTCATCTCGTTTTTTTTTTTAAATTTAAAAAAAATAATAACCGTTAAGAAAACAGTTTTATTAAAATAAATCAACCATCTAAGCTCGGTTTACATCATAAGGGCAACTGGTTGGGGATTCTTCGAAATAGAGATACACAGGAAACATTTAGTGATGATACTGATAATGCTGAAATGAATGTTGAAGCATCCGCTATGGCAGTGAATGAAGAATGTAAGTTATATTTTAAATCATTTGGTAATGCCCAATTTGTCAACTACATTATGTATCAAGCTCTCATTTCATTAAATTCTTTTATTTTAGATGGAGTTGAAAATCTCACCAAAAGGCGCGGTCATCTTGATGCTATCGAGTATATTAGTGATGGTGAATGGGATGATGATGAGAATGTCAGTGATGATGAGGAGGAAAATGTGACACTTGATGATGAGGATATGGTCGATGTTCCTATTAAAGATTTGTACTGATGATTTTATGATTGACAATGGTCAATGGGCCGTAAAACAAAAACTATTATTTGATGTTTTATGATCATATGTACTTTTATTTGCTATGGTAGAACTTATAAGTTATAACTATGCTACTTTTTTAGTTCACTTCATTTGCTTGGCTTTCTTTTAAATTATGATATAATTATTCAACAATTGATTAGTTTTATAATTTTTTTGTGTTGATTGTTTGTGTAATTGGATGATACCAAATTCAATTTAATTGTTTAAGTCTTACTTTATGAATGTAGTAGGATCTTACGATCCTCGATCCGATCCTACGATCCGATCCGATCCAACCAGCAAAACAATCCCACCTAGGATCTCGATCCTGACAAGCTTGCGTAGGAACTGAGATGGTGACCACGATTAAGCATTTCTTTTGTTCTGGTTATCTCATATATGCCTCCTTAGTGGAAGAGGACAAGTGTGGTGCTCCTTCCCAAGAGAGACCACCCATTACGCCCGAAACACTTTCGACCCATTAGCTTGTGCAACACTTTGTATTAAATGGTGGCTAGCATTCACTTGGAGGGGATGAAGCTTGTTCTATCCTACCTAGTTTTTCGCATAACAAGTGGCTTTTGTTGGCGGTCGAAACATTTCTGACAATATTTTCACCGCATAAGAACTTCACCACTCCATGGAGGTTGCATATCGTTTGAAAGCGCTCATGATGATGAAGTTGGACCTTGAGCGGGCATATGATTGACTCTATTGGTGCTACATTCAAAAGGTACACATAAGGTATGGGTTTGATAGCCGGCGGATTATGTGGATCATGGGGTGCATCACCAGTCACCAATTCACCATTTTCTTGAACATCGAGCACACGGATTTCTTCCCCTCAATAGTTGATGTGCGTCAGGGTGCCCTCTCTCCCCATATTTATTTATTCTCTGCTCTGAGATGTTGTCTTTGCGGATGAAGGAGTATGAGCATATTAGTCGGATTGATGGTTTTCGAACACATCTCTTGTCCCCTCTGATCTCTAACCTCCTTTATGTGGATGACTGCCTCTTTGTCATTATTGACACAGTTGATAATGTCATTGCTATTTGGAAAGGGGTGGAGGAGTACTCTGACGTCTCATGCCATAAGTAACCTTAGGTCTAATGTGAGATTTAGTTTGGCCCTCTCATCAAGTGTGGAAAATTATTATTGGAGTGCTGGACATTTCACAATCTGGATTAACTAGGAAGTACCTGGGCATTTCTCTGATAAGAGGTTAAGCAATGCGGCTTTTCAGTTTGTGGTACAGAAGGTGGAGACGAAGCTTGTTTGGTGGCACACTGGGAAGCTTTCGTTTGCGGGGCGGCTAATCTTGGTTATATATGTTCTCTATTGTATTGTGGTTTTCTACAGTGTTGTGGTTGGTTTGCCTCTCAGTATTTTGCAGCAGATTGAACAACTTGCATGGTTCTTCCTTTGGGGTTACTCGACATTAAACCTTGCATTTGTTGCAGTTGGAGGACGTGGTAGGTCGGTGGAAGAGGGTGGTCTTGGTGTCCGGGCGCTCATCCCAAAAAAAGACTCACTGCTGGCCAAAATCGTCAGTGCCATTGCTATGGGTGCTTCGTCGTTGTGGGCAACATTGATTCACGCAAAGTATCGTTTGGAAGCTAACCTTTTGGGCTACATCGCACCTCGACATTGCTCACATATTTTGGCAGGAGATCTCATGTCGGCTTCGGCTGGTGCTGCCCCGGATGAGATGGGTGGTGGGTAACATCTCGAGGGCAGTATTATGTATCATACATAGGTGATTTACAACCCCCATCGCTTCCTCACCTAATACTATCAATTGAATACGTGTAATATTGTATTTTTCGTTCCAGTATCGTCACGTGGTATGTCACGTGGGTTGTTCGTCCGAGTATATAAGAACTTAGGTCTCTTGTGTGAGAACTTAATTTTAAACCTAAATATTTTCTCTCTAAATTTGGTATCATAGCACGCGAACCCAATCCCGTCCTGCACCGTCACGCCGCTCGTCCCGGCGCTCCCGATCGTGTCTCGACACCCCCGATCCAGCCTTGCCGCTTGCTCCAGCAATCCAGCTGCCCCTCTTGTCGCTCGTCCCGGCGCTCCCGATCGTGTCTCGACACCCCCGATCCAGCCTTGCCGCTTGCTCTAGCGATCCAGCTGCCCCTCATGTCCGCTAGCTATGGATTCCCAGGCCTTCTTCGACTCTCGACGTCACCCACAACACCTTCCATCCACTCGCATCCTTTCGCCGCAACTTCCCTTCCAGGCCGCTCGCCGGAGCTTTCCTCTTTCTGGCCGCTAACCGCTTCCAGCAAGATCTTTCTCCTTCCAGGTCACTAGCCACAACTCCTTCCAGGCCGTTATCCGCTTCCCCCTTCCAAGACGCCAACCTCCTCTTTCCTCATCTACGGTTTCTCACAAGCACAGAGCTCCTCCAGCTTCTCTCCGCCCGTCTAGCGGATGACTATTGGTTTTCGGCCGTTTTGTCCTTCATGATAGCCGTTGGAGACGTCATTGTCACATCCCATGGTGTCCTCACTAGTAGATCGGTCTAGGGCGTTCGTAGGATATGATGCTTCTTCATACTATTTTTTCTGATTGATTATCTTGAGTAGGGTATCCATTCCTCGCTCATGGGTAACTCTTCAGATATACGTCTACTTCTCGATTGTCCCAGCATGTTACCCCCCTTGTAGCAATAGGCAATCAGGATCGTTGATGATTATTACAATGACATTGGATGGCAGAAAATTAACTTGAATGGTCTAGGGCAGCCCAACATGCTATCTGCAGTCACCAATTGCACTGGCATATTGATGGAACTTAAGTTGAACCACTAAGGACCGATCCCTCGTGAAGAAAATGGGATGTGGATAATTCTTCGGTTCTCGTGGTTACTCAACTATATGTCCTCTCTGGTATACCGCAGTTATATGCTCATGGATTTTGCCATGAAATCTGGACTCGAGCCCGTGAGACCTACTCGCAAATTGGTAGTTCCACGCAGACATGTGAGCTCACTTGTCATGCATTGGAGCTAAAACAAGGATCTTTGCTCATCTCCGCCTATTATTCTGAACTTGAACGTCTCTATCAAGAACTGAATTACCTTAATACCTATATTTCAGCCTGCACTGCGGATGTAGCCAACCTTCAGAAGGACAAAAACCGCTTTTGAGTGCATGTCTTCCTTATGGGTCTCAACATGGAGTTCGATACTGTTCGTTTACACATTCTTCATCGCGGGCCTCTTCCCCCTGTTCGGGAAGCATTTAACATGATCCTGAGTATTGATAATTTTCGCCACTCTCTTGGTCCCACCGCTCAGACAAATCATTCTACTCTTGTTGGGATTGGCAATGGTCCACCCAATCACACTCCTCCTATGTGTGGCCACTGCGAGAGGATAAGTAATACTAAGAAGACTTGTTATCATTTGCATCCCCGTCTTGCACCCCATAGTCGAGGGGCGAGTGGTCGTGGTCAGAATAGTAATCGTGGCGGTGGCCAACAGTCTGGTACTCGCTCACAATATTTTGCCCATGCTAGTGAAGTTTGTGAGGACAACCATCACTCAGGGGGTCTTTCTACTGAGGAGTTGGTGACATTTCACCACATGTGTTCTCACTTCGAGTCTGCGGCCACTAATTTTACCGCTGCCTTTGCTGCATCAGATATCTTGAGTGCTCATGCTGCATCTACATCATGATATGAGTGGATCATAGATTTTGGGGCTACCAATCATATAATCAGATCCTCATCAGGTATTACGGCTTAAACTCCTCTCTCAGGTCGCGATAAATTTATTATGGCTAATGATTCTCTTTCATCTATTGTTAGGAGAAGAACAATTTCTTGTTCTTCTGCCCTTTCTCTCTCTTTTGTATTGCATGTACTATGTTTTTCTCGCAATTTTCTATAAATTAGTCATTTAACTAATTCGTTAAATTTCTCGGTTACCTTTTTCCTGGCGTTTGTGTTTTTCGGTATCAAACTACAAAACGAAACATTGGCAATGGTAGAAAAGTCAGCAGACTATACTTGTTAGACCAGCAGTTGACTCCCAGTGCTCTCTCCACCACCAGTGCTCCTACCCTCCTTAACATCTGATGAGGGCATCAACGTCTTGGGCAACCCTCCCCACGTTATCTTACAAAACTTTTTTATTGTTTTTAGTTATTTACTTAAGTCTTTTTCTTGTGATACTTGTAAACTGTCAAAATATGTTTGTCGTTGTCCAAGTCATGTATCTCTAACTAGTTTGTATCTCTTTGATGTGATTCATTCTGATGTTTGGGGTGCTTACCCTATGTTATCTTTATCTGGATATAGATGGTCTATGAGTTCTATTGATTATTTTTCTTGTGCCACGTGAGTTTACTTATTAAAAAAAAAAGTGAAATGTTAAGTTGTTTTTGCATATTTCATAAAATGGTTATGACACTGTATTGGGGAGTTATTCATGTTTTGCGTAGCGATAAAGGTAATGAGTACGAAGACATGGGATTGTTTGGCACTTGTCAACAACGAAATTCTTCACCAAACCACTTGTGTCCGCACCTAGACTCAAAATGGAGTTGCAGAACGGAAAAATAAACGCTTACTGGAGGTTGCCCGTTGCATGTTAGTTACCATGCACCTTCCCAAATCGGGACAAGTGGTGTGAAGATGGAGTGGGCCCCACTGAAAGGAGTAAAAAATTGGGATATTAAATGATAAAGGGGCAAGGGACCAGTAGAAAGTGGGATCCCCGGTCGGGACAGGAACTAGAGAGGTGTGGGGAGGCAGGGATGGGCACAGTTACCAGGAGAGAGGTCGCGCAGCAGATGAGTGAAGGAAGAGTGGAATATATGAGGAAGAACTTTGGACTATAGTCTGGCGTGGGATTGGACATGTTTGTTGCAGCGGGGGACTCGAAGGACAGGAAGGAAAAGCAAAAAGGTGGGAACGGGGATCCTGCCGTCAAGAGAAGGCTCTTAGAGGGATCATGCTATCAAGAAATCCACATTTACAATACATAAGGTTCGTCACATCTCCGAGAGAGCTCTCGCGTAGTGAAGTCGATCATCCGAGCTCATGTACATGCTAAGTTATTAAAGGCGCAAGGTGCACCGAGGCACAAAGGGGTCCTGGAGCCTAGGCGCAGGCGCGCGCCTGAGGCACGTGAGACGCAAAAATGAAAAAAAAACAATCATTTTTTATGAATAAATGTACATTTGTAAGGTTGTAATGATTCATTTATAGTTTGTGCTCTTAATTCTATGCCCAATTTCATTTGTTTTTATTATCATATGAGTAGCTAAATAACAATTCAGTGAATTGGGCACCCAGTTCACTGATTTTCAGTGAACACCCAACTCACTGAAAATCAGTGACTTGGATGCCCAATTCACTGATTTTTTGTGAATTGAGAGCCCAGTTCACCGAAAATCAGTGAATTGTCTGCTCAGTTCCCTGAAAATCGATGCCAATTCACTGATTATCAGTGAATTAGGTGTCCGGTTCACTAAAAACTAGTGAATTGAGTTTTCAATTGACTAATTTTCAGGGCAAATTAGATTTACTTATATGGTTTAATAATCTCTTCCAAAGCCAATGATCAAAATGAAAAAATTTATACATACTGGCCTCATGTGCGCCTCTGGTGCACCCCTAGGTACGCCTCAGGTGCCTCTAGGCAAGCCTCAAGTGCGCCGCTGGTGCCCCTAGGCGCGCCTCAGGTGCGCCTGAGGCCCTTTGTCCGTCTCTGTCTGGCAGAGGCGAGGGGCTTCTCCTGGTGTGCGCCTTTAATAACACACATGACATGTTCGCAACGCGTAAACGTATCAGCTGCCCATCTTATTAGTTGTCTCCCATCACATTCTCTACAAATTGTAACTCACCTTACTCTCCTTTCCTCTAAATACTTTGTTCACACTTCTCACATCTCCCTTCATATATTCGGGTGCGTTGTTTTTTTTCATGTTCATACTCCATATTATGACAAATTGGATGCTCGCTCTCTCAAATGTGTCTTTGTGGGCACTCTTCCACCACCAAGGGTTATCGACGGTATCACCCTCCTTCTCACTTCTTCTGTACCGTTGATGTTACCTTCCGTGAGGGGAGTCTTACTTTGGTCTTCGTTAGGGAGAGACGAGTAGTGTTGACGGGACCTCTGACATTCCCCTTCCTATCGTTACCTTTGCTGCATACATACTCTCATAAGCCCCATAATGATGAGCATGCACAATCCCCTAATGTTCAACCCTTGTAAGTGCATGTTTCAACTCTACATTTGGATGATGACCTCCATATTCCCATTGTGCATCCCAAGGTAACACGGGTTGTACTAAACATCTTATAGCCAACTATATCTCGTAACATCACCTCTCTCCTGCTCATAAAGCTTTATCTCATCTCTTTGGTAAGAGTCTATCAAGATATCTAAATGGAGAGGCTATGGAGGAAAAAATGCATGCTTTAGATTAAAAAAATGAAATATAGCAACTTGCACATCTTCCTCCTAGAAAAAGAATGGTTGGGCTACGCTGAATTTTTATCGTTAAACATAATCAAGAAAGGATTGTGGAGCGATATAAAGTTTGATTAGTAGCCTAAGGGTACACCCAAACCCTGTAAGCGGTTCAGTTTGGTTCAGTTTTGGGTAAAACCGAATACCCTCGGTTTTCACACATCCTAAACCGAAACCGAACCGAATCCATACGGTTTGGTTCGGTTTTTAAAACTCGGTTCGGTTTTCTTACATAGTTAACTCGTAATAAAATTTGCCTAAAATATTTTCTTTAAGTTCTCATTAATTTCTTTTTAACTTAAATGATAAATTGATTTAGATATAGTTAACTTAGAAATAATTACTCTTAGATTTATATATTTAAAAGTAATTTATCGTGTCATATGATATACAACACGTGTTAACTCTAGTTCAATTAAAATTAATTATGAATATAATTTGTGCCCTTTTTATATTTAATCAAACAAAAAATAATTGATATAAACGTGTATATTACCGTGACTTGAGGATAAGACTATGGTCGAACTAGTCAAGTTGACGTATAACCTAAGCATTAATAATTTTCTAAATTATTAGTTTACATATTTTAGTGTTAGTTAATGTCACCTAGAACAAAGAAGTTGGATGTCTTGATCCAAACAAAATTATAATACTTAAACTTTACTAATAATTTTCATTCTCTGACAATTAAGGTTTGGTTCGGTTCGGTTTTCTGGGTTTACACAACCAACAAACCGAACTGAAACGAAATGATGTCGGTTTTCAGCCCCCCTAAACCGAAACCAAACCGATCGGTTCGGTCCGAAAATCGGTTTGGCTTGATCGGTTCGGTTTGATTCGGTCGGTTACAGTTTTTTATGCACACCCTTACCAAGGAATTGTGTTAGGAACAAGGAAGAACAGGGATACAATCACGAGGTATGCTCGTGCCCACTCTCGGAGGCTGGTTCCTCCTTGAAGCTCCTCTCCAAATGAGAGTTCAAAACCTAAAATATGAAAAGGTGCTCTCTAACTCCCAATCCACCTCCTTATATAGGGAGGGGGGGCTCACATGCCAAAACCCTAAAACAAAATGAAATACAATAATAATACGCGCATTCATAACAATTCATCCCGCCAGAAAATCGACCTTGACCCCAAGGTCGAAGTACCGCCCGCCATCTAGTAGTAATGTGCTCGCTGGTGGGCCGCCCCAGAGGTGCCCGGAGCTCCGTCTGGAGGTACATCCGTGAGCAAGAGGGCGTCCAAGTCAGCCGTGCTGATCTCGTCCAAATCATCCCCGATGAGGACCCGGAACTCCTTGGCAGGACAATTATGATTAGGCGAGTAGGGTTGCTTGCAGCGGTAGCACAGACCCTTGCTCCGCAAGTCATTGTACTCTTGGATGGAGAGACAGTGAGTGGGGGTATGACGAGTGTTGCGTGGGCCCATAATGGTTGGTCGAGGAGGAGGAGGTGGCAGTGGTGGAGGTTTAGACGGGGTCGAGAAGTAAGGTTGGGAGGGATGCCTGGAGGAAGGTGATGGGTACGGGATATCGCCGGACGTCGCGAGGAATTCAGCCTCCACAAGGGGGGAGAGATTGAGGGCTTGGTGGACCGTTAATGGCTTGAGGGTGCGGAGATGGGAGCGGACGTGGGGTTGTAAGCCGTTCATGAAGAACCCCAAGTAATGGTCTGGGGGAAATCCGGGAACATGAGTGACCAATTCCACGAAGGCATCAATGTACGAGTCAATGGAGCCGGTGTGACGGACCCCTCAAAGTTGTTCAATCATGGGGCCGGAGTAGCGGTCGTCATACCGCTGAATCAGGGCCTCGGTGAGATCTGTCCAGGAGAGGTCGGGAGAGGTCTGGCGAGCCAACGGAGCCAGTGGAGGGAGGAGCCCTCCATGCCGATCAAGGCCGTGCTGACCTTTTGTGGCTCCGAGATGTGATGTATCTCGAAGAACTGGTCGGCTCGAGCAATCCAGCCCATGGGATCGGTGCCGTTGAAAGAGGGGACAGGAAGGGAACTAGGGCCCGGTGAGCCCATTCCAGGCGAGGGGGCTGTTGCATGGAAGAGTTCCGGGGAAGCTCCGAGGAGGGGCGGCGGATCTGAAAGAGGGGCCAGGAGGGAGTCGAGCTTAGCATCCATGCGTAACATGAGGGCCTGCAGCGATGCGATTGAACTGTCGTGGTCATCCAAGCGTCGAAGGATGGCGGGATCGGTAGGTGGGAGCTGCAGCGATGCGTCGGAGGTGACCATCGATCGCAGTCTAGGGGGCATACACTCGGCCGGGTGGAGGAAGGCAGAAACAGAAGCCGCTGGAAGCCTGAGGCGGGAAGGTCGTGTTGGAACATGGTCTTCCGCATCTCCTAGGTTTGAGAATAACAAATCCTATGTGTATTTGATCTTGTGTGTTTAAGTGTGTAGGAAATCAAAGTCCACATGACTCAAGGATGGAGCAGGTTTTCAGGAGAAAAGAAATTTTTGCTAAGTCAATTCGTCGAGATGTCTCGTGAAGTTCCGATGAATCTCGACGAATCCAGACAGAAGCCAAATTTCCAGTTTGAAGAAGAAATTTCTGCGGCTAAGTCTATTCGTCGAATGTTCTCATGAACTCCCGACGAATATCGACGAACGCAGACAGAAGTCAAAAAGGCAGACTTGTGAAGGAAATTGTGCGGCTAAGTCAATTCGTCGAATGTTCTCGAGAACTACCGACGAATTCCGACGAATGAAAACAGAAGACAGTACTCCCACTAGCGCCGGCGGTAGCACTTACCGCCTGGCCCTAGCGATGATAGCGCAATTCCGGGAGCACACATGGAAGGAGATAGCGCCTGGCGGTAGCCGATAGCGCAGGCGGTAGCGACGCACACAGTTGGCAAGGAGGAATTGTTTCCTTGGATTGAAGATTCTGCCGCGCAAAACATGTCCTAATATGGGATAGCGCCAGCGGTAGCGATAGCGCAGGCGCTAGCGCTAAGGCTATAAAAAGGACTCCTCTCCTCTCATTTTGACACACACATTAGAGAGATATCAGAGAGAGATAGAGTGCTAGAATTCCAGAGGCTATCTTGACCGAAAGTTGATGTCCTACCAAAGTTCTGCAAACTTCTGAAGGAGAATCTCATCACGCCGGATCCAAACGAAGTCCGCTTCTGCAACGCTTACTCTACAACGGATCTTCGCCTGCGACTTCAGAAGGGAGTTTTTATTTATTGTCATTTCATATTCTTCTTGTAAACGGTTAGTGAAATCGCCTCGTGTTGGCGACTAGGTCTGGGTAGGACTTAGGGGGAAACTCGCCTCGTGTTGGCGACTAGATCTAGGCTAGGTCTAGGGGGTGCTTGAGGCCACATCCGGGGAAGGGTTGGCTAGAGCGGCTCGAGGCCGAATCCGGGGAGGATAGGCTAGGGCCACCGGTTCGTGGGGAAGCGAGTCGAGATAGAAAACAAAAAGGAGTCTATTTCTATTAGCTTTGATTTCTAGCTTCGATAAGGGATCAAGTTTTGTAATCATGCTTCTCAAGTTAATAAAATCATGTCTTTACTTTTACTTCACTTGATATGTCTTGATCTTGTTTAGTTTAATAATCAAAATTTTTTCAAAAATATTCAAAATATATCAAAAGTTTTTAGAACCCTTATTCACCCCCCCTCTAAGGGCGCCTACCGATCCAACAAGTGGTATCTGAGCGGTTTTATTCCAATCGGTTTAACAACCGGGAATAATGGCGTCTCATGATCTCGCTTTTCCGGAGGGTCAAGGGGTTAGTCGACCACCTCTCTTTACTGGGTCAGATTTTAACTACTGGAAAAATCGAATGATGTGTTTTCTTATGACCATGGATGTAGAAGTATGGAACATGGTAGAAGTTCGGTACTCTCCTCCTACAACTGTAGTGGGAGAGGCGACATTAGCAAAACCTAAGGATAAATGGGATGATAACGATAAACTAAGGTGTAAAAATAATGCTAAAGCAATGAACGCTTTATATTGCGCTTTAAATAGGACTGAGTTTAATAGAATTTCTGCATGCACAACTGCTTATGATATTTGGAATCAATTGGAAGTTACTCATGAAGGTACATCGCAGGTGAAAGATGCAAAGTTATTCCAACTGGAATCTGAATATGAAAAATTCAGGATGGATACCGAAGAGGACATTAACTCGATGTACACCCGCTTCACCAAGATCGTCAACGCTTCAAAGGCACTTGGAAAGACCTACTCAGACGGGGACTTGGTGAGGAAAATTCTTCGTTCCTTACCTCCAAGGTTCAATCCAAAGGTGACAGCCATCTCGGAGTCGCACAACTTAAGAACGCTCCAGATCGAGAACCTTATTGGGAATCTCAAAACCCATGAGGTAGAACTCCAGATTCAACACGATGAATACAACAAAGAGCCAAAGAAAAAGGCGCTAGCACTAAAGTCAAAGAAGGAGAGCATCGAAGATGATGATGAAGATGAAGAAGGTCTTCTGGTGAAGAACTTCAGGAAGTTCATCAGGAATCTGGAAAGAAGGAACACATTCCGCAAATACTTCCAAAAGGATACTCGACGAAAGGGATCTTCCTCTTCATCAAGGAAAGAAAAAGGAAGCGAAGATGAAGAAGAAAGACCACCACCAGAGTGCTACCACTGCAGAAAGACCGGACACATTCGGAGCCAGTGCCCAAAATATCAAAAGGAGCAAAAAGAACAACACAAAGCAAAAGAGAAGAAGAAGGTACTGAAAGCCGTAACTTGGGATGATTATTCCTCTGAAGAGTCAAACGAGTCTGAGTCAAGTAGCGAGGAGGAAGCAAATTTATGCTTAATGGCAAAGAGCAACGATGACGACACCAGTGTTCTTAGCGACACTGAGGTAATTCCTCCTACTTTTGAAGAACTCTATGATGAATTCGTTTTAACTTGCAAATCTTATGATCAAAGTATAAAAGATAACATTATATTAAATCGTGAAAATGAAGCTATTATCAAAGAAAATCATAAGCTCACAAAAAAAATGATTTCCCTTGAAAAGAGAAAGGTTTCATGTCAAGAGTGTGAGCACTCTTTATCTTTGGCAAAAGAACTTGAAGTTTCTCTTTCTAAAGCCCTCTCACAAAACAAAACTATTGCAAAAGAAAAAGGGGACTTAGAGAGAAAACTAAAAACCTCTCTTTTACAAATTCAAAATAACAAAAAGGATTTGAAAATAAATGTGTTATGATTGTACAAGAAAATATTTTTCTTAAAAAACAAAATCATGACCTCAATATAGCCATTAAAAAATTCGGGATTGGACAAAAATCCCTGGATATGATTTTGGGAAACCAATGTTATGGGTCTGCAAAATTTGGGGTCGGATATAAAAGTGAACCCTACCACCCAGCGCTAGCCACTAACGCCGGCGGTAACTTAAGTTTTAAAAAATCTTCTGGTTTTTCTAATATTCAAACATCATCCAACAAGAGCAGCGTAGAAACTCAGAAAAGGGTCTCAACTCCCTTTATTTCGTGTGCTAATTGTCTTAAGTTTGGACACACGTCTAGCTCTTGCAGGAATATAAAACAACGTTCTTTAAAACAAATCTGAGTACCTAAGAAATCCACTTAATCTCTGGGTGGTACCTCTTGGGTATCTGGATGTTTACTCTCATCTTCTCTCTAGATTTGCAGGAAGGCTAAGGAAACAGAGGACGTATGGTAACTGGACTCAGGCTGCTCCAAGCACATGACGGGCAACAAAGCAAAATTCCTTAACCTAGAAAAGAAGAAAGGAGGGATCGTAACGTTTGGTGATAACGGTAAAGGAAGGATCATGGGAATTGGTACAGTGGGTAACGAATCTTTTCTTATCTCAAATGTTCTTTATGTTAAAGGGTTGAAACATAACTTAATATCTATAAGTCAACTATGTGTTAAAGGATTAGACGTATTATTTGAATCATCCACTAATCTTTGCAAAATAGTTAATCCTAAAACAAAAGATGTGTTACTAACTGCACCTAGAATTCACAATGTTTACATAGTTTCGTTTCATGATCTTTCCAAATCATCTATAAAATGTTTTATAACCAAAAATGATGAATTAGAACTATGGCATAGACGTTTAGGTCACGCTAGTACAAAGCTCATTTTAAAACTAGCAAAAAGGGAATTGATTAGAGGATTGTCTAGGTTGAATGTAAATTTATCTTCACTATGTTCACCATGCCAAAAAGGAAAATTTACAAAATCATCTTTCAAAAGCAAAAACGAAATTTCTACTTCAAAACCATTACAACTAATTCATATGGACCTCTTTAGTCCCGTTAACACCGCAAGTCTTGGTGGTAAAATATACACCTTCGTTCTAATAGATGATTTCTCTAGATATTGTTGGACATTATTTCTCTCTTCCAAATCTGATGCATTTTGCGAATTCTCAAAACTATGTACGCGCATTCAAAATGAACTAGATTTAAAAATAAAATGCATTCGCTCAGATCATGGAGGTGAATTTGAAAATGAGAACTTTAAATCTTTTTGTGAAATGTTATGTATTAAGCATGAGTTCTCCGCTCCACGCACACCTCAACAAAACGGTGTTGTAGAACGGAAAAATAGGACAATCCAAGAACTAGCACGCACCATGTTATCTGAATATAAATTACCTAAGTCTTTTTTGGCCGAAGCCGTAAGCACATCACGCTATGTAATGAATAGAGTTATGCTTCGCCCATCTCTAAATCTCACACCATATGAACTATATTTTCAAAAGAAACCTAATGTATCATATTTTAAAGTTTTTGGATGTAAATGTTTTATTCTTAATACAAAAGACTCTTTAGGAAAATTTGATGAGAAATGTGATGAAGGAATATTTCTTGGTTATTCTTCAACCAGTAAAGCCTATAGAATATTTAATAAAAGATCGAGTAAGATTGAAGAGTCTATTAATGTTAAATTTGATGAGTTTATTCCATGTGCAGAGAAGCCTTCTACAGGTACAAATGATGAACCTTTGCCATCTTTGGAGCACGACGAAGAGGAACCGTCCAAAGAAGAGGAGGAGAAGTCCAATGAAGTTGAATATGTACCTCCAAGTGTGTTGAACTTCTCAAAAAATCATCCAAAAGAGCTAGTCATTGGGGAACCTTCTACTGGGGTAAGAACTCGATCCTCTCTTCATGAAACATTTTTAAATATTTGTTATGTTTCCGAAATCGAACCTAAAAACGTTTCCACCGCTTTAAATGACGAATTTTGGTTTTTGGCTATGAATGAAGAGTTAGGACAATTTGAAAGAAATAAAGTTTGGAATCTAGTAGAAAGACCATCTAATCATCCAATTATCGACGTAAAATGGATATTTAAAAATAAATTAGATGGTGAATCTAGGATTATAAGAAATAAAGCACGCTTAGTTGCTCAAGGTTATTCTCAAATTGAGGGGGTAGATTTTGAAGAAACTTTTGCACCCGTTGTTCGCTTAGAATCTATACGAATATTTTTGGCATTTGCGAGTTTTAAACGAATAAAATTATTTCAAATTGATGTTAAAAGTGCCTTTTTAAACGGGTTTATAAAAGAAGAAGTTTATGTAGAACAACCCCCCGGTTTCATAAATGAAAAATTCCCTAATCATGTTTACAAATTAGAAAAAGCGCTTTATGGATTAAAACAAGCGCCCCGTGCATGGTATGATCGACTTACATCGTTTTTGTTAAAACACGGGTATGTTATGGGAAGTGCCGACAACACACTCTTCATTAAGCATAATAATAACGATCTAATTGTTCTACAAATATATGTTGATGATATCATTTTTGGAGCCATTAATGAAGAGTTGTGTAATGAAGTAGTCTTAGTAATGAAAAATGAATTTGAAATGAGTCTTGTAGGAGACTATCATATTTTCTTGGTTTTCAAATCTCACAACGAACTAATGGTATCTTTATTTGCCAAACAAAATATGTTCACGGTATGCTTAAGCGATTTGGATTTGAAAATCTTAAACAAGCTTCTACTCCTAAGAGTGCTTCTTTAAAACTAGGAAAAGATGAATCCGGAATTTCAATTGATCAAACGTTATATAGAGGAATGATAGGATCTCTTCTTTACTTAAGTGCATCTAGACCAGATATAATGTTTGTCGTATGTTTATGTGCTCACTTTCAAGCCAATCCAAGAGAATCTCATTTAAAAGCGGTAAAACGTATTTTTCGTTATTTATTAGGGTCATCTAAATTAGGATTATGGTATCCACACTATGATTCATTCACTCTCCACGGCTATTCCGATTCGGACTACGCCGGGTGTTCACTAGATCGAAAAAGCACTAGCGGTACTTGTCACTTTCTAGGACCCTCTTTAGTAGCTTGGTCTAGTAGGAAACAATCTTCGGTTGCACTCTCCACCACGGAGGCCGAATATATCGCACTTGGTAGCTGTTGTGCACAAGCTTTATGGATGAGTCAAACACTAGAGGATTTTGGATTTCACCTTAAAAACATTGATCTCAAATGTGACAACAAAAGTGCAATAGACATCACATATAACCCCGTACACCACTCTAGATCCAAACACATCGATGTTTGTCATCATTTCATTAGGGATCACATTAAGAAAGAGCATGTAAAAGTAAGCTTCATTGGGACGGACTCTCAACTCGCTGACATATTTACTAAACCTCTTCCCGATGCAAGATTTCGATTATTACGACTTGAGTTAGGTGTCCTAGATCTTTCGAGTTAAAACACATTCACAAAACACAATTCTTGCCAGTTTTAACCATCGAAAACATATCCTAAAAATCTGAGATTTCAGCATGAAACTACTATTGGGACACTTAATCAAGATCAACAATAAAAAAATTCAAAATCATGAAAAATCGTGTACTGTTTCCCGCGCTAGCGCTAACGCCGGCGCTAGCGTACTTATGTGTTTTTCTGTATTTTTAAAATTTTGAAAAATTCCTAAAAATATATTAATCTATATGTACTATTTATTTTTGCACTTCTGATTCTATTTAATTTTTGAAAAATCAAATACAAAAATACAAAAGACAAACTACAAAAAATATGTTTTTTTTATTATGCAAAAATCAAATACAAAAATATAAAAGCTAAAATTACAAAAAAAATTATTATGTTTTTGTACGTCTCTTTAGTCTTATGCAAAAATCAAATACAAAATTACAAAAAACCAAATTACAAAAAATGTCTTTTTTTTGTCTAAAGATTGTCTTTTTGAAAAATAAAATCAAATACAAAAATATAAATCACTAAAACTATAATAAAAATACTGTATGGATTTTCCTATGAAATTCAAGCATGATTTAATCTATTCTTTAGAACTTCTATAATGTTGCACTTTATTTTTTTTCAAACTCTTTGAACATTGTTTTCATCATGCTTTGATATATCTATTACCATGTGCATCAATTATATTGAAAGTTGTGTAGAACTAAGTTTAGCATGCCTCTAAGTATGAGTAAATGTTTTATGTTTGATAATGATCATTATTCACTCACTTATTTTGGCATTGTCTACATTTGTGCTTAATCCAAGAATGTTTGTGTATTTTTTGTATTAGTACTATGAATTAAAATTGCACAAGTATCTTACCTACACTCCTTTATTTGCACTTTTAAAAATTAAGAAAAGTGGTTACCTTTCTCATAAATTATATTGGTTTGCAAAACAAGTGTATTCGGAGACCTTTGTACAAAACAGAAATCATAAAATATAGTGGCAAAGATAACTCTACCAAGCACTACTTGAACCTCCTGATAAGTCTTAATAAGCGTTGTGAGGTTGAGCACCTTGGAAAGAATAATAAAGTATCTTGTGCAAACCATAACTTTCTTTCAAAATAAAAACCACTTATTCTTAAGTACACCGGATCACAATAAAAATCAATCTTGAAGAATAAAACTATGTGATCCCCCAAACACTACTTTGCACCCTGATAAGTCCTAATGAGCATTGTGTGTGCAGAACACCTTGGTAGTTGTACATTTTTTTGTGCATTGAAGTTTGTGGAAGTAAAATTATTTGTGTTTTATTGTGCTCTTACTTTACATATTACTTGTATTTTTGATTAAAACATGTGTTTACTCTACTAAAAAAATACACTTATGTGCACATCATTATCTTCCATAACACTTCTTCTCATGAGTATTGGATCCTAATGCTAATTCTATACTATTCTTTATTTATGAAATGCACTAGATAACCTAGCATGCTCTCTACAATGTTTAGTATGTTTTGAAACTATGAATTAATATAACATTGTAGTACTATCTTTCTGATATCATTATTTCATGCTTGGTTAATTTATTACTGATTTTAAAATGTTTACAAAACATCTTCTTTATAAAATTAAACTCCTATATTTTTTAATCATTCATGTCTTACAAAAGATGTTTGCTTGTGTTTTTATAAGTCTTCCGCAAGTTTACATTTACCTTATATTTGGTTATGCTACAAACTCTGATTTATGACAATATCATGATAAACATAATTCTAAAACTCTTTCTCATTTCATTCTCTACAAGCTCGACCATGCCTTTATCCTATTAACGACTTTTTAGTAATGTCTCCTTCCCCGCTTTTGCTAATAACAAAAGGGAGAGAACTAACATGATAAATATTAATCTACTATCACATTATAATGCTTACTTAAGATGATGACTTACATATTAGGAGAGCATTCACTTAGGGGGAGCATGTATTTAGGGGGAGCAATTCTAAATGCTAAAATCTATAAGTATCCTAAGTCATCACTCTCACGCACAAACAAATATAGTTTCATCATGCTTATTTATTAATGCTCTGATTTATCATTAATGGACTTGTTATTATCAAAATGGGGAGTTTGTTGGAACATGGTCTTCCGCATCTCCTAGGTTTGAGAATAACAAATCATATTTGTATTTAATCTTGTGTGTTTAAGTGTGCAGGAAATCAAAGTCCACATGACTCAAGGATGGACCAGGTTTTCAGGAGAAAAGAAATTTTTGCAAAGTAAATTCGTCGAGATGTCTCGTGAAGTTCCGATGAATCTCGACGAATCCAGACAGAAGCCAAATTTCCAGTTTGAAGAAGAAATTTCTGCGGCTAAGTCTTTTCGTCGAATGTTCTCATGAACTCCCGACGAATATCGACGAACGCAGACAGAAGTCAAAAAGGCAGACTTGTGAAGGAAATTGTGCGGCTAAGTCAATTCGTCGAATGTTCTCGAGAACTCCCGACGAATTCCGAAGAATGAAAACAGAAGACAGTACTCCCACCAGCGCCGGCGGTAGCACTTACCGCCTGGCGCTAGCGATGATAGCGCAATTCCGGGAGCACACATGGAAGGAGATAGCGCCTGACGGTAGCCGATAGCGCAGGCGGTAGCGACGCACACAGTTGGCAAGGAGGAATTGTTTCCTCGGATTGAAGATTCTGCCGCGCAAAACATGTCCTAATATGGGATAGCGCCAGCGGTAGCGATAGCGCAGGCGCTAGCGCTAAGGCTATAAAAAGGACTCCTCTCCTCTCGTTTTGACACACACATTAGAGAGATATCAGAGAGAGATAGAGTGCTAGAATTCCAGAGGCTATCTTGACCGAAAGTTGATGTCCTACCAAAGTTCTGCAAACTTCTGAAGGAGAATCTCATCACGCCGGATCCAAACGAAGTCCGCTTTTGCAACGCTTACTCTACAGCGGATCTTCGCCTCCAACTTCAGAAGGGAGTTTTTATTTATTGTCATTTCATATTCTTCTTGTAAACGGTTAGTGAAATCGCCTCGTGTTGGCGACTAGGTCTGGGTAGGACTTAGGGGGAAACTCGCCTCGTGTTGGCGACTAGATCTAGGCTAGGTCTAGGGGGTGCTTGAGGCCACATCCGGGGAAGGGTTGGCTAGAGCGGCTCGAGGCCGAATCCGGGGAGGATAGGCTAGGGCCACCGGTTCGTGGGGAAGCGAGTCGGGATAGAAAACAAAAAGGAGTCTATTTCTATTAGCTTTGATTTCTAGCTTTGATAAGGGATCAAGTTTTGTAATCATGCTTCTCAAGTTAATAAAATCATGTTTTTACTTTTACTTCACTTGATATGTATTGATCTTGTTTAGTTTAATAATCAAAACTTTTTCAAAAATATTCAAAATATATCAAAAGTTTTTAGAACCCTTATTCCCCCCCCCCCCCTCTAAGGGCGCCTACCGATCCAACAGGTCGAACCTGTTGGAGCAGTGCCTAGTGCAGCCGAAGCCGTCGGTTGTTGATTTGTCGGGTACATCGATGGTGGAGACGGGCGAAGCTGGCGCTGAGCGGGAATGATAGTGATGAATAATTAATGAGCAGAATAGATGAAAAATCTGATCAAGAAGATGAACTCATGTTTGATATTTATTTTTTAAAATAAATGTGGTTGCGCCTTGCCTTCGTCAGGCGCGCGCCTGCGCCATGAGCCTTGCGCCTAGGCTCCAAGACCCATTTGCGCCTTGGTGCGCCTTTAATAACTAAGGCTGGATCGGCGGTCGACAGACGCGAGTGCTAACGGAAACAGCGATCAACGACGCTGGATCGATCGATCGTTGGTGTCGTGCGCTGGATCGACGAGGATCGACCGTGCTGGGTCGAACGAGCGGCGTTCACGTGATGCAGAAATCGAACGGGGAAACGAGTTGAGCTAACCGGCGGCTTAGAGCGGGCGGCCGGGCAGGTCGGACCAAATGTTAGGAATAAGGAAGAAAAAGGATACAATCACGAGGTATGCTCGTGCCCACTCCCGGAGGCTGGTTCCTCCTTGAAGCTCCTCTCCAAATGAGAGTTCAAAACCTAAAAGATGAAAAGGTGCTCTCTAACTCCCAATCCACCTCCTTATATAGGGAGGGGGGCTCACATGCCAAAACCCTAAAACAATATGAAATACAATAATAATACGCGCATTCGTAAGAAATTGGCTATCAACAAACATTTGCCCCTTGTTGCAAAAATGGATTCTATTCGGGTGCTCCTTTCATGTGTTGCATGTATTTAGTGGGACCAACAACAATTACATGTTAAAAATGTCATCTTGCATAGTGAGTTGGAATAAGAAATCTACATGAAGCTTCCCCCTGGTTTTCCTAAGAAGGGACTACTGGGAAAGTTTGTCGTCTCAAAAAATTCTTATACGGGCTGAAGCAATCACACAACTTGGTTTGGGCGGTTTCAAAAAAATATGTTGATCTCAAAAAATTCTTATACTATTAGGCTACAAACAAGGACATGTTGATCACGCACTCTTTGTTAAGAGAAAGGAAGCAAAGTGTTGATGCTCATTATATATGTGGATGATACCATCATCACAGGGAATG
Source organism: Dactylorhiza incarnata (assembly GCA_033032865.1). Classification (NCBI taxonomy): domain Eukaryota; kingdom Viridiplantae; phylum Streptophyta; class Magnoliopsida; order Asparagales; family Orchidaceae; genus Dactylorhiza; species Dactylorhiza incarnata. The sequence continues at coordinate 7,996,486 of JAWHQI010000090.1, read as the reverse complement.
ATATTCAAAAAATCACGCAACTGAAAAAGTAATTATGAGCATAATTTGAAGATAAAAATATGGCAAAGTTGAAATACTCCTTGCAGATTGAAGTGGCAAGGTCTAGCCATGGGATCTTCATATCCCAGAGAAAATACATCGTTGACCTCCTCGAAGAAACATGTATATGCTTGGATGTGCTCCAATGGATACACCTATTGAGGCCAATCACAAAATTGATGAGGCAAAAAAAGGAGACAAAATTGACTCATCTAGCTACCATAGATTGCTTGGTGGACTCATACTTATCGCATATTCGTCCTGATATTACTTATGTCAGAGGCAATTTCAGTAGATACATGCATGCTCCTAGGACCTATCATCAAGAGGTACTATCATCAAGAGGTAGTTTACTGGGTCTTGAGGTACCTTAAGAAGTCTCTGGGGCATGGGATAATGTTCTCAACAAACCAACCCTTGAAAATTGAAGTTTTTACAGATGTTGATTGGCAGGTAGCAAAGACGATAGAAAATCTACATGATATTGTTCATTTGTAGGTAGGAATCTTTTAATTTGGAGGAGCAAGAAACAGAATGTTGTAGCACGATCTAGTGCTGAGGTAGAATACAGAGCTATGTCACAAGGTGTGTGTGAGGGATTATGGTTGAAATCAACTCTTTAGGATCTGGGTTTCTTCGAGGACAAGCTTATTACTCTCTATTACAACAACAAAGCATCCATTAATATTGCTCACAACCCATTTCAACATGATCGGACAAAACATGTTGAAGTGGATAGACACTTCATTAAAGATTACCTAGGCAAGGGCAACATCTGTACCCCATTTGTGAAATCTTAAGATCAACTTACTGACATCTTCACCAAAAGTTAAGTTGTGATAACATTACTGACAACACATTCAAGCTGGAAATGATTGACATATACTCCCACTTTAGGTGGAAAGTTGAATGTGTAATATTTTATTTTTCGTTCTAGTATCGTCGCGTGGTATGCCACATGTCTCATGCTGGGTTAATCGTTCGAGTATATAAACACTTGGTCTCTTGTATGCAAACCTAATTTTAAACCTAATTATCATCTCTCCCAACAATACCAAATGGGAGCTCATTGGTGAGGGTGGGTAGGTTTCCGAGCTCATCACATAAGAAAAGACGTGGGATCGTAACAAAATCCGCTTATGGCTGGGAGAAGATTTGGAGTCCTATATTGGTGCTAGTTCTCTTTCTCAAAGAGCCTCTATGGATCGATTGGGCTAAGGTGATTCTGATAGTAAGATAGGTTGTGCCAAAACATGTGTATGTTGACATTACCTATACGAACACCTCCCTCGCCAGTCATGTTGCTTGGGTTTGGAGGGTTGCTGTCACTCTACGAATTTGGTGCTTTTGTGGAAGGAGCCTTCAGAAACTACCTTGTCGATCTTTCTTGGCGCGGAGCGGGTTGCAAATTACTCTCACTTGCCCTCGATGTGGTGTTGATGTCGAGGACGTCAAGCACATCCTAGTAGCATGGTGTAACACCCTACCTGCAATAGTCTTATAATGCAATTTCGGACGGAACCCCTTACTATAATTCATATACAAACTAAATATTATAAAATAATAAAAGAAACAAACCAACTTCCATAGAGTTGAAAGCAATCCAGAAGCTAAATACAAAACATAACCAAAGAGTGTCCACCACTAAAACCCAAACATCAAATAGTGCTCGGATTTGAGGCCATTACAACATTCATCAAAGATTAACACAATAGCTTCTTGGGCGCAGGTTCGATACAAAAAGTAAAAAGGAATAAAACTAAAACACTTCATGCAGATTTTCTTTTTAGCTTTAGAATGCTAACGGGTGCCTGCATTCGGGTCAGGACTTGCAACCAAATACATATGAGAGGAAAACGAGAATCATCTATGAGCCGACCACAGCCGCACAACAACACAACCTCCTCCATGAGAACTGTAGAGGATCCCGGGGAACCACATACCCCGCAGATTAGCACTTCGTGACATAAAAACAATATGAAATCATAATTATATTCTACACAAAGTGAGGTGTCTCAAGAATCAATCATGTTCATTAAGTGTTTAGTATATAAATAAAAAGGAGTCTACTATGCAATGCATGCAAGTCAGGCGACCATACGAATCCGCACCGACACCTAGTACAGCGTATGTCTCTAGCATATCAGCAAGACAATTCAATCAATCATCGTACTCATGGCGAACAAACATATGGAGACGGTCGGCTATACCAATAGACCTTTCTACTGAACTCCATTGCAGATTTATAATGCACCACGCATCTAATATTATTGCAGACAACCGGTTATACCAATAGACCCTTTTACTGAACTACACATCGCAGAATTGGTTGGTTATGCCCATAAGCCCTTCGTTATGGTCTCAATCCCATTATTGTATCGTTAGTATCTATTATTATTAGTAGTGTGCTTAATGTCAGGGTTTGCGTTTAAGAATTGTCTTTTAGCCTATTTAAAGGCAAATGTGGGTCTTGTAATGTTATGAAAGAAGTATTTCTCATTTCCTTGTCTTGTGAAGAGATTTAGGTAGCACTCTCCTCCCGAGCAAGCCCCACCTAGGTAGCCACAGTTCCGGCTCCAAAGTACCTCCTCCGCCTCCGGCCACCACACCAGCGAGCACGTAACAACTTGGTATCAAAGCCATTTCGATCCTCCACTGTCATCGCCGAAGCCGCACGACGTTCCTCTCGGTTTTTTTCCAGCCTGATGCCTTGAGAACTTTCTGTTTTTCTTCCAAAGACTGGGTCGTCCTCTGCATCTCCCGCAACGACAGGATAAGGCAAACGCATCGACGATCCAGCCTGACAAGCCCAACGACGTCTTCGTCGAGAGACCGACGAGCCCAGCGACGTCTTCGTCCAGAGCCCGACGAGCCCCATGTCGTCCTCTGCATCTTCCGCAACCGACGGGATTCATCTTCCGCGCCAGATCGACGATGTCATCAATTCCTCGCTCTTCTGCATCGACGATCCCAGTCAACCGGCGACCTAATTTCAGTTGAGGAGAAAGAACTTCATTAATTATATTACACAAACCCTATACTCATATATATAGAGTAAGGGGCAAAGATACATAGGAGGGCAGAAATACCCTTAGCGGGTAAAATATAAAATAGACTTGAATTCAACTATTTCTTTTGCAGTATGTTCATCTTCTTCGGCCCTTTTCGTCGAGCCCAACAACATTCTTTCATCGTCGAGCCCTGCGCCAGAATTAGCCTGTCGTTTTCCGCAAAAGCACGTTTCTTTCTTTCCTGCCCTGCTAAGCCCACGCAGAAAAAACACACTCGCCAGACTCCTGTTTCAAGGCCCCAGCCCCTAACCAGCAAGCATGTTCCTCGAGTCATGTGCTTTCATTCTATCAGTCATCTGCCTCCAAAGTCACATCTTCTTTTAATTTAATTGATTAATCAATTATGAGAATTATGGGGGACTCATCTGATCAAATGAGTACACTAAGGAACATGATGTAAACGTTCCTGACATCCCTAGAAGTACGTTTTCAAGAAGCCGACGCACATCGTCGGGAAGACTTTGTCACCCTCTCCAATAAGCTCACGGATCTTATAACCGTCATTATTCTAATTCATGGCCAAGCTACTAACAGCCAAGTGCACACCTCCATTCCAAATGGTGTAGTTAAACGAAAAAAACAAATGCCTCCTTGAAGTTGTTTGTTGCATACTCACCACCATGCATCTTCCTAAGCCTGAGGTGATTTCATGTTAACTACAGTTCATCTTATCAATCGCCTCCCTTCTGGAGTTATTGGCAATACTACTATAGCTTGACTCTCCACCCGCTGGTTGGTTCATACATCACATCTTCCACCACGTGTTTTTGGGTGCCTGTTTTGTACACATTCATCAATGTGCTAAAGATGTATTTTGCTTGGTTATTCCTCTACTATAAGGGGATATCGATGTTATCATCCTACGACACGTCATGTCTTTTGTACCATGGATGTCTCCTTTCGTGAGGGGAGTCCTATTTTCTTAGTCCGACTCATTCCATTTGTCAAGGGGAGACAAGTGATACTACTGACCTCGTCATGTGTGAGAGGAAATTCATGTGGGTGATATTCCGCATCCTATTAAACATCTCTCTCCCACTGTATCTCCCATCTAGGAGATACTGCAGGCACATGATTTTCCTCCTCAGTCTCTAATCTCTCATCTTCACATTGTCTATCATTGCACAGGTGTACAAAAAACCTAGGTTCCTATTGTTCCAACTCTCTAATGCATGTCTCGAATTCAGACTCAGGAGATGATTTTCATCTTCCCATTGCCCTTTTGAAAGATAAAACAGCTTGTATCAATCTCCTATCTTAAACTATGTTTCTCATTTCTCACACATGAAAATCTGGTTTTCATTACCTATTTTCCCTTAATTGTATTTAAAAGAATTGGCAGGATGCACTGAGGATATCTGAATGGAAGAAGACTATGGAGGAGGAAATGTATACTCTTGAGAAGAATCATACATGGAAAATTTCCCAACTTCCTCGGGGTAAGAGAGTTGTTGGATCAAAGTGGGTATTCTCTGCGAAGTAGAACCCAAATGGCATAGTAGAACATTATAAGGCGAAGTTGGTGGCCCAACGATATACTCAAACCGAAGGGGTAAACTATTAGGAAAAGTTTGTTCATGTTGTAGAGATGACTCTATTTGAGTTTTATTATCCTTTGCAGCTTGTCTAGGTTGGGAACTTCACCAATTCAACGTGAAGAATGTCTTCCTTCGTGAGGAGTTGCATGAAGAGGTTTATATGAAATTCCCTCCTAAGTTCATAAGAAAGGGTCAAGGAGCGATCTATCATTTAAGGAATCATTATATGGCTTGAAACAGTCTCCAGGGGCCTGGTTTATAAGATTCCACAAATTCATAACTCAGTTTGGCTATAAGCAGGAACAGTCGGATCACACTATGTTTGTGAAAAGGCAAGGTCAAAAAATATTGGTCTCATTAAATATGTGGAGGGTATTGTGGTCCCAGGAGATAACGGTGAGGAGATTGTTATATATCAGTGAGGAGATTGTTAAATATGTGGATGATATTGTGGTCCCAGGAGATAACAGTGAGGAGATTGTTGTTCTCAAAACTCATTTGATCAAGGAATTTGAGGTCAAAGATCTAGGGAAATTGAGATATTTTCTTGGGATTGAAATTGCAAGATATAATAAGGGCATCTTCATTTCTCAACGGTAATATGTTATATATCTTCTGGAAGAAAAATAAATGCTTAGTTGTGTGGATACTCCTATTAAGGTCAATCACAATATCAATAAGGATAGAGATGTGATAGAGTAAATGTGTCAAGCTAACAGAGATTAATTGGAAAACTTATATATCTATCTCACTCACGTCCTGTACATATGTTGTGGGCATATTGAGCAGACATATGCATGCCCCAAGAGTTCGACACGAAGAGGCGCCCGTCGTGATTTAAGATACCTGAAGAAGTCTTTTGTACATGGACATAAGTCTCCATGAACAAGCACTTAAAGTTTAAAGTCTACATATGCAGACTGGGCAGGAAGCCATGATGATAAAAAATCTATCACTGGCTACTATACCTTGGTGGGAGATAACTTGGTGACCCTGAGGAGCAAGAAGTAAAATGTGGTGGCAAGATCTAATGTAGAGACGGAATTACCAGGTCATGTCCCAAGGCCTCCACGAAGGCCTGAAGTTGACATCTATTATGCAGAATATGGGATCCTTGATAGGACAAGGTTGTCATCAACATAGCTCATAACCCTATCCAAAATGATAGAACCAAGCATGTTGAAGTGGACAGACATTTTACCAAAGATTATCAAGACAAAGGGAATGTTGTTATTCCTTTTGTTCTTCCAAAGACCAGCTGATGGATGTGTTTACCAAAGGTCTTAGTTGTGATGTGATTACTAACGATATATTCAAGTTGGGAATGATAGAATTTTTCATTCGATTTGAGGGGGTGAGTTGAATTGGCATATCAAGCATCGTATTATTATTCGTATTATATATGTTTCAATGTAATGAGATCGATAGGCACTTTAGTAATTTTTGGTTTCAGTTTCTCCTAACTCATGCATATGTATGAGTAGGAGTGGTGTTGAAGACTATGATTCTATTTTTTCCTTTTTTTATTTATGTTGACAGTTTGCACTTCAAACTATTGTGGGGACTGTAGGAATGGTCACTGATGCCTCTTAAAAATAGATTCAAAATAATATGATTTGTGTCTTCAACATACCAAAGAAGTGAGTTAGAGAAAGAGTTGGCTTAATTACAAGTTCCATAATGGGTTAATTTTGGTTGAACACTTGGTCAACTATTGGTTAATTATGGGTTAAATGGCTCATAATAGAAGCCCCAAACATTCCCATGTGGGTTGCATTTGCACTATCATATTTGTTGGCATAGTTTATGTGGCTCGAATTGGAAGATTTTTATAAGAAACTATAAAGTGGTTTTGATACCTAAATCACCCCCACTTTGTATAAAAAGCTTTACACCATTCAAGCTCCACAAATCCTCACAACTTCGCTCACAGCATGTTCAGTCGTAAGGAATTGAAATTCGGAATTGAAATTGGGGCATTAGTAATTCAATTCTCATGTTCGGATGGAGGGAATGTGAAAGTGGAGGTTAGATCTTAAGTTACTCTAGAGAGGGGGTGAATAGAGTATTAAAACTTTTTATTAGTTTTTAAAGCGGAATTAAAATACTGATATATATATATATGTGTAATGCAAAGTGTGTTATATAATTTGAATAAAGAAAAACACACAGCACAGAACCAACACAGAAAATCACAAGCACAGGGGACACAAGGAATTATAGTAGTTCCCCGATAAATCTGGGTACGTCTACTCTTCTACCACAACTGGTAGGATATCCACTAGGAGTTTTTGATAAGGTGCCCACACACCACAGAGCTTTTGATAAGGTGCTCAAGACCAGGGTTTTTTTTGATAAGGTGTCCACACCATGGTTATCAGGATCGCGATCCGGATCTTAGGATCTTACGATTCTACGATCCAGATTTTGTAAATCGATCCGGATCTTACCTAGGATCTAAATCGGCACAACTACGATTGGGATCGCGATCCGGATCTTAGGATCTCTAGGATCGCGATCCCGACCCGATTCTACCGGTCCGGCCAAAGGGAACTAGAAACATGTCCAACCCTATCCCGACCCCATTCAACCGGTCCAACACCCATAACCCATTGCTTAACCTTATCCCAATCCCACCCACATACCCCATCACAGAATCATATCATGTTGTTTTACCATATCCCAAATGTCGATTGTTGGCTGCAAACGGAGGCCAAAACCGACTTCTTCGGTCGCTTCCAGTCCAGACAATGCCTTCCTTTTCCTTCCTTACCAGATTCCATTTCAAGTGGTATCAGTGTCTTATCTTATATTTCTGCGTATGAACAATCCAGTGGTTGGTAATCCAGTGGCTTCCTGCTTCCTACTTTCAGGACGACGTCTAATCTTCCTTTCTAGCGTACGAGCAATCTAACGGTTAGAAATCCAGTATACGAGCAATTCAAGCTTCCTGCTTCCAGCATACGAGCAATCCAACAGTCTGGGTTTGTCTTCCTGCTTTTAGGCTTCCACCAATCCAACAGTCCAGATTTGTTTTTATTGTTAGTAGACATTTGGTGTCCTACCTGAAACTGAAAGTGAACTTAGCATGATATTATCTTTTTTATTTTAGTTATTAAAAATATATATATAATTATTTACATACTGCTCAATTTATTGATTTTTTGCTAATTGAGCATGTAATTGGATGATACAAAATTCAATTTTATATTTTGAGATTAATCTATGAATGTTGTAGGATCTTGCGATTCTCGATCCGATCCTACGATCTGATTCAATCCAACATCGAAACGATCTTACCTAGGATCTCGATCCTGACAACCTTGGTCCACACATCAATAAGCTTTTGATAAGGTGCTTAAAAACCACACAAGGATTTTTTGATAAGGTGTCTTGTCACCACTGTGTAAACTTTTGGAGGGAAAATTAACCATGTACAAGATAAGGTAAGAAGGCTTAGAGTGTTCTTCTCTGTCAATATTTCTGAGAGAAGACAAAGGATGTTGAGGATGAAAGCTCCCCCTGTCTGTTTGAAGTTGTTGACAGCTTGAGGATGAAGCTTTCTCTAAAACAGAAATCATCTGTAGCAGATTAATCTGGAAGAAATTAATCTTCAGATTGTTGTGCTCTTTGGAAGATTTGAACATGCAGCAGATCTGAGAGAATGAATGTTGTTCTCAGAGAGATGAAGATGCTGCCTTTTGGAAGAAGAAGACTGAAAGTATATGTTCTCTGTATGTGTTTTCTTCTTCTTCTGTTTTTTTTTTCTAAATCCTTCTGTATACTTGTTGTTCTAAAGAACTGTATTTCTGAGAGATTCTTTGATAGCTTTTTTTTTATTTGAAATTCAAATCATCTGCTTTTAAGGAATATATTATTCTGGCTTAAATCCTTCTTGGAACTGTAACAGCCACCAAAACGATTTTGGCAGGTCCTTTTTGATTCCTTTGTCGTGAAAGATGTCGTAGCATTAAATGTCAACGGCTATTCTTGTCTTGGAATAGAAGGAATAAAAGAATATAATAAATGAATAAGATATCCTTATTAAACTGACTGAATACGTCCAAAAGTACTTGAATAGATCCGTTAAGGTCATCGATCTGTGTTCAGAGAGTTGATAAAATGACTGATATAAATAATCTGGACTTGTATTTGTCGAACTGAGCTTTAATATAGAATTTGTCGAGCTCTGGCTGGAATTCGTCGAACGCTGTTTGCCATTTGTCGAACGCTGCTCAGAGAATGTCGAGCACTGGATCTGGCTATAATTCTTCAGTCTACTGAGAGGAATTTGTCGAACGAAGCTAGACATTCGTCGAACGCCACTCACCATTTGTCGAATGCTGGGAACTTAAATATTCTTTAAGTTCTAGCTAATCAATCAGCCTAAAGACTTGACCCTTAAGCTATACAGTGGGGTCAACTTGATCCTTAGTTAAAACATAGTGATCCTAGCCCAAAACAGTAATAGGGTTGTTCCAACAGAATGCACGCGGAATTGGAATAAGTCCAATTCCAAGGAATTTCATATTATGTTGTGCCCAATTCTTAGGGGTAAACCCATGATTTCGTGGATTCGAAGGAGCGCCCTATCCTGATGAACGAATCGCACTGAGCTTCTTCGTGGAACTCATCTGGCTGTCGGTAAACCCCTGTCCGCCTCCTCTTTCTTCTTCCTCTTCTTCCTCCTCTTCCTTTTCTTCCCCTTCTTCTTTCACCCCACATTTCGTGCCTTAGAGTTCCGCCCCAATCTCTTCTTCTTCATTTTTTCTTCACCTCCGCCTCACCCTTCTTTTTTCTCTTCTTATTCCTCACCTCATTCCTCCCCTTCCTTTTTTTCTTCTTCCTCCCATCATTCCCCTAATTCTTCTTCTTGCTATGCTCACTGCATTTTGTTCTTTGGTTGTGTTTGCATGGTGTTTAGGAAAGAGTTTGAGTTTTTATTTATTTTGTTCAGCACGGACCCATGGGTTTTTCCGTGCCCTTTCCGTGTGGTCCTATGTTAAACCTTGATGATAGAAAAGTAGGGCACAGGTGAATTACTTCAAATTTATATACTCTAATCACAAATATAAGTTCTTTTATATCCCTCAAACTTAGGAAAATATTATTTTTGGGAGATGATTTCATGGCCGATGTAATAAAACTAAGTGATCTCTATTGTAACTGCAAGAAACTAAGCTCTACGAGATGCTTTGGTGAGGCCAGAACGGTTCAAAGTAAATGGTAAATATTGGGAATTTGTATTCGAGCAAACCAAAAAAATTGATAAATGTTTAATTTATAAATGTGTAGGTAAATATTATCCTGTGGATGTGGGGTACACAAATGGTCCAGGTTTTCTTGCCCCATATCGTTCAGCATGGTATCGCTTGGAGACTCTCTAAATATATCATGTTGGGGAAAGTAGTATGGCTATGGCTTTATAAGTTTCTACCGTTATTTTTATACTCTGTGAATTTCAATCCCTAATATCAATTTCATCCTGTAGCCGAACAACATAATTTGCTAATTTTAATTCATGTTACAGAAAACCATCCTGCAGCCAAATAGCAACATTGAAAATTTGAAATTCAGCCAAAATTCCAATTCCTGCAGGAATTGAAATTCAGCCAAATTTCAATTCTTGCGGACATTAAAATTGGATAAATTTCAATTCTGTAATTCCAATTCCTACAATCCGAACAGACCCTCAAAGAGTTTATTTTCACACAAAATGAGTGAATGAAATAGTATTTTTAAAACATATTTTCTATCTGAAAGCAGGGAAATATTTTATCTTTCTAACACATGTTTTTTTATCTACAAGGGAATAAATTTGTCTTTATATAAATATATGCAGAAACGTATGTGCGGGTATATACTTAAATATTTCTCTACAACCAAAGACCTAAACTACATTTATCCTACTACTGTGAGGACTCTAGAGGCATGGACAATAATGCCTTCTCAAAATAGATTCAAAAAAGTATGATTAACGCCTTCAACATACTGGTTGGAGTGTTACCTTGTCAAAGAAAGATATTAAGAGCTCAGAAAGAGAACTTCGGTTTCTGCGGCTGGAAATTTTGGACTTATACTTCTCTATATTTGCAGCATAGGAAGCCTCTATGTGCCTCAAAGTATTGCCCCCTTCATGAGAAAACATTAAATCTATCAACAAACTCTATATTTGTTTACAAGAACAAATAACAATCTTCTGGCAAAGATTGGAACAAGAAGCAGCCAACCTTAAAAAAAGAAGTTACCAATATTTTTTTTTTGAGTATGTTCATTCAAAACAGTTATCTCCAAATAAATAGAGAGAAATATTACAGCTATCAAGAATTTCTGGAGTAAATTCATAATAATATAATAGATAAAGCAGACAGTGGGCATATACCTTTCACACCATCAACAATGTTTCCCTCATATAAATCCTTAAGTGGTGGAAGAATTGCAGGTGTGCATGTCTGATATGTAAGGCAGTGAAGCATTAAAACAAAACCTTGATCTGAATGGTTGGTATGAAAATAGAAAAATATACAAGGGTAGAGATAAACCTGGAAGTGGAAAATAATCAGGAGACAAAGTGAATATGAATTCAAAGTCCCTGTTTTCGGGTCATTAATATGTTGTGCTTTGGCCCATTCTTTGATCTGTTGAAGAATATAATAGTATGAATTATAAGTTGTTCCTAAATATCAAACAGATCAATAAATAAAGTCAGTCTTACACAAATAGTCACTGTCTTACGCAAATAAATTATACCACTAAAACAAATTCACAGAACCGCTTGTCTGTGTTGCTGATCCAACGAAGGATACATGATTTGACATAGCCAGCATGATTGTCGATAGAGATATCACAAGATATCCTGCAACACTTGCTTGTATACACAAGAAGGGGCACTCTAGCCCTAACAAATTCAACATTATTAGCAACACCTGGAAAACGGAAGTTATAATCAGATATCACCAGCTAGCAACAATATTTTATGGAAAAAGCTAAAGGAGAAACCTCACATAATTGACTTCAAATGAACGGTGATTATAAAAGAGGACTGCATTACTGGATAATAAGGAGAATTGGAGAAAAGAAGAAAGAAAAGTAGGTTGCCTCTTTCTAGGAGTTGCAATATGTATATAACAGAGCTATCAAATTAGTGCCTTAAATCTCAATATACTGACATGGATCATATATGTGACTGTTAGAAAGCAATTTTATAAACATAACCAATAAGATTAAAAAAAAAATGCACTTCACGACCGATTTAAAGCTACCTTTGCAGTATAAGAAATAAGAAATTATTTAAGGTTTCAAAAGATAATTGAAAAGGTTTAAGAAAGAAAAAAACATCAGAAATATTAAAACTGATCTCCACAAAAATCAAATGATTCACTTTAATTGCATACAGAACTACTGGCAAGAAAAACAACTAATAATAAATAGTTGAAGAATATGCATTTTATGCAGAGTCAAAAAGTAAACGATACAATGATAAGAGGCAGAGAAATTTTAAAACAATAAAAAACATAGGCTCTCTTCAAGCATCATGAAAGAAGAAAATATAACTAGAAGAGGTTATTGATAGGGATCACCCTTCTAGCACGAGTATGCTCCCAATGGGGCCCGCACGGGTCTATTCTCATAGGAGGTATTGATCAGGTCGTCGTCTGGATGATCTGAGTCCACAGCTACGTCCGGAGTGCCGTTCAAACATTTCTATGTTTTTTTGTATGTATTATAAATAGAGATCGGACCCAGGTCACGAACGGCCAAGCATTGTATTCCCTCTAAGTTGGTTTATTATATGTGAGGGTGGGGGCTGGTCTGATTGTTTCATTGTAAAAAAAATTCAACTCGAAATCCGGCGATCGCTCGTGGTGTCGACTCCACAAACCCAAGCTGCCTACTCCTTGGATTTCTTGCATTGTATTCCCTCTACCCTAGCCCGTCGCCGCCCTCTTCTACCCCTCCAACCGGCGCAAGCTGCATCCCTCACCTGTTGCTTCCCTATATACCTACATCCCACAGCCGCCAACCAAGCCCGTCGTCAACCATACTCCCACATCCAGCAGTTGTCTGCCATCAGCCCGACCTTCATCCTACGCCTCTACCGCCAAGATCTACCCTTCCAATCACCGCCGCCCCTCATCCTAGTTTTCTGCCACCCTACCTTACCATTCAGCCACTGCTAAACCATTTCCAGCTCGCTGCCATCCCCAACCCCCATCCAGCTACCGCCAACTCACCCTTCCAACCCGCTGCCATCCACAGCCCCATCTAGCCACTGCCAACATCATTCTGACGATCATCAGATCACGTTGGCAGTGCCTACACTCCGCCACCCCTTAGTTGTGACTATCTCTTGTTCGGTTTCATTTTATTCTCTATTGTAGTATGGTTTCGGAAATTTATATGATTGTGGGTATTTTGTTATGTTAGTATATTCCTCTTGAGATTGCACACTCCTTGCAGGATTCACGCTTTTATTGAATTATTTAATCTCGCATCTGATTAATTGTCATTTTATTCATTATTATTATGTACAATTCAATGTCGGATCACTCATTGCATACACACATCATCCTAGAGTTTGATTTTCCCAGCACTACACCTACGGTTGCATTTGTTAAATTTCATCCTCACAGTCTACCCTGCGTCAGATTTCGTTTCAGAGCCCAAGGTTTGGGTCATTTTTATGCTATGTAGTGGTAGGTTCAGCATAACGTCTGCGGAGTTCCAACGACTTGTGCTAGATCGATGTGACAATTTAGGAAATCAGTTTGAGGAACTTCATCATGATGTCGCTGAGATGAATGGTAGGATTGAGAATCTAGAAAATATGAGGGATAGACCCGACACAGTGGGACAACCTTCCGGATGGGGACTGTGACATTTCACTTGCCCTGAACAATGCCCTAGGCATCTTCCCCCTCCTCCTGAGCAGCACAATAGAGATGCTCCCCATCGGGATCCTGCCCCTCCTTTGAGGCAAAATCTCGAACACACTCTCGAGAGACAGTGGGGCCCCACTTATGTTAGGCATCCCCCTCACCATGACGGGCCCCGCCCAACGCCGCAGGGTCAGAGAAATCACTATCCTCCGCCCGCTCACCAATGTTGGTACAAAAATTGTACCACCACAACTTCATGTTTAGGGATACCGAGAGGGACTGATGAGTTGTTGGTTACTTGCGGTTAGAGGGATGACGGAAAAGGAAAAAGAGGCGGCAAGCGAGTACAAGGTGAAGCTAACCAGGCGGCAAGCGAGTAGCTTACAAGGGACAAGATTTGAGACAACTTCCACAGGAGGCAAGCTTGGGGATTCGAATCTGTGTCTCTTATGGGTACTGCTCACCCCTATTTATAGATTTGGGGGTCTGACCAAACGGGCGGGCTCTAAAATTACGGACTGCTCGGGATAAAGGAGAATAGGGCAGGGATGAGAAGATACACAGGCGAGAAAAAACTCTGACTGCGCGGTCCGGCGGTCAGACAGGCACATGGTCCTGGCCTTTCCTTGAGATGCTGGAGAGAGCAGGGCAGTCTGGGCGGTCACCAAACTCGTGACCGGGCGGACCGGTCTTTGAGGAGAGCTGAGAGCTAGTCGCAGTATTCCGGGTAAACATGATCCCCGCACATTTACAAGTTTTTTGAGAACTTACGGAAATGTTTTCTTTAACCGTGGAGACCGCGACCTACCTTTCATGCTGAAAAATCTATAAATACCTTTGCGGAGGCTTGAAATTTCATTTCAACCCTTTGAGACTGCGAATTTCTCTCCTCTAGCGGTAAGAATATTCCAGACCATGGCGAGCAAAGAAAAGATGAGCCTGATGAAGAGTATTGGAGGGGTCTCCACGCGGTCTTCCCCCTTGAAAGATTCTATTGACAAAAGAAGTTCCCGGGCAGTAAATACTTCAAAACCGCGGACTCAAGGAAGTTCTAAAACGGTGAAGACCGTTGTAACCGCAAAGAAAACGTCTGCACCAGAGAAAATAGCTGAAGTTATTGAGAAAGCTGAGCCTTGAGGGCGGTTGAGGTGGTCACGCCGTTCATATCTCCGATCATTGGCATTGATGGCACTCCCTCTACCGACTTGATCACCATGTGCCTGGAAGGTACTGACATAACTTTCGATATGTCCCAGCCTGACGTCAATCTCGGACAGGTCGCCGATCAGAACATGTCAAATCCTTCTGCAGGTCAAGGGGGTGGCGATCAGCAAGACTGCTTGCCTGTAGACAATTCTGATGTTAACAAGGCCAAACTTGGTTTGAAGAAAATCATAATTGCTGCTAATAGGCTGAGACAAGAACTCGGCGTTCGGTCAAAGCTTGATGATGCGACAAGAAAGCGTGATTGATCAGATTCCGAGCCATTGGAGAAAAAGGACAGTATAGTAATTAAAAAGAGAAAGTTGAGTAAGGAAGAGAAGAAGAAGAAGAAGAAGAAGAAGAAAAGATAAGAAGAAATTTTTAACCGTCGAGACCGACGTGATTAACGAAGATGTCGTTGTCAGTGAAGGAGAAGTGTCGCGGTCTCCTGTTAAGTCATCCGAGAAAGAAAAAGAACATTCTGACCGGGGTTCTCCACCACTGGCTGGTTCTTTGCAGCTCGAGAAGGTTGATTATGATTTAACCGCATATTTAGATGATGCTTTCTCTGAAGATGATGATTGTAATCATGCGGTTAATTTACAGGTCCTTGATGTCCATGATGTCGATGAGACAAAGGTTGATGTTGGTGCCGAGGCGGCAAGAATTCTGGAAGAGGAGAAGAAGAAGAAGAAGAAGAAGGAAGAGAAGAACTAGATCCAACTACTAATGTCGTGGTCACTTCAGCGACTAAAAAAGCTGAGATTGAAAAGGCTGCGGCGGCTCGAGCAGAAGCTGTAGAAGCTATCCGGTCTGGTAAGGCTCACATCTGACCGCGACTTTCTGTTTCTTCAAAGGCCTTCAAGTCTTACTTGTCGCGCGATAAAAAACCAGAGATTGAAATTATCCCTTTGGGCGATCTCTTTCTGACGACTAATGTCGGCTTAAAACAAAGACGCAAGGAGGGAGAGCGGTCTCGAAAACAACCCAAAGATATAGACTCTGAACGATTTAGACCTTCTGATCGCTTAGATCTGACCGCTCCTTCTGCGATCAACAATGTAGATGAAGAGTTTTTGCATACTTCCAATCTTGCTGTCTTAGAAGTAAAAAGTATACGTCTTCTCTGCATATCAGTTTTATTTTTCAAGTGAAAACATATACCTTACCGAGCGATTACTTACATCTTACCGCAGATGATGAACCAGTGAAGAAGGTCAAGCCACCCATGAAGATCCCGAAATCCCTCTGAAAGCTTCTAAGTCCCATGATCGAGAATATGAGGACAATGCGCCAAAGAGAAAGGGCTCTTAAAGACCAGGTGCGAGCTCAAGCTGCTGCTTTCGATAAGAAACTGATGGAAAGGCTGGCTGAAATGGAGATGTGGATGAAGAACCAACACAGAGCAGAATGACCGCATTCGGAGCTAGAGAAGGACGTTGAATACTACAAAGGAAAAGTTGCGGCCTTGTCCGCTGATGCCGATCGAACAAGGCGGTCTGAACCTGCGGTAACGGAGGGCAAGGCGGGAACATCCATTGGCGGTCAGCAGGCAGAGAGGGTGAATCCACCTGTGATCCCCTTAATTCCTCTTGATCGCATTGATAGAGATGTTTCCCGGCTTCATCGAACTGCTATGGATGTCAATCGCCATATATGGCAATTAATGTCCTTTATAGGACAAATGCAGGAAGACGCAGCGCACATCGGGAGAGATCGTGTCGTGTGACATGATAATAGCTAACCGTCTAGCTTCTTGTTTGGACTATTATGATGTGCTGGGATGTGATAGACATTTCCTATTGGGACAATATTATTTTTATTTGTTATCTGTTTCAATGTTACCTTTAAATTACTTCTGAAATGTCTGTTGAATGTCTCTTATGCGATTAACACGATTAGATATATTAAACTTCTGATTTCTGCAATGAATAACCTCTGTTTGAGCTAAAGTTAATGGACCGAACGATCACATATCTAATCGAGCAATTAGATATATTAAACTTCTGATTTCTGCAATGAATAATCTCTGTTTGAGCTGAAGTTAATGGACCGAACAGTCAGATATCTAATCGAGCGATTAGATATATTAAACATCTGGTTTCTGCAATGAATAACCTCTGTTTGAGCAGATGTTAATGGACCGAATGGTCAGATATCTAATCGAGCGATTAGATATATTAAAGTTCTGATTTCTGCAATGAATAACCTCTGTTTAAGCTGAAGTTAACGGACCGTACGGTCAGATATCTAATCGAGCGATTAGGTATATTAAACTTCTGATTTCTGCAATGAATAATCTCTGTTTGAGTTGAAGTTAATGGACCGAATGGTCAGATAACTAATCAAGCGATTAGATATATTAAACTTCTGATTTTTGCAATGAATAACCTCTGTTTGAGCTGAAGTCAATGGACCGAACGGTCAGATATCTAATCGAGCGATTAGATATATTAAACTTCTGATTTCTGCAATGACTAATTTTCTTTATGATAGCTAACCAGTCGATCTGTTATGTGATCGCGCGATCAAATCTTTCTAGAACTTTCTTTAGAATCTTATAAATAGGGCTGAACAGAGAAAGAATTCGAAGATGCGACCGAAGCAAAAATCCAGGCGGTCTCCCATAATGGTAACCGCGCAGTAAGTGTCTGTGATATTTTCTTGTCTACTGTTCATAAGCCTTCCCGATTAACTCCTCCAGAGTGTAGACAGTTTCTAGCCGATCATTTTACTCAAACCCAATTGACCACACGACTTCCATTAGAGAATAAGGGACTAAACACTGGATCGGATTGAATGATCGCTATCCCGATCGATCACTTCGATTACGATTTTTGCTTTCCCCTTTCCTGGGAAGTTATAGCGATCTTCAACCACGATGGGGTTGTTCCTGGTCAGCTTCCACCCAACTCAATAGCCACTATATTCTCTTATGTAGCTTATATGTGGTCAGAGAGAGTTATATTTACCCAAGATGTCTTCTGCAGCGCTTCTACCATTCGAGCTCTGAAGAAGGGAAGGAAGAAAGAAAAGTTTAAGGGGTTACTTTACTTCGGCTGCAAGGGAATGAAGGTGATAAACCTACCGAACAAAGTTTCAAGCTGGACAGAGAGATTCCTAATATTTGAAGGGGACTTCGGAGATTTAGCCGCGCGACCAGAAACTCATCATAATTCTATGTTCAAATCAAGGTTTTAAATGTCGGATGTCGGAGACATGTCGGATTGGGGTTTTAGATGTCGGAAGTAGGATGTCGGAGACATGTCGGGGATATTTTAATATGTCGCATTCCTAAAAAATATTTATATTATAAGTTATATCATATTATCTTAGCTCTATAAACTATATTAATTTGTTCTGCTCAATGAACACATTTTCTATTTAGTTGTATTATTTCCAAAATACTCAAATTTATCTTCAATCATCATTATCTTCTAACCATGTATCTATTTTCATTGTATGTATATCTCCATTTATTATTTTTATTTTTAAGCACTTAAATGTTGAAAATTATTTTATCATTCTTCCTCATTGTTGGAAACGGAAATGACAAACACTATTTAGATATCAACCTGCATTAAATAATGGTTTTTTTACTTCCATATAAACATGCAAATTAACTGTACAATACTAAGAATAAATGTGGCAGACTTGGTGACAATAATAAAATTTGATGAAATAAATTTCAACAATCAAATACACAACTGATACTCCATACATAAAACATGCAAGAAGAAAGCATTGGAAGGAGACAAGTGAAAATCAAGTATAATCCATGTGCTCGGAAATGTGCAATCAATAAAATGGGAAAAACCTAGTAAAAAACCCATCCAGCGGCGAGGACGGAGAATAAGCGGAGAGAAATCTCTGATCGTGCGACATTTAGAAATGTCGGCGACATTTAGAAATGTCGGCGGCGGCCGATATATCGGATATAATCGATTATGTTGGCCGACATAATGAAAAACGTCATAACCTTTAAATTTTCATTATGCAAGTCGTTTTTGGTTCAAACAGGACATGTCGGCCGACATGTCGGACATGTCGGCCGACATTTAAAACAGTGGTTCAAATCTCCAAAGGTGTTATCAAAAACAGAGAGAGAAATTGTGAAGTATCTTGTCCCCTGAGCGACCATTGTTGGACTCAGTTGCTGATGTAACAGCTGAACAGAGTAAGTTGTAACCTGCAAATAAGCTTTAGGTAACCATTTTAACCACACGAATTGCTGCTTACAAAACTTCTCTTCTTCTTTTCAGTGACTCTTCAGGTACCGAAGAACAAGCCGCTGAGACCGTAAGGAGAAGAAGTCCTTACGCAGAGAAAGATAAGGAAGATAAGAGATGCAGAAAGGTTTCCTCAGATGACCGCCGAGGAGGCGAGCTCTTCTTCTGGCTCTTTCCAGGTCTCTCATATCGGCAGGGGAGTAAAAAACCTTTTCGGCAAGCCACTCATTCGCTGTGATACAAAAGGGAAGAAAGTTATAATCTCAACTGCTCTCCCATCTTGGAAGGGTGATCGCCCAGGTCGTCATGCCAGTGTGATCACCAATGCTCTTTATGGAAAAAAGAACTTGTTTGAAATAGGAGAAATCGATCATGAAGACATTACTGTTGTGGCCGCTCAAGCTGCTTTGAGAAGTACTGTATTAAGTCATTATGTCGGGCGATTACAGCGGCAATCGCTGAAAACCATAGCAAGCCTGGAGGAAAAGTTAGAGGTAAAAGACACAAAAGTTTTAGAAATCGTGCGGCTAAATATATCCTTAACTGATCGATCTAATTGTGTTTCTTCTGCAGCACATTTATGATCCTGACAACGTTGACTTCCAGAGGGCAGTAATTCTCCATTGTCGAGAGAGCGTCGAGGAGGTTCTGAAGATGTTGAGAGAGCAGGGCGGTCTCAATGAAGGTTTTGTGGAGGCCACATTTCTAGATTTCTTCCCGAATGTTGCAAGCTTTGAGACCAAGATGGTCATCGCGGTCTCTAATGATGAGGAGATGGATGAAGCGGTTAATGATGAAGATGGCGGTCAGAAAGATGATGATGAAGAAGAAGAAGAAGAAAAGAATGATGAAGGAGAAGGAGGTGAAGAGGCAAGAGATGATGAGACCGCATAGGAGAAGGATAATGAGGAGAAAGGGGGTGAAGAAGATGTTGTAATTGAAGACCGAGGGAATGCTAATGAGGGAGGACCCGTAGTTAGTGATAAGGACAATGAAGAGACCGAGCGGTCAGAAAGTGATAGCAAGTATGTTGGTTTTGAGTCTAGCTTCAGCTCTTCCTCTAGTTCCAGCTCGGGTTACTCGTATTCCTCTGATAGCTCCTCTGCAAAATCTCCGGCAAAGAAGAAGAAGACAAAGAAGGACGTCGAAGATGAAGAAAAATAGCCTTTATGATAATGTAATCTTTTTATTTTGAAGAAAAGGCCGCAGACTGGTTTTATTAGTCGCGCGGTCTGAAACACTTGTAATTATTTTTGCTATGAAATGAAAGAAGGAAATTTTTTCTTTGTTACCTTTACCGCTTCAACTTTATCACCTCTGCTTGTAATTTTCTTGCTGCCTTCTTTTATAATTGCACTGGTGTTGTCGATCATGCTGTATGTTAATCGCGTAACATCAATACTTAAGACTTTAGGTCCTTCAGAGTCAAGACAATTATACTCGTAGAATACGCAATATGATATTTGTTCCCGTGATTAAATCATGAAAGAAACGATCCCCTTTATAAAATCTTTGTTTGGGAGGGTTATCCCTCCATTTTCAGATAAGCTGCTTGATAGATAGAGTCGCGCGATCTGATTTATGATTTCTTAAATGTCTTAATGCTTGACTACTCCTGACCTCCGAGCTGTATCAATAAGATAAGAGACCCAGAATACCTTGGGGTCATTAATTGAGATATGTATTTTTGATTTGGCATAGAGATCGCAGAACGACTGATACAATAATCCAGGATGATGTTATCACAAGTAATTCAACCGCTTGCGAAATACTGAATCAGTATTTTTGTCTGCTCGATCAAGAATAATAATAGTATCTTGATGCATACATAATAAGACGATCAGAGATTTTAACCGCGTATGCGATAATGATAGAGTTTTTGACCGCTTGATCAAATTAACAATTTCTTTTACCGAAGTCCAAGATCATCATTCCAGATTGCTTGGTTAAAGAATAGAAACGAATACATCCGAACATCATCTCAGACCGCACGATCAGATTTACAAGACCTTTTTCCGATCACATTTGTTCATATAGATAAATCTCGAAGTGATCATATTCATAGTGGCTGTGACAACCCTAAAAAGAAAAGCGACCTCGGCGGTCAAGAAAAAAAGTGCACACACCAAAATGATCAATTGGGTAGGTGACGTGCTAAAAAGCGGTCGGCATTGCTTTCCTCAGAGAGATCATAATGGTTGTGCCAACCCAAATGAAAGAACGACCTCGGCGGTCAAAATTTCTAGCCGCTCCCCGGCTCAGGCGGAGGTCAAAGATGTTCCTGACCGCCCATTTCACAAAACTTGGCTATCCCTAGGCTAATGAGTATTCGAGGGTCACAGGCTGAAGCAAACTGCGCTTAGCGAAACCTTAATTTTAATTTAGAGATTTTGGCACAAGATAAAATTACTAATTGAAACAACTACGCGGCTCCGCAACTGCGAACAAACTTTGCATCCCATAAGTATTCGGCGAATTTAAACAAATGCAGCGGGTTTGGAACCCCAACAATAAGAAAGAGCACAATACCAAAAGGAAATAACAACAAGGAGTAATAAGAACGGGACGTGCACTACTAGTGAACACAACACTTACTGAAACTAGTTTTAATAAGCACTTGTAATGGATTGAGCGGAGGGAAAAGGGAAGATCTCACCGAGATACCCAACGGCGCAGCAATGGTTCCCTTCACGATGCATTCACGGCGGAACGAACGGCGGTAACGAGTCACAACAGATGGAGGAGGTGTCGGGAGGAGTGAGTTGAGCCGAACTCAGAAAATAGGGGCTGGAGGAGGGGGTGGAGAGACGATAGTTTGGCATGTGGTGTTTGGATGAGAGAGGGGTGGTGGCGTTGGACTGAGGGTAGAGAACACGGAGGTCGATGGCTGGAGGTGCGGTGGTTTCAGCGGCAGATGGCGCGAGCTCGTCGTGGGGTTGGTTGCAACGGCAGGAGGCGAGGGCTTCCATGGCGGGTGGTGAGAGCAGCG
This sequence comes from Dactylorhiza incarnata, assembly GCA_033032865.1. NCBI lineage: Eukaryota > Viridiplantae > Streptophyta > Magnoliopsida > Asparagales > Orchidaceae > Dactylorhiza > Dactylorhiza incarnata. The sequence goes on along the minus strand of JAWHQI010000090.1, from coordinate 7,974,538 downwards.
CCGATGGGCTTCAACGGCAGTGAGGGGAGCAGCGGCGATGAATAGCGGGGCTCGAGCGTTCCGTCACATAAAGAAGGGGGCGTTGTTCCGTGAGGTAGGGTTCTGGCGGCTGGATTAAGAGAGAAAATTAATTCTTTCTCAATATTCCAAAAACTGAACCCTAAGGCTTCAAAGACCATAATTATAGGCTTTCCCTACCCTCTCAAATAATTCAATTAATTTCTTAATTTTAACAAGCCAAAAAAATAAAAGAGCACCGTCCGGCTCCGCTTACTCACTGTCGAACCATTTTATTCAGGGTCACAGGAGGTGATCAATTTCACGTGTCGGGCCACTAAAATAAGAGTTCGCATAATAACGTGAAAATAAAACTACATGGATGCGACAGAAAAATAAAATAACATGAAACTAGTAAAGTCGAACTAAAGTGCCCTAGGCTGGGTCACATCAGTTCCCCCGGGGTTGAGAGAACTCGACTCCAGCGAGACTGTGCTAAATGCTGCAACTGAAAGATCTGGACGTGGACGTTGTAACTCTCTGGCAATGATCCAATTGCTATCCAAAATGTTCCCTCCCTGCGAGGAGACCAGGTATCCCTGGTAGGCCCCTGCACGAGTCTGGAACTCCCGAACATCAAGCACCTGATCAATCTCCTTCGTGGTGGGTGTAAAGGCCGGCTGAAAACCTGATGTCGCCTCGAGCCCCAAAGTAGGTGGTGGTAGAGGAACGGTGGGTGTGGGATCCATGGAAGGAGCAAAGGTCCGCCACATTGAAAATCGGTGATGTGCCGAATTCCAAGGGTAGATCTAAAAGGTAGGCGTTCTCGCCCAACCGTTTCCTTACCTGAAAAAGATCAAAGCGACGTTGTCGGAGCTTGTGATATGTCCCAATGGAAAATCTTTCCTTCCTGAAATGAACCAACGCCCAATCACCTTCTGAAAAATACATGTCGCGCCAATGTATATCGGCGTCGACCTTGTACTTTTCAGATGTTACATGTAGCTTATTATTGATAGTTTCATGTAATGCTTTTAAGTTGTCAATCCAAGTAGTGGCATCAAAGGAAATGTGCTCATGAGAAGGTAATGAGTGGCGGTCAAGGAAATGAGGAATAGGAAATCCATAAACAATCTCAAAATGAGACTTTTGGGTGGAGCGATTGAATGTACTGTTGTATGCAAGCTCGGCTTGGGCTAGTACCAAATCTCATTGCTTAGAATGCTCACCTGCTAAACATCTCAATAAATTGCCCAAGCCTCGGTTAACTACTTCAGTTTGTCCATCAGTTTGGGGTGGTAGGCGCTGCTGAATTTTAATTTTGTGTCAAGTTTACCCCATAGAGTTTTCCAAAAAAACTCATAAAGCGAGTGTCCCTATCAGAAGTGAATGTGTGTGGCACCCCCATGAAGTCAAACTACCTCCCTAAAGAAAAGGTGTGCTACGTGTGGGGCATCGGAGGTTTTCCGACATGGAATAAAGTGAGCCATCTTGGAAAACCTATCGACCACTACAAACCGGAGTTCACCTTACGCGTCCTACAAGGGAGTCCACTAACAAAGTCCATGGAGACCTCATCCCAGGGTCGCTCAGGGATGGGTAATGGAGTGTATAGGCGAGTGTTCTGGGACTGTCCCTTGTATAACTGGTAGGTGTGACAGGTGCGGACGAGGGTGACAATATCTTGCCTCATACGAGACCAATAATAGTGTGTAGTCGTCAGATCTAACATCTTAGCCTGCCCTACATGTACGCCTAGCCTAGATGATTGCAACTCGGAAAGTAAGGACTCTTATAACTGTCCCTGGAAAATACACAGTCTAGTGCCACTAAATAAGTAACCCTCGCTAACACAGAAATATCCCATCGCATCCGCCCCATGTAACCTACACTTTACCCACACCTCACTGAAATCGGGGTCAGTAGCATACATGTCCTTCTGGGAATCTAAGTTGGACAGCCTAGGTTGTAGAGTCACTAACAGATGTGCACGACGGCTAAGGGCGTCGGCCACTCTGTTGGTAACTTCGGGCTTGTGCCTAATATGAAAAGTGTACTCCTGCAGAAAGGAGGCCCACTTAGCGTGGCGTCTGACCTCCTTTGGGAGTTCAGATGGCGCAATGTTTCGTGAACCGTGTTCAGCACAAACTCACGATGAATCAAATAGTGACGCCAGTGTCGAAGGGCCTGGACGATGGCGAAAAACTCAATATCATAAGTCGAATATCTAGTATTCGCATCGTTCAGTTTCTCACTGTAAAATGCGACGGGTCGACCCTCTTGGCTCAGCACAGCCCCAATACCAACGTGGGATGCATCGAAATCAACCTCAAAATCTTCTCAAAATCGGGGAGTGCTAAGACAGGAGCACTGGACATTTTCTCCTTCATGAGGAGGAATGCCTGCTCCGCCTCAGCGGTCCAGGTGAATTGCCCTTTCCGGAGGCAATCGGTGAGGGGTGCTATGTGGGTGCTAAAATTGCGTATGAAACGACGATAAAATGATGCTAATCCATGAAAACCGCGTGCCTTAGTGAAGTTCCTGGGGGTGGGCCAGGAATCTATTGCTCGGATCTTCTCCATATCAACTTTAATTCCTTCAGAAGAGACAATGTACCCTAAGAAGATAACACTGCTAGTCATAAAGGTGCACTTCTTAAGGTTGATAATCAATCGATTTTATCTCAATATCTGAAGGACCTGACGAAGATGTCTATGGTGCTGGTCAGGATCGAGGTTGTAGATGAGGATATCGTCAAAATAGACGACGACACAAGTCCCTATCAGGGGTCTAAGGACTTGGTTCATCAGTCTCATAAAAGTGCTCGGCGCATTGGACAAGCCGAAGGCATGATCAGCCACTCGTATAGTCCCTCTCTAGTCTTGAAAGCAGTTTTCCATTCATCGCCGGGTCGGATCCAGATCTGATTGTAGCCACTGTTGGATCGGTCGGCGCCCTTAGAGGGGGGGTAAATAAGGGTTTTCAAAAACTTAAGATTATATTTAGAAAACTTTGAAATATTGCAAGATTAATACAATGAGAAATCAAGTAAAACAATAATGAAGAGACATGCTTTATTAATATCAAATAATGTTTTACAAAACTTGATTTCTACGACGCTAGAAATCGGTGGCGACGAATAGTAAACTCTTTTTGTTTTCTATCCCGACTCGCATCCCCGCGAACCGGTGGCCCTAGCCTATCCTCCCCGGATTCGGCCTCAAGCCGCTCTAGCCAACCCTTCCACGGATGTGGCCTCGAGCACCCCCTAGACCTAGTCCCTAGACCTAGTCGCCAACACGAGGCGAATTTCAGCCCTAAGTCCTACCCCAGACCTAGTCGCCAACACGAGGCGATTTCACTACCGTTTACAAATAACAAAGAGAAATAAAATAATAAAAACTCCCTTAAGATGAACTTCTGAAAGTGGAGGCGAAGATCCGCTGTAGAATCAGCGTTTGTAGAAGCGGACTTCGTTTGGATCCGGCGTGACGTAATCCTCCTTCAGAAGTTTGCAGAGCTTCGCTAGGACATCAAGTTTCGGCCAAGATGGCCTCTGGAGTTGTAGCACTGCCTCTCTCTCCTTGATGTCTATTTGAAACGAGAGGTGAGGGGTCTTATATATAGCCCAAGCGCTAGCGCCGGCGCTAGCGCTACCGCCGGCGCTAGCCCGGATTAGGCAACGTTTTGCGCGGCAGAATCTCCCATCCGCGGCAACCTCTTGCTCTATGCCTTATGTGCGTCATGCTACCGCTGGCGCTATCCGCTACCGCCAGGCGCTAACATCCTTCTTAAATTGCTTCCGAAATGGCGCTAATCAACGCTATCACTACCGCCGGCGATAGTGAGCTTGTTCGAATTTTGGCCTCAATTTTAGGGGCAGTCATCATGTGTACTCCTTGAGTCATGTGGACCTAGTAAACTTGCACACTTGAACACACAAGATCATAGGATTTGTTATTCTCAAACCTAGGAGATGCGGAAGATCATGTTCCAACAAACTCCCCCTTTTGATAATAACAAATCCATTAATGATAAAATAGAGCATTAATATATAAGCATGATGAAATCCTACTTGTGTGTGTGTGTAATAGTGATGACTTATGATAATTATTGATTTTAGTATTTAGAATTGCTCCCCCTAAATATATGCTCCCCCTATGTGAATGCTCCCCTAATATGTATGCTATCACCTTAATCAATCTTGTGGGGTATTTAAATTGATAGCGGATTATATTTATCATGTTAGTTCATGTTAGTTCTCCCCCTTTTGTATTTTATCATGTTAGTTCTCCCCCTTTGTTATTAGCAAAAGTGGGTGGGGATGCACCATAGAAAAGTTGGATAATAAGATAAAGCATGATCGAGCTTTTGAGTGAGAGGGAAATGATAAGGAGTTTTTAGAGCCATTTGTTAGAATAATTTTTGTATAAATATATCAGAGTTTTTAGTTTGAGCAAAAGTAATGATTTCTCCTTTATATAAGAGTTTTAAGCATAAAAAATAGTGATTTCCAAGTAACTCATCTACCCAGACAATACGTCTACACCCTAGCCCCGTACTAAGTGACGGATGGGAATGAGGAGCTGCAAACATGTCGTAGGTTGGGGTGTTAGTCCCATATGCAAACACTAGACAAAACTTAACCTAGCACTCTTTCCCCCCAGTGCCTCGCAAGGCCCCACTGGAACCCTCCCCGGTTAAGGACAAGACATGACTAGAGATAAGGTTATCTAATGTCTACAACCCTACGCCCCCGCTATGGTGAGAAATGAAGTCAAAGATAGCAATTATTGGAAACATTAAGCATTTAAATCTAATGAGAAATTTCATAACATATGGGTTTATATTTTTATTTGAATTGTTTTGAAATAAAAATCACATAACTATATTGAAATGAATGAATCGGAGTTTGAGTATTGCGGAAGATTTCAAAAAAAACATCATAATACTAAATAAGAGTTCAAGCTCAAAAAGAAGATGTTTTGGAATTTCACAAAAGAGCTAACTTTATAAAGATAAGAGTTAAAGCATTTTGGAATAAAGAAACAACATCCTTATAGCAATTAGAGAAGAAAATATTGATTTGAAATTCAAAAAAGAGGATGTTTTTATAGGCGATATTTTACTTGTTGGAGGAGTGTTTAGCATGAAAGTTTTCATAGAAATAAATCAGAATTTTTAGCATAAGATATGATATGCGTGTTGGAACAACCAATATAAATTCCACCAAGCAAGTCTACCATTTGATTTTTTTTTTTTTTTGAAAAATTGAGATTTTAAACTTGATATAAGCATGAAAGCGCAAGGTAAAAATTATATGGTGATGATGCGGAAGACTTGTAGAAATACACGAAACATCTTATTGTAATCAAGGATAATTCATAGAAAGATGTATAAGTTTAATTTCAAAAAGAAGATGTTTATGTAAATCATGTTTCAATGAAAATCTTTTAAGGTTGACAAAAATAATAAATAACCAAGCATGAAATAATATTATCATAAAGAGATTACTACAATGTAATTTCAATTCATAATTTCAAATCATACCAAACATTGTAGAAAGCATGCTAGGTTATCTAGTGCATTTCATAAATAAAGAGTAGCATAGAATTAGCGTTAGGATCCAATACTCATGAGAAGAAGTGTTATGAAGATAATGATGTGCACATAAGTGTATTTTTGAGTAGAGTATACGAGTGTTTTAATCAAAAATACAAGAGATATGTAAAGTAGAAGCACAACAAAACACAAATAATTTTACGTCCACACACTTTAATGCACACAAAAAATGTACAACTACCAAGGTGCTTTGCACGCACAATGCTCATTAAGACTTATCAGGGTGCAAAGTAGCGTTTGGGGGATCACATATTTTATTTTATTTTAATATTGAAACTAGTGATCCGGTGTACTTAAGAATAAATGGTTTTTATTTTGAAAGAAAGATTTGATTTGCACAAGATACTTTACTATTATTTCCAAGGTACTCAACCTCACAACGCTTATTAAGACTTATCAGGAGGTTCAAGTAGTGCTTGGTGGAGTTAACTTTGTCACTTTATTGTATGATTTTGTTTTGTGCAAAGTTCTCCGAATACACTTGTTTTGCAAACCAATATAATTAATGAAAAACATAACCACTTTTCTTAACTTTTAAAAGTGCAAATAAAGGTTGTGTAGGTAAGATACTTGTGCAATTTTAATTCATTGTACTATTACAAAACATACACAAGCATTCTTAGATTAAACACATAAGTAGACAATGTCAAAATAAGTGAGTGAATAGCGATCATTATCAAACATAAAACATTACTCATACTTAGAGGCATGCTACGCATAGTTCTACACAACTTTTTCAATATAATTGATGCACATATTAATAAATATATCAAAGCATGATGAAAGCAATGTTCAAAGTAGTTTGAAAAATAAATTGCAACATTATAGAAGTTCTAAATAATAGATTAAATCATGCTTGATTTTCAATGAAGTCCATACAATATTTTTTGATATTTTTGAGGAATAATTTTTATTTAAAGCTTGAACTCATAAAAATTAATCTTGGACTTCCCGAGGACTACCTTGTGAAAGGTTCGCCCGGTACTAGGTGATATGATGGGATGATAGCCCAAATCACCCTTTCGCAAGATACAAGTAAAAAGTTAAGTTCAAAAACTAACAATTTTTGATAATTTTTTTTTTGTTTTATATTTTTGTATTTGATTTTTGCTTTAAGAAATAGAATTTAAACAAATGACAAACCACAAAGGCAAAACATATAATATTTTTGTAATTTGACTTTTGTATCTTTGTATTTGATTTTTCAAAAAATAAAGAAAAACAGAAGTGCAAAATTAAATAGAAAATATAGATTTATATATTTTTATGGATTTTTTGAATTTTAAAAAATACAGAAAATCGAACCTCAACGCTAGCACTGGCGCTAGCGCTAGCGCGGGAAACAGTAAGTGATTTTTTAGGGTTTTGAAAATTTTGATGCTTGAACTTGATTAGGTGTCTCATTAGTAGTTTCATGCTGAATTTGCAGAATTTTTGAAAATCTTTTTTATGGTTAAAAATGATGAAAATTGCATTTGTAAGCATGTTTTAACATGAAAGATCTAGGACACCTATCTCAAGTCGTAACAAACGAGATCTTGCATGAGCGATAAGATAGATTATCATAATGTATGTGAATTCAAATTTTTCTAGACTTTTATCAATCTAATGTAGTTTGAAGAATGATAGGAAATGTAAGCACGAGAAGACATGAAGGAACAAATATGCATAATTTTAGTGATTTAGAAAATAATGTTCATGCAAAAGAATATCATGCACATTCATAAGTATTTTAGTCCAATGGAAACAATTTAAAGTCACATAGTTATTTTATCGTTCAATTTTATTTTATTTTACTTCATAATTAATTCATTATGGTAATATGAGATAACTAACATGAATAATATTTATTAGTTGATAATGCTAGAATAATGAGTTTGATTGCAATTGTTATACCACAAGATTAATTGAGATAATGTTGCATGTATTCAAGAATGTGATTTAATATTTTTACATGGAATGAATTTATGATTTCATTTGATTTATTGATATAAAGTTGATTCTATGGTTTATAATCAAATGAGATACATGCAAGTCATATTTCATTAATGTACTTATTATGATCACCAATCAAATGTTAGAACTAAGTGGATCTTTTATTATTACATAATTATGATGGTGAAGCATGTAGCACAAATCATATTCAACATTTTTCAGAATATTTTTAAAGAAAGATTGTGAGGTGAATAGCGAATATGAAAGAAGTGAGAAACTATTCTTGGTTAGTTTATCGTAAATTTTCTCTAATATAAGGGCTGTCATATTCAGTACACAAGATAGATAATAATCAACACATTGTGCATTTTAATTTTTTTGTTTGCCTAAGCCCTTTATTATTTAAATCCATTCAAAATAATTTCATTAGTCTTGATAATAGTTTCAATATTTAATTAATAATGATAGTTCAAGACATTTAAGGGTAATGGATTTAAAGGTAAAAATAAAACGGATAAGTAGATCACTAAACAACATGATATGACTTTTCAAGATAAATAGAGTGATCATAGCATGATAGTTTAAGAAGAAACAAAAGAGAATAAACAAAAAGAAATTTAAGCAAATCATGAAGTAGAATAATGATATTTCATTTTTATTAGGTTTCTACTTCATGCAAATGATGGGATACTAATGAATAAGAGATTTAAGTATCCAAAGAGGACCGGGAATAACGATTCCTTTGGGTACCCAAATATATCGTGTTTTCTTTTGGGGAGATATGATTGAATGGGCCCTTTTGATTTGAGTTTGTGTTTCATCTTTAACTTTTGGCCGTCATTCAAACATTGGTTTAATATTATTCTTATTTATCAAATTTACATGATGATTTTCTTTCCTTTGAAGATTATAATTGAAATTATCATTTATAGAAAATTTGTGTAATTTCAATTTTAAGTTGGGAGAAACATGATTTTGTAAATAATGATGACTTGGTTTTTGATATGTAAAAACATTTTGCTTATTATTCCCATTATTAGGTTTAGTTAAGATATTTATATTTGTATTTAACTTGCTTTTAGATATTGCTTCATATTCTAAATTTGTATGTTTTGAATTTGTATTTATAATTTTCATAAGCAAGTTGATTTTTGATTTTAATTCATCATTCTTTATCTTTAGATTATGCCTAGCTTTATTATAAGCTGTTGTGCTATTTTTAAGAGTGGAAACAATAGAGTCAATATGATTTTGATACTCATTTCTAAACTCATCAAATGTTTCATCCATCTCTTTAATTTCAATTTTAAAATCTTTGCACTTAGCACAATCATTTTTCAAGGAAGAATTTTCTACACATAATCTTTCATTTTGTTCCTTTATAAAAATAAGTTCCTTTTCAAGTATTTTGACTTTTTCAAAACAAGATTTTGTATTTTCAAGTAAAAAACAAGATGATGAAGACACATCACAATTTGATTCATTAGCCTTTAGCCTCTTATTTTCTAAACGTAAATTTTTATTAGCAATTTTCAAATTTTTTATCTTTCGTTTAGCTATTTTTAATATGTTGAAACTAGAGATATAGGTTATTACACAAGACGAAGATTTAGTCTTTCTTACAGCGCTTTTGGAGGAGGCAAAATATGAGCATGAAGTTCCTTCGTCATCTTTTAGTCCTTCCTTGATCACAGATGAGTTTTCATCTTCTTTTGATGTATTGTTCTCTTTCTCTATTTCAATATTCTCCATGGCTTTGCTCTGAGAGAGATCTTCTTGAATGATAATGGATGCTTGCACGTTCTTTTCCTCCTGTGTTTGTTCCACACCTGCGAGAGGAAAATCATACATTTCTTCAAGAAAGTGCCATATTTTGTATGCACTAGAAAATCAATATATGAATTTGAAAATTTCATTAGATAGACCGCAAAATAAATAATGTTTAGCTTTTGCATTTAATTGAAGTTCCTTTTTATTTGATTCATTTGCAGGTCTTGTTATTGCTAAATTCCAAACTTCGATGTCTAAAGTTTTAATAAATTTTTCAATTAAGATTTTCCATCCTTTATAATTTGTCCCTTCAAATAAAGGTGGTGTAGGTGATTTTTCTTCTTCACAAAAAATTCCCCCACTAGTAGAAGCGAGATCATGAGACGCCATTATTCTCGGTTGTTAAGCCGATTGGAATAAAACCCCTCTGATACCACTTGTTGGATCGGTCGGCGACCTTAGAGGGGGGTGAATAAGGGTTTTCAAAAACTTAAAATTATATTTAGAAAACTTTAAAATATTGCAAGATTAATACAATGAGAAATCAAGTAAAACAATAATGAAGAGACATGCTTTATTAATATCAAATAATGTTTTACAAAACTTGATTTCTATGACGCTAGAAATCGGTGGCGACGAATAGTAAACTCTTTTTGTTTTCTATCCCGACTCGCATCCCCGCGAACCGGTGGCCCTAGCCTATCCTCCTCGGATTCGGCCTCAAGCCGCTCTAGCCAACCCTTCCCCGGATGTGGCCTCGAGCACCCCCTAGACCTAGTCCCTAGACCTAGTCGCCAACACGAGGCGAATTTCAGCCCTAAGTCCTACCCCAGACCTAGTCGCCAACACGAGGCGATTTCACTACCGTTTACAAATAACAGAGAGAAATAAAATAATAAAAACTCCCTTAAGATGAACTTCTGAAAGTGAAGGCGAAGATCCGCTGTAGAATCAGCGTTTGTAGAAGCGGACTTCGTTTGGATCCGGCGTGACGTAATCCTCCTTCAGAAGTTTGCAGAGCTTCGCTAGGACTTCAAGTTTCGGCCAAGATGGCCTCTGGAGTTATAGCACTGCCTCTCTCTCCCTGATGTCTATTTGAAACGAGAGGTGAGGGGTCCTATATATAGCCCAAGCGCTACCGCTGGCGCTAGCGCTAGCGCCGGCGCTAGCGCTATCGCCGGCGCTAGCCCGGATTAGGCAACGTTTTGCGCGGCAGAATCTCCCATCCGCGGCAACCTCTTGCTCTATGCCTTATGTGCGTCATGCTACCGTCGGCACTATCCGCTACTGCCAGGCGCTAACATCCTTCTTAAATTGCTTCCGAAATGGCGTTAATCAACGATATCGCCGGGCGCTATCGCTACCGCCGGCGATAGTGAGCTTGTTCGAATTTTGGCCTCAATTTTAGGGGCAGTCATCATGTGTACTCCTTGAGTCATGTGGACCTAATAAACTTGCACACTTGAACACACAAGATCATAGGATTTGTTATTCGCAAACCTAGGAGATGCGGAAGACCATGTTCCAACAGCCACCTCTGAGATCGATCTTCGAAAAAAATTTCACTCCGCTCAACATATCAAGCATGTCATCCAATCACAGAATCGAAAATCGATGCTTGATAGTGATCTTGTAGATAGCCCGGATATCAACACACATACGGCAGGTTCCGTCCTTCTTCGGGACAAGAAGGGTTGGAACAGCGCAGGGGCTAAGACTCTCCCATACATGGCCTTTCTGGAGAAGCTCGGATACCTGTCTCTTAAGCTCCTCGTGTTCCTTCGGGCTCATGCAATAATGGGGTACATGTGGTAGGCTTGCTCCGGGGATCAAGTCAATGCAATGTTGGATGTCCCTAAGTGGAGGTAACTGGTCTGGTAGCTCATCAGGAGTGAGATCATTAAACTCTGTGACCAGCGGTCGGACCGCTGCAGGAATCTCCAGGGAGGAGGTGGGGGACTCTATGCCAACTAGAATATACGTGATGGCGCTCTCCCTCATCTCTCGGCAAAAATGTCGCTCAGTCAGCAGCATATTGACGGAAGGATATGACATAGTGGTGAGCGTGGAGAGAGGAGGGTCGGTGGGGACTGACATAGGAGGTGCTAACCGCTGGAGCACAAGACTATTCTTCTGGGGAAGAAGAACTATCTTGCGACCGCGATGCTCGAAGGAATAAGAGTTCCTACGCCCATCATGGGTAACAAGTTTGTCATACTGCCACGGTCCTCCTAACAAAACATGACACACATCCAGAGGAGCGACGTCGCACCATACCAAGTCAGAGTAGGTAGGCCCAAGAGCGAACTCTACGAGGCATCTCTGGGAGATAATCATCGTGGTGTCATTAGTCACCCGGGATAATTCATAAGATCGCTCAAGCTTTTAGGACTTGAGATTTAATTTCTCCAGCATGCGCTGGGAAACAAAATTTTCCATGCTTACGCTGTCTATGATGATAGAACAAAAGTGCTCTCGAATGCGAGCAGTAGTGTGGAAAATATTATGCCTCAACCAGGCATCATCAGTAGTGACTCGTGGAGTCAATAGGCTATGTTGTAGAACACAAACCAACTGATCCGCGGCTGCCCTCCCTCAACCTCATACTCGCTCTCAGACGGGACCTCTGAATCTCTAATAAGGTCACTATCCCAAACCCCGTATTCGGGATCTCGGCCATTGTCAACCTCAACTACTGCTGTAAACTGACGCCTCGAACACTCAGAGGATTTGTGTCTAGGCTTCATACACTTGTAGAATCTAAACACTGGCTTAGAGGTGACAACATCCTTCCCCTTAGCGGAAACCGAGGGTCCAGTATAGATAGGAGTTGGCAGCGCGGGTCTAACGGTGGAAGGTGGACCAGGCGCCGACGATGGAATGTTTCTAACTTTCGCCATCGATGAAGAGGTGTAATGAGTACTATCCGTAGGCCTCTGACTAGATGTCCTCCTCTGGAGGGCTTCCACTCGGCGAGCTCGACTGGAGACCTCTCCCAGGTCCCGAAAATCAAGAAGTTCTAACTGGTCACATATCGCATATCGTAGCCCGTTAAGATAACGGGCCATAACCATGTGGTCTTCCTCCCTCAAATCTAGGCGTGACTGGAGTACAAGAAACTCGTTTGTGCACTCGTCGACGGTTTGTTTTTCTTGTCGCAGATTGTGATACCTACGATATAAAATATGCATAAAATCGGCGGGAACATCTCCTTTTGAGTTGAGCTTTGAACTCAACCCAAGTGGTGATAGGCAGTTGTCACATAGTGTAACGCATCCGCTCGACCTATCCCCACCATGTGAGTGCGGGTCCCTTCAGTTTTAAGGTAGCATACTCCATCTGCCAGTTGAGGAACCGCTCTAATCGATCACACCAATCCAGGCATGCCTCGGGCTCAAGTGTGCCCTCGAAGTCCCCAACATCCAATTTTATACCCACCTAGGTAGGTTCATATTCTCTTGATACATTGGCTGGGGTTCAGGTTGTGGCTCCGGTTGTGAAGGTGTGGGGTGTTGCGCAGGGAGACCCTCTAAGTGAAATTGAGCTTCTAGGTTGTTGACAGAAGTGCGCAATCCTAATATGACTTGGTTTGTATCTCTCATGGAGACAGTGAAGGTGGTGACAGCGGTCATGAGCTCTTCCATACGTCTTCTCATGTCATCTAAACCTCCCTCTAGGTGTTCGACTCTCGACTCCATGAATTAAATTGATCAACTCTTAAACTTAAAATTTCGGAAGTGGAGGTCGCTTAGCAATCCCACAATAGGAGTGAGATATCCCAGCAGCCACACCAAATTGATGCAAACTGCGCTTCACGAAACCTTAACATTAATTTAGAGATTTTGGCACAAGATAAAATTACTAATTGAAACAACAACGCGGCTCTGCAACTGAGAACAAACTTTGCATCCCATAAGCATTCGGCGAATCTAAAGAAATGGAGCGGGTTTGCAACCCCAACAACAAGAACGAGCACAATACAGAAAGGAAATAACGACGAGTAATAAGAACGGGACGTGCGCTACTAGTGAACACAACACTTGTTGAAACTAATTTTAATAAGCACTTGTAATGGATTGAGCGGAGGGAAAAGGGAAGATCTCATCGAGATACCCAACGGCTCAGCAATGGTACCCTTCACGATGCAGTCACGGCGGAACGAACGGCAGTAACGAGTCACAACGGATGGAGGAGGTGTCGGGAGGAGTGAGTGGAGTTGAACTCAGGAAATAGGGGTTGGAGGAGGGGGTGGAGAGACGGTAGTTTGGCGTGGTGGCAGTGGTGTTTGGATGAGAGGGGTGGTGGCGATGGACTGAGGAAGTAGAGATCACGGAAGTCGATGGCTGGAGGTGCGGTGGTGTCAGCGGCAGATGGTGCGAGCTCGTCGTTGGGTGGGTTGCAACGACAGGGGCGAGAGCAGCGGCGAGGGCTTCCACGGCGGGTGGTGAGAGCAGCGGCGAAGGGCTTCAACGGCAGTGACGGGAGCAGCGGCGATGAATAGCGGGGCTCGAGCGTTCCGTCGCGTGAAGAAGGGGCCGCTGTTCTGTGAGGTAGGGTTCTGGCGGCTGGATTAAAGTGAGAGAAAATTAATTCTCTCTCAATATTCCAAAAGTTGAACCCTAAGGCTTCAAAGGCCATATTTATATGCTTTCCCTCCACTCTCAAATAATTCAATTAATTTCTTAATTTCAGCAAGCCAAAAAAATAAAAAAGCACCGTCCCGCTCCGCTTACTCACTGTCGAACCATTTTATTCAGGGTCACGCGAGATGGTCAACTTCATGTGTCGGGCCACTAAAACAAGAATTCACATAATAACGTGAAAATAAAACTACATGGATGCGACAGAAAAATGAAATAACATAAAACTAGTAAAGATGAACTAAAGTGACCTAAGCTTGGTCACATCACAGGCTATGATTACCAGTTGTGCAGGTGAGTTGCGAAAGAGCAATCATCATTGCTTTCCTCAGAAAGGTCATCAAAACTGTAACGATGTCCTGAAATGCATGACAAAGCTGGACATTCACCTAGACCTCCATTGATGCAGAGGTGTGTCAGATGTCAGCAATGACCAGGCATCCTAAAGATCCTCCGCACGAGCTTGGTGAGCCACTGCTACACGGATGTGAAATCTCCCCGCTACCCGTGGTCATTATAGGCTTTACAACTCAAGCTTCAAGTCGTGGGGGAAACAAGTAGTATCCGTCGATATCTCGCTTGGTAGATTTTAGTCTTATGTTCTCATCCTTAAAAAATGTTTCTTTCAAGAGATAGCAGAAAAGGTGTCAACAAATGCATTGAAGATAGTCAAAATTGTTGGATCTTAAGGCGCCCTTAGGGGGGTGAATAAAGATTTTAGAAATCTCTATATTTTAAAAGAAAACTTTTGATATTTTATAAGAAAGAGTTTAGATCAAAAGTAAATTGCTAGAATTGAAAACCAAATCAATTTTATTGAACAAATAGAGACATGATTATTATTGATAAAATTGATTACAAAAGAGGATTTCTATAACGCTAGAAATCGACGCGTGAATATGAAAAACTCTTTGCTTTCTATACCGACTACTCTCCCTAAGAACTGGTTGGCTTTAGCCGATCCATCACCAGATACGGCCTCAAGCCGCTCTAGCCTCTCTATCCCCAGAAAGGTCTCGAGCACCACCTAGATCTAAGCCCTACACCTAGTCCCCAACACACGCGGCGATTTCCACCTAAGCCACACACGGACCTAGTCACCAACAACCGCGGCGAATTCTCCACTAAACGATCACAAAGATAAAAAGGTCTTACAAAATATGAAGTTCAAATTGAAAACTCCCTATGAAGAAATCTGAAGGAGACGACGAAGAACCGCTGAAGATAATTGAAGTTGAAGCGTGCGTTCTTCGCGTTGGGTTTGCGTTGATTCAATCTTCCTTTGATTCCTTCTCTTGAATTTGAATGGGAGATCTTTGGTGTTCTGGAAATACGGTCCTCACAGAGATTTCAGAGTGGTGGATTAGGGCTCCTTAAGTTGTAAAGTTGAAGAGAACGAAAACCACCCTTTTATATGAGAGGAAGCTAACGCTGGTGTGAGACCTAACGCCAGGCATTGACTGAGTTTAGTAATGATTGATAGCACGTATCCTCATTCCAGGAAGGAGATATTGCATGTTTGGAAAGCTCTTATTTAGGCAACTCTAACGCTAGCGTTAAGGCTAACGCTAGCGTTAAGGCTAACGCTGGCGTTAAGGCTAACGTCTGGCGTTAGACCAAGTTATTCCAAAACTGCTCCCACAGTCACAGCAGCATCCCTCCATAGCAATTTCACATTGGCGGGATCGAGGGTCAACGTCGGCGTTAGCTCTAACGTCTGGCGTTAGACTAGTTTCTTTTCTTTTAGCACATTGAGCTATCCAGAGCAAAATATAACATCCTTGTGTCATCCCTGTTCATTCCTGCATACTAAAAACACAATGGCGGTTACTTGCGGTTAGAGGGATGACGGAAAGGGAAAAGGAGGCCGCCAAGCGGCAAGACCAGACTTATCCGTCGCGGCGAATACCACTTGCGTCGGGCGATAAGATTGATTTGAAACTTGCGGTTACAATGTGAAGCTAACCGGGCGGCAAGCGAGTAGCTTACAAGGGACTAGATTCGAGACCGCTTCCACAGGAGGCAAGCTTTGGGGATTCGAATTCGTGTCTCTCATGGGTACTGTTCACCCCTATTTATATATTTGGGGGGCTGCCCAAACGGGCAGGCTCTAAAATTACGGGCTGCCCGGGATACAGGAGAACCGGGCAGGGGTGAGAAGATACATAGGCGAGAAAGAACTCTGACCGCACGGTCTGGCGGTCAGACAGGCACTTGGTCCTGACCTTTCCTTGAGATGCTGGAGAGAGCAGGGCGATCACCAAACTAGTGACCGGGCGGACCGGTCTTTGAGGAGAGCTGAGAGCTAGTCGCGAAATTTTGGGTAAACAACCACGACTATGATCAGGAGGACTACTACGATGATTATCAGGAGCCCTACATAGGTGGCCTACGTCCTAACAATGACATTAACTAACGCATCCACAATAACACTCCCTCCTTCGAAGGTCTCCTAGACCCGAAGACCTTTAATGGCTAATTATTGGATATGGATCATTATTTTTAGTGGTACGACATAAGCAACGAGCGATGTGTTAGGTTTGCTAAGATGAAATGCATGAGCAGGCAGAGATTTTTTGGAGGAGCTTAGAGAGGTCACTGGGCAGAGACAGTAATTATCCCATCACCCAATGGACTAGCATGAAGCAGTGGTCGAAGGACAAATACATTCCTACCACATATAGGGACCAGCATCTCGGGTAGTTGTATGTCATGCGATAGGGGACACTCTGTTACCGAGTATGTCTTGTTTTAATGAGCTTATGGTGAGGAGTGACATAGTTAAGAAGACTAACATTATGACTTGCTTTCGGGCAGGCCTGCGAGCAGATACACATAACGAGTTGATCTCACATCGACTAGAGACTATAGAGGTCTTTCAGCTCACATTAAAGTACGAGTTGTACCTTCGCTCATCGGATCCGAGACGGGCCACAACAGGACATGACAGCTCGACGTTTAGGAGTCCTACCCGGGCCGCAACTGCTACAGTGGTGTCACATTATGCCCATGTGAACACGAAAGGCAAAGAGGTCACCCAGAGCGCGCCCAAGCCAGAGTGCATCTGATGCACCATGCAGAGCATCGACCAAATTTTGTTTTCTTTTCATGCATTTAATGTCTACAAGTGTGTTTCCTGTCGTGTTTCATTTGTCTAGTTATGCGGCGTTTTTCTGTATGTCGCATTTTGGTATCGTCTTATTGGCCCGACCAGCCAATATGTGATAATTATTTATATAAAGCGCTTAGGTCATAAACACACACTAAATGTGATTATTAAAATCAAACAATGTTGTGTGACCTATGCATACAGGATCGTCATGAACATAATTAATCAACTCCTACTCTATGGTGTAATCAAATCTAATTTTTACCACTTGCAACTCATGCGATCACTTTGAAATGAAGGTAATGAAATATAGTACGCTATATAATTAAATGCGGAAAACAAAACGTGTACCGTTCTTTGATTTGGCCTCGTGTCGCATTGTTGCCGACATTCTCAGTAATGTGCCAGAGTTGCATTTAATGAAATTAGAGACTCTTGATTGTGTGGTTGACATGAACTAGACCACTTTGATTTTGTGCTCACTCTCTTAGTGAACTAAAACAGATATTGTCCATGACCACAGCAAGGGGAGGATAAGACAGGATCAGCTCAGCAGCAGAAGGTCTGCAACAGGATCAGCTCGGCAGCGAAAGCTCTGGAGGAGCAGCTCGGAAGCAAGAGCACCGCAAAAGGATCAGCTCGGCAGCGAGAGCTCGGGAGGAGCAGCTCGGCAGAAAGAGCACGACAACAGGAGCAGCTAGCAAGAAAGAGCTCAGCAACAGGAGCAGCTCGCCAAAAAGGGCTCGACAATAGGAGCAACTTGCCAGAAAGAACTCGACAATAGGAACAGCTCGCCAAAAAGAGCTCGGCAACAGGAGCAGCTCGGCAGAAAGAGCACGGTAGGAGCTCGACAGGAGCAGCTTGGAGATCGGCAAAGAGGCTCAGCAGAAAGATCGCGGCAGCACGCGCTCGGCACAGGAGCTCAGTAGAAGGCACGGAAAATGAGCGTGCAACCACAATTTGCTTCTTGCTCCACCAGGTGACAAGATGTCCACCAAAGTATGTGCAGAAACAACTCGTGGATCGGCGATCATCAAGGGCGTCAGCATAGTCAGCATCAGAGCAAGCCACAAGAGACAAGGAGGGAGAGGGTTTATACATAAGTCCTTGTCCCGGAGCAGTTTTCAGGTACCGAAGAATACGCTCAACTGCCTGGAGATGGAAGATCCGTGGAGCATGCATGAAACGACTTACCACCCCAACAGCAAAAGATATATCAGGTCTTGTAACTGTAAGATAAATTAGTTTGTCCACCAGTCGACAATAGTACTATGGGTTAGGGAGGAGCAGATCAAAGTCAGAAGCATGAGTGCGGAGCTTATGGTTGGCATCCATGGGTGTGTTAGTGGGCTAGTATCCAGAATAGCCAGCGTCATGAAGAAGATCAAGACAGTATTTTTGTTGAGACAGAACAAGGCCATCAGGCCGACGAGCCACCTCAGTACCAAGTACCCCAAGTCCTTCGTCTGAAATTTGGTGGTCAGGTGCTTCTTGACCATTATGATACCATCAAGATCATCGCCTGTGATGAGGATATCATCGACATACACCAAAAGTATCACCATGCATGTTGAGCAATGACGGGTGAATAAAGGGAAGTTAGTCGAGCTTCGAGTGAAGCCAACATCGCGAATGACCCGACTAAACTTATCAAACCAGGCTCGTGTTGATTGTTTGAGACCATAGAGAGATTTCTTTAGGTAACAAACAAGAGAATCTCACGTGATCTCATAATCAGGAGGTTGTTGCATGTAAATAGTCTCAGCGAGGTCACAATTCAATAAAACATTTTTGATATCCAATTGATGCAACGACCAATGTCGATGAACAAACAAGAAGATCAAGACTCGGACAATATTCAACTTTGCAATGGGTGAGAATGTCTCCTCATAGTCAAGATCGTGTTGCTGAGTGAATATTCGGGCAACTAGGCGAGTTTTCAGACGTTCAATCGTCCCATCATGGTTGTGCTTCACATTGAAGACCCACTTACAACCAACAGGAGTATGGCCAGAAAAAAGAGAAACGATGTCTCATGTGTGATTGGCCCAAAGTACGGTCATTTGCTCATCCGTGGTGGCCCTCCACCTCGGATGCTGAAGAGCCTCCTGCAGAGAAGAAGGGGTGGAAATAGAGGACAAAGAGGTCGCAAACCTGTGAAGAGGCGGAGATAAGCGATGTAGCGAGACATAATTTGGCATAGGGTGAGCAATGGATGTCGAGGAGTGATCAGTGGCCAACGGAGTATCAACATGTAAGGGCAGCTCTCGTGAGAAAGTAAACAGAGGACGTCGTCGCGTGTACACGAAGAGGAGGTAGCGAGGGAAGAGGCACAACCGGGGGGTGGGAAGAAAATGAGTGTCGGATGTGGTGGGCACATGAGGTCGTGTAGGGCTGGGTGTGGAAGGCAAGGAGGTGTCAGATTGGTGGAACGGTTGATGTTCATTGAAGGTGACATCAGCGAAAGTGATCAGTTTCCGAGTAAAGGGAGAGTAACAGACGTACCCTTTCTGGGTACGAGAATAGCCAACAAACATACACCTAATAGCACGAAGAGCCAACTTGTCCACGACGGGGCCAAGGTGGTGGACATAACAGACACAACCAAAGATGCGATGTGTCAAGGCAAAGGG
Organism: Dactylorhiza incarnata; assembly: GCA_033032865.1. Taxonomy (NCBI): domain Eukaryota; kingdom Viridiplantae; phylum Streptophyta; class Magnoliopsida; order Asparagales; family Orchidaceae; genus Dactylorhiza; species Dactylorhiza incarnata. The sequence goes on along the minus strand of JAWHQI010000090.1, from coordinate 7,954,832 downwards.
AGAGGTGGATGGGAAGAGGGTGGAAAATGGCGTCGCAAATTTTAGAATAGAGGGCATGCGGTTAATGAGGTAGTATGCAATGGAGACTGCGAAATGTCAGTGGACGATAGGAACATGCATTTGGAACATGAGGGACCTAGCAACCTCGAGGACGTGGCGATTTTTGCGCTCGGTCACGCCATTTTGTTGAGGTTTATAGGGACAGGAGGTTTGGTGAAGAATGCCTAGCTCATCACAGGTGTCCTAAAAACCGTGACTAGTATATGCACGCGCATTATCTGTGCGAAGAATTTTCAATGTCCGCGATAACTGGGTCTTAATTTCGACGAGAAACGGGCGAAAGAAGCGCAGTAACTTAGAGTGGTCGCGCATTGTATATAGCCATGTTAGGCGAGAGTGATCATCAATAAAAATAACAAAATAGCGATCACCAGAGACACTAGCCGTTTTGTAGGGGCCCCAAATATCAAAATGCACTAAATCAAACGGAGCAACGCTCGGAGTACAATGTGGAGAAAAAGTAGAGCGATGATGTTTCCCGTAAATACAGGATTCCTAATGAAAATTAGAAAAGGGAAAATCAGGGAGAGCCCGCTTGCGGATAGGAAGAGGAGCATGCCCAAGATACCGGTGCCAGTAGGTGGAGGTGACGGAGGAGAGAGCCGAGGGGAGATCCAGAGTATACAGCTCATTGGATAAGCGAACCCTACACATGATATTCAGAGTCCGTCGATCCTGCATGACAAAGGAAGAAGAAGAAGAAGAAGAAGAAGAAAACGTGATTAGCCAATCATGATCTTGAGTTAAACGACTGACAGACATAAGATGAAACTGAGAGTCAGGAATATGAAGGACAAAATGGAGAGGAAGAGTAGGAGTAAGAAGCACATCGCCAGATTCACAAACAGGGGTGGTATCACCGTTCTCCGCCATGATAAACTTCGGAGACGGCGAATCCAAATACCGAAAAATTTAGTGAGGGGAGATGTGGTTGGTGGCCCTAAAGTCCACAATCCACACTGGGTTGTGGGAAGAACAAGAGATACCTGCAAATGAGGTAGTAGCGAAGGAGTCAGATGCTCGAATAAACATCCCCCATAGTTGTTGGAGTTCCTCGCGTGGGATGTCAATGTTGGTGCGAGAGGTGGAAGGGGCATCCACCACAGAAGCATGAGGCGTAGCGGGTGGTGTAGCAGGAATCCGAGTTTCTTAAAACAGGTGGCTTCAGTATGATTCGGGCGGCCATAGTAGGTACAAATTTGAGTAGTGGGCTGAGACATGCGAGGACATCAAGGCTCATACGGACTCCATGGTGGTAGCCTCACAGATCTGAGGAGACTTTGAGGTGCGAGAGCCAATTTTACAACGCTACTTAACAACATTCAAGGGGCTAGTTGTCACCTTCCAGTCCTTCTCAATCCAGTATGTGCCAAGGGAGGAAAATTCACAGGCGGACCAGCTAGCTAAGTATGGACATTCGGTAAGAGGAACGGTGACCGAGTTGTTCTGACCGTCCATCGAGAAAGGGGAGCTGATGGAGATCGACCAGCAGCCATCGTGGATGGATCCGTTTCTGGCGTTCCTGACCACGGGATAGTTTCCTCCTGAGGTTCAGGACAAGAGACGGTTCAGATACAAGTCGGTGTACTATCTGCTTCACGAAAGAAGTCTGTATCGGAAAACCTTGTTCGGACCTTTGGCGAGGTGTGTCGCAGAGGCGGAAGTACCTCAGGTATTAGAAGAAATCCATTCAGGGGAATACGGAAGCCATTCGGGAGGAAGTGTTGGACATGTGTGTCACATCCCTTTGTTTGAGAATAACAAGTCCCAAATTGTATTTGATCTTGCTTGTCGTGTGTTTATAGTGTGCAGGAACTATAGGTGCAATACTCCACAGGTAGAAAGCAGCTGAATTCAAACATCTGGAAGAATGCACTACCGCCAGCGTTAGAGCTACCGCCAGGCGCTAGCTCAGGTTCCGTTCGACGAAAATTTCGGTCGACGAAAATTTCGGTCGACGAAAATTCCGTTCGACGAATTTGCCTGCGTTCGACGAAAATTTCGGTCGACGAAAATTCCGTTCGACGAATTTGCCTGCGTTCGACGAAAATTTCGTTCGACGAAAGTTTGTTCTGCCATGCCGCCGACGGTTTCGCAACCGCTCCACACGAACGCTACCGCCAGCGCTAGCGCAACCGCCTGGCGCTATCTCAAGATCGTGCACTGCGCCACGCCGCCAACTGTTTCGCAACTGCTCCACACGAACGCTACCGCAGGCGCTAGGAACTGTCGCAGGCGCTATCTTCAAGTTCTATAAATTGATGGGCTCTTTCTCGTTTTGGCAAATCCATCCCAGAGAGATTGCAAGTGCCACAACTCTATTGTTGTTATGCTGCCGAAGATGGATCTCCCACTAAAAGCTTAAGGAGAATTCTGGAGGAGGACAACGTCACGCTACATCCGAAGGACGGTCGCTTCAACCTCGCTTATGCTACGGCGATCCTTTATCCTCATCTTCAGAGATCTCATATAGGGAGTTTTATTATTGTTATCTTTATTTTCATTCCATACTTTTTGTAACCGTTTAGAGAATTCGCCTTGTGTTGGCGACTAGGTCTGGGTAGGACTTAGGGAGGAATTCTCCTTGTGTTGGCGACTAGTTCTAGGTGATTAGATCTAGGGGGTGCTCGAGGCCATATCCGGGGAAGGATTGGCTAGAGCGGCTTGAGGCCATATCCGGGGAAGGATAGGCTAAAGCCAACCGGTTTGTGGGGATACAGGTCGGTATAGAAAAGGAAAACTTGTTTTTACTTTGTACGATTCCGATTTCTAGCGATATTGAAATCAAATTTATGTAAACACTTTTTTCATATAATATAATCATGTCACTTTTTGTGTTTACTTGATTTCTATCTTTTGGCATAATCTCTACTATATTGGTTACAAAGTTTTCAATTCGTATCACTTTATCTAAATTGTGTATTTCAATCTCGTTAATCATAAAACAATTTAGCACTTGTTTCTAAATCTTAAATTGCAAATTACAATATTCTATTTTTTTAACTAAATTGTTATTTTGTTTTCTCCTATTATAAAACAATTTAGTAATAATCATAACATTTATAAAAAAGAATTTTATTCCCTTATTCACCCCCCCCCCCCTCTAAGGGCGCCGTAAGATCCAACAGGAAGAACCCTAGAGAAGAGAGTATTGCGGCATGGCTACTTCTGGCCCACCCTAAGGAAGGACGCGGAGCAATTCGCCAAAAGATGTCACAAGTGTCAGCTCCACGCTCCTCTTCAATTGCAGCCCGCTCAACGGCTCAAGTTGATTACGGCTCTGTGGCCCTTCGCAATTTGGGGAATGGATCTCGTCGGGCCGTTCCCTCAGGCGAGCGGGCAAAGGAAATTTCTCCTAGTAATGATCGACTACTTCTCCAAGTGGATCGAGGTGAAGGCGTTGGCAAAGATATTTGGGGAGAGATTATCTGCAGACATGGGTTACCGCTCGCAATCGTCACGGATAACGGGTCGCAGTTCGCTAGCTCGAAACTCGCGCATTTCTGCAGCCAACTAGGGATCGACCTCCGTTTTGCGTCAGTTCAACACCCTCGAAGCAATGGGCAGGTCAAGGAGGCCAACAAGGTGATTTGATTGGAGCCAGCAGAAGAAAAAAGTCAGAGGCTTTTTTATGGAACCAGCAGAATCCTTCGCTCCACTCGTCTGACCATCCTGTGATTTGATTAGAGTATTGGACTTCATATTCTTCTTGAATGAAGGCCTCGAAACATACAGTGTGGTGTGAGTCTTCTCATTTTTCAGCTTCTCTTCTTTAGCAACATATCGAGTGATGAAGTCATTAAGTTTCTAAGCCTCATCTTGAGAATTATATAGTCTTCAAGATGCTGAACTCATGTGGCAGATATTGAGTGTCAGATGCACTATGCACATCTCAGGAAGAATAATGTTCAGTTCTTCCAACTTTGTCTGATAGTAAACCATCTTCAATATGTAATCACGACCTCCACCGCCAATGTACCTCATAGTGAAAAGATCTTGCATGAGAGTCACAATCTCAGTGTTGGAGGACGCCTTATACCTTTTGTCCCACAACAGTAATGAAATTCAGTGCGTCAGCGGTCTCTGGGAGTCCACTGAGCAGATGCTCAGGAATGGATCTCTTTATGGTCAGCAGACATATCTTGTTGGACTTATGTCATGTTGCATAGTGGTCCTTTTGTACTCGGGAGCTAGTCAAAGTCAACTCCTCAAGTTTGTCAGATGTCAGGGCTAATTCAATGTCCGTCATTTGAATGGCAAACATGACATCAGTCTTCCACTTCATAAATTTTAATCCAGTAAGCTTTTCAATGGTCGCAAGGTTGACTGAAAAAGAAAACACTGCAGTGTATTTAGCAATATAGATATAATGTGCTTTAAAGCCTTAAATAGCACACTAACAAGAATTCAGACGCGTCAGACGCAACATCTTTGGGAAGAATACGTGTCACGTAGTTAGAAATTCTCTGCACAGGACGTGAAATCGTAGTTTTTAAGTCTTTCGTAGATCTACCTCCTTTAGGTGAATAGATTACTAGAGCCCTTACACTCCAATCCAAATGCCCGTGTGCAAAACTCTAATCCTATCACGCTATCACCACCTTTGACTGAATGATTGCGTGTCAGAATCAGAGTAATCTCAAAACCGTGTGAGAATGAAATCTCATAAATCAATCGAACATATCACTTTGGTGACTACAGTTCAATTAACCCATGAGATTCACCTACACTGGGATTATCTTAATTATCCTCAACTTAAGTCTCGTGATCTTATTATTAATGAAATGAAGGGCAATGAAATGTCCAAAATCACGAGCACTTAGGGACTTAAAATTAAAGCACTTCACAAGTCTCTATCGCATTGTCATTCTTAATTAATTAAATAGGTTTTAATTGATTGTTCTCTAGTGATTAATCAAATTCAATTACACCAAGAATTAGTGGACTTAATTAATCTGTTCAAGTTCCCTCTGATACCAAATGATAATTATTTATATGAAGCGCTTAGGTCACAAACACGCACTAAATGTGATTATTAAAATCAAACAATGTTGTGTGACCTATGCATACAGGATCGTCATGAACATAATTAATAAACTCATACGCTATGGTGTAATGAAATCTAATTTTTATCACTTGCAACTTATGCGATCACTTTGAAATGAAGATAATAAAGTGAAATATAGTACGCTATATAATTAAGTGCGGAAAACAAAATGTGTATTGTTCTTTGATTCGGCCTCGTGTCACATTGTTGCCGACATTCTCAGTAATGCGCCAGAGTTGCCTTTAATGAAATTAGAGACTCTTGATTGTGTGGTTGACATGAACTAGACCACTCTGATTTTGTGCTCACTGTTTTAGTGAGAACTAAAACAGATATTGTGCTGGTTTCCAAGGCAAGCAATAATTAATAATTTCTGGAATTTCTCTTTGTGACTGGAGTAGAAAACGTAAAAGATGTTGAATGTACTGCACAAGAAATCGATCCACTTTATTAAATAACGCCAATCTCTTCTGTGATATGCGCCTATATCAGATCTGAAGGAAGTTGCAGGCCCGGCTGGATTTCGCTCCAGAAGAAAAGGAAATGTTGTTCACGGACAGAGCAGAGATTTTCTATGGAGTAGAAGATGAAGATCTCTATTTTTCTCGATCGAAAATGAAGATCGATTGCTGAAAACAGTGGGTTTCTCGGCTAGAGCAGAAATTTCGATGAAGGCCAAGCAGAAAACCCGATGCAGTACTTCTCGATCGAAGGAGTTCTCGTATGGAGATGAAAGCATGACCGAGAGATGAGGGCCTACCGTATCGATCTGCCTCTTAGATGATCGAGATCGCCTGCACTCAGGAACCGACTGAAGAACGATGGGGAGAAGATGAAGTATCGGGTATGTATGGAAGTATGAATAACTGCAGCCACTATTCACACTTGTTCACGAACAGAGATTATGAAGTGACCGTCTCTTAACCACTTAATAGGAGAGGGATCGAGAGAGTGGAGGAGAAATGACTAAAAGCACCCCAAACTCTCTCTTAATCTAAAATTCATCCGTACATAAAAATAAATCGAACGCACGAATTAGAACTTATCGATCCGACCGTGCCAAGGGAAGACCAAGCTCGCGTAATGAAAGTCCGAATTAGTCTAGCCCACCTATCACTGGTCCGGACAATTCGCGCAAATTTAATTTGACGCACACTCGCGGAAGATCCGAATGAACTCGCACTAACGCATAGGCTTGATCGAGACAGTCGATCGACTAGTTAATACATAATTAGGAAAAACTTACAATACGTCCTTAAATAAATATGGCAGTCAATGCAGGTACAGGTGGCATGCAAGCAAGTAGAATAAAATCATTAATTTCATCTATTCTTAAAATTAATTCACTTTTAGAGTTCCAAAATGAAGTCATTCAAGGAATTTTTGTGAGTTACCAGAAGTGTCATAAATAGAGTAATCACCTCTTGAAACTCCCCCTTTGTTTTAAAAGAACTAATCTTCTATTAAACCCCCCTAGACCCACGAAAAGACAACATGGACATCCTATCGGAACAAGACACTCTCTCTGTTCTAAAGGGGCGTGCCAGCTCTGCAACAAAATCAGGGGCGTGCCAGCTCTGCAACAAAATCAGTCAATCGACACTGTCGGAATCCCAATCAGAGTCGTCAGACCCTCCTGAGGGTCGATCGACGACCGATGAGCCATTCCCAGTTCTTATCTGGCGAGTTCGAGCCTTCCAGCAATTATCGGTCAGGAACACGAAACAGCCTTGTTAATCTTCTTCGTCAGTGCAACCGAAATCCTCGATCCGACGTCTGTTCATCTCCTCCAATAGGTCCCCATCTACACCATACTCCCCACGCAGCAAGCCTAACCTCTCGATTCCCCTTCGATAACCCACCACGCCCAAGATCTCCTCAACTCCCCTACTCGACATCCACAGCCACCGATGTATTCCCCGGCTTTCTCTGATAGTCTACCCGAGCCTTATTCCCCCTATAGAGACCCTTCCGAGCCACTCCATCAGAATCATACTAAGCTAGAATTTGAATCCTTTTTACGTCCATCTACTTCATCTTATTAGATTTTAACCTCGTGTCGTGGGTCAGGAAAATCTCATACAGGGTAATCTCGCCCACACTCCATTACAATATTTTTACACAAAATTAAGTGATCAAAGTTAGTGTTTGATTGAATATCATCCCACTCCCGTTGACAATATTTTCTACATTTTACTTTATTTACCTTGATTGCTTACTATTATGCGTCAAAACTGTTGGTGGATGACAAACAAGATTGCATTAATTTTCTTGCTAATCAATTAATTAAATTATCGGACGCTACGAGTTTCGAACCAGCGTTCGAACACTCGTCGAGAAAGTTGTCATCGCTAGATGCGAGTTTGATTTCCTTGTTCTTTCAAAATTAGCAACATCAATTTGGTATCTGAGAGGTTTGACACTTCTATCATGAATAGGCGGTTCGTTTGTCCTTTCTATAAAAAAAATTGATATCTATTGATAGGCCCGTCTCTGCGACTCACCCTAGCATCGCCGCTAAGCACCTTGTGGCTAGCAACCTATGGGATCCACTACTACACTTACACTCGCTCTTACCCCTTTTAAAGGTAAGGAAGTTATGAGTTCGCGACTCAACCCGAGGGACTTTCGAAGTTTCTAGTGCATTGCGACAAGGTATAAGTCCTTTGAATGTCCCCGTCGTCAATTTATAGCGGTAGTAGAAGTTGAGTACGACCAAGAACATGAATATGGAGTATATCTCAATGATTCCCAACCTGAGCCCGTCGTCGAGCACGATTTAGAAGTCGAGGGTGAGAAAGTTGAGCATCTAGTTTGTGTTATTCAACATAGCCTACTCACCACAAGATTTCCCACATAGGACGAATTGTAGAAGCGTAATATTTTGTGTACTACTGCACGTATTTAGGGGCAATTTTGCTCCATCATTATAAATAGTGTTGGCATAGAGAATTGTGTCCCAACGAATAGTAAAAAATTAAAGTTAAAACACGGCCTCTAAGAACACTATAGTTTGTCTTGGGTCACCAACACCATGATTATACATGTTACCCATCAATGTCTAGTGGAATTTTCCATTTGAGGTACCTATCATGATTTTGTTCGGTGTCATGTTGCCACTATAGAGGTTTGTCACATCCTTTTAGGACGACCATGGCAGTTCGATAGACATGTGATTCATGATGGTGCGAAGAATTCATGTACCTTTGAAAGAGATAGGCGTAGTCCTTCTACCACAGAAAAACAGTCATGTACACAAGTCCCTAGAGCGTTCCTCACCCAATAGTAATGCCCCTCTACGATCGTTGTGATCTCATTTTTAGCACGGGTGGTCGCCCAATAGGACCCGCACGGGTCGTCGCCCAATAGGGCCCACATGGGTCTATTCTCGAAGTTGATGGGGTCGTCTGGACGATCCGAGACTGCAGCTGCATCCGAGCGTCGTTCAGACATTTCTATGTTTTTTATGTGTTATTTATAGAGATTGAACACATATCGTGAACGGTCAATCATAGTCATCCACAGTGGGTACCCTACGGTTGTTTATAATATATATGAGGGTAGGGAGCTGGTATGAGTTTTTCATTGCAGATTTTGGTGATTTTCCATCCCAAAATCTGGCGATTGCTCATAGTGTCGACTCCAAGAACCCAAGGTGCCAATTCCTTGGTATCCTTGCTTTGTATTCCCTCTACCCTAGCCCACCGCCTCCCTCTTCTTCCCCTCCAACCGCTGCTTGTTGCATCCCCCACTTGCTGTTGCCTTACGTACTTCCATCCCTCCACTGCCTCATTCAGGCCAACCCGCAGCCAACCATACTCTCCCTTCCATCTGATATTTACAATCAGCCAAACATCCTACCCCACCACGGCAAAAATCTCCCCTTCCAGCCACTGTCACCCCTCATCCCAGCCCTCTGCCTCCCCTACCTTATCATCCAGCCACCGCCAAAGCCCTTCTATCCCAATTCCATCCACAAACCCCATCCAGCCACTGCCAACTCCCTCATATAGCCCAATGTCATTCACAACCCCATCTAGCCACCGCCACCATCATTCTGACGGACATCGGATCTCCTTGTCGACGCTTACACATTAGCAATTCAATGGCACATGTTAAGCAAAGACAAATGTCAGTTTCACAAAATATCAGAGTAAAAAAGGTTTAGTATACAATGTTAAAGATATTAAATGCACCACAACTTGAGTGGTAGTGTATACACCTTCATATGAGCTTCTTCAACCAAAAGGTTCGACGTGTTTTACCTATATTTACTTGAGAGGGTGTTCTCAATATTCAAAAATGCAAATTTGAGATATTGGTTGCGTTTGGGATTCCCCATTGCCTCCATTCCGTTCTAACCGGGCCGGAGGGGTGTTTGGCAACAACCAAAACTGCCACCGTTTTAACACGACCGATTTGAAACCGGCTTTTTCCTCCGTTTTGAAATGGACCATGGGAGCTCTTTTCTCCCTTTCAAAACGAGCGGTTTTATTTTCTATTTAATTTTTTTTGATCATTTGAAGTTGAAAATAACAATATTTATATATATAAATTTGTAAAAAAAAATCACATATACAATACTTAATTTGTTTTAAAAAATTCAGAAAAAATCGGACCAAAATAAATAAAATTCATGTTGAGATAATTTTGAATACAATTTAAGTTGCCACCGGATGGAGGTTACCCAAACAGAGCCTCAATTTTGAAAATGCAGTTTAGCATCTCCCTTTTGAACTTCTACCTTTTAAAATGGCACCGGTATATCAAACAGAGCCATTAATGGAACAACCTATATGTTGAATCCAAGCTTTCCTTCAAAACTAGAAGTTGCACTTCAAAGTACAATCAACCTACTATATGAAGAGAGGTGGTAAATGGTGGCTTGTCATTGGTTGAGCCTCAAAATTGAGATTAAAAATGATATCAGTGTTGGGATTTCATTGAACATCTAATATACAGGGGAATACGAAAATCCATACCAAGGAACCATGTAAAACCAATAAATCAAAAAAGTTAAACATATACCTGCGACGAAATCATATTTCGTGAAGATTATGATTGATTTGAGAACAGACGTGGAACGAAATTCACATCTCCAATGGTATCCACACAAACGTCGTAAACAGCGCAGTCCGTCCAACGGTCTCGGGGTTGGAAGATGATCGCTGACGGCGCACCGCGACCGACGCGCGTGTATACCCGCAGGAGGCGATGATCCACTATCCGGACGGGCGATCGGAGTCCATGGTCGCGTCTGGATGCATGTTTTTAGTCAGTTTAATGTTTTATACTTTTTATTTGGAGTTGTATTTTATCCCCGATCGAACAAAACATTGTGAGCCGATCGATTTAGGGGTTTTAATTAGGTGCAGTTACCATGTGGTTATTAGTATGGGTTATTTAAGTTGCAGGCGGGCACTGTTGTGGGGATCGTGAGTTTGGGAGTTCCTCTTCCTAACCGTCGGTCACTGTAAGGAGCGATTCCTTCATCCTCCTCCCGCTGGTGTGACGTCATCCCTCCTCCCTCTCGACAGCGACACCAACCCTCCTCCCTCTCGACAACGACGCCAGCCTTCCTCCCTTCGACAGCCAACGCCAACCTTCCTCCCTTCGACAGCCAACGCCAACCCTCCTCCCTCTCGTAAGCGACACCAGCCTTCCTCCCTTCGACAGCCAACGCCAACCCTCCTCCCTCTCGACAGCGACGCCAGCCCTCCTCCCTCCTGGACAGCCCACATCAGTCCCTCCTCCCTCTCCGACAGCCAACACCAGCCCCTCCTGCCTCTCCGACAGCCAACACCGGCCCCTCCTCCCTCTCCGACACCCATTGCCAGCCCAGTCACCATCTTCCCTAACCCTTACCCTTCCCGCCGGCCTCCACCCAGTCCAAACCCCTCCGGCAGCCACCTTTAAACCCATCCACGTCCCAATCAGCCCCGATCTACACTCCCGACACCTTGCCCGCTTGCTACGACCTTCGATGCCCTCCACTCGCTGTCACCGCTGCCTGCACGCGTGAATTGTGGTAAAAGTCATTTCTTTTCGTTGTTTATTTTGGCACTTGTACTGTGGTGGATTCTAATTATATTGTGCTCGTATTTTATTTGTTGTACAATTTGCGGGATTTATTCCGCGCGCGCTTAGAAATTATTTGCGCCTCTTTTGTTTGCAAATTAATATTTGGTTCTCCTTTGATCAAGTACTTGTGATTGCGTGTTGCCCCTGCTGTTAACCTTATACTAAATAATTATTAGCTGTAATTTTAAGCGGACCACTCCTGCACTTGCATTACACCTCATCGCATTTAGGGTTGCATTTAGAGCATTCACCCTGAGTCAGTCGACCTAGGACTGCATCAAATTGGTATCAGAGCATCAGGTTAGGATCATTTGCATGCTACGTAGTGGTAGGGAGTATCATCAGTCCATGTCAATTCACAATCACACCGACGATAGGACAGCTAATTCTCAAAAGGATATGACACCCGCCGAGTTTCAACGTTTAGTTCTCGACCGATTTGATCGGATGGGAACCCAATTCGAAACTCTTAGGGGTGATATTGCGAGGGTTAGTACCAGGGTTGATCAATTAGAGACGCCTAGAGGACGAGCGCTTCCTCCCCCTGACGAGGAGCCTCATGAGGATCCTCGAGATGCCACACCACCTCCCGATAGACGTGGTAGAGACGGTCCTCGTCGAGATCCCCCACCCCCACCAAGGGCAAATTATCGTCGTGGTTACGAGTTTCGGCGAGATCCAGGCAGGGATCATCGTCCCCCGGATGAACCTCGTCCTCCCCCACTTCGTCGTAGAGATCGACCACGATATGATTATGACGATGATGATGAGTACGGTGACTTTCGTGAGCCACGTCGGGGGATGACCCCAGAGGAGGATGACATCACCCGACGGATCCGTAGTGATGCTCCCACCTTCGATGGTCACCTGGACCCGAGGGCGTTTAGTGATTGGCTCATGGATATGGATCACTATTTTGACTGGTTTGACATGAATGATGAGAGACGCGACGGTTTGCGAAAATGAAATTTATTGGCCAAGAAAAATTTATTGGTCAAGTTTAGAAAGGTCTCTTGAGCGGGATGGTTACTACCCCATCACCCGATGGGACGAAATGAAGCAACGCTTACAGGATAAATACCTCCCCGCATCATATCGAAATCAACTCTTAGATCAGTTGCACGCGCTACGCCAGGGGACTCTCTCTGTTGCTGATTACATGTCACGATTTGACGAACTCGTAGTTCGTAGCGACATTTGGGAGGAGCCCATCGGCATTGCTTCGCATTTTCGTGCGGACCTTGGAGCAGATATCCGAAGGGAGTTGATTCCCCATAGGATGGAGTCGGTAGAGCAGGTTATTCAGCTCGCACTAGAGTACGAGCAGTATTTACGCTCCGCCGGCCAGAGGCAGGTCACTACACGACCCGATGCCATCACAGCTAGGAGACCCCCTCCTGCCACGTCCACTGCCACCCCTCGCGCTCCCGCAGATGCGACGGGGAAAGCTATTATTCCTGGAGGCCCCAAGCCTGGGGGCGTCCAATGTTATCGTTGTTCTGGCAGGGGGCATTTCGCAGCGCAATGCCCTACTAGAAATTTGTTGATTGAAGATTCAGGTGAACCCAGCACTGAGGTTGAGGACGTCGCCATTGAGGAGGTTACTGCCATTGTAGAGGATGGATGGGAGAGCGATGCAAAGAGAGCGCTAGAGGTGGGAGTTCTCCGACGTATCCTCCACACCCCTCTGGCTGAGGAGGATTGGCGTCGCACCACTATTTTCTTTACATATTTCTCGAGCGCAGGAGGCCCCTGCAAGCTCTCTATTGATAGTGGGAGTTGCGTCAACATTATTGCTAAGAAAGGACTTGAGAGGATGCAGCTGACACCTGAGCCTCATCCCCATCCCTACCGAGTCTTCTGGGTAGATAAATCCACCATACATGTCACGCAGCGGTGCCTGGTTCCGATACGTTTAGCGTCCACTGATGACCAGGTTTGGTGCGATGTTGTTCCTATGGGCGTCGCTCACGTTCTTCTTGGGAGACTCTGGCTTTATGATCGTGATGCCACGTGCTATGGGCGGTCCAACACGTGCGTATTCTTCGACAAGGGTCGAAAGATTACCCTTACCCCGACTCAGCCCAGGGATCCTCCCAAGGGCAAAGTTGACTCGTTAGCTAGTGCGGGGTCGACGAGACCCCTACATGTCTTGAGAAGGGATGATTTCTTGAGGGAGAGCCTAGAGACTAGGGTCATGTTTATTGTTACAGCCACGATGGCGGCCGAGATCCCTAGCGAGGCTGAGTTTACTGATCCGGATGTTCGGAAGTTGATGGATGACTTTGTAGACATTATGCCCGAGGAGCTCCCCGATGAGCTTCCCCCACTGCGGGACATCCAGCATGCGATTGATTTGATTCATGGGGCATCTTTGCCCAATGTTCCGCATTATCGCTTAAATCCGACTGAGCATGCCGAGCTGAAGAGGCAAGTTGATGATCTTCTGCGGAAGAATTTTATACGAGAGAGTTTGAGCCCATGTGTCGTACCGGCCCTTCTTACCCCAAAAAAGGACGGGAGCTGGTGCATGTGCATTGATAGTCGTGTCATCAATAAGATCACGGTGAAATACCGTTTTCCGATTCCCCGCCTCGATGATCTCTTGGAATCGATGACTGGTGCCCAGATATTTTCGAAGATCGATCTTCGCAGTGGGTACCACCAGATTAGAGTTAGAGAGGGGGATGAGTGGAAGACGGCCTTCAAAACGAAGGCGGCTTGTATGAGTGGATGGTGATGCCGTTTGGATTGTCGAACACACCCAGTACATTTATGAGAGTGATGACACGGGTCTTGCGGCCCTACATGGGCAAATTCTTGGTCGTATATTTTGATGATATATTGATCTACAGTCAGAGCCGCGCCGAGCACTTACGTCACATCCGCTTGGTGTTTGAGCTCCTCCGAAAGGAGCATCTATACATCAACTTGAAGAAATGCTCATTCCTGTCCACATCCGTTCATTTCTTGGGATATGTTGTATCAGCATCTGGTATTTCTGTTGACCCTGACAAGGTCAGGGCGATTCGAGAATGGCCTATCCCTACGAGCATCCATGAGGCCCGTAGTTTTCATGGGCTCGCCACCTTCTATAGGAGGTTTGTCCGAGCCTTCAGCTCGATCATGGCGCCCATTACGAGCTGCCTTCGTAAGGGTGACTTCGTTTGAACGAAGGCTGCTACTCGAGCCTTCGAGGAGATTAAGGAGAGGCTGTCTACCGCTCCCGTCTTACGCCTACAAGATTTTTCCAAACCCTTTGTGTTGGGAATATTGCCCTCAATGTTCCTTTGATTTGAAGAGGCATCACTCACAATACTAAGTACATATTGTATTTGATAAAATCTATTTTGTCTCAAGGTTTGTACAGGGAGATGATATTCCATACAATGGAATAGGTTCAAAGGTGTGTTGATTAATCAGCTGAGAAAGTTTCCCTGTCTCAGCTGAACTGCTGAGATGAGGACAAGTACCACTGAGAAGCAGCATATCTCTAATGAGCTGCAGATAGACAGAATCTGCTGAGAAGAGAAACTGTCTCAGCGGATCCACTGGGAAGACAGTTGCTCAACCGCTGAGACTGAAAGTTGTCACAGCCCCACCGCTGAGACGGATTCAAATACTGAAGAAAACAAGTGGCGCGACTCGCCTTTGGCGCAAACAGCTGTAAAGGGAGATTAGAGCCAACCATCTGGTCCCAAGGTGTCAGAGCTTTCCCTTGAGTGCCATTGGAGAAGTGCAGAGTATAAAAGAAGAAGTTAGGGCACTTTTGAATGTGTGGTCAAGTGCTAAACAAATTTACAACTGTTCCATTGACGGCCCAGAACTTCTTCTTCTCCTCCTCCTCACTGAACAAGCAAGAAGAGACTGAGAGAAAAAGGTTGCTCTTCTACAAGAAGGAGCAAGGTGATCTTTCATCCTTCAACTGAAGAGGAAGATCAGATAGTAGGTGGCTCACAAATCATCATTCAGTCAAGCTACTAGAAAGCACAAGCAGTGCTAGAACTACAGAAGATACCTTCTCTGTGTTGTCTGTTGTTGTAAGCATAAACACTCTTTTACTGTAGGGCTATTTGGCCTGAGTTTGTAAGGTCGTTAGGCCTGAGATTGTAGGGTTGTTAGGCCTGAGATTGTAGGGCTTTTTGGCCTGAGTTTGTAGGGCAGTTAGGCCTGAGGTTGTAGGACCAGGAGGTGGTCTGAGTTGTAGGAGGTGGATTCTTCTGAGGTAGGGTTGCTGTGCCTGAGATAGGGTTTGGGAAAACCTGAGAGATCTTGTGAGATCTGTGTTGTAGGCTCTTGGAGCTGAGATTGGAGAAGTTGGCCTTGTTTAACACTCTGTTAGAAAGGTGAAGGGGGAAAGTGGACTACCCATAAACACATTGTCTTGGGGAACCACTATAAACACTTGTGTGTTTTCTGGGTTTGCTTGATTACTAGCTTAGAATAGTTTTAACTATCTATATCATCTAAGTAAAAATCAAAACACCTATTCACCCCCCCCCCCCCCTCTAGGTGAATTAGAACATATACCTATAATCTATCAAGTGGTATCAGAGGTAGGTTGGTCATAAAGGGCTTAACTGTCTGACCAGATCCTACATAGGTATTATTATTTCTGAATCCAATGGCTTCTAATGGAGTTCAGAAGGAAATGGGTTCCATGAAGCTCCCTATATGCAAAAAGGAAACCTTTGGCATTTGGAAACAAAGGGTTAGGCTGTACATGGAAGCTTCAGACCCTAGGATCTATATCACTGTTCAGGAAGGCCCCTTTCTTATCACAAAGCCCTCCACCATTGATCCTACTATGCAGGTAGGCAAGTCTTACACTGAAATGACAAGGGATGAGATAGCATTGGCTACAATGGATAAAAGGGCTCAAAATATTATAGTCAATGCTATTGATGATTCCACATTTCAAAACTTGGTACACTGCACTACTGCCAAGGAAATGTGGGACGCATTAGTAGTATATATGGAAGGGACAGCTGAAGTAAGGGATGATAGAAAGTCACTCCTTAACCAAGAGTATGAAGCCTTCAGGCAGCTCAGCCAGGAGAGCATCTCTATGTGCTATGAAAGGTTCTTCAGGATAGTCAATGAGCTGAGAACCTATGAGAGAGTGTTCACTGATTATGAGCTGAATGATAAGTTCCTTAGATCTCTAACTAGAGATTGGGACACAAAAATCTATGTCATCGGGAAAGTGGCAAAGCTGAGTGAAACTCCTCCTCACACTCTGTTTGGAAAGTTGCTCTCATATGAGATGCAACTATCTGCTAGAAAGGAGGACACCCCCTCCAGGCCTCATGCTAGGGAGAAGTCTGTGGCCCTCAAGGCTGAAGGGTCCAAGAAGAGCAAGACAAGAATTCCTACCCCTCCAAGAAGGGGTGCTGACTCAGAAAACTCTGAACACTGCTCATCTGATAGCAGCTCTTCTGATGAAGAATTTGTTGCCTTCTCAAGGCAATTCAAAAAGATGATGGGAAGGAAGCAATGAAAGAATAAGCCTTCCTCCTCCTCACATCCTAGGAAGGATTCAAACAGGGCTGACAAGCAACACCCCAAAGGGGGCGGGTATGATTCTAAACATGTTAAACATGGTTTAGCTAATGTGATTTGTTATTGCTGCAGTAAGCTTGGACATGTCATTGCTGACTGTCCAGTCAAAAGAAAGGATAAGGGAGACAAGAAGCCTTATCACCAGAAGGGAAGAAAGGGTGAGAAATCCTTCCTAGCCAAGAAGGAAAGAAGCTGGAGTGAATATGAGTCATCATCCTCAGATTCAGATGATGATGAAGAGGCCTATATTGGGTTGTTTGCAGCTGAGGAAGATGAGGACTTTCCTGCAGCAAAGGTGGGCATCAGGGCCCCTCTATCACACTCAGATAGTGATATAAAGGAGGATGAAGAGGACAATGTTCAGCTAGGCCTCATGGCCATCACTGATGAGGAGGATAGTCAGAACATCTCAGAAAATGAACAGGTTTTAATTCATTCCATATCCTCTTCTGATTATGAGACTGGCCCAGAATCTGGAGCACATTCATCAATTGGTGGAAGTGATTCAGAAGATGAAGTAGATGTCAATCAATTGATTGACAAGTATGATGCTCTCTTGAAAGCTCTGAAAAGGAGCAAAAAGCTAGCCAAGAGGCAAGCTCAAGAGATTGATTCTCTCAAGATGGAAATACAAGAATGCATTGAATCTTCTACCAAGATGAGTCAGATGTATAGGGAAATTAGCCATCTGAAGGGGATAGCTATCACCCATCTGAGCATCATATCCGTGAAGAACAAGGTCATCAAGGATCTTGAGGAGAAGCTTGTGAAAGAAAGAAGCCTAATGGCTCAATTCTCCAATCCAAAATCTGTGATCCCTATTATTAACTCCTTCTCTTCTCAATCCAATAGGAGAGGACTAGGATTCAATAAAATGGAAGCAAGAGAAGGGAGTGGAGAAAAGAGCAGGGGTAAGGCTAAGCCTCAAACCACCTTTCAAAAGGTATTACTTCCTTCCAACGGGTATGACCATGAAAGCATGTATGGTCACTGAAGAATGGAAGTACCTATAGGAAGGAAAACACTCCTCATAGTGGAAGAAAGGGAATGGGATTGAGTGCTATGAAGGCTCCCCATAAGGAAATTCAAATGGCCCAACCTGGACCATTTGTATTTGGTACATCAGCCCCCTCATTCAAGAATAAGAAAGCAAGCCCTTCTAAGGTTGATTCAGCCAAGAACTTGACTGCTGTCAAATCAGTGGACATGTCTAATTGCTCAGTGTCTAATGCCATCAAAACTTGCATTGCCCAAAAGCCAAAGCAAGTTAATGTCATTAACACAAAGACCTCTAAGACTGTCCACAGATTGACTTTCAGCCAAATCCTTGCTGAAAGAAACAAGAGAAAAGCTGTTGTCTCTCCTCCTGAACATGTGGACTGTGTTGCACACCCCTCTAGAAATGTTCAGAAGAGGAGATACAACATTCATGAATGTTGATGTTGTGGTAAAGTAGGACACTTTGTCATAGACTGTTGGCACAATCCTAATGTGTCATGTGCAAAGATGAGCCTTCCTGCAAAGGGTGCAGCTAGTGTAAGGTCATTTCTTCATGCTAATAAGTACCTAGGACCCAAAGCAATTTGGGCTCCTAAGGATAACTAAACTCCTTGCAGGATAGTTCAAGTACCAGCATCAACCAAATTTGGTACTTGGACAGTGGGTGCTCAAGGCACATAAAAGGAAAAAGGGATAGACTTTGATCAAACTTTTGCCCCTGTTGCAAGGTTGGAAGCAATTAGGCTATTCCTTGCCTATGCTGCCCACAAGGGGTTCAAAGTGTATCAAATGGATGTCAAATCAGCCTTCCTCAATGGTGACTTGAAGGAAGAGATTTTGCAGGCTGCAAAGAAGACTGGAAAAGCACAAGTGGCGCTTGTCAATTCCTAGGAAGAAGACTGATATCATGGAGCAGCAAAAAGCAGACAAGTGTGGTTATTTCCACTGTTGAGTCTGAATACATTGTTGCAGGGAGCTATTGTGCACAGCTATTGTGGATTCAACACCAGCTAGAGGACTACAACCTCAAGGTAAGTAACTCTCCTCTTTATTGTGACTCATCCAGTGTTATCTCTATTGCTATGAATCATGTCTCTCACAGCAGGACTAAGCATATAGAAATAAGATATCATTTTATAAGAGAACATGTAGAATCTCAAGATATCTGCCTTGAATTTGTCCCCACTGACTGTCAAGTGGCTGACATCTTCACTAAGTCATTGGATGAGGCCAAGTTTAATGCCTTCAAGATTGAACTAGGAATGTTACATGTAAAATAGTGTAAAACACTTCATTCTTCCAATCTTGATTTGATATAACTTAAAATGTTGACACATCAACCCTATAAGAGACATGATTAGGCATTCAAGTAATCCTATCTCTAATGATTTTAAAGTAGTATGATCAGCTTAACCAGAACAATCTGTTTCAGCTGAGCTTCAGGTTGCACTTAGACAGCTGGGAAAAGTCTGGGTTCGACGAACTCTTTCCTGAGTTCGACAAACGTCGAGTTTGAGTTCGACGAACTCAGCTTTGAGTTCAACGAACTCAGCTGTATGATGTAGTTCAGATGAACTCAGCTTTGAGTTCGACGAACTCAGTTTGAGTTCGACGAACTCAGCTTTGAGTTTGACGAACTCAGTTTTGTGTTCAACGAACTCAGCTGTATGATGTAGTTCAGATGAACTCAGCTCTATGTTCGACGAACTCCAGTTTGTGTTCGACGAACTTAGTTTGAGTTCGACGAACTCAGCCTTATGATGTAGTTTTAGATGAACTCAGTTTGTGTTCGATGAACTCAGTTTGAGTTCGACGAACTCAGCCTTATGATGTAGTTTTAGATGAACTCAGTTTGTGTTGGACGAACTCAGCTGTATGATGCAGTTCAGATGAACTCAGTTCTGTATTCGACGAACTCCAGTTTGTGTTCGACGAACTCAGCTTTGAGTTCGACGAACTCAGTTTTGTGTTCAACGAACTCAGTTGTATGATGAAGTTCAGATGAACTCAGCTTTGTGTTCGACGAACTCCACTTTGAGTTCGACGAACTCAGCTTTGAGTTCGACGAACTCAGTTGTATGATGTAGTTCAGATGAACTCAGCTCTGTGTTCGACGAACTCAGTTTGAGTTCGACGAACTCAGCCTTATGATGTAGTCTTAGATGAACTCAACTTTGTGTTCGACGAACTCAGTTTGAGTTCGACGAACTCAGCCTTATGACATAAGTTTCATTTACATTTACAATTATAAGAACAATCAAATCCAATTACTATGTTTAATTTTACCTAAGTCTTAAGCCATATAAATAGCTTATGATTGATTAAAATATCACACTTTCCTTCAACCTAGCCGGCGAGACAAACCCTTCTCCCCTACGACTCAGCGACCTGTAACTCCAAGGAATTGGCGCCAAAGATGGCAAAAGAGCTGCAAGAAGGCTATGAAATAATTAGGGATGGATTCTTGCATGCTCCAGAGGAAATTAAAGTTGTGATTGATCTTCTATCTGCCCATGGTCTTGAATATACCCTATCTGAGCCCTCAACAATTCTCAAAACAGAAGTTCTGGAATTATTCTCCAGTGCTAAGCTGTCCTCATCAAAGTCAACCATTAAGGGAAAAATAGGAAGTAGGAGGATAAAGATATCCCATAAGAAAATTGAAAAGGCTCTTCAACTGCCCTCCTGCAGTAAAGAAGAAGAGGATGATGTCTCTGAGGAAGACAAAGTCAATGCCTTATAGTGGTGTGCCTACTCTGATGCCAAACTTGGCTCTCTTAAGAGGAAGTTCTTCAACCAAAGAGGCAAATTGCTCTCTGACATAGTTGAGAAGGTCATACTGTGCAAACCAAGCTCTCATGACACAATCTCCAAACACATGTTTGAATTGATGTTAAGAGTTATCCTACAGAAGAAGACTTCCTGGGCAAAGGTACTGTTTCAAAGAACTATAGAATGTCTGCAAGCCCCCAACTTAGGAAGAATCCTATCTATCTATCTTCTAAACACCTACCCAGACTACTTTAACAAATCCAAAGGACTCAACCTCCATTATCTAAAAAGAATGGACATAAAAACTCTAGATAGATTCACTAGGGTTCTTCCAAAGAGCCAACCTTCTCCATTGAAGGAAAAGAAAAAGGGAGTTCTGGTGAAGGAGATGAGGAGAAGAAGAATGATATACTCTGACTCAGAACAAGAGCCAGAAGAGGATATACAAGATCTGGATAATCAAGTTCCAGCAAGCAATCCTCCACAGGATAACCAAGGAAATAATCATAACACTGAAAGTCATGCAGGCATTAATCCTGAACCAGAGAGACATGATGATGCTGAGATAGTGCATCAAGAGGATAAAGAAGACAGTGTCACAACTAATAGAAATATCACTATCTCACACTCCTCCCCTGAAGGCAATGAAGACAACGACCATATTGATCTTCAAGGTGAGATTGATTCAATTATCCT
The DNA here is from genome assembly GCA_033032865.1 of Dactylorhiza incarnata. Lineage (NCBI taxonomy): Eukaryota > Viridiplantae > Streptophyta > Magnoliopsida > Asparagales > Orchidaceae > Dactylorhiza > Dactylorhiza incarnata. The sequence goes on along the minus strand of JAWHQI010000090.1, from coordinate 7,933,615 downwards.
CAACCTAAACAAAAGGTTTAATCAAATCCTTCCTGATCGAGCAGGTTACTGGGAAGATGATGTGGCAAATGTTGATCCTGACTCAGAGGGGGAGCAGCTCAACACATCACCAAATAAGAACAATACTAATGCTCCAAGTGAGGGGGAGCAAGACAAGTGTATTGAAAAGGAACAAGAGCAGTTATCAGCTAATAAAGATAATAGAACTCACATTGAGGGGGAGCAAGTCCCTGCTCAGGTTGAGGGGGAGCAAAGTCATGCTCAAGTAGAAAAGGAGCTGAGTCCAACAACTACAACAACTGATGACAATCTCCTCAGCTCTATTAATACCATAATTGAAGGTCATATGCTCTCAATAAAGACCTATATTGATAATGGATTACAGTCTTTGAAGAAAGAGATTATGGCTGCAGTACAGGAAATCAAAGAAGACACAGCAATCCTAAACAAACAAATGACCAAATGGTTTAATCTAGCAGAACCCACAGTGATTGCTCAGAACACTATACTGAGATCAATGGACAAACACCTCCAAATGGCAGAGGATGACATGAGATATGTCAAGAATTATGTAAGCAAGACAGATGAAGTCATAGAACAAGCCTCCAATCACATTGAAGACTTTGTCTGGAAAACAGCCACCACTATGCTTGGAGAGTCAGAGAAGATAAAGGATGACCTAAAGGGGGACTTGGAAAATGCTTTCCAAACTCTCTCAGGCTCTGTAGTTGCTGCCTCTCAATCCCTAGAAGGAAAAATAGTTGAAGAAGCCAGAAAGGGGGAGATGGCCAATGCTAAGATCAACTCAGAGTTAGCTCTACAAGTGCTACAGGGTACAAGGATAGCCCTCAATCTTCATCTGTTGGACATCTTCAGCAAAGAAGATTTTGAGTTTGAGGGACGAGCCAAACTAGCTCAGAATGCTCACCTAGCAAAGAAGAGAAAAAAGAGAACATGTGATGCTAGCTGAAAAATTTATGACTATGCAAAGAAAGGAGCAGGACAATGATCTTGATTTTGAGTATTGGAGTGATGACCCCAAAAGTATTATTCTGAATGCTTGGGTAAACCATGGGCAGATATGCAAAGATATTGACAGGATTTACACAGCTGAAGAATGGATAAAACATCTGGAAAGAAATTCTTTGAGGGACTTGATCTTCAAAGAAAACCTTGTGTTGAAGGACAATCCAAAAAGAATACCTTCAAAATATATTCCAAAACCCTTCTTCTATTTCAAAAGACAGGAAAACAAGAAGAAAGTGGTTGAGCTAAAGACTGTTGCTGCCAAAGGGAAGGAAGCTGCTGATGTCAACAAAGCTGAAAGTTCCAAGAAAAGGAAAACATAATTTGCTTATGTTAATAAAAGTGGAACTGGATCTATGTATTTACTCTTAAACTGAAATGACAATGAAAATTCTATTGAAATTAAATGTGTATGTTATGAGATAAATTAGTCAAAGCTTAATATTCTCTTTTCAGTACTTTTGCTTCATATGGTCTATGATGCCAAGTTTTTAATAACATACAATGCTGGTATCATATTCACATTGTATAATCTGTCATGTTTTTGTTGGAATGCTTAAACAATGTTATCTTCTGGATATTATGATATCATGAATGTCATATAGTTCATTTGCATGATAAGTCTTTGTTGGCTATGTACCTTAGCATTGGGAATGTTCTGCCTTCTTTAAATAGGGGGAGATTGTTGGGAATATTGCCCTCAATGTTCCTTTGATTTGAAGAGGCATCACTCACAATACAAAGTACATATTGTATTTGATAAAATCTATTTTGTCTCAAGGTTTGTACAGGAAGATGATATTTCATACAATGGAATAGGTTCAAAGGTGTGCTGATTAATCAGCTGAGAAAGTTTCCCTGTCTCAGCTGAACTGCTGAGATGAGGCCAGGTGCCACTGAGAAGCAGCATATCTCTACTGAGCTGCAGATAGACAGAATCCGCTGAGAAGAGAAACTGTCTCAGCGGATCCACTGGGAAGACAGCTGCTCAACCGCTGAGACTGAAAGCTGTCTCAGCCCCACCGCTGAGACAGATTCAAATACTGAAGAAAAAAAGTGGCGTGACTCGCCTTTGGCGCAAACAGCTGTAAAGGGAGATTAGAGCCAACCATCTGGTCCCAAGGTGTCAGATCTTTCCCTTGAGTGTCGTTGGAGAAGTGCAGAGTATAAAAGAAGAAGTTAGGGCACTTTTGAATGTGTGGTCAAGTGCTAAGCAAATTTACAATTGTTCCATTGACGGCCCAGAACTTCTTCTCCTCTTGCTCACTGAACAAGCAAGAAGAAACTGAGAGAAAAAGGTTGCTCTTCTACAAGAAGGAGCAAGGTGATCTTTCATCCTTCAAGTGAAGAGGAAGATCAGATAGTAGCTGACTCACAAATCATCATTCAGTCAAGCTACTAGAAAGCACAAGCAGTGCTAGAACTACAGAAGATACCTTCTCTGTGTTGTCTGTTGTTGTAAGCATAAACACTCTTTTACTGTAGGGCTATTTGTCCTGAGTTTGTAAGGCTGTTAGGCCTGAGATTGTAGGGTTGTTAGGCCTGAGATTGTAGGGCTATTTGGCTTGAGTTTGTAGGGCAGTTAGGCCTGAGGTTGTAGGACCAGGAGGTGGTCTGAGTTGTACGAGGCGGATTCCTCTGAGGTAGGGCTGCTGTGCCTGAGGTAGGGTTTGGGAAAACCTGAGAGATCTAGTGGGATCTGTGTCGTAGGCTCTTGGAGCTGAGATTGGAGAAGTTGGCCTTGTCTAACACTCTGTTAAAAAGGTGAAGGGGGAAAGTGGACTTCCCAAAGACATACTGTCTTGGGGAACCACTATAAACACTTGTGTGTTTTCTGGGGTTGCTTGATTACTAGCTTAGAATAGTTTTAACTATCTATATCATCTAAGTAAAAATCAAAATACCTATTCACCCCCCCCCCCCCCCTAGGTGAATTAGATCATATACCTATAATCTATCACTTTGAGGTAGCTTGTGATGCGTCAGGGGTCGGTATCGGCGCAGTACTTAGCCAGGAAGGCCAACCAGTGGCCTACTTTAGCGAGAAATTGAACGAGGCCCGACAGAAATATTCGAATTATGATCGGGAGTTCTATACCATTGTGCAGGCACTGCGATGCTGGCGACATTATCTCTTGCACAAGGGGTTCATTTTATATTCAGACCATCAGGCCCTGAGATATCTCGATTCCCAGAAGAAATTGGGTCACCGTCACGCCAAATGGGTGGAGTATATGCAGGAGTTTCACTATGTTCTTAAGCACCGAGCAAGTGTTGAGAACAAGCCGGCAGACGCATTGAGTCGCCGAGTTAGCATCCTTCACACCATGAGCACCCGCGTAGTGGGATTTGAGCAGCTAGTTCACGCTTACCCAGAGTGCCCTGATTTTGGGGATGTTTATACAGCGCTTTCGAAGACCTCGCCCGATCTTCGGGAGGGTTACTCGATATCCGAGGGGTATTTATTTATGGGTTCTCGTCTCTGCATTCCTCAATCATCCCTCCGAGATTTCCTTATCTGGGAGTTACACGCAGGCGGAGCTGCGGGGCATTTTGGTAGAGATAAGACGATCGCATTGGTTGAGGATCGTTTCTTCTGGCCTGGCCTAAAGAAAGACGTCACCAGGGTAGTTAGGCATTGCGGGGTTTGCTAGACGACAAAGGGGTCTCGCCAGCCCACGGGATTGTACACTCCACTACCAGTCCCTGAGCGACCCTGGTCTGATATTAGTATGGATTTCGTTCTCGGGCTCCCTCGCACTCTGAGGAAGCTCGACTCTATATTTGTTGTTGTGGATCGTTTTTCCAAGATGGCACATTTCATTCTTTGCTGAAAGACCGATGACGTCTCCCACGTGGCAGCATTATTCTTTAGAGAAGTATTTAAGTATCATGGTCTCCCCTCCTCCATAGTCTCCGATCGTGACGTGCGATTTATGAGCTATTTCTGGAAGACTTTATGGAGGAAGACGGGTACGACTCTGAGGTTTTCCTCCGCCTACCACCCACAGACGGACGGACAAACTGAAGTGGTTAACCGTAGTCTTGGGACTCTACTTCGTTGCTTAGTTGGGCATAGCCCAGCGACCTGGGATTCTGTCCTCCCCGTAGCCGAATTTGCATACAATAGCTCGGTCAATAGGACCACAGGCTTGAGTCCATTTCATATCATATTAGGGTATGAGCTAGGAAACCAGTTGACTTAGTGGATGTTCCCCTAGGGACCAGACCAAGTGAGTCTGTCGAGTCTTTCATTCAGCACGTGCATGCACTACACGAGTCGGTCCGTAAGAAGATTGCAGCTAGTAATGATTATTATAAGAATCAAGCAGATCGGCACAGGCGGGAACAAACATTTGAGGCGGGGGAACAAGTATTAATTTGCATTCGATCTGAGCGGGTCCCACAAGGACCAGCAAAAAAATTAAGCGCACGCAGAATGGGCCCCTATACAGTCGTACGACGGATTGGTACGAACGCATATGAGATAGACATTCCTCATGGTATGGGCATCAGCCGGGTTTTCAACATCGAGGATTTGACTCCTTACTACGAGGAGCATGTGTACGTGGACCCACTCACCACACCTCTACCCGAGCCTTCATCTCCCATAGCCCCACCACCTGAGCCTTCTTCTCTTATTGCCTCTGCTAGTCCCTCTGTGTTGCCACCTGCGGCGTTGCGTCATGCAGATCGAGTTGCACCATCGACGGTTCCACCGACACCATCGCCAGACGGAGACACACCTTTACCAGACGGAGATACATCTTTACCAGATGGAGATAGATCAGCATCAGACGGAGATACATTGGTACCATCGGCTTCTACCAGCGACGTGCACCAGATCGTCGGACACGACTTCTACGCCGCGGGCGGGCGAGATACCATACGCTATCTTGTCCGTTGGAGCGGCCGGTCCTTGCACGATGCTACTTGGATTTCTTCGGAGGAGCTTCAGAGACTCGCCCCACGGCTGCTCAGCGAGTACAGCCATCTAAACTCATCGGAGTTGAGTGCCTTTAAGCCGGGGGGAGTTGACGACGCACCACGACCGACGCGCGTGTATACCCACAGGAGGCGGTGATCCTATCCGGACGGGCAATCTGAGTCCATGGTCGCGTCCGGATGCATGTTTTTAGTAAGTTTTATGTTTTATACTTTTTATTTGGAGTTGTATTTTATCCCCGATCGAACAAAACATTGTGAGCCGTTCGATTTAGGGGTTTTAATTAGGTGCAGTTACCATGCGGTTATTAGTATGGGTTATTTAAGTTGCAGGCGGGCACTGTTGTGGGGATCATGAGTTTGGGAGTTCCTCTTCCTAACTGTCGATCACTGTAAGGAGTGATTCCTTCATCCTCCTCCCGCTAGTGCGACGCCAGCCCTCCTCCCTCTCGACAGTGACGCCAACCCTCCTCCCTCTCGACAGCGATGCCAGCCTTCCTCCCTTCGACAGCCAACGCCAACCTTCCTCCCTTCGACAGCCAACGCCAACCCTCCCTCTCGTCAGCGACGCCAACCTTCCTCCCTTCGACAGCCAACGCCAACCCTCCTCCCTCTCGACAGCGACGCCAGCCCTCCTCCCTCCTCGACAGCCCACATCAGTCCCTCCACCCTCTCCGACAGCCAACACCAGCCCCTCCTCCCTCTCCGACAGCCAACACCGGCCCCTCCTCCCTCTCTGACACCCATTGCCAGCCCAGTCACCATCTTCCCTAACCCTTACCCTTCCCGCCGGCCTCCAACCAGTCCAAACCCCTCCGGCAGCCCCCTTTAAACCCATCCACGTCCCAATCAGCCCCGATCTACACTCCCGACACCTTGCCCGCTTGCTACGACCTTCGATGCCCTCCACTCGCTGTCACCGCCGCCTGCACGCGTGAATTGTGGTAAAAGTCATTTCTTTTCGTTGTTTATTTTGGCACTTGTACTGTGGTGGATTCTAATTATATTGTGCTCGTATTTTATTTGTTGTGCAATTTGCGGGATTTATTTCGCGCGCGCTTAGAAATTATTTGCGCCTCTTTTGTTTGCAAATTAATATTTGGTTCTCCTTAGATCAAGTACTTGTGATTGCGTGTTGCCCCTGCTGTTAACCTTATACTAATTAATTATTAGCAGTAATTTTAAGCGGACCACTCCTGCACTTGCATTACACCTCATCACATTTAGGGCTGCATTTAGAGCATTCACCCTGAGTCAGTCGACCTACCACTGCATCAATCGCTCTTCTCTGCAACGAAATACTAGTTTTGTTTTTGGTAGAGACTCTTCTCTGTTCCTCTACACAGAACAATTGTAATGGCATTTTCCCACACAACCCTTTTTTATATCAGAGAGAGTGAGAGATTTCAAAAATCCCTGAGGAGTGTAAGTTATTGTACTGGAAAAACCGTTTCCAGTTCAAAATCGACAAACAGGAAGAACTCATCAAATTTCTGAATTCAGCCCAAATCGATGTTCGGCGATTTCTCAAATCGATGTTCGGCGATTTCTCAAATCGATGTTCGGCGACTTCTCAAATTGACGTTCGGTGATATCTCAAATTGACGTTCGGTGATTTCTCAAATCAACGATCGGCGATAGTTCCTAACCGCAAACCAAACCAATGTACGTCGAGTTCCACTCGATGAATTGATTTATGCTAAGCACAAACCAAATGACATGCGTTGATTTCTCAAATTGATGTAAATCGAGTTTAAGCTAAACAACCATTTTGAATCAAATTCGACGAGCAACAAGTTATGATCCCTAGTTAATTATTTCCCAATTAATTAAGTACCATAAATATATATTTTGGATTTGGTTTTCATTTATATCTAATATAAATAAAATCATCACGATCATATATCCAATTTTCATACGTTCATAACGTGCGACACATAGGTTTATATTACATTGACAGTAAAACAAATCCCTTGATCACTTCTAGATCACAGATTCCAGTGATCAGTACATTGAACTCAATTATAATATTGGTCAATATTATTTGAAACCCTGTATTGAAAGGGTATGACCAGATGACCTTTTCCTTCATGTTTATTTTCTTGTTTAGTAATCTGGGCAATAATTCTCACATTAAGCTTTAGATATGAAAGGAAAACACAAAAGAAGAGCATACCCGTTCTTTGCAAAGCCCTCATTATTTTATGTAGTACATTTATCTTGTGCTGTCTATCATCGGGAGAAGGCTTAGATTGAGCCAAATCAATAGAGATGTCCAAATCACCCCATTTGGTATAAAGGTTTGATATATAAGATCCAAATGGCTTGACAGCAGCACCTGCCTCTGAAAGTAAACCATGTCAATGTGACCTTAAGGAATACAAAAATATTAGGCTTATATTCATCAGGAACATCAGGGATGCAGGGTAATTAAATATGATAACAGAATAAAAAATAAAGGACTTTAAAATAGTTCCTATAAATCACCATAACCAAGATGAATTTTAATGACTTCACGGGTTCTAATTGATAAAATGCGATTGAGTGTTTGCTTAATAAGCTCAAAAAACGGTCATGTAAATCCTTAGCAGTCAATGGATATAATGCTGACAAGGGATTGCCTGCATTTCAAATTCAAAACTGCAGCTCAAACAAGAGATAGCGAATGTCTACATAGAAACAGATGGTGATGTTAAGGATTAGAAGATGAAAATACATCATAAGAAAGGAGAGACGTAATTCCAAACAATCTAGTTTATTAGAAAATCAATAAGTAAATGAATATTCTAGGAAAGTTTAGCAAAACATGATGCTTCAACGGTTGGCTTGGCTTAGTAAACTTCCTTCATATGAGCTACATTACAAAAGTTACTACAAAAATGACAACAATTACCGATTAAGCTTCGGTCACTCTGGATAGCAACTGCAATCTCTTTAATGGCATTCTGTCGCACGAGGACTTCATCTGCTGAGGGTTTGATAAAAGAAAGGATCTCACCGAGACAGGCCTCTAAAACAGCATGATAATTGACATCCATGTGTGATTACTGGTGCTCAGCTATCATGTGAAACAGTTGAAAATAACAGGCTGCATAAAATGAGCCACCACAAAATTTAAAAAAAAAAACAGGAGCAAAAAATAGCCTCATCCAACGAACAAATAATATCATAATAGCTTCAAGCTTCAATTAAATTGTATGTTAATGAAATAAAGGCAAAATGAATATAATAATGTAAAGCCCCCTCTTATATAGAGAAGAGTAATACAAGTAATATAGAGATACTTATTAGCATTAATTCTAATACTTCCCCTGAAGTTGGGCATGTTATATTTCTCATAATACTTCCCCTGAAGTTGGGCATGTTATATTTCTCATAATACTTCCCCTGAAGTTGGGCATGTTATATTTCTCATGCCCAATTTGTCAATAAAACCACAAAAAACATTCACTCTCAAACTCTTAGTGAGAATATCAGCCAATTGTCCCTCTAAAGGAACAAATGGAGTACAAATAATAGTTTTCACAATATTCACTTTGATGAGTGATTGTCCATCTCAATATGCTTTGTGTGATCGTGCTGAACGGGATTGTGGGTAATATTGATTGCAGTTTTGTTGTCACAATACAATCGAATGGGGCTAGCCTCACTTAGTCTCAGATCACACATAAGGGAGAATAACCACGACCCTCTCACATATACCATGTGTCATAGCTCGACAAGAAGTTAATCAGTAATGTCTTCAATAGGATCCTCATCATCCCTTCCAAGACTGTGGTTGGCCTCCATAGGAGTATCAGCGGCTCTACACCCACTCATACCAAATTGTTCCAGTAAATCAAAGATATATTTCCTCTAAGAGATGAAAATATCACGTTTAGATCTAGCAATTTCAATCCCTAGAAAATACTTAAGTTTTTCTAAATCTTTTACTTCAAACTCCTTCATTAGATACCCCTTTAAAACTTTCACTTTTTCAACATCATCGTCTGTTATGACGATGTCGTCAACATAGACAATGAGAGTCGTTAGCATGTTGTCTCTCTATTTGATAAACAAAGTATGGTCGGCATGACTTGTCTATATCAAAGAGAGATCATGGTTTTGTGAAAATGACCAAACCAAACTCTCAGAGATTGCTTCAGACCGTAGAGAACTTTGTTAAGTTTACACACTTTGCCTTCAGAATCGTGAGGAGAAAAATCGGGTGCGAGAGACATATATACCTCTAATTTTAAGTTTCCATGAATGAATGCATTCTTCACATCCAATTGGATAAGATCTCATCCATTGCACGCAGCACAAGATAGCAAGACTCTTTATAGAGTTCATTTTTGTTGTAGAGGCAAAAGTTTCTTCATAATCGATCCCCAGGATTTGATATATCCTCTTGCCACCAATCTTTCTTTGAAACGTTCCATCAAGCTTTTAGAGTTCTGGTTCACAGTGAACACCCACTTACAACCAACGATCTTCTTTCATGTGGGAGGTGTGTTAAAGCTCACGTGTTTTTTTTCCAAAGCAGAAATTTGTAAGACCCCAATTTTTGTGTGCACTCAAAGTGAAGGTGTTCTGAAGCTAAGGAGCTAGCGTCAGGCGCTAGTGCTAGCGCCGGCGGTAGCTCTATAGACGGATGTAGCATATCGACGAAGAGACTTTTGTGTATCGACGAAAGCATCAAGAGGATTCGTCGACGACTGCTAGCGTCGGCGGTAGTGCTAGCGCTAGCGGAAGCTTTTTCGTCGACGAATGAGTCCCGACGACTGCATTTCGACGAACAGTGTTGAACACAAGAGGATTCGTCGATAAATGCTAGCGCAGGCGGTAGCTCTAGCGCTAGCGGTAGTGCCATAAGCGGTACCGACTCTGGGCTAGCGTCAGGCGCTAGTAGCTAGCGCCGGCGGTAGCGGAAAAGGATATATACAGTGGTTTTCGGAGTTCCTTCTCATTTTTCTGAAGAATCCTCTATCTTTCCAAGAGAAGAAACTCAGGGCTGGAAGAGGGAAACCAGTTGGGGCGAATCGGCGAAGGAGATCCTGCGTGCATGTGCCATCATCGACTCTGTGAAGAGGAAGCTATTTCAGCAAGTTCCCTCCAGATCAATCTCAGATCTATGGCACCGAAACGAACGCCGATGGTAACGATTCTCCTCCCTATATCTTTGGACATATGCGTCCTTTGATTTGCATGCTTAGGAAGACTTCTACTAATTAGTAGATGGGTTCTTCCGGTGGGTTGATGTTATCCCCACGAGAATTTGCATTTAGAGTCCGGAATCGAAGTACGGACATAGGCATGCTGTGTGAAGCCCATCTGGATAGGTTGGTCTGGATTGGTGATGTTTGCTTGTTGCTTTCCGGAGAAGACTTTGTGATATATTCTGTGTTTTTCGGGTTCTGAGTACTGAGACGTGCTGCGAGGAGTTCTGGAGGGGTTTCCCAGACAATACCCAGAAAAAGGTAGCAGAACTGGGTTCTGTTAATAGCGTCGGGCGCTAGCGCTAGCGCCGGCGGTAGCTCCCAGTGAGCTGATTGTGTGAGCCTATGTATGACCTAAGCCCTGGGGGCTGGGTGCGTGGCAGAAGAAGCTGAAGGGCCTTGAGAGCCTCGCTTCGAGTAACGGGCACAAGGTGAAAGCTTACCCACATCGTGCAGAGTTGATCGTGATGATTGAGCACGGGCCTAGCTGATCCTAACCCGCCCATAGTGGTGGTGCATAGGTCGCCCCTCGGTGCACCGGGCTATGGAAAAGTGCCGGAACTTCGTGTGTACGGCCTAGCTCAAATTGTTTGTCTAAGTTGAAATAAGACTTAGCGTGGAGGCGTAACCCGGGGAGTATGTTAAAGTGTGCCTTGAGAGCACAATGCGGTGCTTAGACGCACTTGTAAAATATATGCTGCTATTGCTTGTCTGCAGGGAAGAAATACCACCGCCTCGGGCATGGGGTGGGGTCGTTATATCTGGGTCAGCTAAGACTGACCGGTTACCTGTTTTCCCACTCTTTTGGTGGATTTGTTTGTACAGGTCCTGGTGAGACTAGCGGGAAACAGCGGGCTGAAGCCCCTGTTGTGCTGTGCTGGCCCTCAAAGGTCAAGTTGTTATGTTTACTGTTTTCATGTGTGGTCGGCATGCGTGCCGATGTTTGTAAGCCACCTAGCTGATGTAAAACACACTATAGAAAGCTCTTTGTTGTAATTCCATTCCCTGTAAATAAGTGGACAAGTTGTGAACTGGTTTTATCTTAATAAATAAAATGCTTCCGTTGTACGACTTTGTGTGCTGAGATGGTTATTATATTAACTGTTTGAAACTAATTAAGTAACGCGCTCTTCTGTTCGTTTAATATGGCGTGGGGTCCCGGACGGACCTACTGCTATGTTCTATGTAACATAGAGGGTGTTACAAATTGGTATCAGCTACGGGTCTCGATCCCTTTCCGTCTGAATTCGTGGTCGAATTCTTTTAAGGGGTGGTGAGCACATGTGTGTGTCGCCGTTAAGACATGTAAATAACCAGTAAATGTCCACTTTAGGAATGAATTACACTTACAATTATAGCAACGTGGTGGAACTAATGTGTTCCTTTGTTGATCCATGCTATCTCTTAGTCGTTAATTGTGTTTTGTACACATATTTAGGCAGTTGGGAGTGGAGCGGGGCCGTCTCGACCCCTGCATTCGACTGCGAGCAGTGCACCAGCTGAGGTGCCTACTCCTCCTTCTGCTGAGACAGTGAGGATGATAGCTGAAGCGGTGTTTGCTATGTTCACTGCACAACCTGGAGGGCATGTCCCTGGACAGCCTCCTACCCTCGGGGTGGCTCCGGTGCCGGTTGTGGCAGCTGAACCTGTGGTCGAAAAACCAGTGCCGGTGAGGGCACGAAGAGCTCCGGACCAACAGTTGCAGTACTTTCTGAGTTTCCACCCTCCGACGTTCACGGGAGCAGGAACCCGGACTCAAGCTGAGGATTGGCTATCAAGAGTGCGAAAGATCTTGAAGGCCACAAATACGGAGGACGGTCAGAAGGTGACTTTGGCAACCTTCCTTCTTGATGGGGAGGTGCAGCTGTGGTGGGACGAGTTGGAGTTGCATCAGCTAGCGGGAAGGCAGCTGACGGACATCTCTTTCGAAGAGTTTTCGAGGATTTTCTTGGCGCGATATCTCCCACCTGCTCAACAGATTGAGATGGAGAATCAGTTTAACCGTCTAACTCAAGGTGATAATACGATTGATGACTATCTGCACGAGTTTACTCGGTTGGGAAGGTACGCAGGCGCAACGTTTGCAGATGAAGCTCGTAAGACTAATCGGTTTAATGAAGGTCTGCGAGAAGAATTGCGGTTCCTTCTGTCGGGGCCAATGACGCAAGGGTTTATGACCCTGGTCAATACGGCTCGTTCCTTGGAGAAGAACATGAAGCGGTCCCAAAGCAGGAAGGAATTAGCTATGGTAAAACCAGAATTCAAAATACCGAACTTTGCGAAGTCTGGGCAAGGCAGCTGGAGGAAAAGAGCGAGACCTTCTGGGTCAGCTCAATCTGCTACATCGGGTGTGACAACTGGGCGAGGCCCACTCATATGTTATAATTGTGGCAAACCGGGGCATTATGCTCGTGACTGTCGCAGCGGCAAGAAGACAGTTGCGGCATATGCAGCAGAGAGAGGAAAGGCGGTGGAGTCAACCGCATCCCATACTGCTCCAGCCCAGCCTAGGGTGTACAATCTTGGCCAGCAGGAGTCCATAAAGCAGAGTGGCGTGGTGACAGGTATGAGTTAATATACATCTGTTGTTGTTTTTATACTTCATACCTTGTGCATTGCTTGTTAACCTTGTGTGTATTAGGTTTTGTCCTAATATTTAATTGTCCGGCGAGAGCACTGTTTGATACGAGAGCTTCGCATTCCTTTCTATCGGAGGCCTTCATACGACAACTTGGAGTGCCTTCGACGAGGATAACGGAAAGGTTAGATGTGATGCTGCCCAATGGGTGTTCTATGTGTGCGGATCAAGGTTGTGCGGTAAAGGTACGAATAGGAAGTCAAGATTTTGATTTGGAAGCACTGATAATGCCGCTTTCGGAGTTCGATGTGATCTTTGGTATGGACTGGCTGTCGGCGCAGCGGGCCTACATTGATTGCACTTCTAAGGAGGTCACACTGGGACGGAATACCGAACGTGCGACTACGTTTGCTTGTTTGCGTGGATCGAGCAAGACGTTGATGTCTGCTGTCCAAGTAGTCAAGGCAGTTCGGCAGGGCGCGGAATTGTGTGTTGTACTAGTTGGGGCTGCAAAGTCTCAGCCCAGTCTGAGTGACGTTCCTGTTATCTCGGAGTATCCAGATGTGTTTCCAAAAGATCTTCCTGGGGCGCCACCTCAGCGAGAGATTGACTTCACAATAGAGATGGTGCCAGGTGCCAAGCCTGTGCCACGCTCTCCGTACCGAATTGCGCCAAAGAAGATGGCGGAGTTGAAGGTTCAATTACAGGAGTTGCTAGAGCAAGGCTATATACGCCCAAGTGCATCCCCTTGGGGTGCTCCGGTCCTCTTTGTGAAGAAGAAGGATGGAAGCCTACGTCTCTGTATCGACTACCGTGAATTGAACAAGTTGAACGAGAAGAACAAGTATCTGATTCCGTGAATCGATGACTTGTTTGATCAGCTAGTCGGATCAACGATGTATTCGAAGCTGGATCTTAAGTCTGTCTACTACCAGTTGCGGATTCGGGAGTGCGACATTCCCAAGACGGCATTTAGTACCCGCTACGGGCACTATGAGTTTACCGTTATGCCGTTTGGACAGATGAATACGCCATCAGTGTTCATGGATCTGATGAATACGACCTTTAGAGTGACTCGACCGGTTTGTGATCGTCTTTATTGACGATATTCTGGTATACTCTCAATCTGAAGAAGAACACGCGATTCATTTACGCGTAGTGTTGGAGACCCAGCGACGGAGTCAACTGCATGTCAAGTTCTCCAAGTGCGAGTTTTGGCTAGCCTCGGTGGCGTTCCTTGGTCATGTGGTTAGTGGTGAGGGTATCGCAGTGGATCCGGCAAAGATAGTTTATATCCAGGAGTGGCCCATTTTGACGACAGTGGCGGAAGTCAGGAGTTTCCTCGGACTTGCCGGCTACTATCGGCGCTTCGTGGAGAACTTTTCGCGGATTGCACTTCCTCTCACGACCTTGACAAGGAAAAATCAAAAGTTTGTTTGGTCACCAGCGTGTGCACGAGCTTTTGAGGAGTTAAAGAGTCGTCTGACCACGGCACCAATCTTATGTTTTCCATGTGGGACAGAAGGCTACGAAATTTACAGTGATGCGTCAAGGAGCGGCTTAGGCTGCGTACTTCTTCGGAATGGTCAAGTGATAGTTTATGGCTCTCGCCAGTTGAAAGTGCATGAACGGAATTATCCGGTCCACAACTTGGAGTTGGCAGCCGTGATTTTCGCTCTAAAATTGTGGCGGCACTACTTGTATAGTGTGAAGGTTGATATCATTACAGACCATAAGGGCCTAAAGTCTCTGTTGAACCAGAAAGAACACAATATGCGACAGCGAAGGTGGTTGGAGTTCCTGGATGACTACACCTTCGAGATACACTATACTCCTGTGAAGGGAAATGTCGTCGCAGATGCTTTGAGTCGGAGGGCTTCTGCGCAGGCCAGCTGGATTCAGATGCATGATTCGCGTTTGATCAGGGACCTGGAAGCCTTAGAGATCTCCTGTGTGGAGCGGAGTTCTAGTACAGGTGCGTGCTTAAACTGGACGGATGTGCAATACGACCTCGCGGACAGGATATGACAGGCCCTGGAGCTTGATTCGAGCATGCAGCGCTACTTGGCAGAGACTGGGGTTGGGTCTGCTGCAGAGTTTGTATTGGACGACGGCCTTATGTGGAAAGACGGTCGGTTGTGCGTCGCAAATGTGGGCAAATTGCGGGAGGAATTGATGTACGAAGCAGATTTCTCAAAATACTCAATTCACCCGGGGAGCACAAAAATGTACCAGGACATGAAGAGGCTATTTTGGTGGCCAGGTTTGAAGGACATCGCTCTTTACGTGGCAAAGTGTAAGACTTGCGCACTTGTGAAGGCCGAATGTCAGAAACCTAGAGGGTTCCTGAAGTCATTGCATGTACCGGAATGGAAATTTGATGAGATTTCGATGGATTTCGTGCACGGTTTGCCGAGATCGCAGAGTGGGAATGATGTTGTTTGGGTGATCGTGGATCGCTTGACGAAGGTAGCCCACTTTATTCCAAACCGGAAGGACGAATCAGTGGAGAAATTAGCAAAGTTATATGTTGATAGTATTGTACGTTTGCACGGTGTGCCCCGTAGCAGCGTAAGTGACCGAGACGGGCGCTTTACTTCGAAAGATTGGAGGCTAATCCACCAGTTGTTGGGTACAAAGTAGAAGTTTAGTACTGCCTTCCACCCTCAAACGGATGGACAGACTGAACGTACTAACAGAACTTTGGAGGATATGCTCCGCATGTGCGTCCTGGATTTCGGTAAGAAGTGAGAAGATCATCTTTTCATGATCGAGTTCGCTTATAATAACAGCTACCAGGCAAGTAGAAAGATGGCGCCCTTCGAGGCCCTCTATGGTAGAGCTTGCCGTACTCCCTTGTCTTAGGCGGAGACTGGCGAGACAAAGCCGTTTAAGCGGAAGGAAGTCGAAGATGCAAATTCGATTATTTGAACAATCCGGGAGCGATTGTTGGTGGCGCAAGATAGGCAGGCAAAGTACTATAATGCCAAACACAGAAATGTTGAGTTCGCCGTGGGCGACTGGGTGTATCTCAAGATCAAGCCTTTCAAGGGAGTGTCAAGGATTCGACGCTTGAAAAAGCTGAGTCCACGATACCTTGGCCCGTTTGAGATATTATAGCGTGTTGGTGAAGCTGCCTATCGTCTCGCATTTTCGAGGGAGCTGAGCGGTTTGCACGATGTGTTTCACATCTCTGTGCTGAGGAAAGCTGTGTCAGAGCCTAGCCAGGTGCTGGTGGCGAATCAAGTGTCGGTCGATGATGGGCTGAAGGCGTTGGTCACGCTTATTTGCATCGAAGACACTGATGTCAAGCAACTAAGGAATAAACTGATCAAGATGGTTAAAGTCCATTGGAACAACTGCGGTCGTGAGGAGCTCACATGGGAGCGCGAGCAAACCATGCGTGAGGAGTTCCCCGAGTTATTCCTTTGAAGTACAAGTTATATTTTGTATTACTTGCACTGTTAGAATTTTGGGATGAAATTCATTTAAGAGGGGAAGATTTGTAAGACCCCAATTTTTGTGTGCACTCAAAGTGGAGGTGTTCTGAAGCTAAGGAGCTAGCGCCAGGAGCTAGTGCTAGCGCCGGCGGTAGCTCTATAGACGAATGTAGCATATCGACGAAGGGACTTGTGTGTATCGACGAAAGCATCAAGAGGATTCGTCGACGACTGCTAGCGTCGGCGGTAGTCCTAGCGCTAGCGGTAGCTTTTTCGTCGACGAATGAGTCCCGACGACTGCATTTCGACGAACCGTGTTGAACACAAGAGGATTCGTCGATATATGCTAGCGCAAGCGGTAGCTCTAGCGCTAGCGGTAGTGTCATAAACAGTACCGACTCCGGGCTAGCGCCAGGCGCTAGTAGCTAGCATCGGCGGTAGCGGAAAAGGATATATACACTGGTTTTCGGAGTTCCTTCTCATTTTTCTGAAGAATCCTCTATCTTTCCAAGAGAAGAAACTGAGGGCTGGAAGAGGGAAACCAGTTGGGGCGAATCCGCGAAGGAGATCCTGCGTGCTTGTGCCATCATCGACTCCGTGAAGAGGAAGCTATTTTAGCAAGTTCCCTCCGGATCAATCTCAGATCTATGGCACTGAAACGAGTCGAGGGTAACGATTCTCCTCCCTATATCTTTGGACATATGCGTCCTTTGATTTGCATGCTTAAGAAGACTTCAACTAATTAGTAGATGGGTTCTTCCGGTGGGTTGATGTTATCCCCACGAGAATTTGCATTTAGAGTCTGGAATCGAAGTACGGACATAGGCATGTTGCGTGAAGCCCACCTGGACAGGTTGGTCTGGATTGGTGATGCTTGCTTGTTGCTTTCCGGAGAAGACTCTGTGATATATGCTGTGTTTTTCGGGTTCTGAGTACTGAGACGTGCTGCGAGGAGTTCTTGAGGGGTTTCCCAGACAATACCAGGAAAAAGGTAGCAGAATTGGGTTCTGTTACTAGCGCCGGCGGTAGCTCCCAGTGAGCTGATTGTGTGAGCCTATGTATGACCTAAGCCCTGGGGGCTGGGTGCGTGGCAGAAGAAGCTGGAGGGCCTTGAGAGCCTCGCTTCGAGTAACCGGCACAAGTTGAAAGCTTACCCGCATCGTGCAAAGTTGATCGCGATGATTGAGCACGGGCCTAGCTGATCCTAACCCGCCCATAGTGGTGGTGAAGAGGTCACCCCTCGGTGCACCGGGCTATGGAAGAGTGCCGGAACTTCGTGTGTACGGCCTAGCTCAAATTGTTTGTCTAAGTTGAAATAAGACTTAGCGTGGAGGCGTAACTCGGAGAGTATGCTAAAGTGTGCCTTGAGAGCACAATGCGGTGCTTAGACGCACCTGTGAAATATATATTGTTATTGCTTGCCTGCAGGGAAGAAGTACCACCGCCCCGGGCATGGGGTGGGGTCATTATATCTGGGTCAGCTAAGGATGACCGGTTACCTGTTTTCCCACTCTTTTGGTGGATTTGTTTGTACAGGTCCTGGTGAGACTATCGGGAAATAGCGGGTTGAAGCCCCTGCTGTGATGTGCTGGCCCTCGAAGGCTAAGTTGTTATGTTTACTGTTTTCATGTGTGGCCGGCCTGCGTGCCGATGTTTGTAAGCCACCTAGCTGATGTAAAACACATTATAGAAAGCTCTTTGTTGTAATTCCATTCCCTGTAAATAAGTGGACAAGTTGTGAACTGGTTTTATCTTAATAAATTAAATGTTTCCGTTGTACGACTCTGTGTACCTTTACTGAGGGCAATGGGAAGTTCAGAATCTACTGACGAATTTGGCACTGACATTGGAAGCATGGGATGAGCTCACCATCTAGTGTACACATGTAATTCCTATTCTTTACGAAGAAGCTCCCCTGGATTGGGAGTTTCGTCATAAGCCTGAGTATGTGCAGGAATGGAGTATGGTGGAGTTGGTAAGGATATAGTAGGAGAACTCACTTCTTTTGTAGTTCTTGTCTCCCCCTAAAGAGAGGTCACATAATAAGGCTCGGATTAACGAAAGGTAATATGCGTTATGACAAAGATCCTCTTGGTAGAAGGGTGATAGCATTTATACCCTTTGTGAGTAGAAGAGTAGCTAAGAACGCGTACTTGAGAGCACGGGGTCGAGTTTAGACCAGCCCGGAGAATGTATGTGAGCAAAGCGCAAACAACCAAAAATTTGGGTTGGAGAATAGTTGGGGTTACCCCCATGGTAATAAGAGGGGGTTTGTGCTCCAAGGCCCGAGCGGGCATGCAGTTGATGAGATAGCGAGTCGTGAGAACGGCATCACTCCAATAGAATTTAGGAAGGTTCATAGTGAATAGTAAACACCAAGGAACTTCTAAGAGGTGACGGTTTTTCCGCTCAGCGGCCATATTCTGAGAAGCAAAGTGAACACGTGAAGTTTGATGGATAGTGCCATGATCGGTAAGGTTGTGTTCAAATGGGGAGTTGATATACTCCTGAATCACTGCGCAAAATGTTGATAGTAGGCACAAGATTTGGTAGAAAACATGTTTTGAAATTTCTGAAAAATAAGAAACACTTCACTCTTATTTTTCATCAAAATGTCTAGTAGTACGTGTAAAACAGTCAATAAAAAGTAAAAAACCAATGACATCCAGAAATTGAGGCAATGGAGCAGGTCCCTCAAACATCAGTGCAAACAATATGAAAAGTAGTAGTACAGGGTAACGATACATGATTAACAAAAATAAGATGAAGTTTGGCAACAACACATACATCACAAACAAGATTTTCAAAACACAAAAGAAATGATAAGAAATAAATATTGCATGATAGCAATTGAGGGATGGCCAAGACGATAATGCAAGGTGAGCAATGTGGAGGTCTGCGTAGTGTCGAGAGCTTGCGGAGATGGATACTAGTTGGAGGAGTTAAACACGTACAGATAATCCTGCATGCTACCAGAGTCAATCACCTTCCCCTTCATCAGATCTTGAAAAACACAATAACATGGTAAAAGGTAGCTAAGCATTGAAGAGAATTAATCAAATGACTAACTGAAAGTAAGCTACGGGTAAAGTTTGAAACATGAAGTACAAAAGATAAAACGAGAGGGGAACAAGCGATGGATCATTTTCAATCAATAGAGGAGAAAAGGCCATCAATAATGTTCACTTTATCTCTTCCAGAAAAAGAGGAATAAGACACAAAACCTGAAGATAATCCAGTCATGTGATCAGTGGCTCCGGAATCGACAATCCAATGAGGAGAAGGGCGAGTAGTAGTTGAGTGGGCACCTGGTGTACCTGTGTGAGCAAAGACAGATGAGGAAGTAGAGGTAATGGGAGTCTCAGGAATAAGACCATGCATCAACTGCCGAAGAGCCTGCAACTCTTCAACAAAAAAAGATGACTGAGGAGTAGGAGTAGGGTAGAAATGTCCAAGAGAATGGTCCTCTTGAACCTCAGTCAGATGAGCTGACTAATATGATGGAGGGTTTCTCCCAGGAGTTCTACCATGGTGGCGACCACCACATGACGTAGATCCGCCTCTGGGAGGAGCAAACCCATGTAGGTGGCACGTACACTGAGTATAACGAAGCTTTCCACAATAATCACAAGTCGGGGATCCTTATCTGAAGGTTTTCACCTGAAATCACGAGAAACCCAGCCTCTGAAATTGAGTTAATGAGCCACTAATGTCGTTCCCTCAGTAACAGTGGTGGTGTTCCAAGACTGCATGTGGTCAAACTCCTATTGTACAATGTTATAAACTTCAGGAAGTGACGGGATTAGACACGTCCCAAAATCTGAACAGTAATCAGATCAAAATCCCTATGCAGACCATGTAAGAACTCAGACACTTGATTACAATTCTCACGAGCCCTGATCAAGAGCTCATCTGCATTATAGTATAGACCATGACAAAAGAGTCAAAATAGGCGTACTCCTGATACAACTGAGTAAATTCAAGATAGTAAGCAGATGGAGAGCGGTTACCATGTCAGAGAAGGAAAATCTTGCAACGTAGCTTGTAAATCTGGGCCACATTCCCCTTGCGGGAATGAGTAGACTCGGCACATTTCCATATGTCAGCAACAGTGTACAGGAAAAGGTGATTACGATCAATGGACTCCTGCATGGAATTCGTGAGTCATGGCATAACAAGAGAGTTCTCAGACTCCCATTGAGGCAAACTTGTGCAATTCCTGGCTGGTTCGCTGGTGGATCCACTGATATAGCCAAAGAGAAGCCGACTCTTTAAGGTCAGTGTAACAGAGCGGGACCATGGCAAATAAGTTGTGTCATCCAATAGGATCGTAGTGATGTGGGAGAAATTGTGATCCTGACCAGTCGGGGTAGATTTAGTGGGGGTCATTGAGCTACCAGAATCAGTCTTGTCCGACATAAAAAATTCCTACAAGAGAATAGTGAAGGGCTACGAAGAACAAGTCTTTAAAAAGCGGAGGTCAAATAAGGCACAATTTTGGAGTTATGAATAGAAATTGTGATCCTGACCAGCTTGGGTAGATCCAGTGGGGGTCATGGAGCCGCCAGAATCGGTCACGTCCGACGTACAAAATTACTCCAAAACTCCTCCAAGAGAACAGTGGACGGCTACGGAGAACAAGTCATTAAAGAGCAAAGGTCAGATAAGGCACCATTTCGGAGTTAGGAGTCTTCCTCTTCTCGGAGTGAAAAATACCTAGATATGATTTTGGGGAGTATCCAACAATTGGAATCGTCTAGAAATCTAGTATGATGATAAGAAGATCAAAGCGAAACATCGCCACATATTTGGAGTTAATCGGACCGCCATAAGCGTCATCTCGTCAACCAACACTGATCAGATGACGGGATCTGTCACGTGAGCTGATCGGCGTTGCGTCTGCGGAAGTGAAGAGAGAAAGCTCTTGGAGGGTTGGGAACGGCAGGCGGAAGTGGGACAAGCGGTCTCCAGCGGTGGTTAGTCGAAAACAGAGAGCGGAAGGCGAACGCGATTAGGGCTCGAGGCCATGCTTGGATACCATGTTAATGAAATAAAAGCTAAATGAATATAATAATGTGAGGACTCCTTTTATTTATGGAGGAGTAATACAAGTAATACAAAGATATTAATTAACACTAATTATAACACATGCAAAGCATTTATGAAGCTAGATTAACCACTTAGGGATGGGGGTTAAGTGGGTAGGTCCGGCCTTGATGATAACGGCTAGACTGCATATAGCTAATACTATCATGGTCGGTCTAACCTAATTCAATGCACATTAAGATAGAAATATAACTATTTATAAATGTATTATGAGTTGTCATAATGTTAAATTATCAAATCGTAGTTTTATGTCATATGTGTGTCTTATGTACTCTTTCCTCCCATGTATATTGTTAGAAGTATTTATATTTAAGTATTTAAGGTTTAGTCCCACACCGGCTAGCGGTGTTGTGTGTCTCCTTGTAATGCTATATATTAGCCCATTTGTGGAAGAATAAAATTGCACCAAATATTTCTTTCCTCCTGATTTCTAACTTGGTATCAGAGCATTTCGATTTGAAAACCTAAAAAAAGGATTTTTCCGTTCTGCTCATCCGGCGACCTAGCCCCCCCCCCCCCCCCCCCCGACCTCTCTTCCGCTTTCGCGTGCGCTGCTAGGCCTCCTGCGGCTCCTCCTCCCCCTCGCTCCCGTCAGCGGGATCGTTCCTTGATTCCAAGGACGGGAACGGGCCTCTTTCTCGTCGGCTGCGTGCGGCTCTTCCGCTACTTCTCGATCGACGATCCCGTCGATGCTCCTGCGCCGATCGACGATCCCGTCGAGCTCCTCTGCTCTTCCCCGCCTGCTCTGGAATCTTCCTCTGCCATCATCGACTGCTCCGGGCCAGTCGTTGCTGCCTCCCGACTTCTCCCGTGCTGCTGCCTCCCGACGCCGTATCCCGAGCGTCGTCCGGATTGGCTTCTTCCATCGATGCATTCACTGGTTCTTCTCCCGTCGATCCCATGGCCAGGAGAGCCCTCTTGTTGTTGCTGCTGCTTCTTCTCCGGCCTAGAAGCCCTCTTCCTGCCGCTGCTCTTCTTCTCCGGCTGCTCTCTGTGTCGCTGCTGTCCTGCTGTTGCTCTTCTTCTCCGGCTACTTCTCCGGCCTTGCCGCCCTGTGCCGCTGCTGTCCTGCCGCTGCCCTTCTTCTTCGGCGCTTCTTTTTTACTCTAGATCTGCAGTGTCGTGCCCCTCTTCTGTTGGACTGCTGTGTCGCTGCTGCTATGTCGTGCCCTCTCAAATTTTTTTTAAAGTATCGTTGTAGTTTTTTGTGTTGTGTTGTTATCTTCGTTATTGTGTTGGTAGTGTCTTCTAGTCGCGTGCATTGGACGATGGTTTCCGTGCTGCTGCTCTTTGGGTGCCGAGCTCTTCTCTTCCTCCCTTCTCACTCGCCGCTGCTTGAACCCGTTTTGCTCGCCGCTGCTTGAGCCCTTTTTGCTCGCCGCTGCTTGAGCACTCTGCTCGCAGCCGCTTGAGCCTTCTGCTCGCAGCTGGCTTGTGGTTTGCTCGCTGCATCCTGGATCGTGGTCTTGCCGGCAACTGTTATCCATAGTTGTTCTTTTATGTGTTGTTCTGATTGTCTTCGTCTGTGTCTCCATGCGAGTCTATGCCTTCATGCACGTGTTCCACGTGAGGGGGAGTGTTTGTGATAACGGATGACTCGGATGCCTCTTTTTCCGACTCCAGGCATATTTCGTATGTTGTTTGTGTCTCCCCATCTTTTTCTTCTATGTTAGGTAGGGTGGTTTGGCCTTTGTTGGTTGACCTGGTTTCAACACCGGGAGCATCCAGCGTGTTCATGGTCGGTTTGTGGACCAACGTCGTGTGGCTTATGCCCGGTTGAAGTATCCCCGGTGACACGCGGTTGGGCCTCGGTGGCTGTTGTTTTTGTCCCACATTGTCAACCACCTTTTACCTTTTCTTTTATGTTGTGTTCAAGCTGAAGGGTTCCCCTTCAGCTTGAGGTGGAGTGTTAAAAGTATTTATATTTAAGTATTTAGGTATTTAAGGTTTAGTCCCACACCAGCTAGCGGTGTTGTGTGTCTCCTTGTAATGCTATATATTAGCCCCTTTGTGGAAGAATAAAATTGCACCAAATATTTCTTTCATCCTGATTTCTAACTTATATAAATGACTATATTAGTAATGAATAATGAAAACATAATTTGTTTCCACTTTATGACATACCAAGCTAGCCCGAAGAAGCTCATCCAAGTGTGTTTCTTCACCCGAAGTAATCATTTCAACCGATCTTCATCCCACACTCCAACAGCCACGTTAACCAATATTTCGCTTATGTAGTTACATCCACTTGGCTCTACTACAGTGTATGATTAATTATGAACTTTTCATTTCACTTATTTTTGGTGTTTGATATTTTTGCCTGATGCAGAAATAAAATGTTTTTATTATAGCTCAACTCAAACTTCGCTCAAAATTGAAATATTTTTTAGTCAAGCTGAGTCAGACTGAATATTTTCAGATTTCTGAGTTGACTATAAAGTGATTTCTCAAATCAAAATTAATTTTAAGTAATCACATGCAAAATAAAATATATATAGGATTAATTACTGGGACCTCCCATGGGAGTTTGCATAATTACAGGTTGCACCCCTCTATCTTAAAAAATTACATTTACGTCCCTTCTAAGTTTCCCCCATTTACAAAAATGTCCCTTCCATTAGAAATATGGATGGAAAATGATAAAATCAGCCAAATTATTTTATGATATTCAATTTTGATGTTTATAATAAGCAAGCAATACCTTGGTGTTTATTATTTGCAGATGATATTGTTTTGGTCGATGAGACGCGCGAGGGTGTAAACGCGAAACTGGAATCTTGGCGAGACACTTTAGAAAAGAAGGGTTTTAGGTTGAGCAGGACAAAGACAGAGTATATAGAGCTTAAATTTAGTAGTGCAAGAAGGTCAGATGACTCCGTCATTAAATTGGGTGACCAAGATATTTCCCGCAGTGAGTGCTTTAAATATCTGGGATCGATAATTCAAAAAGATGGAGGTGTAGATAAAGATGTGATTCATAGAATCCAAGCAGGTTGGTTGAAGTGGAGAGGCGCGTCTGGGATCCTATGTGATCGTAAAGTACCACTAAAACATAAAGGCAAGTTTTACCGTACTGCAATTAGGCCTGCAATGCTCTACGGTTCTGAGTGTTGGGCAGTGAATGGTGTACACGAGCAAAAAATGGGAGTCTCGGAGATGAGAATGCTTAGGTGGATGTGTGGTCACACGAGACTGGATAAAATTAGGAATGAATGTATCAGGGATAAGATAGGAGTGGCGCCAATTGTAGAGAAGATGCGAGAAGCTCATTTAAGATGGTTTGGACATGTACATAGGAGACCATTAGAGGCACCTGTTAGGCATTGTGAGAGTTTAGTCACTAGACATGTTAAACGGGGGAGGGGTAGACCAAAAAGACTTGGAATGAAACTATAAAGAAAGACATGATGTACTTAGGCATTAATGAGACTATGCTTAAAGATAGGGCGCAATGGCGACAGAGGATCCATATAGCCGACCCCACTATGGTGGGATAAAGGCTTGAGTGTTGTTGTTGTTGTATTCAATTTTACCCTTTGCAACGACTCTACATCGAAAGGTGTGACCTTTTCCTTTAGAAATATAGATGGAAAGTGATAATATATGCCAAATTATTTTATAATATTCCAATTTTACCATTTGTAATAACTCTAAAGGGTGTATTATATTTTACCCTTTGTAATGAATCTAGAATCATTGAAAGGATAAAATTGAAATATCCTATCATTTTCCCAGATTCTATCATTTTTCCCATATTTCTAACGAAAGGGGCATTTTTTGTAAACCGGGAAAACTTAGAGGAGAGGTAAATGTAATTTCGAAAGATAGAGGGGTGCAACCTGTATATACGCAAGCTCCCAGGGGAGGTACCAGTAATTAACCCTATATAATATTATTGTTAATCATTTAGAGTGCTTTTTTAATGAAAGATATATTTTATTGAATTTTATAGAGTAATAGTACATGGGTAATTGAAGAGTTTGCAAGCAAACAGCATGTGATCAGCTTAAAAGATAAACCAGGCATATAAATCCTAAAAAAGAACTTAATATGTAGCATATTAGAAAATCGAATATTTCTACTGTGGGGTGTTCCACTAAGATCTGGTAATAGACCTTGGCAGCTGATATGGAAGCTGATTTGTTCTGCGATATATGAAATTTTGATTCATTAGCAATGGAGTCAGCAAGAGAATTTCCCTCCCAATGTATGTGTTGAATAGTCAAAAGACTTCGATTCAGGCATTAAATAACTTCCATTTCAATCATTTCAATATTCCAAGAAAAACATTTGTTGTTGATGCATGTGAAGACATGCATTGAATCAACCATAAGGCAAGATTTGGTAATTCCATTGTTTTTACATGCCCAAAGCCAAGAGCTGCTACATTGGAGTTCAGCTTCCACAATCGAACAGATATTCAGAACCCATGCTTCAGCATGTATGAGGTTTCCAGCTTGCATTCTCAGAACCCAGCAACCTCCGTTTTGTCCATGAAAATCATTGCATCCGTACATAGGAAGGTTGAGGCGTGTAAGATTTTATGCCAAATAATGACCATGCATCTAAACTCAAAATTGAAATAATTTTGAGTCAAATTGAGTCTGATTAACTATTTTCAAATTCTGAGTTGACTACAAAGTGATTTTCAAATAAAAACTAATTTTATTTAATCATATTGATATGGGGCTAGATGATATGGGGCTAGATAAAGATGGAGGTGTAGATAAAGATGTGAAACATATAATCCAAGCAGGTTGGTTGAAGTGGAGAGGCGCGTCATGGATCTTATGTGATCGTAAAGTACCATAAAAACTTAAAGGCAGGTTTTACCGTACTGCAATTAGACCAGTGATGTTCTACGGTTCTGAGTGCAGTGAATTGTGTACATGAGCAAAAAATGGGAGTTGCAGAGCTGAGAATGCTTAGGAGGATGTGTGGACACACGATACTGGAAAAAAATTAGGAATGAATGTATCAGGGATAAGACGGGAGTGACCAATTGTAGAGAAGATGCGAGAAGTTCAACTAAGATGGTTCGAACACGTACAAAGGAGACCATTAGAGGCACTTGTTAGGCGTTGTAAGAGTTTAGTCACTAGGCATGTTAAACGGGGGAGGGGTAGACCAATAAAGACTTGGAATGAAACTATAAGGAAAGACATGATGTACTTAGGCATTAGTGAAATTATGACTAAAGATAGGGCACAATGGCGACAAAAGATCCATGGTCGACCCCACTATTGATTAGTGGGATAAAGGCTTGAGTGTTGTTGTGTTGTTGTAAATTGATATGGGGCTAATTACTGCAGATGAAATTGCAGGTCTTCCCTAAGTCCGTGCTTGAACAGCAAGGAGAAGGAAGGGGGTTGGCTTCTCAGGCAAGGGAAAAGCGGAGTAGAATCAGAAAAGGAAGGAAGTTGTGGCACAAGCAAAAACTTTCATATCATATGCTTCAATCCACGATACGAGGAGTTTATAAAGCACTACAACAGGTAGAAGTTACCCGATAAGCGGGAACAGGTAAGAGGCGTGGTAACGGTTAACAACCGCATTTACCGCTCTGGCTGCATTCAAACACCACAATACAATAAAGCACTATATAGTTCATACACATACATATATATAGTATTAATTAGACGCATAACAGTACACCCCCTTAAAATCCTTGTCCTCGAGGATCCAGGTGTGGGTAATCCTTCACCATATCAGGCTATCAGCAGAGGATTCCCATGTGGCATCTGCAATGGATGAATGGGACCACATTATAAGGATTTGTACCACTGCCTTGCCTTTCTTTTGCACCAAGCGTCTCTCCAAAATTGACTCTGGAATGTTTAATATGGCCCTCCTCCGTGAGATATTTTGGAATGTTTGGATCAATTGGCACTTGGCCAATGTGTTGCTTCAAGTATGAAATGTGAAATGTAGACATTATCTTGGAGTGTGTGGTAATAGGAGGCGGAAAGCAACCGGGTTTATTATTTTTTGATGATATGAAATGAGTCGAAGTAATGTGGAGAAAGCTTGTGATAAGTGACGGATCTCATGGTGCTTTGTCAGTTAGACTGGAGCTTGACAATTGACATAGACCCAATCATTCTTAGCTAGCTCCCCTTCTCATCTCTCTCTATCTACCATCTTCATCTTGTTTTGTGCCAAGTGGAGGAGCAATCTAATTGCATCCTCTCAAGCTTGTAAGCTTCTATCCACGGCTCCCACTATAGTTGAGTCATTAATGTAGGGAATATGAGATGGTGGTGGCTAACCATAAACCACTTCATAAGGAGTTTGTTGGATGGCACTACAGGAGGTGTTATACCACCACTTCGCTAGATGCATCCACTAACTCCACGATTTTGGTTTGTCAAAACAAATGCAACAAAGGTAATTCTCCACACAACAATTCACCGCTTCGGTTTGTCCATCTAATTGCGGATGATAAGCTGAGGAAGCACTAAGTTGAACCTCGTGTAACTTAAGAAATTCCTGCAAAAAAGAACTCACAAAAATAGCATCCATGTCACTTACAATGGATGTTGGCATGCCATTCAACTTGAAAATCTCAGTCATAAACACTTGCGCAACTGAACTCGTTGTGTATGGGTTTTCATGGCTATGAAATGGGCATACTTACTCGATCTATCCAGCACCACCAAAATCACCTTAAGCCCGTTGGAGTTTGGAAGGCCTTCAATGAAATCCATGGACACATCCTTCCATATTCTCTCTGGAATTGGTAAAGGCTGCAACAACCCCACTAGTTTACCATTGTCTGGCTTGCATTGTTAGCATATAGAACACCTTCTTACATAGTCATAGACAAATGACTTCATCTTGGGCTAATAAAATCCTTGCTTAATTCGTTTTAATGTGGCTTGCATACATGAATGCGCCCCCCCCCCCCCAGTTGTGTCACGATTCAAATGACAATAATGTCTTCAAGGCTTCATCCTTGCCCACCACTAATTTACCCTTACTGGTTAGTAATCCAGTGGCCCATCAATAATGCACCTTATGCTCGAGGTAGCTCTCCTTTTCTTTAACGAGGTTTTGGATTTTTCTCATCCCCCATCCAAGAGCTCATGATCTGTTGCAATAAGTCAAAAGAACAGGTGACTAGGGAAGAGATCATACTTTCCTCATTAGATGGCTTCCTGACAATGCACCCACTGTTACATTATCCACTCGCCTACTTGGGTATATATTTTGTTGTTGGAGTGTTGAAATTTTTTGTTCTGAGAGGAATTTTAGACTTTGGTGATCCGTCAAAATTATAAATTGTGCTCCAATTAGATAATGCCGCCATTTTTGAACCGCTAGCACAATTGCCATGAGCTCCTTCTCGTAAACTGAAAGCCCAACATGCTTTATCCCTAAGTCCTTGCTGCAAAAAGTAATGGGATGGCTTTTTTGGAGGACTGCCCCCAGGCCCACTTGGGAAGCATAAGTTTCAAGCACAAAACTCTTATCAAATTGTGGTACTGCCAACATTGGAGGTGTGCTGATAGTTCTTATGCTTGAGTAGCCTGTTCAGTCCATTGGAATTGATTCTTATTCAGCAATGTCGTCAAGGGTCGAGCTATGGTGCCACAATTCTTGATGAAGTACGTGTCTATAATAACTTGTCAAACCCAAGAAACCCTCGAGCTGTCGTATTGTCTTAGGAAGTGGCCATTGAAGCATGTATTCTATTTTTTAGGGTCAGTTGATATCTTCCCATCTGCTATAAAATGGCCTAAATACTCAATTTGTTCCTTCTCAAAGGCACATTTACTCTTCTTTGCATACAACTTTTCTTTTCTTAAATTATGAAATGTTTGTCTCATGTGGATTATATGATCTTCTCATGAGGTGATATACACTAATATATCATCAAAGAAAACCAAAATAAAGCTTTTAAGTAGGAATGGAACGCATGATTCATCAATCCTTGGAAGGTGGAGGAGGCATGGTGAGTCAAATGGTACCACAAGGAGCTCATAATGCCCTTCATGAGATTTGAAGGATGTCTACTCTATGTCCCTTGGCTGCATCCTAACTTGGTGGTACCCCGAGTTGAGATCCAATTTTGAAAAGATGTGGGCCCAAGCTAGTTCATCTAAAAGTTCTTCAATAGTTGGAATTTGGAAATTATCCTTGACAGTGTTTCTATTGAACTTCTTGTAATCGATGCATATCCTCCCAGAGCCATCCTTCTTTTTACCAACACAATGGGGAGGAAAAGGGATTTTACTTGGCCTAATGACTCTTATACTCAACTTCTACTTCAATAATTTTTCATTTTTTGTTTATGAGGTGTTGGATACCTATAAGGTCTCACATTGGAGTAATTTGTGGGCTCCTTAAGTTTAGTGATCACGGAATTTTATAGGTGCAAGTGTAGTAAATTTCTCAAACATATCATCATACTCTTCTATCAACTTAAGTAAACTTGTGTTGATGGAAGCATCCTTATGTATGTTTGTTGCAGATGTTGTGCAAAGTACATGTAATATAGAGGTTGATGAAGGTTGAGTTACCAGAGTAGAAAGCCAACAAAGAGATTATAAGAAAGCTGTGGCATTTTCAATAATAATTTACTCATCTAGCGCTTATTAATCCCGACACTTCCGCCTAGTTCTTGTAGCCTATAAGGACACCTTGTTGTTGGCTATGAATTACATCTTCAAGTTTAAAAAGTACCATTGGATAGTACCCAGGGTGAATAGCCATTGAATCTCAAGCACGGGGTTGCATCCCCGCGGTGGTATAACCAGTATATTCGTGTTAAATTGAGCCCCCAGCATAGTCCACTTAAAGCCTTCACACATCTGCTTACATAACAAATGATTACCATAGTCACGGCCACAGTAAAGGTTGGAATTGCGGTCAGTGTGCACTTCAAGTGTGTGGCGGATGCTTCATCCAGAAAATTATGCGTTGAGCTTGTATCTATCAAAATGAAGAGGGGTTGTCCTCCATAGGATCCAATAACCTTCATAGTATGGTAGTCGTTAATTCCACTGATGGCGTGCATAGATACTTGAGTAATAAAAGGTTGCGCTAGTATTGGTTCCTGCTTGGGTAATGCATCTTCAAAATCATTCTCTGCCTCACCTTCCTCATCTTCCCCCGTCATTTCAAGTACAAAAAATGGGTTTGGAACTCCATACATGTGCCCCTTGGAGTATTTCTCATCACATCAGAAGCATAATCCCTTGGCTCTGATCTCATCAACCTGCATGGTTGACAACAGTTTAGTTGTTCTGGTTGATTGTTACCGGCTTTGTAAGGTAGAGGTAGAGTTCACCATTGGTGCCTTGCTCCCTTCATAGCCTTGATTGACCACCGACCCTCCCTAATGATAAAAGGTCCTCTTGCCTCCAAGATTACTCTTTTGTTCTTGAATTCTGGCTAAACTGTAGGCCTTCTGAAAGGAGGATGGAGTAAACATTCGCACGGACAATGTTTAATCCTTTCGGAGTCCTGTGAGAAATAAACTAATTGTGTATTCTTTAGCAATAATAACTTTCTCAAGTAATACTTTAAAGTCATCGAGGTACTGTTGCATCATTGTTGTTTGCTTTAACTACTTTAATTCACTCGTGGGGGTTTCATAAACTGCGAGTGCAAAGCGGTCATGGATGGTCATGGTGAATTCATCCCATGATAATTCAGTTCAGGCCACTCGAGCTCTAGTAAAGATCTGGAACCATGCCAATGTCTTGCCTTCAACGATCATTGATGCTAACTTCAACTTGAATTCGTTAGGAGTGTCATCAACTTCAAAAATCTGCTCGGCCCTATATAACCACTCCTTAATCGCATCACCGGAGAATCGTAGAAATTTTAGTTTTGCACAACGAGTGGGCGGGGAGTAATTTCCAGCATGAAAATGTCGGGAGTCCGATGGGGAAGGATGGCCTTCCACTGTCGTCTCCTTCTCGAGAGTCATTGTCGTGATCAAATTGCGCAGCTACTCCATGGTTGCCTTAAGACTTTCGATCTCCTTACGCAGATCTTAATTACGGGTGTTGTGATCTCCCATTGATGCCTACTTACGGCGAAGTCATGCTCTGATTTCACTGATGTGGGGCTAAATACTACAGGCAAAATTGCAAATCTTCCCTATGGTGAATCCTGAACAGCAAGGAGGAGAAAGGTTTGTTGCCTTCTCAGGCATGGGAAAAACAGAGCAAAAACAAAAAAGGGAAGGAAGTTACGGCATAAGCAAAACTTTCATATCATATCCTTCAATCCACAATACAAGGAGTTTATAAGCACTACAGCAGGTAGCAGTTCCCCAATAAGTGGGAACAGGTAATAGGCAAGGAAACAGATAGCAACCGCAATTACCGCACCGGCTAAATTCAAATACCACAATACAATACAACAATATATAATTCACACATACATATATATAGTATTAATTAGACACATAACACACAAAATAAAAATATATATATTACTGTTAATCATTTAGATTGTTTTTTATGAAAAATAGACTCATTGATTTTTATAAAGAGTAAGAGTACATCGATAATTGGACAGTTTGCAAAGTAAACTACATGTGATCAGCTTAAAAAACAAACTATTGTAAGATACCAAGGTTGGTGATAGCTACTTGGTGTTTTAGTTAACCGTTGCCGACTTGAAGTGTATAAGAGTTGTTATTTACCGGTGGCTGCTTATTACCTTCAAGACCTTGGCAAATATTTTACACTCCCTAGTGATGAAAAGCTTGTTTAACTAAAAAATAATTATGTTGTTCATGAATCCTTGCTAAGTTATTAGCCTTCTAAAGGTAGGTGGCATGAACATCCTAACTGGCAGTTCTATGTCCTTAGGTTCATTAAAATTAGGCTTATGGCATATTGCGAGATTAAACCTTCTTCATCAGTGCTTCAAACTTAACCAGGCAATGTTGAACGGTTGAAATCTTTGAGTTCATTCATGGGATCCTCAAATAGGGTGACTCCAAATCTTCCATGAATGGCCATAGCAACTTTGTAATTAAGATTCTAGACTCGATAAAATTTTAGAACCATGCTATACCCTTGCCTTCTAGACTTATAGAGGTCAATTTCACCTTAATCTCGTTAGGAGTACAATCAATTTTAAAAAAGTGCTCACTTCTATAGATCCATTCATTTACTGCATCTCTAGAAAAATGAGGCAAATCCAGGCGAGCACACCTACTTGGTAGTTAAAATTGTATTGTTATTTTTCCGATGCTTTGTTGGGGCCGTGTGTGAAGAAAACACTCCCTCCCGATCAATGTCCAAGGTTGCAGTAATATTGAGCAACTCCTCATGGTGGCTGATTGCTTGTTATTCATCTCCTAGAGTGTTTACTTGAAAATCTCTACTTCCTTGAGCAGGTCCTTGTTTCAGCCTTGCAGGTGTTGTGATCCCCGTGGAAAATGGAGATGATGGACGAAAGGAAGCTCTGATACCATTGTTACGCTTCTAAACATTTTTTTAATTGATTGCAGGTGTCCCCCCCCCCCCCCCCCCCCCCCCCCCCCTCCTAAGGCCGGAGAGAGAACAGGAAGTTGATGAGGAATCCTTGAAGGATGGGAGACCGCAGCAAGAGAAGAAGAAGACAGGAACGGAACAATCATGACATACATTCACCAACGCAAGAGTATTTATGTCCCTATGCAGTTACAATTACAGTTATCCAGTACAGTATGAACATGTATATGCAACTGCTATTAAAGGCTAATGCCGCTCACAACTTAAATTCAAATTAACCGTATCGGCCTGCACCTTAATGTTTCATTCACAGTTCGTCTATTGTTTTTTTTCCTACAAATAAGCATGATGCAAGTGTATAGCTCCAAAGTTCTTGAAAATAATCAAAGCATAATCGAAAGTGCAAGTATTGTGAACCCCGAAATCACGCATTAAATGGTAAGATCATGCAAAAACATTAATGATGGAACCGCGACCAAACAAGTAATGGCTGTAAAGATGAAAAAGGAGAGTAGGAAAAGCGAAACTACCGTTAGAGGGAGATATCAGCAAGAGCCGGTAGAGGGATTTCTCCTAAATATTTTCCTGCATTTCAACTCTTCGCAGTATTTTCTAGGTTCTCTCCTGTTTTTAAGCCCAGCGCTGGTGATGGTAGAGCGAAATTTTTATAAGTCCGCATCCGGGACTCCGGATGGTCTCCGAGATCATTTTCGATCTCTCTTTGAGTGAAAATTTTTGGAAACTTTTATTGGCAGCCCAGCTTTATACATTGGCAGCCATTTATTTTGGGCAATGTTATAAGCACACCAGTTTTGGCTATTCGCACTCCACTTTCTATGAGTTATTACGCGCATTTTGAAAATACGCCTTGAACATGCATTTTTAGGAAAAGTGTTAAACACGAAAATTGTAGATCTCGTCGAGATCTACAACTTTTATGTTGAACACTTTTCCTAAAAATGCACGCACAAGGCGTATTGTCGACTTGATCGTAACTATAGCGAATTTTTGAAAATACACTTTGTACATGCATTTTTAGGAAACGTGCTCAACACGAAAGTTGTAGATCTCGACGAGATCTACAACTTTTCCTAAAAATGCATGTACAAGGCTTATTTTCAAAAGGTGCATAATAATTCATAGAAATTGGTGTGTGAATAGCCAAAACTTGTGTGCTTATAACATTGCCCTTTATTTTAAAAAAAATCTTATTTTACTCAAATCTAAGATCTATTCGCAGCTCAACCCTAAATCGACGCCCCCATGGAAATCCCGCTCGACTCTCTTCACGTAACCCCTTTCCCGTTGATCTCCCTCGCCCATTGCGCTGGTGCGTCACCCAGCCGCTCGTCGCCGCCAGTCTCCACCGCCACCGGTCCACCCAAATCTTCATGTTGCCACCGTCGGGTGTTCCACCTTCTTCGAACACAAATTTTTTGCTAGTTTTTTAGGACTGAAATCAAGGTTTTTTCTCCCCCATGTAGATCTGAAATTTTTATACCAAAATCATAATCATCTCCTTCATAAATCATGGATTATTTTGTTGGTTCATTTGTTATCATTGTTATTGTAGATCCGAAAAAACATAAGATGGAAGAAACATTGACACGAGATCTTTTCTCCCAAATTTCAGTGGTTTCTCCTACACCTCAATGTGAACCTACAGATACTATGAAACCCTATGGTAAATGACTAAGTGCATGATTTTCTATGATCATCTCCTACCAAACTGAGATTTTTTGGGGGGTTTATTTACATTGTTTTACTTATTATTATAGATCCAAATAATCTTACGGAGGAAGAAACAATAACGCAAAGTACTTTCTTTCAAATTCCTATGATTTCTCCTACACCTTTATGTGCTCCTATGGACGTTGAAGAATCATTTCGTAATTTATTTGATGGTGTCGCCCTCATTATATAGAAATTTCGGACTGCGATTAGCCGGAATTCCATGACCCCCACTACCTTAGTGGGGGGTATGAGAATAATCATCACGTGTGCGATCACCGCACGCAATTCGCGCGCCCAACCGCCACACTAACCGCGCGAGACCCGCCAACCGGCCGTCGTCGCTCCACCCTCCGGCGCGCGGCCGCAAGACCCCCGCGACCGCCCCCCCCCCCCCCCCCCGGCAGGCGGCCCACGGACGTGCGGCCACAAGGCCTCAGCGGACGGATCCTCGGTCGTCCAGCCTTGGCCGCGCGCCCACGGCGCGCGGCCCTGCGGTACCCGCGGTCGGCCGGCTGCGGACGGCCATCCACGGGCGGTCGCCCTTGGCCGCACTCCAACGGGGTGCGGTTGGGAGGTCCCTGTGGCCATCCGCCCTTGGCCATGTGCCCACTGTGCGCAGCCGGCCGCCCCCAGCCGGTCGGCCGCCCTCGGCCGACCGCCCCCGGCCGTATGCCCCCGGGAGACCGCCATCGGCCGCCCGCCCTTGGCGCGCACCGCGAGCCCCCACGGTCATCCTCTCCCGACCGGCCGCCCTTGGACGCGCGCCTTTGGCGCGCAGCCGCGCGGACCTCACGGTCGGCCGCCCTCGACCGCGCGCCCTTGGCACGCGGTCGGGAGGTCCCCCGCAGCCGACCTCTCCCGGTCGGCCGCCCTTGGCCGCCCACCCAGCCAACCCTTGCTGGTGGGATTTCGCCATCGACCGGTGTTCCCTCCGCCGACCGAACCCTCAACCACCGATGTCTGATCGCCCCCACGCAATCTCCACCCTCCGGTGAGCGGGTAACCACCCGCGTAACCACCGGCCTAACCTCTCATTATGAGTGGGTGCAAATATCCGAAAATATATCGGTTTGCATATAGAAAAATACTTAAATAATACGCATCCTAAACTATATAAAATCGGCCTGCAAAGAACAATTATGGAGGTTACGGTCTATGAATGTCTGCATAACCACCGTAATCACCCATGAGGCCTATAAATAAGACCTCAGTCTCCCCTTCTTTTCCATTCCTTTTCTCGATGGCTTTCTCCTCCTACGTGCAAGAGAGCTCCTTGAGAACCTCCATCTCCTTCGAAGACGCCCTTGAAGAATCTTCAAGTACCTTCGAAGGCCATTGGAAGATCTTCATCTGCATCCAAGCTTCCTTCCATGCACAGAGCGTTCAGTGGTCACCGCCATCCAGTCAACGGCAAGCTCTGCACTCCAAACACCGCCACGAACTGCAAGATACACTTCAGAAAGATCCATATGCGCAAATCGCGCCACTCAAGATCCGAAGCAAATTCAGAAGGTCGTTCAGGGCCCAGAGCGCGGTGCTCCCCACCGCAGCAAGTGAAAGGACTTAGCTTCGAGAGCGGTGGCTTGTCACCCTACGAGCGTCTCTTTCTCCCCCCATATGTTGTAACGAGGAGCAGCATGTCGCTCTCGTCTTCTTTTAAAAAGCTCTGTACAACGCCAACAAATAGTGAAGTTTGGTCGGCACTGCTCCGAACCACGTGGTTTTTCACACATTTTCGTGGGTTTTCACGGTAAAAAGGGTCGCTTGTCAGCCGTCTCATTTCTATGTGACGGATTGTGTGCTCGACCGCTCCTGGGCTAAGACGGTCCAGTCTCAACCAGTTTTAGGAGCCTCGAGTGAGCTGCAATAGTTTGACACCGTCTATGGTAAAAGGTTCCCAAAGCTCTGAAGATCCGGAAGACAGTATCCCCTACCCAGCGATACTCGCGACTAGAGACCATGGCAAGAAGAAGCACTCGCACAACCCAAGGTTTGGTCCACGAAGGATGTATCGATCCTGGCCCTTCCCATTCCCTCATTAGTACACCACGACTGGAGGAGACAGTGGTCGCACCCGCAAACGCACTGGGAGGCACGTAATCAAAATAGAATAACGGTAGGCTGAAATGTTGAACCTCTTAAGAAACCTAGGAATAGTTCAGGCTCCTGCAGTACCCCCCGGGCCAGCCAATCCGCCTCCACCGCCTCCAGATCAAGCCCAGAGAACGACCAAAAAGAGGACTCTGAGTTCTCAGTAGCATTAAGCACCGCGCACCCCGCCCGTCTGGCTAAACCCGCCATAGTTGGCCTGCAGCATCATTGCCAGAGGGCGGGTGGCCCCGAGAACCTCCCTGGAAGATTGACCCGAGAAGAAATAAGAGATATGATAGTAGAAGAGTATGGACAGGTAGGCCGCCAAGCGGCACACATGTATCTTCCATCCCCAACAGTTCCCCGTTAGCGTCTGAGGTCCTGGCGCATCCAATCCCATGGGGATTCAAGCTTCCGAGCATTGAGTCATATGACGAGATGGAAGACCCCCTAGAGCACGTGAATTACTTCTCCACCATCCTTTGAATTTATAATGCTCTCGATCAACTATTATGTCAAGTATTTCTGTCTACCTTGAAGGGCCAGGCGAGAACTTGGTTCCACTATATTCGGAGTGGAACCATCAAAAACTTCACCGAACTGACGCAACAGTTCTTAGACTAGTTCATCGCAAACCGCCAAATTGTAAAGGACCATTCCCATCTCTCAGGAATCAGGCAAAGTGAAGGGGAAACCCTTAAAGAGTTCTTTCGTCTGTTCACCATCGAGGCCCGTCAAATCCCTGGGGTAGACCCGAGCTCCTTCGAGAAGACTTTTTGGGAGGACTTCGGCCAAGCGGATTCTACTCTGCGTTAATGAGGGAGACAGTCCCTAGCTATCCCGATCTTATGCACAGGGTCGAAGCACAAATTGCGTCTGACGAAGCAATCGATCCCCATCGTTGGCAGTTCAAAGGATCGGGATATGCGCCAACAGGATCGCCACGGAAACTCCCCCCCCCCCCCCCCCCCCCTCCGACCCTACCAAGAATATGCACCACTCAACACCTCCCGTGCAAATGTACTCTACGCAATATAGGATAACCTAGCACTATGAAGGCCGAGAGAGCTCTCGTAAGGAAAAGGAGATCAATTGAAGTATTTGTGTTCCACCAAGGAGTGTGTGAGACTCAAGGGTGAGATCGAGCACCTCATCCGACAAGGCGTCCTTGGAAGGTTCTTGCAAGACCAGACATGAAACCAGCCATCGCATGGAAGAAGAGAGTAACCACTAGTTCACCAAGATGCGTTGGGGGAAAACAAGTAGTAGGGGTAGTGGAGACCATCTCTGGTTCCCCATTTGCCACCGTTAATTCTATCGCACAAAGCAAGGGGGAACAAAAAGATCTGAATTCGCGACTCGCAGAAACAATTAGCTTCGAGGATGAAGATTTGAAGGGACTACTAGTACCACACCAGGATGCACGAGTCAACAATGAAGAGATCGGCGACCCCAGCTTCCGCGTCAAGCGGATCCTGGTAGACAATGGCAGCTCAGTGAACGTCGTGTTTATGCTCGCTCTCCTTAGCATGAAGATCCTGAAAGAAGATCTCTAACCAGCCTCCGGACCAATCTACGGTTTCTACGGTAGTCCTGTCCTGGTCAAAAGAACCATCACTCTCCCAGTAACCCTGGGAGAGTTCCCGAAGCAGGCTACTCACCTCGTGCAATTCATGGTGGTTGTGTCAGAATCGCCTTACAACTCGATTTTTGGCCAACCACTCCAGGCAGTATTTGGAGTTATCCCTTCCATCCCACACCTGGCGATGAATTTTATCACCACGGGCGGGGTCGGTGTTGTCTGTGGGAACCAGGAAGCAGCACGCACGTGCTATCTACAATAGAAGGAACCTGGACAAGGAGCGGTCATGCACGCCAACATAGCTAGACATGAAGTGCCCATCGAAGAAAAGCGAGGAATCAGGCAGAAATTTCTTACCATATTCTTGCTTTGTTTAATATGCTTAAGTTCTTTTATTTATATCAGAACAATCGCTAAACTCTAGAAAGACGCAAGTTTTCACCTGTGCACGAACTACTGTGTTTCATTTGCTATGTTTGCTTCAAACTCTACCATTGCAGAAACTGCTTGGGGGACAATCCCCTATGGACGTAAGCAACTCGCAACACTGTGACCTCCTCACTGTCGCAGCTCAAAGGTCTGCCCTTCGCCCTTGCAGTTGGCCGCGCCGTCGCCTGGGATGCCCTCTCTTTACTTTATTCAATTTATACAAAAAACAATTGATAAACTCTAGAAAGTCACAAGTTTGCGCTTGTGCACGTACTATTTACTATTTCAATTAAATATGTTTTGTCTATTCCTAACTCTGTCACCTTAGGAACAGCTTAGGGGGCAGTCCTCTCTGGTCGTGAGCAGCCCGCAACGTTATGACCTCCTCACTGTCGCGGCTCGTAGGTCTGCCCTTCGCCCCCGCAGTAGGTCACAACATCACCAGGACCTGACCCTCACTCTCTCTAGCGGTTCGAAATGTCTGGCCTTCACCATCTCTCCGAGGCCACACCCTAGTGCCCTCCTCACTAACGCAGCTAGAAGGTTTGACCTTAACTCCAGTAGTAGGTCACAGTCGCCAGGGCCTGCCCCCTTGCGCTCGCCAGCAGTTCGACATGTCTACCCTTCACCGTATCTCCGGGGGCATGCCCTAGTGACCTCCTCACTGTCACAGCACAAAGGTCTGCCCTTCGCTCCCACAGTAGGTCATGGCATCACTAGGGCCTGCCCCCTCACCCTCTCCAGTGGTTCGAAGCATCTGCCCTTCATCATCTCTCCGGGGCCACGCCCCAATGACCTCCTCACTGCCGCAGCTCGAAGGTATGCCCTTCGCTCCTGCAGTAGGTCACAACGTCAGCAGGGCCTGCCCCCTCACGCTCGCCATCGGTTCGAAGCATCTGCCCTTCACCGTCTCTTCGGGGCCACGCCCCAGTGACCTCCTCACTGTCGCAGCTCGAAGGTCTACCCTTCGATCCTGTAGTAGGTCACAGCGTAGCCAGGGCCTGTCCCCCTCGCGCTCGACAACGCTTCAAAGTGTATGCCCTTCACCGTCTCTCTGGGGCCACGCCCCAGTGACCTCCTTACTGTCATAGCTCGAAGGTATGCCCTTTGCTCTCACAATAGGTCACAACGTCATCAGGGGCTGCCCCCTCGAGCTCTCCAGCAGTTCGAAGCATCTACCCTTCACCGTCTCTCCGGTGACACGCCCCAGTGACCTCCTCTCTGCCGCAGCTCGATGGTCTTCCCTTCGCTCTTGCATTATGTCACAGTGTCGCCAGGGCCTTCCCCCTCGCGCTTGCCAGCGGTTCGAAGCATCTTCCCTTCACCGTCTCTTCGGGGCCACGCCCCCGTGACTTCCTTTTGCCACGGATCGAAGGTCCGCCCTTCTCCCCTGCAGTAGACCATGACTCTGCCAGGGACTGTCTACCTCGCGGTTGCCTAGGTTCAATGATCTTACACTACCCCGGCTCGAAGTGTATGCCCTTTGCCTGCATAGTAGGCTGCGGCAACTTTAGGATAACGATATCCATGTTGATGACAACCGAAAGAAAGGAACACAAAAACTAAGCGGCAAATGAAACAATGCTAATACAAAATCATTACACAAGTAACACCACCAGGTGGAGCAATCTACATGAAGCTTTGCAATCAACAAAAAACATTCTAAAATTCCACAAATACAAAGTATAAAGGTACCAACTCAATACAATAACACTATCAATGGGTAAACATACAAGATACAAAAGAAAACTACTTCTCGCCCTCGGCATCGGAGGCGAGTGCTTGTCCTCGGAAAGATCTCTCACACCTAATCCAGACACGTCGCAACCCCGCGTCCGCGCAACCAGGCGGAGGGTCTTCGTCAACCCTTAAGCTACAGGGAGCCACCTCGTCTGTACGCCCCTCCGACCGAGAAGAAGGATGAGGCGCTGATTCCGAACTGCCATCCTTGAACACCAACTTCCTCTTCCTGCCACGATCCAATGACACTACTGTAGAGCGCTCAACATCAGTGGAAAGACCTCACAGTAAGAGACGCTTCTCCTCAATGAACACAACGATGGAAAACAAAGGGTTTGCAAACTGTATGAGGCTCGACAAACCCAAGCACTGGAGTAAACTCTCGCTCATGACCCTTCAAATGATGACAATGATCGGGAAGCGACTTCCAAAGATCCGGCAAGCCCCATAAGTTCCTAACATAACCAAACAAGGTGTTCCCAAGACGATGGTCTGCCCGGTTCTCAAACTCAAGCCCATGTTTGTTGTTGTGAACATCTATTCGCCCGCCTCTATCAGTGCACACTTCACACCATTCACTGAAAAGATCCAAGGTGAACCTTGAGCCGTGCTCACTGAAAAAATGCAATCTGACCCGTGATTCATGTCATCTCGTCAGGAGTGAACTAGAACACTAGCACACAACAATGCTTCAAGATTTCTGTCACCTCCTCATATGGGGATAAACAGAACCCAGATCTCAATGATGACTCACAAAACGTCATCTAGCCTCGTGGAGGATTTTGTGCACGTTCCTCAATGTGCGGATTTTTATCTCCAACCCGGCAAGTAACCCATACTGCTTCCTCGAGATGCTAACTTGCTCGACGGTAAGAGAGGAGCGTAGCCGCATTGGCCTACCTTGTGAGCAACGCCTCGTAGCTTGAAAAAAGAGACGTGTAAGTGTTCGCAAAAGCAATACTCCAAATACGATCGCACCACGTGCACACCCATGAACAGGCGCAAGCCACAGCGCATAGGCGCTCGCCCCGTGCACGCACAGCGCGCGGCTGCCCGCCCCAAGAATGCACAGCACGCGGGCGCCCATACCACGCGTGCGCATTTTGAGGCGCCCTCCCCACATGCGCGCAGCGTGCGGGGGCCCTTCCCAAGGGCACACAACGCGCAGTGCGCGAGCGCCCTTCCCACACGCGCGAGCGCACTCCCTGCGTGCACAGCGCGCAAGCATTCTTCCCTCGTGCGCACAGCTCATGGGAGCGCTTCCCCCGCACGCGCAGTGCACATGAACTGGTTTGCTCGGCCAATGCGACGACTTCGATAAATATTTCATTTGCAAACGTCGGAAGCGCGATCAAAGAAATAAACCATGTGAGGGTGGCGCGTTGCATGAGCATGTTGGCGGCGATGGAGTGGCGCATGAGAACGAACTGGACAGGCTTGCGGGCAATAACAAAGATGGGCACTACAACCACTAATCGAGTTGAAAATAGGCATAATTTCTACTTATCAGTACATGGATAACAACATGGAAAGAAAACATTATTTCTGCTTGGATTGATCAATTTTTGCATTTGGGCACTACAACCACTAATCGAGTTGAAAATGGTCATAATCATTTAAAGAAGTTTCTTGAAATGTCAATTGGTAACTTAACCATAGTATGGAAGACCTTTGATTAGATGATAAATTTACAGCATACACAGATACAAAGATCATTTGGTGAAAGTGTCATTCAAGTCAACAAAGAGTTTAGGAGTCTACCCTTTTGCAAGTCATAAGTTTGCTGACCTTCTAATATATTTTTTTTATTATATAGGCTTAATGTTCATTACAACCCCAATATTTTGGTGACCAGAAGGGGCACTCATTAACTTTATTCTTTAAATACATATATAGTTTTGAAACTAACATGCAACATCATTTTTTGCTTACGTACTCCCTATAGTAACATTTTGCAAGGACACAAACAACTTGTTCATATGGTGCTACTAGTTTTGACTAATTATTGTCCTTTTATTAATTATATTATATATAGTTTTCTAAATTTTTGTAGACAATTTTGAAAGTTCTAAATATTGCAACCTTTGTATATCTTTGGTAGTTTTGATTTTCATTTTTTTTTTTTTTTGGCCTGTCATTAACATATTGGTCTATGATTATATTTCTGCGACCTGCCATTAACAACGGGCTTACATTAGCATAAATAGGTTTGCCAATAACATTGTTTGCATCAGGGACTCTGTATGGTCTTCGAGATCATTTTCGATCTCTTTTGAGGGAAAATTTTTAGGTACGTATAATGCATCTTACTCTAGGTGTACGAATAAAAGACGTGATTTTTTTTTGCATGGGCGGCCCACGCCATTTGCTCCAAATTTTTCGGCTCGCTTCCTCCCTCTGCGAAACAAGGAATGCCCTAGCACAAAATCTGCCTCCTCCTTCAGTGAGACAAGGAATACCCTAGCTCCCGCACTATCTCCTCCTTTTGTGAAATAAGAAGTACAGATCTGTGTGACATTTCACCTGCAGAACCGAGATAGAACGAGTCTTTTTTTCCAGAATCCGTAATAGACTGGTTGTACGTCCCGTTTCAGAACAGTCACAAATCTGAACTGGGACAAATCTTGTTTAGGGTCCATCGACGAGCTGCTGGCTGGGAATCCTAAGGAGATGATGGATATTGTAAGCCACTTACTCCTCTTTTTTTGTTGCTTGCTCAGCTGTTCTGTTTTCTTAGTTTGTATACTATACTTAATTTGTATATTGAAATAACAGTTATATGTTAGTAAAACGGTCAAATTTGTCACTTAAACAATCAAATTTAATTAAAGACGGTCTTATTTTGAGTTAAAGTGGTCGTTTTTTTACAATAAACCATGTCATATTTTTCATGCGTATTAGATGACTCCAAAATGAATTCAGTGGAATTTAATTTTACAATCACTTACCATTAATTACATATTCTTTTTTGCAGACCAACAAGGAGGCAATTGTTTTCCCTATTGTTCATTCTGAAGAAGAAACATATGCAATGCACTCTGAGTATGCTTGCAACATTGGTTTTAGCATTCGAAAATAACATATTCGTTATTGGACGCATACAAGGATCATCAAGGGAAGAGAATATTCTTGTGCCAAAGCAGGTCATAAAATTTCCAAGTCGACGACTGATGCGCAAAAGAAGTTTCATAAACTGGATACACGTAACAGATGTCTTGCGTGCATACACTTCACTACTAATCAAGAAGGGAAGAATTGGGAGGTGTCCAAATTTGTTGAAGAGTACAATCATCTACTTGCACTACAGAATGTTATACATATGTTGAGATCATATCATAATATATTTGATGGGCAAACATCCTTTATCAAGAACATGACAGGAGTAGGAATTAGAACTGTTGACGCATTCAACTTTTTAGCGGAGGAAGTTGGCAGTGTTCAAAATGTTGGGTTCTTGAAGACAGATGCATACAATCTTGTACATCGAGAGACGAGAGCGGTGATAGAAAATGGAGACTTGGCAAAGTTGTTGGAAATATTGAAACAGAGACAGTTGGAAGATAACATATTCTCTTTTGATGTGCAGCTAATGAAATGAATAGGCTACACAAATTTTTTTTTGGATTGACGGACATGGAAATCTCGATTAAGATAGTTTTGGTGATGTCATCATTTTTGGCACCACTTACAGGATGAACAAGTACAATTTGGCCCGTGCTCCCTTCATAGCGGTGAACCACCACTGACATAACATTTTTGTTGGCGTGACATTTGATCGAATCTTTTTGATGGGTTTTTGAGAGCTTTTTAAGGTTTGTTAGCGGTAAACAATCAACCACCATTTTTATGAACCAAGATCAAGCTATGACTATAGCTATTAAGATGGTTTTTACCAC
Source organism: Dactylorhiza incarnata (assembly GCA_033032865.1). Taxonomy (NCBI): domain Eukaryota; kingdom Viridiplantae; phylum Streptophyta; class Magnoliopsida; order Asparagales; family Orchidaceae; genus Dactylorhiza; species Dactylorhiza incarnata. Next base: position 7,889,391 of record JAWHQI010000090.1, on the reverse strand, counting down.
TACTCGACATCATTTGTGCCAATGACACATTTCCAAAAAAGCTTCATCGAAGGAACCAACTTTCAACCACGACAAGCAGTTTAGATCCTTATTTTATATCATCTACTTGCACTACAGAATGTTATACATATGTTGAGATCATATCATAATATATTTGATGGGCAAGCATCCTTTATCAAGAACATGACAGGAGTAGGAATTAGGACTGTTGACGCATTCAACTTCTTAGCGGAGGAAGTTGGCAGTGTTCAAAACGTTGGGTTCTTGAAGACAGATGCATACAATCTTGTACATCGAGAGACGAGAGCGGTGATAGAAAATGGAGACTTGGCAAAGTTGTTGGAAATATTGAAACGGAGACAGTTGGAAGATAACATATTCTCTTTTGATGTGCAGCTAATGAAATGAATAGGCTACACAAATTTTTTTTTGGATTGACGGACATGGAAATCTCGATTAAGATAGTTTTGGTGATGTCATCATTTTTGGCACCACTTACAGGATGAACAAGTACAATTTGGCCCGTGCTCCCTTCATAGCGGTGAACCACCACTGACAGAACATTTTTGTTGGCGTGGCATTTGATCGAATCTTTTTGATGGGTTTTTGAGATCTTTTTAAGGTTTGTTAGCGGTAAACAATCAACCACCATTTTTATGAACCAAGATCAAGCTATGACTATAGCTATTAAGATGGTTTTTACCACTACTCGACATCATTTGTGCCAATGACACATTTCCAAAAAAGCTTCATCGAAGGAACCAACTTTCAACCACGACAAGCAGTTTAGATCCTTATTTTATATTTGCATAAGCAAATATGATAGTGAAGTGAAGATTGAGATACATTGGAAAGAGATGATAACAAGGGATAACTTGCATGAAAACTGATGGCTCCGTGATCTTTACAAGATTAGAATGAAGTGGTCCACTGGATTCATTAGGATATAATTAGATCTTGAAATTTTCTCCACCTAACATAGTGAATTGGCTAATAATGACTTGCATGGATGCTCAAAAGCAACAAACTCGCATGTTGAATGTTTCATTAGCATAGAAAAATGATTTCTTGTTGGCGTAGGAGTGAGCATGATGATGACATTATATGTAAGCAAGGTAGTATCACCCTAAAATTCAAAATTTGTTTATTACTTAGGAAAATGTCCAAGCTCTACACCAGAAAAATATATTCAATCTTTGAGCAAAATTTTATGGAAGGTGCATTAGGTTTGATGGTTGCAGAGGAGACAAGGTACGAGAAAGATCAAGTGGTGTACAACACATGACATTGTGATGAAAGTGATGTTGATAAACAATGGATTGTGACAGTGGATACAAATAGTAATGATGTCAAATGCTCGTGTATGGGCTTTCAAACAAAAGGGGTTGCTATGCAAACATGTTTTACGAGTTTACAATATTAATAATGTGGAGAATATTCAACCAAGGTACATACTAAAGAGATTTACTTTGCAAGCCAAGAAGGGAATCTTCCTTCCAAAGTCCATAACCTCGAATGAACTATGATTCCAATTTACTGTATAGAAACCAAATAACGTGGTACACTTATGACTTCTGCTATTGAATTGAAAATTGCCAACTAGCAAAGGAATATCTTATGAATGTAATGAATGATGTGGGTAAAACTATAGAAGATATGGTGGACCGGGATGAGAAGATTAAGAAGGGAATCTCTGACAACATTTACAAAGGCAAGAGCATTGTAAAAGATCCACCATCAATGTGACCTAAAGGGTCATCAAACGCACGTTTGAAGAATTATTGGGAGTCCTCCGCCAGAAAAATAAGTAATATTAACATGAAGTATTTTGTATTTTTAATTACTTAATATGCATGTTAATTCAAATTTTCAATGTCAAAAAGAGAGGACACACGCTGACAAAGGTAAAGAGCCCGCAATAATTAAAGTGTCAGATGAATCGAAGGAGCATAACTTCATGGACCTTTCTTATTGCGAGTTCGATTCAAATTCAATACCAACTACATCATCTGTTGATTTAAATGATGATTTCTCATTAAATGATGACTTATCCATAAACGTTCATTTGGATTTTTCATGTATTTTAGATGTGTTTAAATGGTGACGAATATAATATTTGTAATTAATGTTTTCATTGACACTTTGATCAGACTTGAGCTGTGTATAAATATTATACAGCTTTTGTGTATTCAATTATCTAACATCAGATCATATATGCTTACTTAAATAACTGAAGCATATCTAACAACATATCTGACAGCTGAAGCATATCTAACCGTTGAAGCATATTCTATATGCTTACTTAACAACTGAAAGCTTACTTAAAATGTGCTTTAGTCTTAATTGATATATCCATATGTTCACAAATATGAAAAGAACATTAAAGCTTTGAGCCTCAGAAGAATACTTGTATTTTACTTTGGGTCACCTAGATCACACCTATAAGGGGTTTGGGGGGGGGGGGGGGGGGTGAATAATGTGATGAGTGATTTTTAATCCTTTTCAAAGTTTCAGCAAGATGATAAGAAAAATTCAAGCACATAAATCACACAAGGATTTATAGAGGTTCCGCAAGAATGTCTTGGGTAGTCCTCTCTCCACACCACCTATTTAGCAATATGTTAGACTAGATAAACTCTTCCAAATCTTAGTGTTCTTCTCCAAGACTTACACTCAGGCCACCAAGGCCCTGCCTCAATATCTCCAATAAGAGATCTACACTCATATCTTTTTCAAGATCCTACACTAAAATTCCCAAAGTAATCCTACATCTCAGTCTCCAATAGCCCTACAACTCAGGCTTATAAAAAGCCCTACAACTCAGATCTCAAAAGATCCTACATAAATTAATTTATAATTTCAATGTTTGCAGTACAACTTAGACTCAAAAGATGAATAAAGAATAAACTTGAGCCTTCTGTAGAAGCACAATAGATATGCTTCTTCTTCCTTGATAAGATCTCAGAAATAATCTTCTTGAAAGATTTAATCTTGAGCAAAATAAACTTTCTTGTAGAATAAAACTTCTTACTCAGATAGATAATCTTTAGGGAAAAATTCAATTTTTGAGTAATACTTGAGCAACAAGATGAATCAAATCTTGATTGTACAGACTCTGAAGTTCATGCAATAATACTACAGAACAAACAGTAGTAGTACCTTAGGGTTCTTTCTTGAGAAATTTTGCTGCTCCCTCCAATGGATTTACGTTCTCGTTCTTTGTCGCAGATTATTCGTAAATGAAAGTATCTAGTTGCTACCTAAATCACCTAGAGGGGGGGGGGGGGGGAGTGTGTTGGAACAACCCTGTTACTGATTTGCGCTAGGATCACTATCTGTTGACTAGGATCAAGTTGACCTCAATGTATAGTCAATGGGTCAAGGTTTTAGGCTGTTAGAACTCAAGAAAATATTCAGGTTCTGCATTCGACGAACTCCACAATGCGTTCGACGAACGACTTGCTCTCTGCGTTCGACGAACGACTTACACTCTGCGTTTGACGAACGACTTTCTCTCAGTGGTCGACGATCTTCAATCTTAGCGGCTCAGCGGCTCAGCGGCTCAGCGGTCGACGAAATTATCCAGTCTCAGCGGTCGACAAAATTATTCAGTCTTAGCGGTCGACGAATTTGCTCAGTTCAGCGGTCGACGAATTCCTCAGTTCGACGAACTCAGCTCTGTGTTCGAAGAATAAGTATCAGATGTTCAGATCGACGAAATATCTTCTCAACTCAACTAATTTAATTCTTCTAGCCAGATTCATTTGAGGTCGACGAACTCAACATTGTGTTCGACGAAAATCTTGAAATCGACGAAATTTGTTGAGATCGACGAAAATTTCTCTACAGCAGATTTATTTCAGACAGATTATATTATTCTATTCTCTGAACTCAGATCGTCTACATCAACAGATCTATTATTCCAGATAAGACAAGATTTCTGCCTTACTTATTATATTCCTTTCCATTCTCTTCCCGAGATTATAGCCGTTTGGCGGAAAAGGATATCATTAATTAAAAAGGAAAAAGAATTAAAGTCTTGCGTGCAGTTCCAAGGAAATATTAAATACAGATTATTTTATTCCTTATTCTGCTGATTCGAATTTAAAATTAGAGATATACTGTAAAAAGAAAAAGGAAAAAGATATAGCACATCAGAGTTTTTACACACGACAGCAGTACAAAACACATTTACAGATTATTCAGTACATGAAAAGAAAGCAAGAAAGTTACAGGAAGAAAAAGAAGAACAAAAGTTTTACAGATCTTCATCTTCTTCCTCAAGCAACACTCACTTACTGAGAACAACATCATCACCTTCTCTCAGTCATCAGCTACAAGATCAGATCATCAAAGGGCAACAAAAATCTGAAGAACTTATACTTCCAGATTAATCAGCTACAGGAAGATCAATTTATTCAAGAGAAAGCTTCCATCCTCAACTGTCAACAATTTTATATCAGACATAGGAGCTTTACAACATCAACAATCCACTAGAGTCTTCTCTTAGAATATTGACAGAGAAGAACATTCAAACCCTTCTTATCCCCTCTTGTACAGGGTTATAACTCCCTTCAAAAGTTAACCCATTGGTGGCAGGGCACCTGATAAAAAACATGTGGTTTGGTTAGAGCACCTGATCAAAAGCTCCTTGTTGTGTGGACACCTGATCAAAAACCCCTTGGTGATAGGACACCTGATCAAAAACCTAGTGGATCCTACCAAGTGTGGTAGAAGAGTAGACGTACCCAGGTTTATTGGGGAACTACTATAAAAATCCTTGTGTCCTCTGTGTGATTTTCTGTGTGCTGTGTTGTGTGCTCTTTTTGTGTTTGCTTTTATTACTCACTCAATACATATATATATCACTATTTTAATTCCGCAATAAAATTAAGTGAAAAATTTTTAATACTCTATTCACCCCCCCTCTAGAGTAAATCTAAGATCTAACCTCACTTTCAATTGGTATCAGAGGGTAGTTGATTATTTATAGGTTAACACCTGAATCATAAAGATAAATTAGATCTTAAATTTATTTTAGAGTTTTATTTTATTTTTGTTAAAAAAACTCATGACACGGAACAAAGAATATTCTAGCACAAGACCTCCTATGTGCAATCTCAGTAAGTTTGCACTATGGAAGGCAAGGATTAGATTGTACATGAATTCTATTGATGAGGAAATCTTTAATGTTATTTTGACAGGACCCCCAACACCTACAGCAACAACAAGTGCTGAAGCACCAACCAACAGCAATGTTGTTCCACCACCTGAATGGACAGATGCACATAAGAAGCAAAGAAGTGCAGATGCCAAAGCTATGAACATTCTGGCACAAACAATGTCTGATGACATTTTCCAGAAAGTGGTGGAATGCACCTCAGCAAGAGAAATCTGGATCTCACTCAACAATATGGTTGAAGGATCAGCTGATGAATGAAAGGACAGAAGATCCCACCTCATTTCTCAATATGAGAATTTCAAAAAGGGAGAATCTGAGACAGTAGCTGATATGTATAACAGGCTCAGCCTCATAATCAATGAGCTGAAGACTTTGGACAAAGTGATCTCCATCACTGAGATCAATGATAAGATCCTTATGTGCTTCCCCAGCACATGAGACTCTAGGATTTGGCCAATCAAGGAAGCCAGAAGCCTTAATGAGATCTCCACTGAGAGCTTGTTAGGCAAACTCAAATCCTATGAGCAGCTTATAAAATCTAGAGAAGCTGAGCAATCTACTTCATCTCCAGCATCCAAGAAGGAGAGAAGTATAGCTTTCCAAGCTACTGAAGAAGAAGAAAAGGCTCCAAGAGATGAGGAGTTCATGAGCCTTCTAGCCAAAAGGTTCTACAAGATGGCTAAGAAGGACTTCAGAAAGAAAGACTCCAGATCAAGAGAAAAGCCAAGGTATGATAAGTCAAATTCTAAAGAAATAATTTGTTATGGTTGCAGGAAACCTGCACACATTCTGCCAGAGTGTCCAGAGAATCAGAAGAAGGAGAAGAGAAAAGAAAAGGAAGACAAAAGACACTCCAACAAGTCTTCCTCCCACAAGCACAAGCATAAGGGAAGAGGATTTGTAGCTAAAACTTGGAGTGAGACTGAGTCAGAATCTTCATCCAGTTCTTCTTCTGATGAAGACGAATCAAAGGAGAATGACCAATGCCTGATGGACATTTATGACTCAAGCAGTGAGTCAGTAAGTGCATCTTCATCCAGCTCTTCTAATGACGAGGATGAAGAAGAAGAAAGAAGCTTCTGTATGATGACTATCAATGCCTCAACAAACAACTCAGATGAAGAAGAATCAGAATCAGAAGCTGACAATGATACAGATCAGGTGATATCTAATTTTGTTTTCAATTCAATTGAATTCAAATATGAATTCAAAGTTCTTTGCTTAGACTTAATTAAATCTGAGAAGGAAATAATCTCTCTCAGAAATAAGCTAGATGAAATGAACAAATTAATTGAAGATAATGCTATTCTTAAGAAAGAATTGGCTGCCTCTAGAGAACAAATTATTCTCATTGAGAATAAACTATCTGAGGCTAAGAAATTTGAAGAATCCCTAAATGGGAAAAGTATCAAACTGATGGACATTACAAGCACAGTAAATGCCAGATTAAGTGGCAAACTAGGCTTGGATGCATCATCAAGTGAGCCACCACTGATTAAGAAGAACATACTGTCTACACCTATAAAATTCATTTCTGCTAAGAGCAAAGAGGTTGTAGATGTAAATAAAAACATTTCAAGTAAAGTTGTCAAGAATAAAGGAATTCAGCAGAATTCGCCGAACGGAGCTCGACGAAATGAACTCACTTCGTCGAACGGAGATCGATGAACTCTGAAGCCAGAATCTTTGTATAGTCATTATTCGAACGACGCACGACGAAAACATGTCCATTCGTCAAACGACGATCGACGAACTCAGCCCAGTTCGTCGGACAGAAATTATACAGAAAATATGAAACATTCTTATTCTTCACATACTTTCAATCCTTTCACTGAATGGATAATAACTCCAAGGAGATATCATCCACAAGGTTATAAGGACCAACCTAAAATGTCTTTTATTTCAGAATTTTATGGTAAAACAAAAGGACCCAAGGTGGTCTGGGTCAAAAACAACTAGTTTATTTTTCTGTTTTGCAGGTACACAACTATCCAAGCAAGAATGAACAAGGATATTTGAATAATGGCTGTTCAAAACATATGACAGGAAACAAGGAGAACCCGAGCAACTATAAGGCAAAGCTTGGACCCAAGGTGATCTTTGGAGACTCCAACTGTGGACAAACCAAAGGATATGAGAAGATTAAAGTTAGAGCAGTGACCTTCAAGGAGGTAGCCTATGTCAAGGGTCTGAAGCACAACCTCATCAGCATAAGCCAGTCATGTGATGAAGGTTATCAGGTAACTTTCAATCATTCCTTATGTCTTATTACCAATAATAAAAGCATTAATGTGTTATCTGGTATTAGACATGGAAATATTTATTTAGTCAATTTTGACTCTGCCAATTCTGATATTTGTTTATTCAATTCTATAAGTAAAATAAATGAATTATGACATAAAAGGCTTGGACATATTAACCTTAGAACTATATCTAAGCTTCCTAAGGACAATCTTGTTAGAGGACTGCCTTCTGGTTCATACAAGAAGGAAGGACTCTACAGGGCTTGTTAGTTTGGTAGGCAAACTAGAAGTAGTTTTAAATCTTTATCCAAGAGTGATTCACATAGGATTTTATATTTGCTGCACTTGGACCTTTTTGGACCTACAACAATACAAAGTCTAGGAGAGAAGCATTACTCTCTAGTTATTGTAGATGACTTCTCAAGATTCACTTGGGTGTTCTTTCTTAGGAATAAGTCTGACACCTTCAGTGTTCTGACAGACTTTCTCAGGTCCATCAAGATTGAGTACTCTACTCTAGTTGCATTGATCAGAAGTGATCATGGCACTGAGTTTGAATCTCTTCTGATGAGAGAATTCTGTGGAAAAGAAGGGATCGGGCAGTGTTTCTCTGCTCTTAGAACTCCTCAACAAAATGGGGTAGCTGAAAGGAAAAATAGAACCCTTATTGAATCAGCAACTACATTGCTTGCTGATGCTCACTTGCCACTCTCTTTTTTGGGCAGAGGCAGTGAACACAGCAAATTATGTGTTGAATAGAAGCCTAATACATAAACTTAAGGGCAAAACTCCCTATGAATTACTTAAGAATAAAAAGCCTAAGGTTAACTATTTTAAGATATTTGGATGTAAATGTTATGTGCATAACAATGATAAGAAGTATCTCAGGAAGTTTGAAGCAAAGGATGCTGAAGGCATATTCCTTGGATATTCACTTTCTAGTAAAGCATATAGAGTTTACAACAAATCTACTCTTAAGATAGAAGAGTCCATGCATGTATCTTTTGATGAGTCTAACATATTAATTGAGGAGAGGAACACCACCTCTACCAAAAATACTTTGCAGGTACCAGCTCTATGTGAAGAGCTCAATGGACTAGATCTACAGAAAGAAGAATCACTACTTCCATCAACTCAAAATCTTAAAGACAGTGAAGAAGAAGATCATCTAGATAATGCTGACAGTTCAAATCAAATGACAGCTGAACAAATTCCCCAAGTGGATATTATTGATGAACCCACTCCAACTGTTGATCACATCACAGTTAGAGATCATCCAATATCCCAAGTCATTGGTGACATTTCAGCAGGCGTTCAAACAAGGCATCAACTACACCAAAATCAGATGTACACTTGTTTCCTATCACAAGTTGAACCTCAAACCATAAAAGATGCAGAACAAGATCCAAACTGGATTCTTGCAATGCAAGAGGAGCTCAACCAATTTGAAAGGAACACGGTATGTGATTTGGTTCCAAGACTAAAAGGCCATCCAGTTATTGACACCAAGTGGGTCTTCAGGAACAATCTTGATGATCAAGGCAACATAGTCAGAAACAAAGCAAGATTGGTAGCTCAAGGATATTCACAGGAAGAAGGAATTGACTATGATCAGACCTTTACTCCTGTTGCAAGACTTGAAGCCATAAGGATCTTTCTGGCCTTTGCTGCATTCAAGAAATTCAAGGTATATCAAATGGATGTGAAGAGTGCATTTCTTAATGGAGACATCAAAGAAGAAGTCTATGTGGAACAACCACCAGGTTTCATCTCTCCAACTCACTATTCTTATGTATTTAAGCTTAATAAAGCTCTTTATGGTCTCAAACAAGCTCCCAGAGCATGGTATGAGACCTTAGCTAGTTTTCTTTTGGAGAACAATTTCTGTAGAGGCATAGTTGATAAATCCTTATTTTTCAGGATACATAAAAATCAAACTCTACTAGTACAAATATATGTAGATGATATTATTTTTGGCTCTACTGATTCAAATTTATGCAAAAGATTTTCTAACCTGATGTAATCTAAATTTGAAATGAGTAGTATGAGTGAACTATCATACTTCTTTGGTCTTCAAGTGAAGCAAACTCTACATGGCATATTCATATCACAATCCAAGTATGCTAAGGAATTAGTGAAAATGTTTGGTATGTCTGATGCTTCCACCATGAAAACACCCATGCCCTCAAATGCTATTGTTGATACTGATGAATCAGGGAAACCTGTTGATCAGAAGGTATATAGAGCAATTGTTGGCTCATTACTTTATCTAACATCAAATAGGCCTGATATAATATTTGCTACTTGTATTTGTGCTAGGTTCCAAGTTAACCCCAAAGAATCTCACCTAATTTTACTAAAAAGAATTTTGAGATATATAAAGGGTTGTCCTAATCTAGGACTTTGGTATCCAACAACATCAGAATTTGAATTAACTGGATTCTCAGATTCTGATTATGCTGGATGCAGAGTAGACATGAAAAGCACATCAGGAACTTGCCAGATTCTTGGTGATAGGCTTGTGTCTTGGTTTTGTAAGAAACAAACATATGTGTCTACATCAACAGCTGAAGCTGAATACATAGCTGCAGGCAGTTGCTGCTCACAGATATTGTGGATACAAAATCAGCTCCTAGACTATGGTGTCAACTTAAATAATTCAATTATATTTTATGACAATACCAGTGCAATATCTATAGCACAAAATCCAGTTCTCCATAGTAGGACTAAACACATAGAAATTAGGCACCACTTTATCAGAGATAATGTGGATAAAAATAAAATTTGCCTACAGTTCATCTCTACTGATTTGCAAAGAGCTGATATTTTCACCAAGCCCTTTGATGAAAAGAAACATATCTTCTTTATAAATCAACTAGGTATGATAGATTGAGATTCAATCTGTTAAAAATTAAGTTTTCTACTTATCCTATCTCTTCATCGAGCTGAGATCGACGAAATCTAGTTTTTCGTCGAACGGAGATCGGCAAAGTCATCAAGATCGTCGAACCGAGATTGACGAAAACTCATTTTTCGTCGAACCCAGTTTTGATGAAGTTTTTATTTCTGACCTGTCATCATAATCAAATCTTTATTTTTTTACTGAATGCCTACAAAAATTGCTTCTCTTCCAGTTCCTTTGCACTAGATCTCTATTTTATTTTGCAGGAACAGCAGCAATATAAAGATTGCATCCTTCCCTACCTCCTCACAAGTCCCTTCTTCTAGGGGGCTAGCTCCATGTCTTCCTGAAACTAGGCAGGGGGAGATGTATTGAAGAAGCTCCTTTTTGTCAGGGGGTGATACTTTCCTTTTTGACAGGGGGAGTTATTTTTTGAAGATGCTCAAGCTTCAAGAGGAAATGCTGATGAAGAAGCATGTTTTCAGTTCTATGAAGAAGCTCCATATGATGCAGTTTTTGCTCAGGGGGAGATGTTCTATGAACTAGGCAAGGGGAGAAAGCCGAAGAAGATCTAGTCTTAGGGGGGGGGGGGGATGCTCTCAGGCTAACATGTTTTATGAAAGAGGGAAATGATTTATGAACAAGCTTCATATGTTGCAAATTTCAGATGCAATGTTTGCTCCAAATATAATGCAGATTCAAAGCAGAATCTGATAATCAGTTTTTAACTACAGCTCAGCTAATCAGAATTCAGAAAAAAATCAGAGAAAGACAATATCAGATTTCAGAATTCAGAAAGCAGATTTCAGAAAGTCAAAAGGTTTTTATTATTTCTGTTTTCATTAAAATGTTTCAGAACTCAGAGCATCATATTTTTATATCTGATGAAATATTTAAAATATATCAGATATATATGCTCTATTATTCTGTTGTTATTTTTGTTTGTTTCAATTTTTGTCAAATAGTGTCCTAACCCAAATAGGGGGAGATTGTTGGAACAACCCTATTACTGATTTGGGCTAGGATCACTATCTGTTGACTAGAATCAAGGTGACCCCAATGTATAGTCAATGGGTCAATGTTTTAGGCTGTTAGAACTCAAGAAAATATTCAGGTTTTGCGTTCGACGAACTCCACACTGCGTTTGACGAACGGCGTGCTCTCTGCGTTCGACGAACGACTTACACTCTGCGTTCAACGAACGGCTTGCACTCAGCGGTCGACGATCTTCAATCTCAGCGGCTCAGCGGCTTAGCGGTCGACGAAATTATCCAGTCTCAGCGGTCGACAAAATTATTCAGTCTCAGCGGTCGACGAATTTGCTCAGTTCAGCAGTCGACGAATTCCTTAGTTTGACGAACTCAGCTCTGCGTTTGAAGAATAAGTATCAGATGTTCAGATCGACGAAATATCTTCTCAGCTCAACTAATTTAATTCTTCTAGCCAGATTCATTTGAATTCGATGAAGTCAACATTGTGTTCGACAAAAATCTTGAGATCGACGAAATTTGTTGAGATCGATGAAAATTTCTCAACAACAGATTTATTTCAGACAGATTATATTATTATATTCTCTGAACTCAGACCGTCTATAGCAACGGATCTATTATTCCAGATAAGATAAGATTTCTGCCTTACTTATTATATTCCTTTCCATTCTCTTTCCAAGATTATAGCCGTTTGGCGGAAAAGGATATCATTAATTAAAAAGAAAAAGGAATTAAAGTCTTGCGTGCAGTTCCAAGGAAATATTAAATGCAGATTATTTTATTCCTTATTCTGTTGATTCAAATTTAAAATTAGAGATATACTGTAAAAAGAAAAAAGGAAAAAAGATATAGCACATCAGAGTTTTTACACATGACAGCAGTACAGAACACATTTACAGATTATTCAGTACAGGAAAAGAAAGCAAGAAAGTTACAGGAAGAAAAAGAAGAACAAAAGTTTTACAGGTCTTCATCTTCTTCCTCAAGCAACACTCACTTACTGAGTACAACATCATCACCTTCTCTCAGTCATCAACTGCAAGATCAGATCTTCAAAGGGCAACAAAAATCTGAAGAACTTATTCTTCCAGATGAATCAGCTACAGGAAGATCAATTTATTCAAGAGAAAGCTTCCATCCTCAACTGTAAACAATTTTATTTCAGACAGAGGAGCTTTACAACATCTACAATCCACTAGAGTCTTCTCTCAGAATATTGACAGAGAAGAATATTCAAACCCTTCTTATCCCCTTTTGTACAGGGTTATAACTTCCTTCAAAAGTTAACCCATTGGTGGCAGGGCACCTGATAAAAATCCTATGGTTTGGTTAGAGCACCTGATCAAAAGCTCCTTGGTGTGTGGACACCTGATCAAAAACCCCTTGGTGATAGGGCACTTGATCAAAAACCTAGTGGATCCTACCAAGTGTGGTAGAAGAGTAGACGTACCCATGTTTATTGGGGAACAACTATAAAAATCCTTGTGTCCTCTGTGTGTGATTTTCTGTGTGCTGTGCTGTGTGCTTTTTTGTGTTTGCTTTTATTACTCACTCAATACACACATATATATATCACTATTTTAATTCCGCAATTAAATTAAGTGAAAAGTTTTTAATACTCTATTCACCCCTCTCTAGAGTAAATCTAAAATCTAACATCACTTTCAGGGTGAATAGGGGAGTTCTACGACTCTATGCGGAATAAAAAACTTGTAAACAAAAGCACACAGAAAGAGAGCACACATCACAGACATAAGGATTTATAGTGGTTCCCCGATATGGGTACTCCACTTTCCCGTCTTGCCTATCTAGCACTTCGGGCTAGACTCGGCTACTTCACCAATACTCAGATTTAAACAAATCTTACAACTCGGAGTCTCCCACTCCTACAAACTCGGAGCACAATATCTCCTACACTCGATCCTTCCAACAAGGATATACAAAACTTGGAAGTAAGTACTTCCTACAAAATGTAAAAAGAATTTTCACAACAATATAGATTGTAAACAATCTTTTGAAATCTCAAAGAGATTTAACTTCAGATCTGAGAGAGAATCTTCTTCTTCCTTGCTTGAGAAATAGCTTTGAACTTGAATGAAGAAGGATAAGAAAGATTAGAGCTTTTGAACACTTGATCTAAACTTAGGAATTGACTTGATCTTGAAAGAACTATAAAGAATCCGTAAGCCGAGATCTAGTCGAATCTTTTCTTTGAGAAGAATAACAAAATAGAGTTGTCGGCGATGAAATCGTTCTTTGCGAGTAGAAGGAATGCCGACAGACCGAATGTGCAACTTGCGATTTCTACTTCTGTTCACAAATTAGGGTTGAAAGAAAGTAACCCTTGACTTTTTATAGAGATCCCTCTTCTAACGGATATAATGAGACTTTTGGACAAACCTCCACGTGTACTGTACATGGTCGGTGCCCTAAAGGTAAGCCGTCAATGATTTAAAAAAGAAATCCCGTTTTAGTCCATAAATCGAGTCTTCTCATGAAGTCTCTAGACTACTCGACGAATTATCTTTAACGTCTTGACGAATTCTCCTTAACTTCTTGATGACAAAAACTTTGAAAACTGAACCTGAAAGAATCTTCAATAGAGAAACCACGAGACCTCTCGAGACTACTCGACAAATTCGTCGAGTGTTCACGAAAGATCAACAGATCTCTCGACGAATTCGTCGAGTGTTCATGAAAGATCAACAGATCACTCGACGAATTTGTCGAGTGTTCACGAAAGATCAACAGATCACTCGACGAATTTGTCGAATGTTCACGAAAGATCAACAAATCACTAGACGAAAATAAGATCTGATAATAACAAAAGCCTCTAAAGTAAACTCGACGAATTGATCGAGTCCTCACGTGATATATCGACTAATGAGATGAGTCTTCACGTGAGCACTCGACGAATTCTACTTAGAGAGATTTTTTTCAATATAGAAAACAACAACAACTCCTACTTGATTTTTCTTGAGTACTTGAATATGAAGTACACCCCATTAGAGAGATTTCACATGAGTCAACACCATGTTTTACACAATGAGAAATTATACTGCATAGCCCTGTGTTTTATGACTCATTGAAATCTGACATTGGTTTGTACTTATCAATTAAGGTCCTGCAATAACATAACTAGAATACAACATCGAATACAAATTCAATTCATCTTAGTTCAAAGGGGACTTCTTCAAATCAATGCTATTGTGGCTACAATACCCAACAATCTCCCCCTATTTAAAGAAGTCAGAACCTTATGTACTAAGGTGAATTGCATTAAGAATAAACTTAATCACAGATACAGAAAATGATATTGAATTTAGAAGCAAGAGCTAGATCATCAAAACATTAATATCCTTATAAATGTTTATAAGGGGAAATCACAGTTCACACTAAATTTCAAATAATTTCTTCCCTTTTCTTTTCTCCTTGCTCTTCTCAATCCGCCTGACGAAATAAGCATTTGGCTTTGGATAATATCTTGTTAGAGGAGGAGGAGCATCATAAAAACTTGCATGATTCCTGAAGTGAATCCTTCTCCTCACATTTGACAGTTCATGCTTTTCCCATTCATCTCTGCTATAATAGGCTTCTCTGCTTTCATTTCCCAGATCTACCAAATGAAAAGTGTCTAAGATAATTCCTTTGGAGGTTGGACTCCATACTTCAGCATACTCCCTTCTTTGACTGTGATCTGATTTTCTTGCTGAGAGACCTTCCCCATACTTTCTCTTTTTCATGGGAGGTCTAGAGGATTCTCCAGAAGGTCTAGAAGGTTCTCCAAAATCTTCATGATCTGAACAAACTTGAGAATACTGCTGTTGAGGGTAATACCAGCTTCAAAAGGTTGCTCTGGATCTTCAACAAAAGGAACTGGCACTCTCCCAATTAATTTTTCATGAAGCCACTTGAAACCTTGATGATTATATACATTTGCCTCATGAACTTTGCTTTTCAACTCATTGCTTAAATCATCCATTTTAGTCAGAAGCTTTTCCTCTCCCTTTCTGACTTCTTCATTTAGGGTGTGGATGATCTCTTACTCGAATATTCTCATTTCAGTAAGAAGATAGGCCCTGTCGGATTGTGTAGAATGCATCAACATATCTTGCCCTCTAGAAAGTTCTCTTGCTTTATCAAACACATGACCTATTCCCTGAAAGGTGAGTTGCACAACCTTACCACCATCAGTAAAATTATTATCCAAGTCTTCTTTTATCTTTTCCATATTGTACTTCAACTCAACTAAACCATTGCTGACATCAGATTCAACTTCTCTTACTTTCGCATAGACTTGCATCAAAGAAAATTCAAAGTGCTCGGCTTGTGAGATGAGAAATGCTTCAATTGAATTCAACAGTGCTCGGCTTGTGAGATGGAACAGAAACATGCTAAGGGGTTGGGACTCCAAAACTTTCATCATTGAAAATGAAATTACTTGAATATCCTCAGAAGGCTGAAGATTCTCCTGAGCAGGAAGGAAGTTCTCATATTTTCTGACCTCATCTTCTCTGATCTCATATTCTTTGACTATCTTCCCCTTAGTCTCTGCAACCGATTCCTCCACCCTAGGAATTTCATCATGACCAAGGACTCCACTAGATGTGGACCCTTTCCCTTGTTCAACTTCTTTCTCACCAAAATTCTGAACACTGGGGACTTCATCTCACTTTCAGTGTTCTTCTTCCCTTTTCTTGTAGTTTTAAGTATGACTTTCTCCACCTCAGTAGAATCTTCAAGTCTATCTTCTTCATGTGATGGATGTGTGATCCCATCTTTTCATTCAGCTGAAGAGTGTTAATGAGATATAGGGATATGATTCTTCCAAAGTTTGGTGCTTGGAGACTTCCCTGGATCTTTCTGATATTCTGTCGTGAGATCCAGTTTGCATATCGGTGCTTTGCCAACAATATCAGCCAAAAGCTTTCCTTTTACATTGAAGTCGGCCTTCTTCAAGGTGCCATGAGATTGTCATGTGTGGTTGCACCACTACTTTGCTGTCGAAAGATCTTCCTCCAAGATCTCGTCCTCTATCTCGTCTCCTGAAAATCTAGGCAGATGGAGTGCCTTGGAAAGTCCTTTTGTCGTTACTCTTAATAGGGTATTTCCAACCCTAGTTTTAATGATATTCCAGAGTTACTCTTCTTGGGCTCAACATACTCTAGAAGCTCTCTATGTATGATGAAAGTTGGCTCTACGAGCACGTATTCTTACCCTACGACATCAATTTGCCTGATCACTGACTTTATCTCCGCATCGGCATTAATGAACCCACTGCGCACCAGCTCACATCCAGTATTGCAGGTGTCATCATTCTTCACACAGGTGCCATTTCCTTATAATCGTCGAGTTTGCAGAGGTTCAACATCACGTGAACTCGAGAACTCGTCGTGATGGCTTAGAGTGAATGTTGGTTGTACTCTATTTCTAAACATGTGACCTATTTATATGTCTTACTTTAGAATGTGAAGGGGCGTGTACCTGAGTTGGTAGACTTATTGTATTGATCTTAGAATTAACAGGTGTGATTGTAAGATCCAATATATTTGTTAAAAAAATATTTTTCTTTGATAGAATGCTTCTTAATCCAAACTTATGTCTGGGTCATCTATTGTCCAACAACCACATTTACCTTTGGCTGGCCATTGGACAAACCTGCAAGATACATATTAGTATTCCTTAGGAACCTAAATGAATTTGGGTCCTAGGAAATTGTTAGCCTTAACTACTGGAAACTTGATAACTACACTACTGGCATGTTTCTCATACCTTGCTCTAGGCACTGTTGGGTTGAACCAACAGTCAATAGCAAAGTGCCCAACCTTGCCACAACACCAGCATTCAAATTTATTATACCTCATTTTCTGAGTCACCTTCTGAATGGAGGGCACGTGACTGGAAGAGCAGGCTGCTTTACATCAAGCATTATACTAATCATGTGGTTGTACATTGACTTAGGAGTTGGTTGCACAGTCAATGATTTTACTTTAGGAATAGGCTTTTGAGTTAAAACTTTTTCCTTCTCTTTGGAAGATGGTGCTTGTGGAGAGACAACCTTTTGGAGGACAATTCTAGCTTGACAAGACTCTCCAACTTCCTTATTATAGTTCAGTCCTCCCCTATATTGAGTAGAGAAGCTATCTAAAATAGGGAGATCAGTTTTGGGCTTAGAGAAGCTAGCCACAAGCCTTCATTCTAAGATAAGCTTATTTTCCAAAGACCTAATTGTCCTATCTTGAGCTTCAGACTTCTTCTGGAGTAAAATAAGCTCATTGGACAATCTAGTCACCTCCTTGGTCATCTCATCTATTTGAGATCTGAATAGCTTGAGGATCCTTATTTCCTCAGCTTGAGATTTGACCAACTTCTTGCTCTTCTTGAGAGCAGCCAAGAGAATACCATATTATTCCATTATATCAGTATGGTCCTCATTGTTGCATGATGAGCAGTCTTCTGCTTCACCATCAAATGATGAGCAATCAACTGATGCACTCTTGGTCTTTTCAGTTGGAGCAGATAATGAAAATGTGTGGTGAGTGCATACCTGATCAGGATGAGAATCATCCCGATCTTCTTCATTAGATATGGCAACAAGCCCGTAGAACTCCTCATTCTCAGATTCACTGTCTGAGAGAGTGAGAGGTGTTTTTATCCCTCTTCTAGCTACAGAGCAGCCTTCATCTTCAGACTCACTATCTGAGAGAGTAATTGGTGCTCTTATTCCTTTTATAGTTAGCCCCATATATGCTTCTTCTTCAGAGTATGAGGAGCATCAGTTGCTTTCACTTAGAAATCTGAACTTCTTGACATTAAATCTTCTTTCCTTCTTCACGGTGCTTAACTTTTTGTAGTTTTCTTTAGGAGACATGGTGATAACTTGACACACCCAAAGGCAGATATGTTCAAGATGTTATGCTTTCTTTGAACAACCTCTCTCTGATACCACTTATTAGTTTAGGGTGTAGTCTAATTACCTAGAGGGAGTGAATATGTGCTTTAAAATTGTTTTGGTATTTTAGAGTTTAAGACTAAATCGACTTGAGAAAACACAGCTAGAAATCACATCATAGGAAGCACACCAATATTTATAGTGGTTCTCCAGTGTGGGTATTCAACTGTCCCTCTTTCACCAATCTAGCAGTATGCTAGATTCAGCCAACTCCTCCAAACCTCGGATCTCTTTCACAGATCCTGCACCTCAGGCACAAAGACCCTAAAACTCAGCCACTTCAAGCCCTATAACTCAGATCATTTTAGGATCCTACCTCAGGTTCCAAGAACCCTACAACTCAGGCACTATATGCCCTACAACTTAGATCTACGAAAGATCCTACCTCAGGTTCACACAGAACCCTACAACTCAGACTAAAGGAGTCCTACAAAAAAAAGTATTTTGTTTACAAAAATGAACACTTCACAGAATAGAGAGTAGAAATATTCTGAAGAGTCTTCTTAGGCCTGAAGCAGACGGTCTCTGGATCTGAAGAGAAAACCTTGAAGATCTATTCACTGATGCAAAGAAGGTTCTCTTTGATCCTCTTTTTTAATTTGGAATGAGCTTATCAGTCGATGATGCCTGACTGTACCTTGAGGAACTGAGAGCAATGTTCTCGAGAATGTTCCTTCTTCTGAAAGTCGTTACACTGTTCGATTGATTCTTTTCTCTTTCTATTTTCTATATTTTGTTCCGTGCTCATTAGGGCAACCACGTTGTCCTTTTAAATGACAGTGATGTCTAACGGTCCATTCTGAGGTCTCATAAATGTTAGAAGCCCAATCCTAAATTGCATCTGTTTATTGGACCCTTAGACGGCGGCATTAAATGTAGACAACGCGTTTCGAAAAATCTCGGTCTGTCGAGCACCATCTCGATGACATAGCTTGTACAACTCTTCAAGTCTTCTGAGATATTCCCCTCGAATAGATATCTCGACGATATGAAAACTATCTCAACAATATGGAACTTCTCAACTGTATCCCCTATCTCCTCGATATCTAATACCCGTCAGGATGACATAGCTCCTTCACGATGATATTTGACATAGCTAGCCCTTCTTGAGTCTTCTCAATGATATCGTCGTGTGATAATTGTTGTTACAATGGTATCATCGTGTTATACTTGTTGTCATGACGATACCTTGACTTAGTTGTTTCTTCTTGTTCTCATAATGATATCATCATGTTATTCTTATTGTCACGACGATTCTTGACTGATTTCTTCTGTTGTCTTTTGCGAGTAATATCAACGATATCCTTATGTGTACCTTGTTGACACGACGATATTTGTCTTAGTCATTTTTGCTTGATCTTAATACATTATACTTAGAATGTATGATGTCTAACCTGCTCATGTCACATCAAAAGAACATCAAATATAAATTGTACTTATCATTGACTTGGGGACTTCTCCAAATCTGGAACATTGTGGGCAGTGTTCCCAACAATGTTCATCATTTTAATCGCCCAGTAAGCCTTGTGCTTTACTTTGAGCACTAAGTGACAGTCTTTTACATATACAGTACAGTAGGATGTTGATCCAATCTGTGTTTTTAAATGAAGTTCTATATGCCCACAAAGCATTATCTACTTTCCTAGACTAATTTGTGTTGTATGAATCTACAAATTTCTCCAAAATGCGTTTAAGTTCTCTATTGGAAACATCGACTTGACTACTAGTTTGGGGATGATATGGCGTGGCGAGTTTATGAGAAACTTCATTCTTTAAGACTGTTTGTGCATTGTAGAAATGAGTTCCCTTATAAATAATAATCACTCTAGGAGTTTCAAAGTGTGAAAATAGCTTACGCAAGAAGGACACAAAAAGCCTAGCATTGTTGTTGGTGGCGCATAAGCCTCGACCCATGATATAAGCCTCGACCCATGATATGCTCCATTCACATCTGTATTAGCGATAGATTTGCATATGTTTTAGGAATGCACACACATCATTATGGTAATGGAGATCTTATTATATCAAGTGTCACATTTAAAATTTCCCAGGGATCGTCTCTTACATAACGTACTTATATTCTCTCTTGTTATCTTACTAATTCTATATTGGGAAATCGGTTTTAATAATAATAATAAGACACTAAAACTAATATAGGATAACTAATATAGGATAATAAGATACTAAAACTAATATATTCTCTCTTGTTATCTTACCCTTTGGTTTGAGAATAACAAATCCTACTTGTATTTGATCTAGTTTGTCATTGTGTTTTTAGTATGCAGGATTGAACATAGATGACACAAGGATGTTGTTGTTGGTCTGGACTTGCTCACAAGCTGAAAAGAAGAATGTGGTCTAACGCCATGCATTAGGGCTAACACCGGTGTTGACTTTCGTTCCCACCAAGATGAAAATGGCATGGAGGGAAGCTGTCATAATTGTAGGTGTATTTTGGGAATGATTTGCCTAAAATGAAATGTTTCCGAAGATGCAGAATCTCCTTCATGGATTGAAGATTCGAGCCATCAAGTTATTTCTATACCGAGTCAACGCTTCGTGTTATGCCTAATGCTGGCGTTAGCTTCCTGTCCAATAAAAAGGTGGCATTCATTCTCTTAAATCATCCATGCCAAGGAGCCTTATTCCAGCACTCTGAAAAATCCTCGAGGGCCAAAATTTCCAGACCACATCTCCCACTCAATTTGAAGAGAAGAATTCAAAGGAGGATCGGATCAAAGCTAACCCAATGCGAAGAACGCACGCTTTGACTCTGACGATATTCAGCGGGTCTTCGCCGTCTCCAAAATTCTTCATAGGGAGTTTTTAATTTGTATTTTATATTTTTTTGTACCTTTATCCTTTGTGATTGTTTAGTGAATTCATCACGGTTGTTGGTGACTAGGTCCGTGTGCGGCTTAGGGGGAATTTGTCGCGGTTGTTGGCGACTAGGTCTAGAAGTTAGATCTAGGTGGTGCTCGAGACCTTTCAAGGGATAGAAGGGCTAGAGCAGCTTGAGGCCGGATCTTGGGATAGATCGGCTAAAGCCAACTGGTTCTTAGTGAGAAGAGTCGGTATAGAAAATTAAAGTGTCTTTTATATTCGCCTTAGATTTCTAGCATCATAGAAATCCATTTTGTAATCAATTTTATAAATGATAATCATGACTTTTCTTATTCAATAAAATTATTTTCCCGGTCTTTACTTTTGGTTAAATTTACTTCATATAAAAGATCAAAAGATTGTCTTAAAATCCTAAAGTTTTCAAAAACCCTTATTCACCCCCCCCCCCCCCCCCGCCCTCTAAGGGCACCCAAAGATCCAACATCTTTCTCCTTGAGCCAAGGGCTCAGATTCCTCCTTCCTGGAGGGATTTTGGAGCCCGATCCTGACCGATTGAGGCCGTCTCTGGCCAAATGGCCGACACCACCACCTGCGGCCAAGGGTTGGTCGTCGATAGCCGGAGATATGGCGGCCGGAGGTGGTTTATAGATGAAATGGGGCGAGGGATTTGGATGATCTAAAAAGCTCAATCGGGAACATGGCCATTTGGCTGATTCTTAACCAAATTCAAAAATAAAAGAAGTAGGATCTAGCACTACGGGAGGAAAGGAGGAAGACATGTCTGATTGGAGATGTTGGAGCATGTAACTCTCTTGGGGACCATGGACGAGCTCCTCCTTGAATCCTTGGAAAGTCCTCTGCACAGTGGTGGAATCCTTCAATTGACAGGGGGTTTCTCCTTCTCTCAACTTACTGAAGCTCGCGGAGGTCTCAATTGAGGCTATGTTGGAGTGTTTAAGGGGCTGTCATTATGGCCACCTCTTGGTCGGCTAATGAGCTCAAAATTCAGCCCCCACCTGGCCATCTACATGCATGAGGACCACTGAAATTCTCTGGGGAAAACAGAGAGGATGCAGGATTCCTGGAATGGAGGCAATGTGGAGTTCAATCCATTAATCCATGGTTTATCCCATTTGAATTTGGGGGAATTCCAAATTCACCCCTTGCATGCCTTCCTCTTTCAAATTCAAAGGGGTAAGCATGGTATTTGGTGTTTGTGCTTCAGAATGGGCCTCTATTGAGGGCCTTAACTCATGGGAATTTGATTTAATTTCATATATGCCCAATTTAGGCCTATTTGACCAACTGTTGACTTTTGAGTTGACTTGGTCAAAATGATGAGTAGGCTGATCCCAAATGGTTGTTAAGGGTCCATGAGCACAAGGAATGGTGGATTGGGCCATGGTGGGACCCACCTTGGGTCAATTTAGCCTAATTAGGCCAATTTGGGGTGATGTTGACCAAGGGTTGACTTTAGTTAATTTGATGAAATTGAGTGGCCCAATGGGTCAAAATTGATTCCTTTGGCCTCCCTTGATGGTTAAGTGGACTTGGGGAAGTCAATTAGGTCAATTGATCCCTAATTGGCCCTAAATTGGGTGGTTTGACCTATTTGGTGATAACGTTGACTTTGGTCAATTTGATCAATTGGGTTGACCCCAATGGGTCCTAAATGACCCAAGGAACTCCCTGAGGGGTTTAGAAAGGGTTGGTGAGGTCAACTTGTCATTTTGAAGCTTAATATCAAGCCCTAAGCCTTGGAGTCAAATTTGGCTATTTGCACACCAAGGTGATTTTCACCTATTCACCTTGGCTCTTAGGGTCATTTTGGTCTCTTAGAGCAATGTCATGACCTTTTCATGACAAAATGCACCTTAGGTGTCTTGTTGTGCTTGGGATGTTACAAGATATACCCTTATGAGTAAGTTCTAGCTGTTTGGCAGTGTTTTCTTGCAGAAATCTCATCTCGATTCTTAGACCAACAGTCTTACTAGACAGATCTCTTCTTAAGTCATGGATAGCAGTGTCAACATAGCTTTCAAGTTTGTTTCTTTGCTCATCCAAGAGCATCCTTATCTGGAGCAGTAGTGAAGAATCTTCTAGCATTTGTCCTGTGGAAGAGCCAGGATTTTCAGGTTCTCCCTCAGCCTTGCTCTTCATTACATCAGATAGATAGTCCTCCATTACTTTTGCCTCATCAAACATGGGAGAATGAGATCTTCTAAAATAAGATTGTCTCACTTCATCCTCAGGAATAGCGAATCCTTCAACAACTAATAGATCTCTGCTTGTGTTGACAACAAACTCTTCTTGATTTAGTTCCTTTTTAGCTTCAATTGGGTCCTCTTGGACTGCCAATCCAGGATGGACAACATCATCATCCACAGTTATCTTGTTGATCAATTATTCCACATGAGCAGGGAGCTCAGTGTCATGCTCCCCCTCACTTGTAGCATTTCCTTGATCAGTTCTTTCAGTGGTCTTGGATTCAATGCTCTGTTTTGAATTCTGGAGTGAGGCATCCATCTACTCCACCTCCTCCTCAGAGCTTGATAAATTTGGATTGTGCACGGGCTCACTTTCTGTAGAAGAGCTTTCTTATTTACTTTCCACACTCTATGCTGCCTTCTTCATTTTGGGAGACTTTGTGAGAATTTTCTCTCATCCTTCAAGTACTTTTATATCCATTCTTCTCATATGATGGATCTTTACTCTTAGTTTCTTGTTGAATTTGTCAGGATAAGATATGAGTAGGAAAAGAGAGAGTATTCTACCAAGATTTGGTAATTGAAAGCTCTCTTGGATTTTCAGCAAGACAATCTTAGCCCAGTTTAATTTCTTAATTAATTAGGATTATCCTAGCCATCAGATCAAACATTTGTCTGGATATCCTATCATGGGAGCCTACCTTGCATAGCAGGGCTTTCCCAACTATATTCGTCAGCAACTTCCCTTGCTGATTGAAGTTCTTTCTTTCCAAGGACCCATAGATCTTCTTTGGATTGCCCACAACATTCTAGGGCGTCATTCAGATCTTGGCGGTAACTTCCTCATCCTCTTCTTCACTGGCAAAGGAGAGCAGCTTGAAGACCTTGTCAAGTATCTTGGCGGTTACCTTTACTTTAATTCCATTTATTTTGCTCTTTACCGACGTCCCTTTTCAACCAACTTTGGCATTTGAGTATAATTCAAGGACTTCTCTTTTCATTATTACAGTAGGTTCAGATAGCATGAAATGCAAGTCGACAAGTCCAGTAGTATTATAGTGGCTTGAATTTCTTCTGGTGCCTTCAGGAATTCATCCCGTACTATCTCACTCCCTTCATACAAGTATCCTTCTTTCTTTGGAGCCATCTATCAGGTGCTTGAGGGAAAGCTTAGTGTATCGACTTGGTTACTGCCACCCGATTGAGAGCACTCGACGACTTTTAGGTCAAATGTAGCATATGCTTTTAATTCCATGACATTGACCTTATTTATAATTTCTAGTGTGGGAAGCGAAGAGCCGCATATTATATATTTGATTATATCAGATTGAATGGCTGTGATCGATTCATTTTAAATTTCTGAATTGACGGACAGATAATTAGGTATCGTCGTGTCCTTATGACGAAATCGTAGAGTCATCTCGACGATACCATCTGCTATTATGATGATATCATTTTGTGGACAAAATGATATTGTCTTGGATTACTCTTTTGCATAATTAATGTGAGCACATCTTGTGTCTCAGTTGCAGCATCATTCTTAGCAGTATGTATGCTTTCCTAAGGATGCATTGTCAATTTAGTGACACGAGATTATATTTTAATTCTAGTGATTAATACTTTTTATCTGAATTACATTAACCATTATTTGTTGATTATCATTTATAGTCTTTAATCAAAAATAAGTTAATTATTAATAATATGTTAGCACGGGTTAAACATGTATCAGAGTAAAGAAATGAGTGCATAAACAAGTACTTCATAAACTTCAGTAAGATTTTATAAGTCATATGTTCTTAAATGGAGTTACAACAACATTTGATTTTAACTATCACATGTGCTGGTACTGTTCTAACCGTTCATTTTCTTTCCTGTATCTTTCTCCTTGCTTTGTAGCTTCTGCTCTTATCTTTCAAAATAGGAGAATGGATTTGGGATGTACTTATCAGGAATAGGAGGTGCATTCTCATGCATTGTTCCTTCCTGTTGGTGTCTTGTATATAGCTTTCTCCTGGATTATGTCTTCTTGCGTTTATCCCATTCACTTTAGGGGTAGTGTCTGGAGATGTCTTCTCCAATATTTCCAAAGTCTCTCTATATGTTGAAGGAAATGTCTCTAGACTTTGGAATCAAGCCTTTGAAGTTTGGATCATTGGTCCATTCTTCCTCCCTTTTCCTTTTAAGGATATTTCATCATCTGACTGTCTGGGATTCCTATTATGACTTGATTCACCAAGATGTATTGAAGGATTTTGAGACTTTGTTGATTGGTCAGGGTTGTACACTATAGGAGGGAGTCTCAGGGAGTGATGAAGTTGGTTCACAATCCAGACTGCTTGATTATCTCTAGTCTTTTTTTCTTACTGACTTCCTCAATAAAATTTTGTAAAATTTCTTAGGTAATCTGCTCCATATTGGTGTTGAGAGTTTCATGGGTGAATTCATTTGAATTGATACATCTAGTAATGATCACCTTCTAACTCTTAGCTATCTTCCTAGCGATCCATCTAACTGCATTCTCCAGATTCTTTTATGCCCTTTGATTCTCCTAAAGAGAAGTGTCTATTCTTTCTCCAAGAGACTGAAGATCATTCATGTTGTTGTCCATAGTTGTTTCTGCTCTGGTGAACCAACTGGTTATTTGAGCATTGATGTGATCCACATATGCTTTTAATTCATTTATTTAAACACACATCTCATCTCTGATTGCTTTGACAGCCTTGTACATATAAGCTTGATATTGTTCTCTTTCCTCGGTGAGCAGATTTTAAATTTGATATACTGTAAGTTTATAAGGGTTGTAGTCTAAATCACCTAGAGGGGGGGTGAATAGGTCTCTTTTGATTTTTACTTGATTGATTTAGATGTTTAAGAATATTCTAAGCAAGTAATCAACCACACAGAAAACACACAATCATTTATAGTGGTTCCCCAAGACAGTGTGTCTATGGGTAGTCCACTTTCCCCCTTCACCCTTCTAACAGTGTGTTAGACAGGGCCAACTCCTCCAATCTCAACTCCAAGAGCTTACAACACAGATCCCTCAGGATCTCTCAGGTTTTCCCAAACTGTACCTCAGGCTCAGCAGCCCTACCTCAGATCAGCCACTGCTCCTACAACTCAGACCACAGTGGGTCCTATAATCTCAAGCCAAACAAGCCCTACCTTAGAGGAATCCACCTCCTACAACTCAGACCTCTTCTAGGTCCTACCTCAGAGGAATCCTCCTCCCACAGCTCAGGCAATAATGCCCTACAACTCAGGCTAAACAGCCCTACCTCAGATCTTCACAGATCCTGCCTCAAGCTGTCCTCACAGCTCTACAACTCAGGTAGTGAAGCCCTACAAACTCAGAACCCAAAGGTTTCTACAAGAGAAATAATGATCTTTACAAAAAAGAAGGAAGAAAGGTCAAGCCTGGTTCTTCTTCTTCTCAGATGTTGTTGCAGACTTAAACCAGGGAGCCGATGTTCAGCTCCAACTTGTTCTTCTTGATCAGCCCTTCTGATGAAGAACTGGATCTACTGCTCTATCTTGAAATTAATCAAGATGAGCTATCTTTTTTTCCTTGCAGCCTTGTGTGATTCAGTTGTTGGCTGCCGTCAATGGAACAGTTATGTTCTCAATTTTACGTACTGGAGAACTCGCAAAAGGTGTTTGCTCAACCCTAACTTATCCCTTTTATACATCCCCGGCCTTCAACGGCTCTCAGCCGTCCTTCTGACAAGTATGGGAGAGACCGGTGGACCACACAATGTCTTTCTGCAGCTTGCGCCATGGGCAGAGCTCGCAATCTGCGTTCGACGAACTCGCCATACTCCGAGTTCGACGAACTTGCCCAACTCTGCGTTTGACGAACTCGCCATACTCTGAGTTCGACGAATTGTGTTCTGCGTTCGACGAACACGCCAAGTCTCAGCTGTTTATTCTGTCTCGTCTCTGAGTTTGACGAACTGTGTTCTGCGTTCGACGAACACGCCAAGTCTCAGCTATTTCTTCTATCTCGTCTCTGAGTTCGATGAACTGTGTTCTGCGTTCGACGAACACGCCAAGTCTCAGCTGTTTCTTCTGTCTCGTCTCTGAGTTCGACGAACTGCCTTCTGAGTTCGACGAACTTCCTTCTGCGTTCGACGAACTGCTCTCTGCGTTCGATGAACACGCCAATTATGCCTTATGCCTTCTCAGAGGTTCAGCTGAGACAGAGAAATCTTCTCAGCTGATTGAACAACATACCTTTGAATATATTCAAATGTATGGAATATCATTTCCCTGTATAAAACTTGAGACAAGATAGATTGTATCAAATACAATATGTACTTAGCATTGTGAGTGATGCCTCTTCAAATCAAAGGAACATTGAGGGCAATATTCCCAACAATCTCCCCCTATTTGAAGAAGGCAGAACATTCCCAATGCAAAGGTACATAGCCAACAAAAACCTATCATACAGATACTCTATTTAGCATTCATGATATCATTGCTTCTAGAAAATAATATTGTTTAAGCATTAACATTGTTTAAGCATATTTTGATACCTCATGACGGATTATGTTAAGCTTTGACTAGCTCATATGTTATCTCCCCCTTTCTAACTCAGATTATATAGCATATTCATAATCACTAACTTATAGGGCAAATTCAAATTATGTATCATTCATGATAACTAACTCTGATAACTTTATCAGAGGGCTAACTCTGATTTGGTCATAGCATTGGCCATCTCCCCCTTTCTGGTTTCTTCAATTATTTTTCCTTTAAGGATTGGGAGGCAGCATTGGCCATCTCCCCCTCAACCCGAGCAAGAACTTGCTCCCCCTCAATGTGAGTACTATTAACTTTATTAGTTGTTCTTGTTCATTTTGAACAACCCTTTCTAGCTCCCCCTCACTTGGAGCATTAGTATTGACCTTTTGATTGTAAGTGTAAATGAAATTACATCATATGCCTGAGTTCGTCGAACTTTGAGTTGAGTTCATCGAACACAAGCTCGGTGTTCGCCGAACCCAGGTAAGAGTTCGTCGAACCCAGAATTTTCTGGGTTGTTTAAGGGTAACCTGAAGCTCAACTGATCCAGATTTTTCTGATCCAGCTGATCAGCTTTCTTTAAAATCAATAGGAGGAGAGATACTTACCTTAAGAATGTAGTCCTCTAATTGATGCTGAATTCACAATGGTTGTGCACAACAGCTTCCTGCAACAATGTACTCTGACTCAGCTGTGGATGTGGCCACACTGGTCTGCTTATTGCTGCACCATGATGTCAACCTCCTTCCTGTCATGTGCCTTGTGCACCCACTATCCAAGTACCAAATTTGATGAGGCTGGTACTTGAACTATCTTTTAGCTCCCCCTTGACCAGTGCATCTTGGCATGTGGTGAGATTTTTCTTAATCCAGAGTTGATCCTGGAGCACTTATTGTCCATTAGCCTTGTTTGCTTTTTATTGGCCAAATGGACTACCCTGCAAGACAGATTTTAATATCCCTTAGGAACCCAAGGTGACTTGGGTCCTAGGTGCCTGTTAGTTTGATGAGAGAATCTCACACTAGCTGCACTCTTAGCAGGAAGGCTCTTCTTTGCATTAGGTACATTGGGATTGTACCAACAATCTATGGCAAAGTGTCCCACTTTACCACAGCACCAACATTCATGAATGTTGTATCTCCTCTTCTGAATATTTCTTGAGGGGAGTGCAGCACTATGCACATGTTCAGGAGGAGAGACAGCTGCATTCTTCCTGTTTCTCTCAGCAATGATTTGACTGAAAGTCAATCTATGTGTTGTATTGATGCTCTTTGTCCTGATGTCATCAGCTTGCTTTGGCTTGGCAGCCATACAAGATATGATGTCATCTGACACTGAGCAACGAGTCTTGTCAACAGATTTGACATCAGTTATGCTCTTTGCTGAAGCAGATTTGAAAGAGCTTGCATCCTTATTCTTGAATGGAGGAGCTGAAGTACCAAATACAAATGGTCCAGGTTGGTCCATTTGAATTTCCTCATGGGGAGCCTTCATAACACTCAATCCCATGCCCTTTCTTCCACTATGAGAAGGAGTATTTTCCTTCCTATAGAAACTCTCATTCTTCCAGTGACCATAAATGCTTTCATGGTCATACCTGTTGGAAGGAAGTAACGCCTTTTGAAAGGTGGTTTGAGGCTTAGCATTCCCCTTGCTCTTCTCTCCACTCCCTTCTCCTACTTCCATTTTATTGAATCATAGTCCTCTCCTATTGGTTTGAGAGGAGAAGGTGTCAATAATAGGGAGCATAGATTTGGGCTTGGAGAATTGAGTCACCAGGCTCTTCTCTTTCACAACCTTCTCCTCAAGGTCCTTGATGACCTTGTTCTTCAGAGAAATAGTGCTTAATTGCACAAATGTTAACCCCTTTAAATGGCTTATCTGTCTACTCATCTG
This sequence comes from Dactylorhiza incarnata, assembly GCA_033032865.1. Taxonomy (NCBI): domain Eukaryota; kingdom Viridiplantae; phylum Streptophyta; class Magnoliopsida; order Asparagales; family Orchidaceae; genus Dactylorhiza; species Dactylorhiza incarnata. Next base: position 7,859,652 of record JAWHQI010000090.1, on the reverse strand, counting down.
ATCCACCAGGGTGGTAGGTTCAGTGTAGTCATTTTTAGTCATTTTAAGGGAAGCAATTTCCTAGGCTTGCCTCTTGGCAAGCTTCTTGCTCTTCTTCAGAGCTTCCAAAAGAACACCATACTTGTCAATCAATTGATTGACTTCTTCCTCAGCTTCTGAACCACTTCCATCAATTGATGAAGGATTTTCAGATTCTGGACCAGTCTCATAATCAGAAGAGGATATGGAATGAATTAATACCTGCTCATGTTCTGAATTGTTGTGGTTGTCCTCATCTTCAGTTTGAGCCATCAGCCCATTATCATCTTGAATGACTTCATCCTCCTCTACATCACTGTCAAAATGTTATAGAGGGGCCCTGATTTCTATCCTGGCAGCTGGATAGTCCTCTTCCTCCTGAGCAGCAGGTTCTTCAACAGCAACCAACCCAATAAGGGCTTCTTCCTTTTCAGATTTTGATGAGCTAGAGTCTGATTCACTCCAGCTCCTTTCATTCTTAGCTAGAAAGGATTTTTCTCCTTTCTTGCCTCTTGGCTGATGAGCCTTCTTCTCATCCTTCTCTTTTCTCTTGACTGGGCAGTCAGTAATGACATGCCTTGGCTTGCTGCAGCAATAGCAGACAACTTTAGAGGAATTAAATTTAGAGTTAGAGTCATACCTGTCATTCCTGGAGTGATGCTTTGACTCCTTGATGTCCTCCTTGTTGTGATGTGAGGAAGAGGGCTTGTTCTTCCATTGCCTCCTCTTCATCATCTTCTTGAATTGTCTTAAAAAGGCAGCAAACTCTTCATCAGAGGAAGAGCTATCTGAGGTGCTGGTTTCTGATTCAGCACTTCTCCTTTGATGAGACACCATCCTGCCCTTGCTTCTCTTGGAGCTTTCAGCTTTGAGAGCTACTGAATTCTCCTTTGCCTGAGCCCTTGTTGAGGTGTCCTCTTCCTTTCTTGCAGACAGCTGCATCTCATAGGAGAGCAGCTTTCCAAACAGTGTGTGAGTGGGGGTCTCACCAAGCTTGGCCACTTCCCTGATTGCACAGATTTTTGTGTCCCAGTCCCTTGTTAGAGATCTAAGGAACTTATCATTCAGCTCATAGTTGGTGAATACTCTCCCATAGGTTCTCAGCTCATTGATCTGAAGAACCTCTCATAGCACATGGAGATGCTCTACTGGCTCTGCTGCCTGAAGGCTTCATACTCTTGGTTAAGGAGTGACTTTCTATCATCCCTTACTTCAGCTGTTCCTTCCATATATACTACTAATGTGTCCCACATTTCCTTGGCAGTAGTACAGTGTACCAAGTTTTGAAATGTGGAATCATCAATAACATTCATTATGATGTTCTGGGCTCTTTTGTCCATGGTGAACAATTCAAGTTCATCTTTGGTCAAGTCTTTGAATGCCTTGGCCACTCTTCTTGTTGGATCTATAGTGGAGTCAGTGTGAAAGGTAAAAGGTCCTTCTTTAACTGTAATGAAAATCCTTGGATCAGATGATTCCATAAACAGTCTGATCCTTTGCTTCTATATGCCAAATTTTCTTTGTTGCATATGGGCAACTTCATGGATCCCATTTCCTTCTTCAATCCAGAGGAGGCCATTGGATTGTGATTTGACTATTCCTTAATAGGATCTGGTCAGACAGTTATGTCCTTCTTGACCAACCTCCCTATGATACCACTTGTAAGTTTATAAGGGTTGTAGTCTAAATCACTTAGAGGGGGGGGGGGGGGGGGGTGAATAGGTCTCTTTTGATTTTTACTTGATTGATTTAGATGTTTAGGAATATTCTAAGCAAGTAATCAACCACACAGAAAACACACAATCATTTATATTGGTTCCCCAAGACAGTGTGTCTATGGGTAGTCCACTTTCCCTCTTCACCCTTCTAACAGTGTGTTAGACAGGGCCAACTCCTCCAATCTCAGCTCCAAGAGCTTACATCACAGATCCCTCAGGATCTCTCAGGTTTTCCCAAACCCTACCTCAGGCTCAGCAGCCCTATCTCAGATCAGCCACTGATCCTACAACTCAGACCACAGCAGGTCCTACAATCTCAGGCCAAACAAGCCCTACCTCAGAGGAATCCACCTCCTACAACTCAGACCTCTTCCAGGTCCTACCTGAGAGAAATCCTCCTCCTACAGCTCATGCAATAATGCCCTACAACTCAAGCTAAACAGCCCTACATCAGATCTTCACAGATCCTACCTCAATTTGTCCTCACAGCTCTACAACTCAGGCAGTGAAGCCCTACAAACTCAGAAACCAAAGGTTCCTACAAGAGAAATAATGATCTTTACAAAATATAAGGAAGAAAGGTCAAGCCTGGTTCTTCTTCTTCTTCTCAGCAGCTGTTGCAGACTTTATGTAAGACCCCCCCCCCCCCCTCCCCAATCCTGAACCGGGTTCAGGGAGGGGGGATCTTACTGCCCAAGGACGACCACTTAGCACTTTGCGGGTGGCAACGTCCCACCCTCTTAAGCACCGAGCGGTCTCCTTGTCAGGCACAAGAATCACAACATCACATCAGAATGCATAGCGGAAGCAATCGAAGGATAGAAAATCAAGCACACAGCTTATATTTACATATTTAAACAGGGCCGAAGCCTAATGTTTACAACTACTGCCTCGGGGCTACATCGACGAAACAAAAGATCCTAGTCTTAGTCCTATACTCTAGGACTCACGTCGCGGAAGACAGGGGGCGAGGCTGGGGTAATCGAACGGGCCATCTTCAAGGCTGGTATCTCATCCTGTGGTGCGAGGGCTTCGCGCTCTCACCTCTCCTGTGATTAGTTATAAGAAATAACGGTTAGTCACAGAGCTAAGTAGAAAATACATCTCCTCCCCGGATCCATATCCAGGGGGAGGATAAAGGACAGAAATAAATAGCTGAAGCAAGGAAGAGAGTTAGCAACAGGTATGCATATATAAAAGGGCTCCCACCCTATTATCCATCATCGCGCCGAATAGTTAATACACAACACTATCTCGCGTATATACACACCCAGGTATTCAAACCTGTACACACACAAAAACCCTGTGTCGACACAGTTTAGACAGCATTATTTCAAGCAGAGGAGCTAACCCCGCGGGCCTCACCGATGTGGCCGTCGGTGACAGTGGCCAGTCTTGCCACTTCTGAGTGTAGTCGTACCGTATCACTCAGGCCCTCCGGTACAACTTGGTGTACTAATTGGATGTGAGCGACATCCGGTGAACCGATTTTTAGGCCGACCAGCGGAGGCAAAATTGCGGGTTCGGAGTGGAGATAACCCGCTGCGCACATCTCCCTGTCGCCATGAGTCGTCAACCCTCCCACACCGGTACGAACGGTCTGTGGGCGTGACCGACCCGCCACTTCCAAACAATCTTCAAAACTTAAAGCGAGCGCTTTACAAAAACTTGACGCGGCACTCTTACTCGACCGGTCACGCAGCTTTTGACCGGGAGGCTCAGCGGTATGGGGGCTCTTTATTTGGGGCTAACCTGGGAGGAAGGGCTCAACTCTGGGTTTTTCCCAACTAAGGCCTCGCAAGGGAGGATAAGCACCGCTTGCCAGCGTAGGGCTGCAGTTAGTACCAAAATAGGAGTAAGTGCAGCAGCAAAAATAGGCCGAAAGCAGAGGCCATAATATCAGCAGAAAATTAGGCCGAAAGCAGAGGCCATGATATTAAGCAGAAAATTAGGCCGAAAGCAAAGGCCATGATATTAAGCAGAAAATTAGGCCGAAAGCAAAGGCCATGATATTAAGCAGAAAATTAGGCCGAAAGCAAAGGCCATGATATTAAGCAGAAAATTAGGCCGAAAGCAAAGGCCATGATATTAAGCAGAAAATTAGGCCGAAAGCAAAAGCCATGATATTAAGCAGAAAATTAGGCCGAAAGCAAATGCCATGATATTAAGCAGAAAATTAGGTCGAAAGCAAAGGCCATATTAACAAGACCAGTGCGGGACTGGAGAATTGAAAGTACCAAAAGTAAAGGCAGGGGACCAGTACGAGACTGCATTTTAAGAAAAGTACAGAAAGTAAATGCAGGGGACTAGTACGAGACTGGATTTAAATAGAAGTACAGAAAGCAAATGCAGGGGACCAGTATGAGACTGGATTTAAATAGACGTACATAAAGCAGTAAATAAGGAAATGGTTAGTAGTCCAATCCCTCCATAAGAGGAGGCTTCAACGTCAACTCCGTTCATAGGAGGAAGTTCTGCTTTCTCCCCGTTCATAGGGGTCCTTTTCGGGCGTTTATTTTGCTTGCAAAATACTTTTGGAGGACCAAAATAAGAGACCACACCTCCCAATTTTAATAGTAGTTGTACAACACCCTTAAGTAAGGCCTATAATTTTTGGTGATTTTCCTAACTCTTTTGGGCTTTTATTTCCTTAAAATAAACCTTATAAATAGGTTTAAAAATAGTAAACTTAATCCTTAAATTCCCAAAAAAATACTGGAGGTGCCCCTTAGGGTGGGTGGGCACATTTTTCATTTGGGAAGTTTCTTCCCAATCTACCCCATTTTTTCTCAAAAAAATGAGGAAGGGGGAAGGGAGGTTGGGGTGTGGTTAGAGGAAGGGAGAAGGCGCAGGGGGTGCTGCACCGCACGCCATCCCGCGGCTCCCATAGCGGATCTGCGGCAGATCCACTGTGGGGGCACACAAGTGGAGGCGGGAGGCGGGAAACGAGAATAGGGGAGCCGCCCGATTTCCTGGGGGGAGATCGGTCGGCTCCGGTTAGCCTTAACGGGAGGCGGCCGCTGCCACCGCCGGGCAGCGGCCGGCTGGGGCCGGCGCCGCCCCCGGTCGGTGCACCGGGGGCCGACGACTTCTCCAAGGGTGGTCCGGCGGCCTGGCGCCGCCGGCTACCACCGGGAAAGCAGACAGAAGGGGCGGGAGACGGTGGCGCGGCCTGCATGCGCCATGCAGGCTCGCTGCGCCGCCGCCTCCGCTGGGAGGGTGCCGGTGCCGCCCCCCCGGCCGGTGCGCCGGGGGTCGGCGACCACTCCGGTGGTGGTCCGACTGCCTGGCGCCGCCGGACCCCACCTGAAAACTGAGCAGAAGGGGGCGGGGAGGGGCGGCACCGCTTGCATGGGCCATGCAGCTGCTGCGCCGCCGCCGCCTCCTCGGGGAGGGCCCTCCCTGCCACCCCTGGTCGGGGCACCGGGGAGGGGGCAGACCTCCGGCGGGGGTCCGGCGGCCTGGAGCCGCCGGCCGCCGCCGGGGGGGTGGCGGTTTTTCCCTACAGGGAAACAGAGGAGGGGGATGAGGCTTCGGGCGCCGCCAGGGCTACGTCCTCCGGTGGCCCGGCCGCCTACCCTTCGTCGGCGCCAAGGTCCCTGAGTGGGGACCTGCTCCCACAGCGCCACCACCGGCGCTGTGGGGGTTGGCATCCACGACCAGCCTCCTCCCCGAGGCTTGCAAGCCTCGGGGTGGTGCTGGCGGCGCTCCGGCGACGGGGAGGGGGTCGGCTGGCCTCCGGGAGGTAAGAAGGAGGAGGGGGAGAAGTTCTACCTGTGATGGAGGGGGAGCTCGGGAGGTAGAGGGGGGCCGGCCAGGGTGAGGAGGGAGGGTGGTGGCGGCGGTTTGGTTGGGCAGGGCTCCGGCGAGGGGGTTGGCTGGGCTTGCTGGCAGGGGAGAAGGAGGAGGAGTTGGGGGGGGGGGGGGTTAGCTTCAGGGAGGGGCCGAGCCCCCCCCCCCCCCTCCTTATATAGGGAAGGGGGAGACCTCCCCCCCCCCCTCTCCTCTTTTCCCCGTGTGGGGTTAAGGGAGGGTGAGTGGGGGGGGGGGAGATATTTTCTCCCCTTCCCCTCCCTTCTCTCTCTCCTGCCCACTTTGCCCCAATAGGGGCTGCCTATTAATGGGCATCCCCCTTCCCTTGGGGGAGGGGCTTCTCTCTCCTCCCCCCTTTCTTTCCCTTCTTTTTCAATGTGTTTTAAGCTGGGGGAGGGGGGTTTGACCGAGGTCAACCTAGGACGGGGTCCTCCATGGTCCCGGGGTCCATTACGATTTGCCGGGGCTGATGTCGGGTTCGTGCGCTTTATATTTCGGGTGTTGCACTGAGGTGGTCTGCATAGTCCTAAAATGGCATACCCTCCATATGACCTTGAATCAAAGTACAACAAATTCCGTTGCGCTCGTATTGTTCATACGAGTCTAACGGAACTGGCAGAAGTCAATTCGAGGTTCGTACGGTCAATATTCATAATAATGAGGTAGTGGCGCGCTACGACACCCGAAATGGTCGTTTTCTCCAAACGGCCTCGGATCGAAGTGCAACGAATTTTGTTGCGCTCGTATTGTTCATACGAGTCTAATGGAACTGACAGAAGTCAATTCGGGGTTCGTACGGTCACTATTCATAATAATGGGGTAGTGGCGCGCTACGACACCTGAAATGGTCGTTTTCTCCAAACGACCTCGGATCGAAGTGCACCGAATTCCGTTGCGCTCGTATTGTTCATACGAGTCTAACGGAACTGACAGAAGTCAATTCGGGGTTCGTACGGTCACTATTCATAATAATGAGGTAGTGGCGCGCTACGACACCCGAAATGGTCGTTTTCTCCAAACAACCTTGGATCGAAGTGCAATGAATTCCGTTGCGCTCGTATTGTTCATACGAGTCTAACGGAACTGACAGAAGTCAATTCGGGATTCATTTGGTCACTGTACCCAAATGACTTAGTTGCGGCGCGCAACACTACTTAAAATGGTGGTTTTCTATCGCTCGGGCCTACTTTTATTGGGCTCACTAGGGTCTAATGGCCCAATAAAGTCGGGATGTTACAATCCAATAAAAATAAAGAGATTTTCGTCCCCGAAAATTGCCTAAAGTAGGGGGTTTAAAGGATATACCTGGGGAAAGAGTGCCGGGTATTTTTCTCGAACGAGCGTCTCTGGTTCCCAAGAAAACTCTTCGCGTCCACAGTTTGACCACAAGATCTTGACCATCGTGATGGTTTTGTTCTGCAGTTCTTTGATCTTGGAGTCCACTATCTTTACTGGTTCGAATTGGACGGATCGGTCGGATTGTACTGATGTTGGTGCTGTGGGTAGATGCTGCTCCGGTTGGCGTAGATCACATCTTAGCGAGGAGACATGAAATACGTCGTGAAGGTTTCCCAGTTCAGCTGGCAGGGCTAATCTATAAGCGATGGGGCCAATCCTTTCAGTGACTTGATATGGGCCTAGATAGCGTGGATCTGGCTTTTTCTGCTTCTTTATTCGAGATACCCCGTGCATCGGTTTAATTTTTAAGAACACCATGTCTCCCACGTTGAATTCTACCATCCGATGGCGCGCATCATAATATTTGGCTTGACGACTCTGTGCCTCCAGCATACGTTCTTGAATCAACCTTATAGCTGTCGTGGTATCATCTATATAGGTGACTCCTAAAGCTTCGGGGTCCTCGTCCTGTGCCCATGATAGTGGTGTTCGACAACGTCTTCCGTAAAGGGCTTCGTAAGGTGCCATTTTGATGCTCGCCTGGAAGCTGTTATTGTATGAGAACTCCACTAAGGGCAGTAACTGCTCCCAAGGCTCATTATGTTCCACTATGCATAATCGGAGGAGGTCTTCCATCGTCCGGTTCGTCCTTTCTGTTTGCCCGTCGGTCTGGGGATGGAAGGTGGTGCTAAAGGCTAATCTGGTTCCCAGATAAGCCCGCACTCGCCTCCATTATTTTAACGTGAAGCGTCCCATCGCGGTCAGACACGATTGACTTGGGTATCCCATGAAATCGGACCACTTGCTCTATAAATAGCCGGGCTAATATGTCGACGTCGTCGCCCTGTCTGTTCGGGATGAATCGTGCCACTTTGGTAAGGCGATCTACTACAACCCATATTGAGTCGTTCCCTGCACGAGATCGGGGTAAGCCATGGACGAAGTCTATGGAGATATCTTCGAATTTCCATTCTGGTACCGGCAGGGGTTGTAGCAAACCTCCTGGGCTACGACACTCTGCCTTGACCATTTGATAGGTCTGGCAGTGGGCTACATAATCGGTGACGTCCTTCTTCATTCCTGGCCAGTATAATGTCCTTCGCAGGTCCGTATACATTTTTACTACCCCCAGGTGTATTGAATACCTCGTTTGGTGTGCTTCACGGAGTATCTCCTCCAGGATTCCCTCTGCAGCGGGAATGAATATGCGGTGTCTGTACTGCAGGATGCCATCATACAAGTTGTAGTCTTCTTGTGCGCCGTGTTGCAAGGCCTAAATGATCGGGGCTGCTTCAACGTCGATCTTCTGTGCCTCTCATATTCTGTCCCTGATGTCACACTGTATCTCCATCCAGTAAACCTGGGCCTGATATTCCATCGGGTTCCTGCGGGTAATGAGGATGATATCCAAGTCTGCCAAGGACTTGATTAATTCACTTGGTATCATCTCTAGCCAATTGCCGGCCATCGGAGGTTGCCGACTTAAGGCATCTGCAACCTTATTGGCTTTGCCGGGGTGATATTGGAGAGCGAAGTCGTAATCGCATAGGAACTCCAGCCACCGGCGCTGTCGGAGATTTAGCTCCTTCTGGGTGAAGATGTATTTGAGGCTCTTGTGGTCGGAGAAAATCTCGCACCTTGCCCCGTAGAGATAATGCCTCCAGACTTTTAGCGCGAACACTGCCGCACCCAATTCCAGGTCATGGGTTGCTTAGTTTAGTTCGTGGGGCTTTAGCTGACGTGAGGCGTAGGCGATTACTTTGTCGTGTTGCATCAACACGGCTCCCAATCCTTTGAGTGAGGCATCAACGTAGATCTGGAAGCCCTCTGTACTTGAGGGGAGTGTCAGAATCGGGGCTGATATCAGTCGGCTCTTTAGCTCTATGAATGCTGCTTCGCATTCAGGAGACCACTGGAACGTCACGTCCTTTTTGGTCAGGGAGGTAAGTGGTAGCGCAATCTTAGAGAATCCTTCCACAAACTTTCGGTAGTAGCCGGCGAGGCCAAGGAAACTCCTGATGTCTGCTGCTGACTTAAGTGGCGGCCAGTCTCGTACTGCTCGTACCTTAGCTTGGTCCACCGCTACCCCGTTCTTGTTAACTGTGTGTCCAAGGAAGCCGACTTCTTCCATCTAGAACTCACATTTGCTGAACTTTGCGAAGAGCGAGTGCTCCCTTAGCTTGAGCAGTACCATTTGGAGATGCCTGGAGTGATCAGCTTTGCTCTTCGTGTAGATGAGTATGTCATCTATAAAGACTATCACGAAGTGATCTAGGAAGGTTTTAAACACCGTATTCATTAAAGCCATGAAGGTGGATGGAGCATTGGTCAATCCGAACGGCATTACCATGAATTCGTACAGTCCATAGCGGGAGCTGAAAGCGGTCTTGGGGATGTCTTCTTTTCGTACTCTGAGTTGATAGTAGCCGGATCTTAAATCCATCTTAGAAAAGACGGACGCGCCTTGTAATTGGTCGAACAATTCATCTATTCGGGGCAGGGGATAATTATTCCGGACAGTGAGCTTATTCAGTTCCCTGTAGTCCACACAGAGACGCAGGGATCCATCTTTCTTTTTAACGAATAGCACTGGGGCTCCCCAGGGCGAGGTACTTGGGCGAACGAAACCGGCGTCAACTAGCTCTTGTAGTTGAATCTTGAGCTCGGCTAGTTCTCTCGGGGCCATTCGGTATGGAGCTCGGGACACGGGTCGGGCTCCATGTGTAAGTTCAATTTGGAAGTCCACTTCCCGTTGCGGGGGCAACCCGGGAAGGGATTCTGGGAAGATGTCCGGGAAGTCCCGAATTATGGGTACTCTAGAGAGCACCTGTGTCTTGTCCTCCATCTCAAAGTAAATTAGGTATACCTCGTCCTTCCGTCGGGCTGCTTTCACTGTCTGTGCGGATGTTAAGATAATGCGGGTGACAGAAGGTATACCTGTTAGCGTGACGGACAACCCATTTGGGTTCTGGAGGTGGATCTCCCGAGTTGAACAGTTAATTTGGGCGCTGTGCTCGGCCAACCAGTCCATCCCTAGAATGATGTCGAATCCGGTTATCGCCAAAATGGTCGCGTTGACTTCGAATTCTATTCCTCCTAGCATTGCTTGGAAGGAACACTTTTCTGTGGACGCCATATCTGATCCATCCGGGAGTCGTATTCGTATTGACATCCCGGATGATCGTACAATGTTTCCCTTGTCGGCGATGAAGTTCTGTGCGACGAATGAATGTGTGGCACCGGTATCGAATAGCGTTTTAGCGGGATGACCTTCTACCAAAAGTAAACCTGATAATATATACATATACCATGATCATGAGTTTTTTACAAATACACAGGAGTTGACATGCTACACAAAAGGTCACAACATATATATATATCTATCACATCTTCCTAGGATATCGCAACTACTGAAAGTAGATACCTATCACTACATCGGGTGCAGGATCGTGCTGGAGGTCCAAAGCGTATGCCTCGAGGGGTGCTGCTCTGCCCTGCCTGGCCTGACCTCTCCTGCCTGCAGGCTGTCCTCTGCGTCTACCTCATCCTCATCCTCTCTCCGCGGCTCCCTGCACGGCTCCTAGGCCGGGCCTACCTACTGCCTGAGGGCAAAAGGCTCGTATGTGCCCGGGCTGCTGGCAGAGGTAGCAGTTCCCTGCGAAGGGAACATCTCGTCGTGCGGCTGGGACGGGCTGAGGTGCTGGGGCTGGTGGTGCTGGGGCTGGAGGTGCCGGTCGAGGCGGAGGTGCCTGCCTATACGGCTGGTGACGCTGACGCTGTCTCCTGGCCTGGTCCTGTCTGCGTGGGCCTACTCCTCTCTCTCGGCCCTGAGTCCGGGGAACACCCACGTGTCCCCTCCGCTGCTGGGCCACCATCCGCTGATCCATCTTTAGAGCGGTGGCATGTGAGGCAATCGTGTGGAAGGATGCCTGAGAAATCATGATCAGGGCCTGACGGAGATCGTCTCGTAATCCCCGATAAAATCTGGCTGCCCTGTACCTATCCGTACCTGCTAAGGTCCCGGCGAAGCGGGCCAAATGGATAAACTCTCTCTGGTAGTCTGGAACCGTCCTATCTCCCTGCCGGATTTGCAGGAACCGCTCCTGGAGTGCCATCCGATCCGCATCTGAAATGAAGTGCTCTAAAAAGGCCTCTGAGAACTCCCCCCAGAGGATCGTGCTGAGTGGTCGCCCTCTAAATGTAGAGCGGATGGCGGCCCTCCACCAATCTTGGGCATAGACCTTTAGCATGGTCACCACCAAGGACACAGCGGCTATGGCGGGGCACATCATCCCGATTAAGAGCTCCTCTACCCTCTCCACCCACTCTTCGGCCTGAATGGCTGACTCGGTACCTCGGAAGCTGGGGGGCCTTAGCCCCCGGAATGTCGTCAGAAGATCGGTGGGTACGGTGGCCTGCTGGGGTGGTCGTAGGGTGGCTGTCTGGAAAGCGGCTAATAATGCTATCAGGGTCCGTCCTAGCTCTGTATCCCCAAACGGAACTGCGGCTGGAATGGCCGAGGCTAGTGGTGGAGTGGTAGGGTGGTACTGATCCCTAGAGGAGGATCTTCATTTACTTGACTCGGGTATCTGGAGAAGTAACAAAATGAACATCAGTACTTGCAAAAATAAGGGAATTTTGCAGGACTGAAACGAAAAGAAAGCGGAAAGCGTGCGGGTGTACTACCGTGCAGTCTCGAATCCTTAACCTTAAACCTAAAGGGTCTACCAGGCTTCCGCTGCGTGGTTCGTCCCGAACCAAGAAACGGAACCGAGAACGGGAGGATCGAAAGACTGCCCCATGTGGTCGGATCAACCTCCCTCTGATACATTTGTAAGACCCCCCTCCCCAATCCTGAACCGGGTTTAGGGAGGGGGGATCTTACTGCCCAAGGACGACCACTTGGCGCTTTGCGGGTGGCAACGTCCCACCCTCTTAAGCACCGAGCGGTCTCCTTGTCAGGCACAAGAATCACAAGATCACATCAGAACACACAGCGGAAGCAATCGAAGGATAGAAAATCAAGCACACAGCTTATATTTACATATTTAAACAGGGCCGAAGCCTAATGTTAACAACTACTGCCTCAGGGCTACATCGACGAAACAAAAGATCCTAGTCTTAGTCCTATACTCTAGGACTCACGTCGCGGAAGACAGGGGGCGAGGCTGGGGTAATCGAACGGCCATCTCCAAGGCTGGTATCTAATCCTGTGGTGCGAGGGCTTCGCGATGTCCCCTCTCCTGTGATTGGTTATAAGAAATAACTGTTAGTCACAGAGCTAAGTAGAAAATACATCCCCTCCCCGGATCCATATCCAGGGGGCGGCTAAAGGACAGAAATAAATAGCCGAAGCAAGGAAGAGAGTTAGCAACAGGTATGCATATATATATAAGGGCTCCCGCCCTATTATCCATCATCGCGCCGAATAGTTAATACACAACACTATCTCACGTATATACACACCCAGGTATTCAAACCTGTACACACACAAAAACCCTGTGTCGATACAGTTTAGACCGCTTTATTTCAAGCAGGTGAGCTAACCCCGCGGGCCTCACCGATGTGGCCGTCGGTGACAGTGGCCAGTCTTGCCACTTCTGAGTGTAGTCGTACCGTATCACTCAGGCCCTCTGGTACAACTTGGTGTACTAATTGGATGTGAGCGACATCCGGCGAACCGATTTTTAGGCCGACCAGCGGAGGCAAAATTGCGGGTTCGGAGTGGAGATAACCCGCTGCGCACATCTCCCTGTCTCCATGAGTCGTCAACCCTCCCACACCGGTACGAACGGTCTGTGGGCGTGACCGACCTGCCACTTCCAAACAATCTTCAAAACATAAAGCGAGCGCTTTAAAAAAACTTGACGCGGCACTCTTACTCGACCGGTCACGCAGCTTTTGACCGGGAGGCTCAGCGGTATGGGGGCTCCTTATTTGGGGCTAACCTGGGAGGAGGGGCTCAACTCCGGGTTTTTCCCAACTAAGGCCTAGCAAGGGAGGATAAGCACCGCTTGCCAGCATAGGGCTGCAGTTAGTACCAAAATAGGAGTAAGTGCAACATCAAAAATAGGCCAAAAGCAGAGGCCATAATATCAGCAGAAAATTAGGCCGAAAGCAGAGGCCATGATATTAAGCAGAAAATTAGGCCGAAAGCAAAGGCCATGATATTAAGCAGAAAATTAGGCCGAAAGCAAAGGCCATGATATTAAGCAGAAAATTAGGCCGAAAGCAAAGACCATGATATTAAGCAGAAAATTAGGCCAAAAGCAAAGGCCATGATATTAAGCAGAAAATTAGGCCGAAAGCAAAGGCCATATTATCAAGACCAGTGTGAGACTGGAGAATTGAAAGTACCGAAAGTAAAGGCAGGGGACCAGTACGAGACTGGATTTAAGGAAAAGTACAGAAAGTAAATGCAGGGGACCAGTACGAGACTGGATTTAAATAGAAGTACAGAAAGCAAATGCAGGGGACCAGTACGAGACTGGATTTAAATAGACGTACAGAAAGCAGTAAATAAGGAAATGGTTAGTAGTCCAATCCCTCCATAAGAGGAGGCTTCAACGTCAACTTCGTTCATAGGAGGAAGTTCTGCTTTCTCCCCGTTCATAGGGGTTCTACTCCGTCTCGGGAGTTTATTTACATTTCATGATATTTTTAGTAATTCCCCTTTTATCGTGGGTTCGTTCTTTTATAATTATTCCGGCATTACTGGAGTGTGGCGTCGCACCGCGATTTCATCCCGAGTTTTGCGTCGATGTCCTTAACTTAGTCGATTCATTAGATCGATACACGTAATCTTTATTATGCGTTTAAAAATTATACGTCGAGAGGACGTCGGATTATTTCGATGAATTTCGCTCCTTTTCGGGCGTTTATTTTGCTTGCAAAATACTTTTGGAGGACCAAAATAAGAGACCACACCTCCCAATTTTAATAGTAGTTGTAAAACACCCTTAAGTAGGGCCTATAATTTTTGGTGATTTTTCCCAACTCTTTTTGGGTTTTATTTCCTTAAAATAAACCTTATAAATAGGTTTAAAAATAGTAAACTTAATCCTAAAATTCCCAAAAAAATACTGGAGGTGCCCCTTCGGGTGGGTCACATTTTTCATTTAGGAAGTTTCTTCCCAATCTGCCCCATTTTTTCTCAAAAAAATGAGGAAGGGGGAAGGGAGGTTGGGGTGCGGTTAGAGGAAGAGAGGAGGCGCAGGGGGTGCTGCACCGCGCGCCATCCCGCGGCTCCCACAGCGAATCTGCGGCGGATCCGCTTTGGGGGCACACAAGTGGAGGCGGGAGGCGGGAAACGAGAATACGGGAGCCGCCCGATTTCCTGGGGGAGATCGGGCGGCTCCCGTTAGTCTTAACGGGAGGCGGCCGCTGCCACCGCCGGGCAGCAGCCGGCTGGGGCCGGCGCCGCCCCCAGTCGGTGCGCCGGGAGCCGGCGACTTCTCCAGGGGTGGTCCGGCGGCCTGGCGCCGCCGGCTACCACCGGGAAAGCAGACAGAAGGGGCGGGAGGCGGTGGCGGCCTGCATGCGCCATGCAGGCTCGCTGCGCCACCGCCTCCGCTGGGAGGGTGCCGGTGCCGCCCCCCCCCCCCCCCCGGCCGGTGCGCCGGGGGTCGGCGACCACTCCGGTGGTGGTCCGGCGGCCTGGCGCCGCCGGACCCCACCGAAAAACTGAGCAGAAGGGGGCGGGGAGGCGCGACACCGCCTGCATGGGCCATGCAGCTACTGCGCCGCCGCCGCCGCCTCCTCGGGGAGGGGGGCCCTCCCTGCCACCACTAGTCGGGGCGCCGGGGAGGGGGCAGACCTCCGGCGGGGGTCCGGCGGCCTGGAGCCGCCGCCCGCCGCCGGGGGTGGCGGTTTTTCCCTACAGGGAAACAAAGGAGGGGGAGGAGGCTTTGGGTGCCGCAGGGGCTGCGTCCTCCGGCGGCCCGGCCGCCTCCCCTTCGTCGGCGCCAAGGTCCCTGAGTGGGGACCTGCTCCCCCAGCGCTACCACCGGCGCTGGGGGGGGTTGGCTTCCACGGCCAGCCTCCTCCCCGAGGCTTGCAAGCCTCGGGGTGGTGCTGGCGGCGCTCCGGCGATGGGGAGGGGGTCGGCTTGCCTCCGGGAGGTATGAAGGAGAAGGGGGAGAAGTTCTACCTGTGATGGAGGGGGAGTTCGGGAGGTAGAGGGGCGGCCGACCATGGTGAGGAGGGAGGGTGGTGGCGGCGGTTTGGTTGGGAAGGGCTCCGGCGAGGGGGTTGGCTGGGCTTGCTGGCAGGGGAGAAGGAGGAGGAGTGGGGGGGGGGGGGGGGGGGGGGGGGGGGGGGGGGGGGGGGGGGGGGTTAGCTCTAGGGAGGGGCCGAGCCCCCCCCCCCCCCCCCCCCCCCCCCCCCTTATAAAGGGAAGGGGGAGACCTCCCCCCCCCCCCCCCCCCTCCTCTTTTCCCCACGTGGGGTTAAGGGAGGGTGAGTGGGGGGTGGAGATATTTTCTCCCCCTCCCCTCCCTTCTCTCTCTCCTGCCCACTTTGCCCCAATAGGGGCTGCCTATTCATGGGCATCCCCCTTCCCTTGGGGGAGGGGCTTCTCTCTCCTCCCCCTTTCTTTCTCTTCTTTTTCAATGTGTTTTAAGTTGGGGGGGAGGGGGGTTTGACCGAGGTCAACCTAGGACGGGGTTCTCCATGGTCCCGGGGTCCATTATGATTTGCCGGGGCTGATGCCGGGTTCGTGCACTTTATATTTCGGGCATTGCACTGAGGTGGTCTGCATATTACTAAAATGGCATACCCTCCATACGACCTTGAATCGAAGTGCAACGAATTCAGTTGCGCTCGTATTGTTCATACGAGTCTAACGGAAATGACAGAAGTCAATTCGGGGTTCGTATGGTCACTATTCATAATAATGAGGTAGTGGCGCGCTACGACACCCGAAATGGCCATTTTCTCCAAACAACCTCGGATCGAAGTGCAACGAATTCCGTTGCGCTCGTATTGTTCATACGAGTCTAACGAAACTGACAGAAGTCAATTCAGGGTTCGTACGGTCACTATTCATAATAATGGGGTAGTGGCGCGCTACGACACCTGAAATGGTCATTTTCTCCAAACAACCTCGGATCGAAGTGCAACAAATTCCGTTGCGCTCGAATTGTTCATACGAGTCTAACAGAACTGACAGAAGTCAATTCGGGGTTCGTACGGTCACTATTCATAATAATGAGGTAGTGGCGCGCTACGACACCCGAAAACGACCTCGGATCGAAGTGCAACGAATTCCGTTGCGCTCGTATTGTTCATACGAGTCTAACGAAACTGACATAAGTCAATTCGGGGTTCATTTGGTCACTGTACCCCAACGACTTAGTTGCGGCGCGCAACACTACTTAAAATGGTGGTTTTCTATCGCTCGGGCCTACCTTTTTTGGGCTCACTAGGGTCTAGTGGCCCAATAAAAGTCGGGATGTTACACTTTAACCATGGAGCCGATGTTCAACTCCAACTTGTTCTTCTTGATCAGCCCTTCAGATGAAGAACTGGATCTACTGCTCTATCTTGAAATTAATCAAGATGAGCTATCTCTTTTCTCCTTGCAGCCTTGTGTGATTCAGTTGTTGGCTGCCGTCAATGGAGTAGTTACGTTCTCGCTTTTGCGTACTAGAGAACTCACAAAAGGTGTTTGCTCAACCCTAACTTATCCCTTTTATACATCCCCGACCTACAACGGCTCTCAGCCGTCCTTCTGACAAGTATGGGAGAGACCGGTGGACCCCACAATGTCTTTCTGCAGCTTGCGCCATGGGCAGAACTCGCAATCTGCGTTCGAAGAACTTGCCATACTCTGAGTTCGACGAACTTGCCCAACTCTGCGTTCGACGAACTCGCCATACTTTGAGTTCGACGAACTGTGTTCTGCATTCGACGAACACGCCAAGTCTCAGCTGTTTCTTCTGTCTCGTCTCTGAGTTCGACGAACTGTGTTCTGCGTTCGACGAACACGCCAAGTCTCAGCTATTTCTTTTGTCTCATCTCTGAGTTCGACGAACTGTGTTCTGCGTTCGACGAACACGCCAAGTGTCAGCTCATCTCTGAGTTCGACGAACTGCCTTCTGAGTTCGACGAACTTCCTTCTGCGTTCAACGAACTGATCTCTGCGTTCGACGAACATGCCAATTATGCCTTATGCCTTCTCAGAGGTTCAGCTGAGACAGAGAAATCTTCTCAGCTGATTGAACATCATACCTTTGAATATATTCCAATGTATGGAATATCATTTCCCTGTATAAAACTTGAGACAAGATAGATTGTATCAAATACAATATGTACTTAGCATTGTGAGTGATGCCTCTTCAAATCAAAGGAACATTGAGGGCAATATTCCCAACATCTACTATGGAGTTTGGCACTGGAAAATGAGAGGCTTGTATGGATGATCTTACTTTTTCTCATTTACTTTCCCTTGCAGGTCTTCACCCACACCAACTATGATCTCATCATC
Source organism: Dactylorhiza incarnata (assembly GCA_033032865.1). Lineage (NCBI taxonomy): Eukaryota > Viridiplantae > Streptophyta > Magnoliopsida > Asparagales > Orchidaceae > Dactylorhiza > Dactylorhiza incarnata. The sequence goes on along the minus strand of JAWHQI010000090.1, from coordinate 7,842,219 downwards.
AAGAGGATTATTAGTGGAATCCTATCATTGATGAGCATCTTCAGTTTCTTTAGCAGCTTCTTTGTCTTGAATCAGAATGAAATCTGCGCACAGATTCTCTAGCTCAATACTTCCCTTCACAAGGACAGTATTCTCAGCATCCATGCATCGTGTAGCTTCCTAGGTCTTCTTGGACAACAACCTCAGTGTGAGTTGCTTCCTCTGCCTCTAGAGTAGAGAGTTCATTGTGAGACTCCCCCTCAACAACAACCACATCCTTGACAGGCAACATAGTCTCTTGGGTTGAGAACTCGACGTGAGTCCCCCCCTTAATTGTTACACTTCTCTGCCTAGCAGAAGAGTCTTCAGGCATTGTCATAGTAGCAACCAAGGCCTCTGACTGTAGTTCTGGATTTGGTGTGTTATTGCCATTTGCAGATGAGTTATCCTCACTTTAAGTGTTCTTCTTCCCTTTTCTTGTAGTTTTAAGGATGACTTTCTCCACCTCAGTAGAATCTTCAAGTCTATCTTCTTCATGTGATGGATGTGTGATCCCATCTTTTCATTCAGCTGAAGAGTGTCAATGAGATATAGGGATATGATTCTTCCAAAGTTTGGTGCTTGGAGACTTCCCTGGATCTTTTTGAAAAGTAACTAAGCCCAGTCAGTTTTCTTGTAGAGAATTATTCTGGTCATTATCTCAAACATGTCCATGGATATTCTGTCGTGAGATCCAGTTTGCATATCAATGCTTTGCCAACAATATCAGCCAAAAGCTTTCCTTTTACATTGAAGTCGGCCTTCTTCAAGGTTCCATGAGATTGTCATGTGTGGTTGCACCACTTCTTTGCTGTCGAAAGATCTTCCTCCAAGATCTCGTCCTCTATCTCGTCGCCTGAAAATCTAGGCAGATGGAGTGCCTTGGAAAGTCCTTTTGTCGTCACTCTTAATAGGGTATTTCCAACCCTAGTTTTAATGATATTCCAGAGGTACTCTTCTTGGGCTCAGCATAGAACTCTAGAAGCTCTCTATGTATGATGAAAGTTGGCTCTACAAGCACATATTCTTACCCTACGACATCAATTTGCCTGATCACTGACTTTATCTTCACATCGACGTTAATGAACCCACCGCGCACCAGCTCACATCCAGTATTGCAGGTGTCATCATTCTTCAAAGGTGCCATTTCCTTATAATCGTCGAGTTTGCAGAGGTTCAACATCGCGTGAACTCGAGAACTCGTCGTGATGGCTTAGAGCAAATGTAGGTTGTACTCTATTTCTAAACATGTGACCTATTTATATGTCTTACATTAGAATGTGAAGGGGCGCGTACCTGAGTTGGTAGACTTATTGTATTGATCTTAGAATTAATAGGTGTGATTGTAAGATCCAATATATTTGTTAAAAAAAAATTCTTTAGAATGCTTCTTAATCCAGACTTATGTCTGGGTCATCTATTGTCCAACAACCACATTTACCTTTGGCTAATCATTGGACAAACCTGCAAGATACAGATTAGTATTCCTTAGGAACCCAAATGAATTTGGGTCCTAGGATCTTGTTAGCCTTAACTACTGGAAACTTGATAACTACACTACTGGCATGTTTCTCATACCTTGCTCTAGGCATTGTTGGGTTGAACCAATAGTCTATAGCAAAGTGCCCAACCTTGCCACAACACCAGCATTCAAATTTATTATACCTCATTTTCCGAGTCACCTTCTGAATGGAGGGCAGGTGACTGGAAGAGCGGGATGCTTTACATCAGGCATTTATACTAATCATGTGGTTGTGCATTGACTTGGGAGTTGGTTGCACAGTCAATGATTTTACTTTAGGAATAGGCTTTTGAGGTAAAGGTTTTTCCTTCTCTTTGGCAGATGGTGCTTGTGGAGAGACAATCTTTTGGAAGACAATTCTAGCTTGACAAGACTCTCCAACTTCCTTATTATAGTTTAGTCCTCCTCTATATTGAGTAGAGAAGCTATCTAAAATAGGGAGATCAATTTTGGGCTTAGAGAAGCTAGCCACAAGCCTTCATTCTAAGATAAGCTTATTTTCCAAAGACTTAATTGTCCTATCTTGAGCTTCAGACTTCTTCTGGAGTAAAATAAGCTCATTGGACAATCTAGTCACCTCCTTGGTCTTCTCATCTATTTGAGATCTGAATGGCTTGGGGATCCTTATTTCCTCAGCTTGAGATTTGACCAACTTCTTGCTCTTCTTGAGAGCAGCCAAGAGAATACCATATTATTCCATTAGATCAGTATGGTCCTCATTGTTGCATGATGAGCAGCCTTCTGCTTCACCATCAAATGATGAGCAATCAACTGATGCACTCTTGGTCTTTTCAGTTGAAGCAGATAATGAAAATGTGTGGTGAGTGCATACCTGAGCAGGATGAGAATCATCCTGATCTTCTTCATTAGATATGGCAACAAGCCCATAGAACTCCTTATTCTCAGATTCACTGTCTGATAGAGTGAGAGGTGTTTTTATTCCTCTTCTAGCTACAGAGCAGCCTTCATCTTCAGACTCACTATCTGAGAGAGTAATTGGTGCTCTTATTCCTTTTATAGTTAGCCCCATATATGCTTCTTCTTCAGAGTATGAGGAGCATCAGTTGCTTTCACTTAGAGATCTGAACTTCTTGACATTAGATCTTCTTTCCTTCTTCACGGAGCTTAACCTTTTGTAGTTTTCTCTAGCAGCCATGGTGATAACTTGACACACCCAAAGGCAGATCTGTTCAAGATGTTAAGCTTTCTTTGAACAACCTCTCTCTGATACAACTTATTAGTTTAGGGTGTAGTCTAATTACCTAGAGGGGGTGAATATGTGCTTTAAAATTGTTTTGGTCTTTTAGAGTTTAAGACTAAATCGACTTGAGAAAAAACGGCTAGAAATCACATCATAGGAAGCACACCAATATTTATAGTGGTTCTCCAGTGTGGGTACTCAACCGTTCCCCTTCACCAATCTAGCAGTATGCTAGATTCAGCCAACTCCTCCAAACCTCAGATCTCTTTCACAGATCCTGCACCTCAGGCACAAAGACCCTACAACTCAGCCACTTCAAGCCCTACAACTCAGATTTAGGATCCTACCTCAGGTTCCAAGAACCCTACAACTCAGGCACTATATGCCCTACAACTTAGATCTACGAAAGATCCTACCTCAGGTTCACACAGAACCCTACAACTCAGACTAAAGGAGTCCTACAAAAAAAGGGATTTTGTTTACAAAATTGAACACTTCACAGAATAGAGAGCAGAAATATTCTGAAGAGTCTTCTTAGGCCTGAAGAAGACGGTCTCTGGATCTGAAGAGAAAACCTTGAAGATCTATTCACTGATGCACAGAAGGTTCTCTTTGATCCTCTTTTTTAATCTAGAATGAGCTTATCAGTCGATGATGCCTGATTGTACCTTGAGGAACTGAGAGCAATGTTCTCGAGAATGTTCCTTCTTCTGAAAGTCGTTACACTGTTCGATTGATTCTTTTCTCTTTCTATTTTCAATATTTTATTACGTGCTCATTAGGGCAAACACGTTGTCCTTTTAAATGACAGTGATGTCTAACGGTCCATTCCGAGGTCTCATAAATGTTAGAAGCCCAATCCTAAATTGCATCTGCTGATTGGACCCTTAGACGGCGGCATTAAATGTAGACAACGCGTTTCAAAAAATCTCAGTTTGTCAAGCACCATCTCGAGGACAGAGCTTGTACAACTCTTCAAGTCTTCTGAGATATTCCCCTCGAATAGATATCTCAACGATATGAAAACTATCTCAACGATATGGAACTTCTCAACTGCATCCCCTATCTCCTCGATATCTAATACCCTTCAGGATGACATAGCTCCTTCACGATGATATTTGACATAGCTAGCCCTTCTTGAGTCTTCTCAATGATATCGTCGTGTGATACTTGTTGTTACAATGGTATCATCGTGTTATACTTATTGTCATGGCGATACCTTGACTTAGTTGTTTCTTCTTGTTCTCACAATGATATCATCATGTTATTCTTATTGTCACGACGATTCTTGACTGATTTCTTCTGTTGTCTTTTGCGAGTAATATCAACGATATCCTTATGTGTACCTTGTTGCATGACGATATTTGTCTTAGTCATTTTTGCTTGATCTTAATACATTATACTTAGAATGTATGATGTCTAACCTGCTCATGTCACATCAAATGAACATCAAATATAAATTATACTTATCATTGACTTGGGGACTTCTCCAAATCTGGAACATTGTGGGCAGTGTTCCCAACAATGTTCATCATTTTAATCGCCCAGTAAGCCTTGTGCTTTACTTCGAGCACTAAGTGACAGTCTTTTCCATATACAGTATAGTAGGATGTTGATCCAATTTGTGTTTTTAAATGAAGTTCTATATGCCCACAAAGCATTATCTACTTTCCTAGACTAATTTGTGTTGTATGAATCTGCTAATTTCTCCAAAATGCGTTTAAGTTCTCTATTGGAAACATCGACTTGACAACTAGTTTGGGGATGATATGGCGTGGCGAGTTTATGAGAAACTTCATTCTGTAAGACTGTTTGTGCATTGTAGAAATGAGTTCCCTTATAAATAATAATCACTCTAGGGGTTTCAAAGTGTGAAAATAGCTTACGCAAGGTCACAAAAAGCCTAGCATTGTTGTTGGTGGCGCATAAGCCTCGACCCATGATATAAACCTCGACCCATGATATGCTCCATTCACATCTGTATTAGATTTGCATATGTTTTAGGAATGCACACATATCATTATGGTAATGGAGTTCTTATTATATCAAGTGTCACATTTATAATTTCCCAGGGATCGTCTCTTACATAACGTACTTATATTCTCTCTTGTTATCTTACTAATTATATATTGGGAAATTAGTTTTAATAATAATAATAATAAAATACTAAAACTAATATAGGATAACTTGTACTCTTGATATTTGTGGTTATGTGGCTATGTAGAATCACTACAAGATAAAGGTCATTTCAAGAATTTAAGTTTATATTCAAAGAAGTAATGTTTGATTCAAATCTACTCGGGATTCCACGCCACTCTGGTCCCAACATCATATGGGTAGTCAGAGCTCAAATTTTAGAGAGGCCTACCTGATATTTAAACTATGGTTATGGGACCCTAATATTTTGTGAATCACTACACTAGATTTTGCACGCCCTAGGAGGGATAATTATGTTTCCATATTCTTGCAGGGAGCAATCAACTCTCTTTATACTATGCTTAATGTTATTCATGTTACTACCCAAAATCATATGAAAACATGAATATCATAAATCACGATAAAAATACGCTAGCAATAAATCACCGACCATGGAAGAGACAGTATAAAAGAAGACTAATCGCAACATTTAAAAATAGTAGCAAAGTACTTTTTTAATCATGAAAAGTAAACCATAGAAATTATAGTGACCACATGAATACAAATTACATACGCAAAGGAAAAGTAGAGGAGAGTCTTTGGACTAGGAAGATCTATGAGGATAATGAATAAACATGAATACTTTCCTCTTAGAACTGCATTGCCCTCGGGCTTCCTTCTTTTCCCTAGAAGATCGACCACAAAACCTCCAAATTACAAGAATGATGTGGAAAGAAGTGTTTGGGTAACACTCCCAGTCCCTCAAAGATCTCTGAAATTCCTCCCCAAGTCATCCTCTCTCCTTTCTTTGAACCCATGACTGTCTATTTATAGTTTCTAAAAATTTTGATCCAGCCCTTGGCACACAGGTGTGTAACTCAACTATCGCATCTCCAGACCTAGACATGTCTACAATCCTTATCCAATGATCAGTTGTGCATACGAGCAGGGCACATGGGCGTGTGCTTAATGAGTGCCAAATTATATTATTATTTAATATCATTTTAATTAAACAAAGCACTCATCTTATATTATTTTTATAAATTTCATATGATATTTCACTTGTTTCTGTATTTTTAGGATCAAAGAGCAGAAAATGAGAAAATTGTCAAAAGGAGACTAGTTCCACCATTTTGGGTGTAGAATGGGATAACAAACTATGACGGAATTCAAGCGCCATTGGAAAGCCGACACAAAGTGCTACAACTTTCCTGAAGGTACAAAATTCACACTGGCAAACACACAGTCGTGTGCCAAAAAACACACGTGTGTGTGCCTAGGGCATGTGCCATTATTTTTGTAGTTTTGGACTATTTGAGGCATGCAGAATGAAGCGACGCAACTTTTGGGACACACATCCTAGGCACATTGGGGTGTTCCTAGGGCATGTGCTATTATTTTGGCATTTTCGGACAGTTAGAGATGTGCATAATAAAGAGACGCGGCTTTTGGGCACACTTCCTAAGCACAAGGGTGTGTGCCCAAGGTTGTGTCAACGATTTTTCATGAAATTATATATCTGGTGTCGTGGCACTGAAGGAAACACTTTGTCCTTCTGTGAGAATATAGTTTGGAGTCATCTTAAGGTCGAAAACAATAATGTAAGGGAAATCCAAGAAAGAAGGAGATCAGTGAGGGAAGATCTTTATATCTATTTTTATCTCTCTAGATTTCTACTCTTAGGGTTCTCTCCTCTTGATTATGTCATTGCAATCCATACATTGTACTTGTTAGTTTGATTGTTGAAATGTATTGCAGTATTGGTGTTGAGAATCATTCTAAGATCTATCAGTGTTTATAATAAAATGAGTCAGTAATTTGCAAATATCGATTTCATATATGTTACTAGTAACTCATGCCATATGATTTTGGGTATTGTTACTATGTTAGATCACAGGCGGATAAAGAGATTTTATTGCTCCCTGAAAGAATAGGGAATCATAATTCTCCCGTCTATGTGTGAAAACCTAGAGTTGGGGTTCATAGTACAATAAAGCGATCTTTAGGGTCCCCTACTCATAGTCCTAATCTCAGGTAGGAGTCCCTAAAATCATATCTCCAGTGCCATCTCGCCCAGGCAGATAAGTGTGGCGTGGAACCCCGCAGTCTAGAATAACATTCCTCACTAAATCTGAAAAACACTTTCAATAATCATAATCTAACATGTTTATATTTTATATGGTTAAATCTCTATCCTCCAAAGAATCTCACTGTTAAGATTAGTCACTTTGTATCTTTACTTTATTCCTATCAATTATATATTTAATAAGTTAATAAGAGAGGAGCAAAGTATGGTAGTTAATGGCTTTCCCTGGGAAATATGACCTTGATGCAAACGTCTTATATTCTCATATGATTTGTGACACATCAAGTTAATATAAATTTAAAATTTGATATAACCAAAAACTCATATACAACAACTATAGGTGTACATGCCTAAAAGTATGCAAATCTATTGATTATCTAGGTGTGATAAGAGCGTATCAAGTCTCCGGGCATGTGCCTAAATCGGCACATCTTTTCATCTGAAACCGTCCTCCATAACTTCCACACGACCAATCCACATGGGTGTGTCTTGGGGTGTGTGAAAAGTTGAATTCCTCTATTTTATTAGATTTTTCATCTTGATTCTTTTCTCCTTCCGGATCAACACCCAATTCTTGCTCTTTTGTCCTAAAAATAAAGAAACAAGTAAATATCACATGAAAAATAGTATTTTAGTGGTGTAAAGTGATGATGAAAAGAGTTTAAATTTAGTATAATTATGTGTTCATCAACCCCCTTTGAGACATAATCAACGACTACTATGATATATTTATTTCCAAATGACTTAGGAAATGGACCGACGAAGTCTATCCCCTATAAATCAAAAACTTCACAAACGGCGACATAACTGTGACATTTCATAGAATTTTGAAATATTACCATAATGTTGACTAGGCCAATAAAAGTCTACTCATAATACCTTTTGAGTCGTCCGGTTGGCATTATAGTGGCCACCACTTGGTCTGGTATGATAGTGATAAAGAATAGCCCATCCTTCTTTGGTTGCACATGCACGAAAAAAATAAGGATCCTCCCAGAAATAATGTGTCAAATAAGACAAGAATTTTTTTCTTTTGTTGATATATGAAATGTAGGGGAAGAACGTTATGGACTAAATAGTTAGGTAAATCCGTAAACCAAGGAGAGTTAACTTTTACTGCTCTAATGGAAGCATATACGTTCTCATTGGAAAAAGTGTTGGATATTTCTATCTCGTTTAATGCTTCAAACAAAGGATTCTCTGGACATGATAAGTGGGCGGCTGCTAAATTTTCTGCATCCCTCTTATCTCTAATCTCAAGCTCAAATTTTAATAACAAAAGAACTCATCAAATGAGATGAGGATTCACATCTACCTTTGTTAAGAGATAATGTAAAGCAGAATAATCTGAATATAATATAAGTTTAGACATCGTTAGATAGGATCTAAACTTATCGAAGGAAAAAAAACTATTGCCAATAATTCCTTCTTCGTGATAGTGTAATTCTCTTAAGCAGATGTTAATGTTTCGGTAAAGCAATAAATTAGGTAAAAATACCTATTACGACGTTGTCCAAGGATGGCACTAACAATAAAATTACTAGCATCACACATAATCTGAAAGGGAAGTTACTCCCATTTTGGATCATCATGCACGATTCCTCATCCCTCCGTATATTTCTGTCAGCACTAATTTTTGCGCATGATTGATCTAAAATACAGTCAGTATTTTATACTACAAATACGACCATATATTTTCACAGATCATCTCAACCTTTGAAATCACGATCATACGGTTGTATTTATTCTCGCAAGCGTGGCTAGGTGTGAGAAACGCACAAAAAATGGCTCCTCTCAACTACCCATTTAGAAAAACTTAGAGGGTGGAGGCTAATGCATGGTAACCTTTAGCTAACCCTTGCAACATGAACTTGAGAATTCAACTAGACTTAGGGTCTGTTCGTTTAAACGGAATTAGCTTCTTAGAATTGGATTTTCGATGAAAATCAATATCTGCAAGAAAATCAATATCTGCAAGAATTAACTTTGTACATAATTTCAATTGTGTTGTTCGGCTGTAGGATTGAATTCAACAACAGAATTGAAATTAAGGCACAAAAGATATTCGACTGAATGATTGAATTGACATTATACAATTTTATAAAATCCAAACGTGTGTCAGCGTCGAACGCATTAAATTGCATAAGTTGTTTTAAGTTGCACATTTTCCGCCCAAAAACGCTTTTTACGCCCGAACGAGCGTTTTTCGCCCTGGCACGCATTTTTTTGTCTCAGGCGCGAGTTTTCGCCCCAGCGCGCGTTTTCGCCCCGACGCGCGATTTTATCTCGCGGACGCGTTTTTCGCCCTGTCTTGCATTTTTTGCCTGGGCACATTTCTTTCGCTCGAGCGTGAGTTTTCCCCCAGGCTCACGTTTTTCGCTAGGGCGCGCGTTTTTCACCTGGACACGCATTTTTTGTTTGGGAGGGTGTTTTTTGTCTGGGAGCACATTTTTCGCCCGAGCGTGTGTTTTCGACCGGGAGCGCGTTTTTTATTCGGGCGAGCATCTTTTGCCCGGGAGTGCATTTTTCACCAGAGCGCATGTTTTCCCTCGGCGCGCATTTTTCGGCATGGGAGAACGTTTTGTGTCCGGGCGCACGGTTTTTGATCGGGTGCGTGTTTTTCGCCCGAGCACGTGTTTTCAATCCGGGCGCATGTTTTTCGTCCTGGGCAAAAAATATGCGCCCCATCGAAAAACGCTTGCCCAGGCGAAAAAAGCGCGCAGGAGCAAAAAATGCGTGGCCGATCGAAAAACATGGGTCCGAGCCAAAATATGCGCGTCAGGACCGAAATACACGCGGGAGGGCGAAAAAAGCTCGACTGGACGAAAAACGCGTGTCGGGTCATAAAACACGTGTCAGGGCAAAAAAACGAGCACCAAGGCGAAAAATGTGCGGCCGAAGAAAAACGTGTGTCTGACCGAAAAACATGCGCCCGGGGGAAAACGCGCGCCCGGGGGAAAAACGTGCGCTTGGGCAAAAAATACGGGTGCGGAATAAAAATGCGCATCAGGGAGAAAAACGCTTGCCCAGGCGAAAAACACACTCCCAGACGAAAAACTCGCCCCCCGGGGAAAAACACGAGCCCGAGCGAAAAAAATGAGCCCATTGGCGAAAAAATACCTGCCCGGGCGAAAAATATATGTCCGCCCAAAAACGATCACTCATGCAAAAATGGCATCAGGGCGAAAATATGTGTGCCCATGTGAAAAACACGGGCTCGGGCATAAAAAAGTGCGCTCAGACCGAAAAAAGTATGTCCGAGCCGAAAAATGCGAACCCGGGCTGAAAACGCGCGCCCTGTCGAACTCAATTATGCGAAAAACCCATGGGCAAAGGTATAAATTGGCGATTTGATTTTTTTAGTTCAATGTCAAAGCCATGAGTTTTCTCTTAAAAGTCAATATCTATGGAAATTTCATCGCGCCGAACACTAGAATTAAATTTCTGATATGTAGTTCCAATTCCAGAGAAGATGCGAGATTAATGAGAGAAGGCAAGAGTGGCACAAATTGCAGAGAAGATGCGAGAAGCTCGACTAAAATGGTTTAGACACGTACAAAAGAGACCATTAGAGGCACCTGTTAGACGTTGTGAGAGTTTAGTCACTAGGAATTTTAAACGGGGGCGGGTAGACCAATAAAGACTTGGAATGAAACTATAAGGAAAGACATGATGTACTTACGCACTAGTGAGATTATGACTAAAGATAGGGCACAATGGCGACAAAGGATCCATATAACCGACCCCACTATAGTGGGATAAAGGCTTAACTGTTGTTGTTGCTAATGTCAATTCTAGAAAGTCAATTCCGTCGAAACGTCAAACTCTTAGGTCTCGTTCGTTTGGACAGAATTAGAATTTGATATTGGAATTCGATATTAGGATTCGATATTTAGAATTGGAATTAGTCTAATTTCAATTTCAGTATTCGCCTAATAAACAATATTGATGAATATTGTGGAATTGATTAATTCTTTTGTTCGTTTATTAAATAAAATTCAATCTAAGAATTAAAAATATTACGAAAAAATAAATATTTTTTTACATATATAATAAAAATTGTGCCCACTGAAAAAAACTGCGCGCATGTGCGCAAAACGCACACCCCGACAACAATACGCGCGTTCGGGCGAAAAACGTGCGCAAAGGTGAAAAACGCGTGTTCGGCCGACAATATGCCCGCCCGGGCGAAAAATGCGCACCGTGGAGAAAAATGCGCGCCCGAGAGACAAAAAGTGCCACCGGGCTAAAAATGCGCGTCCAGGCGACAAAAAACGCGCTCAGGCAAAAAACGCGCGCCCAGGCGAAATACGCACGCCCGAGAGAAAAATGCGCGCCCGGGCAAAAAATGCGCGCCTGAGGGAAAACGCGCGCCCGAGCGAAAAACGCACGAAAGGGTAAAAACACTCGCTCGGGCGAAAAATGCGCGCCCGGCCGAAAGACGCGCGCCCGGGCGAAAAACTGCACGCCCAGGCGAAAAAAGCGCTCCTGGGCGAAAAACGCGCGCCCAGGCGACAATACGCACGCCCGGGGGAAAAACGGGGGCCCGGGCAAAATATGCGCGCTTGGGCAAAAAATGCACGCCCGGGCGAAAAACACGTGCTCTGGCCACAAAACGCGTGCTCGTGCGAAAAATCCGCGCCCGGGCTTAAAAACGCGCGTCCGAGAGAAAAAAAAACGCCCTCCCGGGAGAAAAAAACGCCCGGTCGGGCGAAAAAACGCGCTCCCATGTGAAAAATGAGCACTCGGGAGAAAAACGCGCGCCTGGGCGAAAAATGCTCGCCCGGTGAAAAAATGAGCGCTTGATCGAAAAAACGGGCGCCGGGCGAAAAAAAAGCGCGCCCTGGCAAAAAACGGGCACCTGGTTCAAAAACGGGCGCCCGGGCGAAAAACTTGCGCCCGGGGGACAATACACGGGCCCGGGCGAAAAACGTGCGCTCGTGCGAAAAACGCGCGCCTGGGCGAAAATGCGTGGCGGGCGAAAAAACGCACGTCAGGGCATAAATATGCGCGCCACTGCTAGATCATTGCAAGATTGCGAGTCGCTGCTGGAAAGTGGAGGCCTAGCGAGTAAGAATGTCGAGGAACAAGAAGCGCAGTTAAGGAGTCATTGCTCCTCTTTTTTTATCGGGAGTAAATTGAGCGAGCCAGACTCGCCCAATTCCGATATGTCCAACTTGATTTTGTGCCTACGCTAAAATCAATACCATGATATTCAACTCAAATTCCAATTATTAAAGCTACCTAAGAACCAAACGGCGCAATTAAAATGTCATCGAATTTCAATTCTAAGTCTTCAATTTCGTGCAAACGAACGGACACATAGAAATGATATTCAATTAAAATGTCACATTTCTGTATAAAGAGCCTGCATTTGTTATTTAATTTTTGTACTCAACAATTGTTGTAGGATGACTTTAGAAGTTACTACTTGTGGACGTTTGTAATAACTAATGTATTTAAGAAGGCTATGTCATCATATATAAGCCATTTGTAGTTTAATAGTATATTTACTTCAATTTTTGCAATCAATATGTGAAATAACGTACTATGTAATTTCAGGTTATCTTGTGAGGATTAGCCAGACATTTGTCATATGGAGTTAATGATTGGGTGTTACACATTGCATTTCGAATCTGATTCGAACGCTTTAATTTTTATGGGTCCGCTTACAAATCTGTTTCAACATTTTCAGTATAAACAAATCAAGATTGCTGGCATGTAAACTTACTACTATTTAAGAGTTCAGTATAAGAAATACACGTTTTCCCTCATCAACAAGAACCCTGCAGAATAACCAAACGAATATATCAACAACAACAAAATCATAACTAAATAGCACAAATCCTTCCCTTAATAAAAATTCAGGGAAGTTCTCACGCTGCACCTTCTTGACCTCCAGTTTTCCCTTCTTTCCTGCCTCTTCGAAACAACACAAGGCACAACATAGGAATAAATCAAGGAGGGGGGGGGGGGGGGGGGGGGGGGGGGGGGCATCTTTCGGCACCCAATCATTGACAGCATTAAACTACAGAGAATTAGGGTGGGGATCAACCTATCATGCATCTGATAATGCGGTCCAGGATTGATCTGTTTGAGCCTAAGCCTGAACTTGAGTCTGGGCTTGGGTCTGCTGCTCTAAGAACCTCGTCATTCTGTCAAGAAGCTGCATAGCCTTTCTCTTGCCTCTGTCCGTGCCGTTTGATGCCAATTCTAACAAGGCTCCCATAACGCTTCGCTCCTGTGCCTCCACGAGATGCTGCTTCTGCTGCTCCCCAGTGCAGAGGTGCAACAGAACAGCAGCAGCATTCTCCTTATTTCTAGGAGACCCATTTCTGATAACTTCTACTAGCACCGGAACAGCTTGGAGCACCCCAATAACAACCTTGCATTCGTGATGGCTCGATAGTATCGCAAGTATAGCAAGTGCCTCATCAACCATTAAGCCGGCGGGATCCGTTAAGAGATTCATTAATGTCGGTACCACCCCTGCGCGGACAGCTCGGCCCTTGTTCCCTTGGTATATGCAGAGGTTAAAGAGGGCTGTCGCAGCATCCTTCTTTCCTCTCAGGCTACCTTCATTCAGCAGCAAAGCAAGAGCCGGTATTGCCCCTGACAACCCGATGGTTATCTTATTCTCATCTACAACAGAAAGGCTAAAAAGTGTGGCAGCGGCATTTTCCCGAGCTTCCATGCTTCCAGTTCTCAACACATGGACGATCGCCGGCACAGCCCCTGAGGATATAATGTTTCCCTTGTTGTCCTCATAGATGGAAAGATTTAGAAGAGCAGTGACAGCATGTTCCTGTGTACGTGGATCTGTGGTTGAGAGAAGATTCACGAGGAGAGGAATAGCACCGGCATCCGCAATGCAAATGCGGTTGTCCACATTGCGCTTCGCGAGCAAACGCATCTCACCAGCAGCTGATCGTTGGTCATCAATGTTTAGAGAGGATAGCTTGCAAATGAGCGCATTAATGTTTGCTCGTTCCTGTGGAGAACAAGCTGAAGTTGGCTTGCTCAACTTGGAAGGACGTTGAGGCGGATCAACACCATTGACTTCACACCATTGGGCTATAAGGCTTCGGAGGGCATAGTTTGGGGTCAAAGATGTGTTTGGGAGCTTCTGTTGCGTCTTAGGACATGTGTCATGCCCTGCATCCAGCCATTTCTCGATGCACACTCGTTCATAGGTCTGTGCAGATTAGTAATTGATTCAGCAGATTGAATAAGTTTTTAAGATATTGCTTGTGAACTGCACGTTTAAGAAATCTTAGAAGATACCTGTCCAGTGGCCATGATGACGGGATCTCTCATCAGCTCAAGGGAAATTGGACAACGAAAATCATCAGGAATGACAGGAGCTTTACGCTTTCCATCAGAAGATAAAGGGTCCGGATTTGATGGACTGCCCATCTCGGGATTGTGGGTTTGTACATACTCCTTTATTTTCTTTAGCAGCATTGACATTTTCTCAATACTCTGCTCAGGGTCCCCACTGGCAACAGCCATCTCATGCAAGGCTAGTGATTCTCGTGTGAGATCAGAAATGGTATTTAATTGCAATTTAGCAGCTATTCTTCCAAGAATTTCTGGATCCACAGAGGACTCGCTGCCTATATCATACAAAAAATAATGTCATCATATAACTCAGTATCAGGCATGTCAACACGCTCCTTAGCTCTTTGGAATTGAGCATGAACAAGCTCAACCTGTGATATAACAAGATAACTATCAGGTTTATCAAGTCTTTTAGTAAACCTAAATTACATTCAGTAAGTTTAATGATGCAAATAGGAGAGGTCTAAAATCCACACTGATGTTTGTTAAATTAACAATTACATTTACAAGGTGCAAGATACCTGTTCTCTAACTTCATCAGATATGTCGAATTTATCAAAGGAAATTGCATCCAATGCTTGTTCTAATTGAACAGTTACTTCTTGGAACCATTTTGTCATTTTATCCCTCTCCAGTACCTGCAATATATAGGTAGTTACAGCTTGCGAGCAGTTGTAGAAAATGCAGCATAATCGCGCCGTTCAATCCCACCTCACAAAGGTACCACATTAAATAAAAAACCTAACCATTCGAACATCAAGGCCACAATTATCAGGAAAATTTCATTTATTGATCCATAAGGGTGAATACCCTAAATATACAATATAATACTTCTCATAACAAGAATATGAGTTGTGCATACTAAAAAAAACTATATACATAATATATGATGATAAGTAATATATAATATCAAACTGCCATCATATACTCGCTATGTTCAGGATGAATTTGTAATGGTCCCAATCCCGTTATTGTATCCTTAGTATTTTTATTATTATTAGAGTGTTTAGTTGTTAGATGATTAGGGTTTGAGGTTTTAATAGTCTTGTAGCCTATTTAAAGGCAAGTGTGGGTCTTGTATGTCATGAAAGAAGTTATTCTCTTCCCTTTGACTTATGCATGAGATTTTTGGTAGCTCTCTCCTTACGAGCAAGCCCCGCCTAGGCAACCGCGATTCCGGCTCCGAAGTATGCCCTCCGCCTCCGGTCACTACTCCGGTGAGCACACAACTTGGTATCAGAGATAATCCTTCCTCCATCTTCAACGCGCTCCACCGCCAAAACCTAGGCCCATTTTCCTCCCTCCCGATTCCAACAGGGACGGACCCGATCACCTAACGCCTTCCTCATCAGCAGCCGCACAACCTCCTCTTCACAGAAGCAGCCGCAAGGGCCACGTTGTCTCTAGTCGTTTCCAGCAACAGCCGCATGGGCCGCATCCCGCAGCAATCGATTCCTTGCAGTCTTGCGCCTGCAAGCTCTGCATCGTCGATTCAGCCTA
Source organism: Dactylorhiza incarnata (assembly GCA_033032865.1). NCBI lineage: Eukaryota > Viridiplantae > Streptophyta > Magnoliopsida > Asparagales > Orchidaceae > Dactylorhiza > Dactylorhiza incarnata. Next base: position 7,826,415 of record JAWHQI010000090.1, on the reverse strand, counting down.
CACACCACCTATTGAGCTCCCGCAAGGGACGTCTCCTTCGGACGCCGCTGCTTGCACTCTGATTTCGAGCCTAGACGCAGCCTTCGACCTCTCCGGGCTCTCCAAAGCAGATCTAACAATGAGCCTTCTTCCTCGACCAGATCGACGACACCTGATTCCATGCAAGCAGACGAGATTCATCTCCCGCAGAAGTCACAATGCTTCCGCGCCGTTCTATTCCAAAGCCCGCTCCATCCAGACGATCAGGACCTCCCAGCCGCGGATCTGGTGCAACCTAAGTTGTCAAGGCGCGCGCCTTAGGCGCCGGGCACACCAGGTGCGCTCACAGGCGCCTCAAGAGGCCATAGGCGGGCGAGCCGAGCTAGGCGCAGATAAGGGGCGCCAAGTTCTCCTCTAAGGCGTAGCCTAGGCGCGCCTCACCCCTTGAACCCGGTTTAAGTTCAATGTAGGGTTTAAAATTAGCGGTTTAAAGGGGGATCGGTGTATTCAATAACGAGCAGCGCTCGGTTTAGGGTTTTCTCCCTCACGTCTCTCCCGCAAGTCCTCTCCCTCGCGTATCTCTCCCGCAAGCTCTCTGTATTCGCGTATATCTCCCGCAAGCTCTCTTCGCACGCTCTCGTTCCTCCCGTGCTCAAGTCGTTCCCCCGTGCTCAAGCCGATCCTCCCGTGATCGATCCTGCAGTGCTCAAGCGGCAATCTCGTGCTCAAGCAACAATCTCCCTCCACGTATCTCCTTATCTCCCTCACGCATTTTGTTTCAAGTTCCCCAGTTCACCGGATGCTTCCAGTTCACTTTTTCCGGTGAACTTGGCGCCCAGTTCACCGGAAAATAGTGAACTGGGCTTCCAGTTCACTGTTTTCCGGTGAACTTGGCGCCCAGTTCACCGGAAAACAGTGAACTGGGCTTCCAGTTCACTGTTTTCCAGTGAACTTGGCGTCCAGTTCACCAGAAAACAGTGAACTGGAAGCCCAGTTCACTGTTATTTTTATTTTATTTATGTGCAGTTGTTCACTCATTATTTATGTTGTAAATATGGTTTAATAGGCTTAAATGGATGCGACTCAATGCGAGTGGTTCTGGTTCATCCAGTGTACAATCACGTATTGATCCAGGGTGGAAGTATGTTCGTCATCCACGGTCAATAAAAATGATTTAATTTGCAATTTTTGTGAGGTCACAAAGGGTGGCATTTATCGTGCTAAACAACACATTGTTGGGGGATTTAGGAATACTAAAGCTTGTCTCAAATGCCCGTCACATGTACGCACGGAAATACAAGAATTTATGGAAAAGTAAATGAGCGCAAGCAACACAGAAAAACAGGCATTCCCTGACTTTGCAGACGTAGATACTTTTCGAAGTGATGAAGAGATGGATGACAATGAAATGAAGATTTGTGGAATCGGTCCAAGCGGTGTCTCTAAAAAAACCCGAACCAATGGATGTGTTTTTTGCACCAAACATCGAGAAGATGCAAAAAAAGGCTAACAAAAACAAATGAAACAAAGTACTATTAACGAAGCGTGCAAGAAGGAAATTAGAGGGAGGGCTTGCAAGAACATAGCTCAATGGATGTATGATCAGCTATCCCATTTAATGTTGTTAAATATCCTAGTTTTTCAGTGATGATAGAGTCCAATGGACAGTTTGGGGTGGAATGAAACCACTCAGTTATCATGAAGTTCGTGTGCCCTTGTTGAATAATGAAGTAACTGAAGTGAAAAGTATGATGAAGAGTTATGAGAATGAGTGGAGGTTGTATGGATGTTCTATCATGGCCGACGGATGGACAGATAAAAAACAAAGAACTTTGATAAATTTTTTGGTCAATTCCCCTAAAGGAACTTTTTTTCACGAACTGTTGATGCATCTGATTACGCAAAGACTGGAGAAAAGATGTTTGAATAGATGTTTGAATTGCTGGATAGAGTGGTGGACCGTGTTGGAGAGGCCAATGTTATTCAAGTTGTTACTGATAGTGCAAGCAACAATGTACTAGCAGGTAAAAAATTTAATATTCATTATTTACTTAATTTTAAACATTAGTATTTATTTGTTTTTTTCCATTTGTTTGTTTAATTGATGTTAAATAGGAAAATTATTGGAAGCAAAACGACCGCATTTGTATTGGACATGTGTTGCTCATTGCATCGAATTAATGTTGGAGGATATTGAGAAGATGCCTACTATTAATAGAACAATAAATAGGGCAATGACTATCAATAGTTATATTTATGTTCGCCCTGGACTTGTCAACATGCTTAGGAGTTTTACAAGTCAAGTGGAGCTTGTTAGACCTGCGGTGACGAGGTTTGCCACTTCTTTCCTGACACTTCAACGCATTCACAAGCAGAGGACCAATCTTAGAAAAATGTTCACCTCACCTGAGTGGACATCAAGCAAGTGGGCAAAGGAAACAGGAGGTAAGCAGGTACATGGCATTATACTAATGGTCTCTTTCTGGAGTACTATTGTGTATGTTTTGAAGATTTTTGGGCCTTTAATTCGAGTTCTAAGATTGGTAGATGGTGAGAAAAGACCTGTCATGGGTTATATCTATGAAGCTATGGATAGAGCAAAAGAGATTATCATTAAGTCTTTTAATGAAAAAGAGGAAAAATACAATGATATCTTGGAAATTGTGGATAGGAGATGGGAAAATCAGCTTCATAGACCATTGCACGCAGCGGGTCATTTTTTAAATCCAGAATTCTTTTATTCAAACCCTGAAATTGCATTAGATGGAGAAGTTATGAGAGGTTTGTACGACACAATGCAAATGATCATTCCAAGTCATGGCGATCAAGATAAAATTTTGGATGAACTGAGTCTATATAGAAAGGCTGAAGGGCTATTTGGAATGCAATTTGTAATTCGGCATAGGAAAACAAAGTCCCCAGGTAAATAATTTACACATTATTAAAACAAATATTTATTTATTAAGAATGAATTATTAATTTGTAGATCTTCATTATATTTGGCAGTTGAATGGTGGCAATCTTATGGAGCCAATACTCCTAATCTAACTAAATTTGCTATAAAGGTTCTAAGTCTTACTTATAGTTCATCAGGATGTGAACGTAATTGGAGTTTTTTTTATCATGTAAGTCCTTAAATTTTATTTTCGGAGATCAATATCATTATATGATTATTTGTTTTATTGTTTATTTGTTGATGTGGCAGGTTCATAGCAAGAAAAGAAATAGGCTAGCTCAACAACGCCTAAATGATTTGGTATTTGTGAAATACAATCGAGCGTTGCGTCGGCGATATGATTCACGTGATCGTATTGATCCAATCTCGTTGAAAGATATTGACGACAGCAACGAATGGTTGATGGGAAGAATGGAGGAAGACGATGAGGCTGGGCATGATGAAGAATTAGTTTATGATGATTTATTGACTTGGGGTGCAGTTGCTAGGGCCACTGGAGTAGAAGAGGACATTTATCAAACACGCTTATCCAAAGGCAAGAATGTGGCCCAAACAAGTACAAGGATAGCTGAAAAGGGGAGCACATCTAGGAGGAGGGCTCCTACTCAAGTAAACCTTACAGATGATGTCGATGAAGACGAGGCTCAGTACAATGAAGAAGAAGAAGAAGATTATGGTGAAGAAAATGAAGACATAATTTATTCAGAAGAGGAGTAGATAGTGACTTATTTGATTTCATTATGGTTTTGGATGATGTTAGATTGTGATAACTTAATGTTTTGGATGATGTTCATGACTTTTTTTTAATTTCATTATGGTTTTGATTTCATTGTGTTTTTTGATTTCATTATGGTTTTTGATTTCATTATGGTTTTTGATGATGTTTGATTTCATTATGGTCTAATCTCCAGAAATTCATTTCTAATTATTTTGCAGGATCAGTAGATAATATTTTTGTTAAGACAATGACAGTGTTACCAAGACGCACATATGATAGATATGAGGTATCAGGTATGCATAATTTAATATTTTTTTTTTCCTGTGAGCTGCACTTATTCTTAATGAGTTAAATAGTCTTTAATTTCCTAATAATATAAGTATATAAGTAATATAACATGGTTAGACTTAAACATGCATATGAAGTCATGTGCCTGCAAATATGCACAATTTGGTCTTTTGTTTTCTAAAGGACCAAATATCTCCTTCTTTTACCTAGAAAGTAAGTATATGTTTGTTTGATGTTATTGTTAATCTTAGGGATGACTTTCTTTACTTTTTTGGGCCTCACATGCGTCAGGCGCGCCTGCGCCTTGCGCCTAGGCTCCAGGACCCCTTTGCGCCTCGGTGCGCCTTGCGCCTTTGATAACTTAGGGTGCAACCTTGCGTCTCTGCATGCCCACGGGTCCGTCCTATCGCTTTCGTGTCGCGGAGGAGAAGTTCTGAACCCTGCATCGGTTCCCATCACGTCGTTGTCTGTCTTATGTGCCGCAGAGGAGTAGTTTCGAGCCCTGTGTCGCTTCCTGTCACATCTTCTTGTTGATTTAATTGATTAATCAACTATTTGGGAGGCCGGGATGACGTATGAGGCGGCCCGACGCGAATATTGGGAGGTCAGGATGGCATATCACGCCTTGGCAATGGCAAGCTGCGTCGTCACCTTCCTCGACAGCCTCGACGACTTGTTCTTCGCACACAAACATAAACAACAACTAGATCATGTTCCGCTCCCTGCGCCGCCTCCATTGAACTCGTTGATTGTCCCACCGCAACCCGTACCAACCGTGTTATCAGTCACCTCTATCCAGCGCCTCCGCTCCAGTTCCATGTTCTATCGGCCCCTCTGACGTCATTCCTTTCGGTGGGCATGCCCCCGCTGACACCGCCACTTCTGCCCACCGCGACTCGCATTCAGCAGACACACGTGCCCCGCCGCAAGCCATTATGCACGACAGACTCTCCTCAACTATCGGCCATGTTGGATCTGTAGGTGCCCTTAGAGGGGGGGGGGGGGGGGGGGTGATAAGGGTTCTAAGATTTTCGAGAATATTTAAATGAAAAACGATTCTCTGTTGCTACCGCGAGCGGTAGTGTTACCGCTCGGCGTTAGTGTTACCGCTCGGCGTTAGTGTTACCGCTCGGCGTTAGTGATAGAGAAAATCTGTTTATGTTATAGTAATGAAAATCAGAGATCACGAAACAGAGATGAAGAAAGACATATTTTCATTAACAATAAATAATTTTGTTTACAAAATCTTTTCCCAATGACGCTTGGAAAGAGGCGACGAAAGAAAAACTCTATTGGGTTTTCTATACCGACCCTTCTCCCAAGGACCGGTTGACTCTAGCCTATCTCTCACCAGATATGGCCTCAAGCCGCTCTAGCCCTTCCCTCACCGGAAAGTCCTCGAGCACTCCCTAGATCTACACCCTAGACCTAGTCGCCAACGCAAGGCGAATTTCCCCCTAGTCCCCGCAAGACCCTAGTCGCCGTGTGGCGAATTCCTCTACCGAACAAAAGATATAAATGTTACAATTAGAAACTAAAACAAAACACAAACTAAAAACTCCCTCAAAAGAAGAACTTGAAGTCGATGTAGATGCGATCGGATCGGTCTTCAAGTTCTTTGCGTTCACGAACGTTGACGTTGTTCTTCGAGTTGCTTGGGGAAGGCTCTCACGAGTGCTCTGAATATATGACTTCAATTCGTTCTGTAACAGCAAGCAACAACGGAGGAAGCGCGCGTCTTTAAATAGAATCAGCTGTTACCGCCTGCGGTAGTGCTACCGCCCCGCGGTAGCCACATTAGGCAATGATCAAGCACACGGATCGTGGCAGCTTAGGCAACTTTTGAGCGCCAAACTTTGAGCTCCGCCTAGCGCGCCGCGGTAACGCTAACGCTCCGCGATAGCGAGATAACCTTCCTTCAGCCAATATCTCCTTCCACATTTGCTCCTCAATCACATGCAGACGGGAGGATTCCAAAAGCTACCGTCGGGCGGTAGACATGCCGCGCCGCGGTAGAGCACATCTCATTTCGTCGAACGCATCTCATTTCGTCGAACGCCAGTTCGTCGAACGGCATCTACTTTCGTCGAACACCATTTCGTCGAACGACATCTATTTTCGTCGAACACCATTTCGTCGAGCGCATCTCATTTCGTCGCACCGCTAGCGCCAGCGGTAGTGCTAACGCTCCGCGGTAGCAACAACACAACATATTCCTATGGAGATTTGAATGCACAGGATCCTGCATGTTATAAACACAAAAACAAATATGATCAAATAGAATAGGATTTGTTATTGTCAAAACAAGAGATGCGGAAAGCATGTTCCAACAAACTCTCCCTTTTGATAATAACAAATCCCCTTAGAAAGAAATAATTCAAGTGATAGGAATTTGTGTTTATAATAAGAACTAACACGGATAGCATGAAAATTAGGCCTGTTCAAATGCTCCCCCTAAATGAAATCTCCCCCTTAATGAGTTCTCCCCTACCACAAAACTTCCTTTGAATCTACTCCCCATATATGTGAATTACTTTCAAATTTATTCCCCCCTTTTGGTATTATCAAAAGAGGGCGGAGAGAAAGCCAAAAGAGAAGGCGTGTAATGTTTTTTTTTAGTAAAGAAGACATGAGCATGAGAACGAGATAATACGTAGGGAAGAGAAAAAAATGTAGGAGTGAAAGAGCAGTGATAATTCAAGATAACACACTTATTGAAAAAGAAATATTCATGATCGATCGAATAAGTAGTAAAGAGGTGGAAAGAAGTGTGCACCAGTTGTAGAAGAAACCATCATTATAAGAATCTAAAGCATAGCAAAAAAATGTGGAGTTTCTAGTAGAGAAAAATAGATCAGAGTTTTTAGCATAAAAGTGATATGTGTGTCAGAATAACCAATATAATTCTACCAAGCAAGTCTACCATTTGTTGAAAAGGGAATTTTGATATTTAAGACTTTGATATAAGCATGAAAGCGCAAGGTAAAAATATATGGTGATGATACGGAAGACTTATAGAGATACAAGAAACATCTTTTTTGTAATCATGATTATTCATAAGAAGAAATATGAGTTAAATTCAAAAAAGAGAAGATGTTTTTTGCAAATCAAGTTATTGTAAAATTTTTTGACAATAAAGTAACCAAGCATGAAAGAAATATATCAATAAGAGACTACTACAATGTTATTGTAATTCACAAATTCAAGACATACCAAACATTGTAGAGAGCATGCTAGGTTATCTAGTGCATTTCATAAATAAAGAGTAGTATAAAATTAGCATTAAGATCCAATACTCATGAGAAGTGTTATGAAAGAAAATGATGTGCACATAAGTGTATTTTGAATTGAGTAGACAAATGATTTAATCAAAAATACAAGACATATGTAGAGTAAGATGCACAATAAAACACATAATTTTACTTCCACACACTTCAATGCACAAAAAGATGTACAACTACCAAGGTGTTTTGCATACACAATGCTCATTAAGACTTATCAGTGTGCAAAGTAGTGCTTGGGGGATCACATATTTTATTTTATTTTAATATTGAAACTAGTGATCCGGTGTACTTAAGAGCAAGTGGTTTATTTTTGAAAGAAAGATAAGGCTTGCACAAGACACTTTACTTTTCTTTTCCAAGGTGCTTAACCTCACAACGCTTATTAAGACTTATCAGGAGGTTCAAGTAGTGCTTGGTGGAGTTATCTTTGTCACTTTATTTTATGATTTTTGTTTTGTACAAAGTTCTCTGAATACACTTGTTTTGCAAACCAATATAATTTATGAAAACATAACTACTTTTCTTAACTTTTAAAAGTGCAAATAAAGGTAGTGTAGGTAGGATACTTGTGCAATTTTAATTCATTGTACTATTACAAAACATACACAAGCATTCTTAGATTAAAAAACATATGTAGACAATGCCAAAATAAGTGAGTGAATAAATATCATTATCAAGCATACAATATTTACTCATACTTAGAGGCATGTTAAGCTTGGTTCTACACAACTTTTACAATATAATTTATGCACATGAGTTTAGAAGTATCAAAGCATGATAAAGACAATGTTTAAAGTAGTTTGAAAATATGAATCACAACATTGTAGAAGGTCTTAAATGATAGAAGAAATCATGCTTGATATTCACAATAAAGTCCATACAGAATTTTTGATATTTTTGAAAAATAATTTTGATTTAAAGTTTGAACTCATAAGATTGATCTTGGACTTCCCGAGGTCCACCATGTGAGGGGTTCGCCCGGTACTAGAAGATGTGATGGGATGATAGCCCAAATCTCCCTTTCGCAAGATACATGTAAATAAAAAATGTAAGTTCAAAAAATACTTGTTCATACTTGTTTTTTTTTTATATTTTTGTTTTTTTTTGTGTTTGTCAAAACAATGGAAGGAAAAAAATGAAAACAAAGTTTTGTTGATTTATGTGTTTTTTTTTGTAGTTGATTTTGATAAAAAAACATATTTGTGGTGTTTTGAAAATGTTTTCTAGTTTTTTGATTTGAGGTTTTCGTGAAGAAAATAATAGAAAATAAATAAATGCATAAAGATAAATAAAAAGAAAGTAGCAAAAAACATGAAAGACAAAAAATAAAGAACGAAACAGATTCACTACCGCCAGCGCTAGAAGCTATCGCCGGGCGGTAGTGTAAATTCAGAAAACGCATCGGATTTGGAGGTAAGAAATAAGGTCCAAGTAAATCTAGAAAAATCATCAATTAATACAAAAATGTACTTTTTACCACCAAGACTACACGTGCTAATAGGTTCCCAATGAGACTCTCAATTTGGAGCCGCCTAAGATCATGCGATTCGGAAATCGCCGTCACCTTTGGATTGAACTTTGGTGGGAGCGATCGAAGAAGCTTTCTCACCAAGTCGCCGTTTGAAAATATTTTTCCAAGAATTTTTGAGGCATTGACGATCTTGGTGAATCGAGTGTACATGACGTCGACGTCCTCATTCGGATCCATCCTGAACCTCTCGAATTCAGATTCCAGTTGGAATAGTCTTGAATCTTTGACCTGCGAGGTACCTTCATGCGTTATTTCTAATAAATTCCAAATATCATAAGCAGTTTCACATGCACTTACTTTATTAAATTCAGTCCTATCAAGAGCACAGAACAAAGCATTCATCGCTTTCGCATTATTCTTACACCTAGCCTTATCTCCATCATCTCATTTATCCCTAGGTTTTTCCATGGTTACTTCTACAAAAATATATGTAGGAGAAGTGTATGGAGTTTCAACACATGCCCATACATCTAGATCTAAGTTTATCAAAAAACAGCGCATACGCGTTCTCCAGTATTTATAATCAGTTCCGGTAAACAGCGGAGGTCTACTTATTCCCTGCCCCTCATAGAAAGCGAGGTCACGGAGCGCCATTATTCCTGGTTGTTAGACCGAATTAGAATAACCTAGCTCTGATACAACTTGTTGGATCTGTAGGCGCCCTTAGAGGGGGGTGAATATGGGTTCAAAGATTTTTGAGAATATTTAAATGAAAAACGATTCTATGTTGCTACCGCGAGCGGTAGTGTTACCGCTCGGCGTTAGTGACAGAGAAAATCTGTTTATCTTATAGTAATGAAAATCAGAGATCACGAAACAGAGATGAAGAAAGACATATTTTCATTAACAATAAATAATTTTGTTTACAAAATCTTTTCCCAATGACGCTTGGAAAGAGGCGGCGAATGAAAAACTCTATTGGGTTTTCTATACCGACCCTTCTCCCAAGGACCGGTTGGCTCTAGCATATCTCTCACCAGATATGGCCTCAAGCCGTCTAGCCCTTCCCTCACCGGAAAGGCCTTGAGCACTCCCTAGATCTACACCCTAGACCTAGTCGACAATGCGAGGCGAATTTCCCCTAGTCCCCGCAAGGACCTAGTCGTCGTGTGGCGAATTCCTCTACCGAACAAAAGATATAAAGGTTACAATTAGAAACTAAAACAAAACACAAACTAAAAACTCCCTCAAAAGAAGAACTTGAAGTCGGTGTAGATGCGATCGGATCGGTCTTCAAGTTCTTTGCGTTCACGAACGTTGACAAAGTTCTTCGAGCTGCTTGGGGAAGGCTCTCACTAGTGCTCTGAATATATGGCTTCAATTCGTTCTGTAACAGCAAGCAACAACGGAGGAAGCGCGCGTCTTTAAATAGAATCAGCCGCTACCGCCTGCGGTAGTGCTACCGCCCCGCGGTAGCCACATTAGGCAATGATCAAGCACACGGATCGTAGCAGCTTAGGCAACTTTTGAGCGCAAAACTTTGAGCTCCGCCTAGCGCGCCGCGGTAACGCTAACGCTCCGTGATAGCGAGATAACCTTCCTTCAGCCAATATCTCCTTCCACATTTGCTCCTCAATCACATGCAGACGGGAGGATTCCAAAAGCTACCGCCGGGCGGTAGACATGCCGCGCCGCGGTAGAGCACATCTCATTTTGTCGAACGCATCTCAATTCGTCGAACGCCAGTTCGTCGAACGGCATCTACTTTCATCGAACACCATTTCGTCGAACGGAATTTTCGTCGAACGGCATCTATTTTCGTCGAACACCATTTCGTCGAGCGCATCTCATTTCGTCAAACCGCTAGCGTCAGCGGTAGTGCTAACGCTCCTCGATAGCAACAGCACAACATATTCCTATGGAGATTTGAATGCACAGGATCCTGCATGTTATAAACACAAAAACAAATATGATCAAATACAATAGGATTTGTTATTGTCAAAACAAGAGATACGGAAAGCATGTTCCAACAGGCCGCGCCACGCCAGATCCATGCAGACCTCTATGACATCTGTGAGCACACCATGAGCCCCTACCACAATGACGCATTTGCTCTGACCTCACTTATTCTGGCGCGAAGTTAAGGAACCCGAGGATCACACCGATCGTGTCATGCTCGAGCTTGAGGGCAAACTCAATTTCAAGAAAGGATGGGATGTTATGGTCTCAATCTCGATATTGTATCCTTAGTGTCTTTATTACTATTATTAAAGTGCTTAGTTGTTAGATGGTTAGGGTTTGAATTTTTCATAGTCATGTAGCATATTTAAAGTCAAGTGTGGGTCTTGTAATGTCATGAAAGAAGTTATTCTCTACCCTTTGTCTTGTGCATGAGATTTTTTGTAGCTCTCTCCTCACGAGTAAGCCCCACCTAGGCAGACACGGCTCCGACTCTGAAATATCCCCTCCGCGTCCGGCCACTACTCCGGCGAGCAAACAACATAATCCAATGGTAATTAACCTCAATGTGTATTGGATGTGCGTGGATCACTGGATAGTTAGCAATAGATATGACACTTTATTAATAAAATGAATTACAAAAAGTAGTAAAGGCACTTATATCATCACCACAAAACCATTTTCAACAGTATGTGTCATGCATCGCCCTATAGTCAGCCTTAATACTAGGATGGAGAAAGAATGGCCTGAATTTTGTTGCGACAAGAGATGATGGAAGATTCTAAGAAGACACAAGACCCGGATGTGGATTGGCAGGTTCCCTGACGATCTGCCACCTAACAAAAGAATAGGCCCGAAGAGTAAGAGGCAAATTTGATGAAAAAAGGACTGAGTCACAATACCACAAAGATATTGGAGAACATGGAGATAAGCTGCAGGAAATGAAAATGCACATAGACTGGCTCTCTATTATACTGAATGGCCAATATTTGAACATGTAGCCTATCATTAAAGAGAACCACCAAGTTATTTGCATAGAGTAAGCTGTGATAAAGGATAACAAAATTCTTGATGATGTTGTAGATTCAACTCCATGACCAGAACATGTCAACTCTGAAGATATTCTTTAAGAGAGGAGATAGCAAATGAATCACTATCAATAATAATCATATCGTCAACTTAAGTTATAAGAATGATAATGTCAGTAAATGATTTTCATTGAAACATAGCATATAGGATAAGATCTCTATAAAGAAAAGGGTCGAGCGCAAAAAACATTTGAACCAAGCCAGAAGAGCTTATTTGAGACAATAGATTGCTCTTTGAAGATAACACGTGTGGCTTGAAGGAGCAGAGAGCTCATGGGGAGAATGTGTATAAAGCATCTCAAAAATATGTTCATTAGGAAAAACATTTTTAACATTCATCTAATACAACAGTCAATATCGCTTAACACCTACAATTAGAGTGTGCATAAATGTCATATTAGCCACTAGAGCAAATATTCTTCATAATCAAGACCACGTTAATGTGAGAATTCACATCATGACACAAGATGGTCTTTCAATCTCTCAATAGAACCATTAGTTGGGATTTGATCTTGTAAATTGATTAACAACTCACAGATTTTGTTCTGTAGTGTTGTGGTATGAAATCCCATTTATGGGTAAGTTGGAAAACCTATACTTTCTCGGTCATGGTTTGTCATCATTCTAGATGCTTAATGGCCTCATAGTCCAACTTTTAGGTTCATGTGAAGAATATATGACAATAAAATATGGAGAAGACAAAAAAATAAGTATTGTTAATGCAAAGAGTGTATCGAATGGGTGGATGGAAATCTCATAGAGGATATTGTCACGAATAAGAAGCGACATCAAGAGAAGTTGGTATGTGTAGAGAGAACATCTACTTGACATGTATTCATCTCAAAGGTAGTAATCTTGGGAGGAAAGGGGGTATCTATAGGTAAAATTAGGTGATATCACAATGAGAGGAATATATGTAGCTCTAGAAAATTGTTTAGGAGTGGGGTTGTGAGCAGAGTGCAGGTGAATGTTTGCAGAAATGATTTGTCATAATCAGAGGACAATGAGAGGAATAATTCAATTTTTTTCCTAAAATTTCAAATCAAAGGGCAACTAATTTTAAGAGCCTCTTTTTTTTTTGTTAAAAGAAAATTAATTTTAAAGATTTTTTTTAAAATAAAATGAAGACCTTAATTTATTAATTAATTAATTATTTATTTATTTTAATTCAAAGAGCAATTAATTGCAAGAGTAAATTTTTTTTATATAGAAATAAGATTAAATTAAATATATTTTTTTAGAAAAATAAGAATAAAATGATGTCCTAAATTTTCTTTTTGAAAACCGGATCGTTTGATTCGCGATAGGAGCGAATCGAACCCGCTCTGATACCAAACTGATGTAACCTAGGGTTATGGTTTTTTTTTCAAAATAGATATTTTTAAGCCACAATTTATTTGTTATAAAATAAAATTAAGATTTTAATAAACAAAATAAAAATAAGGTATTTAAATTTCGAACAGGGGCCGAGCGGCCAAATTCGTTGTTTTCACGCGTAAACTATTCTTAATGATAAACCTCAGCAAGATCGTTAATCACACACACACACAACAGAACCCATATAGTCCCCAATCATTGGGGGTATGGGCGGGGGCTGCAAGATCGTTAATCGTTATTAAAAAATTCCTTAGTGTCTAGCGAATTGACCCGAAGCGGGATTCCTACAACCACAAGCATAAACCACAAGAAATAATTTATGGAATAAGCAAAAATTAGGGCAGCAGGAACGTTCGAGGCAAGCTTAAAATTAATTAATTGAGACGCATAAAATTAAGCCAAGATGAGTAGCAAGAGGCAGCGAGATTACCCAGGGGTCGGAATCCACCCAAGTCCAGTCGGCGCACAATTTGGATCGGGAGACGGCTACCAGTTGCCAGTTGACGGAAATTGAGCTTGTTGTAGATGTCAACCAACAGGGACTCGGTCGCCGAAGTTAAGCAATGGTGTCGACGGCGACCACGCCGACGGAGGCAGGCGCTGGATGTCGCGGAGGCGCCGGATCTGTCCGTGGCAACAGTCGTGGACAGCGCGCGGCAGGAAGAGGCGTCGAGCAGTCCGTAAACTTCTGGGACGCGCAGGAGCGGATGAAGGAGGCTGCTGCGGTAGCTGCTTGGCTTCGACAGTAGGAGAGAAAGGGGAGGGGGTGACGGTGGAATGTCGCCGGTTTTACAGAGGGAACGAATTAAGTTCGTTCCTCTGTTTTACCCGGGTTGCCTTCTACATTAGGTTTGGCCAATTTAAATACAGGAATTTGATGGATATTGAATTTCTTGCCAATTAAAGACATTTTTCAAATTATTACAACAACAACAACACAACAACACTCAAGCTTTTATCCCACCATAGTGGGGTCGGCTATATGGATCCTCTGTCGCCATTGCGCCCTATCTTTAAGCATAGTCTCATTAATGCCTAAGTACATCATGTCTTTCTTTATAGTTTCATTCCAAGTCTTTTTTGGTCTACCCCTCCCCCGTTTAACATGTCTAGTGACTAAACTCTCACAACGCCTAACAGGTGCCTCTAATGGTCTCCTATGTACATGTCCAAACCATCTTAAACGAGCTTCTCGCATCTTCTCTACAATTGGCGCCACTCTATCTTATCCCTGATACATTCATTCCTAATTTTATCCAGTCTCGTGTGACCACACATCCACCTAAGCATTCTCATCTCCGCGACTCCCATTTTTTGCTCGTGTACACCATTCACTGCCCAACACTCAGAACCGTAGAGCATTGCAGGCCTAATTGCAGTACGGTAAAACTTGCTTTTAAGTTTTAGTGGTACTTTACGATCACATAGGATCCCAGACGCGCCTCTCCACTTCAACCAACCTGCTTGGATTCTATGAATCACATCTTTATCTACACCTCCATCTTTTTGAATTATCGATCCCAGATATTTAAAGCACTCACTGCGGGAAATATCTTGGTCACCCAATTTAATGACGGAGTCATCTGACCTTCTTGCACTACTAAATTTAAGCTCTATATACTCTGTCTTTGTCCTGCTCAACCTAAAACCCTTCTTTTCTAAAGTGTCTCGCCAAGATTCCAGTTTCGCGTTTACACCCTCGCGCGTCTCATCGACCAAAACAATATCATCTGCAAATAATAAACACCAAGGTATTGCTTGCTGGATATGTCCGGTGAGCTCATCTAAGATAAGGGTAAAGAGGTAAGGGCTTAAAGCTGACCCTTGATGTAAGCCAACAGCGATAGGGAATTCCTGTGTTAATCCTCCAGATGTCCTCACCCTGGTCACTGAATTTGTATACATATCTTTGATTACGTCAATGTATGATACATTTACACCTTTCTTTTCTAAGACTCTCCACAAGACCTCTCTTGGAACCCTATCATACGCCTTCTCCAGATCGATAAACAACATATGCAAATCTTTTTGTCTTTCCCGATAGTTGTCAATGAGTCTCCTCAAGAGATGTATAGCTTCCATGGTTGACCTCCCTGGCATGAATCCAAATTGATTCTCTGAGATGCTAGTCTCTCGTCTAACTCGTCTCTCTATTACTCGTTCACATAGTTTCATAGTATGACTCATTAATTTAATTCCCCTGTAATTGACACAATTTGTATATCTCCTTTGTTCTTATACAAAGGTACCAAAATACGTTCTCTCCATTGGTCTGGCATCCTTTTTGTCTTCAGTATCTTATTGAAGAAACTTGTAAGCCATAAAATTCCTTCCCTCCCTAAGCATTTCCATACTTCAATGGGTATATCGTCTGGTCCAACCGCCTTTCCATTTTTCATCTTCTTCAGAGCGTCATCTATCTCTGATGCTTGAATTTTACGATAAAAAGTTATGTCTATATACTCCTCCGATTTACGTAACTCTTCCAAGTTCAGTTCATTATCTTTTCCTTCATTGTATAGTTGATAAAAATATCTTTTCCATCGCTCCTTAATAGCCACATCATCCGTCAAAACCGTATCTGTTTCATCTTTTATGCATTTAATTTGGCTTAAATCTCTTGTCTTCCTCTCTCTAGCTCGAGCAATTTTATATATATCGCGCTCTCCATCTTTGGTATCTAGTCGTTTGTAAAATTCTTCATAAGCTTGACTTCTTGCTTTACTTACTGCATTTTTAGCTTCTTTCTTGGCGACTTTATACTTCGTCAAGTTTTCATCATTCCTACAAGCATATAATGTTTTGTAGCTGACCCTCTTTGCCCTCACTTTGTCTTGCACTTCCTTTTTCCACCACCAAGATTCTTTTTGTGGGGGCGCGCGACCTTTTGACTCTCCAAGTACGTTCTTTCCACTTATCCTTAAATGAGAAGACATAACTTCTCATGCGACACTAGGATCAACATAAGGATCATCAACTAGTCGTTCTATAACTGCTGCCTTGAAAGCAACCTGTTTTTCCTTCATCAAGTTCCACCACCGAATTTTTGGCAACACTTTTGTCTTTCTCTTAAAGTTACTATATTTAATTTGCACATCCAGCACCACTAGCCTATGTTGCGTTGTCAAACTTTCTCCTGGTATGACTTTGCAATCCTTACAAATCTTTTTATCCATTTTGCGAGTCATAAAATAGTCAATTTGTGACTTATTTTGTCCGCTCTTGAACGTAATTAAGTGTTCTTCCCTCTTTATGTAGAACGTATTTGTCACAATTAGCTCATGTGCTATGGCAAAGTCTAGAATGGTTCTTCCTTCTTCATTTCTTTCTCCATACCCAAATCCTCCATGAACATCTGTATAATCCGTATTTTGCTTCCCTACATGTCCATTTAAGTCTCCTCCAATGAAAATTTTCTCGCTTTGTGGGATTTCTCTTACCAAATCATCTAAGTCTTCCCAAAATTGTACTTTAATAGCTTCATTTAATCCTACTTGTGGCGCATAAGCACTAATTACATTAATAGTTTCCTTTCCTACGATTAATTTAAGAGCTAAGATTCTATCACCTTTTCTGCTTACCCCAACAACTCCATCCCTCCAAGTAGTATCTACAATAATACCTACTCCATTTCTTGTTTTATTTTTTCCTGTGTACCATAATTTAAAACCTGAATTATCTAGAAATTTAGCTTTCTCACCCACCCATTTAGTCTCTTGCAGACATAAAATATTTATCTTTCTCCTAATCATTGTATCCACTACTTCCATCGCTTTTCCCGTTAGCGTACCTATATTCCAACTTCCAAACCTAAGTCGATCACAAATCCTACGATCAACTTTTCTAGGACGCCTAATATGTGAGGGCTCTTGCATATTTGACACTACACCCAAGTCCTCTTGGAGGTGCAGCGGTCCTTGCCAAGACGCCGCATTCGGACCATACGACGAAGACTCTTGCCTATTTAACACTACACCCAAGTCCTGGAGATGCAGCGGTCCTTGCCAAGACGCCGCATTCGGACCATACGACGCGTTCCTTAGGGGGAACAACCTAGCTTTAGCACAATTTCTCAAAAGATTCATATTCATAAGGGTGACTAAATTTTACGCTGGCCGTCTACCTAACACAACCCTCACCATTTTTCATCCGGGCTTGGGACCGGCATCGGCTGGTTTATTTTTTTCAAATTATTATACCCTAAAATTTACTTCTCAAATATTAGTCTTCAGAATATTGCATTTCAAGTAGATCCTTTGAATTTCCCCTTTTGATTGATATCTTACTATAATGAAAGATTTTGGGCATCTTTTAACTTCTGAATTTGACTCTACTTAATTTTATGCGTCATTAATTAATTTAAGCTTGTCTTTACCGTCCTAACTACCACAATTACCGGACCTTTTTATTCAGGGTCTCATCGGGTGGTCAAACCGATGAGCCGAACAACTTCAAATAAAAATAGGTGCGCGAAAGAAATGCAGGATAATAAATAAATGCATATTAATAAAAGATCCATGACGCATGATGGCGTCATGCATATTTGAATGCGACGGAGGATGCATCAGTACCTAAACATTCTAATATTAAGAAAGTAGAACTAGGCAAGGAATATCATTTTCTGGCAGATATCATTGGAAGGGTAATCTATTATAAAACATCTGCTCATGACTCAATAAACAGAGAAAAGTTTGACACAATGGCCAGTATTATTTTGAGAAAGAAGTTGGCCTGGGGCAAGCTTCTGTTCAAACTCTTAAAGGATAACATAGTGATTCAAATAATCCCATATGGCTGGATATTGTGTATTATCCTATCTACTGTCTATTCCCAACTCACCCTATCTAGAGGTCTACTCTACCTCCAAGTAAGAGGATGACAAACACTGTCTTCACCAAATAGAAGAGTTATCTCCAAGTTTCCTGCCAACCAAACCCCTCATGGCCAAATTCTTTCCTCTAATGTCCCACCATCACAACCCACTATACCACATCACTCATCTCCTAGCACCCCTTCAGATCATAAAATATCTCATGACACCACGGATTTTCTTGCCACCTCTCCACTTATTGAACCCATTGGCACTCTAGGACCAACCCATATCACCACCCAAACACTATCTCACCTTCCTCTGCCCATTGAGCAAAAATCTCCACATATCTCTATCCATGATATTGATACTCATCAAATTATGTCTGACTTCCTAGGACCTCTCTTTCAATCTCTTTCTGATAGTTTATTCGCCAAAATTGATTCCCTCTCAGAGGATTTCAGTTCAAAATTTGAAGTTATTCAAATTCAACTCTTTATTCTCTCCGTTGATGTCCAAGCCATTTCAAGTCCATCCCAGCCTATCCCTTCCAGGTCCAATCACAACGGATCTTTTGATCTCATTGCTAAATGAAATCAACAAGAGGGAGAAATACATCCTAGTGATCTATGTTGCACCGACACCGACACGTGACACGCGACACGACACGACACGCGACTTGTCAATTCTCAAAAAATACCATATTCCGACACGCTGGGACACGTATATTAAATATTTATTTTTTATAATTAAGAAGGAGTACGTACTCCAATTCCTCTCGGCACATGATGAAGAAGACGGTTGTGCAAGAAGCTTTATGGCTAAACTTTGTAGCATAGGTGCACTTGCACCATGAATAACCCATCAAGCCTTAGGATCCATCGAAAGTCGACTGTGAACTGAATCAAATTCTCTAAATTCTCCATTTATATAAGCAAAATTTGCGTACTCTAAATTCACCTTGGTGCGATCTTCAATGTTAGGAAAGTACTTCCTAAAGCATTTTTTGGTTTCTTGAATGATTTCACTATCCTTGTATGGAGAAATTATAGAAGAATCTTCATTGAGTCATTGTTCACTATAGTACCTAAATTTTAAAAATAAAACATCACGCATAGTGGCCTTTATAGTGTTCTGAAGTGTCGGAGAGTGTCGGAGAGTGTCGGAGAGTCCGATGTGTGTTGGAGAGTCTGACACCGACACGCTGAGCATTTTGAAGTGTCGGTGCAACATAGCTAGTGATAGTCAGTCATCCATCATTACATGCTGACGATTGAAAGTGCGGAATAGAATATCTAAATACTTCTCTAGAGGAGAAGGTTGAATAGAGAAGACACTCAAATGACCTAATTTAAACTTCTTTTGATTTAAGTGATAGTTTTACAGATTAGTTATAGATGAGTTAAAACATAAAAAAGAAAAGCAAAGGACACTAAGCATCTATTGCCGAAACACAAAAAAAAACATCTATTGCCGAAACACAAAAAAAAACATCTATTGCCGAAACACAAAAAAAAACATCCAGATGACACATGATTTATAGAGGTTCCCTGTTGGGAAAAACATCCTCTGGATTTATCTTACAAATTATGTAAAAGTGATTTCATCATCTAAGATTCATTACCCATGATGTATAATGAGGGGGTCCTAGGATGTCACACTCTCATTAGGGTGTCAGAGACCGGTCCAAAGGAGTGCAAAATTCAGTTGAGTTAATTCTGCATCGAATAGAAGTCGACGCAGCTTCGACTGCAAGTCAAAGTAACTTCGAATAGAAGTAAGGATAACTCAGACTGATAGTCGATGTATCAATTGATGTCGACGCAACGTCGAAATGTATTCGACGCAGAAGGCAGAGTTAGTCAAAGCAACATTTGAAGTCTACACAACCTTGAATTATATTCGACGCAGAAGTCGGAGTTCAATGTCTAAGTCTTCATCTCGACGGATACGTCGATAAGGACTCGACACAATGTTGATATCATAGTTCACTTCAAAGCTGAGGAGGATTTCGAAGCAGCTTCTATTAGAACTCAGAGGTGCGTCGATAAGAATGCAAAGTTATTTGACACAATGTCGAATATAGACACAGATTTAGAATACTTCCTGGAATCAATTCTGAAGCTTATTCAAAAGTTATAAATGGAAGTTATTTGAATTCTAACGGGTCGTTCATGAACAAAAAGGGAAAGAAGAACTTCAGAGATACAATAATGATATATTTGGAATTTATTCAAAAAGATTTTGACGAGGGCTGTCAACAAAAATAGAAAGAAAGCAATACTACCTCTTGGACATTCCTACTAGGGAAACAACAGAAGAGGAAAATCATTCATCTCTATTCGACAGAACAATAAGTATACATAATTGAAAAGAGAACAACAACAATTATTCTATTGGCTTCTCACCAGATTCCTCTTCTACAGAAAACATACTCGACAGATCTCTGTACAGAAATACACAAGGCTTCTTCTTCCTCCTCTCTCTGCAAGAAGCATATAGATTATACAGAGATCATCAACTGGATTTGGGCTTACACAATCCTTGCAATCCTCTCTCAAGCAAGGATTTATTCTCTGAAGAAAAGATCCAGAAAAACATTAAGTGTCTTAATCCTCATTGACTGTTGCAGGGGGATTCATTCAGAAGAAACATCTTCAACTTCTTCCCCTTCTTTACTCTATTTTTCTCTTTCTGTAAATCTGGGTACAGAGTCCTAAGAATCTCTCTTCAATGGATTCAGTGGTTCAAGATCTCCTTAACAAAAGATCTAGATTGGTTCAAGATCTCTTTATCAAAAGATCTAGTTTTGGTTCAAGATCTCCTTATCAAAAGATCTAGTCTTGGTTCTAAGAGTATCCTTAACAAAAGACTCAGACTCTGGTTCTAAGAGTCTCCTTATCAAAAGACTCGGGCACTAGATAGTGTATTCCTACCAAGGTGGTAGAAGAGTGGAGTACCCATATTTTGGGGAACCATTATAGATCCTGCCTCATCTGTGTTGTGCAAATTTCTGTTATCCCTTATTTATTTCTGTTTTTCTGTGTTTATTTTATTCTGGTTGGATTTATAAATGCATAGTTGTTAGAACTATTATTGTTCTGTGCATATATTTTTGTGAAAAATTTTAAAACTCTATTCACCCCCTATAGAGAATACTCATAGGACTCACTGTGCACTTTCAATTGGTATCAGAGGTAGGTTGATCATAAAAAGGTTAACATCTTTATCAAAAGATCCTCTCACTTAAATTTTTATATTTTAAAATTATTTTCAGAAAATAAGTTCTAAAGACTATGCATCCACAAGATCACCAACGTGTAATCTAAATAAGTTTACACTCTGGAAGGCCAAAATAAAGTTGTACATGAATTCTATTGATGAGGACATTTTTGATGTCATTTTGAAAAGATGTAAATGAGACTGTGACACAAGAACTTGTCCCCAGAGCTAAATGGACAGATGCTGAAAAGAAGGTGAAAGACTGTGATGCAAAGACCATGAACATCTTGGTGTCAACTATGGAGGATAATATATTCCAGAAGGTGGCTGACAGTCAATCGGCAAAGGAAATCTAGGAATCATTATCTAGACTAGTAGAAGGGAGCTCATATGAAAGAAAGGACAGAAAGACCCTTCTCATATCCCAATATGAGAACTTTCAAAAGAAATCTGAAGAAAATGTTGTTGAGATGTATGAAAAATTCAACATCATTATTAATAAGCTTAAGGGACTGGATAAGGAGATCTCACTAACTGAGAACAATGACACGCTTCTCATGTGCTTCCCAAGCACTTGGGATTCAAGGATCTGTGTCATTAGAGAGTCCAGATGTTATAGAGAAATCTCCTCTGATGCCTTACTAGGCAAGCTCAAGTCCTATGAGCTACTGTTAAAGAGCAGAGTTGAGACTGAAGTCAGAGAGAAAGTTTCAACTCCAAAAGAAAGGACTATAGCTTTGAAGGCAGCTGAAGGAGAGTCTTCTACTTCTGAAGAAGAGATGTTGAATCTCTTGGCCAAAAGATTTAGAAGATGGGTCAAGTCTGAAGACTCCAGAAGAAAAGAAAGGAGCTCAAACAAACCAAGATTTGATAAGACTCCAAAGCAGGAAGTAATCTGCTATGCCTGCAGAATGTCATGGCACATTGCCCCTGAATGTCCTGAAGAGCAAAAGGACAAAACAGCAGCAAGAAAGAGCATAAGAAGAAGTCTTTCAGAAAGAAGAACAAGAAGAAGGGAAAATGTTTCATAGCTGAAACCTGGAGTGACTCAGAATCTGAGTCAAGCTCCTCTTTTGAAAGTGATTAAGAGGCCGCTGCTGAAGAAGCCTGTCTAATGGCTTTGGAAGATTCAACTGAAGAAGATCAGGTATCCTTATTTGATGACTTTGACTTTTCTTCAGAAGATTTTAAAAAAAAATTAAGAATTTTATTAGGATTATCTTAAAAGTAAAAAAAAAACTTAAAACAGTTAGAGAAGAATTAGAAGACCTTAAGAAAGATAATTTGTATTATGTTAACTATGAATTAAGAAATCAGATATATAAAAAAAACATAAATAAATGAATTAACTAATGAAAATTCATCTCTAAAAGAAAAGCTTACTCACTCAATGGGAGGAGTCAAAAGTTAAAGGATATCACATAGAATCTCTCTATGAGATCTAGATATCTTGGTCTAGGAGCAGATTCATTAACTAGCATAGCAACCACTAACAAACCAGTTTGAAAAAATACAGTAATATTTGTTAAACCTAGTGAATATCAAACAAATGAAAACAGTCAAGTGTGTACAGAACAAAACAACCATCCTGATAAAATTACTATATTTAATAGGGTGAATTCTAATAATGAGAAGGGAACTCTAGGCAAGAACAATTCAGAGAAACCAATGAAACACAAGCAAAAGGCTAAAATAAAAAAAAATCATTAGGCATTCTACAGATTTACTATATCAAGATAAATTCTATGCAAACTTTCAGTACCAAGATAACAAATCTAGGTTTGATAAACATAACTTCTGTCATCCAAAAGGGTATAATGAAAGACCACTATATTCTTTCATATTACCCTATACTGGTAAAAGCAATGGGTCCAAGGTAACCTGGGTATAATGTTTTAATTACATGTGCAGGAAAACGTAGGGTCCCTTCCTCAGAGATAATGTAGAGAAAGGGAAAACTAAATCTTCAATGTGGAACTACAAATAATCAAAGGGGGTGATCTCTTCTCTAAACCCATATGATGCTTTCTAATTCACACGTATTATCTTATAAATGTTATTTTTAATAAAAACTATTGTTGGGAAAAACAACACTAAATCTTTGAAGAAAATGCAAATGATAATCCAGAGCTGCGTCGAATAGAATTCGACGCAACGTTGAGTTCTACTCGACGCTAGCTTCGAGAGCTGTCTGAGATAGTTAATTCGAATAACACTCCACGTAGCTTCGAATTCATATCGGCGCATGCGTCGACTTAATAGTTGATGCATGAACTCGAAGTCACGTCGATTACCACTCGACGCAACGTCGACATGTCAAGCGCGCGCAGTATTTGCTTCTAGAAGCTACATCGATTTATTTTGGCGCGCTGAATCTATTTCCATTCGACGTTGCTTCAATTAAAACCCTAAGATACAACGAGTCGTCTTCTTTTAAGCAACTCAGACGTTAGAACATCTTACGCTTTCGAATTTTCTCTCTCTTGCTCTCTTGTTTTCTTGCTTTCTTGCTCCCATTTCTCTCTCTCTTTCTAATCTTGTTCTTGCATGTGCTACTATAAGAATCAATGGCTCCTCCAAAAGTAAACTCAGGATTCGATGTTGACATCGACTCATTCAATGCAGCGGCAGAAAACTTCAAGGGAATCTTAAACTTATTTCAAACTGCAGGACTCGCGAAATTAATTTTGACAAGAGGAAAGATATATGATGTTGAATTAGCAGAGCTGAAAGACAACATATATATTGGACAGGATGGGTCTCTCCAAGGGAGAATTTCTGGCAATGACATTCACATCACTGAGGAGATGTTGAGTCTCACCTTCGATCTACCAGTAGGTGATCACTCATCTGAACTGACGGCGGCAGAAACCCAGCAAGCACTGCAAATAATGAATTTCAACAAAGACAAAGCAATCAACTTAAAGAAGAACGACTTTTCAGAAAGAATACAGGTTCTTGGCAGACATAGTAGGCAAAGTCCTACTATGTAAAATTTATGCTCATGATGCAATTCCCAAACAACTGCAGATAATGGAAATATTAATTCTCAACAAGAGAATCCACTGGGGAAGGTGCCTCCTGAAATTGATTGGTAACAAGTATGCCCACAAGGAAAATGCATACATTAGGATCATGAGTCAAGTCTTATATCACCACTATGCAGTGGTCTGCAGATCCAAAGGAGTGCCCATTCCTCTTGGTAAAAGAGTAAATATAGGGATCTTCTCAAAATGGACCAGACAGATTCTGAACCCTCTCCCCATTCATCTCCAGTTGTTCAAGATCAGGACACAAGTCATACCAGATACCATAGTTGAACATCGAGCACAAGAACATGAGACACTCATACCAGATACAATAGCTGAACATCCAGCACAGATCTCCTCTCTTCAACAACCACATTCTATCACAACCCCAAAAGATAATCTCACAGTCATCTTTTCTGCTCCTTTAGAACAAGATTATCTTCAATCAACTCCTCAGATTGACATATCAACACCTCCTGTTGATACACCTTCTACCTCCCATCATATACTGTTACGGGTCCCATCATATACTGTTATGGGTCCCATCATATACTGTTACAGGTCCTTTTATGGCGTTATTTAGTATTAATTATTTCCTAATATACATTTATTATGTCATAAGAGTCGCGTCCTTATAGAGTGTCGTTATTTATGTCATGTCGTTATGAGATGTCATTTTTAGTCGCATGTCCAAGTCTGTCATTATTTTCTTTTATGTTCTTTCCTTTTGATGTCAATTGTAAGTCATATTTAAAGGACTCGGCGGGTCTTGTAATAGTATGAATAAAGAAGTCTATTTTCCCAACCCTAAAAGAGATCTTAGAAGCTCTCTCTCTCTCGAGCACGCCCCGCATAAGCAGCCGCGGTCAAGGCTCCGTAGTATCTCCACCTCCGCCATCTCCACCTCCGCCATCTCCACCTCCGGCTACTCTTCCGGCGACCTCCGAGTCGGTCCCTAACATCTTGGAATCAAAGCTTCGGTCCTCTTCTGTCGACGTCATTTCCCCTTAGGGCACTCCTCGGGTCGTCTATTCCGCTTGCCTACATGTCTTCGTCAGCCTTCCCATAGCAATCCACGACATAGAGCCCATCTCCGCACTCTTCTTCCGCTGACAACCCCCGATGCGATCCACGACAGCACCACAACAGACACATCGTCGAGCATCGTCAAGCATCGTCAAGCATCGTCGAGTCCGCCGCGGTTCTCAATTTTTCTCCTTTCGCGTGAAGCCAGTC
This sequence comes from Dactylorhiza incarnata, assembly GCA_033032865.1. NCBI lineage: Eukaryota > Viridiplantae > Streptophyta > Magnoliopsida > Asparagales > Orchidaceae > Dactylorhiza > Dactylorhiza incarnata. The sequence continues at coordinate 7,800,998 of JAWHQI010000090.1, read as the reverse complement.
GACAACCAACGATTGACACGCCAAATCTCTGTTCGGCGTATCCTCCGCACAGCTCGCCAAATCTCTGTCGGCGGTCTGCGAGCGCCAAACATCAGCGACACCTGCAAGCTCCTTTTTTGTTGGCATCCTGCGACGACAAAGCACGCAAAAGGCAACACGCCTCCGTCTTCGCGTGTTCTATCTGACGTGCGCCTTCCAGTTTTGATCGACCGCACCGTGGGCTGCATAGGGATTAATTTCTTCCTATTCTGACCGGGCCCTGGCAATTAAATCATATTTTTCCTATTCTAGCCTGCTGAAACCTTCCATCTACAGCCGCATCAAGCCGAGCCTCGGTTCCTTGCCGATTGGGCTTATTAAATTCACGACATTATTTTGGACTATTGGAGTTTTTTTTCCATCATTGGGAGACGATGTGGATCTCGCGACACCTCCCATACAGTCGTCTCCTAGCAATCTAGCCATCCCATCACCCGCTCCTTATCCCGTGCTACCTCCATCCACACTATGAGAGACTCGGAAGATTTTACGGCTGCTCTCCAGGACGTGTTGCAGACCGTTATGTGTTGGCACAAAAATTGTACCTCCAAAACTCACACTAAAAAGAGATGGGGGAAGACTGCGGAGTGCATGTTACTTAGGACGAAGAATGTTAGAGGAGAGATCTCTGGGAGAAAAGCTGCTTCGATTGATCTCAAAAAAAGTTACAGGAGGGGGTATAAAAAACAGGTAAGGATAAGAGGTAGAAAATGTGACAAAATTCGAGACCGCTTGCACAGGTTGCAAGCTGGAGGCTCGAAGCAAAAATCCCTTTTCTGGTACCCTTACTCTTCTATTTATAGATGCGTTGGCCTGCCCAAATGGGCAGGTGCAAAAATTACGAGTTGCCCGGGGTACGGGAGAACCGGGGCAGAGATGAGAGGTTACAGGGGGTGCAAACAGCAAAAAAGAAGAAAAAAACAAACCGCGCGGGCTGGCGATCTCGCTGGAGCCTGGCCGCCTATGCCTTAGGAAAGTTGCTGGAGAGGAGACAGGCGGTCTGGGCGGTCTCTGAAAATTGAGACCGCTGGGACCGACCATTCTGACCGAAAAGGAGAGGTCGCGGACTTCCAGGCAAACATGATCCCCGCACATTTTCAAGTTTCGCTGGAACATCAAAAATGTTAACTTTGAAAGTTGAGACCGCGACCGCCATAAATGCGGGAAAATCTATAAATACTGCTTCAAGGCTTCAGAATCCATAACTTTCTGGAAGGAATTGCGAACTTGAACTATCAGAGATCACCCTTTTTCAGACCGCGGCGAGCTCTTGATGGCGGATATGATGTCTCTTCTGAATAAGCGGGCGAAGACCAGGGGGTCGCCAAAGATAGCCGCTCCAAAGAAAAAAGGTGAAGGGAAAGAGACCGCAAGCTCCAAGAAGACGCTGACGGTCAAGGCCTCGTCGAAGGCAGACGCGGCGAAGGAAATCGCCAACTCTTCCCCGGAAAGAAAATAGCTAGAATTGCCGAAGGAGGGTGCGGCCTTGGCGGCCTCTAATGTTGTGGATTTGTCGGCCAACTCTTCAGGGCCTCCTGTGTTGGATCTTCACGGTGTCTCCATCACTTTTGACTGCAACAAGTCGGTTTGGCGAGAACTCTTCTACTGAGGCTATCAAAGCTAAAATGCAGGAGAAGAAGACCATAAAGCTTAGGCAGAAGATCGCGGATCAGCAAGAATCTGAAAAAAGGAACAAACAGAAAAGGGACAGATCTCCTTGTTCAGACCGCTAAAAGGAAGAAGAGCGACGAAAATAAAGAAGTGGCCGCTAAGTTAGCTTTGGTCAAGGCGGTCACACTCCCTGAAGAAGGCGGTCTCGGACATCCACCTGTGGATGTGTCTGAGAACGTAAGTGAACAAGTCGATCTCTTTTTTCCTCTTGCGGTCTCAATATCTTCAAGACGAGCGGACTCAGAGTTAATTGCTTATCTTGACGACGATTCTTCTAACGATCTTGAATGTTCGATCTCACAGGTACTCGACCCCTTCGAATCTGAACAGCTTCGCGAGGCCGCCGAAGAGCGAGAGATCGCTGAGAAGAGGAAGACCGCAGAGGAAGCGGCAAGGCAAAAAGAAGAGGTGGCGAAGAAGGAGGAGGAGAAGGCGGCGATGATCGCTGCAGAGAAAGAGAAGAAAGAGAAGGAAGCACTAATCGCTGCAGAGAAAGAGAAGAAGGAGAAGGAAGAGGAGGCAGCACTGATCGCTGCGGAGAAAAAGAAGAAAGAAAAGGAGGTAGAGTAGGAAAAGGAGAAGAGAACTAAGGAAGAGAAGAAGAAGGACAAGAAGAAAAAGAAGACCGCTGAGAAGAAGAGGAGGAGGAGGAAGAAGGGGCCCGGCAGCTCAAAAAGGAGAAGACCGCGCTATCTGTCGGTCTGAAGGATCTTTCTGCCGATCAGAAGGCCAAGTTGGACAAGGCAACAGCAGACCGCGTGACAGCGATCTCTGTCTTGCGAACTGGTAAGGCGAAGCTGATCGCGAGACCACCAGAGTTTCTTCCTATGCCTGCTCTTCGACCTATATCTCCAAAAGAGCGGCGTGAGATCGTCATCATCGAAACAGATGACATTCTTGTCAGCAATGCAGAGTTAAAAAGAAGATGAAAAGAAAGGGAGAGATCGCAAAAAAGGGAGTTGGAAAGAATGAACCTAGAACGCTTTAGGGGATCAGACCGCCTTTTGCTGACCGCAGACCCTGCGGTCACAAAAGATGTTGAAAATGTCTTACATGACTACGGTCTTGATTTCTTTCCAAGTATTCTCTCTACGCGATCTCTTTCGTCTTTGAGTTGTTGTAACTGAGCTAACTGTTCTCTTCTTTTGATCACAGATGTTGATGAGGTCGACTCGGTCCCTGAAGAAGGGGAGATTTCTCAGAAATTGATAATTCCCCCACAACTCGTTGACATTCTCAAGCCAATGTTTGAGGATGTCCGCATAATGCGAGCTCGGGAGTGGGCACAAGATGATCAACTCCGGGCTCGAGATGATCAACTCCAGATTCAGACCGCTGATTTTGAAGAGAAATTGTGAGCCAACGAAAAGCGGGTTCGCGAGGAGTGCGATCTGAAGAATGCCGAACTCACCAGAGCGCTCCGGAGGGCTAAGAAGGACACAGAGTATTACAAGGGGAAGGCCGCCGCTCTGGCCACTGAGGTCGCATCACTCAGAGTCGTCCCTGCTCAAATGACGATGAGGTCGGGAACTTCTGGCGGTATCCCAGATGAGATATCGAATGCTGAGATTGTTGTGATTCTCATGGAGCAGGTAGATAGGAGGTCGCGAAGATCCACCGAGCCGCAATGCCAGCAAATCATAGATTGGCGACCGTTCTGGCCGCCGTCAATGAGATGCAGGACGTCGCGGCCTTCATTGGGAGAAAGCGTCAGCCTAGGAGATAGACTTTAATTGTTGATTCTCTGCGATCTTGAGACATTAACTCTGAGCGATTTGAACTTGTTGTAATATATTGTGACAATTTGATTTTTCATTCTATGCGATCTCTGTGATTGTTGTGATACCGATCTCTTTTCCTTAGCTTATTTCTGTCTTGCTGCTTGAGATACTGCGGTCTCCTTTTATTGAGACCGACTATACTACTTGCTATTTTTCTTAACTTATGCGGGTTCAACGGTCAGCACAGCTTGTTGGGCGGTCTCAAGAAAAGCAATCATTACCAAATTATCCTTCAGCTTCTATAAATAGCTGGCCTCGGATTCTTCATTTCAAACTTTCTGAATGCGCCCAAAGCACCGGTCTCAGCGAACTCTAAAAATGGTCTCTGCTCGAGCGACCGCTGCTGAGATCTTCCTCGAAGCCGATCACAAACCCTGCCGTCTTTCCAAAGATAAGTATGTGAACTTCTTGGAGAAGCACATGATACAGAGCCAGATCGTTGGCAGGCTGCCTTCAGAAGATGAAGGCTTGAACTTTGGCGCGGAGAATAAGTTCGTCATCCCAATCGATCACTTCGATTGAGGTCTGACGTTCCCTCTCCCCTGGGATGTTCTGTAGGTGATGGAGTACAATGACAATGTGTTCGCCCAGCTGCTGTCGAACTCAATCGGTCTCATGACTGTCTTCATTAATTACTTGAGATCGGCACGAATAAAGTTCACAATAACTTTGTTCCACGCGACCTTCACCGTGAAGTCGCTGAAAGAGGGGAGGAAGAAGGAGTTCAAAGGTTTCCTTTACTTCTCCTGCAACGGCATCAAGGTGCTCAACCTCCCGAACAAGATCCCTTTCTGGACAGAGAGGTTTCTGGTCTTCGAAGGCGACCTCGGCGGTCTCAAATCCACGCTGACTCGCCAAGATGAAGGGGTCTTCCGCAGACCCAAAAACGTCTTGGAATAGGAGGTAAAGCTTCTGGCCTTCTTGGCGAGCAAGCGATTCGATCTACTCCACTATTTGGCGATCTGGCCAGAGATCGCCAAGATTACTCCAGAAGAAAGTAAGATGCTTCCTGCGGTCTCCTGTGATCTCAACACCATTTTTCTTTGAATTTTCTCTAACTTTTTTCTCTTTTTCAGCGACCTTCGCGGTCCCTTCTGTCGATCCAGTAGCACCAGATGAAGAGGTGCTTACTCAAAGAGAGATGCGGAAGAAGCGAGACCGCGAAAGGGAGCCCGCCGGAGAGTCAGAGGCCGCCAGCAAGCCTTTCCTCATGGCCGGCTTTGGTTGAAAACTGAAGGATGTCAAGGGGAAGCCCCTCCTCAAGTGGGGTGCGAAGGGCAAAAGCGTGAAGGTGTCCACTGACCTTCCTCTCTGGAGCGGGAAGTTGATGCGTCACGCTCACGCGGTCACCTCCGTGCTCTATGGAGAGAGCATCGTCAGGGAGGCATATGATATGGAGGCCGAAATGCTCCCTGACATCGTCGCGCAAGCGACCGCCAGGAGCACGATCTTGAATCATCACATGGGGCGATCTCTTCGGATGGCCCAAAAAGACATTGATCATCTGCAGGAAGAACTTTATGTAAGAATACTTTACCAGCAGTCTACCACTTTCTTTTCTGTGACCGCGCGATCTGATTCACTTGTCTTTTACAACAAACAACGAAAGAGGCCTATGACGTCCACAATCCCGACTTCCAGAAGTCCATGATGAAGCATATGAAAAACGCGTCGGACACGACGATCACGGAACTTCGTCAGCGCGGCGGTCTCACCTCTGAGTTCAAAGAAGTTCAATTTGCCGATCTCTTTCCTGAGATGGCAAAAATGTAGAGGAGTCGGTCACGATAACCGAGACCGCTGAGGAAGAAGAGGATGTTGAGATCGATGGAGACGCAGACGGAGAGAGCGGTCACGCTGACTTGAGCGAGAGCCAATATGTCGAAGGCGACGACACTGCTGCGGTCTCAAGCTCTGGGTCAAGGATTCCACGAAGGAGCTCGGAGGAATCTTCAGAGGAGATTGATTCTTCATCGTCAGAAGAGCGGTCTCCAAAGAGACTGAAGAGCGACTAAGAGACCAAGAATTTTGTACAGTAACCTTTCTTTTGTTCTTTTTGAATTGTAACCGCCGGTATTGAGACCGCCCGAACTATGTACATGGAAAAAGAATGAAATGAAAGAAAATTTTTGAATACCTTTGTTTCTCTTGTGAATGAATACTCTTCTTATTATTTAATGTGTTTGTGTCGATCTTACTATTTGTGATCTCATCATAATCCCTAATGAAGAAAAATCGATCACAATAGATAGCAATCGGTCTCTGGACTTATAGCAGAAGAATGATCTTTATTATGAGCGATCTCATTTTCTGGAGGAAAAATTGGCATTCGATATCAATGCCTTAAGTATTGTCGAGCTTGAAACAGCGGCTATATACGAGAAGATTTCATATAATAACTTATACTTAGAGTATAACAACCAATAATGGTGGTCTCCTTTTTGTCAGACCGCCCTATAATAAGATGAGAAATGTTAACTTCAATCATATTAGATCGTCATATTATGAGATCGCTAGATTTAGATGAGATTGCTTGTAAACAGCGATCTCCAGCAATTGAATCCTTCTGCAGAGATACCAAATCATAACAATTCTTAAACAATGATCTTGAATATTGCAAATTACTTAGAATAATTCTTGAGTAAGAGATGAGTGGCGGTCTCAAATAATCTAGCCCGCTCCTTCTGCGGATGATAGACCAGACCTTGAAAAATCTTGAACCTTTATTAAAGACAGATATCCAGCGGTCTCATCTTTCCCAGACCGCTACTCAGCAGAAGAATAGAAGAGAGATCTCAAGAATGATCTCATTTAACCCAGATTCCTTGATACTTGAAAAACCTTGAACCTTTATTAAAGACAGATAGTCAGCGGTCTCATCTTTCCCGGACCGCTACTTAGCAGACGAATAGAGGAGAGATCTCAAGAATAATCTCATATACTCCAGATTCCTTGATAAAAAGACAAGTAAGAGGAGCATTCAATCTACGGTCTTAATTTCTCCAGACCGCCCATTATAAGAATAAACACTAGAAAAGTTTTGCAGTTGATTATCCCAGATATCTCAAATCAACTCTTAACTAAAGAATGCACAGAGAAGACCTAGGCGACGGTCTCAAATGCTCCAGACCGCCCCTTTATAGAACATAACCAAAAACCATAGACGACGGTTGATAGTACATTATTTATAGTATTTTTTATATAATATTTTATTAATAATTAATTTATTTTTATTTAGTTTTAGTTTAATTTATTACTAATTTACTTTATTTTGTATTTTCAGGTAATATGGGGCTGCTAATAGCAATTTCAAGCCCACAGCCGTGTTCATGGGAAATTCTGGAACAAATCTGCAAAAATCTCAAGTACACGCCCCAGGTCACGCCAACGGGCGTGACCTGGGGCATGACAAGTGTCACGGTCATGTCCCGCCTCCAGCAGTCGGAAGATATGAGCCACGTCGGATTAAAATTACACGTCGTTTCCAGCTTACACACCCTCGGTCATGGGCGTGACCGAGGTCGTGACCCTTCCCGCAACTATCAGATTAACTCCTAATCGCGCCATTTCCAGACTCGGTCAAGACACGCCCTAGGTCACGGGCGTGACCTAGACCGTGACCTGACATGTAATTGATTTTTGGCAGTTTCTCTCCCCCAACGTTCCCGGGCTTTTAAAGTCACAGTTACGCACCTTACACGCCCTTGGTCACGGGCGTGACCAAGGGCGTGTCTCCCCGATTTTCACTTATAAAAGGCAGCAATCTCCAGAAGTATGAGAGTTCGATTTTGGAGTTTCTTTTCAGCTTTAGTTTACTGTTCTGATGTTCTAGCTAGTTTATTTACAAGTTGTAAGTTTTCTATTATTGCAATTTCAATTCAAATTTTGTAGCTTATTTTATCATGTCTTCTTATCTTCTAGTTGTATTCCTAATATTATGATGAGTAGCTAAATTTCCTTTAGCACTTGGTTATGATAAACTTTGAAATAAAATAAAATATGTTTTGAATTTTTCTAATTAGCAAGCTCTCTTTTTGATTATCTTCGATTTATTTTTGAATTACTTCATTTTGATTTCATATTACCGGCATATGATTTTCGATCTAAGATCCATATTCTAGTTGATCGAGAGATCCGTGCGTACGAGGAGATCACTCAAAGATAAAAGGAGTTGCATGCACTCCTCGAGAGAGGACGACATAAATCTTTCGGATTGGAGTCAAATCCAATAGTGGGGTTCACCCCTTTAAGCAAGCTTAGAGATTTCGACTGGTCGAGGGGTCTTAATCGATCAACCTAAGGTTAGTTGGTAGTATTCCTCGAGAGAGGTGCTATCATGTTTTGAGAACCTCCACGGTCGAAGTTATTTCAATAAGAGTTTGCAATATTATCGTTAACAAAATTCTATTTTATTCCAAAGGAATTCTAGATCAAGTGTTAATCTTTTAATCATCATTATTCTTCGTAGTTGAATTTCTCCTAATCGTTTTCCAAAACAAACCTACTTTTTCGATCGATAAAATAATAGTTCTTCTTCGTGAATAGAAGTACTCAACAAGCCCGAAAATAATATGACACTTGATTTTCTAAATCTTATACCATAAAATGATAGGTACACTTGCTTTATCGGATTATATGTGGATAATATTTTAATTTTACGCAACACGATTTTAGCCATCAACGGTCTTAAATGATTCAGACCGCCTTTTAACATAACAGAATCAAGAAGCACATAGGGCGGTCTCAGATGCTCCAGACCGCCCCTTTATAACAACCAGAAATCCCAAAAACTAGCGGTCTCAAAAACTCCAGACCGCCCATTCATAGTAAAAAGAGGCTTGAAACTTGAGAGGTGTACAATCCGAAATGATCAAAAGGGCAGGTGCGGTCATGCTGTAGAAGCTACACCGACATTGCTTTATTCAAGAGACCATTAAGATTGTATCACCCTAATAAGAAGACAGAGAGATGCACAACTCAAAATGATCAAAAGGGAAGGTGCGGTCATGTTGTAGAAGCTACACCGACATTGCTTTCCTAAAGAGATCATTAAGGTTGTAGCATCCTAAAAAGAAGAAGAGACCTCGACGGTCAGAGGCATACAAACCAGAATAATCAAAAGGGCAGGTGCGGTCATGCTGTAGAAGCTACACCCGCATTGCTTTCTTCAAGAGATCATTAAGATTGTAATACCCTAAGAAAAGAGGAAAGAAGAGAGGTGAACAACTTTAAATGATCAAAAGGGCAGGTGCGGTCATGCTGTAGAAGCTACACCGGTATTGCTTTCCTCAAGAGATCATTGTAACACCCTAGCCACTCTAGGGCTCAAGCGGCGGTCACAGATGCTCCTGACCGCCCCTTGGCTATCCTTGCACCAACGAGTATTTGAGGGTCACAGAGCAAGATGATCAGTAGGGCAGGTGCGGTCATACTGAGGAGTTTCATCAGCATTGCTTTCCTCTAGGGATCATCAAGACTATAAAGATGTCCTGTAATGCATGTCAGAGCTAGGCATTCACCTAGACCTCCCTTGATGCAGAGGTGTGTCAGATGTCAGCAAGGACCCGATATCCTAAAGTTCCTCCGCACGAGCTTGGCGAGCTACTAGTGCACAGGTGCGAAATCTCCCCGCTACCCGTGGTCATTGTAGATTTACATCTCAAGCTTCAAGTCGAGGGGGCATCAAGCAGGACCCGTCGATGTCTTGCTGGGTAGGATTTTAGCCATTGATAACAATCTACCTCGATGTTTTCCTTTCAATATATGTAGTACAAGGGGTTACAATCACATCATCACAATGCTTGCAAGAAAACAGAAAAAAAGAAGTGAAAAATACAAGTTTTTAAGAAAAGAAACGCTTGAGATCGTCTCCACTCCAAGTATGTGATAGCTCTTCTCCTTCATAAGTTTGGAGACGATAAGCACCATTCTTGAGCACTTATTTGATGAAGAATGGTCCTGCCCAATTCGGATTGAGCTTTCCAACTGAGTCAGATCTTGCTGATGCATCCACCTTCTGGAGGACAAGATCACCAACAACAAATTCTTTGACTCTAATGTTTTTATCAAAATACTTGGTCATTCATCTTTTGATTCCTCCTGCCTTATTGTTGCCGTATCTTTCAGCTCTTAAATGAGGTCGAGGCTGCACTTTAGCTCTTCATCATTCTCTTTTATCCAGCTATCTTGATTTTGCTGAGATAATAATACCCTTGGACTTCTTACTTTAAACTCAACCGGAATAAGAGCTTCTGAGTCATGAGATAGTTTGAAAAGAGTCGCTCCAGTAGCTGAGGTTGGAGTTGTCCTTAAAGCCCATAATACCGAAGGCAACTGTTCTGTCCAATTGCCTCTGAAATTCTCCACTTTCTTCTTCAAGAGATCGATTATCAATTTGTTGGCAGCTTCCACTTGCGCGTTACTTCTAGGGTGATGCGCAGAAGCAAACCGCAGCTCGGTGTCGATTTGATCACAGAAATTTATTAGATTGGAGTTGTTGAATTGAGGACTATTATCTGTCATAATTGTCATAGGAATTTCATGCATGCATACTATCTCTCCCCAGATAAAATTCCTTACAACCTGAGTAGTGGTTTTAGCCAACGTCTTTGCCTCGATCCACTTGCTGAAGTAATCGATCATTATAAGGATAAACCCGCGTTGTCCACTAGCCAAGGGGAAAGGTCCAATCAAGTCCATCCCCCAAACCGCAAACGTCCATAGAGTTGCTATCGACTTGAGCTGCTGAGCTGGTTGATGCTGAAGAGGAGCAAATTTCTGGCATTGAACATACCTCTTTGCAAACTTCTCTGCATCTTTTCTCATTTGGGGCCAGAAATAACCTTGCCTCAGAATCTTTTTTTCTAAAGCTCTATTGCAAATATGAGACCGGCGAGCAAGGCTTCGTACTCTGCTTGATTGTTCGTTGTTGGAAAATAGAACTTCAAAGCTTGGTCTAGTCTAACCCCATTTGGGTTAATCAAAACAACTCCAGCTCCGGATGAGTTCTTCCCCGAAGCTCCATCGACGAAAATCATCCAAGCTAGAGGCGTTCCAACCTCTCTCTCTGAGTTAGCTTCCTTTGCATCAATCATGAAATCTGCTAGCACTTGTGCTTTGATTGCTGCTCTGGGAATGTATGAGATGTCAAATTCACTGAGCTCTATCGCCCACTTCGTCAATTTACCTGAGTGCTTTGGCTTCTCCAACACACTCTTCAATGGAAGATCGGTGACAAATTGAATCGAATGAGCTTGGAAGTAAGGTCTTAGCCTTCGTGCTGAAGTCACGAGCATTAAGGCCAACTTCTCAAGGATCAGATACCGGGTCTCCGCATCCTTCAAGATCTTGCTCACGTAATAAACTGAAACTGCCTCTTCTTCTCTTCCCTGACTAACACAGAACTGATAGCATCAGAGCCAACTCCAAGATATAGAAAAAGATCTTCTCCCTCTCTCGGACCATAGAGCAAAGGAGTTGGCGTTAACTGCTTCTTGAGCTAATTGAAAGCATCGTCACACTCTTTTGTCCATTCAAACTTAGCACCTCCACAGAGAGTCTTAAAGAAGGGAGCACTTTTATCTCCTGAGCAAGAGATAAAACGACTCAAGCCTGTCATCCTCCTACCTAACTGCTGCACTTCCTTGGAGGATTTGGGAGGTGACATTTCTAGGATAGCCTTCACCTTATCAGGATTCGGTTCCAACCCCTCCGGAGTGAGGAGATGGCCGAGAAATTTCCCTTTGCTTGCTCCGAAGACACATTTCAACGAATTCAACCTCATATTGAAGGTCCGGAGAGTTGCAAACGTTTCAATGAGATCACTAAGGTGAGATGAGAAGGATTTTCTATTTATTAGGAGGTCGTCGACATAGACATCTAAATTTCTTCCTTTTTTATTTTTAAAAACGGTGTCCATCATTTTCTGATAGGCAGCACCAGCATTCTTTAGCCCGAAAGGCATTACGAGATAGCAAAAACACACATCATTCGTGATGAACGAGGTGTGAGGGATGTCGGGCTTATGCATTCTTATTTGGTGATAGCCGCAGAATGCATCTAAAAAACCCATGCATGAATACTCAACCGCAAAATCAACTAAAAAATCTATTTGAGGCAAGGGGTAACAATCTTTTAGACAAGCTTTATTGAGTTTAGTGAAATCCACACATACGCCACTTTCCACCGACCTTTTTGACCATTACAACATTCGATACCCAATCTGGGTATTGAATCTCTTGAATGAATTTGGCATTGAGGAGCTTTTCCACCTCCTCCCGAATTGGCTGAGCTAGGGTCACCGCCACCGCCCTCTTCTTTTGCTTGATAGGAACGAAGCTTGGGTCGATGTTGAGATGGTGGCAGGCAACATCCGGATCAACTTCTGGCATGTCATCCGCCGACCAAGCGAAGACATCTAGATTCTTCAGGAGACGAGAGATGAGCTGGCTCTTTTCAGCTTCAGGCAACTCGGCATTGATCGAGAGCTTCTTGCTCTCATCTTCCTTGTTGTTAGACACAACTTGAGTTGCTTGGGCAGGTTCCAAGCGAACTCCATCTCTTGCTTCTTCTTCCACGACCTCTTCCGCAGCTTCTGAATGACTGGAGATTTGAGGTGATGGAGAGATCTCAGCTATCTCTGGAGGAGAGGATTCGGTCACATTGACCATCTTTACATAACACTCCCGGGCTTTCTTCGGATCGCTCCTGATCCGGTACTGGTTGTCATTCAAGGCAAACTTCACTGCCAGGTGGTGGGTGGAAACCACCGCTTGATATTCGTTCAAGATTAGCCTTCCAAAGATTGTGTTGTAGCTGCTTGGAGCTTCAACGACTATAAACTTGACGAGCTTTGTTATCCCTCCAAGAGTCACCGAGAGGGTGACATTCCCTTCTACCTCCTTCTCTCCAGAGAAGCCGTAGAGAGGCCCTTCGGTGGAAAGGAGAGTCTTTCCAATCTTCAGGGCTTCAAAGGCTGGTTTGAAGAGGAGGTTGACTGAACTCCCGGTATCAATTAAGATATTCTCCACTGTATAATTCTCGATCACCGCCTTGATAACGACTGCATCGTTGAAAGGGTTGGCGGTTGGAGGAAGATCTTCCTGCCTGAAGGTGACCGTCCCTCGGACCGGAGCAGAAGAGGAGATAGCAGCGACCTCTGACCTGTAGACTCTTGCGAGACTAGCTCTCTTTGAAGATTCCAAGTCTGCTCCTCCGTGGATGCAAAAGAGGATGCCCAAAGCACCCTCGTCGTTTGCATCCACACACTCGCTTGGATAACCAACATTGTCAAGAGGGCCAACGTCATCCACCTCTTCACACTCCCAATGGACTTCTACCACCTCCTTGCTCTTGGAGGTCGAAGTCTTGGAAGGATCTCCTTTCTGCACCATCTCCTGCAGCTTTCCTTCTTTCAGTAGCTTCTCCACCAGCATGCGGAGAGCTCTGCAATTCTCGGTCAGATGACCTCTCTCCCTGTGATGCTCACAGTAGAGAGATAGATTTCTGGTCTTCGGATCCGATTGCATTGGGGCAGGCCTCCTATAGAAGGGCTACTTCTGAAGAACTTGAACTACCTCGTTCATTAAGACGTTGAACTCGGTGAATGACTCTTGAGAGTCATTGAAGGATGGCTGAGAAGAAGGCGGGAGAGGTGGCTGAACAAAAAGAACTTGATGGACGGGTGTCGGTTGCGGAGCTGGAGTAGACGGAACTGGCAGGGGAGCCCCCTTGGGCTGAAACTGCTGATGTCCCTGATAGGGATGATGATGGCGGAAGTTCCTTCCTCTCTGAGCTGGAGGTTGAAACTCTTGACGCAGTGGCTTTGATGATGGTGGGGCCGGAAAGAAGCCTGCAAAGCCTTTCTGAATGGCTTTGCATGTCAAATTAGAAATATAGTTGGGTTGTTGATCTCCCCTTCTATGAACCGATTTGCAATGCTTATTAGCTCTTGATAGGAGCTCGGCTCTTTGGTGGTGACCTCAAACTTGAGAGGACTTTCATGAAGGCCATTTACCAAGGCCACCATGTAGAGAGAGGGGTCTACAACCCTTATTCCATGAATTTTCCTTTGGAAACGATCAACAAAACGAGCTAAAGTCTCACTTTCTCCTTGCTTAATTCTGAAGAAGGTTGCAGGGCCACTTTTCCTCTTCTTTGAATTGACGAACCTCAAAAGAAGCTCTTGCCTCAAGACAGCGAAGCAGGAGATGGACTGAGAAGGTAGTTTGTAAGACCACTCCCGTGCTTGCCCATCTAGAGAGGTGATTAGGAGCTTACACCTCATCGCATCTGAGAGAGACCTTAGAGCGACTGCAGACTCAAAAGCTTGAAGATGAGAGCTTGGATCACTCTCTTCGGTGAACATAGGTAATCTCGGCTCTCTGAAGCCGTTGGGGGTTGGCTCCCAACGAATTCTATCAGTAATCGAGGAGGGCTCCTCCGCTTCAAAAGCATCGGAAGGAGCAGGAGGGGCAGTAGCAGGAGCGGGAGGATAAACATAATCCTCCTGAAAATTCTGGGCTCGGGCTGGAGATCCCTGAGCTGCTGCTCTAAAGAAGGCATGGCGAGCTACGAACTCTTCTCCCTGAGACCGCAGGGGAGCAGCGGGCTCAGGGGTTGCGCGGTCAGGAGCGTGACCACCGGCCAGAGGATCAGGGGTCGCGACCTGATCGGTCTGAGGGAGAAGCCTCTGCGACCGGCCCCACCCTTTTGAGAACACGAAATGGGCCATAATAGCGAGGGGCCAACTTCTGATTTGTACGGCGAGCCACTGATAGCTGTCGGTAGGGCTGGAGCTTAAGGAATACTTCATCACCCAAAGCAAACTCCCTCTCCTTGCGGTGCTTGTCCGCCTGGGCCTTCATGCGATCTTGGGCAAGGCGAAGATTCGCCCACAATGTCACTAAGGTGCGGTCGCGGTCGCGGAGGGCCCGATCAACCGCCGGTAACGCCGTGCTGCCCGGCTCATAACTGCTCAAAGAAGGGGGTGGGCGGCCGTAGACCACCTCAAACGGCGTCATTTTGCTGGCAGAGTGGTAAGCGGTGTTGCAACAATACACGACCCAGTGTAGCCAGCTGGTCCAAGTCCGAGGCACGTCCATGACGAAACACCGGAGGTATGTCTCCACGCTACGATTAAGAACCTCCGTCTAGCCGTCGGTCTGGGGGTGATTTGCAGTGCTGAAACGCAAACAAGTTCCTTGAAGCCGGAAAAGCTCTCTCCAGAACTGGCTCACAAAAGTGGGATCACGATCAGAAATGATGGCGCGAGGGAGGCCGTGCAAGCGGACGACTTCCATAGTAAAGAGTTCGGCGACCGACTCCGCCGTATAAGGATGACTGAGAGCGAGGAAGTGACCATACTTGGAGAGCTTGTCGACCACCACCAGAATGACGACTTGCCCTGAGACTTGGGCAATCCATCAATAAAATCCATTGACACTATCCCAAATGTGTTGCGGAATCTCTAGTGGGTGGAGCAACCCGGCAGGTGTGGTGGTCTCGTACTTCTGTCGTTGACATGTCTCACATTGCCGCACAAACTGCTGCACATCCCGGCATATCCCCGGCCAAAACACATTTGTTCTCGCCCTTTGGAGGGTGCGGAGCACTCCTGCATGACCCCCCACTGGAGAGGAATGAAACTCGTGAAGCATAACTGTCTTCCATGCTGAGCCTGGGGGTATGACTACTCTACCGTGGTAATGGAGCCGCCCACTCTGTAGATGATAGCCTGGCGTCAGTCTCCCCACGCTGGAGGGCCTCCACGAGGGCGCGTAGTGAAGGATCCCGCAAGACCTCCTCATGTATGTCATCGAACGAGTCGAGGACCGGCCCCGAAATCTGGACGAGTGCACCATCCGGTAGACGGGACAAGGCGTCCGCCACCACATACGGAGCACTCCTGCATGACCCCCCACTGGAGAGGAATGAAACTCGTGGAGCATAACTGTTTCCCATGCTGAGCCTGGGGGTATGACTACTCTACCGTGGTAATGGTGTCGCCCACTCTATAGATGATAGGCTGGCGTCACAGTCTCCCCAAGCTGAAGGGCCTCCACGAGGGCGCGTAGTGAAGGATCCCGCAAGACCTCCTCATGTATGTAATCGAACGAGTCGAGGACCGTCCCCGAAATCTGGACGAGTGCACCATCCGGTAGACGGGACAAGGCGTCCGCAACCACATTCTCCTTGCCCTGGCGGTAAACGATCTCGTAATCGTAGCCCAAAAGTTTGGTGACCCACTTTTGCCGAAGAGGAGAGGAGACTCGCTGGTCCAAAAAGTGCTTCAAACTTTGGTGATCCGTACGAATCTTGAAATGGCGTCCCAAAATATATGGCCGCCAAAGGGCCACTACCTGAACCACCGCCAACAATTCTTTTTCATACGTGGACATTCCCAACGTCTTAGGCGCCAACGCCTTACTGTAAAAGGTCAGTGGGCGACCCTCCTGCATCAATACTGCACCCAGCCCCACCCCGGAGGCGTCCGTCTCCACGACGAACTCCTTAGTGAAATCCGGAAGGGCCAAGACTGGGGTGGTCGTCACGGCCCGTTTGAGCACCTGAAAAGCCTCCTCAGCATCATCCTGCCATGAGAAGGCATCCTTCTGCAGTAGCTGGGTCAGTGGTCTAGCAATCTTCCCGTAGTCCGGCACGAACCGCCGGTAGTAGCCGGTGAGGCCCAAGAATCCCCGCAGAGCCCGAACAGTCTGGGGCCGCGGCCAAGAAACCATGCTCTCAATCTTCCGAGGGTCAGTTTTGACCCCTTCAGCCGAGACCAAGTGTCTCAAGTACTCAACCTCCTCCTGCCCAAAAGAACACTTGGATCGCTTAGCATAGAGCTGATGCTTGCGTAGAATAGAGAAGACATGTTCAACATGGCACAAGTGGTCTTCCCAATTAGCACTGTATATAAGGATGTCATCAAAGAAAATCAGCACGAAGAGGCGAAGTAGTGGACGAAAGATCTCGTTCATATTGGCCTGGAAGGTGGATGGCCCGCCAGTCAACCCGTTGGCCATCACTAGAAACTCGTAGTGGCCGTCGTGAGTCCTGAAGGCCGTCTTGTGTACGTCGTCTTCCCGCATGAGGATCTGGTAGTAACCCGATCGTAGGTCAAGCTTTGTGAATCGGGTCGCCCCGTGTAGCTCATCCAACAGCTCTTCAACCAACGGAATTGGAAATTTGTCCTTCAAAGTGACATTGTTCAAAGCCCGGTAGTCCACACAGAATCGTCATGAGCCATCCTTCTTGACTAGAATAATCGGGGCCAAAAAGGAGCTCGTGCTGGGCCGGATGATCCCGGCGTCGAGCATCTCCCGGACGCTGCGCTCGATCTCTGTCTTCTGCATGTGTGGATATCAGTAAGGCCGGATATTGGTAGGCTCCGCTCCGGCCTTGAGTACAATCTGGTGATCCCGAAACCGTGACGGTGGAAGTGTACGTGGCTCCTGAAAAACGTCAGAATACTGCTCTACCAAAGACTGCATCTGTATGGGTACCTCAGAACACCCGGCCTCATCGGACCGCACCCGAAAAGGACCGCCATCAAGCTCCCTTCCTCTCTGAGTTGCTGCATGCTTCGAAGAGAGACTTCCTTCACTGGCAAGGCTGTGAGACCATTCAAACAGAACTGTCGTCCACGCTACACAAACTCCATCGTCATGAGGTCCCAATCAAAAGTGACCCACTTCAGCTGTTGCAGCCACTGAACTCCGAGTACCATGTCCGATCCCCGGATGGGTAGAATATATACATCCGTGCTCCCAATGTATCCCTGAATATGTAACTCCACTCCCTTCATTATCCCTTTGCACTGCAGCTTGCTGCCGTCAGCCACCATAACCTGGAATGCAGCTCCTCTATCAATCTCATGCCCCACCCGTTGTGCATGTGCGACGGCCGGATGAATGAAGTTGTGTGTGCTCCCACTGTCCACCAATATCGTCACCTTCTCCTGTCTAACCGTTCCGGCAACCCGCATCGTGAGGGGCGGATTGCACCCTTCCATGACATGGATGGAAACCCCAAACTCCGTCACGCCCACGTCCTCCTCCAACAGCGCCTCCTCGACTGCTACCTCGGGAGGAGACTCGTCGCCCACCTCTTCAAGCAGCATGAAAACCTGTATCTTTTGACATTTATGCATGGGTACAAACTTCTCGTCACAGTTGAAGCAGAAGCCTTTCTCCTTGCGGGCCTGGAGCTCGCCCCACGACAAACGAGTCACCGTAGGCTTAGCAACCGCCTGCGGCTCTGGCGGGTGTGGCGGGAGGCCTCCCCGTGGCCCGCGACCGCTGCCGGTTCAAGCGCTCCTCCTGAATGCAGGCTGGCTGATGGCGTGGTTCAAACTCCGTGGCATATAAGCATGAACCTCATCCCGCAATTGCTCCTTCAATCCTGACACAAAACAACTCAGCAATGTCTTCTCTTCCCAGTGTACCCGGTTCGCCAACTTCTCGAACTCTGTCCGGTACTCAATCACTGTCCCCTTCTGTCGCAACTTCTGCAGCAGCGCCTCAAAATCCTCATACTCCAGGGGCCCAAATCGAGCGGTGAACCCCTCCACAAAATCAGTATAGGGCACATAATCTCTACTTCTCAGGAACCATTGAGTCCACTGAAACGCGCTGTCTTCCAGATGGAATGACGCTAGTTGCACCCACTGCCCCTCCGGGACCTCCTGGTAGCTGAACAATAACTCCACCTTCTGAACCCATTCCAGTGCATCCCCCCCCCTTTGAATTTGGGGAAGTTAATACGTGTCAACTTCGGTGGCATGTACGCTCGGGGCCCCGCCTGCCCTTGCCAGCCCTGTCCCTGCCCGTTCCAGGCCTAACGTCCCGGGCCCATATGACCATCGTGTGCCCCCGGGTAGCCTTGAGGTGGCTGACCCTGATGAGGAACGTGTTGCCCGGCCCACGGAGCATGGCCTCCATACCCATCGGGAGGAACGCCGCCTCGCGGGTGAGGAAGAAGGCCCGCCGCACCTCCTGGAGCCCGCACAGCAGCCCCTTGCCCTCCATCGGCCTATAGCCACGGCTGCCGCCCGCAATCAACTGGCCCAGCAAAACCGGGGAGGCCGCCTGAATGTCTGGTCGGCCCGCACTCAGCCGGCCCAGCAAAACTGGGGTTGACACCTCCCGCTGCAGCAGCCGACCACGCTGCCGCTCCCTGGCCTTCGTCGGTGGTCCCCCAGGGTCGGGAGAAGCCGTCGCCGCCGTTTCCGCCAAATCCCGACGCTCCAATGCCCAAACGCCACGGACCGGGCGTTTCGGATGCTTCGGCGGACCATTCGGGTCTTCCGCCGATCGGTTCTTCATCGCTCACAGCTTTCCCTTTCAACAGGGCTTTGAGCTCCTCCATACGCACGTCTATACGCTCCTCCAACCGTTGCGTAGATGTGCGCATCTCTTGCTCGATTGCGGCTACCGAATCCACCAATCCACCGTAGTTCTCCTCCAAGGTTTCCAAACGGGTGATCTCCTCTTGCGTGCGAGTGGTGGCCATCGTCGGAGAATGACGCATCTGATACCAAATGATAGGAAGCTACTAGAGAGAAGGAGAAAACTAGAGAGAAGAAGGAAGGAAGCTAGGGTTTAGAAGAGGAAGAAGATTACCTTAAGGTTAATTGCCCCCCCCCCCCCCCAAATGATAACATTCCCGGGAATAAATACCCGGGCCAAGGAGGGGGCCAGCCGGCCCCTCCAAATAGGGTTGAACCAGTTGGTTCAGCCCTTGGCCGGCCGGTTTTACTGAGTGGGGGCTGAACCGGTTGGTTCAGCCCTTTCGTTGCTTGTCTTCTCCTTGCGCCTGCGAGCATAATAACGCCCCGAGAAGCAGGGCGCGATCGGGGGTGTAACAATTTCCTTTTTTCCTTCCTCTTACTTTTATCAGACTTCTCTCCGTGCTCCAACTCCAATGTAAGTATTAGCAAATACATAACCAAATCATCCAATCTCTGGCGTACCTTGGAAATTGCTATAGATAAATTTACTGCTTGGTTATACTCTTGGAAATTGCTATAGATGTTTGTTGACCATGCTCAATTTTGTCTTCAAGGGTGTGATCGATGCACAGTTTAACGTGTTAATTAAATTATAAATTATGCATAAATTATAGTTTTTTGTAAATATATAATTTAAATTTCAATTCTTACGACCAAATTCTTGTCTGTAGTCAAACAACGGAATTGTCAATTCTAATTCTTGTGAGTGAATTTCTACCTGTAGTCAAATAGCAAAATTGATATTTGCTAAAATTTTAATTCCTGCAAAAATTGGAATTGAGACCAATTCCTACCCCTCAATTCCCACAATGTCGAGCAGTCCTTTAGGGTTTTGTCTTGGAAAGCCTTGTCTACTCTCTAGAAGAGGAATTCTTAGAAGGACTCAGTTTTCAAGAACGTGGGTGTGAGCATACCTCGAGAATTATATCATTTGATTCTCTAAAATATAATTTTGAGTTGTTATTAGCAGAGCTGCAATGGAATGATAATGCAGTATCTAAACTGCTCTAACCTGAGTTTAGTAATTTCCTAAGACTGGGAAGAGGAAAATGATGAAGGATCTGTGCAACCAAGTTTTCAAAGTCCAAAAAAAGTTGCACGGCAAATCGATATAGTATTGTCTTGACCATGTTGCATGTGGAATATAGTAGTAAACTATGGGTGGTTACATAAACAATTGCCTCCCTCACGAGTACTTCTTCACAATAACCAGGCAATAGTGAGTAGATATTTTGAACATACTGATCACCTTGGAGGTTATCCTGAAGAACTTAATAGAGCTGCTACTCATGAGTAGGAAAGTGTAATAAGCATACGACTGAGAGCTAGTGACTGCTCACGATGGCTTAACCATTACTACATCAACGTCACAATGATACAAACTAAAGTCCAACCATTGAGCAATTCAATGAACCAAACAATAGATGCATTTTGTGCTTCTACTAATGATTATGTGAAATAGTTGTAAGCAACTTAATCTAAGCAGTCATTAGCACATTCAGGCTCCGCTTGGCACTGCTACGCGCGCGGGTATTATTCTGGTATTTTGTATTAGGTAAGTGATATGTGAGCCCCCCCTCCCTATAAGGACGTGGCTTGGGAGTGTTAGGTTTATCTTTGATCTTTAGGTTTGAGATCTCTCATTTGGAGATGGGCTTCTAGGAGGAACCAGCTTCTTGAAGTTGGGCACGAGCATACCTCGTGATTGTATCTCAGTTATTTTATTTGGTGCAAGTGCTTTCTCCTACGGGTAACATTGGTCCGACCTGCCGCCCCGCCTGCATCGCGTGCCACCGGGTTCCGTCCGCTCCGCTCTCGTCGTCTCCATCTGTGCGGGATAGCGCCGATCGTTCATCTCCCGCGCCTTCCGCTCCGATCGATCGTCTTCAGCACCGCTCGACTCCAGCGCCTCGTGCGTCGGCCTTTCCAACCTGCTACCGCCGATCAACTCGCTCATTTCCATCACCTGCCGGGATCCAGCTCCCAACTCCACTGTTTCGAGCCTTCGACGCCCCAGCCTGCTACCTCCCTTCTTCCTACCGCCATCTATCGCATCTCCGTCGGCTCCGACGCTCTCCTGCGAACCTCCAGCTCTTATGCACTCTTCTTCATATGCCAAAGGGCCGGATGGAATCCTGCGTGGATGCCCTCGGACACTCCCTCACCACCATCAACTCTCGCTTCGAAGCCCAAGACGAGCAGTTCATGTCAATTATGGCCATGCTCCACAATTTGCAACCCGGCTAGAACTCTGGGCCTACTGCTGCCTTTGCCTTGGGATCCCCTAGCACATTGACCCCCGAAGATCCCGCATTGACGGGATTGCCTCAGCAACTCCCACGGCACGACACTCTCACATTCAACGAGACTGACCCCCTCGGTTGGATTGTCCACGCCGAATAATTTTTTGACATTCACCAGACTCCTCAGACGCAGCAGATCTCCACAGCAATTATCGGCATGGACGGGTCCGCCCTCCATTAAGTCTGCTGGCTCCGCCAGTCCTCTCCCGGCCTCACCTAGACAACTCTCACGGAGGCCCTCATTCAGCGGTATGATCACCGCTACTCCGGCTCCATAATCGAGCGCCTTTGCGGGGTCCGTCAGACCGGCTCCATTGACTCGTACGTTGATGCATTCATCGAGCTTTTCACCCATGTTCCAAGTCTTCCACCCGACCATTATTTGAGCTACTTCATGCACGGCTTGCAACCCCATATCCGAGCCCTCCTCCGCACCGTCCAACCGTTAACTATCCACCAAGCCATAGACCTCTCCCTACTAGTGGAGGCCGAATTCCTGGCGACGTCCGGGGACCCTCATTTCCCATCGCCTCCTTCCAAACCTCCCTACCAACTGTATTTTCCTCCCCCGTTTAAAAGCCTCTACCACTGCCACCTTCTTTACCTCGTCCAACCAATATGGGCTCACGTAACAACCGTCATATCTCCCTACTCACCGTCTGTCCAACCAAGAATACAATGACTTGCGGAGTAAGGGTTTGTGCTACCGTTGCAAGCAACCCTACCCACCTACTCATGATTGTCCTGTTAAGGAGTTCCGGGCCCTAATTGGGGATGACTTGGACGAGATCAACATGGCTGACTTTGACGCCCTTATGATCACGGATGTACCGCCGGGCAGAACTCTGGGCACCTCTGTGGCAGCCCACCCGCGGGCATATCACTACTAGATAGCGGGCTGCAGTTCGACCTTGGGGTCAAGGTCGATTTTCTTGCGGGATATATTGTTATGCGCACGCGCGTATTATTCTCGTATTTTGTATTAGGTAAGTGATATGTGAGCCCCCCCTACCCATATAAGGAGGTGGTTTAGGAGTATTAGGTTTATCTTTGATCTTTAGGTTTGAGATCTCTCATTTGGAGAGGGGCTTCTAGGAGAAACCAGCCTCCTGAAGTTGGGCACGAGCATACCTCGTGATTGTATCCCAGTTATTTTGTTTAGTGCAAGTGCTGTCTCCTACGGGTAACAGACGCAGTGGTGGCGGTCACGAACGTGGTGGTTATGAACCGTCGTTCGTGAACGTTCGACCTCACCTAAGGAATTTCATCAACTTTATGTTCAGAACTAGTTTTCTTTTTTGATGGCGGTCATAACCGTTGTCATGCCAAACATACATTCTATAGAGGTGGCGTTTTTGTCCAGCCTAACCGGAGCAAAAAAGCCGTGCCAAACGGAGCCTCAGTCTATAGTCATGCACTGAAAATACAATAAGTATCATTAAGTTAAATAGACCCATAAGAACCCATCAATGGAACAACTTCATTAAGAAAAGAAGATATATAATTTGATATCAGAATGATGAACTAAGTCAACATAACCTAAAGATGAAGCAATGAAGTGAAGACCTCAAATTTCTATATTTTAATACACTTGAATGGCAGATCTTTCCAGTCTTGTATCTTCAGAAAAAACAGGAAAAAAAGAAGTAGCATGTAAATCTGTTGTCCAGATTTCAGAAATTCAACATGAGGTCGGTAAAAAAATGGCTCATCACCACCAACGCATGTACAGGAATTTAATCATGCCAAATTTTCTTCAGTTCGCTGCAGGGTAAAATATCAGAACTATGCATGACATTTAGCTCACATTAAAAAGCTCATAATACATACCAAATAGATAGTAAGGGTATTGACTTTCTGACAATTCTTGGATGCTAGAAATTTATTTTGATTTCTGCTAACATCCCCAAAGGCAACCATAAAGCTATGGAAAGTTGTATGGCTAACTCTTTTTGCAAGGGTACCTATGTGTTCCGAACGTACTTCCAGGGCGAGCATACAAGCACCGAAATATCTACAAGGCTCATAAGGAGAACACAAACCAGATCACATACACAGGGGAGTCCTCCGGTAAATCCTACTTATTTCTTGCAATTAATATTTTTAAATCACTTTGTAAGTTTATTTTGTAAGAATAGGTTATTTGCATACAGCCCAAGACTATTAATATTCTGTGTGAAATTGAATGGCCTAGTTTTCTATTTCCAATTTTCTTTACTCCAGCGCCAACCCAGGTACCAGAAGAGGTCGAGACCGCCAGTTCACAGGAGGGTTCATATGTATTGTATGGCACAAGGAAATCTTATATAGGTGCAGAACTACATGAAGTAGTACTATGATGACCCCTAAAGAAATTTAGAAAATCAAATGGGAGACTAGGTTTAGCTGAGGTTAACACTACATAGACAGTTATTTGTATCACAGAAGACAACCAACAAACTATGTCCTTGACTTTATAGACCATATAAGATCATCGAGCGCATCGGACAAGTGGTCTACCAATTGGAACTTCAGGTGGAGGCAAAAAACCATGATGCATTTCACATATCGGTTCTCAAGCATTACCTAGGGGGCTCCAAAGTAAATACACCCCTTATCGGTGATAAGAAAAGGGCACACCAGTCTCAAACTAATCTAACTCCTTCGAAAAGGATTGTTCAAAGGGGTCCGAATTCATGGTGCAGTGGGAGAAACTGAAAGTGGTGGAAGCCACTTGGGAAAGCCCAAGGTTCTCGTGGGAAGAAGTTCTCTTCTCCCACCTTCGATCAACTAGTATCATGTCTGTTGACTCGTTCCTTGGCTAGGGCACACAACACAATTTTCAACAAAACATCACTTCTTCTTTTTCTCTAACATCACTCGGCATTCTTATCTTCATGGATTAGGCATTAGAAGGCTGAAAGAAGTACAGATATATGCTACAGGCTCAAAGAACCTTGGAGAATAAGAACTGATTCTTCTGTCTCATTAATTATACGAAAGCTAAGTATTTCAGAATTTATTCCATATTCAGGACTCCTAATGGTAAAGGAATCTATGGGACCATGGAGAAAATTTTTAGCTTATGTCGAGGATTTCCCTAAACAAACCATTTGGCGGGTGGAGGAGGGATTTAATAAGCTTTTAATTTGAAAAACAATGACATTAACCAGAGGGGCCACTTTTTAAATGCTGCAGCAATCAAGTGTCCTTAAACAAACAATTCACTGACAAGGAAGTTTGCAATATGAAACATGGAATGGGTCCCTATTCATTAACACTCAAATCTAATCTAATTTTGAAAAGCATCACCAACAACAAAGAGTACATGATATGGATGGATTTTATAGATGGATTCTATAGATGGTGCTTTCTGAATAAATTTCTGTTGGAACTCGATCCACAGCAGTTAAATTCAAGTGGAGAGCCACTGGATTTGGTCTAATAAATATCTCCAAAAAATAAGTATTCCGGTCTAGAAGGCCACCAGAAACAGGATTCTTGCTAACTCCACTTCTAATTATGTCATGACTAATCTCCCATAATTTTATCATGTCGTGCATTTTTTTAAGGATGCATACAAGAGAATAGAAGTCTTTGTCCAATCTGTAGGAAAATTTGAATTTAGGTTAATGATATAATTTTGATCATTCGAAAGCCTAACGAATATAAAGATTTGTGTCTTCATCTACACTAAGGCCTAGTAAGTTTAATTGAAATGGTTTGGAACTCAATTTCAAATTTGAGTTGAAGTGCATATTGACTAGAAAGGTGATCAAAGTGAGATCCTATTTTTGAAACACCTAGATAAAAGTTATAGGCGGATTCCATAAATAAGGACTTAGAATTCACATCAACATGTTTAAATTTCACAAATAATTAATAATAATAAAATAATATTAATGCCAAGATATTTGATAATATTATTTTTACCAATGGCGAAATTATTTTGAAGTTGGTGGCAGATGGGGTAAGAACACAACTAGCAGCAACTCAAACGAACAAAAGATCTTGATAAATAGTTTGATATCAAAACTTATGTCATGATATTAAGGGGAGACTTGCAAAATTCATTGTGGACTTATAAAATTCTTGATAAATAGTTTGCAGGAAATTAATTAATTTTCAAAGAGGACGTGGATCTCTCCCAAGAACCATCTGACGAATTTTCATCAACTGTTAGAACCTAATTCTCAGTATCTACTATGAATGAAGTAAACGCATCTGACACTGGATTTTAGTTCATAGGAGAAAGTCGACAAGAAGGAGATTTAGCTCGTGCATATTAAGATCGACGACAAAGTAGCGGTCATCTTCACCAAACTACTCAAGAGAGACCTCTTCTTTAAGTTCAAAACATTGCTCAAAGATGACAAATTTAACTTAAGAGGGAATGTTAGGGATCTAGGTATAAGTTTTTGGGTAACTTTAATTATGTATATTTCAAAGGTGATGAATATAGTGTTGTGAATATGAAGAATTATGAATGTGGAACGTTGTGTCTAACTCAAAGGGTATATGAAGGGCCATTTGATTATGTGAAAAGTCATTTGATAGGTTGTATCAAATTTTATTTTAATCATGTTGGTGGAAATTCTAAAAATCAAGTGTTAATCATTAACATAATTTCAAGGCTTCTCCTTAACAATTCTTCTCCTAGTCCC
The DNA here is from genome assembly GCA_033032865.1 of Dactylorhiza incarnata. Taxonomy (NCBI): domain Eukaryota; kingdom Viridiplantae; phylum Streptophyta; class Magnoliopsida; order Asparagales; family Orchidaceae; genus Dactylorhiza; species Dactylorhiza incarnata. The sequence continues at coordinate 7,775,050 of JAWHQI010000090.1, read as the reverse complement.
TTCATCAAAATTTTGTTCTAACTCCTGTGGCATCATGACGCAGGATGCATTTATAAGAGACTGGCGACGACTCTAATTCTATATGAAAAGCAGAGCAAGCATGCAGATAAGACAAATGGAATAATAATTAATTAGATTTTAAGGTGATACGCCTATATTCAACATACAATTGTTCCAACGAACACTAATTAAATAATTTATATCTAAAATTCACACAAGCTGCCATAATTAATGAATATTAATTCAAATTAAGTTACATGTGATAATTACATGCTAGTGAGAGCGCACATAAATTAAGTGAAAGTAAATATGCAAATAATCAAAGTAAAATATCACTAAAAATAAAAGAACATTCGTACAATGGAATCTAAAACTAACACACGGAGAAATTTGCTCTGGTGCTAGGAAAACGAAGTCGAAGGGCTTGGGTGGTCTTAGAAGCGATGCAAGGTATCAGCTATGCGGATGGCAGGAAAATATTATTGGGGATTCGATGGTTTTGTAGGAGAGGAGGGGGTTGTTTGTGGGGAGGTAGGGTAGTAGGGATGATGAATAAGCTTTGTGAGAGGGGAAGGACTTCAAGCTACTGGATTTCAGCCAGTGGTTGGCTATCGGCGTGTTAGACATGCTTGTGGTGGTTGTAGGGGGGTAGTTTGTTGGTAAATAGGGTGGTCGGTGTTGGTCGTGACTGGGAGAGGCTGGGGAAGGCGGTTGTGGGGTTGGGAAGGGGAGATAATGGTTGGGAAGGGATAGATGGAAGATGTCGGTACAGACAGGTAGCTAGAGGGGGTGGGAAGTGGGGAGAGGGTTGAACGGGGTTGGGAGGGGGGTTGGGGATCTCACCGAGGCTGAGGATGGTGAATGGGAGCCGTCATGAAACCGCTAAAGGTGGTTGTGGGTGGAGTGAGGTCGTCTATGGAGACGAGGTCATCAAAGACTATTGTGGACGGAGACGTCAAACTACGAAGTAGGCGGGAAGGGAGTATCGACAAAGATTTAGGCTTCGACACTTAGGTGTCCGATCAGCTCCTGCACAACAGTGAGGGCGACAATTCCTCTTGTGAGGAGTCAAACCATCGATGCTTTTTTTAGGTTAAAACAAATGATATAAATAGGGGAAATGGTTTAGATTAAATAAATCTAACGGCTCAGTTCGATTGATGGGTCATATACCTTAACTCTCAAAATAACTCTCTGAAAAAAGAAGAATTGTCAATCACGAAAATCAACCATAAACAAGTCCAGATGCACGAGTAATCTCCATCATTCTCCCCAACTCAGAAGCATTCATCTCGGATGAAAGGAGATCGTCGTGCTCACGATGCAAGCTAGGAAAGAATCGACGTAACTCCTTGGACGCCATCCAAGTATCAACGGTGACTAGGCATCCTCTGCCTCTCCAATATTGAAGATGGCGTGTACGACTGATGTCATTTCGATCTCATGGTCTGATGTAGCGGCAGTGTCCTTGCGAAGCCGTTATGTGGATGTAGATGTTGAAGGGCAGGCAAAAGGTATAAGTTGTGGCTGAGGTGATGACTGCGTTAGGGATGACGATGTGGCTGAGGCTATAGCGAGATGTCAGGATGAAGGGTCCAATAAGTAGCTTCTCATTATTCAAAATCAAATGTTCAACATCAAACAAGGATGAATACAAATATTCCTGGTGATATCAAATTTGTAAGAATTTGACTTAATTGCTCTCAAGGCAATGTATGGATCTATTTTTTATCACTCAAATTCATAGCAGTTCTAAAGAGGAACCTCTCAAGTCAAGTGTAAATCATCATCCAATCATCTCATTTGAACAATTATTCTCTCTTGTGATTATTTAGGTGTGTCATAAATATTTTATTATTTAATATAATTTTACATCAAAATATAACACCAGATCATGCAAATGATGAACAACAAACTCAGCAGACTCACAAAACTGAGCTTCTATGGTGTGTTGAATGTCTCTCAAAAGGGTAAGACGTCTGAAGGCTAAGTTGGTGGGATGTAGAAAATTTTAGGGTGAATACAACAATCACCCAAATGAGTACCTAAAACATTGACACTAATAACTCTATAATGCGTCGAATATCCTCAAGATGGGGGACTCCTCGGGGGGACGAGCGGAGCATCGTCGCGTTTTTTTCTCCCAGCAACAAAATCACAAATCTGTTTTTTTTATTTTCAAATCCATCGGAATATTCAACCACAAGCAATGAAAATGTGACTATTCAGGAATAAGAGTCATGAATATACAGATTTTAATAAAACAATGTAAGGATTGCATTAAATTCAAAAACTCGCACCTGTTAATATTCCAATAAGCTAAAACATCCTCAGTCAAACGTAAGCCATACAAGCATCGCAAAACAGCATCGAGACGCAATAATCACTGTTACTCAATCAACCATAACCAACTAAATCCAAAACACCGGAAAATGGAGCCAAGCTCAATAAACAAAACGAATCATAACTAACAATTCGTCCCTTCAAAAAGATATAACAGACTAGCGATAATCCTAGTGGAAAAGGCGCAGTGGAGCACAGAGAGAAGCCACCACTCTCTACTTCCTCTATTTGACGTACCAGGCAGATCTTGCTCCCGTCACTCCCGAACCGAAGGAGTTCCCTCGCTTTATCGAGAGCGTCTCTGAGCTGCATGAGGCCCCGCGCTGCCTCGTCAAGGATCGGCTCCTTACTCTCCTTCAGCTCCTCGAACATCGGCGCCAGAAGCTTGACCCGTCTGGACAGATTGCCAAACTGCTTCTTGTAAGTGTTCCGGTAGTCCATGATTGCAGTGATCTCCTCCACCACCTCCATTAGTCTCTCAACAGCAGCCTCCCCGTCGGCTGCCATCGTAGACGTCGACACCTCCATATCTACCAGTAGACCTCAAAAATCTCCGGCCGATGGCGTCTCAGGATTGAGAGAGGTCCCCGTTAACCCGAGACCTGGTCTTCTTCCTCTCTCTCTCTCGTCCTCGTCCTTAGTTCGCAGTCCGAATGCTTGCTCCGGAGTGGATAGATAACTAAAGCACGAATCGTAAAGCTGTAGTTAATGGTACACTAGTTCAAGCGAAGCAGGTAGCCATTGCTGAATGAAATTACGAGATCTGTTTGATATGACTTTTTTAGTGTAGCGAGGCATTTCAAGGTTGCACTATAGGGTTCGGAGAGATAGGCTTCATTTGGGGGACCTTAATTAAGGTCCGGTTTATGCGGTCGTAACCGCTTGACCGGTGAACATAAGTCCTCCCAAACGGAGACATATTTAGGTGCGTTCTCTCACCTAGTTTTTGGTGGGGGGAAATATAGCCGTATGATCTTAGATCCGACAGTAGGAGCAATATTTAGAGTTATCAATGGCTGAGATGCGCTCCTCTCACTATGATCTAGGTGCGAGATACTCACCTACCTATTTTTCATAAGGTTCGGCCCTTTGGGGCTGGTTCGATTAGGAAATTTTTTTCGTGCTTTCGTATCAAATGTGGGTGAAAATTAGGCCCTCCATTAGTGTGCATTTTAGTTAAAACATATTGTTATTTTGATAACAATGTGTATTTTAGTTAAAACATATTTCAATGTTTAGTTAAAAAGTATTGTTATTTTTATAACAATGATTTATATGGTGCACATAAAAATTATTTTCATATATATAAATAAATTTTTTTATTTCATTACCTTATTTTATACTTTTTATTATATAAATTTTTTATCAAGACAAGCTACAAAATTGTGCATAAAAAAATCCAAAATTAAAATTTTATTGATAATATCGGTGGTGTAACAGCTCACACGTATACAACATATAATATGGGACCGATCGGATCCTCACAATATATAGTGTCATCAAGTAGCGTATTATAAGAAAGTAACTAGCGTAACTTACGTCTCATAGTAAAAATAACTAATTAAAGCGGAAGCTATTTTAAAACAACTTAAAAGTGACGTAGCATGTTCATATTTAAACTTTTCATAACCATTTAAAATCTTCTACAAATGTCCATATGTAATACATTACAATACAATTTACAAGCTTTACAATATTTTGGGCAAATAAGCACATACATAATTTATGTTTGCAATAAGCAACATCAACTTCAAGCTTAATTTCTTTAGTCAACAAAGCTTTTCAGCGCACGCATAACCCTGCAACCATCACAAATAAGTGGGAAAATATGGGTCGGTCAGAACAGACCACAAACTGTGTAACGAGTCTCCTTCTTCCTAGACTTCCTAGCCGAGCCCAGGGAGATATGCCATTCAGGTTCAGTGTTGATGCAAAAATTGCACCTACACAACGACACGCTAGGGGGAGCTAGTGGGAAGGAGAAGGCTGAGAGTTATCGATTACTTTGCGATTAGAAGATGCCAGAAAACGACGGGCCGCCGAGTTGCAAGACCAATTACCCGCCGCGGCAAATACCTCTCTTGCAGCGGGCACCTGAATTGATTTGGAATTTGCGGTTACAAAGAGAGGTTAACCGGGCGATTAAGCGAGTAGATCACAAGGGACTAGATTCGAGATCGCTGCCACAGTAGGCTAGCATAGGGATTTGAATCAGTGTGTTTTATGGATACTGCTCACCCTTATTTATAGATTTGGGGACCTACCCAAACGGACATGCTCTAAAATTACATGCTGCCCGGGATATATGAGACCTGGGCAGGGGTGAGAAGATACATAGGCGAGAAATAACTCTGACCGCGCGGTCCGGCGATCAGACATGCACTTGGTCCTGGCCTTTCCTTGAGATGCTGAAGAGATCGGGCGGTCTAGGCGGTCACGAAGCGATGACCGGAACGGATTGGTGCTGAGAACTAGCCGCGGGATTCCGGGTAAACAAGATCCCCCCACATTTTCAAGTTCTTTTGAGGACTACGGAAATGTTCTATTTTAACTGCGGAGACCGCGACCTGCCTTTAATGTTGATTACTCGATAAATACGGCTGCAGAGGCTGGGAAATTTATTTCAATCCTGTGAGACGACAAATTTCTCTCTCATAGCGGTAAGAGTATTTCAGACCGCAGTGAGCGGAGAAAGGATGAGCTTGATGAAGAACATTGGAGATGTCTCCACGCGGTCTTCCCCCTTAAAGGATTCTATTGCAAAAAGGGGTTCTCAATACACCTCAAAGACGCAATCTGAAGGAGGTTCTAAGATGGTGAAGCGGATTACATCTGCTAAGAAACCTTCAGTGCCAGAAAAAGCAATCAATGTTGTTGAGAAAGCTGAACCCATAAGGATGGTCGAGGTGATCACGTCGCTCGTATCCCCGATCATCGATATTGATGGAATCCTTCTACCGACCTGCTTTCTTTGCAGCTGTATAATACTGAAATAACTTTCGATATATCATGGTCTGACTTCGATCTTGATCTGATCACCGATCCGAAAGTACTGAGTTCTTCTATTGGTCAAGAGGATGGTGACCGCCAAGACTGCATACTTGCGGATAATCATGGCGCTGATCTTGTCACACTGGGTATGAAGAAAATGATATCCATCGATGACCGACTAAGGCAAGAACTTGGCGTTCGGTCAGATCTTGTGTAAGACCCCCCTCCCGGAACACAAGACACGGTCGAGGGGAGTCTTATGCCCAGAACAGACGCCTTGCGGAAGCAACAACACACGGCCTAGCCTCTTCCACGAGACGCCTATCCTGCCGGTTATTCTCAAATATCACATGTCAACCCATCAATAATTTATACAGAAGACCACAATTCCACAAAAAGCATAAAGTTCGCAATATATATATATATAATGAAAACAGGAATCCACTTGAGCTCTTGAAAATGTCAGAGTACAAAACATGTTGTAAAACTACATCAAGGTCCCTCAAAATCTCACATTTGTGACAGAAGGAAGCGATGGTAATGACAACGTCATCATATCAGACCCCGTCCCCCTGGCTTGGCTGCCCTCCTGCACGGTGTGTTGCTGCTGTTGGGTGTGCTCCTAAAAGAAGTGGTACAACAACTGTTAATCTAAAAAGACTAAGTGGCTTCACATCCTCTCCCCCGGCGACTCTTAGACACCGGGCGGATGGAGAGAAAAGGGTTATAATATAAACAGTAGTACAAGCAGGTGGTATATGATAGTGTAATAGGAAAGCAGCATATGTATAGGTAAGCAACACGAAATACTAGCATGTATAAAGAGCACAACAACTAGCAAAGTAATAAGCAACAAACTACGAGAACTGAATTAAACTTAACTTAAAAAGATGCTCATACAAGTTTATATATTAAGGATCTTTTACAATATTAAGTAACTCATCATATAAAGGTGCACATACAAGTTTACATTATGAGGATCTTTATGTGGTGCAATGCAATGCAATGAATGTATGTATGATGACTCACCCATGATTTATTCACGCACTCTGATTTGTTATGTCGACAAAGACTTTTACTTCCCGCTTTTCGAGGGTAGCTAACCACTCAGGCACCTCACGCGTGGCTAGACGGAGACAGTGGAACGGGCTTCTCCTCTACTAGGTGGGTATGCACACTATCAGACCTTGGCCTTATGTATGCCTCAACGCTAAGAACACAACAACGGAGACCTTGCGTACTCTTGCTCGCTAAATCAGCTGAGTCTAATGACGCGGAAGGGGTCTTTGGGAAGTAAGCACCAAAGGACCAAGTCTAACCGGTTCTAGAGTCTATCCGCCAGCTTCTGTCGGTGTGATGACTAGCAAGCCCGTAGACTTGCCACAAGTAATCATCCAATAAGGATCATTATGCAATTGTGTGGAGACTATAGACACCTAAGTAATTCTCATGCTCAACTCGTGATATCAAGCACCCAAGGACTCCTACCCAAGTCCATAACACAATTACTATTTACAAGTTTAATCGATGTTATCTAGCATACAAGGACCTACCAACCGGGTCCTTAACATAACATCTTAGGATATAACTATATCCTATAATCCACACCAACCATCACTGTTTCTCATACCGAGTTGTCATAACTCTCGTGTAGTGGCATGTGTATATAAGGGAGATACTCTCTTTGATCCTATAGGACTACTTGTGCGTTTAATATCATGTTCACATTTACTACATACATCTGCCCAAAAGTGCAAACCATGTCAATCCTCATGCTCGATTCACAACATGCTTTGAACGCAATTGAATTCATAAGCATTATTCAATAACGCTTAGTCAAATACCAATCATCTCGAACCCGTTATCCTAAAAGGTCATCAATCATAATCTCTACTAAGTGGTTATCACAAATCTAACTCTCTAATAGATTATCAAGTGATATAAATATAGATTTATGCATGTTTCCAAAATCCTTGTCTATATGAGCATCTTAATATTTCAGCATAATAAATTGTAACAACACATTTAATTAAGGACTCATTTCAAAGCTCAATCCTCTGAAATTTCTACCATAGGTCATAATTAATGCTTGAATCATTCCCACCAAATTTCGACCTCATTGTATTACACAATACTTATTTACAGTTCTTTATATTTATATGATATGACAGGCAATTTCATGGCAAATATATATATCTAAAAATTCTGAAACTAAACGGATTGATCACAATGTCATCAAGCACATCTCTACCAAATTTTGTAAGCATCTGATAAATATTTTGGGAGAAATCAGTAAAACATTAAAACTCGGTACATATTCATTAATGTTTACTAAAACATAATTTCTGGGAGCTACAGACTGTCAAAAATAATGTTCCACCCCCATTCTGAAAAGGTATCGCCAATGGATACAACTTTCGTGTTGAGCCCAAGGTCCAGATCTAAGCCTTACTATCTAAAATTGGGTTTGAACCCAGCAGAGTAAATCTGCACAGCAAGCTGTCTTGTACATAAACCAGATTATTTTCTGCACAACCATTTTTCGATTTCATCTTGCCGAAGCTACAGAGCTCCCCTGAAAACGCACAACAACTCGTTGGAAAGGTCTTTCCGAGGGTTACAACTTTTGTGTTGAGCGCAAGACCTGAATGTGGCTGAATCATGCCTAAAAATAGGCTCGAAGTCCGTCACGTGCAGAAAACAAATTTTTGCCTAAATATTATAAAATCTGCACGGATCTTAAGACAGATGAACACCATTTGTTCATCTTTTTCCTCTAGCACACACATAAATTATTTCGCCTTCTCTCCTCCAATACTCCCTCAATAGACCACCGTTCTTCACGAAATCAAGTACTACAATTTTGTATTGAAGAGAGGAATTGATTGAAGATATTTTCTCGGTGAACAATGCCCTAGAATGGAAGTTCTAGCGTGGTCTCTTCCTAGAAAAATTCATTAATCTCGCTAAAATTAAGCTCTCTTGAGCCCAATATCTCTCATATTTCGGATCTAAAGATCTAGCACCAAGGGAGAGGGGGCGGAAGTCACCTGATTTGCGGCCATTGATCGAGTTTGTCTTCTTGGCGGCATGGTGACGGTCGACCAAGCTTCAATCCTCCTTCCAAGCTTGATCTCTTTCAGGAAAATGGCTGGTCTCGGTGCTTGAGGTGTGGGGAAGAGGAAGAAAAGTGATCGGCTCTTAGATGAGGGAATGAAGTTCAAGGTTAAGGGAGGAGAGAGAAAATGGAGGCTGATTTGACTAGAATTAATGGGAAAAATACTTCTCATGCTTTGGATTTGACAATCCATCCATGTGTCACTGTCTTATTGACCTAAGCCACCTCCCAGCCTTGAAGTGAGAATGGATAAGGTATGGGTATAATAAAAAGAGTCGCATCGTGTCACATTAATTAAATGCTCGAGTTCAGGCCAAATAGAAGGCACCTTTCTCAACTACAAGGTACTCTTTCTCGACTACAAGGTACCCCTTCTCGACTACAAGGTACCCCTTCTCGTCTACATGGTACCCCTTCTCGACTACAAGGTACCCCTTCTCGACTACAAGGTACCCCTTCTCGACTACAAGGTACCCCTTCTCGACTACAAGGTACCCCTTCTCGACTACAAGGTACCCCTTATCGACTACAAGGTACCCCTTCTCGACTACAAGATACCCCTTCTCGACTACAAGGTAACCCTTCTCGACTACAAGGTATCCCTTCTCGACTACAAGGTACCCCTTCTCGACTACAAGGTACCCCTTCTCGACTAAAAGGTACCCTTCTCGACTACAAGGTACCCTTCTCGACTACAAGGTACCCTTCTCGACTACAAGGTACCCTTCTCGACTACAAGGTACCCTTATCGACTACAAGGTACCCTTATCGACTACAAGGTACCCTTCACGACTACATGGTACCCTTCTCGACTATAAGGTACCCTTCTCGACTACAAGATACCATGTTGGGAATATTACCCTCAATGTTTCCTTGATTTGAAGAGGCATCACTCACAATGTTGAGTACATATTGTATTTGATAAACCCCATTTTGCATCATGTCTATGCAGGGTTAAGTTATTCCAAGCATTGGAATAAGGTAAGTGATTTACTGTCAAAACCGCTGAGACGAGCTCATTGTCTCAGCTGAACCGCTGAGACGAGGTCAGGAGCCGCTGAGAAGGGGTTTGCCTCAGCTGAGCTGCAAATAGACAAAAACCGCTGAGAAGACAATCTGACTCAGCGGATCCGCTAAGACCAAGACATCTCAACCACTGAGACGGAAGACTGTCTCAGCCCAACTACTGAGACAGATTCAAATCAGAAAGACGACACTGGAGGGATTTGCTTTTGGCGCAAACAGCTGTGAAGGGAAGATAAAGTGTGTTATCCTCTTCCAAAGTGTTAGGGACCTTTCTAAGAGTCGTTGAAATTAAATGAAGTATAAAAGAACATCTTAGGGCATTTCAGAAGGGACCTGTTGGTGTGCTGAAAAGTGTGAGAGTCGTTACTGTTCCATTGACATCTTTTAAGAGCTCTCTCCTTCTGCTTACTTAACCAGGAAGAAGATACAAGGAGAGAAGATAACTATTCTATTTAGAAGAGCAAGGTGATCCTTTCTCATCTACTGAAGAGAAGGATCAGTTAGGAGCAGGTCTGAAGATTGCTTTCAGCCCAACTTCAAGGTTGCATCAACTGTGCATAATCAACAGAAGACAACAAATCACTGTTGTCCAATGTTGTAAGCTAAAACTTATACCCTCTGTAGGAACTGTGTTGTTTTGAGATTGTAGGGCACTGTGCCTGAGTTTGTAGGGTTGTTGAACCTGAGTTGGTGGGTTGTTGAGCCTGAGATTTGTAAGGCTGTTGAGCCGGAGCTGTTGGGCAGTTTGCCTGAGAAGTAGGGCTTCTTGATAGGCCTGAGGTAGGAGATAAAGGTGATCTATGAGAAGTAGGAGTGGGAGCACTCTGAGTTGGTAGGTCTGGTTTGCCTGAGGTAGGGTTTGGAGAAAACCTGAGAGAACTTGAGGGATCTGTGTTGTAAGCTTTTGGAGCTGAGATTGGAGGAGTTTGCCTTATCTAACATACTGTTAGAAAGGTGTAGAGGGAAAGTGGACTACCCATAGACACGTTGTCTTGGGGAACCACTATAAACAACTGTGTGCTTTCTGTGTTTGCTTGAGTTTTTGTTTACTACTCATTAACTGCTAACAACAATTAAGTAAATATCAAAGAGACCTATTCACCCCCTCTCTAGATGAATTAGACTACTAACTTATAAACTATCAAGTGGTATCAGAGGTAGGTTGGTCAAAAAGGACATAACAGTCTGACCAGATCCTACATAGGAGTAGTCAAATCTGAATCCAATGGCTACCAATGGTGTTCAGAAGGAGATAGGGTCAATGAAGTTGCCAATATGCAAAAAAGGAAACTTTTAGCATTTGGAAGCAGAAGGTTAGGCTATTCATAGTGGCCTCAGACCTTAGGACTTATATCACTGTGTAGGAGGCTCCCTTTGTAGTCACAAAGCCCTCCACTATTGATCCTACTAGACAAGTAGCCAAGTCATATACTGAAATGACAAGGGATGAGATTGCATTGGCCACAATGGACAAAAGAGCTCAAAATATAATAGTCAATGCAATTGATGATTCCACCTTCCAAAACTTGGTTCACTGTGAAACTATAAAGGACATGTGGGATACACTGATTGTGTATATGGAAGGAACTGAAGAAGTAAGGGATGATAGGAAATCCCTCCTTAATCAGGAGTATGAAGCATTCATGCAATAAAGTCTGGAATGCATAGTTGATTGCTATGAAAGGTTTTTCAGAATAGTGGATGAGCTGAGGACCTATGACAGGGTATTCACTCATTATGAGCTGAATGATAAATTTTTGAGATCTCTTACCAGAGATTGAAACACCAAGATCCGTGTCATCAGAGAGGTGGCAAAGCTGGGTGAGACTCCTCCCCATACTCTATTTGGAAAGCTGCTCTCCTATGAGATGCAACTATCTGCAAGGAAGGAGGAGGACACATCCTCCAGGCCTCATGCAAGGGAGAGGACTGTGGCTCTCAAGGCTGAGATATCCAAGAAGAATAAGGCAAGGATGCCTTCACCTCCAAGGAGGGCTGCTGGTTCAAAATATTCTAAGCCCATCTCATCTAATAGCAGCTCTTCTGATGAGGTGTTTGCTGCCTTCTCAAGACATTTTAAGAAGTTATGAGGAGGAAGCAGTGGAAGAACAAACCTTCCTCCTCCTCATATCTCAGGAAGGATTACAGCAAATCTGAAAAGCAGCACCCCAAGGGGGACAAGTATGATTTTAAGCAAGTTAAACATGTTTCAAATAATGTGATTTGTTACTGTTGCAGCAAGCCTGAACATGTCATTGCTGACTGTCCAGTTAAGAGGAAGGAGAAGGGTGACAAGAAAGCTTATCAACAGAAGGGCAGGAAGGGTGAGAAATCCTTCCTAGCTAAGAGAGAGAAGAGTTGGAGTGAATCTGAGTCATCATCCTCAGGTTCAGAAGAAGACACCTACATTGGGTTATTTGCAGCTGAACAGGATGAGGACTATCCTGCTACAAAGGTTGGGATCAGAGCCCCTCTATCACACACAGACAGTGACATAGAGGAGGATGAAGAAGATAGAGAACACCATGGCTTAATGGCCATAACTGATGATGATGAAGATAGTCAGGACAATCCTGACAAGGTATCAATTCCTCTCAACCCTTCTTCTGATTATGAGTCAATGCCAGATTCTGAAGCATACTCATCAATTGATGAAAATGGTTCAGAATCTGAAGTGGATGTCAATCAATTGATTGACAAATATGATGCTCTATTGGAAGCTCTAAAGAAGAGCAAGAAGTTGGTCAAGAGGTAAGCTCAAGAAATTGCTTTCCTTTAGTTGGCTAAGCAAGATTGCACTGAGTCACCTTTATTGGTGGCTCAGATGAGTAGAGAGATAAGCCAACTCAAGGGGATAACAATTGTCCAATTGAGCATCATCTCCCAAAAGAACAAGATCATAAAGGACCTTGAGGAGAAACTTGTCAAAGAGAATAGCATAGTGGCTCAATTCTCCAAGCTCAAATTTGTACTACCAATCATTGACACCTTTTCCTTCCAAACTAATAGGAGAAGACTAGGTTTCAATAATATGGCAGTGGGTGATGGGAGTGGAGAAAAGAGCAAGGCTAAGGATAAGCCTCATAACACCTTTCAAAAGGTATTACTTCCCTCTAACATGTATGACCATGACACTATGTATGGTCATTGGAAGAATGTAAGTTCCTATAGAAAGGAAAATACTCTTTACTATCATAGAAGAAAGGGCATGGGGATGAGTGTTATAAAAGCTCCCCATGAAGAAATTCAAATGGCCCATTCTGGACCATTTGTTTTCGGTGCATCAGCCCCTTCATTCAAGAATATGGAAGCAAGCTCTTCCAAGTCCCTTCCAGCAAAGCACTGAGCTGCTGTCAAGCCTGTAGTCATGTCTAACTGTTCAGTGTATGATGCCATCAAGTCTTGCCTAGCTGCCAAGCCAAGACAAGCTGATGTCATTAAGACAAAAACTGCCAAGACAGACCACAGATTGTCATTCAACCAGATTATTGTTGAAAGTAATAGGAAGAATGCTGCTGTCTCCATTTCTGAACATAAACATATTGATGCTCCTATCTCAAAGACTGTTCACAAGAGAAGATACAACATTCATAAATGTTGGTATTGTGCTAAGGTGGGACACTTTGCCATAGATTGTTGGCACAATCCCAATGTGTCAAGTGCAAAGAAAAGCTTTCCAGCAAAGGTTGCAACAGGTGTGAAGTTGTCTTTTCATGCTAATAAATGGCCTAGGACCCAAAATCAATTGGGCTCCTAAGGGTAAATGAATTTCTTCTTGCAGGTTAGTTCAAGTACCACCCTAGGGAAAATATGGTATTTGGACAGTGGGTGCTCAAGGCACGTGACAGGTACCAAGAGTCTACTGCAGGAAAACAAAGTAGTGAATAATGGACCTAAAGTCATCTTTGGTGGATCTGAAAAAAGGCATCACCAGAGGATATGGTATGATTTCAAATGGCATAGTCTCCATCACAAAGGTGGCTTATGTTGAAGGGTTGCAACACAACCTTGTAAGCATAAGTCAACTATGTGACTTATGCTATGTCATTGAATTCCACAATGATATGTGCTTGATCAAAAAGTCACATGACTTAGAGATCATTCTCTCAGGCACTAGGAGTGGGAATGTTTATTGCTTAGATTTTATATGCAATTCTTCTTTATCTCCTGTGTATCTTGTGGCTAATGAAAGTGAGTCCATTTGTGTTCAATGACACAAGAGACTTGCTCACATTAACTACAAAACAATGTATAAGCTATTTTTTAAAAACCTTGTTAAAAATAGTCCTAATTTGAAATGTATTAAAAGTGGTCCATGTCATGCATGCCAAATGGGCAAGCCAACTAGGGCCACCTTTAAAAGCATTGGCTCCAAAGACACTGAAAGATGTCTATATCTATTGTATATGGACTTATTTGGTCCTTTACCAATTCAGAGCCTAGGTGAGAAGTTGTATACTTTGGTGATTGTTGATGATCACTCAAAGTATACATGAGTATTCTTCCTTAAGATAAAATCTAATACTTTAGATGTCTTTCTAAACCATGTTAAGGCATGAACAGCTGTGGTCAAGACTAGAACTGTCCATGGTACAAAATTTCAATCTGGGGCAATGACAAGATTTTGTCAATAATTTGGTATCACACAAGAATTCTCCTCCCCAAGGACTCCACAACAAAATGGTGTGGCTGAGAGGAGGAATATGACCTTGATAGAGCTGGGATGTTAGGAAAAACCCCTTTTGATTTAACTTAACAAATTATTTAAAAGTGATTTTATCTACTAGGATTAATTTACCCATTGTATAGTGAGGGTAATATGGTCATTAGATGTCTTAGGATGTCACACTCAACATAGGGTGTCAGGACCAGATCAAGGGAAGAAAAATTGGGCTAAGTTAACATTTGCATCAAATAAAATTTGACGCAACATCGAGTCCATATCGACGCTGCTCTGACTAGAAGTCCAAGTAGTTCAAACCCTCTGTCGAAGTAATTCAAGTCGACGTAACGTCGAATAGATGTCGACGTAGAGATCAAGGACTTGTCGGAGCAACTGGAGAAGTCAACGCAACTTCTATTTCAACTCGACGCAAAGGAGGATATCTGTCGAAGCCAACTAAAGTCGACGGAACGTCGACTTCATTTTGACACAGAAGATGGAGTTCAGTGCAAGGTAGATCAACTCGACGGGTGCATCGAGAAGATATTGATGCAACATCGACTAACAGAGTTCAGTCAGAGCACAGATGAAATTGAAGCAGCTCCTAGAAGAACTCAAAGCTACGTCGATAAGAGAAGAAATGAATTCGACTCTACGTCGAATACAGTCTGTAAAAGTATATCTTTTTCAGTTGTCTTTCTGATCTTTCATTCATGGCCACATCCTTCAAGACCGTTCCCCAACGGCTCAATAATTGCCTGAAATGGAAAGAAGCATTAAAGAAGAAGACAAAAAGGTTTCTTGGAAACATATTCTTTTTAGGTGGACGAGACGAGAATTAAAGAGGATAGAAAGAGAAAGTGATAAGTAGATTACCTATCAAGCATATTAGGAAGTGAAGGATTTTGAATTTGAATGAGGAAGAATAAAAAGACAACATGAGACAGAGGCAGACAAGGCATTCATTATTATCAACCATCTCCTTGATTTTTAGGGCATCTTCTTCTTCCTCTCTCAGGGAACTCAAAACACTGAAAACAAAAAGAGAAGAAGGCTCTGCTGTTTTTCATCAAATAGAACAGAGGATCTGAAAGCTGCTCTTCATCACAATCTCATAGCAGCCAGATCACAATCTGAAGAAGAAGAAAGGATCCGACAATACAAAGCTTCTACAAAACATCACTATCAAAAGCAGAGGCTAATCAAGAGCAGATCCTTTGGAACAACTCATAAGCATAGTCATACAACCATCTTCAAGATTTCTGAGAATAGAATTCCTTCAACCTTCTCCCTTATTCTTTCTCATTCTGTAAAAGAGTTTTATTAATCCCTCTTCAAAGGATTCAGTGGTTCAAGATCTCCTTATCAAAAGATCTGGTGGTTCATGATCTCCTTATCAAAAGATCATTGGTTCAAAGAGTCTTCTGATCAAAAGACTCATGCACAGGTGGTGCATTCCTACCAGGTAGTAGAAGATAGGACTACCCACATTTTGGGGAACCTCTATAAAATTCATTGTGTCTGTGCTATGATTTTATGTGCCGTCCCAGTCTTTTATTCTGCACTTATTGCCTGCACTCTTTATTCTGCCTGGATTGTTAAGCATAACTCCTTAGAGTAATTTATTGTTAAACACAGTTAGGATAGAAATATTTTAAAAATCTATTCACCCCCCACCCTCTAGAGGAATCTCAGAGGCACACTGTGCACTTTCACTTGGTATCAGAGGAGGTTGGTCATTAAGAGGTTAACACCTTGATCAAAAAGACCTCATACTCTTATTTCTTTTCTATAAACACATTTTATAAAGAAAATGAGCTCTAAGGATTATGCTTCCACAAGACCCCCAGTGTGCAACTTGAATAAGTACACACTCTGGAAGACCAGAATAAAACTTTACATGAATTCCATTGATGAAGATATCTATGATGTTCTTCTCACAGGTCATCCTGCTCCAGTCAGACAAAAGGAAGGAGAATCCTCAATAACTGAGGCTATTCCAAGAAAGGAATGGACAGAGGCTGAGAAGAAGATCAAGGCATGTGATGCCAAGGCCATGAATATTCTAGTGTCAACAATGTCAGATGACATCTTTCATAAGGTAGCTGAATGCCAATCAGCAAAAGAAATCTGGGACTCCTTCACCACAATGGTTGAAGGAAGTGCTGATGAAAGAAAGGACAAAAAGTCCCTTCTCATATCCCAGTATGAGAACTTCCAAAAGAAGGCTGAAGAATCTGTTGTCAATATGTATGACAGATTCAGTCTTATCATTAATGAGCTCAGAGGCTTAGACAAGGAAATTTCCTTGACTGAAATTAATGATAAGATTCTCATGTACTTCCCTAACTCATGAGATTCAAGGATCTGGGCAATCAGAGAATCCAGATTCCACAGAGAGATCTCAACTGAATCTTTGCTAGGAAAGCTTAAGTCTTATGAGATGCTTCTGAAAAACAGGGCTGAGGCTGAAGAAAGGGAGACCTCTCCAGTTCCTGTTCAAAGGTCCCTTGCTCTAAAAGATGCTGAAGGAGAGTCCTCCAATCCTGAGGATGAAATGTTCAGTCTGCTGGCAACGAGATTCAAGAAGTGGGTGAAGACTGATGACTCAAGAAGAAGAGAAAGAGACTCAAGGCCCAGGTATGATAAGACTCCAAAGAAGGAGGTTATCTGCTATACCTACAACAAACCAGGGCACATTGCTCCTGATTGACCACAAGAGAAAAGGGAGAAAAGCAACAACAAGGATACGAAGAAGAAGAAGAAGTCATTCAGAGGAAAGGACAAGAAGAAAGCCAAAGGCTTTATTGCTGAGACATGGAGTGATTCTGAAGTAGAGCTAGACTCATCATCATCTGAGAGTGATGATGAAGCAAAAGTTGTAGCAGCCTGTATGATGGTACTGGGAATGGCATCAGATGATGAATATGATCAGGTATCATCTATCTTTGATGAATTTGATTTTACTTCAGATGATTTTAAATCATGTTTTAAAGATTTCTGCATGGATCATCTTAGAGTAGAAAAAGAATTGAACATTTCTAAAACTGAATTAGAAAATCTGAAGAAAAATGAAACACTCCTAATAAATCAGAATCTAACTAATGAACTTAATAATAAAGAGTTAGAATTGATTAAGCTTAGAGAGAAAAATACAAATCTAAAAGAAGAGCTAGCAAAGGCAAAGGCCTTTGAGGACTCACTCAATGGGAGGAGTCAAAAGCTCAAGGATATCACAGAAAATCTCTCTATGAATATTTAACCATCTAGGATTAGGAGCAGAGCCTTCCACTAGCACAGAAACATCTAGGAAACCAGCCTGGAAAAATCCAGTGGCATTTGTTAGACCGTGTAAATATCAACCAAGTGAGAAGAGTGTATTACCCAAGGGGAGAGATAACAATCATCCAAATAGGATAGATAAAACTGAAAAGGCAAACCTAAATAAAAAGGAAAAACCCCTAGGTAGGAATCATTTAGAGAAGTTAAATAACAACAACCAATAGACAAAAACAAAACCTAGGATAATCAGAAATTCTGTTGACTTGTTATATTTTGATACATTTTATACCCATTTCAAGTATCAGGATAAAAGGTTTGGGAAATCCATCCCCTATCATCACAAAGGGTATCATGAAGAGCCTTTTATTCTTTCATTGAACCCTATAATGGTAAAAGCAAAGGACCCGAGGTAACCCGGGTCCCCTCTAATGTTTGAATTATATGTGCAGGGTTAGGTAGGATCCCACTCAGGAGAAAATAAAGTGGCAAGGAAGATGTAGGACAAAGTTAAGGAACAAACTTCACCCAAGGGAGTGAACTCTACATTGACTTATCTCTATAGCTTATTAAATTAATAGTATAACCTATCTTCAAAAAACATGAGTGCTGGGAAAAATAGCAAGGATTTTCTAAAGAAATAGATATGTTTATTAAGAGGTGCGTCGAATAGAAGTCGACGTACCATTGACTTCTACTCGACGCTAGCGTCGAGAAGGACACAGAGCAGACAATTCAAATAGAATTCGACGCATCATCAAGTTCCTATCGACGCATACATCGATTTCATAATTGCTGATTAAATTTGAAGTCACGTCGACTCGAAGTCGACGTAACGTCGACATGACTACATCGACTTAGGGTCTCTGAATAATCTCAAAGCTACGCGGGTATTAGTCGACGCAACGTCGATATATCAACGCGCGCAGAATTGCTTCTAGAAGTAATCTCAACACAGCTTTGTGCGCCGAATAATAAGTAATATCGACGATGCGTCAACACAAACCCTAAGTAGCGGCGATTCATCTGCTTTTATGCAATTACTGCATCGAAATATTTACGCTTTCGAATACTCTTTCTCTTTCTCTCGTGCTCTCCAGCTCTCCCGTGCATCTCTCTCTCTCTCTCTTTCCCTTCATCTTTGCAGGTACACTAAAAGAGATGGCTCCTCCTAAGGTTAATTCAGGGTTCAATGTAGATGTTGGTTCCTTCAATGCGGCCGCAGAGAGTTTCAAAGAAATTCTTAGCCTGTTTCAGGAGGCTGGTCTGACCAAACTTATCTCAACCAGATGCAAGATACTAGATGTCGAGCTGACAGAGTTACAGATAATGCTCAGATAGGAGAGGATGGCTCTCTTAAAGGAAAAATCTCTGATACAGATATTCAGATAACATAGGACATATTGAACCAAACCTATGATCTTCTTCCAGGAAATAAGTCAGAGGAATTATCAGGGGATGAGACCAAGAGGGCACTGAAGATTATGCAGTTCAAGAAGGACAAACCCATCAATCTGAAGAAGATTGACTTTGGGGAAGAATACAGATTCCTTGCAGATATTATAGGGAAAGTTCTGCTCTGTAAAATATCAGCACATGATGTTGTTCCAAAGCAACAGCTTCAGATAATGGGTGCTCTAGTTCTAAAGAAGAGGATTAATTGGGGGAAATGCCTCCTAAGAATGATTGTGCATAGATATGCTCATAAGTAAAATGCTTTTATGATAATCATGAGTTAGATACTGGTTCACCACTATCCCAGTGTGTGTAAGTCAAAGGGTGTGCCAATTCCACCAGGGAAGAGAATAAATATAGGGATATTCTCTAAGTGGACAAGGCAAATCTCAAAGCCTGGTCAAGCTCCATCATCTCCTCCTCCATCTCCTCCTCTAGAGTGAAACGGGGAGATTCCAGATCCCCCAAGGGATGATCTTCCCCCAATGGACACTGTTCCAGAGCCCCATCAAGAAGATACACCAGCCTCTTCTCAACAACAACATCAACAACAGCAACTGCAACAGCAATTCCAATCCACTTCATCACTTGAGACATCTTCTTTGCAAACCCATTTACCTCCATCCTCTACAATTCCAGGTTGTCAACCTGCTCCACCTCCATCTTCATCAACTCACTTCTCACCAGAGGTGTATCATTCCCTTTCCCCCATCCAAGAAGATGTTCCTCCATCACCTCCTCCATCTACATCTTATCCCCCCAAAATTGATATTGAGCAAATCATCTCCAAGGCTGTGGCCATTGCCTCCTCAACTTTTGCAGATCAAGTGGCCTCTCAGGACAGGAAATTTGACAAGAAGTACTCACAGATAGAGGGTGAGTTATTAAGATTTCACAAAAAATTTCAAAGCCTCAAAGAGTTTATATTTTCCTCCATGGTCACAAAGGAATTCTTAACCTCCATGGCCAGCAAGGTTAAGAAGGGGGAGAACATTTTGGAGGATGAAAGACCTATTATAGAGTTGAGTGGACAAAATAAAAGTGATGCCAATGAAGCTCCTGACAAAACTACTATAATCCAACAAGCACAAATCCAGGAGGAGCCAGCAGATCAAGAGGAGCTTCCAGCTGTTCTAAGTCAGCCTGCAAATCAGGGGGAGCCCACCCCAAATGTACAAAGGGATCTAGATGCTGAAATGGCAGCTGTAAGCACAGTTGCAGCTCCAGCTCAAGATGAAATTCAGGATAAAGATTCATTAGATGAAGTTGCTCAGATAGCAAAGGAAGCTGCCCAGGAAGCTGAGGACAATGCACATTCTCAGGGGGAGCCATTCTAAAACACTGCCAGTGAATAAGAAGAGAATGAGCCTCTGAAGATAGCTCCAAGGAAGGTCACTCCAGTGGTGTTCTCTAGGAAAAGAAAGACTCCAGAGAAGGATTTTGAGAATTTATAGAAGGTACTGTGATTCTTTATTCTGAGAACAAGCATATACTGAGAAGAACAATGTGATACAATCTTAATGTGGGGCAACTGAATAAAATTACTTATGATTTTAGTCTGTCTAATGTCTATGTTGTGTTGTATGTATTTTATGCTATGAAATGTGTAAAATCATTTTGAACAAACTGTAAAATTTGTTAAGATAAATAGGGGAAGATTGTTGGGAAAAACCACTTTTGATTTAATTTAACAAATTATTTAAAAGTAATTTTATCTACTAGGATTAATTTACCCATTGTATAGTGAGGGTAATATAGTCATTAGATGTCTTAAGATGTCACACTCAACATATGGTGTCAGGACAGGATCAAGGGAAGCAAAATTGGGCTAAGTTAACATTTGCGTCGAATAGAATTCGACGCAACATCGAGTCCATATCGATGTTGCTCTGACTAGAAGTCAAAGTAGTTCAAACCCTCTGTCGAAGTAACTCAAGTCGACATAATGTCGAATAGATGTCGACGTAGAGATCAGGGACTTGTCGGAGTAACTGGAGAAGTCGACGCAGCTTCTATTTCAACTCGACGCAGAGGAGGATATCTGTCGAAGCCAACTAAAGTCGATGGAACGTCAACTTCATCTCGATGTAGAAGATGGAGTTCAGTGCAAGGCAGATCAACTCGACGGGTGCGTCGAGAATATATTGACGCAACATCTACTAGCAGAGTTCAGTCAGAGCACAGATGAAATCGAAGCAGCTCCTATAAGAACTCGAAGCTACGTCGATAAGAGGAGAAATGAATTCGATGCTATGTCGAATACAGTCTATAAAAGTATATCTTTTCAGCTGTCTTTCTGATCTTTCTTTCATGGCCCACATCCTTCAAGATCGTTCCCCAACGGCTCAATAATTGCCTGAAATGGAAAGAAGCATTAAAGAAGAAGACAAAAAGGTTTCTTGGAAACATATTCTTTCCAGGTGGACGAGACGAGAATTAAAGAAGACAGAAAGAGAAAGTGATAAGTAGATTACCTTATCAAGCATATTAGGAAGTGAAGGATTTTGAATTTGAACGAGGAAGAATAAAAAGACAACAGGAGACAGAGGCAGACAAGACATTCATTACTATCAGATGTCTCCTTTATTTTTTATGGCAACTTCTTCTTCCTCTCTCATGGAACTCAAAACACTGAAAACAAAAAGAGAAGAAGGCTCTGTGTTGGAACCTTAGCTTTTGATTTGAGTTAGGATCCATCCTCTTTGTCAATAAGTCATCTAATAACTTAGATCAATTAAGAAATCTAAGTAAACATAAATTAAATATGATGCGATCGAATCGGAGAATATACTTAAACATATAATATAAAGTTCTCGGTGCTCGACAAATAGCCAGACAGCGCTCGACAAATTCCAGCCAAACGACGCTCGACAAATAGCCAGACAGCGCTCGACAAATTCCAGCCAAACGGCGCTCGACAAATACTCATCAGAACAGCGTTCGACAAATGGCGAAATGTGCTCGACGAATTCAGTAAGAGAATTCTCAGCGGCCAGACATTCCCTGAACGGCGCTCGACAAATTCAACTCAGACATCTCAGCGGTCTACGAATTCTAAGATAGAGACAATCGCTCAGCACATCAGACGGCGAGCCCAGCCTCACAAATGTAGAGCTGGGATCGACGAATTCCTTTCTGAATTGTTTTAATATTCTTTTCACTGTCTTTTAGCCGTTGTAGATCAATCAATACTATTAGCCGTTACAAACTATCTTTAATAAAAAGAAATGGCAGGTTATCCTCTCGAGGAGTCAAAGCATTGATGGAGACCTCAGCTCTTTCCTTCTTCCCAAGAGAAGAATTCAAATTAAGAGAAAAAGTTCTCAGATTATAAAAGGACAGACACAGAGAAAGCAAAAAAGTGAACACACGACAGAAATAAAAAGAAATTCATCTGTTCTTCATTGCTAACATCTTCCTGCAGATTACAAACATCCTGAGACACAAATCACAACTACTTGCTCAGGATCATCACTGCAAAAGAAGGAAGAAGTAGTTAAGAGAAGAAGCTCTATCCACAAGCTGTCATCAACTCTAATCAGACAGGGGGAGCCTTCCTCAACACCATATTCAGATCCATTCAACTTCAAATCAGGATCTTCAAGAGTCTTCTTATACAGAGAAGAACAATATACTTTCTGCTTTTCATCTTTACTTCCTTACCCCATCCTGTACAGGGTTATAACTCCCTTCAAAAGTTAATCCCGGTGACAGTGCACCTTAGCAAAAACCTGCAGTTTGGTTAGAGCACCTTATCAACAGCTCACCTGGTGTGAGGCCACCTTATCAACAACCTCCTAGTGGATTCCTACCAGTGGGTAGAAGAGTGGATGTACCCAGTTGAGGGGAACTACTATATATTTCGTGTCTTCTGTGGATTGCTTGTTTTATGTTTTTATTTCCTGTGCTGTGTTATTTATATGCACTCTAACTGTCAGATCTTATTGCTCATACAGAAATCAGCAAACTCACTTATATATATATCACTTACTTTGAAAGTAAAAATTAAGCAAGACCTTTTAATAAGATAAATAAGAACTAAACCTCCACTTTCACTCTGCTGTTCTTCATCAAATAGAACATATGATCTAAAAGCTGCTCTTCATCACAATCTCATAGCAGCCAGGTCACAATCTGAAGAAGAAAAAAGGATCTGACAATACAAAGCTTCTGCAAAACATCACTATCAAAAGCAGGGGCTAATTAAGAGCAAATCCTTTGGAACAACTCATAGGCTGATTCATACAGCCATCTTCAAGAATTCTGAGAATAGAATTCCTTCAACCTTCTCCCTTCTTCTTTCTCATTCTGTAAAAGAGTTTTATTAATTCCTCTTCAAAGGATTCAGTGGTTCAAGATCTCCTTATCAAAAGATATGGTGGTTCATGATCTCCTTATCAAAAGATCATTGGTTCTAAGAGTCTCCTGATAAAAAGACTAAGGCACAGGTGGTGCATTCCTATCAGGTGGTAGAAGAGAGGACTACCCACATTTTGGGGAACCTCTATAAAATTCATTGTGTCTGTGCTGTGATTTTTTGTGCTGTCCCAGTCTTTTATTCTGCACTTATTTCCTGCACTCTTTATTCTGCCTGGATTGTTAAGCATAACTCTTTAGACTAATTTATTGTTAAACACGGTTAGGATAGAAATATTTTAAAACTCTATTCACCCCCTCTAGAGGAATCTCAGAGGCACAATGTGCACTTTCATGGGAGAACATCGCTTAGTGACTCCTCACTCCCAGAATATTTCTGGCTGAGGCAGTCAATACTGCATGTTATGTTCTCAATAGAACATCCATCAATAAGGCCCTAGGTATAACCCCCTATGAGATTCTGAAAGACAAACAACCAACTATTTCATAATATTTAATCTTTGGTTGCAAATGCTATATTTTAAATAATGGAAAATATCAATTAACAAAGTTTGCTGAAAAATGCAATGTAGGGATTCTTGTTGGATATAACTCACATAGCAAGGCCTATAGAGTATTTGTTGGGAATATTTCCCTCATTGTTTCCTTGATTTGAAGAGGCATCACTCACAATGCTAAGTGCATATTGTATTTGATAAATCCTATTTTGCATCAGGAATATGCAGGGTTAAGATATTCCAAGCATTGAAATAAGTGTCACAACCCGCATTTTCCCTCGAATTTAATAAATGTTATCAAAGCAAGGGGGAAAACACACGCTATGATGCCACGTCAAGCAGGGGACAACTACCGACGCTCAGGCAAACACTCTTTACGATTACTTTATAAAAGACATAAATGTGTTTGGATTAGAAAGAGAATTTTACATTTTAGCTTAGGACCGTGTCCCTCGGTCTGGTGGATCATCTAGTCCACAAGTAGAAAACTATACATACGTCGTGGAAAATAGGTTCATTTTAGCCTACATGAGCATGAAGATCTACATTCCAGAAATGATATGCACATATCTAGGTTTACTATAGTAAGAAAGGACTTTCTACGATCTTCAAAGTATACAACATTTACTTAAAATTATGATATGCAAGAATGATATTTTTATACCAATAAAATAACTAAGGCATCCTAGCAAAAAGCTTCCCAGAGAGCAAGTAGGTAAATAACCTGAAAGTAACAACAAAACAACCAACAAGTAAACTAGCACAAGAAAACTAGAGCTATGGGCGTCAACAACTGACACGAGCCCATGGAAAAACAAGGTACAAGCCTAAAACTGAAAAGAAAGGAACAACTACCTCACAATCGTGAGGGGAGAACGAACCACTGCCATGAACTGCAGCTCCAGAGAACACCAACTCTACTAACCGAACAGCTAAGGCCCCGAGCCTGAGACATTCAAAAGAAAAGAATGCCCCAGCAAGAAAATACAAGAAAACCCAAGGTTAGCAACAATCAAAAATAAAAGATTGCAGAAAGGAGAACTAAGCAGATAAACATATATAATCTTACAACAACTCGAGCCAGCTCAAACGAGTGCACTCGATAAGAGGAAAAGCCTGCACTAGAAGGTAATAGTCAAAACAATCAAAGCCAACCACTTGACCGCCCTTGCGGCTCAGAGGTGGTGGTTATACATATAATATCATAATATTATATAAGCATATAAGTAGCTAGCATTTGAGACTGATCAGCTCGAGGGAAGAGCGTCCCCCAAAAGAAGGCACTGCGATGATGGTATCTTCCACAAACGCCCGCAACCCAAAAACCAAACAGGAGTGTTGCGGCGGTGACTACAATCCACTCAAACCAACATCCCAAAAGAGGCACTGTGGCGGTGACTTTTAGCTCACACGCTCAACAGACTCACACATAACACCAGAAGCAGTAGTGCATAAACATATATATAAGTATATAAATAAACCACACTGCAGTTCACCAGGGAACACTCAGAACATTTGACAACGAAGATCATAGAGATCAAGAACCACTCACCAAAACTATCCTGGAGAATTAGACAACATAACATACTTAGTTCATAAATCCAACATAGCAAACAGAGGAGTGCCAGGCAGGGGAACAGGATTTCAGATAGTTGTAACCACAACTCAAGAGGAGAGGATCAGTAAGCACCACGTTCAGCAATTAATCAATATAATGACATTCAACTTACAACAAGGTCGAAGATTTCAGAAAGCCGACACCTGCCAGGTCTGGTGTCGGAACAAGACGAAGATAATCATAACACGAAGGCCAAACACAAGAACAATACTCACCGGTTCATTTGAAACACTTGAGTCCAAACTTGACTCCCAACGAACTTCTCGTAACAGTACGATGAATAAGGCACGACAAGACACCATAAATGATCACTAACCAAATACAGGGCAACTCAAAGAATAAAACATAGCTTCATCAAAAGTCTCAACCAAAGGGACTTAAAAGGGTTTGATAACATCGCTTAAGATACCCGGGAACACCCGACGAAAGAACATATAAATATATGAGGAAATAATTCTGAATAAGCGATGAAATCAACAGAAAAACTTGTCAAAAGTTGACAGGGAAACTTAACAAAAGTCGATAGGAAAGGCTTTACCAAAGTCGACAAGAAAATCTTAATCAAAAATTGACTGGAGGACTTTATGTCAAAGTTGGAGGGAAAGGTCGATAAACTCGACGGGAAAAACACAAGAAAGTCGACTGCACATAAAACTTGAGAGTTCTGGACAGAGACTCTGGATGGAAAGACTAATATGTTCAGGACAACTGTTCTAATAAATTCTGGATGAAAAGGCTAGAGAATTCAAGAACTACACAGAGAGGGCTTCCAAATGAATCTAAGGTATAAATAGGAATCAACAGGCACAAGAAGAAACTTGATATCCGAGAATACACAGAAAATAACTTTTCTAAGAGAATCTATCAGAACACAAGGAAGACCACAGACAGAACTTCACTTGCAAAAAAAGGGGAAGAAACAATCATTAAAGGAGAAGAGAAGCAAAACCTGGAAAAAGGATTAAAAGAGAAGGAAAAAGGCAAATAGAGACCTAAATAGCTAGGCTACTAGCATGAGACTATGAGTGAATTTATAATTTAACCAACATCTAAATATAAATGCCGAACATGCCAACCGTATCTTCTTATACCCAGGGTCATAAAACCAAAGCAATTGAAGGCCAAACAATAAGAATAAGCTTGAGCTAAGAGCCGATTACGAAATTTGAATTATCGAGACTTGCAACCCGAAGGCGGCCCACCAATCATATAACAACAATTGAGCATAATATCGAAGATAGAATTAGATATGGCAACCCCCATATAGTTCTAAAAATAGAACTATATATATAGCTAATAGAAACTACGCATAGCGGTCCCAAACAAAATAATCCAACTGGAACAACATATGGCAGCCCCCAACTGGTACTACATAGAGCGGCCCCAAAATAAAACCCAACAGAAATGGATAGATAGCAGCCTCTTAATCGATATTATACAATCCAGCCCCAATATAAACCAACAAGAGAGATGCAAAGCAGCTCCAAAATTTAGATAATAAATAGCAGCCCCCAATTAGAGACATATAAGAAGCAGCCCCTCAATTAGACAATAAACAGCAGCCCCCAAGGGAAAAAAATAACAGCAGGTTTCATAACAGCAACCCCCAACTTAGACTATATAACAACAGCCCCACCTCCAAATAGACAAATATAAGGCAGCCCCAAATCAAACATGTTACAGCAGCCCCCTCAACAAGAAGCAGAAAAAGAAAAACGAAATGACTATAAGCAACCACCATGGTATAACCAGCACAGGGAAGATGATTCATAAGCCCTCACAAACAAAGAGCGAAGGGGGAAGAAGAGGAGGCAGTTTTTTTGCCTGAATCGGGAGCCGACACCACTCGTCGAAGCGAAAACCATGGCCGGGAGGCCTCACCACCACTGCCGAAGCCAACAAGGATCCTCCGCAACCCCGCTCCGGCGACGAAACAAGCCCCCGGCTAACTTGAACCACCCTGCACCGACGGCTCCGGCGCCTTGCGACACCCGCCGACGGAAACCCTAACTTCCCTCACGGGGCAAGAGGTGTGGGGGAAGAGGAGAGGAAAGAAAATATTCTGCTGCTCTTTCTATTCTCATCTATATGCATATATATGTGTGTATGTGTGTGTGTATATATATATATATTTGCATATATACATACATGTATATATATGTATACATTTTTTCTTATAGGAATGATAACAAAAACCTATAGGCACATATACGCGGCAACCTAGCATTAAACTCACCGGACGACGACGCACACGAAACGGTAACGCCCTCTCGCATTAACACTACGCAATGATAACTTTAATATTTAAACTATCAATATTACCAGAACCCTACTTAGAAGACTATAAGAAAAGCTGGGGCGTTACAACCACCCCTCCTAACAAAAAGTTTCGCCCCGAAACTTTGCAACAACAATACCAAACATTTTACCACAATCATCCCTCACATACCCGCTTAGATTAATTATAAGAGAAACCTGGGGCATTACAATAAGGTCAGTGGTATGTTGTCAAAACTGCTGAGACGAGCTCATGGTCTCAACTGAACAGCTGAGATGGGGCTAGGAGCCGCTGAAAAGAGGTCTACCTCTGCTGAGCTGTAGATTGACAAAATCCGCTGAGAAGACTATCTGTCTCAGTGGATCCGCTGAGACCAAGACAGCTAAACCGCTGAGACGAAAGACTATCTCAGCCCAACTGCTGAGACATATTCAAATCAGGAAGATGACACTGGCGGGATTTGCTTTTGGCGCAAATAGATATATAATGAAAATAAAGTGTTCTATCCTTTTCCAAAGTGTCAGGGCCCTTTCTAAGAGTCGTTGAAGATAAATGAAGTATAAATGAAAAGAATAACTTATTGTTAAATTTTTGAAGTGGAAGTGGTGTCTGGGGGGTCTGATTTTGGAGACCGCAGAGACCACGCGACCTCTTGTATGACAATCTGGCTTAGAGATCGCGTGCATCTGGTGTTGGTGAACTATCATGGTTTGCCAGTTTGTGCCCAAGTGTTCTTGTTCTGGTTGAGACCGGGCGGTTTGGTACTGGAGGTCGCTTCGACGGTCTGGTACTTCAGTCTGCATAAGATCGCTCTGGCGGTCTGTTGTGGCTGCGATCTTATAAGAGACTAGGCGGGTTGTATGAGCTCGATTCTGGTGGTCTGCACTTGATCGGTCAGATGCTCATGTCTCTGTTCTTATAAGAGACCGGGCGGTCTGAAGGGTTGTTCTTGGCAAGCTGTCTTACTTGGAAAGTTTTGCTTAAGTGTAATAAAGGTCTTATAGAGACTGTGCGGTCTGGTTCTGGAGACCGCGTGCTTCAATAAGGAAGGTGATCATATCCCTCTGTGGAGGTGACGACATCCGTTCGTTTGCCTATAAATGGAGGTGTAGGGGTAGCCATTTGTATGTAAGAACTGTAAGAACTAAAGTTGGTTTGATTGTGTCAGTCTCATCTTTTGAGGTCGCGTTGTCTGAGTTTGTTTGACCAGGTTGTTGTGTTCGCAGGTTAGCGACTAGTAGTCACCGTCAGCATTCTTCCTTCTTTCCAGCTTTGAATAAACCAGCTCTCCAGCGGTCTGTCTGTGCAGTCTGTGTTTAGAAGTTCTTGGTCTGTTTGCAGTGAACTCAGTTGATCAGGCGGCCTTAAGTGGTCAGGCGGTCTTGAGTGCGGTCTTGCAGTAGTGAGTAGTTCTTCTTCAAGCGTTCGCGGGATACTTCTGTGATCTTGAGACTGCGTGGTCTGGGCGAACAAGAAGTGCGAACAGTTTTGTTTTCAGCAGTTTCAATAAAGCGCAGTTCGTGCGGTCTGAGCTTTGAGCGGTCTGGCAGTTCACAGGTCAGCGACCTGTCCGGTTCGCGCGGTCTCAGGGAAGCTGGCGATCTTGCTAAGTTCGGGCGGTCTCAGTTTTCTATTCGCCAGATACTTGTGTTGCTTGTTCTTCTCATCTAAGTTTGCTCTTATAAATCATGTCTCTTCATGTATGCAACACATTGTAATAAGATAGTAGTCAATTGAGATTCTCTTGTCCTTCATTGTCACTAATTAACTATTTTGAATTGAAGTCTTCCGCTGTTGTCTTCGATCCATCTCCGAAATTTTAACATGGTATCAGAGCTAGGTTTGAAGCAGCGATCAACTACATAATCTTGCTTCAGTCTCTGAAAGGTTGTTATCTAGTGTGATAGCAATGGAAGGAGGCTATACAAGAGGTCTTGGAATTGAGCTCCTTACGCAGACTAACTTCAAGAAGTAGAAGTCGTGCATGGAGAGCTATCTTCTTGGCGAAGATTTATGGGAGGTAGTTGGAGGAGATGCTAGACAAGCTGTTGTAGCTGCTGAAGGGAATGTTGAGCAGGTGAAAGCTTGGAAGAGAACAAATGCTAATGCAGAGTTCACTATAAAGCGTGCTATCATTCTGGAGTTGTTTGACCACATAATTGGGTGTAGGCCAGCTGCTGAGATTTGGACAGCCTTGGATGGCTTGTTCAACAAGAAAAACTTAGCTCGGCTACAGTTTCTTGAAAATAAGTTGGCAAAAGCAACTCATGGAGATTTGTCTATCTCAACTTTCTTCTTGAAGATGTAGAACCTATGCGCAGATATATCAACTTTGGACACGGATGAACCTATTTCAGAAGCGAGGTTGAAGAGGCACATAATCCGCGACTTGCGGAGGGAGTATGTGGCCTTTGTCACTTCTGTTCAAGGTTGGGCCAATCAGCCATTGTTACTAGAGCTGGAAAACATGCTGGCTTTGTAAGAGAGCTTGACAAAGCAAATGGCCGGGATATCTATCTCTTGAGGACAAAGCGAGGTTCTATATTTGGGCAAGAAGAAGAGATGGGATAAGAAGAAGAAGTCATCTGTTAGCGATGTACCTTCAACTTCATATTAGCAGGAGAGGAGTAATACTCCTAAGCGTGATGGGAGGAAGAAGGATGGGCCAAGGTGCTACAGATGCAATCAGCTTGGTCACTTCAAAAGAGATTGTAGAATCAATCTTCAGCCAGGGCATGTTGCTGGAAAAGAAGAGGTTGCTTCCAATGCAGAAGATAGATGGGGTGATGGACCCTTTATGACGGGCACTTGTGTTCGGGCTTTAACTTCTATCAACTATCAAGATGATTGGATTGTGGACTCGGGTTGTGGGAATCACCTAACCGGAGACGAATCGAAGTTTTCTTCTTTGCAGACATACTCAGGTAATGATGTTATCATTACTGCTGATGATACTATACATGTTGTTGAGAAGGAGGGTGTAGTTTCTTTAAACGGAGATAGAGGTCCACTCACGTTGAAGAGTATTTATCATGTTCCGTGGATGAAGAAACCCTCTTCTCGGTGACCAACACTGTTGATGCCGGCTATCACATTCTGTTTGGTCCAACAGAAGTGAAGTTTCTTCGAAACGTGTCGGCGGTAAAGGCTGAAGTCACTCATGTTGGAAGAAGGGTGAAGGACTTGTTTGTGTTATCTACAAGTTCGTATGTTGATAAGATGAGGACTAATGATAGCGCTGCTATTTGGCATGAAAGACTTGGGCATGTTGGAATGGACAAGTTAAAAGCTATGGTGGGGAGAGGCCTTGTAAGAGGTCTGCCTAGTTTGTCATCCTTCGGTGAAGGTCATGTTTTTGCAGGTTGCCAATATGGTAAGGCTCATCGCCTTCCATTTGACAAATCACAAAGCATATGCAAAGCACCATTGGAGTGTATTCATGGTGATCTGTTTGGACCTACCGCAACTACCAGTCTTGGAGGTAGCAAGTATATGCTGTTTTGATTGATGACTTCACTAGATATACTTGGGTATAATTTTTGAAGGAGAAGTCTGAAGCTTGTGAAAAGTTTGTGGAGTTCAAGGAGCTAGTGGAAGGTCGGCTTAACCTGCGGATTAAGAAGTTCAGAACCGACAATGGAGGGGAGTTCACCTCAAATGCGTTCTTCAACTTCTGCAGAAAGCATGGCATCCGGAGAGAGCTCTCTTGTGCTCACACTCCATAAAAGAATGGAGTTGCAGAGCAGAAGATCCGTCATTTGATGGAGACCTGCAAATGTTGGCTTCATGCCAAGAATATCCCAAAGACCTTCTGGGCAGAGGGAATGTCTTGTGCAACTTATGTCATCAATCAGATGCCTCTAAGTCCCATCAACATGAAGACCCCTCATGAGTTGATGTTCAAGATAAATCCTACGGTGGAACACCTTAGAGTGTTCGGATCTACCTGCTACGTGCATGTTTCTGATGCCCTCAGAACGAAGCTAGATGTAAAAGCAAGGAAGCTAGTCTTTGTCGGTTATAATGACCGGAAGAAGTTTTGGAGATGCATGGATCCAGAGACACGAAGAGCTGTGGTCTCAAGGGATGTGGTATTTGATGAATTGACATCATACCAAGGTAGCTCTTCTGTTGAGTTACAAGAGAGCAAGTTAGATGGTGGACTTGAAGAAACTACTAAGGAGGTTCTGGTGGAGTTGACTGTTTCTCCAGGTGCTCTAGTTGTTTCTAGCTCTGGGTCAGGTGCTTCAGGTTCTGGAAGCAGGGGGAGCGAAGCTCCAAGTATTCCTGAAAGGAGAGCTAGTCCAGAACAGGTAGCTGAAGAGGTGGTTCAAAGTAAAGCTCTGAGGAGGTCCAAAAGGACCATCATTCCACTAGATCGGTATACGAGGGGATACTTGGTGAGCTTCATCTCATGTTTCTTCGCAGGTCGCCTGGATGAGAGAGAGTCATCTTGCTTCGAAAATGTCGTTGGAGTCAAGGAGTGGGAAGCGGCCATGGATGAAGAGATGGCTGCCCTCAGGAAGAATGAGACTTGGGACTTGGTGCCTAAGGTTGAGGGTGTTACTCTAGTGACTTGCAAGTGGGTTTTCAAGATGAAGAAGATGGCTGATGGAAGCATTGAGTGATACATGGCTCGCCTTGTAGCTCGAGGATTCTCTCAGAAGTATGAGGAGGATTATGAAGAAACTTTTAGCCCTATTGCCAAGATGACTTCAGTCTGGGTGGTGATCGCGTTGGCAGCTTGCCAAGGGTGGAAAATATGGCAACTCGACGTGAAGAATGCTTTCCTTTACGACGAGATAGACAAAGACATCTTCATGGATCAGCCACCTGGGTATGTTTCTGAAGTCTACCTAAGGCATGTGTGCAAGCTTAAAAAGGCTCTTTACGGCTTGAAGCAGGCGCCTCGGGCATGGTATTGGCAAGATAACAGAATACCTCCAGTTTCGTGGATACCTTGCTTCTGATTCTGATTCAAGCTTATTCGTAAAGAAGACGGGGGAGCTCCAGGTCTTGGTGTTGCTTTATGTTGACGATATGATCGTCACAGGAAATTCTGAAGTGGAGGTAGCTAGACTTCGAGCTGAGTTAGATATCAGATTTGAGATGAAGGACTTGGGTGAGCTCCACCATTTCCTTGGACTCGAAGTGGAGAGGAAAAAGGGTAGTATGCTTGTATCCCAGAAGGGATATGCAGATCGAATTGTGAAGCAATTAGGCATGGAAGGTGGGAAGACAACTCTACTCCACTGGAGGTTGGTATGATTCTTCGACGTGATGAAGCGAAGGTTCTTTCTGATCCTTTGGTCTTCTGGGCTCTGGTCGGAAGTTTGATATACTTGACGATCACAAGGCCAAATATCTCTTATGTGGTTGGCCGAGTGAGTCGGTTTATGGCAGAGCCTCGAAAACCTCATCTTATGGCGGCTAGGATTATTTTGAAGTACGTAAAGTCCACCTCTGATTTGGGACTCTTCGATCAGAAGGACTCGGTCTTTTGCTTGCATGGATACATGGATGGTGATTATGGAGGAGATTCAGATGATCGAAAATCGACTTCTGGATACATCTTTATGACAGACTCTACAATTATATCATGGTGCAGTAAGAAGCAAGATTCCGTGTCTGTCTCCACTATGGAAGCGGAGTACAAAGCTTCGGCTTTGGAAGCTCAGGAAGCCCTCTGGCTTAGGAGGCTTGTGGAGGACATTCATAGGGAGGTGCGAGGTCCTACTCTGCTTCATGGTGATAATGAGAGTGCTCTCAAACTGGTGAACAATCCAGTTTGTCACGCGAAAACCAAGCATATAGAGATTCAACATCATTTCATTCGGGAGAAGGTGTTGGAGGGATCTCTTATGGTTGAGCATGTATAGAGCAAGGATAATGTCGCAGACATCTTTACGAAGTCATTGTCGAAGGGACCGTTTGATCGATTGAGGAGTCTACTTGGGCTTACTTCCACTTCCCACCTCAAGGGGGAGTGTTAAATTTTTGAAGTGGAAGTGGTGTCCGGGCGGTCTGATTATGGAAACCGTAGAGACCGCGCTACCTCTTGTATGACGATCTTCCTTAGAGATCGCGTATCTCTGGTGTTGGCAAATTGTCGTGGTTTGCCAGTTTGTGCCCAAGTGTTCATGTGCTGGTTGAGACCGGGCGGTCTGGTACTGGAAGTCACTTCAGCGGTCTTGTACATTGGTCTGCATAAGATCGCTCTGGCGGTCTGTTGTGGCTCTGATCTTATAAGAGACTGGGCGGGTTGTATGAGCTTGATTCTGGCGTTCTGCACTTGATCGGTCAGATGCTCATGTCTCTGTTCTTATAAGAGACCGGGCGATCTGCGGGTTGTTCTTGGCAAGCTGTCTTACTTGGACAGTTTTGCTTAAGTGTAATAAAAGTCTAATAGAGACCGCGCGGTCTGGTGCTGGAGACCACATGCTTCAATAAGGAAGGTGACTATATCCTCTGTAGAGGTGACAACATCTGTTCATTTGCCTATAAATAGAGGTGCATATGTAGCCATTCGTATGCAAGAACTGTAAGAACTAAAGTTGGTTTGATTGTGCCGGTCTCATCATTTGAGGTCGCGCGGTCTGAGTTTGTTTGGCCGGATTATTGTGTTCGCAGGTTAGCTGCTAGCAGTCACCGTCAGCATTCTTTCTTCTTTCCAGCTTTGAATAAACCAGCTCGTCAGCGGTCTGTCTGTGCAGTCTGTGTGTAGAAGTTCTTGGTTTGTTTGCAGCAGACTCAGTTGATCAGTCGGCCTTAAGTGGTCAGGCGGTCTTGAGTGCGGTATTGCAGCAGTGAGCAGTTCTTCTTCAAGTGTTCGTGGGATACTTCTTTGATCTTGAGACCGTGCGGTCTGGGCGATCAAGAAGTGCTAATAGTTTTGTTTTCAGCAGTTACAATAAAGAGCAGTTCGTGCGGTCTGAGCTTTGAGCGGTCTGGCAGTTCACAGGTCAGCGACTTGTCCTGTTCGCACGGTCTCAGGGAAGCCGGCGATCTTGCTAAGTTCGTGCTGTCTTAGTTTTCTGTTCGCCAGATACTTGTGTTGCTTGTTCTTCTCATCTAAGTTTGCTCTTATAAATCATGTCTCGTCATGTATGCAACGCATTGTAATAAGATAGTAGTCAATTGAGATTCTCTTGCCCTTCATCATCATTGGTTAACTGTTTTGAATTGAATTGAAGTCTTCCGCTGTTGTCTTTGATCCATCTACGAAATTTTAACACTTATGGCACTTTCAGACCCACCTGTTATTGTGCTGAAAAGTGGAAAAAGCCATTACTGTTCCATTGACGGCTTTCAAGCTTTCTCTCTTTCTACTTACTGATCCAGGAAGAAGAATCAAGGAGAGATGAGAGTTCTTCTATTCTAAAGAGCAAGGTAATCCTTTCTCATCTACTGAAAAGAAGGATCAGTTAGGAGCATGTCTGAAGTTTACTTTCAGCCCAGCTTCAAGATTGCATCTGCTGTGCATCATCAATAGAAGACATCAAATCAAATTTGTCTATTGTTGTAAGCTAAATCTTATACTCATTGTAGGAATTGTGTAGTTCTGAGCTTGTAAGGCATTGTGCCTGAGTTTGTAGGGTTGTTGAACCTGAGCTGTAGGGTTGTTAAGTCTGAGTTTGGTAAGGCTGTTGGGCCTGAGCTGTAGGGCATTTTTCCCGAGAAGTAGGGCTTCTTGATAGGCCTGAGGTAGGAGATACATGAGATCTCTGAGCTGTAGGAGTGGGAGAACTATGAGTTAGTAGGGTTGTTAGGCCTGAGGTAGGGTTTGGAGCAAACCCGAGAGATCCTGTGGGATCTGAGTTGTAAGCTCTTGAAGCTGAGATTGGAGGAGTTTGCCTTGTCAAACACATTGTTAGAAAGGTGTAGAGGGAAAGTGGACTACCCATAGACACACTGTCTTGGGGAACCACTATAAACATCTGCATGCTTTCTGTGTTTGCTTGAGTTTTGTTTACTACTCTTTAACTGCTAGCAACAATCAAGAAAAAAATCAAAGAGACATATTCACCCCCCTCTAGGTGAAATAGACTACAAACCTATAAACTATCAAGTGGTAGCAGAGATAGGTTGGTCAAAAAGGACTTAACAGTCTGACCAGATCATACATAGGTGTAGTCAAATATGAATCCAATGGCTATCAATGGAGTTCAGAAGGAAATGGGGTCAATGAAGCTGCCAATATGCAAAAAAGGAAACCTTTGGCATTTGGAAGCAAAGGGTTAGGCTTTTCATGGAGGCCTCAGACCCTAGGATTTTTATCACTGTCCAGGAGGGTCCCTTTGTTGTCATAAATCCCTCCACTATTGATCCTACTAGACATGTAGCCAAGTCATATATTGAAATGACAAGGGATGAGATTGCATTGGCAACAATGGACAAAAGATTTCAAAATATTATAGTCAATGCAATTGATGATTCCACCTTCCAAAACTTGGTACACAGTGAGACTGCCAAGAACATGTGGGATACACTAATAGTGTACATAGAAGGGACTAAATAAGTGAGGGATGATAGGAAATCCCTCCTTAATCGGGAATCTGAATCCTTCAGGCAACAAAGCCTGCAATGCATAGCTGATTGCTATAAAAGATTTTTCATGATAGTGAATGAGCTGAGGACCTATGAAAGGACCTTCACTCATTATGAGGTAAATGACAAATTCCTAAGATCTCTAACTAGAGACTGGGATACCAAGATCTCTGTCATCAGGGAGGTAGCAAAGCTGGGTGAGACTCATCCCCATACTCTATTTGGAAAGCTGCTCTCCTAAGAGATGCAGCTATCTGCTAGGAAGGAGGAGGAAACATCCTCCAGGACTCATACAAGGGAGAGGACTGTTGCCCTCAAGGATGAGGGCTCCAAGTAGAGCAAGGCAAGGAAGCCTACACCTCCAAGGAGGGCTGCTGAATCAAAAAATTTTGAGCCCAGCTCATTTGATAGTAGCTCTTCTGATGAGGAGTTTGCTGCCTTCTCAAGGCATTTCAAGAAGATGATGAGAAGGAAGTAGTGGAAGAACAAGCCTTTCTCCTCCTCACATCCCAGGAAGGATCTCAATAGATCAGACAAGCAGCACCTCAAAGGGGACAGGTATGACTCTAAACATGTTTCAAATAATGTGATTTACTATTGCTGCAGCAAGTCTGGACATGTCATTATTGACTGTCTAGTCAAGAGGAAGGAGAAGGGTGATAAGAAAGCTTATCACCAGAAGGGAAGGAAGGGTGAAAAATCCTTCCCAGCTAAGAAGGAGAAGAGCTGGAGTGAATCTGAGTCATCATCGTCAGATGAAGAAGAAGAAGCCTATATTGGTCTGTTTGCATCTGAGGAAGATGAGGACTTCCCTGCTGCAAAGGTGGGCATTAGGGCCCCTCTATCATACTCAGACAGTGACATAAAGGAGGATGAAGATGCTAGAGAACATCATGGTTTAATGGCCATATCAGATGATGATGAAGACAGTCAGGACATTCCTGACAAGGTACCTAATCCTTCCCCCTTTTCTGATT
The DNA here is from genome assembly GCA_033032865.1 of Dactylorhiza incarnata. Classification (NCBI taxonomy): domain Eukaryota; kingdom Viridiplantae; phylum Streptophyta; class Magnoliopsida; order Asparagales; family Orchidaceae; genus Dactylorhiza; species Dactylorhiza incarnata. The sequence goes on along the minus strand of JAWHQI010000090.1, from coordinate 7,737,881 downwards.
ATGAGTCAATACCAGACTCTGACGCATGCTCATCAATTGTTGAAAATGATTCAGAATCTGAAGTGGTTGTCAATTAATTGATTGACAAGTATGATGCTTTATTGGATGCTCTGAAAAAAGATCAAGAAGCTGGCCAAGAGGCAAGCTCAAGAAATTTCTTCCCTAAAATTGGCTAAGCAAGATTACATTGAGTCACCTACCTCGGTGGCTCAGATGAGTAGAGAGATAAACCAACTCAAGGGGATAACAATAGTCCATTTAAGCACCATTTCCCTAAAGAACAAGGTCATCAAGGACCTTGAGGAGAAGCTTCTCAAAGAGAAGAGCCTAGTGGCTCAATTCTCCAAGCCCAAATCAGTGCTTCCAATCATTGACACCTTCTCTTCCCAAACTAATAAGAGAGAACTAGGCTTCAATAATATGGAGGTGGGTGAAGGGAGTGGAGAAAAGAGCAAGGCTAAGGCTAAGCCTCATACCATCTTTCAAAAGGTGTTACTTCCCTCCAACAGGTATGACCATGACAACATGTATGTTCACTGGAAGAATGAGAGTTCATATAGGAAGGAAAATACTCCTTCCTATAGTAGAATAAAGGGCATGGGGATGAGTGCTATGAAATTTCCCCATGAATAAATTCAAATGGCCCAATCTTGACCATTTGTTTTTGGTGCTTCAGTCCCATCATTCAAGAATAAGAATGCAAACTCTTCTAAGTTCATTCCAGCAAGCACTTGGCTGCTGTCAAACCTGTAGACATGCTTAACTGTTCAGTGTCTGATGCCATCAAATCTTGCCTAGCTTCCAAGCCAAGGCAAGCTGATGTCATTAAGACAAAGACTATTAAGACTGACCACAGGTTAACCTTCAGCCAGATCATTGCTGAAAGGAATAAGAAAAATGATGTGGTCTCCCCTCCTGAACTCAAGCATATTGATGCTCCCTCCGCCTCAAGGAATGTTCAGAAGAGAAGATACAACATTCATGAATGTTGGTGATGTGGTAAGGTGGGACCCTTTGTCATAGATTGTTGGCACAATCCCAATGTGACAAATGCAAATAAGAGCTTTCTTGCAAAGGTTGCAGCAGGTGTGAAGTCATCCTTTCATGCTAACAAAAGCCTAGGACCCAAAATTAATTGGGCTCCTAAGGGTAAATAAATTCCTTCTTGCAGGTTAGTTCAAGTACTAGCCAAGGGCAAATACGGTACTTGGACAGTGGGTGCTCAAGGCACATGACTAGTACCAAGAGTCTTCTACAGGAATACAAAGATGTGAAGAATGGACCTAAGGTCATCTTTGGTGGATCAAAAAAAGGCATCACCAGAGGATATGGTATGATTTCAAATGGCATAGTCTCTATCACAAGGGTGGCTTATGTTGAAGGGTTGCAACACAACCTTGTAAGCATAAGTCAACTATGTGACTTAGGCTATGTCATTGAATTCCACAATGATAAGTGCTTGATCAAAAAGTCACATGACTTAGAGATCATTCTCTCAGGAACTAGGAGTGGAAATGTTTATTGCTTAGATTTTATAAGCAATTCTTCTTTATCTCCTTTGTGTCTTGTGGCTAATGAAAGTGAATCTTTTTGTGTTCAATGGCACAAGAGACTTGCCCACATTAACTATAAGACAATGTATAGACTATTTTCTAAGTACATGGTTAGAAATAGTCCTAATTTGAAATGCATTAAAAGTGGTCCATGTCATGCATGCCAAATGGGCAAGCAAACTAGGGCCACCTTTAAAAGCATTGGCTCCAAAGACACTGAAAGATGTCTTTATCTATTGCACATGGACTTGTTTGGTCCTTTGCCAATTCAGAGCCTAGGTGGGAAGTTATATACATTGGTGATTGTTGATGATCATTCAAAGTATACATGGGTTTTCTTCGTTAAGAAGAAATCTGATACTTTAGATGTCTTTATAAACCATGTTAAAGCAATCCAGAATGAACTACAATACATTGTGGTCAAGACTAGAACTATCATGGTACAAAATTCCAATCTGGGACAATGACAAGGTTTTGTCAAGAATTTGGTATCACCTAAGAATTTTCCTCCCCAAGGACTCCACAACAAAATGGTGTGGCAGAGAGGAGGAATAGGACCTTGATAGAAGCTGGGAGAACATTGCTTAGTGAATCCTCACTCCCATAATATTTATGGGCTGAGGCAGTCAATACTGCATGTTATGTTCTCAATAGAGCATCTATCAATAAGTCCCTAGGAATAACCCTCTATGAGATTCCGAAAGGCAAATAACCAACTATTTCATACTTTAGAATCTTTGGTTGCAAATGCTATATTTTAAATAATGGAAAATCTCAATTAACTAAGTTTGCTGAAAAATGCAATGTAGGGGTTCTTGTTGGATATAGATCATATAGCAAGGCCTATAGAGTATTCAACATGAAAACTCAGGTTGTAGAGGAGTCAATGCATGTAGTTTATGATGAGCCCAGCCTGCTCTATAAGAGCTGGTCCATCTCTCCTGTTTTGGCAGGTAATGAACAACAAATGCAAGATATGTCTCTCCAAGACACACCCAACACAAGCAAGGTAAATTCATAGGTAGCAATCCCTGAAGTTGATGATCAGCAAGCTACTGAAGATGTTGCGGCTCAAGAAGAAGAGCTGCAGATAGCTGACAGGTGGCCTGCAGCAAACAGGCACCTAAGGGATCATCCAAGAAACCAAATAATTGGAGATGTTCACCAAGGAGTGGTTACCAGAATCAGGGCTCACAATAAAGCCCTATTCTTGAGCTTTCTATCATAAATAGTGATGCCGCGGACCCTCCTCCTATCCTTGAAGATGATCCGGTTGCCGAGGCACAACGACACAAAGATTTGAGGCGCCAAGAAGACGCTAACGGAAGACGGAGTTACAACCTCCGCCCGCGGCGTGCCAAGCCCGCTTGATGACTTTTAATTTATTTAGTTCGTTTATTTTATAAATTTGCGAATATAAAATTATTTCATATTGTGGAAATAATTTTATATTCATTATGCACTTGTTTTATTTTCATTTTATGCTTTTGAACTATGGTGTGCGTTTAACCGTTTGGATGGCGGAAATTAAATCGCCATCATGAATGGTTGATTGTTTTTGTAAACTCCTATTTAAGGAGGCTTTGATGAGAGTGGTAATAGAATTGGAAAAAGAAAACCCTAAATTCCCCCTAGAGAATTTCGGCCAAGGCTTGGCTCCCTCCATGCCGCCTTCCCTTGGTGAGACTCCAAGGTTTGCTTCCTCCTCCCGCTTCAGTGCGACTCCAGCGTGGTTCTCTTTGGTGTGACTCCAAGGAAGAAGGTTGCAACCCCATTCGGTGTGACGCCGGTGGATCCGTGGAGAGAGTGATTCTCCCACAAACTTGTGCGAATACTTTCTTGGTTGGGTAATCTCTACACTTTTCTAGCGTTTCTTCTCTTAGAGTTTGTGGAGGTTTTATGCAACCGTCTTTTACGCGATTTTAAATACATCGCTCGCTTTCCAAATCATTTTCATTGTTATTGATCTTCGTTGTTTCCGGATCGGGAAGATCCATTGTGCTTGGCGGATCTAGGCCTATAGCCTTGGTTTGCCCTCACAACGGATTGGAACACTTTGACCTAATTTTTGGGAACATGATGACTATTAATAGATCGCTGTTTTAGAGTATGTTCTCCTCCCATCGTTGTTTATGATTGTGAGCGAAAGATCCGGTATTTTGAGCGCTAGAATGCTTGTGTAGGTGCGGCTAGATCTAGAGTTTGTTGAAGGCGAACGTAGCTTTCCTCGTGTACGTCTCCTACGAGATCCACCCTACATCAATTTGGTATCAGAGTCAGGTTGTGTTGAGTTCTATCTCGACACCATCCTCACTCTCAGATCTGTAGGCTATTCGTCCTCTAGTCGGTGCGTTCGTTAGCACGGTCAAAATCTGAAAATTTTCGGATTGGTCTGCATTTAGTAAAATCTCAGAATTTTAAAACTTGTCAAAAAAATCTGAAATTTTTTCTGTAGCTTCCTGCACGTATTTCCAGCAACATTAAAACTGAAAATATTTCGATTCGTCCTCGTTAGGTCGGCCTGAAAATTGGGAGCGTCGTAATTCTATCTAGTTGGTCTGCGTATAGCGGGCCAAAACTTTCAATTTTTGTCGAAATTTAAAAAAAAAATTTCTGTACGTTCACCATGTTAGTTACATCCAGAAAACAAAACAAAAAAATTATTTTCTGTTTAAGTTTTGAGTAATTCTTATTTAGGAAGTTTTTTTTCATTTCTTTCCGGATTTGGGAGCCCACCCGACCCCTTTGGTTTTCTCTTTGGTCGGAGTACTCTTGGACAGATCGAACTAACTTTGGGAGACAACTCGGCCTTTTCTTTTTCGCATGATCTTTGGCCGAAGTCCTCTTGGAATATTGTTGTTGCTTGTGTTATTTTAGCGCGTGTTTGTCACGTTCACGTTAATTAATTGTCAGTCGCTGCATGCGCACTAGACTAGGAACGAAGTATAACACACCTTCAACGTCTAGGATGGCTGCGAATGAGCACGAAGATCGTAAGCTGAGGCCATAGAGGGGCTACGTAATGAGATGACCGAGCTTAGGACCATGTTAGCACAAATCCTTCTGAATCAAGGAGGACCGCCACCACCCGTTAATGTTGAGCAGCCTAACCGGCACCAACAAGTCCATGATTCGGATTCCGATGGGAACTCTCCCAGAGTTCCCCCTCGAGAACACCTCCACGAGCGTGGCTTCGATATTACTAGGGTCGTTAAGATTGACGCCCCCACTTACGATGGTTTGGGAGATCCCCAGGTCTTCCTTACTTGGGCAGTGGATATGGAGTGCTACTTCGAATGACACAACCTGACGGACCCCCAAAAGGTCCAAGTTGCCAGGATGAAGTTAACGGGTCGAGCGGAAACTTTTTGGCTAAATGAGGAGCGGAGATTAGGAGCCGGACAGGGAGTCCCACCTATAGGTTGGCCTATGATGAAAAATTTGCTGACCGATCAGTACGTCCCAGCGTACCACCGAACACAGATGTTCGATGAGCTTGCCACCTTGCAGCAGGGCTCAAATTCGGTAGCTGAGTATATGGGAGAGCTGAAGGACCGTATGGTGCGTTGTGATCTTAGGGAGATCCCCAAGGTCACCCTATCTAGATTTCGCAAGGGGCTTCAACCCGATATCACACAGACCTGAACACGGCTTTCAATGCCGCCCTTGACATTGAAAAGCATCTTGCCTCGAAGGCCCACTCTCGTTATTCCCACACGAAGAACAAGTCCACCGTTGGAGCGTCTTCCTCCACGTATCCAGATAAGGGAAAGTTTAGGTCCTCCGAGTCGAAGTCTGTAGTGATCACCGCTAGAAATAATAGAAATCCCGCGAGTGAGCGCGTACCCATAGGGAAGGTTAGCAAGGCCAATACTACATGTTATTCTTGCGGCATTCAAGGTCACTATGCCTTCGAATGCCCAACGAAGACTAAGGTCGTAGCCCTTTTAGACTCGACCACAAACCCCGCTGATTACGTATATGAGGCTGAAGAGGAGAGCGACCCAGATTGAGTCCCTAGTGACTTAGAGGATGATCACCGCCTCATGGTGATGCGATGTATCCTGACCACTCCTCGTCCAATAGATGACTGGAAAAGGACGAGAATATTTTCCCTGATCTTTAAGAGTGGCGAAAAGCTTTGCAAACTAGTTATTGATGGCGGTAGTTGCGTGAACGCCGTTTTTGAGAACGTCGTTAAGCGTATGTCCTTGACCGCTGAATCACACCTGACACCCTATCAGGTTGCTTGGATCAGTAAGGTCACCATTAAGGTTACCCAGCGATGCTTAGTTCCCCTTTCATTCAAATCTTACATGGATGAGGTATGGTGCGGCGTCCTCCCGATGGAAGTTTGTCATGTGTTGTTAGGCCGCCCTTGGCTCTACGACCGCGATGTGATGCACAATGGTCGAGCCAATACGTATGAGTTCAAATTCAATGGCAAGATCACTTTGAGACCGACTGTCCCGAAAGAGCCAGTAGTGTTGGCCAAGGATACCACCGTCCCTATAGAGAGGAAAGCGTTGAGTTTGGTTGGTAGGAAAGAATTTGAGAAGGATCCCTTTCTTGAGGGCATGATGTACGCCCTTGTACTCATGAGTGCAAAGACCGATATCGGAGTGTTGGATGATTTACCCCGAGAGCTACGGGAATTGTTGGATGAGTTTAGGGACGTTTACCCGGACGAGCTGCCGTCGTCGTTGCCACCTCTTAGAGATATTTAGCATGCCATAAACCTCATCCCCGGTTCATCCCTACCAAACCAGCCCCATTATTGGCTTCATCCCGCTGCCCACAAAGAGCTTCAAACTCAGATTGAGGACCTCTTGAAGAAAGGATTCATTAGGACGAGTTTGAGTCCATGTGCGGTCCCAGCCCTTCTTGACCCTAAGAAGGACGGCACATGGTGAATGTGTGTTGATAGTCGGGCTATCAACAAGATTACTATAAAATATAGGTTTCCTATTCCGCGTCTTGATGACCTCTTGGATGTCCTATTGGGTGCCACTATCTTTTCGAAGTTAGACTTACGGAGCGGTTATCACCAGATTAGGATCTGAGAGGGGGATGAGTGGAAGACATCGTTCAAATCTAAGGACGGGTTGTATGAGTGGCTTGTGATGCCCTTTGGGTTATCCAATGCCCCTAGCACCTTCTCCCGGATGATGACGCACGTCTTTCGGTCGTATATGGGGAAGTTTGTGGTAGTATATTTCGACGACATCCTAGTCTTTAGAACCTCCCCCGCCGAACACCTCTCCCACATCAAAGTGATCCTTTCCACCTTGAGAAAGGAAACCTTATTTTTAAATGTTAAGAAGTGCACGTTTTATGCCTCGGAGGTCGAATTTTTGGGTTACATAGTTGGTTCTGAGGGTATTCGAGTTGACCCAGGAAAGGTCAAGTGATTAGAGACTGGCCCGAGCCCACTAGCCTTCGAGAGGTGCGTAGTTTTCACGGCTTAGCTACCTTCTATCGTCATTTCATACGCGATTTTAGCAGCATTATGGCGCCCATTAGGGACTGCATGAAGAAGGGTGAATTCACATGGACAAAATCTGCCACGTTTGCGTTCCGTCGTATTAAAGAGCTTATGACCGAAGCACCAGTGTTCCGTCTCCCTGACTTCACCAAGGTCTTCGAGCTTACTTGTGACGCGTCTGGCGTGGGGATTGGAGGTGTCTTAAGTCAAGAGGGCCACCCGGTTAGTTATTTCAGCAAGAAATTAGCGGGCGCTAAGTTAAATTATTCCAACTACGATAGGGAATTCTATGCGGTCGTTAGATGTCTACATCATTGGAGACACTACCTCCTTTCTAAGGAGTTTGTGATCCTCTCAGATCATGAAGCATTACGATTCATCCACGGTCAGCACAAGATCAGCCCACGCCATGCTAAATGGGTCTCCTTCTTGCAGGAATACACATTTAATCTCAAACACCTTAAGGGGTCCGAAAATCGAGTTGCCGACGCCCTCAGTCGCCACACCCTCTTGCTTTCCACCATGCAAGTCCGCGTGGTAGGGTTCGAGCGCATAAAAGATGAATACGCCACATGCCCCGACTTTCAGGAGCCTTATTTATCTGCCCAGGATAGCTCACCCACGACCATCACAACCTTTTCACTTAGGGACAGTTATCTGTTCAAACACGAGAAATTGTGCATCCCTCGCTCCTCCTTGCGACTCCACATCATTTGGGAGTTACATAGTGGTGGCTTGAGTGGACACTTTGGGAGAGACAAGACCATTACGCTCGTTGAGGAGAAATTCTATTGGCCCAAACTTAAGGCAATGGTTGGGAGGGTAGTGAGCAGTTGCCGCACGTGTCAAGTTTCTAAGGGTACGAAATCTAATGTCGGTTTATACACCCCTCTACCTATCCCTTCCATACCGTGGGAAGACGTGAGAATGGACTTCGTATTAGGCCTTCCACCCACCCTTCGATGTCACGACTCTATTCTTGTCGTTGTGAATAGGTTCTCCAAGATGGCTTACTTTCTCCCGTGTAGTAGGCCCGACGACGCTTCTCACATAGCGAAGCTGTATTTTAAGGACGTCGTTAGTCACCGCGGAGTGCCGAAGACTATTGTCTCATATAGGGACGTCAAATTTACCAGCTACTTTTGGAAAACTGATGAGTCCTGATTATATGCACATTTTTGGACTCATCCGGGCCGTTATTTAGTCAATTCTACGCACTATAGCCTTGTTATAGTTTATATTTGATAATCCATGCTAGGTGCACATCTTGGCCCACTTTGGTGTGATTTTCGTGTTTATTGTCTTTAGTAGATTCTTGCGCTGTTAAGTGCCACTTTCAGTGGCTAGATCTGTGGTTGTGCTGGAATTGGAGTAGTGCAAGTGTTCCCGGTGCAATTCTGCACAGGAACACTGCGCACGATCGCCGGTTCTACTGCGCACGACCACTGGTCGTGCGCCACTGCTCGTGCGCATTGACCATTAAATTTCTGAGTTCTGTCTGCTGTAGTGCGCACGCTCTCCAGTGCGCACGACCACCGGTCGTGCGCCACTGTCCGTGCGCATTTTACAGTAATTTTTGAGTTCTGTTTCTCATATTGCGCACGACCACCGACGATAGTGCGCACGACCACCGGTCGTGCGCCACTGGTCGTGCGAACATTATATTTCATAAATTGCTTTTCTTGCAGGCTCCGTCCAGACAGACGCACGATCACAGGATTCTAGTGCGAACAACCACTGGTCGTGCGCCAATGACCGTGCGCACTGTTTAATCCAGCGCCTATTTAAACGCCTGTTGCGATTTTAGGGCGTTCGTTCATGCCGGGAGCGGGATTCCTGTTCCATACGCCGCCGATCTCCACCGTGGGAAGCCTCCACTTCATCTCCTACGCAAAGGGAAGCCTCCTCCATCCATTCTAAGACTTCCCCCATTGTCCGTGAGTGTTCTCCATCGTCCGTAAGCCTCCAAGCAAGCATTCTTTCATTCCGCTCGGTGAGAAGAAGAAGAAACCTAAAGTCGAAGACGACGGAGCACGTAGGGAGATCGTGACAGCTCTCTACGCCGGAAGCATTGTTCGTCCGAGTCCGGAGGTAGCCCGACAACCTACCATTCCGGCCGTGAACGGCCGCTAGTCTTCACCATCGGTTATTCCTTTCCTCTTTCCTCGTTGTACTCTTTGAACCGTGTAAAACTCGAATATTGAGATGTTATTTGTTTAAATGAATGTCTCTTTGTTATTCTTCATGGTTTGGTTGTGATTCACTCCGTTCTCATTCGCTCACTCGCGCCCGCACGCAAGGTGTTTGATTCGCGTTAGCAAGAGCTAACGGCGGTTGTGAAGAGGTGTTTGCGACCCTCACCCTCTCGCACTTGAGTTCACTTCATCCGCCTCACGAAGCACGGCATCGCGGCCGTTGCATCCACCTCACTTTGCGAAGCGGTGTTTTCGACCCGCATTTCTTTTGTTATTGCTAAGATTAGGAAAACCAACCAAAAACCCCTCTTTGTGTTTGTTGAACGCTTGTGTAACAATCATCACTGCGCGATTCGTTCACCCATCCTGCATTCCTCAAGAGACCGACATTCGGGGAATTTATTCTCCACAATTATTACTTGACAGCGACCGGTGCACTTGCCGAAAATATCGCATCAAGTTTTTGGCGCCGTTGCCGGGGAATGCAGGCGTGTTTCGTCTTGTGTTGTGACTGTCGTTATACGAGCAGTTGTTTTTTTTTTATTTTCTTTGTTTTTCTTTTTGTTTTTGACAGTTCATGCAGAGGCAGGTCGCAGGTGAACTCGCACCTTTTGATCCAGAAATCGAACGAACTGCTCGCGCGCGAAGGCGCGCTGCGGCTGTACAAGCGACCATGGGTGATCAGGCAAACCCAAATGATGTTGATCCGAGAATGCCCGGCGTGGGGGAACATCAGCCTGGGATTGAGCAGGAGGCAGCTAGGCCTCGACCCCGCACGATGAGGGACTACACCACTCCAAGTGCTGGGAGTGTGTATCCGGGGTTCGGGCCCAATATTTTGAATAATCAGTTTGAGATCAAGCCAGCGATCTTAAACATCATCCGGAACAACGCTCAGTTCTCGGGGTTGGCCAGCGAAGATCCGCATCTGCATCTGGCGGAGTTTTCTGATATTTGCGGAACCTTCCGCTACGCAGGGATTGCGGACGACACGGTCAAGCTCAGACTGTTTCCCTTTTCACTCCGCGACAAAGCAAAGGTGTGGCTCCACTCCATTCCGCCCGGGACTGCTGCAACTTGGGATGCCCTCGCATCCAAGTTCCTTGCTAAATTCCACCCTGTGGATAAGATTGTAAGCTTGCGGCGGGAGATCGCCACATTTCGCCAACTTGACCAAGAGACCCTTGCTGAAGCATGGGAGCGCCTCAACGATCTCCTTCGTCGTTGCCCTGGCCACGAGCTCCAACCATGGAATGTGGTTGAATTGTTCTACTTCGCGATCGAGCCCAACTACAGGGCAATGATCGATGCTGCGGCGGGTGGTACCTTGATGAACCACACTCCTGAAGAAGCCCTTCGAATTCTGCGCGACACTGCCTCCCACAGTACATTCTGAACTACAGGGAGAAATGCTCCAAGAAGCGGCCGAGGTCTTTTCATGGTCGACTCTCTCGCCTCACCATCCGCGACTGCTGCTGTCATTACCTACGAGGGATGTGGAGGCGGAGGCCACCACGCGTATGAGTGTTCGGGGAACAACGTGGCAGGTGACTTCGCACACTTGAACTTGAACGAATCTGTTAATTATGTAGGAAATCAGCCTAGGGGGGCGCCTTTCAATAATGCTTATAATCCGGGAGCGAGAAGTCACCCGAACTTCTCGTGGAATCCAAACACACCTGGCCAACGATGGGCACCGGGGCAGCATCAAAACGATGCTTACGCCTCCGGGAGCCAACCGAGGCCGCCGCACCCGGATTATAACCAAGCACCCCTACCCAAAAGAAGAGTAATTTAGAAGAGATGATGGAGAAATTCATGCTAACAGCTAATTCAAATATGGTAAATCAAACTGCATCTATGCGAAACTTGGAGACGCAGTTGGGCCAATTGGCCCAAGCGCTAACCGAGCGTTCGCAGGGGACCCTTCCCAGCAACACGGAGAAGAACCCCATTGATCAAGGGAAGAGTCTGGGGGATGTGGTAGATGCCAATCCGAGTGAGCTGGTAATCTCTTGTTCCATCAATAAGGTTGAAACAAAAGCTTTATGCGATTCCGGTTCCTCCCGCAACGTTATTGCGTTGCAAGATGTAGCCAAATTATAACTGGATTTGAACACGGAAGAAAGGAAATCCCTTGTGCTTGCCAATGGTACTGTTATTCAATCCGAGGGGGAAGTAAAGAATGTGGAGGTGACGGTTGAGGGGACAACTGTAGTTGCTGATTTTCAGGTTTTGGGCCCGCGGGAAAACCAGTCCATTCTTATCTTGGGCGTACCGTTCTTGAAAGAGAGCGGTGCTACCCTTGATTTTGCTACGGGGTGCATTTCCCTAACCAATATGTTGCAGCAGCCCACTTGTCCCGAAGCCACAACTGAAACATTCACTCCGCCCCCTCTCGTTATTTCTGATGAATTTCTAAGCTGTGCAGGAAAGATACATGTTCAAGAAACAGGTGAAGGAGGAATGGAGGAGCTCCAATCGGATGAGGAAGAAGAGGTCGACCTCCGGAAAGAATTCGACTCCGAGAAGGAGGAAGACGGCAGTTCAGGAAACGTTGACGTGAATGTAGTTAGGGTTGCTGATTATTTATCTTCTTATGGTGAATCATGTAATAAACTATCTAAGCGCTCCATCTCCTGGGCCGATCCGGTAGTCACCACGATGCCGGAAGTGACGCCACCTGATTCTAAGGAGGAAAAATCTGAGAACTCTCAACGGTGGCAGTCTCCGACTGTCACCAAACTTAAAAAGGAAAAACTTCTGCGCGACGCTCGTGCTGCCGCTCTCCGTGGCAAGGTGGCCGAGGTTAGGGGAGCATTGGGTAATACCAGTGCTAGCCCTAAAGCCTTCACCTCCCGCCTACGTGCTACGGGAGAAGCACACCATAAGAGCGCTTTTAGTTGATGTGTGTTTTATTTGCTGTGGTGAACTATTTTTGAGATTTCTTTTTAATTCCTGCACTTTATAAACACTGCTAATACAGGTATTTGGTCCAGCTTAAGGACGTTAAATGAAAGCGCTACTGGGAGACAACCCAGATTTCCTGTTTTCGTATTTCTTTTTCTCTAACTTCTTTTAGTTCAGCTTTTGTATCTGCTTTTGTTGCTTTGAGTTTGTGCTTGCAGGTTTTGTGTTCGATGGAGCGGATGCTGCGGACTATTCTTGATCTTTTACGCCAATCGTCTGGTATGCTCATTTCTGAGCATTGGGTAACACTTCCTCCCCTCTCTTTGCTTCAATTTCTAGATATATCGCTTAGCTTAAGTCTGGGGGAGCGGTTGTTGTTATCCAATGTGCACATGCTGCATTGCATACTAGAAGGTTGCTTTTTATTTATCATTTTCATTATCATCGTTGCATTCTTCTCACACCACTTCACCCACTTGAGTGCGTGCTTGTCTTTTTGTTGTTGTTCCGTTTAAACTAGTTTGGTTGGAATGTGAGATAGGTTGTTAACGTAGGAATTATTATTTGGAGTGCGATGTTGACTCATGTAGTGTTCTAGTCACTTCGCATGCTATGGTAGAATTTGTGTAGAACTAGATTTTCTTTATGCATCTAATTTATGTTTAGTATTTCTGCGTAAATTTAGATTTAATATACTCAAGTGGTGAATTCGAATGAAATCGACGATAACCCGGTGTTGTGTGTGTGCGGTTGCTAGTCGTGTGTTGCTCGAGTCGGGAGGAAGGTTTATCTTTCTCGTGGGCTAAGAACTTGCCCCAAGCGACTCTCGAAGCATGGGTGAGAGCTACTCGTTGAGTCAAACATGATGTAGGCCACCCTTTGGCTAGTTTGAGCTTTGTTATTCCATGTCCATTTCATTCACCTTTGCAAGCTAATTTTGTGCCTACCAATCCTTTGTTCAGCTCCTCTTCATCCACCAAAGCCTGAAGCCTATCCCACGCCCGCAACCAAATTGTTTTTAACTGCGCTCATAACTCTAAACTTGTGTGGAGTGTGGAATCCTTGTGTTATGAAGGGAAAATAAATTCTTTCTGCTGATTTTAAATCAACCAGAGGATACTTAAAAGAAGTAAAATGTGTAAAAGAAAAAAAAGGAGTATTGAAAAAAAAAAAAATCCTCCCGAGCTAAAAACAGAAAATCTGTTGGTATTTGTGAAGTAGGCCGTGTGCACACCTGGTTTTCATGATAAGTCTGGGGGTGTGTCACACGAGCATTGTTCGTTGGTCTTGTATGGTGCAGCGTTCCGTTAGCTCACTTGGGTTGCGTAGCCACAGTGTTTAACTTTGAATATCACACCGTAACCTAAGCCTCGTTTAGTCCTATAAGTCCTACTGATTTGATTTGCGAGTTTGCTAGCGCCGTGGAGAGAGTGTGACCGGGCGAGCATATGGTTCACGACGTTGATGGATTTCAGCGGAGTTATTCCTAAGCCCCGATCTTTTGCAACACCCGCCTCAGTGTCTCGTCACTTTCATACCGGGCATGATCGTCAAATTCTTCATAATTCACCAATTGAGTACATCTAAATCTTTAATTACGCTTTAATACTCTTGTAAATTATTTAGCATATTTAGAATCTCCTTCTACTAAATTCTCTACTTGCATGCGTATGTTACTTCGCACCGTACTCCTTTGTGTAATTCTCTATGTTAACTATCGTTTTCACACTCCGCCGGATTCGTTTGCTCGGGACGCGCAAACAGTTAAGTCTGGGGGTGTGATGAGTCCTGATTATATGCACATTTTTGGACTCATCCGGGCCGTTATTTAGTCAATTCTACGCACTATAGCCTTGTTATAGTTTATATTTGATAATCCATGCTAGGTGCACATCTTGGCCCACTTTGGTGTGATTTTCGTGTTTATTGTCTTTAGTAGATTCTTGCGCTGTTAAGTGCCACTTTCAGTGGCTAGATCTGTGGTTGTGCTGGAATTGGAGTAGTGCAAGTGTTCCCGGTGCAATTCTGCATAGGAACACTGCGCACGATCGCCGGTTCTACTGCGCACGACCACTGGTCGTGCGCCACTGCTCGTGCGCATTGACCATTAAATTTCTGAGTTCTGTCTGCTGTAGTGTGCACGCTCATCGACTCCAGTGCGCACGACCACCGGTCGTGCGCCACTGTCCGTGCGCATTTTACAGTAATTTTTGAGTTCTGTTTCTCATATTGCGCACGACCACCGACGATAGTGCGCACAACCACCGGTCGTGCGCCACTGGTCGTGGGAACATTATATTTCATAAATTGCTTTTCTTGCAGGCTCCGTCCAGACAGACGCACGATCACAGGATTCTAGTGCGCACGACCACTGGTCGTGCGCCAATGACCGTGCACACTGTTTAATCCAGCGCCTATTTAAACGCCTGTTGCGATTTTAGGGCGTTCGTTCATGCCGGGAGCGGGATTCCTGTTCCGTACGCCGCCGATCTCCACCGTGGGAAGCCTCCACTTCATCTCCTACGCAAAGGGAAGCCTCCTCCATCCATTCTAAGACTTCCCCCATTGTCCGTGAGTGTTCTCCATCGTCCGTAAGCCTCCAAGCAAGCATTCTTTCATTCCGCTCGGTGAGAAGAAGAAGAAACCTAAAGTCGAAGATGACGGAGCACGTAGGGAGATCGTGACAGCTCTCTACGCCGGAAGCATTGTCCGTCCGAGTCCGGAGGTAGCCCGACAACCTACCATTCCGGCCGTGAACGGCCGCTAGTCTTCACCATCGGTTATTCCTTTCCTCTTTCCTCGTTGTACTCTTTGAACCGTGTAAAACTCGAATATTGAGATGTTATTTGTTTAAATGAATGTCTCTTTGTTATTCTTCATGGTTTGGTTGTGATTCACTCCGTTCTCATTCGCTCACTCGCGCCCGCACGCAAGGTGTTTGATTCGCGTTAGCAAGAGCTAACGGCGGTTGTGAAGAGGTGTTTGCGACCCTCACCCTCTCGCACTTGAGTTCACTTCATCCGCCTCATGAAGCACGGCACCGCGGCCGTTGCATCCACCTCACTTTGCGAAGCGGTGTTTTCGACCCGCATTTCTTTTGTTATTGCTAAGATTAGGAAAACCAACCAAAAACCCCTCTTTGTGTTTGTTGAACGCTTGTGTAACAATCATCACTGCGCGATTCGTTCACCCATCCTGCATTCCTCAAGAGACCGACATTCGGGGAATTTATTCTCCACAATTATTATTTGACAGCGACCGGTGCACTTGCCGAAAATATCGCATCAAAAACCTTATGGATTCTTATGGGAACAAAATTGCTATTCTCCGCGGCTTATCATCCGCAAACTGATGGGCAAACGGAGGTGGTCAATAGGAGCTTAGGAAACCTTCTTCGATGTCTTGTGAGCGATCACAAGGGCACGTGGGATTTACTCCTTCCCCATGCCCAATTGGCGTATAATAACTCTAAGAATAGATCTACGGGTATGTCTCCGAATGAAATCGTTCACGGGTATAAGGCTCCGGTGCCTCTTGACTTGGTTCTGTTACCACCTACCTATAAAACAAGTCAATTTGCGCAATCCTTCGCCCAACACATTCATGACTTGCACGCACATATCCGAGCGACCTTGGCCTCTCAATACGAGTCGTATCAATCACACACTAATCAACATAGGAGAGTGTCACACTTTAATGTCAGCGATCAAGTCTTAGTCCGCCTAGTTCCCGAGCGAATGCCTACCGGCACCGTTAAGAAGTTAGCGCCAAAGCGAGCCAGACCGTTTCGGATTATAAAGAAGCTAGGTGACAATGCTTTCGTTTTGGAATTGCCTGCTGATTGGGGTATATCCCCTATTTTTAATGTGTCGGATTTGACGCCGTTTGTGTTTCCTCCACTTGAGTTGAATTCTTCGTCGTCTTCTTCCCCCACTAAAATTTCTAATGGGTTGGGGAGTGGTAGCTCGGATGATCTCTCTCCTTCGGTCCCCACAGGTATATCATCGAATGGTGAGTCGCATTCTTTTATTCCTACCGCTGACATGTTTCCCAGGTTCCCAAAGACATTTCTCACTCCAGAGACGATACTTGATGCTGAGCCGCTTACTACTCCAGATGGTGCTACCTACCGCTTCCTCATCCGTTGGCGTGACCGCCCACCTTTAGACGACTCTTGGGTACTCGAGACAGAGCTTCGACGCTTGGATGCCGCTCTTCTCCACCGCTACCTCTTGGACCACGCATCAGTGAGGCGTGATTTTGAGCGGGGGAGGATTGATGCCGCAGACCCTCCTCCTATCCTTGAAGATGATCCGGTTGCCGAGGCACAACGACACAAAGATTTGAGGCGCCATGAAGACGCTAACGGAAGACGGAGTTACAACCTCCGCCCGCGGCGTGCCAAGCCCGCTTGAAGACTTTTAATTTATTTAGTTCGTTTATTTTATAAATTTGCGAATATAAAATTATTTCATATTGTGGAAATAATTTTATATTCATTATGCACTTGTTTTATTTTCATTTTATGCTTTTGAACTATGGTGTGCGTTTAACCGTTTGGATGGCGGAAATTAAATCGCCATCATGAATGGTTGATTGTTTTTGTAAACTCCTATTTAAGGAGGCTTTGATGAGAGTGGTAATAGAATTGGAAAAAGAAAACCCTAAATTCCCCCTAGAGAATTTTGGCCAAGGCTTGGCTCCCTCCTTGCCGCCGCCCCCTTGGTGAGACTCCAAGGTTTGCTTCCTCCTCCCGCTTCGGTGCGACTCCGGCGTGGTTCTCTTTGGTGCGAATCCAAGGAAGAAGGTTGAAACCCCATTCTGTGTGACGCCGATGGATCTGTGGAGAGAGTGATTCTCCCACAAACTTGTGCGAATACTTTCTTGGTTGGGTAATCTATACACTTTTCTAGCGTTTCTTCTCTTAGAGTTTGTGGAGGTTTTATGCAACCGTCTTTTACGCGATTTTAAATACATCGCTCGCTTTCCAAATCGTTTTCATCGTTATTGATCTTCGTTGTTTCCGGATCGGGAAGATCCATTGTGATTGGCGGATCTAGGCCTATAGCCTTGGTTTGCCCTCACAACGGATTGGAACACTTTGACCTAATTTTTGGGAACATGATGACTATTAATAGATTGCTGTTTTAGAGTATGTTCTCCTCCTATCGTTGTTTATGATTGTGAGCGAAAGATCCAGTATTTTGAGCGCTAGAATGCTTGTGTAGGTGTGGCTAGATCTAGAGTTTGTTGAAGGCGAACAATAGCTTTCCTCGTGTACGTCTCCTACGAGATCCACCCTACATCAAATAGAACCCAAGAAATTTGAAGAAGCAAATGAAGACACCTTCTGGATTCAAGCAATGCAAGAAGAACTGCTTCAGTTCAAGAGATGCAAGGTGTGGAAATTAGTGGCAAAACCACAAGGACACAATATCATTGGGACCAAGTGGATCTACAGAAACAAGCTTGATGAGAATGACACCAACATCAAGAACAAAGCCAGACTGGTGGCCAAGGGGTACATGCAAGAATAAGGTATTGACTTTGATAAAACCTTTTCCCAGTTGCAAGGTTAGAAGCAATAAGGTTATTCCTTGCCTATGCTTCCCACAATGGGTTCAAAGTGTACCAGATGGATGTCAAATCAGCATTCCTGAATGGCAATCTAAAGGAAGAGGTATATGTGGAGCAGCCCTCAGGTTTTGTTCACCCAACCCTGTCCTCTCATGTTTATTTGCTTAGGAAAGATCTATATGGTCTAAAGCAAGCCCCTAGGGCTTGGTATTAGACCTTGTCTAGCTTTCTCATCAAGAACAAGTTCTTGAGGGGAAAGATAGATAACACATTGTTTCTTAGGGAAACAAAGGGCAAATATATTCTAGTCCAAATTTATGTTGATGACATAATCTTTGGGTCTACAGATGACAACCTTTGCAAAAGGTTTGCCAACCTTATGCAAGGGGAGTTTGATATGAGCAGTATGGGAGAGCTTAAGTACTTCTTAGGCGTCCAAGTGAAATAGTCTGATGAGGGGATTTTCATTTCTCAGACCAAATACACTAGGGATCTTATTAAGAAGTTTGAGATGGAATCAGCTTCCACCATGAAAACTCCCATGGGGTCCAACATTTCCCTAGACAAGGATGAAAAAGGTAAGCCCTTTGATGAATCCATGTATAGGTGCATAATTGGGTCCCTGTTGTATCTAACTTCTAGTACACCAGACATTATGTATGATACATGTGTTTGTGCTAGGTACCAAGCATGCCCAAAAGAATTTCATTACTCAGCTGCAAAGAGGATTTTGAGATACCTTAAGGGCAACCAACATCTTGGCCTTTGGTACCCTAGGAACAATGATTTTGAACTAATTGGCTTTTCAGATGCAGAATTTGCAGGTTGCAAGGAAGATAGGAAAAGCACAAGTGGAACTTGTCAATTCCTAGGAAGAAGGCTGATCTCATGGAGCAGCATGAAGCAGACCAGTGTGGCAATATCCATTGTTGAATCTGAATACATAGCTGCAGGAAGTTGTTGTGCACAACTATTGTGGACACAACATCAACTAGAGGATTATAACCTCAAGGTAAGTAATTCTCCCCTATATTGTGACATATCCAGTGCTATCTCTATAGCTAAGAATCATGTCTCACATATCAGAACTAAGCATATAGAGATAAGGTATCATTTTATTAGAGAGCATGTTGAAAGTGAAGATATATGCCTTGAATTTTTCCCCATTGACAAACAAGTTGCTGATATCTTCACAAAGCCATTGGATGAGGCAAAGTTTAATGCTTTTAAAATTGATCTTGGTATGTTAAATTTAGAATAGAGTTTATTCAGTCAATTTTTCTAACTTGCTCATTGTAGTGTTCCTTAGCTTTATTTAGTGAAGCATATAAACATGTTCAACAAGCTTTGATAGGAAAAGTTGCTATCAAAATGATTGGTAGCAAGTTTAAGTCTTGAAACAAGCCTAATAATATAATTCACTGATAGGCAGTGAAATCAGCTGAAACAACTGAGAAGGTTTCAGCTAATCCGCCGAGACAACTAGAACTGTCTCAGCGGTTGGCAATACTTTATCCCAGCAGATAACACCTCCGTCTCAGTGGTTCCACTATGACGGGCTGGCTAAATTAAATCATGCCCTAATTGACACATCAACAATGTAAAATAAATCAAATTGATTAGTGTAATCAACATAAATACTAAGGGCAAATCTAAACCTAAATCAAGCCCCTATAAATATCAAAATGTTGATTAATTTATTACACTTCCCATTAACCTAGCCGACGAGATGAACCCCTCCCCTCCTGTCTCAGCGACCTATCCTTCAGTAGAAATGGCGCCAAAAATGGCAAAAGATCTGCATGAAGGATATGAAATAGTAAGAAATGGATTTCAACATGCCCCTTCAGAGATAAGAGAAGTTATTCAACTTCTATCCGATCAAGGGCTGGAATATGTGCTATCTGAGCCAATTATAATTCTCAGAACTGAAGTTCTGGAATTCTTCTCCAGTGCCAAGATGTCCACATCTAACTCCTCAATCAAAGACAAGATATGGAGTGTAAAGATAAAAATCTCCCTTAGGAGAATGGAAAAGGCCCTTCAGCTGACCTCTTGCAGTGAAGAAGAGGAAGATGAAATTTCTGAACAAGATAGAGACCAAGCACTGCTATGGTGTGAATATAGTGATGCCAAACTTGGCTCACTCAAGAGAAAGTCCTTCAATCAGAGTGGCAAACTGCTCTCTGATATTTTTGGTAAGGCCATATTATGTAAACCAAGATCTCATGACACAATTTCGAAACACATGCTTGAATTGATGTCAAAGATCATTCTGAAAAAGAAGACATCCTGGGCTGAGGTGCTCTATCAAAGGATAAGGGAATGTCTGCAGGCTCCCAACCTAGGCAGAATTCTCTCCCTCTACCTCTTAAACACCTACCCTGAGCAATTTGACAAGTCCAAAGGAACAAACCTCCATTACTTGAAGAGAATGAACATCAAGACCCTGGACAGATTCTCAAGGGTCCTCCCTATGAGCCAACCAGCTGAACCCAAAGACAAGAAGAAGACTTTGGTTAAAAGGCTGAGGAAAGCAAGGATTCACTGCAAATTCAGAGGTAGAAGGCAATGTCCCAGCTGTGGACAATCAGGAACCAGGCAGTAGTCCTCCAAAGGATCAAGAAGGAGAACATGACACTGAAGGCCATGTAGGTCATGCTCCTGAGAAAGAGCATGAAGAAGAAAAAGATGATGCTGCTGGAAAAATGCATCAAAAAGATGATAATGCCACTGTCGCTGCTGGTGATAAGGGCATGTCAGTAGGACAGCAAGAATATCACTCTCCTTGTGATTCATCCAATCCTGCTATTGCTGATAAAAGTGTGCAAATTATACACTCCTCCTCAGAAGATAATGAGGATGCTGAAGACAATGCTGCTACTGATCTTCAAGGTGAGATTGACTTATTAATTTTCAATCTAGAGCAAGGAATTAAACTAATCCCTCCTGAACCAACAGACTACTGGGGAGATGATCTGGACAATGGTGATCCCTCATCTGAGGGGGAGCAGCAGAAGACCACTCCTGATAAGGAAAATGAAGATGCTCCAAGTGAAGGGGAGTAAGCCAGAAATGCTGAAGAGGCAAGGAAAAAGGATGCAGACTATAAGGTTGCTGCTCAACCTAGTGATCTAGCTGAGGGGGAGCAAATCCCTGCTCAGGCTGTGGGGGAGATTGATATAATATCTGATGTCCCATCCACATTAGCAATATCACATGAAAAGTTACTCAGCTCCATCAACACATTAATTGAAGGTCAGATGATTTCAATGAAGAATTATATTGACAGTTCAATCATGTCTATAAAGGAAGAAGTCATGGTTGAGGTAAAAGAGATTAAGGAAGAAACTGCCTTCCTTAATAAACAAATGACTAAATGGTTTGATATGGCAGAAAATTCAGTGGTTGCTCAGAATACTATCCTGAGATCAATGGACAAACACCTCCAACTGTCTGAGCAAGACATGTCCTATGTAAAGAACAATGTAAGCATGACAGATGAAGTTATAGAAAAAAGCCTCCAATCATATTCAAGAGTATGTCTGGAATACAACTACTTCAATGATTAGAGAAGCAGAGAAAATGAAGGATAAGATGAAATCTGATTTGGAGAATGCCTTCCAGACCATCTCAGGTTCTGTAACTACTGCTTCTCAGTCCCTAGAAGCTAAGATAATTGAAGAAGTTAGAAAGGGGGAGGTAGTCAATGCTGAGACCAATTCTGAATTGGTTCTCCAAGTGCTACAAGGAACCAGGGTGGCCCTAAATCTGCCATTGCTAGATAACTATAGGAAGGAAGATTTTGACTTTGAAGGACAGGCCAAGATAGCTCAAGATGCTCAGATGGCTAGAAGGATAAAGAGATAAGAAATATTGCTAGCTGAAGAATTCATGGCTAAGCAAAGGGAAGAGCAGGTCAATGATCCAGACTATGAATATTGGAGTGAGGACTCCAAGATCATTATCCTTAATGCCTGGCTCAGCCATGGTCAAGTGTGCAAGAACATTAACAAGATCTATCCAGCTGAAGAGTGGATTAAGCATATGGAGAGAAACACTCAGAGAGATAGAATCTTCAAGGAAAATATAGTGAGAAAGAACAATCCAAGAAAGATGCTCTAAAAATACATTCCAAAGCCATACTTGTATTTCAAGAGATAAGAAAACAAGAAGAAGCTAGCTGAGATAGCTACTCCTGCTAAAGGGAAGGAGGTTGCTGATAACAAAGCTGAAAGTTCCAAGAGGAGAAAAACTTAAATTGATGTATTTAGTTTTTCAGAAAATCAAATTGTAATTTGAACTATGTATCAACATATTAGGAGCATTGAAAATGAAATTTCAGTTGAAATTGATAGTTTGTGTTATAGGCTAATCTTAGTTAAAGCTTAATGTTATTCAGTATTATTGCTTTATATATTCTGTGATGCCTAGACATAAATAGTTAACAATGTTATTATGCTGATAAACAGTATTGTTGCTATGTTAACATGAATATAATCTGTCATGACATTATCTGAAATGTCATAGTAATGTTAACATTTACATGTTCTGATATCATGAATGCTATGTATTACATTTTCATGATGAGTTCTTTCTTTGATGATGTATCTTAGCATTGGAGATGTTCTGCCTTCTTCAAATATGGGGAGATTGTTGGGAATATTGCCCTCAATGTTCCCTTGATTTGAAGAGGCATCACTCACAATGCTAAGTACATATTGTATTTGATAAACCTTATTTTGCATTAGGAATATGCAGGGTTAAGATATTCCAAACATTGGAATAAGGTCAGTGGTTTGCTGTCAAACCGCTGAGACGAGCACATGGTCTCAGCTGAACCACTGAGATGGAGCTAGGAGCCGCTGAGAAGAGGTCTACCTCTGCTGAGTTGCAGATAGATAAAATCCGCTGAGAAGACTATTTGTCGCAGCAGGTCCGCTGAGACCAAGACAGCTAAACTGCTGAGACGAAAGACTATCTCAGCCCAACCGCTGAGACAAATTCAAATCAGGAATACGACACCGGTGGGATTTGCTTTTGGCGCAAACAACTATAAAGGGAAGATAAAGTGTTCTATCCTCTTCCAAAGTGTCAGGGCCCTTTCAAAGAGCCGTTGAAGATAAATGAAGTATAAAAGAACAACTTAGGGCACTTTCAGACCCACCTGTTATTTGTGCTGAAAAGTGGAAAAAGCCATTACTGTTCCATTGACAGCTTTCAAGCTTTCTCTCTTTCTACTTACTAATCTAGGAAGAAGAATCAAGGAGAGAAGATAGCTCTTCTATTCTGAAGAGAAAGGTGATCCTTTCTCATCTACTGAAAAGAAGGATCAGTTAGGAGCAGGTCTGAAGTTTACTTCCAGCCCAGCTTCAAGATTGCATCTGATGTGCATCATCAACAGAAGACATCAAATCAAAGCTGTCTACTGTTGTAAGCTAAAACTTATACTCATTGTAGGAATTGTGTAGTTCTGAGCTTGTAAGGCATTGTGCCTGAGTTTGCAGGATTGTTGAACCTGAGTTGTAGGGTTGTTAAGCCTGAGTTTAGTAAGGTTGTTAAGCCTGAGCTGTAGGGCATTTTTCCTGAGAAGTAGGGCTTCTTGATAGGACTGAGGTAGGAGATACAAGAGATCTCTGAGCTGTAGGAGTGGGAGCACTCTGAGTTAGTCGGGATGTTAGGCCTGAGGTAGGGTTTGGAGCAAACCTGAGAGATCATGTGGGATCTAAGTTGTAAGCTCTTGGAGCTGAGATTGGATGAGTTTGCCTTGTCTAACACACTGTTAGAAAGGTATAGAGTGAAAGTGGAGTACCCATAGACACACTGTCTTGGGGAACCACTATAAACATCTGTGTTTTTTCTGTGTTTGCTTGAGTTTTATTTACTACTCTTTAACTGCTAGCAACAATCAAGTAAAAATCAAAGAGGCCTATTCACCCTCCTCTAGGTGAAATAAACTAATAATCTATAAACTATCAGTATTCAACAAGAAAACTCATGTTATAGAAGAGTCTATGCATGTAGTTTTTGATGAGACCAGCCTCCTCTATAAGGCCTTGTCCAGTTCTCCTGTTTTGACAGGTGATGAATAGAGAATGCAGGATATGTCTCCCCAAGACATACCCAGCACAAGCCAGATCAATTTAGAGGCTGCTATTCCTGAAGATGAAGATCAACAAGCTGCTGATGAGCCTGTAGCTCAGGAAGAAAAGATGCAGATTGCTAACTGGTTGCCTGCAGCAAACATGCACCTAAGAAATCATCCAAGAACAAATTATTGGAGATAAAAACCAAGGAATAATCACTAGAAGCAGTGATCACAATGAAGCCCTATTCTCGAGCTTTCTATCACATATGGAGCTTAAGAAATTTGAAAAAGCAAATGAAGACACCTTCTGGATTCACGCAATGCAAGAAGAGCTGCTTCAGTTCAAGAGGTGTAAGGTATAGAAATTGGTGCCAAAGCCTCAAGGACACAACATCATTGACACCAAGTGGATCTACAGGAACAAGCTTGATGAGAATGGCACCATTATCAAGAACAAAGCTAGACTGGTGGCCAAGGGGTACATGCAAGAAGAAGGTATTGAATTTTATCAAACCATTGGACCAGTTGCAAGGTTAGAATCAATAAGGCTATTCATTGCCTATGCTGCCCACAAAGGGTTCAAAGTATACCAGATGGATATCAAATCAACATTTCTGAATGACAATCTAAAGGAAGATATATATATGGAGCAGCCCTCAGGTTTTGTTCACCCAACCCTTTCCTATCATGTCTATTTGCTTGGGAAAACATTATATGGTCTAAAGCAAGCCCCTAGGGATTGGTATGAGACCTTGTCTATCTTTCTCATCAAGAACAAGTTCTTAAGGGGAAAGATAGATAGTACATTGTTTCTTAGGGAAACAAAGGGCAAGTGTCTCATAGTCCAAATCTATGTTGATGACATAATATTTAGTTCTACATATGACAACCATTGCAAAAGGTTTGCCAACCATATGTAGGGGAGTTTGAGATGAGCAGTATGGGAGAGATCAAATACTTCTTAGGCCTCCAAGTGAAACAGTCTGATGAGGGGATTTTCATCTCTCAGACCAAGTACACTAGGAAGCTTATTAAGAAGTTTGGGATGGAATCAGCTTCCACCATGAAAACTCCCATGGGGTCCAACATTTCCATGGACAAGGATGAAAAGGGCAAGCCCTTTGATGAATCCATGTACATGTGCATTATTGGGTCCCTGCTGTATCTAGCTGTCAGTAGACCAGACATTATGTATGCTACAGGTGTTTGTGCTAGGTATCAAGCATGCCCTAAGGAATCTCATTACTTATCTGTAAAGAGGATTTTGAGATACCTTAAGGGCAGCCAACATCTTGGCCTTTGGTACCCTAGGAACAATGATTTTGAACTAATTGGCTTTTCAGATGCAGATTTTGCAGGTTGCAAAGAAGATAGGAAAAGCACAAGTGGAACTTGTCAATTCTTAGGTAGAAGGCTGGTCTCATGGAGCAGCAAGAGGCAGACCAGTGTGGCAATATTCACTGCTGAATTTGAGTACATAGTTGTAGGGAGCTGTTGTGCACAACTATTGTGGATACAACATCAGCTAGAGGACTATAACCTCAAGGTAAGTAATTGTCCCATATATTGTGACTCATCCAGTGCTATCTCTATAGCTAAGAATCCTATCTCAGATAGTAGGACTAAGCATATAGAGATAAGGTATCATTTTATTAGAGAGCATGTAGAAAGTAAAGATATATGCCTAGAATTTGTCCCTACTAACAAACAAGTAGCTGATATCTTTACTAAGCCATTGGATGAGGCAAAGTTTAATGCTTTTAAAATTGAGCTTGGTATGTTAAATCTAGAATAGATTTTATACTATCAAATCATCTATCTTGCTCATTATGTTATTCCTTAGCTTTATTAAAACATGCAAACATGTATTACAAGCTTTGATAGGATAAGTTGCTAACTAAAATACTTAGTAGCATGTTTATGACTAGAAATTATCCTAAGTATATGATTCACTGATAGGCAGTGAGATCAGCTGAAACAGTTGAGAAGGTTTCAGCTGAACCGCTGAAACAACTGGGAAGGTCTCAGTTGATCCACTGAGACAACTAAAATTTTCTCAACGGTTGATAACACCGTGTCCCAGCAGATAACAACTCCGTCTCAGCGGTTCTGCTGAGACGGTTTGGTTAAATTAAATTAAGCCCAAATTGGCATGTTTGCAATGTAAAATCAATCAAATTGATTAGTCAAATCAACATATACACTTAGGGCAAATCTAAACCTAAGACAAGCGGCTATAAATAGAAAAGTGCTGACAAATTAATTGCATCCTTATTAACATAGCCGACGAGACGAACCCTCCTCCATCCCGTCTCAGCGACCTGTCCTTCAGAACAAATGGCGCCAAAGATGGCAAAAGATCTCCATGAAGGCTATGAGATAGTTCGAAATGGATTCCAGCATGCTTATGCCGAGATAAGAGAATTTATTCAACTTCTAACAGATCAAGGACTGGAATATGTCTTGTCTGAGCCAACAATAATTCTCAAAACTGAAGTTCTGGAATTTTTCACTAGTGCAAAGATGTCTTCCTCTAGTTCCTCCATCAAGGGCAAGATAGGAAGCTTAAAGATAAAAATCTCTCCCAGGAAGATGGAGAAGTCCTTACAGCTGACCTCTTGCAGTGGATAAGAGGAAGAAAAAATTTCTGACAAGGATAAAGACCAAGCCTTACAGTGGTGTGAGTATAGTGTTGCCAAAATTGGCTCACTAAAGAGGAAGATCTTTAACCAGAGAGGCAAACTGCTCTTTGACATAGTTGGCAAAGTTATATTGTCTAAGCCAGGATCACATGACACCATATCCAAACACATGTTTGAATTGATGTCAAGGGTCATTCTGAAGAAGAAGACATTCTGGGTTGTTGTGCTCTTTCAAAGGATAAGGGAATGTCTGAAGGCCCCCAACCTAGGCAGAATTCTCTCACTTTACCTCTTAAACACCTACCCAGAGTAAGTTGACAAGACCAAAGGAACAAACCTCCATTACTTGAAGAGGATGGATATAAAGTCCCTGGACAGATTCTCAAGGGTCCTCCCCATAAGCCAACCATTTGAGCCCAAGGAGAAGAAGAAGATTTTGGTCAAAGGGCTAAGGAAAGCCAGGTTTGTCTGCTCTAATTCTGAGTCAGAGGTAGAAGACAATGTCCCTGATGTGGATAATCAAGTTCCTGCAAGCAGCCCACCAAAGGATGATCAAGAAGAAGGTCATGGAAATGGAGGTCATGAAGTTCATGCTGCTGAGAAAGAGCATTATAAGGAAAAGGATGTTGCTGTTGAGAAATTGCATCAGAAAGATGAAGATGCTGTCGCTGCTGCTGAGAACATGTCAGAAGGACATGAAGAAGATCACACTACTTGTGATGCTTCCAATCCTACTGTTGCTAACAAGAGTGTTCAAATCATTCAATCCTCCTCAGAAGATCATGAGGATGAAGAAGACAACACTGCTGCTGATCTTCAGGGTAAGATTGATTTCATTATCTCAAATCTAGAGACTAGATTTAAGATAATTCCTGTTGACCCAACAGATTTCTGGGGAGATGATCTTGAAGATGATAATGTCCCATCTGAAGGGGAGCAGCAGAGGAGAAGTTCTGATAAGGAGGAAGAAGGTGCTCCAAGTGAGGGGGAGCAAGAAAGGAATGTTGAAGAAGCAAGGAAGAAGGTTGCAGATAATCAGGTTGCTGCTCAGCCTAGTGATCCAGCTGAGGGGGAGAACTTCCCTGCTCAGGCTGTGGGGGAGCTTGATATAGTACCTGATGTCCCCTCCACATCAATAATCTCACATGATTAGCTCATCAACTCAATCAGCCTATTAATTGAAGGTTAGACGAATTCAATGAAGAATTATATTAACAGTTCAATCATGTTTATAAGGGAAGAAGTCATGGCTGAAGTAAAAGAGATTAAGGAAGAAACTGCCTTCCTTAATAAGCAAATGACTAAATGGTTAGATCTGGCAGAAAAGTCAGTAGTTTCTCAGAACACAATTCTGAGATAAATGGACAAACATCTTCAATTATCTGAGAATGACATGTCATATGTCAAGAACTATGTGAGCAAGACAGATAAAGTTATAGAAAAAGCCTCCAATAAAATTGAAGACTTTGTATGGAAACAACTACCACAATGATTAGAGAGGCAGAGAAAATTAAAGATGAGCTCAAGTCTGATGTGGAAAATGCCTCCCAAACTCTTTCAGGTTCTGTTGCTGCTGTCTCCCAGACAATAGAAGCAAAAGTGGTTGAAGAAGCCAGAAAGGGGGAGGTGGCCAATGCTGAGACAATTTCTGAATTGGCTCTCCAAGTGCTAAAGGAATCAGGATAGCCCTCAATCTTCCACTGCTGGATAACTATTGAAATGAAGACTTTGACTTTGCGGGGCAGACCAAAATAGCTCAGAATGTTCAACTGGCAAAGAGAAGGAAAAGAGAATAGGTGATGCTAGCTGAAGAATATATGGCTAACTAGAGGGAAGAGCACGACAAAGACCCAGATTTTGAATATTGGAGTGAGGACTCCAAGAGCATAATCCTGAATGCCTAGCTAATCCATGGTCAAGTCTGCAAGGATATTGATAAGATCTATCCATCTGAAGAATGGATTAAGCATCTAGAGAGAAACACTCAAAGAGACAGAATCTTCAAGGAAAATCTAGTGAGAAAGAACAATCCAAGAAGGTTGTCCTCCAAATACATTCCAAAGCCATACTTGTATTTCAAGAGGCAAGAAAACAAGAAGAAGCTAGCTGAGATAGCTGCTGCTGCTAAAGGGAAGGAGGTTGCTGATGACAAGACTGAAAGTTCCACTGAGAAGAAAAACTTAAATTGATGTATTTAGTTTTTCAGCAAATCAAATTGTAATTTGAACTATGTATCAACATATTAGCATCAATGAAAATGTAATTTCTGTTGAAATTTATAGTTTGTGTTATAGGCTAATCCTAGTCAAAGCTAATGTTATTCACTATTATTGCTTTATATATTCTGTGATGCCTAGACTTAAATAGTTAACAATGTTATTGTTTTGATAAACAATGTTGTTGCTATGTTGTCATGAAAATAATCTGTCATGACATTATCTATAATGCCAAATTAATGTTAGCATTTACATGTTATGATATCATAAATGCTATGCAATACATTTTCATGATAAGTTCTTTTTAATGGTTATGTATCTTATCATTTGGGATGTTCTGGCTTCTTCAAATAGGGGGAGATTGTTGGGAATACTACCCTCAATGTTCCCTTGATTTGAAGAGGCATCACTCACAATGCTAAGTACATATTGTATTTGATAAACCCCATTTTGCATCATGGCTATGCAGGGTTAAGTTATTCCAAGCATTGGAATAAGGTCAGTGGTTTACTGTCAAAACTGCTGAGACGAGCTCATTGTCTCAGCTGAACCGCTAAGACGAGGTCAGGAGCCGCTGAGAAGGGGTCTGCCTCAGCTGAGCTGCAGATAGACAAAAACAGCTGAGAAGACAATCTATCTCAGCGGGTCCGCTGGGACCAAGACAACTCAACCGCTGAGACGGAAGACTGTCTCAGCCCAACCACTGAGATAGATTCAAATCAGAAAGACGACACTGGAGGGATTTGCTTTTGGCGCAAACAGCTGTGAAGAGAAGATAAAGTATTCAATCCTCTTACAAAGTGTCAGGGCTCTTTCTAAGAGCCGTTGAAGATAAACGAAGTATAAAAGAACATCTTAGGGCATTTCAGAAAGGACCTGTTGGTGTGTTGTAAAGTGTGAGAGCCATTACTGTTCCATTGACGACTTTCAAGAGCTCTCTCCTTCTGCTTACTAAACCAGGAAGAAGATACAAGGAGAGAAGATAGCTCTTCTATTCAGAAGAGCAAGGTGATCCTTTCTCATCTACTGAAGAGAAGGATCAGTTAGGAGCAGGTCTGAAGATTGCTTTCAGCCCAACTTCAAGGTTGCATCAGTTGTGCATAATCAACAGAAGACAACAAATCACTATTGTACACTATTGTAAGGTAAAACTTATACCCTTTGTAGGAACTGTGTTGTTCTGAGATTGTAGGGCACTGTGCCTGAGTTTGTAGGGTTGTTGAACCTGAGTTATTGGGATGTTGAGCCTGAGATTTGTAAGGCTGTTGAGCCTGAGCTGCAAGGCAGTTTGCCTGAGAAGTAGGGCTTCTTGATAGGCCTGAGGTAGGAGATAAAGGTGATCTCTAAGAAGTAGGAGTGGGAGCACTCTGAGTTGGTAGGGTTGGTTTTGCCTGAGGTAGGGTTTGGAGCAAACCTGAGAGATCCTGAGGGATCTGTATTGTAAGCTCTTGGAGCTGAGATTGGAGGAGTTTGCCTTGTCTAATACATTGTTAGAAAGGTGTAGAGGGAAAGTGGACTACCCATTGACATATTGTCTTGGGGAACCACTATAAACAATTGTGTGCTTTTTGTGTTTGCTTGAGTTTTTGTTTACTACTTATTAACAGCTAACAACAATTAAGTAAAATTCAAAGAGACCTATTCACCCCCCTCTAGGTGAATTAGACTACTAACCTATAAACTATCATACCCTTCTCGACTACAAGGTACCCTTCTCGACTACAAGGTACCCTTCTCGACTACAAGGTACCCTTCTCGACTACAAGGTACCCATATCATTTTGTGAGACCACACATCATTTTGAAGGTTACTGCCGACGGTATCACTACCGCCCGGCGTTAGCTCTCTTCTATAAGTTTTTCCCTTATTTCTTATCTTTAGGGAGTGGGAGCGCAACACCCACACTCGCTGACCGTGACTCAAACCCGACCACCTCAGGGTCTTAGGGCTTCTACCGAGCCTGAGTCAACTCCCGGTGACACAAAACACTCATGAGGGGCCTAGCATGAACTGGGATGTTACAAATCCAATATACAAAAAATAATATTTCGTCCCCAAAATTTGAGTTTGGGGCTACGGGTGTTGAAATATGAAGTATGATAAACTAGTTTAGGACACACCTTGGGTAAATAACCCTGGGTAACGTTGTTGCATGAGGTCCATAAGCTCTCAAATGTATTCCTCCTTCCCATTGTTAGACCACAGGACCTTTACCAACGAAACACTATTTTCTCATAGCTTCCGGATCTCAGTATCTACTATCCGTATGGGCTCCAGTTGAACGAATCTATCAGTTGTTACTGGGCCAAATGTAGTTACGATGTACTAATTAGGGTGAAGTAATGCTCTTCGCAGGGAGGATACGTGGAAAATGTCGTGCAAATTCTCCAATTCTGGTGGTAGCTCCAACCGATAAGCAAAGGGGCCGATCCGCTCCAGGATAGTATAAGGCCCCATATAACGAGGGCTGAGATTCTTCCTTCCCCGGACACGAGATAGGCCATGCATTGGTATGATCTTCAAGAAAACCTTGTCTCCTACCTGAAACTCCACCATCCGGTGTCTCGCATCATAATACTTTGCATGTCGCCTCTATGCCTCGAGCATATGATCCCGAATCATCGCATCTGTATCATCAATGTATTCCACCCCCAGTGTCGTCAGATCTTCACCATGGATCCAAGATAGAGGCGTCATGCACCTCCTTCCATATAGTGCCACATAAGGAGCCATGATGATGCTTGCCTGATGATTATTATTATAGGAAAACTCCACTGAAGGTAGAAGTCTCTCCCACGGCTCTCCCCGATTCAAGACACATAGCCGCAACAGGTCCTCCATCATCCTAATAGTCCTCTCTGACTGGTCGTCGGTCTGAGGATGGAAGGTTGTGCTGAAAGTCAACCGAGAGCCCTAATATGCATGTACTGCCCTCCACTCCTTGGAGGTAAAACGACCATCTCGATCTGAAATGATAGTTTTGGGCACCCCGTGACATCGGACAAACTGCTCCATAAAGAGGTACGCCAAAACATCGACATGTGTATCTTTCCTGATCGGAATGAACCTGGCGGCCTTTGTCAATCGATCTACAATCACCCATACAGAGTCACTCCCGGAGCGGGAGCGAGGTAGACCGTGTACAAAATCCATGGAGATATCTTCAAACTTCCACTCGGGAATAGGCAATGACTGTAACAAACCACCGGGACTCTTACACTCCATCTTCACTTTCTGGCATGACTCTTAGAACCACCCTGAGTCTTTTGACAAGGAGACTCTTAGAACCAGTACACTGAATTTTTTGAAGAGAGATTCTAAAAACTCTTTTACAATATTTAAGTAAGAATAAGAAAGAAGAAAGAAATAAGAACAAGAATGAATCTTCTTCCTAGCAAGAAGATTGGAAGCACAAGAAGTGAATTAAATCTTTCTTCTATAGAGAGAAGAAGATTTGTAGCTTTTCTCTCTTATGTGAGAGCTATCAGAATTTGCAGCAGAGTGGCTTTAGAAGAAGAAGGAGAAGATGAAGGCTTTGTCTCTGCAGCACACTATCACTTTTCTCAGCTTATCTCTCTATTCTTTTGGGAGCTTTTCCTCTATTTCAAATGTATGTGGTAGATCACTTGTTCTCATTTCTCTGCCGACCTCCTCTTTATTTATAGCTCTGTTAATTCAAAATAATACTATATGAGGATAATCAATTATCAGTCAAAGAAATAGAAAGATGAAAATGTTTCCATAATATTTATTTCTGTAGAAGGAAAGAACTAATTCTGATTTCAAATAATGTCCAAATAAGTTTAATCAAATTAGCCAAGAATCAGATATAAGGAAAGAATGATTCAGAACGGCTATAAAATATTGACATTTATTCCATACAAATCAGATCTACTGAAAGAAGGAAAGAGATCTGGCGCATATTTAAATCTGTCATATAAATCGACGTGCGTCGATTACCATTCGACGTAAATGTCGAGTTCTTCTTGGCTGGACGTCGAGAGGAGAATAAGGAAGGTGCGTCGACTGAGGTGCGTCGACTTCTCCATATGCGTCGACTAGAAATCAGAGTAGCGTCGACAACACATACGTCGAAATCTTCCTAAAGTTACTTCGACTTAATCTGAAGGAAACGTCGACTTCATTTCGACGTTGCGTCGAATAGTATTCGACGCATATTTACTTAACCTTGTTTTTCTTTCTTAGAATTCATATTCAACTTATTTTAGGGGTTAAGAGAAATCATTTCCCCAACACATACCTTGAACTAAAAGCGGTCTTCAGGATATCCTCCTCCTGGATTCGCAGCTGATAATAACCCAAGCACAAATCAAGTTTTGAGAACCAGTGTGGTCCTTCAAGTTGATCAAAGAGCTTGTCAATCTTGGGCAGTGGATAAGTGTTACGGACCATCAACCGGTTGAGCTCTCGGCAATCAATACATAGCCGGAGCGAATCGTCCTTCTTCTTCACGAATAGAACTGGGGCTCCCCAAGGTGATGAACTGGGGCGGACGAACCCCGAATTTACTAGCTCTTGAAGCTGTGTCCGAAACTCTGCAAGCTCTTTCGGTGCCATCCTATATGAATCCCTAGAAACGGGCCTAGCTCCTGGTATCAGTTTGATCCGAAAATCCACCTCTCGATGCGGAGGTTGTCCGGGCAGCTTGTCCGAAAAGACATCAGAAAGGCCCCGAACCACCGGTACTTCAGCAATGCTGATCTCTATCTCCTTCATCTGAAAGCAGACCATATAAACCTCATTGCCTTGCTGGTGGGCTTTGACAGCCTAAATAGATGATAATAAAAGATGGGATGTGGGTCTAATACCTTCGATCACTACTTCAGAATCTTCATACCTCAGTACAATTTTCTTCGCCGGGCAGTCGATCTTAGCATGGTTACAATGCAGCCAATTCATGCCCGGGATCAGATCAAAATCTGTCATCTTCAAAAGCATCGTCGGTGCTTCGAATAGTTTTCCTCCAATCTCTATATTCATGTTGCACATGGCGCATGATACTGTCTCTGACCCGTCCGCAAGTCACACCTTCCTATGGATGCCTTTAAAGTGCTGCACTTGGTCTAGATTATCTATGAATTCCTCTGAGATGAACGAATGTGAGGCACCTACATCGAACAAGCTGTATGTGGGTTTGCCGTAGACAAGTACTATACCTGAGTGATTTTTGTTGTTTGGGTCATAAGTTCACCCGAAGCTAAGGTTTTGCAAGGTACTAAGTAATTATAAGGAAAACACTGAAGTACATGTGATGTCCTTCTCAGGGTTCTGGGGCTCTGTGAGATCCAGTGCATACATATGCTCCGGCCATCGGCCTCTACAGTGAGTTCCTCGGCCCCGACCTCGTCCTCGGCCTAATCATCGCTGTGTTGCTGGAGGATCCATGGGACAATTCAGAGCATTCCCTTGTAGCTGCGGGCAGTAGATCCGAATATGCCTGACTAGTGACAATGTTAGTAAACCCCTTGAAAGGGATCTCTTGGCTGCTGAGGTGCCTGACCTTGAGCCTGCTGAGGCAGGGGGAATGATAGCGGTCGTGCTGGCTGCTCCATCCTAAAGTTTGGATGAAAATGTCCACCCTCTCTCCTGCGGTCTACACCTCTGCCCCTGCTAGGCGGTCTTCTTCTACTGGTCCCTACTTCTATTATATCTTCTGCATGCCTCTTTCCTCCACTCTAGACCCCAAGATGGTCCGCCTCAAGCCTCTTGGCCTTCTCAATAATCAGAGTAAGACTCGAATCAGCTATAAAAAGAAGGGACATCCTAAGAGGGTCTCGCAAACCCCTGTAAAACCTCTTGGCGTACCCCTGATCATCCAAGGCATATGTGCCCTTGAATCTAGCAAGATGCGAGAACTCCCGCTGATATTCCAATACTGACATAGATCCCTGCTTCAGCTGTAGGAACCTCTCCTCAAGATCATCACGCGCTGTGGGAGGAACAAAATGCTCCAGAAATGCGTCTGAGAACTCATCCTAGTTGATGTCAGTATAGGTGCGTCCCCCAAAAGTAGAGCCCATGAGGGACTTCCACCATCTCTTGGCATGCGATTCCAATGAAGAGACTGCCAAGGTAACTACCATGTTGGTACGACGTCTGATTCTGACCATCATCTCCTGCAATGTGTCAAGCCACTCCTCTGTACGAACTACAGACTCAGTCCCATGAAAGATAGGCGGGGAAAGACCTCGAAAGGCACTCAACTAGTTTGACCATGGATTTTGTTGCTATACCGGATCCTGCTGGGATCTAAAAACATCTAGAATTGCAATCAAGGTCTGACCCAACTCTGACTGTTGAAAGGGAGTAGCATCCGAAGGAAGGGGAACACTCCTTACAAGCTCAGAATGCGCTAGAATCTATACGTAAGGATACAAGTTTGGGATTAGATTGGCAATTTATAGTACATTATTTATAGTTATTTTTATATAATATTTTAGTAGTAATTAATTAGTTTTAATATAATTTTAGTTTAATATATATCTAATTTACTTTGTTTTGTATTTTCAGGTAATCTGGGGTGCTAGTAGCAAATTCAAGCACATAATCGTGTTCAGGAAAATTTTTTGGAACAAATCTGCAAAATTCCTCAGTACACGCCCCCTGTCACGGGCGTGACCCCATTTCACGGCCATGTTCAGCTGTACACGACCATGTTTAGTCAGTCACGGCCATGTTCAACTGTACACGGCCATGTTTAGTCCTACACGGCCATGTTCAAGCTTACACGCCCCCCTGTCACGGGCGTGACCTTCAGGCCACGGACGTGACCCAGGGGTGTGACTTCTCCCGCAACTACCAGAATTACTCCCGGTCCCGCTGTTTTCAGCCGTTCTCTGTCTTGGCCAAGACACGCCCATGGTCATGGGCGTGACCAGGGGGGCGTGTACTGCAAATTGATGAAATTTGGCGGTTTTGCTCCCAACGTTCCCGGGCTTTCAAGACGTCGGTTCCGTACATTATATGCCCTAGGTCACAGGCGTGACCTAGGGGCGTGACTTCCATAACTTTTGCCTATAAATTTCTACTGCTGCCTTGAAGCTGGGGATCCGATCCATGCTTAGATTGGTTCATTTTTAGATTAGATTTTCTGCATTTTATTGTATTTTCTCCTTTTATGCAATTTTACTTTATGCTTTGTAATTTCAATTCGTAGTTTAGATTTCCATTTCCAGCAATTTTAATTCTCCTTTCATAGTTATAAAATCATCTTTCTTTTAATCATGTTTAGCTAATTTTATAACATTTGATCAGATGAATTCTTAAGTAGTGTTGTTTTGTAATCTCTTCTTCATAGTTTGGTTTGGAAAACTATGATTTATCGTTGATTTGTAATGATTTGATTTCATATTTCTAGGGTATGATAATCAAGTTGGATCCGTATTTTAGTTGATCGAGAGATCCGTAAATACGTGTAGATCGCTCATCGGTAGAAAGAGTTGCATGCATTCCTCGAGAGAGGGTGACATAAATCTTCCGGATTGGAGTCAAGTCCAATAGTGGGGCTCACCGCATAAAGCAAGCTTAGGGATTTCGACTGGCCGAGAGGTCTTAATCGATCAACCTAAGGTTAGGTGCTAGTTCTCTCGAGAGAGGCTCTACCATATTTTGGGAACCTCCACGGTCAAGTTTGTCCAAATCAATTTATGATGTTTACGAAATATTTTACTTAAGAAGGATTCTCGATCAAATGTTTCCTTTCTTTTATTATTTCTTTTATAAAATCTTTTAACTATTTTTTTCGATAAAATAATAATAATTTGCGGGAGTAGAAGTACTCAACAACCCCATGGAATATGACACTTGATATTTATTTCTAAATATCCTATACAATGAATGATAGGTGCTCTTGTCTATAGTTCGTATAATTTGGAGAATATATTTATATCATAAATTTTACGTATCAAGTTTTTGACGCCGTTGCCGGGGAGATATTTTTGTTGTTATTTTGAAAGCGTGAATTTTATTACTTTTATCAATCTCTATCTCCGCACCCATTTCTCTTTTTGCTTTATTTTTCAATTTCATTCTATTAAGTGTCGGTTGTAAATTTTTCTTTCTTCAAAAATGATGTTATCGCAATTGGCCGCAAAAGTTACCGAGCTTCAAAATAAAGTCATTCTTTTGGAAGCCGCACGAATGCGCCAAATTGTTTGTCCTTTTTGTGGGGGTCATCATTCTAGTGAGGAAAGTTATTTTTCATTTCAAAATTTTTCTAATGAAAATCAGTATAATTTTTATAATGAAAATAATAATTTTTATAATGAAAATAAATTTTCTTTAAATAATGATTCGAGTGAATTTCCTTCTTGCTCTGATGTTGATTATTCATGGTGGCAAGGTCACCCAGATAGTTTTCAGTGCGAAGAAGGAAATTCCTTCAATCATGATTTGCATTCCTCACCTTTTCCACAAATTTGTTCTTCTTCTGATCTTGAAATTTTTTCGACTTTTTCTCCAAATTTAAATGATTATTCTCAAGATCAAGAAAAACAATTGTACCAAGAATTTCACAAGATCATGCAGACACCGGGCGAATTAGAACACGAAAATTTTTCTTCTTCTTCTTCACGCTTTCTCCTTTTTCTCATGAAATTATAATTTGTGAAGAAATTGTGTCCCATGAATTTACTCCCCTTGGTATTGATTTTTCAGATAAAAATTCTATTTTAGAAAATGAACAACCGCTGCTTAATCATGAATTTCCACAAGAAACTCCTCCTTGTGAAAAAAGTTTCTGACTCGCTTAATCTTGATTCTTGTTATTCTAACAATTTTCATGTAGAAGATGAGTCGGTGCAACCATACGTCTTCACCGATCCATTTGCCGCTCATGTCCAACAATCCAAATTACCTGAGGTATGTATGTGTAATTTGGATTCTCAATTTCAAGCTAACGGGCAACGAAAGAATAAAGACTATAACGGAGGAGTCGCCGGGCACCAGATTTCGGCATATTCACCTCAGCGTGAATTAAGGGAGTTGTCTGTGCATTTTCAATTTAAATTTCCTTTTAGCTAACCCTTAACGTCTAGCTAAAAGACGATAAACAAAGCACTCT
Source organism: Dactylorhiza incarnata (assembly GCA_033032865.1). Classification (NCBI taxonomy): domain Eukaryota; kingdom Viridiplantae; phylum Streptophyta; class Magnoliopsida; order Asparagales; family Orchidaceae; genus Dactylorhiza; species Dactylorhiza incarnata. The sequence continues at coordinate 7,700,133 of JAWHQI010000090.1, read as the reverse complement.
TGGGAGGCGCCCCTTGCTTATCTTTTCTTTTTCAGCATTTTATTTACTTTTCCCTCCTACTTGGCTTATAAACATTGAGGACAATGTTTATTTTTAAGTATGAGGTGTATTCTCATATTTTCTTATTTTTATTAAAAATCCAAAAAAATTAGAATTTTTTTTTTCAAAAATCATCAAAAATTGTTTTTCTTTCTTTATTTTCAATTTTGTTATAAAAAATTACCAAATTAAAAAAAAGTCTTATTTTAAATTTTTATGTCTTTGTGTGTTATTTTCTTTTTATGTAATTTAAAACACCAAAAAAATAGAAAATTAGAAAACACTAATTTCTTGCGAAAGGGCCGTGTTGGGCTTTCATCCCACAAAACTGCCTAGTACCTTGCGAGCCCGTCATTGGGTAGCCCTTGGGAAATCCAAGAATATTAAAAAAAATTAATATAAAAAAATCCAAAAATCTAATAAAATATATTTTGTTATATTAAATTTCTCCAAACTTCATTTTTGCAAAATTAATTTTAATTATGAGTTGTCTTTATAGGCTTTTTAAGGAGTTTTCTTTTTATGAATTTTTAATCTTATATTTCTCTTCAAAATATGTTAGATTTAATTTTTAGATGAATTTGATTTAATGAGTTTTTCATTATCTTGATTTGTTTAGAATATTTCTTAGTTTTATTTTCTCTTTTTAAAATATCATAATTCAATTTTGTAGAAATTGTTTTAAATATCTTTAGATTTCACTTATATTAACTTTAACACATTGTTTCTTAAAGATTGCTCAAATTGTTTGCTATGCTCTTAAAATAAATTTTTGGAATTTTTGTAGCCTTTTAACCCTAGCCCCTCCCCTACCTTTTTGTTTAACCCTTTATTTGGCATAAAAAAAGTTTGAAAAGATCACATGTCATGGAATGAGAGGATAAAATTCATCATTCCTAAACATAAGCACCCAAATTTATAAAAGATTATATGACATGGAGATGAGAGGATAAAATTCATCACTCCTAAACATATACATTTGGGATATAGAAAGAAGAAGGAATTTAAAGATAGAAATGAGAGGATAAAATTCATCATCTCCTATATACAAAGTAACTTCTTCAATGCCAATTTTACCCCAATTAGCCAAGTTTATTTGCTATCCAAGATATTTTTGAGAGAGCATAGTTAATATTTTGTAGTTTTCTAAAAGTTTCTCATAATGTTTAAAGTTTCTATAATTTTAATCTTTGATTATTTTACTTAATTCAATGCAATTTTATTTATGAAGATTTAGTTAGAAAATTTCAAAACTAATATTTATTCTACTCATTTAAATTTATGAATTATTAATTATTTCTTATAAATCTGAATTTTAATTTCTTAACTTATTTTGATATGAGTCTTATAAAATTTGGAGTACATAATTAGAAGTAAATATTTATGAATGTCTTATAAATTCTTCTCATACTTATAAATTAGTTTTGCTCTGGAATAGCAAAAGATTAAGTTTGGTGGTATTTGATAGTACATTATTTATAGTTATTTTTATATAATATTTTAGTTGTAATTAATTAGTTTTTATATAATTTTAGTTTAATATATATCTAATTTACTTTGTTTTGTATTTTCAGGTAATTTGGGGTTGCTAGTAGCAATTCAAGCACATAATCGTGTTCAGGAAAAATTCTGGAACAAATCTACAAAATTCCTCAGTACACGCCCCCCTGTCACGGGCATGACCCCATATCACAGCCATGTTCAGCTGTACATGGCCATGTTTAGTCAGTCACAACCATGTTCAGCTGTACACGACCATGTTTAGTCATACACCTCCATGTTCAAGCTTACACGCCCCCCTGTCACGGGCATGACCTTCAGACCATGGGCGTGACCCAGGGGCGTGACTTCTCCCGCAACTGCCAGAATTACTCCCGGTCCTGCCGTTTTCAGCCGTTCTCTGTCTTAGCCAAGACACGCCCATGGTCACGGGCGTGACCAGGGGGCGTGTACTGCAAATTGATGAAATTTGGCGGTTTTGCTCCCAACGTTCCCAGGCTTTCAAGACGCCTATTTTGTACATTAGACGCCCTAGGTCACGGGCGTGACCTAGGGGCATGACTTCCATAACTTTTGCCTATCAATTCCTGCTGCTGCCTTGAAGTTGGGGATCCGATCCATGCTTAGATTGGTTCATTTTTAGATTAGATTTTCTGCATTTTATTGTATTTTCTCCTTTTATGCAATTTTACTTTATTCTTTGTAATTTCAATTCGTAGTTTAGATTTCCATTTCCAGCAATTGTAATTCTCCTTTCATAGTTAAAAAATCATCTTTCCTTTAATCATTTTTAGCTAATTTTATAACATTTCATCGGATGAATTCTTAAGTAGTGTTATTTTGTAATCTCTTCTTCATAGTTTGGTTTGGAAAACTATGATTTATCGTTGATTTGCAATGATTTGATTTCATATTTCTAGGGTATGATAATCAAGTTGGATCCATATTTTAGTTGATCGAGAGATCCGGAAATACGTGTAGATCGCTCATCGGTAGAAAGAGTTGCATGCATTCCTCGAGAGAGGGTGACACAAATCTTCTGGATTGGAGTCAAGTCCAATAGTGGGGCTCAACGCATAAAGCAAGCTTAGGGGTTTCGACTGGCTGAGAGGTCTTAATCGATCAACCTAAGGTTAGGTGCTAGTTCTCTCGAGAGAGGCTCTACCATATTTTGGGAACCTCCATGGTAAAGTTTTCCAAATCAATTTATGATGTTTACGAAATATTTTACTTAAGAAGGATTCTCGATCAAATGTTTCCTTTCATTTATTATTTCTTTTATAAAACCTTTTAACTATTTTTTTTTCGATAAAATAATAATAATTTCTGTGAGTAGAAGTACTCAACAACCCCGTGGAATACGACACTTGATATTTATTTCTGAATATCCTATACTATGAATGATAGGTGCTCTTGTCTATAGTTCGTATAATTTGGAGAATATATTTATATAATAAATTTTACATATCAGCAATTTATTAGAAATGGTGGACAAATTAATGTGGATCGCACATGAGCACACCATGACTTCTGCTATTTCAGTTTGTCCTCAAATTGAATCAACGGTAGGGGTGGCCCAGTGGGTTAATGGACTTCTTTATCTCAGGATCGATTTCAAGCTGATATCATTTGTAAGACCCCCCTACCGGAACACAAGACACGACCGAGGGGAGTCCTATGCCCAGAACAGCCGCCTTGCGGAAGCGCCAGCACACGGGCTAGCCTCTTCAACGAGACGCCTATCCTGTCGTTTAGTCTCAAATATCACATGCCAACCCATCAGTAATTTATACAGAAGACCACAATTCCACAAAAAGCATAAAATCCACAATATATATAAAATGAAAATAGGAAACTACATGGGCTCCTGAAAATGTCAGAATACAAAACATGATGTAAAACTACATCAAGGTCCCTCAAAATCTCACATCTGTGACAGAAGGAAGCGACGGTAATGGTTGCGTCATCATATCAGGCCCCGTCCCCCTGGCCTGGCTGTCCTCCTGCATGCTGTGCTACTACTGCTGGGTGTGCTCCTAAGAGAAGTGGTACAACAACCGTAAGTATAAAAAGACTAAGTGGCTTCACATTCTCTCCCCCGATGGCACCTAGGCACCTGGCGGATGGAGGGAAAAAATGTTCTAATATAAACAGTAGTACAAGCAGGTGGTATATGATAGTGTAATAGAAAAGCAGCATATGTATAAGTTAGAAACATGAAATACTAGCATGTATAAAGTGTTGGGCTGCGGTCAGCAATTGCCCCGGCGTGCTGTGCTATTCGAAGCAGAAGGGTGTGTCCCCTGCGGGCCTAACTGGCTGCCTCGTAGATCCTGCTCCGGTAGCCGACTCTATAAAGGATAGATTGCGCCTTCACCAACAGTCCAAGCTTTTGGTCGAGTTGGTTGCATCAAGTCCCCACAAGTGGTATCAGAGGGGGTTGCAGGTTCGGAACCCCGGGTCATTGCTGGGGGGATTGTTGGGCTGCGGTTAGCAATTGCCCTGGCGTGCTGCGCTATTCGAAGCAGAAGGGTGTGTCCCCTGCGGGCCTAACAGGCTGCCCCGTGGATCCTGCTCGGGTAGCCGACTCTATAAAGGATAGATTGAGCCTTCACCAACAATCCAGGCTTTTGGTCGAGCTGGTTGCGTCGAGTCCCCACATAAAGAGCACAACAACTAGTAGGGTAATAAGCAACAAACTACGAGAACTGAATTGAACTTAACTTATTAAGATGCCCATACAAGTTTATAAGTTAAAGATCTTTCACAATATTAAGTAACTCATTATATAAAGGTGCCTATACAAGTTTATATGATGAGGATCTTTATGTGGTGCAATGGAATGCAATGCAATGAATGTACGTATGATGACTCACCCATGATTTACTCACGCACTATGATTGGTTATGCCGACATAGACCTTTACTTCTCACTTTTTGAGGGTAGCTAACCACTCAGGCACCTCACGTCGTGGCCAGCCGGAGACAGTGGAACTGGCCTCTCCACTACTAGGTGGGTATGCACACTACCAGACCTAGGCCTTACGCATGCCTTAATGCTAAGAACACAACCGCGGAGACCCGTCGTACTCTTGCTCGCTAAACTAGCTGAGTCTAATGATGAGGAAGGGGTCTTTGGGAAGTAAGCACCAAAGGACCAAGCCCAACCGGTTCTAGAGTCTATCTGCCATCTTCTGTCGGTGTGATGACTAGCAAGCCCGTAGAGTCGCCACAAGTAATCCTCCAATAGGGATCATTATGCAATTGTGTGGAGACTATACACACCCAAGTAATTCCCATGCTCAACCCGTGTTATCAAGCACCCAAGGACTCCTACCCAAGTCCATAACATAGTTACTGTATACAAGTTCAATCGATGTTATCTAGCATACAAGGACCTACCAACCTGGTCCTTAACATAACACCTTAGGATATAACAATATTCTATAATACACACCAACCATCACTACTTCTCATACCGAGTTGTCATAGCTCTCGTGCAATGACATGTGTATATAAGGGAAATACTCTCTTTGATCCTATAGGACTACTTGTGCGTTTAATGTCATGTTCACATTTACTACATACATCTACCCAAAAGTGCAAACCATGCCAATCCTCATGCTCGATTCACAACATGCTTTGAATGCAACTGAATTCATAAGCATTATTCGACCACACTTAGTCAATACCAATCATCTCAAACCCATTATCCTAAAGGGTCATCAATCGTAATCTCTACTAAGCGGTTGTCACAAATCTAACTCTTTGATAGATTATTAAGTGATATAGATACAGATTTATGCATGTTTCCAAAATCCTTGTCTAAATGAGCATCTTATTATTTCAATTCAGCATAATAAATTATAACAACACATTTAATTAAGGAGTCATTTCAAAGCCAAATCCTCTGAAACTTTTACCATAGGTCATAATTAATGCTTGAATCATTCCCACTAAATTTCGACCTCATTGTATTACACAATACTTATTTATGGTACTTTATATTTATATGATACGACATGCAATTTCATTTCAAATATGTATCCAAAAAATCTGAAACTAAACAGGGGTGATCAAAATATCATTAGGCACATCTCTACCAAATTTAGTAAGTATCCGATAAATATTTTGGGAGAAATCAGTAAAACATTAAAACTCTGTACATATTCATTAATGTTTACTAAAACATGATTTCTGGGAGCTATAGACCACCAAAAATAATGTTCCGCCCCATTACGAAAAGGTATCGCCAAGGGATACAACTTTCGTGTTGAGCCCAAGGTCCAGATCTAAGTTTAACCTATCTAAAATCGGGTTTGAACTCACCAGAGTAAATCTGGACAGCAAGCTGTCCTGTACATAAACCAGATTATTTTCTGCACAGCCATTTTCGATTTCACCTTGCCAGAGCTACAGATCACCCCTGGAAACGCACAACCACTCATTGGAAAGGACTTTCCGAGGGCTACAAATTTTGTGTTGAGTGCAAGACCTGAATGTGGCCGGATCATGCCTAAAAATATGCTTGAAGTTTGATATGTGCGGAAAACAGATTTTTGCCTAAATATTATAAAATCTGCATGGATCTTAAGACAGATGAACATCATATGTTCATCTTCTTCCTCCAGGACACACATAAATTATTTCTGCTTCTCTCCTCCAATACTCCCTCAATAGACCACCATTCTTCACGAAATCAAGTCCTACAAATTCGTATTGAAGAGAGGAATTAATTGAAGATATTTTCTCGGCGAACGACGCCCTAGAACAGAAGTTCTAGCGTGGTCTCTTCCTAGAGAACGCCATTAATCTCGCTGGAATTTAGCTCTCTTGAGCCCAATATCTCTCCTATTTCAAATCTAAAGATCTAGCACCAAGGGAGAGGGGGCGAAAGTCACCTGATTTGCGGCCATACATCGAGTTTGTCTTCTTGGAGGCATGGTGACGGTCGGCCAAGCTTCAATCCTCCTTCCAATCTTGATCTCTTTTAGGAAAATGGCTGGTCTCGGTGATTGAGGTGTGGGGAAGAGGAAGAAAAGTGATCGGCTCTTAGATGAGGGAATAAAGATCAAGGTTAAGGGAGGAGAGTGAAAATGGAGGCTGATTTGACTAGAATTAATGGGAAAAATACTTCTCATGCTTTGGATTTGACAATCCATCCATGTGTCACTATCTTATTGACCTAAGCCACCTCCCAGCCTTGAAATGAGCAAGGATAAGGTATGGGTATAATAAAAAGAGTCGCGTCGTGTCACATCAGTTAAATGCTCAAGTTCAGGCCAAATATAAGGTACCCTTCTCGACTATAAGGTACCCCTTCTCGACTACAAGTTACCCCTTCTCGACTACAAGGTACCCCTTCTCGACTATAAGGTACCCCTTCTCGACTACAAGGTACCCCTTCTCGACTACAAGGTACCCTTTCTCGACTACAAGGTACCCCTTCTCGACTATAAGGTTCCCCTTCTCGACTACAATGTACCCCTTCTCGACTATAAGGTATCCCTTATCGACTACAAAGTACCCCTTCTCGACTACAAGGTACCCCTTCTCGACTACAAGGTACCCCTTATAGACTACAAGGTACCCTTTCTCGACTACAAAGTACCCCTTATCTACTACAAGGTACACCTTCTCAACTACAAGGTACCCCTCTCATCTACAAGGTACCCCTCTCAACTACATGGTAGCCTTCTCAACTACAGGGTACCCTTCTCGACTACAGGGTACCCTTCTCGACTACAGGGTACCCTTCTTGAATACAGGGTACCCTTCTCGACTACAGGGTACCCTTCTCGACTATAAGGTACCCTTCTCGACTATAAGGTACCCTTCTCGACTACAAGGTACCCTTCTCGACTACAAGGTACCCTTCTCGACTACAAGGTACCCTTCTCGACTCCAAGGTACCTTTCTTGACTACAATGTACCCTTCTCGACTACAAGGTACCCTTATCGACTACAAGGTACCCTTCTCGACTACAAGGCACCCTTCTCGAATACAAGGTACACATATCGTTTTGTGAGGCCACACATTGTTTTGAAGGTTACCACCGGCAGTATCACTACCGCCCGACATTAGCTATCTTCTACAAGTTTTTCCCTTATTTCTTATCTTTAGGGAGTGGGAGCACTACACATACCCTTGTTGACCGTGACTCAAACCTAACCACCTCAGGGTCCTAGGGCTTCAACCAAGCCCGAGTCAACTCCCGGTGACACAAAACACTCATGAGGGGCCTAACGCGAACTGGGATGTTACATCTTGATAGTGAGATAAGGAAAGGCCATCGATCAGATTCCGATTTGTTAGAGAAGGATGAGAGTTTAGTAATTAAAAAAAGGAAATTGACTAAGGAATAGAAGGAGAAGAAGAAGATGATGATGATGAAAGATAAGAAGAAAGACTTAACCATCGAGGCCGATGCGATTAACGAAGACGTCGTCATTAATGAAGGAGAGGTACTGCAATCCCCTGCTAAGTCACCCGCCGAGAGGGGAAATGGTCATTCTAACTTGGATTCTCCGCATGCTGATGATTCTTTGTCGCTCAGGGAGGTTGATTATGATTTAATCACATATTTAGATGACACTTTCTCTAAAGGTGATGAAAGTAATCCTGTGGTTAATTTACAGGTTCTTGATGCCCATTTCCTCAAGGAGATAGAGGTAGATGCCAATGTTGAGGTGGCAAGAATTATGGAAGAGGAGAAGAAGGAAGCAGGGAAACAAGCCCAGATAGCTCTAGAAAGGACTGGCTTGACCGATAATGTCGCGGTTACTTTGGTGATTAAAGAAGCTAAATTGAGAGGGTTGCGGAGGATTGAGCAGAAGATGTAGAAGCCATCTAGTCTGGTAAGTCTCACGTCAGACTGCGACTTTCTATTTCTCAAAAGGCCTTCAAGTCTTACTTGTCGCGCGATAAGAGACCAACGATTGAAATTATCCATTTGGATGATCTTTTTCCGACGAGTAATGTCGACTTAAAACAAATACGCAAGGAGGTCGAGCGGTCTAGAAAATAACAACTCAAGGATATAGACTCTGAATGATTTAGACCTTCTGATCGCTTAGACCTGACCAATTTTTCCGCGGTCAACAAAGTAGATGAAGTATTTTTGCATACTTCCAATCTTGTTGTCTTAGAAGTAGAAAGTACATGTCTTCTCTGCAGATTATTTTTATTTTCTAAACAAAAACATATTCCTTATCGGGCGATTACATACTTCATATCACAGATGAAGAACTGAAAGTCTGATCTGTAGTCTAATCACCTAGAGGGAGTGAATAAGTGCTTCAAAGTTGTTTTAGTCTATTTAAACTTTTGATTGTTTTATCTCAAAAATACAAAGACAAAAATCACAACATAGAAAACACACGAAGATTTATAGTGGTTCCCTAGATGATGGGTACTCCATTGTCCCCCTTCACATATCTAGGAGTGTGTAGACTCGGCCAAATCCTCTAAAATCTCATATCTCTTTCACAGATCCTACACCTCAGGTACAACAGGTCCTATAGCTCAGTACTACCGGCCTACAAATCAGATCAACTCAGGATCCTACCTCAGGTTCTCAAAACCCTACAACTCAGGCACAATGGCCCTATAGCTCAGGCACTGCCGGCCCTACAACTCAGATCCACTTAGGATCCTAAGGTTCCCAGAACCCTACAACTCAGACACAACGACGCTACTGCTCAGGCATTGCCGACCCTATAACTCAGATCCACTTAGGATCCTACCTCTGGTTCCCTAGGAATCCTATAACCTAGGTCTTCACAGACCCTACACTCAGAGTGTAAGCACTCTTACAGCTCAGATCTCAAAGAGATGCAGAATATGTTTAGAAGATGATTTTACAGACTTTGAATCTTAAAAGATTGAGCTTTGAATAACTTGAGTCTTCTTAGGACTTTCTAAATAGAAAACCTTCTTTAGAAGCAACACGATCTTCAATAAAATGAACCTTCAAATATGGATCTGTGCTGAGCTTTCTTGAATGAAGAAGTACTTTTTTCTCTCAAGAATGAGAGCTTTCTAGTGGAAGCTTTTCTTATTCTTCTTCTTTCTTTCTTTCTTTCTTCGAAAAAGCATTTTTTATTGTTCTATTGCCTTTTTGTCATCAAGCCCTTCGAAGAATACCAGGACACACAATTTTCCAAGTTGTTAGGGTTTGCAGACCCTCTCTTCTGCTTTTGTAGCTCAAACCTATCAAATGGTCGAAACCTTAAAATATTGATGTCATAGCACTTTACAAAAGTGGTTGATTTGACATCTGACTTTGTCGTCTTCATTATTTTGAATTCCCGCCTTTTGAGCTTGACAAGACGATATCGTCGTGTGAAGATAATTGACACGATGATATAGGACTTAGACAGCTTTCTTGAGTCTTTACAATGATATCGTCATGTGATACTTATTGTCATGACGATATTTGACTTAGCTATCCCTTCTTGAGTCTTCACAATGATATTGCCGTGTGATACTTATTATCACGATGATATTTGTCTTAGCTAGCCCTTCTTGAGTATTCACAATAATATCGTCATGTGATACTTGTTGTCACAATGATATATTACTTAGCCAGTCTTTCTTGAATCATCATAACGATATCGTCGTGTGTACTTGTTGACACGGCGATATATGTCTCAGTTGTTTCTTCTTGTTCTCACAACGATATCTTTGTGTGTACCTAGTTGACACAATGATATCATCATGTTATTCATATTTTCATGATGATTCTTGACTGACTTCTTCTGCTGTCTTCTGCGAGTTATCACAACGATATCATGTGTGTACCTTGTTGACATTACGATATATGCCTTAGTCATTTTTGTTTGATCTTTAAACATTATACTTAAGATGTATGATGTCCTACCATGCTCACATCACATCAAATATATATCAAATATAAATTGTACTTATTATTGACTTAGGGACTTCTCCAAATCTGGAATATTGTGGGAAGTGTTCCAAATAATCTCTCCCTATTTGAAGAAGTCATAACCTAGTCAATGATAAAAACATAATAATGATAAAGCATAATAATGACAGTAATAATAGAGAGTAGAACAATAATTCCCTTTGTCTTGTGGATGTGGCAGGAGCAACATTGGCCTTTATCATTGAACTCCTCTCCCCCTTTAGGGCTTCTTCAGATAAGTCCTTCTCTACTACTTGAGCAGGAAGCTCAGTGTCAAGCTCCCCCTCACTTGTAGCATCATCTATATGACTTTTGCCAGTCATGCTCCCCCTCACTAGCAACTTCATTTATTTACTCTTTTCCTGTTTTCATACATGAATGTAGTAGAATATTGTTGTGTTCATTAAGATGATATCGTTTTGTGGTCAAAACGATATGACCTTTTCTTATGCACACTTCTTTTGTAAGTCACTTCTAGCTTTCACAATGACGACCTGCATGCTTTGTTTGTGACCTAGCATCTCCTAGAAGCAAATTGTAACAATAATACCTAAGGGCAACTCAGCAAAAGTTATTCCAAATTGAGCATGCCCAGCTCAATTTTGAAGAAATTGAACTTTGCTTCATCCAGAGGTTTAGTAAAGATATCTGCCACTTGTCTTTCAGTGGGAACAAACTTAAGGAAGATGTCTTCCTTTTTCACATGCTCTCTGATGAAGTGATACCTAATTTCAATATGCTTAGTCCTACTGTGTGACACATGATTCTTAGCAATTGAAATTGCACTAGAGGAATCACAAAATATAGGGGTTTTACTTAGCTGTAAGTTGTAATCTTGAAGTTGATGTTGAATTCATAGCAATTGTGCACAACAACTTCCAACTGATATGTACTATGATTCTGTTGTTGAAATAGCAACACTTGTTTGCATCTTACTGTTCCAGGAAATTAGTCTTCTCCCAAGGAATTGGCATGTCCCTGAGGTACTCTTCATATCCTCTTTGCAGCCTGCAAAATCTACATCTGAATACCCTGTTAGTTCAAAATCATTGTTCCTAAGGTACCATAGACAAAGATGTGGTGTGCCCTTAAGATATCTCAAAATCCTCTTTGCAGCAAAGTAATGAGATTCCTTAGGACAAACCTGGTACCTAGTACACACACATGTAGCATACATGATATCAGGTCTACTTGCAGTTAAATAGAGGAGGGAGCCAATTATACACATGTACAAGGTCTCATCAAAAGGTTTCCCTTTCTCATCCTTGTCAAGGGATATATTTGACCCCATATGAGTTTTCATAGTGGAGGCATTCTCCATTCCAAATTTCTTGACTAACTCCTTGATGAACTTAGTCTATGAGATGAAAATTCCATCTTCAGATTATTTCACATAGAGGCCTAAGAAATACTTAAGCTCTCCCATACTACTCATCTCAAACTCCCCTTGCATCAGGTTAGCAAACCTTTTGCAAAGGATATCATTTATTGACCCAAATATGATGTCATCAACATATATTTGGACTAGGGGACTCTTGCCCTTTACTTCCCTTAGGAACAATGTCTTGTCTATCTTCCCACTTGAGAATTTATTCTTAAGAAGGAAGGTAAACAAGGTCTCATACCAAGCCCTTGGGGCTTGTTTTAAGCCATATAAGGCTTTTCTAAGATAATAAACATAATCAGGAAAAGTTGGATTGATAAAACCTGATGATTGTTCTACATATACTTCTTCTTTAAGGTCACCATTTAGGAAAGCTGACTTCACATCCATTTGGTAGACCTTGAATCCTTTGTGGGCAGCATATGCAAGGAATAATTTGATGGCTTATAGTCTTGCCACTGGTGCAAAAATTTGATGAAAATCAATGCCCTCTTCTTGTCTATATCGTTTTGCTACCAGTCTTGCCTTATTTTTCATGATTACTCCATTCTCATCCATCTTGTTCATGTAGACTCATTTTGTCCCAATAATGTTCTATCCTTTGGGTCTTGGAACCAACTTCCACACTTTGCATCTTTTGAACTGATTCAGTTCTTCCTGCATAGCAATTATCCAGAATGGATCTCCAATTGCCTCTTCAAATTTCTTTAGCTTTACCTGAGAGAGGAAACTCAGGAACATTGCCTCATTGTGAGTTTTACTCCTGGTTATGACTCCTTTGCTTGCATCCCCAATGATTAGATTCCTGGGATGGCCTCTCAGGTGTCTGGTAGTAATTGACAACCTTTCTATATTTCTTTGTGCACCAGCTCCAGCTTCCTGTTCAGCAGGTTGAATTCCATGTTGCTCTTCTTCACCAGTTTCTTATGTTTCTCCTGAAGATTGATCTTCTTCTCTAACTATTGCATCTGGTGAGGTGATCTCATTGGCAGCTGGCTTGCCCACTATAGAAAGCTCTTTCATCTTCAGTTTAGTACCTGCAACATTAGATGAACTAGATCAGACCTTGTAGTCAGGATGGTCTCATCAAATACAACATGTATAGATTCTTCTACAACTTCAGTATTTTTGTTGAATGCGTTATAGGCTCTGCTATGGTAGCTATATCTAACAAGAATACTCTCACTATTTTCTCTACAAACTTAGTTAAATAAGATTTGTCATTATTCAAAATGAAGCATTTGCTCCCAAAGATTCTAAAGTAGGATACAATGGGTTTTCTACCCTTTAATAGTTCATAAGGAGTTTTCTTGTGATGTTTGGTGATTGATGCTCTATTCAGCACATGACATGTTGTTTAAACAGCCTCAGTCGTGAAATATTCTGGCAATGAGGAGTCACTCATCAATATTCTTCTAGTCTCAATAAGAGTTCTATTCTTTCTCTCAGCCACCCTATTTTGTTGTGGGGTCCTAGGAGAAGAGAATTCAAGTGAGATACCTTGTTCTTGACAGAAGTTTGTCATAACACCAAATTGGAATTCCGTTCCAAGGTCACTTCTGTTGGAACATGGTTTTCCGCATCCCTTTGATTTGAGAATAACAAATCCTACTTGTATTTGATCTTGTTTGCCATTGTGTTTTTAGCATGCAGGTTTGAACAGATATGACACTAGGATGCTTCATTATTGGCCTGGAACTGCCCACAAGCTGAAATGATGAAAGTAATCTAACGCCAGGCGTTAAGACTTAACGCTAGGCATTGACGATCGACGGGATGGCTTGCCGATCGACGGGATGGCTTGCCACTGAGATTATGGAAGAGAGCTAACGCCCGACGTTAACTCTTAACACCGGCGTTGACTTTCATTCCCACCAAGATGAAAATGGCATGGACAGAAGTTGCCGTGATTGCAGGAGCATTTTGGGAATGATTTGACTCAACGCCATGCGTTAGACTCAACGCTAGTGTTAAGGTTTCCTAAAATGAATGTTTCCAAAGATGCAGAATCTCCTTCCTGTTTTGAATATCTGGGCCATCAAAACATTTCTATACTGGGTCAACGCAAGGTGTTAGCCTTAACATCGACGTTAGCATCCAGTCCTATAAATAGGTGGAGTTTGTCTTCTCCAACAAAAAAAGCCAAGGAGGCCTATTCCAGCACTCTGAATTACTTGTGAGGGCCGTATTTCCAGACCACAAAGGATCTCCCACTAAATTTCAAAAGGAGGAATCAAAGGAGGCTTGGATCAACACGATAACTCAACGCGAAGAACGCACGCTTGGACTTAAACGATCTTCAGCAATTCTTCAGCGTCTCCTTCAGATTACCTCATAGGGAGTTTTTATATTTGTCTTTTGTAATTTATATTTATCTTTGTAATCGGTTCGTAAATTCGCCTCGTGTTGGCGACTAGGTCTAGGTAGGACTTAGGGAGGAATTCTCCTCGTGTTGGTGACTGGGTCTAGGGAGTAGATCTAGGGGGTGCTCGAGGCCTTTCTGGGGATAGAAGGGCTAGAGCGGCTTGAGTCCGTATCTGGGGAGAGATCGGCTAAAGTCAACCGGTTCTTAGTGAGAAGAGTCGGTATAGAAAACGAAAAGAGTATTTCATAATCGCCTTTATTTCTAGTGTCATAGAAATCAGATTTTGTAATCAATTTTATATATGATAATCATGTCTTTACTTGTTTAATAAAATTGATTTCACTTCTAATTTTTTATCTCTTTACTTTTGATTTAACTTACTTTTAATAAAATATCTAAACTTTTCTATAAAGATTTAAAGTTTTCTAAAACCCTTATTCACCCCCCCCCCCTCTAAGGGCGCCTCAAGATCCAACAAATGGTATTAGAGCTAAGTTATTCCAAATTGGCTTAACAACCGGGAATAATGGCGTCTCTTGATCATGATCTCGCTTCTACTAGTGGGGAAAATTTTAATATAAATGAAAAAGTATTATCACCACCTTTATTTATGGGCAAAAATTATAAACGGTGGAAAATATTAATGAAACATTTTCTTAAATATTTAGATGAAAAAGTTTGGAATATTACTATTGAAAAGCCACCTAGCGTACTAACTAGAAATGAAATTATTTTAAATGCAAAATCTATAAATAGTCTATTTTGTGCGTTAGATCAAAATATTTTCAAACTCATTTATACTTTACCTACCGCACATGAGATTTGGAATTTTCTTGAAAGAACTTATGATTCTCCTTTTGTAGGTATGGATTAATCACAAGAACCGGAGAGCATGCAAGCATGCATAAGTATTCAAGAAAGCTCCTCACATAATGGATCCATGTAATGCACATCAAGCGGAAGTGATGATGACAACACATTATTGGAAGAGGAACATGAAGATGTCAAAGGAACTTTATGTTCAAACCTTTCCTCATCCAAAAGCAAAGTAAGGAAATCAAACTCCCTTATTGTTTGCAATTCTATTTCTACATTACAATTGCTACAAATTACAAAGCGCAAAATTAAGAAATTGAAAAATGCTAATTGCAAATTGCGCTTAGAAAATAATAGTCTAAAAGCAAAAAATTAATGTAGAATCAAATTCTAATTGTACCCATGACTCTTTAATTGAAAATATTACACCTTGTATAGAATTTAATGATTTAAAAGAAAAATACAAGGAACTAAAGGAACTTCTTTTTGTAAAAGAACAAAATGAATAATTCTGCTTAGAAAATTCATCTTTTAAAAGTAATTGTGCTATGTGTAAAAATTATAAGATTGAAATAAAAGAGATGGATGAAACATTTGATGAATTAAGAAATGACTATCAAACTCACATTGATTCAATTGTCTCCACTCTTAAAAATAGCACAATAGCTTATAATAAAGCTAGACATAATCTTAAGATCAAGAATGATGAATTAAAATAAAAAATCAACTTGCTTATGAAAATTATGAATAAAAATTCACAATATCAAGCAAACAAGTTGAATATGAATATCTTAAATAAGCCTAATAATGGGAGTAAGAAACACCAAGCTTTTGTAAATAAAAAATCAAATCACCATTATTTACAAAACCAGGTTTCTCCCAACTTGAAATTAGAATTACACAAATTTCCTATGAACAATACTTTTAATAATCATTACAAATATAATCTTCAAAATAAAGATAATCATAATGGAAATTTGATGTATAAGAATAACATTAAATAAAGGTTTGAATGGAGGCCCAAAGCTAAAAATGAAATATTAACTTCACATGAAAGGACCCATTCATCACTATCTTCACATAAACCAGCACGTTATATTTGGGTACCCAAAAGAACCACCACACTTGGTCCCCTTTGGATACCTAAATCACTTATTTATTAGGTATCATCAAATGCATGAAGTAGAATCCTTTCAAAATGAAATATACAAATTTCTACTTCATGATATGCTTCAATGTCTTTTTATTTTTATTTTCCTATTATCTTATTTTTAAGTTATCATGTCATGGTTACCTTATATATTATTGGAAATATGATTTTATTTATTAAAAGCTTAATAAGTTTATCAAATTGATCAAAATTCAAAGTCATATTTTATTTTGGTGGCCTATCTATCTTTCAGAAATTCATTGCCTATAAATATCTTATATTATCCATATAAACCTATTCTAAATTTGCTATGAGATATTTATCTAAATTTATGAAATCATGAACTCCACTTTTTCTCTTTCAGAATTTGAGTCTGTAAATTTTAAATAGTTTGTGTAGCAACCAATAACACTTAAATATCTTGAGAAAGGGAGATTTGGGATGTCACCCTATCATATCTCCTAAAACCGGTGCGAACCCCTCATAGGGTAGACCTCGGGAAGTCCAAGATCCACTCTAAATTGTTAAGTCCAACCAAAGTCTAGCAAAGATCAAATTGATTATAGACTCATGCGTACTCTTGCAATGACCGAAAAAGAAAACCATCTTTATCTTGCACTTTCAGAAAAATAATATAGGCCTATGGTAACTTTTTCTAAAAATAAAAATAAATAAATAAATAAAATATGTGAGATTTCGACCAAAACTTCAAACGATCATAACTTTTGATCCGCTTGTCAGAATTTCGCCCACTATAGCTTTTCGGAACGAGGTCGGGAAGATCTATGCAATGGAAAATGAGCTCTGCTCGTTTGAGTTCATTTCGACCCTCAAAATTGCCAAATTTAAACTCTGTTTAGAAGTTATCTCAGTTTTTCTTTTTTGCCAATTTTTGTGTCCACAGATTGTACATCACAGGCTCCTAAGTACCATTCCAATGACCTTAGAATCAACCTTATACTTATTGAAAATAACTCACAAGATTAAATCACATCTTTCTAGGTCTATGAACAGTTAGGTTGAAGCTCCATGTTGAATATATGCAAATCTATCATATGCTTATAATCTTTACATAACATTGCACCTTGTTATCATAACTTTTCATCTAGCATCATCACTTACTATAAGTAGAAATCAATGGCTATGCTAGTAATACAATGGGATGTTATGTTACAGAAAAAATTAGAACAATAAAATTTGAAAGTCAAGAAAATTTTATATTCATTATTCGCCTTACAATTTTTTCTCTATACTATTTTGAAATGGATGAATATGAATTGTTTTATTTTCAAATACTTACATCATTATGATTAAAAATTATGAGTACCTAAATTTCTATGTGTTTAAACTAATGATCGCTTATAATGATCATAAAAATCAAAAGATCTCTTAAATTCAAACATTAAACATAACTACAAAAGATCCTTTGCTTCCAACATATGGTTAGTGATCATGATAATGTGAATGAAATATGTTTTGTGTATGCATGTATCTCACATATATGTAAACCCTAGAATCATCTCTATACTAATAAGAGCAAATCAAATAGAACAATCACTCTATTCTAGGTCTAAAATTGAAATACTATTCTTGAATACATGCAACATTAACTCTATTAATCTTATGGCGTAACATTGCTCGCAAACTCATCATTGTAGCATTATCATCTAATAGATATTATTCATGCTAGTTATCTCATATTGCCATAATGAATAATTCTAAAATAGAAAAATTAAAAGTAAAAATGCATAATAACTATGTGGTTTTAAAATAAACTATAATTAGAAATCAATCTCTCATAAAAGCCATTGTATAAATTGGTTCCATAGGACAAAATGCTTAGGATGTCCATTATCATTCACCCACATTATGTGTCTCACAATAGCGAGGGCGTAGGATTGTATGGATTAGATGACCTAATCTCTAAGTCATGTCTTATCCTTACAGTGGAGGGTTCTAGTGGGGCCTTGCGAGGCACTGGGGGTGGGAAGAGTGATCGGTTGAGCGTTCTCTAGTGTGTGCATATGGGATTAACACCCCCAACCTATGGCATGTGTGCAGCGCCTCATGCCCATCCGTCACTTAGTACGGGGCTAGTGTGTAGGCATATGGTTAGGATATTATTATCTAGGACATACCTATATCATATTTTGCATGCACTCTTTATGATTATATTCTTCATGCATTCTTGGGTTAATTGAACATGCTTCTCTTGTGTTTTTGCATATTTTATCATTTTGAATTTTAATGATAGTGTAAAACACAAGTATTTGAAACCCAATAAAAATATAAAAACCATTTTTAAATAAACAAAAACATGCTTAAAGAGCCTTCTAATGATCTCCAAAATGTCTCAAATTTATACACTAAGAAGGCCTTTATATAATAACTCGAAATCAAAGAATTTTTTTTTTTAAAAATGCATGAAATCATTTACTGTCTCGGCGTTAAGTAGTTAACGCCAGACGTTAGCCTCTAACGCCAGCATTAGATGTTAACGCCTAGCGCTAGCCTTCTGTGCAAAATTGACAATATCTTAATGCTGAATAATACATGATCTTTATATCTCTTAGAACAGTCTACATGCACTCTTAATTACATTATTTAAATTAAACATTCTTCAAAATAATTTCTAAGTTATTCATGAAAAAGGATTCAATGATTTTAGGCCTTCTAATCATCTTCAAATTCTCTGAAATTTCTACACTATGAAGGTCTATATACATACATTCTCATCCAAAGAAAATTTTTTCATAAACCTTAAAAAATAGTGTCCTGTTTGGGCGTTAAGTAGTTAACGCCAGGTGTTAGCCCTTTGGACAAATTGAAATTCTGATTTCTCTTCACTATTTCTGGTATTTTTATAATGATTTTTCTCTGTTTCTTTTCTCAGTTTTGAAATTATTTTATTATTATTTTGGTTTTTTTATTCCAAAATACAAAAAAAAATTCAACTAAATCAAAATGCTCAAAAATATGTTTCTGTCATTTGTTTTTCTTAAATATTTACAAAATTATGGTTTGACTACATGACTTCACAAGAGCAAACATCATAGTTATTTTGTTTCAAATAATCAAAATTGATTAGGCATACACTTAAAGATTCTCTTCAATGTCTAATTTTAATTTTAAATTTCCTAAACATTTTTTAATCTTGTCATGCCTTGACCTTAATCTGATTATGTGCAATAAAATAGTCTATAGAAAATTGTGTATGATTGTCTAGCGTGCCTCTAAGTATGAGCAATGTTTTATGCTAATCAATGATTCATTCACTCACTATTTTGGTAATCTACATGTGCTAATAATCTTAGTCTTGCATGATTGTGTAGTGTAATAGTTTTAACTTATTAAGCTGAATGTCTAACTTACCTACACCATTTTTCAAACAATAAATTTTTTGCACACATAGAAGTGTTATTTCAAAAATTGCTAATGTTTGCATCAACAAGTGAATTCGGAGACCTTTGGCACAAACTTAAAAAATTTATGAAATAAAAAGCCAAAGATAACTCCACCAAGCACTACTCACCCTCCTGATAATTCTTAATGAGCATTGTGAGGTTGAGCACCTTGGAAAGAATTGTTAAGTGTCTTATGCAAACACATTCTTTTTTATTACTTCTATTTGTACACCGGATCACTAAAAATAATAAAAAATCATAAAAATGCTTGTGTGATCCCCCAAGCAATACTTCGCTTACTGATAAGTCTTAATGAGCATTGTGTGGGTGAAGCACCTTGGTAGTTGTACTCCTTTTATGTGCTTTGAAATTTTATTCTAGATTTGATGTGTGAAGGTAATTATAAGATTACAATCTTAAGATTGTTGTTACTATTTCATTACATATGTCATGTGTTTTGATTAGTTCACTTATATACTTTTATCAAAACACCTTATGCACACATCATTGTTTTTTATAAAGCTTTCACTCATGAGAATTGGATCCTAATGCAAAATTACATAATTCTCTAAAAACAAGTAAAAACACTAGATTGCAATGCATGATTTCTACAATGTTTTCTTTACTTGAAATATGAATTGGTTATATTGTAGTTATTATCTTTTTGAATATGTTAAATCATGGTTGCCTATTAGTTATGAAAATTTTCAAAGTTAAATGCTCAAATGTGAAGAGTCTAGACATATTGTTGGAATGGTCAAACTCTAACAAAAATACTACTCTTAATTATTTTGTTTTTGTATTCCGCATTTCTCTTTTGGTCATATATTTCTTTTGCCATGGCTTATCATGCTTACTTCTAAGGTTTTTCTTCACTTGTGCTTGTCAAACTATATTGCATTTCTTCCAACAAGTTTTTTTAAAAAAATCACTTTAAAAAGCAAGTGGTAGAATTCCTTTGGTAAAACAAGAAATGGAATGTTGTTCGTTCACGCTAATAATATATTTTTCCGCTGTGCTACTCTCTCCCTCAGCTCGATCATGATTTACTTTATGTTTAAACTAAAGTCTTAATCCTCTCTTAGTTATGTCCCAAATTTTGTCTTCTCCATTCTAGTTTTGTTTCACTCCACCATCTTTTGTTAATAACAAAAGGGGGAGAATAAAATGATAAATCGTTATGATTAAAAGAGTAGGATTCACTAGATTAAGGGGGAGCATGAATCTAGTCTATGGGAGCATACACTAAGGGGGAGCACTTAAGTAGGGGGAGCACAACTTAAACAATCTATAATTCTTATTATTATCATTATATTGCTTAGTGTCATATATCCTTCTAAAAACACATCTCTCTTATATAAGAATCTGATTTATCTCTATTGGATTTGTTAT
Organism: Dactylorhiza incarnata; assembly: GCA_033032865.1. NCBI lineage: Eukaryota > Viridiplantae > Streptophyta > Magnoliopsida > Asparagales > Orchidaceae > Dactylorhiza > Dactylorhiza incarnata. The sequence goes on along the minus strand of JAWHQI010000090.1, from coordinate 7,679,157 downwards.
TATCAAAAGGGGGAGATTGTTGGAACATGGTTTTTCGCATCCCTTTGATTTGAGAATAACAAATCCTACTTGTATTTGATCTTGTTTGCCATTGTGTTTTTAGCATGCAGGTTTGAACAGATATGACACTATGATGCTTCATTATTGGTCTGGAACTACCCACAAGCTGAAATAATGAAAGTGGTCTAATGTCAGGCATTAAGACTTAACGCTGGGCATTGATGATCGACGGGATGGCCAGTCGATCGACGGGATGGCTTGCCACTGAGATAATGGAAGAGAGCTAACGCCCGACGTTAACTCTTAATGCCAGCGTTGACTTTCGTTCCCACCAAGATGAAAATGGCATGGAGGGAAGCTGCCGTGATTACAGGAGCATTTTGGGAATGATTTGACTCAATGCCAGACATTAGACTCAACGCCAATGTTAAGGTTGCCTAAAATGAATGTTTCCAAAGATGCAGAATCTCCTTCCCGTTTTGAAGATCCGAGCCATCAAAACAATTCCATATTATGTCAACGGCAGGCGTTAGCCTTAACGTCGGCGTTAGCTTCCAGTCCTATAAAAAGGTGAATTTCATCTTCTCCAATAACTGATTGAAAGGAGCCCTATTCTGTTGGATCGGTCGGCGCCCTTAGAGGGGGGGGGGGGTGAATAAGGGTTTTCAAAAACTTTAGATTATATTTAAAAACTTTGAATTATTGCAAGATTAAAGACATGAAATAAGTGAAGTAAAACAAAAAGGAGACAAGCTTTATTAATGATAAATAAGTTTTATAAAACTTGATCTCGATGACGCTAGAGATCGGAGGCGAATAATAAAAAGGCTTTTTTTATTTTCTATCCCGACTCGCTTCCCCACGAACCGGTGGCCCTAGCCTTATCCTCCCCGGATTTGGCCTCAAGCCGCTCTAGCCAATCCTTCCCCGGATGTGGCCTCGAGCACCCCTTAGAACTAGCCTAGATTTAGTCGGCAACACGAGGCGAATTTCAGCCCTAAGTCTACCCCAGACCTAGTCGCCAACACGAGGCGATTTCACTACCGTTTCAATTATAAAAGAGAAATAAAATAACAAAACCTCCCTTAAGATGAACTTCTGAAGTAGGAGATGAAGATCCGCTGTAGAATCAGCGTTTGTTGAGGCGGACTTCGTCTGGATTCGGCGTGATGGAATTCTCCTTCAGAAATTGCCAGAGCTTCGCTGGGACCTCAAATTTTGGCTAAGACAAGCCTCTGGAATTCTAGTACTCTCTCTCTGAGGTGTATACAATAGGTGTACGAAAACAAGAGGAGAGGGGGTCCTTTTATAGCCCAAGCGCTACCGCCGGCGCTAGCGCTACCGCCGGCGCTAGCGCTACCGCCGGTGCTAGCCCGGATTAGGAAACGTTTTGCGCGGCAGGATCTTTAATCCGCGGCAACATATTGCTCCATGCCTCTTGTGCGCCATGCTACCGCCAGCGCTAGTAGCTAACGCCGGGCGCTAGCTCCTTCTAAAAACGATGCCGGAATCGCGCAGATCAATGCTAGCGCCGGGCGCTATCGCTACCTCCGGCGCTAGTGAGCCTCTTCGAATTGTGGCCTCAATTTTGGGGGCAGACATCATGAGTACTCCTTGAGTCATGTGGACTATGCTAACCTGCACACTTGAACACACAAGATCAAATACACATAAGATTTGTTATTCTCAAACCTAGGAGATGCGGAAGACCATGTTCCAACAAACTCCCCCTTTTGATAATAACAAATCCATTAATGATAAATCAAAGCATTAATAGATAAGCATGATGAAACTATACTTGTGTGTGTGTGAGAGTGATGACTTAGGATAATAATTGATTCTAGCATGTTAGACTTGCTCCCCCTAAATACATGCTCCCCCTAAGTGAATGCTCCCCTAATATGTAAGTTATGATCTTAATTTGTCATGTTGGGTTTTTGATAGCGGATTATATTTATCATGTTAGTTCTCCCCCTTTGTTATTAGCAAAAGTGGGTAGGGATACAAAGCACTAAAAAATGTGTACATAAAAGAGAAGGCATGATCGAGCTGTTTAGGTAAATGATAAGGAGGTTTAGAATTGTTTTTCATTGAAATAGATCAGAGTTATTACAAAATTTCAGAGTTTTTAGCATAAAAGATTTTTATGTTTGAAGTAACCAATAAAAAGTGTTCCAAGGAAATCTATCACTTAATGAAAGATAGGAATTTTTAAGAATAAGTGATGATGCAAATAATACAAGATATGAAATAAGCATGCAAGCGCAAGGGAAACAACACTTATATGGTTAAGATGCGGAAGACTTATAGCAAATAGTAATGGTAATCCAAAAAATATGAGGTAAGGATCACAAAAAAAATGATGTTTTTGGAAATCATTTTGCAGTTTTAAATTTTAGAATAACCAAGCATGAAATAATGTTTATCAAAAAGAGATGACCACAATGTTACTTTAATTCTTAATTTCAAAAACATACAAAAAACATTGTAGAGCACATGCTAGGTTATCTATTGCATTTCATAAATAAAAAGTAATATAGAATTAGCATTAGGATCCAATACTCATGAGAAGAAGTGTTATGGAAGATAATGATGTGCACATAAGTGTAAATTTGAGGAGAGTAAACAAATGTTTTAATCAAAAATACAAGTAATATGTAAAGTAAAAAGCACAATAAAACACAAATAAGATTACTTCCACACACTTTAATGCACAAAAAATGTACAACTACCAAGGTGCTTTGCACACACTGCTTATCAAGACTTATCAGGGTGCAAAGTAGTGCTTGGGGGATCACATATTTTATTTTGAATTTTGAGACTTGTGATCCGGTGTACTTAAGAGAAAGTGGTTTTTCTTATTTTTGAAAGAAAGAGTTGATTTGCACAAGACACTTTATTATTCTTTCCAAGGTGCTCAACCTCACAATGCTCATTAAGACTTATCAGGAGGTTCAAGTAGTGCTTGGTGGAGTTATCTGTCATTTATTTAATAATTTTGTTTTGTACAAAGTTCTCCAAATACACTTGTTTTGCAAATCAATAGATTTTATGAGAAAAAATATAACCACTTTTCTTAATTTTTAAGAGTGCAAAAGAAGGAGTGTAGGTAAGATACTTGTGCAATTTTAATTTATTTGTACTAATACAAAACATACACAAGCATTCTTAGATTAAATGCATATGTAGATAATGCCAAAAAGGGTGAGTGAATAAATATCATTATCAAACATAAAGCATTTCTCATACTTAGAGGCATGCTAAGCTTGATCCTACACAACTTTTAAACTATAATTGATGCACATTTGAATAGATATATCAAAGCATGAAGAAGGACAATGTCCAAAGTAGTTTGAAGAGAAAAAATTGTAACATTGTAGAATTTCTAAATAGTAGATTAAATTATGCTTGAATTTACAAGAAAGTCCATACAGTTTTGTGATAGTTTTAGTGTTTCATATTTTTGTTTTTGAGTTTTGCAAGCAAATAAAAACATATTTTTTGTAATTTTTGCTTTTGTAATTTTTATATTTTTGTAAAAAGATGAACTTTAAACAAGGGAAACAACAAAAGCAAACAAAGGAAAAACATATTTTTTTTTGTAATTTGTTTTATTTTGTAGTTTTGTATTTGATTTTTGCAGAAAAATGACACACAAAAACAAAATGAAAAATATTGTTTTTTGTAATTTGGTTTTCTATTTTTGTATTTGATTTTTTAAAAGGAAAGAAAAACATATGTGCAAAAACTAAATAGTACATATAGATCAAATTTTTTTTAGGAATTTTTAGAAATTTTAAAAACACAGAAATTCGAAACTCGATGCTAGCGCCGGCGCTAGCGCTAGCGCGGGAAACAGTAAGTGATTTTTTAGGGTTTTGAAAATTTTGATACTTGAACTTGATTAGGTGTCCCATTAGTAGTTTCATGCTGAATTTGCAGAATTTTTGGAAATGTTTTTGATGATTAAAAATGAAGAAAATTGCATTAGTAAGCATGTTTTATATTGAAAGATCTAGGACACCTAATTCAAGTCGTAATAATCGAAATCTTGCATCGGGAAGGGGTTTAGTAAATATGTCAGCAAGTTGAGAGTCCGTCCCAATGAAGCTTACTTTTACATTCTCTTTCTTAATGTGATCCCTAATGAAATGATGATGAACGTCGATGTGTTTGGATCTAGAATGGTGTACGGGATTATATGTGAGGTCTATTGCACTTTTGTTGTCACATTTAAGATCTATGTTTTTGAGATGAAATCCAAAGTCCTCTAGTGTTTGGCTCATCCATAACGCTTGTGCACAATAACTACCAAGTGCAATATATTCGGCCTCCGTGGTGGAGAGTGCAACCGAAGATTGTTTTCTACTAGACCAAGCAACTAAAGAGGGCCCTAAAAAGTGACACGTACCGCTAGTACTTTTTCTATCTAGTGAGCACCCGGCGTAGTCCGAATCGGAATATCCGTGGAGTGTGAAAGAGTCATTATGTGGGTACCATAATCCTAGTTTAGATGACCCTATTAGATAACGAAAAATACGTTTTACCGCTTTTAAATGAGATTCTTTTGGATCGGCTTGAAAGCGAGCACATAAACATACGACAAACATTATATCTGGTCTAGATGCACTTAAATAAAGAAGAGAACCTATCATTCCTCTATATAGTATTTGATCAATAGAAATTCCAGATTCATCTTTTCCTAGTTTTAAAGAAGCACTCATAGGAGTAGAAGCTTGTTTAAGATTTTCAAATCCAAATCGTTTAAGCATATCGTGAACATGTTTTGATTGACACAGAAAAATACCATCAGTTCTTTGTGAAATTTGAAAACCAAGAAAGTATGATAGTTCTCCTACAAGACTCATTTCAAATTCATTTTTCATTATTAAGACTACTTCATTACACAACTCTTCATTAGTGGCTCCAAAAATGATGTCATCAACATATATTTGTAGAATAATTATTTCGTTATTTTTATGCTTAATGAAGAGTGTGTTGTCTGCACTTCCCATAACATAACCGTGCTCTAACAAAAATGATGTAAGACGATCATACCAGGCACGGGGCGCTTGTTTTAAACCATAAAGCGCTTTTTCTAATTTGTAAACATGATTTGGAATTCGTTCATTTATGAAGCCGGGGGGTTGTTCTACATAAACTTCTTCTTTAATGAACCCGTTTAAAAAAGCACTTTTAACATCCATTTGAAATAATTTTATTCTTTTAAAACTCGCAAATGCCAAAAATATTCGTATAGATTCTAAGCGAGCTACGGGTGCAAAAGTTTTTTCAAAATCTACCCCCTCGATTTGTGAATAGCCTTGAGCAACTAAGCATGCTTTATTTCTTACAATCCTAGATTCACCATCCAGCTTATTTTTAAAAATCCATTTTACGCCAATAATTGGATGATTAGATGGTCTTTCTACTAAATTCCAAACTTTATTTCTTTCAAATTGTCCTAACTCTTCATTCATTGCCAAAAACCAAAATTCGTCATTTAAAGCAGTGGAAACGTTTTTAGGTTCAATTTCAGACACAAAGCAAATATTTGAAAATGTTTCATGAAGAGAGGACCGAGTTCTTACCCCAGTAGAAGGTTACCCAATGACCAGCTCCTTTGGATGATTTTTGGAGAAGTTTAGAATGCTTGGAGGTACATATTCATCTTCTTTTGACTTCTCCTCCTCTTCTTTGGACGGTTCTTCTTCGTCGTGCTCCAAGGATGGCAAATGTTCATCATCGGTACCTGTAGGGAGATTTTCTGCACATGAAACAAACTCATCAAATCTGACATTAATTGACTCTTAAACCTTGCTTGATCTTTTATTAAATATTCTATATGCTTTACTAGTTGAAGAATAACCAATAAATATTCCTTCATCGCATTTTTCGTCAAATTTTCCTAAAGAGTCTTTTGTATTAAGAATGAAGCATTTACATCCAAATACTTTAAAATACGATACGTTAGGTTTCTTTTGATAGTAGAGTTCATATGGTGTGAGAGTTAATGATGGGCGAAGCATAACTCTATTCATTACATAGCATGCAGTGCTTACAACTTCTGCCCAAAAATACTTAGGTAATTTATATTCAGATAGCATTGTGTGTGCAAGTTCTTGTATTGTCCTATTTTTCGGTTCTACAACCCTGTTTTGTTGAGGTGTGGGTGGAGCATAGAACTCATGCTTAATACCTAACATGTCACAAAAAGATTTAAAATTTTCATTTTCAAATTCACCTCCATGATCTGAGCGAATGCATTTTATTTTTAAATCTAATTCATTATTAATGCGAGTACATAATTTTGAAAATTCGCAAAACGCATCAGATTTGGATGAGAGAAATAAAGTCCAACAATATCTAGAATAGTCATCTATGAGAACATAAGTGTATAATCTACCACCAAGACTCGTTGTGTTAACGTGACCAAAAAGATCCATATGAATTAATTGTAGAGGTTTTGATGTAGAAATTTCATTTTTGCTTTTAAAAGATGACTTAGTAAATTTGCCTTTTTGGCATGGAGAGCATAATGAAGATAAATTTCCATTTAACTTAGGCAATCCTCTAATCAATTCTCTTTTTGCTATTTTTAAGATGAGCTTTGTACTAGCATGGCCTAAGCGTCTATGCCATAATTCTAATTCATCATTTTTCGTTATAAAACATTTTATAGAAGATTTAGAAAGATCATGAAATGAAACTATGTAAACATTATGAATTCTAGGTGCAGTTAATAACACATCTTTTGTTTTAGGATTAATAATCTTGCAAAGGTTAGTGGAAGATTCAAAAAGTACGTCTAAACCTTTATCACACAGTTGACTTATAGATATTAGGTTATGTTTTAATCCTTCCACATAAAGCACATTCGATATAAGAAAAGATGCGTTACCCACTGTACCAACTCCCATGATTCTTCCTTTACCGTTATCGCCAAACGTTACTATTCCTCCTTTCTTCTTTTCTAGGCTAAGGAATTTTGCTTTATTGCCCGTCATGTGTTTGGAGCAGCCTGAGTCCAAATACCACGCGTCTTCTGTTTCCTTAGCCTTCCTGCAAATCTAGAAAGAGGATGAGAGTAAAGACCCAGATACCCAAGAGGTACCACCCATAGAGTAAGTGGATTTCTTAGGTACCCAGATTTGTTTTAATGATCGTTGATTTATTATATTCCTGCAAGAGCCAGACGTGTGTCCAAATTTAAGACAATTAGCACACGAAATAAAGGGGGTTGAGACCCTTTTCTGAGTTTCTATGTTGCCCTTGCTGGATGATGTTTGTACATAAGAAAAACTAGAAGAATTTTTAACTTTAGAGCTACTGCCGGCGTTAGTAGCTAGCGCCGGGCGGTAGTGTTCACTTTTATATCCGAGTCCGATTTTTTCAGACCCAAAGCATTGATTACCCAGAAGCATATTCAGGGATTTTTGACCAATCCCGAATTTGGTTATGGATAAATTGAGATTTTGATTTTGTTTTTTAAGAGATGTATTTTCTTGAACAATCATAACACATTTGTTTTCAAATCCTTTTTTGTTCTTTTCAATTTGCAATATAGAAGTTTTTAATTTTCTCTCTAATTCCCTTTTTCTTTTGCAATGATTTTGTTTTGTGAAAGGGCATTAGAGATAGAAACTTCAAGTTCTTTTATCATAAATAAAGAGTGCTCACATTCTTGACATGAAACTTTTCTTTTTTCAAGAGAGACTAATTTTTTTGTGAGCTTACGGTTTTCTTTTATAATAGATTCATTTTCATGATTTAATAAAACAAATTTATCATAAAGTTCTTCAAAGGTAGGAGGAGATACCTCAGTGTCGCTAAGAACACTGGTGTCGTCATCGTCGCTTTTGGCCATTAAGCACAAGTTTGCTTCCTCCTCGCTATTTGACTCAGATCCGTTTGACTCTTCAGAGGAAGAGTCATCCCAAGTAGCGGCCTTCAGCACTTTCTTCTTTTCTTTTGCTTTCTTTTGTTCTTTCCGTTCCTTTTGGTATTTTGGGCACTGGCTCCGAATGTGCCCGGTTTTTCTGCAGTGATAGCATTCTGGAGGCGTCCTTTCTTCTTCGTCATCGCTTCCTTTTTCTTTCTTCGATGAAGAGGAGGATCCCTTTCGTCGAGTATCCTTTTGGAAGAATTTTCGGAATGTGTTTCTTCTCTCTGGATTTCTGATGAACTTCTTGAAATTCTTCACCAGGAGTCCTTCTTCATCATCATCGTCCTCTTCGATGCACTCCTTCTTTGATGTCAGCGCCAATGCATTTTTCTTCGGCTCCTTGTTGTATTCGCCATGTTGAATTTGTAGTTCTACCTCATGGGTTTTGAGATTCCCAATGAGATTCTCGATCTGGAGCGTTCTTAAGTTGTGCGACTCCGAGATGGCTGTCACCTTTGGATTGAACCTTGGAGGTAAGGAACGAAGAATTTTCCACACCAAGTCCCCGTCTGAGTAGGTCTTTCCAAGTGCCTTTGAAGCGTTGACGATCTTGGTGAAGCGGGTGTACATCGAGTTAATGTCCTCTTCGGTATCCATCCTGAATTTTTCATATTCAGATTCCAGTTGGAATAGCTTTGCATCTTTCATCTGCGATGTACCTTCATGAGTAACTTCCAATTGATTCCAAATATCATAAGCAGTTGTGCATGTAGAAATTCTATTAAACTCAGTCCTATTTAAAGCGCAATATAAAGCGTTCATTGCTTTAGCATTATTTTTACACCTTAGTTTATCGTTATCGTCGCATTTATCCTTAGGTTTTGCTAATGTCGCCTCTCCCACTATAGTTGTAGGAGGAGAGTACCGAACTTCTACCATGTTTCATACTTCTACATCCATAGTCATAAGAAAACACATCATTCGATTTTTCCAGTAGTTAAAATCAGACCCAGTAAAGAGAGGTGGTCGACTAACCCCTTGACCCTCAGGAAAAGCGAGATCATGAGACGCCATTGTTCCCGGTTGTTAAGCCGATTGGAACAAAACCGCTCTGATACCACTTGTTAGATCGGTCGGCGCCCTTAGAGGGGGGGGGGGGGGGTGAATAAGGGTTTTCAAAAACTTTAGATTATATTTAAAAACTTTGAATTATTGCAAGATTAAAGACATGAAATAAGTGAAGTAAAACAAAAAGGAGACAAGCTTTATTAATGATAAATAAGTTTTACAAAACTTGATCTCGATGACGCTAGAGACCGGAGGCGAATAATTAAAAGGCTCTTTTTGTTTTCTATCCTGACTCGCTTCCCCACGAACCGGTGGCCCTAGCCTTATCCTCCCCGGATTTGGCCTCAAGCCGCTCTAGCCAATCCTTCCCCGGATGTGGCCTCGAGCACCCCCTAGAACTAGCCTAGATCTAGTCGCCAACATGAGGCGAATTTTAGCCCTAAGTCTACCCCAGACCTAGTCGCCAACACGAGGCGATTTCACTACCGTTTACAATGATAAAAGAGAAATAAAATAACAAAACCTCCCTTAAGATGAACTTCTGAAGTAGGAGACGAAGATCCGCTGTAGAATCAGCGTTTGTTGAGGCGGACTTCGTCTGGATTCGGCGTGATGGAATTCTCCTTCAGAAATTGGCAGAGCTTCGCTGGGGCCTCAAATTTCAGCTAAGACAAGCCTCTGGAATTCTAGTACTCTCTCTCTGAGGTGTATACAATAGGTGTATGAAAACAAGAGGAGAGGGGGTCCTTTTATAGCCCAAGCGCTACCGCCGGCGCTAGCGCTACCGCCGGCGCTAGCCCGGATTAGGAAACGTTTTGCGCGGCAGGATCTTCAATCCGCGGCAACATATTGCTCCATGCCTCTTGTGCGCCATGCTACCGCCAACGCTAGTAGCTAATGCCGGGCGCTAGCTCCTTCAAATCGCGTAGATCAACGCTAGCGCCGGGCGCTATCGCTACCGTCGACGCTAGTGAGCCTCTTCGAATTGTGGCCTCAATTTTGGGGGCATACATCATGAGTACTCCTTGAGTCATGTGGACTATGCTAACCTGCACACTTGAACACACAAGATCAAATACACATAAGATTTGTTATTCTCAAACCTAGGAGATGCGGAAGACCATGTTCCAACATATTCCAGCACTCTGAATTATTTGTGAGGGCCATATTTCCAAACCACAAAGGATCTCCCACTAAATTTCAAAAAGGAGGAATCAAAGGAGGCTTGGATCAACACGCTAACTCAACGCAAAGAATGCACGCTTGGACTTCAACGACCTTCAGCGATTCTTCGGAGTCTTCTTCAGATTATCTCATAGGGATTTTTTATATTTGTCTTTTGTATTTTCTATTTATCTTTGAAATCGGTTCGTAAATTCGCCTTGTGTTGGCGACTAGGTCTTGTAGGACTTATGGAGGAATTTTCCTCGTGTTGGCGACTGGGTCTAGGGAGTAGATCTAGGGGTGCTCGAGGCCTTTCTGGGGATAGAAGGGCTAGAGCAGCTTGAGGTCGTATCTGGGGAGAGATCGGCTAAAGCCAACCGGTTCTTAGTGAGAAAAGTCGACATAGAAAACGAAAAGAGTATTTCATAATCACTTTGATTTCTAGCGTCATAGAAATTAGATTTTGTAATCAATTTTATAAATAATAATCATGTCTTTTCTTGTTTAATAAAATTGATTTCATTTCTAATTTCTATCTCTTTACTTTTGATCTAACTCAATTCAAATAAAATGTCTAAAGTTTTCTATAAAAGATTAAAGCTTTCTAAAACCCTTATTCACCCCCCCCCCACCCCCCTCTAAGGGAGCCTCAAGATCCAACAGTGAGGAGTCACTAAGAAATGTTCTGACAGCCTCAATCAAGGTCCTAATCCTTCTCTCAGCCACTACATTTTGTTGTGGAGTTTTGGGAGAGGAAAATTCTTGGGTGATACCAAATTCTTGACAAAACTTTGTCATGGCACTAGATTAAAACTCTGTGTCATGATCATTTTTAGTTTTGACCACAGTACATTGTAGTTCATTCTGAATTGTCTTGACATAGTTTATAAAGACATCTATAGTATCAGATTTCTTCTTAAGAAAGAATACCCATGTATACTTTGAGTGATCATCAAGAATCACAAGAGTATACAACTTCCCACCTAGGCTCTGAATTAGCAAAGGACCAAACAAGTCCATATGCAACAGAAATAGACATCTTTCAATGTCTTTGGAGTCAATGCTTTTAAAGGTGGCCCTTGTTTGCTTACCTATTTGGCATGCATGACAGAGACCACTTTTAACACATTTTAAATTAAGACTCTTTCTTACAAGGTTTTTAAAAAATAATTTATACATTGTTTTATAGTTAATGTGGGCAAGTCTCTTGTGTCATTGAACACGAAGTGACTCACTCTCATTAGCTACAAGACAAACAGGAGATGAAGAACTATTGCAAATAAAATCTAAGCTATAAACATTCTCACTCCTAGTGCCTGAAAGAATGACCTCTAAGTCATTTGACTTTTTGATCAAAAACTTATCGTTGTGGAATTCAATGACTTAGCCCAAGTCACATAGTTGACTTATGCTTACAAGGTTGTGTGGCAACCATTCAACATAAACTGCCCTTGTTATTGAAACTATGTCATTGGTAATCATACCATAGCCTCTTATGACACCTCTGTCAGATCCTCCAAAGATCATCTTTGGACCATTGTTTAATGGAGTGTATTCATTAAGTTAGCTCCTTATTCCAGTCATGTGTCTGGAATATCCACTGTCCAAGTACCATATCTTACTTAGATGGGTACTTGAACGAACCTGTAATGTAGAATTTTGTAACGGTAAAGAAGAGTGGTGGGAAGTGGAGGATATGTATTGACTTTTCCCTGTTAAATAAAGCATGTCCTAAAGATTGTTACCCCTTGCCTCGAATCGACGCTCTGGTAGATTCCGCCGTCGGTTTTCCTGTGATGAGATTTTTGGATGCATTCTCTAGTTAACATCAAATCTGAATGCACCCACCAGATGTTAAGGATGTCTCCTTCATCACGGATGATGGGTGATACTGCTATAAGATGATACCCTTTGGGTTAAGAAATGCGGGAGCAACTTACCAAAGGATGATGGACCGAGTCATTAGGGAGCAGAAGGGGAGGAATCTGGAAGTGTATATGGATTCAAATAAAGCATGTCTCAACCCATCTACTGAGACAGATTCAAAAATGAGTGTTAACAGGCGGGATCCATTTTGTCGCAAGTGGCAATAAAACAAGATTATCTTTACTATTCCTGTCCATAATATGACTAGGCATTGCTTAGAGCCGTTGCAGATTGCAGAAGATATAAAATCATATGTTAGGTCAATAAAATAGTAAGCTTGCACATATGATAAAGGAAGAGAGATTGACGGCAACTAAGAGCAAGCTCAACCTGTTGTTCTTGCTGGTTACAGCTCAGAAGAACAAGTGGATCTTTTCCTTCAGCTGAAGAGGAAGATCAAGTGGAGCAGTATTACAGCTTTAGCTATCTCTGCTCAAGAAAGCATCTGCTGTGATACTACATCAGAAGACCCAAAGCTGAAGGTCTATATATATTATCTTCTGATTGTAGAAACTTAATATCATTCAACTCTGTAAGAACATAGTATTCTAAGTGTGTAGGGAAATAAGCCTGAGTGTAGGGTTGTGTGCCTTAGTGTAGGGTTGTGAGCCTGAGTGTAGGGCTGTGCTCCCAGCCTGAGGTAGGGCTACTTGATAAGCCTGAGTTAGTTGACTAGGAGAGTCACTGAGTTGTAGGAGTTGGAGAACTCTGAGGTAGGGTAGTTGGCCTGAGGTAAGGTTGTGGAGCAAACCTGAGAAATCCTGAGGGATTTGAGTTGTAAGTTCTTTGAGCTGAGTGGTTGGAGGAGATAGCCTTGTCTAACACACTATTAGAAAGGTGTAGAGGAAAAGTGGAGTACCCAGACCTTGAGGAACTACTATAAATCATTGTGTGATTTCTGTGTGCTTGCTTCTATTTAAGTACAATCATCTAAAAAACTAATTAAAGAATAAAAGACCAAGAAACCTATTCAACCCCCCCCCCCCCTCCCTCTAGGTGAGGTATACTATTACCAAAGTAAACTATCAAGTGGTATCAGAGGTAAGTTGGTCAAAAAGGACTTAACAGTCTGACCAGATCCTACTTGGTGTAGTCTACTACTGTTTTGCGGCTGCCGCTGGAGTTCATAAGGAGATGGGCTCCATGAAGCTGCCCATATGCAGGAAAGAAACCTTTGGCATATGGAAGCAAAGGGTGAGGCTATTTATGAAAGCCTCAGACCCTAGGATCTATATCATAGTAAAGGAAGGTCCTTTTGTGTTCCTAAAGGCCTCCACTATAGATCCAGCTAGGCAAGGGCCCAAGACATATGCTGAAATGACCAAGGATGAAATTGCCCTTGCTACTATGGATAAGAGGGCTCAAAATATCATAGTAAGTGCAATTGATGATTCCACATTCCAAAACTTGGTGCACTGTGAAATAGCCAAGGAGATGTGGGATAGCCTCATTGTGTATATGGAGGGTACTGCAGAAGTGAGGGATGACAGGAAGTCCCTCCTCAACCAAGAGTATGAAGTCTTCATGCAGCATAATATGGAAAGCATAGCTCTTTGCTACGATAGGGTGGTCAATGAGCTGAAGACATATGGGAGGGTCTTCAACAATTATGAACTGAATGATAAGTTCCTAAGGTCTTTAACAAGAGATTGGGACAAAAAGATCTGTGCTATCAGAGAAGGGGCCAGACTTACTGAGACTCCTACCCATACCCTCTTTAGAAAGCTATTGTCATATGAAATGCAGTTATCTGCAAGGAAGGAGGAGGAGATCACCATCTGAACTCATGCCAGGGAGAGATCGGTGGCTCTCAAAGCTGAGATCTCTAAGAAGAGCAAGAAGAGAATTCTATCTCCTCCAAGAAGGCCTGTTGAATCAGAAAGTTCAGAGGCCATTTCATCTGACAACATATCTTTAGATGAAGAGTTTGCTGCATTCTCAAGGCACTTCAAGAAGATGATGAAGAGAAAGCACTGAAAGAACAAACCTTCCTCATCTTCACAGCACAAAAAGGAGCATAGCAGATCTGGGAGGCTGCACCCCAAGGGTGATGATGAGTAAATTTGGATTTGGGCTTGAAAGATTTTTTATAATTTATATCCAAACTAATCATTCGATAAAGGTAAGTATACCTTATCGCATATAATACGTGATATTTTGGTTTAGAAAATATCAGGGTCATATATTTCCACGAATTTTGTTGATTATTCTTACTTATAAGGAATGAACAATTATTTTATCAGAATAAATTTTTGATTTGATTTATAATATTTAGAGAGCGATAATATACGTATAACTAGAGTTTTAAACGATGATGAAGATAGAGTCTGATGTCGAATTACCTTGAGAGGAAAATAGATTTTTTTAGAAGTAAAAGATCTGATTTTTCAAAACATTAGAATGGCTTGGTCGTGGAGGTTCCATAAGTATGAACGCACCTCTCTTGGGGGTACGTCCACCTGGGATTAAGAATATTTGACCGAACTCTCGTTCTTTAATCGAATCTCCTTAATACTCACTTTATGTTGTGATCCCCTCTATTGGGTTTTTGTTCCAATTCGGGAGACTTACCTCATCCTCTCTCGAGGGTAGAGCGCACTTCTCTTTACCCGTGAGAGATCAATCCATACGGACGAGCCTCTCTCAGCTAACTAGTGTATGGAAACTGAAATGAGAACCATACATCGATTATATGGTCTCACTCATTGTTTTTCTCGGGTAAACCTCAAGCTCGTTAATTGATTTTAGAAAGGGATATTTTATTTATAGAAAACCATTTATTTGTCTGAATGCTCTTCGACATCGTGCACTAAAAGAAATTAGCCACTCATCAGAATGGGGGCGGCATTAATAATAAGAAAATACATGTTACTATTTTAAACGGATATAAAAGTGTTTAACAAAGAAAATTAAAAGACTTACAAAATGCAGAAATAGTATCCATCCCAACCATCTTAATCAAGCGCTAAAAAGTACTTAGCCTCTCATCCGGGATGGGGGTAGTAATAAGACTAGAAATAAAACTAAGTTGCAAAAAAGGAAAATACTATCTCATACACACACGCACTCTACTTAAAATGAAAGAAAGCGTAAAAATTAATCGCATACACTCACACACTCTTCTTTGAAATTAAAAACTGAAATAAAAGAAAGCAAAAAAACTATTCTCATACGCACACGCACTCTACTTAAAATTAAAAGAAAGCGTAAAAATTAAACTCATACACTAACACACTCTTGACATAAGAAAAAAGAAGAAGATCCAAATGAGAAAACAAACTATTTTATTTTCAAAATAAACATTACAACTAGACTACAAAAGTGAAAATTACAAAGGAAATAAAACTTAAATGCATAAAAGAACTCACATACACATAAAAAAATTTAAGAAAATACTAAAACACTCTCAAAATCTGGATGGAAATGCTTCAGCCGAGCCCCTCTTTTTATATGGAAAATTTTAAAATTACACGCCCTCGGTCACAGGCGTGACCGAGGGCGTGACTTCTGTGCGTGCTAGGAAGATAGACCCAGCCTCCTTCTGGAAGCATTTGATTGGGAAAATGGCTGCACACGGGCGTGCCTTGAGGTGTCACGGGCGTGACTTTGGGCGGCAGACGTTAGGTTCAACTGGGGCGTGACGGCTGGCGTGTAGGCTTGCTTCTGGAAGGATTTGATGGGTCACGACCTCTATCACGGGCATGTCTTTGCAAAAATCGATGGGACAGGGTGCCAATCGACAGGATGGGAGGTCGATCGATGGGACGGGAGGTTGATCGACGGGATGGTAGGTCGATCGACGGGAGGTGAAGTTGATCAAGAGGTACACGGGCATGACCATGTAAATCGACGGGACAACAAGCCGATCGACAGGACCGCAAGTCGATCGACGGGATAGATCAACGCTGAGAAGGCTGGAAATTAGCATTTTAAGATTACACGTCCTTGGTCACGGGCGTGTCCTAACAAAAATGCCAAAATTGCTGAAAAATAGAAAAAAAAACAAGTTAGTAAGAAAATAATTAAACAAATAATTTATTCATTAATTTACATAAAATAATTACAATATTACTTAAATTTATACTAGAAACTATACTAAAAATACATATATTTTACTACTTATCAAATACCCCCATACTTAAGCTTTTGTTATTCCAGAGCAAAAGTTAGAGAGATCCAAACGGGATTAACATAAGTTCTAATTTTTGGCTATCGTTTTATTTAATCATAAGAGACTGAAAAATAAAAATCCGGAGTATAAAGAGTTAAGTCCTAAATTATGCAAATAATTTAAGTAGAGAGAAATGTCTTAGCCAAAATACTTCTTGATTAACCAAATAGCAAGCTAAATTGCAATCATTAGTAAACGAGATTAGATCGAAATTATAAGAACCTTTCTTTTACAGAAATGTGAAGGAAATGATACAAGTTACTAATTATGTTCTCAAATGATTTTTTGAATTAGATTCAATAAATTGGCTAAGAAAAATGGGGTAAAAAGCTTTGGCAAAAAGAAGAGTACTTGAATTAGGGGTGATGGAATTTATCCTTCCACCCCTCCTTTTTAGTTTTCTTTGGTGCCCACAGTGGTTTACGTGGAAAAACTTTTTTCTTTTGTTTTTATTAACCCAATGCTTATGTTTACGGAACAAAATCTTATTCCCATTGATATAAGGTCTTTTATATTTTTATTGGGTGCCTATGTTTACAGAATGGATTCTTATTCACATTGACATAAGATCTTTTTCTTCTTCTATTTTTCATGCCATGCTAAATAGGTGTATGCAAGTGGTTTTCAAGAGAAATTCTAGAATAATAAAAAAAGATTTGAGAGCAACCTTAGTAATTTGAATATTCCTAGATTCCTAAAGACATAATGTAGAGATAATTGAGGTCTAAGGTTATTTTGCTAACATATTACACATGCCTCTATTTTAGATGAATTAGAAGTATTGCTTGAAAATAAAGCCTCTATTTAAATTAGAAACACAAGATATTCTTTAAAATTTAACCTCGAACGTTTAAATCTATCAATCTTAGATAAACGAACGAATAGTAAAACTAGCGATTATGAAAAGCCATAAAAAGATATTCTCGAAACTAAATGCTTTAAGAATAAAAGTAAAGTAGGGGTTTATTATATTTTTGGATTTTTTTTAAAGTTTGGTACTATGAAATAAACAATTTTTTTTTTTACATGAAGTAAGAAAGATAAAATGTAGAAATAATTACAATATATATATATATATATATATTTGTTTTTGAAATATTTTGTGTGGAGGTTTTTCAGGTTTATATTTACAAACTAAACAATATTTACCTTTTTTGGAGGTTTTTCAAGTTTATATTTACAAACTAAACTATTTTTACCTTTTTTTATTTTAAATTTTTGGGTTGGGTAGTGTGGAAACTACGAAATAATTATTATTTTTGGTTTAATGAAAATGATAAAACACCCCCATACTTAAAGCTTAACATTGTCCCCAATGTTATAATTTAAGTATGAAGAAAGGAAAATATAAGTGCAATATGTACAAAAATAAAGAGGGAGCAAAAAGGCTTCCCTTAATTAAAGCTGGCGGGGCAGAAGAAACCCTGCAAAAAATAAGTAAAAATAGCAAAGCATAATAAAATATTAGATAGAGATGGGGTGCCTCCCACGAGCGCTTTGTTTACCGTCACGTAGCTTGACTGATTTTACGTAGGGAGATTATAAGTTGGGGAGGGTTAAGGATTTGATATTTTTGTCCACTAGATCACCCGCAAGATAAAGTTTTAAACTGTGCTCGTTGACTTTAAATAAGCCTTTTTCCGGATGGGAAATAAGAACAGTCTCATATTGCCAAACCCTTTAACTTGAAAGGGGCCAGACCAGCAAGATTTTAACTTATCGGGAAAAAGCCTAAGGCGTGAGTTCTAAAGAAAGACAAGATCGCCCAGCGCAAAAATTTTTGGAAATTTTATTTTTTTCGATCATAGTAGAACTTAGAGCGCTCCTTATAAAATTTATTACTCTCATAAGCGTTCACATGCCATTCATCGAGTTCATTTAAGAGAAATTTTCTACTCCCGGAGGCTAAGTTCGAATCGAGGTTTAAAAAATTTAGAGTCCAAAAGGCGCGGTGCTCTAACTCTACTGGTAAATGGCACGCTTTGTCATAGACTAATCGATATGGCATACAACCGATAGCGGTCTTGTATGTCGTACAATACGCCCACAGTACGTCGTCGAGTTTGATGGACCAATCTTTCCTATTTAATGAAATGGGTTTTTCCAAAATGCATTTAATCTCGCGATTTACTACCTCTACTTGGCCGCTTATTGGGGGGTGATAGGCGGTGGCGAGCTTGTGCATAACGCCATATTTAGATAAATTTTTGGTAAATTGGGCATTGCAGAAATGCGTACCCCGATCACTAATTACTGCACGAGGCGTGTCGAAGCGAGAAAATAATTTTTTTAGAAAATGGACGACGACTCTCGCATCGTTGGTGGGTAGAGGTTGCGCATCCGCCCACCTAAATACGTAGTCGACCGCCACTAAAATATAGTGATTATTAAAAGAAGAAGGTAGGGGGCCTATAAAAGCTATGCCCCACAAATCGAAGATTTCACACTCGAGAAAAAGGTTTTGGGGCATCTCATCACGACGAGAGATGTTACCCGACCGCTGGCAGCTATCGCATTTACTCACAAAATTGTGAACATGTTTAAAGAGAGTGGGTCAATAAAAGCCCGTCTCTAACGCTTTCCATGCGGTCCGGTTGGCTTGATAATGCCCCCCCCCCCCCCCCCCCCCCCGACCGGTACCTCATGGCAGTGTCGCAAAATTTGCGCACCCTCCTTGCATGAAACACATCTCCGCACTACTTGGTCCACGCAGATGCGAAAGAGAAAGGGGTCCTCCCAAAATAGTTTTTCAAATCAGAAAAGAATTTCTTCTTTTGCTGGGTCAAAAAATCTTTTGGAAGGACCCATGCAACTAGATAGTTGGCGTAGTCTGCGAACCAAGGGGTGGAAGAAGTGTTTATGTGGTTTACAGTTAAGAGGCGCTCCTCAGGAAATCTATTGTCTATTTCAGGTTCGACAAGCGCTTCTGCGACGGGGTGTTCTAAAAGCGTGAGGTGGTCGGCTGCCAAATTTTCAGCCCCCTTCTTATCCCGGATTTCTAAGTCAAATTTCTGTAAAAGGAGGATCCATCGAATCAAGCGGGGCTTGGCATCTACTTTGGCCAAAAGATATTTGAGGGTGGAGTGTTCCATAAAAACGATTACTTTTGAAAGCGTTACGTAAGGCCTGAACTTATCGAAGGCAAAGACGACGGCAAGAAGTTCCTTTTCCGTCGTTGTGTAGTTAGCCTGTGCGGCTGTGAGCGTGCGAGAAGCGTAATAGATTGGATGAAAATATTTATTAATACATTGACCTAGTACGGCTCCTACCGCGATATCGCTAGCGTCGCACATTATTTCAAATGGAAGGGGCCAATCTGGCGCCACCAGAATGGGAGAATTGATAAGTTGTTTTTTTATAAAATTGAATGCCTCTATGCATTCGCTATCAAAAATGAACGGAGAATCCTTCTCCAAGAGGTGGGTTAGCGGTTTCGTTATATTGGAAAATTCTTGTATGAACCGCCGGTAGAAACCCACATGGCCTAGAAAACTTCGAATAGATTTTACGTTTGAGGGAGCAGGAAGTTGTTCAATTATTGCAACTTTGGCCTTATTGACCTCCATCCCCTTGGAAGAAATCTTATGGTCGAGGACTAAACCTTCTCGGACCATGAAGTTGCGTTTCTCCCAGTTTAAAACTAAATTCGTCTCTCTACACCGCTGGATGACTCTATCTAAATTTTGTAAACAGTTTTTAAAAGAGTTTTCGAAGACGGAGAATTCATCCATAAAGACTTCCATGATATCTTCTACGAGCTCGCCAAATATCGCCAGCATACATCTTTGGAATGTAGCTGGCGCGTTGCAGAGGCCAAATGACATCCTTCGATATGCGAAGGTGTCGAAGGGGCAAGTAAAATTTGTTTTCTCCTGGTCTTTGGGGGAAATAGGGATTTGGAAAAACCCTGAGAGACCATCGAGAAAACAATAAAAAGGATGACCTGAAAGACGATCCAGGATTTGATCGATGAACGGTAGCGGGAAGTGGTCTTTTCTGGTGGTATCATTTAATTTTCGGTAATTGATGCACACCCTCCAACCCGTAACAATACGAGTTGGGATCAATTCGTTATTCTGGTTTGCCATGACCGTTATACGACCCTTTTTGGGGATGACTTGTGCGGGGCTTACCCACGTACTGTCAGATATAGGATAGATAATTCCCGCGTCGAGGAGTTTAATAATTGTTGGGACCATTGTCCACAATGTCTTAGATTTGGAGAAGTCCATTCCTAAGTCAAAGATATATCTCAGAATGTATTTGATATACTTTCTAGAATCTTTGTGCAGAAGATCAGGTCAGGCAAAATGCTCAAGGAATTCATCCAAGTTCACAAGCGTCGAGATACCATACTTTGCTCGACGCATGTGACCCAGAAGTGTCGACTCATGTCTACTGCTCAAAAAGACAAGGTCGCCGCTGAAGTTATGAGACCAAGTTTGGAAGCGTCGAGCCAAGGTATATCGCTCGACGCCGTGGAAAGAGATGTGTCGACCAAACTTCAGTTAGCTCTACGCCAACAAGAGGAGTCTAGATATGAAGGCACAGTTAAGAAGCGTCGACCCCCTATACATTGCTCGACTCCTACAGATAGAAAGCGTCGAATGACTGATGATTGCTCAACGCCTAAGAAGGAGGAGTCGAGAGCTTTAGTCTAAGAAGTATGTGTCGAGTATCTATATATCACTTGACACCTAATTGTAAAAGCATCGACAAAGATGCACAGTGCTCAACGCCTTTCTATAATTGCTTTGAGCTGAGAAGTTTCTTCTAAAGCTAGCTGAGCCTTTGATTCTTCTGAAGCCATTAAAGACCGTTGAAGACTTAGCGTCGTGCTGACGTGGAGGAGCGTAACAGATGTTGCAGATGGCGGGCTATAAATAGAAGGCATGAACTATGGGTTTATAAGTTGATTACTCCTATTTTTCGAAAGCCATTATCGTCTCCATCGTTTTGAGGAAAGTCTGAGAAAGAACCTGAAGAAGTCGTCTTCTCTTTCAGAACTGTTCTAACTTTAAGGTTTCTTTCAGCAATCTGGTGCTGATACATCTTTCTGAAAGGAGAAGATTAAGAAGGAAGAATCTGTCTTCCTAGGAAGAAGAACAGTCATCACAGCCTGACGAATCAAGAAGATCAAATTGCTGCTGCTGATCTATTGAAGATTTCTGTCTGATCATTCATGCAGATCAAGAAGACTCAACACTTTGAAGAATCTGAGTCTAAGTATTGTTATTATCTTTATCAATCCCTGTAGGGTCTGAGTTGTCAGATCTGAGTGTAGGATCTGTCAAGGATCTGAGTTGTAAGATCAGGTGTGATCTGAGTTATAGGATTCAGGGGTGAATCTGAGCTGTAAGCCTAATTATAAAGGCTGAGGAAGGATCTGTGGAGATCTGTGTTGGTAGGATCTGTGAGTTCTGAGTTTGTAAGATCTGCTGAGATCTGAGAGAGTAAGATCTGTTAAGATCTGAGTCCGTAAGATCTATTGTGATCTGAGCTGTAAGACCTATTTGTGGTCTGAGATCTGGAGGAGATATAAACTCTATCTAGCACACTGCTAGAGGGGAAATGAGGGAAAGTGGATTACCCAAGATAAGGGGAACCACTATAAAATTCTGTGTGTCTTTTCTGTGTGTGCTCTCTTTCTTGAAAGCTCTGATTTCAAGTGGTATCAGAGGTTTGTTGTTCAAGAAAAGGTTTAACAGTCTGAACAAGATCTTCTAAGGGTAGATTTCTTAAGTCATGATGGCTAATACAGAAGGAAACAAAGAATTCACATCTATGAAGCTACCAATTTGCAGAAAAGAAAACTTTGGGATTTGGAAGGAAAGGGTCAGACTATTCATGGAAGCCTCTGATCCTAGGATATACATAACTGTTCTAGAGGGACCTTTTGTTCCTATGAAGGTTTCATTTACAGATGGAAGTATCAAGACTCCTAAAACTTATTCTGAGATGACCAAAGATGAAGTGATTCTGGCCTCCATGGATAAGAGAGCTCAGAACATCATTGTTAGTGCTATTGAGGATTCAACCTTCCAAAACTTAGCTTATTACAAAACTGCCAAAGAAATGTGGGAATCTCTCATTGTCTATATGGAAGGGACTGAAGAAGTGAGAGATGACAGGAAGTCTCTTCTAAATCAGCAATATGAAGCTTTCAGACAAGACAAGAAAGATTCAATAGCAGTCTGCTATGAAAAATTCTTCAAAATTGTAAATGGTCTAAAAACTTATGGAAGAACTTTCACAGATTATGAGCTGAATGATAAATTCTTAAGATCACTGAACAAAGAATGGGATATCAAGATCTGTGCAATCAGGGAAATGGGAAATCTGGGAAATATTCAGCCACGGAATTTATATGGGAAACTTTTGTCCCATGAACTTCATCTGAATACCAGAAAAGCTGAGGAAGGACACAGCAGGGAAAATCCTATTGCTCTGAAAGCAGAAAGTTCCAAGAAAAGCAAAGAAAGAATGTCATTATCCCCCAGGATACCATCTGAATCAGAAGAATCAGAGACTAGTAATTCTGATTCTGAAATATCAGATGGTGAACTGGCACTCTTCACCAAACAGCTGAAAAGGATGTTAAGAAGAAAACAACACTGGAAAACTAGACCCTCTCAGTCATCCAGATCTAAGAAGCACTCAAATTCTTCAGAGGGATTCAAACAAGACTCTAAGAAGGACAGGTATAACTCTAAACACAATAAATCTAATTCAGAAGAAATTGTGTGCTTTGGTTGCAGGAAATCAGGACACATGATTGCTGATTGTCCTTCAAAGAGAAAGAACAACAAGAAATCTGATGAAAGGAGGCACAAATCTGACAAGAGACATGAGAAGAGTCTAATAGCCAAGAAAGGCAAAGGCACTCTTAGTGACAGTGAATCTCAATCATCTGACTCAGATAGTGAGGAGGCACTCATAGCTCTGATGGCTGTCAATGAAAGTGAAGACATTCTGAATCATAGATCTATAATAAGAGCCCCACTATCAAGGTCTGATAGTGAAGAGGATGAAGAAGAAAATGCAGGACTCATGGCACTGAGTGATGAAGAGGATCAGGAGACAACTATTAATATGAAGGTACTTGATAAAACTCCTTTATCTGATTCTGAACATGAAATAGATTCATTTTCTTCTGATGAGAATGACTCACAATCTAACTTTCATCAAGATAAAATTATTGAGAAATATCAGTTACTTCTCAAAACACTTAAAAAGAGCAAAAGGCATAACAAAAAGCTACAAAAAGAAATATCTGAATTAAAGCAAACTAATTCTCAAAACTCTGAGGCAGCTGAGAGGCTGAATCAGGCAAGCAAAGAACTTAGCAAACTAAAAGTCATGTCTATTATTCATATACAGACTTTATGCACTAAGGAGAAGTTAATAAAAGAACTTGAAGCAAAACTCCTAGCAGAAAGGAAGCTTGTGGCAAAGTTCTCAAAACCACAAACTATTCTTCCTATAATAGACACATTTTTGGCACAATACAGATCTGACATAGGATACAATGAAAAGGAAGAAAGTAAACCTAAAAATAATGACAAGGCACCTATGAAATCTATAAAATTCAACAAAGTCATGCCTATCACAAATAAGCATGATCAAAAAGATGTGCATAAGTTCTGTAAAGGTGAATGTTCTAATAGCAAAGATGACTTAATTCAACCAAGTAACAATGATGCCAAACCTCTTTGCAAAGAAAAAGTATTAACTCATCATGACTCCTTTGTATTTAAAGCAGACACCAAATTCAAAAGAGAGGAACTAAGACCTGTAGTGAAAACCACTGCTGTCAAGAAAACTGAACCAGTAAAATTCACTAAAACAACTTACAAAGCTCCTTTGAATAAGGCAATTAAGCAAAATGTGAGTCAACTTAAAGAAGTGAGAAGACCTCCAAGGAGATATAACAGATATGAATGTTGGTGTTGTGGAAGGGTTGGACATTTTGCTCTTGACTGTTGGTTCAATCCAACTGTTCCAAGATTCAACTCTGGGAGACCAGTACTCAAACCTATGGAAACTCTCACAGCTCATACTAACAAGGTTCTAGAACCCAACTTGGTGTGGGCTCCTAAGAAAAGGTAATTTCTTCTTGCAGGGTTGTCCAAAGACCAATCAACTTCCTACCTGGTACTTGGACAGTGGGTGCTCTATGCACATGACAGGAACAAAAAGTCTGCTGAATGATTACACTCCTGTGAAGAATGGACCAAAGGTTATTTTTGGAGGGTCTGAAAAAGGTAAAACTAAAGGTTATGGTAAAATCACAAATGGAATTGTCACCATCACCAAAGTTGCTCATGTTGATGGATTGCAACACAATCCCATCAACATAAGTCAATTATGTGATATTGGGTATGACATTTCATTCCACAAGGATGAGTGCCTGATTAAGAAAGAGAATGAGATAATTCTCTCAGGCACTAGGAGTGGCAACATTTACTGCCTAAACTTTATATGTTCTGATCAAGATAATTTCATATGCTTAGTAGCAGAGAATAAAGTCTCTAGTAGTGTTCAATGGCATAAAAGGTTAGCCCACATAAACTATAAGACTATAAATAAGCTAATTTCAAAAGACCTAGTGAGAGCTGGGCCTAAGTGGAAGTGTGTGCAGGAGGGTCCCTGCCATGCTTGTCAAATGGGTAAGCAGACCAAGTCATTCTTAAAACCAATAGGTGAGAAGGATTCCATTAGATGTCTATACCTACTTCACATGGATCTATTTGGACCAATGTCAATCCATAGCTTAGGAGGAAAGTCGTACACCCTTGTAATTGTTAATGACTATTCCAGATTCACATGGGTATTCTTCCTTAAACATAAGTCAGACACTTTAGAAATATTTACCAGCTTTGTTAGGCAAATCATCAATGAAATAGGAAATTCTGTAGCCAAAATTAGAAGTGATCGTGGGACTGAATTTCAGTCAGGTGCAATGACCAAATTTTATGAAAATCTAGGCATTTCTCAAGAGTCCTCATCTCCTAGAACTCCCCAACAAAATGGGGTTGTTGAGAGAAGAAATAAAACCCTCATTGAAGCTAGTAGGAGTATGCTAAGTGACTCTTCTCTTCCTGAGTTTTTCTGGGCTGAAGCTGTAAACACAGCATGCCATGTGCAGAATAGGGCTCTTATCAATAAAAGACTGGATAAGACCCCCTATGAGTTGTTGAAAGGTAGAAACCCCACTTTAGCCTATTTCGAAATATTTGGTAGTAAATGCTTTGTATTAAATAATGGAAAGCACCATCTCACTAAATTTGCTGAAAAAGCACATGAGGCAATTTTTGTTGGGTATAGCTCTCAAAGTAGAGCCTATAGAATTTTCAACAAAAGGTCAAATAGGATAGAAGAATCTATACATGTTGTATTTGATGAAACCAGCCTTATTTATAAGGATCTGGGAAGTTTATCCAGTAGTGCAGGTTCTATACAGAAATTGAAGGAGATGAATATCAATGAATAGCACAGTGAGGATAATGAAGAAACTAATGAGACTGTAATTGTAACTAGAGAGGATGAACCTCAAGAAGAAGATAATTATGAAGAACCGATTGTTGTTGAAGAACCACCACATCCAGAACCTCTAGAAGAACCTACTCAAACAGTTGCACCAGAATCTCAAAGGGAAAATGAGAGGTGGAGGAATGCAACCAAACATCTGAAGGATCATCCCAAAGAACAGATCATAGGAAATCCAAATGATGGTGTGCAAACTAGAAGAGGAAACTCAATACATGAGGCCTTGCATCACAACTTTCTATCCAAAATAGAGCCTAAGAAGTTTGATGAAGCCAATAAGGGCACTTCATGGATATTAGCTATGCAAGAAGAGCTAAATCAATTTGAAAGATGCAAAGTCTGGATATTGGTTCCAAGACCAAAGAAACACAAAGTCATTGGGACCAAATGGGTATTTAGAAATAAGCTGGATGAAAATGGTGTGATTATCAAAAACAAAGCAAGGTTGGTTTCCCAAGGATATAGACAGGAGGAAGGCATAGATTTTGATCAAGTGTTTGCTCCTGTGGCAAGATTGGAGGCAATCAGACTATTCCTGGCATTTGTAGCACACACTGGATTCATAGTTTATCAAATGGATGTAAAGTCAGCATTCCTTAATGGAACAATATTAGAGGAAGTATATGTTGAACAACCCCCAGGTTTTATTGACTCTACTCATCCAAATCATGTCTATCTTTTATTAAAAGCCTTGTATGGCCTAAAACAGGCACCTAGAGCCTGGTATGAGACATTATTTAGATTTCTCATTGAGAACAATTTCTCAAGAGGAAAGATAGACAAGATATTGTTTCTTAGGATAGTTAAAGGTCACATTATTCTAGTACAAATATATGTAGATGATATAATCTTTGGCTCAACTGATAATAACCTTTGCAAAAGGTTTGCAAACCTTATGCAAGGGAAATTTGAAATGAGCAGCATGGGTGAGCTTAAATACTTCTTAGGACTCCAAGTGAAACAATCTAAGGAAGGAATTTTCATTTCTCAGACCAAGTACACAAAAGAGATTATCAAGAAGTTTGGAATGGAAAATCCCACTGTCATGAAGACACCAATGGCAGCAAATGTGTCACTGGACAAGGATGACAAAGGGAAACCTATTGATGAAACCTTATACAGAGGCATCATTGGCTCATTGCTCTACCTAACTGCTAGCAGGCCAGACATTATGTTCTCAACATGTGTGCGTGCTAGATATCAAGTGAACCCTAAAGAATCTCACTACACTGCTGTCAAAAGAATCCTAAGATATCTGAAGGGTACTCTTAATCTTGGCCTTTGGTATCCTAGAAGCAATGACTTTGAACTAATTGGTTTTTCAGATGATGATTTTGCAGGATGCAAGGAGGACAGAAAAAGTACATCAGGCACATGTCAATTCCTTGGCAAAAGACTAATATCTTGGAGTAGCAGGAAGCAGACCAGTGTGGCTATCTCTACAGCAGAATCTGAGTATATCTCAGCTGGAAACTGCTGTGCTCAGCTACTATGGATTCAACACCAACTCCAAGACTATAAAGTTCAGCTAAGTAAATCTCCTCTATATTGTGATTCAACTAGTGCTATTGTTATAGCTAATAATCTTGTATCACATAGCAGAACTAAGCACATAGAAATTAGATATCACTTCATTAGAGAACATGTAGAAAATGGAGATATCACAATTGAATATGTCCCCACTGACAAACAAGTTGTTGATATATTTACTAAACCCTTGGATGAAACAAAATTCAATAACTTCAAAATTGAATTAGGAATGCTAAAAATGGATTAAAGTTGTCTTGAAATAAATAAATGAAAATAATGATTGAGTCCTAAAAGGTGAGTGGAGAGGTTATCAGGCGTCGAGAGAAGATACCTGGCGTCAAGAAAGGATACCTAGCGTCGAGAGAAGATACCTGGCGTCGAGAAGATACCTGGCATCGACCGAAGATAAATGGCGTCGAGCTATCTCAACACTTGTGCGAACATAGCTAGGCAGTCTCGACAGGATAAATTTGAACCATTTGATCAATCTTGTCAAACAAGTTCGGCGCGCGGCTATTCATCTTCTTGAATTAGAAATTCTATAAATAGGGAAGACACTTCGTTAGTACATATGCCCTAGATCTCTCAGTTCGATATTATCTGCCCTAGAAAATTTCTCCATCAATTCTTTCTCTCTTCGATCATCAACCACAATGCCTCCCAAGAGCAGTGATTACCTTTATAAGGGAGGCGAGCTTGTTCGCAATGGATTCCAATCAGCTCCAGTGGAAATCAAATCAACCATTGAGCTAATCTACAAAGCAGGACTAGAATTTGTGCTATATGAATCGACTCTTATCTGGAAACGAGAGGTCGTAGAACTTTACTCCAATATAGTAATAGACTCAGTCAATTCGAAGCTTAAAACCACTGTAAATTGTAAGAAGATTAAGATCACTCCATCAAGACTCGCTAAGGCACTAGAACTGCCAAGATTAAAAAGTAATGAAGAAGAAGAAGAAGAAGTGAGCTCTGAACAGATTAGATTAGCACAAATCTGGTGCGGAATTGAAACATCACATGAAATCTCTGGAAGTATTCTTAGGAAAGGAATGAATTCAAAAGGAAAACTGCTAACATATGTGATCGGAAAGGGTCTGTTGTGCAAGACTGGATCTCATGATAAAATTTCCAGGAAAATGTTTATTCTCCTGACCAGGATTATTCATTCTTTGAGAACAGATTGGGGGAGGGTGGTGTTTGACAAAATAATTGAATGTATCCAAGTACCCAACATGGGTAGGATATTATCTCTATATTTAGTAAAAGTCATTCCAGACTCTTTAAATAACAAACTTGGATCCAAGATAAATCACATGAAGAAAATGGACATCAGAATGATAGAGAGATGGGAAAGAGTTTTATCAAATCTTCCACCAGCAGAACATTCTCCCAAGCAGAAGAAAGCTAAGAAGCAAAAGAAGAAGAAGGTTTCTTCAAGCTCATCAAGCTCATCCTCTTCCAAAGGAAAATCTAGATCCTCTCCAATTCATGATCCTAACCTCACATCATCTGAAGAAGAAGAAGGGAACAAACCTAGGGATAGTACTCCTGACACACCAACAGGTACTGATCCATTACTGGAAGGGTTGACAAGTTCAATAAAGAAAAGGATGAGAATAAAAAAGAAGAAGAAGAGAGAGGAAGTCGCCATAGATCTCCTGCTAGAGTTGAAGGGATTTTTCAAAATGAGAGGGAGGCTCAAGATGAGATCCCTGCTCAGGATAATTTTGAAATGAGCAAAGCAGCAGTTGAGGGGGAGGCTCAGGATGAGATCCATGCTCCAGACAATAATGACCTGATCAATGCAGACATTGAGGGGGAGCCTCAAGATGAAATCCCAGCTCAAGATAATGCATCATTTGAGGGGGAGTCTCAGGCTGAGATCCCTGCTAAAGTGAATCCTGCAGTTGATGCTATGGATGTGGAAGGAGAGCCTGAAGCAACAAAGAAACATGATGAGAAGGTGATCAAGATAGAATCCTCTAGCTCACATATGAGCCAGAGAAATGACTCTTTCATCAGAGAAGAAAGCAGTAGAGGTGATGGAATGGAAAAGGAAATCAATGTGGATCTAAGTCCTATAATACCTCAGCTGGAGGTGTTGCTTAATAATCAAAGAAGATTATTAGAACAGTATATTGAAGAAAATAACACAAAAATAAAAATGAAGTAGATTTCTAGATGAAATTGGTTAGATTTGAAGTTAATCATCAGATGACTGCTTTGAGAAAGGAAATGGTAAAGTTTTTCAAAAGAGCTGGTGCTTCAGTGGATTACACAACTGAACAACTTGATGTAATCAAAGAGACATCAAAGGTTCTTAAAGAGTCACAAGCAGGTATCACAAAGACAGTAGATGATGTTCAAACAAATCAAGGAATTCTAAGTAACAACATGCAAGTTTTGTATAAAGAACAGGTTGCACAAGTCCTTACAGGTACAGCTAAGATAGAAGCTAGACTGCAACAGCAGGATATTGCTATTATAGCTAAAATTGATGAGAGCTCTTCAATTCTAAGAGATCAAGTAAAGTTGAATACATATACCATAGATGACCATCTCCTTAAGGTAAAGAAAACCATTGAAAGTGGAATTCATCATTTGGAGGGTCAAGTCAGGTTTCAGAAGAATGTTATAAGAGATCATATAGTTGAAGAAGTCCTAAAGGGGGAGAGGTCAATGATTCAAGCCAGCTATGAGCATGCTGTGTGGACCTATAATTCTATAAGAGAAACTTTTGTCTATCCTCCCATAGATTATGAAAATGATCAAGTTTCTGAGACCAGGCCAGCATCTCTTACACAAGTCCAAAAGCAATTTGCTAAAATGTATAGTCCCGAGGATAAAAGCAAAACAGAGAACTTTACCAGTGAGCAAGTAGAATCTAGTAAAAGAAAGTTCAGAGAAGAGGTTCAATCAAGGGTTGATTTTGAACATTGGTCTCCCTCTTCAAGAGAAATGATTCTGACAGCATGAGAAGTTGTGAAAGGTAATCCAGATGAAAGAGGAAATGGTATTCTGAAGCTGAATGGTTGAATCACAGGGATCAAGAGGAGCTGAAGATTAAATTCAAGGCTGGCAAATTGGCTGGGAAGGTTCAGGCAGGTGATAAGGAGCCAATCAGATACTTTCCAAAGCCGTTTGGCTATTTAAGAGAAGAAAAGAAGTTGCTGAAGCCCTTTCCAAAAGAGCCAAAAGAGGAATAGAGATCAAGGAACCTGAACAGCATTAGGATTTTAATCTTTATTAAGAATTTTCAAAGAAATGTAATTGATATAACTTTGAACAATCTTGATGAGCTCCCAGAGCTAACTATTTTTCATTATCATATATATATATATGCATGTGATGTGATCCTTTTTCTTATCTTAACATGTTTTATTCTGAATTGCTTGTGATTTTGTGCTTACATGAGAAATCATGTCTGAAATAATTTCTGTTGATAGAATGTTTTGGTAATCTAATTTTATATAAGGAATTATACTCTTTATATTTTGATTACCTGTATAGAAAATGTTGATTATCTTTTTAAAGAGGGATATATCATTGACTGAGGTTATGACTTCTTCAAATAGGGGGAGATTATTGGGACCATTGTCCACAATGTCTTAGATTTGGAGAAGTCCACTCCTAAGTCAAAGATATATCTCAGAATGTATTTGATATACTTTCTAGAATCTTTGTGCAGAAGATCAGGTCAGGCAAAATGCTCAAGGAATTCATCCAAGTTCACAAGCGTCGAGATACCATACTTTGCTCGACGCCTGTGACCCAGAAGCGTCAACTCATGTCTACTGCTCAAAAAGACAAGGTCGCCGCTGAAGTTATGAGACCAAGTTTGGAAGAGTCGAGCCAAGGTATATCGCTCGACGCCGTGGAAAGAGATGTGTCGACCAAACTTCAGTTAGCTCTACGCCAACAAGAGGAGTCTAGATATGAAGGCACAGTTAAGAAGCGTCGAGCCCCTATACATTGCTCGACTCCTACAGATAGAAAGCGTCGAATGACTGATGATTGCTCAACGCCTAAGAAGGAGTCGAGAGCTTTAGTCTAAGAAGTATGTGTCGAGTATCTATATATCGCTCGACACCTAATTGTAAAAGCGTCGACAAAGATGCACAGTGCTCAACGCCTTTTCTATAGTTGCTCTGAGCTGAGAAGTTTCTTCTACAGCTAGCTGAGCCTTTGATTCTTCTGAAGCCATTAAAGACCGTTGAAGACTTAGCGTCGTGCTGACGTGGAGGAGCGTAACAGATGTTGCAGATGGCGGGCTATAAATAGAAGGCATGACCTATGAGTTTATAAGTTGATTACTCCTATTTTTCGAAAGCCATTATCGTCTCCATCATATTGAGGAAAGTCTGAGAAAGAACCTGAAGAAGTCGTCTTCTCTTTCAGAACTGTTCTAACTTGAAGGTTTCTTTCAGCAATCTGGTGCTGATACATCTTTCTGAAAGGAGAAGATTAAGAAGGAAGAATCTGTCTTCCTAGGAAGAAGAACAGTCATCACAGCCTGACGAATCAAGAAGATCAAATTGCTGCTGCTGATCTATTGAAGATTTCTGTCTGATCATTCAGGCAGATCAAGAAGACTCTACACTTTGAAGAATCTGAGTCTAAGTATTATTATTATCTTTATCAATCCCTGTAGGGTCTGAGTTGTCAGATCTGAGTGTAGGATCTGTCAAGGATCTGAGTTGTAAGATCAGGTGTGATCTGAGTTGTAGGATTCAGGGGTGAATCTGAGCTGTATGCCTAATTATAAAGGCTGAGGTAGGATCTGTGGAGATCTGTGTTGGTAGGATCTGTGAGATCTGAGTTTGTAAGATCTGCTGAGATCTGAGAGAGTAAGATCTGTTAAGATCTGAGTCTGTAAGATCTATTGTGATCTGAGCTGTAAGACCTGTTTATGGTCTGAGATCTGGAGGAGATATAAACCCTATCTAGCACACTGCTAGAGGGGAGAAGGGGGAAAGTGGATTACCCAAGATAAGGGGAACCACTATAAAATTATGTGTGTCTTTTCTGTGTGTGCTCTCTTTCTTGAAAGCTCTGATCATTCTTTTAGGTTATAATTAAGAACTGCAAATAGTTTTTCAAATAACCTATTCACCTCCCCCCCTCTAGGTGATTAGCTACCCTTAATTAAAGTCTTTCAATAATCTCAGTCTTAACGACATCCCGCATATTCGGGTTAAGTCATCGTTGAGGCTGAATAGTTTTGCGGGGGTTATCTTCTAGAAAACTTTGTGGGTACAGAACGAGGAGTCTATTCTCCTGATATCTGAAATCTACCATGCAATTGCACGTCGATGGTTGTTTAAAACTTCTACTAATTCAGAAGTCTCTGAATCACTTAGGGAAGAAGAAATAATAACAGGAAGTTTTAAATCTTTTTCGAGAAAAACATATTTCAGATTATTGGTGAGTTATTTTAGTTCGAGGACTGGTGGTTCTTCATAAGATGGTTTAATGTTTAAAGCTTCTGAATCGAAGGGTTTGAATGGCGAATATGTCGGCATGTCGTCGAGACAAAATAGATTCGCCAAATCCGAATTATCTAATGCTAAGGAAAGAAATCTAGAAAGCGAAGAACATTCCTCTTCAAACGCGGGTTCCAAGTTAAAACTGGGATCATCGTACGATAGGGAGTTCTGCATTGAAGGATTAATATGCAAAGTAACTTCATCGTCTCCGACCCAAAGGAGGAGGCGACTATTACTAACATCGATTAACGCGCCGGAGGTTGCGAGAAAAGGGCGACCGAGTATAATAGGTACATCAACGTCCTCCTCTATGTCCAGGATGATGAAGTCTACCGGAAAGATAAACTTGTCGACCTTGACCAGAACATCCTCCACTACCCCTATCTGGTACTTTACCGAGCGATCCGCGAGTTGGATGCTCATCTTTGTCGGGCTCGGGATGCCCAAATCAAGTTTTTTGAAAAGGGAAAAGGGCATCAAATTGATGTTGGTGCCCAAGTCCGCTAGAGCGTACTTTATTAACAAATTGCCAAAGAGGCACGGGATGGAGAACCGTCCCAGGTCATTCAGTTTTGGTGGCAATTTATTAAGGAGAACAGTCGAGCATTACGCGTTAAGAGAAACACGCGAAACATCCTCGAGTTTCTTTTTATTAGAAAGTAACTCTTTAAGGTATTTCATGTATTTCGGCATTTGGGAGAGTGCCTCGCAGAAAGGAACATTTATTTGGATATTTTTTAAATTTGTAAGAATTTTTTATATTGCTCGTCCTTCCGTTCGTTGTTTATTTTTGAGGGATAAGGAAGAGACGGGCTACAAATATTCGGCATAGTCGGAATACCCGGTGAATTAGATATCGAAGAAGAGGGTGTAGGGGTCGTTGCGAGCTACAAACATTCGGCATAGTCGGAATACCCGATGAATTAGATATCGAAGAAGAGGGTGTAGGGGTCGTTGTCGAAATAGGTACCTTAGGCTCAACTCGTTTGGGGGAGGTTACCTCCTTGCCGCTGCGAAGGCTTATGTCGTTGGCATTTTCTCTGGGGTTCGGCTCCGTGTTCCCTGGTAGAGCTTCATATGGCCGCTCGGAGTCCATCTTTACAAGTTGTCCAACCTGATTTTCCAAGTTTTTAATCGATCCGGTAATATTCTGGATATTAGACTCGGTGGACGCGACGTATTTAGCAAAAACATCTTTGAGCGGAGAAGGTTTTGGAGGAGGAGGCTGGAATCCGTGTGGAAATCCTTGTGGATTCACATTTGGGGGCCTCTGAGCGTTGTTTGGATTGCTCCAGGAGAAGTTTGGGTGGTTCCTCCAACCCGGATT
The DNA here is from genome assembly GCA_033032865.1 of Dactylorhiza incarnata. Lineage (NCBI taxonomy): Eukaryota > Viridiplantae > Streptophyta > Magnoliopsida > Asparagales > Orchidaceae > Dactylorhiza > Dactylorhiza incarnata. Next base: position 7,645,048 of record JAWHQI010000090.1, on the reverse strand, counting down.
GTAATTATTACTATAAGGGTTGTTGTTATGGTTGAAGGGGGCCGAATGAGGTTGCCTAATAAATTTTACAGTTTCTTCGACAAAATTATTATTTGGAGCCCAAGCGGGTGTGGAGGAGGAAGCAGTCATCTCTGCCACTTGCTTACTTAACCTCTCGACTTGAGAGGCTAAGTGAGAAGTGTCATCCACTTCATATATCCCAGTTGGTTTGTTAGAGCGCGATCTAAGCGCATTCCATTGATATGCGTTCATGGCCATTTCTTCGAACAGAGCTTGAGCGGCCTTCGGGGTTTTGTTGTTTAACGTTCCCCCGGCGGCTGCATCGATCATCTGTCGCGTTGAGAAATTTAATCTATTATAGAACGTCTGGACATGTAGCCAGGACGGCAGCGTGTGATGAGGACATCTACGCAAGAACTCTTTAAAAATGCTCTCAAGTCTCGTAGAGAGACTCATAATCGAATTGAATGAAAGAGGCGATATCTGTGCGTAATTTAGCAATTTTAGACGAGGGGAAATATTTTGTTAGAAATTTCTCCGTCAATTGGGCCCACGTAGTTATGGATCCTCTGGGAAGAGGAACTTAACCACGCCTTTGCCTTTGTCTGCAGCGAAAATGGAAATAAGTGTAAACGAATAGCGTCATCAGTAACGCCATTAATTTTAAGAGTGTCGCAAATTTCCAAAAAACTTGAAAGGTGTAAATTCGGATCCTCATCCGGCAAATCGTCAAATTGGACTGACTGTTGTACCATTTGAATGATGCTAGAGTTTATTTCAAAATTATTATTAATCACTATTGGGCGTGTAATACTCGATCTCGTATCTTCCAAATTCGGTCGGGCATAATATGTCATGGTCCGTGGCGGGGCCGCATCTGGAATTGGATCGGTCAAAGCTTCAGTGTCAGTATCTCCGATAGACTCTTCGGGAAATTCAAGTAAGTTTTGATCACGAAATCGGAGGCGCTCACGAAGGGTGCGCTCGATTTCGGGGTCAAAAGGAATATTTGAATCGTCCGAGGAGTTTCCTCGGGTCATATACTTTTTTTGGGCTTTTTCAATATTTTTTGTTTTGTTTTTAAAATATATAAGTAATAAAATTAATAGTGATTCCTTTTTCGAAATAACAACACGAAGTCCCCGTCAACGACTCCAACAACTTGATGAGTAAATTTGGATTTGGGTTTGAAAGCTTTTGTTTAATTTATATCCAAACTAATCATTTGATAAAGGCAAGTATACCTTATCGCGTATAATACAGGATATTTTGGTTTAGAAAATATCAGAGTCGTATATTTCCACGGATCCTATTGATTATTTTTACTTATAAGGAATGAACTATTATTTTATCAGAATAAGTTTTTGATTTGAGTTATAATATTTAGAGAGCGATATTATACATATAACTAGAGTTTTAAACGGTGATGAAGATAGCGCCCGATGTCGAATTACCTTGAGAGGAAAATAGCTTTTTTAGAAGTAAAAGATCTGATTTTTCAAAACCTTAGAACGTCTTGGTCGTGGAGGTTCCATAATGAACGCACCTCTCTCGAGGGTACGCCCACCTGAGCTTAAGAATATTCGACCGAACTCTTGTTCTTTAATCGAATCTTCTTAATACTCACTTTATGTTGTAAGCCCCTCTATTGGGTTTTTATTCCAATTCGGGAGACTTACCTCATCCTCTCTCGAGGGTAGATAGCACTTCTCTTTACCCGTGAGCGATCAATCCATACGCACGAGCATCTCGGCTAACTAGTGTATGGAAACTGAAATGAGAACCATGCATCGATTATATGGTCTCACTCAACGTTTTTCCCGGGTAAACCTTAAGCTCGTTAATTGATTTTAGAAAGACATATTTTATTTTTAGAAAACCATTTATTTGTCCCAATGCTCTTCGACATCGTGCACTAAAGGAAATTAGCCACTCATCGGAATGGGGGCGGCATTAATAATAAGAAAATACATGTTACTATTTTAAACGGATATAAAAATGTTTAATAAAGAAAATTAAAAGACTTATAAAATGCAGAAATAGTATCTGTCCCAACTATATTAATCAAGCGCTAAAAAGTACTTAGCCTCTCATCCGGGATGGGGGTGGTAATAAGACTTGAAATAAAGCTAAGTTATAAAAAGGAAAATACTATCGCATACACACGCGCACTCTACTTAAAATGAAAGAAAGCGTAAAAATTAATCTCATGCACTCACACTCTTCTTTGAAATTAAAAACTGAAATAAATGAAAGCGAAAAAGTTATTCTCATACACACACACTACTTAAATTTAAAAGAAAGCGTAAAAATTAAACTCATACACTCACACACTCTTGACATAAGGAAAAGAAGAAGATCCAAATGAGAAAACAAACTATTATATTTTCAAAAGAAACATTACAACTAGACTACGAAAGTGAAAATTACAAAGGAAATAAAACTTAAATGCATAAAAGAACTCACATACACTCAAAACAATTTAAGAAAACACTAAAACACTCTCAAAATCTGGATGGAAATGCTTCAGTCGAGCCCCTCTATTTATAGGGAAAATTTTAAAATTACACGCACTCGGTCATGGGCGTGACCGAGGGCGTGACTTCTGCGCGTGCTGGGAAGATAGGCTCAGCCGCCTTCTTGAAGCATTTGACCAGGAAAATGGCTGCACACGAGCGTGACTTGAGGTGTCACAGGTGTGACTTTGGGCGGCAGACGTCAGGTCCAACCGGGGCGTGACGGCTGGCGTGTAGGCTTGCTTCTGGAAGGATTTGATGGGTCACGACCTCTATCATGGCCGTGTCATTGCAAAAATTGACTGAACAGGGAGCCGATCGATGGGACGAGAGGTCGATCGACGATACGGGAGGTCGATCGACGGGAGGTGAAGTTGATCGAGAGGTATACGGGCGTGACCATGTAAATCGATGGGACAACAAGCCGATTGACGGGGCCGCAAGCCGATTGACGGGACCGCAAGTCGATCGACGGGATGGGATGTCGATCGACACTGAGAAGGATGGAAATTGGCATTTTAAGATTACACGCCCTTGGTCACGGGCGTGACCGAGGGCGTGACCTAACAAAAAATGCCAAAATTGCTGAAAAATAGAAAAAAACTAAGTTAGTAAGAAACTAATAAAACAAGCAATTTATTCATTAATTTACATAAAATATTTACAATATTACTTAAATTTATACTAGAAGTTATACTAAAAATACGTATATTTTACTACTTATCAAGTGACAGGTATGAATCTAAACCTGTTAAACATAATTCTAGTAATATTGTTTGTTATTGTTGCAACTAATCTGGACATGTTATAGCTGACTGTCCAGTCAAAAGAAAGAAAAAAAGGTGATAAGAAGCATCACCGAAATGGCAGGATAGGTGAAAATTCTTTCCTGACCAAGAAGAAAAGAAGCTAGAGTGAATCTGAATCTTCATCCGCAATGACAAGTGCTTGATCAAAAAGTCAACTAACTTAGAGGTCATTCTCTCAGGCACTAGGAGTGGGAATGTTTATTGCTTAGGTTTCATTTGTAATAGTTCTGTATCTCCTGTGTGTCTTGTAGCTAATGAGAGTGAGTCACTTTGTGTTCAATGACATAAGAGACTTGCCCACATTAACTATAATATAATGTATAGATTATTTTCTAAGAACTTAGTTAGAAATAGTCCAGATTTAAAATGTGTTAAAAGTGGTTCATGTCATGCTTGTCAAATGGATAAGCAAACTAGGACCACTTTTAAAAGTATTGGCTCCAAAGACACTGAAAGATGCATATATATGTTGCATATGGACTTATTTGGTTCTTTGCCCATTCAGAGCCTAGGTGGGAAGTTGTATACTCTAGTGATTGTTGATCATCACTCAAAGTATACATAGGTATTCTTCCTTAAGAAGAAATCTAATACCTTAGACATCTTTATAAACTATGTCAAAGCAATTCAGAATAACCTATAATGTATTGTGGTCAAAACTAGAACTGACCATGATACAGAGTTTCAATCTGGTGCAATGACAAAGTTTTGTCAAGAACTTGGTATCACCTAAGAATTTTCCTCTACCATAACTCCACAACAAAATGGAGTGGCTGAGAGAAGGAATAAGACATTAATAGAGGCTGACATAACATTGCTTAGTGACTCCTCACTCCCAGAATATTTCTGGGTGAGGCAGTCAATACAACTAGTTATGTTCTGAATAGAGCATCCATTAATAAGGCCCAAGGGAAAACCCCTTATTAAATTCTGAAAGGCAAACAACCAATAATTTTATATTTTAGAATCTTTGGGTTCAAATGCTACATTTTAAATAGTGGAAAAAACTCAACTACAATGTTTGCTGAAAACTGCAATGTTGGTGTTCTTGTTGGATATAACTCACATAGTAGAGCATATAGAGTATTCAATAAGAAGACTCATGTAGTTAAGGAATCTATGCATGTTATTTTTGATGAGACTAACATACTTTACAAGGGCTGGTCTAGTTCTCCTATCTTAACAAAAAATGATCAGAAGATGCAAGAGCTATCTATACAAACCTAACCCAGCTCCAACAGAATCATTTCAGAGATTGACATTGTTCATGATGAATATGATCATACTACTGATGATGTTGATGGTGTAGAAGAAGCACATTAGGATGCTGACAGATTGCCTGCAACAACCAAGCATCTGAGGGATCATCCAAGGAACCTGATCATTGGAGATGAGAACCAAGGTGTGATCACCAGAAGCAGGGCTCACAATGAAGCTCTACTTCTAAGCTTCGTATCTCAAGTTGAGCCCAAGAAGTTTGAGGAAGCCAACCAACACACCTTTTGGATTCAAACTATGCAAGAGGAATTAAATCAATTCAAAAGGTGTAAGGTATGGAAGTTGGTGCCAAAATCACATGGACACAACATAATTGACACCAAGTGGATTTACAAGAACAAGTTATATGAAAATGGTGTCATCATCAAGAACAAGGCAAGATTGGTAGCCAAAGGGTATATGCAAGAAGAAGGAATAGACTTTGACCAAACCTTTGCCCATGTTGCAAGGTTAGAGGTCATAAGGTTATTCCTTGCCTATGCTGCTCACAAAGGGTTCAAGGTCTATCAAATGGATGTAAAGTCTGCTTTCCTGAATGGAAATCTGAAGGAAGAGGTATATGCGGAGCATCCCTCAGATTTTGTTCATCCAACTCTTGCTTCCCATGTTCATTTACTTAAGAAAGCCTTATATGGTCTATAGCAAGCCCTTTGTGCATGGTATGAGACCTTGTCTAGCTTTCTCATCAAGAACAAAGTCTTGAGGGGAAAGATAGATAGTACATTGTTTCTTAGGGAAACAAAGGGCAAGTGTCTCCCGGTCCAAATTTATGTAAATGACATAATTTTTGGGTCTACTGATGACAACCTTTGCAAAAGGTTTGCCAACCTGCAAAGGGAGTTTGAGATGAGCAGTATGGGAGAGCTCAAGTACTTTCTAGGACTCCAAGTGAAACAGTCTGATGAAGGGATTTTTATCTCTCAGACTGTACACTGGGGAGCTTATTAAGACATTTGGGATGGAATCATCCTCCACTATGAGAACTCCCATGGGGTCCAGCATTTCCCTAGACAAGGATGAGAAGGGAAAACCCTTTGATGAATCCATGTACAGATGCATCATTGGATCCCTATTATATCTAACTGCTAGTAGACTAGATATTATGTATGTTACATGTGTTTGTGCTAGGTATCAAGCATGCCCTAAGGAATCTCATTACTCAGTTGCTAAGAGGATATTGAGATACCTTAAGGGAGGCCAAACTCTTGGCCTTTGGTACCCTAAAAATAATGATTCTGAACTCATTGGATTTTCAGATGCTGACTTTGCAGGATGCAAAGTAGATAGGAAGAGTACAAGTGGGACATATCAATTTCTAAGAAGGAGATTGATTTCATGGAGTAACAAGAAGCAGACCAGTGTGGCTATATCCACTGCTGAGTCTGAATATATTGTTGCAGGGAGCATATGTGCACAGATTCTGTGGATACAACATCAACTAGAAGACTACAACCTCAAGGTAAGTCATTCTCCACTGTATTGTGACTCATCCAATGCAATTTATATAGCTAAGAATCCTGTATCACATGGCAGGACTAAGCATATAGAAATTAGATATCATTTTCTTAGAGAGCGTGTAGTAAGTGAAGATATCCACCTTGAATATGTCTCCACAGATAATCAAGTGGTTGATATCTTTACTAAGCCATTGGATGAGGCTAAGTTTAATTCTTTTAAAATTGAGTTAGGTATGTTAAGTGTTGATTAGTCCCTTACATTTCATCTGATTATTCATATGCTGACTCCTTAACTGGGGTTTATAATGTTCAGTGCTAGGCAGTGTACTCAGTTGAAACAGCTGAGAAAGTTTTAGTTAAACTGCTGAGATAAGCATCTGGTCTCAGCGGAACTGCTGAGAGCGCTGAATGGTTTCAGCAATACCCTGTCCCAACAGTTTATCAGTTTATCTCAGCGGATCCGCTGAGATGGACTGTTTAAATAAAATCAAATCTTAATTAACAATCCAGAGGCATTAAATCAATTAATGTGACAAGATAAATAAATAATTATCTCAAGGTTAAACTCAAACCTAAACTTAAACTAAAATCTCTATAAATAGAATAATAGTAATAATAAGCTTACAAACCCCAAACCCCAGCCGGCGAGACGAACTCTTTCCCCCTCGTCTCAGTGATTCTTCTTCACAAAATGGCGCCAAAGTCTGCAAAAGATCTTCAGGAGGGATATGAAATTTTTAGGAATGGATTTCAACATGCCCCATCTGAAATAAAGGATGTGATTCAGCTACTGGAAGCTCAAGGGTTAGAATTCATGCTGTCAGAGCTGTCGATGATTCTGAGAACTGAAGTTCTAGAATTCTATACCAATGTCAAGTTGTCTCCTTCCAAAAACTCTCTGAAGTTAAAAATTGGAAGTGACAAGATCAAGATTACCCCAAGAAGACTAGAAAAGGCATTACATCTGCCAGCATCCCACAATGATGAAGATAAAGTCTTTGAGGATGACAAGGGCAAAATCCTAAAATGGTGTGAATATAGTGAAGTTAAGACTAGCTCACTAAAGAGGAAAAATTTCAACCAGAAAGGAATGTTATTAGCTGATATAGTTGGGAAGGCTATACTCTACAAGCCAGGATCCCATGACACTATATCAAAGTATATATTTGAATTGATAGTAAGGATAGTAATGAAGAAAAAGACATCTTAGGCTGATGTGATATTTCAAAGAATTAAAGAATGTCTCCAAGCCACCAATTTGGGAAGAATTCTATCACTTTATCTCTTCAAATCATACCATGATCTGTTTGATACCTCAAAAGTCTCAAACATCCATTACCTAAAGAGAATGGATACCAAGACTTTGGATAGGTTCATAAGAGTGCTCCCCATGAGCCAGCCCTCTGAGGCAAGAGATAAGAAGAAAAGGCTGATCAAAGGAACAAGAAAAGCTAGGATTGTCTGCTCTGAATCAGACTCTGAAATACAAGCAAAAGATGTTGCTACTAATCTGAGATCGGACAGCATTCCTGATCAAGGAGAGAATGATGGAGCAGGAGAAGGTGATGCTCAAGACAACAATGATGCTCCTAGTCCTCTGAACCTCACAACTAGTGAAAATGCACAAAATGTGCATACTGCATCAGAAGATCCTGATAAGGATCTATTGGACTCTCCTACTGACTTGCAAAGTAAGATTGATCTCATCATCTCTAATCTTGAGAGAAGAATTGGTCTGATCCCTGATGAACCAACAGATTTCTTAGAGCATCATTAAGAGGATGCTCCATCTGAGGGGGAGTAAGAAGGATCAACTGGAGATGAAGGACAGGAGACTGAAGATGATGTTGAAGATGATGCTGATGATGTTGCTGAAAAGGAAGCTGATGAGCTTGATACTGAAAAATCATTTGACAAGATCAATGATCAATTTAAGGGGGAGAAAATAAGGATTCCTGCTCAGGAGAATATCACTCCATCCACCCCAGCAACTGAGACATCCACTACTCTAGATGAGTGTGATGGTCTATAACATCAAGAGACAAGCATACCTGCTATTTTGCCAACAATCCTCACTCAACCCATAATGGAACAACAACCCTCAACCTCAACACAGTCAAATGAACTTCTTCTAAGTTCAATCAATACATTTCTTGATGATCATATGTCATCAATGAAGGAATACATAGATAAATAATTTTCAAATGTGAAGGATGAAGTGATGGCTGAACTACAGATCATAAAGGAAGATTCAGCTCATCTAAACACCCAGATGACAAAATGGTTTGAGTTGGCAGAAAATAGTGTAATATCTCAATGCACTATCCTCAGATCAATGGACAAGGATCTTAAGATGGCAGAATCTGACATGAGATATGTTAAAAACTATGTCAGCAAGACTGATGAAGTAATAGAGAAAGCTGCCAATCACATTGAAGAATATGTGTGGTCCACATGAACCACCATAATAGGAGAGGCTGAAAAAATGAAAGATGATCTGAAAGATGATTTAGAAAATGCATTCCAAACCCTGTCTGGCTCAGTGACAGCTACTGCTCAAGGTATTGAACAGAAAACACTTGAAGAAGTCATAAAGGGGGAGGAGACCAATGCTGAAACAAATGCTGAGCTTGCCCTCAAAATCCTTCAAGGAACTAGAATTTCTTTAAATCTTGCTCTCCTGGACAACTTTAGGCAAGAAGATTTTGATTTTCAGGCTCAAGCAAAGATTGCACAGGATGCAAAGCTGGTAGCCAAAAGGAAAAGAGGAGTTATGCTAGCTGAAGAGTTCATGGCCAAAAACAGACATGATCAAGACAAAGATCCTGATTATGAGTATTGGAGTGATGAATCAAAGAGCATAATCTTGAATGTTTGGCTACACCATGGTCAGATATGCAAAAACATTGATAGGATGTACCCAGCAGAGGAATGGATTAAGCACTTAGAAAGAGATTCCCTAAGGGAGAGGGTATTCAAAGAAAATTTGGAATGGAAAAGCAACCCTAAAAGAATGCCATCCAAATACATCCCAAAGTCATTGTTATACTTCAAGAGGCAAGAGAACAAGAAGAGGATTGTTGAGCAGAAAGTTGTTGCTGCTAGAAAGGATGTTGTTGATGATCAAGTTGAAAGTCCAAATGCATCAAAGAAGAGAAAATCATGAGCAAATGTTTAACTTTTCATTAGATAAAATTGTGCACTGAAAACTGTAATATTATATAATGATATTTGATCTCTAATACATTTGGTCTTTCAGTTGATTTTTGAAATCATATGGTTATAGGCAAATTGAAGTCAAGCTTAATATATGTTGTGTATTAATGCTTAATATATTATGTGTATTAATGTTTAACATGTTCTATGAACTAATGCTCACTATATGCTTTGGTTTGCCTATATATTGTTAACAATAATATTATTATGGCATCATGACTTCTCATTTTACTATCTTCTTATATGTTATGATATGTTTATTGTGTTAATGTATCTTAACATTGGTGTATGTTCTGTCTTCTTCAAATAGAGGGAGATTGTTGGAAATATTGCCCCTCAATGTTCCCTAAATTTGAAGATGCATCACACTCAATGCTAAGTACATATTGTATTTGATAAGTCATTTTTATATCATGTTTTTGCATGCTTAGGTCATTCTAGATATTGGAATGAGTTCTTGATTTTCACTGCCAAAACTGCTGAGATCACAATCTGGTCTCAGTTGAACCACTGAGGCGCAACTGTATAGGGCGCTGAGAAGGAGTCTGTCTCAGTTGAGCTGCATATAGCGGAAACCACTGAGAAGAATAACTGTCTCAGCGGATCTGCTGAGACGCAAATTAATTCTGCCACTGAGAGTGAAGCCTGTCTCAGCCCATCCGCTGAGACAGATTCAAATATGAATGTTAACATGCGAGATCCATTTTGGCGCAAGTGGTAATAAAGAAAGATTATCTTTACTATTGTTGTTCATACTGTGACTAGGCATTGCTTAGAGTCGTTGCAGATTGCAGAAGATATAAAAGCATATGTTAGGTCAATAAAACAGTAAGCTTGCACATATGATAAAGGAAGAGAGATTGACGGCGACTAAGAGCAAGCTCAACCTGTTGTTCTTGCTGGTTAAAGCTCAGAAGAACAAGTGGATCTTTTCCTTCAGCTGACGAGGAAGATCAAGTGGAGTAGTACTAAAGCTTTAGCTATCTCTGCTTAAGATAGCATCTGCTGTGATACTACATCAGAAGACCCAAAGCTGAAGATCTATATATATTATCTTCTGATTGTAGAAACTTAATATCATTTAACTCTGTAAGAACACAGTGTTCTGAGTGTGTAGGGCAAAAAGCCTGAGTTTGTAGGGTTGTGTGCCTGAGTGTAGAGATGTGTGCCTGAGTGTAGGGTTGTGTTCCTGAGTGTAGGGTTGTGCTCCCAGCCTGAGGTAGGGCTACTTGATAAGCCTGAGTTAGGTGTCTATGAGAGTCACTGAGTTGTAGGAGTTGGAGTACTCTGGGGGAGGGTAGTTGGCCTGAGGTAAGGTTGTGGAGCAAACCTAAAGAATCCTGAGGGATTTGAGTTGTAAGCTCTTTGATCAGTTGAGTGGTTGGAGGAGATAGCCTTGTCTAACACACTGTTAGAAAGGTGTAGAGGGAAAGTGGAGTACCCAGACCTTGGGGAACCACTACAAATCATTGTGCTTTCTGTGTGCTTGCTTCTATTTAAGTACAATCATCTAAAAAAACTAATTAAAGAAGAAAATACCAAGAAACCTATTCACCCCCCCCCCCCCCCCCCCCCCCTCTAGGTGAGTTAGACTATTACCAAAGCAAACTATCAAGATTATCAGAAAACCAGAGAGTAGGAAAGAAGAAGCACTCTCTAGAAATCAGAAATCATATCATCTTCTAAGGTGCATATGAGGGGCCTATTTATAGGACTATGAAAATGACCTGCAGATAATGGCCTTCGCCCACTACAAGAAAACAGACTTTTGGTCAGGGCAAAATTCTCTGGCAAAAAGTCTAAAACTGTGGCTAAAGATCTTTTGCCACAGTCTAGCCACAAAAAAAATTCATAGCTAAAGATCACGTGGCAAAAGATTTTTAGCTACGGATTGGTCATGGCAAATAGTATTAGCCACAAAAAATACTTCCATGGCTAATAACATCACTTTTTGCCACGATTTTAGGCCCTAGCAAAAACTTATCAATACCGCTAAAATGAACTATTTGCCACGGTTTTCAGCCGTGGCAGATAGTCGGGACTATTTGCCACAGTTTTAAACTCTGGCTAAAAGTAATTTCGATGTTTAAAAAAAATTATTTGTCACGGTTTTAAACCGTGACAAATAATAAATTATGTATTTTAAAAAAAAATAGAGCTTACCACGGTTAATTTGAGCATCAATCAAACTATGGTATACTCAAATGCAAGCAAAAAATTGCTCACTGAGCTATTCTTTATTAGCTTCTATGATTTAGGTTCCAAATAAATTAAAGTCCACTGTCGAGGACAACCAAAACCAATAGTAACTTATTTTTGCTTAGAAAACCAAACTATCTGAGTTCACATACAATATAAAAAAACTATCATAACAATCAGGGAATTGACACATACAATCAGAATCAAAATACTACAACAATTAATGTCATAGATCAGAATCAAAATACTAACAGCACATACAATATAAAAATATGAAAAAAATAAGCAGTTGAAGTAGTTCAATTCCATTTTGTACCGCAGCTGTACAACTACAGTTTAAAATGAACTACATCAATTAATGTCATAAATCATTTGGAATAGTGCTACATGCAATTAATGGCAATTAATGGCATGAACTACAAGTGCAGTTTAAAATGAACTACATGCAACTAATGCTGGATCATTTGGAATAGTGTCTAAAACTAAATCTCTTCACCTGCATCATTTCTATCTAATAGTCTCTTCACATCCACAAGAATTCCATCAGGTAATTGACCTCTGTAGACAACTAAATAAGGATCAGGAAAACAAGGATTAGGAATGAATGCCAAGCATGATACCTTAAATATAGCCATGCAATTCTGGCAAATTAGTTCACTACATTTGGCAGTTGTGACAAGATCATGAATAAAGGATTGCCATCTAGATATTCCTTCCAATAATTGCTTAAATAAAATGATCTATCATCGCATAGGTTCATTCAATAATTGCTTAAAAACTAGCAAATTGGTTCACTACTTTTGTAGTATGCTACTCAAAAAGCCCATTGGTCTCCTCCTTCCTGTACACCTCCGACGATAGGTTTTGCGGAAACCCGTCCACCGGTAGTTTATCAAAGGGGCCAGAAGTGCAGTTCCGGCAAGCCTACATTCATCCGGATTAAGCAACACAAAAGCCACATGTAAATATCAACAAGTCAGATCATTGTTAGGCCATGTGAGCCTAGGCCATAGAATTATAGGTTTTTTTGTGTTAGGCTTAATGTAGTTTGGTATTTTATTATTTTTATTGGAAAAAAGGAGTTCGGAAATTCTATAAGTAAAATAATTAAACGTAAATATATATGATTGGCATGTACTTACACGCATGTTTTTGAAGATGGCGTAGATGAATAGAGTAGCATAAAGGTGGAGCAATGGTCACAATAGGATCAATGTGTGGAGCAATAGGAGTCATAGTAGAACACTAATAAACATTAACACAAATGGGGAAGAGAATGTTGTTAGAGAATTAAAGGAAATGAGGGAATCGGGTAGTGAAGGTCAATCAGGTAGTGAAGTATGAACCACCACTAACAGTCAGACCAGGAACAACAAAAGTGCTAGCTCTCAGTGAAGCAGCAGAATAAGAATCAACATCGAAATCAGCCCACTCTGAGCGATTCTCCCTCAGAAATTGAACTAACAAAGCAGGTGGCACGTTCGGTAGCACAACAAATGACTTTAAGATCCTAACATACTGAAATTTGATCAAGAAAGAAACAAAATAATCATTTCTTAATGATGAAATACCTGAAGCAACATGGATGTTTCTGCACATAAGATGCCTCCATTCAATGAATGACCACCAAGAAGCTTATTGGGGTAGGAATTGATAGCCATTGTCACATCCTCAACACCGTCACTCCTTGTTAAAGACCAACCGTCATCGGAAAACCCATTTATAGCATCATTGAAGCCCCTATCATTCAATATAATGAGTTTGATGCATAAATAAAAAAGAAAAAAGAATGTGTTTTCGAAACATAGTAGTGTCGGGAACACAAACCTGCTCAGCCTCTAACTGAAAGTTCTTAATGTTAGTAAAATATAGGTGTCGCTGCTCTAATTAGTATTATCGAAAAATTTATGACAACACCAATTACTGAATGCAGCGACAATTGTGTTGGAAGCGCGCTATGGCAGGTCGACCTCTCTTCCTCACAACACTTCGCTTGGTGAGCACGCACGAGCCCGGCACACTCTACGCGAGCACGACCTACTTCGGCGACTAACACCTCTCGGCAAAACCTCACGACGAACAACCTCTATGGCGAGCACAACCCCACGGCGAGCTCCACCACGCGAGCACCACCTGCTCCACACCTCCACTCAAGGTGGGACGCCTTCACGCGAGAACAGCTATGGAAGGTGGCTGGCGAGATGGCGACGGCGAGCAGGCTACGCCTCTCCACTTCCTCTTCCTCGCGAGGTCTTCTACAGGCGAGAAGCACAGTACCTACTAACTGGTACTCCTCTCCACGTCCAGCGGCAAGAGCCTACAACTCCGGCGAGATGGCTGCTCCGGCGAGATCACCTTGCGAGTTGCTGTCGCTGGCGAGAACTTCAGCGGGAGGTGGCGGGCTCGCGAGATTTTAATGGCAGATGGCGAGAACAATTATTATTCCTGCGGGAATAAACTTTTCTCTCTCTTCCTACTCTCTCTCTCTCTCTATTTACTCTACCGCAATAAACAAACTCTTCTAAATTTCTATTCTTCCGCAACTTTACAAAACAAGTACAAAGGCCTATTTATAGGCAAAAGAAAAAACATCCATTCTCTCTCTGCATTAAATGCAGGACACTCTCTCTCCTCCTTTTTTTAATATAAAACAAAAGGCATATATAAAATACAACAATAAAAACCGTTGACCCGGTCAACCAAATCAAACCAACAAACTCCCCATCAAATTTGGCAGCACATGCCGAGTTTGCCTTTGAGCTTCGCGAACGTCTCTGCCTTCAGCGCCTTGGTGAAAATGTCCGCGACCTGCTCTCCGGTGGGGCAATACACAACTTCAACCGTCTTCAGCTCCACTTGCTCCCGAAGGAAATGATACTTCGTCTCGATGTGCTTGCTCCTCCCATACAGCACCGGGTTCTTCGCGAGCTGGATGGCCGACATGTTATCCACTAACACTGTCGTTGGCCCTTCCTGTTCATGATGCAACTCCACCAGTAAGTTCCTCAACCAGATGGCTTGGCAAGTACATGTTGCAGTTGCGATGTACTCCACCTCACATGAAGATAAGGCTATCGTAGCCTGCTTCTTCAAACTCCGTGAGAACGTCGCGGTTCCCATATGAAACACATATCCGGAGGTGCTCTTCCGGTCATTCACGTCACCGCCATAGTCGCTATCCGAGTAGCCGACTAACTTCAACTCATCTCCAGTGGAGTACTTCAGACCGTGGTCCCTTGTCCTGTTCACATATCTTAGGATCCTCTTCGCTGCAGTGAAGTGGTCCTGCTTAGGCTCTTCCATGTACCTGCTCACGACCCCAACCGCATACATGATGTCAGGTCTGGTGAAAGTCAAGTACCTTAGACTCCCAACCAAACTCTTGAACATCGTTGGGTCCACAGCTTCTTCCTCCGAGTCCTTCCTCAACTTCGTTCCGGGATCAACGGGAGTGGGGATAGCCTTGCTATTCTCCATCCTGAACTTCTTCAAGATCTCCCCTGCGTACTTCTTCTGCGAGATGAAAATGCCATCTTCTCTCTGCTGCACCTCAACACCCAAGAAGTAGTTGAGTTCTCCCAAGTCAGTCATCTCAAACTCTTTCTTCATCACCCTCTTGAACTCCTCAAACATAGTTTGGTTGTTCCCGGTGAATATCATGTCATCGACGTACAGGCATAGGATCATGATATCACCGTTCTTCTCGACCTTCATGTTGAGGGCATACTCATAGGGGCACTTCACATAGTCATGCTTCTGCAGGAAAGCATCTATCCTCCCATTCCAAGCTCTTGCTCCTTGCTTCAGCTCGTACAATGCTTTGTCTAGCTTGCACACCTTCCTCTCATGGCCTTTCACCACGTACCCCGGAGGTTGCTCGATGTACACATCTTCCTCTAGGTAGCCATTCAAGTATGCTGACACCGCATCTATCTGCATGATTGTCCACCTATAGTGAGTTGTCAGTGCGATGATCAACCTGATGGTGTCAATCCTCGCCACTGGGGCATAGACCTCGTCATAGTCCACTCCTTGGACTTGCCTATAGCCCTTCACGACGAGTCTCACCTTGTGCTTCTCCACAGCTCCATCCTTTTTCTTCTTCACCTTGTAGACCCACTTCACCCCGAGGGGTTTGTGGCCTGCGGGTGGATCAACCAGCTTCCAAGTTTCATTCTTCTTTATGGAAGCCATCTCAGCATCCATCGCCATCCTCCAAGGTTTCTCCTGGGCAGCTTCGTCGTAGGAGTGCGGCTCGCAATCTGCCAACAAATAATATAAAGAAAAATTGTTAAGTGTTGGTGCCGTCTCCTCGTAGATCTCATCCATCCTTCTCATCCTAGGTTGAGGACGATCATCCTTGCTTCCACTAGTGCTTGCTCCACTAGAACTTCCTCCACTTGAGTTGGGAGTGCAAGCTCCCCCTGAATGTCCGCTAGGTGGTGATGGTGGCTCAGCCCCACCATCCTCAGCTCCTGTTTCATGACCACCTTCCTCCTCATCTTCAAAGAACATCCCCTTCTTGCTCTTTGTCTCCTCATCCCAGCTCCAGCAGTTGTCTTCTTCAAACACCACATCCCTTGAGATTATGGCCTTCTCCGTCACCGGGTTGTATAACTTGTAAGCCTTGCTCTCCGGAGCGTAGGCCACAAAAATACACTTCTCGCTCCTATCATCGAGCTTCTTCCTCCTCTGGTCCGGGACGTGAGCATGAGATACACACCCAAAGACCCTCAAGTGCTTCACGCTTGGCTTCCATCCACTCCAAGCCTCGAACGGGATCATGAACTTCACACTCTTCGTGGGGCATCTGTTCAGTAGATACACCGCACACTGCACTGCCTCCGCCCAGAACATCTTCGGCAACCCTTTGCCCTTCACCATACTCCTCGCCATGTTCATGATGGTCAAGTTCTTCCTTTCCGCGACTCCGTTCTGCTGTGGTGAGTATGCTGCCGTCAACTAGTGTGAGATCTCATTCTCCTTGCAAAAGACATCAAACAGCTTCGAGGTGTACTCTCTACCCCGATCTGTCCTCAGCACCTTCAGTGGTTGACCACTCTCATTCTCCGCCATCGCCTTGAACTCCTTGAACTTGTCAAGGGCCTCAAATTTTTCCTTCAGAAAATATACCCAACACTTCCGACTGAAGTCATCCGTGAAGGTGATGTAGTATTTGCTTCCGCCCACTGAGGTGGTCTCAAACGGACCCGCAATGTCCGAAGTGAAATGCAGGATCGTCTTATTTAAAATCTATTAATCTCTATTGGAGTAAAAATGTAGGATTATATTTCCTAATTAATTAATTAGAAACTGAAGGGAACGATAAATCTACTGAAGTGCGGATATTAAATTATACCATTCTTATCCTCAAGTTCGTGCTTCACCGTGGCCGCAATTCTTTAAAGCCCAGATGTATTCCTCCTTTTGAAAACTATGGCGTCCGTAGATTCTGTCAACATACAAGATTGACTAAAATTTAACCACTGAATGAGAAGGATTAGCGCAAGCATGCAAGAGTTCTAAATTATTGCTCTCTACAATAAACAAGAGTACATTAGCATAAAATAGAAATTTAGAGATAATCAATTGTGCCTTTCAATTCAGTTCCAATATGGTGGGCAAAACACTTCAGATGAAGCGTTTCAGATAGTGCATATTACATCTATTATAGATCCGACCAAAACCAAGATTAGAGATCTGAAGGCAATAATAAACTAAAACTTAATCAAATATAATTATTTATATTATAAGTTATTGGGATCTATGAATATGCATTTAATTTTATATGCGTATATACACACACATATATATATATATATATCTTTAACTACTAAATGCAAGAAGTTGCCTTTGGTGCAACATTCAAAATTGTCCAAATATAACTTCATTTTTTTACTCCAATGACTTAACGTATATGATAAAAAAATGGAAATTTATAAAATATAAGAGCTATTTGTGTAATAACATTATATCCCAATAATAAAAAAATTATACAAATTCGGAAAATCAAAAAGTTTTTAATAGACCTCATAAAGCTACTATGATAGCTTATCATTACCTACTAAAATCTACTTTAAAATGATTTTTTGTTAAAATATATACATTTTTTTGAAAAAAAATTATAAAATAGTAATTAAAATTTGTTTGCGTTCATTTTGAGTACTCATATGTATATGTTCTGGGCCCAGCCGGCAGAGACGAAGCCTATCCGCACCCCAGCCTGCCAGTCCAACCGACGAAGCCTATCCGCACCCAGCCTGACCATTCGTCGAACGCAGGTGGGCCGCCGTTCGTCGAACGCAGGAGGCAGCCCTGCGTTCGCCGAACGGTTGGGTCTCAGCGTTCGTCGAACGCAGGAGAGCCGTCGTTCGTCGAACGCAGGGGTCCCGCCGTTCGACGAGCGGCGACACGCGTTCGTCGAACGCAGGCGTGACGCGTTCGTCGAACGCAGGCGTGATGTAACATCCCCAATGCTTCTAGACCCCTAGATGATGTTAGGGCATGGGTGGTGGAAGAATGGCCACTAAGGCCCATGGGCCAAGTGGAGTGTGCTAAGTGCACACCAAGGGCACAAAATCAACATAGCCCAATACCACTCCCTTAGGCCAATTGACCCTCAATTCACCAAATTGACCTCCCCCATACCACCCTAACCACTAAGGAAGACCATAACCATGGAAATTGCACTTGGGTGGGACCTAATTGCATGAAATTGACCAAAGTCAACAATAGGTCAACATTAACCAAACTAAGTCAATTAGGGTTCAATTGACCCTCAAATGTTCAAATTGACCTTACCACCACACCCTAAACACCTTAAGGAACCCAATGGACCAAAAAGCCCCATCATGGTGGGACCAATTGACCCCAATTGACCAAAGTCAAACTTTACCCAATTTTGGTCAAATCTACACCCTTTGATTAAATTGAAACAATTGGAGCCCCACCATGGACCAACCAACCATGTGTAATGACAAGGTACCCAAGGCCATCAAGTGGGCCCATCCCACTCATCATGTTGACCAAGTCAAAGTCAAAGTCAACTCCGGGTCAATCATGGTCAATATAGCCCAAATTAAGTGACCTAGCCTAAATACATTTGAACCAAGCCCTAACCCAATGACCAAACATATGTTCATAACCTAATGGGTCATGTAGGCTGTAGGGAAAAGGCTAACCCAAGCAAACCCAAGCTTAGGCAAATTATGAAAGTGGCTAAAGGTGGGGGACAAAAGCAAAAAGCAAAAGAAAAGTGGCAATCACCCTTCTCACACTCCAACCC
Organism: Dactylorhiza incarnata; assembly: GCA_033032865.1. Classification (NCBI taxonomy): domain Eukaryota; kingdom Viridiplantae; phylum Streptophyta; class Magnoliopsida; order Asparagales; family Orchidaceae; genus Dactylorhiza; species Dactylorhiza incarnata. Next base: position 7,626,288 of record JAWHQI010000090.1, on the reverse strand, counting down.
AATCAGCCTAGGGCCTTGGGTGATTGCTGGGCACCTGAGGAGGGGACAGAGGAGCAGCTGTACAGCTGATTGGTTGGACAAAACACCAAAAACGTGGGCCTCTTAGTTCAAACTCCCTTATACTCTCCTCCCCACTCCCATTTGACCATCTCATTAGCTTTAGAAGCTGGCAAGCAGTCGAAATCGACCTTTGGATCGAAGCTTTTGGTGGAGAATGGAGGAAATGGGCAAGGTCGCCGGAGAGGAGCATTTCCATGGCCAACCGCCGTCGCCGCCACCGCCAAGCTCCATGTTAGGTTCGTTTCTCCTCCTCTCCCTCTATGCTAGCTTCTCATCTATTTTATTTGAAGGTTCGGGCTCAATTGGGTCGGAATCAAACTCTCAAAATCATGGTTTTTGGCTGATTTTTGGCCATGCTAGTTCGCCGGAAAACACCTCCTCCGGCCGCCTTGTCACCGGGAAGTAGTAGCCCCGACCATCACGAAGGTGGTGGAGGTGGTGGCCGGCCGTGGTGGCCACCAGGTGGCCGGGAAATAGGAGGGCAAGTTGGCCCAGCTCAGGCAAATCCCAGCCGTTGGCTGGAGGAAGAAGATGAAGGGGGAGGGTCGGATCTGCTTTAAGATCCGTGCAGATCTTATTTTTCCTTGTATTAATTAATTCAATAGCTTGGTTTTTCTGTCTCTATACATCAGTCCACTTCAATAATTAATTAAGGCCTCTTAATGGCCGAATTAGAAAACGTGCTCAACATAAACGTTGTAGGCCTTGGTCTTAACTTTTATTTGGTCTTAAGTTTAGGTCATTTGGTGACATACAGCTCCCTAGGGAGCTGTTGTACTAGGACTGGTCCTACACTAGGTCAGTCCATTAGAAAAATTGCCTAGGTCAAACCCCTCCATATTTGGATCTGTGCTTTTAACCATGGGTTGGTATACCCTAGTGGCACCCCTTGCCAAAGGGGCAGCCCTTGGTGGACACTTTCACATAGGGTTTTTGTGGTAATTAGATTATTTAAATTATGTTGATTTTTGGAGCATATGATGTCCAAATGACACCAAACTTTGGTGGCATACTCTTTTGTACATGAGTAGTGCCTACCTAAAATATCACTCCATTTGGAGTTGATTTGATATGGAAAATTGGAAACCCTAATGAGGGCCTTTAAGGGTCAAATTAGGCTTGGGTCATTTTGAGGAGTTGAGTGTGTTAGCCTCCTCCTATCATGTTGGCTACGTGGGAATGTATATACAAATGCTAGTGTCACACCCTAATGGCCCATTTGGAGCCATTAGGGTGGTGTGACCTAAAACCCTAAGGGTGAATCCTTAAGGGTGCAAAGTGGGGATTTGTGAAGAACATAGGATCAAATGTTCTTGTCATGGCTTAGGACTTTGTAGATATGTTTGTGGGAACATAAAATGACTTAGTAAATTTAATGAGAATTTTTAGGGGTATTTAAGTGTATTTCTTCCTAATAAATGAATTTGCCACCCTTCCTTATTAAAATGAAATTCATATTCATAGGACATTGTATGGTGTTGTAACTCTTTCAGTGGCTGGTTAGTGATGAAAGTAGACTATAGTAATTTTGTTATGATTTGTTGAAGCATTATTCTTTGTATGGGAAGCTTAAGTGCTTGCTAGCTTGAGAATATTTAATCCATTTAAAATATCAAATCATAGGGCAATGTTATGATACTTGGGAATCTGTCATTTTATGATAATATGTGTCCATGATAAATGTTTGGAAGTTTGTTGAATTATATTTCTTGTACCTCATTTAGAAATTGGAATTTTCAAGACTTGAGTATTAAATCTTTTTAAAATACCAAATCATAGGGCAATGTTATGATATTTGGTTAACTGTGGTTTTATGTTAATATATGCTCATGATAATTAATTGGAGGCTTGTGGAATTATTTTTCTTATACCTCATGTAGAAAGTGGATTTTACATCCTTATGAGTATTTAATCTTTTTAAAATATCAAATCATGGGGAATTGATGTGATACTTGGTTACCTGTAGTTTTAGGTTAATACATGCCCATGATAATTATTTGGAAGCTTGTAGAATTATATTTCATGTATCTCATGTAGAAAGTGGATTTTACATCCTTATGAGTATTTAATCTTTTTAAAATATCAAATCATGGGGCATTGATATGATACTTGGTTATCTGTAGTTGTAGGTTAATATATGCCCATCATAATTATGTGGAGTCTGGTTGAATTATATTTCAAGTACTTCAAGTAGAAATTGGTAATTGCTACCTTTGAATGTTTAATCATTGTAAAATATTAAATCACATGGTAATGACATAATAATTTGGCAGAGAACTCTATGTCCCCGTTTGGACACTTGGTAATTTTTTGAGAATTTTCAGAAGTGAAATACTATTTTTCCTAATTATAGTGGCATTTTGGTAATTATACAATTATGATGATTTAGTAGACCAGATGACATCCTAGGGTCATGTTACTCAGTGAACCACTTTGATATGGGATTTTACCTTACTGATAATTTTCATGTAGCATGTATAATCATTTTGAGGGTAGTTCATGTGTAATTTGGCTTAAGACCTTAACTACTTTAAATTATATTAAATACCAATTTAATATGGAAAATTATGGAAATTGGAGCATACCCTATTAAGGTCAGTGGGAACCTTGGATAATTATTAGAGATGCTGGTGATGAATATTTAGAAGGGTTCCCTTATGGGGTTGATGGATAGTTCAAAATTGTGGTCTGCGTTTAGTAAAAACAGAATTTTGAGTTCTAGACAATTCAGACCCCTAAGTAGGGTTTAAGAGGTATATCCAATCAGTAAATGATATGTAGCACACCATGATTCAAGGAGGGTCAATCCTAGGGATACTTGTGGGGTGGTGCTAGAGTTAACGTAGAAGGAATGAAAGTACGTCCAACCCGATTGGGTGGGACAGGGGATGAGCTAAGTCACTTTAACGATATGTAATGATGAAGGGTGAACCAAACATTAATCACCAACTAAAGTAATTATCTTGAAGGGGATTGTGGGGTTGAGCCCATTGATCTGTAGTACTGTTAGGGGCCCCTTTACGGAGTACACCGCGAGATGTCCAAGATTCACCCTAAATATAACACTAACTAAGTTGTAGGCAAGAGTAGCCTAAGTGGGAATGCAAACTGGTACGGATCTCCTCCAGGAAGGAGATTGGTTGGATCAGCTTGTGTGTTAGTCCCTGAGCCGGAAGCTCAGGTGGACATGTTAACACCTGTTACTTATTCAAATAGTGGCGAGTCTTCGGTATTAGGCTAGTCGTGTCACCGACGGTAGTACGTTGACTCAGGTGAGGGTGAGGTTTAGAGGGCCGGTAAGTTTGAGTACCGCGGTTTGGAGGACGATCCCTAATAACCCACCCCGACCTTAAAGTCTGGTGGATTCCAGCAAGAGTACGCAGGAGCTCCGCTGTTGTGTTTTTAGCGTTGAGGCGTACATGAGGTATAGGCTTGGTAGTGACTATACCCGCCTAGAATGTGGAGTGCCCGATCCACTACCACCGTGAGCCACTACGGTCGGTACCCGAAAGGTTGGCTTCCTTTCAAACAAATTGGGAACTATAAAGGTCTGTGCGCATAGAGTCGTGTGGGTGAGTCACATTGCATAAATTCATTAAAACATCATAACCATAGCATAACATACACATAGCATACCCCCATCATATAATTTAGTATGGGCTCTTTTATATGATGGGTTATCTGGACATCTTAACTTATATGTCGTATGGGCGTTCATATAAGTTAAGGTACGAATCTGTGATGGTAGCTAAGATTTACTTACTGCACTGCATTTTCTCCCTATTTACTGCTTATTTCATTGCTCTACTTTACTGCCTTATACCTGCACTATACTGTTAGCTAGATTTTATTGCTTTACTGATACCTGCTAGAATAGTGCCATGTCACCACCTTCTTGTTTACCCCTTGTTTGTCCTCCGCTTCTTCCTCCCGCTTGGTGCCTAGGAGTCGTGGAGGGAGGCGAGGACAAGACAGCTTAGTCTTTATGACTAACGGTCGGTGTGACCGCAGGAGTCCGAGGAGGCAGAGTTGTCCCGCGCGCAGCAGGACGAGATGGCAGGACCTGAGCAGCAGATGCAGCGCACTACCACGACGCCACAGGTTGATGATTAGATAGTTAGATTTCCGCTTCTTGAGAGCTTTTGTTGTAGACTTCCGCATGTTGTAGAGAGAGAGAGATAGAGATAGTACATTACTTTGCATATGTATCGGGTTTAAGCCCCTTTAGTTGTACTTCTCTTATGGACTTTCTGTTTTCATTATATATGATGTTGTGATTGTCGACATGCCTTCTTTTTGTACTTGCTTTTTGGCATATTTTAGTTATGATCGTATAGTCGGCAGGGTTGGTGCTGAGCGGTGTTAGACAACCCGAGTGTTGGTGACACCGCAAGGCAGCGATTCTGGGCGAAGGTCCACCTCAACCGTGCGATACGGGAGAGGTTTGCGTTTTCAAGTACCCGAATGGGTTTTGGAAAAAGAGATCTTACAAATGGTATCACTGAATGAACGATCATAAGAGAACAGTCCACAACATACTGGTCACCCTGCTCGAGTGTAGTTTGCGGACAAACTATGCAGCGGAAGCTGTGGTGTGCCCATGTATGAAATCACATAAAACAATCCATTAAGCAGCAAGTTAGGTCAAATTTTGACTTACTTAGACAATTTAGTGACGCACCCTAGCCCAAAGAGCGACCTCGGGTCTAGATTTGGTTGAAGGTTAAGGATACCCAGCGTAGCTAAGGGAAGAAGTTAGTATAAGTCTTGACTTTGAGACTTTCACACTAAAGGTTACGCTTTACTATCAAGTGGTAGGACCTTATCGAGGAGATCGGGTGTCTGTAGTCTTCTTTAGAGTTATAGAAGACCCATAAGCATAACCCCTTACCATAACTTGATACTTCCCATTACAGTACGTTGAGACAACCACCATAAAATACCAGAGGTCGAATTGGAATTTGAATATTTTGTTTGGAAAATGCCCCTTTCCTAGTTAATCATATAGGGAACTCAGAAAAGTTAGCATAATTTATAGCATTGGGAGCCTAAGTTTTGTCATAACATGATGTCTCAGGGTGGAACACCAAGTCAGAAATTTTTTATGCCCTAAAGTTTTTGCACGTATGTAAGATGAATATACCGTAGAAGTATTGAAGAGACTTAGCCCAAATCGGTAGGGGCTTATCCTTTTGTTTATTGGGCCAATAAAATACCGACTTGGATTACCCCTAGACTCTGTTTAGAAAAGGTTGTGACATTATCGTAGTAATCTCGAGTTTTGGAGTATTCAATGAAACTCAGGTGATGACGAGATCTTATTCATATACTTTTGATTTGTGGACCAACCCTCCTTAGAAGTTTGAGACCCTTGGAGAACTACTTCACCTTAAATAACATGGAGTGTTTATACCAAGTTGTGATCACTATAGTTATACTGGCAAGTTAAGTGAATGGTACACTTCAAGAGTGAGCGTGTACTCATCTTATTGCTCCAAGGCTGATTCTAAGTCGACAAAAGTGATCAACTTGTTAATCATTCGATTATACGTAAAGGGTTGTCTAGGGGATGGGCATAAGACTCTCGGAATCAAGAACGTCAGGTTAAGAATTTAGGGAATTTCACTAACTTCCTGATCCAAGCAATGTGGCCTTGTCTTTTATAAGGACGTTTGGTCACCAAGCTCTTACCGGTCACAAAGGAAGAACATCATAAACGGCGGATTCAGTGCAAGACCAAGTAGAATTTAGAATGGATAGAAGTAAGACTGGGCTATAAGTCCGCCTGACCATAAGAAATAATCAGTTTATCGTAACAAACATGCAAGTGTATTGTTGTAGATACACCTTCTTAACCTCGAGACATCGATTGGTAGAGTTATCCAAACAATTAATAATCATTGACGTCCGAACAAATGTCTCGATTTAGTCAAGTATTGAAAACAAGGAAGAATGCCAGGTTTAGTGGCTTGGGAAAAATGTGTCACATCATGGAATTTTGAAGTTTGGAGTCAAGTTTTCGCAAGTAAAGATTACAACTAGAGTTTCTGGCACTCCAGGGCTTTCAAGGGTAATTTTCGGATAGTATTTTTTTAATTAAAATTCAAGCCCTCTCCGTGGTGAAAATTTAGTTAAGATCATCTTACTCTTAGAGTTCGTTTATGCATCACCAGAGAACTTAGGAAGGTGACTCTTTGGATCTTGTAATGCGATAGTATAAACTATTTAGGGCTAAGATGGAGAATTTTTACTATGTTCGGATCTCGGGAAAGATGACAACGACCGTCATGTGTTGAAATATTGAGGAATGGGGAGTTGAAACGATTGAGTAGTGCCGCTACTATCAACTCCCGCTTAAGATTGTTAACTTTACTTGATGATACGTAGCGACGTAATTTTTGGATGAAATAACTATGAGAAGGGTCGTTATGATGAAATCTTTAATTCATATTTTATAGCATAAGTGAGATGAGACCTCTTGTCTTTGAAAGTATAGCCCACCCGTTATTGGAAATCTAAAGTGAAAATATGTCGATTGATATATTGAAGATATATAATCTACATACAATCCTCCGATCTTAAGAACCAGAAAGTTACGATTTCTCCAAAATTTATAACCTAAGTTAGGAAGATTCAGGAATGAGGGAGACAAGTTTGACCTTCAGATATAAATGGTGGAATTTCTCGAGGATTAATGGATTTTAATGAGTCACCCTTCATGTTGAAATCAAATTGTGCCAAAACTTGTCATGAAAAAGGGGTTTTACCCTCGTGAGTTATGAACCAATGGATATGGAAAGTAGATGAGAGTCATTTCGCGAACATCATTTTAAACTACAGACGTATGTTCCTCAAGAAAAACTTGAAAGATATCTACATTTAGTTAACGTGTGGAAGCGTTAACCTCGTGTAACGTTCGTAGGACATAAGAGACTCTGGTCCAAGTGTAATCAAGGTTTATGTTATTATTCTGTAGCTGATAAACCTGACCTTGTATCCGCGGAGTCGGAAACGGTTTATCAGCAGAGACCTCATATGTTAAGGGATAAGGCCTCTTGGTGTAGGTGGTGTTGAACACCTACGTGTAAGGGAATCATATAATGAAGAATCAACATAGACAATGGCGGTTGGTTAAATGGTCACGTCCTGGCTAATCGATTTATGAGCAGAGTATTAAATAAGCATGGTTCGTGAATGTAACCTTATGAAGTTAAGTTGAACTCGAAGGTTTTTGGTGCCATCTAGCGCGGCATGATAGTATAAATTAACTCGGTAAGTTCTTATGTATTTCAGGTGGATCCCCCTTCGGGGAGTGTAGTGATTTTGATAACACCCGCGCCTGGTTAGCTTGTTTTGGTTTCTTTGAAGTGTCTATTTCCTATTTATTACCGGGATGGAGCAAGTAGAACCCGCATTGTGATTAATGGCGCGATGATCTGAGCAGCGGGTTAAAACTTCATTTAAACCTAGTGGGAATATTGCCGATAATCTTAGCGAGTAATAGTAGAAGTGCAATGAGAAATTTTGGTAAAGAATGTTGCTCCGGTTTGAGTTCTCAAATAGTAGAGGTCCGAGTTCTTCCGTGGAAGGAGATTCTGATGTCCGATCATTCATGGGCAAGAGGAGCACAGCTGGGTGCCCTTGGACTTCATACAACAATGTTTCCCCGGAACTCTTCACCTCAGGTGCAAATTAATCGTCTTTGAAATCCTTTACTCTTATAAGTACTTGCAACCCGTAGACCCAAACCTAAATTTCGAGGACGAAATATTTCTTTTGTTTATTGGGATTTGTAACATCCCCAATCCTTCTAGACCCCTAGATGGTGTTAGGGCATGGGTGGTGTGCAGAATGGCCACTAAGGCCCTTGGGCCAAGTGGAGTGTGCTAAGTGCACATCAAGGGCACAAGATCAACATAGCCCAATACCACTCCCTTAGGCCAATTGACCCTCAATTCACCAAATTGACCTCCCCCATACCACCCTAACCACTAAGGAAGACCATAACCATGGAAATTGCACTTGGGTGGGACCCAATTGCATGAAATTGACCAAAGTCAACAATAGGTCAACATTAACCAAACTAAGTCAATTAGGGTTCAATTGACCCTCAAATGTTCAAATTGACCTTACCACCACACCCTAAACACCTTAAGGAACCCAATGGACCAAAAAGCCCCATCATGGTGGGACCAATTGACCCCAATTGACCAAAGTCAAACTTAACCCAATTTTGGTCAAATCTACACCCTTTGATTAAATTGAACCAATTGGAGCGCCACCATGGACCAGCCAACCTTGTCTAATGACAAGGGACCCAAGGCCATCAAGTGGGCCCATCCCACTCATCATGTTGAACAAGTCAAAGTCAAAGTCAACTCTGGGTCAATCATGGTCAGCATAGCCCAAATTAAGTGACCTAGCCTAAATACATTTGAACCAAGCCCTAACCCAATGACCAAACATATGTTCATAACCTAATGGGTCATGTAGGCTGTAGGGAAAAGGCTAACTCAAGCTAACCCAAGCTTAGGCAAATTAGGAAAGTGGCTAAAGGTGGGGGACAAACGCAAAAAGCAAAAGAAAAGTGGCAATCACCCTTCTCACACTCCAACCCAATCAGCCTAGGGCCTTGGGTGATTGCTGGGCACCTGAGGAGGGGACAGAGGAGCAGCTGTACAGCTGATTGGTTGGACAAAACACCAAAAATGTGGGCCTCTTAGTTCAAACTCCCATATACTCTCCTCCCCACTCCCATTTGACCATCTCATTAGCTTCAGAAGCTGGCAAGCAGTCGAAATCGACCTTTGGATCGAAGCTTTTGGTGGAGAATGGAGGAAATGGGCAAGGTCGTCGGAGAGGAGCATTTCCATGGCCAACCGCCATCGCCGCCACCGCCAAGCTCCATGTTAGGTTCGTTTCTCCTCCTCTCCCTCTATGCTAGCTTCCCATCTATTTTATTTGAAGGTTCGGGCTCAATTGGGTCGGAATCAAACTCTCAAAATCATGGTTTTAGGCTGATTTTTGGCCATGCTAGTTCGCCGGAAAACACCTCCTCCGGCCGCCTTGTCGCCGGGAAGTAGTAGCCCCGACCACCACGAAGGTGGTGGAGGTGGTGGCCGGCCGTGTGGCCATCAGGTGGCCGGGAAATAGGAGGGCAAGTTGGCCCAGCTCGGGCAAATCCCAGCCGTTGGCTGGAGGAAGAAGATGAAGGGGGAGGGTCGGATCTGCTTTAAGATCCGTGCAGATCTTATTTTTCCTTGTATTAATTAATTCAATAGCTTGGTTTTTCTGTCTCTATACATCAGTCCACTTCAATAATTAATTAAGGCCTCTTAATGGCCGATTTAGAAAAAGTGCTCAACATAAAAGTTGTAGGCCTTGGTCTTAACTTTTATTTGGTCTTGAGTTTAGGTCATTTGGTGACCTACAGCTCCCTAGGGAGCTGTTCTACTAGGACTGGTCCTACACTAGGTCAGTCCATTAGAAAAATTTCCTAGGTCAAACCCCTCCATCATTGGAGCTATGCTTTTAACCATGGGTTGGTATACCATAGGGGCACCCCCTTACAAAGGATCAGCCCTTGGTGGACACTTTCACATAGGGTTTTTGTGGTAATTAGATTATTTAAATTATGTTGATTTTTGGAGCATATGATGTCCAAATGACACCAAACTTTGGTGGCATACTCTTTTGTACATGAGTAGTGCCTACCTAAAATATCACTCCATTTGAAGTTGATTTGATATGGAAAATTGGAAACCCTAATGAGGGCCTTTAAGGGTCAAATTAGGCTTAGATCATTTTGAGGAGTTGAGTGTGTTAGCCTCCTCCTATCATGTTGGCTATGTGGGTATGTATATACAAATGCTAGTGTCACACCCTAATGGTCCATTTGGAGCCATTAGGGTGGTGTGACCTAAAACCCTAAGGGTGAATCCTTAAGGGTGCAAAGTGGGGATTTGTGAAGAACATAGGATCAAATGTTCTTGCCATGGCTTAGGACTTTGTAGATATGTTTGTGGGAACATAAAATGACTTAGTAAATTTAATGAGAAGTTTTAGGGGTATTTAAGTGTATTTCTTCCTAATAAATGAATTTGCCACCCTTCCTTATTAAAATGAAATTCATAGTCATAGGATCTTGTATGGTGTTGTAACTCTTTCAGTGGCTGGTTGGTGATGAAAGTAGACTATAGTAATTTTGTTATGATTTGTTGAAGCATTATTCTTTGTATGGGAAGCTTAAGTGCTTGCTAGCTTGAGAATATTTAATCCATTTAAAATATCAAATCATAGGGCAATGTTATGATACTTAGGAATCTGTCATTTTATGATAATATGTGCCCATGATAAATGTTAGGAAGTTTGTTGAATTATATTTCTTGTACCTCATTTAGAAATTGGAATTTTCAAGACTTGAGTATTAAATCTTTTCAAAATACCAAATCATGGGGCAATGTTACGATATTTGGTTAACTGTGGTTTTATGTTAATATATGCCCATGATAATTAATTGGAGGCTTGTGGAATTATTTTTCTTATACCTCATGTAGAAAGTGGATTTTACATCCTTATGAGTATTTAATCTTTTAAGAATATCAAATCATAGTGAATTGATGTGATACTTGGTTACCTGTAGTTTTAGGTTAATATATGCCCATGATAATTATTTGGTGGCTTGTAGAATTATATTTCATGTATCTCATGTAGAAAGTGGATTTTACATCCTTATGAGTATTTAATCTTTTTAAAATATCAAATCATGGGGCATTGATATGATACTTGGTTATCTGTAGTGTAGGTTAATATATGCCCATCATAATTATGTGGAGGCTGGTTGAATTATATTTCAAGTACTTCAAGTAGAAATTGGTAATTGCTACCTTTGAATGTTTAATCATTGTAAAATATTAAATCACATGGTAATGACATAGTAATTTGGCAGAGAACTCTATGTCCCCGTTTGGACACTTGGTAATTTTTGGAGAATTTTCAGAAGTGAAATACTATTTTTCCTAATTATAGTGGCATTTTGGTAATTATACAATTATGATGATTTAGTAGAATAGATGACATCCTAGTGTCATGTTACTCAGTGAACCACCTTGATATGGGATATCACCTTACTGATAATTTTCATGTAGCATGTATAATCATTTTGAGGGTAGTTCATGTGTAATTTGGCTTAAGACCTTAACTACTTTAAATTATATTAAATACCAATTTAATATGGAAAATTATGGAAATTGGAGCATACCCTATTAAGGTCAGTGGAAACCTTGGATAATTATTAGAGATGCTGGTGATGAATATTTAGAAGGGTTCCCTTATGGGGTTGATGGATAGTTCAAAATTGTGGTCTGCGTTTAGTAAAAACAGAATTTTGAGTTCTAGACAATTCAGACCCCTAAGTAGGGTTTAAGAGGTATATCCAATCAGTAAATGAGATGTAGCACACCATGATTCAAGGAGGGTCAATCCTAGGGATACTTGTGGGGTGGTGCTAGAGTTAACATAGAAGGAATGAAAGTACGTCCAACCCGATTGGGTGGGACAGGGGATGAGCTAAGTCACTTTAACTATATGTAATGATGAAGGGTGAACCAAACATTAATCACCAACTAAAGTAATTGTCTTGAAGGGGATTGTGGGGTTGAGCCCATTGATCTGTAGTACCGTTAGGGGCCCCTTTACGGAGTACACCGCGGGAAGTCCAAGATTCACCCTAAATATAACACTAACTAAGTTGTAGGCAAGAGTAGCCTAAGTGGGAATGCAAACTGGTATGGATCTCCTCCGGGAAGGAGATGGGTTGGATCAGCTTGTGTGTTAGTCCCTGAGCCGGAAGCTCGGGTGGACATGTTAACACCTGTTACTTATTCAAATAGTGGCGAGTCTTCGGTACTAGGCTAGTCGTGTCACCGATGGTAGTACGTTGACTCAGGTGAGGGTGAGGTTTAGAGGGCCGGTAAGTTTGAGTACCGCGGTCTAGAGGACGATCCCTAATAACCCACCCCGACCTTGAAGTCTGGTGGATTCCAGCAAGAGTACGCAGGAGCTCCGCTGTTGTGTTTTTAGCGTTGAGGCGTACATGAGGTATAGGCTTGGTAGTGACTATACCAGCCTAGAATGTGGAGTGCCCGATCCACTACCACCGTGAGCCACTACGGTCGGTACCGGAAAGGTTGGCTTCCTTTTAAACAAATTGGGAACTATAAAGGTCTGTGCGCATAGAGTCGTGTGGGTGAGTCACATTGCATAAATTCATTAAAACATCATAACCATAGCATAACATAACATACACATAGCATACCCCCATCATATAAATTAGTATGGGCTCTTTTATATGATGGGTTACCTGGACATCTTAACTTATATGTCATATGGGCATTCATATAAGTTAAGGTACGAATCTGTGATGGTAGCTAAGATTTACTTACTGCACTGCATTTTCTCCCTATTTACTGCTTATTTCATTGCTCTACTTTACTGCCTTATACCTGCACTATACTGTTAGCTAGATTTTATTGCTTTACTTATACCTGCTAGAATAGTGTCATGTCACCACCTTCTTGTTTACCCCTTGTCTGTCCTCCGCTTCTTCCTCCCGCTCGGTGCCTAGGAGTCGTGGAGGGAGGCGAGGACAAAACGGCTTAGTCTTTATGACTAACGGTCGGTGTGACCGCAGGAGTCCGAGGAGGCAGAGTTGTCCCGCGTGCAGCAGGACGAGATGGCAGGACCTGAGCAGCAGATGCAGCGCACTACCACGACGCCACAGATTGATGATTAGATAGTTAGATTTCCGCTTCTTGAGAGCTTTTGTTGTAGACTTCCGCATGTTGTAGAGAGAGAGAGAGATAGTACATTACTTTGCATATGTATCGGGTTTAAGCCCCTTTAGTTGTACTTCTCTTATGGACTTTCTGTTTTCATTATATATGATGCTGTGATTGTGGACATGCCTTCTTTTTGTACTTGCTTTTTGGCATATTTTACTTATGATCGTATAGCCGGCAGGGTTGGTGCTGAGCGTTGTTAGTCAACCCGAGTGTTGGTGACACCGCAAGGCAGCGATTCTGGGCGAAGGTCCACCTCAACCGTGCGATACGGGAGAGGTTCGAGTTTTCAAGTACCCGAATGGGTTTTGGAAAAAGAGATCTTACACGTGACGCGTTCGTCGAACGCAGGCGTGCCGCCGTTCGTCGAACGGCGGTACGCGTTCGTCGAACGCAGGCGTGCCGCCGTTCGTCGAACGGCGGTACGCGTTCGTCGAACGCAGGAGGCACTCCTGCGTTCGACGAACGGTTGGGTCTCAACGTTCGTTGAATGCAGGAGTGTCGTCGTTCGTCGAACGCAGGGGTCGCGCCATTCGACGAACGGTGGCACGCGTTCGTCGAACGCAGGCGTCTCAGCGGTTGGCAGTAGAGTCTCAGCGGGGGGTGGGCTACGGGCCGACTTGGCGGGCCACTTTTGGCGTAGCCTGTGCGGAGGCGGCCGAAGGCCGCCGTCGGGGCGGCCGAAGGCCGCCGTGGAGCAGCGAGCACGGGCTAAGCCCATGCGGAGCTGCTAGTATATATATATATATATATATACGAGTGACAGTGCACGGGGGGCCCCCCGTGCCCCGCGCGACAGTACTCTACCAGCACCCGGCGGGCTTCGCCCGCACCCGGCGCGCAACCTGCCGTCGTGCCCCGCGCAACAGTACCAGCGCGCAACAGTACCAGACCGGCCCCGGCGGGCTTCGCCCGCCCCCCGGCGGCCCGCCCCCCCGGCGGCCCGCCCACGGCGGGCTTCGCCCGCCCCCCCCCCCCGGTGGCCCGCCCACGGCGGGCTTCGCCCGCTTTCACGCCACAACAATCAAACTAATTTAATATTTAATAATATTAAAATGTAAATGGGATTTTAATATTTAATAATATTAAAATGTAAATGGGATTTTAATATTTAATAATATTAAAATGTAAATGGGATTTTAATATTTAATAATTTAATAAAGTTATATTATAATGTAATAGCAGGCGGGTGTTCAATGACTCACGTCACTGTTCACCCGCCTGTTTATAACTTTATATAATATTATATTATAATAATTATAAAATAAATACACGGTGGCCTTTGTCCCACATCGCAAAAATAAATGGGATTTTGGAATATATATCATGATATGTTGAGTGAAAAAAAGAATTGTTTGTGGCGTTGCTATGCTAGGCTTGGGTTCTATTAAATCTGGGAGCCCTACAAAATTGTAAAATTTATATTAAAATTTATATTTTTTCAAGATTAGAGCGGTAAAATTATAGTGTAGGATAAAGAGCCCTACAAAATTTGTAGGTTTAGGGCACCCTACTCTCCTAGGTTTGGGATGTCTAGAAAAAAGATTTGGACGGTCCTGATTCGTTCTTGTGATTGAACGGTGTAGATCTTATGTTTCGATCAAATCAGACGGACCTGATTAAAATCGTGTCTCACATATGTATTACAAAGCCTCCATTTCATATTTCCTTATAGTAGTGAAAGATATATATATATATATGCGTATGTTTTCTATACCAAAATAAATGAAATAGGAAATACCTGTCCTTCTTTCAGGAAGTTGAAAAGCAATTATTTCTCAAGAAGGAAACAATTATATGGATGAGAGAAAGAGAGATGCACCTCTTTTCCTTGTTCGCAGATCGGATTTTCCAAGATGCCGGACAATAAATATGAAAGCCAAATCTTCCTTTCACCAAAATGGAGCCAATCTGCACCTTTTCCTTTAGGGCCCGTTCGTTTGAATGAAATTGGCTTTCTGGAATTTGCTTTTCGACGAAAACCAATATCTACATGAATTAGCTTTTTACATAATTCCAATATTGTTGTTCGGCGGTAAGATTATATTCAGTCAATAGAATTAGAATTGAGGCACAAAAGTTTTTCTGCTGAATGATGGAATTGATATTGGAATTAAAAGTATACAATAATTTTATAAAACTCAAAATAGGCGTCAGCGCAGGACACATTAAATAGCACAATATGTTTTAAGACGTGCATTTTTCGCCCAAGCGTAATTATTTCGCCCAGGTGCGCATTTTTTTCCCGGGCGCACATTTTTTGCCCGGGTTAAAAACCCGCGTCAGGCTGAAAAACCCGCGCCCTGGCAAAAATTTCGCGATTGGTCGAAAAACATGCGCCCGGATGGAAAAAAAATCGCGGCCGGGCGCATTTTTTTCACCCTGGCAGCGAAATTTCGCCCGGACGTGATTTTTTCGCCCGGGCGCGTTTTTTCCTCCCGGGCGCGTTTTTTTTGCCCGGGCGCGAATTTTTCGCCCGGGCGCGTTTTTTTTTCGCACGGGCGCGTTTTTTTCACCCGTGGGCATTTTTTTCACCCGGGCGCATTTTTTCGCCCGGGCGCGTTTTTTTCGCTCGGGCGCGTTTTTTCTCTCGGGTGCGATTTTTTTGCCCGTGCGCATTTTTTTCTCTCGGGCGCGTTTTTTTTGCCTGGTCGCGTTTTGTTTGCCCGGTCGTGATTTTCTCACCCGAGAAAGCGGGCGCATTTTATTCGCCCGGGAGCGATTTTTTCGCCCGGACGCGTTTTTTCGCCCGGGCTCAATTTTTTCGTCCTGGCACGATTTTTTCGCCCATGCGCGTTTTTTTTGCCCGGGCAATTTTTTTCACCAAACGCGCTCGGGAGAAAAAATCACGTCTGGCAAAAAATATCGCGTCTGGGCAAAATATATCGCGCCCGACCAGAAAATGCGCTTCCGACCGGAAAAAAGACGTTCGACCGGAAAAACCGCGTTCGGCCAGAAAAATCACGTTCGTGCGAAAAAAGCGTGCCCAGGCGAAAAAAGTGCGCCCGGGCAAAACAAACACGCGCCTGGGTGAAAATTGCCCGGCCGGCCAAAAAACCCACGGCCGACCGAAAAAACGCGCGCCCGGGCGAAAAGTGCAAGTCTGGGCAAAAAATTAATGCCCGACCGAAAAACACGCGCCGACCAAAAAATATGCGTCCGGCGGAAAAACCCACTCCAGACAAGAAAACACACGCGTGGGCCGAAAAACTCTGGCAAAAACACTCGATTATGCGGAAAACTCATGGGTGGAGGTAAGAATTGGCGATTTGATTTTTTAGTTCAAAGTCAAAGCCATGGGTTTTCATATAAAAGTCAATATCCTCATAATTTTCGCTGCGCCGAACATTAGAATTGGATTTCTAATCGTCAATGCCTTTTGACCCAAAAGTAGAGATCTATACATGATGACATCTCCAGAAAAGACCGACTTGCAGCCTTTTGACTCGTTTTGCAGGGCCTCGCCTCCAAGAAGAGAGAGAGAGTGTCGATCTCTACTTTTCATCGCCATCAGCGCCTGCAGGCGCACCGCCTCTGCTCTCTCTGATCGCCCTACATGGAGAATCCGGCGGTTTTTTCCGGTGAAGAGGTGCGGCAGTTACAAAAGGAAACATGGTGGAAAAGAGAGACCCTTATTTCGCCCCTTGTTCACTCCAAAATCTTAGCATTTGTCATTTGGCCTTTGTGCTCCATTAACTCCAAAATAAAACACCAAATAACAATAATAAAACTAAATCCTATCAACTTAATTAGGATTAATTGTATCATGCTAAATATAAATGTGTCAAGGGTGGGACCAGGTTCGCGTCCTAAAGTTACGAGACAATCTAGCCTGCCTATCACAGGCTTCGAGCTTTCGCGCAACTAAATTAACATACACTGGTAGGAGTCCGAATAGACTCTAATTTTCGCGTACGACTTTATCGTGACGTCTCGATGAATCGAGTCCACATACAGAAAATTTCTAACATTGTCCCACTTGGACTCATATTCATCGTAATTTATGACGTTACGTATAAAATCTTCACTAAACCTAAGGGTACCATTAGCGAACATGATATTAAGAGTCTACTCCAACGTCAATCAGGTTCAGCCAAATCTTTCACTCTGAATCATGGCGGCAACCGCATCATTGAGCGATACGAAACCTTCCATGGTCACGGTAGCTTACAGATTCAATTGACATGGACAAAGCACAGTTTGTGTTTTAGAACAACATAATGAAAAGTGTATACACATGTAGTTGTCGTCCTAATTTGGTGGTCAACCGATTTCTCTAATGAACGCACTAAATCATGCTATGAGAAATCATTAAATGTTCAAAAGAACATGTATATCGTTATCTTAAGAATTTTACTTAATGTGTCAAATAGACATACCGAGGCTTCACAAAATAAAATGAAGTGCCCTAAGCCTTACATATGCTCAGACTGACACTTGTCAGAGTCTTTTACATGAAGTGTGAAATATAACATAGTCTTTATGAGCATCGATACTTAATGATACTCAACATGAATATTCTCTAAATGTTTGATCTCAAGCAATTATCCATGAATATATAAAAAGTGCTTAATTAATTAACAGATGAATGAATTGGAGATTTATGTAGCCTCGCGCTAATCTATCATATCAATCAACTCCATAAGCCTCATACTGTAGGCATGCTTTTGAAATATATTGGGGCGAAGTCCTTTAGTGAGGGGATCGGATATCATATCATTTGTTCATATATGCTCCACTATAATGTCACCTTTCTTAACCAACTCCTTAACGGTTAAGAATTTAATCTCCATATGTTTGGACCCTACGATACTTTTATTTTTCATCAAGAACATAACTGCAGAAATATTATCACAGTACAACTGAATGGGTCCAACTATAGAATCGACGACCATCAACTCTGTAATGAAATTCTTAAGTCGCACTGTGTGAGTAGAAGCTTCAAAGAGAGCTTCAAACTCCGCGTGCATAGTGGATGAAGTGATAAGTGTCTGTTTGACACTCTTCCACAAAACAGCCCCACCAGTAAACTTAAATAAATAACCTGAAGTAGACTTCCTATCATCCTCACACCCGGCAAAGTCAGAGTCTGTATAACACACCAATTCAAGATTTTGAACTTTAGGGCAGACCAACTTAAAATCTTTCAAATACCTTAAGACTTTCTTAGCAGCCACCCAATGAGCTGGTCCTAGGTTCGACTGATATCTGCCTAGAAGTCCTACTGCGAAGGCAATGTCCGGCCTAGTATAAACTTGGACATACATCAAGCTGCCTACCGCACTAGCGTAAGGTACATCCTTCATGTACTCTCTCTCTCTCTCTCTCTGTATCATTCCCGGGACATTGTGACAAGCTTAGCTTATCACCCTTAATCACAGGTACATCTCCAGGCTTACATTCGAGCATGCTAAACCTCTCAAGTACACGCTCTATGTAGGCTTTCTAAGAGAGTGTTAATGTATGATGCGATCGATCCCTAATGCTCTCAATCCCTAGAACAAAAGAAGCTTCTCCAAGATCTTTCATATCAAAGTGTTTTGACAAAAATTGCTTAGATTCATTCAATAGCGCCAAATCACTACTCGCAAGCAGAATGTCATCTACATATAAAATTAAGAAGATGAGCTTGCTCTCACTGATCTTGAGATATATACAACGGTCTACCTTATTTTCTTCGAAACCAAATAAAGTGACTACCTCATCAAATTTTAAATACCACTGTCTAGAAGCTTGCATCAGACCATATAGAGATTTATTAAGCTTGCATGCAAGATCGTCATTCAAGAATGCGGTCTTAACATCCATCTGGTGTAACTCCAAATCATAATGAGTTGCAAGCGCATTATTACTCTGAAAGAGTCTTTAGAGTAAATGGGAGAAAATGTCTCATTATAATCAATACATTCTCTCTGTGTTAAATCCCTTGGCTACCTGTCTTGTTTTAAACCACTCGACCTTCCCTTTGGAGTCCTATTTGGTCTTAAACACCCATTTAGAACCAATGAGTTTGCAACCCTTAGGTAACTCAACTAACTCCCAAACTTTATTCAGTTGCATAGACTTCATCTCGTCTTTCATTATCTCCCACCACAGATTAGTTTGAGGTCCAGAAACAGCCTCCTCAAATGTCACTGGGTCAACTATATGACCAATGTCAAAATCACTCTCGCCTAGGTAAACTTCATAATTTGAGGAAATCGTTGCCCTCCTCTGCCTAATGGATCTCCTAACGGGAGGACGATCCTCCTGAATCTGTGGAGGAATCTCAATTGGAATTGGCGGCAAGGCCGATTCCACTTCCTCTACAGGTTTTATCAAAGGTTCATGCACCACAGGGTTCTCCAATAAGGGCACAGTCAAATTAATAGGCACGACCTCCTCGACTTCACTAATAGGGCGAGAGCAACTTGGTTTGTCAGCAACATCTAACTCTAAGAACTTGGTTGTGTATGATTCCACAATTCTGGGTTCTCTTAAATGAGAATAGAACCTAAATCTCTTAGAATGATCTGGGTAGCCTATGAAATAGCAGCGATAAGATCTAAGAGCAATTTTACTCTCCGATGGGTTACATAAATGGACTTCTGCAGGGCAACCTCAATCGCATAAATGATTAAGGTTGGGTCGCCTACCAGTCCACAACTCGAAAGGTGTTTTGGGTACTAACTTTGAAGGTACTCTATTAAAGATATACACTGCAGTCTTAAGTGCGTCATCCCACAAAAATTCAGGAAGATTAGTCCTACTCATCATACTCCTCATTTTCTAAAGTGTGTGATTACACCTTTCGGCCACACCATTTTGCTCAGGACTACCCAGCATGAAGTTTTGGGCAACAATATCGCAGCTCTCCAAGTATCTGGCAAACGGACCTTTATGTTGCCCGGAGGCATCATGTCTGCCAAAATACTCACCACCTCTGTCAGACCTAACAATCTTGATGACTTTCCCTATTTGTTTCTCAACTTTAGTCTTGAAAATCTTGAATTTGTCAAGAGATTCAGACTTTTCTTTAATTAAGTACAAATACCCAAAATAGGAGTAGTCATCTATGAAGGTAATGAAGTAAGTGTTCTTACAGAGGGTAGTGGAATAAGGACCACTATTATCCGTATGAATAACCTCTAATATATCAAAACTACGTGTGGAGCCATTCTTTTTAATCTTGGACATCTTGCCTCTACAACAATCGACGCATGTCTCTAGGTCACTGAAGTCAAGAGTAGGGATTATATTCTCCTTCATTAATCTCTCTACTCTCTCCCTAGAAAAGTGGCACAAACATTTATGCCACAACATGAACGATTTTTCCTTAAGTAGTGATCTTTTACTGGCAATGCACTCTACATTAAAGGTGGTTGCATAAATATTTGTAGGAGCTAGACATAAACTATATAATCCGCCAGATAATGAACATTGGTCTATAACTTGTGATTCAAAAGAAATATTAATTGAACCACCCAGAATGTTAAATTCATAATTGAGTTTATCTAATGCGGAGACTGAAATAAAGTTCCTTCTAAATGAAGGAGTATAAGAAATGTCTCTTAATAATAGTTCATAGCCAGAAGCGAGAACAAAACAAATATCTCCTATAAACTCCCCCCTACTTCAGCATTGTTGCCTGCCGTGAGTCTACACTCACACTTATTTGGCTTCCTCTTTCTAATGAATCCCTGCAATGTGAAAGTAACATGATTCGTTGCTCCACTATCAAGCCACCAGAAACGGGATGAGGCTTCAATTAAGTTGGATTCACAAAGTACAAATGTCAAAGGGTTTGCTTCAGAAGTGAAACCCCGCATATCAATCCAGGCATTAAATTTTATGCACTCCATCTTCATGTGTCCCTTCTTCATACAGAAGAAGCATGTAGGAGGTTTCTTCCTATTAGCGTACTTAAGTTTTGAAGTTTGTGCGTCCTGAGCTATATAAGGAGTTTTGGATTTCTTCTTCCTAAAATGGGGTTTTGACATTAACAGTGTAGTGGGAGTGTTTTTTGTTCTTTAGTTTATCTTCTTCTGCGACATGTAATAAGATCATTGATCCTCCACACCTCACCCTGGTGCTCATGAATGGAATGATGCATAGTCAACAAGCAGGTTTTGTTGAACTTGTTCAGCGCAATAAAGTGATCTTCATCGGCTTTAGTGTTGGTCACTGGAAAAACTTCAGACTGGTCGTTATTCATGGCCATTTCTATATCTTTCATCTGTATTATAACTTAATGTCAGACTTAGTATTCGATGGTCGTCAAATTATTATGAATTTGATATGTGACTTTAAAGAGAGAACAACATATTGTTGACAATAGAGCAATAGTGGCTAAAAACCCCTAAACAACACACTAGTCGGAGAATCCAGACGCGTCAGCGGGCAATACCTTTGGGCAGACTACGACGCAATTAGTAATTCTCCACACACGAACAAGCAACAATTACGTTTGAGCTTTTCGTAGATCTACCACCTTTGGGCAAATATATTACTAGAGCACCGCATTACCGTCCAAATGTCCGAGTGTATCCCTCTGAACCAATTGCGCAAGCACCACCTTTGGGTGAATGATTGTGCACTAGTCTGGGAGAAATCCCTAAAACATGTGAAACCGTAATCTCACAGGTTGACTCGAAACGACCACTTTGGCGGCTACAGATCTTATCAACCTATAAGACCCGTTCACACCAGGTTATCTGAATATTGCTCTAAGATGAATATCGTGTTCTTTTATTAATGACGTGTGGGCACTTAATCGCCTTAAAGAGACCAGACGACTGTCTTGGACTGTTTCAATGAATGCACTTTGAGAAAACAGCTCCTTATTTTATTTCTCTCAAACTAAATGGGTTTTCTAATTCGGTGTTCTTTATGAAGTTAATTAGAAATAATCTTACTCTAAATAATTAATGAGACTAATAGACTTGAAATAAGTTCACTCATATACTAATTGTTAGTAAAATATAGGTGTCGCTACTCTAATTAGTATTATCAAAAAAATTATGACAACACTAATTACTGAATGCAACGATAATTGAAATGCAGGATCGTCTTATTCAAAATCTATTAATATCTATTGGAGTAAAAATGCAGGATTATATTTCCTAATTAATTAATTAGAAACTGAAGCGAACGGTAAATCTACTGAAGTGCGGATATTAAATTATACCATTCTTATCCTCAAATTTGTGCTTCACCGTTGCCACAATTCTTAAAAGCCCAGATATATTCCTCTTTTTGAAAACTATGGCGTCCGTAGATTCTGTCAACATACAAGATTGACTAAAATTTAACCACTGAATGAGAAGGATTAGCGCAAGCATGCAAACGTTCTAAATAATTGCTCTCTACAATAAACATGAGGACATTAGCATAAAATAGAAATCTAGAGATAATCAATTGTGCCTTTCAATTCAGTTCCAATATGGTGGGCAAAACACTTCAGATGAAGCGTTTCAGATAGTGCATATTACATCTATTATAGATCCGACCAAAACCAAGATTAGAAGGCAGTAATAAACTAAAACTTAATCAGATATAATTATTTATATTATAAGTTATTGGGATCTATGAATATGCAATTAATTTTATATGCGTATATACATTTATATATATATATATGTGTGTGTGTGTGTGTGTGTTGCGGGTCGCTTGGGTGCTCTTGGTAGACAGGTTGACTTGAACCGTCTTAGCTTTGAAGCGAGCCAAGCGCGCTAACAGTCAATTAGAGATTCGTTGAGTACACTGGGATTTTTTAACGTGGAAAACTCGGAAAGGGTAAAAAACCACGCGGCCGGAGCTGTGCCGACCAAACTTCACTATCTTCTGAGGGGTTACAGTCAGGTACTTAGAATTCGAGTGCGACAGGCCGCCGCTCGTTACAATAATAGAGAGAGAGATAGTTCCGAAGGTGACAGGCCACCTCTCAGAAAACTAAGTCTTTTTTTCCTTTTAAGAACGGTGGAGAACAAAAGTGAGAATGCTCGGGAGAACAAAAGTGAGAATGCTGAGTCGCCTTTCGGGAGAAAGGAAATCTTCAAGTCCACGAAGAAGATCTTCAAGCGCCGAAGGAGAATTCCGAGGAAATCTTCAAAGGAGTTCTCCTAGGTGCAAAAGGCAAAGGTCCTCTTCAAATGAAGGTTCTGGGCTCCTTTAATAGCTTTGGCCGGGGGTAGCCCGGTAATTTGCCATCGTAACCACCGTAACCACCTGATGGGCGAATCACAATGGCCGATTGGAGCACACGGATCGCCATTTTTCGTAAATGACCGTCTCGCCCTTCGGGCAGTTCGGGCAGTTTGGGCATCTTTGTTGAAGGTGAAAAAGACGACAAGTGGGTCCTGTACTCTGAGAAATTAGAAAGACAAAAAGTGAGCGTGCCCGAAATGTGGAAGTGTTCTGAGCGCGCTCAGAAGCATTCTGAACGCGCAACGAACACGGAAGCATTCTGAGCGCGCTAGGAGGCGTTCTGAGCGCGCGACAAGCACATAAGTGTTTTGTGCGCGCAATGAACACGGAAGCGTTCTGGGTGCATTATGAGCGCGGAGAGTTCCGAGCGAATGGTGGAATGGGGGGGCGCCCCCAAAGAGGAATTGGAGTCCGGTCGCACCCGACGAGGTGCGCGACTTCGGTCGAGCCCTCTGCGAGCCCCCCTGCGAAGAAAAAAGTGGGGAGGGGGCTTGGCCGCACCCCAAGGGGGTGCGGCTCGGCCACACCCCAAGGGGGGTGCGGCTCGGCCGCACCGCTCAAGAGGTGCGTCTTGGCCGCAACCCATGTGGGGTGCAGTTAGGCCGCACCTCATGTGGGGTGCGGGTAGGCCGCACCCCATGTGGGGTGCGGTTAGGCCGCACCCCCGTGATGGGGGGTGCTGCCTGTGCGCTACCACGCCTGCTACCGCATGGTAGCGCGCGGTAGCATGTGTGGTTGTGGGCGTCATGGTTGCGCGATGTTCACTCCGCGCGCACTCTCGCACTGGCGGTTGGCGGCGGAAATGGCAGGTTCGGTTTGGTCTACCACTCACTCCCCCCCCCCCCCCCCCCCACTACCTTAGTGGGGGGAGTGGGTTGTGTGAGTAACCGCCACCCGGTCACCCTTTATAGATGAGAGCCTATGTATGAATTCCTATCATAATCCCCCCAAACCTTCGGAGTACGAACTTCCATGTGGAGGAGTGCGAAGGTTTTGTCTTGCTCGCGGCGGCTCCGATCATCGTCATCTCTACGCGGTGCGCCGAACCATGGCGGAGGTAAGTTCTTTCTCCGCTCTACATGAAAAGAGAGAGAAGAGAGGGAGGAGCGCATGTGCGGGTCGTGCCCCCGCCCCCGCGCGTGCGTCCGGTGCCGGCCGGGAGAGCGGTCGTCCAGAGCTCGCGCGCCCATGTGCGCGACTGGTGCCGACCGGGGGAGCGCGCAGCAGGAGCCCGCATGCCCGCGCGTGGGCCGATGCTGGCCGAAAGAGCGGGCGTGCGGTGTCCGTGCGCCCGGGTGCGCGGCCGGTGCCGGCCGGGAGAGCGGCTGGACAGAGCGCGCACGCCCGTGCACGCTGTCGGTGCCGGCTGCGAGAGCGGGCGCGCGGTGTCCGTGCGCCTGGGCACGTGGATGGCCGGGCCGCGCGGCTTGCAGGGGCGGTCAGCGCCCGCGCGCCCGTGCGCGCGGCCAGTGCCGGCTGGGAGAGCGGCCAGTCTGGCCGCGCGGCTTGCAGGGGCGGCCGGCGTGTGCCTGGTCGGTGTCAGTTGCGGAGGTGCTTGGCCTGCGGGCGCTCTGGCTGACAGAGTTTGTTTAATGTGTGCCTTTTTGGACTTTTGTTTCTCCGATGTTTCTGCTCATGTATGCATATTTTACTTTCAGGCTTCGAAACGGGGCGGCAAGTCAAGGCTGATGCGCTTGCATTCCACTCTTGATGGTGCACGAATTGATATATGGTGTAAGCGGTTTGGGTTGCCTTCTAATGTCAAGGTGAAGATTCCGCGGGGGGAGGAGTGTGCTCAAAATTCGCCGACCGGTTTCATGACCCTTTTTGAGAGCTGTCTGAAATCCGGGTTTCGCCTTCCTCCATCTGAGGAGGTTGTTGAGATACTCTGGTTCTGCAGTCTTCCGATACCAGTTTACTCCTGCTGGAATGGCGAAAATTATGGGGATGGTTGTGTTTTTTCGGGAACATAGCGCGCATTTTTTGCTCGGGGTTTTCAAGGATTGGTGTGAGGTTTCTACTGACTCAGGTGGCCGTATTGAAGTACGAAGCAACAAGAGTTGATTTCACTTTGGGGAGAAGACTTATTACCGCCACGGGAACACTCTCTATGGGTATGTTCAGAATCGTTGGGAGCTGTCGGAGCTATGGAGAGTGAAAATGCACAGTGTGCCTCTGAGATTCCTCTAGGGGGGGTGAATAGAGTTTTTAAAATATTTCTATCCTAGCTATGTTTAACAATAAATTACTCTAAGGAGTTATGCTTAACAAACCAGGCAGAATATAGAATGCAGGAAATAAAGTGCTGAATAAAAGACTGGACAGCACAGAAAATCACAGCACAGACACAATGAATTTTATAGAGGTTACCCAAAATGTGGGTAGTCCTCTCTTCTACCACCTGGTAGGAATACACCACTATGCCTGAGTCTTTTGATCAGGAGACTCTTAGAACTAATGATCTTTTGATAAGGAGATCATGAACCACCAGATCTTTTGATAAGGAGATCTTGAACCACCAGATCTTTTGATAAGGAGATCTTGAACCACTGAATCCTTTGAAGAGGGATTAATAAAACACTTTTACAGAATGAGAAATAAGAAGGGACAAGGTTGAAGGAATTCTGTTCTCAGAATTCTTGAAGATGGTTGTATGAATATCAGCCTATGGGTTGTTCCAAAGGATCTGCTCTTGATTAGCCCATGCTTTTGATAATGATGTTTTGCAGAAGATTTGTATTGTCAGATCCGTTCTTCTTCTTCAGATTATGATCTGGCTGCTATGAGATTGTGATGAAGAGCATCTTTCAGATCTTCTATTCTATTTTGATGAAGAACAGTAGAGCCTTCCTTTCCTTTTTTGTTTTTGTCTGTTAGAGTTCCTGAGAGAGGGAGAAGAAGAGGAAGCCCTAAAAAATGAAGGAGACGGCTGATAGTGATTAATGCCTTGTCTGCCTCTGTCTTCTCCTCTTTTTATCCTTGCTTATTCAAATTCAAATTCCTTCCCCTTTTTGATATGCCTTGATAAGGTAATCTACTTATCACTTTCTCTTTCTTTCCTCTTTAATTCTTGGCCCATCCACCTGAAAAGAATATGTTTCCAAGAAACCTTTTTTTGTCTTCTTCTTTAATGTTTCTTTCCATTTCTGGCAATTGTTGAGTTGTTAGTGAACGGTCTTGAAGGATGTGGGTCATGAAAGAAGGATTAGAAAGATAGCCGAAAAGATATACTTTTACAGACTGTATTCGACGTAGCGTCGAATTCATTTCTTCTCTTATTGACGTAGCTTCGAGTTCTTCTAGGAGATGCTTCGATTTCATCTGTGCTCCGACTGAACTCAGCTACTCGACGTTGCGTCGATATCTTATCGACGTGTACGTCGTGTTGATCTGCCTGGCTCCGAACTTCATCTTTTGCGTCGATATGAAGTCGACGTCACGTCGACTTTAGATGGCTTCGACAGATAACATATTCTGCGTCGAGTTGAAGTAGGAGCTATGTCGACTTCTCTAGTTACTCTAACAAGTCCCTGACCTCTACGTCGACATCTATTCGACGTTATGTCGACTTGAGTTACTTCGACAGAGGGTTTGAACCACTTGGACTTCTAGTGTGAGCTGCGTCGATATGGACTCGATGTTGCGTCGAGTTCTATTCGACGCAAATGTTAACTTAGCCCAATTTTGCATCCCTTGATCTGGTCCTGACACCCTATGTTGAGTGTGACATCCTAAGACATCTAATGACCATATTACCCTCACTATACAATGGGTAATTCACTCATAGAGATAAAAATCACTTTTAAGTAATTTGTTAAGTTAAATCAAAAAGGGTTTTTCCCAATAGAGAGCACTTCCCGGACGTTGCCGCCGGCAGACAGGATGGGAGGATGAGTTCCTTCCTATCCCTGGTTTTCCTGGTCGAGAAAGGCTGTCGAAGGCCCTATTCTGTATTTCCAGTTGCATGGAGGAAAGATGACTGCTCTCGGTGGGGCTTTCCTGGGACGCCGAGCGCGCGGCCGTTGTTCCCCTAGATCGTGGGAAGAAGAGGATGATTGTTATTAGGAATGGAGCTTCTAGTTCGGGCTCTATCCCACCGGCGCCCAGGAGTCACGATCACGAGGACGGCCCGAGCCGCCGCAGGGTGGAGCCGACTCCGTCCGATCCGGAGATTGAAATTTTGGTGTCTCCTATTGCCGACCGGGTCCCGCAGGGAGACTTGTCGCCGCCTCCTCCTTTGGCGCCGACGAGGCGAGTTTCCTCTTCTCTTCAGGCGATTACTTCTGCGGTAAGTAAAGTTCTCCTTCTCTAGTCTTGGGTACTTCTTCTCCGTCGTTGCTTTTGTATGCTGATTGTTTACCTTTTATCTGCAGGCCGATGTTCAGACTAGTGTCGCTCTTACATGAAACGATTGTTACGTGGGACTCAAGGATAGCTACTTCACTCTTCAGGAGGAGCTGTGCGTGTCGAGAAGTGACTTGTCCGGCTTGCAGAAGAAGAGGGATCGCGACCTGGCCCGTATTGGGCAGTTGGAGGCCGACATCTCCTCTTCCCGATCGGAGGTCGAGAAGCTGCGAGCGGAGTATGGTGGCGATAAGGTGCTTGCCCAGGATGCCCTTCGTCAGTTGTCGGAGGCTCAGGGGGAGATGTTCCGCCTAGAGGGGGAGCTGGGCTTTCTGAGAAGCGAGGTGGACCGGTTGTCATCGGTCGAACGCAGCAATGAAGAAGCTAAGGCGACGGGAGTGGCCGAGTACAAAGATTCTATGGCTTTTATGGATGATCGGTTTCAGATGTCGGAGGAGATTCGCGCCGAGGTTATGACGAAGGAGGTCGAGCCGATGCTAGCGGACGAGTGCGAGGTTGCTTTTCAGAGAGTTATTCAGAAGACTCTCTGTATGATGGAGAGGAAGTTTGGATGTGGCATTGCGGGTCTTGGAGTTGGGGACCTTTCCGAGGATGATCACCCGAATGCAGCGGAGGATTGACGCTCATACTTGTTACCCTTCATCTTCCTGTTTTTCGTGTTGCTGTTTGTTATCGTTCTTGCTTGCGTGCAACGTTGAGCTGATGTGGTTGTGTTATTTGTGACTTTGTCATGTTGGTCATTGTCGAAGTGTTGATTGAGGGAACATGCTTCAAGATGGTCGGTGAAGGACGTTCGTATTTGGAGATTGTGGCGAGCTTGCTATTTAGCATTGATACCTGTGTAGTTTGCTGGTTTTTCCAAAATAACGGATGAGTTTGCGCGAGTCTGAGCTCGCGGCTTTTACATAATAGAAAATTAGTTTGTGCGAGTCTGAGCTTGCGGCTTTCTACATAATAGAAAATTAGTTTGCGCGAGTCTGAGCTCACGACTTTTTACATAATAGAAAATAAGTTTGGCCGGTGAATAGCGGGCGTATTCAAACCGTGGACGAACGTAAGAGGGGCAGGCCCTTACGACTCAGGGACCCGACTGCGAAGGAGAAGGGCGAACCTTCAATCGACGGCAGCGCGAAGTCCCCAGGGCAGGGCCCCGAATGGCCGGTGAATAGCGGGTGTATTCAAACCGTGGGCGAACGTAAGAGGCAGACCCTTACGACGCTGGGACCCGAAGGCGGAGTGTGAAATTTTTCGTAGATCTAGGAGCGAGCAGGAATAGAACAACTCAAAGCAATAGCCAACAACCAGAAGCACATGAAAAACTTCAATCTTTATTGATACTTGCAGAAACCTTCATTACAGAGTGAGGTATACATGGCGAGACATGATTTCGCCAGTACACAAAACAAGAAGAAAATACAGTGCTGAAGAGAAAAAGATAACAAGCGGTCTGAAACTCTGAGACTGCATGACCGCCCGACCTGGCTGTTCGCGCGACTAGGACACGAGGCCGCCCGAACTGCCTGCCTGCGACTTGAACAACACCAACCGAGAACTCCGCGACCTCCACTGATTTTCCCGAACTCCAGCAACCCGCACTGCAAGCCGCGAGACCGCCCGAACACCTTAGAAGAAGAGGTGACCGCTGCTGCCCGCACAATCCGCAGAAGTTGCACAAGGAAATTCAATTAGCTAACTGGACGGTCACAAGAATGAGACCGCAAGAAATAGGCGCGAGCTCAGCTTACACCTGGTGTGATTATTTTTCCAATACAGTGACTCCTATTTATAGGCGTGCGAACTGATCCAGTTACCACCCTATGAGATAGAGTCACCGCCCTCTGACCGCGTGACCAAGACCGGTCAACCCGCGTGGCCAGCAGATCGCTCTGCGTCGTGAGCTCGCCGACTTCAATAGAAATCTGCGCGATCATGACAACTCGCCTGGTCATGACGCTCACTACCTGTGTTTGCCACACGACCTCCTCCAGAGACCGCAAACACACCAGGCCGACTAGGGCAACAGCCCGCCAAGTCCACCAAACACTAGTGATCGCATATACCAGCAGGTCACCGAAGGACCAGCTATGCAAACACAAACCGGAGACCGCGCGACTCAGAATACCTTAGTCCGCGCGCACCACCAAGAGACCGGCAGCCACCAGACCGGACTGCCCGTCAAGAACACAACCATGTGCGTTAACAGCTTAACCCGCACAGTTTAGAACAGCCTGCCACGCGGTCTCATGAACCAGACCGCGCGACCTCACCTTCATGAAGACCAGCTCGCCACGCGGTCACACGACCAGACCGCGCGGCCTCACTTTGGCACCTTGGACAGAAGGAATGGCGGTCAGACCGAATAAGCCAGTGGCTAGACTGAATAGGTCTGACAGCAGAAGGAAACCGCAAGCTCGCACTATTAGACCAGACCGCGCGGTTTCCTCCCAGACCGCCAACTTCCACTTCAACGTTTTCAACACTCCCCCTTGAAGTGGGAAGTTGAAAACAGCCCAAGTAAACTCCTTAGCCGAGTGAACGGCCCCTTCACCAGCGCCTTGTGAATATGTCAGCAACGTTGTCCTGACTCCGAACATGCTCGACCGAAAGAGACCCCTCCAGCACCTTCTCACGAATGAAATGATGCTCGATCTCGATATGCTTGGTCCTCGCGTGACAAACTGGATTAGTAACCAGTTTGAGAGCACTCTCATTGTCGCCGCGGAGCAGAGTCAGACCCCGAACCTCCTTATGGACGTCTCCCACCAACCTCCTAAGCCAGATGGCTTCTTGAGCTGCCAAGGCCGAAGCCTTGTATTCCGCTTCCGTGGTAAAGACAGACACGGAATCCTGATTCTTGCTGCACCATTATATAGCCGTGGGGCCCGCCATGAAGACGAATCCGGACGTCGACTTTCGATCATCCGAATCTCCCCCGTAATCAGCATCCATGTACCCATGCACCTCGAAGCCCGCATCCCTCCTGTATAGGAGACCCATATCCGAAGTCGCCTTGACATACTTCAAAATATTCTTGGTCGCTAGTAGATGAGGCATCCGTGGTTACGTCATATAACGACTCACCCTGCCAACTGCATATGCAATATCCGGCTTAGTGATCGTCAGATAAATCAAGCTCCCAACCAGAGCTCGGAACACAAGCAGATCTTCCAGAATCCTCCCCTCATCCTTCCGAAGTTTCATGGCCTTCTCCAGAGGTGTAGAAATGCACTTCCCTTCCTTCATGCCGAATCGCTCCACGATTCGCTCCGCATATCTAGCCTAGGACACCAGCACTCCACTTTCCTTCCTCTGCGCTTCGAGTCCAAGGAAATGGTGAAGCTCACCCAAGTCCTTCATCTCAAATATGATTGATAGATCAGCCCGAAGCTTTGCTACCTCCTCCTTCGAATTCCCCGTCACGATCATATCATCGACGTAAAGCAGCACAATGACTTAAAGCTCCCCGCTCTTCTTGACAAATAAGCTTGAGTCAGAGTCTGAAGCACCAAATCCACAGAATAGGAGATATTCTGCTATCTTTCCGTACCACGCCCTCAGCTCTTACTTCAACCCATACAGGGCCTTCTTCAGCTTACAGATATAGTCTGGAAAATCTTCAGATACGAAGCCTGGCGGCTGGACCATGAAGATGTTCTTGTCAATCTCGTCGTACAAGAACGCATTCTTTACGTCGAGCTGCCAAATCTCCCAACCCCAAAATGCCGCAAGGCAATCACAAACCGAACTGAAGTCATCCTTGCCACCGGACCGAATGTCTCTTCATAATCTTCACCGTATTGCTGCGAGAATCCCCGAGCCACAAGGCGAGCCTTGTATCGCTCGATACTGCCGTGTGCCTTCTTCTTGAGCTTATAGACCCACTTGCATGTCAGTTCTCAGCTTCTTAACCCGCAGGCCTAGCCGACCTTCCACAAGCTCCTTGAACTCCACAAACTTAGCAAACGCCTTCGCCTTCTCCTTCAGAAATAAACCCAGACATATCTGGTGTAATCATCGATCAGCACCAGCATATTCTTGCTGCCTCCGAGGCTTGGGGTAGCAGTTGGTCCCATCAAGTCACCGTGGATGCACTCCAACGACATACTACTCCTTGTCTGCGACTTATCAAACGGCAGTCGATGAGACTTGCCGAACTGACATCCCGCGCAAACATGACCGTCACCGTAGGAAGATAGACTAGGAAGGCCCTTGACCAGACCTTTCACCGCCATAGCCTTCAGCTTGTCCATCCCAACATGCCCCAACCTCTCGTGCCATATAACGGCACTATCATTTGTCCTCATCTTATCGACATAAGAACTTGTTGATAAAACGACAAGTCTTTTGTCCTCCTCCCGACATGAACGTCCTCGGCCTTCACCGCCTCAACATTTCTTAGAAACTTCACTTCTGCTAGGCCGAACAGAACGTGATACTCAGCATCAACAACGTTAGTCATGGAGAAGAGGTTTTTCCTCATTCCGGGCACATGATAGACACTCTTCAAAGTTAGTGGCTGATGAGTCCCAATTATATACACTTTTATGGACTCATCTGGGCCGATTTTATAGTCTTTGCACCGCACTTTTGGCATGTTTTCGTACATATTTACATTCATATTTGTTATTCCCTGTTAGGTGCATTCTTAGGCCGTTTTGGTGTGCAATTGCACACTTTGCTGTTGGGGGCAAGCACTGGGTGCTCCCCAATCTATTTTCTGTGTTTATTTGGTGTTGGAGGTATTCCCAGCTGGGTTGCTTTGTATGCAGGTGACCTGATCGTCCTGTTTTCCCCAGAATTCATGTCTGTGCATATCGCACGGTCGTGCGTTTCCTTGACGCACGGTCGGTTGCGATCGTGCGTTTGTGTCTGGGCAGAAAACGGAGCGTCGGAGTTTACTTGTGCGTTTGCACGCACGGGCGGTGTTGATCGTGCGTGAGCAAAACGCACGGGCGGCGCAGCGTCTCCCCCAAGTCAAGTTTTATCATTTAATAATGCACGGTCTGCGCACGATCGTGCGTTCGACCGTGCGTGACCATTTTCTGACAGAATTTCTATTAAGCCGTAGGTCTTTCCCTATTCTGAGCGATCGTTTTTCCCGCTCCCAGAGCTCCAGTTCCGCGCCCTTTTCGCCGTTCATCGCCGCCCACCTTCAGGAGGTGCTCCGGGCTTGTTCTTCACGCCAATCTTGAGCCGAAGTATCCTTTTGGCCTCCTCCTTCATCCTAGAGCTTCAAGGGAGATCTAGCCGCCATTACCATCAAGCAAGGGGAAGTTTGCAACCTTTACCGGATCGTGAGACGAAGAAGACGGGCTCATTGGAGAGTCGTGACATCTCTCTCTACCCCGGACGTAGTTGTGGACCGAGCTTGGACGTGGATTGACAACCCGGCGATTCCAACCGTGAATCTACAACGAGCCTTCAGATTCAGTCGATTTCTTGCCTTGTTCTTCTCTTATTGATGTGTGTATGTAGTTAGATCTTTATATTATGATGAAGTGGCACTTAAACTTGTTTGTATCTCTATATTTCATGTCTATGTGAAATGCTTTGTTGTTTAAGTTGCTTGAGGAGCGCTTACATTTTTATTCCATTCCGCCGTAGTTAGGTGTGTCGCACTAGCAATTGCTAGTGGCGTGCGTTGCGACGAGGTGCTTGCGACCCTCATTCCGTAAGACTACTCGTCCATCCGCCAAGCTAAGCGGTGCTAACGGCCCGTGTAATCCATTCCGACTTCGCCGGTGCGAACCATTCCATTCGCTTGCCTACTCGTCCATCTGCCTAGCGAAGTGTGGCATAGCGGCCCGTGTAATCCACTCGCCCTACGAAGCAGCGCGCTCAAGGCCTGCATAGTTCGATTCCGCTTGTCTACTCGTCCATCCGCCCTTACGAAGTAGCGTGCTCAAGGCCTACGTAGATTCCACCCCGCCAAGCGAAGCATTGCATAGCGGCATTGCATAGGAGTAGTTTAAGTTGTTTTCTTTTATTTTGCACAAACCAAATCCCCCATTTCCGCATCCATCCGCTCGAAAGGACTTCAATCTCAAGTCCTTCCTCGAACGTTAACTCCACCTTACTGTGTTCCTCCGAGATCGATACTTGGGGATTCATTCCCATTTTATATTACTTGAATGATCGGTACACTGCCGTTTCGTGCCGCAGTCTAGCTACCGCCTATAGCGGTGTGCGAGATTTGCGCATCAAGTTTTTGGCGCCGTTGCCGGGGAACACAGACGTGTGAGTTGCTGGAGAGGGAGTCGGGAGATAGTAGCTCTTCTCCATTTGTTTATACCATTTCTTTTGTTTATTTTAGTGTTAAAATTTGATATTTCTATTTCATTTCTTCCTTTATCTAGTTTCGGCTTTTCTATAGCAGGAGTTCATTTAATTCTGGTTGCGTGTAGTTTTATTTTGCAAGGAATTGTTGATTTTTGTTTTATTCACATATTTCTGTGATGTATTCTGAAGCCGAGTGTCGCCTCTATGACACTTTGCGTCGATACATCGACGCCATGACTGCTTTAAACGTTGAGCATTGTATTAGGTGCTTGCTATGTCAAGGTTTAGGCCATATGGTGAAGGATTGCCCTCGTCTGTGTGATCCTTCCCCCTCTGAGGACGTGTACGCAGCATCCCCCCGTTTACGGGAGACTACTGCGGACAGGTCCACCAGAGTGTTGCTTGCCCCCCTACACTGACATCGCACATCTTGCTCGATCTTTGCCCTTGGAGATTACCGAGGAATCTCTCGCCGCGTACAGCTCTTTCATGGGTCCCTCAATTACCTTTTATGAGCTTCCCTTGAGTGACGATGTGCACTCATTCGATGGTCAACAGGGAGAGGATTGGGAACTCATGGATGCACCAGTATGGTGTGCAGATTCTGGTTCTTCCTGCGGGGAGGCGTCTGTGGATATTTTCGCTGAGGCGACTGCTCATTTATTTTCTGATCATGAGAGCAGTCCGGTTCCTCCGCATTCCTTGCAAAATTCATCTACTCCTATCTTTAGTGAGTCGGGTGATGATGTCGTGCGGGTGGTTGATTCGGCGCCTGAGGTTGCGCCAAAGTGGGACGAGGATTTCATTCTCTCTGATGGGGAGTGTGATATCTTTGAACACGATGACGCACCGCGGTGGGATGAGGAGGATTCTCTTTCCGAGGAGGAGGTATTTACTTACTTCTTGGATGGGGACATCCAGCTCACCACCGAGGACCCCGAGCTCCTGGGTTCCCCTCGTTACGACTCATATGATACCGACAGTGATCTGTGCTTGGATCCTGCCAGGAGTGAAACCGGGATCACTCCCCCGATTGATTTTTATTCATGTTCTTCTTCTTTTTTATTTCCTGACCCCCCCCCCCCCCCTTCTTCATCTGAGCTTGTGCGGGTTGAGTCTTCACAGGTACCCCAGGAGGACTTGGAGCATTCTGCTCGAGTCAATGATGAGTGTATCCTCTCATGTGAGGAGGTTGATCCCCCCTCCGTAGAGGAAGCCCCACTCATTGCCTTCTCCTCCTGCCACCTACATGAAGACGACACCTTGCTGGGCAAGGATAGTTTTGGTGAGTTGAGTGAGGATTCCTCCTCTTCTTACTTTTTATTCCCTCTACCTGTGACGAGCAGGTATTATTTTTATTCGGGTAGAGGCGTGATTGTTCTATCGCCGTATCGGTACCCGCTACTGACACGCATATTAGAACAGTTACCTATGCATTTCCTTTTTCATAGACCCATTAGCTAGAACTGCTTTAAATTTAAATAAGTCGTGCTGGGCGGACAATAACCCCAGTAGTTATCTTTCTTTTCCTGCAATTCTTATTTCATCTTGTTTAGTTTAGTTAGCTGTATTTCATTTTTATGTTTGTATAGTGTCTTTTGTTTTTGCGGAGCTCACCCCCGCAGGTATTCTTCTAGATGGCGGATACTGCAGCTTTGTCTTGGTTTACACGCCAATCCTCTGGTATGCTCACTTGCTGAGCATTGGGTACTTTCTTCGCCTAGCCCTCATTTAAATTTCATGTTGATATTTTATGCTGGTTTGTTTAGTTTAAGTCTGGGGGAGAGATATTTATTGTACCCACTGCACGTGCGCATCTTAGTGCATGCTAGAAGTATTTTATTTCAGTTATTTTATTTGTTCATCTTCATCACACACCACTACACCCACTTGAGCGCGCACTCACTTGTGTGTGTGTTTCCGTTCACGCTTATCTTTGTTTGGAATGTGAAATAGGATGTTAGCTTAGGGATTGCAAATCGGAGTGCGATGTTGACTCTTGTAGTGCTCTAGTCGCATCTGCATGCTCTAGTAGAAATTTGAGTAAAATTAGATTATTTCTATGCATTTAATTTACGATTAGTGTTTTTGCGTTGTTTTAAATTTATTATACTCAATTGGTGAATGTGAATGAAATTGGCGGTAGCACGGTGTTGTGTGTAAGCAAGCGCTAATTGTGTGTTGTTCGAGTCGGAAGGAAGGTTTACCTTTCTCGTGGGCTAAGAACTTGCCCCAAGCGAATCTTGAAGCATAGGTGAGAGCGACTCACAAAGTTGAGTGTGATGTAGGCCATCTCGTTGGCTAGTTTGAGCTTTGATTTCCATGACCCATTCGCTTACCCTTGCAAGCCAATTTGTGCCTACCCCTCCTTTGTTTCAGCTCTTCTTTCAATCACCAAAGCCTGAAACTTATCCTATTATCGCAACCAAGTAGCGAGTTAACTGATATCATATTTCTTGATTTGGTGTGATGTTTGGGACCTTTGTGATGCGAAAGAAAAAGTGTATTGTGTGCTGAAAACATTGTTGTAAACCAACCGGGGGATAAAAGAAAAAAAAATGAAGTTAAAAGAAAAATCTGAAAAGATTTGGAATGAAAAGAAATCCCTTTGAGCGTAATAGAAAATTCAGTTGGTATTTGTTGGAGTAGGCTGTGTGCACACCCAGTTTTCAAGCCAAGTCTGGGGGTGTGCCACACTAGCATCGTTTTTGGTCTTGTTTTGGTACAACGTTATCTTTTGACTCAATTGGGTTGCGTAGCCGTCTCGTTTATCGTTGAATATCATACTGTAACCTAAGCCCCATTATAACCTGAAAGTCCTATTGATTTAACTTTTGAGTTTGCTAGCATCGTGGAGAGAGTGTAACCGGGCAAGCTTATGGTTCTCAACGTTGATGGATTTCAGCGGAGTTATCCCCGAATTCCGGTCTTTAGCAACACCCTCCTGAGTGGCTTGTTTACTTTCACACCGGGCACGACCGCACAAATTCTTCATGATTCACCATCTGAGTACAAATAAATCTCTATTTACGCATTTATACTTTTGTAAATTAGTTAGCATAGTTAGAATCTCCTTTTATTGAATTTCTATTTGCATGCGTATGATACTTCGCACCGTACTCCTATTTTGCAATTCCCTTCACTAACTACCATTTTCGTACTCCGCCGGATTTGTTTGCTCGGGACGCGCAAACAGGTAAGTCTGGGGGTGTGATGAGTCCCAATTATATACATTTTTATGGACTCATCTGGGCCGATTTTATAGTCTTTGCACCGCACTTTAGGCATGTTTTCGTACATATTTACATTCATATTTGTTATTCCCTGTTAGGTGCATTCTTAGGCCGTTTTGGTGTGCACACTTTGCTGTTGGGAGCAAGCACTGGGTGCTCCCCAATCTATTTTCTGTGTTTATTTGGTGCTGGAGGTATTCCCAAACGAATTGCTTTGTATGCAGGTGACCTGATCGTCCTGTTTTCCCCAGAATTCATGTCTGTGCATATCGCATAGTTGTGCGTTTCCTTGACGCACGGTCGGTTGCGATCGTGCGTTTGTGTCTGGGCAGAAAATGGAGCGTCGGAGTTTACTCGTGCGTTTGTACGCACGGGCGGTGTTGATCGTGCGTGAGCAAAACGCACGGGCGGCGCAGCGTCTTCCCCAAGTCAAGTTTTATCATTTAATAACGCACGGTCTGCGCACGGTCGTGCGTTCGACCGTGCGTGACCATTTTCTGACAGAATTTCTATTTAAGCCGCAGGTCTTGCCCTATTCTGAGCGATCGTTTTTCCCGCTCCCAGAGCTCCAGTTCCGCGCCCTTTTCGCCGTTCATCGCCGCCCACCTTCAGGAGGTGCTCCGGGCTTGTTCTTCACGCCAATCTTGAGCCGGAGTATCCTCTTGGCCTCCTCCTTCATCCTAGAGCTTCAAGGGAGATCTAGCCGCCATTACCATCAAGCAAGGGGAAGTTTGCAACCTTTACCGGATCGTGAGACGAAGAAGATGGGCTCATTGGAGAGTCCTGACAGCTCTCTCTACCCCGGACGTAGTTGTGGACCGAGCTTGGACGTGGATTGACAACCCGGCGATTCCAACCATGAATCTACAACGAGCCTTCGGATTCGGTCAATTTCTTGCCTTGTTCTTCTCTTATTGATGTGTGTATGTAGTTAGATCTTTATATTATGATGAAGTGGCACTTAAACTTGTTTGTATTTCTATATTTCATGTCTATGTGAAATGCTTTGTTGTTTAAGTTGCTTGAGGAGCGCTTACATTTTTATTCCATTCCGCCGTAGTTAGGTGTGCCGCACTAGCAATTGCTAATGGCGTGTGTTGCGACGAGGTGCTTGCGACCCTCATTCCGTAAGACTACTCGTCCATCCGCCAAGCTAAGCGGTGCTAACGGCCCGTGTAATCCATTCCGACTCCGCCGGTGCGAACCATTCCATCCGCTTGCCTACTCGTCCATCCGCCTAGCAAAGCCTGGCATAGCGGCCCGTGTAATCCACTCGCCCTACGAAGCAGCGCGCTCAAGGCCTGCATAGTTCGATTCCGCTTGTCTACTCGTCCATCCGCCCTTACGAAGTAGCGCGCTCAAGGCCTACGTAGATTCCATCCCGCCAAGCGAAGCATTGCATAGCGGCATTGCATAGGAGTAGTTTAAGTTATTTTCTTTTATTTTCCACAAACCAAATCCCCCATTTCCGCATCCATCCGCTCGAAAGGACTTCAATCTCAAGTCCTTTCTCGAACGTTAACTCCACCTTACTGTGTTCCTCCGAGATCGATACTTTGGGATTCATTCCCATTTTATATTACTTGAACGATCGGTACACTGCCGTTTCGTGCCGCAGTCTAGCTACCGCCTATAGCGGTGTGCGAGATTTGCGCATCAGTGGCCCTCTATCACTGCCCAAGGAAACAACCCCCACCTTCTCGACACTATGCACAGTATTATCAGCAGTTATGATGGCATCGTTACCTGAGTAAGGTTGCGCTGAAGTAAGCTTCGACTCGTCCCCGGTGAGGTGATGACCACACCCCGAGTCCACGATCCAGTCCTCCTGATAGTTCATAGAAGCCGCAGCTCCAACAGAAGCCGAGAAGGCTCCTCCCCATCCTCCGTCATTCTGTCTAGCCTCAGCTTCCTCCTTCCCTGCAGCAGCATGCCCCGGCTGAAGATTTACCTGGCAATCCTTCCTGATGTGACCAAGCTTCCCGCACCTGAAGCACTTGGGTCCTTCCCACTTCTTCTTCCCTTCAGCCTTAGAAGCATAGCCCCTCTCCTACTGTCTAGAAGTTGAAGGCCCATGGCCTCCAGCGGTCTTCTTCTTCTTCCCTGTGAAGAGAACCTCTCCATCTCCCCCACACACTGACATCCCCGCCATCTGCCTTGCCAGACTCTCCTGCGATACAAGCAGATTCTCCAGCTCCAACAGAGACGGCTGATTTTCCCAACCCTGCACCGACGTCACAAAGGCCACATACTCCTTCCGCAAGCCACAGATGATGTGCCTCTTCAGCTTCGCCTCAGAAATTGGCTCATCAGGATCCAGTGCTGAAATCTCAGCGCACAGGTTCTTCATCTTCAGGAAGAACGTAGAGATAAAAAGATCACCATGAGCCGACCTAGCCAGCTCATTTTCCAGAAACTGTAGCATCGCTACATTCTTCTTGTTAAACAGCCCATCCAGGGCTCTCCAGATCTCCGCAGCTGATCCACACCCCAAGATGTGATCGAATAGGTCAGGTGATATTGCCCTCTTCAGAGTGAACTCTGCTTTCGCACTAGTCCTTCTCCAGTTCCTCACCTCATGACCATTGTCCCCAACTGGGACAACCTCCTCTGTACTATCTCCTCCAACCACCTCCCAGAGGTCCTCGCCCAGAAGATAACTCTGCATACACGACTTCCACTTCTTGAAGTTAGTCGAGTTGAGCATCTCAATTCCAAGACCTCTTGCTTCCATGACTCTACCACTGGTTCCTTCTTCACAAAGGCGATGGCAACTTTGAGTTATTCACCGCTCTATCCACTCCAACCTAGCTCTGATAACATGTGAAATTTTCCGTAGATCTAGGAGCGAACAGGAATAGAACAACTCAAAGCAATAGCCAACAACCAGAAGCACATGAAAAACTTCAATCTTTATTGATACTTGCAGAAACCTTCATTACAGAGCGAGGTATACATGGCGAGACATGATTTCGTCAGTACACAAAACAAGAAGAAAATACAGTGCTGAAGAGAAAAAGATAACCAGCGGTCTGAAACTCTGAGACCGCCCGACCTGTCTGTTCGCGTGACTAGGACACGAGACTGCCCGAACTGCCTGCCTGCGACTTGAACAACACCAACCGAGAACTCCGCGACCTCCACTGATTCTCCTGAACTCCAGCAACCCGCACTGTAAGCCGCGAGACCGCCCGAACACCTTAGAAGAAGAGGTGACCGCTGCTGCCCACACAATCCGCAGAAGCTGCACAAGGAAATTCAATCAGCTAACCGGCCGGTCACAAGAATGAGACCGCAAGAAATAAGCGCGAGCTCAGCTTACACTTGGTGCGATTATTTTGCTACTACAGTGACTTCTATTTATAGGTGTGCGACCTGATCCAGTTACCACCCTATGAGATAGAGTCACCGCCCTCTGACCGCGTGACCAAGACCGATCAACCCGCGTGGTCAGTAGATCGCTCTGTGTCGTGAGCTCGCCGACTTCAACAGAAAGCCGCGCGATCATGACAACTCGCCCGGTCATGACGATCACTACCTGTGTTCGCCACACGACCTCCTCCAGAGACCGCGAACACACTAGGCCGACTAGGGAAACAGCCCGGCAAGTCGACCAAACACCAGTGATCGCATATACCAGCAGGTCGCCGAAGGACCAGCTATGCGAACACAAACCGGAGACTGCGCGACTAAGAATACCTTAGTCCGCGCGCACCACCAAGAGACCGGCATCCACCGGACCGGACTGCCCATTAAGAACACAACCCTGTGTGGTTATCATCTTAACCCGCACAGTTCAGAACAGGCTGTCATGCGGTCTCATGAACCAGACCGCGCGATCTCACCTTCCTGAAGACCAGCTCGCCATGCAGTCACACGACCAGACCGCGCGGCCTCACTTCAGTACCTTGGACAGAAGGAACGGCGATCAAACCGAATAAGCCAGCGGCTAGACCGAATAGGTCAGACAGTAGAAGGAAACCGCAAGCTCGCACGGTTAGACCAGACCGCGCGGTCTCCTCCCAGACCGCCAACTTCCACTTCAACATTTTCAACACTCCCCCTTGAAGTGGGAAGTTGAAAACAGCCCAAGTAAACTCCTTAGCCGAGTGAACGGCCCCTTCGCCAGCGCCTTTGTGAATATGTCAGCAACGTTGTCCTGACTCCGAACATGCTCGACCGAAAGAGACCCCTGCAGCACCTTCTCACGAATGAAATGATGTTCGATCTCGATATGCTTGGTCCTCGCGTGACAAACTGGATTAGTAACCAGTTTGAGAGCACTCTCATTGTCGCCGCGGAGCAGAGTCAGGCCCCGAACCTCCTTATGGACGTATCCCACCAACCTCCTAAGCCAGATGGTTTCTTGAGCTGCCAAGGCCGAAGCCTTGTATTCTGCTTCCGTGGTAGAGACAGACATGGAATCCTGCTTCTTGCTGCACCATGATATAGCCGTGGGGGTCGCCACGAAGATGAATCTGAATCCAGACGTCGACTTCCGATCATCCAAATCTCCCCCGTAATCAGCATCCATGTACCCATGCACCTCGAAGCCCGCATCCCTCCTGTATAGGAGACCCATATCCGAAGTCGCCTTGACATACTTCAAAATATTCTGGGCCGCTAGTAGATGAGACATCTGTGGTTCCGCCATATAACGACTCACCCTGCCAACTGCATATGCAATATCCGGCCTAGTGATCGTTAGATAAATCAAGCTCCCAACCAGAGCTCGGAACACAATCTGATCTTCCAGAATCCTCCCCTCATCCTTCTGAAGTTTCATGGCCTTCTCCAGAGCTGTAGAAATGCACTTCCCTTCCTTCATGCCAAATCGCTCCACGATTCGCTCCGCATATCCAGCCTGGGACACCAGCACTCCACTTTCCTTCCTCTGCACTTCGAGTCCAAGGAAATGGTGAAGCTCACCCAAGTACTTCATCTCAAATTTGATAGATAGCTCAGCCTGAAGCTTTGCTACCTCCTCCTTCGAATTCTCCATCACGATCATATCGTTGACGTAAAGCAGCATGATGACCTGAAGCTCCCCGCTCTTCTTGAAAAACAAGCTTGAGTCAGAGTCTGAAGCACAAAATCCACAGAATAGGAGATATTCTACTATCTTTCTGTACCACGCCCTCGGCGCTTGCTTCAACCCATATAGGGCCTTTTTCAGCTTACAAATATAGTCTGGAAAATCTTCGGATACGAAGCCTAGCGGCTGGACCATGAAGATGTCCTTGTCAATCTCGCCGTACAAAAACGCATTCTTTACGTCGAGCTTCCAAATCACCCAACCCCAAAACGCCGCCAATGCAATCACAAACCGAACTGAAGTCATCTTTGCCACCGGACTGAATGTCTCTTCATGATCTTCACCGTATTGCTGCGAGAATCCCCGAGCCACAAGGCGAGCCTTGTATCGCTTGATACTGCCGTCTGCATTCTTCTTGAGCTTATAGACCCACTTGCATGTCACAGTGGTGATACTCTTGGGCTTGGGCACCAGAGACCAAGTCTCATTCTTCTCAAGAGCGGCCATCTCTTCTTCCATAGCCGAATCCCACCGCTTCACGCCTTTGGCCTTCTCAAAGCTCACTGGTGCCCGCTCATCCAGGGGACCAGCAAAGAAACATGAGACAATGCTCACCATGTTTCCTCCTGTATAGCGATCAGGGGCAATGATGGTTCGCTTCGATCTCCTCAGCTCCTTCCCCTGACTCGCAACATCCTCAGTTGCTTCTTCCCTAGCTCCCCTTCCAGACGTACTAGGAGCATCGCTCCCCCTGCTTCCTGATCCAGAAGCCTCCATCACAGAACTAGAAATGGATGGACCACCTTGTGACAAAGGCAGCTCCACCTGAAGATTTTCCACAGCTCTCTCCTGCTCCTCCACCCTGCTTTCTGGTAGTTCAATACCAGAACTTCCCTTGTAAGACGTCACCTCGTCAAACACGACGTCGCGAGATACAACAAATCTC
This sequence comes from Dactylorhiza incarnata, assembly GCA_033032865.1. Taxonomy (NCBI): domain Eukaryota; kingdom Viridiplantae; phylum Streptophyta; class Magnoliopsida; order Asparagales; family Orchidaceae; genus Dactylorhiza; species Dactylorhiza incarnata. The sequence goes on along the minus strand of JAWHQI010000090.1, from coordinate 7,583,346 downwards.
CGCGTCTCCGGGTCCATACACTTCCAGCCCTTCTTCTGATCATCATATCCCACGAAGACCAGCTTCCTTGCTTTCGCATCTAGCTTCGTCCGAAGCGCATCTGGAGCGTGCACATAGCAGGTGGAACCAAACACCCGAAGGTGTGCCACACTTGGCTTTTCTTTGAACATCATCTCATGCGGAGTCAACATGTTGATGGGACTGAGAGGCATCCTGTTGATGACGTAGGCGGCACAAGACATTCCCTCCGCCCAAAAGGACCTTGGGATACTCTTGGCATGCAGCCAACACTTGCAGGTCTCCGTCAGATGACGGATCTTCCGCTCTGCAACTCTGTTTTGTTGTGGAGTATGCGCACAAGTAAGCTCCCTCCGGATGCCCGCCTTCTTGCAAAAACTAGAGAACTCACCAGAGGTGAACTCCCCCCCGTTGTCAGTTCTCAGCTTCTTAACCCGCAGGACTAGCCGACCTTCCACAAGCTCCTTGAACTCCACAAACTTGTCAAACGCCTCTGCCTTCTCCTTCAGAAAATAAACCCAGACATATCTGGTGTAATCATCGATCAGCACCAGCATATACCTGCTGCCTCCGAGGCTTGGGGTAGCAGTTGGTCCCATCAAGTCACCATGGATGCACTCCAACGACACACTACTCCTTGTCTGCGACTTATCAAACGGCAGTCGATGAGACTTGCCGAACTGACATCCCGCGCAAACATGACCGTCACTTTAGGAAGATAGACTAGGCAGGCCCTTGACCAGACCTTTCATCGCCATAGCCTTCAGCTTGTCCATCCCTACATGCCCCAACCTCTCGTGCCATATAACGGCACTATCATTTGTCATCATCTTATCGACATAAGAACTTGTCGATAAAATGAACAAGTATTTTGTCCTCCTCCCGACATGAACGACCTCGACCTTCACCGCCTAAACATTTCTTAGAAACTTCACTTCTGTTGGGACGAACAGAACGTGATACCCATCGTCAACAGCGTTGGTCACGGAGAAGAGGTTTTTCCTCATTCCGGGCACATGATAGACACTCTTCAAAGTTAGTGGCCCTCTATCACTGCCCAAGGAAACAACCCCCACCTTCTCGACATTATGCACAATATTATCAGCAGTTATGATGGCATCGTTACCCGAGTAAGGCTGCACTGAAGTAAGCTTCGACTCGTCCCCAGTGAGGTGATGACCACGCCCCGAGTCCAGGATCCAGTCCTCCTGATAGTTGATAGGAGTCGCAGCTCCAACAGAAGCCGAGAAGGCTCCTCCCCATCCTCCATCATTCTGTCTGGCCTCAGCTTCCTCCTTCCCTGCAGCAGCATGCCCCGGCTGAAGATTTACCCGGCAATCCTTCCTGATGTGACCAAGCTTCCCGCACCTGAAGCAATTGGGTCCTTCCCCCTTCTTCTTCCCTTCATCCTTAGGAGCATAGCCCCTCTCCTGCTGTCCAGAAGTTGAAGGCCCATAGCCTCCAGCGGTCTTCTTCTTCTTATCCCATTTCTTCTTCTTCCCTGTGAAGAGAACCTCGCCATCTCCCCCAGACACTGACACCCCCGCCATCTGCCTTGCCAGACTCTCTGCGACCTCCACTGATTCTCCCAAACTCCAGCAACCCGCACTGCAAGCCGCGAGACCGCCCGAACAACTTAGAAGAAGAGGTGACCGCTGCTGCCCGCACAATCCACAGAAGCTGCACAAGGAAATTCAATCAGCTAACCGGCCGGTCACAAGAATGAGACCGCAAGAAATAGGCGCGAGCTCAGCTTACACTTGGTGCGATTATTTTGCTACTACAGTGACTCCTATTTATAGGCGTGCGACCTGATCCAGTTACCACGCTATGAGATAGAGTCATCGCCCTCTGACCGCGTGACCAAGACCGGTCAACCCGCGCGGTCAGCAGATCGCTCTGCGTCGTGAGCTCGTCGACTTCAACAGAAAGCCGCGCGATCATGACAACTCGCCCGGTCATGACGCTCACTACCTGTGTTCGCCACACGACCTCCTCCAGAGACTGCGAACACACCCGGCCGACTAGGGAAACAACCCGCCAAGTCGACCAAACACCAGTGATCGCATATACCAGCAGGTCGCCGAAGGACCAGCTATGCGAACACAAACCGGAGACCGCGTGACTAAGAATACCTTAGTCCGCGCGCACCACCAAGAGACCTGCAGCCACCAGACCGGACTGCCCGTCAAGAACACAACCCTGTGCGGTTAACTCCCTCGATCATGCCACGCGGTCTCTTGAACTAGACCGCGCGACCTCACCTTCCTGAAGACCAGCTCATCACGCGGTCACACGACCATACCGCGCGGCCTCACTTCGGCACCTTGGACAGAAGGAACGACGATCAGAACGAATAAACCAGCGGCTAGACCGATAAGGTCAGACCGCAGAAGGAAACTGCAAGCTCGCGCGGTTAGACCAGACTGCGCGGTCTCCTCCCAGACCGCCAACTTCCACTTCAACATTTTCAACATGGAGGAGAAGGGAGAACCTTCAATCGACGGCGGTGCGGAGTACCCGGGGCAGGGCCCCGAACTGGCCGGTGAATAGCGGGTGTATTCAAATCATGGGCGAACGAAAGAGGGATAGGCCCTTACGACGCCGGGACCCGGTGGTGGAGGAGAAGGGCGAACCTTCAATCGACTGCGGTGCGGAGTCCCCGGGGCAGGGCCCCAAAGTGGCCGGTGAATATTGGGTGTATTCAAACCGTGGGCGAACGTAAGAGGGGCAGACCCTTACGACATCGGGACCCGACGGCGGAGGAGAAGCGCGAACCTTCAATCGACGGCGGTGCAGAGTCCCCGGGGCCGGGCCCCAAGTGTTCCTGTAGTAGAATAGTTTAGAACATGTAAAGCATAATTAGAAAATGAACGTTGATACATGCGCAGGTGCAATCTTGCGGTTCATGAGCTAATAAGTTTTTGATACAAGTTTGACGAGAGAGAATGTAACGTCGAGCTCCCTTTGCGGTGTGCTTGCTTGAGCTCTTTCGATCGTTCAGCGTGGTGGGAAGCGATGATCCAGCGACCGACCCTTGGTGGCATCCTTCTGTGCTTCTTTATGAAAAACCTCAAGGTGTCCTGACTGGACGAGGCGTTCAATTTCTTCTTTCAATCTGGCACAGTGCTCCGTACGATGCCCTCAGCCTTTGTGGAAATTGCAGAACTGAGATAGGTCTCCCCTGTGTAAGGGGGTGTAGTCCCGGGAGCTTTGATTTGCCGACCCTCGGGAGTGGGATGCTCGGCTCTGAATGGGCGGTACGGTCGTCACGAACTATTGTTGCTGTCCCTTTCTCTTTCGACATGTATCTCTGAGTTGTAGCCGGTTTGCTGGTACCGGAAGCTTAGCTTTTTCTGCCAATGTAGGGGTTGCCCCCCCCCCTGCGTGCCTTGCTCCTGAGAGTTTGGATTTGGGGACGGGTCGTAGTTGATCCAAGGGAGCTCGACTGCGGCCGTGTCGAGACCACGAATCGAATCCCTGAGGATTTTCCCTTTGTTGGTCTTGCGTCCAGACATGGAAACGTCGTGATTCAGGGCATCGAGCAGGAGGCTCCCAAATATCGCGTCGTAGGGGGAGTCTGCCTCTGCGATGACAAACTGAACGTCATACTGGACTGGTTCCGAGTGCATCCCTACTTGAACGGGGAGGGTGACAACTCCTATGGTGGGTACCATAGTTTCGTCTGGGAGCTCTGCGTCGCTGGCTCTGAGCTTGAGGTTCCCGCTTAGGAGTTTGAGCCACACCACGGCTGCCATGAATAAGATGTTGAATGAGATGTGATGGGTTATTAACGCCCTCCTTAGTTCACAGGCTGGATTGCTTATGCTTGCGTCTAAGGCGAAGTCCAACCATCCACGGGGACGCTCCTGATGATAGCTTATGGAGATCCTCTCTTGTTGTTTGCTCCGCTCCGCTTCCCCTGGGTGGGGCGACCCGTCCGTCTTAAGCTCTTCTGGCCCTTCTTGTTGGATCCTCTGCGTGCGTGCTTCGTGCCATTCAACGAACAGTTGGGACAACTCGGTGAAGTTGTGAAATGCTCCGTTTGGCAGAGATCGATACCAGCGGAGGGCGTCTCCGCACAATGTCTCGGTGAAGATTTTGCAGCTAATTTGGTCGGGGAGTCCGAACGTCCGCATCGTTATCAAGAAGTGATTAACGTGCCCGTACGGGTCCTCTGCTCCGTGAAACTCCTTGTAGTGCGGGAGCTTTAGCCATGACAGAACTGGATATGCCAAGATTGACTTTGACTAGGGGGGGTCGTCTTTGCTGGTACGTGACATTGTTCGAATCCTGTCCCGCCGCGAGAGGGGCCGTCTTGGTGGTTGATCCAAGCCACTGGGGCAGGATGGGTACAGCGATGAGCGCTCTTTTCGCCGGGCTTTCAGGGATTGAGGAATTGCATGCGTCGGATAGTTCGGGGGAGGTGTCCACTCGTGGTGGTTCCATGAACTTGGGCGAAGTGGGCGCTGCGTTCAGAAATCCATTGCTTGGTATTTGGGAATCCGTTTCCCACAAACGGCGCCAAACTTTTGCGGGTCGCTTGGGTTCTCTTGGTAGACCGGTCGACTTGAACCGTCTTAGCTCTGAAGCGAGCCAAGCGCGCTAACAGTCAATTACAGATTCGTTGAGTACACTGGGATTTTTTAACGTGAAAAACCTGGAAAGGGTAAAAAACCACGCGATCGGAGCTATGCCGACCAAACTTCACTATCTTCTGAGGGGTTACAGTTAGGTACTTAGAATTCGGGCGCGACAGGCCGCCGCTCGTTACAATAATAGAGAGAGAGAGTTCCGAAGGTGACAGGCCACCTCTCGGAAAACTAAGTCTTTTTTTCTTCTCAGAACGGTGGAGAAGAAAAGTGAGAATGCTCGGGAGAACAAAAGTGAGAATGCTGAGTCGCCTTTCGGGAGAAAGGAAATCTTAAAGTCCACGAAGGAGATCTTCAAGCGCCGAAGGTGAATTCCGAGGAAATCTTCAAAGGATCTCTCCCGGGTGCAGAAGGCAAAGGTCCTCTTCAAATGAAGGTTCTGGGCTCCTTTTATAGCTTTGGTCGGGGGTAGACCGGTAATTTTGCCGTCGTAACCACATGACGGGCGAATCACGCTGGCCGATTTGGAGCACACGGATCGCCAGTTTTCGTAAATGACCGTCTTGCCCTTCAGGCAGTTTGGGCAGTTCGGTCAGTTTGGGCAGCTTTGTTGAAGGTGAAAAAGGCGACAAGCGGGTCCTGTACTCTGAGAAATTAGAAAGACAAAAAGTAAGCGTGCCCGGAATGTGGAAGTGTTCTGAGCGCGCTCAGAAGTGTTCTGAGCGCGCAACGAACACGGAAGCGTTCTGAGCGCGCTAGGAGGCGTTCTGAGCACGAGACGAGCACGAAAGTGTTCTGTGCGCGCAATGAACACGGAAGCATTCTGGGTGCGTTATGAGCGCGGAGCGTTCCGAGCGAACGGTGGAATGGGGGGGGGGGGGCCAAAGAGGAATTGGGGTCCGGTCGCACCCGATGAGGGGCGTGACTTCGGCCGAGCCTTCTGCGAGCCCCCCTGCGAAGAAAAAAGGGGGAGGGGGCTTGGCCGCACCCCACAAGGGGTGCGGCTAGGCCGCACCCCTCAAGGGGTGCGGTTAGGCGCACCCCCGTGACGGGCTACCACGCGCACTATCGCGTGGTAGCGCGGTAGCGTGTGTGGTTGCGGGCGTCATGGTTGCGCGCGGTCCGCTCCGCGCGCACTCTCGCACTGACGGTTGGTGGCGGAAATGGCAGGTTCGGTTTGCTCTACCACTCACCCCCCACTACCTTAGTGGGGGGAGTGGGTTGTGTGAGTAACCGCTACCTGGTCACCCTTTTATAGATGAGAGCCTATGTATGAATTCCTATCAATATGCATATGTTTTCTATACCAAAATAAATGAAATAGGAAATACCGGTCCTTCCAGGAAGTTGAAAAGCAGTTCTTTCTCCAAAAAGGAAACAATTATATGGATGAGAGAGAGAGATGCACCTCTTTTCCTTGTTGGCTGATCGGATTTTTAAAAATGAAAGCTAAATCTTCCTTTCACCAAATGAGCCAATCTGCACCTTTTCCTTTAGAGATCTACACACGGTGACATCTCCGGAAAAGACCGACTTGCAGCCATTTGACTCGTTCTGCAGGGCCTCGCCTCCAAGAAGAGAGAGTGTCGATCTCTACTTTTCATCGCTGCCCTGCATGGAGAATCCGGTGGTTTTTCCGGTGAAGAGGTGCGGCAGTTACAAAAGGAAACATGGTGGAAAAGAGAGACCCTTATTTCGCCCCTTGTTCACTCCAAAATCTTAGCATTTGTCATTTGGCCTTTGTGGCTTTAATAGGGAGAGCCATATGAGTTACAAAATATGGAGTCAATTAATCTCCACTAATTCCAAAATAAAACACCAAATAACAATAATAAAATTAAATCCTATTAACTTAATTAGGATTAATTGTATCATGCTAAATATAAATGTGTCAAGGGTGAGACCAGGTTCGCGTCCTAAAGTTACGAGACGATCTAGCCCGCCTATCATAGGCTTCGACCGTTCGCGCGACTAAATTAACACACACTTGTAGGAGTCCGTATAGACTCTAAATTTTGCGTATGACTTTATCGGGACGTCTCAATGAATCGAGCCCACATAACAGAAAATTTCTAACACTTAATACAAACCTGCTCAACCTCTTGAGCAATCTGCCTAATATGCTTCAACGCCTGGGAAGAAAACAATCACTTTTTTGTTACGAAACACTCATACAAACAAAGATTTCAAGAGATGATACAGACAGCAATCCCACAACAATGGTTAATTTCTGAACTAAATTCTTTGGGGACTCGTACAAGGGCCTGAGAACCTCTGGTACACTTCAAGCCTGAACAAACATAGTTGTTAGAATGTAAATTCATACTCAAGAGAGAAGGAAAAAAATAAAGAAATCCATGGAGAAACTCACATCCAAATCAACATGATCAACAATGTATATCATGGAACCACTGCCATCACAAGGTCGGATCAAATAACTGCTAGGAAGGATCTCAGCTCTGGCAAAATAAGTGGAAGGGGGCCCGAATGGACCACTTGTTGAAGAATTCAAAGACCTCTCGCAGATTTGCAAATAATATCGACTTATTTTTAGATAAAAATATAGCGTAAACTGAACAACATATGCATGCAAAATCATGCAGATTTATCTCGAATTGTATGTTTTGCAGTAAAGAAGCAGATAAATCTGCATAAGGTGAAAACAATTGTGAAACTTGAATATTTTGGCTCCAGATGAAAGGACTGAGGATGGATCAAAAATCTAATTAAAAGTAACATAAATAATACCTGCATAAGAAAATATCAGTCATAGTTTCGACCTATCACTGGCTTTGTTTCTTTTGTGGTGGTGGTCAAATAATCAGACAATCTGGATCTGCGACAATACTAATGGTGAGCTTGCAAAGCTAAGTTAGTACTTAACCCCTACTCATTAAGGTATAAACAACAAGATTCCTGCATAAAATATTCTCATGAAAATGAAACAAAATAAATGATATATGAACTTCATTAGCATAAAGCATTTGTGTCACAAAGTCCACTGGAATGCATAATTTCCAATTTTAATATAACAACGAAAGTCAATATGCAACATAATCTAGTTGGAAAAGACTAATAATGATATCCAAAGCATGCATAAGCTAGTAATTCATCAACATTCTTCAGTGCGTACATGAATCATTATCACATCATGAATAGCTTATGTTATTCAGGAACATTGTCATGCACATGAACTAAATAACATTAAATACTCACACTGTATATTTTGTGTGGAAGTCTCAATGAGTGTTTTTTTAACTAGAATGTATAATAAAATGCCAGTCTTTTACACTATGTAACACACAACTGAACTTATTGAAGATATCACTACGCATATCCATTGAAAGCTAAGCTTGCCAAAAGCACAAGTCAAAAATTTATTATCCACCGTCGTATCAATCAAGCATGAAGCATGTATTTGTGTTTAATTATTTATATTTTAACAAGGGTCATAAGTAGTTTATAAAAGCTAGTATGCCCCAATGACGATGACTCAATTAATACATTAACATTGATCTGTTTATGTTTCTTTACTATTTTTGTCTTAATAATGCTTTTATTGAAACTTAAATATGTTTGATGAAAAGAATCTCAAGTGATACATAATATGAAATGACACGCACTTATAAAACATAATAATGAAATCTATTGTTTGCTACATTCATTCTTTCTTTTCCCATAACCATTATTTTCTTCTTACCTTTATTTAACCACATTGCCTCTTTGTTAATGCAGCTTTAACTTATTAAATAATGCAGATTGTAAGAAAATATGATGAAGCATATTTCATTAGAAGCTATGTAAACAAATCAAGATATATAAAAGGAAGGGGGTACTATGCATTACAAAAGCAGCTAGTTTATGCTGGAAGAGCGAAAAAGGCAAATCAGCACACCTTTCATGGGGAACATGATAATTTTGTCAAGTCAAGCCTATTTTGTTTATATAAAGAGATTTATTTGATAATGTTACATATTAGTCTAACCTGATTGCAAAAAGATATATCAAAAAGGTGATGGCTATAATATGGAAAGAATTTGATGTTAAGATCAACATAGTGATGCTGCTTGGAGCTCTGGTTAAGTTCCCTTCATTATAATATAAATGTCAGGGTTTGAATCCTAATAAAGTCACAAGTATAAAATCCTCATGAACCATACTTTACTGGGAGTTTTATGCAAAAAGATGAATTGTTTGCATAACTCTTATACAAGCACAACTCTCACACATTATTCATGCCTATCGATTTTAGCCTCATAAAGTATTTTTGAATGATAAAAAGTTGAATTTAGTTAATTTTTCAAATATTGTAACTGAAGTAGATCATGGACTAGATATTTGAAGAAGTTGGGGCATAGAAAATGAAATTATAAAAATGGAAATGTACAACCCTCATTCTCCGAGGGTGGGCCCATTCAAAGCCACGTAGGCAGAAGTCAAAGTCAAAAGGTCAACATAGAAGTCAACAGTTTGAGACACCAAGACAAAGTCGGCCTAGAGGAGTTCGTCGAACGCAACCTTCCAGAATTCGTCTAGCGCAGGAGTAGAAGAAGGCCTAGGCGAGTAGGGGTGCACTCGTGCGAGTAGCCTGGATACTCGCCAAAGGTGGGCGACCATAGGTGATACTCGCGCATTTGCCCGGGGAGATCGCCTCAATGTCGCTAGTCGCCGGGCAGGGGCTGGGCTATAAAAACCCCCCTACCCCTTGGTTTTCCTATAAATAGGACCCCAGGGGTACTTGGATTGGCACCTGAACTTGAGATCTTGAAACCCTGCTCTTGCATTCTGGAACCCGTCACACTTGACCGCTACTCCCAGTACTAGTCAAGTCGGTGCCTTCCTCGTACCCTGCTCGGCCATTTTTTGGTTGTGGAGGGGAAGACTCCTTTGAGCATCTGGGTATGTGGTGGGACCTCCCTGCCGTGGCACCTGGGGTCCTGTTTGTTGCTCTTCTAGCTTCTTCATAGTCGCCATCCAAGCCGTCTCTTCGAGCCGCTTGGCAAGTAGTCTCCGGCTGCATTGGTCCGAATTTTGGAGTCTATGATTTTCCTGGCTTCAACAATTTGGTGCGGTGAGCGTGGACCGTAGCCAGGGAAGGAAAGCTTAGTGGGAAGAAAAGATGGTGGTAGTAGACGACCATGAGGAGGTTGTCGGCAACTCGACCGGTGGTGGCGAGTTCGTGACGTTGGCAGTCTTTGAAGATTTCTCGCGGCGAATTGAAGGAAACCTACGAGCAGTTCTTCAAACTCGCACAGAGGGGACGACGACTGCACCCCATCATCCGGTTGTGATCGAAGAAGGTGCTCCCTCCCGGCGAGCAGGAAAGGAGCATGTGGAAGAGCCCGAGCGACCAAGGAAGTCGCAAGTCTGCCTGCAAAACTCGCAAGGGGCTGGCGGGGTCCGGTTTCGCGAAGAGGAGGAGCAGGCGAGGTACTACGGTACTCGCCCCTTTAGCGAGTATGGAGGTGGTACTCGCCCCTTTAGCGAGTATGGGGTCGAAACTCGCCAAGCGGAGGATCGTCGCCAAGTGGGAGGAAGGACCCCTTTTGTGCGGAGGTCATTGTTGCACCAGTGCCGGAGGGGTTCAGGGATCCCGCGATGAATTACTACTCGGGGAGGGAAGACCCTATCTGACACATCCAGTGGTTCGAGTATGTTGCCTCCATCCGGACCATGTCTGACGCCTTCAAATGTAGATTGTTCGCAATCTCCCTTCGAGGGAAGGCAAGGGACTGATTCCACCAGTTGCCCGCAGGTTTGATCTACTGCTTTGAAGACCTTTGCCGGAGGCTAACGATGCGGTTCGCCACGGCAAAGAAGTTGAAGAAGGAGGCAACGACCCTCTTCCACCTAGTGCAAGGGGCCAAGGAGACGTTGGGAGATTATATCGACCGCTTCCAGGAGGAGGTGTTGAACATCCAAGAGGTGGATGGTCGCACATTACAGCTGGCCCTGACATTTGGCCTTCGTGAAGGCCTCTTTAAGTTGGAGGTCGGTAGAATCCCTCCATACTCCTACGGCAATCTCATCGAAAGGGCCAACCAGTTTGTCCAGGGTGAGGCTTCCAATCGCGGCTTCCTACCCAGGCTCACCCGAGTGACCAAGGAAGATGAGGAGGAGGAGAAGGAGAAGACCCCCGAGAAGAGGAAAAAGGAAGAGCCCAGGAGGGCGGAAAAAAGGAAGCCGGAAGAGAGGAGAAGGGAGGAAAGAAGGAAGGAGGAGCCAAGAAGGCACAGTGAAAAGAGACTCATCGTGGCCCCAGAGCGTCGGGAGGAGAGAGACGATACCAAGTCCCCGCTAACCGACCACCTTAGAGGCCGGCTAGGGGACCTCAGCGTAGGGATCGGGAGAGATCCCCAGAGAGAAGACGTCGCGATCAACCGGAAAGGCGTCAGGAAAGAAGGAGTGAGGAGGCGATGGCGGTTACCAAGCGTGGCAACTGGCAGGGAAAGAAGAATCGGAGGAAGACGCGGAAGGAAGAGGAGATCCCCCTCTTTTGTGACTTGCATCAGGTGGCAGGTCATGGGACGATGGCTTGCCCAGATTTTTGGGAGGCTCGTCGAAGGTTAACAGCAGGAGAAGCAGGAGGGGAGCTTCTGAGGATTTAAGCCCCTGTTGAGACGTCGGCAATTCAAGCCGTCGATCGAAGGAGGAACGAGGACCGAGTCGACCATGGAGGTCGAGGAGAGGTGGCCCAGGGAGGCAGAGGAGTGGGGGTGATCCACGGGGGTGCAGGGCTGGGAGCTTCCCCAAGGGAAGTCTCCATCAGATCTATCGGAGGAGTGTCGCCTCGACCTCACAGGCACCGCCCCCGTCGGAGGAGATCACCTTCTATGAAGAGGACATGTTAGAGAATGAGAACCCCTTCCATGATGCCCTCGTTGTCCAAGCAGCAGTGGAAGACTTCACCGTGGATTGAATCCTCGTCGATAACGGTAGCTCCGTGAACGTCATCTTCAAGGAAACATTCGACAGATTGGGAGTCGGAGCAGAAAGAGTTCGAGCAACGGATGGACCCCTCTTTGGCTTCTCCAGAGAGGAGAAGGAGGTGGATGGAGGAGTAGATCTCCTCGTAACGCTCGGTGGCACTCCCCTTACCTGTCGCTTCGTCATTGTAGATGCCCCAAGATGTTACAAGGCCATCTTCGGAAGGCCGCTTCTCAACACTTTCAAAGCCGTTCCATCCTCCTACCATCAGTGCTTGAAGTACTGCCAGGGAGACGTTCAGGTGAGGATCAGGAGCGATCCAAGAGCCGCCCGTGAGTGTTACCTCAGCGCCGTCATCACTATCAGCTGGATGGACGAAGCCGAGGAGTTCGAGAAGATGCTGGGGAGCACGGCCAGGCTGGAGGCATCCGAGGAGATAGAAGAAATCGAGGTACTCTCCGCAGCAGGAGTACCTGGGTTGCTGAAGATCGAAGGATCGCTAAAGGTCAGTGAGAAGATGGAGATGGAGACGTGCCTGCAGGAGAACGTCGACATCTTCGCTTGGAGTGCAGCCGAGATGCCAGGGATCGATCCAGAGGTTGCCTGCCATCTGTTGGAGCATGCGTTTCGCACTCTTCCGGTTTGATAATAACAAAATCTCATTTGTATTTGATTCCATTTTTATTGATTGATGGTGTGCAGGTAACAGGTATGAGATGTTCACAGTTCTGATTGGAGCTCAATTTAACTGTATGGAGAATTTCGATGTCGGAATTTCCGACATCTACTGTCGCCCAGGCGATAGGACAGAAGTTACAGCAGCAGCCTGCACGACAGCACGACGAGCAGTTATTTGGCGCTGTCGGAATTCCGACAGCAATGTCGCCCAGGCGACAGGATAGAAGTTACAGCAACAGCCCGCACGACAGCACGACGAGCGATAGTTTGGCACTGTCGCAATTCCGACAGCGATGTTGCTCATGCGACAGTGAAAAACTATAAATTGGTTCGTTTTGTTCGTGCATTCCAAGCTTTGAGAATTCTAAGTCCTTTCCTGAGTGCATACGAACCAGAGAGCTCCAGAACCTCATCAACTCCCATTTATGCTTAGAAGGTTTGAAATTGAAGACGAGTTCAGACGCGCTTCTACATCAACGATCATCTCGAGGCTTCAACCTTCCTTTCAGAGATCTGAATTTCTAGGGAGTTCTTCATTTAATTTTGTATTTTCATTTATATATATTTCACTTTGTATTTGTAGGGAAATCATCTCCTTGTGCGTGACGTCTAAGTCCTTGCGTGGCTTAGGAAAAAATCGTTTCCTTGTGCGGAGCGTCCAAGTCCTTGCGTGGCTTGGTAGAAAATCGTGGCCTTGTGTGCTACATCTAGATCTTGGGAAGATCTAGTGGATAGGCTTGGGCTTGGTCTAGGGAGAGACAAGTGATAGCCTTCCGATCCATAGGAGAAGGATTGGTAAACTCAAATTATAGAAATTTTATTATCAAACGTGTGCCTTGATCTTAAGCATTGTTAAGATCACTTTTATTGTATGTCATTTTCTTAATTGATAAAATTATGACTTTCTTTTAATTGCAAATTTTATTGTTTAATTTTTAACTTAAAAATTTGTGTTTGAATTAATTTAAAAATTTCATAGTTTGAAAATTTTTATAAGTGATTTTTAGAAAAGCAAAATTTGTTTTAAAAAATTCTTAAGTAAAAAATCATAATTTAAAAAGGCCCTTATTCACCCCCCCCCCCCCTCTAAGGGCGCCACAAGATCCAACACGTGGTATCAGAGGGAGGTTACTCGAAAACGGTTTTACTACCGGGAGTAATGGCGCACAACGATCACGCGTTCGTTGCGGGGCAAGAAATTAGTAGGCCACCACTTCTTACGGGCACAGACTATAACTATTGGAAAACCCGAATGCGGTGTTTTCTAATAGCTCTCGACATAGAAGTTTGGAATATGGTCGAGACGAGTTATACTTCCCCAACATTTGTTGTAGGAGATGTAACTATGGACAAACCCAAAGACAAGTGGGATGACAATGATAAATTAAAATGTAAGAACAATGCAAAAGCCATGAATGCTTTATTTTGCGCACTAGATCGCACTGAATTTAATAGAGTTTGTGCTTGTAATACTGCATTTGAAATTTGGAATCTTTTAGAAATCACTCATGAAGGTACTTCGCAGGTAAAGGATTCAAAGCTATTTCAACTGGAGTCAGAATTCGAAAGATTCAAAATGGAGGTGGATGAAGAAATTGATATAATGTACACACGATTCACTAAAATCGTGAACAATTGAAAGGTGCTGAGTAAGGTTTTCTCCAATGGAGATTTAGTAAGGAAAATCTTAAGATCACTTCCCCCGAAGTTCAATCCTAAAGTGACTGCAATTTCTGAGTCACATGATCTTAAGACCTTACAATTGGAGAGCCTCATTGGGAATCTAAAAACCCATGAAGTGGAGTTGAAGATTCAAAGCCAAGAGTACAATTTGGAGCCCGAAAAGAAGAGCTTGGCTTTGAAATCTAAAAAGAAAATTGAAAGTGAGACTGAAGAAAGTGAGGAAGATGAAGAAGGACTGTTTGTGAGGAACTTTAAGAAGTTTATGAGAAATCCTGAGAGGAGAAACTCATTTAGAAAAAATTTCAAAAAGAAGGATTTTCCTACAACAAAGGCAAAGGAAAATGGATGATGAAGAAGAACGTCCGCTACCGGAATGCTATCATTGCAAAAAGATTGGACATATAAGAAGCAAGTGCCCAAAATATCTGAGAGAGCAGAAAGAGAAGAGGCACGATAAGAAGTTCAAAAAGAAGGTTCTAAAGGCAGAGACTTGAGATGACACAACTTCTGAAGGCTCAAGTGAACCAAGCGATGAAGATAAAGAAGAAGCAAATGTGTGCTTGATGGGGAAAGAAAATGCGTCATCTGACGACGATAGCAGTGTCCAAAGCGAAACTGAGGTAACTCCTCCTTCTTATGATGATTTATATTCTGAATTTATGAAAACTTGCAAATTTTTGGATAAAAGCCTAAAGGAAATCGATTTTTTAAAATGTGAAAATAAAGATCTTCTGAAAGTAAATAAAAAGTTATCAAATGAGTTGAAATCTATTGGGAACGAGAAGGTAATTTGTCAAGAGTGTGATCACTCTTCGACAAGGATAAAAGAACTTGAAAACACTATTTCTAAGTCCGAACAAAAAATTGATCAACTTCTAAAAGAGAAGAAAGACTTAGAAAAGGTTGTCAAAACTTCTCATTCTCAATTAGAGAATTACAAGAAAAATGTTGCAAATCGATGTGGCATGATAGTAAAAGAAAATTCAATTTTAAAGTCCAAAGTAAATGAGTTGAACATGGCAATTGGAAAATTTGGTGTTGAAAAAAAATCTCTGGATATGATTTTAGCCAACCAATGCCATGGGACAGCAAAATTTGGGCTAGGATACATTTCTGGAAGCTCTAGAAGCTGTCGGAAATTTCTGACAGCTGATGTCGGAACCAGCGACAGCTCCAGGTTCAGAAAACCTGTTTCTCAAAATAGAAATTCTTCTAAGTGCACATATAAAGATGTTTCCTCCAGCAAAAGTCCAGAGAAACCATTGAAAAATGGTTCCTCACTATTCATTGTATGTGCCAAATGTCATCGATTTGGTCACATTTCAGACTCATTTTAGAAGAAAAGAAAAGTTCACGTTAAACAAATCTAGGTACCTAAGGCGTCCACCTATACCATGGGATCGACCACTTGGGTAACCAGATCTTTACTCTCATCATCTTTTTAGGTGTGCGTGCAGGCTAGGAACAAGGAAGACGTGTGGTATTTGGACTATGGATGTTCAAAACACATGACGGGCGATAAATCAAAGTTCCTTCGCCTGGAGATGAAGAAAGGTGGAACAGTGACATTTGGAGATAATGGCAAGGGTAAAGTCAAAGGCATTGGAGTAGTAGGTAACGAAGAATTTAAAATTTCAAATGTTTATATGTTAAAGGTTTGAAACATAATTTAATTTCTATTAGTCAGCTATGTGATAAAAATCTAAATGTTTTATTTGACTCTATCTCAAACCTTTGCAAAATTATTGATTCCAAAACAAATGAAATTGTACTTACTGCACCAAGAATAAACAATGTCTATACAATAACTTTTCATGATTTATCTCATTCTACACTTAAATGTTTTATTTCAAAGAATGATGAACTTGAATTATGGCATAGGAGACTAGGACATTCTAGTGCTAAACGCATAGTAAAGCTTTCTAAAAATAAAATAATAAAAGGTTTACCAAATTTGAATGGAAAGCTTTCTTCATTATGTTCACCATGCCAAAAAGGAAAGTTTACAAAATCATATTTTAAAAGCAAAAATATTATTTCTACTACTAGACCTTTACAATTATTACATATGGACTTGTTTGGTCCAATTACTACACAAAGTCTATGAGGTAGAAAATATACATTTGTTATTATTGATGATTATTCTAGATTTTGTTGGACACTGTTTTTAAATTCAAAATCTGATGCTTTTGATGAATTTGTAAAACTAATTTCACGTATTCAAAATAAACTTGATTTAAAAATAAAATGCATTAGATCAGATCATGGAGGAGAGTTTGATAATGAAAAGTTTATTTCATATTGTAATGAATTTGGGATAAAACACGAATTTTCTGCTCCTCGCACACCACAACAAAATGGTGTAGTGGAGAGGAAAAATAGAACACTTCAAGAATTAGGACGTACTATGCTTTATGAATTTAAATTGCCAAAATATTTTTGGGCCGAAGCGATTAGTACTGCATGCTATATTATTAATCGTGTCATGATTCGTCCTACATTACAATTAACTCCTTATGAAATTTATTTTCAAAGAAAACCAAATGTATCTTACTTTAAAGTTTTTGGTTGTAAATGCTTTATTTGAATACAAAAGATAACTTAGGTAAATTTGATGAAAAATGTGATGAAGGAATTTTCATTGGTTATTCTTCAACTAGCAAGGTCTATAGAGTTTATAATAAACGTACTAAAGTGGTTGAAGAAACTATTTATGTAAAATTTGATGAAAACATTTCTTGTGTAGAAAATACTAAAGTTGCAGGTAATGAAAAAAATGAAGAAGATGTGGAACAAAATCTGAGAAAAATGATGATGATGATGATGAAGAAAAAGTATAGAAAAAAGACGAAAAAGATGGTGAAGAAGAAGAAGAACAAGGATATGTACCTCCAACCGAGCTAAGGTTCTCAAAAGATCATCCGCAAGAATTTGTTATTGGAGAACCATCAAGTGGGGTACGTACACGTTCTAGTTTACATGAAAGTTTTTCAAATTTATGTTTTGTCTCAAATATAGAGCCAAAAGATGTTGTCACCGCTTTAAATGATGAATCTTGATTTCTAGCTATGAATGAAGAACTTAACCAATTTGAAAGAAATAAAGTTTGGATTCTTGTAGATAGACCTAGCGATCATCCTGTGGTAGGAGTCAAATGGGTTTTTAAAAATAAATTAAATACTGACTCTAGGATCACTAGAAACAAAGCTAGGCTTGTAGCGAAAGGATACAATCAAATTGAAGGGGTAGATTTTGATGAAACTTTTGCACCCGTTGCATGATTGGAAGCAGTTAGAATATTTGTTACATTTGCTAGTCATAAAAGATTTAAATTATTGCAAATGGATATTAAAACTGCATTTTTAAACGGGTTGATTAAAGAAGAAGTTTATGTTGAACAACCCCCAGGCTTTATAAATGAAAAATTTCTTAATCGCGTGTATAGATTACTAAAAGCTTTGTATGGTTTAAAACAAGCACCACGAGCATGGTATGATAGATTGACCTTATATTTATTATAAAATAGTTTTAAAATGGGTGGTGTTGATTGTACACTCTTCATTAAGCAAGTTGATGATGATTTAATTGTTTTACAAATTTATGTTGATGATATTATTTTTGGAGCCACTAATGAAGAGTTATGTAATTATTTTGTTAAAATGATGGAAAGTGAATTTGAGATGAGCATGGTAGGAGAACTAAAATATTTCTTAGGATTTCAAATTATTCAAAAACATGATGGAATTTTTATAAACCAATCAAAATATATACATGATGTTTTGAAAAGATTTGGATTTGAAAATCTTAAACAAGCTAGTACTCCTATGAGTGTCTCTTTAAAATTAGGAAAAGATGAAAGTGGAATATCCATAGATCAAACTTTATATAGAGGCATGATAGGTTCACTTTTATACTTAACCGCTTCTAGACCAGATATTATGTTTTCAGTTTGTTTATGTGCTAGATTTCAAGCCGATCCCAAAGAATCACATTTAAAAGCGGTAAAAAGAATTTTTAAATATTTAATTGGCACAACTAAACTTGGTTTGTGGTATCCTCATAGCGATGATTTTACTCTTTTTGGCTATTCTGATTCTGATTATGCCGGTTGTTCACTAGATAGGAAAAGCACTAGTGGCACTTCTCACTTTTTAGCACTCATTTCATGGTCGAGTAGGAAACAGAATTCTGTTGCCCCCTCAATCACCGAGGTCGAATACATCGCACTTGGTAGTTGTTGTGCACAAGCTCTTTGGATGAAACAAACTTTAGAAGACTTTAACATTAAACAATAAACTATAGAGCTATGGTGCGATAACAAAAGTGCAATTGATTTAACTTACAACCCGATTCATCACTCTAGGTCTAAACATATTGACGTTAGGCATCATTTTATAAGAGACCACATTAAAAATAATCAGATTAAAAATTCCTTCATAGGAACGGATAATCAACTAGCCGATATATTCACAAAACCATTGTCGGATTCCCGGTTTTCAATGCTAAGGCTTGAATTAGGAATCCTAGATATTTCAAACTAAGCATATCCAATATGACAAATCAAGTTTAATAAGATAAAGAACAATGGAAAAACATCATTTTAAATCAAAACATAGAATTTGAATGACTTAACAAAAATTCTCACATCATTAATAATTCATACAAATTGTTCCAGAAAAACAGTAGAAATAAACATAAGATTAAGTTCAGTAAACAGAAAATGAAATCTGGGTAAGTTCACTGTCGCCCAGGCGACAGTGAGTGTCCGAAAATTCCTACATCAGTCAGAAGCAGCAACCTGCTAGAAACAACTCAGAATCATCATATCCAGCCCCGCTACTTTCTGGACAGTCTTCTGAAGATCCACGTCTTACATCCTTTCCATGTCGACTCCGCCTAACCTATTGTCGTGGCGATTCTTCATCTGGGACTTCCCATTCGGCCGCTTCTTCAGGAGTAGGCTTTAACTTCAGTCCCTTCACCAGAAATTTCATAAATTTCTGCAGTCTACTGCGATCTTTCTTCACTTCTTTCTTGTGTTCTTCAAATGAATCATGAAGATCATCTATAGCCTCTCGTAGTATTCCTCCTCTAGGATTTGTAGGCTCTCTAATCTCTATTCCAGGATGAGGCTTTTTATGAGGCTTCTTAACTTTCATGGTACTCGTATAGTATATTTCAGGAACACAATCATCTAAGTACGAATCTTGACTTATCCGTTCATACTTCTTATATAGAATACGTTGAATTATAGCCCCCATTGGCAAAGTATGAATCTTCACCCATTTTGGTTGTTTTAATCTAAAAGCATAACGAATCTGTGCAAGGATGAGGTCCGCTACATCAAAGGGTTCCTCCTCTATAATAAAATATGTAAACAGCGTCAACTGTGCTGTGATACTCCTTGTATCACCATTTTTTAGCATGACTGTGTTTCTCAATATGTCTTGGACTAAATAGGCATCAGGAGTGAGTGAAGAGACTTCCATGATTAGGGTCCTCTTTTTACTTCCATGTAAACCCATGTTTACAAGAGTCCAATCTCTGTCCCTTCTATAGCTTTCTACTATGTCTGGCATATGATCAATCATAAGAAGACTAAATTCATCTCTAAGATCAACATGTGTTATTTTCACTTGTTGACCTTGGATTCTCGATCGCACTCCCCCATCCAATTCAGCGTATTTAGGGTCTTCCAAATGATTGTAAAACTCTCGGATCAAGACAGATGAAAACATATCTACTGAAATTACTGATAATATACCTGCATTAGCAAGAAGAGTGTAGATATGGTCGTGCTTAGGAGAGTCAAATTCAACATATTTTGAAACTCCAATAATTGCCTTCTCAATCCCCGGATATACTTGATATGAACTATGAGCATCTTCATATATACTTTTACGAGCCTTAGAACTGGAAGCAATTCTGCAAACATAACAAAACTAAATTTAAGTTAATCACTGTTCTGTGCACTGGGACGATGTCGCCCAGGCGACATTGACTGTCGGAAAATTCCGACATTGATCCAGTGAGATTTTTTATATGTTTTTCAACATAGACTTCCAAATCTACTCAAAATCAAGCTATATTTCTGTTAAAAAAAATTTTGAACCAAACTAAACCTTCTCACATATCATTTCCTATTCATCTTCTTCAACCCTCTTCAAAAAAAACATCTACAGTTTTTGAAATTAATCAATGTAAAAATACAAATCTTAAACCTCAAACACAAAAACACAAGATTCAAACATACCTTATTTCAAAAATTTAAGTACAAAACCTCAAAATCAACCAAACATACCTTAGATCTAGGGTTGTCGCCGCACTCCGACACTTTCCTCTCGCCTTCCAGTCCAGAAAATGAGGTACAATCGGGTTTGACTCGGTTTTTAGCCGTTTTTATACTTTTAGTTGTCGCCCAGGCGACAGTGAATGTCGGAAAATTCCGCAGCTCCCAAATTTAATTAATCTTCAATTTTGGTCTCTCTAATACTCTACACTAGTTATATGTCATTATTAATGCCACAACTCATGAATTGATGCCAAACCATGTGCTTTCTATTTTTTAAAAATGGCTATTTACATGATTATATGATTTCATTTCCGCTCTATCATAGTATTGACACTCCTGCTAAGTGGTTTAGACTATTGGAAATTGTTTTCGCATGCCTCTAAGTATGAAAAATTGTTTATATATAATAATGAGCTATCACGTTCACTTCTTTTGATCCATACATATGTCTTTCTATTTAATATATACATGAATCATGTTTGCTTTAACATAATACAATAGCATTTCATAAATACTACTTTCAACCTTGATTTGTTAGCACAACCAAATATACACCATCTTTTGCGATTCAAGTGAATTCGGAGATCCTTGGTCAATTAAAAATAAATATCTATACAAACTACAAAGTTAAGATATCACAAACTATGTGATCAACAAAAAGTTTAAATTGAGGAGAAGGATACTCCACCAAGCACTACTTACCCTCCTGATAAGTCTTAATAAGCATTGTGAGGTTGAGCACCTTGGAAAGAATTGTAAAGTGTCTTGTGCAAAAGAAAAAATGGTATTCTATTCTTATTGTGTTATATCTTCAAGGTTAAAGTTGTTTTTATATGCTTATATTATGTTTTCTATTCAAATGATCATGTAAATTAAATAATTTCATATGTTTGATCAAAGCAACACTTGTACACATCATTATGTTATATAAACCTTCATCTCATGAGAATTGGACCGAAAAGATTCCAAATTTCTATACACAATTGTGTCTTTCTATGATACTTTAAAATGACATTAATCATGTTTAAGTTATTTTTTTTATTCTACTACTTCATATGGCTATACCATCTCTTCATGAGTTTATTCAATACTATGGCATATTACTATTATTTCAAGACTTACAATCATTTTCAACACAAGTGCTTCCGCTTACTCTTATTTTCTACATCCTATCTCTTCCCTTAAGCACTACTCATTCATTTCAAATTAACTTTTGCTAATACCAAAAGGGGGAGAATTATAAGTATATTCAAGAAATCAAAGAACAATAAGAACAATTCCACCTAAATCTTCCACCTAAACAATACATCATTTCAATTTAACATTTAGTGGGAGCATTCATTTAGGGGGAGCATTCATCTAGGGGGAGCTTACATTTTAGAGGAATATATCATGTTATTTTTGTGTACACACCATATGTTAAAAACAACAACCTAAATAGACATGATTTCTTTTTATACGGATTTGTTATTATCAAAAGGGGGAGATTGTTGGAGCATGCGTTTCGCACTCTTCCAGTTTGATAATAACAAAATCCCGTTTGTATTTGATTCCATTTTTATTGATGGCGTGCAGGTAACAGGTATGAGATGTTCACAATTCTGATTGGAGCTCAATTTAACTGTATGGAGAATTTCGATGTCGGAATTTCCGACATCTACTGTTGCCCAGGCGACAGGACAGAAGTTACAGCAGCAGGCCGCACGACGAGCAGTTATTTGGCGTTGTCGGAATTCCGACAGCGATGTCGCTCAGGCGACAGGACAGAAGTTACAGCAACAGCCCGCACGACAGCACGACGAGCGGTAGTTTGGCGCTGTCGCAATTCCGACAGCGATGTCGCCCAGGCGACAGTGAAAAACTATAAATTGGTTCGTTTTGTTCATGCATTCCAAGCTTTGAGAATTCTAAGTCCTTTCCTGAGTGCATACGAACCAGAGAGCTCCAGAACCTCATCAACTCCCATTTATGCTTAGAAGGTTTGAGATTGAAGATGAGATCGGACGCGCTTCTACATCAACGATCATCTCGAGGCTTCAACCTTCCTTACAGAGATCTGAATTTCTAGGGAGTTCTTCATTTAATTTTGTATTTTCATTTATATACATTTCACTTTGTATTGGTAGGGAAATCGTCTCCTTGTGTGTGATGTCTAAGTCCTTGCGTGGCTTAGGGGAAAATCGCTTTCTTATGCGGAGCCTCCAAGTCCTTGCGTGGCTTGGTAGGAAACCGTGGCCTTGTGTGCTACGCCTAGATCTTGGGAAGATCTAGTGGATAAGCTTGGGCTTGGTCTAGAGAGAGACAAGTGATAGCCTTCCAATCCATAGGAGAAGGATTGGTAAACTCAAATTGTAGAAATTTTATTATCAAACTTGTGCCTTGATCTTAAGCATTGTTAAGATCACTTTTATTGTATGTCATTTTCATAATTGATAAAATTATGACTTTCTTTTAATTGCAAATTTTATTGTTTAATTTTTAACTTAAAAAATTGTGTTTGAATTAATTTAAAATTTTCATAGTTTGAAAAATTTTATAAGTAATTTTTAGAAAAGCAAAATTTGTTTTAAAAAATTCTTAAGTAAAAATCATAATTTAAAAAGGCCCTTATTCACCCCCCCCCCCCCCCCTCTAAGGGCGCCACAAGATCCAACACCATCATCTCAACCTGGACCCGGCAGCTAAGCCCGTCCGCCAGAAGAAGAGGTCTAGTGCCACCATGTTGGCTGGACCTATCCGAGAGGAAGTAAAGAAACTGGTGGATGTAGGTTTTGTATCCGAGATCCAGTATCCAGGCTGGGTCTCAAATGTTGTAATGGTTAAGAAGAATGGAGGGTGCTGGAGAATGTGTGTAGATTTTTCGTTGATGAATAAAAGCTGCCCGAAGGATTGTTATCCCTTGCCTTGTATCGACGCACTGGTTGATTCAGCCGTCGGTTTTTCTGTGATGAGCTTTCTTGATGCATTTTCAGGATACCACCATATCCGGATGCATCCCCCCGATTGTCGCAGTGTGTCCTTCATCACGGGTGATGGCTGCTACAGCTATAGGATGATGCCTTTCGGCTTGAAGAACGCTGGAGCCACCTACCAGCGGATGATGGACCACGTGTTCAAGGGGCAAAAGGGGAGGAACCTGGAGGTGTACGTGGACGACCTCTTGGTTAAAAGCAAGAGCGCCCGAGAGCATGTGGTCAATCTGGTGGAGACCTTTGCGACGCTCAGGAAGTTCAAGATGAGGCTCAATCCGGCAAAATGCGTGTTCGGAGCCGGAAGAGGAAAGTTTCTGGGGCATCTCATCACTCCAAGAGGAGTTGAGCTGAATCCTGACAAGGTCAAGGCAATCCTGGAGATGACCTCGCCAAAGACCATGAAATAAGTTCAAAGGCTGACATGAAGGTTGGCAGGTCTTAGCCGCTTTCTGTCCAAGGCAGGAGAGAAGTGCTCTCCCTTTTTCAAGACGCTCTGTAAGAGCGAAAACTTCACATGGTCCGACGAATGCGAGAAGGCGTTCGGTAAGCTGAAGGAGCAGTTGACTCAGACACCTCTCCTTTAGAGCCCAAAAGAAGGTGAAGACCTACTCATCTACTTGGGAGCAGTGGTGGAAGCAGTCAGTTCCTGTAACATCCCGACTTTTATTGTGTCACTAGACCCTAGTGAGCCCAATAAAAGTAGGCCCGGGCGATAGAGACTGACCCATTATAGGATAATGTATTAGGGGACTACGATCTGACTTCCATCAGTTCCGTTAAACTCGTATGACCGATACGAGTGCAACAGAATTCGTTGCGCCCCGATCTGAGGTCGTTTAGAAAAAACCACCATTTTGAGTATCGTTGCGCGCCGCCACCACACTATTGTGGATTAGTGGCCGAACGTACTACGATCTGACTTCCGTCAGTTCTGTTAAACTCGTATGACCGATACGAGTGCAACAAAATTCGTTGCACCCCGATCCGAGGTCGTTTAGAAAAAACGACCATTTTGAGTATCGTTGCGCGCCGCCACCACACTATTATGAGATAGTGGCCAAACGTACTCCGATTGGACTCCCGTCAGTCTCGTTAGACTCGTATGACCGAAACGAGCGTAAAAGAATTCGTTGTGCCTCGATCCGAGGTCTTTTAGAGAAAACGACCATTTTGAGTATCGTTGCGCGCCGCCACCACACTATTGTGGATTAGTGGTCGAACGTACTCCGATTGGACTCCCGTCAGTCCCGTTAGACTCGTATGACCGAAACGAGCACAACAGAATTTGTTGCGCCTCGATCCGAGGTCGTTTAGAGAAAACGACCATTTTGAGTAACGTTGTGCGCCGCTACCGTACAATTGTGAGATAGTGTCCAAACGTACTCCGATCTGACTTCCGTCAGTTCCGTTAGACTCGTATGACCGATACAAGTGTAATGGAACTCGTTCCGTTTCAATCCAAGGTCATACGGAGAATATGCCCGTTTTGGATTATGCAGACCGCCTCGGCACAACGCACGAAATACGGAACGCACAAACTCGGAATCGGCCCTAGTAAGTCCTGATGGACCCCCGGGGCCATTGAGGACCCCACCCTGAGTTGACCTTGGTCAACCCCCCCCACCCCCCCCCCCCCCCCCAGCATGAATCTTTTGAGGGAACGAAAAGAAAAGGGGGAGAGGAGAGAGAAAATCCTCCCCCCCCCCCCCTCAAGGGAGGGGCTGCCCATAAATAGGCAGCCCCCCTATTAGGCCTAGGTGGGGGGGGAGAAAATATCTCCCCCCACCCATCCCTCCCTCCCTTTTGCCACGTGGGGGAAAGGGAGGGAGAGGGGAGGCCTCCTCCTCCCCTATAAAAGAAGAGGGGGGCCAGCCCCTTCCTGATGCACAAACCCCCTCCCTATCAGCCCTCTCCTCCCCTACCAGCCCTCCCAGCTCCCTGTCGGAGCTCCTCCCAACCAAACCGCCGCCACCTTCCCCCTCCATGGCAAGCCACCCCTCCACCTCCCGAGCTCCACCTTCACTATAGGTAGAAGCCTCCCCCTCCTCCTTCCTACTCCCCTGAGGCATGCCATCCCCCTCCCCGTCGTCGGAGCGCCACCAGCGCCACCCCGAGCTTTGCAAAGCTCGGGTGGAGGCGCTGGCCGTGGAAGCCAACCCCCCACCCCAGCGCCGGTGGTGGCGCTGGGGGAGGAGGTCCCCACTCGGGGACCTTGGCGCCGACGAAGAGGAGGCGGCCGGGCCGCCGGAGGACGCTCCCCCGGCGGCACCCGTGCTTTCCCCCTCCCTCCCGTTTCCTATGCGGGGAACTACCCCACCGACGGCGGCGGCCGGCGGCGCCAGGAGGCCGGACCCCCGCCGGAGAACTGCCCCCTCCCCGGCGCCCCATCCAGTGGCGGCGGGGAGGGCTCTCCCAGAGGATACGGCGGCACAGCGAGCTTGCATGGCGCATGCAGGCTACGCCACGACCTCCCTCCCCTTTGTTCTCTGTTTCCCGGTGGAAGTCGGCGTCGCCAGGCCGCCGGACCACCACCGGAGAAGTCGCCGGCCCCCGGCGTACCGACCGGGGGCGGTGCCGGCCCCAGCCGGCCGCTGCCCGGCGGCGGCAGCGGCCGCCTCCCGTTAAAATTAACGGGAGCCACCCGATCTCCCCCAGGAAATCGGGCGGCTCCCCTTACCTCGTTCCCCGCCCCCCGCCTCCACTTGTGTGCCCCCCCCCCCACCACAGCGGATCCACCGCAGATCCGCTATGGGAGCCCGGGATGGTGCATGGTGCAACATCCCTGCGCCCTATCCATTCCTCTAACTGCCCCCAACTGCCCTTCCACTTCCCCATTTTTCTGAGGAAAAATGGGGCAGTTTTGGAAAAAACTTCCAAAAAGGAAAATGTGCCCCACTTTGAGGGGCAGCTCCTGTAATTTTCTGGGATTTTAAAGAAGTGTTTTACTATTTTTAAACCCCTATAAAAGGTTTATTTTAAGGAATTTAAAGGCCAAAAGAGTTGGGAAAATCATCAAAAATTATAGGTTCTACTTTAGGGTATTTTGCAAATACTATCAAAATTTGAAGTTGTAAGCTTTTCTTTCGGTCCTTTAACAGCTTTTACAAGCAAAATAAATGCCTGAAAGGGAGCGAAATTAATGTGAATAAATCGGCATCCTCGCAACGCGTATTTTAGCGGCGTAGTAAGGTTATGCGTATCGATCTAAGGAATCGACTAAGTTAAAAATATCGACGTGAAATCTGGAACGCAATCGCAGGGCGACACCACAATGCAATAATGTCGAGATAATAAAAAGGGTAAATCCAAGGCAAAAGAAAATACGAAATTTCATGGAATATAAATAAACTCCTATGAATGGAGTAGAACCCCTATGAACGGGGAGAAAGCAGAACCTCCTCCTAAGAACAGAGTCGACGTTGAAGCCTCCTGTTATGGAGTGATTGGACTACTAACCCTTTATTTGTTTACTGCTTTCTGTACTTTCAGTAATCAAGTCTCGCACTGGTCATTTATTTACTGCTTTCTGTACTTTCAGTAATCCAGTCTCGCACTGGTCCTTTATTTACTGCTTTCTGTACTTTCAGTAATCCAGTCTCGCACTGGTCCTTTATTTACTGCTTTCTGTACTTTCAGTAATCCAGTCTCGCAGTGGTCCTTTATTTACTGCTTTCCGTACTTTCAGTAATCCAGTCTCGCACTGGTCCTTTATTTACTGCTTTCTGTACTTTCAATTCTCCAGTCTCGTACTGGTCCTGATGTTTCGGCCCCTGCTTCCGTCCTTTCTTACTGTTTTTGCTGCACTTTTATATTTTAGTGCTAACCATAGTCTTACGTTGGCAGGCGGTGCTTCTCCTCCTTTCTGTGAGGCCTTAGTTGGGGAAGACCCAGAGTTGAGTCCCTCCTCCTGAGTTAGTCCCAAATAAGGAGCCCTCCTACCGCCGAGTCTCCCGGTCAAGAGTCGAGTGACCGGTCGAGTTAGAATGCTGCGTTAAGTTTTAAAGCGCTTGCTCTGTGCTAAAAGCTTGCTTTGTGAAGATTGTTTTGGAAGTGGCGGGTCGGTCACGCACGCAGACTGTTCGTACCGGTACGGGTGGGGTGACGACTCATGGCGACAGGGAGATGTGCACAGCTTTATCACCACTCCGAACCCGTAGTTTTGCCTTCGTTGGTCGGCCTAAACCTCGGAATCGCCGGGTGTCGCTCACATCCAGTTAGTACACCTTGCTGTACGAGAGGGCCTGAGTGATACGGTATGACTACATTCAGAAGTGGCAGGACTGGCCACAGTCACCGACAGCCACCTCGGTGAGGCCCGCGGGGTTCGCTACCCTACTTGAAGCAAAGCGATCCAAGCTTTATCGACACAGGGTCCTTGTGTGTGCAGGTTTGAACACCTGAGCGCGAGTGTGTGAAATTAGAGTTGCCTTTATTACATAATGTGCGTCCGTGCTACCCCGCGGAAGTTTTAATGGGTAGGCCCTATAAATATATGTATATATGTGTGTATGCATACCTGCTGCTAACTCTCTACTGTGCTTCGGCTATTTAAATTTCTGTACTCTAGCCCGCCCCATGATACGAATCCGGGGAGGGGATGTGTTTTCTACTTAGCTCTGTGACTAACGGTTATTCTTACAACCAATCACAGGAGATGGGGCAGCACGAAGCCCCCGCACAGCAGGATGAGATACCAGCCTTAGAGTTGGCCCGACCGGATACTCCAGTCTCACCCCTTGTCTTCCGCGACATGAGTCCTAGAGTGTAGGACTAGTTTAAGAGCACTTTGTATTAGTCATGTGTAGCCCCTGAGGCAGATGTACTAAACAATGGGCTTCGACCCTTTTGTTATGTAATTATAAGTTGTGTGCTAGTTTTCCTATTTCTAATACTTCCGCTATGTGAATCTGATGTGATGTTGTGATTCTTGTGCCTGACAAGGCGACCACTCAGTGCTTGAGAGGGTGGACCGTTGCTACCCGGGTAGTGCTAGTGGTCGTCCTTGGGCAGTAAGATCCCCCCCCCCCCCCCGTTGAACCCGGTTCAGTTTGGGGAGGGGTCTTACAAATGGATCAGAGCTACCACGATCCGACCACATGGGGCGGTCTTTAGATCCTCCCTTCCCGGTTTCCGTTCCTTGGTTCGGGACGAACCACGCAGCGGAAGCCTGGTAGACCCTTATGTTTAAGGTTTAAGGATCCTAGATTGCACGGTAGTACACCACGTGTTTTTCCGCTTCCTTTCAGTCAGTTCTGCAAAATTCCCTTAGTTTTGCAAATACTGATGTCCGCCTGTTACTTCTCCAGATACCGGAATCCAATAACGGAAGGTCCTCCTCTAAGGATCAGTACCATCCTACCACTCCACCATCGGCTCCGGCCACCCTAGCGGCAGTCCCGTGTGTTGATACGGATTTAGGACGGACACTGACAGCCGTGCTAGCCACCTTCCAGACGGCCATCCACGGCCTCCCCAGCAGACCACCATGCCTACCGACCTTCTGACGACGTTCCGGGGGCTAAGGCCCCCTACCTTCCGAGGCACCGAGTCTGCCATACAGGCAGAAGAGTGGGTGGAGAGAGTAGAGGAGCTCTTGGTTGGGATGATGTGCCCCTCCGTGGCCGCAGTATCCTTGGTGGTGACCTTGCTAGAGGGCTATGCCCGAGATTGGTGGAGGGCAGCCAACCGCTCTATATTTATGGGGCGACCACTCAGCACGGTCCTCTGGGGAGAGTTCTCAGAGGCCTTCCTAGAGCACTTTATCTCAGACGCAGATAGGATTGCACTTCAGGAGCGTTTCCTGCAGATCCGGCAAGGAGAGAGGACGGTATCGGAGTACCAGCGAGAGTTCATCCATCTGGCCCGTTTTGCCAGGACCTTGGCAGTTACAGACAGGGATAGGGCGTCTAGATTCTATCGAGGCCTACGAGACGATCTTCGACAGGCGTTGATCATGATCTCCCAGTCGACCTTCCACACGATCGCCTCTCACGCCGCAGCGTTAGAGATGGATCATAGGATGGTGGCCCAGCAGTGTAGGAGACATGCGGAGGTTCCCCGGGCTCAGGGTCGAGAGAGAGGAGTAGGCCCTCGCAGACAGGAACGGGGTAGGAGACAGCGTCAGCGCCACCAGCCATATGGGCAGGAACCCCAGCCCCGACCAGCACCTCCAGCCCCAGCACCTCAGGCCGCCCCAGCCGCACGACGAGATGCCCCCTTTGCAGGGAACTGCTACCTTTGCCAGCAGGCTGGGCACATACGAGCTTTCTGCCCTCAGGCTATTGGTAGGCCCGGCCTAGCAGCAGTACAGGGAGCCGCGGAGAGAGGGCGAGGACGAGGTGGACGCAGAGGACGACCTGCAGGCAGGAGAGGCCAGGGCAGAGCAGCACCGCTCGAGGCATACGCTTTAGATCTCCAGCACGACCCTGCACCAGATGTGGTGATAGGTATCTATTTTCCTTAGCCACGATATCCTAGTAGGATGATATAGTAGAAATCTGTGATGTAGTCTTTTGTTTGGCCGGTGTAATTACTACTCATGTATATCCGTAAAAAGCTTATAATCATAGTACCTATATATATTATCAGGTTTGCTTCTGGTAGAAGGTCACCCCACTAAAACATTGTTCGATATCGGTGCCACGCATTCCTTCGTCGCACATAACTTCATCGCAGACAAAGAAAACACTGTACGATCATCCGAAATGTCAATACGAATATGACTCCCGGATGGATCAGACATGGCATCCACGGAGAAGTGCTCCTTCCAAGCAACGCTAGGGGGCGTAGAATTCGAAATCAACGCAACCATTCTGGCGATAACCGGATTCGACATCATTTTAGGAATGGATTGGTTGGTCGAGCATAGCGCCCAAATCAATTGTTCGACTCGAGAGATCTACCTCCGGAGCCCAAATGGGCAGTCAATCTCACTAATAGGTATACCCTCTGTCACCCGTATCATCTTAACATCCGCTCAAACAGTCAAAGCAGTCCGGCGAAAAAACGATGTGTACCTAATCTACTTCAAGATGGAAGACAAGACGTGAGTGCTCTCCAAAGTACCCATAATTCAAGACTTCGCAGACGTCTTTCCAGAATCCCTTCCCGGGTTGCCCCCGCAACGAGAAGTGGACTTCCAGATTGTACTTACTCATGGAGCTCGACCGGTGTCCCGAGCACCTTACCGGATGGCCCCAAGGGAACTAGCCGAGCTCAAGATACAACTACAAGAGCTAATTGACGCAGGTTTCGTTCGTCCGAGTACCTCGCCCTGGGGAGCTCCAGTATTATTTGTCAAGAAGAAGGATGGATCCCTGCGTCTCTGTATCGATTACAGGGAACTAAATAAGCTCACTATCTGAAATACCTATCCACTGCCCAGGATAGATGAATTATTCGACCAATTACAAGGAGCGTCCGTCTTCTCCAAAATGGACTTAAGGTCCAGCTACTACCAGCTCCGAGTACGAGAAGAAGACATCACCAAGACCGCCTTCAGCTCCCGTTACGGACTCTATGAATTCATGGTAATGCCGTTCGGGCTGACCAATGCTCCGTCCGCCTTCATGGCTCTGATGAATAATGTTGTTTATGGGGTGTCTACTTTATCACCTAGAGGGGGGGAATAGGTTTTTCAAATTATATTGTCCCCTTTTAGGTGTTCTTGATTCTTGATTAATAGATATGTAAAGTAAAGAACAAACCACAGAAAACACACAATAGATCTATAAAGGTTCCTCAAGACCGTGTGTCTTGAGTAGTCCTCTGTCCCTCTGCGCCTACCCAGCAGTGTGCTAGGATCGACAAACTCCGCCAAAAACTTCAGGCCCTCAAGACTTATAACACGGACCCGCAAGTCCCAATAGCCTAGGCCCACAAGCCCCTACAGCCCCCGAGCCCGCAAGCTCGACACTCAGGCCCTCAAGCCCTACAATACGGACCCGCAAGTCCCAACAGCCTAGGCCCGCAAGCCCCTACTGCCCCCGAGCCCGCAAGCTCGACACTCAGGCCCTCAAGCCCTACAACACGGACCCGCAAGTCCCAACAGTCTAGGCCCGCAAGCCCCTACTTCCCCCGAGCCCTCAAGCTCGACAAATCGCACCCGCAAGTGCACTGCCCTGGCCCTCAAGCCTCACAGCTCTCCAGCCCTCAAGCTAAACAAATTGGCCCGCAAGCCTTACAAGAAAATACAGTAAAGAGATTGTTACTTCTGCCGGATGAAGATCGACAACTTTAGCCTGTTGAAGATTAGCTCCTTATGATTGAAGAAGATTCTTCGGATTCAGATCGTTGACAGTGCAATTCTTATTCAATCTCTTCTTAGCCTGATGTTGAACGGCGACTTCTCAGTCAATGAAGATGACTGATTCTTTTGAGAACGCTTGAATCTTGTTCTCTTTCTTCTCCGCTGAATATACTGTTCTATTGAAGAGCGGCAAGATACTTTTTCTCTTTCTTTTTCTTGCACAGCGGGCTTCTTTCTTTTTCTTGCACAGCAAGCTTCTTTCTTTCTGATCGATTGATTACCGTATTAGGGCAACCTCTTATCTCTTTTATAAGACTGCGAGGTCCCGAATGGTCTTCTGAAAAAGTGTCTTAAGTGTCAGACGCCCCTTTCCTTAAGAGCACGCGCTGATTAGACAATCAGGCGGCGGCATTAAATGTTGACAGCACGTCCGCAAGATTTGAATTCTGTCTTGAAGATATTTGCATCATTTCAACGACAAGCTATCTCTGACTATGTCGTCGCGATCTTCCTTCCTGCATTATGTCATCGTGATCACATTGTTCTCTCAACGACATGCCTTCTTTACGACGATGTTTGTTCTTTCTCGACGACACGGTCACTTTGGTGAAGTCGACGATACTACGTCTTCTTTGCGTTCGACGATCTTGCTTCTGCGCTCGACGATCTTCCTTCTGCGTTCGACGAATAGCATTCTGCGATCGACGAACGGCATTCTTCGTTCGACGATCTTGCTATGTCTCAGCGATCGACGAACACGCTACTTCTCGGCGGTTGCTTTGCTCATCATCACGACGATAAGCGTACTTTGTCGACGATGTCTCCTATCCTTCTCGACGATATAGTACTTCGTGAAGTCATTAAAGTACATGACATATTGTCGATCTCTGCAAGCATAAACTAGATGGAATGTTAAATACAACTTGCATTTATCATTGAGCTGAGCACTTCTTCAAATCAGGAACATTGCAGGGCACTGTTCCCAATAATCTCCCCCTATTTGAAGAAGCCCTAACCTACCTCAATGATAAATGCGACATATGATAAGATATAACAGATGATAACATTACACATAAAGCAGCAATCACATAAGACAGATTTAAATGTTCTTCACAATAAATGCTAAGCATATAAATAGATTAAATGTTCAATAATAGACATTAGCATTCATTTGCCCCAGCAGAGTAATTAAGATTTTAATTTGGTGCCCATCAACGTCTGCTACTGCTTGCTCCTTTGGTTTTCTGCCTTTGCCTCTGATAGTAGTTGATGGGCAGGGGAATCTTCTTAGGAGAGGGAGGAGGACCTTGTGGGAATGCTAGCTTGTGATTCTTCCTCCTCTCAAGCTGCTTCAGATGTTTCTGCCATTCAGCTGACTGGTATACCCTCGGATAGTCCTGCTGTGGATATCCAAACTGAATCCATGATTCAGTTATTATTTCTCTTGAGACAGGACTCCACCTTCCTGATTGAGGATCCAGCTCAATTTCCCTCAGTCTCTTTTCCCTATACTGGTTGTTGTGGATTCTCTTTCTTTTTCTGGAGGTGGCTGATTCTCCCAATTCTATTACATACTCATCAGAGTCAGTGGTTGCAGAAGGAATTGCAGTTATGTATACTGATGGAGGTTGATTCATTGCATGCTTGATCTGATTTGTTATCCACATCGCTTAATGTGAACTGTCATTTATTATGTCATTCTCCCCCTTTAGGGCTTGTTCGGTTATTCGCTCTTCCAGGCTGTCTTTGACCAGATTTAGTCATTCAACCAGGGTCTGCTCAGTGACATCCAAATTATTTCTTACTTCAAGCAGATGAGCATCTATTGTGTGGGCATTCTCATTGACCCTGTTCAGAATTTGATTTCTATTATCTGCGGCGGCTATTTCTATCTGCTCAAAACCATAATATACATTGTTTGAGAAAGTTTCGTTATCGGTCAGGATTTTGTGGGTTTGATGTCCCACTTTATTAACTTCCTCATTCATTTTATCTATTGCTGGAGCATCCATGTGATAGAAGTGAGCGCACTGGGTGTTCAGGTCGTGTATGTTGCTCTTTACCTTCTTATTTTCCTCCTTCACTTCCTTTCTTAAACTATCCACGGTTTTTACT
The DNA here is from genome assembly GCA_033032865.1 of Dactylorhiza incarnata. NCBI lineage: Eukaryota > Viridiplantae > Streptophyta > Magnoliopsida > Asparagales > Orchidaceae > Dactylorhiza > Dactylorhiza incarnata. Next base: position 7,549,821 of record JAWHQI010000090.1, on the reverse strand, counting down.
ATAAATTGCTCTAGATGTTGTCTCAAATCATTAAGTAAAGCTGATATCATGTGGAATAGCGAACCTGTCTGAGTCGAAGATGGCTCAGCAATTTGTCCTTCCTGATCTCCTCGTCCCTGCGAGTCTGCTTTACTGACATCTTCAGATGATTCTTCACTGATATGCGCTGTAACTTTGGCCTTCCCCTTAGGGACTTCTGGCAGGATCACACTTGGAGCCATGAGCACAATCTTTCTCGCAACAGCTAACTTTCGGCAATCGGAGAGAGTGATGTCCGTTATTGGCCCAGGCATGGCACTTCGATCTTCAGGGATAGAGGATATATTCTGTTGATCTTCTAGGGCAGAGTACCCCAGATGGGTCTCCCCCTCAACTCGAGCATCCTCAAGGAGCATCTCGTCATTTTGGGTTGAGCCCTCGAATTGGGACTCCCCCTCAACAGGCTCACTCCCCTCAGTGGGGTTTCCAGTATTTTCAGGAACCTCTGTGGGAGCAAGTTCAGGGGTTAGGACAGGGAGTTTGGTGGATGGTTCACCTTCCAATGGAGCGGGATGGTGTAGGGGTGGTGGCATGTCATCAGATTTGCTTGATGACTCTTCTTCGGAGGAGGGGTTTATTTGGGTTGTTGGTTTCTTCTGCTTCTTCGGAGCAGGCTGGACCTCAGAGGATGGTTTGGGGATGGACCTATCCCATCGATCCAGCATCTTCGCATCCAATTTCTTGGAGTAGTGAAGAGGCATTCCCATTTCCTTATGCAATACATCTCCCTGGATGTTTAGAAGGAAAAGGGATAATATTCTCCCGTAGGAGGGGGATTTCAGGGAGTTCTTCAATTTTTGGAATAGGAACGCACTCCAGTCTATTTTCTTGGAGTGAATTATTCGGGCCATGGTAGCAAACATGTCTTTGGATATGCGGCCGTGGGAACCAGGCTTGCACAATAATACTTTGCCGACAATATCAGCTAGTAGTTTCCCTTTCTGATTGAACTCAACCCTCTTGATAGACCCGTAGGTCTTTCCTGTGTGCCCGAACCATTTGTAGCTTGCGAACATTTCTTCGGAGGTCAGTTCATCTTCTTCTTCTCCCCCTTCGATCCTTGCCAGATTCAGAGCTTTACCGAGGCTATTCACAGATATCTTAACTTTCTTGCCTCCCACCTTGGTCTTTATCTATGATTCAGTATGGTTAAGTCTTGCTTCCGCATAGAACTCGGCTAGTTCTCGGTGGAGAAGGACCGACGGTTCGCATAGGACATATTCTAGGCCAGATGTCTCCAGCAGCCCTATCACTGATCGTATCTCGTCGGAGCAGGCATTGAAGCCTCCTCGTTGAAGTTCACAACCTGAGATTACTTCTTCTTTCTTTGGAGCCATCGATTCGGAGTGAGAGAGAGAGGGCAATACGTCAATGGAGGCAAGGGTTTGTCGACGGAACAGCTTAGGGCAGATGATAGCGTAATTTTATTTTCGAACATTCACTCTATTTATAGTGTCGGTAGGTCAAGAGGCGTGTACCTTAAGAAAAGCGATCAGACGGCTCTAATGAGCCAATTCTAATCCCGTAATAAATAATTTGATTATATTCTGACGATGCGCTTGTTCCCGTCGAAATGTTCCTTGGATACGCATACTCCCATCTCGAATCTTTGTCGTCTTAACGTCCATTGTATCGTCGTAACACCTTTTTGATTGACGATTATAGATTCCAAGATCTATTCATCTTTTGGGCCCCTTTTAGTGAAATAGCCTGCACTAATTTTGTTAATAAATGAACTTTGCTGTTCTGACTGTGGGTCAGAACAGCTACTTTGTCCAAGGCCCAAATTTGCTTCTGGTGGGCACTTGGATTACCTGTAAAATACAATTACAAGCCCTTAGGAACCCAAGCGAATTTGGGTCCTAGGAAATTGTCAACTTTGAAGGGCATACTGGATATCACTGCCCTCGGACATGCATAATGATTGTGAAATAAATTGTTTGTAGGTTTAGTATTTGTTACCCTTGGAGCTGTTGGATTGTGCTAACAAGCACTTGCAAAGTGCCCCGTCTTACCACACTACCAATAGTTAAATTTGTTGTGCCCTATCCTCTTGATGTTGGTTGGTGTATGATTCTTCTGTGGGCAGGAGGAGTACCTGTAAGAAACAGAGTTGTATTGGTCAGGGGTGTGATTCTTCCCGTTCTCACTTCTTCTGTTAAAGTCAGTTCTTAGTAAAGGTCCCTTCATCCTCCTGGATTTACTGAGCTCTTGTTCACTAGTGATTCTTCTTTCATGATTTACCCTGGAGGTGGCGGGTAACACCTATCTCCCTCCTATGGAACTACTGTCTTTACCCAATGGAGGAGTTGTCTTTGGTTTGGAGGATTTGGCTCCTGTCTTTCCTCATCTGGGGGATTTGTTCTTCATGCCACTAGCTTGATTGACCCTGAATTTTGATGGTCCAGCCAGATCTCTGTCCTTCTTTAGAAGTACAATTTCTTTGTTTAGAGAGTAGCATAGTTCTCTGTTGTCAACCAAAGCTTTCATGGTTTTCCCAAACTTTGTTATCAAATCCATGTCTGAGCAAGCATCATAATCTCTTTTGAGCTGACAGAAATCTGCGTTCTCCATAGTCAGCCTATCAGCCTTTTCCAAGAGATCGGAGTTTCTGGCTTGGAGGTTTAAGATCTCATCAGCTTGCTTCCTGCAGATCTCCTTGCTCCTTCTGAGTTCTTCTAGAAGATCCTCATAAGTTTCTGAGGGACATATTTCAGAATCTGAATCGGTATTAGATAATGGAGCCCTAATTCCTACCTGTTCTGGTGATGTCTCATCTTGAATTTTTTCCTCTGATTCAGATAGGACAGTTAGTCCAAACTGAGCTTCCTCCCCTGCATCTGAATTGCTTGATTCACTATCACTCAGGGTTTGATTCTTCCTCTTCTATGTGACAGTGCCTTTTACTCCCGGTGATCCTTCCATGAGGATTGTCAGAGACTCCCACATTTCCTTGGCTGTAGTGCAGCGAGTGATTTGATGGAAAGTGTGAGTATCAACTGCATCAGCTATGATGTCTCTGGCTTTCTTGTCTAGAATGATCACATCCTCTGTCATTGTCTTGGATGTGGTCTTGGGAGCATATGGCCCTTCTTGAGTGACTTGAAACATCCTGGGATCCAAAGATTACATGTATATTCTGGCTCTAACTTTCCACAAGGGAAAATTTTCTCTACAACACATGGCTATTCTTGACTTCATACTAATGATCCTTAGACACCCGCTGGCAGATCTGTTCAAGCTGTTAAGCTTTTTTTTTTGAACAACCTACCTCTGATACCACTTGTTGTTTATGGGGTGTCTACTTTATCACCTAGAGGGGGGGAATAGGTTTTTCAAATTATATTGTCCCCTTTTAGGTGTTCTTGATTCTTGATTAATAGATATGCAAAGTAAAGAACAAACCACAGAAAACACACAAAAGATCTATAGAGGTTCCTCAAGACCGGGTGTCTTGAGTAGCCCTCTGTCCCTCTGCGCCTACCCAGTAGTGTGCTAGGATCGGCAAACTCCGCCAAAAACTTCAGGCCCTCAAGCCTTATAACACGGACCCGCAAGTCCCAACAGCCTAGGCCCGCAAGCCCCTACTGCCCCCGAGCCCGCAAGCTCGACACTCAGACCCTCAAGCCCTACAATACGGACCCGCAAGTCCCAACAGCCTAGGCCCGCAAGCCCCTACTGCCCCCGAGCCCGCAAGCTCGACACTCAGGCCCTCAAGCCCTACAACACGGTCCCGCAATTCCCAACAACCTAGGCCCGCAAGCCCCTACTGCCCACGAGCCCTCAAGCTCGACAAATCGCACCCGCAAGTGCACTGCCCTGTCCCTCAAGCCTCACAGCTCTCCAGCCCTCAAGCTAAACAAATTGGCATGCAAGCCTTACAAGAAAATACAGTAAAGAGACTGTTACTTCTGTCGGATGAAGATCGACAACTTTAGCCTGTTGAAGATTGGCTCCTTATGATTGAAGAAGATTCTTCTGATTCAGATCGTTGACAGCGCAATTCTTCTTTAATCTCTTCTTAGCCTGATGTTGAACGGCGACTTCTCAGTCAATGAAGATGACTGATTGTTTTGAGAACGCTTGAATCTTGTTCTCTTTCTTCTCCGCTGAATATACTGTTCTATTGAAGAGCGGTGGGATACTTTTTCTCTTTCTTTTTCTTGCACAGCAAGCTTCTTACTTTCTGATCGATTGATTACCGTATTAGAGCAACCTCTTATCTCTTTTATAAGACTGCGAGGTCCCCAACGGTCTTCTGAAAAAGTGCCTTAAGTGTCATACGCCCCTTTCCTTAAAAGCACGCGCTGATTAGACAATCAGGCGGCGGCATTAAATGCTGACAACACATCCGCAAGATTTGAATTCTGTCTTGAAGATATTTGCATCATTTCAACGACAAGCTATCTCTGACTATGCCATCGCGATCTTCCTTCCTGCATTATGTCATCGTGATCACATTATTCTCTCGACGACATGCCTTCTTTACGACGATGTTTGTTCTTTCTTGACGACACGGTCACTTTGGTGAAGTCGACTATACTGCGTCTTCTTTGCGTTCGACGATCTTGCTTCTGCGCTCGACGATCTTCCTTCTGCGTTCGACGAATAGCATTCTGCGATCGACGAACGGCATTCTTCGTTCGACGATCTTGCTATGTCTCAGCGATCGACGAACACGCTACTTCTCGGTGGTTGCTTTGCTCATCATCACGACGACAAGCGTGCATTGTCGACGATGTCTCTTATCCTTCTCGACGATATAGTACTTCGTGAAGTCATTAAAGTACATGACATATTGTCGATATTTGCAAGCATAAACTAGATGGAATGTTAAATACAACTTGCATTTATCATTGAGCTGATCACTTCTTCAAATCAGGAACATTGCAGGGCGCTGCTCCCAACAAATAAGGTATTTGAACCCTTCCTAGACCACTTTGTGATCGTCTTTATAGACGATATACTCATCTACTCCAAGAGTAAGACCGATCATTCCAGGCATCTCCAAATGGTTTTGCGCAAGTTAAGGGAACATTCGCTCTTCACGAAGTTTAGCAAGTGTGAATTCTGGATGGAGGAAGTTGGTTTTCTTGGGCACACGGTTAATTAAAATGGGGTAGCGGTGGACCAAGCCAAGGTACAAGCAATACGAGACTGGCCGCCACTTAGGTCAGCAGCAGATATCAGGAGCTTCCTTGGCCTCGCCGGCTACTACCGCAAGTTTGTAGAAGGCTTCTCTAAAATTGCCTTGCCCCTCACCTCCCTCACCAAAAAGGATGTAGTGTTCCAGTGGACTCCCGAATGCGAGGCAGCATTCGTGGAACTAAAGCACCGACTGATATCAGCTCCGATTCTAACCCTCCCCTCGGGCACTGAGGGCTTTCAAATCTACGTTGACGCATCGCTGAAAGGGTTGGGAGTCGTATTAATGCAGCACGGCAGGGTGGTCGCATACGCCTCACGACAGTTGAAGCCTCACGAACTAAACTACGCAACCCACGACCTGGAGCTGGGTGCAGTGGTGTTTGCACTAAAAGTCTGGAGGCATTATCTCTACGGAGTAAGATGCGAGATCTTCTCCGACCACAAGAGCCTCAAATATATCTTCACCCAGAAAGAGCTAAATCTCCGGCAATGCCGGTGGCTGGAATTCTTGTGCGATTACGACTTCACCCTCCAATACCACCCGGGCAAATCCAATAAGGTTGCAGATGCCCTAAGTCGGCAACCTCCGATGGCCGGGAATTGGATATAGATGATACCAGAAGAGTTGGTCAAGTCTTTGGCAGACTTGGATATCATCCTCATCACCCGTAGGAACCCGATGGATTACCAGGCTCAGCTCTATTGGATGGAAATATAGTGTGACATCAGAGACAGAATACGAGAGGCCCAGAAAATCGATGTATAAGCAGCCCCAATCAATCAGACTCTACAACACGGCACTCAGGAAGACTACAATCTATACGACGGCATCCTGCAGTACAAGCATCGCATATTCATCCCCTCTGCCGAAGGAATCCGGGAAGAGATGCTCCGCGAAGAACATCAATCAAGGTATTCAATACATCCGGGAGTAGTGAAGATGTATACAGATCTACGAAGAACGTTATATTGGCCAGGGATGAAGAAGGACGTCACTGATTATGTAGCACACTGCCAGACCTGTCAAATGGTCAAGGCGGAATGTCGTAGCCCAGGAGGTTTACTACAACCCCTGCCCATACCAGAATGGAAGTTCGAAGATATTTCCAGGGACTTCGTTCATGGCATACCCCGATCTCGTGCAGGGAACGACTCCATATGGGTCGTAGTAGATCGCCTCACCAAAGTGGCCCATTTTATCCCAAATAGACAAGGCGACGGTGTCGACATATTAGCCCGGCTATTTATAGAACAGGTGGTCCGATTTCATGGGATACCCAAGTCAATCGTGTCTGATCGCGACGGGCGCTTTACATCAAAGGAATGGAGGAGAGTACAAGCTTATCTGGGAACCAGACTAGCTTTTAACACCACCTTCCACCCCCAGACCGACGGACAAACAGAAAGGACGAACCGAACGATGGAAGACCTCCTTAGATTATGCATAGCGGAACACAATGAACCCTGGGAATAATTATTACCTTTGGTGGAATTCTCATACAATAACAACTTCCAGGCAAGCATCAAAATGGCACCATACGAGGCTTTCTATGGAAGACGCTGTCGAACACCGCTATCATGGGCCCAAGATGAAGACCCGGAAGCTTTAGGAGTCACCTACATAGATGATACCACAACAGCTATAAGGTTAATTCAAGAACGAATGCTAGAGGCACAGAGCCGTTGTTGAAAATGTTGAAGTGGAAGTTTGTGAAGTTGGCGGTCTGGGGGGAGACCGCGCGGTCTGGTCTAACCACTCGGTCTCGCAGTCTCCTCTGGCGGTCTGACCTCTTTGGTCTAGCCGCGGGCTTCTCGGCGTGACCGTCGTTCTTCTGTCCAAGGGTGCCGAGGTGAGGCCGCGCGGTCTGGTTGTGTGACCGCGTGGCAAGCTGTCCTCTGTTCGGTGTAACCGCGCAGTCTTGTGCTTGTGACCGCATGGTGCAGGCAGTCCGGTCTGGTGGCTATCCGGTTTCTTTGTGGTGCGCGCGGACTAAGGTCTTCTTAGTCGCGCAGTCTCCGGGTTGTGTTTGGATGGTTGATCCTTCGGCGATCAGCTGGCATATGCGGTCACAGGTGGTTGATCGACTTGGCGGGATGTTACCCTAGTCGGTCTGGTGTGTTCGCGGTCTCTAGAGGAGGTCGGGTGGCGAACACAGGTGGTGAGCGTCATGACCGGGCGAGTTATCATGATCGCGTGGCTTATGTTGAAGTCGGCGAGCAAACTAAGCAGGAGGATCTTTTGCTGATTGTGCGGGTTTACCGATCTGGTCGCGCGGTCAAGGGTGGTGACTCTATCTCATAGGGCGGTGACTGGATCAGGTCGCCCGCCTATAAATAGGAGTCACTGTAGCAGCAAATCATATAGCACCAAGTGTAAGCTGAGCTCGCGACCTATTCTTGCGGTCTCTTTTTTGTGACCGGCCGGTTAGCTGATCGAACTTGTTATGTGCAGCTTCTGCGGATTGTGTGGGTAGCAGCGGTCACCTCCTCTTCTGAAGGTGTTCGGCGGTCTCGCGGCTTGCAGTGCGGGTTGCTGGAGTTCGGGAGGATCAGTGGTGTCCGGGAGTTTGCGTGGTTCTCAGTTGGTGTTGTTCAAATCGCAGGCAGGCAGTTCAGGTGATCTGGTTTTCTAGCCGGGCGGACTGTCAGGTCGGGCGGTTAGGTGGTCTCGAGAAGTCAGACCGCTGGTTTTCCTTTTTCAGCTGTTTTCTCTTCTGTTTTTGTGTACTGGCGAAATCATGTCTCGCCGTGTATACCTCGCCATGTAATGAAGAATTTTACTTATCAATAAAGATTGCGTTTGCTTCATGTGCTTCTGGTTGATTGACTTGAATTTTTAGTTATTCTATTCCTGCTCACTCCTAGATCTTGGAAAATTTCACATGGTATCAGAGCAAGGTTGGAGTGTATAGAGCAGTGAATAACTAAAGTTGTCATCGCCTTTGTGAAGAAGGAACCAGTGGTAGAGCCATGGAAGCGAGGGGTCTTGGAATTGAGATGCTTACATCGATTAACTTCAAGAAGTGGAAATCGTGTATGCAAAGTTATCTTCTGGGTGAGGACCTCTGGGAGGTGGTTGGAGGAGAGAGCACGGAGGAAGTTTTTCTGGTTGGAGATAACCATCATGAGGTGAGGAACTGGAGGAGGATCAATGCCAAAGCAGAGTTCGCCCTGAAGCGGGCAATATCACATGACCTGTTTGATCACATCTTGGGGTGTGCATCAGCTGTAGAGATCTGGAGAGCCCTGGATGGGCTGTTTAACAAAAAGAATGTGGCAAGACTTTAATTCCTGGAGAATGAGCTGGCCAGATCGGCTCAAGGTGACCTTTCTATCTCTACGTTCTTCTTGAAGATGAATAACTTGTGCGCCGAGATTTCAGCGCTGAATCCTGATGAGCCAATTTCTGAGACGAAGCTGAAGAGGCACATCATTTGTGGCTTGCGGAAGGAATATGTTGCCTTTGTGACGTCGGTGCAGGGTTGGGCAAATCAGCCGTCTCTGCTGGAGCTGGAAAATTTGCTTGCTTCGCAGGAGAGTCTGGCAAGGCAGATGGCGGGGGTGTCAGTGTCTGGGGGAGATGGCGAAGTTCTCTTCACGGGAAAGAAGAAGAAGTGGGACAAGAATAAGACCGCTGGAGGAGGCTATGGGCCTTCAACTTCTGGACAGCAGGAGAGGGGCTATGATCCGAAGGCTGAAAGGAAGAAGAAGGGAGAAGGTCCCAAGTGCTTCAGGTACGGAAAGGTTGGTCACATCAGGAAGGATTGCCGGGTGAATCTTCAGCCGGGGCATGCTGTTGCAGGTAAGGAGGAAGCTGAGGCCAGGCAAACTGATGGAGGATGGGGAGGAGCCTTCTTGGCTTCTGTTGGAGCTGTGGTTCCTATCAACTATCAGGAGGACTGGATCGTGGACTCGGGGTGTGGTCATCACCTCATCGGGGACGAGTCGAAGCTTACTTCTACGCAGCCCTACTCAGGTAATGAATCCATTATTACTGCTGATAATATCGTGCATGCTGTCGAGAAGGTAGGGGTTGTTTCCTTAGGCAGTGATAGAGGGCCGCTTACGTTGAAGAGTGTCTATCATGTGCCTGGAATGAGAAAAAAATCTCTTCTCCGTGACCAACGTTGTAGACGCTGGGTATCACGTTCTGTGTGGCCCAACAGAAGTGAGGTTTCTTTGGAATGTTGAAGCAGTGAAGGCGGAGGTCGTTCATGTGGGGAGGAGAGCAAAAGACTTGTTCGTTTTATCGACAAGTTCTTATGTTGACAAGATGCGGACAAATGATAGTGTCGTGATATGGCACGAGAGGTTGGGGCATGTAGGGATGGATAAGATGAAGGCTATGGCGGTGAGAGGTCTGGTCAAGGGCCTGCCTAGTCTATCTTCCTACGGAGACGGTCATGTGTGCGCGGGATGTCAGTTCGGCAAGTCTCATCGACTACCGTTTGACAAGTCGCAGATAAGGTGTAGTGTGTCGTTGGAGTGCATCCACGGTGACTTGATGGGACCGAATGCTACCCCAAGCCTCGGAGGCAGCAGATATATGCTGGTGCTGATCGATGATTACACCAGATATGTCTGGGTATATTTCATGAAGGAGAAGGCGGAGGCATTTGCCAAATTTGTGGAGTTCAAGGAGCTCGTGGAGGGTCGGCTTAGTCTGCGGGTTAAGAAGCTGAGGACTGACAACGGAGGGGAGTTCACCTCTGGTGAGTTCTCTACTTTTTGCAGGAAGGCAGGCATCCTGAGGGAGCTTACTTATGCACATACTCCACAGCAAAACGGAGTTGCAGAGTGGAAGATTTGTCATCTGACGGAGACCTGCAAGTGTTGGCTGCATGCCAAGAGTATCCCAAAGTCCTTCTAGGCGGAGGGAAAGTCTTGTGCTGCCTACGTCATCAACAGGATGCCTCTAAGTCTCATCAATATGAAGACCCCGCATGAATTGATGTTCAAGAAAAAGCCAAGCGTGGCACACCTTCGGGTGTTTGGTTCCACCTGCTATGTGCACGTTCCAGATGCGCTTCGGACGAAGCAGATGTGAAGGCAAGGAAGCTAGTCTTCGTGAGCTATGATGATCGGAAGAAGGGCTGGAAGTGCATGGACTCGGAGACGCGGAGATTCGTTGTATCTCGCGCCATCGTGTTCCACGAGGTGACGTCTTACAAGGGAAGTTCTGGTGTTGAGCTACCAGAAAGCAGGGTGGAGGAGCCGGAGAAAGCTGTGGAAAATCTTCAGGTGGTGCTGCCTGTGTCACCAGGTAGTCCATCAATATCTAACTCTGAGGCGGAGGCTTCTGGATCAGGAAGCAGGGGGAGCGATACTCCGAGTACGTCTGGAAGGGGAGCTAGGGAAGAAGCAGCTGAAGCTACTGCGAGTCAGGGGAAGGCGTTGCGGAGATCGAAGCGAACAATCATTGCCCCTGATCGCTATACAGGAGGAAACATGGTGAGCTTTGTCTCATGTTTCTTTGATGGTCCCTTGGATGAGAGGGAGCCGCCGAGCTTTGAAAAGTCCAAAGGCGTGGAACAGTGGGATTCAGCTATGCAGGAAGAGATGAGTGCTCTTGAGAAGAATGAGACGTGGTCTCTGGTGCCCAGGCCCAAGGGTATCATCCCTGTGACATGCAAATGGGTCTACAAGCTCAAAAAGAAGGTTGATGGCAGTATCGAGCGATACAAGGCTCGCCATGTGGATCGGGGGTTCTCGCAGCAATACGGTGAAGACTATGAAGAGACATTCAGTCCGGTGGAAAAAATGACTTCAGTTCGGGTTGTGATTGTCTTGGCGGCATGTTGGGGGTGGCAGATTTGGCAGCTCGACGTAAAGAATGCTTTCTTGTACGGCGAGATTGACACAGACATCTTCATGGTCCAGCCGTCAGGCTTCGTATCTGAAGATTTTCCGGAGCATGTCTGCAAGTTGAAGAAGGCCCTGTATGGGTTGAAGCAAGCGCCGAGGGCATGGTATGGAAAGATAGCAGAGTATCTCTTATTCTGCGGGTTTGGTGCTTCAGACTCAGACTCAAGCTTGTTCGTCAAGAAGAGCGGGGAGCTTCAAGTCATCGTGCTGCTTTACGTCGACGATATGATCGTGACGGGGAATTCAAAGGAGGAGGTAGCGCAGCTTCGGGCAGAGCTATCTATCAGATTTGAGATGAAGGATCTGGGTGAGCTTCACCATTTCATTGGACTCGAGGTGCAGAGGAAGGAGAGTGGAGTGCTGGTGTACCAGGCTGGATATGCGGAGCGAAACGTGGAGCGGTTCGGCATGAAGGAAGGGAAGTGTATTTCCACACCTCTGGAAAAGGCCATGAAACTTCGCAAGGATGAGAGGAAGATTCTAGAAGATCCGTTGGTGTTCTGGGCTCTGGTTGGGAGCTTGATCTATCTGACGATTACCAGGCCGGATATTGCGTATGCAGTTGGCAGGGTGAGTCGGTATATGGCGGAACCACGGTCGCCTCATCTTCTAGCGGCCAAGAATATATTGAAGTGTGTCAAGGCGACTTCGGATATGGGTCTCCTTTACAGGAGAGATGCGGGCTTCGAGGTGCATGGGTACATGGACGCTGATTACGAGGGAGATTCGGATGATTGGAAGTCGACGCCTGGATACGTCTTCATGGCGGGCCCCACGGCTATATCATGGTGCAGTAAGAAGCAGGATTCCGTGTCGGTCTCAACCATGGAAGCGGAATACAAGGCTTCGGCCTTGGCAGCTCAAGAAGTCATCTGGCTTAGGAGGTGATAATGCATTATTTATAGTTATTTTTATATAAAATTTTATTAAAAATTAATTTAATTTAATTTAGTTTTAGTTAATTTATCACTAATTTACCTTTTTTTTGTATTTTCAGGTAATTTGGGCTGCCAATAACAATTTCAAGCTCATAAGAATAATCAGGAGAACATTTGGAGTACTTCAGCCGAAATCGCAAAGTACACGCCCTCGGTCACGGGCGTGACTAAGGGCGTGACTCCTTGTCACGGTCATGAACCAGCCTCGCCATATTCAGTTGAAGAAGTCAGCCGCCACGTCAGATTAAAATTACACGCCCTCAGTCACGGGCGTGACATGGGGCGTGACCTTTATGACACGGGCGTGACTCGCTCGGAATGCATTCAGTTCAGCCAGCAATCAATTCCCGTCGTTTCTAGCTTACATGCCCTCGGCCACGGGTGTGACAGAGGCCGTGACTCTTCTGCAACCGCCAGATTAACTCCAGATCACGGCGTTTCCCGCCATTTCCAGACCCGGTCAAGACACGCCCTATGTCATGGGCGTGACTAAGGCCGTGACCCGCCATGCAATTGATTCCTGGCGGTTTTTCTTCCCCAATGTTCCCGGGCTTTCAAGATAGCAATTACGCAGCTTACACGCCCTTGGTCACGGGAGTGACCAAGGGCGTGACTCCCCGATTTTTCAACTATAAAAGGCAGCAATCTCCAGAAGTCAAGGAGTTTGATTTTGGAGTTTACTTTCAGCTTTAGTTTACTATTTTTGTTGTTATAGCTAGTTTTTCATAAAGTTGTAAGTTTTTTAAATTATTGCAATTTTAATTCAAGTATTGTTGTTTTCTTAATCATGTCTTTTTCCTCTTCTACTAGTATTCCCATCATTATGATGAGTAGCTAAATTTACTTTAGCACTTGGTCATGATGAACTTTGGAATAAAATAAAATATGTTTTGAATTTTTCTAATTAGCAAACTCTCGTATTGTTTATCTTCGATTTATCTTTGAATTACTTCATTTTGATTTCATATGTCCGGAATATGACTTTCAATCTAAGATTCGTTTGCTAGTAATCGAGAGATCCATGCGAACGAGGAGATCACTCAAAGATAAAAAGAGTTGTATGCATTCCTTGAGAGAGGGTGACACAAATCTTTCGGGTTGGAGTCAAATCCAATAGTGGGGTTCACCGCTTAAAGCAAGCTTAGGGGGTTTCGACTGGCCGAGGGGTCTTAATCGATCAACCTAAGGTTAGGTGGTAGTTCTCTCGAGAGAGGCTCTACCATATTTTGGGAACCTCCATGGTCGAAGATATTTCAATAAGAGTTTGCGGTTTCATCTTTTATAAAATTATATTTTATTCCAAAGGGATTCAAGACCAAGTGCTAATCCTTTAAATCATAATTTTTCTTCGTAGTTAATTTTCTCCAAATCATTTTTCCAAAACAACCCCAACTTCCGAGCGATAAAATAATAGCTCTTCTTTGTGAGTAGAAGTACTCAACAAGCCCGGAATAATACGACACTTGATTTTCTAAATCCTATACTATAAAGCGATAGGCACACTTGCCTTATCGAATTATACGTGGATAATATTCTAATTTTACGCAGCGCGGAAATTATCCATCAAGTTTTTGGCGCCGTTGCCGAGGACTATTGTTGATATTTGAAAGCTTAGTTCTATTAATTTTATCATTTTTTTCTCTCTTTCCTACGTTTTTCTTTTTGGTTTATGACCCAAAGGAATCCGTCCGATCTTCTTGAATTAGATCCGGAAATCGAGCAAACCATTCGGCGACGCTTAAGATTTCAAGGACCAAATTCTCAAGATCTGATCGAGGAGTCCGTAGGTGACACTTCTCCTTCTTCTTCTTCTATTACTTCCTCTTCTTCTTCTGATATGGGTGATCCAAACCCGGATGAGACCCCAACTTCTGGAAGATACCCAATCTAGTATTGTCCGCCCCGCTATAGCGAACAATAACTTTGAATTGAAGCCAAGCATCATTCAAATGGTACAACAATATGTACAATTTGATGGGCTACAAGACGAGGACCCCAACGCGCATATTTTTAGTTTTCTAGAAATATGCGATACTTTCAAAATTAACGGGGTATCCGATGACGCAATAAGGCTTCGGCTTTTTCCTTTCACCTTGCGCAATAAGGCTAAGCAGTGGCTGAATTCTCTTCCGAGAGGATCTATCACCACGTGGGCTCAAATGATGAACAGTTTCTCACGAAATATTTTCCGCCCGCTAAATCAGCCCAATTGCGTAAGGATATCATGTCTTTCTCCCAAGTTGAATCAGAAACGCTTTATGATACTTGGGAGGGTTTACGAAACATTTGCGTTGATGCCCCCATCATACAATCTCCGATTGGTTACAGATTCAGACCTTCTATAATGGTCTCAATCTCCAAACACGTCAAATGATTGACGCCGCCGCCGGTGGTACTCTAAATAACAAAACACCGGCGGCTGCGCAAGAGCTTATTGAGGGGATGGCCATGAACACTTATCAATGGAGTACACCCAGGTCTCGCACAAATAAATCGGTCGGGCTATATGAAATTGATTCATTTACTAATTTATCTCTACAGGTTGAGCTACTTAGCAAGAAACTAGAAGGGATGACTGCTCCCTCTTCTACACCTACCTGGGAGCTTAATCAAAATGCGGCGGAGCATGTGGATTACATGGGTAATCCGAACCGGCCGCCCTTCAATCCGGGGAACAATCAATACAGCAACACATACCACCCAGGTTGGAGGAACCACCCCAATTTATCATGGGGTAATCAAGGTAACACGGGTAATGCTCCCCTTGCTCCTCCAAATTCATCTCTTCTACCGCAAGCCCCTAAACCACCTTCTCTCGAAGAAGTGGTTAATAAATATATTTCTAAAAATGATGCGGATGTCCGCAATTTACAAGGGTCGTTGAGGAATTTGGAGAATCAAGTGGGGCAACTTTTAAAAATGGTCACCGATCAGCCGAAAAGAACACCGCCGACAACTTCAATGTCTTGGCGGTGACCTTTGCGGATGATTCGAACACCGATCTTGAAGAAGAAATTTCACCTACCCCATCATCTCTTCCTCTTCCAGAATTTCAACCCCGTCTTCCTTATCCCGCTCGTTTGAACGAGCGAGCTAATAAATTTAATTCTAATTTTAAAATTCCATGCACTATAGGAACTACCCATTTTTCAAACGCTTTCGCCGATCTGGGAGCTAGTGTTAATATTATCCCCTATAGCTTAGCCCAAAAATTACAATTAGGAGAACCTACCCCCACCGACATCAAAATACAATTGGCCGATCGCTCCGTGATGGCACCCTTAGGGGTGATTCATGATGTGCCAGTTGAGGTTGGCGAGTCTACTTTACCGGTAGACTTCGTTATCCTTGATATGGAAGAAGACGCTGGGATACCTCTTATCCTTGGTCGTCCCTTCTTGGCCACTACGAGAGCAATATTTGATGTTTGTGAGGGCATTCTTCTCCTCCGAATGGGGTATGAGAATATTTTAATTCATGCAACAAATTCACCCACCTTGCATCTCTCAAAGCCGTTATCATCATTTGATGATAAATTTAGAACAAGGTAAAGACCGGCACGCCACTATGGTCGAGCTCAACGACCGTAACCAAAGCGTTCTTGGGAGTCAACCCATGTTTTTATTTTTCGCTCTTAAAAAAAATGTCTCAAAAAAAAGAAGAGAAAGGATTTTATATTAAAATTTTTGTTTATGTTTTTCTTTCTAAAATTTTAAATTTACAAAAACATATGAAAATATAAAAATGAATCACAAATATATATATATATATATATTTATAAAAAACAAACAAAAAAAAAGTTTTTGTTTTGTTTTTCTTATTGTTTTTATCAAAAAAAAATCATGTTATTATTATTATTATTATTATTATTTTGTTACTAACAATTTTGTAGGTTTGGAGGAGATTTGCGAGATAACGGTCACTCGCACTTACGCATGAAACCCCGCTCTTCAAGTCGGTACTTTATTTTTATTTTAATACCTTGTTTTTGTTTTCTTTTCAAAAAAAAAAGTTTCTGAAAAAATGTCTTAGTCACGGCCTCAGTCACGGCCGTGACCAGGGCGTGACGCGTTTCGATTCGTTTTCCTGGCAAATTTTTCGACGAGTTACCCTCCATTCCGTCTTCCGTAATAGTCACGGGCGTGACATTAACGGAAGACCATTTTCGCCTAACCCGGCACTCACGGGCTCAACTTGACATGCCACGCCCGTGACAACTTGAGTCACGCCCGTGACATTTGAAGGTCACGGCCGTGCCTTATCCAGCTGGCATAACACCTCCACCGCACCCGGTCAAATATGTCATTTGACTGTCACGCCCGTGACAGTCAAGTCACGCCCATGGTCACGGGCGTGACCCTGGGCGTTGACATCTCGGGAACCGCTTTTTAACCAGCGCGCATTGGATCTCATGTCCTTCTTGACTTCGCCCAGTTACACGCCCTCGGTCACGGGCGTGACTGAGGGCGTGGCATGCCAAAATTCCGCTTTTTGACCGGTCAAGCCTCAGATTCGTCCCTCGCGCCAGCTTTTACCTATCGCCCCTTACACGCCCTCGGTCACGGGCATGACCGAGGGCGTGACCCTTTTTTTTCCTATTTAAAGCCCCCTTCCCCCTCTCTTTTCTCCACACCTTGTCCCACATATCTCCCTTCTTTTCTCTCTTCTTTGGCCGAATTCTTCATCTCTTCCTTCCAAATGGCCGGCTGCCGCCGCAATCACGCCATTGGCGAGTCCCCCTCTTCACTCCCCGGTGACACTTTTGATGCGGAGGCTATGCTTAATTTTTCCCATCCCACTCATCAAGAACGGAGTAACCGCTTCCGTGGGAAAGAATTTGGAGTTTTCCGCGTCATCGATTGGAACGTTCTCACCACCCTCGGGCATGCCAGCGCGGTGCGAGATTTCCTCACTACTCCGGGGTGGGCTCCTTTCTTCTCTATTTCAGAGCCGACGTACTACGAGCTGACGGTGGAGTTTTTCTCTTCGTTTGATTTCCACTGGGCCGGGGCCGACAACGTGCTTGAATTCCGGATGGGCGGACTTTCGCGCACCCTTCCCTTGCGACAATTCAACATTCTCATGGGTTTCTGCGACGAGGCTTTCACCCTTACGGAGGCCTACACCGCTCTCCCCCTCGATTTTCCTCGCGATTATAACCTCCCCGGATTTTGGGAAGAAATCAGTAACGACCCCAATCCATATTCGCCTAAAAAATCCAAGGGTAGTCATCTCCTCTCCCCCGCCTTACGCTATCTCCACCACCTCCCCACTTTCACACTTTCCGCTCGCGGTGATAGCCATGGAGTGGTGACCCGCGCGGACCTGTTATATTTATATAGCCTGCACGAACGAGTCCCCCTCAATCTTGGTTCGGCGCTAGCGATGTTTTTTTCGGCATCAGGCCGAAAACGGAGGCTTAGTGCGCTACATGGAGGTTCGTTTGTTACTTATTTGGCCAAGCGTTTGGGCCTCTGGGATGCACTTCCTCCCATTGCTCCACTCCTAACGCCCGCGCCTATCACGTTCCAAAACCTCCGGGCCCTTGGTTTGATGTGTCGGCGTGGCCGTGAGTACGAGGCCGCTCCTGGCGAAGTTGGTGGCGACCCGATTGATCTTGATTTCGAAGCTGATTTCGGTGGCGTTGCTCCAGCTCCGTAGTTTCCACAGCCGCCACAGCAGCATTTTCCCCCCGCGCCCGACTCATCCACTTATTTCGATCAGCAGTTTGGGCGGATCCACACTCGTTTGGATCAGATTCAGACCGAGCAGCTGTCCATGTGCGCTCATTTTGACACACGTTTTGATACCCTCGAGCAGCGCCATGTTTCCTCTATGGAGCATCTGCAGCGGGAATTTGCTGATCTGCGTGCTTATTATCAGCAGGAGGATAACGACGATGACGCTTAGATATTTTATTTTTGGTCGTCTGTATCTTTTATTTTATGAACCGCACCTTTGTATTTGTTTTATTTATTTTTTTCTTAATGCAAAAATATAAAAAAAAATGTTTTGCTTTTATTCTATGTTTTTTTTCAGGATGGCTCGGGTATTGCTTTGTTCTTCATCAGGGAAGTTTTCTCTCCTTTACGCGTACTTATTTCTACAACATTGGGGACACTGTTTTCTTTTAAGTATGGGGGGAGGGTATTTCATGCCGATTTTATTGCAAAGCAACACCCAAAATTTTAATTAAAAAAAATATAGTTTTCTTAATATTTCTATATTTACTTATTTGCAAAATTCTTAGTAGATTTACTTTTGCATAGTGTGGTAGAAAATTTTTTATATACTTCATTAGATTTTAAATTTTGGAGTAAAATTATTGACTCGTGCAGTGTTCTAGTTACGCGCACGCGTTAGTAGGATCTCATGTCGAATTAACTATTCAGCATAAAATTATATTTATGTTTTTCTAACTGCATAAAAATATTTTTGTTTTACTTTTCCTTTGAATCTGGTAGAATCTAAAAATACTTTAAGTGAGTATGTAGATGTTTACTAGAGAAATATTACACAATTTGAACGGAAGGGTATCCTTTCTCGATGTATAGAACTTGCCTCTAGCGACTCTCAAGACATTTGCATAAGTTAAATTCATGGGCATGAATATGATATAGGCATTTTATTGGCCCGTTTGAGCTTTTGCACCCGCACCTAACATTCTATCTTTGTTAAGCCACTTTGAGCCTATTACTTTATTTTTTTGTTTCAGCTTCACCATGCTCTTCACCAAGGCCCAAAAAGCAACCTAATCACACACCTAAGTCTATGCTCGAAAATAATTATTTGAAAAGATTTTGTGAGTGTTGGATGCCTTTTGTTATTTTAGTGGACATTTTTTTATTAAGGAAAACAATTATGATATAAAAATTCAAAAAAAAAGGGAACAAAAGATTGGAATTGGCTATTATTTTTACAATGCTGCTTAGATTATTTTGTGCGAGCTCACTTTAGGTTGGGGTGTGACTAGCCGTCATGTTTATCTTGTTTGTCCTCACCAAAAATAACCTAAGCCCACATTTCAACCTAATTAAGTCATATTGATTCATACTTATGAGTTAAACTAGTGTCGTGGAGAGAGTGTGAAAGGGCAAGCCTATGACCATCGTCATTGATGGATTTCTTTGGAGGCTACCCCGAACTTTGATTTTGTGTAATATTGATCTTAGTGAACACGCTACCCGCTCCCTAAATATCATTTTAGGATTTACCGGATTTTCAATTTAAAAGTAAAAACAATATGTTATAACGCATTTTTGAAAATTATAAGCTAATCTTTATGCTGAATAGGTTTTTATACAAGGATTTCTACACACTCAGGCGCAAGACTTCGCATTTTTACTCCTTAGGTTCAAATTTCTTTTCTAGTATTTAAATTTTTCTACTCCTATGAAAAGTTGTTTGCTCGGGACTAGCAAACGGGTAAGTATGGGGGTATTTGATAATGCATTATTTATAGTTATTTTTATATAATATTTTATTAAAAATTAATTTAATTTAGTTTTAGTTAATTTATCACTAATTTACCTTCTTTTTGTATTTTCAGGTAATTTGGGCTGCCAATAACAATTTCATGCTCATAAGAATAATCAGGAGAATATTTGGAGTACTTCTGCCAAAATCGCAAAGTACACGCCCTCGGTCACGGGAGCGTGACTCCTTGTCACGGTCGTGAACCAGCCTCGCCATATTCAGTTGAAGAAGTCAGCCGCCACGTCAGATTAAAATTACATGCCCTCAGTCACGGGCGTGACATGGGGCGTGACCTTTATGTCACGAGCGTGACCTGCCCGAAATGCATTCAGTTCAGTCAGCAATCAATTCTCGCCGTTTCTAGCTTACACGCCCTCGGCCACGGGCGTGACAGAGGCCGTGACTCTTCTGCAACCGCCAGATTAACTCCAGATCGCGGCGTTTCCCGCCGTTTCCAGACCCGGTCAAGACACGCCCTAGGTCACGGGCGTGACTAAGGCCGTGACCCGCCATGCAATTGATTCCTAGCGGTTTTTCTTCCCCAATGTTCTCAAGCTTTCAAGACAGCAATTACGCAGCTTACACGCCCTTGGTCACGAGTGTGACCAAGGGCGTGACTCCCCAATTTTTCAACTATAAAAGGCAGCAATCTCCAGAAGTCAAGGAGTTCGATTTTGGAGTTTACTTTCAACTTTAGTTTACTATTTTTGTTGTTATAGCTAGTTTTTCCTAAAGTTGTAAGTTTTTTAAATTATTGCAATTTTAATTCAAGTATTGTTGTTTTCCTAATCATGTCTTTTTCCTCTTCTACTAGTATTCTCATCACTATGATGAGTAGCTAAATTTCCTTTAGCACTTGGTCATGATGAACTTTGGAATAAAATAAAATATGTTTTGAATTTTTCTAATTAGCAAACTCTCATATTGTTTATCTTCGATTTATCTTTGAATTACTTCATTTTGATTTCATATGTGCGGAATATGACTTTCAATCTAAGATTCGTTTGCTAGTGATCGAGAGATCCATGCGAACGAGGAGATCACTCAAAGATAAAAAGAGTTGTATGCATTCCTCGAGAGAGTGTGACACAAATCTTTCGGATAGAATCAAATCCAATAGTGGGGTTCACCGCTTAAAGCAAGCTTAGGGGGTTTCGACTGGCCGAGGGGTATTAATCGATCAACCTAAGGTTAGGTGGTAGTTCTCTCGAGAGAGGCTCTACCATATTTTGGGAACCTCCACGGTCGAAGATATTTCAATAAGAGTTTGCGGTTTCATCTTTTATAAAATTATATTTTATTCCAAAGGGATTCAAGACCAAGTGTTAATCCTTTAAATCATAATTTTTTTTCATAGTTAATTTTCTCCAAATCGTTTTTCCAAAACAAACCCAACTTCCGATCGATAAAATAATAGCTCTTCTTTGTGAGTAGAAGTACTCAACAAGTCCGGAATAATACGACACTTGATTTTCTAAATCCTATACTATAAAGCGATAGGTACACTTGTCTTATCGAATTATACGTGGATAATATTCTAATTTTACGCAGCGCAGAAATTATCCATCAGGAGGTTGGTTGGAGACTTCCATAAGGAAGTTCGGGGTCCGACTTTGCTCTGCGGCGACAACGAGAGTGCTCTCAAACTGGTTACTAATCCAGCTTGTCATGCGAGGACCAAGCATATCGAGATCGAGCATCATTTCATTCGTAAGAAGGTGTTGGAGGGGTCTCTTTCGGTCGAGCATGTTCGGAGTCAGGACAACATTGCTGACATCTTCACAAAGGCGCTGGCGAAGGGGCCGTTTACTCGGCTAAGTAGTTTACTGGGGCTGTTTTCAACTTCCCACTTCAAGGGGAAGTGTTGAAAATGTTGAAGTGGAAGTTTGTGAAGTTGGCGGTCTGGTCTAACCGCTCGGTCTCGCGGTCTCCTCTGGCGGTCTGACCTCTTTGGTCTAGCCGCGGGCTTCTCAGCGTGACCGTCGTTCTTATGTCCAAGGGTGCTGAGGTGAGGCCGCGCGATCTGGTTATGTGACCGCGTGGCGAGCTGTCCTCTGTTCGGTGTATCCGCGCGGTCTGGTGCTTGTGACCGCGTGGTGCGGGCAGCCCGATCTAGTGGCTGTCCGGTTTCTTTGTGGTGCGCGCGGACTAAGGTCTTCTTAGTCGCGCGGTCTCTGGGTTGTGTTCGCATGGTTGGTCCTTCGGCGATCAGATGGCATATGCGGTCACAGGTGGTTGGTCGACTTGGCGGGTTGTTGCCCTAGTCGGTCCGGTGTGTTCGCGGTCTCTGGAGGAGGTCGGGTGGCGAACACAGGTGGTGAGCGTCATGACCGGGCGAGTTGTCATGATCGCGCGGCTTATGTTGAAGTCGGCGAGCTCACTAAGCAGGAGGATCTTTTGCTGATTGCGCGGGTTGACCGGTCTGGTCGCGCGGTCAAGGGTGGTGACTCTATCTCATAGGGCGGTGACTGGATCAGGTCGCCCGCCTATAAATAGGAGTCACCGTAGCAGCAAATCATATAGCACCAAGTGTAAGCTGAGCTCGCGACCTGTTCTTGCGGTCTCTTTTTTGTGACCGGCCGGTTAGCTGATCGAACTTGTTTTGTGCAGCTTCTGCGGATTGTGCGGGTAGCAGCGATCACCTCCTCTTCTTAAGGTGTTCGGGCGGTCTATCGGCTTCCAGTGCGGGTTGCTGGAGTTCGGGAGGATCAGTGGAGTCCGGGAGTTCGCGTGGTTCTCAGTTGGTGTTATTCAAATCGCAGGCAGGCAGTTCGGGTGATCTGGTTTTCTAGCCGGGCGTACTGTCAGGTCGGGTGGTTAGGCGGTCTCGAGAAGTCAGACCGCTGGTTTTCCTTTTTCAGCTGTTTTCTCTTTTGTTTTTGTGTACTGGCGAAATCATGTCTCGTCATGTATACCTCGACCTGTAATGAAGAATTTTGCTTATCAATAAAGATTGTGTTTGCTTCATGTGTTTCTGGTTGATTGGCTTGAATTTTTAGTTATTTTATTCCTGCTCACTCCTAGATCTTGGAAAATTTCACAGCCGTCAGGCCAAATATTACGATGCACATCATCGAATGGTGGAATTCAAGGTAGGAGACATGGTATTATTGAAGATTAAGCCAATGCATGGGATATCCCGAATAATGAAGCAGAAAAAGCTTGACCCCCGCTATCTGGGCCCATATCCAGTCACGGAAAGGATTGTCCATGTTGCCTATAGGCTAGCTCTGCCAGCAGAGTTGGGAAATCTCCACGACGTGTTCCACGTCTCCTCGCTAAGATGTGTCCTTCGCCAACCAGAACAACATCTTCCCGTGCCACCGACGTCAGTGCAATCGGACCGAACCGTCCAACTTGAACCAGTGAGGATAGTAGATTCCAAGCTCAAAGAATTGCGGAACAAAACCATCACGATGGTCAAGATTTTATGGTCAAACTGTGGACGTGAGGAGTTTACCTGGGAACCAGAGACGCTTGTTCGGGAAAAATACCCGGAACTTTTCCCCCAGGTATGTTTTTTTTTGTTTTACCCCCTACTTTAGGCAATTTTCGGGGACGAAAATCCCTTTATTTTTATTGGATTGTAACATCCCGACTTTCATTGGGTCACTAGACCCTAGTGAGCCCAATAAAAGTAGGCCCGAGCGATAGAGACTGACCCATTATAGGATAATGTATTAGGGGACTACGACCTGACTTCCGTCAATTCCGTTAAACTCGTATGACCGATACGAGTGCAACATAATTCGTTGCGCCCCGATCCGAGGTCGTTTAGAAAAAACGACCATTTTGAGTATCGTTGCGCGCCGCCACCACACTATTGTGGATTAGTGGCCGAACGTACTACGATCTGACTTCCGTCAGTTCCGTTAAACTCGTATGACCGATATGAGTGCAACAGAATTCGTTGCACCCCGATCCGAGGTCGTTTAGAAAAAAAACGACTATTTTGAGTATCGTTGCGCGCCGCCACCACACTATTATGAGATAGTGGCCAAACGTGCTTTGATTGGACTCCCGTCAGTCCCATTAGACTCGTATGACCGAAACGAGAGCAACAGAATTTGTTGCGCCTTGATCCGAGGTCGTTTAGAGAAAACGACCATTTTGAGTATCGTTGCACGCCGCCACCACACTATTGTGGATTAGTGGCCGAACGTACTCCGATTGGACTCCCGTCAGTCCCGTTAGACTCGTATGACCGAAACGAGGGCAATAGAATTCGTTGCGCCTCGATCCGAGGTCGTTTAGAGAAAATGACCATTTTGAGTATCGTTGTGCGCCGCTACCGTACTATTGCGAGATAGTGGCCAAACGTACTCCAATCTGACTTACGTCAGTTCCGTTAGACTCGTACGACCGATACAAGTGTAATGGAACTCATTCCGTTTCAATCCGAGGTCATACGGAGAATATGCCCGTTTTGGATTATGCAGACCGCCTCGGCACAACGCACGAAATACGGAATGCGCAAACACGGGATCGGCCCTAGTAAGTCCTGATGGACCCTCGGGGCCATGGAGGACCCCACCCTGAGGGAGGGAGAGGGGAGGCCTACTCCTCCCCTATAAAAGAAGAGGGGGGCCAGCCCCTTCCTGATGCACAAACCCCCTCCCTCTCAGCCCTCTCCTCCCCTGCCAGGCCTCCCAGCTCCTTGCCGGAGCTCCTCCCAACCAAACCGCCGCCACCTTCCCCCTCCATGGCAAGCCGCCCATCCATCTCCCGAGCTCCACCTTCACTACAGGTAGAAGCCTCCCCCTCCTCCTTCCTACTCCCCTGAGGCAAGCCAGCCCCCTCCCCGTCGCTGGAGCGCCACCAGCGCCACCCCGAGCTTTGCAAAGCTCGGGTAGAGGCACTGGCCATGGAAGACAACCCCCCCAGCGTCGGTGGTGGCGCTGGAGGAGCAGGTCCCCACTCGGGGACCTTGGCGCCGACGAAGAAGAGGCGGTCGGGCCGCCGGAGGACGCGCCCCCAGCGGCACCCGTGCTTTCCCCCTCCCTCCCATTTCCTGTGCGGGGAAATACCCCACCCCCCGGCGGCTGTCGGCGGCGCCAGGCCACCGGACCCCCTCCGGAGAACTGCCCCCTCCCCGGCGCACCAGCCAGGGGCGACGGGGAGGTCTCTCCCAGAGGAGGCGGCGACACAGCGAGCATGCATGGCGCATGTAGGCTACGCCCCCGCCTCCCGCCCCCTTGTTCTCTGTTTACCAGTGGGAGCCGGCGACGCCAGGCAGCCGGACCACCACCGGAGAAATCGCCGCCCCCGGCGTACCGACCGGAGGCGGCGCCGACCCCAGCCGACCGCTGCCCGGCGGCGGCAGCGACCGCCTTCCGTTAAAATTAACGAGAGCCGCCCGATCTCCCCCAAGAAATCGGGCGGCTCCCCTTATCTCGTTCCCCCCCCCCCCCCCCCCACAACGGATCCGCCGCAGATCCGCTGTAGGAGCCTTGGGATGGTGCATGGTGCAACATCCCTGCGCCCTCTCCATTCCTCTAACCGCACCCCAACTGCCCTTCCACTTCCCCATTTTTCTGAAGAAAAATGGGGCAGTTTTGGAAAAAACTTCCAAAATGGAAAATGTGCCCCACTCTGAGGGGCAGCTCCTGTAATTTTCTGGGATTTGTAGGAAGTGTTTTACTATTTTTAAACCCCTATAAAAGGTTTATTTTAAGGAATTTAAAGGCCAAAAGAG
This sequence comes from Dactylorhiza incarnata, assembly GCA_033032865.1. Lineage (NCBI taxonomy): Eukaryota > Viridiplantae > Streptophyta > Magnoliopsida > Asparagales > Orchidaceae > Dactylorhiza > Dactylorhiza incarnata. The sequence goes on along the minus strand of JAWHQI010000090.1, from coordinate 7,524,660 downwards.
TTGGAAAAAACATCAAAAATTATAGGCTATACTCTAGGGTATTTTGCAAATACTATCAAAATTTGAAGTTGTAAGCTTTTCTTTCGGTCCTTTAAAAGCTTTTACAAGCAAAATAAATGCCTGAAAGGGAGCGAAATTAATGGGAATAAATCGGCGTCCTCGCAACGCGTATATTAGCGGTGTAGTAAAGTTACGTGTATCGATCTAAGGAACCGACTAAGTTAAAAATATCGACGCGAAATCTGGAACGCAATCGCAGGGCGACACCGCAATGCAATAATGCCGAGATAATAAAAAGGGTAAATCCAAGGCAAAAGAAAATACGAAATTTCATGGAATGTAAATAAACTCCTATGAATGGAGTAGAACCCCTATGAACGGGGAGAAAGCAGAACCTCCTCCTAAGAATGGAGTCGACGTTGAAGCCTCCTGTTATGGAGTGATTGGACTACTAACCCTTTATTTATTTACTGTTTTCTGTACTTTCAGTAATCCAGTCTCGCACTGGTCCTTTATTTACTGCTTTCTATACTTTCAGTAATCCAGTCTCGCACTGGTCCTTTATTTACTGTTTTCTGTACTTTCAGTAATCCAGTCTCGCACTGGTCCTTTATTTACTGCTTTCTGTACTTTCAGTAATCCAGTCTCGCACTGGTCCTTTATTTACTGCTTTCCGTACTTTCAGTAATCCTGTCTCGCACTGGTCCTTTATTTACTGCTTTCTATACTTTCAATTCTCCAGTCTCGTACTGGTCCTGATGTTTCGGCCCCTGCTTCCGGCCTTTCTTACTGTTTATGCTGCACTTTATATTTTAGTGATAACCGCAGTCTTACGCTGGCAAGCGATGCTTCTCCTCCTTTTTGGGAAAGACCCAGAGTTGAGACCCTCCTCCTGAGTTAGTCCCAAATAAGGAGCCCTCCTACCGTCGAGTCTCCCGGTCAAGAGTCGAGTGACCGGTCGAGTTAGAATGCCGCGTTAAGTTTTAAAGCACTTGCTCTGTGCTAAAAGCTTGCTTTGTGAAGATTGTTTTGGAAGTGGCGGGTCGGTCACGCCCGCAGACCATTCGTACCGGTGCGGGTGGGGTGACGACTCATGACGACAGGGAGATATGCAAAGCGGTGATCACCACTCCGAACCCACAGTTTTGCCTCCGCTGGTCGGCCTAAACCTCGGAATCGCCGGATGTCGCTCACATCCAGTTAGTACACCTTGCTGTACGAGAGGGCCTGAGTGATACGGTACGACTACATTCAGAAGTGGCAGGACTGGCCACTGTCACCGACAGCCACCTCGGTGAGGCCCGCGGGGTTCGCTACCCTGCTTGAAGCAAAGCGGTCCAAGCTGTGTCGACACAGGGTCCTTGTGTGTGCAGGTTTGAACACTAGAGCGCGAGTGTGTGCAAATTAGAGTTGCCTTTATTACATACTGCGCGTCCGTGCTACCCCGTGGAAGTTTAATGGGTAGGCCCTATAAATATATGTATATATGTGTGTATGCATACCTGCTGCTAACTCTCTACTGTGCTTCGGCTATTTAAATTCCTGTACTCTAGCCCGCCCCGGGATACGGATCCGGGGAGGGGATGCGTTTTCTACTTAGCTCTGTGACTAACGGTTATTTTTATAACCAATCACAGGAGATGGGACAGCACGAAGCCCCCGCACCGTAGGATGAGATACCAGCCTTAGAGATGGCCCGACCGTATACTCCAGTCTCGCCCCTTGTCTTCCGCGACGCGAGTCCTAGAGTGTAGGACTAGTTTAAGAGCACTTTGTATTAGTCATGTGTAGCCCCCGAGGCAGATGTACTAAACAATGGGCTTCAGCCCTTTTGTTATGTAATTATAAGTTGTGTGCTACATTTCTTATTTCTAATACTTCCGCTGTGTGAATCTGATGTGATGTTGTGATTCTTATGCCTGACAAGGCGACCACTCAGCGCTTGAGAGGGTGGACCGTTGCCACCCGGGTAGTGCTAGTGGCCGTCCTTGGGCACAAGAAGGCGGAGCTGAAGTATCCAATCTTAGAAAAGCTTGCCTTCGCCTTGGTGGTGTCCGCACGGAAGTTCCGACCTTATTTTCAGGCTCACTCCATCCGGGTCGTGACTGACCATCCTCTCCGAAATGTCTTGGAAGGGGTGGAGCATTCAGGAAGGCTGGCGAAATGGTCAGTAGAACTCATCGAGTTCGACATTTCCTTCTCACCTCGGGTGGCGATCAAAGCACAGGCGGTGGCAGACTTCTTAGCCGACTTCTCAGTAGAGGCAGAACCAGGAGAGGAGACAACTACTCCCATTCCTTGGAAAATGTTTGTGGACGGCGCTTCAGGCAAAAGCTCTGTGGGAGTGGGCATCGTGTTGGTTAGCCCACAGGGGAGAGCAGGTAGTCGAGATCCTCTTCCCCGTCACGAACAATCAAGCTGAGTACGAAGCCATTGTGGCAGGCTTGCGTCTCGCAAGAGAGTTGGGGATTCAAGACATCAGGGCCTTCACGGATTCAATGGTGGTCGCATCACAGATTCGGGGAGAGTTCAAAGTACGTGACACCATCCTGCAGAAATATATGATCAAGGTGAGGGGATTGGTAGGAAGTTTCCAGTCCTTCTTCGTTGAGCGTGTCCCAAGAGAGAAGAATTCAGCAGCTGATCGCCTAGCCAAGTACGGGCCAAGAGCAGGAGGGACCATCACGGAGCTATTCCGACCGACCATTCAAGAAGGGGAGATGATGGAGATCGACCAACGTCCTTCGTGGATGGATCTGTTCATCTCCTTCCTAAGTTCCGGGCAGCTCCCAGCAGATGGTGACCAAAGGAAATTTCGATACAAGGCGGCGTACTACTTATTACAAGATGGGGAGCTATATCGCAAGACCATCTCGGGCCCTCTAGCTAGATGTGTCTCTGAAGACGAAGTACCTCGAGTGTTGGAGGAGATCCACTCGGGAGAGTGCGGAAGCTATTCTGGGACTCACACTTTGGAGCAAAGGAACTTGAGACATGGCTACTTCTGGCCCACTATCCGGAAGGATGCGGAGATCTTCTCAAAGAGGTGCCAGAAGTGCCAGTTGTTTGCCCCCCTTCAATTACAGCCAGCCCAACAACTTCGCTCGATCACCTCCCCGTGGCCGTTCGCTATCTGGGGGATGGATCTGATAGGTCCCTTTCCCTCGGCTAGTGGCCAGAGGAAGTTCGTCCTAGTCATGATCGACTACTTCTCCAAGTGGTTCGAGGCCAAAGCTCTGGTCAAGACCACCTCTCAAATCATGAAGAACTTCATATGGGGAGAGATCGTCTGCAGATTCGTAATCCCCCTCGTCATCATCACCGACAATGGTCCCCAATTCGCCAGCTTGGAGCTGGAAGATTTTTGCAAGCAACTCGGGACTGATCTCCGTTTCACCTTTGTCCACCATCCCTGGAGTAATGGGCAGGTGGAGGCCTCCAACAAGCTAATCGTCAACCTCTTGAAGAAGAAGGTCGAGAACCTACGAGGTAATTGAGCAGAGCAGCTCCCCTCAGTTTTGTGGGCTTTGAGATCCACTCCTAGCTCAGCCACAGGGGAAACCCCGTTCAAACTCTCTCACGGGTCCGAGTCTCTCATCCCGGTGGAGTTCGAAGTCAGAAGTCTCGGGGTGGTTGCGGCCCAGGATGGAGACGAAGAATGGCGGTTGGAGAATAACGAAGCACATGAGCTGTCACTCGACTACATCAAGGAACTCCGAGACTTGGCATCTGCCAGGCAGGAGGAGATCAAGCGTCGAATGACAAAACACTTCGACAAACATGTCTTCCTCAAACACTTCCTAACAAGTGACCTAGTCATGAAGAAAGTAGACGCGGCAGGAAGATCAGCAGCCGTAGGGAAGCTCAACCAGAATTGGGAAGGGTCCTTCATCGTCCACGAAGCGCTCATGACGGGAGGATATCGTCTACAGAACCAAAAAGGAGAGCTATTGGGGAATACTTGGAGCGGCGACGACCTGAAGAGGTTTTATCCCTGAGCAGGGAAGGTGTATTCTCCCCCTCTTTTGTAATTTCCTACGATGAATATAAATTCCTCGCCCCCCGGAAAACGGGCTGCGAGAGTTTCTTTTCTTCTCTTATCCGAAAAAGCAATTGTCTAGAGGAAGGTGAAGTCGATCTCCATGATGGGTTGGGAAACTGGCCTCCGACTTGATTCTTATAAAACCCAAAATGGGTGATGGGACGGTGCCTCGGTAGTGCGTTCTCGTAAGACCAATCCTCTGCACTGACAGTCGAGATCAGCTCCCCCTATGCACGTTGGCTGCAGGAACCCTCCGACCGCACCTCTCATCCTGCTGGTAAGATTATCAGGAAGAAGTCTGGACGCTGACCTCCCAATCTGACAAATAGATGATCCACTTAACCTCGCAGGGGACCCTTGAATAAAGGTATCTTAAACCCTCGAGAGCCAAAGGCTCGCAGCAAAGCACTTCGCTCCGGTTTACTTCTTTCGATCATTTGAGTAGGTATGTCCAAATCCTCTCTGGTGTCAAGTATGGCAGGAAAGTGTCGATCTCTTCAACAACATCAACAAAAGCAGTAGGATGGAGACCTTGGGATGGTGTGTTCCCTTGGAAGGTGCTCCTTTGGAACCTCCCCGACAGTCATTCCCTACTGTGTCGATCTCTTCAACAGCATCAACAAGAGCAGTATGATGGAGACCTTGGAATGGTGTGTTCCCTTGGAAGGTGCTCCTTTGGAACCTCCCCGACAGTCATTCCCTACTGTGTCGATCTCTTCAACAACATCAACAAGAGCAGTTGGATGGAGACCTTGGGATGGTGTGTTCCCTTGGAAGGTGCTCCATTGGAACCTCCCCGACGGTCATTCCCTACTGTGTCAATCTCTCCATCAACATCGAATATGGGGACACCAAATGAAGTCTTAGAAGTGCATATCTCTAAGATCCTTCTTCATATGTAGGTGCGAGTATGAAGATGCAAGTATGCAGGTGCGAGTATATATGGGCGAGTATCCAACGAGCGAACAACTAATAAGCGAGCATGGTAAGATCATTGTCCACAACGTCCTATCTCGCCTATGCCTAATTACCTCACGAGTACTCGATCTCGCCTCGAACCTAGGAGCCTACGCAACGCAGCCACGAAAGAAAAAAGCAGAAGGAGACTATAAAAGGCGAGCAAAAATCATGTTCATTTCCTTTTCATAAATACATATACAAAAAATGCTATACAACTTTTCAACAAGGGGTCGGGCGACTATGCGCCATCATCGCCTTCATCATAATCGCCACCTTCCTCGCCATCTGCGTCGACATCTTTGTCGTCATCACCCTCGTCCTCAGAATCGTCATCTTCGGAATCGGTGGATGAGGATGGAAGATCTCGCATAGGGGAGTTGGACTATTTGGCGAGAAGCGCCGGGATGATGTCCATAACAGTCAGGTCCATTGCCTCCGGCTTCAAGAGGCCATCGGCCTTCAGTCTGCTTAAAACCACCTTCCCGGTTGCTCGCGCGATCTCGCGGCGAATATACGGCATATCGTCGCTATGAATCCTTACCTGCTTCCCGACCCTGGAGGGGCCCACTGACGGAGGATGTTGCTCGGTAGGCCGAGTCTCCAACTCGGCAATACAAATTTGGGCGGCCTCCAAGGCCTGCCGAGTACCCTCCAGCTCCTTCTCAAGCTGTGATACCTTCTTCGCTACCTCAACCTCGGCAGCCTGCAAAGACATAAAAATGGCGATTAAGTAGAATGTTCGGCGTAAAGTGCGAGTATACCAGGAATCAGAAAAGCGACGAGTGAGTACCTCATGATATTTCCACTTGGCGTCCTCCAGTCCCATGGAGATGAGCTTCTTGCCCTGTACCTTGATCATTTGTTCGTACTCAAGCATCTTCCTGGACGTCGCATGACCAAGTTCGGCAGCTCGCAGGTAAGCTCGCGAACTCTGATGTGCAAGATACTCGGCTGACACATCTTGCAGAGACTCGGCGTCCGCGTGACCATAAAGGGCGAACATCGAAAGCCTCGCCGACATCCTCCCAATCTTCCGACCAGGCAGGAAGATTGGTGCTCAAGGTCACCTTGTGGGCTCGCTCAGCGCAGGACACCAAGGGGCGACCATAGGCATCCTCGCCTCGAACGCCTTCGCCGAAGTGCGGATGATCGCTGGGCTCGCCAGCCTCCGAAGGGTTCGCCTTCGCCTTCAGGTCCCTCTTGGCGACCTCTTTCTTCCTCGTGGGCTCGACGGACTTCGCCTTGGCCTTCCGCTTCTTAGAGGGCTCAGCATCATCGCCGGCGACCTCCTGCTCATCGCCACCCAGCGACAAGTAGACCCGAGCAGAAGCCCCCGCCTTTGGCACCAAAGGAAGAAGCTCGCTCGGTAAGGAGCGAGTAGCTGCATCAAGACATAAAGAGAAGAACATTAGACACCGACTGAAGACGAAGTAGCGAGTATGACCAAATACTCGCTCAGAAGACTACCTTTGCCCGGGAACACTTCGGCGAGCTCATCTACTCGCCTCCTCCAGAGGACGACATCCAGGCGGCGACCCCGGAAGCTGTCGAGTAGCTTCTCCCGGCTCTCCTCCAAATAAGGGGGAGCGAAGGCGCTCTACGCCGGCTGGAAGGATGAAGTCGGCACGAATCCAAAGTCGCCCTTGATGACGACTAATCGCTCGGTCCAGCGATGGTTCTTGTTCGCCGTGCCGACCAGCGTGCAGACATGACTGCACAAGAAGACGACGCCTTTGCCAGTGGCGCCGAAATGGAATACTCCCTGGAAGACGAAAAGATCAAAGGTGATCTTCTGTTCTCGCAAGAAGCAGAGAAAGCCCATGATCATCGCCACTCCGTTTGGGTTGATTTGGGCAGGGACTATCCCATGATAGCGGAGTATCTAGCAGACCTCCGTCCACAAGGATAGTCGCAGGCCGACCTCAAAGTGGAGGATTGGGAATATCAGTTCGGTCGCCGAGAATGAGTTCAGGCGCTCATCCTCACGAGGAAGCCTGGCGACATACCCCGACGACAAGTATTTGGCAGAGAACTCATTCAGATCGCTCGGCCGAGTAATCGACTTCTTGAAGGAAGTCACCTCAAAGTTATTCGCATGACTCGCACGACGAATAGCTGTCTCGTCAGCCATTCAGAGAGAAAGGAAATGAAAAAACGAGTATCGAAGAGGCGAGGAGTGGAACAATCGGCAGATACTCGCTGTAAAGAAAGGAAAATCGCCAAAAGCGTAATAAATACGTACCCACCCCCTATTTATAGTACTCGACGAGACTTGACTTGTCGCGTACGCCGCCGCGAGCACGAGTAAGGGGTGGCGAGAATCGAGGGAAAGTCGCCAAAACCAACGACGCACGTCAAATCACCAACGCCAAGCGAGCGAACACCTACATCAGATTACTGGGACGCTCGCCAAATCGACGCAACATTCAACAAATACTCGCAAAAAAGAAACAAAAATCAAAAAGGTAAATCCAAACATCACAACAAGCAGAAAAGGAAGCAAGAGCGATTTTCATACTCGTCAATTAACAAACTACTGGATGAAATCAAATTGTTCAGAATTACATATCATTCACCAACAGACGACTAACTGTTATAAAAAGAAAAAAAAAGGCAGGATCCTAGGGGTTCCCCTGAGCATCGGGAAGTTGTGGTTGTCGCCCAACCCAGCCCATTCTGCGAGCTCGCTTGAAATGCTCGAAGGCCACGGACATCGCATCCTCGCCTTGTCGCAGCTTCTCCTCCATCCTCGTCAGGCGACCAACCGAGCCCATGCTCGCACGCATTCCCACCAGCTCGTCATGGTGCAACTGCTGCCGATGATCCATCCTGCCAACCCGGCACTCCAGATCGTGGACAGACTAAAGACGAGCTTCCGCAATAGCTAGGCGAGTATCGAACTCTTACAACCGGGACATTCACGCCTCCAACTTGGTCAAACGACGCTGAGGCTCGCTATCCGTCATGCGCTCGACCCGAGCCTCCACATCCGTCAAGCGACGATGTGGGTCGCTAATCGCTAGGCGCTCCAACTTCGCCTACAGATCCAAAATAGCGCGAGTAGCCCTCTCCTGGTACTCGCGCGAAGGAAGCCCCACCCCGTCAATCAAAGCTCCCATAGGAGTCTGAGCGCGAGCTGCGAAAGCGACAACGATGAAAGGAGCTTTAGTGACAAGTACAGAAGAGACAGCTTCGCACAGAGCAAATAATTAAGTTACCAGGCCGGTGAGCATCATTCCTCGAGCTGCGAGGAGGACTGCGAGATCGCCGAGGAGGGGGCTCCTTCCTCGGTGAGGGGAGGAGCTATGATGACCAGCACCTTGCCGACCGGATTGGTTCCCGGCAGAGTGCTCCCTGTCGCGAAGAGTTTCCCCCCGATCGCGACCATCCACTGGTCGCCCTCCCCCCTTGGGGCGAAGAACCCAGAAGAACCCCCAACCCTGCCTCGGCACGAGGATTCCCCCATATGGGTTGAGGGAACTACAGAAGACGAGTGGCGCTGATCGCCCTGGATATCGGCAGGAGGAGGGAACGGAGGAGGTGGCGGAAGCTTCTCAGCGGGCAGCTGCGAGCTACTCGCCAGCTCCGATGGATTGGAAGACGGTGGCAGTGGAGGCGCCCTACTCGTCGAAGGAGCCCTCTGCTCGCTCGACGGCCTCTTCTCCAGAAGAGAGCTATGAAGGATTCGAACCGAGCCACCACGGCGAGAACCCTCCCCAGTCTCGGGCGAGATCATAGGCGATGATCGCAGAGGAATAACGATCAAAGGCTCCTCCTGAGCATTGGTAAGCGACGGATCTGTGAGATAGTATAGAAAGCATCAGAAACTCGCCAGTAAAATTAGACGACTCAAACCAGAAAAATGACGAGTATGTGGCTCTCACTTTGTAAAGGAGGGAGTTCAGTTTGAACTTGGGCCGAGATTTCAGCCGTACTCGCCTCCGGGGGAACGTTCGACTCAGGAAGATTAGGAGCAGGCGAGTCGCCCGGGTGGCCGAGACCCAAGTCGGTGAGTACTTGCTGGGTACTGCCGACCAGAGAATCGACGACATTCTCAGAGGCGGCGACATTCTTTTTCTTCTTATTCCTCTTCTTGTTCTTCTTTTCGAGCCGCTTCCTCTTCCTGGAGGTGAGGAAGTCCTCGAGCTCGGCGTCGCGAGCGGGCTTCCGCAACGGTGGCAGCAAACTTGCAAGCTCGGCCATATCAGCGGCAGCTTCCTCGGCAATACTGCACGACATCTTGAGCGAGATCAAAAAAGTCGAGCCCTCAGAGACCCCTCCCCCTCTATATATAGAGCCATAACGTCAACTAGCGGGATGACGACTATCAATCAATACTCGCTTGAAGGACTGATCGTCGAATGACAGTTGGATGATTCTTTCCGAGCAACTACGTTACTCGCAAAGAGCGGGGATTGTGTACAACCCTCATTCTCCGAGGGTGAGCTCATTCAAAGCCACATAGGCAGAAGTCAAAGTCAAAAGGTCAACACAGAAGTCAACAGTTCGAGACACCAAGACAAAGTCGGCCTAGAGGAGTTCGTCGAACGCAGCCTTCCAGAATTCGTCGAGCGCAGGAGTAGAAGAAAGCCTAGGCGAGTAGGGGTGCACTCGTGCGAGTAGCCCGGATACTCGCCAAAGGTGGGCGACCATAGGTGATACTCGCCCATTTGCCCGGGGAGATTGCCTCAATGTCGCTAGTCGCCGGGCAGGGGCTGGGCTATAAAAACCCCCCTACCCCTTGGTTTTCCTATAAATAGGACCCCAGGGGTACTTGGATTGACACCTGAACTTGAGCTCTTGAAACCCTGCTCATGCATTCTGGAACCCGTCACACTTGACCGCTACTCCCAGTACTAGTCAAGTCGGTGCCTTCCTTGTACCCTGCTCGACCATTTTTTTGGTTGTGGAGGGGAAGACTCCTTTGAGCTTCTGGGTACGTGGTGGGACCTCCCTGCCGTGGCACCTGGGGTCCTGTTTGTTGCTTTTCTAGCTTCTTCATAGTCGCCAGCCAAGCCGTCTCTTCGAGCCGCTTGGCAAGTAGTCTCCGACTGCATTGGTCCGAATTTTGGAGCCTAGGATTTTCCTGGCTTCAACAGGAGAATCTTGTTACAACCCAAAAAATACTTGTTGAAGAGCTTATGAACAACATCCATCTAGAGACAATACTAGAAAAAATGGAAAATATGAAAGATGAATGAGTTGAAGATCTTGATCCAGATTTTTCAAGCTGGTTGGAAACTCACATGCAAAATATTTGGGAAAGGATATATATTCTTATGTCAGAGCATCAAATGGGAGAAACTTTATTTATATTGGAGAAGGAAAATCAATCCTTACAGAATTTGAAAAAGAAAAAGGAATGTTTATTGTCGACTATCAGTCCATTTTCCTATGCAATTTCACATTAGAGGAGTAGGCGTGCTGAACAGTTTGCTTCATTAACGTATGGTGCCAAACAGACAAACTTAATGAATTTCTTTCATTTACCACTTCAAAATGGTGTGAATGAGCTGAAAAGTTTGGCACCATTTCCTCATGGAACCTACATATTGGAACTTGCAAAAATTGTATTCTTTACTGCTATTCAAGCATCAAGGAGTTGTGTGGTATTGTACCCCTCAAAACTATAAATACGAGAAATATATGAAAAAAATTCTTACATATAATGTATCCGACTATCAACGTGATCTCCTACTTTCCAGATACAACTTCCTAGATGTTCTCTATGCCGTTTCCTTGTACCTTCATTTTTCACTGAAGTTATGGTGTGAGCTATTCGTATTCTGGGAGCTTTTTCTCCATCCTCAAGCACAATCCATTCTTTTAGCTCGCATGTATATGCAAAATAGAAGAAATTAAATGAACTATACATGACATGCTCGATAACATTGAATTCAAGAACGTATTGAACAACTAAAATAAATAGAGTACGTTGAAAATATACAAGAAAGAGAGTATTTTTACTAACTCTGATATTATAACAAAGTTTGGGTGTAGGAAATAAGTTTGGTATCACGCAGAAAGACATAGCAAATGAAGCATGCAACATGAGAAATTATATCCAGTTGAGCAAAAAATGAAGTTATGCTGCTTAGGAATACGAAGATGATCCAAAAAAAGGAGGATGGCATGCATAGAAGATGGGAGAAAGAAACGATACCTTGCCTTAGATCGACGAGCGTGCGTGAGGAGAGGAATCATCGATTGGCAGTGGCAGAGCTCTGCGATGATGTGCTACGTGAGGAACACCGACCGCCGACGACGTTTGGGTGAAGAGAGGAATCGCCGATCAGCAGTGTCTCTGATGCACTTTCGAATGGAAAGAGGGATTCGTAGAGGGGCGTCGAGATGGGTGTTCGTGGAGGGCATCGAGAAGAGGGTTCATGGAGGGCGTCGAGAAGATGGTTTGTAGAGGGCGTCGAGAAGAGGGCTTCAGGAGGGCATCACAGAAGGGGTTTCAGGAGGGCATCACATATGGGGTTTTCACAAGCAGAGGATAGATTCCGTGAGAAAAGAAAGAGTTTTAAAAGAATATTCGTAGCTAATATTCTTTATTAGCCACAAATGTTAAAATCGTGGCAAAAGATGATATATATTTGTCATGATTATGTTTTGTTGTGTCTAATGCTTATGTATTAGCCATGATTTTTCCAGCCATGACTAAAACTTAATTATTAGCCACGGTTTTTGGAACCGTGGCTAATGCACTAGTTTTAGCTATAAAATTTATTCCGTGGTAATTAAAAGTGTAGCAAAATGTCACTTTTCTAGTAGTGGCCTTTTGGTTTCTCCTAACCGCAGCCCAAAATGGTCTGCGGATTACTAGAGGGAGACCATAAAAAATATTTGGCGAGTGCTTCCCCTTGGTGCACTCGCCCAGGGAGTCGAATGCTCTTACAGAGCGGGGCAATTACACTCACTCGCCCTTACTGTCAGAGGCTAGATAATCTCATAACGATGCATGGTTTCTGCCTCCATGATTCTCTGTTCTGAAAAGCTCTGTAAACACAGACTTTTCATACAGATCTCCATTTCCAGCAACTAATTGTCAACAGCTCCATTTACAAACCTCAATTTGCAACAACTCCCTTTACAATCGCAGCCGCTCTCTCAAATAAAGCCTAAAAATGCTCTTTCCCACAGCACATGCAAAAATGTATGATACACGACAAACTGATTGAGCCCGAATTGACAGGTTCTGAGCTAGAAACAGACTTCACTAATCTGGGAACAGAATTCTTGCGATTTTTTTATTTAATTAACTTCCCTGACATCAATTTAAGAGTTTTAAAGAAGTCCTGAACTCTTAAATTATTGTTACATTCAGTATAAATACTGACGTTTAAGGATCATTTCCTTAAACTATTATTATTACCGTAGTCTGCATTAATGCGTGTGATGATTTCAAAAAGAAAATATCACACAATAAATGTAAGAATCTTATAAAAATATTATCATGTTAGGATTTTGTAAAATACTTCTTTATAACCCTGATAAATAGTGAGATGCACGGAAAATATTAGTAGAAGGATAAAATTACCAGTAGGCCGGAATTCCTTGTCTCTATCTGAGAGTTAGAGAGTAAGAGAGAGGAATTATGCTTGGCCCAAGAGCCTTGTCATCCCCAAATTCTTCACCTCTCTGCTACCCAGGACCAATCCCAGCGGTGGCAAAAATTTCTCCATCATCATCTTCTTCTTCGCCTCCTCCTTCCCCCTTCTTTTTCTTCTTTCGTTATTCTCTGGCAAATTGGAAATGGCACTTCTCAAATCCCAAGGCCACAAAACACTATAGTAGCAAATTTCTCAGCTGTTTTGCTGTGTTCCGTTACCCTCTAGTTTGAAGAGTAAGGTAGGCTGCTGATCCTTTGGTTTATTCCCCCTTGTTCTTTTTTGTGGGGGGTTAAAGGATTCGTCTTTCCCCTTCAATTTTGTGTGTGAAGCCTCGAAAGTATTTAGGGTAGTGAGCTGCATAGGCTTCTCGTGGTTCGTTTTTCCATGAAAAGGCTATATTTTGTTGCAAGGTTTGTGATTTGGATTGGACCTTTCATTTGGAGGCTTTTTTGTAATATTACACGTTTTTTTATATTTACTTAATGAAGCACCATGAATCTATTCCCTTAGTTTAGTCAATTTAAGCATCAATCCACCAGCAATATTTTTTTGTCTCTTTTTCTAGGGTTGACCTATCCCCTTGTTTCTTTTTCTAGGGTTGGCCTATCCCCTTGTTTCTCTTTAAGCATCAATTTGTGCATTTTCTTCTTCTGTTTTGGGCTTTGGTTGGATTGAAAGAAAGTGAAGGAGTTGAAATTAGATCTCAATTAATTATGATTCGTTCATGATTCTACATCCATTTATTGAAGTGTTTCATTTTTTTTTTCGTTTATTCAAAATATCTATCATTGAAACATTGCCCGAATATCCATCAATCAAAATATCTATTTTTTTACATTTCAGATTAACTCTCCTTTATTTGACTGTGCAAAGTAATTGAGAGGCTGTTTTCTTTTTTGCGTGTCTATCATGATAATAAAACATGCTAAGAATCTGGACCATGAAATGAATATGATCCATTTGTCTCCAAATGGAGAGTATCCTGGTTCGTTGGGTTTCCTGTGGGAGTTCGTAACCCTCAAATAGTAAACCCATTCAATATGATCTGTTACACAGATATCAGTTACTTTCTCTATCCAACTTCTCTTGAAATTTAACTGGCATTTATTTGAGTGTTCATGTTTTAAATTTTTTGTTGTTAAGATATCTCTTGCATTTATGTGTTTCGCTGCTAAGCTCAAATGATCCATTCTTTAATAATTTCTTTGTACAAGAGCGAATGAAATGCATGTAAATTTTCAACCCTATTCTCGTACGAAAGAAGAGTGATTCTGTATTATGGTTGATATGCTTAAAGAAATATTTGTCATCATCATATCATTATCATCCAGTTATCAGAGGTCTCGGATTTTTATTGATCCTACTTGTTGGCTGTTGCTGGTTTATATTTAAAAGGAGAATTGTTTCATCTGCTCAATTGCTTGTCTCTATTTATCTTCTTCCTCCATCCATTTGGGATCACTTCTATTAAACATTTTTAGTGTTCCTGTGAAAAATTCTGTGAGAATAAACTTTAAAGTTTTTGATACATGCATGGCAGCATAAGCTTGAACTTTTATTCTATTTGATGCTTATTCTTTATCAAGTTGCATTTCTGTTAGACCTGATCATGAGTTCTATGAGTAGTGAGGGTTCAGCATAAATTACCAAAGAAGGGAATTGTTGAGATTTGTGGAAAGAAGCAGAGAAGAATACCTATACAAATGAGTACAGCCAAAGTGAAACGTCGTGTGGGTAAATATGAGCTTGGCCGGACCATTGGGGAAGGAACTTTTGCGAAAGTCAGATTTGCGAGAAATTCTGAGACTGGAGATGCTGTTGCTATCAAGATTCTTGATAAGGAGAAGGTTCTTAAGAACAAAATGGTTGAACAGGTTTTTTCTTTTAACCCTTATAATAGTTAATTTCTCTACTTGAATCGCTTGCAATGTAGATCTAGTACAGGAATATTCCATTTCGATAATACGAGCATAAGTCCTACAACTTCGAAGATAGATTTTTTTAATCTTTTTCATAAAGACGAGCAGTCATGCACGGTGTTCCCCGGTGCGCCGGTAGCAACAATACCTACCTCCCTTTGCCTTCCTTCATGCACAATGTGCGGCAGAGGCACAACTGTATTGTTGCTCGATGTACCATGTATATAGTGTGTGGAAACAATAGTACTTGAACATCATTCACCGTCCTTCTTACCTTGACATCTAACATCGCTCGTTGTTCCTTGTAGAATATTTTGTTTTATGAAATAGGTGGACATCAAACAAAGCTTGGGTACCGTTGCTGCCACGCATATATATGGAAGACGCCGAGCAACAATCCAGTACTGTCGCCGCCGCACATTGTGCATGGAGGACGGTGAGCGAGAGTGTACTGCTGCTGTCGGCGTACGGGAGAATCCTGTGCATGACTACAACACTAGAAATTTAAATATGTATTTCCATTATAATAATTAATTAAAATAATGTATAACTACAAATAATTTTAATATTTATTTCTAAGAAAGTAAGATGCTACCTTTTAAAATGAGAAAAAACAATCCATAAATGTGAGTAGGGGTAAGATAGTAATTCTAGATTATGCACGCTCACAAATTTGGACTTAACTGAAAATCTGTTGGGTCCGTTCGGCGCGCGGTTATTGACTTTCTAGAAGCTTTCCAACGAAAACCAATATCCGCAGGAATTGACTGTGTTAAATTCCAATTTTGTTGTTCGGCTGCAGGATGGAATTTGGCCGGTAGAATTGGATTTGAGGCACAAAAGTTGTTTGCATGTTGGAATTGGAAAGAATGGCAAAAAATGCGTGCCGGGGCGAAAAACGCGCGTCTTGGTGAAAAATGCGCCGCAGAGAAAAATGCTCCCGGGAGAAAAATGCGCGCCTGGGGGAAAAATGCTCTACCGGGAGAGAAATGCGCGCCTGGGGGAAAAATGCGCGCCTGGGGGAAAAATGTGCTCCCGAGGGAAAATTTGCTCCCAGAGAATAAATTTGCTCCTGGGGAAAAAATGCGCGCCCGTGGAAAAAAATGCGCGCCCTGGTGGAAAATGCACGCCTGGGTGAAAAATTAGTACCCGGACGGAAAAATGCGCGCCCTGGCGAAAAATGCGCGCCCGGGCGAAAAATGCACGCCCAGGCAAAAAATGCGCGTCCGGGCAAAAAAATGCGTGCATAGGCAAAAAAAATGCGCGCCAGGGAAAAAAATGTGCGTCCGTGCAGAAAAATGCACGCCCGAGCAGAAAAAAAGCTCCCGGGTGAAAATGCGCGCCTATGCAACAACAAACGCCCGTGTGAGTTCGCAGTTCCGGAATGCTCAATCTTAAAACCGGCGGCAGGACAAACATTCGACTGAGGGTTTTGTAGGTTTACTTCAATATCGATGGCTTTGGACCCAAAGATAATTTCGTCCTAAAACTGTTCATTCGAACTTTAGTATTGGTTATCGTATTCTCGAAGCCAATTCTTGAATACCAATGTCGTCCAAACGAAGATCTTTTAGAAGAGTATAGAAGAAATTTATTGTGTACCTTCAAGTTTGTTCCAGGAATATATGATGAGCAAATATCTTTTATGTATATGGATTCTTTTTGTCACGGTAATGATAGAACTAATATATTATCCTGCATGCTCACAATATAATTGTGTTACTGATGGATATATGCATTGACAAATAAGACATGTGCGCTCGGACGATCGCCTCATCTCGTTAGAATCTCTTTATGTCGCGCTTACTTTTATGTTCATAATGTGTTAATTGTGTTTTGTCCTTTAGTGTGCTTGTCTTGTAGCGGGGTCTCCATCCACATATGGAATCCTTGGTGTGAGAAGTTATTTTCACATTGGGAGTTTAGTCTTTTGGTGGTTCTTAGAGGGATCCCACACTCATGAGTTGGTACGACTTGCCACTCTCCACCCACCATTCATTCGGTCGCCGGGATCCAACTTTCGTCTTTCCCTCTACCATGGCTATTACGCTGGAATAATTGCACGCCCGCTCCGACATGATTAACGTCACCATGGTTGACCTCCTCGCCATGGCGCACATGCTTCACCAACGACTCCTTGCCTCCCTTCTGATGCCCTCCATACCGCCGTCTTCAACACCTAACCAGCGGGCCACCTCCCCAGTAGACCTGATGTCAACCGTTCCTAGCCTGCTGACTTCTCTGTTTCCTTCCCCTGCAGCGTCATCTCGATGCCTCACAGTTGGCCGTCACCAAGCATCTTTACCGCTTCTGATCCCTTCTCCGACGCCACTCACAAAGCCATTCCCCCGTCAGAGCTTCCTGTTTGATGCCATTGCCAGTTGCGGATGAACCCCTACACAACCTATAGTCTTTCGTCGATGACGTCGCCATGCTCTTAGATCGCCCCAGAGCCCATACACTGACATTGTCCCGGTCTCCTACCATACCAGGAACGACATCGAACAGTCCAGCGACCTCCTCGATCTAGCTTTGGCGTGTGCCGACTCCCAATCGGTCCTGCCTCCGCATATCTTTGGTTTTGCTACTGTCCTCCCGCCCCTTGCATCTCTGGCGCATTTTCGCCTCTCGTTTTCATCAATCACCCGAGTGGTCCCTACCCCCCATGCCGACGCACAAGCCTGCATTTACTTATCCTTGCCATGTCGTTCTTGCGTCCCACCGATTCAAGTTCCATGCCAGACTCTCTTTTCCAAATATGGTGGATCCCTCTATTCAATCTCACTTTTAATATGGTCGTCTTATTCCGTTCGGCTACTGCGCCCTCTATTTTTCCTTGCCATTTAGTTTATCCTTATCGAGGAATTCCCCTTAAATACCCAATTCCTCCTTGGGCTCCAGTCCAACAGCCAACTCCAGTCTAACTTCCACAGTAAATGCCCACTCTATCCCACTTTTTTCCTCACAACTTTCACCCCACATTCATACAAACTCACACATGCCTCCTTTAATTCTATAGGACCCCTTCATTTACATCTTCCCTTAAATACTTCAACCTTACAATATTATGTTTCCCTCTCCAATGTGTCATCAGAAGAACAACCACCCGTCTCTCTTTCAGTCTTAGGTAACTATTGCTCTCCACCTCGTGCGTCCTCTTCACATTCGTTATGTCACCACGTCACACTCACTGCTCCACCTTTGTTTGCGCCAATTATTTTCACACACAAAATTGCAAAAGCCCCAGACAAGTTCGCTCTGTTGCTTTTCAGATTGTTTTGACTCCGGCTGACGCCTTGGTCCAACTAGGGTGCTTCCACCTCAATGGAGGCCTTCTAGACCACACCCTTGCCCGACCTTGTGGACAAGGTTACTTTTTCGGATGAGTGTATTGATGCATATATACACTGACAGACATGGACACGTGCACCCGGATGATCGGCCTCACCTCGCGAGAATCTCCCAATGACGTGTTTACCTTTATGATAATATTGTATCAATTGTTTGTTTTGTTCTTTAGTGTGGTTGTCTTGTAGTGGACTCTTCATCTATATATGGAGCCCCTAGTGTGAGAAGCTATTTTCAAATTGGGAGTTTAGTCCTCTGATGGCTCTTATAGAGATCCTGCCCTCATGAGTTGGTAACGAGCATGTCTCAGTAAGCGTATCTTCTTTTCGTGCATTATTGCAATATTATGAGTGTTTGCTAGCATTCTTGTTGCAAAAGCCCCAGACAAGTTCGCTCTGTTGCTTTTCAGATTGTTTTGACTCCGGCTGACGCCTTGGTCCAACTAGGGTGCTTCCACCTCAATGGAGGCCTTCAAGACCGCACCCTCGCCCGACCTTGGGGACAAGGTTGCTTTTCCGGATGAGTGTATTGATGCGTATATACACTGATAGACAGGGACACGTGCGCTCGGATGATCGGCCTCACATCGCGAGAATCTCTCAATGACGTGTTTACCTTTATGATAATATTGTATTAATTGTTTGTTTTGTTCTTTAGTGTGGTTGTCTTGTAGTGGGCTCTTCATCTATATATGGAGCCCCTAGTATGAGAAGCTATTTTCAAATTGGGAGTTTAGTCCTCTGGTGGCTCTTAGAGTGATCCTGTCCTCATGAGTTGGTAACGAGCATGTCTCAGTAAGCGTATCTTCTTTTCGTGCATTATTGCAATATTGTGAGTGTGTGCTAGTATTCTTGATATGTAGTCGCTTGCCCGTATGAGTTACATCAATTTATTTACATTCACTTTTCTTACTTGGTTTCTCTTACTAATTACTATTTCATTACTGATGGTTTTTATGCATTCTAGTTTGCTCTAACCTGGACTTCTCTTTTACATTAAAGCTATTAACCTCATTTGTACTTCTTAACAATGCAGATCAAAAGGGAAATTGCAACTATGAAGTTAATAAAGCATCCTAATGTTGTTCGCCTTTATGAGGTATCCTTCCAAGTTCTCTTTCATGATCATTCACTTAAAAGTGATAACCTATCCATGATTACAATATATCAATTTATCTGAAAGTAAGAGTATTATGTTGACATTAAACAAGGCAATGAATCTCTACTAAAGTTTATATATGATCTATATGCCTACAAAGATGAGCACATTCTTCATGAGATATTGCACTTTCTTCATTAGATATTCACGATCTTTCATGTAAAATCGAACACTGATCACTGATTACAAGTATAACAACGAAGTAGCGAGTCCATGTAGTTGTAGCTGGCGCTTTTTGTTGCATTGATAAACATCAGTCTATCTCATCTAAATTAATTTTCAAATTAATTAATGCTCACTAGTATCGTTTTTATTTGTCACACCAAACAAAGCGGACCTTAAATTTTAGAAAATGGCTAGATTGATGGATCTACTTGTCTATTTTCATGTAATTATAGGAATAATTATAACAATTTATTTATTACATCTCTATGGAAGTCATGTAATTTCATTGAGATAAACGATTTTATTGACCCTTAAGTTTTTTACAATTATGGGCCCAGTAATTGACTATACAAATTCTCTCTAATTGATTGACTTAGTAGCATTGTTTTTCTTATGTTTGAGCAAGTTTTGCTAGGTTTATATGGTAAATTTTGTGCTACCTGAAATTTAAGGTCAATATTCAATGTCTTGCATGGTAGATAATTTAAGAATGAAATTACAAAAGAGGGAGCAAGTTCCAACTCATAATATTACAAAAATCACGCCTAATATTATAAGAAATTGTAAATGTCAAAGTGGTGGGCCTTTATCTTTTCTCCTGAGAGATTTGGGTTCTGGACCTAGAAGTGTATTTTTTTCTTACAATTGTTTAAAATTGAATCTTTGCCTAAAACTAATCCAGACATTTAAATTTGAATTATATGAGGGGTAAAAAAGGAAGTTAATTACACCTAATTTAAATTAAATTTATATTTTTACTTTAAATAAATTGCCCTAATTTTGAAAGTATAGCGGCCCCAAATATCCTTTTGAAAATTTCAGGGGTGCTATACGTTTTCCTATGAATTTTAGGGATGCCTAAGATACTTTTCTTATACATGCATTATCTAACACTATCTAACTTGATAACGTCCTCCATGGAGTAGAAATATTTGAACTCCACCAAATTAGTTATTTCCGTGTTTAAGCCTTTAAGAAATCTAACAGCCCACTCTTGTAGCTCGGTCAAATTTCTTTCAACATTTGGTTCTTAAACTCCACACATACTCATCCGCACATGCTACATTGCTGGAGCCCATGCAAATTGAAATAATGATCTTGCCAGCAACTCTCAGGAACAAAATGTCTATCATGGGAGACTTCATTTTGATCCAACTCTTTATATCATCCTTGTCATCACATCTCCTTTAGGATTTCTGATACCGTCACAATCTAGTATCTTCCATCAACTGCACAACAACTACCTCACTACTTTTTCTCAACCATGTAACCCTTATAGTTAAAGATTCTATTAAAGATTGGCACCCACTTATTGAATTCACTAGGAGAATATTTACCTTTAACTCTATAATTTCCACTTGAAGATCATCTTTTTGCCGTCTCTAATATCTTCTCAAGGTGATTTTCTCTTTCATAACCGGTTTCTTCAAACATCTTGTAATGCCCCGGTCTACTGTGGGTGCGCTGCAGGTCCAGTAGATGATGAGGACCAGTTTAGAGCTCCCTTATCCAGGAGGTCTGGGGTTCAACCCCGGCCTCAACAACCTGCCACTGGAATTAGTGGTTGTGGCCGATCAGATCTGTGGAGATGGGTTGGGGTCACTGGTCTGCAGACCTGCAGCGCACCCACAATAGACCGGGGCATTACACTAATTCATCTTCTTCAAAATTTTATGGGGGTCACATTTCACGTGTGGGCTGACCTTATCGGAACCTACCCGGGTCTACTTACACGGGAGACGGAGTTTGGATCATCGGATAGATGACCGGAGCCGGTAGTCGCGTTCAGGACGACGGCGAGATATATTTAGTGGTTTTATGTTTTGGACGATCGTGACCGTTCGTAGTGGGTTCTAACTTTATAAATAGGGGTATATGGGCTGATTTTCAGATATAGTGAATTTTGGACAAAAATTCCGAGTTCTCATGGACGTCCCACGGTGCCGATTCCGTGGATCCTTGGTGCCGAAGCCAAGGTAATTATCTCCTTTTCTATAACTACCTCATAACCACCATCCCACTACCTATAACTACCCTTCCCCACATAGTAACCAACAATGACCACCCCTAATTCCTGAATTTCAGCACCCCACTACCTTTAAAAACTGCTGCCAACCGCCACAATTGCCCAGTAACTGCCCACTTACAACAATCCCATGCTTCCTGTCCACGTCCATAATTGGCCAATTCATCCACAGTTCTGAGTATTGACGTGAAAGCCCATCTCCTATCCACAATTTGCTCTTCTCCCTCTTGTCGGAACTCTAAATATCTTCCAACAATCGTCAACCTAAAACTCCAGACGCTGCCCTTGTTCTGAACTGTGATTATTCCCTGGATTTAGTCCAGATTCCACCGTCAGCCTGAAACTCTCGCCGCTGCCCCTGTTCTGAACTTAAATTATTTGCTTGATTTTGGTCAGATTCCCCTGACAACCGGAAACTCCAGCCGCTTCCCCTGTTCTGGACTAATTCGTTCATTGGATTTAGTCAAGATTTCCGTTCTGGACTGAAATCGTCCATTGAATTTAATTCAGATTTCAAACCCACCGTAGAGACTTACTGCAATCAGTCTCATCCCTTCAACCCATAGCCACATGCCAACCATTTCGCTCACCCTCATCCACCAGTAGTCCTCCCCAACCTTCCAGCAACCCAATGCCTGGTTCAAATCCACTATTCCAGCAGACCCCTTTTCCGGAAGTACGCGACATTGCTGTGCAGGCCCTTCTTTCAGCCACCAATCACTTTGCCGGTCTCTTCTTACTTGTGTAAGTTCTAATTTGAAGTCCATATTACTTTATGTTAATTATTTGATGAAGAAATATATTATTTGAGATCTTGGTTTATAAAAGTTTGCTCAGTTTTAAATTCTATTTGAAAATTTTATTTTGCCGGACATTTAATTAATGTATTTTCTCTTTAATTTAATTGGATCTTGCTTGTTTTTCTAACGCCTAATCTCATACATGAATACTTGTAGACTCTATTAATAATTTTAGAAATTATTTTGATTATTCGTTGGACTATTACTTGTGCATCACATAATTTTTGAATTCCTACGACACTCCATGAATACTGCATCATTAATGTTTCTTTAGGACACATCCATACTCACTTTACATTTCGTCCTGCGTCAGTTAGTATTAGAGCCCCAAGTTCGGGCTAAGTCTTGGATACACGGGACTAGAGTCTATAGATCATCCATGACATTTCACAGTAGTTGTCATTATTCCTCTCATCTATTTGGGATTCCAAAGTCCGTCTATGCCCGATCCCATAGAATTTTTCTGGAGAGATCTTCATATTATTACGATGATCATCATTGTTCTCAGCCCCCCGTTTATAGAAATTGTGTTAACCCTTTGACACGATTTGATTCTTCTAAAGGTGACTACTACGATGAGTATCATATATCTCATAGTGGAAATTATTATGAGGCTGACATCACGCATAGATTCAGGCTCGATGCGCCATCCTTTGATGACCAATTGGATTTGAAGGCATTTATAGGTTGGTTGTTAGGCATCGAAAACCGTTTTGATTACTATGACGTACCTGACGAGTGTCATGTTAGATTTGCTAAGATGAAGCTTCAAGGTCATGCTAAGATTCATTAGACTTACTTAGAGCATATGCTTGAGCGTGATGGTCTTCGCCCCATATTTTTGTGGATTTTTGTATTTCTTATATCATATATATTTAGTGGTTTTATGTTTCGGATGATCATGACCGTCTGTAGTGGGTTCTAACTCTATAAATAGGGGTATAGATGCTGATTTTCAGATATCGCATATTTTGGACTGAAATTCCGGGTTCTTGCGGGCATCCCACGGTTTTGATTCCGGGGATCCTTGGTGCTGAAGCCAAGGTAACTATCTCCTCTTCCATAACTATCTCATTACCACCATCCCACTACCTATATCTACCCCTCCCCACTTTGTAACCGCCCATAACCACCCCTAATTCCTTAATTCCAGCACCCCACTACTTCTAAAAACTGCAGCCAACTGCTAAATTTGCCCAGTGACCGCTCACTTACAACACTTCCATGCCTCCTATCCACTTCCATAACCGCCCAATTCATCCTCAGTCTCATCCACAGTCCTTAACCGCCCAATTCATACAGTCCTGAGTATTGATATGAAACCCCATCTCCTATCCACAATCTGCTCTTCTCCCTCTTGTCAGAACTCTAAATAACTTCCAGCCCTCGTCAGCCTGAAACTCCAGCCCTGCCCCTGTTTTGAACTGAGATTATTCACTGGATTTAGTCCAGATTCCACCGTCAGCCTGAAACTCCCGCCACTGCCCCTGTTCTAAACTGAAATTATTCACTGGATTTAGGCCAGATTCCACCGATAGCCTGAAACTCCAGCTGCTTCACCTGTTCTGGACTGAAATTATTCACTGGATTTAGTCCAGATTCCTGTTCTGGACTGAATGCATTGAAATTAGTTCAAAATTCAAACCCATAACAAACTACAACCAGTCCCATCCCTTCAACCCATAGCCATTTGCCGACTATTCCACTCACCCTCATCCACCAAAAGCTCTCCCCACCCTTCCAGCAACCCAATGCCTCGTTCAAATCCACTATTCCAGCATGCCCCTTTCCTGGAAGTACGCTACATTGCTGTGCAGGCCCCGATTTCAGCCACCAATCTTTGCCTCTCCTTTTACTTGTGTAAGTTCTAATTTGAAGTCCATATTACTTTTGATTATTTGATGAAGAACTATATTATTTGGGATCTTGATTTGTAAAAGTTTGCTTAGTTTTAAATTCTACTTAAAGGTTTATTTTGCTGGACATTTAATCAAAGCATTTTCTTTAATTTAATTGGATCTTGTTTGTTTCTCTAACGCATAATATCAAACGTGAATGCTTGTAAACTCTATTAATAATTTCAGAAATTATTTTGATTATTCATTGGACTATTGCTTGTGCATTATATCATTTTGAATTCCTACGATACTCCATGAACACCGCATCATTAGTGTTCCATTATTACACAACCATACTGGTGGAGACCAGCCCAGATCAGGTCGACGCAAAAGTGCCCGACGCCGCACTCGTCCGGACCTCTACCGACCCTGAATTATTGCATTTTAATTTTGTTATTTTCGCAATTTATTTAATTTGCGTTTTATTTTTTGCACGCCTGCGTGCGTAGCCTTGTTTAAAGCATTTATTGTATTTCGCTTCTTTATATATATATATAGCCACATATAGTTATATATATATATATATATTTACCTTTTGAAGACCTAAGTCCGGTTCAACAGCACCAGCCGATCCATCCCTCGTTCGACCAGAAGACATCCCGCGTACGTTGCTTCCGCCATTGGCGCTGCTCCAGGAGACGACCCGCAGCCACGATCTCCTCTCCGACGGTTGACGGCAACTTCTCCGTGCCGTTTCTCCACGACGCCATCAAGGTTTGCTGCGGATTTCAGTTTTTTTCTGCCGGTGTAAACCCTATAAAGAGGAGCAGTGGGCGATCTTTTGCGAGGGAGAGAAATATTGATGTTAATCTGCGTATTGTGTTTGCTTCCACGGTGGAAGACGATGAATAGGGAATTTGATGTTCCTGTTGATGTTATATTCCTGTTTGAGTTCTGAGTTTGTGTTGGTTTCCAGTCGCTGTTTAAGAGGATTAAAGTCTTATTGAGTGTTAGAAATTTAATCCTGTTACCGTGAGATTGAGATCGCTCTGCTGTTTGCGTTCTCGATTCCTTGCTTGAGAATGGAATGTTGATGATGAACAGTTACCTTTAATGTTACTGTTGGTATGGATTCCAGTTGATGGAGTGAGTTCAGTGGAATGCTCGGTGAATAGCAAGTGAAGTTTAGCTCTTATGTGAGTGAGATTTCGTGGAGCCTCCTGCGTGTGAGATTTCGTGGAGCCTCTTGAGTGTGAATGAATTTTAGGGTGTTAGTTTGTGGCCTCCTTACACTAGCGAGTGTTTGAGATTCCGTGGAACCACTTTCGTGTGAGAGTGAGTGAAATTTCTCCTTAGTGCCGAGTGCGATAGCGGCCGACTTCGGAGCAGGAGATCGAAGGTGACGAAGAATTCCTCGCGAGATCGCCGTCGACTTCGATTGCGGAAAGACGCCTCTTTCCGTGGGTAACTTGTTCCTTTCTCCTCCTTTGTGTGCGTCTATATTTCCTCTTTAGGTTATTAGATTCATTGTGGGTTTTCGCCCGGATTTTGTCAGCGAACGCTACGTCGAAAACTCCAAACGGAAACGTATTTGGAGTTCACGATTTCCGTTTGCTACGACAAGGGGAACAGAACGAAAGTTGCGAATTTCCGTCCCCGGATTTTAGAATTGAACCATACTTTCAAGAAAATTCATTTTGAACAAAATTAGAAATTTATGCTTGCAAAAATCTAGTTGCTTAATTTCTCAAAGTTCGTGCAACGCTCGCTCAATTTTATTTTTTTGTAATTGCATGCATTAGGGGTTTCCTAGAAATAGCCGACAGGCGCGCAAACCCTACGCGTCGTCTTGCATCAATTTGGTATCAGAGCTAGGTTTCGAAATTTTTCTAAGTTTCGAAATCCGCCCTGCGTAGAATAGGAACCCGCATAGCATTTTAAATTTTTCAAAAAAAAAGAAGTTTTTATTTTATTTTTAGCATAATCATCATCTTAACTTTGTGCTTGCATGCAATTGCGTAGTGGTAGGCTAGTGAGCATGAGTTCACCACATCACACTCCACCTGAACACCCTCAAGAGGTAAATTCGGAGATGCGTCGAATTGAACGCGGCCAAGCGAGTCGAGTGAACGAAGGGATGGAACCGCCCCAGTGGTTTCTACCTTTCGCCCACCAAATGGCAGCATTAATCGAGAGTATTTATCAAGTGAGAGAAGGGTTTGAAAACCTTAGTGTTAGGATGAATAGTTTAGAAGTACCTCCTCGAGTTTCAATTCGAGATGAGTATTCTGTTCGTCCACAGTACGAAGCCCCTCCACACTATGGAGAGAGGTCTACACTTAGGAGAAATTCTCTATTTGAGGAAGAGGGACGGAACCCCATAGATAGGCACGAGTTTGCACGTGATCAGGGTGGGAATTTTCCAAGGAATTTTCCTGAACCCCAACGAGGGCCTATATTAGGCATGCGAGATAATTATCAGGAGAGACCACATTATGACGTAGCGAGAGAGGAGCGTCCTCGAGACCATCATCGACATATACCGGCCATGCATCGTGATGATCGCCCTAGAGATTGGCATCGACCGCCGCCCCCACGGCGTCGAGACTATCGTGATCCTTACGATGATGATTACGACTATCCTCCCCGGGATAGGCGACCGGATCTCACACGAGTGGTGAAACTTGATCCACCACTTTATGATGGTTCTATGGATCCCAAAGTTTTTTCAGATTGGGTTATTGATATTGAGACTTACTTTGACTGGTATCGTATGACGGAGGACCAAAAGGTTCAGTTTGCCAAAATGAAATTGACTGGGCGAGCGAAGATCTTTTGGATAGGCGAAGAGCGTAGTCTAGAAAGGAATGGACGCCCTCCCATTACACTTTGGCCCCACATGAAGGCCATATTAGAGGAGCAGTACATTCCCCAGCATTACCAGTCCCGACTACGAGACGAGCTGACGTCTCTACGTCAAGGGTCCAAATCAGTTTCTGATTACTTAGCTGAGATGAAGGATCTTATGATTAGGTGCAATGTAGTAGAACACCCACGTGACACATTATCCAAATTTAAGTGTGGGCTACGATCTGAGATCCGAGATGAGTTGATTCGATATGGCCATTATTCTCTCCCTGAGATCATATCTATTGCCATCGATATTGAGGAGCATCAGAAGAGAACCTCCCGGTTCAAATCTCAACCTAAGACGAATACTTCTTACAAGAAAGAAGAACATAAAGGTAAGGAGAGTGCGTCGAAGCCTACTTCGACCTACACCAGAGATCAAAGTAGGAAGTCCCCCATGGGAACTGTGACCCCTTCACAGATCCGATGTTATGAGTGCCAACAGATGGGCCATATTTCGAGGGATTGTCCCAAGAGGAAAGACACGTTAGTTATTCATGAGGTGACTGAGGAGGATGATTATGTAGAAGAAGCTAGAGTCGAGAAGGACTCACACGTTTTGAACGACGAAGTGTACGGTACGCCTAGTGATGAGGAGATAGATCCCGACGTTCTAGTGGTGAGATGCATGTTTTCTACACCACAAGAGTCAGCCGATTATTGGCGGACGAACATCTTCCAGGCCTACTTTAAGGCTGGGGATAAAGTGTTTCGTTTAGTAGTGGATAGCGGGAGTTGTATGAATGTGATAGCTGAGACAGCTTTAGCCCGCATGAGACTCACTGCTGAGCCGCACCCATCCCCATTTCAGGTAGCTTGGGTTACCAAGACTACACTATCCGTGACTAGGAGATGTTTAGTGCCCATCACTATCGGAACGTACTCCGATAAGATATGGTGTGACGTTATGCCTATGGATGTGTGCCACGTATTACTTGCGCGACCCTGGTTATACGACCGGGATGTCACCATACATGGCAGGTCCAACACATGCTCCTTTCTACTGGACGGAAAGAGAGTAGTGTTGACCCCGGTGCGACCCAAAGCACTGCCATTCCGCGCGAGTAGTAGTGCGAAAGAGTCTCTTCCTCCCACTGAAAGGAAGAAGACCCTTAGCATTATACGAGGTACTGAGTTCCATCGAGAGAGTTTTGACGGTGGATTCTATTATGCCTTAGTGGTTTTACAGGCATCTGCTCTATCAGAGGCATATGAGTCTACTCCTATACCTGCTAGGAGACTCTTAGAGGAGTTCCAGGACCTACACCCTGATGAGCTTCCGGCTGAGTTACCTCCCATGAGGTGTATTCAGCATGCGATAGACCTTGTTCCTGGAGCTTCTCTCCCTCATCTACCGCATTATCGATTGAACCCTGCCGCCCACGAGGAGCTGCAGAAGCAGATTGGAGAGTTATTAGATAGAGGCTTTATTCGCCATAGCCTTAGCCCTTGTGCGGTGCCTGCCCTCCTTGCCCCGAAAAAGGATGGTACTTGGCGTATGTGCGTTGACAGTCGTGCTGTCAACAAGATCACAGTGAAATACCGATTCCCGATACCCCGACTGGATGATATGTTGGACATGTTGACTGGGGCTACGATCTTCTCTAAGATCGACCTTCGTAGTGGTTATCATCAGATCCGTATACGCGAGGGAGACGAGTGGAAGACCGCCTTCAAGTCGAAGGATGGACTTTATGAGTGGCTTGTGATGCCCTTTGGGCTGTCCAATGCCCCTAGTACTTTTGCTCGGATGATGACCCATGTCTTCAGGCCTTACATTGGGAAGTTCATAGTAGTTTATTTCGACGACATTTTGATATATAGTTAGACTGAGAGTGAGCATTTGACTCACCTACGTACTATTTTCGAGCTCCTGCGAGCCGAGCGACTATACATCAATTTGAAGAAATGCGTTTTTATGGCTGAGTATGTTATTTTTTTGGGATATATAGTGAGCTCCGCTGGCATCACTATGGACCCCGAAAAGGTTCGAGCTATTCGTGAGTGGCCTACACCTCAGAACATTCACGATGTCCGTAGTTTTCATGGGCTAGCCACCTTTTATCGTCGATTCATAAAGAACTTCAGTTCTATTATGGCGCCAGTCACTGAGTGTACGAAGAAGGGAAATTTCAAATGGACGTCATCGGCAGCTAGAGCCTTTGAGATCATCAAAGATAAGATGTCCACTGCACCTGTTTTGAGACTCCCTGATTTTAGTCACGTGTTCGAGGTATCCTGCGATGCCTCTGGGGTTAGGATAGGAGGTGTACTTAGTCAAGAGGGTCATCCCGTTGGATTTTTTAGTGAAAAGCTTTCAGGCCCGAAGCTGAATTATTCCAACTACGAGCGCGAATTTTATGCGATTGTGCAGACGTTGCGTCACTGGAGGCACTATTTGTTGCCCAAGGAGTTTGTCCTCCACTCCGATCATCAGGCGTTGCGTTATATCAATTCGCAGCAAAAGTTGAACCCTCGACAGGCTAAGTGGGTATTATATTTGCAGGAGTACACCTTCGTTCTCAAGCACTGTAAGGGAACGTTGAATCGGGTTGCCGACGCCCTTAGTCGAGTCACCCTTGTATTATCACAGATGCGCACTCAGGTGATTGGATTTGAGCGTATCAAAGATGACTATTCTAGTTGTCCTGATTTTAGCGGAATTTATGATGCGATACGCTCTGATCCTTTTCACGATGAGACAGATTACCTCATCCGAGACGGATATTTGTTTCGTGGAACCCGTCTGTGTATTCCCCGCACCTCGTTGCGAAATTTCATTGTATGGGAATTACATGGCGGAGGTTTAGGTGGACACTTTGGACGAGATAAGACGGTAGCCTTAGTAGAGGAGCGATTCTATTGGCCCGGGATGAAGCGGGTTATCGCACAGATTGTCAGTAGCTGCCGCACTTGTCAGGTAGCGAAAGGGCAATAAACAGCCCGCTGGATTATATACACCTTTACCGGTGCCCAGTATTCCTTGGGATGATGTTAGCATGGATTTTGTGCTTGGATTGCCGCGCACTTTTAGGAAGCACGATTCCATTCTTGTAGTAGTCGATCGGTTTTCAAAAATGGCATATTTCATTCCCTGCAACAAAACCGACGACGCCTCTCATGTTGCCAGAATTTATTATAAAGAGGTTGTCGCGCACCGAGGGATACCCAAGACTATCGTTACCGATCGAGATGTCAAGTTCACCAGTTACTTTTGGAAGTCACTCTGGAGACTATTAGGCACTAAACTTCTATTTTCGACCGCCTATTATCCACAGACCGACGGTCAAACTGAGGTTGTTAATAGGAGTTTAGGAAATTTACTGCGCTGTTTGGTAGGAGATCACCAGGGGAATTGGGATCTAATTCTTCCCCACGCTCAATTGGCCTATAATAATTCGAAGAATAGATCTACGGGTTTATCTCCCAATGAGGTTGTTCATGGTCACACTGCACGAGTGTCGCTAGATTTAGCCCCACTACCACCCACTTTTAGGACTAGCCAGTTTGCACACGACTATGCATTACATTTGCATGATTTGCATAAAGAAATTGAGCGGAAGTTGCATAGTACTTATGATTTATACGCAACTCAAGCTAACAAGCATAAAAGAGCTATTAGTTTCAAAGTGGATGACTTGGTGATGGTTCGGCTAAATCCGGAACGACTACCTTCGGGTACCGTAAAGAAGCTAGCTGACCGTAGAACTGGACCCTTTAGAGTGGTCAAGCGGATTGGGCAAAATGCGTATGAACTTGAGATGCCTTCCGATTGGGGTGCAAATCCGGTTTTCAACGTAGCCGATCTGACTTTATTCCACGATTACCCGCATGAATCTTTAGATTTTCCATTGCCTTCTCCTTTTGTTGCTTCTGGGTTGGGGAGTGCTAGTGAGGAGCCACATTCCGGACATACCGACACTCATTCAGTTACTGACACACCATCTGCAGTTCTACCCTTTTCCACTGACAGTTTTCAGGATGCGTATGAGACGCCAGGTGATTCTTTCATACCAGTTCCCAGAGCCGCTGACAGACTTCCGCGACAGATCTTGGTTCCCGAGCAGATATTGGATGATGAGACTGTGACCACTACTGATGGTGGTTTCTAGAGATACTTGGTTCGTTGGCATGGCAGACCAGAGACCGAGACCAGCTGGGTCTTGGCTGAGGAGTTACAACGTATGGATGCGGACCTTCTACATCACTACCGCTCGGAGCACTCACCAGAGATGAGTGATTTCGAGAGGGGGAGAGTTGGTGGAGACCAGCCCAGATCAGGTCGACGCAAAAGTGCCCGACGCCGCACTCGTCCGGACCTCTACCGACCCTGAATTATTGCATTTTAATTTTGTTATTTTCGCAATTTATTTAATTTGCGTTTTATTTTTTGCACGCCTGCGTGCGTAGCCTTGTTTAAAGCATTTATTGTATTTCGCTTCTTTATATATATATATATAGCCACATATAGTTATATATATATATTTACCTTTTGAAGACCTAAGTCCGGTTCAACAGCACCAGCCGATCCATCCCTCGTTCGACCAGAAGACATCCCGCGTACGTTGCTTCCGCCATTGGCGCTGCTCCAGGAGACGACCCGCAGCCACGATCTCCTCTCCGACGGTTGACGGCAACTTCTCCGTGCCGTTTCTCCACGACGCCATCAAGGTTTGCTGCGGATTTCAGTTTTTTTCTGCCGGTGTAAACCCTATAAAGAGGAGCAGTGGGCGATCTTTTGCGAGGGAGAGAAATATTGATGTTAATCTGCGTATTGTGTTTGCTTCCACGGTGGAAGACGATGAATAGGGAATTTGATGTTCCTGTTGATGTTATATTCCTGTTTGAGTTCTGAGTTTGTGTTGGTTTCCAGTCGCTGTTTAAGAGGATTAAAGTCTTATTGAGTGTTAGAAATTTAATCCTGTTACCGTGAGATTGAGATCGCTCTGCTGTTTGCGTTCTCGATTCCTTGCTTGAGAATGGAATGTTGATGATGAACAGTTACCTTTAATGTTACTGTTGGTATGGATTCCAGTTGATGGAGTGAGTTCAGTGGAATGCTCGGTGAATAGCAAGTGAAGTTTAGCTCTTATGTGAGTGAGATTTCGTGGAGCCTCCTGCGTGTGAGATTTCGTGGAGCCTCTTGAGTGTGAATGAATTTTAGGGTGTTAGTTTGTGGCCTCCTTACACTAGCGAGTGTTTGAGATTCCGTGGAACCACTTTCGTGTGAGAGTGAGTGAAATTTCTCCTTAGTGCCGAGTGCGATAGCGGCCGACTTCGGAGCAGGAGATCGAAGGTGACGAAGAATTCCTCGCGAGATCGCCGTCGACTTCGATTGCGGAAAGACGCCTCTTTCCGTGGGTAACTTGTTCCTTTCTCCTCCTTTGTGTGCGTCTATATTTCCTCTTTAGGTTATTAGATTCATTGTGGGTTTTCGCCCGGATTTTGTCAGCGAACGCTACGTCGAAAACTCCAAACGGAAACGTATTTGGAGTTCACGATTTCCGTTTGCTACGACAAGGGGAACAGAACGAAAGTTGCGAATTTCCGTCCCCGGATTTTAGAATTGAACCATACTTTCAAGAAAATTCATTTTGAACAAAATTAGAAATTTATGCTTGCAAAAATCTAGTTGCTTAATTTCTCAAAGTTCGTGCAACGCTCGCTCAATTTTATTTTTTTGTAATTGCATGCATTAGGGGTTTCCTAGAAATAGCCGACAGGCGCGCAAACCCTACGCGTCGTCTTGCATCAATTTGGTATCAGAGCTAGGTTTCGAAATTTTTCTAAGTTTCGAAATCCGCCCTGCGTAGAATAGGAACCCGCATAGCATTTTAAATTTTTCAAAAAAAAAGAAGTTTTTATTTTATTTTTAGCATAATCATCATCTTAACTTTGTGCTTGCATGCAATTGCGTAGTGGTAGGCTAGTGAGCATGAGTTCACCACATCACACTCCACCTGAACACCCTCAAGAGGTAAATTCGGAGATGCGTCGAATTGAACGCGGCCAAGCGAGTCGAGTGAACGAAGGGATGGAACCGCCCCAGTGGTTTCTACCTTTCGCCCACCAAATGGCAGCATTAATCGAGAGTATTTATCAAGTGAGAGAAGGGTTTGAAAACCTTAGTGTTAGGATGAATAGTTTAGAAGTACCTCCTCGAGTTTCAATTCGAGATGAGTATTCTGTTCGTCCACAGTACGAAGCCCCTCCACACTATGGAGAGAGGTCTACACTTAGGAGAAATTCTCTATTTGAGGAAGAGGGACGGAACCCCATAGATAGGCACGAGTTTGCACGTGATCAGGGTGGGAATTTTCCAAGGAATTTTCCTGAACCCCAACGAGGGCCTATATTAGGCATGCGAGATAATTATCAGGAGAGACCACATTATGACGTAGCGAGAGAGGAGCGTCCTCGAGACCATCATCGACATATACCGGCCATGCATCGTGATGATCGCCCTAGAGATTGGCATCGACCGCCGCCCCCACGGCGTCGAGACTATCGTGATCCTTACGATGATGATTACGACTATCCTCCCCGGGATAGGCGACCGGATCTCACACGAGTGGTGAAACTTGATCCACCACTTTATGATGGTTCTATGGATCCCAAAGTTTTTTCAGATTGGGTTATTGATATTGAGACTTACTTTGACTGGTATCGTATGACGGAGGACCAAAAGGTTCAGTTTGCCAAAATGAAATTGACTGGGCGAGCGAAGATCTTTTGGATAGGCGAAGAGCGTAGTCTAGAAAGGAATGGACGCCCTCCCATTACACTTTGGCCCCACATGAAGGCCATATTAGAGGAGCAGTACATTCCCCAGCATTACCAGTCCCGACTACGAGACGAGCTGACGTCTCTACGTCAAGGGTCCAAATCAGTTTCTGATTACTTAGCTGAGATGAAGGATCTTATGATTAGGTGCAATGTAGTAGAACACCCACGTGACACATTATCCAAATTTAAGTGTGGGCTACGATCTGAGATCCGAGATGAGTTGATTCGATATGGCCATTATTCTCTCCCTGAGATCATATCTATTGCCATCGATATTGAGGAGCATCAGAAGAGAACCTCCCGGTTCAAATCTCAACCTAAGACGAATACTTCTTACAAGAAAGAAGAACATAAAGGTAAGGAGAGTGCGTCGAAGCCTACTTCGACCTACACCAGAGATCAAAGTAGGAAGTCCCCCATGGGAACTGTGACCCCTTCACAGATCCGATGTTATGAGTGCCAACAGATGGGCCATATTTCGAGGGATTGTCCCAAGAGGAAAGACACGTTAGTTATTCATGAGGTGACTGAGGAGGATGATTATGTAGAAGAAGCTAGAGTCGAGAAGGACTCACACGTTTTGAACGACGAAGTGTACGGTACGCCTAGTGATGAGGAGATAGATCCCGACGTTCTAGTGGTGAGATGCATGTTTTCTACACCACAAGAGTCAGCCGATTATTGGCGGACGAACATCTTCCAGGCCTACTTTAAGGCTGGGGATAAAGTGTTTCGTTTAGTAGTGGATAGCGGGAGTTGTATGAATGTGATAGCTGAGACAGCTTTAGCCCGCATGAGACTCACTGCTGAGCCGCACCCATCCCCATTTCAGGTAGCTTGGGTTACCAAGACTACACTATCCGTGACTAGGAGATGTTTAGTGCCCATCACTATCGGAACGTACTCCGATAAGATATGGTGTGACGTTATGCCTATGGATGTGTGCCACGTATTACTTGCGCGACCCTGGTTATACGACCGGGATGTCACCATACATGGCAGGTCCAACACATGCTCCTTTCTACTGGACGGAAAGAGAGTAGTGTTGACCCCGGTGCGACCCAAAGCACTGCCATTCCGCGCGAGTAGTAGTGCGAAAGAGTCTCTTCCTCCCACTGAAAGGAAGAAGACCCTTAGCATTATACGAGGTACTGAGTTCCATCGAGAGAGTTTTGACGGTGGATTCTATTATGCCTTAGTGGTTTTACAGGCATCTGCTCTATCAGAGGCATATGAGTCTACTCCTATACCTGCTAGGAGACTCTTAGAGGAGTTCCAGGACCTACACCCTGATGAGCTTCCGGCTGAGTTACCTCCCATGAGGTGTATTCAGCATGCGATAGACCTTGTTCCTGGAGCTTCTCTCCCTCATCTACCGCATTATCGATTGAACCCTGCCGCCCACGAGGAGCTGCAGAAGCAGATTGGAGAGTTATTAGATAGAGGCTTTATTCGCCATAGCCTTAGCCCTTGTGCGGTGCCTGCCCTCCTTGCCCCGAAAAAGGATGGTACTTGGCGTATGTGCGTTGACAGTCGTGCTGTCAACAAGATCACAGTGAAATACCGATTCCCGATACCCCGACTGGATGATATGTTGGACATGTTGACTGGGGCTACGATCTTCTCTAAGATCGACCTTCGTAGTGGTTATCATCAGATCCGTATACGCGAGGGAGACGAGTGGAAGACCGCCTTCAAGTCGAAGGATGGACTTTATGAGTGGCTTGTGATGCCCTTTGGGCTGTCCAATGCCCCTAGTACTTTTGCTCGGATGATGACCCATGTCTTCAGGCCTTACATTGGGAAGTTCATAGTAGTTTATTTCGACGACATTTTGATATATAGTTAGACTGAGAGTGAGCATTTGACTCACCTACGTACTATTTTCGAGCTCCTGCGAGCCGAGCGACTATACATCAATTTGAAGAAATGCGTTTTTATGGCTGAGTATGTTATTTTTTTGGGATATATAGTGAGCTCCGCTGGCATCACTATGGACCCCGAAAAGGTTCGAGCTATTCGTGAGTGGCCTACACCTCAGAACATTCACGATGTCCGTAGTTTTCATGGGCTAGCCACCTTTTATCGTCGATTCATAAAGAACTTCAGTTCTATTATGGCGCCAGTCACTGAGTGTACGAAGAAGGGAAATTTCAAATGGACGTCATCGGCAGCTAGAGCCTTTGAGATCATCAAAGATAAGATGTCCACTGCACCTGTTTTGAGACTCCCTGATTTTAGTCACGTGTTCGAGGTATCCTGCGATGCCTCTGGGGTTAGGATAGGAGGTGTACTTAGTCAAGAGGGTCATCCCGTTGGATTTTTTAGTGAAAAGCTTTCAGGCCCGAAGCTGAATTATTCCAACTACGAGCGCGAATTTTATGCGATTGTGCAGACGTTGCGTCACTGGAGGCACTATTTGTTGCCCAAGGAGTTTGTCCTCCACT
Organism: Dactylorhiza incarnata; assembly: GCA_033032865.1. Taxonomy (NCBI): domain Eukaryota; kingdom Viridiplantae; phylum Streptophyta; class Magnoliopsida; order Asparagales; family Orchidaceae; genus Dactylorhiza; species Dactylorhiza incarnata. Next base: position 7,488,645 of record JAWHQI010000090.1, on the reverse strand, counting down.
CCGATCATCAGGCGTTGCGTTATATCAATTCGCAGCAAAAGTTGAACCCTCGACAGGCTAAGTGGGTATTATATTTGCAGGAGTACACCTTCGTTCTCAAGCACTGTAAGGGAACGTTGAATCGGGTTGCCGACGCCCTTAGTCGAGTCACCCTTGTATTATCACAGATGCGCACTCAGGTGATTGGATTTGAGCGTATCAAAGATGACTATTCTAGTTGTCCTGATTTTAGCGGAATTTATGATGCGATACGCTCTGATCCTTTTCACGATGAGACAGATTACCTCATCCGAGACGGATATTTGTTTCGTGGAACCCGTCTGTGTATTCCCCGCACCTCGTTGCGAAATTTCATTGTATGGGAATTACATGGCGGAGGTTTAGGTGGACACTTTGGACGAGATAAGACGGTAGCCTTAGTAGAGGAGCGATTCTATTGGCCCGGGATGAAGCGGGTTATCGCACAGATTGTCAGTAGCTGCCGCACTTGTCAGGTAGCGAAAGGGCAATAAACAGCCCGCTGGATTATATACACCTTTACCGGTGCCCAGTATTCCTTGGGATGATGTTAGCATGGATTTTGTGCTTGGATTGCCGCGCACTTTTAGGAAGCACGATTCCATTCTTGTAGTAGTCGATCGGTTTTCAAAAATGGCATATTTCATTCCCTGCAACAAAACCGACGACGCCTCTCATGTTGCCAGAATTTATTATAAAGAGGTTGTCGCGCACCGAGGGATACCCAAGACTATCGTTACCGATCGAGATGTCAAGTTCACCAGTTACTTTTGGAAGTCACTCTGGAGACTATTAGGCACTAAACTTCTATTTTCGACCGCCTATTATCCACAGACCGACGGTCAAACTGAGGTTGTTAATAGGAGTTTAGGAAATTTACTGCGCTGTTTGGTAGGAGATCACCAGGGGAATTGGGATCTAATTCTTCCCCACGCTCAATTGGCCTATAATAATTCGAAGAATAGATCTACGGGTTTATCTCCCAATGAGGTTGTTCATGGTCACACTGCACGAGTGTCGCTAGATTTAGCCCCACTACCACCCACTTTTAGGACTAGCCAGTTTGCACACGACTATGCATTACATTTGCATGATTTGCATAAAGAAATTGAGCGGAAGTTGCATAGTACTTATGATTTATACGCAACTCAAGCTAACAAGCATAAAAGAGCTATTAGTTTCAAAGTGGATGACTTGGTGATGGTTCGGCTAAATCCGGAACGACTACCTTCGGGTACCGTAAAGAAGCTAGCTGACCGTAGAACTGGACCCTTTAGAGTGGTCAAGCGGATTGGGCAAAATGCGTATGAACTTGAGATGCCTTCCGATTGGGGTGCAAATCCGGTTTTCAACGTAGCCGATCTGACTTTATTCCACGATTACCCGCATGAATCTTTAGATTTTCCATTGCCTTCTCCTTTTGTTGCTTCTGGGTTGGGGAGTGCTAGTGAGGAGCCACATTCCGGACATACCGACACTCATTCAGTTACTGACACACCATCTGCAGTTCTACCCTTTTCCACTGACAGTTTTCAGGATGCGTATGAGACGCCAGGTGATTCTTTCATACCAGTTCCCAGAGCCGCTGACAGACTTCCGCGACAGATCTTGGTTCCCGAGCAGATATTGGATGATGAGACTGTGACCACTACTGATGGTGGTTTCTAGAGATACTTGGTTCGTTGGCATGGCAGACCAGAGACCGAGACCAGCTGGGTCTTGGCTGAGGAGTTACAACGTATGGATGCGGACCTTCTACATCACTACCGCTCGGAGCACTCACCAGAGATGAGTGATTTCGAGAGGGGGAGAGTTGGTGGAGACCAGCCCAGATCAGGTCGACGCAAAAGTGCCCGACGCCGCACTCGTCCGGACCTCTACCGACCCTGAATTATTGCATTTTAATTTTGTTATTTTCGCAATTTATTTAATTTGCGTTTTATTTTTTGCACGCCTGCGTGCGTAGCCTTGTTTAAAGCATTTATTGTATTTCGCTTCTTTATATATATATATATAGCCACATATAGTTATATATATATATTTACCTTTTGAAGACCTAAGTCCGGTTCAACAGCACCAGCCGATCCATCCCTCGTTCGACCAGAAGACATCCCGCGTACGTTGCTTCCGCCATTGGCGCTGCTCCAGGAGACGACCCGCAGCCACGATCTCCTCTCCGACGGTTGACGGCAACTTCTCCGTGCCGTTTCTCCACGACGCCATCAAGGTTTGCTGCGGATTTCAGTTTTTTTCTGCCGGTGTAAACCCTATAAAGAGGAGCAGTGGGCGATCTTTTGCGAGGGAGAGAAATATTGATGTTAATCTGCGTATTGTGTTTGCTTCCACGGTGGAAGACGATGAATAGGGAATTTGATGTTCCTGTTGATGTTATATTCCTGTTTGAGTTCTGAGTTTGTGTTGGTTTCCAGTCGCTGTTTAAGAGGATTAAAGTCTTATTGAGTGTTAGAAATTTAATCCTGTTACCGTGAGATTGAGATCGCTCTGCTGTTTGCGTTCTCGATTCCTTGCTTGAGAATGGAATGTTGATGATGAACAGTTACCTTTAATGTTACTGTTGGTATGGATTCCAGTTGATGGAGTGAGTTCAGTGGAATGCTCGGTGAATAGCAAGTGAAGTTTAGCTCTTATGTGAGTGAGATTTCGTGGAGCCTCCTGCGTGTGAGATTTCGTGGAGCCTCTTGAGTGTGAATGAATTTTAGGGTGTTAGTTTGTGGCCTCCTTACACTAGCGAGTGTTTGAGATTCCGTGGAACCACTTTCGTGTGAGAGTGAGTGAAATTTCTCCTTAGTGCCGAGTGCGATAGCGGCCGACTTCGGAGCAGGAGATCGAAGGTGACGAAGAATTCCTCGCGAGATCGCCGTCGACTTCGATTGCGGAAAGACGCCTCTTTCCGTGGGTAACTTGTTCCTTTCTCCTCCTTTGTGTGCGTCTATATTTCCTCTTTAGGTTATTAGATTCATTGTGGGTTTTCGCCCGGATTTTGTCAGCGAACGCTACGTCGAAAACTCCAAACGGAAACGTATTTGGAGTTCACGATTTCCGTTTGCTACGACAAGGGGAACAGAACGAAAGTTGCGAATTTCCGTCCCCGGATTTTAGAATTGAACCATACTTTCAAGAAAATTCATTTTGAACAAAATTAGAAATTTATGCTTGCAAAAATCTAGTTGCTTAATTTCTCAAAGTTCGTGCAACGCTCGCTCAATTTTATTTTTTTGTAATTGCATGCATTAGGGGTTTCCTAGAAATAGCCGACAGGCGCGCAAACCCTACGCGTCGTCTTGCATCAATTTGGTATCAGAGCTAGGTTTCGAAATTTTTCTAAGTTTCGAAATCCGCCCTGCGTAGAATAGGAACCCGCATAGCATTTTAAATTTTTCAAAAAAAAGAAGTTTTTATTTTATTTTTAGCATAATCATCATCTTAACTTTGTGCTTGCATGCAATTGCGTAGTGGTAGGCTAGTGAGCATGAGTTCACCACATCACACTCCACCTGAACACCCTCAAGAGGTAAATTCGGAGATGCGTCGAATTGAACGCGGCCAAGCGAGTCGAGTGAACGAAGGGATGGAACCGCCCCAGTGGTTTCTACCTTTCGCCCACCAAATGGCAGCATTAATCGAGAGTATTTATCAAGTGAGAGAAGGGTTTGAAAACCTTAGTGTTAGGATGAATAGTTTAGAAGTACCTCCTCGAGTTTCAATTCGAGATGAGTATTCTGTTCGTCCACAGTACGAAGCCCCTCCACACTATGGAGAGAGGTCTACACTTAGGAGAAATTCTCTATTTGAGGAAGAGGGACGGAACCCCATAGATAGGCACGAGTTTGCACGTGATCAGGGTGGGAATTTTCCAAGGAATTTTCCTGAACCCCAACGAGGGCCTATATTAGGCATGCGAGATAATTATCAGGAGAGACCACATTATGACGTAGCGAGAGAGGAGCGTCCTCGAGACCATCATCGACATATACCGGCCATGCATCGTGATGATCGCCCTAGAGATTGGCATCGACCGCCGCCCCCACGGCGTCGAGACTATCGTGATCCTTACGATGATGATTACGACTATCCTCCCCGGGATAGGCGACCGGATCTCACACGAGTGGTGAAACTTGATCCACCACTTTATGATGGTTCTATGGATCCCAAAGTTTTTTCAGATTGGGTTATTGATATTGAGACTTACTTTGACTGGTATCGTATGACGGAGGACCAAAAGGTTCAGTTTGCCAAAATGAAATTGACTGGGCGAGCGAAGATCTTTTGGATAGGCGAAGAGCGTAGTCTAGAAAGGAATGGACGCCCTCCCATTACACTTTGGCCCCACATGAAGGCCATATTAGAGGAGCAGTACATTCCCCAGCATTACCAGTCCCGACTACGAGACGAGCTGACGTCTCTACGTCAAGGGTCCAAATCAGTTTCTGATTACTTAGCTGAGATGAAGGATCTTATGATTAGGTGCAATGTAGTAGAACACCCACGTGACACATTATCCAAATTTAAGTGTGGGCTACGATCTGAGATCCGAGATGAGTTGATTCGATATGGCCATTATTCTCTCCCTGAGATCATATCTATTGCCATCGATATTGAGGAGCATCAGAAGAGAACCTCCCGGTTCAAATCTCAACCTAAGACGAATACTTCTTACAAGAAAGAAGAACATAAAGGTAAGGAGAGTGCGTCGAAGCCTACTTCGACCTACACCAGAGATCAAAGTAGGAAGTCCCCCATGGGAACTGTGACCCCTTCACAGATCCGATGTTATGAGTGCCAACAGATGGGCCATATTTCGAGGGATTGTCCCAAGAGGAAAGACACGTTAGTTATTCATGAGGTGACTGAGGAGGATGATTATGTAGAAGAAGCTAGAGTCGAGAAGGACTCACACGTTTTGAACGACGAAGTGTACGGTACGCCTAGTGATGAGGAGATAGATCCCGACGTTCTAGTGGTGAGATGCATGTTTTCTACACCACAAGAGTCAGCCGATTATTGGCGGACGAACATCTTCCAGGCCTACTTTAAGGCTGGGGATAAAGTGTTTCGTTTAGTAGTGGATAGCGGGAGTTGTATGAATGTGATAGCTGAGACAGCTTTAGCCCGCATGAGACTCACTGCTGAGCCGCACCCATCCCCATTTCAGGTAGCTTGGGTTACCAAGACTACACTATCCGTGACTAGGAGATGTTTAGTGCCCATCACTATCGGAACGTACTCCGATAAGATATGGTGTGACGTTATGCCTATGGATGTGTGCCACGTATTACTTGCGCGACCCTGGTTATACGACCGGGATGTCACCATACATGGCAGGTCCAACACATGCTCCTTTCTACTGGACGGAAAGAGAGTAGTGTTGACCCCGGTGCGACCCAAAGCACTGCCATTCCGCGCGAGTAGTAGTGCGAAAGAGTCTCTTCCTCCCACTGAAAGGAAGAAGACCCTTAGCATTATACGAGGTACTGAGTTCCATCGAGAGAGTTTTGACGGTGGATTCTATTATGCCTTAGTGGTTTTACAGGCATCTGCTCTATCAGAGGCATATGAGTCTACTCCTATACCTGCTAGGAGACTCTTAGAGGAGTTCCAGGACCTACACCCTGATGAGCTTCCGGCTGAGTTACCTCCCATGAGGTGTATTCAGCATGCGATAGACCTTGTTCCTGGAGCTTCTCTCCCTCATCTACCGCATTATCGATTGAACCCTGCCGCCCACGAGGAGCTGCAGAAGCAGATTGGAGAGTTATTAGATAGAGGCTTTATTCGCCATAGCCTTAGCCCTTGTGCGGTGCCTGCCCTCCTTGCCCCGAAAAAGGATGGTACTTGGCGTATGTGCGTTGACAGTCGTGCTGTCAACAAGATCACAGTGAAATACCGATTCCCGATACCCCGACTGGATGATATGTTGGACATGTTGACTGGGGCTACGATCTTCTCTAAGATCGACCTTCGTAGTGGTTATCATCAGATCCGTATACGCGAGGGAGACGAGTGGAAGACCGCCTTCAAGTCGAAGGATGGACTTTATGAGTGGCTTGTGATGCCCTTTGGGCTGTCCAATGCCCCTAGTACTTTTGCTCGGATGATGACCCATGTCTTCAGGCCTTACATTGGGAAGTTCATAGTAGTTTATTTCGACGACATTTTGATATATAGTTAGACTGAGAGTGAGCATTTGACTCACCTACGTACTATTTTCGAGCTCCTGCGAGCCGAGCGACTATACATCAATTTGAAGAAATGCGTTTTTATGGCTGAGTATGTTATTTTTTTGGGATATATAGTGAGCTCCGCTGGCATCACTATGGACCCCGAAAAGGTTCGAGCTATTCGTGAGTGGCCTACACCTCAGAACATTCACGATGTCCGTAGTTTTCATGGGCTAGCCACCTTTTATCGTCGATTCATAAAGAACTTCAGTTCTATTATGGCGCCAGTCACTGAGTGTACGAAGAAGGGAAATTTCAAATGGACGTCATCGGCAGCTAGAGCCTTTGAGATCATCAAAGATAAGATGTCCACTGCACCTGTTTTGAGACTCCCTGATTTTAGTCACGTGTTCGAGGTATCCTGCGATGCCTCTGGGGTTAGGATAGGAGGTGTACTTAGTCAAGAGGGTCATCCCGTTGGATTTTTTAGTGAAAAGCTTTCAGGCCCGAAGCTGAATTATTCCAACTACGAGCGCGAATTTTATGCGATTGTGCAGACGTTGCGTCACTGGAGGCACTATTTGTTGCCCAAGGAGTTTGTCCTCCACTCCGATCATCAGGCGTTGCGTTATATCAATTCGCAGCAAAAGTTGAACCCTCGACAGGCTAAGTGGGTATTATATTTGCAGGAGTACACCTTCGTTCTCAAGCACTGTAAGGGAACGTTGAATCGGGTTGCCGACGCCCTTAGTCGAGTCACCCTTGTATTATCACAGATGCGCACTCAGGTGATTGGATTTGAGCGTATCAAAGATGACTATTCTAGTTGTCCTGATTTTAGCGGAATTTATGATGCGATACGCTCTGATCCTTTTCACGATGAGACAGATTACCTCATCCGAGACGGATATTTGTTTCGTGGAACCCGTCTGTGTATTCCCCGCACCTCGTTGCGAAATTTCATTGTATGGGAATTACATGGCGGAGGTTTAGGTGGACACTTTGGACGAGATAAGACGGTAGCCTTAGTAGAGGAGCGATTCTATTGGCCCGGGATGAAGCGGGTTATCGCACAGATTGTCAGTAGCTGCCGCACTTGTCAGGTAGCGAAAGGGCAATAAACAGCCCGCTGGATTATATACACCTTTACCGGTGCCCAGTATTCCTTGGGATGATGTTAGCATGGATTTTGTGCTTGGATTGCCGCGCACTTTTAGGAAGCACGATTCCATTCTTGTAGTAGTCGATCGGTTTTCAAAAATGGCATATTTCATTCCCTGCAACAAAACCGACGACGCCTCTCATGTTGCCAGAATTTATTATAAAGAGGTTGTCGCGCACCGAGGGATACCCAAGACTATCGTTACCGATCGAGATGTCAAGTTCACCAGTTACTTTTGGAAGTCACTCTGGAGACTATTAGGCACTAAACTTCTATTTTCGACCGCCTATTATCCACAGACCGACGGTCAAACTGAGGTTGTTAATAGGAGTTTAGGAAATTTACTGCGCTGTTTGGTAGGAGATCACCAGGGGAATTGGGATCTAATTCTTCCCCACGCTCAATTGGCCTATAATAATTCGAAGAATAGATCTACGGGTTTATCTCCCAATGAGGTTGTTCATGGTCACACTGCACGAGTGTCGCTAGATTTAGCCCCACTACCACCCACTTTTAGGACTAGCCAGTTTGCACACGACTATGCATTACATTTGCATGATTTGCATAAAGAAATTGAGCGGAAGTTGCATAGTACTTATGATTTATACGCAACTCAAGCTAACAAGCATAAAAGAGCTATTAGTTTCAAAGTGGATGACTTGGTGATGGTTCGGCTAAATCCGGAACGACTACCTTCGGGTACCGTAAAGAAGCTAGCTGACCGTAGAACTGGACCCTTTAGAGTGGTCAAGCGGATTGGGCAAAATGCGTATGAACTTGAGATGCCTTCCGATTGGGGTGCAAATCCGGTTTTCAACGTAGCCGATCTGACTTTATTCCACGATTACCCGCATGAATCTTTAGATTTTCCATTGCCTTCTCCTTTTGTTGCTTCTGGGTTGGGGAGTGCTAGTGAGGAGCCACATTCCGGACATACCGACACTCATTCAGTTACTGACACACCATCTGCAGTTCTACCCTTTTCCACTGACAGTTTTCAGGATGCGTATGAGACGCCAGGTGATTCTTTCATACCAGTTCCCAGAGCCGCTGACAGACTTCCGCGACAGATCTTGGTTCCCGAGCAGATATTGGATGATGAGACTGTGACCACTACTGATGGTGGTTTCTAGAGATACTTGGTTCGTTGGCATGGCAGACCAGAGACCGAGACCAGCTGGGTCTTGGCTGAGGAGTTACAACGTATGGATGCGGACCTTCTACATCACTACCGCTCGGAGCACTCACCAGAGATGAGTGATTTCGAGAGGGGGAGAGTTGGTGGAGACCAGCCCAGATCAGGTCGACGCAAAAGTGCCCGACGCCGCACTCGTCCGGACCTCTACCGACCCTGAATTATTGCATTTTAATTTTGTTATTTTCGCAATTTATTTAATTTGCGTTTTATTTTTTGCACGCCTGCGTGCGTAGCCTTGTTTAAAGCATTTATTGTATTTCGCTTCTTTATATATATATATATAGCCACATATAGTTATATATATATATTTACCTTTTGAAGACCTAAGTCCGGTTCAACAGCACCAGCCGATCCATCCCTCGTTCGACCAGAAGACATCCCGCGTACGTTGCTTCCGCCATTGGCGCTGCTCCAGGAGACGACCCGCAGCCACGATCTCCTCTCCGACGGTTGACGGCAACTTCTCCGTGCCGTTTCTCCACGACGCCATCAAGGTTTGCTGCGGATTTCAGTTTTTTTCTGCCGGTGTAAACCCTATAAAGAGGAGCAGTGGGCGATCTTTTGCGAGGGAGAGAAATATTGATGTTAATCTGCGTATTGTGTTTGCTTCCACGGTGGAAGACGATGAATAGGGAATTTGATGTTCCTGTTGATGTTATATTCCTGTTTGAGTTCTGAGTTTGTGTTGGTTTCCAGTCGCTGTTTAAGAGGATTAAAGTCTTATTGAGTGTTAGAAATTTAATCCTGTTACCGTGAGATTGAGATCGCTCTGCTGTTTGCGTTCTCGATTCCTTGCTTGAGAATGGAATGTTGATGATGAACAGTTACCTTTAATGTTACTGTTGGTATGGATTCCAGTTGATGGAGTGAGTTAAGTGGAATGCTCGGTGAATAGCAAGTGAAGTTTAGCTCTTATGTGAGTGAGATTTCGTGGAGCCTCCTGCGTGCGAGATTTCGTGGAGCCTCTTGAGTGTGAGTGAATTTTAGGGTGTTAGTTTGTGGCCTCCTTACACTAGCGAGTGTTTGAGATTCCGTGGAACCACTTTCGTGTGAGAGTGAGTGAAATTTCTCCTTAGTGCCGAGTGCGATAGCGGCCGACTTCGGAGCAGGAGATCGAAGGTGACGAGGAATTCCTCGCGGGATCGCCGTCGACTTCGATTGCGGAAAGACGCCTCTTTCCGTGGGTAACTTGTTCCTTTCTCCTCCTTTGTGTGCGTCTATATTTCCTCTTTAGGTTATTAGATTCATTGTGGGTTTTCGCCCGGATTTTGTCAGCGAACGCTACGTCGAAAACTCCAAACGGAAACGTATTTGGAGTTCACGATTTCCGTTTGCTACGACAAGGGGAACAGAACGAAAGTTGCGAATTTCCGTCCCCGGATTTTAGAATTGAACCATACTTTCAAGAAAATTCATTTTGAACAAAATTAGAAATTTATGCTTGCAAAAATCTAGTTGCTTAATTTCTCAAAGTTCGTGCAATGCTCGCTCAATTTTATTTTTTTGTAATTGCATGCATTAGGGGTTTCCTAGAAATAGCCGACAGGCGCGCAAACCCTACGCGTCGTCCTGCATCACATACTCTACATTTCGTCCTGCGTTAGAATCAGTATAGTTAAACAGCTGAGGAACAATCGATACCCTTCTTCTTGGCCTTTGTTGTTGTTGATTAGTTAATAGCATAGGCATTTGTTCTTTTAGTCTGTCAAGGCCCTGTTGGTAGCCTTGAATCCGAGTTTGCTCCAATAGCACGTTCTGAGGAGCCACCATCTAAAGAAATATTAGAGACTTAATGGTTCCGTCTCTACTCAGTTTGATCTTTGATACCAAAAAGTGTATCCTGTGTGAGCAAAGAGAAGGAAACAAATGATAAGGAAACAAATGATAAGAGTGGAAAATATGAGCGAAAACTTAATTCAGCTACAAAGCTTGTTCATGTCTTTGTTGCTTGCCTCAGGAAGAAGGCCTCCCTTCATTAAAGGTGAGACAAAACAAATGTGTTCCTCATTGGAGCAGCCAAAATCAAAAGTATAAAGTAAAAGCATAAAACAAACAACATAGGGTTAAATAAGACAAATATGAATGGACATATGAAATTAATTAGTGCTTAATTGAAGCATTTTAAAACTTGTTTCAGCTCTTTGATTAATCTGGACCAGGCAACCTTGAAGCTGAGAACTAAGAGCTGATTCCTCCATTCGGGTTCTGGACTGTGCAATTTGTTTGACACATTTACTAGTTGGTTCTGGGCTAAATGATATATCTATGTATTTCTTTATTTTTTTTAAAGAAAATAGAGGGCTTTAAATTAGAAACAATGAGCGAGCACATGATATACAATTTTAGTGTGAGAATATTAACAATTATTAATCTATATGTTGAAATTATTAGTATTATTATATTAATATTTGTGTGACTGAGTATTAGTCCCACATTGTCTGCCCGTCTTTAAGAGTCCCTTGTAATTTTAAATATACCCCTATGTGGATGAATAAGAATATCTCGCATTATGCTTTTTCTTTCTATTTCTTCCAACATGGTATCATAGCAGGAAATTTCGGCACCCTAAATTGGTGGCGACCTAAATTTCTTGTGCCCTCTCTCTCGATCCCGCCTCTTTCTCTGGTTAGAGAGCCCATTCTTGTTCTGCTCTCACTCGACGACTGCTTTCCCGCCTCCGCCCCCGTCGACGAGATCGGTTTTTGATTTTGTCGACGGGAGCGTCCTCTGCCCCCTCGATCACGTCGACGGATGGTGCGGCTCCTAATCCTGTGGTCGTCAAGCTCCGCTGAAGCCTCTGTTCCTCTCCTTCGATCCCGTGTAGCCCATGCTCTCTCGACATGATCGTTCCGTCTTCTCTTCCATCAACGAGTGCATCTTCCGCTGGCTTCATCGACTCCGCCTGCTACCTTTCTGTCGATCCTGGTTGCTGCTTCCTTCAATGATCCTGTCGGTGCCTGCGTTTCCATTAGTCGATGGTCCCTTCTATTATTTCCTGCGTCGGATCTCGTCGGCAGCTTCTGTCGCAATTCTTGTATGCGTTCCTGTCGCAGATCGTGGACGCCTTCCCGTCCGGTTGTTGCTCTCATCATCGACCCCGGCTGCCGGATGGCTGCCCTCCCAGTCGATGTTATCTTCCGACTGGAGATGGCTTTGGCTTCCATTCCCAATGGCTTTCTGGATGTTTCCGGCTGTAACTCTTCAACTTCCGCCACCGCAACCCCTTCCGGGGTGTTGATCTCTCATCGATGATGATGCTTGGTGGTAGTTTTTTTTCGTTTGTTATGTGTCTTTATTTTTGTTCTTAGTGCTTGCTTTGTGTTTGCATCTGCTTGCATTCATGTGTGTTCCACGTGAGGGAGAGTGTTTGGGATGAGGGCGACTCAGATGATCTTTCTCGTTGTTCGCCTTAGTCCCGCACGACCCTTTGGCTTATGTCTTGTGCTTAGTGTCTCCCCATTTTTATCTTTTGATTGGTCATGTGTTGGGGCACGATTGTTGTTGGTTGTTCTAATCTCAGCGGGTTGTGTCGCGTCGGATCGTCTCGTGCGGGGCTGTGTCGTGTGGGACCGCCCTTTGTGCGGATTATCCCCGATGGATTATCCCCGGCGGATTATCCCCGGTTGCCCGTTTGATGATTAGCTTCACATTGTTTGTTCCCTTCTGCATGTTGTGTGTGTAGGTGATGTTGGTTGACCTGATTCCAGCGAGTCCACGTCGTGTGTGCGTCCTGCGCCATGTGTGGGTCTGCGTCGTGTGTGGCTATGCCCCCGGTTTGGAATTTCCCCCAGTGGCTCGCCTGATGTTTTGTCCCACATCGCCTACCTCCGTTGAATTTATTTGATGTGTCCAAGCTGAAGGTTTCCCCTCCAACTTGAGGGGGAGTGTTGAGATTATTAGTATTATTATATTAATATTTATGTGAGTGGGTATTAGTCCACATTGTCTGTCCGTCTTTTAGAGTCCCTTGTAATGCTTTAAATATACCCCTATGTGGATGAATAAGAATATCTCGCATTATGCTTTTCCTTTCTATTTCTTCCAACACTACCTTATTAGAAGTTAATAAGATGTTTGATATGTTTAAGTAACTTGGATCGATTATCTTGAAGATTGTGGATATAGATGATGATATAATTCCCATAATTACCTTTTGGGAGTTAGAATGGGGAAATTCCTTGGGAGTACGATGCGATAAGAAGACATGAGGACTTTATAAAATCGCAATATGCCGATGTTGTATGGATCTGAATGTTGGACTTTAAAAGATTGTTAGAGAAATAATGAGAATGATGTCGAAAATAAAAACTTGATGTATATGTGGCAAAACTAGAAAAAATAAATTAAGAAATGATTAAATTAGAGAAATAATGAGAATGATGTCTATTAAAAATAAGATAATAAGAAATAGACTTAAAAGTTGTTTGGACATGAGGTTAATGCATCCAGTTGATGTGTTGTAGATAGAGTTAGGGTTGAAAATTAGCAGGAGAAGGGTACATCTAAGTTAGCATAGATGAATGTTTTAAAAAATGATTTGTGTTGTTTATGTTTAACTTCGCCAAACACTCGATAAGAATATATTGAAAATGATGATTCATAAAACCGACCCTAGATAGTTGGGATCACATTATTAGTGATGATGATTACTATATGAAACAAAATTCAATAATATCACATGACTTAATAATCTGCTGTCCCGGTAGAGCTCTCCAAATCTATTGTAAATTTGTAACCCCCCTCAAACATAAGCCTTTTTGTAAAAGCAAGCATGGTGCACCAAGAGCCTTCTCAACCACATTTTTGAGTAGACAACTACTTGTTTAACAATGGTAGAATGGAGAAAGAACCATGAGAGTAACAAACCAAATGATCCACTTGATCCCAATCGAACCATTGATTCTAATATCACTAATTAGGGAGTGTGGACTAATGGGGGCCAAATTTATGCCAAGTAGCCCACTTCATTTTCAACCCAAAGCTTAAGCTTATGGGACAATGCCAACCCCTTAGTATTTTTATAACAACATACATTTCACTTATTTGATGTGAGATTAAACACACTCACACATGCATTATCAGTATAGGAGTGTGCCATACTGCCATGTACCTGGGACTTTATTCTTGCAAAATCTATCATTTATGCCTTTTCAGGTTATGGGAAGCAAAACAAAGATCTTCCTTGTTCTTGAATTTGTTAAGGGAGGCGAGCTATTTGACAAAATTGTAAGTCACTAATTTACTATTTCTCCCTATTTAAATCTCAGTTTTTCAACTATTAAGTGTTACTATGAAGGTTAATCATGGCCGGATGAGGGAGGACGAAGCGCGAAAATATTTTCAACAATTAATTAATGCGGTTGATTACTGTCATAGTAGAGGTGTGTACCACCGTGACTTAAAGGTATGCTAGTTATTGTATGCTCCAAAATTCTGGGTAATTCAATTTATTAAATGTTATCTAATACCGGATCTTCTTTTTTCTGCTATTTTTTCCAGCCAGAAAATTTACTACTTGATGAATGTGGTAACCTTAAAGTCTCAGACTTCGGATTAAGCGCACTGTCTCTGCAAGTAAGGGTAAGTTAATATATTCTAACTGAGTAATGAAATTCTATCCGACTGGACTAGCCGAAGTTTGTGACAGGCAAATTCTATTTTGCTCTTCATTCTGCTTTTATCCAGAAATTAAATGTAATGCAGATATTATCATTTTATTCATATTTTGAACAAGTTTCAATTTGATCTGTGGATAGAATGTCATTAGTAGTTCAAACATCATTTTATGGCATTTGGTTCAAAGTTAATGTCACCTTTTCAAAGCAGGAGTAATGAGTTTCACATAGGTAAAGAGCAGGTAAAAGCTGTTGTTTTACCGTGGTAAAAGCAGATGTTTTTCAGTAATGTGTTTAATATTAATAGAGCTGGTAAAAGCAGATGTTTTACCTTTCACTCTTACCATACTTTAAGCTGTTTAACAAATACCAATATTATATACAAATCTGCTTACATCAATAAATACAAGTACAAATTAATAAAGTTAATGTAGTAAGTAGTAACAATTATTAAGTACTAATTACTTGAATAAGCAACGTAAGTAACTGAATTGATAATAATGAAAATGCAATATGTTCTTTTCATATACATTGAAGTATATTTTGTTGGATCTTAAGGCGCCCTTAGGGGGGGGGGGGTGAATAAGGGTTTTATAAATCTTTATATTTTTAAAGAAAACTTTTGATATTTTCTAAGAAAGAGATTAGATCAAAAGTAAATTACTAGAATAGAAAATCAAATCAATTTTATTGAACAAATAGAGACACGATTATTATTGATAAAATTGATTACAAAAGAGGATTTCTATAATGTTAGAAATCGAGGCGTGAATATGAAAAACTCTTTTTGTTTTCTATACCGACTCTTCTCCCTAAGAACCGGTTGGCTTTAGCCGATCTATTCCCAGATACTGCCTCAAGCCGCTCTAGCCTCTCTATCCCCAGAAAGGCCTCGAGCACCCCCTAGATCTAAGCCCTAAACCTAGTCGCTAACACACGCGACGAATTCCCTCTAAGCCACACACAGACCTAGTCGCCAACAACCGTGGCGAATTCTCCACTAAACGATCACAAAGATAAAAAAGGTATTACAAAACATAAAATTCAAATTGAAAACTCCCTATGAAGAAATCTGAAGGAGACGACGAAGAACCGATGAAGATATTCGCAGTCGAAGCGTGCGTTCTTCGCGTTGAGTTTGCGTTGATCCAATCCTCTTGATTCCTTCTCTTGAATTTGAATGAGAGATCTTTGGTGGTCTGGAAATACGACCTTCACAGAGATTTCAGAGTGGTGGATTAGGGCTCCTTGAGTTGTGTTCTTGAAGAGAACGAAAGCCACCCTTTTATAGGAGAGGAAGCTTTAGACCTAACGCCAGGCGTTGACTCAATTTAGTAATGATTGATGACGTGTATCCTCATTCCAGGAAGGAGATATTGCATGATTGGAAGGCTCTTAGGCAACCCTAACGCTGGCGTTAGACCTAGTCATTCCAAAACTGCTCCCACAATCACGGCAGCTTCCCTCCATAACATTTTCACTTTGGCGAAATCGAGGGTCAACGTCGGCGTTGGCTCTAACGCCTGGCGTTAGACCACTTTCTTTTCTTTTAGCACATTGAGCTAGTCCAGACCAAAATATAGCATCCTAGTGTCATCTTTGTTCAATCCCGCATACTAAAAACGCAATGACAAACTTGATCAAATATAAGTGGGATTTGTTATTCTCAAACCAAAGGGATGCAGAAAACCGTGTTCTAACATATTTCATCCTCATTCCTCAAGTTATCATTGGGCAAACAACATATTACACCAGAAAGAATAGTTAGCAACATATAACCAAACACCAAGCAGTAAATTCTCCTCGCCCCTTCAAGTCGAAATTGATACTCTCCAATTCATAAGTATATCCTAGTCATATGACACAGGTAGGGATCCCAATTGGAATTATGATTCATAAATCCTCTTCAACAAAAAGGTTACACTGAGACGAATACAAACTGAAATGATATTATAAATGAGATACATAATAACAGTAATGATATTAGTGTTCTTCTCATGAGATCTTTGATATATTTATATGTTGCATAAATCTTATTTTTTAAACATACAAATGCATTAAAGGTTTGGGAAGATAAATAACTAATATAATAACCAAGAACACTACTATCAACACAAGATTGCTTCAAAAGCAACGCTTATATCATGAATAAAGAATATGTCTTTAGCCATGTCAAAGAGAATTTTGAACATCATATATGACATTTTATACCAGTGTAATATGTTAAATCTACACTTATAGTACTGTTCATTTAAATAACTCTTTAATTTATTTATTTAACACAAACTAGCCTTCATCATCAATGAAGTCAAATATACCACCCAAAGGTTCTGAAGTAGACATTTTTCATTTTCGATATTTTTGGATCGTTTGACAGAAGATCGGAGCCTGCAATTGCGACTGACTTGATTTTACCTATTTTTATGTATTTTCTTTTATTTTTTTGAGCATTATTTCGAGAGTTAGGTTGATCAGACGATTTAGGCTATCAGATACACTTAACTTCCCCTATTTATATCCTATTAGGTTACAAGCTAGGGTATTGAGATTTGCAGTTCTTTCTTGAGTCGTCCAGTCATCGTGGGTGCTAACCCCCATACCTCTTGGTGTCGATGCTAAGGGGCCTCCCATTATCACCTCTGGTGCCGACGCCAGCCACCGCCTCTTCCACCAACCTCCGCCGTTTCTTCTGAGCGCTCATAGTCGTTTCCCCTCATGCCCAGAGCCTGTCGTCATCCTCTTTGCTCTAATTGATCCCACCTCCACCTCTGCCCACTCCAGGACTTTAGCGATCGACAATTGCTGTTTGACCCTTCCCAACACTGACTAGCACTGATCGACCCTTCCCTATGCCAGCCAACCCTCACAGGATACTTTCTAGTCTCCTTTACCCCCGTCCAGACCCTTTCCCCACCTCTATCTAGTGCTTATAACTGTCCCCCTAACTGTAAATCACCTATATTCCTTTCCCTACTTCCCCTTTCTCCATAGCTCTTTCCCAACCCCCTTATTGCAGTCCACATTCTTCCCCCTTTCCCCGAGGTTTCGAGATCCCCCAAAATCATCAAATCTTAGAACTCCCCACATCTCATTTACCGCCAACCACACATTAGAATCAACGCATTGCTCCTACACTATCCCAAGCTCGCCCATTGGATTCCCCACAGATGTTGCCAACTTCTTGGTGAGTTTTACATTTCAACTTTCACTTCCAGCATTGTATGGATGTTCACTTATTATTAGTATTATTGTGCTCCTATTTAATTTGCTTATTTTACTTTCAGTGTAAGTGTATTTCTTATTTGACATGTGCTTTTTGAATTCTACGCACTCATAATTAATTTGCTATTGTTTCTTGCTTACTTAATTTGAACGCATCTTATTCAATTGTGATTAAATAATCAATTTTAAATGTTGTTTAATTAATTGCATTTGTCATGTACTTGCATTCATATATGGTTAGTTCACGCCAGTCTCCTATAGATTCTTCATACGCTAGCTTGGTATTAGTGCCCCTGGTGCGAGCTTTATTTTGATATGCAATAGCTGAGTCTATAAGGTCATTTATGGCTATTTATCGTCTCCATCTATCTCCTCTATTTGAGGATTCTGAGTTCGTCTATACTATATCCTATAGAGTCCTTTCCGGGAGATCGTCGTACTATTATGATGATACATTCTTATCCCTAGCTCCTCGCTCGTAGAGATCGTGTTGACCCTTTGACACAATTCGGCTATGCTAGGGACGTTGACTATTAGTATTATGATAATTATTTCAAGGAGGATTTTGAGTATAGGTTTCTGAGAGCTGCCCCACCATTTGATGGTATGTCGGGTCCCGAATCCCTTAGCTATTGGTTCGTGGACATGGAATACTACCTAGGTTCGTTTGAGCTATTCGGTGAATGCTGCATCAGGTCCGGGAAACTTAGACTACTAGGCCAGATGAGGGCATACTGGGATAGCATTGAGAGGACCCTTGAGCGAGATCGTCTTCGTCCCATCATTAGATGGGTGGAGATGAAGTGGAAATTGTGTCACAAATATCTGTCGGCGTCATAAGAGTTACCTCCTTGAGCAAATATTTATCCTTCGACAAAGATCCATGTTTGTTGCTCAGTATATGAATTGTTTTGGCGAATTAGTAGTGAAGAGTGACATTCAAGAGGAGCTTGTCGCAACCACTTGTAGATTTCATTTGGACTTCGGTCTGTGATCTACATAATATTGAGTGATCATTGTTTAGATTCTCTTGAGCAGACATTTCAGCTCGCCCTTCGTTACGACAATCCTTGGGATCAACTAGATTTAGTCGAGTGGACTCGCACCTTGATCATCCCAGTATGAGTCCTCTTCAGCTTGAGGCTACCACAAACCTATTCTTGTCGTCTTGTACACAAAAGACGGGATACGTGACACTATGTTCTCTCACCCCAACGAGGCACCTTATTTGATGAGTTGTCTGTCACTTGATTCTGACTCACTATGTAGTACGAGGACGGAAATGTGATACGATACGGAACAGATATACGAAACATGATTTTTAAAAAAACAAGAATACATGTAACGTTTAAAAAATAATAATTAATTTAATATAATTTCATTAAGCTCTAAGCAAGTATAATTTCATTAAGCTCTTAATTTTGTTTTCTCTTTACAAAATTATAACTTGTCAAAAACCTAATCATTTGTTGCAAAACCTATAAAATAGAAAGAAAAAAAAATCAACCTATGAAGCATTAAAATGAGCATTGAAATGACCCAACAATATACCTTATACTCAAAATCTGGAGATATTAAAGCAGGATGTAGTTCCGGTGAGAAGCAATTAGATCACAAATGTCGTAATCGTTTCATCGGTCAAATGTGGTTATATAAAATTATAAGATTATAAGATAACTAACTAAGAAACACATTATATTCCAATTCTCCATAACAATGAAGTAAATATAGACTAATAATAATAATTCAATATATCCTTTAACCATAAAGCTCTATAAATATTACAAGGCTAAATTATTGTAGGTAGAAAATAAATTAGTGAGTAAAAACATCTTGTAACATGTATTCATTGAATAGATAAAAACATAAAACTATTGGTACATTAAGGCAGCGATAACATAGAAGTTTTGAAGATATAAATTGTTTATGTTTACTAGAAATTGAGCACATGTTAACAAGAATCATCTTGATCAAAGGGGTATGTTTACTAGAAATTAAACACATACATCAACAAGAATAATCATCATCAATATCATTAGATAGATAATATCAATTTCGTACTTTGCAAAGGTCAATAATCACCAGCATATAATACACCTATTTAAATGGAGCTTGTGAAAGTAAAATCAGCTACAAGGAAAAATGAAACTACTTAAATATATATGCACTCAGGAATGATCAATGAGCTAAAACCATAAAAACTCTTGAATTCAGCCGAGCTAGAATCACGTTGATTTCTCAAATCGACTTGCATTGAATTCTAGCCGACGATTCTACTGTTAAACGTATACCAAATCAACATACGTCGATTTCTCAAATCGATGCGCATCGAATTCTATGTGGCGCTTTGATTAAACACAAACTAAATCGATGTGCATTGATTTCCCAAATCTACGTGCGTCGAATTCCGCATTAACAGTCAATTTGAATCCAATTCAATAAGCAATTAGTCTTGTTCCATATTTCATTAATTCTCAATTAATTAAACATCATAAATTCACAATTTGGACTTGGTTTTTCATTTATATCTAATATAAATAAAAACCAACCGGATCATTTATCCAATTTCCTTACGTTCTTAACGTGCGACCTCATATGTTCATATGACGTTGACAGTAAGAGTAATCTCTTGATTAGTTCTCGATCGATTCCAACAATAATGACCCTCTCTGTCTAAGGAGCGGTCAAGAATCGTCCGATAAATCTTACATTGCCCACGTACTTTCATCTTTGCAAATCGAATTCATCATCTCATACCAAAAATAATAATTATTTGGGTCTAAATGCCAATTGCTAAAGAACTTCAGATCTAACTGACCATCGTAAGATGAGGCATCGATACAGATGCGGCGGGTGATATCATCCTCCCCAATAGAACCTCTCCGGGGCTCATGATAATCCATATAATCATCATCTCTACCATGGTCGAACCGTGCATAGGGAATAACACGATCTCTATGAAAGGTATACTGGAATTGGGGTCGTTCTTCTTGAGGAGGGTGGTGTCAACCAACTGTGGGACCTCTACGACGCTCATAGGTTGGCTCGGGTCCCCCTTGGAAGGGTGGAGGAGCCTGGGAAATAGGATTTATTAGCATATGATCAGGATATCCCTCTATGTCACGATGTCCCTCACGATGAATAACTCGTAGACTAATTGCTTCTCGAGGACGAGGGTTCCTAAGTGGATCTAGACCATCCACTCTAGGGACTCCAAATTATTCCCTAAGGTCATCAAACTGTGCGTCCATTTGATCGAATCGATTAACCAATTTTTTTTTGGAAATTGGACATACATATCGGTGTTAGAACTGGAAGTTGCTTGAGTATCTAAGGGAAGAGATCTTGTTATGGGTCTGAGCAGAGGTATTGTTGTAATATGAATTGATTCAGGCCTCGGGGAAGAATGCCACAGTAATTGAAGTTATTGGGTGGTGGTAGTGTTGAACAGTTAAATGAATGAGGAATGGTGTGAGGGCTGTTGAAATCGGTTCTAGATCTACGGGGAGAAGAAATTGGGATTTTCAGTCCCAAGCGAGTGTTTGCAGATATTACGAAGTGGAATTATTGGAGTGGAGGGGCTAGACAAGGAACAACCAATGGCTGCAGGAATGAAGATTTGAGAAAGGAGAAATGCCTCCCTGGGCCTGAACGAGTGCATAACAGGGGTGATTTATTGAGGGGGAGAGGTAGAAGGGCTGGAGTTTGCTTACGGGTATAGAAAATTTGGAATTATGGTCTGGAAAGTGGAAATTGTTGGCTGGGTGTGCATGGAGTTGTTCCTGGACCGGAATTGACCAAAGACAATTAACACAGATGAAGGTATGAGGGCTTGAATATGGAGGAGGTTGAAACACATGTGGGTGGTTACTTCTGGAAGGAGGAGATGGGGGTAGTTTTGGGTGATTACAAGTGAGGAGTGGGCGGCTATTTAGCAGTTCTGGGGATTTGGGGTAGTTACTTGGTAGTTATTGAGTGGTAGGATGGAGTTATGGTGGTTTTATGGAGTGGGGAGGCAGTTACGTGGTAGTTATGGAAGAGGGTGTAGTTACCTTGACTTCGGCACCAAGGATCAACGGAATCGTCGCCGTGGGAAAACCGTGAGAGCTCAGAATTCCTGTCCAAAATTTGTAATCCCTGAAAATCAGCCCCAATGCCACTATTTATAGACATAGAACTCAGTACGGACAGCCACGATCATCTGTAACCCAATGGAAAATAAGTCGGGCTCATCTGGCGTCATTCAAGTATCGTCAATGGTAGATCGCCCCCTCCAATGAACCATGGATTGTACTATGGAGTTGTCTGGTGTTTGCTGAAATGTCATGACTCATAATGTCTGGTATGCTCTCAGTGGAGAAAAGTGTATGCTCCCAGGTGCTGAACGAGAAACAAGTACCGAAGTAAAAAACTGATGAGTCTGCTAGTAGTTGGGTAATGAGCTTAGGCGGGAACTGAGTAGGAGTGTCTGGTATAGGTGGTGGTTGAGGCTTCTGGGTAGTGTTAGGGATTGGACTAAAATATTCTTGGGGCTCATAATATGAAGTCAAATCCTCATATTGAATACAAGATGAATTCTCATACTCCCAGAGATATTTAGTTCGTAAACATTCGACCCAATTTTTTGTATTACTCCGCAGGGGTTCAATCGTCTAATATTTAATTTTGTCGCTGCTCCCAGAGGGAATCTCCCAGCCTTAATTATAACCATCACCTGCCTGCCTTCTCTAAAGCTCTGCTTTCTCCTGTGAATGACTGTGTAAACTTTATAATTTTCATTACTTATTACAATCTTACGTCAGACAAGTTCATGCAATTCATGCAAAGATGCAAAACATAGAGTAAATATGAATCATATAACACAGACGAGCAACACAATATATGTAAATGATCATGCAACCAATGTGAGTGATGAACAAGTGATATGACTACCTTCTTTTATTGAGGCTCGATGGTGCTATAAGGAACTCGTAAGAGTGATACATAGTCAGGAGGCTCAAGTGGCAGGATGTAGAAAATTTCATCGCGAGTCTGATAATCACTGGTAATATCGATAATTAAATATGATAATATAATATGTCAAATGTCTCCTCGAGTGTTGGTAGTGATAAAATAGGTCCTTGAGCCATCAATAACACTCTCATCCTTGACTGACTCATTAATGATGTGTAGGTACCTAATGATTGCTGGCTTATCATGCCGCTCTCTAGGTGGAGTGTAGAAATACTTGTCGAGTTTGTGACGAACACACATATATTGACACGAGGTATACATACTAATGTATGAGCCCATGGTGTATATCAGAGGCTTACTAAGCGGTCTACAAGAAAATTCATCGCGAATGAGACGATAAACCAAGAAAATGTCTAAGACATTGACACTAGGATACCACTTTAGGATGCATTGAGTGTCTCTGTGAGGGAGAACTCATCAGGTGGCTCACTGGGAGTATAATAAAAGTTATCGCAAATGCCACGAAGTACTAGAATAGGTTCCTGATATATCAGGAGTGTCCTTGAGCATTAAAGTGTCAATCACTACGTACTCAACACTAGGCTCGAAATCCTTAGGGGCGGGATGACTAAGAGATGATTTGAAGAGACTTCACGAATCTTGTTCTTATAAATGGATCACTCATCAGAATCTCATCCTTATCAACAATGGGTGTAGCCGTATAGGCAATAAACACTCCATTCCTAACTCTAGTTCTCTGCCCGTATTGCTCTCAGAAATAATCTCAACAGTCGTGACACTATCTCCCTCATTATACACTATCGAGTCAGGAGTAAGCTCATGCTCACCACCGAGGAGTAGACTCCTCGTAGGGCACTGGGTAGCTATGTGTCCTAAATCCTGGACGATAACGCACTGAACCTCATCAGAATGGGAGTACCCGATAATCGGGGATTGAGATGTTGTGTCAGTGTGGTTACAACTAAGTGCACTTGTGGTCTCTGGCTGGGAAAGATCTTTAGTGGTAGTTTGGTCAAGATGCAGGTCAACTCGTCTTAGTTTAATGTATCTAAGATAATGCTTATAATGTAGGGCTGTGTGAAATATCTGATTGATTAACTTTAAGAGATGAGAAGTTAGCTCTTTACGAATTTTTGTGCAGAGACCATATTGAAATCGAGAAGCGGCGGCAATGGTCTCCTCCTGAATATTGCTTCTTACTACGACGTGTATCATGAATCGAGTCATATAATCGACAATGGACATAGTCTCTTGCTGAAGGTCGTCTAACTGGTCATGGAGTTGACTCCTATGGGATATTGAATGATATTTCCCCCTAATACTTGCTTCATCTCTGCCCATCAGGATATGGGGCGAAGACCATCTTGCTCAATCATACGATATAGGCTAGTCCAATAAATCTTAGCCGAACCTTGAAGCTTCATCAGAGCAAATCTAACATGACAATCGTCAAGTACCTCATACCATTTAAAATGGTCTTTCATGCCTAATAAGTAATAACTAACCTGTAAATGCCTTTGAGTCCAATTGGCCATCAAAGGATGATGCATCTAGCCTGAATATACACGTGATATCATCCTCACAATAATACCCTCTACAAGGTTCATGATACACGTCGTAGTAATCGCCTCTAGAAGAATCAAATAGTGTTAAAGGATTAAGAAGATTTCGATAAACAGGGACTGAAGACAATGATGGTCAGCGTAATAACACGAAGATCTCTTTGGAATAATACTATTGGATCGGGCATAAATGGACTCTGGTTCCTCAAATGTAATACCCATACCTAGTTTAACATTGTTGGAAAAACCCATGTAGAGGGCCCGTATTTGGGCCCATTTAGGCTTCTCTCCTTTAGTCCCACATCTTGTATAGGAATCATTCTCTCTTTCTCCCTCCTATATATGTACTCACTCTTTGTATTTATATATGTAAGGAATACATACAAGATTTGCTTTTCTCTATATGGTATCAGAGGTAGACGGTCTCTCCTGTATCTGACCGCAGACCTCCCCGCCCTTCCCAGCGGTCTCTCCTTTTCAGACCGCAGCCCGCCCTCCTGCGAGACCTCCTCTCCAGCATCTGCTCCTCCTCCTCGCATTTATAAGTTTCTCAGCCTGTCAAGTGGGCCCCACCACCTGCAGCCTCTCTCCCTCTGCCGAACTCGCAGACCACCCGAACTTGCAGACCGCCCGCTCTCTCTCTAGTCGCAGCTCTGGCCGCGCCCTCTGCCGAACTCGCAGACCGCCCGCGACTCTCTCTCTGCCGAGCTCTCCTCTAATCGCAGCTCTAGCCGCGCCCTCTGTCGGACTCGCAGACCACTCTCCCTCTGCCGAACTCGCAGACCGCAGCGCCCTCTGCCGATCTCACAGACCGCCTGCACTCTGCCGATCTCCCTCTACCGAGCTCTCCTCTACCCGCTCTCTAGCAGCGGTCTCTCCGCAATGAACTCCTCCTGCTCGCAGCTTTCCCTGCCGGTCTTCTCCTGCTCGCTGCGGCCTCTCCCCGCCGGTCTCCTCCTGCTCGCTGCGGCCTCTCCCTGCGACCTCCCAACGGTCTCCCTAAAGCAGACCGTGCGGTCTTCCTTGGTCATCCACCCTTCCCGTTTTTCCTTCAATGGGATCGTCTGTGGACTCCACCACGGTGCATGCTCCTCCTCAGCCCGCCTGGGTCAGCCTCCAGAACTTCGTGATGAGTTGCAGATCACCACAATCTCCCTCTCCGAAAAAGTAAACTTCATACAATGGGTACACTCGGTCTGGCGAGTTCTTCAGTCTAAGGGACTTCTGGGTCATCTCACCCAAGCACCTCCATCCCCTCCTACGGAGGACTGGCTCAGGAATGATGTCCGAGTTCATACTTGGCTTCTCAACTCTATGGATGAAGAGTCATACCAAATGACGATGTATCATGAGACTGCTAAAACTATGTGGGATGAGCTTCATTCTCTATACTCGGGCAAGGACAACCTTCAACATCTCTACGACATCATCACAGATCTCCAGGCGTTAGATACGTCCGGGGCTGCTAACATGATCTCCTTCGTTGCTCGCACCAAGACTCTGGCCGAAGCATGGATCCAACATCAACCTTCCACCAATGATCATGCTGCTCAACGAGCTCAGAAGGAAGCTGTCATCATTGCTATGATCATGTCTCATGTTCCACCACACCTGCAAAGCATCCGAAATCAGGTTCTGGCCTCGGCCATTACTCATTCCCTCTCAGATGTGTGTTCCATGCTCCTCAAAACCTCAGCACCTCTGGTGGCTCCTGCTCCTTCCTCACCAGCCCTTCTTCAGAACACTCCTGCTCCCTTACTTCCTTTGCCTCCACCGGCTCGTGGTGGACGTTCAACATATCGGGGAAGGGGGCGTGGTGGTCGTTCTCGACCAAAATGTTCTTTCTGTAGGCGAGATGGCCACTTTGAGGCGACCTGCTATTGGAAGCCTGGTAATCCTTCTCGTCCGACTGCCGCTGTTGCTGATGACATCCCCTCCGTCTCCCACGCCGATCTTGACGCACTCCGCCTACAGTTCCAACAACTTCAAGGGATGATATCCCCACCTGCCTCCGTCGCCTCCGTCTCCAATCCAGGTATAACCTGTCTCTCAACAAGTCCACGCTGGATAGTGGACTCTGGTGCTACTCATCATATCACCTCGCTACAACCACCAAAGTATTTGAATGCTCCTCATCCGAAGTGTATCACTGTGGCCAATGGGGAGACTGTTCCGGTCTCCGGTTCGGCTGACCTCTCTCTTAGCCCCTCCATCTCTCTCCGCTCGGCTCTTTATGTTTCGGGATCTCCGTTCAACTTACTTTCTGTTAGCCGTCTTACTACTGACCTGGATTGCTCCCTAACATTTACATCCTCTTCTTTTCTAATACGGGTTCGGCGGACGCAGACTACCATTGGTAAGGGACAACTGCGTAATGAGCCCTACCTTCTCGACGACTCTCCCACTATCCTCTCATCGGTCTCCTCTGCTGAGTGACATCAGCGTCTTGGACATGCTCCCCTCCCAGTCCTCCAGAAGGCACTTCCCGATGTATCTTTTCCAGCTTTCAAGTGTGATTCTTGTATTTTGGGCAAACAGCCACGTTCATCCTTTCCCGCACATTGTACTCAGAGCTCTGCTCCTTTTGATCTATTACATTCTGATATATGGGGACCTTATAAAATTACTAGTATTTCTGGATTTCGATATTTTATCACGTTTATTGATGATTATTCTCGGGTCACTTGGTTATACTTACTACGCGATCGCTCTGAGCTCCCTCGTATCTTTTGGGCGTTTGTCCTTGAAACCCGCACACAATTCTCCGCTACCATCAAAACGCTACGTACCGATAATGCTCGCGAATACACAAGCAACGAGTTTTCCAATTTATGTTCCGAGTTCGGGATTATTCACCAGACTTCGTGTCCCTACACCCCATAACAAAATGATGTTGCTGAACGGAAGAACCAACACTTGCTTGATGTCGCCCGCTCTCTCATGCTTCACATGAACGTCCCCAAAGTTTATTGGAACTTTGCGGTCTCCACAGCCTGCTTTCTTATTAGCTGTCTTCCATCCTCCGTCCTCAACAATGCCACTCCTTTCAGCCTCCTCTTTCCTTCTACTCCGACCTTTCCCCTCACACCTCGAATCTTCGGGTTTACGTGCTACGTTCATATCCTGGGATCGTCTACGGACAAGCTAGATCTTAGGGCGGCCAAGCAAATTTTCGTTGGCTATTCACGTACACAGAAGGGCTGTGTTTGCTATTCCCCTACCACCCGAAAAGTCTATGTGTCGCCTGATGTTACCTTTCGGGAGGATCAACCATTCTTCTCTGCTCCAGTACCCACACTTACACCAATACCTCTCCCACAGCCTGTCCTACGACCTATCATTCCCGTTCACACACCGGTTCTTCCTTCCCCAAATTTTGCTCCTGCCCCTACAAGCCACCTCTTATCCATGTCTACTCTCGCCGCACTCCCACTCCCGTTGCCCCTACGCAGTCGGCCTCGACCTCGGGTACTCGGCGTCTGGCTGATCCGGTAACAGAATCAATCGCTCATCCTTTGGCGAACTATGTTTCCCTACATCGCCTCTCTCCCCAACTTCAGACACTTGCTACCTCTTTGTCCACAATTGCTATTCCTAACTCTGTGCAGGAGGCTCTGCAACATCCTGGCTGGCGCGCCACCATGGAGGAAGAAATGGCTGCTCTTTGGGCTAACAAGACATGGACTCTGGTACCCCGTCCTCCAGGACAGAAACCCGTTGGGTGTAAATGGGTTTTTGTTATCAAGCATGCTCCTGATGGCACAATTGACCGTCTGAAAGCTCGCTTGGTTGCTCGTGGCTACACTCAACAACATGATATCGACTATGACGAGACCTTCTCTCCGGTGGCTAAACTCAACACTGTTCGTGTGCTTATCTCTGTAGCTGTACATTGTCGGTGGCCTTTATTTCAGCTGGATATTAAGAATGTGTTTCTTAACGACGATCTCCATGAAACTGGTTACATGGAGCAACCTCCCGGGTTTGAGACCACGGGGGAGTCTCTGGTCTGTCGTCTATTGCAGTCTCTTTATGGTCTCAAACAATCACCTTGAAACTGGTTCAACAAGTTCAGCAAGTCTCTTCGGGAGATTGGCTTTATTCGGAGCTCGGTAGATTTCTCCTTGTTCACTCGCCAACAGGCAACATGAACAGTTATTCTTTTGGTTTATGTGGATGACATCATAATTACTGGAGACGACGCAAAAGGAATACAGGCGGTCAAACTACATCTTAGCTCTGTCTTTCAGACAAAGCATCTTGGTCACCTTCACTACTTCCTGGGTCTGGAGGTCGCTAGAAGACCAGATGGCCTTGCCCTCTCTCAGCGAAAGTACTGTCTCGATCTCCTTCATGATGCGGGATTCTCAGGCTGCAAACCAACTAACACCCCAATGGATGTCAATCACAAACTGTGTGCTCAAGCCTCCGACTGAGATCTGCAACTACAGAACCCAGAATACTATCGTCGTCTTGTTGGAAAATTAATCTACCTAACGGTAACAAGAACTGATTTATCCTTCGCTGTGGGTATGATCAACAAATACATGCACTCCCCTCGAAGATCTCACCTTCAGGCCGTCGAAAGGATTTTTAGATATCTCAAAATAGCTCCTGGTCAGGGACTTGTTTATAAAACATCATCTTCAACTCCAAAATTGGTGGCATACTCTGATGCTGATTATGCTGGGTCCCTGGACGATCGACGGTCAACCAGTGGTTTTTGCACATACTTTGGAGGACACCTGATTACATGGCGGAGTAAGAAACAAACTGTTGTTGCGCGATCCTCAGCTGAAGCAGAATATCGGGCAATGACATCTGTGGTCTCTGAACTCACATGGCTTGAGAGCCTCCTGACTGGCCTTGGTGTAAAACTTCCTTCACCAGCTCTCCTCTTATGTGATAGTCAAGATGCTATACACATTGCCAAGAACCCGTCTCCCACGAAAGAACAAAACACATTGAAGTAGATTGCCATTTCGTCCGGAGAAAGTTCAAATGAAGAAGCTAGAGTTAAAGCATGTTCCGGGTACCGAACAAGTGGCGGATGTCCTCACAAAGGCCCTATCTAACACTCTCTTCTATCAATGTCTGTCCAAGCTTGGCTCCTACGACTTGTACGCTCCAGCTTGCGAGGGAGTGTTGGAAAAGCCCATGTAGAAGGCCTGTATTTTCGCTCATTTAGGCTTCTCTCCTTTAGTCTCACATCTTGTATAGGAATCATTCTCTCTTTCTCCCTCCTATATATGTACTCACTCTTTGTATTTATATATGTAAGGAATACATACAAGATTTGCTTTTCTCTACAAACATCAATTCATAAACCCGGCTGGCCCTTGCGATATGAAGCAAACTAAGCAACATTATATAAATCGGTACATAGCAGGTAATATCTAAAGTACACAACGGAAATTTTAAAAACTAGAGTTAAGGTTAAAGAAATACCTCAAAATCAGATTCACAGAACCAACTAAAATTGAAATGAGCAAATAGTTTGAAATACTGAAATTTAAAATAGTCTGATACATCTGAATTCATAATTAAATGATACAACAATTCTAGGAAAATACACTAGAAGTAGACATCCTCAGGAGCTTATCCTAGGACCCCTGTAAAGAAATGTTTGAAGACGGGGTCAACTCAACTGGTGAGTAAGAAAAACTATCCCTCCTAATGATAATAAAAATAACTTGAATAAAAATATACGTGCATGCTTTTAAATTAACATTTTATACTAAGGAAATGAACACTATAGTTCTATGCATGCTTTTCTATAAAAGTATTTTGAACATAAATTTCTTTTCTATTACGCGATCTTAAACTGAATTTTCTCTCCAATTGCAGAAACATTAACTTATAGAGATTCTAGGTTCCAACTTGTATTCGGAATTAAGATGTCTTATATCTTCTTAAATAAATTTTTATGCACATTCTAGCAATTCGAGTCCTTAGTGACGAACATATGTGCTCCATTGTCTCTCAGTCACAGGCACAGACTCATATCTAATAATCTTTTGTATGAGGTGTTAGACACCCCAACTTGTGGCTCATACGGTTTTCTACGCCCTATGAGTAAGATAGTGTGCTTCTATCCATCCCAAGAGAAAACCTCGATCATGCCTCCTAATTATGTTTTATTAGTGTCCGACACGAACGCAGAGAGGAACACCAGCCGATTAATCTTAAGGAAACACTCACATAAGAGTGCAATCTTAAATTACGAATTTCATTGTGTTTATGTCTTGTGGCTTGTCTTAGCATTAACGATATCAATACGATGAATTAACTATATTGTGATTCTTAATCTCTTGCATTCATAAAATTCTTATTTTGCTCATGTGATTGTATAGAAATTGTGGTGGAGACCAGCCCAGATCAGGTCGACGCAAAAGTACCCGACGCCGCACCCGTCCAGATCTTTATCGGCCTTAACATCAATTTGTGCTTTTATTTTGTGTCGTTTGTAATTTGTGTGATTGTTGAAAAAATTTATATATATATATATACATTTATTAATATATATATATATATATATCAGCTTCTCTGTTTTAAACTATCCCAGCCGGTCAGCAAATTTCGCAAACCAGGCGGTTCCCGTGCTAGGGCTCGCAGGGAAAATTTCCCGGTTCATGGCGCTCACGGTTTGATCGGCAGATACAAACTCCCGCCGCCCACGCCTCATCCGCCCACGATTCTGCTGTGTCCATGCGCGATTGAAGAGCACGATGTCTCTCTCGACGGTTGGAGCAGTTACCTACGCGTCTGCCATGGCCGCATCCTTCAACTGTTCGTTCCGAAGAACAGTGGCATTAAAAAGAGGAACGAGGTGTTTTTTTTGGAAGAGAGACGGCTGAAAAAGAAGAGATGAAGACAGAGCTTAGTTCCTTGTTTTCCCTGTTTCAGTTCTTGAGTTTGTGAGTTCAAATATGCTATATGTGAATTCTGATTTTATTTTGGTAAAAAAAGGGGTTGTTTGCTTTTGGTTTGCCCGTGAGCTTGGATTAGAGAAGAGTAAATCTGGTTAGCATTTGATTCGCTCTGGAGAAGGCGGTGAATAGTATCATTACATAGTCTTCCCCGCATTTTCTTCTTTCTCCTATCACGTACCTCTGCCACCTGAAGGAGGAGATGAACAGTGTCGGTTATTTCAATCAGGGCTGTCGAAATGATGAATAGTAACATTACAACCACTGTTGATTTCCTTTAGTTAAGTCGTGTGGGTGCTGTTTGAGGGAGGTTGCAGCCGAGAGTTTGGTGAGCGAAGTTTAGTTCTTGTGTTTAGAGATTTCGTGGAACCACACTCGTATACGAGAGTGAGTGACTTTCAGTTGTTTGGTTTGTGGCTTTTCTAGAGATTGAGTTAATTAGATTCCGTGGAACCACTTAGTGTGAGAGTTGGTGATTTTAGTCAGTGGTGCCCTTTTGCAATAGCGGCCGTCCACGGAGCGGGAGATCGAAGGTGATGAGAAATTCCTCGCGGGATCGCCGTCGACTTCGATTGCGGAAAGACACCTCTTTCCGTGGGTAATTTGTTCCTTTCTCTTCCGTTGTGTGCATCTAAACTTTCTCATTAGGATATTAGATTCATTGTTGGATTTTCTCCCGGATTTTGTCAGCAAACGCTACGTCGAAAACTCCAAACGGAAACGTATTTGGAGTTCACGATTTCCGTTTGCTACAACAAGGGGAACGGAACGAAAGTTGCGAACTTCCTTCCCCGGATTTAGAATTGAACCGAATTTCAAGAAAATTCATTTTAAACAAAAATAGTAATTTTATGCTTTACAAAACAATCTAGTTGCTTAATTTCTTAAAGTTCGTGCATGTCCGCTCAAATCTCAATTTTTAAATTGCATGCACTTAGGGATTCCTAGAAATAGCCGACAGGCGCGCAAACCCTACGCGTCGTCCTGCATCAATTTGGTATCAAAGTGAGGTTCCGAAATTTTTCTAAGTTTCGAAATCTGCCCTGTGTAGAGTAGGAACCCCGCATAGCATTATAATTTTTTCAAAAAAAAGAGAGAAGTTTTTATTTTATTTTTTTAGCATAATCATCTTCTTAATTGTGTGTTTGCATGCATCTGCGTAGTGGTAGGTTAGTGCGCATGAGTTCACCACATCACACTCCACCTGAACACCCTCAAGAGTTAAATTCTGAGATGCGTCGAGTTGAACGTGGCCAAGCGAGTCGTGTGAACGAAGGGACGGAACCACCCCAATGGTTTCTACCATTCGCCCACCAAATGACAGCGTTAACCGAGAGTGTTTATCAAGTGAGAGAAGGGTTTGAAAACCTTAGTGTTAGGATGAATAGTTTAGAAGTACCTCCTCGAGTTTCAATGCCGCCTCCAATTCGAGATGAGCATTCTGTTCGTCCACAGTACGAAGCCCCTCCACACTATGGAGAGAGGTCTACACTTAGGAGAAATCCTCTATTTGAGGAAGAGAGTCGGAACCCCATAGATAGGCACGAGTTTGCGCGTGATCAGGGTGAGAATTTTCCAAGGAATTTTCCTGAACCCCAACAAGGGCCTATATTAGGCGTGCGAGATAATTATCAGGAGATGCCACATTATGACGTAGCGAGAGAGGAGCGTCCTCAAGACCATCATCAGCCTATACCGGCCATGCATCGTGATGATCGCCCTAGAGATTGGCATCGACCGCCGCCCCCATGGCGTCGAGACTATCGTGATCCTTACGATGATGAATACGACTATCCTCCCCGGGATAGGCGACCGGATCTCACACGAGTGGTGAAACTTGATCCACCACTTTATGATGGGTCTATGGATCCCAAAATCTTTTCAGATTGGGTTATTGACATAGAGACTTATTTTGAGTGGTATCGTATGACGGAGGAACAAAAGGTTCAGTTCGCCAAAATGAGATTGACTGGGCGAGCGAAGATCTTTTGGATAGGTGAAGGAGCGTAGTCTAGAGAGGAATGGACGCCCTCCCATTACACTTTGGCCTCACATGAAGACCATATTAGAGGAGCAGTACATTCCCCAGCATTACCAGTCCCGTCTACGAGACGAGCTGACGTCTCTACGTCAAGGGTCCAAATCAGTTTCTGATTACTTAGCCGAGATGAAGGATCTTATGATTAGGTGCAATGTAGTAGAACACCCACGTGACACATTATCCAATTTAAGTGTGGACTGCGATCTGAGATCCGAGATGAGTTGATTCGATATGACCACTATTCTCTCCCTGAGATTATATCTATTGCCATCGATATCGAAGAGCACCAGAAGAGAACCTCCCGGTTCAAATCTCAACCCAAAACGAATACTTCTTACAAAAAAGAAGAACAGAAAGGTAAGGAGAGTGCGTCGAAGCCCACCTCGACTTACACCAGAGATCAGAACAGGAAGTCCCCCATGGGAACTGTGACCCCTTCACAGATCCGATGTTATGAGTGCCAGCAGATGAGCCATATTTCGAGAGATTGCCCCAAGAGGAAAGGCACGTTGGTTATTCATGAGGTGACTGAGGAGGATGAACATGTAGAAGAAGATGGAGTCGAGAGGGACTCACACGTTTTGAACGACGAAGTGTACGGTACGCCTAGTGATGAGGATATAGATCCCGACGTTCTAGTGGTGAGATGCATGTTATCCACACCACAAGAATCAGCCGATTATTGGCGGACGAACATCTTCCAGGCCTACTTTAAGGTTGGGGGAAAGTGTGTCGTTTAGTAGTGGATAGCGGGAGTTGTATGAATGTGATAGCTGAGACAGCTCTAGCCCGCATGGGACTCACTGTTGAGCCGCACCCATCCCCATTTCAGGTAGCTTGGGTTACCAAGACTACATTATCGGTGACTAGGAGATGTTTAGTGCCCATCACTATCGGTACGTATTCCGATAAGATTTGGTGTGACGTTATGCCTATGGATGTGTGTCACGTATTACTTGGGCGACCCTGGTTATACGATCGGGATGTCACCATACATGGCAGGTCCAACACTTGCTCCTTTCTACTGGAAGGGAAGAGAGTAGTGTTGACCCCGGTGCGACCCAAAGCACCGCCATTCCGCGCGAGTAGTAGTGCGAAAGAAACTCTTCCTCCCACTGAAAGGAAGAGGACTCTTAGCATTATACGAGGTACTGAGTTCCATCGAGAGAGTTTTGACGGTGGATTTATTTATGCCTTAGTGGTTTTACAGGCATCTGATTTATCAGAGGTATATGAGACTATGAGCATGTAGAAGATGGAGTCGAGAGGGACTCACACGTTTTGAACGACGAAGTGTACGGTACGCCTAGTGATGAGGATATAGATCCCGACGTTCTAGTGGTGAGATGCATGTTATCCATACCACAAGAATCAGCCGATTATTGGCGGACGAACATCTTCCAGGCCTACTTTAAGGTTGGGGAGAAAGTGTGTCGTTCAGTAGTGGATAGCGGGAGTTGTATAATGTGATAGCTGAGACAGCTCTAGCCCGCATGGGACTCACTGCTGAGCCGCGCCCATCTCCATTTCAGGTAGCTTGGGTTACCAAGACTACATTATCGGTGACTAGGAGATGTTTAGTGCCCATCACTATCGGTACGTATTCTGATAAGATTTGGTGTGATGTTATGCCTATGGATGTGTGTCACATATTACTTGGGCGACCTTGGTTATACGATCGGGATGTCACCATACATGGCAGGTCCAACACTTGCTCCTTTCTACTGGAAGGGAAGAGAGTAGTGTTGACCCCGGTGCGACCCAAAGCACCGCCATTCCGCGCGAGTAGTAGTGCGAAAGAAGCTCTTCCTCCCACTGAAAGGAAGAGGACTCTTAGCATTATACGAGGTACTGAGTTCCATCGAGAGAGTTTTGACGGTGGATTTATTTATGCCTTAGTGGTTTTACAGGCATCTGATTTATCAGAGGTATATGAGACTACTCCTATACCTGCTAGGAGACTCTTAGAGGAGTTCCAGGATCTACACCCTGACGAGCTTCCGGCTGAGTTACCCCCCATGAGGTGTATTCAGCATGCGATAGACCTTGTTCCTGGAGCTTCCCTCCCTCATCTACCGCATTACCGCTTGAATCCTGCCGCCCACGAGGAGCTGCAGAAGCAGATTAGAGAGTTATTAGATAGGGGCTTTATTCGTCATAGCCTTAGCCCTTGTGCGGTGCCTGCCCTCCTTGCCCCGAAAAAGGATGGTACTTGGCGTATGTGCGTTGACAGTCGTGTTGTCAATAAGATCACAGTGAAATACCGATTCTCGATACCCCGACTGGATGACATGTTAGACATGTTAACTGGGGCTACGATCTTCTCTAAGATCGACCTTCGTAGTGGTTATCATCAGATCCGTATACGCGAAGGAGATGAGTGGAAGACTGCCTTCAAGTCGAAGGATGGACTTTATGAGTGGCTTGTGATGCCCTTTGGGTTGTCCAATGCCCCTAGTACTTTCTCTCGGATGATGACCCATGTCTTCAGACCTTACATTGGGAAGTTCGTAGTAGTTTTTTTCGACGACATTTTGATCTATAGTCAGGCTGAGAGTGAGCATTTGACTTACCTGCGTACTATTTTCGAGCTCCTGCGAGCTGAGTGACTATACATCAATTTGAAGAAATGCGTTTTTATGGCTGAGTCTGTTATCTTTCTGGGATATATAGTGAGCTCTGCTGGCATCACTATGGATCCCGAGAAAGTCCGAGCGATTCGTGAGTGGCATACACCCCAGAACATTCACGATGTCCGTAGTTTTCATGGGCTAGCCACCTTTTATCGTCGATTCATTAAGAACTTCAGTTCTATTATGGCAGCAGTCACTGAGTGTACGAAGAAGGGAAACTTTCAGTGGACGTCATTGGCAGCTAGAGCCTTTGAGATCATTAAAGATAAGATGTCCACTGCACCTGTTTTGAGGCTTCCTGATTTTAGTCACGTGTTCGAGGTATCCTGTGATGCCTCTGGGGTTGGGATAGGAGGTGTACTTAGTCAAGAGGGTCATCCCGTTGGATTTTTTAGTGAAAAGCTTTCAGGCCCGAAGCTGAATTATTCCAACTACGAGCGCGAGTTCTATGCGATTGTGCAAACGTTGCGTCACTGGAGGCATTATCTATTGCCCAAGGAGTTTGTCTTCCACTCCGATCATCAGGCGTTACGTTACATCAATTCGCAGCAAAAGTTGAACCCTCGACATGCTAAGTGGGTATCATATTTGTAGGAGTACACCTTCGTTCTCAAGCACTGTAAGGGAACGGAGAATCGGGTTGCCGACGCCCTTAGTCGAGTTACCCTCGTATTATCACAGATGCGTACTCAGGTGATAGGATTTGAGCGTATCAAGGATGACTATTCTAGTTGTCCCGATTTTAGCGGAATTTATGATGCGATACGCTCTGATCCCTTTCACGATGAGACAGATTACCTCATTCGAGACGGATATTTGTTTCGTGGAACCCGTCTGTGTATTCCCCGCACCTCGTTGCGAAATTTCATTGTATGGAAATTACATGGCGGAGGCTTAGGTGGACACTTTGGGCGAGATAAAACGGTAACCTTAGTAGAGGAGCGATTCTATTGGCCCGGGATGAAGCGGGTTATCGTACAGATTGTCAGTAGCTGCCGCACTTGTCAGGTAGCGAAGGGCAATAAACAGCCCGCTGGATTATACACACCTTTACCGGTGCCCAATATTCCTTGGGATGACGTTAGCATGGATTTTGTGCTTGGATTGCCGCGCACTTTTAGGAAGCACGATTCCATTCTTGTAGTGGTCGACCGGTTTTCTAAAATGGAGTATTTCATCCCCTGCAACAAAACCGACGACGCCTCTCGTATCGCCCGAATTTATTATAAAGAAGTTATCGCGCACCGAGGGATACCTAAGACTATCGTTACCGACCGGGATGTCAAGTTCACCAGTTATTTTTGGAAGTCACTCTGGAGACTATTAGGTACTTAACTTCTATTTTCGACCGCCTATCATCCACAGACCGACGGTCAAACTGAGGTTGTTAATAGGAGTTTAGGAAATTTACTGCGCTGTTTGGTAGGAGATCACCAGGGGAATTGGGATCTAATTCTTCCCCACGCTCAATTGGCCTATAATAATTCGAAGAATAGATCTACGGGTTTATCTCCCAATGAGGTTGTTCATGGTCACATTGCACGAGTGTCGCTAGATTTAGCCCCACTACCACCCACTTTTAGGACTAGTCAGTTTGCACACGACTATGCATTGCATTTGCATGACTTGCATAAAGAAATTGAGCGGAAATTGCATAGTACTTATGATTTATACGCAACTCAAGCTAACAAGCATAAAAAAGCTATTAGTTTCAAAGTGGATGACTTGATGATGGTTCGGCTAAATTCGGAACGATTACCTTCGGGTACCGTAAAGAAGTTAGCTGACCGTAGAACTGGACCCTTTAGAGTGGTCAAGCGGATTGGGCAAAATTCGTATGAACTTGAGATGCCTTCCGATTGGGGTGCAAATCCGGTTTTCAACGTAGCCGATCTGACTTTATTCCACGATTACCCGCATGAATCTTTAGATTTTCCATTGCCTTCTCCTCCATTTGTTGCTTCTGGGTTGGGGAGTGCTAGTAGGGAGCCACATTCCGGACATACCGACACTCATTCAGTTACTGACACACCATCTGCAGTTCTACCCTTTTCCACTGATAGTTTCCAGGATGAGTATGAGACACCAGGTGATTCTTTCATACCAGTTCCCATAGCCGCTGACAGACTTCAGAGACAGATATTGGTTCCCGAGCAGATATTGGATGACGAGACAGTGACCACTACTGATGGTGGTTTACAGAGATACTTGGTTCGTTGGCATGGCAGACCAGAGACCGAGACCAGCTGGGTCTTGACCGAGGAGTTACAGCGTATGGATGCCGATCTTCTCCAACACTACCGCTCGGAGCACTCACCAGTGATGAGTGATTTCGAGAGGGGGAGAGTTGGTGGAGACCAGCCCAGATCAGGTCGACGCAAAAGTACCCGACGCCGCACCCGTCCAGATCTTTATCGGCCTTGACATCAATTTGTGCTTTTATTTTGTGTCGTTTGTAATTTGTGTGATTGTTGAAAAAATTTATATATATATGTACATTTATTAATATATATATATCAGCTTCTCTGTTTTAAACCTTCCCAGTCGGTCAGCAAATTTCGCAAACCAGGCGGTTCCCGTGCTAGGGCTTGCAGGGAAAATTTCCCGGTTCATGGCGCTCACGATTTGATCGGCAGATACAAACTCCCGCCGCCAACGCCTCATCCGCCCATGATTCTGCTGTGTCCATGCGCCATTGAAGAGCACGACGTCTCTCTCGGCGGTTGGAGCAGTTACCCGCGCGTCTGCCATTGCCGCATCCTTCAACTGTTCGTTCCGAAGAACAGTGGCATTAAAAAGAGGAACGAGGTGTTTTTTTTGGAAGAGAGACGGCTGAAAAAGAAGAGATGAAGACAGAGCTTAGTTCCTTGTTTTCCCTGTTTCAGTTCTTGAGTTTGTGAGTTCAAATATGCTATATGTGAATTCTGATTTTATTTTGGTAAAAAAAGGGGTTGTTTGCTTTTGGTTTGCCCGTGAGCTTGGATTAGAGAAGAGTAAATCTTGTTAGCATTTGATTCGCTCTGGAGAAGGCGGTGAACAGTAGCATTACATAGTCTTCCCCGCATTTTCTTCTTTCTGCTATCGCGTACCTCTGCCACCTGAAGGAGGAGATAAACAGTGTCGGTTATTTCAATCAGGGCTGTCCAAATGATGAATAGTAATATTACAACCACTGTTGATTTCCTTTAATTAAGTCGTGTGGGTGCTGTTTGAGGGAGGTTGCAGCCGAGAGTTTGGTGAGTGAAGTTTAGTTCTTGTGTTTAGAGATTTCGTGGAACCACACTCGTATACGAGAGTGAGTGACTTTCAGTTGTTTGGTTTGTGGCTTTTCTAGAGATTGAGTTAATTAGATTCCGTGGAACCACTTAGTGTGAGAGTTAGTGATTTTAGTCCGTGGTGCCCTTGTGCAATAGCGGCCGTCCACGGAGCGGGAGATCGAAGGTGACGAGAAATTCCTCGCGGGATCTCCGTCGACTTCGATTGCGGAAAGACGCCTCTTTCCGTGGGTAATTTGTTCCTTTCTCTTCCGTTGTGTGCATCTAAACTTTCTCTTTAGGATATTAGATTCATTGTTGGATTTTCGCCCGGATTTTGTCTGCAAACGCTACGTCGAAAACTCCAAACGGAAACGTATTTGGAGTTCACGATTTCCGTTTGCTACAACAAGGGGAACAAAACGAAAGTTGCGAACTTCCTTTCCCGGATTTAGAATTGAACCAAATTTCAAGAAAATTCATTTTAAACAAAAATAGTAATTTTATGATTTACAAAACAATCTAGTTGCTTAATTTCTTAAAGTTCGCGCACGTCCGCTCAAATCTCAATTTTTAAATTGCATGCACTTAGGAATTCCTAGAAATAGCCGACAGGCGCGCAAACCCTACGCGTCGTCCTGCATCAAATTGCATAAGGAGTTTCTTACATCTTAAACCACATTATACGTATCCTTATAACACAGAGATTAAACTATTAGTCATTATTACTTTTAGTCATAAGAGGTAATATTTTATAATTGCATGTGGTCAATCTAATTTGTGTAGTATATCATAATTGCACTGGAATAAATACATACATAATTTACATTATGCCTAGTTAAAAGGAATCAAATTTCTTGCCTCGATATTGCGTCATTCATAAACGTGGTAAGACAACATAATTTATCTGGATTATAATGAATTCCATACTGTTAAAATTTTCCTCACTCATAGGGTTACAATGAACACCCATTAATAACATTTAGACGATGGGGAGGGTCACATACCCTTATCAAGCACGATTATCCGACGACGAGGTTGAATCGGAATTAAGTGGGTCTTCTCTAATTTACTTTCCACGCCGTCTTTCCCACTGCTAGGGCTTCTCCGAACCTATAAGAGAACAACCCGTTGGAATTAGAGAGATAAAAAATCTCCTTATCTTAGGGTTAAGAAAAACTCAATGTCAACCTTTCCTAAGAAAGGAGAAGCAAATCAGTGCTGTTAAAAAAAGAAGTGAAGGGAAACTCCATAATATCATCTAAGACATATAGGAGGAAGGAAACACTTACCCTCTTCTTGAAGATGAAATTTAGTAGGTAGGGATTCACTGTTGGAGGAGTAACGGAAAAATCGAGGTCCCTAATTCCTGTAATCAAGTATATAAGGAAGGAGGAAATTGTGAACTCCCGGAAATCCAACTGGACTGAAAGCTGGAGATTATCTGGCCAAAACTGCGGCTCGAGAAGGTTGGACGTGTGGCGGAAAACACCTGGAAAGGGTCGCCCGACTTCCTCGAGTAGCAGGGAAACGCCGTCTAGGGTTTCTAGAGAGGAGGAAGAGTTATGTGCTGACTTTCGTCGACGAACAAGAACGAGGAAACGCCTGCACTGTTGGTCGTCTGGAACGAAAGGAGTAACATCCTAACTTCACTTGCTCGAACCATGGGATGGAAAATACGTACGGCGTGTCTCTCGGTTTTATTAAAGGTGGAAGGCTACGAATGAAATGAAATAAGGGTTTACCTTAATTATAATTATGTCATTACTCTCCAACGCTTGCCATTTAAGTGTGTTTCACTCTCGTGCTATTGATACTCACTTCGAAATAAACCTCTTATTAAAAGACATTCTTTAAGTTACTAATTGACGCATAAAATTAACCATAAAGGGACTAAATACCTCGATTTGTCGCTGACACCAATCTTAATAATTTGCGATTAGATCATGCAATTACGAGAGACGACGCATAAAATTTGGAAGTTCCAAATCTCCTCTCATAATAAAAATTTTGTCCTCAAAATTTACAATCATACCTGGATTAAAAAGGAGGGCATATTCTTTATTGCTCCGAAGTTCATCTTCTCTTTGCAATGTATACTCCGGTCGACCATAATTCATCCAAAAGGCTTTCACAAAACGAATCTCTCTGTTCCCAAGCTTCTAAATCTTTGAGTCCACAATCTTGACAGGCTTTATTCTGATACTAAGATTTGATTTGACGGGTGCATCCTCGGTATCGATCACCTGACTGGGGTTTCTGACTTATCTCTTGAAATAGGAGACGTGGAAGACATTATGCAGACCGCTCATCTCTTCAGGTAAGGCTAACCTTTATGCAACCTCACCAATGCGCTTATACACTTTGAATGGACCAACGAACCTGAGACTCAACTTCTTTATCCGCTTAAGTCTAGAAATGCCTCTAACTGGTTTGACTTTGAGATACACAAAATCTCCAACATTGAACTCCACCGTTCTATGCCTCTGGTCATAATATTTGGCTTGTCAATCCCGAGCTATCTTCATGCGCTCCTGAATGAGCCTAGCACGATTGGTGGTCTTATCAATCCATGATTCTTTATTAACAACCCTCTCCTCATTTTCAGCCCAACATAAAGGTGTCTGACAACGTCTGCCATATAGATCCTCGAAAGGGGTCATCCTAATACTTACTTGAAAGTTGTTATTGTAGGAGAATTCTATCAAGGTGCATATTTCTCTCACTTACCTCCAAAGTCCAAAATACACAATCAAAACATATCTTCCATAGTTCTATTAGTGCTCTCAGTTTGTTCATCCGTCCGCGGGTGAAAAGATGTACTAAACTTTAACTTAGTGCCCAAACGCTCATGAACGTACTTCCAATCCTTAGAGGTAAATCCGTCATCCCTATCTAAAATGATAGACTTCGGAACACCAGACAGTCAGGCTATCTCATTTACGTATAACTGAGCCAATCTCGGACCCTGATCCGCCCTCTTATTAGGAATAAAATGAGCAACCTTAGATTAACGGTCTCCGATGACCCATAGAGAATCATTTCCACTTCGAGACCTTGGAAGACCGTGTATAAAATTCCACTATGGAATAGGAAGTGGCTGTAACTTGTCCTCCTTGTGTTTGGCATTCAACTTTGACTAGCTTTACACGTTTCACTCTTCCCAACAAACTCTGCAATGACACCCTTCATTCCTAGCGACCACACTGACCTCTTAAGATTCGCATAGATCTTCGTACTACCAGGTTGTATAGAGTATCTAGAATTATGAGCCTCAAAGAGTATGCCCTCACGAAGATGTCTGACATCTGGAATGCAAACTTTTCAGTTGTGTAGCAGTAAGTCCTCTTGAATTATAAAGTTCTTTTTCTGACCTGCCTGAGTCAACTCACAAATTTTCGCCATCTTTAGATCTAAGAGTAAAGCCTATCTGATTCAATCTTTAATGTCACACGTGATTTCTATCCAGCTTAACATTGTTGAATTCCCACTGACACGTGGTATCACACTGATCTCCAGTCACTCTAGTGCTCGTATCAAATTCGCCTGATGAGTAATGTGAGAATAACTCGAACCTCTTCTAGTAAGAGCATTTGCC
Source organism: Dactylorhiza incarnata (assembly GCA_033032865.1). NCBI lineage: Eukaryota > Viridiplantae > Streptophyta > Magnoliopsida > Asparagales > Orchidaceae > Dactylorhiza > Dactylorhiza incarnata. Next base: position 7,446,260 of record JAWHQI010000090.1, on the reverse strand, counting down.
ACTACATTTGCTTTGTCGGGGTGATACTGAATTTCCACATCCTAATTGGACAAAAACTCCAACCATTTATGTTTTCTCATATTGAGTTCTTGTTGATCAAAGATATACTTGAGACTCTTGTGATCTATAAAGACATCACACCGCGCTCCATAGAGATAGTGTCTTCAGATCTTCAGTGCATGAATGCCGGCTGCTAGTTCTAAGTTGTGTACAGGATAATTCTTCTCATGATCATTTAATTGTCTGGAGGTGAAGGCTATGACTTTTCCATGTTGCATAAGCACACAACCCAGGCCTTGATCCGAATCATACCTATAAATTTGAAAGCCACCAGTACTTAAAGGTAGACCCAGTATTGATGCGGTCATCAATCGTGTTTTCAGCTCCTCAAAAGCAAACTCATATTCAACTGTCCAACTAAAGACTCTTCCTTTTATAGTAAGTGTAGTCATCAGTAAAGTTGTCTTTGAGAAGTCCTAATAAACCTCCTGTAGTAACCCGCTAAACTTTGAAAGCTGCGAATTTCAATGACTGCCTTCGGCCTTGGCCAATCTCGGATTGTTTCTGTTTTCCTTGGATCCACTACGAGACCTCTATGACTGATAATGTGTCCCAAGAACGCAATCTCTGAAAGTCAGAACTCACACTTAATTTTTTTTGCATACAACTGTTTCTCCCTGAGAGTACTAAAAAATGTCCTGAGGTGTGCGACATGTTCTTCTTACTCTTTGAATAAAGCAGGATATTATCAATGAAGACGATAACAAATCGAGCTGGGAATTCCTTAACACTCTGTTCATCAGGTCCATAAAGGCAGGCGGGGCATTAGTCAGTCCGAACGACATGACTACAAACTCATAGTGCCCGTACCTCGTGTTGAGCATTGTCTTCTGGACATCTTCATCACGGATCCTCAACAAGTGATATCCCGATCTCAAGTCTAACTTAGAGAATGCGCAAAACCCCTTAAGTTGATCAAACAAATCATCTATCCTCAGAATAAGATACTTATTCTTAATTATCAGTTTGTTCAGCTCGCGACAATCAATGCACGGTCTCAGACTGCCATCATTCTTCTTTATAAATAGAACTGGTGCACTCCAAGGCGATATGTTGGGTCTTATAAATCCCAATTCGAGTAACTCCTGGAACTGGATCTTTAATTCAGCTAGTTCTTTGGGAGTTATGCGGTAAGAAGCCTTATCTACTGGCGCGGATCCTGGTATAAGGTCGATTTGGAAATCAACCTCTCTGGCAGGAGGGACACCCAGTAGCTTTTCTGGAAAGACACCCGGAAATTCATGAACTACTTGTACTTCTTGCAATTTATTTTTGGCTTCTGCATGCATTATCACTATAAATATAGCACAACCCTTGTTGATATTTTTGACACTCTTGACTGAAGAGATAATTAGTTTGGAAACTCCCTTCATGCTCTGAAAGATGATGCTGGATTGGTCGGGCCCTTCTAACCGAATGTCCGAATCTCTTTACTCCTGTAGTCTATTTTGGCATTTACGTCTTACAATCAGTCCATACCCAGAATTAATTCAAACTCTACAACAGGAAGGATAAACGCTTCTATGATAATTTCAGATTCCTCGCATAACACTGAGACTCTACATTTGCGACTAGCCTGCATAAGGAAACCATTAGGCATCATGACCTCTAGTGGTGTTGACTCTGAAAGGATTTCTAAGCTCAACCTGTGCGGAAAGGATTCTACTATGAACGAGTGTCGAGCACCTTTGTCAAATAGAAATTTGAAGGGTACATTTTGAATCATAAGGATACCCACATACGTGAATCATGGGTAATGTAGGCAATAACTAACTGCGACATATTCATACCTATAACTACGTCCTACTGCTCCTTGACCTCCTGCTGGCCAAGTCCCTCCTCTTTCACCGGTCAGCCCGCCTCCCCGTCGACCCCGCCTCCGCTCGCCGCGCTGGTCTCGGCCAACGCACCGCGCGCCCTCGAAGTTCCTCACTTCAACGACAATGATCCCCTAGGATGGATTGCAAAGGCAGAGCAATTCTTTGATATTCACGTCACCCAGGAGGAACCTGTGATGATCCTTGCCATGGAGGGCTCCGCCCTCCACTGGATTCGTTGGCTACGTCAGTCGATCCCACTCCTTTTTAAGGTCGACCTGGCACAAGAGCTGGTGAAGCGCTATGATCATCGGTACTTAGGCAATGCGGTGAAGAGCCTATGTGCTCTCCAACACACCTCTTCAGTGGATCAGTACATCGACGAGTTCATCGAGCTCGTCAACCACGTCCACGGACTCCCTCCCGATCATTACCTCGACTTCTTTCTTCAGGGTCTCCAACCCCACATTCACTCCCACTTGCGCACCCATCATCCTTATGATATCTCAGATGCGATGAAGGTTGCCCATTTGGTGGAAGCTGGTTTCTCGGTACGTGCTTGGGACCGCCCCGCCCCCGATTACCTCAGGAGGCTCCCTCCCCCACATCTCGCGCGACGTACATTACTCCACCCCCCGACTTCCAGCAGGGGAACCACAACATCCATCCGTTCGACCCAGGCCTGCCTTTCCTCTTAGGCCACCAAATGATTGATAGTGGCGCAAGCCACAATTTCATCTCCCACGACTTCGTGACGCGCTTACAGTTGCCTTCTGACTCGACATCGAGTTTTGTAGTCTACCTCGGTGACGGTCACCGATCATCGACTCGAGGCCTTTGCCATAACCTCTCTCTGTAGTGGGGTGAATATTCCTCCTCCATAGATTTCCATGTTTTTCTCTTAGGCGGGGTCGACGCCATTATCGACATCACCTAGTTGCAAACATTGGGCGACATCAACCATAATTGGGCCTCCATGCGTATGACTTTCCAGTGGGACAATTGTCCATGCATGCTTCAGGGTGATGCATCCCTCTAGCGGATCGCCATCTCTTCTCGCGCAGCTCAGTGCACTCACTAGGTGGATTTTTCGGCTTCCTATGGAAATTCACGACGACATGGACCGAGCAACTACCCCCGCCACCTGCTTCCCCTCATCCCCAGCTGTCCCGCCTCTTGGAGGTCTTTGCTTCAGTGTTCGAGCCACTATCAGGTCTCCCACCACCGCGCACCACCAACCACCGCATTCCTCTCCAGGAGGGCATCCAGGCGATCTCAGTCCGCCCTTGCCGCTACTGCCACATCTAGAAGGATGAGATCGAATGCTTGGTCACCGATATGTTGATCGCTGGCTTGATCCGGTTGTGCGCGAGCCCATTTTCCAGTCCGGTCCTTGTCCGTAAAAAGGACGGTAGTTGGAGATTCTGCGTGGATTATCATGAGCTTAACAAATCCACCGTAGCAGATAAGTATCCTATTCCAGTGATACATGAGCTTCTGGATGAGTTGAGTGAGGCTACTTATTTCTCCAAGATTGACCTGTGTTTCGGTTACCACCAGATCCGAGTTTATGCGGAGGATGTTCCGAAGACCACTTTCAGCACTCATGACAGCCACTACGAGTTCTTGGTTATGCCGTTCGGCCTAACCAACGCCCCAACAACCATCCAGGCCACAATGAATGACATCTTCTGAAAGGTGCTTTGTAAGTATGTTCTGATTTTCTTTAACATACTTGTTTACAGCTTGACGTGACAGGATCACCTACGCCACCTGGAAACCACCCTGGAGACCCTACGTCAACATTCATTGGTCACCAATCTGAATAAATGCGCGTTTGCTCAGCGCGAGATCTCACACCTAGTTCACGTTGTCTCCACACATGACGTGACAATGAACCTAGACAAGGTCGCGACAGTTCTGCAGTGGCCTCCACCGTACTCCTTACGTGAGGTCTGAGGTTTCCTCGGCTTGACCGTCAACTACCGCCGTTTAATCCGCGACTACGACAAGCTGACACTTCCTTTCACATGTCTTCTGCGCAAGACGACCGACCCGACATTTCGGTGGTCCCCCGAGGCCGCTACCACCTTCACAACCCTACAACATACCTTGGTGACGGCCCTAGTTCTAGCCATGCTAGATTTCACCCAACCTTTCATTGTGGAGTGTAATGCCTCCTGCTCGGGCATCGACCCGGTGCTTATGCAGGCGGGACGGCCTATCACATACTTCAGCCGTTCTTTCTCTTCTACCATTCGGTCCCGCTCGGCGTACGAGAATAAGTTGATGACACTCGTCTTGGCGGTTCAACATTGTCGGTCGTATCTCTTGGGGAGACACTTCATCGTCCGCACAGATCATCACAGTCTTCAGTGCCTTCTCATCCAAAAGATGACCACCCCGTCATAACAACTTTGGGTGACAAAGCCATTGGGCTATGACTTTACGGTTGAATTTTGCTCAGGCAAGTCCAACTTAGCGGCAGCCGTCTTATCCCGTCAGACGGCGTCCGCGACGTTGACAGCCATATCAATCCCGGTTTGGCAGAAGGCTGAGACTTTAAAGGGGGAGGTGGAGACCGATCCGACCTTGGGAGCCATCATAGAGTGCTTACGAACGGATGCCGACGCCTGCCCCCCATACAACCTCCTTGGAGGTTGTCTGTTCTATCGGGGCCAGTTGGTCATTTCATCATCTTCCGCCAGCATTCCATGATTTTTGACTGAGTTCCATGCTACACTGACAACAGGCCATTCCAGAGCATTTCGTACTTACCGCCGCCTCTCAACGACACTCTATTGGAAGGGAATGATGCGACACGTGGAGGAATTCGTGGTAACATGCCTCGTCTACCAGCGCTCGAAGTACGAGTCCTCCTTTCTAGGAGGCCTTCTGCAGCCTTTGCCCATTGCCGACCTCATATGGGAGGACTTGGCGATGGATTTCATTACGCGCCTCCCTCGGTCCGTGGGGAATGACTGCATCCTTGTGGTGGTGGACTGGCTGTCAAAATACGGTCACTTTATACCCTTGCGCCACTCATTTACAGCTCCAACGGTGGCCACAACGTTCATTTCCGACATAGTACGACTACACGACTTCCTTCGTTCCATCGCCAGCGATCGTGATTCGATCTTTATGAGTTCCTTATGGCAGGATTTTTCAAACTCCAAGGCACGCAACCACTACTGCGTTCTTCCTGCCACCCACAGACGGACGGGCAGTCCGAGGTTATGAACCGTTGCTTGGAGACCTACTTGCGCTGTTTCACCTCCGCCCGCCCCCATGACTGGAGCAGATGGTTGGGTTGGGCCGAGTTCTCTTACATCACCTCCTTCCATTATTCAGCCGGCTTGACCCCTTTCCAGTCCGTCTACGGCAGCCCACCACCCACCGTGATTCAGCACCTTCCGAGAGAATGTTTTGTTGGGGCAGTGCACACTCAGCTCTTGTACCGGGATGAGATTCTCAGGATCTTGAAGTCCCACCTCCACTGCGCTCAGCAGAAGTTGATCCACCATGCGAACAAGCGCTGGAGGGATGTCCAGTTTCAAGTGGGGGATGCAGTATTCGTTAAGCTTCGAACCTACCGCCAGACTTCAGTGGCGACTCGCTCTCATCCCAAGATATCTGCTCGCTTCTACGACCCGTTCGAGGTGATCGCCCGCATCGGCGAGGTAGCTACCGTCTCCGCCTCCCCGCCCATAGTCACATCCATCCAGTCTTCCACGTGTCCCAGCTCAAGTGGGTGGTAGAAGACCGCTCGGTATAGGAGACCCTCCCACCGGACATTGCATCTGACGATTCCACTGTTTATCTTCCGAATGCGATCTTGGACCGCAAACCCATCACCGTGGAGGGTCTGGTCCGGGAACAAGTTTTGGTTGCATGACGACAACGCCCTCACTCCGATGCGATGTGGTTGGACCGCGACGACTTTTGCAGCCAGTTTCCGAAATATTGCCCTGAGGACAAGGAAATTTTTTCAGATGGGGGTATTGTTGCAGACATAGAGGATGGCCTAGAGGAAGGAGCATCGTCGACGTGGCGCGTATACTCTCGAAGATGTAGGCCGGCGGAAAGGGCTACAACAACATGATATGACGTGATCGTCTTCTGTTATATTTTATTTTACTTGTCGTATTCTCTTTATTATTTTCACATTTGCCGGGAGGGGTTATATAACTCCCGACTCCTTGTTTTGGATTATCTTGTATCTTGGATTTGAAATTAATTGGAGCCTAGGGCTGGCCAAGTGGGATCTTCCCCTTGCAGTTCATTTCTCTCCCCACCCGTAACAGAATGTCCCTGAAAGTAGCGGGTTATGTGCTCTCGGGCGGAAAATGCGCGCCCGGGCGAAAAATGCGCGCCCGGGCGAAAAATGCGCGCCCGGGCGAAAAATGGCACCCGGGTGGAAAAATGCGCCCCCGTGCGGAAAAATGCGCCCCCGTGCGGAAAAATTCGCACCAGGGCGAAATATTCACGCTCTGGCGGAAAAATGCGCGCACGAGCGGAAAAGTGCGCGCCCCCGTCAAAAAATCCGCTCTTCAGCAAAAAATGCGCCCTAGGCGAACAACAGAGTTGGCGTCGAGGACTTTTTGAGATAGTCGGGGGTGCACTGGTAGGGGTTGGAATTGCGAATGAAGACCTCACGAGGTCGGAATTGAGGGAGACATGTTTCTTTTATAACCAATTCCTATGGGAATTGAAATTAATTCCAATTCCGATGTATTTTTATGGTCGCCGAACGCTGGAATTGGAATTGACAATTGAATTCCAATTCCAACGCTCCAATTCCGACGTAACTAACGCGCGATTGACGCGTAAAATAAACCATAAAGAGAATAAATAACTCGATTTTCCACTGACGCCGATTCTAATCATTCGCGATCGGATCCTGCAATTACAAGAGACAATGTGTAAATTTCGGATCTTACACCAAATAACCAAGGATCCAGGCATAAACGGACTCTAGTTCCTCAAATAGAGGAGAGGAATAACGACGGCTATTGTGAAATGTCATGGCTGATCTATAGACTCTTGTCCCGCGTATCCTAGACTTTGACTCTGATACCAAACTGATACAGGACGGATGTAGGGTGAATGTGCAATTGTGCCATAACGGAACTCCAAAGAGTGAATGATAATGTAGTGTTTGGGTGAATTTAAATGATGCAATGTTCATACAATTATCTAAGCATGATTCAATTAAATTAAAGACTTACTGCTTCAATTAAATCTCATGCAGATAAGGCTGGCAAATAGGGCAACGTTGGGCAAACACATACGAAATAACATCCAAAATAATATGATTGTTCACCAAATACACAATGATAAATATTTTTGATTTCAAACTAGAACTTAAATCAATAGAAGTCCGGGGAAATGGAGGGAGTCTGATTTCAGGAACTGGGCAGAGGTATTGTTGTAATATGAATTGATTCAGGACTCCGGGGAAGAATGCTGCTGTAATTAATGGTATTGGGTGGTGTTGTTGTTAAAGGAATGAAGAATGGTGCGAGGGCTGTTTGAATTGTTTCCAGGAGGTCTACTAGGAGAAATTGGGATTTTCAGTCCCCAGCGAGTGCTGGCTGTTATTACGAAGTGCGATTATTGCAGTGGAGGGGCTAGACAAGTAACAACCAATGGTTGCAGGAATGGAGATTTCAGAAGGGAGAAAAGCCTCGCTGGGCCTGGACGAGTGTATAGCAGGGGCGGTTTGTTGAGTGGAAGAGGCAGAAGGGCTGGAATTTGCTCACTGGCACAGAAAAATTTGGAATTATGGCCTGGGATGTGGAAATTGTTGGTTGGAATTGGCCAAATACAATGAATGGGGATGAAGGTAGGAGTGCTCGAATATGGAGGAGATTGAAACAAATGTGGGTGGTTACCGCTGTGGGGAGGAGATAGGGTTAGTTGTGGGTGATTACAAGTGAAGAAGTGGGCGGTTATTTAGCAGTTATGGGGATTTGGGGGTAGTTATTTGATAGTTATTGAGTGGTGGGAAGCAGTTATGGTGGTTTTATGGAGTGGGTAGGTAGTTTGGTGGTAGTTATGGCAAAGGGGTGTAGTTACCCTGGCTCCGACACCATGTATCCACATAATCGACACCGTGGGACGACCGCGAGAGCTCGGAATTCCTGTCTAGAATTTGCGATCCCTGAAAATCAGCCCCAATTCTCTTATTTATAGATTTAGAACCCACTACAGACGGCCGCAATCGTCTGAAACATAAAATCACTAAATATACATGAAATAAAAATACTAAAAATACATAAAATATGTCGTCGTACATTGGGCTTTACAAACACTTCTATATATCTTATGCAAAACCCATGGTTTGGTTAAAACAAATACTAGGAAATGATCAAAATAGTCTCCTTACTGTTTAGGATATATTAATTTTGACACCAAGATTTCTTTCCTCCAATATAATCCGTAGACTTATGCAAACATGACCAGTACAATCCTTCCATTAATCGTCAGGTTAATTCTTAATGGGGCTAGAGGAAATGGCACATTTATTTGGGGTTATGAAAGGTCATATTTGCCATTGGCATTTGTCTCACACGAGTCTTTTCTGAAGGATCACAGTGGCAATGCTTAGTTAATAAATGCTGGGACATTGGATAAAATAACAACTCTTATATGTAAGTCTATAAAGCTTACTTAATCACAATTATTATGATCATCTTCTTTATAATACCATAAAAAGGTTAAAATCAATTTCCTAAATTTATGAATTATTTTGTCTACTTGAAATCCATGCATAAGAAGAGAAAATTTGTACGAACTTTTGCAACGCTCTTCGGACCCGACAACCAAGGTTGTAGATGTCGGATATTGGGTACACGTCGGTTTAGGTTTTTCATGTCAGTTTTAATATGTCGGGGGGAAATATCGGGGATATTTCATATATCGGGTTTTAATATTTAATTATTTGTGTAATTATATATAAATTTAATCATTTTATAATATATATATATATATTAATATATTAATAATTTGATATTTATTGAACTCCTAAATTTATCAAACTAATATAAACATTTTGTGTTACATAAGTAATAACGGTATAATGCTTGAAATAAAGTAAGAGGAAGCATAATCCAGGAAGTTATCAATGTCAATGGAAGATAAGAAACCTTTAGTCCATAATTCAAAAACCATGCATAATTAAAGTCGATGGTGAACTTGAGCAAGGAAGAAAGCCAGAGGAAAGAAAAAAAACCTAAACAATGAAACAATTTCCGTTTATTGTCTATTAGACCATAGACAATAATTAAAATAAATTGAAAAAAACCAGTCGATAAAATGTCGGCATATATCGGCCGATATATCATCGGAGGATATATTTCAAAAGGATATTTTGCAAAGAAATATCGGAAACGTGTCGTTTTGTCCATGAAACTTTTATGTCGGACGACATGTCGGAGGATATCCACAACAGAGCCGACAACACTTCTTATTTTTGCAACTAAATAGTGGAATCTAATGATTAGTTCTTTGCTTTGCTTGCTTCACGAACTTTGCAGATCAAACTTACGATTTAATGATTTTTGGTTAATTTTGGAGTAGTTGTTTAATGCTAGTGATGTTTCATCTAGGATGATGGTTTGTTTCATACCACTTGTGGGACTCCAAATTATGTTGCTCCAGAGGTAAGGGGTATATTATTGATTGTTCTTTTATAATTATATAACAGTGCCTAAAAGGAATTTGTTTTTATTTCCATACTAGGTACTCAATGACAAAGGTTATGATGGCGCAACTGCAGACCTTTGGTCTTGTGGTGTTATTTTATTTGTTCTTCTTGCAGGGTATTTGCCCTTCGAGGATGATAATGTCATGAACTTGTATAAAAAAGTGAGTATTTTTCTGTTAAATTGTTTGTACTGAAATCATTTTTATGTAAAGCATTTATTTAATGTAAAATGCAGATTTCTTGTGCGGAATTTTCATGCCCATCATGGCTTTCTTTTGAAGCCACCAAATTGATAACACGAATACTGGATCCTAATCCCAAGACTGTGAGTTTCTGCTCTTATTTCTCTTTCCATGAAAGCTAGAAAGTGATAAATGTGGCATCACCTGTTACGTTTTTAGAAGCAGTTACTGTTAAAATGAGTTGCTTAGATTCCCAGTCCAATAAACTCTTAGAAAAATAGAGGCAACAATACTTCCCATGTTATCAATCAACTAGAATGAATCGTTAAAGCTTGTGATTTCAAAGAAAACTAGTTGTAACTTTGTTCATATATCTCTTAAAGAGATAGGTGGTTCTCTTCTTTATAAATGTGTTACTATTTAATGCATAGAGAGAGTAGTCTGGACTCTGTTGGAATTTACCACTGCACAAGCTGGGCCAAAACAAATGGAAATTATGAATAGTTTCCGAAAGTCGCATAATTAGGTGTGTGCGGATTACCGCGTGCATAGGAGGGGGTTAAATATCCCTTATATGGATGTTTTCTCCTGAAAAATCATTTCTTTTTTCTCTATTTCGTAGCACTGGGAAAGATCTTCCTTCTTCTATGGATGATGAATGAATAACTGCATGCGATCCTGTTGAAGTCTAGAAGGTGGACCCAGAGACCTTTCCACAGGGAGTACACTACTCAATGAAGCCAACTCTCACTTTAAGGATAGTACTATGCTCACCTTTGGTTATACTGGATAAGTTATTTTTACTTGAATCTTTTAGGTAACAGTTTCATTCAAGTTTCTTTCCATTATGACTCCCTAAGTGGTTTTGAAAATCTATTGATGTTGATGATCTGGATTGAAAATGGTTCCAATGTTGATGTATATTGGATGAATCAAATCATGGTGATGAAAAAAATTCATTGGATACAAGATAGGGAGAAATAAAGATCAAATGTATGTTAAACAAGGATAAAATTGTGTCAAATAGGACATAAGGGGTTTGATGTAGGGTAGGCTATGTGGGTGTACAGCTAACATGCGACCTAAGTGAACTGCCGGGGAAACAACTCGACAACCCTAAACTACTGTATGTAAGATGCAAGATCCGACGGCGAAATCAAATTAAGCAATAAATAATTAAATCGCGCTTAGATAATTGAAGCAATGCAAAGTTATTCCATTAGGCGAACAAGCTTTGGTTATCCTCCGCGTGGAGGGCCAAAGCAAGAGCACGTGGCGAATGGTTCCTGCAAATCACAAGATATCTAGAACAAAATTCTACGATGTTGTTTATCCAAACAAATATGAAATCACAATACCATATATTAATTACAAGAACAAAGATCCATACAACAATAACAATACTCACGAAGTAGGGGGGCGAGTGACCGTAGGCGTGGTAGATCTGGTGGTGAGAGATGTTGGTGTGTTGTTCCCAGGTGGCAATGACGGCGGAACGGCGGCTAGGGCTTTATGTGGAGGGGGGCTGTTAGTGGGAGGAAGGGAAGTAGTAGGTGAGGTTACTGGATGGTTTGGGACAGGGATCTGTGAGAAGATTATGGTGTGGTGATTGGGAGAGTCAGATCTCAGGGAGGAGTTAGGGATCGGTGGGTAAAATCTGGAGGAGGGTCTGAATGGGCTTTGGCTAGGGTTATGCGAGGAAAAACATGGGCCGTCAATGTGGGGAGAAGGGAATATGTGGGCTGCAAGATGTATGGCTGAAATATACTAGGAGGCGTGGCTTAGGGAGTGAGCGCAGTAAGGTTTCTTGGGCTTTAGAAGGGGTGGAAGTGGGGAAAACGCAAACAGTGGCCTAGGGAGGGGATTTAGGACGAGTCGTTGGCTGTTTGGAGGAGTTGATTTGTGAGGCGGACTGTCCAGATTTGGGAGGGGACAGCAGGGAGGTAGGGTTCGGCTGAGGCTTTACTGGAGTTTGGGGGTTGCGGCTAGGGTTTTGGGAGGGGGACAATGAAGGTTAGGGATAGTAGATACCTTGGGGAGGAAGAACACCACATAGGAGTCGCCACCTAGGGCCTTACAGTGTCGTCACCGTGAGAGGATCGCCGGATTTCGGGAATGATCTTTCCAAAATCTGCAATGAACCAAATGACAGCCCCCTACTCCTATTTATAATAAAAGAACATTAGAGCACCCTGACATCAACGACTATGATTGACCGAGTCTGTCAGGTGTCCGATTACACTAAATAATGACTGAAATTATAAAAGTTATGTATGAAAAAACATGTAAAGAAAATTCCGGACGCATCAGCGGAGTCGGTCATCGATCCGAAGATGCCATATATGGTAGGTGGCCAATCGACCCCGAACGGGCCCAAAACTCGTCCTCCGTTGCGAGTTCGCGCCTCCGTTCCGCATCAGGGTTTATTCAATTTCATGACAATTTACCAAGCAAAACAATTCTTTGGTCTTATTACTTTGATATTACAAGCTTGAGCATTTTTTTCGGTCCCCAGATTCAATTAATTTTTTGCATGGGGTTTCCTATGGTCATATTTGGGTGTATGCATTTATTTAGTCATGTTTGAGATTTTTTTGTATTTAGTATTATAAAAGTCTTGCACGGGGTTCCCCTGTGCCCCAAGGCAATAATAGTTACATCCTCTGTTCGTTGTCCCTGTAAAATTGTCACGCTAAATATAAAACTCAGTAAAATTGCAGGGATGATAACATACTTTTTTAAAATTGAATAAACACATACAAATTAAATTCACTTATGAAAAGTTGGAAAATTTGTAATAAAGATTGGTAAAATTGAAATTTTGAATGTTTCACCAAAGGGTCTTTTTCCCTTGTATAAAGTATAGATGTCATATTTAAGTATTTTTAGAATCTGTCCACTTGTTTGAACTAATTTGCAATTTGTCACAGGAGTTGTATTTATAGCACATAAAGGATTTTGGAATGCAAACCAAGAATTTGAATTCTTCTCTAACCCTAGGGGTCTTGATGACTTCCAACTCGAGCTCCCCATAGTTGGCAACCTGCGATTCCTAGCTCTGTAGTATTTCCATTCACCCTCTTCATTCCCATCTTTACATTATGGACTCGGTTCATAACAATTTGGTATCTGAATGTCTAATTTTCGGATCCACGCTTGTCTGACAATGCTTCATTCTGCAGTGACGACAAACATCGCAGAACGATTTCACAACAATTTGATTCCGCATTCGACTGCCAATCACAGTGATGAGAACAATGTAGATCGACGCCGATGTTTCTTATAATCATTTCCTGTGTGTATCCTTTCCTTGTGCAAATAACTCTTGTCACCACAAGAGTCCTTCATAAGTACCATCTACATAGACGACATCCTACCTGCACCCAATCAACTTCCTTCGATAGTTTTTCTCCGTACCGACTTCCGTAGAGTTCGTTGATTTTATACAGGGCCCATCGATTCTTCCTGTAGAGCCTGAGATCCCGTCGATCCAATCTCTGATCGATCTTATCCATGCATAGAACCCCAACAGTTCCTTTCGCGACTTGCAGAACATTTCTCCGTCTATCTACAATTCTTCCCATATTTTATTATCGTCGTAACCGTCAACTCTGAGCAACCGTCTGGTAGCCATCAAATTACTTCTCCTCAGTCAACGCAACCCTTTGACAATAAAAAACTATTTGCTTTTCCTTAGTCACATAAATGATCTTCCCCTCAGTTGGCGGACGAAGTTTATACACATCTTCTCACAATGACTTCACACTTCTTTTCACTGTTAGAAAAGCTAATATTTTGGTCTGACAGAACTGGATCACCAACACCCTTCCACTCTAGTCAGAAACATGCCACAAATCCTTCTTGCTCCACAGCCATAAATTCTAGTCATTACGATAAACTCCGCTAAAATATAATGGGGAGTGGTTAAAGTGGTGGAAGAATTTCTCATAGATGAGGCCGCTGAGGAGCGGCATCTGGCAGCCGAAACTCAATAACAAGCAATCGAAGCGCAGCAATTGGCAAGCCACACCAACCTGGGAACTAATTTTGACTGTCACCTCCCACTATCACAATGATGCAGCTTGCTATGACCAAGCAGACCGATAACAACAAGGGCATTCAACCCACCTTAACAGTTTTTGTAATCTCAACCGAAGAGCACACTGACACCTTCAGGACTATGAAGAGAACTTACCACATCTATCTGTCTATGGGCCTCTCATTCTATCGACCATCACTCCACATGGATCGGCTTTTACTTTGCCCAACCAACTGGTCCCTCGTCAGACATTCTATTACCGACATGCACGCGGAAGACCCACCGTGGCAAGTGTATTCGAGGCGAACGCTTGACGTGGGACTGCAAACCGGGCAAAAGGGCGAAGGACGGACCGAACTAGGCGGTTCGGGTGCTGCGGAATAGTGGACCGGCAGCGATATCGGGCGGCCCTGTCGCTGGGCGGCATCGGGCGGCGAAGTAACCGACCGCGGTATCGGGCGGCGGTATCGGACGGCGTTATCGTTGTATCTTTATTTTAATATTGTATTTCCTTATTGGTGAGTGTGGTGGATCCCTCCCTATAAAGAGGATCACCTTATGTGTTTTCATTATCTTTGGATCAAGTTAATTAAGGAGAGGGCTGCTCCCTCTTTCTCTTCCCTAACCCTAGCCTCCCCTTCTCCTCCTCCTCCTCTCATTTTCCCTAGAAGGTAACATTTGGTCCGACCTGCCGCTCCGCCCGCCTGCACCAAGCCGCCAGTGTTCCTCATGGCACCGAACAAGAACAACCGCCCTAATGCGCCCGCTAACTCCACCGCCGAGGGTTCCGAGACGGTTGTCGACTGCCTCGTGCAACACGACAGTCACCTCGCGAGCCTCCAGTCGTCCGTGGATGCGATCCTGGCAAGCCAATCCGCGATCCTCACTCTCCTCGAGCCTTGACGCCGACGCCAACCACGCCCCCGCCTCCTGCTGAGACGACATCCTCGGCCGACATGACCTCGCTGCTCGGGACGCCACCGCCCCCGCTAGCGCCGACCATGCGCGCGCCGGTCCCTCTTCCGCCAGCCCCAACGGTGATACCGCCCGTAGCCGGCCGACCCTCCCTAGCATTGGACGTGCCCTCATTCTCCGGAACAGACCCAATGGGGTGGATTGCACGCGCGGAACAATACTTCGACCTCAATGGTACCCCCCCGGCGGATCGTGTCGGCACTGCCATGGCCGGCCTTGACGGTTCGGCCCTCCATTGGGCGCGCTGGCTACGCCAGATCCAACCCCTCATCCCATGGCACGAGTTCAAGCAAGAGATGATCAGTCGCTACGATTCTCGCTACACCGGTTCCGCCATTGAACGGCTCTGCTCGGCTCGCCAGTCGACAACGGTAGACACTTATATTGACGAGTTTGTTGCACTCGTCACGCAAGTTCCGGGCCTTCCGCCCGACCATTACCCGGGATTCTTTCTGCAGGGACTCCTTCCCAACATCCGCTCCCGCATCAGGACCCACCATCCCCGCACCGTGTCGGAAGCCCTGGAACATGCCCGGGCGGTGGAAGCAGACATCGGACCCCGCACTAGCGCACCTACTTTCCGCCAACCGCCGCAGCGCGATGTAGGCCCTCGACCGCCCCCAATGGGGGCCGACCGTCCACCCCGTCCAGACGCCCCGCACCGCGTCTCCAACAACGACTACAACGACCTGCGCCGCCGCGGGTTATGCTTTAGGTGCCGCCAACCCTACTCGCCGCAACATGTGTGCCCGGTCAAGGAGTTTCACACGATTATTGGTGACGGGGACGGTGACTGCTCATCCGAGGACTCGGCGCTGTCAGGGATACCTCCGGACCCCCCCCCCCCCCCCGCCAGAGCCGGAGGGAGCACCCCTTAATCTGTTGGAGTTACCTTTCTATTCTGTGGGCGGTCTTACCGGTCCCCAGACAATGAAGCTCACGACTATGATCAATAATCGCCCGACGATCGTTATGATAGATGGTGGAGCCAGTCACAACTTTATGTTGGCTCAACTCGCCCTCGACATCGATTTACCATACTCCCCCTCCCCGAAATTCTCCGTCTGTCTAGGCGATGGTCGCCGCCGCCCCAACTTGGGGAAATGTTTGGATGTTACCCTCTCTTTAGGACCTTGCACGGTCACGACAGACTTCTACATGTTTGAACTAGGCGGCCTCAACGCCATTTTGGGCGTGGCGTGACTGCAAATCTTGGGGGACGTTCGGGTGAATTGGGCCTCCATGTCTATGCCCTTTCAGCACCAGGGCCAACCGTGCCGCTTAGTGGGCCACTCTACCCTCCTCCGATCGCCGATCTCATTCCGGGCTATGACACGCGTCACCGACGTCGATTTCTCGGCGTGGCTATGGCCTCTCCAGTCGGTCCCGCCGGCTACGCCGGCTACGCCTAGCCCTCTCGCGACCGAACATCAGGACATGCTTGAGGCCTTCTCAGATATCTTTGCCACCCCGCCGTGCCTTCCACCCACTCGGTCGACCGACCATGCGATTGTGCTCCAACCGGGAGTGGCGACGGTATCCGTTCGGCCCTACCGCTATGGATATGCCCAGAAGGACAAGATCGAGCGGCTAGTAATGGAGATGTTGTTGGGGGCCTCATCCGCCCTAGTGCTAGCCCGTTCTCCAGTCCGGTTCTATTGGTCCGCAAGAAGGACGGAAGTTGACGGTTTTGTGTGGATTACTGGGAGCTCAACAAAGCTACGGTGCCCGACAAATACCCGATCCCAGTCATTCAGGAACTCTTGGATAAGCTCCATGGCGCTGCTTTCTTCACCAAGTTGGACCTTCGCGCCGGATATCACCAAATCCGGGTCCGACCGGAGGACGTGCCAAAGACGACTTTCCGGACGCATGACGGCCACTTCGAATTTTTGGTCATGCAGTTTGGGCTCACCAACGCCCCCGCCACATTCCTAGCAACCATGAACGACATCTTCCGACTGGTCCTCTGTAAGCATGTTGTTTTTTCGATGACATTCTCGTGTTTAGTGGCTCTTGGCAGGACCACCTCCGCCATGTGCGGGAGACCTTCACCACCCTCCGGCACCACCACCTCACCGTCAACCGGAAGTAATGCACGTTTGGGCCACCACGGTGAGCTACTTGGGGCATACCATCTCCGCCAACGGCGTGGCCATGGACGAGAATAAAATTCAGGCGGTTCTTCGGTGGCCGACTCCTTCCTCTCTTCCGGACGTTCCTCGGCCTCACCGGATATTATCGGCGCTTCATCAAGGACTATGGTGGGTTAGCCCGCCCTCTCACCCAGTTGATGAAAGCTTCAGAGGAAGGTCCTTTTGTGTGCCCGCCGGCCGCAATGGCGGCGTTCGCCGCTCTCCAGGCGGCTTTGGTGCAAGGCCCGGTGCTGGCCATGCCGGATTTTCGGCAACCATTCATAGTGGAGTGTGACGCCTCGGGTGCCGACGTGGGGGCCGTATTGATGCAGGTCGGCCGACCTATAGCGTTTTACAGTCGGGCGTTTTCTTCTGCGGTGCGCAGCCGCTCGGCATATGAAAACGAGCTCATGGCCCTTGTTTTAGCAGTGCGACATTGGCGGCCATACCTGTTGGGCCGCCCTTTCGTGATCCGCACCGATCATCATAGTCTCCGCTACTTACTCCAGCAGAAAATTGCCACGCCAATGCAACAAATTTGGGTGGCCAAGCTCCTTGGTTATGACTTCACGATCGAGTTCCGTCCCGGCAAGACCAACCGGGCGGCCGATGCCCTCTCTCGTCACCCTCGCGCCCCGGAATTGGCCGCCATTTCGAGACCGGTTTGGGAGGACGCCCCCATCCTCCAGCAAGAGGTGGATCACGACCCTCACTTGAAGGACATTCAGGCAGCCTTACTAGCAGACCCGGTGGCACGACCTCCCTATTCCCTCGTTGTGGGTCAGCTCTTCCATCGGGGCCGCCTGGTGCTATCAACAACCTCCTCCTGCATTCTGCAGCTGTTAGCCGAGTTCCACTCCACACCTTCGGGGGGCCACGCTGGGGCCTTCCGTACGTATCGGTGTTTAGCCGCATCGCTGTACTGGCCTCACATGCTCCGCCAGGTGAAGGCATACGTGGCGGCCTGTTTGCCTTGTCATAAGGCGAAATATGAGACGATGTTCCCTAGCGGCCTACTGCAGCCCCTACCGATTCCCGAGCGCGTCTGGGAGGACATTGCGATGGATTTCATCACCCGCCTGCCTCGTTCGAATGGGTTCGATTGCATTCTTGTGGTCGTCGACCGCCTCACGAAGTACGCCCACTTCGTCCCTCTCCGGCATCCGTACACTGCAGCAACCGTGGCGGACAGCTTCATCACCGAGATCGTGCGGCTTCATGGTTTTCCCCGCTCCATAGTGAGCGACCGCGACCCGCTCTTCCTCAGCAGTTTTTGGACTTCGTTGATTCGTCTCCAAGGCACGCGTCTCCGGATGAGTACGACATACCACCCGCAGTCGGATGGGCAATCCGAGGTTCTGAATCAGTGTCTAGAAACGTATTTGCGGTGCTTCATTGGTGAGAGGCCCGACACTTGGGCAAAATGGTTATGCTGGGCGGAATACTCATATAATACAACGTACCATCATGCCGCAAATACCTCACCATTCGAGACCGTCTATGGCCGACCACCCCCCTCCGTGCTCCGATATCTCCTGGGAGAATGTCCCGTCGCTTGCTTGGCCGACCATTTGCATGACCGGGACGTTATTTTGGACAGTTTGAAGCATCACCTCCGGCGTGCACAGGCCAAGATGCTCTCTTTTGCCAACCGGAAGCGCCGGGACCTTTCCTTCCAAGTGGGCGAGCGGGTATTCCTCAAACTTCATCCATACCGCCAGCTTACGGTGGCTCGCCGCCCTTGCCCCAAATTGGCACCTCGTTTCTATGGGCCCTTTGAAATCATCAGTCAAATCGGGGCCGTGGCCTACCGGCTCCGCCTCCCGGACAACTGCCGCATTCACCCGGTTTTTCATGTTTCTCAACTCCGGCGCGTTATCGGCGACCACCCCGTCGGCGACCACATACCAGCCGACCTCGACTACTCCGAGTCCGAACCTCTCTACTCGGAAGCCATCCTTGATCGGCGCCCTCATACGCTGGGAGATCCCACTCCGGAGGAGATCCGGGTCGCTTGGCGCAACCGCCCGACCTCCGCCGCGACATGGCTATTGCGGGATGATTTTCGGCGCCAATTTCCAGACTACTGCCTTGAGGACAAAGCTAATTTTCCAGATGGCGGTATTGTTACCGACATGCACGCAGAAGACCCACCGTGGCAAGTGTATTCGAGGCGAACGCGTGACGCGGGACTGCAAACCGGGCAAAAGGGCGAAGGACGGACCGAACCAGGAGGTTCGGGTGCTGCGGAATAGTGGACCGACAACGCTATCGGGCGGCCCTGTCGCTGGGCGGTATCGGGCGGCGAAGTAGAAGACCGACCGCGGTATCGGGCGGCGGTATCGGACGGCGTTATCGTTGTATCTTTATTTTAATATTGTATTTCCTTATTGTTGAGTGTGGTGGATCCCTCCCTATAAAGATGATCACCTTATGTGTTTTCATTATCTTTGGATCAAGTTAATTATGGAGAGGGTTGTTCCCTCTTTCTCTTCCCTAACCCGAGCCTCCCCTTCTCCTCCTCTCATCTTCCCTAGAAGGTAACACATTCAGTCTTACTATTGTCACTCAGTAAGAGACCCACTTACTTTATTTATGGGTCAATTACTGGTACCCTAGCTCACTGCTACTAATCACACATCGTTGATTTTGGTTTGTCGCCACCGCTTCATTCATTTCCTTAGGGAGAATGAATTATTTTTATTGGGTGATGATTTTTGTTTTGGGGCATCTTTGCAAGTTCTTCTGATGAGAGATCTTAGAACTTGACGAAGAAGACATTTGATCATGCCTTGGTGTTGGGCCTCTCTTTGAGCTTGATGACACGCTTGATTGAAGGAGGGTCATAATATTATGGTCGTTGGAGTCGGGCCTCTCTTCAAGCTTGATGACGTGCTTGTTTGAATGACGTAATATTATGGTCATATTTGGGTATATTAATTTTTTTAGTATGTTTCATATTTATTTTGCCATTTAGTATTTTATGTAGCATTTGAGTATTTTTATTATTTGCCAACCTGTATCGATTTTTTTGTAATTTCTCATGTGAGTTGTACTATAGCCCTTTAGGAATTTTGGAATGACAAGCAATAATTCGATCCTCTCAAACCCTGGAGGTGTTGGTGGCTTCCCTTGAGTGCCCCACAGTAGGCAGCTGGCAGTTCCTGACTCTGTATTATCTCTGACCACGTTCTTCATTGCCATCTCCATGATACAAATTCAGTTCATAACAGGGTTGAATCCAAAAGATTAACTATTTATACAGAAATTGCTAAACATGTACATAACATACCTGCCTTATTGTACATGATATTTGTTAGATGTTGTGTTTATAGTTACCTCTTATATATATATATATGTATGACTGGGTCCAGTTAATGGACAGAAAGTCATTTTGATTCACTTCGTAACATGGTATCAAAGCTGCTCCGCTAGGGTTCTCCCACAGCCGCCGCCGCGTTCGACTCGCTCTCTTCGCTCGTTCGCTCGTCTCTCGCCGCTGTCCGCTCGCCCATTCGATCTCTTCGTCCTCGTCGCCTCTTCCTCCGCTAGTCGTCTGGTTCCTCCCGTGCCCTAGACGGAGGCGCGCCGCTGATGATGCCGCCTGCCGTCGCTACTTCTTGATGTCGATGCCGATCTGCTGTTGCCTGAAGCCGACGCCTTCCGTCCTGCCGTCGCTGAAGATGTCGTCCGCCGTCGAAGCCGTCACTACTGCCTGAAGCCGTCGCTGCTACCTGAAGAACGCTGCTGTCGTCCTGTTGTCGCCTGAAGCCGTCGAAGCTGCTACCTAAACCCTGAAGCCGTCGAAGCTGCTGTCGTCCTGCTGTTGTCCTCCCGTCGAAGCTGCTACCTAGAGGACATCTCTGCTACTCTGATGTCGAGCATCGAGCGCTGCTACTGCGATGCCGTCTCCGGGTACTGTTCCTTGATGCCTCCTGCAGATTATTGAAGGTTCCTGCCATTGCCATGGTGGACTCGGCCACAAGCACCACTCAGACACCTGTTCCCTCAGGGGATTCTACCAACACTTTTCCTTCCAATGCAAGGTTGGCTACCACTATCCTTACCTCCTCCAACTTTCAGTTGTGGAAAAAGGGGGTTACTATGTCTCTAGCAGGCATCCGACGTACTCACCACCTTACTAGACTACCTACTCATGCCGTGGGAAGTGCTGAATACGACGACTGGTACAGTGATGATTGTCGTATCTTTGCTCTCCTTCTGAGTTCCATGGACCCATCAGTTCAGCAGATGTGCAAGAATTGTGATAGCACTAAGGAGCTGTGGGACACCCTGCATATGATGTTCTCTCAAGCTAACAACCTCTCTCGCCTTGGTGAACTCTTTCCCAAGATGGCTGAGCTACGACAAGGAACTCGTTCGGTCACTGAGTACTTCGCCGAATGGAAGGTTCTTGCCGATGAAATCCTGGATCTTTGGGAGATCCCCTCTACCCGTGAAGGACATCAGGCTCAACGTGAGCATCTGGTTCTCATCTGGCTTCTGAACGGACTTGATCCAAACTTCTCAACAACAAGAACGGAAATGCTTGCGAGTCCTTCTACTTTCCAGACTGCTAATGTGTACCATCGTCTGACTAAAGCGGGCTCTGCCGCTTCTCCAGCTGCTCTACATGTTTCCTCCAGCGAGTCAATTGCGCTAGCCTCTCGAGGGGGAAGGGGCACTAGCCGAGGTGGTCGGTCTGGTTCTGGACGTGGTCGGGAGACTGATACGCGACATTGTACTCATTGCGGACGTCGTGGTCACACAAGGGATACGTGCTGGCTCGTGCATGGGAAGCCAGACTGGGCGGCCAAAACCTCGTCAGCTTCACCTCGATCTGCTCACGTTGCCGACTCGACACCGGCTCCTCCGGGTCACCTCACGGTCCAGATCTCTGAGGAGGATTATCGTCGCCTGCAGGCACTTCCAATTTCCTCTCCACCTCATAGTTCTGCTGTGGCCTAGACTATTCAGCCTGTCTGCACTTCCCAGACCACCCAGCGCCCAGTTCAGTGGCTGGCAGATTCTGGAGCTTCTGACCATCTGACTAGCTCTTCAGGTATCCTGCATTCGTATCATACCCATTGTGGGTCTTCCATTACTGTTGCAGATGGATCCACTGTGCCTATTGTTGGCTTTGGAAGCTGCAATGTGACACCAGATATGCCTCTATCCTCGGTTGCTCATGTTCCTCAATCTGCTTACAACCTATTGTCCATTAGTAAGCTTACTCGTGATTTAAACTGTACTGCTATCTTCACATCTTCTGGTTGCATTTTTCAGGAACAGTCGACGAGCCGTATTATTGGTAGAGGAAAGCTGCGTGGTGGTGTTTATGTCCTGGATGAAGTTTCCCACATTGCCTGTTCTGCTGCTTCGGCCAAACTCTTGGACCTCCACTACCGTCATGGTCATCCTTCTATGCAGGTCATGCGTCGTTTGTATCCTGAGTTTGGGAACGTTTCCCATCTCAGCTGTGAGTCGTGTTTGTTTGCTAAACTCCATAGAGTTAGCTATGTACCTCGTGTAGATGTTCGTGCTTCTGCACCTTTTGATTTACTTCATTCTGATGTCTGGGGACCGTGTCATGTCCCTACGTTGTTAGGACACAGATATTATGTTACCTTCATTGATGATTTTTCTCGCATGACTTGGGTTTACTTAATGAAAAATCGCTCTGAATTACTATCTATTTTTCAACATTTGTGGAATGAAATTTTCACTCAATTTTCTGTTCGTCTGAAATGTCTTCGTACTGATAATGGGAGGGAATACATGTCCCAGTCCATGTCTAGCTTTCTTTCCGACAAGGGTATCATACACCAAACCAGTTGCCCTGATACCCCCCAACAAAACGGGATTGCCGAACGAAAAAATCGCCACCTTCTTGAGGTAACCCGGGCTATCCTTCATCATACGCATGTTCCCAAACACTTTTGGGGAGATGCTGTTCTTACCGCTGCCCATCTCATTAATCATCTTCCTACTCATATACTTCAGGGGGAGACACCTTATCACATCCTTTATCCCGACCACTCGGGGCCTCCTCTACCCTTCAAGGTCTTTGGGTGTGTTTGCTATGTCCGGGATGCTCGTCCCTCCGTTTCCAAACTTGATCCTCGCTCTTTGAAGTGTATCTTCCTTGGATACTCTCGGACTACCAAGGGATATCGCTGTTATTCTCCAGAACTTCACAAATATATCATTTCTTCAGATGTTGTCTTCCTCGAATCTGACTCTTATCGTACCACTGGCTCTCCCCTTCCCACTTCATCTTCTGATCTCTCTCTCGATGAGATGCTAGTTCCTCGTCCTGATTCTGCTCTCGTCTCTCCGACTGACATATTGTGCCCCCTTTGGGGACAAGTCTACTCTCGTCGCACTTCTGACAGAACTGAAATACCACCATCTCAGCCTACCTCAACCATTGATGACACAACTACTGTTCCTCAGATTGCTCCTGCAAGTGAGGCCCTGAACCAAACTGAAGTGCCTGCCGCTCCACCTCTGGCTAGTACCGAGCTTCCTATTGCTCTCCGAAAGGGAAGTCGGACTTGCCAGAATAGACCTCTCTATGTGAGCTCTTATCAGGGGTTGTCTGCTTCTCATACCGCACTTCACTTGATGTTGGATCAGTACACCATTCCCTCAACGGTTGGGGAGGCCAAAACTCATCCTAGATGGATGGCTGCTATGCAAGAGGAATTGACAGCACTTCAACTGAATAATACTTGGGAACTTGTGTCTTTGCCTCCTGGAAAGCGCGCTATTGGTTGCAAATGGATCTATTCTGTTAAAGCCAATGTTGATGGCTCTCTTGCTCGCTTGAAAGCCCGCCTTGTTGCCAAAGGTTATGCCCAAACTTATGGCGTGGATTATGAGGAAACGTTTGCACCTGTTGCCAAGATGTCCTCTATTCGGATCGTGATCTCTCTTGCAGCTACTCACCGGTGGCCTCTCCATCAGTTGGATATCAAGAATGCGTTCCTTCATGGGTCCTTGGAGGAAGAGGTGTATATGGAACAACCACCTGAGTTCGTTGCTGAGGGGGAGCGTAACAAGGTGTGTCGTCTCCTTGCCTCCTTATATGGGTTGAAACAATCCCCGCGCCAGTGGTTTGCTCGCTTTCGGTCTGTTGTCACCAAATTCGGACTTACCAAAAGTGTCAAAGACTCATCTCTCTTTTATCGGAACTCCTCAGCTGGTACTGTGCTCCTAATTGTGTATGTTGATGATATTGTCATCACGGGTAGTGATCCTAAAGGGATAGCCGATCTCAAAGCGTTCTTACACTCCAACTTCCAAACCAAAGATCTAGGGCTGTTGCGATACTTCCTTGGGATTGAAGTTACTGATCATGACGACTCTATCTTTGTTTCTCAACGTAAATATGCCCTTGATCTGTTATCTGATCTTGGAATGTCTGACTGCCGCCCTATGGATTCTCCCCTTGAACCAGGAGAAAAGAGTCTTCATGCCGAGAGCAAATCTTTTGATTCGCCAGAGAAGTATCGTAGAGTAGTTGGAAAACTTAACTACCTTACTATGACTCGCCCAGATATTGCCTGTGCTGTGAGTAAGGTCAGTCAGTTCATGGCTACCCCAACTATCTCTCAATGGGACTCTGTTCTCCGCATTGTTAGGTACATAAAGAAGGATCCTGGTCTAGGAATATCATACAAGAATCGTGGTCATTCCAATATAGAGGCTTACTGTGACTCCGACTGGGCAGGTTGTTTAGCCACTCGGAAGTCTACCACAGGATTTACTATATTTATGGGAGGAAACCTTGTCTCCTGGAAGAGCAAGAAACAGACCACTGTCGCCAGATCTAGTGCCGAGGCAGAGTATCGGGCTATGTCGCACACTGTTGCTGAGATCATGTGGATCAGACAGACTCTTTGTGAAATCGGATACCCTGTTCATGACCCAACTCTGTTATGGTGTGATAATCAAACTGCAATACAGATAGCAACCAATCCCGTGTTTCATGAACGCACGAAGCACATCGAGGTTGACTGTCACTTCGTACGAGAGAAGTATGAAGAAGGTCTTATTTCCTTGAGCCATGTGAAGACTGGAGACCAAGTTGCTGATATTCTCACGAAAGGAGTTACTGGGGTCAGAATGAATTTCATATGTAACAAGTTAGGTCTGGAAAGTTTCCACGACCCAACTTGAGGGGGAGTGTTAGATGTTGTGTTTATAGTTACCTCTTATATATATATATGTATGACTGGGTCCAGTTAATGGACAGAAAGTCATTTTGATTCACTTCGTAACAATATTCAAGTTCTCGTAGAATAATCCACTGTAGAATTAACAATATTTTCCCATGCTGCTCGTTTCTTTGATATAATTAGGATGCTTAACCTCTGTCGATCCTGTTCTCTTTTCTTTCACGTGGTTTTTGTTTTTATTTCCCTTCAAGAGAAAACGTTAATGAAAAAAACAGTCATTTCTATTTGAAAGAAGTTTCATCGATCTTTTCTAAAAAATGTCAAATTTCAAAAGCATCCTTGTTTTCTGTTAATTTTTTGTTTCAACCAGAAAGATAAGCAAAAGATATTTCCCTTACACAACCTGAAATATACTGATATTGGTTTAGTCTAGGAAACATTCTTTACGGATAAGATTTCAATATTGTCGTCACTTTCAATTTAGTAACACAAGCTGTCGTACACGGGAGGCCCTCGTGCCATGCATCTACAGGATGGGTACTATTGTTGTTGTACACTACTCACGTGAGGACCTGTACACAACTGCTAGTATATAAAAATATTTCATTTTACTTTGGTATGCATTGTTTATTATATAGATTTAAATTTAATTTATAAACCAACTATTATTATATACATCCTTAATTAAAATTGTATTCCTAATTAAAGAAGAGTCAAATGATTATCATATTCAACAATTAGGAGACAAAATTGTAGAAAGAAATATATTTCTCATGTATCTTAATATAAAGGAAGAATACACATATATATAGGAGAGAGAGAGAGAGACAGAATACACATATACAAGGTGTGGGACTAAAGAGAAAAGAACCTAAATGGGCCTGTACATGGGCCTTTTTACATGGATTTTGCTAACACTCCCCCGCAAGCTGGAGTGTACAAATCGTAGGCACCCAGCTTGGATAAGAACTGAAGATATAGTGGCCGAGGAAGAGCTTTTGTTAGGATGTCAGCAATTTGTCTCGCAGCAGGGACATGTTCCAATTCTACCTTCTTTGCTTGAACCTTTTCTCTGATGAAGTGACAGTCAACCTCGATATGCTTTGTTCGCTCATGGAAAACTGGATTGTTGGCTATATGAATTGCAGCCTGACTGTCGCACCGTAGTGTTGTCGGAGAAGAAAGTCTAACACCCAAGTCACCAAGAAGACTTTCAAGCCATGTTAATTCTGACACAACAACAGCCATAGCCCTATATTCAGACTCAGCCGAGGAGCGGGCGACCACAGTCTGTTTCTTGCTTCGCCATGTTATGAGGTGCCCACCAAAATAAGTGCAGAAGCCAGTCGTGGAACGCCTATCATCAGGTGACCCGGCATAGTCAGCATCCGAGTAAGCAAGAAGAGATGGTGAGTTGGATGGTTTGTAGACCAGGCCTTGTCCCGGAGCAGTCTTTAGATATCTGAGAATACGCTCAACAGCTTGAAGGTGAGAAGTGCGCGGAGTATGCATGAAGCGACTCACAACACCAACAGCAAACGAGATATCCGGTCGAGTAACCGTTAGGTAGATCAGTTTCCCAACCAAACGTCGGTAATATTCTGGATTCTCAAGAAGCTGGTCAGAGTCTGACCCAGCATCACACAATTTCTGATTAGCATCCATCGGAGTATCTGCAGGTTTGCACCCGGAGTATCCTGCTTCATGAAGTAAGTCGATGCAGTACTTCCGTTGGGACATAACCAACCCATCGGGTCGTCGGACGACTTCAATGCCAAGGAAGTATCTAAGATTTCCAAGATCCTTGGTCTGGAAGGCCGAGTTCAGATGTTCCTTGAGCTGTTGTATCCCAGAGAGGTCATCGCCGGTAATCAGGATATCATCAACGTAGACAAGAAGGATCACAGTGCCAGTTGGTCCATGCTTGGTGAATAGAGAGAAGTCGGCGGAGCTTCGAGTAAACCCAAGTGCTAAGAGAACCTTGCAGAACTTATCAAACCAAGCTCGTGGTGACTGTTTGAGACCATAAAGAGCTTTTAGAAGGCGGCAAACGCGAACTTCACGAGACTCCCCCGTGGTCTCAAACCCGGGAGGTTGGCACATAAAGACAGTTTCCTTTAGATCGCCGTTAAGGAAGGCATTCTTAATATCGAGCTGAAGAAGGGGCCAACGGCGGTGCACAACAACGGAGAGAAGAACCCGAACAGTGTTGAGTTTTGCTACTGGAGAAAAGGTTTCCTCATAATCCAAGCCGTGTTGCTGAGTGAAACCCCGGGCCACAAGACGGGCTTTTAAGCGATCAACAGTCCCATCCGCATTTTGTTTGACCGCAAATACCCATTTGCAACTAACACAATGTTGACCCGGAGGAAGGGGAACCAGTTCCCAGGTTTGATTAGCCCAGAGGGCATTCATCTCCTCTTCCATAGCGGCCCGCCACCCCGGATGCTGAAGCGCCTCCTGCACAGAGTTAGGAATAGAGATGGAGGAAAGAGAAGTAGCAAACTGGTGTAGTGGTGGAGAAAGCCGGTGTAGAGACACATAGCTAGCCAGAGGGTGAGCCGTAGAAGAAGATGCTGGATCAACCGCTGTTGGTGTGTCATTTGTAGCAGACGGCTCCGGTATGGGAATATTCTTAGATTGACGGCGAGAATAGACGTAGCGAATGGGCGGATGAATCAAAGGCGGGGATGGAGGAGACGGTGGAGAGGAAGGTGTGACTGGAACGATAGGACGAGTAGTAATAGAGGGTAGGGATTGGGGAGAAGTGGATAGGTGGAACGGTTGATCTTCACAGAAGGTGACATCGGCCGAGACAGTCACTTTTCCTGTTGTAGGAGAATAACACACATAGCCCTTCTGAGTTCGAGAGTAACCAACAAACATCTGTTTGGTAGCACGAGCAGCAAGTTTGTCTGTCGGCAGACCGAGGTTGTGAACATAACACACAGACCCAAACACGCGGGGTGTGAGGGGGAAAGGAGGAGTAGAAGGAAGAAGAAGGCTTAGTGGAGTGGCAAAGCTGAGAACGGATGAGGGCATGCGATTGATGAGGTGACAAGCAGTTGAAATAGAAAAGTGCCAAAATTCTGTTGGGACCTGCATTTGGAACATGAGGGACCGAGCGGTATCGAGAAGATGGCGATTTTTCCGTTCGGCCACACCATTTTGTTGAGGTGTGTAGGCACATGAGGTTTGGTGGATAACACCAAACTTAGAGCACAGAGCGGTGAAGGACCGACCTGTGTATTCGCGGGCATTATCGGTGCGAAGTATTTTAAGAGGCGTTGAGAACTGCGTACGAGTTTCAGATAAAAAAGCACGAAACACAGAAGTAATCTCAGTGCGATCATGAAGAAAATAAAGCCAGGTGACACGCGAGTAGTCATCAATAAAAGTGATAAAATAACGATGTCCAAATACACTAGGGATCCTATACGGACCCCATACATCAGAATGAACTAAAGATAACGGAGTATCACTCCGGGTACAAGAAGGAGAAAAAGAAACTCGATGTTGCTTGCCGTAGATACACGATTCACAAGTGAACTCTTGGAGTGAAACACCAGGAAGAGCTTTCTTGAGAACCGGAAGGGGAGCATGCCCAAGACGACGATGCCAGTCAGAAGTGGAGATAGAAGAAAGACTGATAGGTGGGAGATCCAAGAGATATAGCCCATTCGTCAGCCGACCGCTACCAATGGTACTCCGTGTACGGCGATCCTGCAAAACAAAAGATGAAGGAGAGAAGGTTATGCAACAGTCAAGATCTCGTGTTAACTGACTAACAGAAAGCAAGTTAAACGGGGAGCCCGGAACATGAAGGACGGAGGAGAGAAGCAAGGTAGGAGTGAGGCGGAGATCAGCAGCACCAGAGACCGGGGTAGTGTCCCCATTAGCAACAATAATAGATGGCGGATGAGAGGTTGCCGAATACCGAGGCGGTTTCTGAGATGTTATATGATGAGTTGCTCCAGAGTCAACGATCCAGTGAGAGCTGTAAGAAAGACAGGTTATACCTTGAGTAGAGAAAGATGCAACCAAGCCAGATGACCTATCAATACTTCCTTGGAGCTGCTGGAACTGTGTGTGAAGGTCGTCATATTCCTCGAGAGTAGGTGCACCAAGGGTGGAAGTATCAGGGGCAGCAGAAGGAGCTGGAGTAGCGGAGGCGGCCAGATGCGGAGGCAGACCATGTTTTCGGTAGCATGTAGCTTCTAAATGACCCTCACGAGAGCAGTAAGTACACTTTAAAGAAGAGCGGCCACCACGTCCTCGTCCCCGAGACGGGTGGCGTCCTCCCCTGGTGGAAGGCCCACGAGCAGGAGGAGGAGTGGGCAGGAGAGGTTGCTGAAGAAGAACTGGAGAGAAACCTGTGGGCGGCTCAGAAGGAGGAGTTACCCTGAGTAACATAGAGCAAACATCATGAAGGGAGGGGGTGGTAGTGGAGGAGAGTATCTGAGCGCGAACACTGTGCAGATGTGGAGGAACACGAGCCATCATCATAGCAATACATACGGCTTCCTTCTGAGCCCGTTGAGTCGCAAGATCAGTGGTAGATGGCTGATGTTGGATCCATGCTTCAGTAAGACCCTTAGCACGAGCAACAAAGGTGGTCATGTCCGCAGCCCCACCCGTATCCAAAGCCTGGAGATCAGTAATAATGTCATAGAGGTGTTGTAGGCTGTCCTTGCCCGAGTACAAGGAATGAAGCTCATCCCACATGCCCTTGGCCGTCTCGTGATACATGGCCATTTGGTATGGTTCCCCATCCATTGAGTTGAGAAGCCATGTCTGAACTCTACCGTCATTCCGCATCCAATCATCGGTAGAAGGGGAGGGAGGTGGCTGCGTGAGATGTAGCAAAAGTCCTTTGGCCTGAAGGACCCGGCGAACAGAGTGCACCCAAGACACAAAGTTTTTCTTGTCGGATAGGGAAATCGTGGTGATCCGCAACTCATCGCGGAGTTCGGGAGGAGGAGTTACACGAGCAGCTGGCAAATCAGTGGAGGTGACCGAGGAACCCATGAGACCGAACCGTGCACGGAGCAGCAAAGAGGACTGCGGACTGAGGGGCGGTCTAAGGCAAGAGGCAGCAACGGTCTGAGCAGAAGAAACTGCGGTCTGAGCAAACCGCGCGAGAAGGAGGGGACGCGACAGTCGCTGGAGGAGACCGGCCGATCTGGCTGCTGGGAGAGGAAACCGCAAGGAAGAGGAGACCGCAAGGAGCAAACCGCACGAGCTTTTGGAAGAGATGAGGCCGCTAGTAAGAGAGAGCTCGGCGATCAGAGAATGGAGAGAGCTTGGCGACTAGCTGAGGAAACAGAGAGAGCTCGCACGGAAAACTGGCGATCAGAGAGATGAGGCCGCTAGTAAGCAGCGACAAGGAAGCAGAGAATGGAGAGGAGACCGCAGCGATCTAAGCCAGATCATGCGGAGAGCGGAGCGGCGAGCTGAGGCAGAGGAGCAGCGACCTGAGCCAGATCGTGCGGAGCAGCGGCAAGAGCGGCGATCTGAGAGGAGACCGCGGCTATGAGCAGAAGGAGACCGGCAGGCCTGCGAGATCGGTAGACGAGAGGGAGATCGGCGAGATCAGCAGCGGAGGGGGGGGGGGGGGGGGGGTCCCACAGTACAGGCAGTGACGCCTATAAAGAGCGACGAAGGGGAGGAGGATCCTCGCAGGAGAGAGCAAGGCTGCGGTCTAAAAACAATTAGATCGCACAAGATGCGGCCAAAAAAAGTTCTGCTGTCAGAATAAGTGAGAGACCGTTCGCTCTGATACCATGTAGAAAGAAATATATTTCTCATGTATCTTAATATAAAGGAAGAATACACATATATATGAGAGAGAGAGAGACAGAATACACATATACAAGGTGTGGGACTAAAGAGAAAAGAACCTAAATGGGCCTGTACATGGGCCTTTTTACATGGATTTTGCTAACAAAAATAATATAATAATATTTAATGGATGTCTTCTCTTCCCTCGTTCTTTTTGGTGGTAAAAAGAGAAAATTAGGAGCAGTAAAATGGAAACGGGTAATGTTTCGCCAAAGGAGTTTCTTTTGTTATATAGATAGATTGAATATAAATTCTAGAGTAACAGAAGCATGCCTCAAGATTTTATTACCAATATAAGATGGCAATTTTATTTTTTTGGCTGATTGCAGCGCATGACTATTCCTCAAATGTTGGAGAATGCATGGTTCAAGAAAAGCTATAAACCACCAGTTTTTGATGAGCATTGTGTCACAAGTTTGGATGACATTGATGCGGTTTTCAAGGACGCTGAAGTGAGTCATAGACAAGTTTATTATCAGTTACAAAATTTATTTTTTTGGTAGTTTATGTTAATTTTTTTGCTATATTAGGAATATCATGTAACAGAGAAAAGGGAAGAACAGCCCGCAGCTCTAAATGCCTTTGACCTAATTTCAATGGCGAAGGGGCTGAAACTTGGAAACTTGTTTGATGGCGAACAGGTTTATACGTAGTTTTTTTTTTTTCAAATTTTATTCTCTGTATATGAAGTAATAGGTCTATGGCAGCTTACTTATTTCTCTCTAAATAAGAGTATAAGATTCAAATTTATGAAGAATGTTACAAGTTAAAGGTAGTTTGTTGACATAGATGCCACCGGACAAATATAAATAATGAAAAAGATAATATTTGTTGATCATTTTAATTAACATCCATTTTTAAAAAAGAAAATGCAAACTAAAGACTCTATTTATTAGATAGAATTTGTTACTGTTAATTAAATAGATAGTTTGTCCCCGTAGATTGGATTTTAATTGATATTTTTTGTATATTAACTGAATTATTATTTCTCACAAGGAATTCAAAAGAGAAACAAGATTTACATCACAATGTACAGCCAATGAAATCATTACAAAGATTGAAGAAGCTGTAAAACCACTTGGATTTGATGTGCAGAAGAAAAGTTACAAGGCAGGCCATTCTATAAGCTATTGATATGGGTGTAGGGTTTATTCATAAATTTTTACCTACTAGGAAGCTTCCATAGTTTCATTAGATCTTCCCTTCATTCAGATGAGACTGGAAAATTTGAAAGCAGGAAGGAAAGGAAATCTTAACATCGCTACCGAGGTATGAGAATGTTAGAATTAGATGTTTGACATTGGTTTCTGTTTAATTCTTACACTTGATGTTACTGATATAGGTGTTTCAAGTGGCCCCTTCTCTTCATATGGTTGAGGTTAGGAAAGCTAAAGGGGATACTCTAGAGTTCCACAAGGTATTGGATTTTAATGGTTCCCCATTTTCTTCAATATACATCAACTTAATTATTGACCTGCGAAACAAAGTTTAATCATGCTATATTTG
Source organism: Dactylorhiza incarnata (assembly GCA_033032865.1). NCBI lineage: Eukaryota > Viridiplantae > Streptophyta > Magnoliopsida > Asparagales > Orchidaceae > Dactylorhiza > Dactylorhiza incarnata. The sequence continues at coordinate 7,413,814 of JAWHQI010000090.1, read as the reverse complement.
ACGTCTTATGATTTATTGATAAGTGGGTGCTTTCTTATTCATTTTTATACCAGTGCTACACCATAATGCAATTGGGTTATGACATCAGATGACTTGGGAATGATGTTGCTAAAGACTTGTGGAACTTATAGTATTTAGTACCAAGAATCTTAGGGTTTTTGTACGTACAATGGTATCTAGGATTCAGGTAGTGCGTATATTACTGCTCTGAGTAAGTGGCTCATCGATTTCGGTGCAACTAATCATATGACTGGAAACTCTCTTGCCTTCACTCACCTCGAGAGATTTACTGGTTACCACCAATGTTCGTGATAGACAATTACTCTCCCTACTTTAGTGACATCACCGTCTTGGTGATCATTCTTTGTGTCTTCTTCTGAAGCTTCTGCCAACTTTTGCGTCTGAGTCTGTCTTAGAAAGTGAAGCCTGCCAATATAGCAAGGATCACCAAATTAGTTTTCCTGTCAAATTATGTAAGACTTCTGTGGGATCTTTTGATTTTGTTCATTATGATGTTTGGGTTCCAAGTCCCTTTTAAGTTTGTTGGCGTAGGAAGCATATATTTTACTGCTTTTTATTGATGATTACTCCATATATATACTTGGATGTATGAACTTTTTTCATTTTTTCAAAAATTCGATAATGAAATTTGTTATGCCTCCGGACGACATGCGCTTTCGAGGATTCAAGTACGCCTGAAGACCAAAAGGAGAGCCGGGAAAAGACCGGGCTGAACCATCCGGTTCAGCCCGCAATTAATTAAATAAGAGAAGGAGGGCTGAACCGAACCGGTTCAGCCTCACTTGGGGCCGGCCGGCCCTAGGGGAGAGGGTTCACATAAATACCCACCTCCCCCTTCTTTTGGAGGTATGCCAAACGGGTCACCTGGGGAGAGCAGACGTTGTTGAGCTGTTTCATCTCGGGTCTGAAGGACTACTTACGCGACGAGGTGCACGCGTACTTGCCGCGCAGCCTGAGTCACGCTATTAGCATCGCGCGGATACAGGAGGAACGTTACAACAGGCAGCGGAACCGGACGGTGACCCGGCCACCCGCGGCGCCCGCAGCGGGACGAAAAGATCAGCTACCTCCCACTCGTCCCACGGTGACTAAGTTGACCCGGCCGGAGATGCAGGCTCGGAAGGAGAAGGGCCTGTGCTTTAATTGTGATGAGAAATACACAAGGGGACACAACTGCCAGAAAATTCAAGTGTTTATGCTGCGAGAGGAGGATGAGGAGGAGGATCTACTGGAGAGTGTCGACGTTGAGGCACTCGACCTGACAGAGTTTGGAGTCTCTATACAGGCCATGCAGGGGGGATCAGCCCCGATGACTCTCCGTTTCACAGGCCGGATCGGTAAGGAGCGTGTGACCATTTTGGTGGACAGTGGGAGCACCCACAATTTCATCAATCCGGCCGTCGCTTCGAAGGTGGGGCATGCGATTGATAGAGAAGCGGCGTTCCAGGTGATGGTAGCGGATGGAAGCAAGCTGAAATGCGAGGGCGTGATGAAGGGGGTGGAAATCCGCGTGCAGAGCTACTTGTGCCATACAGACATGTATTTGCTTCCGATCAGAGGCTCGGACATGGTGTTGGAAGTCCAGTGGTTGCGGCAGTTACAGAGGGTGACCACCGACTGGGTGCGGCTGACGATGGAGTTCACCCAGCAAGGGAAGGACTACTGCTTGCAGGGCATTCAGTCCTCCCCTCTGAAGGAGATTTCTGTGAGGAGCTTACAGCTGTTGGAGGAGCAGGGCTCTCCGATGGCCATGGTGGTGGGGGTAGAGACGTCGGGTCCAACCCTCCCAGACATTCCAGAGGAGATACAGACACTGTTGTCCCAGTTCGAGGATGTGTTCCGGGAGCCTCGGGGCCTTCCGCCGGCCAGATTCAGGGATCATGGCATACAGTTGAAAGAGGGGGCTGCTCCCCCAAACGTCAGGCCCTACCGGTACCCGTACATCCAGAAGGCTGAGATCGAGAGGAGTGTGAAGGAGATGTTGGCGACCGGCATCATACGACCGAGCACCAGCGCCTTCTCCTCTCCTATCATCTTGGTGAAGAAGAAGGACGGTTCCTGGCGTTTCTGCATGGATTACCGCAACTTGAATGATTCCACGATCAAGGATAAGTTCCCGATTCCGATGATCGAGGAGCTTTTGGACGAGTTGCATGGGGCGAGCTTGTTTACCAAGCTGGACCTTCGGTCCGGCTATCACCAGATACGTAGGAAGACATCCACAAGACCGCGTTTCGCACGCACGATGGGCATTATGAGTTCTTGGTGATGCCCTTTGGGCTCTCCAATGCCCCATCGACCTTCTAGGCGGTGATGAATGAGACCTTTCGGCCGCTTCTTCGGCGATCGGTGCTCATTTTCTTTGATGATATCCTGATCTACAGTCGGACGTGGGAGGAGCACATCGAGCACGTGGCGCAGGTTCTTACTATCCTGCGGCAGCATCAGTTCTACGCCAAGCTGTCGAAGTGCTCGTTTGGGCAACCAGAGGTGGAGTACTTGGGTCATCTGGTTTCGGCCCAGGGGGTCAGGGCGGACCCAAAGAAGATCGAGAGCATGGTGGAGTGGCCGCGGCCCACTACAGTACGGGCGCTACGAGGCTTCCTGGGCCTGACTGGTTACTACCGGAGGTTTGTGAAGGACTATGGTAAGCTGGCACGCCCTCTTACCCAGCTCCTCCACAAGGAGTCCTTTACCTGGCATGATGAAGCTGAGCGGGCCTTCTCCGCTCTCAAGGAGGCCATGACGACCACACCGGTGCTCGCCCTGCCAGATTTCACCAAGGAGTTCGTCTTGGAGACGGACGTCTCCGGAGTTGGCATTGGGGCGGTTTTGATGCAGGAGGGGAGGCCGTTGGCTTATTTCAGGAAGGCCTTGGCACCTCGGACCCTGGGCCTCTCCACGTACGAGAAAGAGATGCTGGCAATCTTACATGCCGTAACGCTATGACGCCCATACCTGCTGGGCCATCATTTTAAAGTTCGCACTGATCACCAGAGCCTGAAGCACTTCTTGGATCAGAGGCTGGCATCCCCTCTCCAACAGAAGTGGCTGACCAAGTTGTTGGGGTATGATTATGAGATCGTGTACAAGCAGGGCAAAGAGAACTTGGTGGCCGACGCTCTGTCCCGCCTACCGGAGAGCACCATTTTCCACCTTTCAGGGCCACTAATTGAGTCCCTGGATGACATTCAGAAGGAGGTCGCCGCGGACCCAGAGCTCCAACCGATTGTGGAGGCCTTGTCCCAGGGCCATCCCACCCCTCCGGGTTACCAACTGGTTGGGGGACACTTGTACTACCACGGGAGGGTGGTCATTCCCGCCTCGTCTACCTGGAAGGAGATTATGTTACAGGAGTTCCACTCGTCCCCGACTGGAGGCCATGCGGGGGTGCTCCGTACCCTACAACGGCTGCGGGCCAATGTTTTTTGGAAGGGACTACGCCGGGATGCTCAACGTTTCTTACAGCAGTGTGACGTGTGACAGCGACAGAAATACGAGACGTCCTCACCTGCAGGGCTGCTAACGCCCTTGGAGATTCCTCAGCACATTTGGGAGACGGTCTCGATGGACTTCATCGACGGGTTGCCCCGCTCTCAGGGCAAGACAGTGATCTTGGTCGTAGTGGACAAACTGTCCAAATACGGTCACTTTCTCGCCCTCAGCCACCCGTACTCCGCGGAGACCGTTGCCGATCTATTTGCCCGGGAGGTGGTGCGTCTACATGGTCTTCCGAGTTCGATCATCTCCGATCGCGACCCGGTTTTCATTAGCAATTTCTGGCAGGAGCTGTTTCGGCTACAGGGGACCCGGTTGCGCATGAGCACAGCGCATCATCCGCAGACAGATGGCCAGACCGAGGTCCTCAATCGGGGGGTCGAGACATACCTCCGATGTTTCGTCATGGATGAGCCCCGTTCTTGGACACGATGGTTACATTGGGCGGAGTATTGCTACAATACTTCGTTTCACACCGCCAGCAGGATCACTCCGTTCGAGGTTGTCTACGGGTGACCACCACCCTCTCTTCGGTCCTACGAGCCGGGTAGCACTGCTCTTCCTGCCGTGGATCGAGCTCTACGGAACAGAGATCAGACCTTGGTCCTCCTGCGGGACAATCTCCGTTCCGCTCAGGACCGGATGAAGTTACAGGCTGACAAGCACCGGATGGAGCGGACGTTTCAGGTAGGGGACGAGGTCTTTCTCCGTCTTCAACCATACAGACAGCTTTCAGTTGCTCGCCGGGCCAATCAGAAGTTAGCTCCCCGGTTCTATGGCCCGTTCCGCATCACGCATCGGGTGGGACCGGTTGCTTACACTCTCGCTCTTCCTGAAGGGTCCAGAATTCATCCCACGTTCCATGTGTCGCTGCTGAAGAAGAAGCTGGGAGCGGCGGTCACTGTTACTCCCTTCCTTCCCGAGGCTACTACGACGGGCGAGCTACGCCCCAGTCCCGAGGATATACTGCTGTTCCGCTGGAAGAAACATGGCACGGAATACCGTTCAGAGGTTCTGGTCAAGTGGAAGGATCTGTCCGAGGCCCACAACACTTGGGTGGATTTACTGGAGTTCCGGGAGTTCTTTCCAGACTTTCAGCTTGAGGACAAGCTGCCTCTTGAAGGGGAGGGGAGTGTTATGCCCCCGGACGACATGAGCTTTCGAGGATTCAAGTACGCCCGAAGACCAAAAAGAGCGCCAGGAAAAGACCGGGCTGAACCATCCGGTTCAGCCCGCAATTAATTAAATAAGAGAAGGAGGGCTGAACCGAACCAGTTCAGCCCTCACTTGGGGCCGGCCGGCCCTAGGGGGAGAGGGTTCACATAAATACCCACCTCCCCCCTCTTTTGGAGGCATGCAGAATTATTCCAGGTATTTTTCTTTTCTAGCAAACCCTAGCCGTCTTCTTCCTCTCTAGTCTCTACTTTTTCTAGTTTGCCCTAGTAGTTCCTATCAAAATTCGCCCTCAATTTGCTACTGCTTTGAAAATTCTATGTACAGATAATGTCCAAGAATATATGAGCCAGCAGTTCTCCGCATTTTGCAGGTCCCATGGAATCATTCATCAAACCATTTGTTCACATAAATCATAATAAAACGGGGTGTCCAAGCACAGATGTTGCCCACACTCTTATGTGTCAGATGAATGTTCCCCTATCATATTGTGGTCATGTCGTTCTCACTTCTTATTTTCACATTAATCGTATGTTATCTTTTACTCTTCAGGCTGATACCCAACTTCTTATTCTTCATCCAAACGGTACTAGTTTTTCCTCACTCGTGTTTTTGGTTGTACACGTCTTTGTTCACACTCCAACATTTGGTCATAACAAACTTTTCAATCGCGCCAAATGTATTTTCGTGGGATATTCTCCTACTTAAAAAGGTTATTGTTGCATTGACATGATTTCCAAACATCAGCATGTCTCTGCATGTCACATTCTTCTAGATTATTCACTACTTTTCCAAAGATGGCGAATCCCTTTTTCCAAAGATTGCAAAAGGGTTCACCTAGACATATGATGTTGAATTTTTTGACACATTCTCTCAGGTTGCCCGCATTAGCACTATCCGAGTTCTCTTCTCAGTTGTTGTCAATCGGGATTTGGGAATGTAAGAATGTTACAGGTGGATGTCAAAAATGACTTCTTATATGGAAATATGCATGTACTAGTCTATATGGAGCAACATACCGTTTATATTGCTCAGGGGGAGTCTCAAGTATGCAAGTAGCAGAAGGCTATGTATGGTCTTAAACAAGTCCCACATCATAGTTTGACAAGTTCAGGCATATCGTTTCTACCATCGATTTTCTAGAAGGAATGCAGATCACTCTCTCTTCATACGAAAAATCGATTAGGGGATGGTTATTCTTGCCCTATATGTGGATGACATCCTTCTCACGGAGATGACTCCTCTGGCATAGAAACAATAAAGAAAGAACTTCTGACGCATTTGTAACCAAAGATATGGGGACTCTCCGATATTTTTTGGGGATTGAAATTGCGAGAAGCAACAACATCGTGGTCCTTTTCTCAACGAAAGTATGTTGTAGATCTACTCGAAGAAACGACCTTGGGACGAAGTCTACCCAAAATCAATTACCTATGGACACATACAAACTTTGGGATGAGACTTCTCCTTCTCTCATGGTTGAGAGATTCACCCACTTGACGTGATGAATATTTTCCTCCATGGGAAGTTGGAGGAAGGAGGAGTGTATATGAAATTTCCTCCCGGTTTCATAAAAAGGGACAAGAAGGAATGGTCTACTATTTTAAAAAATCATTGTATGACCTGAAACAGTCTCTTAGGGCCTGATTTTGAAGATTTCACAAAACTATGATCCAGTTTGTCTATACTTAAGGATAGCCTGATCATACTATGTTTATAAAAAGGCAAGGTAAAACAATCGATGTTCTCATTGTTCACGCAGATGACATTGTGCTCACAGGAGATGATACTGAGGAGATTGTTGTCTAAGGAATTTGAGGTAAAAGATCTAGGGGAGCTGAGATATATTCTTGGTATTGAACTTCCAAGATCCAACAAGGGCATCTTCAATTCTCAGTACAAGGAAACAAGAATGTTTGGATGTGCTCCAGTGGATACTTCCATTGGGACAAGTCATAAGACAATGATGCTAGAGATGGTGATATGATTAATGTGTCAAAAAGCAAAGATTGGTTGAAAGGCTTATAGATCTATCACACACATGCCCTTTATATTACATAGGGTATGCATTTTGAGAAGACATGCATGCCCCAGGAGTTCGTCACCAAGAGGTAACCCATCATGTTCTGAGATATTTTAAGAAGTCTCCTAGCCGTGGATTATTATTCTCCATAACCACATAAGATTGAAGTCTATACAAATGCAGATAGTGCAGAAACTCGGGATGACATAAAGTCTACCACTGGCTATTGTATCTTTTGTAGGAGATAATTTGGTGACTAGGATGAGCAAGAAGTAAAATGTGGTGGCAAGATCTAGCACAAAGGCAGAATATTGGGCCATGTCATTAGTCCACTGTGAAAGATCGTGTTTTAGATCCTTCAATCCATGTCTTTATTATTGTATTGTGACAATAAGGTTGCTATCATCATAGCTCAAAATTCTACTCACAATGATATGATTAGACATGTTGAAGTAGACAGACACTTATCAAAATTCATCATGACAAAGTGAATGTTGTTACCTCTTGTGTTCATTCCAATGACTAGCTGACTGACATCTTCACCAAACTTTATACTATTGTCGTCTTACAATCATGCAACATAGTTTTCGACCCACATTAATCCTAACTTATATCACCATTAACCCTCACTAGCACTAATTTCTAATCTCGAGATTGCAAAAACTCTTATTAAAACGGCAAGTCTAAAACCCAAAAGTTGTTTCACCACAAACCGTCGATACAATCCCGTGTCGGCGATAATCACTAGACCCCAAAAGATTGGCCACTCGGTGGCTTTCAACAGAGCATTTGTTCTCCAATATCCAGCACAATCTATATTCTTTTTCAAAGATTTTAAGTATTTGACGCTTAACAATCGCTTGTTTCCATGATTTCTACTGAATTTTACATTGCTACTTGTATCCTCGAATAAAATAAAAATAAAATATGTACTGTAAATAATTATCTTTCTTAATCTTCCTCTGAAATTCATTAAAAAATTTCTGTGGCTGTAGTTTTACAAAAATCTCTCAACTTCTCTCAAAGATGTCGTTTGGAAGTCGGAGGAAGACTAAAGAAGTGCAGAACAGTAGCTGAGCTTGCATTATTTTTTTAAGCCTTGTGTATGACTGCTTGATTTTAGTATTATATATATTATTATTGCAGACCTTGGGTGGTAATTGAGTGATTTTTTTTTTTAAATTCAGTGAGATTCTTCAGGTGTAAATCTGAGTCCGTTTTTTTGTTATTTTTTCTCTACTGTAGTTGAAAATTTGCTGAGAGATTTATTGTGGGGATCTCTTGATATATGTAAGTGCATCCACTCATTTCTTAATAATAATTTTATCTATTATTTATTATATATATTTAAAGCTGTAGTTGGACCTCTACTCAAACTTTGCATAATTATAGGAACCTTTATTCCATCCTTCAGAATTACCAAAACTTCTGTTTCTTTGCATTGTTAACACATACCGTTTTTAGGTGGTACATGCATGCTTACAATGTAGACTTATAGGGTCCGTTGGCATGTCCGTGGCGGGCGTAGTGCTTTTTCTCTGGTGAGTTTGGACAAAAACATCATCGTGAATGTGTTTGAAATGTTGAAAATCAATCCCCAACTTCAATACCTTCAAATTTTTAACAGATTTGACGAGGTGGCTTTGGTAAAAACTAATTGGACTGCTGATATAAAGCTCTAAAACATTCATGTATTCAAACTTTTATATGTGCTTACTGCTGAGGACACTGGTGGCTAGATTAGCGGGCACTAAAAATAACTCATGATATGAGCTTGTCATGAGTAGATCTCAAGCACAAGTCAAAACCTACGCCCTCGTCGAACTCGAGCACAAAATAATTAACTCGAGCACGAGCTAGAGAATTTTATGGAGCTCGGCTCTAGTTCAAATCATTTGTACTCATAGATTTGAGTGTGACTTGTCATGATTTTAACCACTGTAATAGTGAACTGTCAATAGTTCTAATAAACGTAGATTTGAGAAAATGCCGCCTTTTAAAACTTCAAATTAGTTGTCCTAGGCTCTGTTTGTGATGATGGTGGTGGTGAGAAAAGTTATATTCTCATCTTCACCGTCGTTTTAGAGGCCTTTCATGTCCTGGTGGTGAGAAAAGTGCTTGTGCCAAAAAAATATTTTTAGGACGTTTTAGAAAGTGGTGAACCCTCACTTCTAGAAAAGCTGAATTTTTTTTCAATTGTTTTCATACTTGTAGGTCAATATCTCACTTCTCTTTCTACTTTTCCTACCATTGTTTTTCTAACAAGTTTAATACGAACACAGCCTTAATTAGTTTCATAAATTAGGTGATCTTTTAGGTCTGATATAATAATTGTCTTTATTGTATATCTTATTTCCCTTTCATAAATTAGGGGAGAGAGAGAGTCATCAAGTGGGAGAGTGAGCAAATGAGGATAGCATGCGCATGTGCTAGTTTGAATGACTGAAGCTTGGAGGTTTATTTTCCAGGTTATCTTAGTGCAATTAGTCGTTTAATTGACAATACATAAGAGAATATTCAGAAATTGAAAATCACTCTATTTATTCAAATTAATTTGATTGCAACTAGTCTTGTCCAAAAAGCCCGGCAGCCCGAGCCTGCTGAGCCCGGGCTTTTGCCACCTGGGCACGGGCCTGGCTTTAGCCGGAAACGGGCCCCCTCTCCAAGAGGGGTCTTGTCAAGCTCCCAAGGCCGGGCCACGCTAAGCCCAGTTTTATATATTTTTAAATTTAAATTATTTCATAAATTTTAAAAAAATCAATCACGAGTGATGTAGAAGGAATTTTTTTATTAAAATTGGAAAAAAATACAAATTACAAGTTTACATCGATATGATAAAAAATGGAGAAAATAAAAAATACAATAATTAAAATTTATTAATATTAAATTTTAATGATAAATTTTACAAAATTCACTAACTTAAAAAAATACAAAATATTCGATCGGAGTTGCGACACGCTTAATCGTTTCTTAAGTTTATTATGTCTATCTCCTTTTGTATGTCTGACGAGCTATTCTTGATCGATGAAATGTGTTGCTTCCTCTTCATAGCATCAAAGTGGTCCTTTTAATATATGCAAATTTCTATTGATTCTTCGTTGAGGTGACTCCTGCTCTTGTTCAAAACTCTGTCACTAAAAGAAAAAGAGAAAGCAGATTCTGAAGTTATCGTACTAGCTTGAATTGTTAGTAAATCACAGGTCACATGTCATAATAGGATACACATTAACCTTACTTCTCCACCATTTTAAAATAATATAAATTTCAATCTCGTCGGTACTCATAAAATTGTGAAATTATGTTTTATTATACAATCATAATTCATTTAAACTACTAGATATACGTGTTTTTTTTTCTATTTGCTAATTTTAAATTTTTATTTTTAAAACTCTTTTGTTATGGGTGTTATATTTCTTCTCGGGGCCACGAGCCTTATAAGTGATAATAATAATTATAAAATTCAGTAAAAATAGAATTAAATATTTAAATAGTAACGTTATCAAAATTTGTGAAAGCTATATTTAAGCTTAAATTATTATTTATTTCTTCTATAAAATTTTCTACGTCGTATACGCCGAATAAATGATTTAAACCGGCGGCGCATGAATACATGACTGACATTTCTCTATAATATTTTAAAAAATTGCTTCCATAATTCCAATTAATGGACACTACATTTCGTGTTGCTTATAATAGTTAAATTTTTGTGCGGTAATTACAAAATTTTCTATAACTAAAGGACTCGTTGGATAATAAACACCAGATAAAAAATTTGTCGACTATTAAAACATTTTAATAAATCTAAATAATTTTCTAGTACGTCGAATCGTGCAAATCATGTTTTTCTATCGTAGTATAAATATTCCACAAGAATTTTTTTGTCGTAGCGCTCTTTTTAGCATTTTATATATTGAGTTCAATCTTATAGACATGTCAAATTGAGGTTTCAAATTTTTTTGTCCTTGCGCGTTTATAAATATTTTAAAATCTTGTTTTCGTTGCTTAGAACTATAAATATATTGTAACATAACACGAATTTTATTAATATAAAGTTTCATCTAAGATAAATTAACATGTACAACTAAATTTAAAATGTGACATGCACCGAGTATGAAAAAATTCTTCATTTAACATTGATTTCAAATCGTGTTTTAGCCACTCAATTGTAACAGTATTATTACTGGCATTATCGAACGAAATACTCATAATTTTATCTTTAATTTTAAATTCTCACTGATCTTTTATAATTATTTGATAGATGACTTAAGTTGTGTGCGTGGCTTCAAAACTTTTAAGACATATCTTATGTTTATTTATATCCCATGGAACGGGATCGATCCAATGATAATCATAATTTTAAGCTACTAGTACAAACGTCACTCATCAAACTTACATTCTTCAAAATTTTCAAATAATTTATTAAAATTTGTTTAATGTAACACCACAATTTTCCTTGTGTTTGGAATGCTGGAAATGCCAAGGCAAGAGGTAGCAGGAAGCTAACGCGAGCGGTAGTAGTTACTGTCTGCGGTAGTCCTTTTGCCTTGTCCTGATGACATAGGCTGTGTCGTTGAGATAGTTTTGTCATCGAGAAGCTAAAGTCGAGCGTTAACGATACCGTTGGCGGTAGTCGTATCCGCTAGATTGTCTAGATCGGCTAGATGTATGGATCATATCGTCTAGAGCTAGTGCGGCGTGGTAGCGCTAACGATGACGGTAAGCGTATCAACTAGATCGTCTAGACGACATGACACAGAGAACGTTTTAGCTCTGGAGTTACAGCGACGCAGTGGTTGACGGAACCAGATCCGTAAATCAACGATTTCTGGGCGTCCGATCTTCTTAGAACTTGATCTAATGGCTCCGAGTGGTGCGCCCATGAACCCTAACTAGGGCAGAGGAGTTCTCCCCTCTCATTCTAAAATCATTTGGTGCTTTTGCTGCTAGGTGAGCGGGAGAGTTCGGAGGAGGAATAAGATCTAGGTCCTCCATTGTTGGAGCTTCAGAGCTCCGTTCGTAGATCTGAGATTGGCTTCGCGGAGAGGGCTTGAAGGCGCACATTTACATTCGTGCTATTCAAGATCTCCATGGCAAGGAAGAGATTGAGCAAGGTAACAACCCTCTCCCTTCTAGTCTTAGGATGCGTGCATGACATCTTTTCTGATTATGCCTTATTTTCCTGCAATTTCTGGCACCAAATCTCTCAAGTGAGAGGGATCTGGGTTGCCTTGGTTCAAGAGGAACCACCATGTCAATTGAGTCTTTCCCCGACTTTATTTGCATTAGAGATCTGCCCCGTTATTGGATTATGCATTGTGGGTGAAGCCGAAATCGCGACCGGTGGTCCAATTCGGTGATGTTGTTTGACGTGCATATTAGGGATTTTGTTAGAAATCTGATTGCGACAAAGACATCGTTGCAATGCCCTTAATTTCATGTAAGAACGAATGTTGGCTTAGGGCGGGAAAAATGTGTGTGATAAATGTTGGGGAAATGAGAGTACCCACCAGGGAAATGTGAGTACCCATGTTGTTGTGTTATTGGGGTAATGAGAGTACCCATTGGGGAAATGTGAGTACCCATGTTATTATGTCATTGGGGAAATGTGAGTACACATGTTATTATGTCATTGGGGAAATGAGAATACCCATCGGGGAAATGTGAGTACCCATGTTATTGTACTGTTGGGGAAATGAGAGTACTCATTGGGGAAATGTGAGTACCCATGATGTTGATGTGCTACGATGTTGTGATGATGCGTGATGGTGTGTTAGAATCCTTCTTGTCATGGCGTCTCCGAGGCGTCCAGGCGCCCAATTGAAAACAAGGCGACGAACGCCTTTTAAAAAAAAGGAGAATAGACAGTGGTTTATATAAAAATCGCTGTTTATACTCTAATAAACAACAGTTTTTATATAAACCGCTGTCTATTGTACCAAGAATGATACAATAGACAGCGATTTATATATAAACCGCCTTCTATTGTCCCCTGACAGTCACCACTAGACAACGGTTATTATAATAACCATTGTCTATAGTCCTATAAACAGCGGTTATTATAATAACCACTATCTATAGTCCTCTGGCAATCACTATAGACAACGATTATTGTAATAACCGCTGTCTATAGTCTTCATTTGTTTTTTTTTAAATTAATTGTCGCCTGACATTTACTCGCCTTAATGTCGCCTAGGCATCCGCCTTGTCGCCTAAGCGTCAAGGCGCCCGACGCTCGCTTTGGTGCGCCTTGATGCCCTGACAAGAGTGGTTAGAATCATACACGATATAGGATGCTTTGGGTGAAAACGCTATAGGGTGATTTGGGTGAAATCCGGGTTTGCATACATGCTGCATAGATAGGCCTCTTTACTTATCTGCTCAACATAGAAATGTGGATGATGCTTGTGACATATTTACTTGTTGTTTCGATGTTGTTTATGCTTATTTGCATTTACATACGAAGTGCTGATTTGCAGGGTGATGTAGTTCCCCGGGGTCCGCTAGGCCGACCAGGAGGAAAGGGTGTTATTACGTAGTTTGTGGTCAACCCTGACTGACCCTTGTTATACCACTTCTTCTGTGATGGTTGCAGGGCAAGGATCGCAAGCTAGACCTAGCTCGTCGACCAAAAAGGCCTAAGCCTCATGAAGTGTACCTTCTCCTGCTTGTTTTCATGTTTCTATTATTTTGTTCTGGCTTGCACGCTGAGGTAGCATAGAATTTGCCACTATGTGTTGTTGGAGTATAGTTTGGATGTTGATTTGAACATTTGCTATGTAAGGCCTTAGGGACAAAGTACTCTTTTGTAGTTGTGGACAAGCTCTGAGTTCAGTTTCATTATTTCCGTTGTGCTTGTTCTGTGTTTTGAGATGGGTAGAAATTCTTATATCACTTTATAATACTAAAAGATGTGGCGATTATATGTTGTGGGGGTCCCAATCGAACCATATTATATGGTCATTATAGGGGAGATGTTACAATTTGGTATAAGAGTTAGGTTAGTGTCCATGTTGAGAAAATTTGGTCAATTTAGTGTAATCAGATCGCGTAAGGAGGTTGTCCATATAGGAGTATTCTGCGGGACCACGAGTGTCTCTGTGTTCGAATCTTGCGAATAGAACTTGATTCATTTGTTTTCTTGCTTATGCTGGGATGGAGGCGACATTGCGGGGACATCGAGGTGGCGAGAGGACCCCTCGACAAGCAGTGCTACTACTCTGGGCCTCATTAATATGAGTGTGGCCCTAGTGGATTTCTGTCGCATGCTAGCAGAGGCGATGATGGAGGCCCAAGCTACAGCGGTGCCACAAGTTGTGACACATATTGTGCAGGTTACGACTCCTGCTACCCTAGTTGCGACGCCTGTCACACCGGAGGTAAAAGTAAGGAAAGTATAGCAGTTAGCTAAGAGAGTCATTGGGCAAGGGGATCGGTAGATGATGTACTATTTGGGTTTCCATCCTCTGACATTCAAGGGATTCGGCACTCCGACGGATGCCGAGGACTGGTTGGAGAGGATTCAAGAACTTCTGAAAGCGGCTGAGACCCCAGAGGACAAGCAGTCCCAGTTTGCGGCTTTTATGTTAGAAGTTGTGGCGGGTGAATCATAGTGGTCGTCATTTCTCTAGGCGCGCCCCATCCATGGGAGCGTTTGGGAGCACTTTCCTGAAGCGTTATATCCCCTCTTCGACGAGGTTAGTTCTGTTGAATTATTTGAAGTAGAAGTGGAAGGTGATGGGCGGTCTAATTAAAGGGAGACCGCGCGGTCTACGCGGGTTTCTCTGATGTTTGTTTGCATGTCCAAGTTGGCTTTCTGTTGTGATGATCGGGCGGTCTGGCTTGAAAAGACCGCACATGATCTGGATGGGCGGTTATTGCACCTCTTTTTGGCGGTGACGACATCCGTCGGTTTACCTATATATAGAGGTGTAGGGCTCGTCATTCATGACGAGAACTGTAAGAACTAAAGATTTGGGTTGTTTGTGTCGGTCTCACTTTTGAGGTCGCACGGTCTAGAAGTAGTGTTGATCGTTTGTTGTGATCGCAGGTTAGCGGCCAGCAGTCAGCAGTCTTCTTCCTTTCCCAGCATGAATAACCAGTTCACCAATGCTCTTTTACTGTGCGATCTGAGTTGTAGTTCTTGGGTTGTTCGCAGTAAGCTCAGCGATCAGGTGATCTAGCGGTTAGACAATCTGAGTTGCGGTCAGGCGACATCTTGTCTAGTTTCTCTTCTCTGTTTGTGGGCAGCTTCTGTGATTATGCGACCTTGCGGTCAGGCGATCAAGAAGTGCATACAGGTTGGTTTCTCAGCAGTTCAATAAGTTAGCAGCTCGTGCGGTCTGAGATAGTGGTCTGGCAGATAGCAGGTTGCCGACCTGTGCTGTTCGCGCGGTCTCAGTACTTCTGTGCGGTCTGACTGTTTAGCGGTCTCTGGCGGTCTCAGCTTTACTGTTCGCCAGTTGTTTGTTTGTTACTGTTTCTTCTCCATTTTGTTCTCTGATAAATCATGTCTCGCCATGTATACCTCGCATTGTAAAGAGATAGCAAATACCTGATTCTTGTCCTTCTATTGTGCTGGTTACTTAGCTTGGTATTGTTTTAGTGTTCCTGTGCCTGGTTCCCGCTTCTAAGATTTTTTTACTTTGGTATCTGAGCTGAAATTTATCTTTAGAGCTAGAAAAATTTCAACATGGTATTGTTGGAACATGGTCTTTCGCATCTCCTAGGTTTGAGAATAACAAATCATATGTGTATTTGATCTTGTGTGTGTTTAAGTGTGCAGGAAAAAAAGTTCATATGACTCAAGGATAACATAAGAAGGTTGCCCCTAAATTTGAGCCAACAAATCCAACATGCCCACTAGCGCCGGCGGTAGCACCTAGCGCCCGGCGCTAGTGATGATTAGCGCAATTCCGGGAGCACATATAGAAGGAGCTAGCGCCTGGCGGTGGCGGATAGCGTAGGCGGTAGCACGAAGCATAAGAGACAAGACAGAAATGTTTCCTCGGATTGAAGATTCCCCCGCGCAGAATATGTCCTAATCTGGGATAGCGCCGGCGGTAGCGATAGCGCAGGCGCTAGCGCCGAGGCTATAAATTGGACCCCTCTTCTCTCATTTCAGTGAGAGAGATTGAGTGCTAGAATTCCAGAGCCTGATTTGGCCGAAAGTTGATGTCCTACCAAAGCTCTGCGAATTTCTGAAGGAGAATCTCTTCACGCCGGATCCAAACGACGTCCGCTTCTACAACGCTTATTCTACAACGGATCTTCGTCTCCAACTTTAGAAGTTCTTCAAGAGGGAGTTTTTATTATTATCATTTCATATTTATTGTAACCCGTTAGAGAATTCGCCTCGTGTTGGCGACTAGGTCTGGGTAGGACTTAGGGCAGAAATTTGCCTCGTGTTGGCGACTAGATCTAGGTTAGGTCTAGGGGGTGCTCAAGGCCATATGCGGGGTTGGATTGGCTAGAGCGGCTTGAGGCCGAATCTGGGGAAGGATAGGCTAGGGCCACCAGTTCGTGGGGATGCGAGTCAGGATAGAAAACAAAAAGAGTTTACTATTATTCGCCACCGATTTCTAGCGTTATAGAAATCAACTTTTGTAAAACCTTATTTCATATTAATAAAACATGTCTCCACTTTATTTTAATTATTTTGTTTGATTTCTCACCTTCTTATTCACGCATTATTTCAAAGATAATCAAAATATAACATAAGTTTTAAAAACCCTTATTCACCCCCCTCTAAGGGCGCCTACCGATCCAATAAGTGGTATCAGAGCGGTTTTATTCCAATCGGCTTAACAACCAGGAGTAATGACGTCTCATGATCTCATTTTTTCGGAGGGTCAGGGTGTTAGTCGACCACCTCTTTTTTCTGGGTCAGATTTAAACTACTGGAAAAATCGAATGATGTGTTTTCTTATGACCATGGATGTGGAAGTATGGAACATGGTAGAAGTTCGGTACTCTCCTCCTACAATTGTAGTGGGAGAGACGACATTACTAAAACCTAAAGATAAATGGGATGATAACGATAAACTAAGGTGCAAAAATAATGCTAAGGCGATGAACGCTTTATATTGCGCCTTAAATAGAACTGAGTTTAATAGAATTTCTACATGCATAACTGCTTATGATATTTGGAATCAATTGGAAGTTACTCATGAAGGTACATCGCAGGTGAAAGATGCAAAGCGGTTCCAACTAGAATCTGAATATGAAAAATTCAGGATGGATACCGAAGAGGACATCAACTCGATGTACACTCGCTTCACCAAGATCGTCAACGCTTCAAAGGCACTTGGAAAGATCTACTAAGACAGGGACTTGGTGAGGAAAATTCTTCGCTCTTTACCTCCAAGGTTCATTCCAAAGGTGACGGCCATCTCGGAGTCGCACAACCTAAGAATGCTCCAGATCGAGAACCTTATTGGGAATCTCAAAACCCATGAAGTAGAACTCCAGATTCAACACGTTGAATACAACAAAGAGCCAAAGAAAAAGGCGCTGGCACTAAAATCAAAGAAGGAGAGCATCGAAGATGATGATGAAGATGAAGAAGGTCTCCTGGTGAAGAACTTCAGGAAGTTCATTAGGAATCCGGAGAGAAGGAACACCTTCCGAAAATACTTCCAAAAGGATGCTCGACGAAAAGGATCTTCCTCTTCATCAAAGAAAGGAAAAGGAAGCGAAGATGAAGAAGAAAGACCACCACCGGAGTGCTACCATTGCAGAAAGACCGGGCACATTCGGAGCCAGTGCCCGAAGTATCAAAAGGAGCAAAAAGAACAATACAAAGCGAAGGAGAAAAAGAAAGTATTGAAAGCCGCAACTTGGGATGATTCTTCCTCTGAAGATTCAAACGAGTCTGAGTCAAGCAACGAGGAGGAAGCAAACTTATGCTTAATGGAAAAAAGAAACGATGACGACACCAGTGTTCTTAGCGACACTGAGGTAACTCCTCCCACCTTCGAAGAACTCTATGATGAATTTGTTCAAACTTGCAAATCCTATGATCAAAGTATAAAAGATAATATTATTTTAAATCGTGAAAATGAATCTATCATCAAAGAAAATCATAAGCTTACTAAAAAATTGATTTCCCTTGAAAAGAGAAAGGTTTCATGCCAAGAGTGTGAGCACTCTTTATGTAAGACAAAAGAACTTGAAGTTTCTCTTTCAAAGGCCCTCTCACAAATTAAAAATATTGCAAAAGAAAAGGGGGACTTAGAGAGAAAACTAAAAACCTCTCTCTTACAAATTGAAAATAACAAAAAGGGTTTTGAAAATAAATGTGTTATGATTGTACAAGAAAATACATATCTTAAAAAACAAAATATGATCTCAATATGGCCATAAAAAATTTCGGAATAGGTCAAAAATCCCTGGATATGATTTTGGGAAACCAATGTTATGGTTCTGGAAAGTTTGGGCTCGAATATCAAAGTGAGCCCTACCGCCCGACGCTAGCCACTAATGTCGGCGGTAGCTCAACATTTAAAAAATCTCATGTTTTTTCTAAAGTTCAAACATCATCCAGCAAGAGCAATGTAGAAATTCAGAAAACGGTCTCAACCCTCTTTATTTCATGTGCAAATTGTCTTAAGTTTGGACACACGTCTAACTCTTGCAGGAATATAAAACAACGATCGTTAAAACAAACCTGGGTACCTAAGAAATCCACTTACTCTATGGGTGGTACCTCTTGGGTATCCAGATTTTTACTCTCATCTTCTTTCTAGATTTGCAGGAAGGCTAAGGAAATGGAGAACGTGTGGTACTTGGACTCAGGCTGCTCTAAGAACATGATGGGCAACAAAGCAAAATTCCTTAGCCTAGAAAAGAAGAAAGGAGGGATCGTAACGTTTGGTGATAACGGTAAAGGAAGGATCATGGGAGTAGGTACAGTGGGTAACGAATCCTTTCTTATCTCAAATGTTCTTTATGTTAAAGGATTAAAACATAACTTAATATCTATAAGCCAACTGTGTGATAAAGGATTAGATATATTATTTGAATCATCCACTAATCTTTGCAAAATATTTAATCCTAAAACAAAAGATGTGTTACTAACTGCACCTAGAATTAACAATGTTTACATAGTTTCGTTTCATGATCTTTCCATATCATCTATAAAATATTTTATAACCAAAAATGATGAATTAGAACTATGACATAGACGTTTAGGTCATGCTAGTACAAAGCTCATTTTAAAACTAGCAAAAAAAGAATTGTTAGAGGATTGCCTAAATTGAATGGAAATTTATCTTCACTATGTTCTCCATGCCAAAAAGGAAAATTTACAAAATCATCTTTTAAAAGCAAAAACAAAATTTCTACTTCAAAACCATCGCAACTAATTCATATGGATCTCTTTGGTCCCGTTAGCACCGCAAGTTTTGGTGGTAGAATATATACTTTCATTCTAATAGATGATTTCTCGAGATATTGTTGGACTTTATTTCTCTCTTCAAAATCTGATGCGTTTTACGAATTCTCAAAATTATGTACTCGTATTCAAAATGTACTAAATTTAAAAATAAAATGCATTCGCTCAGATCATGGAGGAGAATTTGAAAATGAAAATTTTAAATCTTTTTGTGAAATGTTAGGTATTAAGCATGAGTTCTCCGCTCCACGCACACCTCAACAAAACGGTGTTGTAGAAAGAAAGAATGGGACAATCTAAGAACTAGCACGCACTATGTTATCTGAATATAAATTACCTAAGACTTTTTGGGCCGAAGCCGTAAGCACATCATGCTATGTAATGAATAGAGTCATGCTTAGCCCATCTCTAAATCTCACACCGTATGAACTATATTATCAAAAGAAACCTAACGTATCATATTTTAAAGTATTTGGTTGTAAATGTTTTATTCTTAATACAAAAGATTCTTTAGGAAAATTCGATGAAAAATGTGATGAAGGAATATTTCTTGGATACTCTTCAACCAGTAAAGCCTATAGAATCTATACAAATATTTTTGGCATTTGCGAGTTTTAAAAGAATAAAATTATTTCAAATGGATGTTAAAAATGTTTTTTAAACGAGTTCATAAAAGAAGAAGTTTATGTAGAACAACCCCCCTGTTTTATGAATGAAAAATTTCCAAATCATGTTTACAAATTAGAAAAGCGCTTTATGGTTTAAAACAAGCTCCCCGTGCATGGTATGATAGACTTATATCGTTTTTGTTAAAGCACGATTATGTTATGGGAAGTGCCGACAACACACTCTTCATTAAGCATAATAATAACGATCTAATTATTTTACAAATATATGTTGATGATATCATTTTTGGAGCCACTAATGAAGAGTTCTGTAATGAAGTAGTCTTAGTAATGAAAAATGAATTTGAAATGAGTCTTGTAGGAGAACTATCATATTCTCTTGGTTTTCAAATCTCACAACGAACTGATGGTATCTTTATTTGCCAAACAAAATATGTTCACGATATGCTTAAACGATTTGGATTTGAAAATCTTAAACAAGCTTCTACTCTTATGAGTGCTTCTTTAAAACTAGGAAAAGATGAATCTGGAATTTCCATTGATCAAACTTTATATAGAGGAATGATAGGATCCCTTATTTACTTAAGTTTATCTAGACCAGATATAATGTTTGTCGTGTGTCTATGTGCTCATTTTCAAACCAATCCAAAAGAATCTCATTTAAAAGCGGTAAAACATATTTTTCGTTATCTATTAGGGTCATCTAAATTAGGATTATGGTACCCACACAATGATTCATTTACACTTCATGGCTATTCCGATTCGGATTACGCCGATTGTTCACTAGATCAAAAAAGCACTAGCGGTACGTATCACTTTTTAGGACCCTCATTAGTTGCTTGGTCTAGTAAGAAACAATCTTCAGTTGCACTCTCCACCACGGAGGCTGAAAACATCGCACTTGGTAGTTGTTGTGCACACGCGTTATGGATGAGCCAAACTTTAGAGGATTTTGGATTTCATCTCAAAAACATTGATCTTAAATGTGCCAACAAAAGCGCCATAGACCTTACAAATAATCCCGTACACCACTCTAGATCCAAACACATAGATGTTCGCCATCATTTCATTAGGGATCACATTAAGAAAGAACATGTAAAAGTAAGTTTCATTGGTACGGACTCTCAACTCGCTGAAATATTTACTAAACCTCTTCCCGATGCAAGATTTTGATTATTACGACTTAAGTTAGGGGTCCTAGATCTTTCAAGTTAAAACACATTCATAAATGCATTTATGCAATTTTTAACCATCTAAAACATCTCCTAAAATTCTGAAATTTCTGCATGAAACTACTATTGAGACACTTAATCAAGATCAACAATTAAAATTTTCAAAATCATCAAAAATCGTGTACTATTTTCCACGCTAGCGCTAACGCCGGCGCTAGCACACCTATCTGTTTTTTTGTATTTTTAAAATTTTGACCAATTCTTAAAAATATATTAATCTATATGTACTATTTATTTTTGCACTTCTGACTATATTTCATTTTTGAAAAATCCAAATAAAAAGTTACAAAAGCCAAAATTACAAAAACATTTCTTTTATTTTTTTATTTGGTTTAAATTCTATTTCTAAATGCAAATTCAAATACAAAAATATAAAACATAAAATTATCAAAAAAATTGTATGAACTTTATTGTGAACATCAAACATGATTTAATATATCATTTAGAACTTCTACATTATTACAATTTATCTTGTCAAACTACTTTTTGAACATTATTCTTATCATGCTTTGATATATCTATTAATATGTGCATCAATTATATTGTAAAAGTAGTGTAGAACCTAGCGTAGCATGCCTCTAAGTATGAGTAAATGTTTTATGATTGATAATGATATTTCTTCACTCACTTTTTGGCTAAGTCTACTTATGTTTTTAATCTAAAGATGCATGCTTATGTATTGTAATTGTACAACAAATTAAATTTGCACAAGTATCTTACCTACACTACATTTATTTGCACTATTAAATATAAAGAAAAGTGGTTGTACTTTCAAAATCTAATTGGTTTGCAACTCAAGTGTAATCGGAGAACTTTGTACAAAACAAAAAATGAAATAAAGTGACAAAGTTAACTCCACCAAGCACTACTTGAACCTCCTGATAAGTCTTAATAAGCATTGTGAGGTTGAGCACCTTGGAAAGATTAGTAAAGTGTCTTTTGCAAACCTTCATTTTTTTACCAAAAAAAAACCCCACTTATTCTTAAGTACACTGGATCAAAAACAAAACTGAAAAAAATAAAATTGTGTGATCCCCCAAGCACTACTCTGCACCCTGATAGGTCTTAATGAGCATTGTGTGTGCAAATCACCTTGATAGTTGTACATTTTCTTTGTGCATAAAAGTGTGTGGAAGTAATCTTATTTGTATTTTTGATAACATTTGTTTACTCTTTTCAAAATACACTTTGTGCACATCATTATCTTCCATAACACTTCTTCTCGTGAGTATTGGATTCTAATGCTAATTCTATAATACTTTTTATATCTAAATGCACTAGATAACCAAGCATGCTCTCTACAATGTTTGGAATGTTTTTGACTTTATGGATTAAAATAACATTGTAATAGTCTCTTTTTCATACATCTCTTTCTGGCTTGGTTACTTCATGATAATTTTTTCAAAGAATTTTTTTTACAAAAACATCTTTTTCACTTTATGAATCATTATGTCTTACAAAAAGATGTTTGTTGTATTTTTATAAGTCTTCCGCTACATTACATTTACCTTGTACTCTTTTCATACTTATGCTAAAAACTCTGATTTATTTACATGAAAATTATTCTAAAAACTCCTTATCTTTTTCTTCTCTCTCAAAGCTTGATCATGCCTTTATCTTATTATCAAAACTTTAATGTGTTTGCTTCCTTTACCCAGTTTGCTAATAACAAAAAGGGGAGAACTAACATGATAAATAAAATCCGCTATCAAAATATGATTATGTAAGATGATAGCTTACATATTAGGGGAGCATTCATTTAGGGGGAGCATGCATTTAGGGGGAGCAATTATAAATACTAACATCACTAATTATCCTAAGTCATCACTCTCACACACACACAATGTTGAAACCAGCAACTGGTCTCTTGAGTTCGGACCCACTGGGGGTGTAACCGATGCTTATTTCTCCCTCACTAGACTCTCTTGATGGTGGATGTGAGAATAGGAATAGACCCAAGTCTGAAGCGAGGAGGTCCCGCCACACACCCGGAAGATCTTAGAGAGCTTCCCCTCCCAAACCAAAGCTCAACCGGGCACCTTGGAGGGCACTGGCTGCCAACCAAAACTAGCCTGGAGGAGAGGATTCTCTAAAATCGGATCTCCTCCAAGGTGCCCTTAAGGGTCTATTTATAGATTTTTCTAGGCTAGTCTGCAAATAACATGAATCCGCCTTTTAGTTTTACTAACCGCACCCCAAATTGGTCTGCTAATAGCCTAACTCCGCTGTTCCGAAGGGCTATTTGCAGCCCACAAGGGGTATCATGGTCATTTCCTCCTCAAATCATCTTGTGCGAGTGGTCCGTGAGGGCACCACTCGCTGGGCACCCGCTTAGCTGGGCGAATGCCCACACTTCCGGGCGAGTGGTTCACGAGGGCACCACTCGCTGATCCGGGGCGAATGATATGACTGGCCTAGGTCTCGCCTGTTGGTCTGTGGGACCCACTCGGCGAAGACGGGTTGTACACAATCCCCGCTCTTTGCGAGTGGTTCCTACGCTCGGAAAGAATAGTCCAACCCAGTATTCGGTGAGTGCTGGCTGACTGGACCCACAAGATTCTGTGGGTCCCACTGTTGCCCTATATATATCTCTTCATGTCAGATTTTCCTGGAACGCTTTCACCCCTCGATTCGGAGCTTCTTCTCTCCCTTAGCCTTTCACCGATATCAATGTCTTCCCACAAGCCTTCCGCGAGACCCCTCTCGCGGGAGATGATCGAGCGCCTGGCTGCGGCCCAAGTTGTAACTGCCCCCAAGGCAGCCAAATTCGCTCCCTGGCTGATGTCTAAGCGGGATCCGAGTGCCCCCTATGTTTCGCGTCGAGCCAAGGCGATTCGGTTGAATCGTCAGAGAGGCGAGACTGCCTCGGAGTCTCCGGCGAATACTCCACCGGCGAACACTCCGCCGACGGATACTCTTCCGGACCCTGGGATGCAGGTATGAGGATTCCTCCTGTTTCTGTTTAGTACCTATCCCTTGCCCTGCATTTGTTCTGACCATTCGTAGGGGACTTTGGTGCCTGAGACCGGCCACGGGGCCGTCTCGAGCAGTGCCGCGGTGCCGCCTCTCGCGAACGAGAGGCCTCTAGATCTGGACCTTGCTCCTCCACCCCCTCCGGGCGAGACCACATTGCAGTCCGGTAAGTTGTAAACCCTTTTAGATTCATCCTTCATGCTGCTCGTTACTGACCACTATTTTTCGCAGCCCTCGACCCCGACCTTCCGCTGCGGAACTCTATCCCTCCGAGTTCCCCTGTTCGACCGAACCCCTTCGTGCTTGCGGATGAGCCAAGGGTATCTCCCAAGAAGGGACCCGGTCAGCAGGACAGCGCGGATGATCCTGCGGATGCTCCAGCTCCTACCTCACAGGCCTACCGTCCTGGAAAGGGAAAGGTCCTTCCTCCCGCCGGGTTGTTTGGAACGCACCCCCATTCGTTTCGTCCCCCTGGTCACGGGGACCCCTCACTAGGTTAGCGACCTCTACTTCATTTAGATCATTCGCTTAGTTTAACGCGACTGACCAGTCTATGATCTCGCAGGCTATCGAGAAGCCTTACCCTTTGGATCCTACCACGAGGGGGAAGACGGGATGCTATCGCCTCTCCCCTCTCCCGGGGATCTCGCTGACTTCCTTGGCGACTCCTCAGATCATGCGACCCTGAAGGAGCGAGTTGCGGAGGTCTTGGGGAAGCTCATCCACATTCAACGAAACATCGCCGGCCAGGTGGATGACGTGCGGATGGAGGTCACGCGCGAGCTGAGGGACCTTCAGAAGGACTATACGCGCCTTCTCGTGGTGGTGGAGCGCCTGGGAGGTGAAGGGGGGGAGCTTTCTCCTGGGAGGCACGCTGCGCGTGCCCGGGATCAGCTTCAGCTGGCGTCTCACGAGATCACCTCCATGCTCGCGTATTATCGCCCGCGAATGCCTCTGGAGGCTGGGCCACGAGGGCATGGTCAGTGGTACTGGGAGGGGCGCTAGTCTGATCATCATTCGCCTCCTTTGTGTTTTTTCCTTTTTATTCTATTTATGATGCTGAGGATACCGGACTTTATTTATGCTTGTAATAATTTCATACTCTGTGCTTTGCGAATGCTTTATTTCTATTTTCGTTTTTATTTCTCGCAACTTGCTTGTTCATGCCGAATGATACGATATTGCTGAATGCTTTCGCAACTCTTTCGCGTGGCCGTCGAGCGGATAACCACTGGGTATTCGCCATTAATGGGCGAGATAGATCGGCCCGGGTTTCGAGGCGTCGGGAAGGCGCGATTGCTATCCGCACACCTGTTGCCTCGAAAGCCCAAGCGTTTTTTAGTTCTTCTATAAATAGGCCATTCAACCACCATATTAATTGCCTTGCCATCTGCCCCCTCTCTCTCCTTGCGCTAGCACTCGCGCTTCTCTCTTCTTCGCTGCTTCGTCTTCTTTCGCATTCGCAAAATGGGTGGCGAGATCGAAGGAAGGGCCAAGTGCGCTAGTGCATTCGTGAACCACGTCTTCGACTCCTGCGACCTCTCCGACGAGGCTTACCTGAACGCCGTTGCGGACTTCGTCCCGTCGGGGTTCGAAGCGCGAAAGCCAGGACCGGATGATCGTCTCAATTCCATCTCGCTGTGTGCTCTCGCAATCCCGTTGGAGCACTTTGAGGTGGGATTTCGCCTCCCTATCTGGCCCGAACTCCGCCAGACCTTCCGGTACTACGGAGTTGTGCCCGGCCAGCTCAACCCCAACTCTATCGCCATGATGGTCGGGTACGCGTGCTATCTGCGAGAAGAGGGGATAGAGTTCTCGCTACCCGTCTTCCGCAAGCTCTACACCTTCCGCTGCTCACACGGCGTCTCCTTTTTCTCGGGTCTGAACCCTCTCAAACACTACTGTCTTCCGAACAAGAACCACGACTGGGTTCGCCGCTTTATCTTTGTCAGCGGGAGGCTTGGAAACACCCTTCTCGCCCCTGTGCAGGAGAAGGAGTCAACCTTTCGCCCCCCGACCCTAGGAGGGCACGAGGCCAAACTGCACCAGTACATCCTGGAGCACGGGATGGACCTCACTTACCTCCGCCGAAATGTCAACTCGCTCCCGCCCATTCCGCAGGGGGAGGGTAAGTTTTCTATACATTCTTCATTCGCTTAGCTTTCGCGGATTTGCTTCCATTCGCTGACTCTTTCGTATTCTTACATAGGCGTACGAGATTTCCCTCTTCACCCGCCGCGTCCCTCTGGGGCTTCCGTGTCCTTTGCACAGGCCGCCGCGGATGCCTGTCGAGAGGAACCCTCCTCCTCCAAGCCTAGCGGAAAGAAGCGAAAACCCGGGGCGCTTACTTCCTCTTCCTCCAAGAAATCGAAAAATCCCCCCTCCGCCAAGGGGAAGGGGGTCCTGGACGAGACCCCAGGGGCGAGTGCTCAGACCCAAACCCTGGGGACAGGTGTGCCAGGGGAGACTACCCTTCGTGCGGGATCGTCGTTGCCGCCGCCTCCATTGCCCAGGGACCACCGGAACTTCCCCAGCGGCGAGAAGTACGTGGACCCCTCAGGGGCTCCCCTGGTAAAGTGGGACAGGAATGCTAACAGGGTCTCGCTCTCCACCCTCCATCCGTCGTGGATAGAGAGCGACCTCGCCAGTGGTGAGGCTTATGCCATCGCGTATGCCCTCTACGGCCGGGAAGATGCCGAAGTCTACGATGCCGAGACGACTCAGGTTCTCGCACATGAGAGTGCCAGGTCCATGCTGCGGGCGCTCGAACTCGCGCATATGTCTTCGCGCCGGAGCATCAAACTGGCGCGGAGCTTGGCGGAGGTTGAGGAGTACAGGACTATCGTTTCTGCCGAGGCGCAGGAACTCAGGACGAAGTTGGCAGCTGCGGAAACCCTTCTCGCCAGCCGCCCCGTTGTAGAGGTATATACTTTCTCCCTCCCCGCGAGTGACCTATTGCCGATTGATGCACTTTCTTCTTACTACCTTTATTATTATTTTTAGGATACCACAGTTGCCGAGATGCTTCGTGCTCCGGTGGCCGGCCTTGAGGAGGAAGTCCGGCTGGTTAAAGCCGAGGCCCAGCGGTCGCGAGAAGCTGAGGTCTCGGCACTTGCCTTGGGGAGTGGGGGGGGGGCACTTTTACCCCCACCACGGACTGGAGTAGTTGATGCAGGAGAACGCCCAGAGCGCCGTGAAGCACGCGCTGCGTCGGGCTGGGTATCTGAAGGAGGAGGCCGAGTGCCTCTCGGCCCGGCAAGTCATCCCCGACCTTTACATTCCGATCCCCTTCCCAGAGGGTGAGGACGGCGAGCCGCGAGATGACGCCCTCCTCCAGGATTAGGGCGAGAGCGAAGGATCTTCTGGCGAGAAGACTGCCGACCCATGAGATGGGCCCTGTGTTTTTTACTCTTTTTTATTTATCATTTTGAATGTAACCATGAACCGGGCGAGTCCCCTTGAGAGATATACATGGATTACAATTTTTGTGCTATCTTATTTTTTCTCATTCGCCGCTATATCTCACTAGGCTCATTAGGACGCTAGGCCGTAGTGTAACTATCTTGGCCATTCACCGAATGCTCGATGACGACATAGGATGCATCGCTCTTTTCGACTTCCCGCTTCCGAGTGAACCTTCGGACCATTCGTGCTTCACGGGGTTTCGCTTAAGTAGTCATGAAAGTGGGGTGAGATCACCTTTTCGGTGCGTGGTTTATGCGAGTGTTCTTGAGGTCACCCCTTGAGAATTTAGAACCTGCCACCGAGTGAGCCTTCGGACCTGCCAGCTAGATGAGAGCCTGGACAGCGGGTCTGCTCGGGGCCATCTTTTCTTTCACGTAGAACCTGCCACCGAGTGAGCCTTCGGACCTGCCAGCTAGATGAGAGCCTGGACAGCGGGTCTGCTCGGGGCCATCTTTTCTTTCTCATAGAACCTGCCACCGAGTGAGCCTTCGGACCTGCCAGCTAGATGGGAGCCTGGACAGCGGGTCTGCTCGGGGCCATCTTTTCTTTCTCATAGAACCTGCCACCGAGTGAGCCTTCGGACCTGCCAGCTAGATGAAAGCCTGGACAGCGGGTTTGCTCGGGGCCATCTTTTCTTTCTCATAGAGCCTGCCACCGAGTGAGCCTTCGGACCTGCCAGCTAGATGAGAGCCTGGACAGTGGGTCTACTCGGTGCCATCTTTTCTTTCACATAGAGCCTGCCACCGAGTGAGCCTTCGGACCTGCCAGCTAGATGAGAGCCTGGACAGCGGGTCTGCTCGGGGCCATCTTTTCTTTCTCATAGAGCCTGCCACCGAGTGAGCCTTCGGACCTGCCAGCTAGATGAGAGCCTGGACAGCGGGTCTGCTCGGGGCCATCTTTTCTTTCACATAGAGCCCGCCACCGAGTGAGCCTTCGGACCTGCCAGCTAGATGAGAGCCTGGACAGCGGGTCTACTCGGGGCCATCTTTTCTTTCACATAGAACCTGCCACCGAGTGAGCCTTCGGACCTGCCAGCTAGATGAGAGCCTGGACAGCGGGTCTGCTCGGGGCCATCTTTTCTTTCACATAGAACCTGCCACCAAGTGAGCCTTCGGACCTGCCAGATAGATGAGAGCCTGGGCAGCGGGTCTGCTCGGGGCCTTCTTTGGAGCTCTCGATGTTTTTCCTACAAGCTGCAGCGTCAATCTCAAACACATGTTAAACAAAATATTCTTATTTCAAGACACTTTTATTACATAGTTTCAGGGATAGAAACGTTTAAGGTCGTCACCACTCCATGTGTGGCTGAGGGGTTGGCCCTCCACATTCTGAAGGCGGTACCCCCCAGATTTTAGCGCCTCTTCTACGACGTAGGGACCTTCCCAGTTGGGATTGAGCTTTCCCACGGTGGCAGACCTTCCAGCCGCATCAAACTTTTTGAGTACTAGGTCCCCTTTCTCGAATTGCTTGACCCTGAGGTGCTTGTCGAAATACTTGGCCATCCGCCGCTTGACCTCTTCTTGGCGAATGGCTGCTAGATCCCGGGCTTCTTCGATGAGGTCGAGGGAGAGCCGCAACTCCTCTTCGTTCCCAGCTCTCCAATCTTCCCTTCCATTCGTGGCGGCCTTTACCCGTGGCGTCATGACTTCGAACTCTATGGGAATGATGGCCTCGCAGCCGTGAGAGAGCTTGAAAGGGGTCTCTCCAGTGGCGGTGTTGGGGGTGGTTCTTAAAGCCCACAGGACCGAGGGGAGTTGCTCCACCCAATTGCCCTTAAGATTTTCCACCTTCTTCTTGAGCAAGTTTACGATAATCTTGTTTGCCGCCTCCACCTGCCCGTTGCTCCTGGGATGGTGGACTGATGCAAACCTGAGGTCTATCCCCAGCTGGCTACAAAAACTGATGAACTCCTCGCTTGCGAACTGAGGACCGTTGTCCGTGACTATGGCCTGCGTAAGACCATGCCGACAGATGATCTCCCCCCATATGAAGTTGCGGACCACCTGGGAGGTGACCTTAGCCAGCGCCTTGACCTCCAACCATTTTGAGAAGTAGTCGATCATGACTAAGAGAAATCTCCTCTGCCCACTAGCCTGGGGGAAGGGTCCTACCAGATCCATCCCCCATATGACAAATGGCCAGGGTGCCGTGATACTTCTTAGCCTCTGAGCTGGCATGAGCTGAAGTGGGGCGAACATCTGACATTTCTGGCATTTCTTAGCGAAGGCCGCCGCATCTCTACTCAAGGTCGGCCAAAAGTACCCCTGCCTCATTATTCTCGCCTCCAACATCCTGCTACCCGAGTGGCTGCCACACTCGCCGGAGTGAACTTCTTCCAAGATCCTCGGGACTTCATCTTCCGAGATGCATCGGGCCAAGAGGCCCGAGAGGGTCTTCCGATACAGATCCCCCTCATGGAGCATGTAGTAGGAGGACTTGTATCGGAAGCGCCTTTGGTCTGGAACATCCTCTGGGAATTTTCCTGTTGTCAGGAAGGTAACGAAGGGATCCTTCCAAGAGGGCCGCTGCTCTATTTCCATGAGTTCCCCTTCCTCGATCGAAGGACGGAACAGATCTGTTATGGTTCCTCCGTCTCGGGGACCGGCCTTGGCCAAGCGATCTGCCTGGGTGCTCTCCTCCCGAGGGATGTGCCTGATGGAGAAAGTCTTGAACGCTCCAATGAGGCTTCTCACTTTGGCTAAGTATCTTATGAGTGTAGGTTCCCTTGTCTCGAACTCCCCCTTGACCTGAGAGGCTATTATCATTGAGTCGGTGAGGACCTCCACATCCTGGACTCCCAGCTCCATGGCCAGCCGCAGGCCAGTGATCACCGCCTCGTACTCCGCCTGGTTATTGGTGATTGGGAAATGGATCACCAGCGTCTGTTCAATCTTTATCCCATGGGGGCTTTCCAACACCACCCCTCCTCCGAGAGAATTTTTGCCTGAAGCCCCGTCCACCGCAGCTTCCACGGAACATGTCGAGGGGCTCCGTTCTCTTCCATCTCGGCCACATAATCTGCCATGAAATCCGCCACTACCTGTGCCTTCATGGATAGCCGGGGGACGAAGGTGATGTTAAATTCACTTAACTCTATCGACCACTTTGCGAGCCTCCCTGAGTGCTCTACTCCCTCGAAGATCTGGCGGAGGGGGTGGTCGGTCACCACTTGAATCGAATGAGCCTGGAAGTACGGCCTGAGCTTCCTCGCCGCGACGACCAGAGCGAAGGCCAGCTTCTCTAGAATTGGGTACCTGAGTTCCGCCTCCCTCAAGACCCTACTCATGTAGTAGATGGGCAGCTGCTTCTTGCCTTCTTCCCAGACCAGAACGGAGCTTACGGCCTCAGTCCCGACCCCGAGGTATAAGGCTAGGTCCTCCCCCTCCTTGGGGCCCTAGAGCAGCGGAGCCTGGGTGAGCTGGCCTTTCAAGGCCTGGAAGGCCTCCTCGCATTCTTTTGTCCATTCGAATTTCTGATTACCGCGTAACGTTTTGAAGAAGGGGGAGCATTTCTCCCCGGCCCGGGAGAGAAACCTGCTCAACCCCGCGAGCTTTCCCGTCAGGCGCTGGACCTCCTTGGCGTTCCGAGGCGATCCCAACTCCATGATAGCTTTGACCTTGTCTGGGTTAGGCTCTACCCCCGAAGGGGTGAGGAGGTGTCCCAGGAACTTCCCCTTGCTGGCCCCGAACACACACTTCAGGGGGTTCAGGCGCATCTTGTACTTGCGAAGGGTGGTGAAGGTTTCCTAGAGGTCTTGTAGGTGAATGCTCACGCTCTTGCTCTTTACCATGATGTCATCTACGTAAACCTCCAAGTTCCTTCCCCTTTGCTCCTTGAAAACTCGGTCCATCATCTTCTGGTAGGTTGCCCCTGCATTTTTCAGCCCGAAGGGCATCATCTTATAGCAGTAGCACCCCTCCCGGGTGATGAACGAGACATCTTTGATATCCGGGGGGTGCATCCTGATCTGGTGATAACCTGAAAAAGCATCCAAAAAACTCATCACAGAAAAACCGACAGCTGAGTCAACCAGCGCGTCGATCCGAGGCAGGGGATAACAATCCTTAGGGCAGGCTTTGTTTAACAGAGAAAAATCAACACACATACACCAGCGGCCATCGGCCTTTCCTACCATGACGACATTGGAGACCCAGCCTGGGTACTGGATCTCCGATACAAAACCTGCTTCGAGGAGCTTGGCCACCTCCTCGCGGATTGGTTCTTCAAGTTTGTCGGCGATGGTCCTCCTCTTCTGCCGGATGGGGCGGGCTCCTGGCTCAAGGTTGAGACGATGGCAAGCCACGTCCGCATCGATGCCTGGCATGTCTGCTGCGCTCCATGCGAAGATGTCCACGTTCTTCTGGATGCACTCCAGCATCCTCCTTTGGTCCTCCGGGCCAAGGCCCCCGCTGATCCGCACCTTCTCCACGCTTCTTGCCTGAGTGATGACCTCCATCTCAACTATCTCTTCCGCCGCCTTCAACCGAGCCGGCTCTTCCTCCGCTGTACCTTCCTCCTCCATCGGTTCGACCCGCTCCTTCTGAGCTACCTCCATCTCCTCACCTCGGGTTCTACCCTCTTCCTCTACTCCTTTCTTCGCTTCTTCTTCGGGCCCTTCCGGCCTCCTCATCTCTTCATCCATCTTCTCAGCCTCCGCCATCCAAGAGATGGTGTTGACGGCAGTCACGTAGCACTACCTCGCCACCTTTGCATCTCCCGGGATTCGGATCTGGACTCCTCCACTATGGAACTTCAAGCACTGGTGGTATGATGAGGGCACACATCGGAAGGCACTGATGAGGGGGCGCCCAAATATGGCATTGTAGCTGCTCGGAGCGTCAACGATGACGAACCGGCAGTTCCTCGGGACCCCTCCTAATATTACCTGGAGGGCGACACCTCCCTCAACCTCCTTCCTTTCTCCAGAGAAACCAAACAGCGGCCCATCAGAGGCCTGCACCCTCTTCTTCTCCACCTCCATCGCATCGAAAGCCTTCTTGAAGATAACATTCACCGAGCTCCCATTGTCCACCAGGATCCGGGAGACCGTGAAGTTTTCTATCGCCGTCTGGATCACCAGGGCGTCGTAGAACGGGTCCTCATAATCGGGCATATCTTCCGAGGAGAAGGTGAGCTTCTCTGTGGGGGTGGGGTCTGGGAAGTTGATGCGACGTCTCTTCGGAACATCGCCTGGAAGCTCCTTTTGCGAGAGGCCTCTATCCCAACCCCACCATGAATCACCCCGATTCCCCCTAGCTCCTGTATCCGCCCTGTCCTCGCATCGGTCCTCTCCCGCCTCTGGGAGCACTTCTTCGATCCTGGCCTGCTTCCGCCGTCGCTGACCTCTCCCTCTCATCTCCAAGAATTCTGGGCAGGTGGAGGTCGCGTGACCTTCTTCCTGGTGAAAGTCACAATAGGGCAACGCCACCCTGTCCCCTCTTCCTGCTCTTCCTCTCCCTCCTCTTGCTCCTCTACCTCCTCTTCCTCGGCCTACTGCCATAGCTTGCTCCCTTGGGGGGTGAGGGGGTCTGGGACCTTGCCTCCACCCCGGATTCATTCCTCCCGCCTCTCTTCCTTGGTACCCCTCTTCCTGACCTCTCGCCGGTCCTTCCTGGTGCCTCCAGCCCAACCTGTTGTTGGGCTCTTGATTCCTCCAATTCCGAGGCGGTCTTTTGAACCCCTGACCCCTGGGTTCATCTCGCCTTCTTCCTTCTTGCTGCCTCACCTCGGGCTCTCTCATCTTCGCCAACCTCTTGTAGAACTCCGGGTTGGCCGCCTCCCCTTCAATCTCCTCTGCTGCTCGCTCCATCAACTCCTCAAAGGATGAAGGAGGCCTTCTCTTCAGGTCCATCTTAAAGAACCCGTCTCGCAACCCTACGATGAACGCCATCTTGAGGGCGAACCCCGGCACCTCCTGCACAAGGTGTATCTCCTCCTGGAACCTGTCCACGTAATGTGCCAGGGATTCCCCCTCCCTCTGCCTGATCTTGAAGAGAGCCTCCGCATCCTTCTTCCTCTTCTTTGACGTCGAGAAGCACAGTCGGAAGCTTCGGCGCAGATCATCGAACGCGTAGATGGAACCTGTGGGAAGCTGGTGGAACCAGTCCCTTGCTTTCTCCTTCAGGGTTGTTGCGAAGAGTCGGCATTGAAAAGCATCCGACATGGGAAGGATTGATGTCATGTCCTCAAACCACTGCAGGTGCACGACTGGATCCTCCTTGCCGGTGTAGTAGGACATCTCCGGCCCACGAAACCCCTCTGGCACTAGGGCCGAGAGGATCATCTCGCAAAAGGGGCTCCCTTCCCCTGCTCGGCGAATGGTCCTCTTGCACGGAGCCAGCTCGCACACCTCAGCACTCGCCGGGCAGCTGAACAGCTGCCGCCCGGGGAGATCTCGCGCACTTCCTTCTGCTGGCACCTCCTTCCCCGGCCGCTGCCCCGGTGCGTTCTCGCCGATCTGCAGAGGCGGAACCACGGGGACTGTCGGGGTCTCGCACTCACTCCGCCCAGCGAGAACTGTCTGCAGGACTTCTCGCTTGAACTTCTCAAACATCTCCAGCCACTCCCCTGTTGCTGGCGGCTGCGAGTGGCCTGAGTCTGAACCATTTCCCCCATCTCCTGTCATCGAACCTAGCTTGAGATTTTCCTTCACCGGCTACGGTCCACGCTCACCGCACCAAAAATGTTGAAACCAGCAACTGGTCTCTTGAGTTCGGACCCACTGGGGGTGTAACCGATGCTTATTTCTCCCTCACTAGACTCTCTTGATGGTGGATGTGAGAATAGGAATAGACCCAAGGCTGAAGCGAGGAGGTCCCGTCACACACCCGGAAGATCTTAGAGAGCTTCCCCTCCCAAACCAAAGCTCAACCGGGCACCTTGGAGGGCACTGGCTGCCAACCAAAACTAGCCTGGAGGAGAGGATTCTCTAAAATCGGATCTCCTCCAAGGTGCCCTTAAGGGTCTATTTATAGATTTTTCTAGGCTGGTCTGCAAATAACATGAATCCGCCTTTTAGTTTTACTAACCGCACCCCAAATTGGTCTGCTAATAGCCTAACTCCGCTGTTCCGAAGGGCTATTTGCAGCCCACAAGGGGTATCATGGTCATTTCCTCCTCAAATCATCTTGGGCGAGTGGTCCGTGAGGGCACCACTCACTGGGCACCCGCTTAGCTGGGCGAATGCCCACACTTCCGGGCGAGTGGTCCGCGAGGGCACCACTCGCTGAGCCGGGGCGAATGATATGACTGGCCTAGGTCTCGCTTGTTGTTCTGTGGGACCCACTCGGCGAATACGGGTTGTACACACAAGTAGGTTTCATCATGCTTATATATTAATGCTCTGATTTATCATTAATAGATTTATTATTATCAAAAGGGGGAGTTTGTTGGAACATGGTCTTCCGCATCTCCTAGGTTTGAGAATAACAAATCCTATGTGTATTTGATCTTGTGTGTGTTTAAGTGTGCATGAAACAAAGTCCATATGACTTAAGGATAAAAAAGAAGGTTGCCCCCAAATTTGAGCCAACAAATCCAACTTGCCCACTAGCGTCGGCGGTAGCACCTAGCGCCCGGCGCTAGCGATGATTAGCGCAATTCTGGGAGCACATATAGAAGGAGCTGGCGCCTAGCGGTAGCGGATAGTGCATGCGGTAGCGCGGAGCACAAGAGGCAAGACGGAAATGTTTCCTCGGATTGAAGATTCCCCTGTGCAGAATATGTCCTAATCTGGGATAGCGTTGACGGTAGCGATAGCGCAGGAGCTAGCACTGAGGCTATAAATTGGACCCCTATTCTCTCGTTTCAGTGAGACATCAGAGAGAGAGAGAGAGAGAGATTGAGTGCTAGAATTCTAGAGCCTGATTTGGCCGAAAGTTGATGTCCTACCAAAGCTCTGTGAATTTCTGAAGGAGAATCTCTTCACGCCGGATCCAAACGATGTCCGCTTCTATAACACTTATTCTACAACGGATCATCGTCTCCAACTTCAGAAGTTCTTCAAGAGGGAGTTTTTATTATTATCATTTCATATTTCTTGTAAACCGTTAGAGAATTCGCCTCGTGTTAACGACTAGGTCTGGGTAGGACTTAGGGCAGAAATTCGCCTCGTGTTGGCGACTAGATCTAGGTTAGGTCTAGGGGGCACTCAAGGCCATGTCCGTGGTTGGATTGGCTAGAGAGGCTTGAGGCCAAATCCGGGGAAGGATAGGCTAGGGCCACTGGTTCGTAGGGATGCGAGTCGGGATAGAAACCAAAAGAGTTTACTATCATTCGCCATTGATTTCTAGCGTTATAGAAATCAACTTTTATAAAACCTTATTTCATATTAATAAAACATGTCTCCACTTTATTTTAATTGTTTTGTTTGATTTCTCACCTTCTTATTCACGCATTATTTCAAAGATAATCAAGATATAACATAAGTTTTAAAAACCCTTATTCACCCCCTCTAAGGGCGCCTACCGATCCAACAGGTATCATAGGGATAGAAGGTTTGAGAAGTGATCAACCTCAGCATCTTGCTTGAGATTTCTGGAAGTTCAAGTTAACCAGAAGTATAATAATGGAAGGAGGTATGCAAGAGGTCTTGGTATTGAGCTTCTTGCACATACTAACTTTAAGAAGTGGAAGTCTTGCATGGAGAGCTATCTTCTTGGTTAGGATTTATGGAAGGTAGTCTGTGGAGAAGCAAGACAATAAGTGGTTGTTGCTGAAGGGATTGTTGTGCAGGTGAAGGCTTGGAAGAGAACAAATGTGAAAGCAGAGTTCACTCTCAAGTGAGCTATCATTCCAGAGTTTTTTGACCACATTATTGGATGTTGGTCTGATGCTGAGATTTGGACAGCTTTGGATGGTTTGTTCAATAAGAAGAATGTAGCAAGGCTATAATTTCTTGAGAATGAGTTGGAAAAAGCAACTCAAGGCGATCTATCTATCTCATCCTTCTTCCTGAAGATGAAGAACCTTTGTGCAGAGATATCGACATTGGACCCGGAAGATCCTATCTCAGAAGCAAGGTTTAATAGGCACATAATCTGCGACTTGCGAAGAGAGTATGTGGCGTTTGTCACTTCTGTTAAAGGCTGGGCCAATCAGCCATCGTTGCTGGGGCTAGAAAACTTGCTTGCTTCACAAGAAAGATTGGCTAAGCAGATGGCGGGAATATCTATCTCAAGGGTAGAAAGTGAGGTTCTTTATTCTTGTAAGAAGAAGAGATGAGACAAGAAGAAGAAGTCACCTGGAGGTGATGGTCCTTCAACTTCATATCAGCAGGAGAGGAGCCATGCTCCTAATTATGACGGGAAGAAGAAGGAAGGACCAAGGTGCTTCAGGTGCAACAAGCCTGGTCACTTCAAGAGGGATTGCAGAGTTATTCTTCAGCCGGACATGCTGCAGGAAAGGTGGAGGCTGGTTCCAATACTGAAGGTAGTTGGGGTGGTGGAGGTGCTTTCATGACAGGCACTTGTGTTCGGACTATGTATTCCATTAACTACTAGGATGATTGGATAGTGGACTATGGGTGTGGTCATCACCTCACCGGGGATGAGTCAAAGTTCTCTTCTTTGCAGGCATACTCAGGTAATGATGCTATTTTTACAGCTGATAATACTGTTCATGCAGTCAAAAAGGAGGGTGTTGTTTCATTGGGCAGTGATAGAGGTCCACTTACCTTGAGGAGTGTATATTATGTGTCGGGTATGAAGAAGAACCTCTACTCCATGAAAAATGTTGTAGATGCAGGCTATCATGTTCTGTTCGGCCCAACAGAAATGAAGTTTCTTAGGAACCTGTAAAGCGTTCAGGTTGAAGTCACTCATGTTGGAAGGAGAGTGAAGGACTTGTTTGTTTTATCAACAAGCTCCTATGTTGATAAGATGAGAGCAAATTACAGCGATGCTATCTAGCATGGGAGGCTTGGTCATGTTTGTATGGATAAGCTGAAGGCTATGGCGGCAAGAGGCCTGGTAAATGGCCTGTCTAGTCCACCTCCTTAGATGATGTTCATGTTTGCGCTGGATGTCAGTTTGGTAAGGCTCATCGCCTTCCATTTGACAAATCACAAACCAAATGCAAAGCACCGTTGGAGTGTATTCATGGGGATTTGTTTGGACCAACTGCAACTTCCAGTTTTGTAGGTAGCAAGTATATATTGATTTTGATTGATGATTTCACTAGGTATAACAAGGTATACTTTGTGAAGGAGAAGTTTGAGGCGTTCAGGAAATATGTGGATTTCAAGGAGTTTGTGGAAGGCCGGCTTGGTTTGTGGATAAAAAAGTTGTGAACTGAAAATGGGGGGAGTTCACTTCAAGTGAGTTCTTCAACTTTTGCAGGAAGCATGACATCCAGAGAGAGCTCTCCTGTGCACATACTCCACAATAGAGTGGAGTTGTTAAGCGGAAGATCCATCATCTGACAGAGACTTGCAAGTGTTGGCTTCATGCCAAAAGCATTCCTAAGTCCTTCTGGGCAGAGGGAATGTCTTATGCCGCTTATGTTATCAATCAGATGCCTCTTAGTCCTATCAACATGAAGACTCCACATGAGATGATGTTCAAAGAGAAACCAAGTGTGAAACACTTTCGAGTGTTCAGATCTAGCTACTATGTGCATGTTCCTGATGCTCTTAGAACGAAGCCAGATGCGAAAGCAAGGAAGTTAGTTTTCATCAGTTATGCTGATCGGAAGAAGGGATGGAGATGCATAGATCCCGAGACACGGAGATATGTGGTCTCAAGGGATGTGGTATTTGACGAGCTAACGTCATACAAGGTAGCTCATCTGTGGAGCTACAAGAGAGCAAGTCAAATGGAGGGAAAGGAGAAGCTGCAAAGGGAGTTCTGGTGGAGTTGCCTATTTCACCAGGTGCTCCAGTTGATTCTAGCTCTGGGACATATGCTTCAGGTTCTGGAAGCAGGGGGAGAGATGCTCTAAGTAAGTCCAGAAGGAGAGCGAGTCCAGAAGTTGCAACAGAATATGTGGATCAGGGTAAAGCCCTGCGGAGGTCCAAGAGGACTATCATTCCACCAACTCGGTATACATGGGGAATCTGGTGAGCTTTGTCTCATGTTTCTTTGCTGGACCCCTAGATGAGCGAGAGCCGCCATACTTTGAAAATGCCACTGGAGTCAAGGAGTGGGGAGATGCTATGGATGAGGAAATGGTTTCCCTCAAGAAGAATGAGACTTGGGATCTTGTGCCCAAGGTTGATGGCATTACTCCTGTGACATGTAAATGAGTTTACAAGTTAAAGAAGAAAGTTGATGGTAGTATTGAGCGGTACAAGGCTCGCCTTATAGCTCGAGGGTTCTCTCAACGGTACGGTGAAGATTATGAAGAGACATTTAGTCATGTTGCCAAGATAGACAAGCTGTTATTCCTGCTGAAGGGAATGCTGAGCTCGTGAAGGATTGGAAGAGAACAAATGCGAAGGCTGAGTTCACTCTTAAGAGAGCTATCATTCCGGAGCTGTTTGATCACATCATCGGATGTAGACCAGCTGCAGAAATTTGGACAGCCTTGGATGGCTTGTTCAATAAGAAGAATGTAGCTAGGCTACAATTCTTGGAGAATGAGTTGGCGAAAGCAACTCAGGTAGATTTGTCTATCTCTACGTTCTTATTGAAGATTAAGAACCTTTGCGCAGAGATATCGGCATTGGACCCGGATGAGCCTATCTCAGAAGCTAAGCTGAAGAGGCACATAATCCGCAGCTTGCGGAGGGAGTATGTGGCCTTTGTTACTTCTGTTCAAGGCTGGGCCAATCAGCCATCGTTGCTGGAGATGGAGAACTTACTTTCTTCGCAAGAGAGTTTGGCTAAGCAAATGGCAGAGATATCAGTCCCTAGGGGAGAAGGCGAGGTTCTCTTCTCTGACAAGAAGAAGAGATGGGACAAGAAGAAGAAGACATCTGGAGATGATGGCATGTCTACTTCATATCAGCAGTAGAGGAGCTATACTCCTAAGCGTGATGGGAAGAAGAAGGAAGGACCTAGATGCTTCAGGTGCAATAAGCTTGGTCACTTCAAGAGAGACTGCCAAGTCAATCTTCAGCCAGGGCTTGCTGCAGGAAAGGAGGAGGCTGGTTCCAATTCTGAAGGTAGTTGGGGTGGTGGAGGTGCATTCATGACGGGCACGTGTGTTCGGGCTATGGCTTCCATCAACTATCAGGATGATTGGATAGCGAACTCTGGGTGTGGTCATCACCTCACCGGGGATGAGTCGAAGTTCTCCTCATTGCGAGCATATATAGGTAATGACGCTATCATTATGGCTGATGATACTATACATGCAGTAGAGAAGGAGGGTGTGGTTTCTTTGAACGATGATAGAGGTACTCTTGCATTAAAGAGTGTCTATCATGTTCCGGGGATGAAAAAGAACCTCTTCTCAGTGACTAATGTGGTGGATGCTGGCTATCACGTTCTGTTCGGTCCAACAGAAGTGAAATTTCTCCGAAATGTTTCAGCTGTGAAAGTTGAGGTCACTCATGATGGGAGACGGGTGAAGGACTTGTTTGTTCTTTCAACAAGTTCTTATGTTGATAAGATGAGGGCTAATGACAGTGCCGCTATCTGGCACGAAAGACTTGGGCATGTTGGGATGGATAAGTTGAAGGCTATGGCGGGAAGAGGCCTGGTGAAAGGTTTGCCTAGCTTGTCATCTTTCGGAGATGGTCATGTTTGTGCAGGTTGTCAGTTTGGTAAGGCTCAACGTCTTCCATTTGACAAATCACAAAGCAGATGCAAAGCACAATTGGAGTGTATACATGGTGATCTGTTTGGACCTACCAACACTGCCAGTCTTGGAGGTAGCAGGTATATGCTGATTTTGGTTGATGACTTCACTAGATATACTTGAGTATATTTTCTGAAGGAGAAGTCGAAGGAGTTCAAGAGGTTTGTGGAGTTTAAGGAGCTGGTGGAAGGTCGGCTCAACCTGCGGGTCAAGAGGTTCATAACAGACAATGGAGGGGAGTTCACCTCCAAGACATTCTTTAACTTCTGCAGGAAGCATGTCATCCAAAGAGAGCTTTCTTGTGCTCACACTCCACAACAGAACGAAGTTGCAGAACGGAAGATCCATCATCTGACGGAGACCTGCAAATGTTGGCTTCATGCCAAGAGTATCCCAAAGTCCTTCTGGGCAGAGGTAATGTCTTGTGCGGCCTATGTTATCAACCGGATGCCTCTCAGTCCCATCAACATGAAGACCCCTATGAGTTGATGTTCAAGGAGAAACCAAGCATGGAATACTTTTGAGTGTTTTGTTCTACCTGCTACGTGCATGTTTCGGATGCCCTTTGAACGAAGTTAGATGCAAAGGCAAGGAAAGTAGTCTTCGTCGGTTATGGTGACCGGAAGAAAGGGTTGAGATGCATGGATCCCGAGACACGGAGATATGTGGTCTCTAGGGATATGGCATTTGACGAGCTGACATCATACCAAGGTAGCTCTTCTGTAGAATTACAAGGAAGTAGGGTAGATGGTGGACCAGAGGAAGCTGCAAGGGAAGTTCTGGTGGAGTTGCATGTTTCTCCAGGTACTCTAGGTATTTCTAGCTCTGGGTCAGGTGCTTCAGGTTCTGGAAGCAGGGGGGCGATGCTCCATGTTTACCTGAAAGGAGAGCTAGTCCAAAAACTGCAGTTGAAGAGGTTGTTCAGAGTCAAGTTCTGAGGAGGTCCAAGAGGACCATTATTCCACCAGATCGGTATACGAACGGGAACTTGGTGAGCTTTGTCTCATGTTTCTTCGCAGGTCCCCTGGATGAGAGAGAGCCATCTTGTTTTGAAAATGTCGTTGGAGTCAAGGAGTGGGAAGGATCCATGGATGAAGAGATGGCTGCCCTCAGGAAGAATGAGACTTGGGACTTGGTGCCTAAGGCTGAGGGAGTTACTCCGGTGATTTGCAAGTGGGTTTTCAAACTGAAGAAGAAGGCTGATGGTAGTATTGAGCGGTCCAAAGCTCGCCTTGTAGCTCGAGGTTTCTCTCAGAAATATGAGGAGGATTATGAAGAGACGTTCAGCCCTGTTGCCAAGATGACTTCGGTCTGGGTGGTGATCGCATTGGCAGCTTGCCAAGGGTGGAAGATTTGGCAACTTGACGTGAAGAATGCTTTCTTATACGACGAGATTGACAAGGATATCTTCATGGATTAGCCACCTGGTTATGTATCCGAAGAGCACCCAAGATATGTTTGCAAGCTCAAGAAGGCTCTTTACGGCTTGAAGCAAGCGTCTCGGGCGTGGTACGGGAAGATCGCATAATACCTCCAGTTTTGCAGATACTTTGCTTCTGATTCAGATTCAAGCTTATTCGTAAAGAAGACGAGGGAGCTTCAGGTCTTGGTGTTGCTGTACGTTGACGATATGATCGTCACCGGGAATTCTGAAATGGAGGTAGCTAGACTTCGTGCTAAGCTAGCTATCAGATTTGAGATGAAGGATTTGGGTGAGCTCTACCATTTCCTTGGGCTCGAAGTGGAGAGGAAAGAGAGCGGTATGCTTGTTTCCCAAAAAGGCTATGCGGATCGAATTGTGAAGATGTTCGGCATGGAAGGGGGGAAGAGCAGCTCTACTCCACTGGAGGTTGGAGTTCATCTTCGACGAGATGAAGGGAAGGTTCTTACCGATCCTTTGGTGTTCCGGGCTTTGGTTGGAAGTCTGATATACTTGACGATCACGAGGCCAGATATTGCTTATGCAGTTGGCAGAGTGAGTCGGTTTATGGCAGAGCCTCGGAAACCTCATCTTGTGGTGGCTAGGAGCATATTGAAGTATGTCAAATCCACCTCGGATTTGGGTCTCTTCTACAGGAGAGATTCGGGTTTTTGCTTGCATGGGTACATAGATGCTGATTATGGAGGATATTCGGATGATTAGAGATCGATGTCTGGATATGTCTTTATGACAGGCTCTACATCTATATCATGGTGCAGCAAGAAGCAGGATTCTGTGTCTGTCTCTACCACAGAAGTGGAGTACAAAGCTTCGACTTTGACTGCTCAGGAAGCCATCTGGCTTAGTAGGCTCGTGGAGGACATTTATAGGGAGGTGCAAGGTCCTACTCTGCTACGTGGTGAAAATGAGAGTGCTCTCTGTTGGATCGGTAGGCGCCCTTAGAGGGGGGGGGGGGGTGAATAAGGGTTTTCAAAACTTTAGTGATATTTTAAAAACTTTGTAATAATGCAAGATTAAGACAATAGAAAGTCAAGTAAAACAATTGAAATAAAGTAGAGACATGCTTTATTAATATCAAATAAGGTTTTACAAAAGTTGACTTCTATGACGCTAGAAATCGGTGGCGATGAATAGTAAACTCTTTTTGTTTTCTATCCCGACTCGCATCCCCACGAACCGGTGGCCCTAGCCTATCCTCCCCGGATTCGGCCTCAAACCGCTCTAGCCAACCCTTCCCCGGATGTGGCCTCGAGCACCACCTAGACCTAGCCTAGATCTAGTCGCCAACACGAGGCGAGTTTCCCCCTAAGTCCTACCCAGACCTAGTCGCCAACACGAGGCGATTTCACTAACCATTTACAAGAAGAATATGAAATGAAAATAAATAAAAACTCCCTTCTGAAGTCGGAGGCGAAGATCCGTTGTAGAATAAGCGTTGTAGAAGCGGACTTCGTTTGGATCCGGCGTGATGAGATTCTCCTTCAGAAGTTTACAGAACTTTGGTAGGACAACAACTTTCGGCCAAGATAGCCTCTGGAATTCTAGCACTCTATCTCTCTCTGATATCTCTCTGATGTGTGTATAAAACGAGAGGAGAGGAGTCCTTTTTATAGCCTCAGCGCTAGCGCCTGCGCTAGCGCTACCGCCGGCGCTATCCCATATTAGGACACATTCTGCGCGGCAGAATCTTCAATCCGAGGAAACAATTCCCCCTTGCCAATTGTGTTCCTCGCTATCGCCTGCGCTATCGGATATCGCCTGGCGCTATCTCCTTCTATAAGTTCTCCCGACAATGTCGCTTCGAGCCAATATTTCGTCGAACAGGAATTCGTCGACCGTTGCTAAGAGTTCGTCGAGCGAAGTTTCGTCGAACGCCATGATGAGAATTTCATCGAGCGCCGCTAACAGTTCGTCGAACGGCAGCTAGCGCCTGAGCTAGTACTACCGCCAGCGCTAGTAGATGTATTGGATTTGTTGGCTCAACTTTGGGGGCAACCTCTTATGTAATCCTTGAGTCATGTGGACTTTGTTATCCTGCACACTTAAACACACAAGATCAAATACACATGGGATTTGTTATTCTCAAACCTAGGAGATGCGGAAGACCATGTTCCAACAAACTCCCCTTTTTGATAATAACAAATCCATTAATGATAAATCAGAGCATAAATATATAAGCATGAAGAACCATACTTGTGTGTGTGTGAGAGTTATGACTTGGGATAATTTTAGCATTTAACATTTAGAATTGCTCCCCCTAAATACATGCTCCCCCTAAGTGAATGTTCTCCTAATATGTAAGCTATCATCTTAATTAAGCATTGTAGTTCGATAGCAGATTAATATTTATCATGTTAGTTCTCCGCCTTTTGTTATTAGCAAAAGCGGGTAAGGAGACATCACTAAAAAGTTGATAATAAGATAAAGACATGATCGAGCTTGTAGAGAATGAAATGAGAAGGATTTTTAGAATTATTTTCATCACAATATTGTCATAAATCAGAGTTTGTAGCATAACCAAATAGAAGGTAAATGTAAAGTTGCGGAAGACTTAGAAAAATACAAGCAAACATCTTTTGTAAGACATGATAATTAAAAAATATAGGAGTTTTATTTTATAAAGAAGATGTTTTGTAAACATTTTAAAATCAGTAATAAATTAACCAAGCATGAAATAATGATATCAGAAAGATAATACTACAATGTTATGTTAATTCATAGCTTCAAAACGTACTAAACATTGTAGAAAGCATGCTAGGTTATCTAGTGCATTTCATAAGTGAAGAATAGTATAGAATTAGCATTAGGATCGAATACTCATGAGAAGAAGTGTTATGGAAGATAATGATGTGCATATAAGTGTATTTTTGAGTAGAGTAAACACATGTTTTAATCAAAAATACAAGTAACATGTAAAGTAAGAGCACAATAAAACACAAATAATTTTACTTCCACAAACTTCA
Organism: Dactylorhiza incarnata; assembly: GCA_033032865.1. NCBI lineage: Eukaryota > Viridiplantae > Streptophyta > Magnoliopsida > Asparagales > Orchidaceae > Dactylorhiza > Dactylorhiza incarnata. The sequence goes on along the minus strand of JAWHQI010000090.1, from coordinate 7,369,267 downwards.
ATGCACGAAAAAAAATGTACAACTACCAAGGTGCTTTGCACACACAATGCTCATTAAGACTTATCAGGGTGCAAAGTAGTGCTTGGGGGATCACCTAGTTTTATTCTTCAAGATTGATTTTTATTGTGATCCGGTGTACTTAAGAATAAGTGGGTTTTATTTTGAAAGAAAGTTATGGTTTGCACAAGATACTTTACTATTCTTTCCAAGGTGCTCAACCTCACAACGCTTATTAAGACTTATCAGGAGGTTCAAGTAGTGATTGGTGGAATTATCTTTGTCACTTTATTGTATGATTTGTTTTGTACAAAGTTCTCCGAATATACTTGTTTTTGCAAACCAATAAAATTTATGAAAAAGATAACCACTTTTCTTAATTTTTGTTTAAAAGTGCAAATAAAGGAGTGTAGGTAAGATACTTGTGCAATTTTAATTCATTGTACTAATACAAAACATATACAAGCATTCTTAGATTAAACACAAATGTAGACAATGCCAAAATAAGTGAGTGAATAAAGATCATTATCAAACATAAAACATTTACTCATACTTAGAGGCATGCTACGCATAGTTCTACACAACTTTCAATATAATTGATGCACATGGTAATAGATATATCAAAGCATGATGAAAGCAATGTTCAAAGAGTTTGAAAAAATAAAGTGCAACATTATAGAAGTTCCGAGGAATAGATTAAATCATGCTTGATTCTCATACGAAAATTCATACAGTTTTTTTGATAGTTTCAGTGTTTTATATTTTTGTATTTGAGTTTTCAAAAATAGACTTTAAACAAAACATATTTTTTGTAATTTTAACTTTTGTATTTTTGTATTTGATTTTTCAAAAATAAAATATAATTAGAAGTGCAAAAACAAATAGTACATATAGATTAATACATTTTTAGGAATATTTCAAAATTTTAAAATTACAACAAAACACACAAGTACGCTAGCGCCGGCGTTAGCGCTAGCGCGGGAAACAGTACACGATTTTTTAAGATTTAGGAATTTTTTAATTGCTGATCTTGATTAAGTGTCTCAATAGTAGTTTCATGCTGAAATCTCAGATTTTTAGGAGATGTTTTCGATGGTTAAAACTTGCAAAAATTGTGTTTTGTGAATGTGTTTTAACTCGAAAGATCTAGGACACCTAACTCAAGTCGTAATAATCGAAATCTTGCATCGGGAAGAGGTTTAGTAAATATGTCAGCGAGTTGAGAGTCCGTGCCAATGAAGCTTACTTTACATGCTCTTTCTTAATGTGATCCCTAATGAAATGATGACGAACATCGATGTGTTTGGATCTAGAGTGGTGTAGGGGATTATATGTGAGGTCTATTGCACTTTTGTTGTCACATTTAAGATCAATGTTTTTAAGATGAAATCCAAAATCCTCTAGTGTTTGACTCATCCATAAAGCTTGTGCACAACAGCTACCAAGTGCGATATATTTAGCCTCCGTGGTGGAGAGTGCAACCGAAGATTGTTTTCGACTAGACCAAGCTACTAAAGAGGGTCCTAGAAAGTGACAAGTACCGCTAATGCTTTTTCGATCTAGTGAACACCCAGCGTAGTACGAATCGGAATAGCCGTGGAGTGTGAATGAATCATTGTGTGGGTACCATAATCCTAATTTAGATGACCCTAATAGATAACGAAAAATACGTTTTACCGCTTTTAAATGAGATTCTTTTGGATTGGCTTGAAAGCGAGCACATAAACATATGACAAACATTATATCTGGTCTAGATGCACTTAAGTAAAGAAGAGATCCTATCATTCCTCTATATAGCGTTTGATCAATTGAAATTCCGGATTCATCTTTTCCTAGTTTTAAAGAAGCACTCATGGGAGTAGAAGCTTGTTTGAGATTTTCAAATCCAAATCGGTTAAGCATATCGTGAACATATTTTGTTTGACAAATAAAGATGCCATCAGTTTGTTGTGAGATTTGAAAACCAAGAAAATATGATAGTTCTCCTACAAGACTCATTTCAAATTCATTTTTCATTACTAATACTACTTCATTACACAACTCTTCATTAGTGGCTCCAAAAATGATATCATCAACATATATTTGTAAAATGATTAGATCGTTATTGTTATGCTTAATGAAGAGTGTGTTGTCGGCACTTCCCATAACATAACCGTGCATTAACAAAAATGATGTAAGTCGATCATACCATGCACGGGGCGCTTGTTTTAAACCATAAAGCGCTTTTTCTAATTTGTAAACATGATTAGGGAATTTTTCATTTATGAAACCGGGGGGTTGTTCTACATAAACTTCTTCTTTTATAAACCCGTTTAAAAAGGCACTTTTAACATCCATTTGAAATAATTTTATTCGTTTAAAACTCGCAAATGCCAAAAATATTCGTATAGATTCTAAGCGAGCAACGGGTGCAAAAGTTTCTTCAAAATCTATGCCCTCGATTTGAGAATAACCTTGAGCGACTAAGCGTGCTTTATTTCTTATAATCCTAGACTCACCATCTAATTTATTTTTAAAGATCCATTTTACTCCGATAATTGGATGATTAGATGGTCTATCTACTAGATTCCAAACTTTATTTCTTTCAAATTGTCCAAACTCTTCATTCATAGCAAAAACCAAAATTCGTCATTTAAAGCGATGGAAACATTTTTAGGTTCGATTTCAGAAACAAAGCAAATATTTGAAAATGTTTCATGAAGAGAGGATCGAGTTCTTACCCCAGTAGAAGGTTCCCCAATGACTAGCTCTTTTGGATGATTTTTTGAGAAGTTCAACACGCTTGGAGGTGCATATTCAACTTCATTGGACTTCTCCTCCTCTTCTTTGGACGGTTCCTCTTCGTCGTGCTCCAAAGATGGTAAAGGTTCATCATTTGTACCAGTAGAAGGCTTCTCTGCACATGGAATAAACTCATCAAATTTAACATTAATAGACTCTTCAACCTTACTCGATCTTTTATTAAATATTCTACAGGCTTTACTGGTTGAAGAATAACCAAGAAATATTCCTTCATCACATTTCTCATCAAATTTTCCTAAAGAGTCTTTTGTATTAAGAATAAAACATTTACATCCAAATACTTTAAAATATGATATGTTAGGTTTCTTTTGAAAATATAGTTCATATGGTGTGAGATTTAGAGATGGGTGAAGCATAACTCTATACATTACATAGCATGATGTGCTTACGACTTCGGCCCAAAAAGACTTAGGTAATTTATATTCAGATAACATGGTGCGTACTAGTTCTTGGATTGTCCTATTTTTCCGCTCTACAACACCGTTTTGTTGAGGTGTGCGTGGAGCAGAGAACTCATGCTTAATACCTAACATTTCACAAAAAGATTTAAAGTTTTCATTTTCAAATTCACCTCCATGATCTGAGCGAATGCATTTTATTTTTAAATCTAGTTCATTTTGAATGCGCGTACATAATTTTGAGAATTCGTAAAATGTATCAGATTTGGAAGAGAGAAATAAAGTCCAGCAATATCTTGAGAAATCATCTATTAGAACGAAGGTGTATATTTTACCACCAAGACTTGCGGTGTTAACGGGACCAAAGAGATCCATATGAATTAGTTGTAACGGTTTTGAAGTAGAAATTTCATTTTTGCTTTTAAAAGATGATTTTGTAAATTTTCCTTTTTGGCATGGTGAACATAGTGAAGATAAATTTCCATTCAACTTAGGCAATCCTCTAATCAATTCCCTTTTTGCTAGTTTTAAAATGAGCTTTGTACTAGCGTGACCTAAACGTCTATGCCATAGTTCTAATTCATCATTTTTGGTTATAAAACATTTTATAGATGATTTGGAAAGATCATGAAACGAAACTATGTAAACATTGTGAATTCTAGGTGCAGTTAGTAACACATCTTTTGTTTAGGATTAACTATTTTGCAAAGATTAGTGGATGATTCAAATAATACGTCTAATCCTTTATCACATAGTTGACTTATAGATATTAAGTTATGTTTCAAACCTTTAACATAAAGAACATTTGAGATAAGAAAAGATCCGTTACCCACTGTACCAACTCCCATGATCCTTCCTTTACCGTTATCACCAAACGTTACGATCCCTCCTTTCTTCTTTTCTAGGCTAAGGAATTTTGCTTTGTTGCCCGTCATGTGCTTGGAGCAGCCTGAGTCCAAGTACCACACGTCCTCAGTTTCCGTAGCCTTCCTGCAAATCTAGAGAGAAGATGAGAGTAAAGATCCAGATACCCAAGAGGTACCACCCAAAGAGTAAGTGGATTTCTTAGGTACCCAGATTTGTTTTAATAATCATTGTTTTTATATTCCTGTAAGAGCTAGACGTGTGTCCAAACTTAAGACAATTAGCACACGAAATAAAGGGGGTTGAGACCCTTTTCTGAGTTTCTACGTTGCTCTTGCAAGATGATGTTTGGACGTTAGAAAAAACAGAAGATTTCTTATCAGTTGAGCTACCGCCGGCGTTAGTAGCTAGCGCTGGGCGATAGGGTTCACTTTTATATCCGACCCCAAATTTTGCAGAACCATAACATTGGTTTTCCAAAATCATATCCAGGGATTTTTGACCAATCCCGAAATTTTTTATGGAAATATTGAGGTCATGATTTTGTTTTTTAAGAAAAGTATTTTCATGTACAATCAAAACACATTTATTTCCAAATCCCTTTTTATTATTTTCAATTTGTAGAAAAGTGGTTTTTAGTTTTCTCTCTAAGTCCTCCTTTTCTTTTGCAATAGTTTTGTTTTGTGCAAGGGCCTTAGAAAGAGAAACTTCAAGTTCTTTTGTCTTAAATAAAGAGAGCTCACACTCTTGACATGAAACCTTTCTCTTTTCAAGGGAAATCAATTTTTTTGTGGGCTTATGATTTTCTTTGATAATAGCTTCATTTTCACAATTTAATATAATATTATCTTTTATACTTTGATCCTAGGATTTGCAAGTTAAAACAAATTCATCATAGAGTTCTTCGAAAGTAGGAGGAATTACCTTAGTGTCGCTAAGAACTCTGGTGTCGTCATCGTTGCTTTTTGCCATTAAGCATAAGTTTGCTTCCTCCTCGCTACTTGACTCAGCCTCGTTTGACTCTTCAGAGGAAGAATCATCCCAAGTTGCGGCTTTCAGTACCTTCTTTTTCTCTTTTGCTTTGTGTTGTTCTTTTTGCTCCTTTTGATATTTTGGGCACTGGCTCCGAATGTGCCCGGTCTTTCTGCAGTGGTAGCACTCTGGTGTTGGTCTTTCTCCTTCATCTTTGCTTCCTTTTTCTTTCCTTGATGAAGAGGAAGATCCCTTTCGTCGAGTATCCTTTTGGAAGTATTTGCGGAATGTGTTCCTTCTTTCCGGATTCTTGATGAACTTCCTGAAGTTCTTCACCAGGAGACTTCTTCATCTTCATCATCATCTTTGATGCTCTCCTTATTTGACTTTAGCGATAGCGCCTTTTCTTTGGCTCTTTGTTGTATTCATCGTGTTGAATCTGGAGTTCTACCTCATGGGTTTTGAGATTCCCAATAATGTTCTCGAAATGGAGTGTTCTTAAGTTGTGCGACTCCGAGATGGCTGTCACCTTTGGATTGAATCTTGGCGGTAAGGAACGAAGAATTTCCTCACCAAGTCCCCGTCTGAGTAGATCTTTCCAAGTGCTTTTGAAGCATTGACGATCTTGGTGAAGCAGGTGTGCATCGAGTTAATGTCCTCTTCGGTATCCATCCTGAATTTTTCATATTCAGATTACAGTTGGAATAGCTTTGCATCTTTCACCTGCGATGTACCTTCATGAGTTACTTCCAATTGATTCCAAATATCATAAGCAGTTGTGCATGCCGAAATTCTATTAAACCCAGTCCTATTTAAATCGCAATATAAAGCGTTCATTGCTTTAGCATTATTTTTACACCTTAGTTTATCATTATCGTCCCATTTATCTTTTGGTTTTGCTAATGTCGCCTCTCCCACTACAGTTGTAGGAGGAGAGTACCGAACTTCTACCATGTTCCATACTTCTACATCCATGGTCATAAGAAAACACATCATTCGATTTTTCCAGTAGTTAAAATCTGACCCAGTAAAGAGAGGTGGTCGACTAACCCCTTGACCCTCAAGAAAAGCGAGATCATGAGACGCCATTATTCCCGGTTGTTAAGCCGATTGGAATAAAACCTGCCTCTGATACCACTTGTTGGATCGGTAGGCGCCCTTAGAGGGGGGGCGGGGGGGGGGGGGGGGGGTGAATAAGGGTTTTCAAAACCTTAGTGATATTTTAAAAACTTTGTAATAATGCAAGATTAAGACAATAGAAAGTCAAGTAAAACAATTGAAATAAAGTAGAGACATGCTTTATTAATATCAAATAAGGTTTTACAAAAGTTGACTTCTATGACGCTAGAAATCGGTGGCGATGAATACACTACTAGAAAATTGACTTTTAGTCACACTCGTATTGCCCACGGTCATTTTCCGTGGCAAACAGTCAAATTATCGTGGCTAAAAGTCTAAAATCGTGGCTAAAAGTCATAGAAAAAGGGTATTTGCCACAGAAAGAGCATGGCAAATACTTTTTTGCCACGCTCGTATTGGCCACGCCCTTTTGCCATGGCAGTTCGTGGCTAAAAGTCTTTTGCCACGATTTTGGACTTTTAGCCACGGTAATTTGCCCTGGCTAAAAGTCAATTTTCTAGTAGTGATAGTAAACTCTTTTTGTTTTCTATCCCGACTCGCATCCCCACGAATTGGTGGCCCTAGCCTATCCTCCCCGGATTTGGCCTCAAGCCGCTCTAGCCAACCCTTCCCCGGATGTGGCCTCGATCACCCCCTAGACCTAGCCTAGATCTAGTTGCCAACACGAGGGGAGTTTCCCCCTAAGTCCTACCCAGACCTAGTCGCCAACACGAGGCGATTTCACTAACCGTTTACAAGAAGAATATGAAATGAAAATAAATAAAAACTCCCTTCTGAATTCGGAGGCGAAGATCCGCTGTAGAATAAGCGTTGTAGAAGCGGACTTCGTTTGGATCCGGCGTGATGAGATTCTCCTTCAGAAGTTTGCAGAACTTTGGTAGGACAACAACTTTCGGCCAAGATAGCCTCTGGAATTCTAGCACTCTATCTCTCTCTGATATCTCTCTGATGTGTGTATGAAATGAGAGGAGAGGAGTCCTTTTTATAGCCTCAGCGCTAGCGCCTGCGCTAGAGCTACCGCCGGCGCTATCCCATATTAGGACACATTCTGCGCGGCAGAATCTTCAATCTGAGGAAACAATTCCCCCTTGCCAACTGTGTTCCTCGCTATCGCCTATGCTATGGGATATCGCCTGGCGCTATCTCCTTCTATAAGTTCTCCCGGCAATTTCGCTTCGAGCCAATATTTCGTCAAACAGGAATTCGTCGACCGTTGCTAAGAGTTCGTCGAGCGAAGTTTCGTCGAATGCCATGATGAGAATTTCGTCGAGCGCCGCTAACAGTTCATTGAACGGCAGCTAGCGCCTGCGCTAGTACTACCGCCAGCGCTAGTAGATGTATTGGATTTGTTGGCTCAACTTTGGGGGCAACCTTCTTATGTAATCCTTGAGTCATGTGGACTTTGTTATCCTGCACACTTAAACACACAAGATCAAATACACATGGGATTTGTTATTCTCAAACCTAGGAGATGCGGAAGACCATGTTCCAACACTCTCAAACTGGTGAACAATCTAGTTTGTCACGCGCGTACGAAACACATAGAGATTCATCACCATTTCATTCGTGAGAAGGTGTTGGAGGGATCTCTGACTGTAGAGCATGTGCAGAGCAAGGATAATGTTGCTGACATATTTACTAAGCCGCTGTCGAAGGGACCATTTGGTCAGTTGCGAAATTTGTTTGGGCTGACTTCCACTTCCCACTTCAAGGGGGAGTGTTAAATTTTTGAAGTGGAAGTGGAAAGGTGTTGGGCGGTCTACAGATTGGAGATCGCAGAGACCGCGCGGTCTGCGCTGGTGCTCTGGCCAGTTTTGTCTCAGGCGATCTGTTCTGAGCGGTCTAATCTGGGAGACCGCAAAGTGTCTGAGCGGCTTCCGCGGGTTGTTCTGGCGACTTGTTCAAGTCGGCCAGTTGTTCATATAGGTCTGCCTTCTTGTAGTGACCGGGCGGTCTGACGACTTGTTCTAGTCGGTCTGGTCTTCTGTAGAAGTGCTTTGCTTTTGCAATAAATACTGGTCGGTCTGTTTTGGGAGACCGTAGTAACCGGGCAGTTTGTATATAACCGTATGGTTTAATAAGGAGTTGTTGCCTTGCTGAGCTCGGGCGATTTGTCTTAGGAGACCGCTCACGATCTGATGGGTGGTTATTGTATCCCGTATTGTGCGGTGACGACATCCGTCTACTTGCCTATAAATAAGGGTGCAGGGCCCGTCATTCATAACGAAGAACTGTAAGAACCAAAGTTGGCTTGATTGTGCCGGTCTCATTCTGAGGTCGCGCGGATTGAGTTTTGCATGACCAGTTTGTGTGTTCGCAGGTCAGCGGCTTGCAGTTCGCGGTCAGCATTCTCCCTTCTTCCAGCTTTGAATAAACCAGTCCGGCAACGATCTGTCTGGGCGGACTGTGTTTAGGTGTTCTTGGACTGTGCAGCAGACTCAGTTGATCAGGCGGTCTTGAGTGCGGTCTGTAGCAGGAAGAAGTTTCTTCTTCAAGTGTTTGCAGTAGTTGAATAAGCAGCAGGTCGAGCGGTCTGTGGTTGTAGGCTGACAGGTGCGGTCTGCTCTGTTTGTGCGGTCTCAGGAGTTAACCACATGGCTTGTCTGTTTATGCAGTCTGGCGATCTCAATCTGTCAGGTCGTCGACAGCTTGTAGTTTTGTGTTTTGTGCTTCTCTCCTCCGTGATTCTTATGAATCATGTCTCGCCATGTATACCTCGAATTGTAAAGAGATAATTAATGCCAAAGCACTATTCGATCTTCCCATTGTCATTGTGTTGCTACACTTGTGGAAAGTTTGTGAAGTGTTCCGCATTTTTTACTTCAACTCCGGACCTCAAATTTATTAACAGTGATCGCATGTTAGCATACCAGTTCGCCAACGACCTTTTACTGTTCGATCCGAGTTGTTGTTCTTCGACTGTTCACAGTAAGCTCAGCGATCAGGTGATCTAGCGGTCAAGTGATCTGAGTTGCGGTCAGGCGACAACCTGTGCAGTTTCTCTTCTCTGTTCTCGGGCAGCTTCTGTGATTATGCGACCTTGCGGTCAGGCGGTCGAAAAGTGCATACAAGTTGGTTTCTCAGCAGTTCAATAAGTCAGCAGCTCGTCCGGTCTGAGGTGGCGGTCAGGCAGATAGCAGGTTGTCGACCTGTGCTGTTCGCGCAGTCTCAGTGGTTCCGTGCGGTTTGACTGTGTAGCAGTCTCTGGCGGTCTCAGCTTTACTGTTCAGGAGTTGGTTGTTTGTTACCGTTTCTTCTCCATTTTGTTGTCTGATAAATTATGTCTCACCATGTATACCTCGCATTATACAGAGATAACAAATACCTGATTATTGTGCTGGTTACTTAACTTGGTATGGTTGTAGTGTTCCTGCGCCTGGTTCCCGCTTCTAAGATTTTTTATTTTGGTATCTGAGCTGAAATTTATCTCTAGATGCCAGAGCTAGAAAAATTTCAACAAGTTCTTCAGAGGCAGTTCCTGCACTTGGTGCAGCGCAAGAAGACATTAGATGAGTACCTGCAGGAGTTTACTTAATTGGGTCATTACGCGGGGACAACCATGGTAGATGATGAGGGGAGGGATAACTTCTTCTATCAAGGGTTGAGAGAAAATGTGAGGCAACCACTTATAGGATCTAAATACATTAGTCGAGAAGATTTTTAAGGCAAGACCACTGGTCGTGCGCGAAGAAATCCTATACTCGTGCGCGAAGGAGGGCCAGTACTCGTGCGATCGTCTGGAAAATTTCGGACAAATAGCGCGCATGAACACTGGTCGTGTAGCATCCCTCAAACAATTATACCCCTAAGATGGTTTTTTCATTACTAGATCATGACAAAACCATAGAAAGCACAAAAGACCATGTGAACTTAGGGGAGAAGGAGGAAAATCGCACTGGTCTGCAAATAGCAATTTTCAGTTACCAAACCTAGGGTTGGACTTAGGGGATCACCTTAATCCTCTGACTCCCACCATAACATCCCTAACCCAGTACGGGTCCCTTAGAGCACCAAAGACCCATTGGGTCAACCAAAGAGGCCAAGTTGACCAAAGTCAACCCTAACCCAAAATTGGTCAAAGTAGCCTAATTAGGGTCAATTGGCTTTCACTATACCAAATTGACCTTGCCCCTACCATTTTAGGGATATTAAGAATGCAATGGACCAAAAAGCTCCATCATGGGGCCACCAATTTGTCCAATTTGGCATAAGTCAACTATAGCACTTTTTGGTCAAAGTGGCTTATAAAGGGTCAATTGGCCCCGACCTTGCCAAATTAACCCTACCTAGACCTCCCTAACCATTAGGGGAGGCCAATGGATCACTAGCTACCCATTGGGGTCAACCCAAATGGTCAAATTGACCAAAGTCAACTCCACCCTAAATTTAGGTCAAAATGACATATTTTGGCCTAATCAAGCCCAGTCCACTTGGGCTAGACCAAATTGAGGTGGTGCACTAGCTAATGGGGCTGGGAGTTACTTAATTGACCATTCAATTTCAAAGAATTTGACCAGGCGAGAGAAAACATCATTTTCCCCAAAATGGTGGAGAGAGAAAGAGAGGATTAATGACATTCATGGCCAAGGGAGGCAAATTGATCTCCCAATTAATGGGGATTCATCTCCTATGGCGGTTATAAGAATTCTAGGGGGTTTTCTACCCCTCATGGGGGCTGATTCAGGGGGAATTTAGTGGTGGCCGAACATCATCATTAATGGTGTTAATGGCAATTGATGCCATTCACTCCCCCTCTCCCCCAATTGAGCACTATAACTCCATCGGTGGATGAAGAGGAGGAGTTTCCTCACTTCTCCTGAATAATTCGAGCTCTCCAAGTGCGGAATTGGCATGGCTCCAAGGCGCACTCTCCCTCCCATGGCCAACCCGAGAAACACCAGGGCTAATGCCCAATCAAAGGTCCTCCCCTCCTCTCTCTCTTTGGATAGATCTGCCCTCGTTGGTGGATTGATTCGGGGACAATTGGTTGTGGATCGGGTTCACTGAAAACTCTAGATTTGGAGCTTTTAATCCCGAGCAAAAAGCCCTATTCCGGCCACCTCCGACCGACCAACCACCGTTATTCGCCGGCCACCACCTCATCGAAGGTGGTGGTGGCAATGGCCGGTCGTGGCGACGCTCAGGTGGCCCGGAAAATGGGGTTGAAGGCAGCCCAGGCGCGGGCAATTTCAGTCGTTTGCTAGAGGAAGACGATGAGCAGGAGCCTCATCACGCGCCAAGATTCGTGCGCCATCATATTTTTATAAATGTTATTATATATTTGTATGTGTCACACTTTATGTTGTACCTAGAAATAATTATTAAAATTATTTAGAGGCCCCTGATGAAAAAATGATCAATATCAAACTTGTAGCCCCTGAAGTTTACTTTAATTTAAAATTAATTTCATGCAATTTGGGTCAATGGTCTGACCACATCACTCAAAATGGTGCAACATATACAAATGGTTGACCATGGTTTGGTTTGTGTGCCCCCCACTAAACCAGCCATCCAAATACTCTAAAATTTGGAGCATATGCTACTTATATCCTCACCCTACACACATCCAAAAATGAGAATTTTTGGAGGAACTTTTCCTAAAGTTTTTGTAAGCATTTAATAATTCATGCATTATTTAATTTTAGGTTCTAGAGACCTCCAAACCCTTCCAAATTTTGGTGGGTCGTCCTTAGGGTCATAAAATGACTATGGTAAAAATTTCATCCCATTTGGGATTGATTTAGTTGGGTAATCAATTAACCCAAGATTGGTCAAACTATGAGTTATTAGGTCAAAAGTTCACTTCTTAGGTTGAGTGGTCAATTCTAATCCAAAAGTGATGAAACCTTGGCCACTGACTTAAAATCACATAAAACACCTCCACCAATGATTTGGGGTGATTTAGGGTGGATGTGCCCTAGGACCCTAGTTCAAACCTTGGGGTTGTATTTTGAACCCATTGAAGGACATATGGTCATATTTCCTTAGATTGACTTGAAATTTGGTGGAGAGGTCACTACAACAAATTACACTTTTAGTAAGGACTAAATTGTAACGAAGATAAAATTTGTTACTAATAGCTATATTTAGTAACGAAAATTCGTTATCGTTACAAAAGCTTAACTTTTTGTAACAAGTATTTTATGATTCGTTACAATAACTAAATGTTTTTACAATAAGAGCAGGTATTTGTAACAAGACTAATTTTACGTTACAAATAGTAAAATATCCTTACAATACGTAGCAATTGTGACAACACCATGAAAGTATTTGTAACCATTAGAATTTTCTTACAATTAGTATTTTTTGGTAACCAAAGTTTTGTTACAATAAATATATTAATTAAATTTTAAAACATGAGCGCGCATTTTAGGCCCTAGAGCGTATTTTTTTGTCCGTGCATGTGTTTTTCACTTGTGCGTTCGTTCTTTGTCTGGTGGCATGTGTTTTTTTGACTGCGCACACTTTTTGGCTCGGGAGCACAATTTTGTTTGCGTACAAGTTATAATTCGCTCATCAGCGTTTTCTTCAAAAACACATTTTTTCGGGCGCGTTTTTTTCGTCATGATGCTTTTTCTCACCCGGGCACATTTTAGCCTAGCTAGTTACGCTTTTTTTCACGCGCACGCATTTTCAACTGGGTGTAAGTACGTACGTACCCAAGCATGCATTTGTCCTACGGGCGCGCGAGAGATGACTATTAATTAAATATCGTAACATGAAAAATATTTAATGTATCTTTTAAATTTTTGTATAAATAGAACTATATTATTACTAAAAAATAATTTTATTTATTTATTATCACCGATTTGCAGGAGTCTCGAGTTGGCCGCAACATATCTTATTTTCGACGTGATTTTTTAATCATAAATCTTAATTTCCTATGAATATTATGCGTTTTATAGTGAGGAAGTATATGTTACTGTGTGATCTGACGAATTGGCCGGTTTAAAGTATTAAAAGTGCGGCCTAAGATTAGACGAAGGTTTAATGCATTAACAATTGAGTCATTATCATCTTATATTGATAATATATATTATACAACATATAATAATAATAATACAGCCTCATTTGGAACAAGTTTAAGAGCATTTAATTCTGGATATTTAATTAGCTCAATATTATCATGGAGTTTAATCGGATGAATTCCCCAAAGTACGTAGAGCCTTAAAAATAATAAATGTTTTTAAAAGGGCAATGTTATACGCAGTCCTATTCTCGCTATTCACAGTCCAATTTTTACGAGTTTTTCTGCGCTTTTTGAAAATACGCTATGTAAATGCATTTTTTAGGAAAATTGTTCAACACGAAAGTTGTAGATTTCGTCGAGATCCACAACTTTCGTGTTGAACACTTTTCCTAAAAATGCACGCACAAGGCGTATTGCCGCCCTGATTGAAATATGAGCGTAATTTTTGTAAATACGCTTTATACATGCATTTTTAGGAAAAATGTTCAACACGAAAGTTGTAGATCTCAACGAGATCTACAACTTTTGTGTTGAACAATTTTCCTAAAAAATGCATTTACATAGCGTATTTTCAAAAAGTTCGGAAAAACTCGTAAAAATTGGACTGCGAATAGCGAGAATAGGACTGCGTATAACATTGCCCTTTTAAAAAGGAGCGACATTAAATGATATAACAACATGAGTATATATGTCCAAGAGTCGTCTAATCATTTTGCAATTAATTATGAGCTTTTGTAGCACCGTCCTTTGTAGGCCAAAATACAGTGTTTTAAAAAAAATAAATTACAGAATATTAATTTAATTATTTTTATGATCATTTTAAGATCTCATATGTATATGTTACGGTCTGAAAATACACGTGTTAAAAAGTGATTTTTTTAATACAGTTACAGTTGTAAATTACATATATTTTTACGACTGTAAATATAACTATGAATATAGTTACAGTCGCAATTTCAACTAAAAATACTGTCCTGTACCATCCTTTAGGAATGTTACACGTACAGAAAATTCTCTCCCTTCGCTGAAGGATTTAGGCAATATATATATATATATCATCCATGGATGTCTTGTAATAAATATAATGTTGCTGTTTGATTAATGTTCTTACTTGTAAATAGATTGAGTGACTCATCTTAGGTGCAAAAACAGTCAAAAAGAGAATTATAATTATAATTTTAATTATATATAAACTAACGTGTATAAAATTGTATATAAAAGTTAATTAAACGTTTTTATAAAAATTTCATATAAAGTTTTTATATAAAACTTTACGAGCAGCTCCGCACGGGCGCGGCTTTGCCCGTGCTCGCTCGCTCTGAGCGGGCTGAGCCCGCATTCGAGCGGGGTGCGCCCATATACTACAGTACTCGGCCGACGACGACGGGCTTCGCCCACAACATATACATATGAGTACTCAAAATGATCGTAAAAAATAATACATCCAAATTTTATAATTTTTTTTCTAAAACATTTATATTTTAACAAAAAAATTCTTTTAAAGTTTCTTTATATATTTCAGTTAAAGATATATAATGTTATATAAAGTTTTTTATAAAACTTTGAAAATGTTTTTATACAAGTTTTTCTTCCTCTCTCTCCCCCTCTCTCTTACATGAATGAAATATATATACGAAGAAAAATTTCCCTCCATAAATTTTTAAAAAAAGAAATTCAAAAACTAAAAAACATTAAATTTATAAATGAATGCAAATCTGACATTAATTTATTAACATAATTTTAGATTAAAAATAACTACGCGCACGAGCCCCGCACGCACGCAAAGACACGTGGTTTAATGAAAATAGATATAAAGAAAGTCACAAATACATGTCATATCGATAGGTGGTACTATTGCGGCATGAGTATTTTCGCGCGCGGGGTTTGCAAGCTGCATGGGCGGCGTCACATTGGGACAGTAGTACTATATATTGAGGCGGGGGTAACGTCATAGTGGCACAAACGACACAGTCAAACACAGACACAGACATGTACAGACACCGACACACACACACCGACATAGATTGATGACACAGACAGACATAGACACACACAAACAAAGACACAAACACAGACACACATGCATGCAAACACATACACGGGCACACAGACACCGACACACACACACACACAGACATAAACACAGACACAGATACAGACAGACACAGACACACAAACAAAACCACAAACACACAGACACAAACACACAGACACAAACAGACATTCACAAACACACATAGACACACATACGACACAAACGACACAGACATAGGCATACAGATAGATATAGATATGCATAAACACTGATACACTACACACACAAACACAGATACACGTACACGTACAAACACAGATACAGACACACACACACACACCGACATAAATAGATGACACAGACAGACATAGACACACAAACAAAGACACAAACACAGACACACATGCATGCAAACACATACACAGGCACATAGACACCGACACACACACACACAGACAGACATAGACACAGACACAGATACAGACAGACACAGACACACAAACACAACCACAAACACACAGACACAAACACACACATGCACAAACATGCATGCACAAACACACATAGACACACAGACGACACAAATGACACAGACATATGCATACATACAGATATAGATATGCATTAAAACCGATACACTACACACACAAACACAGATACACGTACACGTACACATGCATGCATAAACACATACACACAAACACACAAACACACACACACACACCAACACACCAACACAAACACATATAGACAAACACACACACACACACACACACACACCAATATAAACACATACAGACAAACACACAAACACACACACACACACAAACACACATATATATATATATATATTATTTATAAGCAAGGTGACTTGCGGTGGCTCGAAAGCTCGACGAACCACCTTGAAAAAAGCTCGATTCTGAGTCGAGATCGAGTTCGTTGAGCTCGAGCTCGATTACGAGTCCAGCTCGAGTTCGATGAGCTCGAGCTCGATTACGAGTCGAGCTCACTCGCGCTTAGATATTAAAAAAATTGTTTCATTTTCTAACTTCAAATTATATCTTGTGAAATATTGGAGGGAAATTTCATTAGATCATACATGCATGCATGAAATATTTGGAGGGAAATTTCCCTCCAATAAAATAATTAATTAATACATTAATTACTAAAACAATACTAAGATCCCGGCCTCTTGATCGACCCCATCTGCCATTCTCAAAACCCTCAGTCGCGACTGGCAGCTTCTTCAAATCCACCGGTGAATCGGCGCCACTCCTCATCGATAACCCCCCGGCGTCTCGTATTTCATTCTTCGGCATCTCGTTTTTCAGGATGGAGAGGTGGGCTTCCATTCTGCTCAACCGCTGATCTACGCTAGGGTTCTCTCATCGTTGGGGCTGGAAAGGCTCGTGAGCTCCTCGGTTACTTTCCTCCACCGTGAGTCTCCTCCCTCTTCCCCCTTTTTCTGTACCCTAATTGAGCAGCTTCTATGGCTACGATTAGGGTTTAGGTTTCGCAGAATACGCACGCCGCCTCTGCCGAACCCTGTCGCTTTCTCCACCGGCGGCAACCCCCTAAACACTCTTGCGGCGTGGGTTTCCTCTTCCTTGCCCCCACCAACAGAGATCCAAATTTCCTCGACTCCAGCCATAAAAATCCGGCGATGAGCTACTGCAAGATCCCAAAACATCTTCTTTGATTCCATTGTCGTCCCCTAGGGTTATCCATTAAATATATCCATCTTTCAAATAACTTATGCTTTTTTTTTGCAATATGTTCTTGGTAATAGTTGTCTTCTCACAAACCATTACACTGCTTCTATTGCTATTTTAGTTTTCTTTCTTCTTATTACAAATTTTGATCCGCTTATTTTGGTGTGATCTCTCTTTCTCCTGGTTACTGTGTTGTAAAAAAAAAGCTTATTTGCTATTCTCTGCATTTTATACTGGTGTAAACTGAAAATATTTTCCGACTCATAATTGCCTATCATAGTTACCCAAAGGGCATATAGATATATTGAAATAAATTGAAACCACTGCTAATTATCTCTGTGATTTGTTTGTTCAGTAATTTTTTTTCTAATTCGTGTTTTCCTCTCAATACAAAATTTCATTTGAAAGATTTTACCTTCTTAGTTTTTCATTTTTAACATTGAGTTGGTTGAGGTCCTACTGAGCTC
The DNA here is from genome assembly GCA_033032865.1 of Dactylorhiza incarnata. Classification (NCBI taxonomy): domain Eukaryota; kingdom Viridiplantae; phylum Streptophyta; class Magnoliopsida; order Asparagales; family Orchidaceae; genus Dactylorhiza; species Dactylorhiza incarnata. The sequence continues at coordinate 7,351,910 of JAWHQI010000090.1, read as the reverse complement.
AAGCTTGACTAAACTTTTCACGTGCTTAATTATTTGACCATTCCATTTTCCCTTTCCATTTTGTAAATACAGGAATTTTTGTGGTGAAGAGGAGCCCTTATAAGAACCTTTGTGGTGCAATCTCTTTCTCTTTTCATCTCCCAGTGATTTCTACATAATATTGTTTACTGATAGCTTAACTACTTTAGTTCGTTATTGAACCAGATTCACTAATATTAGAAATCAACCGTTTGAGGTGTTGATCCTACCAGTATTAGAAATCATAAAAAATAAATTCGAGCTCACGAATTGGCCCAATTATTCTTCAACGCACCAAATTAGAACCGGGCTTACTCAGATGTCTCTATTTTTTAGATGTTGATCCCACAAATGTTGGAAATTTCATTATTCCCAATGAAAGGTTGTCTCCCAGCGTGGGTGGGATTTCCTTTAACAAACAGGATTATTTAAATTATTGGAAGCGGTTATGATTACTTTTCTTGCATTTCTCTGTCAAAAGCTTTAATAAAGCCTCAACTCTTACTTTTTTCTCTGTTAAATATTTGGTAACTCAATCACCGCGGATTCAAGGAAAGCTCGAACCATATCAGCTATGGTTGGTCATATGCAAGTTAAACCAAACGAATCTCGTATTAGAACAATGATTGTAGGGGGAGTAGATCCGAAGTTTACTGGCGCTGGCTATTATTACTCAGGAAACCCTAATCGTAGCCATAAAAGCTGCCACCACATAACCAATTTATCTAGTATTAGATTTGTTTATGTTTGCAATTCTTCCCCTTTGTTTATGTTTGCAATTCTTCCCCTTTTTTATGTTTGCAATTCTTCCCCTTTGTTTATGTTTGCAATTCTTCCCCTTGTTTTTGAAACAGATTTAAAGGTGGGATTGCTTCATGTTATGGATAAAGATTGGATTTATGAACAAGATAGGTTTAGTTCCACTTATACAGAAGGCGTGGACTTATTTCTCGTGTTTGCACGGGAAAACACTATTTATTATGGAGATAAAATTCTTTGCCCATGCAATGTATGTCGAAACAATAAACCAAGGAGTTTTATTGAAGTTAAAGCAGACTTGCATGTGAAAGGGTTTTATAAGTACTATAAAGATTGGATACATCACGGAGAAACTAAAATGACTAAAAGATGTGATGCCAGTAGTGAATCTTCTCAAAATCCTAGAAATAATTTCGAGGAAAATGATGATATTGAAGCCATTGATGATTTAGTAGATATGATACAAGAGATTGGAGATGTAGAACTTCCTGAGAATACTACAGAAGAAAATAGTGGTTCGTTTTCAAGGCTATTATGTAACGCCAGACGTGGACTATACCCAGGTTGCAAAAAATATTCTTTGTTATCATTCATTGTTAAATTGATTCATATCAAAGTAATGAACAAGATGTTAGATAAATCGGTAAACATGCTTCTTGAATTACTAAAAGATGTGATGCCAGAAGGTAATCTTATTCCAACGTCTCTTTATTGGACTAGGAAATTTCTTTCTGGTTTAGGTTTGGGGTACAAGAAGATTGATGCATGTAAATATGATTGTGCACTATTTTGGAAGGAGAATGAGAAGAAAGATGCGTGTCCTGTGTGTGAAGAACCACGTTGGAAATACAACGATGGAAAAGGAAAATTGATTCCTCAAAAGGTTTTGTGGCATTTTCCCTTAAAACCAAGACTACAAAGAATTTATATGTCTTCTAAAACTGCATCTTACATGAGGTGGCATACTGAGAAGCATATAGAGATAGAAGGTACTTTAAGTCATCCAGTGGATTCACCTGCATGGAAGAATTTTGATGCAAACTATCCTAGTTTTGCCGCAGATCCACATAATGTTAGACTTGGATTGGCGACTGATGGGTTTAATCCATTTGGAAATATGAGTACTTCTTATAGTATGTGGCCGGTTGTGCTAATTCCTTATAATATGCCATTATACAAGGGGATGAAAGATGAGTTTTTTATGATGTCATTGCTAATTCCTGACCCACGTGCACCTAGAAAAGATATTGATGTTTATCTTAGGCCATTGATAGAAGAATTGAAAGATTTATGGAATGGCGTTGAGACATACGACACATATGCTAAACAAACATTTAAAATGCATGCTGCAATTATGTGGACAATTAATGACTTTCCAGCTCTTAGTAACTTATTTGGGTGGACCACAAAGGGATATGGGGCATGCCCATCTTGTTTATATGGTACATATTCTAAAAGGATTCGAAGTAAGATATGCTATATGGGACATCCTCGTTATCTACATAACGATCATCCATATCGAAAGAGTAAATTGTTCGATGGAAAGTCAGAAATGCGTTCAAAACCCTTGGAGTGGAGTGGAGCACAATTACTTTCAAATTTGAGCACACTCGAACATAATTTTGATACATTTGGAAAACACCCAAGCAAACGAAAGAGGAAACGCAACATTGAAGAAGGAAATTGGGTGAAGAAAAGCATCTTCTTTGAACTACCATACTGGCATAAGCTTTTGATACGACACAACATTGATGTAATGCATGTTGAAAAAAATATTTGTGATAGTGTGTTGGGCACGTTAATGAACATTGATGGAAAAAATAAAGATACAGAAAAAGCACGAGAAGATTTGCGAGATCTTAACATTAGGAAGGAGTTGCACTTGATTAGAAGTGGAAGTACTATAATAAAACCTCAAGCATGCTACAATTTATCTTCGGATGAAAAAAAAAAGATTTTGCAATTTTTTAAAACATGTCAAGTTTCCGGATGGCTATGCTTCAAATATTTCGAGATGCGTAAAAGATGGAAAGATTTATTGCCTTAAATCTCATGATTGCCATGTTCTATTACAACGATTAATTCCTATTGGTATTCGTGGGTTTCTACGCCCAGATGTCATTGAGGCACTATACGAGCTAGGGGATTTCGTTAAAATTTTATGCTCGAAAACACTAAAGGTAGAGCATATCGAGAAATTGGAAAGTAATATTCCAATTATTTTGTGCAAATTGGAGAAAATATTTCCTCCAGCTTTTTTCGATGTAATGGTTCACTTGGCTATTCACCTTCCAAAGGAGGCAAAGATTGCTGGCCCAGTTCATTCACGTTGGATGTACCCTATTGAAAGGTAAATTTATTTATGCATTCTTACATCATCTTCATACATAGCATAAACCAAAAATATGTTGTTCTTATTATTGAGTGTCTTTTCAGGTTTCTAAAATCACTTAAAGGCTATGTACGTAATAAAGCTCGTCCAGAGGGTTCAATAGCGGAAAGATATATTGTAAACGAGTCATTGACTTTTGTGTCAATGTATCTAAATGAAATAGAAATAAGGTTTAACAAAGATAAAAGAAATGATGATGGAGCAGAAGATCAACAAGAGTGTGAATTGTCTGTGTTTGCATTAAAAGTGAGGCCCTTTGGACCTCTCCGCCGTTGCCATGCACTTTCAAAAAAAGATCTAGATGCAGCTCATAAATTCATATTAAATAATTGTAACGAAGTGGATGCTTTTAAAAGGTTCGAAACATGTAGGAGCTAGTAGATTGATATTAAACCATTATCATTATTCTTACTTTATATCTAAATTTAAGTTACTTATTGTCTTTTATAGTATGCACATGAAGGAGCTAAAAAAGGCAAATGATAAGAACATTGACCAAACTCACGAAGAACAGTTTCATTCTTGGTTTCAAGCTCATGTAAGGTCTAATAACGAAATTATTCTCCTATACTGTTAATTTAAAATTTCACTTAACCAATCAACTTTTTTGTTTATCATGTATAGATAAATAGATTGCATCACGAACAGCCTAGAGGCATTTCTAAAGAGTTATGGGCATTGGCAAATGGTCCACAGTCATACTTAACAAAATTCTACTCTGGTTGTATTGTTAATGGAGTACGATTTCATATAAATGATCGAGATGATCGTCGAACCACACAAAATAGTGGTTTACTTGTTGAGGGGGAACATCAAAATGAAATGCTTGAGTTTTATGGAGTATTGACAAGAGTAGTTGAATTGACCTATCTTCATGGAAATAAAGTAGTATTATTTTGGTGTGAATGGTTTAACACTGGTGGGAAAAAGACTATGAAAAAAGATAAATATTTTGTGAGCATTGATATAAGATCTCGTTGGTATAGTGATGATCCGTTCGTTCTTCCAAACCAAGTGCAACAAGTGTTCTATGTCGATGACACAAAACTAGGTGAGCATTGGAAAATTGCACAGCTTGTATGTCATAGACACCTTTGGGATATTAAGGAACAAGATGACCTAGAAATGGAGGAAATGAATGATAGCATAGGTGAGTCAATGGTTCGAGAGGCTTTTCAACAACATGAGTCTTCTAATAATGAATTGATATATGCTATTGAGGATCATAACTTGCAATTTCTAGCAAGAGAAGATATAGAACCTGATATTATAAATGTGGAAGATCTAACTAAAATCCGCGACGAGAGGGAACATAGTAATGATAACGTTGACGAAGATGAGTCTACAAATGAAGATGATGAAACACTTGTGCAATATTGTGATGAAAATGAGCCATGGTGCGTCAAGTTTATTTCTTATCTATTTTGATGAAACTCTAGTCCAATTCTTACTTTTCATATTTGTGATTGAATATTATTCTAATGTGATATTTAACATTTGTATCTTATTTAACGTTTGTATCTAATTTACTTTGCAGAAAAATGCCTCCGAAGAATGCCATTCTACGTCGCCCTGTAACAAGGAGTAAAGCGTTGTTTGTTAATGATGAACCAACAAATGATGTTGTTGTTGAAATGTCTACTCTACCACCATCGTCTACTCTACCACCATCGTCTACTCTACCGCCATCGTCTAGTCTACCACCATCATCTAGTATACCACCATCGTCTGCTCTAACACCATCGTCTAGTCTACCACCATCATCTAGTCTACCAACCACACCTTTATCTAGTGCACAACCATCATCTCTTGGATCACATCATCTTCATGATGATGCTGCGGCTAGTGAATTTGATGATGGAAGTCCACCACAGATATCTGATAATACTGGTAAGCATTCCTTAATTATATTTCATACCGATGTTTATTATTTACTAGAACCATATATTTATTAAATTTGTTTAATTTTGCAGATGCAAGCTCTAGTAAAAAAAGAGGTCGTGGGGCGAGCACAGGAAAATCTATCGAGAAAGCTATTGAAGAAAATGTATGTTTTATTTATCTTGAAAGTTGCATATTATCACACTATATGATAACATACATTTTTTAGGATAAGAAATTGCTTGAGATTGAGTTCCCCGAAGGCTTCAAGAAACCACGTCGTTTTGCAAATCACCTAGCAAATGGGATAGGCGTTGTTATTAGACATAGTCCAGGATTGGATTTCTTGGCCCCCTGGAGCGAAATTGAAAATGAACGTATACTTCCTGTATATGCTGGATTAGATGTAAGTAAATTTCTATTTGACATTTTTTTTTCAATTTGGTTGGAATAACTAAATATATATGTTGTTCCTTTGTAGCAATGGTTTGATATAAAGGGATGGTCTACAGATCAATTAGTAAAAGGCTATATGGATGAGATGTTTCAGCGTAGTTATATGCATTGGAGAGGGAGATTATCTGCAATTTATAAACAATATGTTGCATTGGGAAAGAATCCAAGAGTTTGTAGCCCGTTTGATTGGATCTCACTCGAGAAGTGGTGTGCCTTGTGCGATTAGTTCGACAGTGAGAGTTTTAAGGTGAATTTTAGTAATAAACAAAACCCTGTTTAATATATATATATATATGATTAGTAAAAGCTTCAGTACGTACATGCACTCATATGTGAATTTGAATAATAACAGAAAAGGTCCAAAACAAACGCTGATAATAGGTCCCAAATGCCATTTACTCATACGTCAGGTTCCAAATCCTATCATTCACGACTATTGGAAATGGTAATGTAATGATATTATTAGTGAATTTTGATCATTACCTCATATTCTCTAATATTATGTTCATATGTAGGTTAATCAAAGTCCTGTTGAGAACTTTGCTAACACTCATAAGAAGAATGGTGTGTTTGTTAGTGAGAAAGCTAAAGCAGCATATGTAAGTCAGAATTTAAACTAGTAGAGAGAATTGATGTTTGTCAGTGATATATAACTTATGTTTCTATTGTAACATTATTTTACAGCTTGAAATGGAAAGGCTGAGAGCATCAACACTTGAATCTGACGGTGAAAGCTTAATGTCCGAGAGAGAAATTATAAAAAAAACACTTGGAACTAAGTCTGGTTATGACAAAGGATTAGGCTATGAGGTCGTTCCTACCAAACAAAGGAAGAAAATAATTAACGAGTCCACTCAATTGAAAGAGAAGTTAAATTCGGCAGAAGAAGATTTGCGCAATGCCACCTCTCATATTGCATCCCAGACAAAGCTTATTGAAAGGTAGGAAGCGTTGATTCAAACTCACAATACGGAAATAGCGGATTTAAAAGAAGGACAGAATGAGTTGAAGGAGATGTTGACTGCTGTTTTGGAAAAATATGGCCAACTTTGATGACTTTTTGGTGCTATTTGGTTGAAAAACCCACCTCTGTGAGCTCTTTCTTCCTTTGCCTCCTCATCTCTTCTTATATTATTATTTTTGGTGCATTTGAATTCATTTTGGTCTAGTCATTGGTTTATGTTTGATGGTTTCTTATAGTACGAATGCCTAAGTACATCATGTCTTTCCTTATAGTTCCAATCCATGTCTTTTTTATAAATAAAATTGCTGCTGCGGGTTTGCTGCACCTGCAGCAAACTACAGCTGCAGGTATGCTTCAGTTGCAGCAAACTACAGCAGCGAGTTTGCTGCAGCTACAACAAACTACAGCAGCAGGTTTGCTGCGGGTTTGCTGCAGCTGCAGCAAACTGCAGCTGCGGGTATGCTTCAGCTGCAGCAAACTGCAGCAGCGGGAATGCTTCAGCTGCAGCAGCGGGTTTGCTGCAGCTGCAATAAGCTACAGCAGCAGGTTTGCTGCGGGTTTGCTGCAGCTACAGCAAACTGCAGCTGCGGGTATGCTTCAGCTGTAGCAAATTACAGCAACGGGTTTGCTGCAGCTGCAACAAACTACAGCAGCAGGTTTGCTGCAGCTGCAGCAAACTGCAGCTGCGGGTATGCTTCAGCTGCAGCAAACTGCAGCAGCGGGTATGCTTCAGCTGCAGCAAACTGCAGCAGCGGGTTTGCTGCAGCTGCAACAAACTACAACAGCAGGTTTGCTGCGGGTTTGCTTAGGATTGCACTAGAACATGCAAAAAAAAGGGAATGTGGAACATCACTTAGGATTTCAGTCTGTAATGCATTAAGAGGAGTTATTCAGTTCTCTGATTTGGTTGAACTTATGTAGAATCTAGAATTTTAGTAGTATACTGTAGTTGTGCTGAGTGTTCTGTGTGTAATTGTGTTGTGTATGCAACTGTGAGGGATGTGTGTGCAGCTGCGTTGAGTGCAGTGTTGTGAAGTGCATGTTATTTTTTGTGCGGTGAGTGTTTTGTGCAGAGTGTATTATGTTGGGAGTGAGTAGTGTAGTGTGTCCCTTGTAGCTGCAGTTTGCCGCAACTGCAGCAAACTGGCAGCAAGCAGTTTGCTGCATCAAACTGCAGCTGCCAATTTGCTGCATTGCTGCAGGTGCCAGTTTGCTGCATGCATTGCTGCAGCTGCCAATGTGTAGTGTTTTGTAGTGAGTGTGTTGTGCTGTGAGTGAGTAGTTCACTGTGTTGTGTAGTGAGTAGTACGATGTGTTGTGCAGTGTTATGTTGTGCAATGAGTAGTAAGTGTGCAGTGATTGTGTAACGATTTGCAGTGCAATGAGTGTTATGTTGTGCAGTGACTGTGTTGGGCAGAGAGTGTGGTGTGCAGTGACTGAGTGGTGGGCTGTGTTGTGCAGTGAGTGTGTTGTGCAGTGAGTAGTGTTGTGCAGTGAGTGTTGAGCTGTGTTGTGCAGTGAGTTATGTTGTGTAGTGAGTGTGTTGTACTGCAGTGAGTGTGTTGTGCTAGATCATAAAATTCTAATGTATTATACTACAGTGAGCGGTGTTCTTCAATTTCTTATTAAAACTGCTAATGTACTAGATCACATCACACCCATGAATCCTCTTTATATTATCTTTTTGCCCCCTTTAAAGTGTTGCTGCCTCCTTTAATAATTGCTCTCTTTTATTTCTAGGGAGTTGGAGCTTGGAGCGAAAAGTGATGGAAGAAGATGCATTAGTCAGAAAGCGTAGAATTTGATGTGTTTTGTAAAACATCTTGAACTTATTGTTGTTATGTAATATTGTTTTGTTATAGATGAGATGACACTTAACTTGTACTCTATCTATATAGCTACTGCAAGTATTTCAAATTTAATATTTGTAATGTGTTTCCTTTTTATTAATTTGGCATATTTTTTCCTTCCCGTACTTTATTGAAATTTTAAATATGAAAAGTATATTTGTTTTTAAAACCTATAATGATTTCTATTATTAAATATTCTAATTACAAATTATTAATGAATATAAAATATTATTACATAATATAAAACTATATTATACTTTAAATAATATTTCATATTTATAATAAAATCATGCCTACCCATCTAAACTAGGAATTGACAATTTAATAATATAAATGAATTTTTTGGGTAAGGAAGGTATATAACAATTGTAACGAAATAATTATTGTTATGTTATAATAATTGTAACGAAATCAAACATTTGTAACGAAATATTCATATATTTGATATATAAATATAATTTCTTTAGTGGGGAAAAAGTCAAACATTTGTAACCAAATATTCCTTACTACAACTCATCTTATGGTGAGGAAGTAATGTTTGTCACAAATAAATAATTTGTAACGACAAACAAAATTTCGTTACAAGAACTTCTAGCGTCGAGCCTTAGGTAACGGTCGTCACATAAAGTAAATTTCGTTATAAAAACTTTGCGTAACGATATTAGTTACCTTTTGTAATGTTTTTAGTCCTTACTAAAAGTGTAATTTGTTGTAGTGGGTTCATAGGGTGGTATTAAGCCCTATGTAATTTATTTGAAATTTTTGGAGACATTTAGTCTCTCTGAATTATTTAAGAGTCATTTAGGGCACTTCCATAGTTGAAGGAATTACATGTTCATTTAGCCTAGGATGATAATGAAACTTTGTCAGTGAGTTTATATTGATGATATTATTCTCTGATAATTTTCTAAAAAATTTGCAGTTATATATATACTTCATTCATATTGATGATATTATTCTCTGAAAATTTGCAGTTATTCTCTGATAATTTTCTCTGATAATACTTCATTCATAACCCCCAATGTTTTCCCTATTTGTATGAAAATAAATTATGGGATTAATACTCACTGGAAAGTCATGAATCTTGGTCAGAGGACTTTTTAGAGCAAATACATGATTTGTTAATTTAGTATAATTTTTGGAGTAATATATGTATGGCCTCCTTCACAAAGTGCCCTTAGACTGATTTGTTTAAATAATGGAATTATGTGGTCAGATGGATTTAGAAAATTGTGGGACTCCATCAGTGAACTTTTCTGACCATCTTGGACACCAGCAAATTTTCTTGTAATTTTTGAATAAGAATTTCTAGCATTTTCTTTGTAAATCATTGAATTTGATTAATCAATTAAAATTTTAATTGGAGGTCAAAACCTTTCTGGAAATTTGTGAAATTTATATATGGCTGTTATTTTACTTTTATTTAGTTGTACAAATTTTAGTGTGACCATAACTTATCAGAAAACCATACATGATGTACAAAATCATAGGTTCCCTGATTTTGAAGAAATTATGATAAATACCAAATAATGTAGAAAAATTATGAATTTCTAGAGAGGGTGTTAAAATGTCATAACACACCCCCAATAATATTCTTGCGTCTTTTGGATGATTATTTGGAGTACCTCCTCTCATGCACCACATATAACTCACTTGGTCTTCGTATAGTAAAACTGCAAAACTTGGGTAACTTGTAGACCACTAGGTGGGAATGGGAGGTAGATGGTGTACCTAGTCTGGTTGAGGTGATTTGAGGTCACCAATAGGAGTCTATGTGTTGAGTGAGCCCGATAAGCTAAGAGGCAAGGTTGTGCTCGCGATTGACGATAAACGTCTTTCCCTTAGAGAGTAATAAAACACTTATGGTTAACTCAAGTGAAATAGTAAGAGGGGTATGCTTATGGGTAGTTAACAACAATATTAAGTGTCTTGGAAAGGGAGCTTTGGGGTGTCATCCCATCATAGCTCCTAGTACCGCTGCGAGCCCCTCACAGGGTAGACCTCAGGAAGTCCAAGATTAACCCTAAATTATAGGATAAGTTGTTGTGCAAGATTAACTTAATAATACACTCACCCACACCCCATTGCTTTGGTTAGTTTGTTGGTTTGGTCTTACGAGCAGTAGACTCGGTGGTTGTAGGTACAAACGGGTTAGTCCGGCAAGCCGGTGGCTCGGAAGGTTATGGTGACGGGCGGGTTAGCCCGGAGAGCTTATGCTCAGAGATAGATGGTAATCATAATTGCATGTTCATAAAGGTGGTGGGTCTTTAGTATTGACGTTCGTTGCACCGACGTCGATACTTTGGCTCGGAAGTGTGTTTAACATTTTGTCAAGGAAAAGTCTGGTGGACTAGCCAGTAAGAGTATGCAGGAGCTCCACTATTGTGTTCTTAGCGTTGAGGCGTACAATAGGTCTAGGTTAGGTAATGCAGATACCAACCTAGAGGTAGGCGAGACCCAACCACTGCCTCCGTTTGCCACTACGGGGGTATCCTGGGAGTTTTGCTAGCTCCAAAAAGGGGGAACTAAATGCCTGTGCGCATAGAGTCGAAGTGTGTGAGTTGCACTTGTGTGAACATAGCATTAAACTGCATAACTCTGCATGTCATGACATAAGCATTAAATTTCAACCTTTACCCCTATCGTATAAATCGGTATGAGATTTTTTATACGATAGGACTTGCTAAACGACCCATTGGTCTATTGGTTTGTATGGATATTCCTATTAATCAATGGTTACTTTTCCTACTATATACTTGTCTTTACTTACTGATCTTTACTTGTTCTTTATCCTGCTTACTTATTGTTTCCTTCATATATATAAACACCTGTGTAGTGTAGATAATCATGTAGCTAGGTCATATCATCTGCCTTATTTTATACCCCTTGCTGTCCTCCGCTTCATCCTCCCGCATGGTGCTTAGGAGCCATTGGGGGATGGGTGGTGGGAAATGAGGCTTAGTCTTTTTGTCTAACGGTCGGTGGACCATATCATTTTAGGGGACCGAGGAGACGCGACACCACCAGTGGCCGGTGCAGACGGAGATGGGTCAGCCTAGCACAGGAGCACCAGCCTCAGGATCCGTGAGTGGTTACTAGTAGAATTACATCCGCGAGTGACCTTGTAGTGAGGACATGATGTATTGGGCATGAGCCCCTTATTATTGATATCTGTTGTTTTTTCAGATACTATATGTGGACCTCTGTTATTCTGAGATTTATATTTCATTTGATGTGGACTTGAGAACTCTTATATGTTTATTTGTACTCTTCATTTTCTGTGATCGATATTACCGGCAGGATCGGCATGTTGTAGTGGCGACTTTCCCAAGTGTTGGTGTCACCGTAAATCGGCGGTTCTGGGCATAAGACCCGATAGCGAAGCAAAAGGGGGGGGGGGGGGGGGTCTTACAAACTAGTATCAAAGCAAACCACGATCCGAAGAAAAGATGTCCACAAACCCTGGCCCACCCCGCACGAGCTTAGTTTGATGACAAACTAGTAGCGAAAGCAATGGTGTGCCCATATGGGGAATCACATGAAAAGTCCACTTTTAACTGAATTTTTTTAGACAAACCCCCTTACGAGTGCCAATTTTCTTTTGTAGCGTGCGACAAACCCTACCCCGCATCATGGAGTGCCTTAGACTCCAAACGTCATCCCACCACCACCGGCTCCTACTCCATTCCAGCAAACGGAGATGGGACAGACATTGACTGCTATATTGGATGCATTTAGGGCACAGCAGGAACCAACTCCTCAGCCAAACCTCGGGGCCAACTGGCTAAGCGTCTTCCGAGGCCTTTCCCCTTCATCATACCTTGGGATGGAGACAGTTGTTCGGACTGAGGAGTGGGTAGACATCATGTACGAGATGCTAGCAGGAATCCAGTGCTCGACGGATAAGGCAGTACCCTTGGTGGTTTCGTGCTTGGAATCCCATGCGATGAGATGGTGGAATTCACTACTGGATACCACCTATGCTGGATTGGAGGCATCAGACAACTCATGGGACGAGTTCAAGGCAGTGCTGCTGGAGCACTATGTGCCGCAGTCTGTGAGAGATGAGCTAGAAGACAGATTCCTGCAGTTGAGGCAGGGTAGCAGGACAGTGGTGGAGTATCATCGGGAGTTCACACACCTAGCCCGGTTTGTGGATTCGAATCAGTTGGATGATGCAGGCTACACAAAGAGGTTCTATAAGGGCCTCCGTGATGACTTGATGCAGGCCCTCCTCTTTGTTTTTGAAGGCAGCCTGGCCAATGTCTTGGAGATGGCCATGAAGCTGGAGGTCGACCAGCACATCGTTCGAGGTAGGAAGAGGCCGACAGAGGACAAGGGAAGGAGTGGCAGGAGAGACCATCAGAAGGGTCGTTACATTGGAGAAAGAATAGCGGAGGACCGAACCCGCCAGGTGAAGAGGCAGGAGCAGAGGGAGGCAGAAGTTTTGGCTCCTCAGTCTCTACAGATGCGGGAGGTGTCGAGGATAGGAGGAGGTGGGCCACCTCCCCCACAGGAATGCTACTAGTGTCATCAGCCGGGCCACATCCGGAGGAACTGCCCTCAGAGGAATGCACCACCAGCACTACAGGCTGCCCCACAGTCCCAACATTTTGGGAGACGAGGACGTGGACGAGGTCGTTGATTCTAGGGCGGAGACCGGAGACAGAACAAGGATCAGATGTACGTCTTGGACCTGGCTCAGCCCCGGAACCCGACAAGGGTCATCACAGGTACTTTACTATTTTCTTACAATGACTGGTACCTTGCAAATCTTAGCTTTACCTTAGCATTGTACCAAACGAACAAAAAAATCACTCAGGTATAGTGTTGGAACATGCTTTCCGCATCTCTTGGTTTGACAATAACAAATCCTATTGTATTTGATCATATTTGTTTTTGTGTTTATAACATGCTGGATCATGTGCATTCAAATCTCCATAGGAATATGTTGTGTTGTTACTACCGCGGAGCATTAGCACTACCGCTGGCGCTAGCGAATCAACAAAATGGTGTTCGACGAAAATAGATGTCGTTCGACAAAAATGCCGTTCGACGAAATGGTGTTCGACGAAAGTAGATGCCGTTCGACGAACTGGCGTTCGACGAAATGAGATGCGTTCGAAGAAAAGAGATGTGCTCTACTGCGGGGCGTTAGCACTACCGTTGGCGCTAGCATAAATAGAAACAATTGACGAGAAGGAAACAATGGAGAAAAAGGAATGATTGGCGGGATGCATATTTAGCGTGTTCTACCACGGCACGGCATGTCTACCGCCCGGCGGTAGCTTTTGGAATCCTCCGTCTGCATGTGATTGAGGAGCAAATGTGGAAGGAGATATTGGCTGAAGGAAGGTTATCTCACTATCGCGGAGGGTTAGCGTTACCACGGCGCGCTAGGCGGAGCTGAAAGTTTGGTGCTCAAAAGTTACCTAAACTGCCACGATCTGTGTGCTTGATCATTGCCTAATGTGGATACCGCGGGGGCGGTAGTACTACCGTTGGCCTAGCGGCTGATTCTATTTAAAGGTGCACGCTTCCTCCGTTGTTGCTCGCTGTGATAGAACGAATTGAAGCCATATATTCAGAGCACTCATGAGAGCCTTCCCCAAGCAGCCCGAAGAACTCCGTCAACGTTTGTGAACGCAAAGAACTTGAAGACCGATCCGATCGCATCTACATCAACATCAAGTTCTTCTTTTGAGGGAGTTTTTAGTTTGTGTTTTGTTTTAGTTTCTAATTGTAACCTTTATATCTTTTGTTCGGCAGAGGAATTCGCCACACAACGACTAGGGCCTTGCGGGGACTAGGGGAAATTCGCCTCGCATTGGCGACTAGGTCTAGGGTGTAGATCTAGGGAGTGCTCGAGGCCTTTCCGGTGAGGGAAGGGCTAGAGCAGCTTAAGGCCATATCTGGTGAGAGATAGGCTAGAGCCAACCGGTCCTTGGGAAGAGGGTCGGTATAGAAAACCCAATAGAGCTTTTCATTCGTCGCCTGTTTCCAAGCGTCATTGGGAAAAGATTTTGTAAAAAAAATTATTTATTGTTAATGCAAATATGTCTTTCTTCATCTCTGTTTCGTGATCTCTAATTTTCATTACTATAACATAAACAAATTTTCTCCGTCACTAACGCCGAGCGGTAACACTACCGCTCGCGGTAGCAACAGAGAATCATTTTTCATTTAAATATTCTCGAAAATCTTAGAACCCTTATTCACCCCCCCCCCCCCCCTCTAAGGGCGCCTACAGATCCAACATATAGTACACGTCTGTGGCAAGCCCGCATATACCTTATTCGATATGAGAGCCTCGCACTCATTCGTCTCAGAAGAATTTGTAGATGATCTAGATCAAATTCAGCGCTTCACAGGCATCCACAGGAAGGTGCGACTCCCGAACAGATCGAAGTTAGTAACAAGTGCCAAATGCAATATGAACGTGGAGATTGGAGGAAAACTGTTCGAAGTGCCAGCGACGCTCTTGAAGTTGAAAGACTTCGACCTGATCTTGGGTATGAACTGGCTGCACCGAAACCATGCAAGGATTGACTGCCCGACAAGGAGAATTGTTCTAAGGCATGAATACTCAGAAGTAGTAGTCAAAGGTATTAGACTCACCTCCCATCTCTTATTATCGTCTATTCAGGCCGCCAAGCCCCACCTACAAGGAGACAAAGTATATCAGGTGTTGTTCGAGGCAATCGAGATGAAGGAATCTGTGACCAGTATCCCGGTAGTGTGGGATTTTGCCGACGTATTTCCAGAGAAACTACCCGGGCGTCCACCGCACATCGAAAAGGATTTTTAGATCCAGCTGGTTCCCGGGGCTACGCCGGTATCTAGAGCTCCTTATCGGATGGCCCCGGAGGAGTTAGTGGAGTTTCGGAGCCAGTTACAGGAGCTGTTGGAAGTAGGGTTCGTTAGACCGAGTTCCTCCCTTGGGGAGCTCCGGTGCTATTCGTGAAGAAGAAGGATGGGTCGCTCAGACTCTGCATTGATTATAGAGCCCTGAACAGGCTGACGTTGCGGAACACGTACCCATTACCGAGGATAGACGAGTGTTTTGACCAATTGGAGGGAACTCACTGGTTCTCGAAGCTGGATTTGAGGTCGGGTACTATCAGCTATGGATTCAGGAGGAGGACATCCCGAAGACTGCATTCAGCAGTAGATATGGGTTGTACAAGTTCACTGTGAAGCCTTTTGGGCTCATGAAAGTACCATCGGCATTTATGAGTCTGATGAAATGGGTGTTCGAGCCATATCTCGACATCTTTGTCATCGTGTTCATCGATGACATTCTCATATACTCGAGGATGGAAGAGGAGCATTCACGACATCGGGTACTGACGTTGGAGAAACTTCGAGAGCACAACCTCTACGCGAAGTTCAGTAAGTGTCAATTCTGGCAGAAGGAGGTGACCTTCCTGGGTCACATTATCAACAGAGCTAGACTAGCAGTGGATCCAACAAAGATCCAAGCAGTACGAGATTGGCCACCGCTGAAGACGGCCACCGACGTGAGGAGTTTCCTGGGACTTGCCTGCTATTACCAAAAGTTTGTGCAGGGATTTTCTCAGATTTCCCTCCCGCTCACATCCTTGACGAAGAAGGTACCATGTTCACTTGGACGTCGCAGTGCGAGGCAGCCTTCCAGGAGATGAAGGGTCGGCTTACGATGGCCCCCATCCTTGCCCTTCCATCGGGGAAGGAAGGATTCCAGGTGTATACGGATGCATCGTATCAGGGGATGGGTACCGTTCTGATGCAGAATGGGCACGTGATAGTATATGCCTCCCGACAGTTGAAGAATCTTGAGAGGAACTACCTCACAATTTGGAGATGGTAGCGGTTATATTCGCTTTGAAGATCTGGCGACACTACCTCTACGAAGTTCACTACGATATATTCTCAGATCACAAGAATCTGAAGTACGTAGACATGCGGAAGGAGCTGAACATCCGACAGAGGCAGTGGGTGGAGTTCTTATCCGACTACAAATACACAATGCATTACCACCCAAGGAAGGCGAATATGGTGGCTGGCGCACTGAGCAGGAGAGCTACTATGTAACATCCCAATTTTGAATTTCTAGGCCCCTTCGTGATTAATTGAACTGCTAGGGTTTTGTGAGCTTCATTGACACCCAAACGGTGGGTTGATACCCTATTGGGTGTTATTGAACCAATAAGGCACTCAATTCACCCACCGGGCTACATGAATAATTTCTGACTTATGCCCACGATAGACCCCTCCTAGGTGTATGAACTGACCTATTAGGTCTTAGTGAGCCAAAATAGTACACAAAGGGTTCACGAATACTCTAAACGAATCAAATTGACCCATTATGAGACATTCATCGAGTTGATCAACTTGAATCACGTAAAACTCAGAACTTCCCTAGTTAGTCTAAACGCACACCAAACCACCCAACTTGAACAAATCGTCGACGGAAGGTGTCATTGACTAGCCAACAATCAAAGGAACGCATTATGCCCATGGTTAGAGTGGAGACAACTATTTTAGCTATATTCGAATAATTTATTATTTGATAAATAATTGATAAACTATTCAAATAATAGGATAATTCGAACCGTGACGGATGAACTCCAGTCGACTCCAAAATTTTATCGCGACATCCCAATGATATTCTTATTAAGGTGAACAATTAAAAACGTAACGAAGTACATTTAAATGATTTATGAAGGAGGTTTTATTGAGAAATTAATTATTTAAATAATAAGGAGATTTGAGAAAAATTGATAATGATATTATTTTTCTCATAAAATTTTATCATATGGTCCTATAAATATATATAAGAGTTATATTAATTAAAATCTAATATTTAATATAAAATTTATTTATTTTGATTTAATTATTTTTAACACACCAAATAAAAATAAATAAATAGAAAATGATATTAAAAAATTATAAAATAATTTCTAAAAATAATATATGACACATACATGCTATGATAATTATTTCATTTAAAAATAAATTATAATTATTTAATAATTACGTTTTTTAAGCATTAAATAGTAAGTATAACCCCCTTGTTTAATGTATCATTACTCCCCAAGCCTATGGCTGGCTGGGGGAGTAAATTTATCCCATTCCCAATGCTTTGGGAAGGGTTTTGGCGGCTGGAAACTGAAGGGGGGGATTCATCAAGGGGGGTGTTTTCTCCTCATTAAAACCCCTCCCAACACCCCAAAAGACCACCCCCTCCTATATAAACTCCATCCTAGTTAGGATTCCATTTTTCCCTACCTCTTGCTCTCCTAACCAGCCAAAAAACGAGCTCCAGTGACCTTCCAACGAGCCTCCTCCGCGAACTCCGGCGAACTCTACCTTAACAATGGTCGCGCGACGATCCCCTCGCCTAAACTTCACGCATGTAAGTTCTTATGAGTCCTCTCTGCCCTAGATCTTTTTCTCGTCGATCCTCGTCGACTCCGATCACCGAAGCAAGCAATCCTGGCCATGGAAGCTTCGGACCACCCCCAACAACCTCCATCGCCGCTGCGGGTTTCGGCCTTGCATGGGACGTGTGAAGGGGAGGGAGGGTTCCTTCGACCATCCCTCAAGGCCCTTGAGGCGAGGAGACTCGTCGGAAACCGCTCTGGCGGCCTCCTCCTTCCAAACAGAACAAAAAAATAATAACAACAAAAATATATAATAATTTCCGGCCACCGCCGGCGGCGGCTGGCCGCCGGCAGACCCTCCCCCACCGGAGCTCCCTCCTCGGGTGCTCCTACTGGAGGTTGTGGCCAGAGCAATGGAACCCCAGCCACCTTGTAGAAGTCCCGCATGCAGGCATGCATGCCACTGTGCATGCAGCCATGCATGCGGCTCCAAAAGTTTGGCCGGCGATGGTGGCGGCGGTAGGCTGCCGGCGGAGGTTCTGTCGGAGCACCCTCCCGGGTCGCTCCTATCGGAGGCGGCGGCCGGCCAGATCTCCCCACCGACGATGGTGGGGAGAGTCCATAAGGGGAGGCAGGTTTGGATATATATATAAATATGTATGAGTGCTCGACACGGGGCTCCGCCCCTACAGCCAAGTGCAACAGTACTCGGCCGGCGACGCCGGGCTTCGCCCGCTTTAGCTAGGCCTGTGCAGGAAAACCGAAAACCACACCAAACCGACGAACCGCACCGCATTCTAAACCGCACCGCGCGGTTGCGGTGCGGTTCGGTTTTGTACGTGCGAAAACCGACCCATAATCGGTGCGGTTTGTAACTCGGTAAAACCGAGCAAACCGCACCGCACCGACAATAATATATAATATATATAATCCTAAAAATATTATATCACATAAATAAATTATTACATATATAATCTTTTAATTTTTAAGTTTAATTGGGAATTAGTTATTGTTGCCTCAAATCAATGTGTTTCACGGTTCAGGCAGGCTGCAGGCATGGTTCAGGTTCACGGTTCACGGTTCTTGGAATCTTGGTTCATTGGCATTGGCTTACAGGCTTAGCCGCTTAGGTATTCAGAAATCAGTATTCTTGCGGTCTTGCCTTCTTGGTTCATTGGCGCTGCTCGGCTGCTGCTATTCGCGAATCGCGACGCCTATTCCTCTTCCCGATTAAAAGCCCTAAGCGAGGGGCGAGGGCGAGGGCCACTGTGCGGCGCGGCAACGGGCGAACGTCGACCCCCTACCCCTTCCTTGCTTCCATTATGCGGTGCGGCACGGCAACGGGCGAGGGCCGAGGGCCACTGTGCGGTGCGGCGCGGCAACGGGCGAGGGGCGAGGGCGACTGTGTTCTGGATCTTTAAATAGGTGGCATCCATTGTTGTTTCTCATTTTCGGAGCTCGTGTTAACAAGCAGGTTAGTTTCTCAGTTTCTCAAGTTTCTCAAGTTGCTGGTTACAGGGCTTGTAAAAATGTTTTTCTTCTTCTATTTAACGGGTAAATAAATTCATTTTGTTTATTGTTGAAATGTTGCAGGGCGATTAGTGGTGAGTCCGGTTACATTTGCGGTTCGCCATAGACATAGTGACAGGTATAATGATATTATCTTTTTTTTGTACATTATAATTCATTGTTTGGTATGCTTTTTTGGTAATATAGATTCTTTGTATATAGTAGTTCATGGCATCCAAAAAAAAACAAAGGAAAAGAACCTATTGTATTGGAGGGAGAAGTGAAAATAGAGGGTAAAGGAGAAGAACCTCTAGTCAATGATCATGCTAGTACAAAGCACATTGAAAAAAAAAGTAAAATTGATGACTCAGATAGTAATAAGGTTAAATCTGTTGTGTGGGATTGGTTCACAAAATTTAAAGATAATGAAGGCAGAGATAAAGCAAAGTGTAAGCATTGCTCAAAGGTATACGCTGCTGATCCTCGTAAGAATGGAACAAGTGCTTTGAGAGCTCATATGTTGTCTCTATGTCGCTTTAGGTTAAAAGATAACAAACAACAAATGTTATCTTTCAGTGAGAAAAAAGAAGATGGGGTGATTGTTGGGTCATTAAAAGCAACTAAATTTGATGAAGAACAATGCCGCGTAGCCTTAGCAAAAATGGTTGTTGTTGATGAGTTGCCCTTCAGGTTTGTAGAAAATGAGGGCTTCAAAAATTTTTCTAATCAGTTAGAGCCAAGATTCAAAGTGCCATCTCGGACAAGTATTGCCAGATATTGCATTAATCTTTTTACCTCCGAGAGAAAAATATTAAAAAAATAATTGCGATCAGAAAGAATATGTTTAACAACAGATACATGGACATCTATTCAAAAAATATGGCTACATGTGTCTTACTGGGCATTGGATAGATAAAGAGTGGAGATTGCAAAAAAGGATTCTTAATTTTATTAGAATCATTGATCATACTGGAGAAGGCCTCGATACTGAAATATTAAATTGTGTTACTGAATGGGGGATTAAGAAAAATTTCACCGTTACTATGGATAATGCATCAGTCAATGATGTGGTTTCTAGATATTTGACAAGGAAAACGAAGGAATGGAAATCCACTATTCTAGAGAATGAGTTCTTACATGTGAGATGCTCAACACACATACTAAATTTAATTGTGAAGGATGGATTATCCGAATATAATAACTCCATCGAAAAGATTCGATTAGCCATCAAGTATGTCAAAGGATCTTCTCAAAGACTGGAGAAGTTTAAAAAATGTGTAGCAAATGCCGAGATATCAAGCAAATCACTTTTGTGCTTAGATGTTGAGACGCGATGGAATTCTACTTACTTGATGCTAGAAACAACAATAAAGTTTGAAAAGGCTTTCAATGAATTAGAGGATGAAAGTTCTTATAGAAGCTACTTTCCTAATGGTGATACACCTAATGCTGAAGATTGGAATAATGCAAGTTTATTTCTAAAGCTCTTAAAGTTATTTTATACAGTTACTTTGGAGGTTTCCGGCACCAAATATCCAACTTTGCATCTTTTTTTCCAAAATATTTCAATGATGGAACATGCAATTAACTCTATGTGTGATAGTCATGATACTGTAATGAGCAATGTAGCAAATCATATGAAGACAAAATTTGATAAATATTGGAGGAGTTTGGACAAAAGTAATGTTCTATTATATGTTGCTTTTGTATTGGACCCACAATGCAAGTTAAAACGACTTACAAAGTGTTTTAAAGTGGTATATGATATAGCGAGAGCAAGAACAATGATTGAGTTGACTGAAAGCACCCTTTATCGTTTATACAGTCATTATGATAAGTCAATCATTGCAAGATCATCTCAAAATCCTTGTAGCCAAGCTTCATGCTCCGGGGCTAGTAATAATCAACTTGATGTGGAATTTAGCTTTGTGACTTATCAAAAGAAAATGTTTATGGAAGATTCTGAGGAAGATGAAGCAACTATTTGTACATCTGAGGTTACCCTATATTTGAATGAAGATCCACTTAAGTTGCAAACAGATTTTGATATTTTGAGTTGGTGGAGATTGAACTCGTCCAAATTTCCAATATTGTCACAAGTGGCAAGAGATGTTTTAGCTATCCCAATTTCGACTGTGGCCTCAGAATCAGCTTTCAGTACTGGAGGACGTATTCTTGATCCGTTCAGGAGTTCATTAGCACCGAAGACAGTTGAAGCTCTTATTTGTGGTCGTGATTGGTTGTGTTGCAAGTCAAACCTTAGTGAGATAGACGAAATGATTGCTGATGTTGACAAATATGAAGAGCTTGATAAAGGTATTGTTATTCACTTCACTATTAAAGTTGTACTTATGTAAATTGATTTTTTTAACATTAATTGTAATTGTTTATATATATTTGGCCAAACAAATGCAAGATAATGTGGATGATGAAGAGTTCGAAATCAGTGATGAGGGAAATTAAATTATGGTAAATATATTAGCAGGAATTGGCAATCATGATTCATACACACCCCTCTTGCAAAGGGCATAGCGGATTTATATATTGCTTATTATATGTGCTATTCTCTCATTACAAGTTTATTTCTTGTACAAATACCTGCATCCATGTCCACCGGCCACTTAAGACAACTACAATAAGTCAATTCTGAGATACTATAATGGAAAAAGAATCTGAGATGATGTAATGATATGATATTACATAATAAGTTAATAACTGGGAGCTATTTGATCTTGCTAATACTCACCAAGGTCCAGTCTAGACATGTTTTTCCTATGTCAGCAGGTAAGTAAAATATTTATTCAATATGTTGTGAGTTGTAAATAAATTTTATTTGCAGTAAAAAACCGAAACCGCACCGCAAAAACCGACCGCAAACCGCACCGAATTGAAACCGCACCGCACGGTTTAGGTGTGGTGTGGTTTTGGTCGACCAAAAACCACACCCATGCGGTGCGGTTTCGGTTTGGGCTGAAACCACACCGAACCGCACCGCGTGCAGGCCAAGCCTCAGCACGGGCTTCGCCCGTGCTCGACGCGTCTGCGGGCTACGCCCGCAACATATACATTTGAGTACTTGAAATGACCGTTAAAAAATATGCATCAATATTTTATAATTATTTTTTTTTCAAAAACATTTAGGCTCCGTTCGTTTGGTAGGTTTTGAGAGATAGGAATTGGTTTTGGCCGAAAACCTATGACGCAGAGGTTTTGGAAATGGGCAAAAAACAAATTCTTGTGTTCGTTTGGAGAAGATTTTGACAGAAAATGATGATGAACAATGTCAAAATGATGATGAACTCCGGCCACAATGATGATGAACAGTGTCAAAACTGTCCCAAAATCCATCTAAATATGTAGGTTTTGGGCATAGAAGGATTTTTCAAAAAGCAAAACCCATGAGTTTTGGGCCAAAACCAATCTCCTCTTTTAAAATAAGCAAACGAACACTAGAATTGGTTTTGGTCAAACACCTTCCTCCAAAACCTGTTGGAACACGGTCTTCCGCATCTCCTAGGTTTGAGATTAACAAATCCTATGTGTATTTGATCTTGTGTATTCAAGTGTGCAGGTTACATAGTCCACATGACTCAAGGAGTACTCATGATGTCTGCCCCCAAAATTGAGGCCAAAATTCGAACAAGCTCACTAGCGCCGGCGGTAGCGATAGCGCCCGGCACTAGCATTGATTAGCTCGATTCCGACGGCATTTTTAGAAGAAGCTAGTGCCCGGCGGTAGCTACTAGCGCTGGCGGTAGCATGGCGCACAAGAGGCATAGAGCAAATTGTTGCCACGGATGGGAGATTCGGCCGCGCAAGATCATTCCTAATCCGGGCTAGCGCCGGCGGTAGCGTGAAGGCTATAAATTGGATGCTTTGGCTCCGAATTCTTTATCCTCCTCCAATCCCAAACTCCAGAGCTTCGTGCCACAGCAGAGAGAGGAAGATTCAGAGCGATACTCCCACAATTCCATAAAGCCTTAAGGAGATCCGTGGAGAAGATTTCAACATGCGTCATCATCGTGACGAAAGGCCGCATCGACTACGATCATACTCTGCGGGCCTTCTTCCACTTCTCCAAGAGATCCACATAGAGGGAGTTTTTATATTATTGTCTTTTCATTTCATATCTTTTCTGTAAACGGTAGTGAAATCGCCTCGTGTTGGCGACTAGGTCTGGGGTAGGACTTAGGGCTGAAATTCGCCTCGTGTTGGCGACTAGATCTAGGTTTGGTCTAGGGGGTGCTCGAGGCCTTTCTGGGGATAGATCGGCTAGAGCGGCTTGAGGCCGTATCTGGGGAGAGATCGGCTAAAGCCAACCGGTTCGTTGGGATACGAGTCGTTATAGAAAACGAAAAAGAATTTTTATTAGTCGCCTCCGATTTCTAGCGTCATAGAAATCAAGTTTTGTAAAACATTATTTGATATTAATAAAGCATATCTCTTTATTATTGTTTTACTTGATGTCTCTTTATTAATCTTGCAATACTCCGAAGTATTTCTAAATATAATCTAAAGTTTTTGAAAACCCTTATTCACCCCCCCCCCCCCCTCTAAGGGCGCCGACCGATCCAACAAGTGGTATCAGAGCGAGGTTTTATTCCAATCGGCTTAACAACCGGGAATAATGGCGTCTCATGATCTCGCTTCTACTAGTGGGGAGATTTTTGTGAAGAGGAAAAATCACTTGCACCACCTTTATTTGAAGGGACAAATTATAAAGGATGGAAAATCTTAATTGAAAAATTTATTAAAAATTTAGACATCGAAGTTTGGAATTTAGCAATAGCAAGACCCGCAAATGAATCAAATAAAAAAGAACTTCAATTAAATGCAAAAGCTAAACACTATTTGTTTTGCGGTCTATCTAATGAAATTTTCAAATTGATATATTGTTTTTCAAGTGCATATAAAGTATGACAATTTCTTGAAGAAATGTATGATTCTCCATCTACAGGTATGGAACAATCGCAAGAACCGGAGAATATGCAAGCGTACACAAATCATCAAGAATGCCCTCCTCATGACGAATCAATGGAGCACACATCAAAGGAAAGAGATGAAGCAATCTTACTTTTCGAAGAGGAGTGCCAAGAAGAAGACAAAGGAACATTATGTTCAAATCCTCCCTCATCCAAAAGCAATGTAAGGAAATCAAACTTCATCGCTTGTACTTCCATTTCTACTTTACAATTGCTACAAATTATAAAGCGCAAACTTAAGAAACTAAAAAATGCAAATTGTAAATTGCGCTTAGAAAATAAAAATTTAAAAGCAAAAGTTAAAGTAGTATCAAAATCTGATTTATCTAGCTTTACTCATGTCACTTCAATTGAAAATACAAAACCTTGTCTTGATTGCAATAATATTAAAGAAAAATTTAAGGAACTTGAAAAAGAAATTATTTTTATAAAAGAACAAAATGAAAAATTACATTTAGAAAATTCATCTTTGATAAATGATTGTGCTAAGTGTAAAGTATATAAAATTGAAATTAAAGAGATGGATGAAACATTTGATGAATATAGAAACAACTATCAAGATCATATTGATTTAATTGTTTCCATTCTTAAAAATAGCACAATCGCTTATAATAAAGCTAGACATAATTTAAGAATTAAAAATGATGAATTAAAATAAAAAATCAACTTACTTATGAAAATTGAAAATACAAATTCACAAAATCAAACAATATCCAAAAGCAAGATGAATACAAATATGAATATCTTACTTAAACCTAATATTGGGAATAAGAAACAAAAAGCTTTTGGAAATCATAAACCAAGTCTTGAATGGAGACCAAAAAGCAAAAATGAAAACTTAAATGCAAGGATCCATTCATCACATTCTTTTCCCAACTTAAATTCAAATGAAAACAAATTTCCATTATATAATAAATTCAAGAGTAATGATTATGGAAATTTGAAAAACAAAAATTACATTTTTTTTCATGGTACGAATGGAAACCCATACTTAAGAATGACACATTAATGTCAAACGAAAGGGCCCATTCAAACATATCTCCCCAAAAGAAAACACGATGTATTTGGGTACCCAAAGGAACCGTCACTCCCGGTCCTCTTTGGATACCTAAATCTCTTATTCATTAGTATCCCATCATTTGCATGAAGTAGAAATCAATTAAAATGAAATACACAAATTTCTACTTCATGATGTGCTTTAATGTCTTTTCTATTTTTTTCTTTTTGTGTTCTTTTTAAACTATCATGCCATGGTCATCCTATATAGTATTGGAAATATGATTCTATCTCATAAAGCTTAATGAGTTTATAAATCATTTTTGATCAAAATTCAAAATCATATTTTTATTTTGATGACCTATCTTTTATTATTATAAATATTTTATATTATCCATATGAATCAAACTCTAAATTTGCTATAAGATATTTCAAATTAAATCCGATTATTAGGCTATTAAGATTCTTAGCCTTCACCAACAAGTGGTTGAGTGAAATAACTTGATCTAAAAGAAAATTCAAGATTTAAATAAAAGCTCAACTTTCAATATGGGTGTCATTGTTCACAACAAAAAATTATATTGTGTTCTCTCCTTGATGTCAAACATGATCTAAACCATCACTATTGTTCACCTATCAAAAAATCACATATATATATTCAAAATTCTTAATTAAAGGAAAATCACTAAAATGTGTTGAAAGAAGTTATCTTCATAATGAATATTGAATTCACAAACACCACCATGTTCTAGTGATATCTTTTGCTAAACATCTCTAAAATCATAATTCATATCAAGAATCATCTATAAACAACTATCACAAATTATATGATAACAATTGACATTATAATTGTTTACCATGGTTGGTGTTATGGTATATTATGTGTGTATTGTGATTTATTTCTAGTTTAGACCTTTGAATCATTTTGATATCAAATCAAATAGAATTGTCACTCCATTCTAGGTCTCTAAGTTGAAACACAATCAAACTTTGGCAAAACATTAATCTCAAATTTATCGTACTAACATTGTCACCTAAAGAATATTTATATCTATGTTAGGTTTTATATGTCAGGGCATATCCATGTTACTATTTGCGTGAACATTACTCCTTGTTCACCGAAACCATGCATATTTGATTTTTTCAAACATGATATCTTGGGTTTTCATTTCCTATTTTTTTTTAAGTTATAAGCACAAGTCTTTAGAAAAGTCAAAATGAAAACATAAGTAAATATATCTCGTACAATGATTATTTTATCAAGTATATAAGAAATCGCTAACGTTTCATGCAATTTGGACCATCCAAAATATCTCCTAAAAATCTGCAACTTCAGCATGGAACTACTATTGAGACACCTAATCAAGTTCAAGCATCAAAATTTTCAAAACCCTAAAAAAACACTTACTGTTTCCCTCGCTAGCGCTAGCGCCGGCGCTAGCATCAAGGTTCATTTTTCTGTATTTTTTAAAATTCTAAAAATCCCTTAAAATATATAAATCTATATTTTCTACTTAGTTTTGCACTTCTGTGTTTCTTTATTTTTTGAAAAATCAAATACAAAACTACAAAAACCAAATTACAAAAAATATGTTTTGTTTTTTCGCTATTTAAAGTTCATCTTTATGCAAAAATCAAATATAAAAATTGCAAAAACAAAAATTACAAAAATATGCTTTTATTTGTAAAAATCAACTACAAAAATATAAAACAAAACAAATACAAGTATCAAAATTCTTCTTCTTAACTTTTCTATGTATCTTGCGAAAGGGTGATTTGGGCTATCATCCCGTCATATCACCTAGTACCGGGGGAACCTCTCACAAGGTAGTCCTCGGGAAGTCCAAGATCAATTTTATGAGTTCAAACTTTAAATAAAAATTACTCTTTAAAAATATCAAAAATATTGTATGAACTTCATTGAAAATCAAGCATGATTTAGTCTATTATTTAAAAATTCTACAATGTTGCAATTTATCTTTTCAAACTATGTTGAACATTGTTTCCATCATGCTCTGATATATCTATTAATATGTGCATCAATTATATTTTTAAAGGTTGTGTAGAACTAAGCTTAGCATGCCTCTAAGTATGAGTAAATATTTTATGTTTGATAATGATATTTATTCACTCACCCTTTTTGGCATTGTCTACATATATGTTTAATCTAAGAATGCTTGTGTATGTTTATGTATTAGTACAATGAACTAAAATTGCACAAGTATCTTACCTACACTCCTTTATTTGCACTTTTAAAAATTAAGAAAAGTGGTTATCTTTTTCATAAATTATATTGGTTTGCAAAACAAGTGTATTCGGAGAACTTTGTACAAAACAAAATCATAAAATAAAGTGACAAAGATAACTCCACCAAGCACTACTTGAACCTCCTGATAAGTCTTAATAAGCGTTGTGAGGTTGAGCACCTTGGAAAGAATAATAAAGTATCTTGTGCAAACCATATCTTTCTTTCAAAATAAAAACCACTTATTCTTAAGTACACCGGATCACAATAAAAATCAATCTTGAAGAATAAAACTATGTGATCCCCCAAGCACTACTTTGCACCCTGATAAGTCTTGATGAGCATTGTGTGTGCAGAGCACCTTGGTAGTTGTACATTTTTCTCTGTGCATTGAAGTGAGTGGAAGTAAAATTATTTGTGTTTTATTGTGCTCTTTACTTTACATATTACTTGTATTTTTGATTAAAACATTTGTTTACTATATTCAAAATACACTTTTATGCACATCATTATCTTCCATAACACTTCTTCTCATGAGTATTGGATCCTAATGCTAATTCTATACTACTCTTTATTTATGAAATGCACTAGATAACCTAGCTTGCTTTCTACAATGTTTGGTATGTTTTGAAATTGTGAATTAAAGTAACATTGTAGTAATCTCTTTTTGGTAAGATTATTTCATGCTTGGTTACTGTATTGTCAAAAAAAAATTTAATGCAAAATGATTTACAAAAACATCTTCTTTTTGAAATTGAACTCATATATCTTTTTATGAACCATCATTGATTACCATAAGATGTTTTTTGTACTTCTATATGTCTTCTGCATCATTACCATATAATTGTTTTACCTTGCACTTTAATACTTATTTAAAATCTTTCATCTTGTGTGCATCATCACTTGAATCTTCAAATTCCTTTCTTGCAACAAGTGGTAGACTTGCTTGGTAAACTTTATATTGGTTGAATTTTTTTTGCTTATAACTCTGATCTATTTCTATTCCAAACACTCCTCCAACAAGTGAAATATTGCTTATAAAACATCTCTTTTTTAACTTAAACTCTTATTTAGTATTATGATGTTTCTTTTTCGAAATCTTCCGCAATACTCAAACTCTGATTCATTCATGAATTTCAATATAGCTATGTGAGTTTTATTTCAAAAATTCAAATAAAAATATAAACCCATATGCTATGATATTTCCCATTAGATTTAAATGCTTAATGTTTTCAATAATTGTTATCCATGACTTCATTTCTCACCATAGCGGGGGCGTAGGGTTGTAGACATTAGATAACCTTATCTCTAGTCATGTCTTGTCCTTAACCGGGGAGGGTTCCAGTGGGGCCTTGCGAGGCACTGGGGGAAAAGAGTGCTAGGTTAAGTTTTTGTCTAGTGTTTGCATATGGGATTAACACCCCAACCTACGGCATGTTTGCAGCTCCTCATGCCCATCCGTCACTTAGTACGGGGCTAGGGTGTTGACATATTGTCTGGGTAGATTGGTTACTTGAAAATCATGATTGTTTTTAGGCTTAAAACTCTTATTTAAAGGGGAAATCATTATTTTTTTGCTTAAACTCTGATATATAAAAGGGGGAGAACTACAAACAAAAGGGATAAAATAAGTCATAACTCTGATCATTTTCAATGAACGACAAGTCTAAAACTCCTTATCATTTACTTAAAAAGCTCGATCATGCCTTCTCTTTTATTTACACATTTTTAGTGCTTTGTTTCCCTACCCACTTTTGCTAATAACAAAGGGGGAGAACTAACATGATAAAATGCAAAAGGGGGAGAACTAACAATGATAAATGTAACCCGCTATCATAAACCCTACATGACAAATTCAGTTGATAGCATACATATTAAGGGAGCATTCACATAGGGGGAGCATATATTTAGGGGGAGCAATTCTAAATGCTAAAATCAATAATCATCCTATAGTCATCACTCTCACACACACACAAGTATAGTCTCATCATGCTGATTTATTAATGCTTTGATTTATCATTAATGGATTTGTTATTATCAAAAGGGGAAGTTTGTTGGAACACGGTCTTCCGCATCTCCTAGGTTTGAGAATAACAAATCCTATGTGTATTTGATCTTGTGTGTTCAAGTGTGCAGGTTAACATAGTCCACATGACTCAAGGAGTACTCATGATGTCTGCCCCCAAAATTGAGGCCAAAATTCGAACAAGCTCACTAGCGCCGGCGGTAGCGATAGCGCCCGGCGCTAGCATTGATTAGCTCGATTCCGGCGGCATTTTTAGAAGAAGCTAGCGCCCGGCGGTAGCTACTAGCACTGGCGGTAGCATGGCGCACAAGAGGCATAGAGCAAATTATTGCCACGGATGGGAGATTCGGCCGCGCAAGATCATTCCTAATCCGGGCTAGCGCCGGCGGTAGCGCTAGCGCCGGCGGTAGCATGAAGGCTATAAATTGGATGCTTTGGCTCCGAATTCTTCATCCTCCTCCAATCCCAAACTCCAGAGCTTCGTGCCACAGCAGAGAGAGGAAGATTCAGAGCGATACTCCCACAATTCCATAAAGCCTTAAGGAGATCCGTGGAGAAGATTTCAACACGCGTCATCATCGTGACGAAAGGCCGCATCGACTACGATCATACTCTGCAGGCCTTCGTCCACTTCTCCAAGAGATCCACATAGAGGGAGTTTTTATATTATTGTCTTTTCATTTCATATCTTTTCTGTAAACGGTAGTGAAATCGCCTCGTGGTGGCGACTAGGTCTGGGGTAGGACTTAGGGCTGAAATTTGCCTCGTGTTGGCGACTAGATCTAGGTTAGGTCTAGGGGGTGCTCGAGGCCTTTCTGGGGATAGATCGGCTAGAGCGGCTTGAGGCCGTATCTGGGGAGAGATCGGCTAAAGCCAACCGGTTCGTGGGGATACGAGTCGGTATAGAAAACGAAAAAGAATTTTTATTAGTCGCCTCCGATTTCTAGCGTCATAGAAATCAAGTTTTGTAAAACATTATTTGATATTAATAAAGCATATCTCTTTATTATTGTTTTACTTGATGTCTCTTTATTAATCTTGCAATACTCCGAAGTTTTTCTAAATATAATCTAAAGTTTTTGAAAACCCTTATTCACCCCCCCCCCCTCTAAGGGCGCCGACCGATCCAACAAAACCCATAGGTTTTTTGTGAATGTCAATTCCTTCCTTAAAAACGTCAAATGAACAAAAAAATTGGTTTTGCTATACCCAAAACCAATTCATTCCTCTCAAAACCCGCGAAACGAATGCGCGCAACTTTATATTTTAACAAAAAATCATTTTAAAGTAAGCCATTTTATTTCGAAATTAATTTTTATAGACATATTGATTACCTACCATAGTAGGTGTAGGAGGTCTACTAAAAAGTTTTTGGATTTTATGAATTTTTATCATTATTTTTATTATAAGAATATAGTGTAATTACACAAATAACCATTATATTTTATGAATTTCTATTTTTTCATAATATATGTTTAAGTCATTGGAGTAAAAGAATAAGGTTATATTTGCAATTTTCAATGTTGCACCAAAGGCAACTTCTTGCATATAGTAGTTAAAGATATATATATATGAAAATGTTATTATATATACATATATGTATAATGTATAAATATTTTATACATATATATTAAATATATATATATACATATTTAAACAGAAATATAATCCGGTGTGAACCCCGCTGCACGGATTTATTGTACGCCCGCATGCAGACACCGATCTGCACCAAGATCCGTGCACTGGAAGGAATACACGCCTGACCGAAATCTGCCAAAATCTGGGAGATTTTTCTTGCTTTTAAAACCAATTTTTGAAGACCTTAGAGGCCGATTTAGAAAATATTTGTGAGACCTATATTTGTAGAACTTTTAGTTATCTACAACTCTGATGTTTTGAGTTTTCTTATTCGGATCACCTAACTAATTTATTTTTGCCCTCGAAAAGTATATTTAATCGTTCTAAAAATCCAAATTCCTGTTAAGACCTGAAACTGAAAATTTTAGTTATTTGTATTCCCTGTTTTGGAGGCCTTAGAGGACAAATCAGAAAATACACATTAGAGATACTATTAAAGATTAATGTTTTTCCTACAACTTTCATGCTTTTAGTTTTATGATCCGATGTAAATAAATTAAATTTGGCCTCAAACGTTTCAAAATATTTCTAGTTTGCTGTCTTGGCTCGTAAACAGTTATTCATAGTGAACTTCAACCTCTGTTTTGGAGACCTTAGGTTACGATTTAGCGAATGCATGAGAGACACTATATTATTCATGGATGTTTTATAAACAACTTTAATGTTTTGATTTCTCTGATTTGGAGTCTCCAGATAAATTAAATCTAGCCTAAAACATATCAAAATAGTTCTAGTTTTCTGTTTTGGCTTGTAAACAGTTATTTTTAGTGAACTTCAACCTCTATTTTGGAGACTTTAGGTTACGATTTAGCGAATGCATGTGAGACACTATATTATTTATGGATGTTTTATAAACAACTTTCATGTTTTGATTTCTCTGATTCGGAGTCTCCAGATAAATTAAATTTAGCCTAAAACATATCAAAATAGTTCTAGTTTTCCGTTTTGGCTTGTAAACAGTTATTTTTAGTGAACTTCAACCAATGTTTTGGAGACCTTAGGTTATGATTTAGCGAATACATGTGAGACACATTAATTGGTGGAGGTTTTATAAACAACTTTCATGTTTTGATTTCTCTGATTTGGAGTCTCCAGATAAATTAAATCTAGCCTAAAACATATCAAAATAGTTCTAGTTTTCTATTTTGGCCTGTAAACAGTTATTTTTAGTGAACTTCAACCTCTGTTTTGGAGACCTTAGGTTATGATTTATGGTAGGCTTGTGAGACACATATTTATTGGTGGATGTTTTCTCTGAGACATTTATGTTCTGATGCTTCTGACTTGAAACATCTAGATAGTTTAAATTTAGCTCGCAACAAGACATTTATGTTCAAAAACAGTTATTACTAGTAAACTTAAGTCCCTCTTTTTGAGGTCTTTGAAGCCAAATCAGAACATGCATGTTAGATATACTATTTTAGATGAATGTTTTCTCTACAACTTTCATATTGTAATATTTCTGATTTAGAGCCTCTAAGTAATTTTAAACTTGTCACGAATTCGTCTAAATGATTCAAAAATGTTGTATACATGATAACGTGATTCTCATATTTGTAAGTTTGTCATTTCTAGCTTGATCACCCAATGAATATCAAATTATGAATCGATCTGTTAGCACTTGTAAATCTTATGAGTATTTTCATGTAGTCATTTCATTCATTACCCACGCATGGAAATATGTGAGGGTGCATGGTTACCGATGTGGCGGGTTCGTCGGCTCCCCATAATATACACTATGGGAGAAGTTGTACGACGAACTCTTTTGTTTTTGGTAGTGAAGAGGACCGGGGGATAGCTACCCCTTCCGCACAGGTCCGTCTCACACCTATTTGGTTATGTGTCGAGAGGGTCTCCGCACGAGATGAGGATGTGTTCCCAGCGAGAGTACCTATTCTTCATAGAGGTACGAAGGCCTAGGAAGTTGGGGTGTACTCATAACCTAGAAGTGAGAGCGACCGACCCACTGTCACCGTCTGGCCACAACGGTGAGGCCTGGGAAGTGAGCTCCTTCTCTTAACAGGTCACTATGTCGACATAGGAGAAAGTGATTGAGACACATCATTCGAGTGATAGGGAGGACAACCATACATGCTCATCATATCATTACTTATGCTCTCACCTTGGTCCGACATCGTATAACCACCGTCAGGAAGGGTTATACGATGGCGGGTGAATTTAATACTTTAGTGTTCCTTCTTTATGAATTGTTGGAGGCTTACTGCTTCGTTTATATAACTCTGATATATATATATATATATGCTTCGGCTATTGTGCTAACTTTCCTTGCAGGTGTCCTTCCTGGTACCCATTAGGGGGTTGGGGGGAGTGTGGGATTTACTTGGTCTGTTGTGGCTAACATACTCTTGTACGATATCATTTTAGGAACCGATGCGCCTACCGATGGAGCAGGAGCGGATGGGTGAGCGTAGAGGTGCCCGTGATGACGAGGAGTTCCCTGAGCCAGCTCATACGATCTATGAGGATGTGAGGGTACTACCTTGGGGAGAGGAAAGGATGAGAGATCTCTTTTGATTAGATATTTAGTCGTCTTATGACTATGATGGTTATTGCTGCGAGATTTTATATAATCCTTCGTGGGTTTTCATCTATGATTTATTATATATCATGCTGAGATGTTCTGTGATGTTTTTTTCCGCAAATATTTATACTCTGTGAATATTTTTCTGTGATGATGCATAGCCTTACTTGGCGAATGTTCCGCCAATTGGGTCATGGGTCAGGTAAGAGGGTGAAACCTCTTCAGACACACGAACCTATTGGGGGGACGCTCGCCCTGGGCAGAGGGATTCCCTTGGTTGAAAAAGGGGTGGGGGTCCTTACAAGGGTATCAAAGGCGAAAAATGATCCAGATTTATAAAATCATCACAGATGGTCCTCCGTGAAACGATACTTAGTTCGAGGACAAACTATGCAACGGAAGCGCGGTGGACCGCAAAAGATTCATGATAAAACATCAGACAAAGTTTCGCTAATAAAACCCAACCGAACTAATTCTTCGACCAAATACCTAACTCTTAGCTTGATTAGATAGTTCTGACACACATATTTCAATAAATTGAAACAGGAATTTTGGGAACCTATCCTCGGGATAAGGGATGAGAACGTCGCCGACACCGACGAGGACATATATTGCCCCGGCACCCCAGTTGATGAGTGGGCCCCTCCACCTCCTGCTGCACCCACTGGTCAAGCAGTGCCGGCCCAGCCGACCCCGTTTCCCCAAATGGAGTTAGGGCAGACTCTTACTGCACTACTAGATACCTTCCGAGCCTCACTACAACAGCAGTTGCCTCTACGAGCATAAGGCCCTACAGATGCAGAGAGATTGGTGATGTTCAGGATTTTTCGTCTCCCGGTCTTCAAAGGGATAGAGTCGGCCATCCAGACAGAGGATTGGTTGGAGAGGATTGAGGAGATACTCAGGGGAATGCACTGCCCTTCCTACTATGCAGTTTCCCTAGCCACCACCCTTCTGGAGGGGTATGCTAGGCAGTGGTGGAGGTCCGTCCTACAGAACACCTATAGGGACCGCCGACTGACTGAGATCTCCTGAAGGAATTTTTCTACCCTGATGATGGAGCACTTCATTTCTAGCTCCGACCGAACAGAGCTTCAGGAATGTTTTCTTCATCTTCGGCAAGGTACTATGACAGTTATAGAGTACCAGTGGGAGTTCTCCCACCTTGCCCAGTATGCTGGTATCATGGCCATAGAGGATGAGAACCGGGCCAAGAGGTTCTTTCAGGTCCTCAATGATTCCATCCGTCAACCACTAATGACAGCAGCTCACGCTCCCTTTGAGGTTATCGTCCACCTTGCAAAGACGATGGAGGCTGACTTAAAAACCACCCGGGAAAGAAACATGTTGAAGAGAATAGCAGAGACACCGTAAGGACAAGATCAGAGGGTTCAGGGGACCAGACATCAGCGCAGATGCGGAAACGACCGGGGAGATCATAGGGGTTATGATCGAGGAGATCGCCACCAGCCAACTCGTGACAATCATCGGAGGAGGACACCTCCGCCTCCCCTAACACAGCATCGAGCCCTTCCCGCACCAGCATATGCGGTAGAGCAATGACCTTTTGAAAGGCGTTGTTTCCACTGCAACGATTTGGGGCATTTACGACCTCAATGCCCCCTATTGGCACCCAGGGAAGGACATCGAGACTTTCATCAGGGTGGAAGTCATGGACGAGGCCAGCCTGGTAGAGGACATCAACGACCTCCCCATCAGGCATATGCATTGGACTTAGAGAGGGATCGAGTCACCGCAGATGTGGTGAACGGTACGAGAAACTTTTTACATACATATGCATATTTTGCACATTAGCTGTGATACTTTATTACGTGCTTATATATATTACTTTCAAAAAAAATCAATCGATTAAATTGAAACCTCAGGGATCCTCTGGATCAACGATCCGGCGGCTCGAGCGCTCTTTGACACGGGCGCCACTCGCTCCTTCGTGTCTCATGATTTCATACTTTAGAAGATAGGAGTGGTTTACCTCACAGGGAACCCATTGCAGGTATGACTCCCTGATGGATCGGAGATGATCTCCTCAAATTTATGCAAATTTAAAGTAAAAATAGATGATCGGGAAATGGAGGTTGAAGCAGCAGTACTCCAGCTGTTAGGATTTGACCTGATATTAGGAATGGACTGGCTCACGGATCATGCAGCACTGATAGACTGTCAGAGCAGGAAGGCAACCCTCCAAGTGCCAATGGGAGGAACAATCACCTATCAAGGTATACCATTTATTTTTCGTCTCGTGCTTAATTCCCTATAGGCGACGAAAGCCACCATGAGAGGTGATGAGGTGTTCGCGGTCTACTTCGAAATGATGGGGCAGACTATAGAGTTGGCCGAAGTAAAGGTGGTAAAGGAATTTTCGGATGTCTTCCCGGAGAAGCTTCTAGGCCTGCCTCCACACCGGGAAGAGGACTTCAAAATCCACCTCCTTCCTGAGGCTCGTCCAGTCTCGAGATCCCCTTACAGGATGGTGCCAAAAGAGCTAGCAGAATTCAGAGTGCAGCTTCAAGAATTGGTAGACTCGGGATTCATTCGACCCAGCTCTTCTCCTTGGGGAGCACCTGTACTCTACGTGAAGAAGAAGGACAGATCCCTCTGACTCTGCATCGACTACCGGGAGTTGAACTGGTTGACCGTAAAGAATACATAACCTCTCCCAAGGATAGAAGAATTGTTTGATCAATTACAGGGGGCTCGGTGCTTCTCCAAACTCGATCTTCGGTCGGGATACTACCAGCTCAGGATTGATGATAAGGACATTGAGAAGACCGTGTTTTGCTCTCGTTACGGGCAATACGAGTTCACAGTGATGCCGTTCGGCCTCACTAATGCCTCAACAACATTCATATCTTTGATGAATCAGGTGTTCGAACCCTTCCTCGACCATTTTATCATTGTATTCATCGATGACATTCTGGTGTACTCGGCTTCGGAAGAGTTGCATGTCACACACCTATTGAAAGTGCTTCAAAAGCTACGAGAACACCAGCTATACACCGTTTTCAAAATGCGAATTTTGGCTTAAAGAGGTTGGCTTCTTGGGTCACATCGTCATCGCCAATGGCAGAGCAGTGGATCCAGCAAAGATTCAGGCCGTTAGGGATTGGCCGCAGCTTCGCTCTGCGGAAGATGTGAGGAGCTTCCTCGGACTTGCGGGATATTACCGCAAGTTCGCAGAGGGATTCTCTAAGATCGCGCTACCACTGACGTCGCTAACAAAGAAAGATGCGAAATTTGTATGGACGTCGCAGCGTGAAGAGGCCTTCCAAGAGTTGAAAGGGAGGCTTACCTCAGCTCCTATACTGACCATACCATCGGGCCAGGAAGGTTTCCAGGTGTACACAGATGCATGTCAGCAGGGCTTAGGAGCGGTCTTGATGCAACATGGGAAGGTGGTTTCCTATGCCTCGAGGCAGCTAAAACTGCAGGAGAAAAGCTACGCCACGCACGACTTGGAGCTGGGTGTGGTGGTCTTTGCCCTAAAGATATGGAGGCACTGTTTGTACGATGTCCGATGTGAGGTGTTTGTTGGATCTTGTGGTGCCCTTAGAGGGGGGGGGGGGGGGGGGGGGGTGAATAAGGGCCTTTTTAATTTAAGATTTTTTACTTAAGAATTTTTAAAACAAATTTTGCTTTTCTAAAAATCACTTATAAAAATTTTCAAACTATGAAAATTTTAAATTAATTCAAACACAAATTTCTAAGTTAAAGATTAATCAACCAAATTTGCAATTAAAGAAAAAGTCATAATTTTTAATCATGAAATTCACATACAATAAAAAAGATCTTAACAATGCTTAAGATCAAGGCACAGATATGATAATAAACTTTTAACAATTTGAGTTTACCAATCCTTCTCCCAAGGATTGGAAGGCTATCACTTGTCTCTCCCTAGACCAAGCCCAAGCCTATCCTCTAGATCTTCCCAAGATCTAAACGTAGCACACAAGGCCACGATTTCCTACCAAGCCACGCAAGGACTTGGACGCTCCGCACAAGGAAGAGATTTTCCCCTAAGCCACGCAAGGACTTAGACGTCACGCACAAGGAGACGATTTCCCTACCAATACAAAGTGAAATGTATATAAATGAAAATACAAAATGAAATGAAGAACTCCCTAGAAATTCAGATCTCTGAAAGGAAGGTTGAAGCCTCGAGATGATCGTTGATGTAGAAGCGCGTCCGATCTCGTCTTCAATCTCAAACCTTCTAAGCACAAATGGGAGTTGATGAGGTTCTGGAGCTCTCTGGTTCGTATGCACTCAGGAAAGTGTTGGGTATTGTAGACACAATTACCTTGATTTGAAAAATTATTCATTTGAACTAAGTTGAATTGAGTTGTATTTGATGTTGTTCTCTAGTTATGTGTTTGCGGGTTCTAAATTGTTAAGTGCACACCAAAGTCAGGTTACAATGGATCACCAAACACAGTTCTAGACAGTGTAATCCCTCATTGTGTAGAACAAAGTGTTGGTCCATGTGTAATCTCTCTATTGGGGTGTACTTCATATACTCATAACTGAAGGTTTTCAAGTTTGAGGAGTGGAGCAGGTTTTCAGAAGAAAAGAAATTTTTGCTGAGTCAATTCGTCGAGATGTCTCGTGAAGTTCCGATGAATCTCGACGAATCCAGACAGAAGCTAAATTTCTAGCTTGTGAAAGAAATTTCTACGGCTAAGTCTATTCGTCGAATGTTCTCATGAACTCCCGACGAACGCAGATAGAAGTCAAAAAGGCAGACTTGTGAAGGAAATGGTGCGGCTAAGTCAATTCGTCGAATGTTCTCGAGAACTCCCGACGAATTCCGACGAATGATAACAGAAGACAGTTTTCAAGCTTTGATCAGTATTTTCAATGGCTAAGTCAATTCGTCGAATGTTCACGTGAAGTCTCGACGAATGACGGACAAACGGATTTCAAATTTATGTTTTGTTTTTGAAATTTAGGGTTGGCTGCCATGTTCAGTAAACGTGGTGATCCCTCCTTGTTTGTCGCCCGAGCCGTTGGAGGTCTCCCTATAAATAATCTTTTATTTTAGGGCAAACCATGAAAGAAAACAAGAAGAAGAAAAAGAGAAAACCCGATTGAAAAGGAAGCAGCCATTTTTTTCTTTCTCTCTCGTGCTGAACAAGTTTTCTGAGATTTAACTTCTGCGCCTCTCAAGTTTCGTTCTTCAGTGTTGCTAAAGATTTCTCAGATAAGAAAACATTTGATCAAGTTGCTGCTCTCAATATTGAAGATCTATTCGATTTAATCAAAGGGCCTACTCAGATCAAGAGTTTTTACTCCGAGTTATTTTGTAGGAGTTGTTTACTCCGATTTGTAGGAGTTGTTTACTCCGAGTTATTTTGTAGGAGTTATTTACTCCGAGTTGTAGGAGTTGTTTACTCCGAGTTTGTAGGAGCCGTTGTCTCCGAGTGTAGGATTTGTTGATAAATCCGAGTTTTGGTGAAGTTGCCGACGCTAGCCCGAAGTGCTAGATAGGCGGAACGGGAGATAGGAGTACCCACCCTTGGGGAACCTCTATAAATCTTGTGTCTCTGTGCTGTGATTTTTTTGTTGTGTTTGTGCAAAAATTTTATTCCGCAATCGCAGTAGAGATCACCTATTCACCCCCCTCTAGGTGATTTAGGTAGACAACGATTTCATTCAATTGGTATCAAAGCAGGTTATCTTTAAGAGGTTAACACCTAGATTAAAGATCCTTCTACGTTGTCAAGATCTCTATCTCTGGACTGTGGCATGGAAAGGTTTTCCTCCAAGCTCCTAGTTTGCACTAAGGAGAATTTCCCCATGTGGAAAGAAAGAGTCATCTTCTACATGGAAGCAAATGATCCCCGAATCTCCCAGATAGTTAAGGATGGTCCCCATATTCCCATGGTTGCTTCTACCATTGATGCCACCAAACAAATGCCAAAGAAAGTGATGGACATGACAAAGGATGAAATTGCACTTGTCACTCTAGACAAAAAGGCAAAGAACATTATTGCTGGTGCAATGGATGATTCAATGCTACAAAATCTGATTCACTGCAAGTCTGCAAAAGAGATGTGGGATTCTATTGTGGTTCTGATGGAAGGTACTGAAGAAGTTCGAGATGATAGGAAGTCTTTGCTGAACTAAGAATATGAAGCCTTCAAGCAACAAGGCAAAGACACAATTTCTGACACCTACGAGAAATTCTTCAAGATTGTAAATGGTTTGAGAAACTATGGAAGGGAATTCACCATGGGTGAACTAAATGATAAATTCCTTAGATCCCTATCTAAGGAATGGGACCCCAAGGTGATAGCTATCAGAGAATATGGTAAGTTGGCTACTACGGAGCCATAGATTCTGTATGGGAAGCTGCTCTCCCATGAGCTAAAACTGAGTATTAGAAAAGCTGAAGAAGAAGGATGCTCCACTTCTGGAAGGGAGAACTCTGTGGCACTGAAGGCCAAAGAGTCAAGAAGAGGTAAAGCTAGATCATTTGAAAGGACACAGCCATCAGATGAAGACGATGAGTCTGTGGATTGCTCATCAAGCTCAGACATGTCTGATGGAGAGTTCTCTTCACTCTCCAAGAAATTCAAGAAATTACTCAGAAAAAGGAGCCAAAGAAAATCAAGGCGTGATGATGAACATCACAAGAAAGAACACAGCAACGACAGGTATAAAACCAAACCGAATAAATATGTTTCGACTGATATTGTCTGTTATTGTTGTAATAAGCTAGGGCATATAAGTACGGAATGTCCATACAAAAAGAAGAAAGAGAAGAAATTCTTCAAGGGGAAAAGGAAAGAAGAAAAGAGCTTCTTAGCAAAGAAAACCAAGACTCTTAGTGACAGTGACTCAGGGAAGTCAAGCTCAGATGAAGAAGCCTATTTTGGGCTTATGGCACATTCAGATGAGGAAGGAAGTGTCTCCTCATACAAAGGGAAGGTAAACTCGCACACTCCTCTTTCTGCATCTGAAACTGACTCCAATGCAAATGAAGGCTATTCTTCACAGGTAGATTCAGATTTAATGACTCAGTACAAAGCCGTTTTGGAAGGATTTGACAAATGCCGCAAGGTAGTCAAATCTCAAGCAAAAGAGATTAAATCTCTCAAGATGATGGAATCAGATTTGAGGGGGGAAATTGAAAAATTAACTCCTCTCAAAGATGAAGTCCAAATCTTGAAAGATGAACTTCAAAGCTCTACTAAATTATTAAATCTTAAGGAGAAGTCTATAAATGAATTAGAAGAAAAGTTAGTGGTGGAAAGGAAGATAGTTGAAAGCTTCTCCAAACCAAAAACTATTCTTCCAATCATTAAAAGATTTTCTGCTCCTGCGAAGGTTAGTGGCCTTGGTCATAAGGCTGGAAGTAGTAAGGCTGCTAAGAAAAGAGCTGTTAAAGGTGAGGGAAAGGTTGACCAAAATCAAACCCGTCCCCGATGCTTCGAAACAACTGCTTTCAAGGCACCTTATGAAAAATTAATCCCCAAGGATTATGGTTCATTTGTACATGGATCAGTTGTTAAGAAAGCACCAAAGATTAAATCAATTATTGCTAAATCTCATGAAGAGAAGAAGGAGTCATGTGTGTGTTGCAACCACGAGGCTTCTACTTCTAAGAATATTGCTCCTGCTAAACTCCCCGTTCAAAAGTTAAAACAGGAGAACAAGAGAAGATACAATCGATTTGATTGTTGGTGTTGTGGCAAGATTGGTCACTTCGCCATAGATTGCTGGTTTAACCCCAGGAACGTCAAGACTCCACGTGTTAACAATGTAAGAATGACCCCTTGCAATGTTAACACTCCGAGTGGTGTTGATCTAACCAGAAACCTAGGACCCAAATCCTTTTGGGTTCCTAAGGGAAATTAATCTGTGTTTGCAGGTATGTCCAAAGGCCAACCAAAACTCTAATCAGGCATTTGGACAAGTGGATGTTCATGGTACATGACCAGAACATAGAAGAAATATAGTAAGGTTGCTGAAAAGCTTAGGAAATCAGTCCAGGCACTGAAATTCTAAGGGGGGGAAAAGATTGAGGGGGAGCTGATTCTACATATACTCCCAAATGTGTACTCCTATGCAGTTGCTGAGGGGGAGCTTTGAGCTCTCATGCTTTTTCTTCCCTATCTGAAGTAATCAGAAAGGGGGAGAGAAGTTGAAATTGCAAGAGAATTTGAAGTTGTGAGGAATTGGCAAAGTTAGAATTGGCAAAGTAGAAAGAGAAAGTTGAAAGGGAGAGAAAGTTGAAAAAGCTAAGTTTTTTAACTCGCCTTATCTATTTGATATATATTTATTTAAGTGCAATTCAACTCAGTACATAGGTTCTGACTTCTTCAAATAGGGGGAGATTGTTGGGTATTGTAGCCACAATTACCTTGATTTGAAGAAGTTTTCCTTTGAACTAAGTTGAATTGAGTTGTATTTGATGTTGTTCTCTAGTTATGTGTTTGCATGTTCTAAATTGCTAAGTGCACACCGAAGTCAGGTTGCAATGGATCACCAAACACAGTTCTAGACAGTGTAATCCCTCATTGTGTAGAACAAAGTGTTGGTCCATGTGTAATCTCTCTATTGGGGTGTACTTCATATACTCATAACTGAAGGTTTTCAAGTTTGAGGAGTGGAGCAGGTTTTCAGAAGAAAAGAAATTTTTGCTGAGTCAATTCGTCGAGATGTCTCGTGAAGTTCCGATGAATCTCGACGAATCCAGACAGAAGCTAAATTTCTAGCTTATGAAAGAAATTTCTGCGGCTAAGTCTATTCGTCGAATGTTCTCATGAACTCCGGACGAATA
This sequence comes from Dactylorhiza incarnata, assembly GCA_033032865.1. Lineage (NCBI taxonomy): Eukaryota > Viridiplantae > Streptophyta > Magnoliopsida > Asparagales > Orchidaceae > Dactylorhiza > Dactylorhiza incarnata. The sequence goes on along the minus strand of JAWHQI010000090.1, from coordinate 7,309,484 downwards.
TCGATGAACGCAAACAGAAGTCAAAAAGGCAGACTTGTGAAGGAAATGGTGCGGCTAAGTCAATTCGTCGAATGTTCTCGAGAACTCCCGACGAATTCCGACAAATGATAACAGAAGACAGTTTTCAAGCTTTGATCAGTATTTTCAATGGCTAAGTCAATTCGTCGAATGTTCACGTGAAGTCTCGACGAATGACGGACAGACGAATTTCAAATTTATGTTTCGTTTTTGAAATTTAGGGTTGGCTGCCATGTTCAGTACACGTGGTGATCCATCCTTGTTTGTCGCCCGAGCCGTTGGAGGTCTCCTTATAAATAATCTTTTATTTTAGGGCAAACCATGAAATAAAACAAGAAGAAGAAAAAGAGAAAACCCGATTGAAAAGGAAGCAGCCGTTTTTTTCTTTCTCTCTCGTGCTAAACAAGTTTTCTGAGATTTAACTTCTGCGCCTCTCAAGTTTCGTTCTTCAGTATTGCTAAAGATTTCTCAGATAAGAAGGCCTTTGATCAAGTTGCTGCTCTCAATATTGAAGATCTTTTCGATTTAATCAAAGGGCCTACTCAGATCAGGAGTTTTTACTCCGAGTTATTTTGTAGGAGTTGTTTACTCCGAGTTGTAGGAGTTGTTTACTCCGAGTTATTTTGTAGGAGTTGTTTACTCTGAGTTGTAGGAGTTGTTTACTCCGAGTTTGTAGGAGTCGTTGTCTCCGAGTATAGGATTTGTTGATAAATTCGAGTTTTGGTGAAGTTGCCGACGCTAGCCCGAAGTGCTAGATAGGCGGAGCGGGAGAGAGGAGTACCCACCCTTGGGAACCTCTATAAATCTTGTGTCTCTGTGCTGTGATTTTTTTTGTTGTGTTTGTGCAAAATTTTTATTCCGCAATCGCAGTAGAGATCACCTATTCACCCCCCTCTAGGTGATTTAGGTAGACAACGATTTCTTTCAGAAAGGACTTAGAATTTTCAAAGCTTGGAATGCACGAACAAAATAAACCAATTTATAGTTTTTCACTGTCGCCTGGGCGACATCGCTGTCGGATTCTGACAGCGCCAAACTACCGCTCGTCGTGCTGTCGTGCGGGCTGTTGTTGTAACGTCTGTCCTGTCGCCTGGGCGACATCGCTGTCGGAATTCCGACAGCGCCAAAATAACTGCTCGTCGTGCTGTCGTGCGGTCGTGCGGGTTGCTGCTGTAACTTCTGTCCTGTCGCCTGGGCGACCGTATATGTCAGAAAATTCTGACATCGAAATTCTCCATACAGTTAAATTGAGCTCCAATCAGAATTGTGAACATCTCATACCTGTTACCTGCACACCATCAATAAAAATAGAATCAAATACAAACGGGATTTTGTTATTATCAAACCGGAAGAGTGCGAAACGCATGCTCCAACAATCTCCCCCTTTTGATAATAACAAATCCGTATAAAAAGAAATCATGTCTATTTAGGTTGTTGTTTTTAGCATATGGTGTGTGCACAAAAATAACATGATATATTCCTCTTAAATAATGTAAGCTCCCCCTAGATGAATGCTCCCCCTAAATGAATGCTCCCCCTAAATGTTATAATAAATTGAAATGATGTATTGTTTAGGTGGAAGATTTAGGTGGAATTGTTCTTATTGTTCTTTGATTCCTTGAATATACTTATAATTCTCCCCCTTTTGGTATTAGCAAAAGTTAATTTGAAATGAAGGAGTAGTTCTTAAGGGAAGAGATAGGATGTAGAAAATAAGAGTAGGCGGAAGCACTTGTGTTGAAAATGATTGAAAGTCTTGAAATAATAGTAATATGCCATAGTATTGAATAAACTCATGAAGAGATGGTATAGCCATATGAAGTAGTAGAATAAAAAAAATAACTTAAACATGATTAATGTCATTTGAAAGTATCATAGAAAGACACAATTGTGTATAGAAATTTGGAATCTTTTCGGTCCAATTCTCATGAGATGAAGGTTTATATAACATAATGATGTGTGCAAGTGTTGCTTTGATCAAACATATGAAATTATTTAATTTACATGATCATTGGAATAAAAAACATAATATAAGCATATAAAAACAACTTTGACCTTGAAGATATAGCACAATAAGAATAGAATACCATTTTTTTCTTTTGCACAAGACACTTTACAATTCTTTCCAAGGTGCTCAACCTCACAATGCTTATTAAGACTTATCAGGAGGGTAAGTAGTGCTTGGTGGAGTATCCTTGTCCTCAATTTAAACTTTTTGTTGATCACATAGTTTGTGATATCTTAACTTTGTAGTTTGTATAGATATTTATTTTTAATTGACCAAGGATCTCCGAATTCACTTGAATCGCAAAAGATGATGTATATTTGGTTGTGCTAACAAATCAAGGTTGAAAGTAGTATTTATGAAATGCTATTGTATTATGTTAAAGCAAACATGATTCATGTATATATTAAATAGAAAGACATGTATGGATCAAAAGAAGTGAACGTGATAGCTCATTATTATATATAAACAATTTCTCATACTTAGAGGCATGTGAAAACAATTTCCAATAGTCTAAACCACTTAGCAGGAGTGTCAATACTATGATAAAGCGGAAATGAAATCATATAATCATGTAAATAGCCATTTTTAAAAAATAGAAAGCACATGGTTTGGCATCAATTGATGAGTTGTGGCATTAATAATGACATATAACTAGTTTAGAGTATCAAAGAGACCAAAATTGAAGATTAATCAAATTTGGGAGCTGTCGGAATTTTCCGACACTCACTATCGCCTGGGCGACAGTGAACTTACCCAAATTTTATTTTCTGTTTACTGAACTTAATCTTATGTTTATTTCTACTGTTTTTCTGGAACAATTTGTATGAATTATTAATGATGTGAGAATTTTTGTTCATTCAAATTCTATGTTTTGATTTAAAATGATATTTTTCCATTGTTCTTTATCTTATTAAACTTGATTTGTCATATTGGATATGCTTAGTTTGAAATATCTAGGATTCCTAATTGAAGCCTTAGCATTGAAAACCGGGAATCCAGCAATGGTTTTGTGAATATATCGGCTAGTTGATCATCCGTTCCTATGAAGGAAATTTTAATCTGATTATTTTTAATGTGGTCTCTTATAAAATGATGCCTAACATCAATATGTTTAGACCTAGAGTGATGAACCGGGTTGTAAGTTAAATCAATTGCACTTTTGTTATCGCACCATAGCTTCATAGTTTGTTGTTTAATGTTAAAGTCTTCTAAAGTTTGTTTCATCCAAAGAGCTTGTGCACAACAACTACCAAGTGCGATGTATTCGGCCTCGGTGGTTGAGAGGGCAACAGAATTCTGTTTTCTACTCGACCATGAAATGAGTGAAGGGCCTAAAAAGTGACAAGTGCCATTAGGTCTTTTCCTATCTAGTGAACAACCGGCATAATCAGAATCAGAATAGCCAAAAAGAGTAAAATCATCGCTATGAGGATACCACAAACCAAGTTTAGATGTGCCAATTAAATATCTAAAAATTCTTTTAACCGCTTTTAAATGTGATTCTTTGGGTTCGGCTTGAAATCTAGCACATAAACAAACTGAAAACATAATATTTGGTCTAGAAGCTGTTAAGTATAAAAGTGAACATATCATGCCTCTATATAAAGTTTGATCTATGGATATTTCACTTTCATCTTTTCCTAATTTTAAAGAGACACTCATAGGAGTACTAGCTTGTTTAAGATTTTCAAATCCAAATCTTTTCAAAACATCATGTATATATTTTGATTGGTTTATAAAAATTCCATCATGTTTTTGAATAATTTGAAATCCTAAAAAATATTTTAGTTCTCCTACCATGCTCATCTCAAATTCACTTTCCATCATTTTAACAAAATAATTACATAACTCTTCATTAGTGGCTCCAAAAATAATATCATCAACATAAATTTGTAAAACAATTAAATCATCATCAACTTGCTTAATGAAGAGTGTACAATCAACACCACCCATTTTAAAACCATTTTGTAATAAATATAAGGTCAATCTATCATACCATGCTCGTGGTGCTTGTTTTAAAACATACAAAGCTTTTAGTAATCTATACACGCGATTAAGAAATTTTTCATTTATAAAGCCTTGGGGTTGTTCAACATAAACTTCTTCTTTAATCAACCCGTTTAAAAATGCAGTTTTAATATCCATTTGCAATAATTTAAATCTTTTATGACTAGCAAATGCAACAAAAATTCTAACTGCTTCCAATCGTGCACCGGGTGCAAAAGTTTCATCAAAATCTACCCCTTCAATTTGATTGTATCCTTTCGCTACAAGCCTAGCTTTGTTTCTAGTGATCCTAGAGTCAGTATCTAATTTATTTTTAAAAACCCATTTGACTCCTACCACAGGATGATCACTAGGTCTATCTACAAGAATCCAAACTTTATTTCTTTCAAATTGGTTAAGTTCTTCATTCATAGCTAGAAACCAAGATTCATCATTTAAAGCGGTGGCAACATCTTTTGGTTCTATATTTGAGACAAAACATAAATTTGAAAAACTTTCATGTAAACTAGAACGTGTACGTACCCCACTTAATGGTTCTTCAATAACAAATTCTTGTGGATGATCTTTTGAGAACCTTAGCTCGGTTGGAGGTACATATCCTTGTTCTTCCTCTACTTTTTCTTCATCATCATCATCATTTTTCCTCAGATTTTGTTCCACATCTTCTTCATTTTTCTCATTACCTGCAACTTTAGTATTTTCTACACAAGAAATGTTTTCATCAAATTTTACATGAATAGTTTCTTCAACCACTTTAGTACGTTTATTATAAACTCTATAGGCCTTGCTAGTTGAAGAATAACCAATGAAAATTCCTTCATCACATTTTTCATCAAATTTACCTAAGTTATCTTTTGTATTCAAAATAAAGCATTTACAACCAAAAACTTTAAAGTAAGATACATTTGGTTTTCTTTGAAAATAAATTTCATAAGGAGTTCATTGTAATGTAGGATGAATCATGACACGATTAATAATATAGCATGCAGTACTAACGGCTTCGGCCCAAAAATATTTTGGCAATTTAAATTCACAAAGCATAGTACGTGCTAATTCTTGAAGTGTTCTATTTTTCCTCTCCACTACACCATTTTGTTGTGGTGTGCGAGGAGCGGAAAATTCGTGTCTTATCCCAAATTCATTACAATATAAAATAAATTTTTCATTAACAAATTCTCCTCCATGATCTGATCTAATGCATTTTACTTTTAAATCAAGCTCATTTTGAATACGTGAAATCAGTTTTACAAATTCATCAAAAGCATCAGATTTTGAATTTAAAAACAATGTCCAACAAAATCTAGAATAATCATCAATAATAACAAACGTATATTTTCTACCTCCTAGACTTTGTGTAGTAATTAGACTAAACAAGTCCATATGTAATAATTGTAAAGGTCTAGTAGTAGAAATAACATTTTTGCTTTTAAAAGATGATTTTGTAAACTTTTCTTTTTGGCATGGTGAACATAATGAAGAAAGCTTTCCATTCAAATTTTGTAAACCTTTTATTATTTTATTTTTAGAAAGCTTTACTATGCGTTTAACACTAGAATGTCCTAGTCTCCTATGACATAATTTAAGTTCATCATTCTTTGAAATAAAATATTTAAGTGTAGAATGAGATAAATCATGAAAAGTTATTGCATAGACATTGTTTATTCTTGGTGCAGTAAGTACAATTTCATTTGTTTTGGAATCAATAATTTTGCAAAGGTTTGAGCTAGAGTCAAATAAAACATTTAAATTTTTATCACATAGTTGACTAATAGAGATTAGATTGTATTTCAAATCTTTAACATATAAAACATTTGAAATTTTAAACTCTTCGTTACCTACTACTCCAATGCCTTTGACTTTACCCTTGCCATTATCTCCAAAGGTCAATGTTCCTCCTTTTTTCATCTCCAGGCTTAAGAACTTTGATTTATCGCCTGTCATGTGTTTTGAACAGCCAGAGTCCAAATACCACGCGTCTTCCTTGTTCCTAGCCTGCACGCACACCTAAAAAGATGATGAGAGTAAAGATCTGGTTACCCAAGTGGTCCCTCCCATGGTATAGGTGGACGCCTTAGGTACCCAGATTTGTTTAACACTAACTTTTCCTTTCTTCCAGCATGAGTCCGAGATGTGACCAAATCGATGACATTTGGCACATGAAATGAATAGTGAGGAACCATTCTTTAATGGTTTCTCTGGACTCTTGCTGGAGGAAACATCTTTATGTGTGGACTTAGAAAAATTTTTATTTTGAAAAAGAGGTTTTCTGATCCTGGAGCTATCGCTGGTTCCGACATCAGCTGTCGGAAATTTTCGACAGCTTCCAGAGCTTCTAGAAACGTATCCTAGCCCAAATTTTACTGTCCCATGGCATTGGTTGGCTAAAACCATATCCAGAGATTTTTTTCCAACACCAAATTTTCCAATTGCCATGTTCAACTCATTTACTTTGGACTTTAAAATTGAATTTTCATTTACTATCATGCCACATCTATTTGCAAGATTTTTCTTATAATTCTTTAATTTAGAATGAGAGGTTTTAACAACTTTTTCTAAGTCCTTTTTCTCTTTTACAAGTAGATCAATTTTTTGATCGGACTTAGAAATAGTGTTTTCAAGTTCTTTTATCCTTGTCGAAGAGTGATCACACTCTTGACAAATTACCTTCTCCTTCCCAATAGATTTCAACTCATTTGATAACTTTTTATTTACTTTCAAAAGATCTTTATTTTCACATTTTAAAAAATCGATTTCCTTTAGGCTTTTATCCAAAAATTTGCAAGTTTTCATAAATTCAAAATATAAATCATCATAAGATGGAGGAGTTACCTCAGTGTCGCTTTGGACACTGTTATCATCGTCAGATGACACATTTTCTTTCCCCATCAAGCATACATTTGCTTCTTATTTATCTTCATCGCTTGCTTCACTTGAGCCTTCAGAAGTTGTGTCATCCCAAGTCTCCGCCTTCAGAACCTTCTTTTTGAACTTCTTATCGTGCCTCTTCTCTTTCTGCTCTCTCAGATATTTTGGGCACTTGCTTCTTATATGTCCAATCTTTTTGCAATGATAGCATTCCGGTAGCGGACGTTCTTCTTCATCATCCATTTTTCCTTTGCCTTTGTTGTAGGAAAAATCCTTCTATTTGAAAAATTTTCTAAATGAATTTCTCCTCTCCGGATTTCTCATACACTTCTTAAAGTTTCGCACAAAGAGTCCTTCCTCATCTTCCTCACTTTCTTCAGATTCAGTCTCAACTTCCCTTCTTGATTTCAACGCCAAGCTCTTCTTTTTGGGCTCCAAATTGTACTCTTGGCTTTGAATCTTCAACTCCACTTCATGGGTTTTTAGATTCCCAATGAGGCTCTCCAATTGTAGGGTCTTAAGATCATGTGACTCGGAAATTGCAGTCACTTTAGGATTGAACTTCGGGGGAAGTGATCTTAAGATTTTCCTTAATAAATCTCCATTGGAGAAAACCTTACCCAGCACCTTTGAATCGTTCACGATTTTAGTGAATCGTGTGTACATTGTATCAATTTCTTCATCCACCTCCATTTTGAATCTTTCGAACTCTGACTCCAGTTGAAATAGCTTTGAATCCTTTACCTGCGAAGTACCTTCATGAGTAATTTCTAAAAGATTCCAAATTTCAAATGCAGTATCACAAGCACAAACTCTATTAAATTCTGTGCGATCTAGTGCGCAAAATAAAGCATTCATGACTTTTGCATTGTTCTTGCATTTTAATTTATCATTGTCATCCCACTTGTCTTTGGATTTGTCCATAGTTACATTTCCTACAATAATTGTTGGGGAAGTATAACTCGTCTCGACCATATTCCAAACTTCCATGTCGAGAGCTATTAGAAAACATTTCATTCGGGTTTTCCAATAGTTATAGTCTGTGCCCGTAAAAAGTGGTGGCCTACTAATTCCTTGCCCCTCAACGAACGCGTGATTGTTGTGCGCCATTACTCCCGGTGGTAAAACCGTTTTGGAGAAACCTGCCTCTGATACCATGTGTTGGATCTTGTGGCGCCCTTAGAGGGGGGTGAATAAGGGCCTTTTTAATTTAAGATTTTTTACTTAAGAATTTTTAAAACAAATTTTGCTTTTCTAAAATCACTTATAAAAATTTTCAAACTATGAAAATTTTAAATTAATTCAAACATAAATTTCTAAGTTAAAGATTAATCAACCAAATTTGCAATTAAAGAAAAAGTCATAATTTTTAATCATGAAATTCACATACAATAAAAATGATCTTAACAATGCTTAAGATCAATGCACAAATATGATAATAAACTTTTAACAATTTGAGTTTACCAATCCTTCTCCCAAGGATCGGAAGGCTATCACTTGTCTCTCCCTAGACCAAGCTCAAGCCTATCCTCTAGATCTTCCCAAGATCTATACGTAGCACACAAGGCCACGATTTCCTACCAAGCCACGCAAAGACTTGGACGCTCCGCATAAGGAAGCGATTTTCCCCTAAGCCACGCAAGGACTTAGACGTCACGCACAAGGAGACGATTTCCCTACCAATACAAAGTGAAATGTATATAAATGAAAATACAAAATGAAATGAAGAACTCCCTAGAAATTCAGATCTCTGAAAGGAAGGTTGAAGCCTCGAGATGATCGTTGATGTAGAAGTGCGTCCGATCTCGTCTTCAATCTCAAACCTTCTAAGCACAAATGGGAGTTGATGAGGTTCTGGAGCTCTCTGGTTCGTATGCACTCAAGAAAGGACTTAGAATTTTCAAAGCTTGGAATGCACGAACAAAACGAACCAATTTATAGTTTTTCACTGTCGCCTGGGCGACATCGCTGTCGGATTCTGACAGCGCCAAACTACAGCTCGTCGTGCTGTCGTGCGGGCTGTTGCTGTAACTTCTGTCCCGTCGCCTGGGCGACATCGCTGTCGAAATTCTGACACGCCAAAATAACTGCTCGTCGTGCTGTCATGCGGGTTGCTGCTGTAACTTCTGTCCTGTCGCCTGGGCGACAGTAGATGTCGGAAAATTCCGACATCGAAATTCTCCATACAGTTAAATTGAGCTCCAATCAGAATTGTGAACATCTCATACCTGTTACCTGCACACCATCAATAAAAATAGAATCAAATACAAACGGGATTTTGTTATTATCAAACCGGAAGAGTGCGAAACGCATGCTCCAACAGTGTTTTCGGACCACAGGAGCCTCAAGTACGTCTTCACGCAGATAGAGCTGAACCTACGATAGAGACGGTGGTTGGAGTTCATGTGCGACTACGACTTCGACCTCCAGTATCACCCAGGAAAGGCAAGCACTATTGCGGATGCCCTGAGTAGGAACCCTATAGCCTCAGCTAATTGGATGATCGGCACTCCGAGAGATATAGTACGGGGACTCGAGGAGATGGGGATCACAGTGATCGCCCGGGGAGATTCGGTCGTGGTAGCATATCAGTTGTATTGGACGAAGATCAAGTGCGATCTTCGGGACAGGATTAGAGATGCCCAGCAAGATGACCCATTTTTCGAGGACGGGATTGCCCTTTTGAAGGCCGAAAAAGAGCACCCGGATTTTAAGATAAGGGACAGAATCCTTTACTCCCATGATAGGATGTTCGTTCCTTTTGGTGGATAGTTTCTTCATGAGATTTTGCATGAGAGCCATCACACTCGCTACTCGATCCATCCGGGCATCACAAAGATGCATGCGGATCTGAAGAAAATATTCTGGTGGCCTGGGATGAAGCAAGACGTCATCTCTTTTGTGACGCATTGTCCGTCGTGTCAGCTTGTTAAGGCAGAGTGCAAGAACCCCGCCGGGTTACTGCAACCGCTCTCCGTCCCCGAGTGAAAATTTGAAGACATATCCATGGATTTCATCCATGGCCTACCCCGCTCTCGGACCGATAACGATTCTATCTGTATGGTGGTCGACCGTTTGACGAAGGTTGCGAGATTCATTCCCAACCGCCAAGACGATAACGTTGGAAAATTGGTGCGTCTTTTCATTGAGAATGTGGTTCGGTACCACAGTGTGCCAAAAACCATAGTTTCTGATCGGGATGGTCGATTCACCTCAAATGAATGAAGGAGCGTTCAAGCATATTTGGGGACCAAATTAACATTTAGCACATCATTTCACCCCCAAACAGATGGGCAAACAGAACGCACAAACCGGACCTTGGAGGATCTTCTCCAGTTATGCTTGGTGGATAAGAAGGAGCCATGGGAGCGGCTCCTACCTTTAGTCAACTTTTCCTACAACAACTCGTATCAGGCAAGCATTGGAATGGCCCCAATCGAAGCTTTATACGACCGGAAATGCCGTACTCCACTTTCTTGGGCCCAAGATGCGAATCTGAGAGCTCTGGGCCCGTTTTCATGGAGAATGTGACGGAAATTGTTCAGCTAATACATGAACGAATGTGTGAAGCTCAGAGTCGCCAAGCCAAGTACTACAACGCCCATCCTCGACACGTTGAGTTCGCCATGGGTGACAAGGTTTACTTAAAGATCGGCCCTCACGACGGTGTATCTCGACTCCGCCGACAGCGGAAGTTGAGCCCAAGATAAAAATGGGGCCATATACCATCACAGAGCGGATCGGTGAAGTGGCATATAGGCTGGAGCTACCCCCGGAGCTTCAGGGGTTGCATGATGTATTCCACATCTCTTCATTGAGACACACACTACTACGCCCGGAGCATGTCATTCAGGAGACCCCCGAACCAGTTGAACCCGATCGATCTGTATCCCTTAAGTCGGTGCGGATCATGGATACCGAGACTAAGGTCCTGCGGCAAAAGAGAGTCCCCCATTGTCCGAGTTCTATGGGACAACTACGCGACCGAAGAATCTACATGGGAACTCGAGGACCAGATGCGAGAACTTTACCCCGACCTCTTTACGTCAGGTAACACAAATCTTTTTGGACTTCTTATTTTAAGTATAGTAATTTTGCTCAAATTTGAAAATACTATGACCCAATCGAATTTTTGAGGACGAAAATTTTATTTGACTTTTTGGATTTGTAACATCCCAATTTCAAATTTTTAGGCTCCTTCGTGATTAATTGAACCGCTAGGGTTTTGTGAGCTTCATTGGCACCCAAACGGCGGGTTGATACCCTATTGGGTGTTATTGACCCAATAAGGCAATCAATTCACCTACCGGGCTACATGAATAATTTCTGACTTATGCACACGATAGACCCCTCCTAGGTGTATGAACTGACATATTAGGTCTTAGTGAGCCAAAATAGTACACAAATGGTGCACAAATACTCTAAACGAATCAAATTGACCCATTATGAGACATTCATCGAGTTGATCAACTTGAATCACGTAAAACTCAGAACTTCCCTAATTAGTCTAAACGCGCACCAAATCACCCAACTTGAACAAATCGTCGACGGAAGATGTCATTGACTAGCCAACAATCAAAGGAACGCATTATGCCCATGGTTAGAGTGGAGACAACTATTTTAGCTATATTCGAATAATTTATTACTTGATAAATAATTTATAAACTATTCAAATAATAGGATAATTCAAACCGTGACGGATGAACTCCAGTCGACTCCAAACTTTTATCGCGACATCCCAATGATATTCTAATTAGTATGAACAATTAAAAACGTAACGAAGTACATTTAAATGATTTATGAAGGATGTTTTATTGAGAAATTAATTATTTAAATAATAAGGAGATTTGAGAAAAATAGATAATGATATTATTTTCTCCTAAAATTTTATAATAGGGTCCTATAAATATATATAAGAGTTATATTAATTAAAATCTAATATTTAATATAAAATTTATTTATTTTGATTTAATTATGTTTAACGCACCAAATAAAAATAAATAAATAGAAAACGATATTCAAAAATTATAAAATAATTTCTAAAAATAATATATGACACATACATGCTGTGATAATTATTTCATTTAAAAATAAATTATAATTACTTAATAATTACGTTTTTAAGCATTAAATATTAAGTATAACCCCCTTATTTAATGCATCATTACTCCCCAAGCCTATGGCCAGATGGGGGAGTAAATTTATCCCATTCCCAATGCTTTGGGAAGGGTTTGGGTTGCTGGAAACTGAAGGGGGGGGGGGGGGGGGAGGATTCATCAAGGGGGGTGTTTACTCATTAAAACCCCTCCCAACACCCCAAAAGACCACCCCCTCCTATATAAACCCCATCCTAGTTAGGATTCCATTTTTCCTACCTCTTGCTCTCCTAACCAGCCAGAAAACGAGCTTCGGTGACCTTCCGACGAGCCTCTTCCGCAAACTCCGGCAAACTCTACCTCTAACAATGGCCCCGCGATGATCCCCTCGCCTAAATGGCATGCATGTAAGTTCTTATGACTCCACTCTGCCCTAGATCATTTTCTCGTCAATCCCCGCCGACTCCGATCACCGGAGCCGGCGATCCCGGCCTTGGAAGCTTCGGACCACCCCCAACAACCTCCATCGCCGATGCGGGTTTCGGCCTCGCATGGGACGTGTGAAGGGGAGGGAGGGTTTCCTCGACCATCCCTCAAGGCCCTTGAGGCGAGGCGACTCATCGGAAACCGCTCCGGCGGCCTCCTCCTTCCAAACAAAACAAAAGAAAAAAAAACAACAACAATAAAAAATATAATAATTTCCGGCCACCGTTGGCGGCGGCCGGCCGCTGGCAGACCCTCTGTTGGGTATTGAATCCACAATAACCTAGATTTGTGAGAAGTCACCCTTGAACTAAGGTGAATTGCTAGTGTATTTGATGTTGTCTTTTAGCTATGTTCTTGCAGGTTGTTATTGCCAAGTGTAGACTAATGTCAGATCACAATGAGACATTAAACACAGTCTCATGCAATGCAATCCCTCATTGTGTGGAACATGGTGTTAACTCTTGTGTGATCTCTTTATTGGGATACACTTTATTTTCAAGACTCTTGAAGCTTGGAAGATGGAAGAGCTGCTGGTGTTCTAGAGAAGAAATGAGAAAAGTTCAGAAATTTTTCTAAGGGTATTTCTCGATAAATCAAAGGTATCTCTCGAGAAATCTAAGTTATTTCTCGAGAAGTCCTCTTCAGTTTTCGAGAATTCCTTTTCAGACTTCTATTCTATTGTTTCTAAGGAATTTCTCGAGAAGTTAAATTCATTTTTCAAGAAGTCATAATTGTTCTCGAGAAATCTTCTCTAATTTCCTTTGAAAGCTTTTCTCAGCAGTTTCTCGAGAAGTCTTATGTTCTCTCGAGAAATCAAAGTCATTTCTCTAGAAGTTCCTTTGTTCTCGAGAAATTTTCTTCAAGTCTTCGTGAAAGCTTTTTCCAGCCTTATCTCGATTTCTTGCAGCCATTTCTCGAGATGTAAAGTTCATTTCTCGAGAAGTCAAATCTATTTCTCGATAAATCCATGTAGTCTCGAGAAAATTGTTTTCTTCCTGTGCTGCTTTGAAATATGGTTCCTGACGGGATTTTATTTTCTTCTGATGGACTTGACGGCACGTGTGAGTGGTTTTAAGGTTAATACTGCCTTAAATCATGGGCTCTTAGCCGTTACTTATGATAGCTATATAAGACTTCTATCTGATCTTATCTCAACCCTAATTTTATCTTTCTAATCTTCAATTCGATCGAATCATCGTGAAGAAGCTGCTGCATCCAGCCATTGTTGAAGGATCTCTCTCTCTCTCTCAATCAATCGATTCCTTCTAAAGAAAAGATTCGACAGATCTGCTCTCTAATCATTTACTGCAATCTATTGGATCGTGTCGAATCCTAGAGATCAGATCTGAGATTTCAATCGTTTCTTCCTCATCTTCTAGCCAAAGTTTTTCAAGACTTAAGGAGGGAGAAGATCTCAGAAGTTCAGATCTGTACAAGTTTTGTTAAGTATTTCATTATACTCAATCTCAATCTTTTGTAGGAGAGTGTTCTCCGAGTTTTAGGAGAGTTTTTCTCCGAGTTGTAGGAGCGTTGCCTCCGAGTTTGTAGGAGATTTATCTCCGAGTTGTAGAAGTTGTAACTCCGAGATTGTAGGATCGTTCTTGATCTGAGATTTTGAGAAGTAGCCAAGGCTAGCCGTGGTGCTAGATTGGTGAGGCTGGAAAGAGGAGTACCCAAGATCGGGGAACCACTATAAATTTCTTGTGTCGTCTATGATTGTGATTTGCTTTATGTGATTATATTTTTATCAAGTTTTTATTCCGCAAAAGACGTAGTTATCACCTATTCACCCCCCTCTAGATGATTTAGGTAGACAACTAGATACTTCACCCTCCCCCACCGGAGCTCCCTCCTCGGGTGCACCTACTGGAGGTGATGGCCGGAGCAATGGAACCTCGACCACCTTGGAGAAGTCCCGCATGCAGGCATGCATGCCACTGTGCATGCATCCATGCATACGGCTCCAAAGGTTTGGCTGCGGGTGGCGGCGACGGTAGGCTGCCGACGGAGGTTCTGTCGGAGCACCCTCCCGGGGCGCTCCTACCGGAGGCGGCGGCCGGCCAGATTTCCCCACCGACGGTGGTGGGGAGAGTCCATAAGGGGAGGCAGGTTTGGATTTATATATTTGAAGATATATATATATATATATATATATATATATGAAAATGTTATTATATTTACATATATGTATAATGTATAAATATTTTATACATGTATATATACATATTTATACAGAAATATAATCCGGTGCGAACCCCGCTGCATGGATTTATTGTCCGGCCCGCATGCAGCCACCGATCTGCGTCAAGATCCGTGCATAGGAAGGAATACACGCCTGACCGAAATCTGCCAAAATCTGGGAGATTTTTCTTGCTTTTAAAATCCATTTTTGGAGACCTTAGAGGCCGATTTAGAAAATAATTGTGAGACCTATATTTGTAGATCTTTTAGTAATCTATAACTCTGATGTTTTGAGTTTTCTTATTCGGATCACCTAACTAATTTATTTTTGCTCTCGAAAAGTATATTTAATCGTTCTGGAAATCCAAATTCCTGTTAGACCTGAAACTGAATTTTTTAGTAAATTTTATTCCCTGTTTTGGAGGCCTTAGAGGACAAATCAGAAAATACACATTAGAGATACTATTAAAGATTAATATTTTTCCTACAACTTTCATGCTTTTAGTTTTATGATCCGATATTTCTAAATAAATTAAATTTGGCATCAAACGTTTCAAAATATTTCTAGTATGTTGTCTTAGCTCGTAAACAGTTATTTTAAGTGAACTTCAACCTCTGTTTTGGAGACCTTAGGTTACGATTTAGCGAATGCATGAGAGACACTATATTATTCATGAATGTTTTATAAACAACTTTCATTGATTTCTCTGATTTGGTGTCTTCAGATAAATTTAATCTAGCCTAAAACATATCAAAATAGTTCTAGTTTTTCTGTTTTGGCTTGTAAACAGTTATTTTTAGTGAACTTCAACCTCTGTTTTGGAGACCTTAGGTTACGATTTAGCGAATGCATGTGAGACACTATATTATTCATGGATGTTTTATAAACAACTTTCATGTTTTGATTTCTCTGATTTGGAGTGTCCAGATAAATTAAATCTAGCCTAAAACATATCAAAATAGTTCTAGTTTTCTGTTTTGGCTTGTAAACAGTTATTTTTAGTGAACTTCAACCTCTGTTTTGGAGACCTTAGGTTATGATTTAGCGAATGCATGTGAGACACATATTTATTGGTGGATGTTTTGTAAACAATTTTCATGTTTTGATTTCTCTGATTTGGAGTCTCCAGATAAATTAAATCTAGCCTAAAACATATCAAAATAGTTCTAGTTTTCTGTTTTGGCTTGTAAACAGTTATTTTTAGTGAACTTCAACTTCTGTTTTGGAGACCTTAGGTTATGATTTAGGGCAGGCTTGTGAGACACATATTTATTGGTGGATATTTTCTCCGAGACGTTTATGTTCTGATGCTTCTGACTTGAAGCATCTAGATAATTTAAATTTAGCTCGCAACAAGGCAACTTAAATTTATATTTCTGTTTTTGGCAATAACAGTTATTACTATTGTCAAAAACAGTTATTACTAGTAAACTTCAGTCCATGTTTTGGAGGTCTTTGAAGCCAAATCTAAACATGCATGTTAGATATACTATTTTAGATGAATGTTTTCTCTATAACTTTCATATTGTAATATTTCTGATTTGGAGCCTCTAAGTAATTTTAAACTTGTCATGAATCCGTCTAAATGATTCAAAAGTGTTGCATACATGATAACATGATTCTCATATTTGTAAGTTTGTCATTTCTAGCTTGATCACCCAATGAATATCAAATTATAAATCTATCCGTAAGCACTTGTAAATCTTATGAGTATTTTCATGTAGTCATTTCATTCATTACCCACGCATGGAAATATGTGAGGGTGCGTGGTTACCGATGTGGCGGGTTCATCGGATTCCCCATAATATACACTATGGGAGAAGTTGTACGACGAACTCTTTTGTTTTTGGTAGTGAAGAGTACCGGGGGCTAGCTATCCCTTCCACATAGGTACGTCACACACCTATTTGGTTATGTGCCGAGAGGGTCTCCGCACGAGGTGAGGATGTGTTCCCACCGAGAGTACCTATTCTTCATAGAGGTACGAAGGCCTAGGAAGTTGGGGTGTATCCATAACCTAGAAGTGGGAGCGACCGACCCACTATCACCGTCTGGCCACGACGGTGAGGCCTGGGAAGTGAGCTCCTTCTCTTAGCAGGTCATTATATCGACATAGGAGAAAGTGATTGAGACACATCATTCGAGTGATAGGGAGGACAACCATACATGCTCATCGTATCATTACTTATGCTCTCACCTTGTTCCGACATCGTATAACCACCGTTAGGAAGGGTTATACGATGACGAGTGAATTTAATACTTTAGCGTTCCTTCTTTATGAATTGTTGAAGGATTACTGCTTCGTTCATATAACTCTGGTATATATATTTGACTCGGCTATTGTGCTAACTTTCCTTGCAGGTGACCTTCCTAGTACCCATTAGGGGGTTGGGGGAAGCGTGAGATTTACTTGATCCGTCGTGGCTAACGTACTCTTGTACGTTATCATTTTAGGAATCGATGCGCCTACCGACGGAGCATGAGCGGAGGGGCGAGCGTAGACGTGCCTGTGATGACGAGGAGTTCCCTGAGCCAGCTCGGACAATCTATAAGGATGTGAGGGTACTCCTTGGGGAGTGGAGAGGATGAGAGATCTCTTTTGATTAGATATTTTGTCGTCTTATTACTATGATGGTTATTGCTGCAAGACTTTATATACCCCTTCGTGAGTTTTCATCTATGATTTATTATATATCATGCTGGGATATTCTGTGATGTTTTGCTTTCGCAATTTTTTATACTCTGTGAATGTTTTTCTATAATGATGCATACCTTTACAGGGCGAATGTTCTGCCAATTGGGTCATGGGTCAGGTAAGAGGGTGAAACCTCTTCAGACACACGAACCTCTTGGGGGACACTCGCCCTGGGCATAGGGATTCCCTTGGTTGGAAGGGGGGGGGGGGGGTCCTTACATACCACATCAGGAACGGAGCCCCAGTTGATGGCCATGGAGCTGGTACAGATGCTCGAGGACATGCAGATCTCATTGGTATCCGAGGATGACCTTGAGCTCTATGAGGAGTACTTGGCGACGATGAGTACCACAGATGACATTCGAGACCACATCGGGGATGGGTAGAGGCAGGATGCCAAATTGAGATAAATCATTCGATTATTCAATAATAGTCACAATATAATCAACTTCCTTGCCAATGATCGAAGAAGTTTCAACATCAGCAGAACATCATCGAGTGTTTCTCCATGTTGCTTCATTTCAGGTGACATATTCATCTATCTTCTCCGAGCTCTGCATTTTTAGTATTTCAAACTCATTTCTTAAGGACTATAGACATACCTATTCTACCTTCTCTACATCTTGAAGCGATTTCTACAAAATTTCGCATGCCTCTTTTGGCGTCCTTCCCCTAGAAACTTTCTCGAACAATAAATCTACGATGTCTTGAATAATAAATAAATGCTCCATCTTATTCTTCCACAACTCTTTAAAAACATTCTTTTGATTAACTGATATTGTGACTTCTGCTGTTGCATCCGATTCTACCTAACCTTCTTCGACAATGTCTCACAAGTCTTGGGACGCTAGCAACACTTTCAGTTGAAAGCTCCGATTCACATAATTAATTTTCATCTACTTCGGAGCTGTATGGAGCTGACCATCTTTTAATATGATAATTTAGCAGTATACCTTTAATTCTGAAAGATAAAAAGATGATTATATACATCTTATTACACTTCTTTGTCGATTAATATTTACTGTGCATGCACATATTGCGTAAACAAATCATTTGCGAGTAGATTTCGACGGAGCACGAGAGTGATTCGGGGAGGATTTTATTATTGGGCATTGTTAAAGGCAAACCAGAATTGGCTATTGGCTAACCAATTTCTATGAGTTATTACGTGCCTTTTGAATACGCTTTGTACATGCATTTTTAGGAAAAGTGTTCAACACAAAAGTTGTAGATCTCGACGAGATCTACATCTTTCGTGTTGAACACTTTTCCTAAAAATGCACGCACAAAGCCCTAAAATCGTCCTAATCGTTACTATAGTTAATTTTTGAAAATAATAAGAGAATACACATTGTACATGCATTTTTAGGAAAAATGTTTAACACGAAAGTTGTAGATCTCGACGAGATCTACAATTTTCGTGTTGAACACTTTTCCTAAAAATGCATGTACAAAACGTATTTTCAAAAGCCGCATAATAACTCATAGAAATTGATTTGCCAATAGCCAATTCTAATTTGCATTTAACAACTCCCTTATTATTAGCTAATTAAATCGCATCTTTGCTGTGAAGTTTTCCTGGGTGATGCAGAAGCAAACGTTGCCCGACTTATTAAAGACTCTCCAAGAATTGTGATTTCGTGCATAGACAGAGCTGCGGGTGACGGTAACATCTAGCGAGAGCGGCTTTTTGGCATAATGCACCCCCCAATATACCAGTTTTGGCGAATTGCACCCTAAATATTCTAATATTGCAATTTCCACCCCCAATATCATTTTCTTGGCACTATGCACCCCAACGCTGTTTTAATGGGGGTAGTTTCGTCCGAATCATGTTTAATGTAATTATTTGGCCAAAAATAATGAATAAATTATCATTTCTTAATGTTTTGGTAGTTCTGCAGTTCCATTGAGTAATTTTTAGAGTAATTTTTATACGAGTATTTTTAAATACTGCATATAAAATCTCATTTTTATAAATACTCATATTGGTTATATAACTACATATAAAATCCCATTTCTATTGAATAAATTACTTGTATTGGTTATATAAATACTGCAGAACTATATATATTGAGTTTGCCGCATGAAAATTTTCAATCTCCAATAATCGTATGGATCCGGCATGATCCACCTTCAAATTAACATTAAAAACTCAATTGTCTTAAATCATCCAAAATAACAAATTAACATGAAAATTTATCATATAACAAATTAACAGCATAATCCAAAATATTTATGTCTACAATCATAAAGATTGTTCGTCATCATATTACAAAACTTGTAGACTAGCAAAATCCAAATTTTGCACACTAGCTAAATACAAAATTCAGCCATATATGACTCATAGCACAAAACGTGTCTTCGGAATTGCAATCTTGCCTTGCACCTGCATATTAACATGAAAATTGTAGTAAGACACATGTTAACTAAATATCATAAATAAATTATAACATATTGATTACCTTTAGGATATAAGGTTTTGTTACTATTTATGCATCGAACATCAGTCTGTCCTACGCACCTACATAAAAGATACATTTTGATTGAGTCTCAAATTAAATAAAATAATACTAAATTATATAAATATTTGTTTGCTTACCGGATTTTTGTATTTCTTTGTTGCCGATGAAGACGAGGTTGTAGGAATTACTCCACAGTTTCTTTTGTTATGGCCTCTCATTCCGCAGTTTGAGCATGAGTATTTCAAACCATGTCTATTTATGCCATATTGTTGTGCTTCTAGCTCCTCTTCCTCCAATCGTCTTGCATGTTGCGGCGGCCTTCCGGGCTTCCTCCGAATAGTAGGCCACGGAACAATAGGATTCAGGTTGGCATATGGCCACTCCTTTTGAGAATTAATGGGATTTAGTAAGTGTTCATAAGCACGCATAAATAGCTCCTTCTTGTACCAATGTGCCACATAGTCTTCAACTTGTTCCCTTCGATAGAAGATACATGCTGTGGCATGCACACATGGAATACCAGTGAGATCTCATCGCCTGCAACTACAACTATTGGAACCTAAGTCAACTGTCCATTTATCTCTCACATACCCTTGAACTTCAAATTTGTTTTGGCCATTCCATCCCAAAATGTATTCATGTGCGTTTTTCTTGTTGTTTTCCAATATTTTTTGGATTGCAGGACATATTTCTCCATTGCTTTTGAGTATCTTGTCCCTTTGAATGTGGAGCCGCTTCATTAGAATCACCCTAATTGTTTCCAACATTGTTATTATGGGCTTATCCCTAGCCATCAAAATAACTTTGTTGAATGCCTCACAATAATTATTAAGCAACATATCGCATTTAGGCCAAGTACTGAAATGGGACCTTGCCCAATGCTTTTCATTTCTTTCCTTTACCCATTCATAAGCTTTTTTGTCACAAACCTTCAATTTCTCCATTTCAGTGTTGAAATCAACAATTCTTGTTGCAGATGCAGCCCTCCATAGTAAATCTTTGAGTTGTATGCCTCTAAATTTTTGCTTGAAATTATTATACATATGCCTTACACAAAATCTATGCTCAGCATTAGGCAATAACTCTTCAATGGCTTTTATTAAACCTTTTTGCTTATCCGAAATGATACTCCACATATGACTATTTTCAATACACAAATCTTCAATAAGAATACTAACAAACCATTTCCATGTTTTAGTATTTTCAGTGTTAACATAAGCATAAGCAATAGGATACATATTGTTATTACCATCGATGCCAACTGCACATAACAAAACGCCACCTGTACGTGTCTTCAAGTGAGTACCATCCAAACCTATTATAGGTCTACATCCACTCATAAAACCTTTCTTCAACGCACCCCAACATATGTAAAGTCTCTTGAAAATGCAAATTTGAGATAAAACATCGTGTTTACATTTAATTTTAAAAGTTGTGTCCGGATTGGTCCTATAAATTTCCTCACAATAATCCCAAAGCTTTGCATATTGCTCAGATTCTGTGCCACTAATAACTTTATTTGCATGTTGTTTGGCTCTATACATTTTCCAAATGCTAAGAGGAGTTTTATTGTCAACTTGCATTATCTCTTGCATCGCATTTACTGGCCATTCTGGATTGCTCCTAATATGTTGCTCATATTTAGTTGCAAGGAATTTAGAGCTACAATGTTTTGAACTTGGAACCCGGCAGCAGGTATGCTCTCCTTTAATTGTCTTCACTTGGAATGTTTTTTCATTTTTTGAAATAAAAGATGCAAATAAAACCCACCCACATTCACATGTAACTTGTATTTTATCACTGCAGTTCTTGGTAAATTTAACTGGCTTCCCTTGTACTGTAGCGTACATTCTCACTGCATCCCTAAAATCAGAAGCACTACTGAAACACATCCCAACATTAAACTGAAAACTATATTCATTTGCATTGCCCTGGTACACTTGAATTTGTGCAGTTTTGCCTTTCAAAGAAATTGTTGAAGAATGATCGCCCAACTCTCTAATATGTATGCCCACGTTTGTGTTAAATTTAGTTTTCGGCGCCTCTGTTGCACCAACCAACTCAATTTCAGAATCAATACTTTCATCAAACATTACGTTATCCATTTCAAAATCGCTATCAACCAAATCATCGGAAAAAGTAGAATCACTGTCATCGGATTCTTCTCCGGAACTCATTGAATCACTGCTATTTAAATGCACGCTCTCTTGTAAATTATTTTCTTCAACAACAAGATTTTCCCAATCCATATCTAGGAAAATAACATTGCACAACATAAATAAATTTTACCCTAAACCTAAAATCAAAACCCTAATGTGGAAGGTATAATGAAAAATGAAATAAAATACTTAATGGAAGGTATACCTGCTATGGGTTGCTGCAAATCTGGTGAAATAATAAACCCTGCAGCAAATGGTGCCTCATCGCTTGAATAAAAAAAAACCCTGCAACTCAATTAGAACACATATCTGGCTGTAAATCACTTGAAGATCAAAAATCGCTGCTGTAAATCACTTGAAAATCAAAAACTTGCTGTATATTCACATAACAAAATAAAAACCTGCTGTATAGTCAAAAATCGCTGCTTCTAGGGTTTGCTCGCAACTATAAAAGCTCGTCGGCTGGAATGTTACTTGGCGTCGGCGTCGCTGGCAAAGGAGATCGCGAAGGAAGCGGCGACGGCGGCCAGAGATCGCGAAGGAAGCGGCGACGGCGGCGGCTAGGGGTCGAGACGGAACCTTCAACGCTCTTGCGGAAAATTTCTCCCCTCAATAGTAAAATCGCGAATGGTAAAAGGTAAACGGCGGAAAACCTAGGGATTTAATTGGATCGGACGAAACTACCCCCATTAAAACAGCGTTGGGGTGCATAGTGCCAAGAAAATGATATTGGGGAGTGGAAATTGCAATATTAGAATATTTGAGGTGCAATTCGCCAAAACTGATATATTAGAGGGTGCATTCTGCCAAAAAGCCAGCGAGAGCCAAAAGCTCCCGTGCAAACCTAATGGCGGCGATTAGGGGCGCTCTGCTGAAGCACCTGCGGGTGAGAGCGCGGAATGCTATTCCGCCGCCTGTGACGTTGTCTTTCTCCCACCATCTCTGCCGCCAACTTTCGGAGGATGCGAAGGGCTCCTTCCTCGACAAATCTGAGGTTGCTGATCGAGTTATCACCGTCGTCAAAAACTTTCAGAAAGTCGACCCCTCCAAGGTAACCGATCTCTTCTTGTTTCTTCTATATATGAAGATAATTATAATTGATAGTCGTTGCCGTTGATTCAGTTTAGTTTTGTGAATGGGTCGTACGAAGTATGGTAAAGTTTCTGTTCTTCCCTGTTGAGTTTGATTTTATTGATGTGAAGTTAGATGAGGTTGCTGACTTTGTGTTTTCTTTTAACTATGTCTCGGTTGTGACGAGTTTTGAATTTCTTGTGCACCTTGTTGTGGTGAGTAAGCATAGGTGGTGAAGCTGACCGTCAGAAAGGAAGGAGGGTGCACTAGATCGTACAGAAGCATAGGGGATGCAACGGTAGTTGGTATCACGGGAAAGATGCGAGTTAAGAAATCATTGGACTGGCTGGTGGTAGGTGGAGGGGATGCTACCGAAATCCGGCGAGTCTCCCGGCGGTAGCGTCATCATGTGTCGTGAGACTGGCTAGGGGAAGTGTCTCTCTTGGTCGCTGGAAGGGGGAAAGTCTCGGGAGGGGTTTGACTGGATATCTGAGAATTAATTCCAAGTTAGGTTACAGTGGTTGGGGGGGGGGGGCAAGGGTTGGTTTTATAGATGCAGTCTTATAGGTTTTCGTAGGCTTTAAACGAGAAGAAAGTTAAAGAAGATAAGGACTATTCTTCTATGCAATGAAATGACATAGAAGTAAAAGGGCTAAAGTCCAATAAATCGAAAATATTTGGCTTTAGGAATCTCCTCGTTAGAACGAATAACTTCCAAAAAAATAAATACACACAGACACACACACACACACACGAGTGAAAGTGCGCGGGTGCCCCCCCACCCGTGCGACGAACATTCGACGAGCGGCATTATTCGGTGGGCGGCATCATTCGACGAATTTCACCCGCATCCAAGCGGGCTTCTCCTGCATCCAAGCGGGCTTCTCCTGCATCCAAGCGGGATTCACCCGCATCCAAGCGGGATTCGCCCGCATCCAAGCTTATATTATAAAAGTTTTAATATAAACTTATATTTATATTAACTAATATTTAGATATTATAAATATAAATTATAATATATTTATTTATAAAAGTTATAGTTTCCTTCATTTAGATAATAATGTAGGTGCTTACAATAATTTATAAAAGTTATAGTTTTGTGTCTGTGCCTTGTAATAGCTTTTGAGAAATATCATTGCTCGCAGCAAGTGGTATTCGCCGCTGCGGGTACGCCTGGTGTTCGCTGCTGCCAGCGACATCCTCTCTTTTTCGTGTCCTGTTCGCTAGAACCTTGTGTGGGTTGGTAGCCGACTGTTTGCGGTTCTTGGTCTCCCCTCTTATTTCTTTGGGTAGTCACTGAGTGTGGAAGGTTGATGACAATTTTGGTGCCAACAATTTGAACACGCGACCTTCAGATCAAGCAGTCGATGAAAATTGCCCAATGCACAGAGTAAGTAGCGCAATCGAGTCTACATGGCCAAGTAAAGGCGAGTACTTCTCAGGAGGAGAGGTTACCCGCGGTTTCCCTTTTCCCCCAGGCGGACACTCGCGATGAGGTCGCAAGTGTGCTCGGGCGGTTAGAAACCGTGGTGGATGGAACTCACCTAGAACCTTCCCAGGAAGTGCAGCAGATCCAAGTCTCTGGAGGTGACGAAAACAAAACCATCTCTATTAATGCAGAGCTGGAGGATGAGGGCAAGAGATTACTAATTCAATGTCTCCTGGACAACGTTGTCATCTTTGCATGGGCAACCTCAGAAATGCCTGGAATAAGCCCCGACGTTGCCTGTCATCGCCTCAATATCAGTCTCGACTTCAGACCAGTAAAGCAGAAAAAGCGAGCGGTGGCCAAAATGCTCGCTGCGCCGCTCGATGCAAATTTCATCAAAGAAATTCAATACCCGGAATGGATCTCCAACGTAGTAATGGTCCGCTAGGCTAACACTAAGTGAAGAATGTGCGTCGACTTTACCAGGCTTAATAATGCATGTCCAAAGTATTGTTATCCTTTACCGCGGATAAACTCCCTGGTAGATTCCGGCATGGATTTTCCTTTAATAAGCTTTCTGGACGCCTTCTCAGGATATCACTAGATAAAAATGCATACACCTGACATCCCTCACTTGTCGTTCATCACCAACGATGGTTGTTACTGTTATCGCGTCATGCTTTTCGGTTTAAAGAACGTCGGTGCCACATATCAAAGGATGATGGATCACGTTTTCAAGCATCAGAAAGGTCGCAACTTGGAAGTTTATGTCGACGATCTCCTCGTAAAGAGTTGCGAGCTAAAGAATCACATCGAATATCATACAGAGATGTTTGTAACCCTCCGCAAGTACAACATGAGGTTGAACCCGGCCAAATGTGTCTTCGAAGCTAGCAAAAGGAAGTTCCTCGGTCATCTGCTCATTCCCTAAGGCCTTGAACCCAACCCCGATAAAGTGAAAGTCGTCATAGAAATGCAACCTCCGAAGTGTCCTAAAGAGGTCCAACAGCTAGCAGGAAGGATAGTGGGGTTGAGCCGCTTCATCTCCCGTTCCGGAGATAAGTGCGCCCCATTTTTCAAAACCCTCCGAGGGGGAGCAAAGTTCGAATGGACAGAAGAATGCATCGAAGCGTTTGAAGAATTGAAGCGTCTACTGACAAGAACTCCACTCCTCCAGAGCCCTCGCTAACTAGAAGACCTGCTCATGTACCCCGGGGTCAGTGCCGAAGCTATCAACTCATTGTTGATCCGGGAAGAAGGAAAAAGACAGTTCCCCATTCACTACGTCAATTACGTGTTGAAAAGCGCCGAGACGCGCTCTCCGATCCTGGAGAAGATGGCTTTGGTCTTAGTAATATTGGCACGGAGGCTTCGCCCTTACTTCCAAGCTCATTCCATCCAAGTGGTCACCGACCACCGTCTGAGGGCAGTTCTAAAAAAGCCCGAGCATTCAGGATGATTAGCCAAATGGGCAATTAAGCTCAGTGAATTCGACATTTCATATGCTTCGAGAATTGCCATCAAGGCCCAGGTCCTCGCAGATTTCCTCACCGATTTCACCGATGATGGCATCGGTAATTAAAAGACTAATATTCCGCTGTGCTGAAAGATGTTCGTGGACGGAGCTTCCAGGAAGAATTCCGTCGGAGCGGGAATCGTTTTAATTAGCCCACGATGTCTGAATTGAACAAGCAGTCAGACTTCGCTTTCCCACCACTAATAACCAAGCAGAGTATGAGGCATTGATAGCGGGTCTGAGTCTGGCCCGGGAGCTCGGTATCGATGATATCGAAGTGAGAACGGATTCTCTAGTGGTGGCTTCTCAAGTAAACGGAACCTTTGAAACCAAGGAGCCCCTCCTTCAGAGGTATTGTGCTCTGACCAAGCATCGAATCAGACATTTTCGCACTTTCAGCATCCGACACATACCGCGAGAAGAGAAGCCCGAAGCCGATGTGTTGGCAAAGTATGGCTTCCCTGCAGGAGGAACTCTCACAGAGCTATTTTATCCAACAATTGAGGATGCAGACGTGATGGAGATTGATCAACGTTCGTCGTGGATGGATCCTTTCATCCACTATTTTACAACAAGAGAGGTTCAATCATCGTCTGTAACCGACAAAAAGAGGTTTCGGCTTAAGACCACTCACTATTCTTTTGTCTCTGGGGTCCTCTATCGGAGGACCTTTCTCTCACCATTGGCAAGGTGCGTGTCAGAAGGAGAAGTGCTCCAAATTCTACAAGAAGTGCATTTCGGGGAATGCGACGGTCATTCCGCGGCCAGAACTCTCGAAAAGAGGATTCTTCGTCAAGGCTACTTCTGTCCAACCATCAGAAAGGATTGTGGAGATTATGCAAAGAGATGCTTCAAGTGTCAGAAGTTCGCCCCCTTTAAACTCGGCCAGCGCAGCAGCTAAGATTCATCTCCGTCCCGTGGTCATTTGCTGTTTGGGGTATGAATTTGGCAGGCCCTTTCCCTATGGCCATTGGACAACGACGCTTCGTCCTCGTTATGATCGATTATATCAGCAAGTAGATAGAAGCCAAGACCCTGGCTATAACAACAGCTCTAGTGGTTAAGAATTTTATATGGGAAGAGATTGTTTACCGACACGTGATCCCCATGGCCATCGTCATCGACAATGGTCCTCAATTTGTTAGCTCTGATTTGATGACGTTTTGCGAGTAGATCAGAAAGGAACTCCGCCTCGCGCCAGTCCACCACCCGTGGAGCAATGAGCAAGTAGAAGCAACTAACAAACAGATCCTGAATTTACTTAAGCAGAAGGTAGAGAACACCTGTGGTAACTGGGAAGAACATCTGCCCGCAGTTTTGTGGACTCTAAGAACCACCCCTTCCTTAGCCATCAACGAGACACCCTTTAAACTAGCACATGGTTCTGAGGCTCTTATTCCAGTTGAGTTCGATCAATGTCATGAGCCCTAGGGTCCTCTCTAAGCACAACGGTGAGGATTGGATAGAAAGCAACGATGAAGAAATGAAGTGTAGCCTCGACCTCATCGAAGAGCTCAAGGACCAATCCGTCATCAGGCAAGAAGAAGTCAAGCGAAGGATGACCAAATACTTTGACAAGCATGTCAGAATGAAACAGTTCGCTGTAGGGGACCTCGTAATGAAAAAGGTAGATGCGGCAGGAAGAGCGGCCTCGGTAGAAAAACTCAGCCCAA
The DNA here is from genome assembly GCA_033032865.1 of Dactylorhiza incarnata. Classification (NCBI taxonomy): domain Eukaryota; kingdom Viridiplantae; phylum Streptophyta; class Magnoliopsida; order Asparagales; family Orchidaceae; genus Dactylorhiza; species Dactylorhiza incarnata. The sequence continues at coordinate 7,281,814 of JAWHQI010000090.1, read as the reverse complement.
ATTGGGCAGGGCCCTTCATCATCAAAGAGGCACTCAAGAACGGTGCATATCGGTTACAATCCCACGAAGGCGAGGAGATGCATAACACGTGAAGCGACGATGACTTGAACGACGATGACTTGAAAAGATAATACTTTTACCTTTTACACTTCATTTTGCGAATAATTATTTGAAATATGGAGCATGCTCTCAAAATTATTGGCACGATACTAATGTTTGTTTGCCATAGGGTCCCCGAGATCGTTTCAGGAAATCATGCAACAACTTTGATTATGCAGCTATGGTTTATCAAACGTTCCTAATTCTTTCCTCTCCGATCCCTCCTCTTGGGTAGTCACCGAAACCTGCTTGGACCACCTCGAACGTATCCGAACGTCTCTTGCGGAGGTCATCAGGTCTCCGACCCTCTCCGCGGATACTAGCTACTTTTTCCCGATCACTACCATAATTTCACTACAATTGTCCTCGTTGGAGAATCTCACGACTGACTACGTGGTAGGTCAGATAGATTCTAGCAAATGTGATAGCCGACCACGCATCAACAAAGGCGTTGTTATCATTATCAGTGCCTTTCTGAGGACAAGCTCCGAACAACATGTGCATCATCCTCCAAGAACTTATTGCTTGCGGAGAACTCTGCGGACCCCTTGACCGGAGTAGGAGTTGCTACAATTTCCCCCTGCCCCCGGAACGTCTATTCGGAGGAGCGCTCTGTCTTTGGGCACCTATAAGTCTATAACCCCACCAGACGATTGTGACAGAAGGGAGGGGGGGGGGGGAGGGGGAGGCCACAAGTGATTTCCTTCTCCTAGGCAGTCTCATTCAACACCATATGGCGCACAATTACTTTAAGGGTATCCACCACTAACAGACTATCCCAAGCTCTGTTCGAATACAGTCACTTAACAAGCGCCTGCTCCGTTGCACCCGCCAAGGCATGGCTTGTATCCATGTCAAAGCAACGCGGCTCTCTCAGTGGCAGGTTTACCACTAGCAGACTATGCAAAGCTCTTGCCGAATACAGTCACTTAACAAGCACATGCTCCATTGCACCCGTCAAGGCATGGCTCAGATCCATGTCAAAGAAACACGGCTCTCTCAGCGGAAGGTGCGCGCTATTCTCAGGTACTAACCCGCGCTAGAGCACGCCCCAGATCCGGGTAAAGGGCAGACACTGAATTCATATCCGCGCGAAGCCATTTTGACAACCCGGAACCCTCCTAGTTTTTAGGAAATGGTATGCAGACACATATATACATGTATTGAATTTTTTTGCATTGAGAAGATTCGCAGGTAAAACATGAGTCAAGACAAATGTATTTTCATTATTATCAATAAAGTATACAAAGTAAGATGCTCGTAATTACATAAAGTTGCGAAGTCATCCAAAATGGGAGAAAAGGTATGCCACTCATCCTCCTCAGCACCCGCCGTGGTCTTCTTTTTCTTCTTCGCCTCCTCAGCGATTCCGAGGATAGGCTGTATCTTGTTGACACGGTCTCTGACTCCAAGGAGCGTCGCTCCTCCCCACCATCATCCGCGGCCACCATAGCAGAGTCCGCCTGTTCTGTCGGAACTTCGTCTTTTGAATCATGGACATCGACTCTCCCGTACTTCTCGTAGAGGGTATCATAGTCGATGTCTGCGAACTCTTCTTTAAGCGCACCGCGCTCTTGCAGGAGCTCGAGGGTGAGCTCCGCTGATCGCCTAGCCAACTGTAGAGCAGCTCTCCCGAACTTGGGATTTCTCGCGGTTAAGCTCGCCTGACAAGAATAACAAATGAGTTGGTAGCCATGCGAAGGTACGCGCGAATATATTGAATTACTAATAAGCTTACCTCGAGTTATTCTCGCAGGCGGGCGTTCTCCGCCCGTGTTTCGTCCAGAGCCAGGCCACGCTGTTGTACGCCAGGCCACGTTGTTGTACGCCAGGGCCCTCAGGTTGGTTGTAGTGGTCCTCTTCGAGACATCCTCCACAGGCATCTCTTTCATCTCTCGGATGTCACCCCGTCCGATCACTACAGTGGACACCGCCAGAGCATGCAGTAGAGCCTACCATGTCTCCATCCATGAAGGAAGGTTAGCACTAACCGTGACCGTGTGGCCCTCCCGAATCATCATGGGGGCACCCCTTAGGTCAGACAGATCTCCGGGATTCGGGAAGGCGGACTCACCTCCCTCAGTATCCGCGGCTAAACACGAGGATCTTCGCCTCGGCGCCGCAGAAGTACTCGCTCCCGACTGCCTCCTCTCTTCTGGTCTAGCACGAGCCGCTTCTCAGTCGTAGTCAGAACCTCACCCGGGGGCTCGTACGGCTTCTCACCAGACACATTTATGAGAATTACAAGGGAGAAAATGATCAGTATTCGCAGGTACGCACGATTGATAATATCATTAATCGCCTAACTTACAGTGGGTTGTGTCCAGGTCCTTGACCACCGCCATGCGGGGGATGTAGTGGTCAACATCCAACGCGATTTTGTTAAGGAAATCCGCGATCTTCTTCTCGAATTCCGACATCTGTGGTTTGCGGAACACGCACTCCTCGCGGGGATCTGGGAACGTGTGGAGTTCTCCAAAGTCCCCTTTGAAGATCGCGAACCGGTCCCGCCTTGTTCGCCAGGTTAAGGACGCAGAATACGTCCAAGCCAATATACATGTACCCGTTCTAGTGACCGCGCACATGGAACATGTTCCGGAAGACCTGTATGCTGAAGTCGACACTCTGCAACCGCAAGTAAACAAGAAAAGAAGTAACCGCCGCGATTGAGGTCGGCGGCAGCTGAGCGGGCACCGCACCGTAGTAGTTCAGGATTTCGATCATCTCCGGGAGAAGAGGAAAGGTCAGCCCAGCGTCGAAATGCTCCAAGGTGATAACCAACTCGTCGGCGAACACTGCATGAAAGTGTTCCCCATCTCGGGAAGCCGCGCGGTATATCGAGTGTCATCCACGCGGATCATCGTCAGGAGAGTGGCAAAGTCTTAAGTCAGAAATGGAGGGTAGGGGCGGTCTGTGCTTGAGGAAAGCAATTGCACTCTCTGTACGCTTCACACCGGTCGATTGTGGTCGCACCATCTCTCAACAATTCAACTCAGGGGCAACACAATAAATGGCAAGAGGTCGTCTCTATTTATAGGGAGCGCAAAACACTTTGTCTCGAAAAACGAAACGTCAGGTAATGATGATATATGGCTGAGTGCGCGCTCTAGTAATCACCTCGTCCCGACGACCTCCCTGCAAGGAAGAAATCAAGTAGACCAGATATCTGCATAAAAAGATAGCATGCGCCGCAACATTACATGCATTCCAAGCGATCAAAAATCGAGCATGAAAGTAAAAGCACATATCAAGATAAAGCCGGGTACGAGTGCGCCCGATGCAGCATAATAGTTAATTATTACAGACCGGACCTCAAAGTTTTCTTAAAAGTTCTCGCTCTCTACATGTACTCGGAGGGCGCCCGCTCCAAACCCAAGTGTGCCAAGCCGACAGTCATCTCGATGAGCGCAGTGTGCGTGCCTGCCAAGTACTTGTTCAGCTTGGCGCCCGATGTATGTAATGCGCGCACGCCTTCTCGGACTTTCGCGACATATCCCTTTAACATCTCATCAAGATTCGCCGACGGCTTTGAACCAAAAACCGCACCAATCCGCAAGGCAGACAATTGGTTGGCTCCGGCGGCAGGCACAATTTTCTTCGGCATCTCCACCTCCTTCTCCAGGTCAAAGATGCTCATGCGCGCCTTCCAGAATTCCCTTTTCACCGGCTCCACCTTTCCCTCAGCTCCCGTATGGCACCCGCGGTGTTTTCATCAGGAGAGCCCGCGACATCAGAAGTAAGTATCTGTTTACTCATTATCTACATATGAAACTAACTTGATAATAAGCACAAGAAGGGTATACCTGACGCGTACTCATCCTCTGTTCCCAACCCCGCGGCGGACTTAGCCTTCGATCTCCGCCTGGCGGCATTTGAAGCCGCCCTCTCATCGGCAAACCGTCCTTGCGGCTTCCCCCCTCTTGGATACCTTCTTCGAGCTCGCCTCCTCAGGTTCGCGCTCTTTCTTCTTCTTCTTCTTCTTCTTCTTCTTCTTCTCTTTACTCTTTTCGCCAGATACATGTTCAGACATCTCGAGGTCTTAGGAAAGCTGCCCATCCATTGCCTCCGCGAACTTAGACGGTTCCGCCTCCTTGGAACCCGGTGTCTGACTTTCATCAAGCAGAGGGGAACTCTCCCTCTCGCCTTCCTCCTCATCCCCGCCCTCTGGTTCCGATGCGGATTGCTCGCCCTCATCAGCCGGCAGATCAGGGAGATCAGCGCCATCTTTATGACGATTATCATCCGTGTCACCCCCAAGGGCCTTCGCGAGCCCTGTCCCTTCTGGCAAGTCCGCCAATGTTATAGGCTCTTGACCGGCGGACGTCTCCTCGGGCTGCTTCGAGCTGAGGTCCGCGCCTCCAGAAGAGCTCGCCTTCGGCCTTAATCCCTCGATTTGCATAATCAGCGCACCAGGCATGCTCTTGTCCTCCGGACTCTGTGGAGTTTCCTTCAATAGTTCTGCAGTCACAGCAGGCGCATACTCCTCGTCGCCTGTCGCCTTCTTGACAATTTTTTCCGGCAACTTCGTCGTCCGCCTCTTCATAGAAGAGTCTGTCGAGAGGACTGGCGGATTCACCGAGTCCATTGGAGCGCCGCTTCCTACCTCTTGGTTCGGGAGGATGAAGTCTTTGGTGGGGTCGGCATCAAGGTACCTTATCATTTCGGAGACAGTGATCTCTTTTCTCGAGCTCGCTGCCTGCTGGGAAGAGAGCTGTTCGCCCTCCTTGGGGGTGGCGGGAACCTTCACAGAAGGCTTGGTGGAGGGACTGCCGACCGTTTTCTTTTTAGGAGGCACGATCACCTTACTCGCACCCGCAGGCACTTTTGCTGCCGGTCCTCCGCTCTTCTTCTTCATTAATTCAGTAAGAAGAGTTTTGTTCAGGGCGGCCATCCTTTCGGAATGAGAGACCGTGACACTGCAAAACAAATGAAGCAGGATGATCCAGGGATCGGGCCCTGGGCTACTTATAGATTTCCAGCGGCGCGAGGACCGAGTTGCAGTCTTTGCGGTTATCAGTGTACTTTTTCGAAGTCCGCGCAGATTTTAAAAAGTGCGGAAATTATGTTAACTCAAATCCTGCGACCTCAACAAGCGCCAGTTCGATCCAGCTCTGAGACTCCCGGTGGACACTCACGGGATGGGCGGTTACTCAGTTAGTGGTCGCACTCCCCCCTCCTCGAAAAGGGTATGCACGGTACTTGGCGAATACCAGCGCGCTCCTCCCGCCAGCTACTAGCAGCGTCCAGATCGGAGAGGCTGGGGCGGATGCAGTCCAGAGTCCGCCTATCACCCCATCTCCTTTTAGCTAGCAAAGGTCCACGTGGTTACAACGTGTTGTGCCCGCGTGACCTCTTCTCCTATCCCCGCTACCCGACTCCTCATGTACCCCGGGTAGTTAAGCATTTAATGCTGCATTGAATGCTCCCAACCGTCTGGGCAGCCTACCCTCATGTATAAATAGAGGGTCAGGGCTGCTTGGAAAGGACACGAAACTTGGCCAGAATCTGTCCCGTTGTAGGTACAATTTCAAGTTCCGTCATTCAGTTGCCTTCTAGTTTTGTGCCCGTGCCTTGTAATATCTTGTAATAGCTTTTGAGAAATATCATTACCCGCAACAAGTGGTATTCGCCGCTGCGGGTACGCCTGGTATTCGCCGTTGCCAGCGACATCCTCTCTTTTCTGTGCTCTGTTCGCTCTGCCCTTGTTTATTAACCGACTGTTTGCGGTTCCTGATCTCGCCCGTTATCTCTTTGGGTAATCGCTGAGTATGGAAGGTTGGTGACAATTTTGGTGCCAACAATTATTAAAATTTCAATGTAGATAGAGGCAAAATCATATTTTCACGCTGTAGGGCATTCCTGCCCTGAAAATATAGGCATAAGACACCCTACGATAGTAGGTATGAGAGATCTAGTAAAATTAACATGGGGCTCCACCATTACACCACATAGGTAATCAGACGACTAGATTTCATTTTAGCGAGATCGACGACTTAGATTTATGCGATGGTGCACACCATTACACCACAAAAAGTGTCAAGGGAATATCTTTATATATATGTAAGATAGATACACACATACATACACATAACAGTCGTGCACGTATTCCCTCATTCCCCTGTGCGACAGTAGATTCTCCATCAATCGTCCTCGTAAAAGTTTTTGGCACTTGGAATACAAAATTTAGTAAAATTGCGGTGATGATGGCACACTATTTAAAATTTTAAAAAAATTAATTAAATTAGAAGAAATAAGAGCAAAATTTTAAAATTAAATAAAAAATACGAACTAAACTTAATTATATATTTGTAAAAAATTGCAATGAAAAAGGATAAAATTGGAAAGATGAATGTTTCACCAAAGAATGTTTTCCCTTGTATATATATATATATCTTAGTTATTAAGGCGCGCGCCTGGGCGTGCTTGCGGCGCCGGGAGCACCAGGCGCATCGGCCTTCGCCTCTACAAAGCAGAGGCGGGCGAGGTGCTTGGGCGCGCCTAGGCACGCGTGCCTTGCAAGCTCCCAGGCGCACCAAAGGCATGCCTGGGCCTTTCAAGGTGTTTTCTTCAACCTGATTAATGAAATTTTTTTGGGAGGTGGGCAAAAACATGATCTCAGACGCACCTAAGCACACTTGGGCATCCATTTCACCGATTTCAGTGAATTAGGTGCCCAATTCACTGAAAATCAACGAATTGGATGCCAAATTCGCTGATTTTCAGTGAATTCGGCACCCAATTCATTTTTACTCCTCACGTGCCTCTGGCGCGCGCCTGCGCCTAGGCTCCAAGACCCCTTTGCTCTCGGTGCGCCTTGCGCCTTTAATAACTTATATATATATATATGTATATATTACAATAAAGGAAATTCTTTACAGAAGTTTAATGTTTTCATAGAAGACCATTAAATGCATCTATGCCGTCTGATTTTTACATGAGAGAGATGATGGGAGAGGAGAAGTTTTTTCTAGACCCCTTAAATATATTTAAATATCTAGGGCCCAGTAGAGGCTTGTAATGCACGGATGGCTGAGCCCCGTTGTGCACAGGTTTACTATGCATAGCGGAGCCAGCTGCAGTACATACATGATAACAACACAATTCTTTGAAAACGTGGGATCTCAAAAACGTACAATCAATTGTGTTAAAGCATGTAAGAAGAATCTAATCTAAGAACTGACATTTGGGATTGCTAAATTGAAAAAATAGAATTGTCTTGGAGGATACTTGAGCAGTGCCGATCAAAATTCACATCCCAGCCAATAAGTGAAACCATTTTGAGTGATTTTAAATTTTCGAGCCAAATTCACATCCCTAAAATCAAATTCTCAACTCATTAATAAAGCACTTTAAATTATCAATAAAATATATACGCAAGAAGAAAAACTCAAAATCTGTGCAAGTGAGATGACACCCTTGGCTCCGCGAGTCAATCTTTGGACCTTGAAACACCATTTAAAAAGAAAATAGATTATTTGCCAAATCCTACCCAATAAGTGAAACCATTTTTCGAGTGATTTTAAATATTCAAGCCAAATTCACATCCTTAAAAGTATTTACTCAACTCATTAATAGCGAAAAACACAGGAAAGATAATTATGTAAGGAAACGCATTGAAATGCAGCAGATACATTGGTTGGTTCAGCTACAAACAATGTTCCATTATAACTTGTACTTTGACCCCAAAATGCAATAGTTAAGAACTCTTATTGACAGATGTTGCATATATAGTTATCACTTGAAGTAGTTGTTGGACATTATATTGTATTTTGACGCAGAAAAACAACATAATTCACATTTCGATTAAGCCTCCTCAATCTGGTTTCCACAATTGAGTTGAAAACGCCACAATATGTCCTAATTCTACAGTAAAATATCAGAACATATAAGTATCATACATCTATGTTCTATATTAAAATATTTCCTAATTCTATATGTACATACATATGATAGTCTCAGGCGGGCTTCGCCCACATGCGGGCGGGCTGCACCCACATGCACGCGGGCTGCGCCCTCATACAAGCGGGCTGCGCCCGCATGCAAGCGGCTACTCCTCTCCGCACGGGAAAAAATGAAAAGAACAAAGTTATCTCTCTGTTTTTTTCGTAACTCCCAGCCACACCCTTTTCTTCCTTCATCATCGCCTAAGAGCCTCTCCCCTGCTCGCCACCGCCTCAACACCGTTTGGACTCATCCACCCCAAATCCACCGATTGACTACCATTCCCACTTCGTCCGCCGCCAGCTTCTTCCTTTCATTCTAGTCCTCCCCCCACCTCCAGAACCTCACCTACAAACAGATCCCGACCAATCCCAGTCACCTTCAAGCCTCTTTCATTCTCTAGCCAACTACCTCCCGAGCCCGATGTTACCATTTCCTCGCCGCGCTTATGCACTTATGGGTATACCTCTTTCTCTTGCTCTGATTTTGTCACTTTAATTTTATGCTTATGTTTATTTTGATCACTAAAAAATTCAGAGCTTGTCCATAAATATCACGCTTGCTTGTTTGTCGTTAACTTTAAATTTCGTTGTTTTCCTTTCGTTGAAATGTCTGTCGAAAATTTATCAAATATTGCGGAATGCGCACGAATATTAGGTTTTTATGCGTGTCTAGCTATTCTTCGGTTGAGTATCATATGAAATTACTCGTGAAATTCCACCAGCACCACATAATTTTAAATCGATCATAACATTTACTATTTAAAATCAATTCCTTGATTTTAGAATACATCACTTCTTCTTCACGATGCGTGGATTAAATAGGGGCATTTGGTATAAGCTTCCTTTTTCACGCGGAGCTTTCCAAATATCTCTTTCCTTTTAATTGCAATTTGATTAACTTTTGCCAGATAATGAATTTTCCAAATGCTTCTTTTTGCCCAATTTGATTAACAAATGCTTCTTTTTGCCCAAAAAGATCTGCTTGATTTCCGAATAATGGATGTCTGAGATTGGTCTTTGTAGAGATCTTTTATGGTGGATATTTGGGTATCTCATGAATTTTGAATTTGTTCTAATTAAATTTATGCGCCCCCTAAATATTTTAAGCTTGCCTTTAGCGTCCTAACTAGTAAAATTACCAGGCCTTTTATTCAGGGCCTCATCGGGTGGTCAAAGCGATGAGCTGAAAAACTCCAAATAAAAAACGGGTGCGTGTGAAAAGAAAATACAAGACATGAAATAAATATTGTATAGTAAAATATCCAAGATGCACGATGATGTCATCCGACGGAGGATGCATCAATTTCCCTGGGGTTGAGAGAGCTCGACCCTGTCGAGAATTCACAAAAACTAGCAATGGAGAGATTCGGGCGGCGTCGCTGTAACTTTTTGGTGCTAATCCAAGAGCTGCCTGTAATTGCTCGTCCCCGCCATGAAAGCAAGTAGCGTTGGTATGTCTCGTGGTGAGTGCGAAACTCTCGTACATCAAGAATCTGATCTATCTCCTCAGTGGTAGGCGTCAGCACTGGGCTAAGTCAGGTGGTATCTCTGGAGCTGCATTAGGTGGACTGGGGATGGAACTAGGAGGCTCTCCATAAAATGGTGTTAGATCAGCCGCGTTAGATATCGACGAAGTACCGGATCTAGCTGGCAAATCTAGGAGTTATTGATGCATCCTCCGTCGCATCTGAAGACGCATAACACCATCATGTGTCATAAATCTTTTATTATGTATTTATTTCATGTATTTGTTTTCCCGTGTATCTGTTTATTTTCGGCTCATCGGTTTGACCATCCGACGAGACCATGAATAAAATGTCCGGTAATTTTAGGTAGTTAAGACGTTAAAGGCAAGCTTAATTTATTTAAAAAACGCATAAGTTTAATTAGAGGAAAATTCAAAATTCAAATGGATTCCAATTAATTCAAAGATTTCATTCAGGAGCAAGTTAGGAAACTAATATCTGGAAACATCTATTTGGAAAGAGAAGCATCAGAAGTCAATCAGGAAAACACTATTTGGAATGAAATCAATAGTCAAAAATTATAATCAGAAAATATTTAGGAGATACCTAAATCGGGAATCCTTCATAAATATTTTCCAAACATTTGGAAGGCTGATGGAAAGGACTCTCCCCCTTTAAAAGCAGAGGCTTACCGTGAAGAAGGCAACCCGGACAGAGCAGAGAAACGAATTCACGTTTCTCTGCAATTGAAGGTCAAACCTTCCGCTCCTGTGCATCCGACTCCCTCGCCCTCGTTGTTCCGGTACTCTACTGAATTTGACCGAAGCCATCAACACTCGCCGACGATGATCCGTTCTCTCTGCCGTCCAGACTGCCCGCCTCCCTTCTACGCCAACCGCCAGGATGCCGTCAACCTCGCCTCCTCACTTCGGCGCCCCACCCGTGACCGTCTCTGCCGATTGACGTCGACCACAACATCATCCCGTCAATTTGCAGACGGTTGTTTTTAACCCTTGCGCTACAGAATTCTGGATCGGGCCACTACTCCCTCTGTCGTATCCTTTATGTTATCCCAAATCCTACAACCTCAACAAGCGCCAGTTCGATCCAGCTCCAAGTCTTTCGGCGGAAACTCCACCGGACGGGCGGTTACTCCATTAGCGGTTGCACTTTCCCCTCCTCGGAAAGGGCAGACGCCGCTACTCGTTGAGTACCCGCGCGCTCCTCCTGCAGACCCTCAGCGACGTCCCGATCAGAGAAGCCGAGGCGGATGCATCCCAGAATCTGCCTGGCTCCCTGTTCTCTTTTAGCTAGTAATGGTTCACGTGGTTACAACATGTTGTATCCACGCAACATTCTCTCCTCTCCCCGCTACCCGGCTCCTCATGTACCCTGGGTAGTTGAGCATTTAATACTACATTAAATGCTCCCAACCGTCTGGGCAGCCCCTCATGTATAAATAGTGGGCCAGGGGTGCTTGGAAAGGACACGAAACTTGGCCAGAATTTGCCCCGTCGTAGGTGCTGTTTCAAGTTCTGTCAATCAGTTGCCTTCTAGTTTTGTGTCTGTGCATTGTAATTGCTTTCGAGAAATATCATTGCCCGCATCAAGTGGTATTCTCCGCCGCGGGTACGTCTAGTGATCGCTGCTGCGGGTTAGTAACCGACTGTTTGCGGTTCTCGATCTCCTCCGCTATCTTTTTGGTTAGTCGCTGAGTGTGGAAGGTTGGTGACAATTTCGGTGCCAATAGTTCGAACACGCGACCTTCATATCTTACAATCGGCGAACTCACCCCATGACCGGCGGACACTCAGGGCAGTCCCCACAAGCATCCCGAGCCCCAAGATGAAGTTCCAGTCACTCGCGACGAGTTCAACAAGCTACTCGCAGTGATCGCTCAGCTTGCGAGCCAAGTAACTTACCTCCAAGCCCCGGATTCCATCCAGGAGTTGCGACTCCCGATCAACCGCCACCCCCGTCGGCGAACCCGCCTCGGCTTCAGCCGTATGGCGAGTACGCGCAAGCTCGCCATCAATTCTTCAAAGAAACCGCGACTACTTACCAAGGTCGTACCCTGGATTTTGAAGAGCTCGACTACTCCGAGGGGGCGTAGATCCGTTCCCCGTTCACTCCCATCATCCTGGGGGAATCCGTCCTTGTCGGGTTCAGGGAGCCCAGACTCTCCCGATTCTCATGAAAGGAGTACCCGACATACCATCTTCAAGCTTTCAACGCTGCAGAATCTCTCCAACACCTCTCCGAGGGGCTTCGCTGCAAGCTCCTCTCAACCACTTTCGACGAAAAGGCTAGGGAGTGGTTCTTCAGCCTCTCCTCCGGATCTATAGGTTCCTTCAGGGAACTGAGGAAAGAATTTTTGCAGAGGTTCGCCACCTCAAAGAAGAGAAGAGCCGATTTAGACGCTCTCTTCCGGATCCACCAAGGTCCCAGGGAAACTCTGAGCCGGTATGTGGATCGCTTTCATGAATTAATCATGGAAGTCCCCGATGCAGATCCATCCGTCTACCGAGTCGCTTTCACCAACGGTCTAAAGCCATGCGTCTTCAGATTCTCTATCAGTGAGAGAAAACCTCAAACCTATGGGGAGCTGATAGAGCGGGCCAACCGCTTAATTGAGGGAGAAATTAACAACGAGGAGTTCGTTTCTTCCCTCTCTGACCTGACTTTTCAACGCTCTCAGAACTCTTATGGATGCCCTCCGCCAGCCTCAGTTTCCAACAGGTAAGGCCCGGGCAGCCTTAGTTTCGTCACCAAAACGGTAACTCTCCCTCTCTCCTCTTGACAGCCTCCCCCAGCTTGTGGGACAACACGCAAGAAGAATACACCGACATCGGCGTACCTATGGAAGAGGTGTCCGAGATCCCACAAAAGCAGTATGTTTCAAGCGTCCCCAGCCTCTAAGGGTGGGGTACAAGGGTAAAATCCAGGGACTGTACAGTAAGTTCCACCGTGACATCGGGCATGACACTGAAAATTGTAGGGTCCGTCACGACTTAGTGGAGAAGCTGTTAAGAGAAGGAAAACTGAAGAATCCACTTGCTAGCAGTATGGGGGGAGCTTCCACCTCGGAAGGGAAAGGGAAGGAAGAGGCTAGTCCGAGTGCACCTAGATGCGCAAACATTGAACAGAGCAATGTTTTCGACAAGGACGATGAAGTGGGGGAATGCGTGGAGGTCGAGGGTGTTGGCCAGCTAGGCTACATCAATTACATCCACGACGGAGCAGGCCTAGAATCTTCGAAGAAGGTAAGCTTAAAATGTCTCAGAGAGAGGGAGGTCGCCTCCGCCTCCTTCATAACACCCCTCTGAGGGGTAGTCACCTTCAAGGAAGAAATCTCCCAAGGACGATCAACCCTTTCCACGACGCAGTGGTGATCAAAACAATATTGGACAACTTCACAGTGGTCAGAATACTCTTTGATACTGGAAGTTCAGTCAACATGCTGTTTAAACCAGTGCTCGATGCTATGAGGACAAACAAGCCCCTAAAGGCCTGCGATGAGCCTCTGTATGATTTCTTGGGAGAAAGGAAAGAGGTCGAGGGAAACATAGATCTATGTCTTATGCGGAGTGGCACAACAAGAATCTTTTCTAGTCATCGATGCTCCGAGCAGCTACAACGCAATCTTCAGGAGGCCCCTCCTAGACGATTATCAAGCTATAACGTCTACTTTTCATTAGGCTATGAAGTTTCCCCTGGGGGGAAGCAGTTCAGGATCCAGAGCGACTCACAGACAGCAAGGGAATGTTATATATGCTCGGTCAACTTTGCCGACGAATACATCCCTCCCCGCGTTTAGGACATCGCCAGAGAAAAATCATCCCCCTGACACGGCATGACAGAAGAGCAAGATGTGACCTACCGGACACCACCACCAGTACCTCGAATCTACACTCTCCCTCACTTTAATCTATCATTTTGTCTTTACTATCAAAAAGTTTTTCCTTTTTTTCGCAACTATGATGCTAATCCTTTTTTCACTATGACAAGGAAGTTCTGGGATCTCCCTATATCGCTATATGGTAGCTCTGGTATTAAATTAAGAAATGACATCTCAGTCAAGCAGGAGATTATCGAACTTAATCCTCGCTTCACTCTCCTTGGGATGTCATCGGGACTTGCATAGACCCCATAGAACGTATCCGGACGTCTCTTGCGGAGCCCATCAAGTTCCTGACCCTCTTTGCCGGCATGAGCTACATCCTCCCAATAACTACCGTAATTCCACTACAATTGCCCTCGTTGGAGAATCTCACGACTGACATACGTGGTACGTCAGATAGATTTGAGTGAACGCGATGGCCAGCCGCGCATCAACAGAGGCACCACTATCGTTACATGTGCCTTTCTGAGGACACACTCCGAACAACGGGTGACTCATCCCCAAGAACGTATCCGGACGTTACTTGCAGAGGAGAGCCCCACGGAAGTCATATGCCCAACTGGCCACCCTAACCTCTGGAAGCGGACCCCTCAACATGAGTAGTGGATACCAAGCCCTCCCGAGCGTCTCTTCGGAGGAGCGCTCTGTCATCGGACACCCATAACCGACCAGACGATCCCGACGGAGGGAAGCACCACGTGCCTCCTTTTCCCGGCCCTTTGATCGAAGCAGACTTTGAATTCGGAACCCCGGATGGTTTATCACCTAAAGAAAGGAGAACAAAACATATCTCAAGTATCAAAATATTCAGGCCATGCCCTTTAACGTTTAAGAAAAAGGCAGGCAAACCAAGTCAATAATTTCTTTGGTTATCGTATATTGGCGGTCACTCTGGTAAATGACCGCGCTTGGTCAATAATTTCATTGGTTATCATATATTGGCGGTCACTCTGGTAAATGACCGCGCTTGGTCAATAATTTCTTTGATTATCATATATTGGCGGTCACTTTTGTAAATGACCGCGCTCGGTCAATAATTTCTTTGATTATCCTATATTGGCGGTCACTCTGGTAAATGACCGCGCTTGATCAATAATTTCTTTGGTTATCATATATTGGCGGTCACTCTGGTAAATGACCGCGCTTGGTCAATAATTTCCTTGATTTTTCATATATTAGCGGTCACTATGGTAAATGACCGTGCTTCGTCAATAATTTCATTGGTTATCATATATTGGCGGTCACTCTGGTAAATGACCGTGCTTGGTCAATAATTTCTTTGATTATCATATATTGGCGGTCACTCTGGTAAATGACCGCGATTGGTCGATAATTTCTTTGGTTATCATATGATGGGCGGTCACTCTGGTAAATGACCGCGCCCGGTTTATAATTTCTCTGGTTATCACATAATGGGCGGTCACTCTGGTAAATGACCGCGCCAGGTTAATAATCTCTTAGTTATCATGGAATAAGAGACTCTCGGACGACACTCTGATTATTGCAAGAATAGGCGGTCGTACTACGAATAACCTTACCGAGTTGACATGCTGCGTTATGATAATATGAAAGACAGATCGCTTCACAAGAGGTCGCGACACATCGACATTTGCAACTCACATTGGAAAAGGTACGACGTAAATTCTGAAACAAATTTGAAATATAACCCACAAGTGTTTGCAGGTACACACATGAGACGATCAATGCAAATTTCATTAAATCTTGAAGAATGATGCTGAGAGGCCGCGCTTACAAAATAGAACTGTGCGGTCACTCCTAAAAGAAAATTACAAACATGAGTCTCCATCCCCGGATTCTCCTTCCTCCCCAGAGTCAACGTTGTCTTCAGCAATATCCGCGTATTGATGAGTCCAATATTTACACTATTTTATGGACTCATCCGGGCTAGTTTTCACTCTTGTGCATGTCTTATTCAAGCTATAATCGCTTGTATTTCACTTGTATTCACTTCCACGCTATGTGCACTGTTAATGCCCGTTTTGGTATGCATTTGTGCTTCATGTCTTTGGGAGTAAGCACATGGTGCTCCCTAACCCTTTTTCTGTATTTGTATTGAGCTGGAGGAGTATTCCCAGCTGGGTGTACGCTGTAGGCTTTATTGCACAGGTGGATACATCGTCCACTTTGCGCAGATTTCATGTCTGCATCTATCGCACGGTCGTGCGTTTCATTGACGCACGATTGCTTCAATCGTGCGAGGTCATTTGCGTCTTAGTTTGACGTTCTGTCTTTGATCGTGCGAATTGTTCACGCACGGGCAGTTGCCCGTGCGCGAAGGAATCGCACGATCACCTGCTAAGTCTGGTTTTCAGACTGTCTGGAATTGTTCGTGCGTTTTTACGCACGGTCGACTTCGACTGTGCGTGAGTAAAACACACAGGCGCTTCTGCTTCGTCTTCCTGGGCTTTCTGCCTCGTTAATAATGCACGGTCTACGCATGGTCGTGCGTTCGACCGTGCGTGACTTAATTTCTGATAATTTTGTATAAAAGCCAGGAATTCTGCTTGGCTTAGAGAACACTTTTGGGAGCCCGCCATTTTTAGCTCCAGTCCACCCTTTTTATCGCTCCACCACCGTTCAACCTAGGAGAAGCTCCGACCATTGCTTTCTTGCAAATCTTCCGCTAAAGCTTCCTCCTTGGCCTCCTCCATCATCCACGAGCTCAAGAACGCCATTGATGGAAAATTTCTGTTACATTCAAGGTGTCTCCAACAAGAGCTAGCTTGAGCTGAACCACGAAGAAGACGGGTAACGTGGAGGAAGGTGACAACTCCTCTGAACCCCGGACGACAACTGAAGACCGAGCTCGGACGAGGCTTGACAACCCTACGATTCCGACCGAGAACCTTCAGCGAGTCTTCGAGCTTGGGTTTACTCTTTTCCCCTTGTATTGTTCCAGATCTTTACTGTGGTTGTTTGTTTGTTTTGGATGATGTGCATAAACCTTTGTTAGAGTTAATGTAATTTCATGTTTGTGAGATTTCTTGTGGTTTATGTGAATTGAGGAACACCCCCATTCCACCATCCACACCATCGTTACGCTGTGCGCCGCACTAACAATTGCTAGTTGCGTGTTTTGTGACGAGGTGCTTACAACCCTCACTCCGCCGGTTACGAATCATCCATCCACAAGCCTTCTCGTTCATCCGCAAGCCTACTCGTCATCCCACCAAGCGAAGCGGTGCATCCGACCCGCATTAGTTAAATTAGCTTTTATCAACCGCATCTCTCACAACAAAACCAACCCCCCTTTTTATTAACATAGAAATCTTTATAATTGTTTTTCCTAACGAGAAAATCATACACCCCAACTTGCAGTCCTTTGAGAACGATATTCGGGGAGTCTGTCGCAACTTTTATTACTTGTACGATCGGTACACTTGCCGTAAACGTGTCAAGTTTTTGACGCCGTTGTCGGGGATTACAAGCGTTGTATGAGTCTTTCTTCCAGGAAAATTTTATAAAGGTCTTTGCTTTTTTTCTATTGTGTAAGTTTATGCATGGGCAAGGCCCTGATGATTTAGTAACTTTCGATCCAGAGATAGAGAGGACGTTGCGTGCGCGCCGCCGTGCTGCTGCTGCTATGGATATTAATATTAACAGAAATGGAGTTAACCCCGGGGGAGAGAATGCGCCAGCTGCTGGTCAGGTGACTGATGAAAATGAGGTTGCCCGGCCAAGGCCCAGAACAATGCGAGACTACACCACTCCCACTGTGGGGAGTGTGTATCCCGGTTTTGGCCCAGCCATCACGAATAACCAGTTCGAGATCAAGCCGACAATCCTAAACATCATCCGCAACAATGCCCAGTTCTCTGGGTTGGCAAGTGAAGACCCCCATCTTCACTTGTCAGAGTTTTCAGAAATATGCGGAACATGCCGGTATGCCGGCATAGCTGACGACACGGTAAAATTAAGATTATTCCCGTTCTCCCTCCGTGATAAAGCAAAAGTTTGGCTCCATACAATCCCGCCGGTCACAGTGACCACATGGGAGCTGCTTTCCTCCAAATTCTTGGCAAAGTTCCACCCAGTAGACAAAACTGTGAACCTAAGGAGAGAGATTGCAACATTCCAGCAACACGATCAGGAGACCCTCGCGGAAGCTTGGGAAAGATTTATGGAACTCCTCCGGAAGTGTCCTCACCATGAGCTGCAACCCTGGAACCTTGTGGAGTATTTCTACTTCGCAATAGAGCCTAACTGCAGGGCCATGATTGATGCTGCTGCCGGCGGAACTCTCCTAAATCACACTCCTGATGAAGCATTGCGAATTTTGCAGGACACCGCGACTCATAGTTCTTTTTGGACTGCAGGGCGGAACACCCCGCGGAATGCAAGAAGATTATTTGAAGTGAACAGTTCTGGTCCACCTGCGGAGGCAGCACCGTCACCATACGAGAGCATAACATTGTTGAAGAGGCCCGCCTCTTCTCCGACTCCGGTGATGGCTATTTCTTGTCAAGGGTGCGGGAACTCCGGACATCATACCTACGAATGCCCCTCGGGTGAAATCTCCTCTGATTTTTCTAATCTCATATGTGGAAGAAAATGTTAATTACATTCAAAATCAAAATCGCACTGCACCTTTTTCGAATACTTATAATCTGGGTGTGAGAAATCACCCAAATTTCTCATGGAACCAAAACACTGCAGGCTAACGATGGCAACCGGGCCAGCATCAATTTGATGCTCAAGCGTCCAGAAGCCAACCAAGGCCGCCTCAACCCGGTTATAACCAAGGCGCTTCGGTGCAGCGAAAAAGTGCGTTAGAAGAAATGATGGAGAAGTTTGTTGACGTGGCCCAATCAAATATGGCCAATCAAACTGCCTCGATGAGGAACTTAAAAATGCAACTGGGCCAATTGGCTCAAGTGCTTTTCGAGCGTAATCAAGGTGCTCTCCCCAGCACGACGGAAAAGAACCCTCGTGAGCAGGGAAAGAGCATAATCGAGTAGGATGGAACCACAACTCTTTACGACACTGGATCGTCGCGCAACGTTCTTGCATTGCAAGACGTTGAAAATCTAAACCTAAAAATCAATGCCGATGATCGGACGTCGCTTGTCCTTGCTAATGGAATGGTGGTGGAAACGGAAGGAGAAATTAAGGATGTCGATGTGATTGCGGATGGAACTTCGGTTATCACGAACTTTCAAGTTTTGGGCCCCATGGAAAACAATTCCATGCCTATTTTGGGTGTCCCATTCTTGAAGGAGAGTGGTGCCACCATTCACATTGCTAGTGGGTGTGTCACCTTGTCACCCAAAGTGACACACCACACTCACCCATCTATAATAACCATTGATATCAGTTTTGTGCCTGTTATTTCTGATGAGCTTGTTAGTGAGTCGAATGCAGTTGTGGAAGAAAAGAGAAATAAGACAAATGCTGAGTTAGAGAAGGAAGGAGAGGAGATAACAAAGAACTACACGATGGAGGAAGAGAATGATGAAAACAAAGGAGGCGAGACTGCAAAGTTAGAAGTTATCATGACCAGCATGGCCACAAACATTTTAAATAATTTTATTAAAACAAGAGTTAATTATAAACAACTAAAACAGGTTCGTTGGGCAAACCTGTCACCCGTAGGGGGTGAAGAAATGAAGCCCTTGGCTGCTCCGAGACCGCTAGACAGTGATCTTGATCGAGCTCATATTGCTCGTTGGCGCTCTCCTACTGTGGAGAAATTGAAGCAGAAAAATTTACTACGCGCGACGCGCTTTACCGCCCTCCGGCATGAGAAGGAAGAGGTTAGGGGCAAGGGAGAAACATCTCCTTTGAGCCCTAAATCCTTCACCTCCTTCCCATCTCGAGAATCATCACAAATCAGCATACAACTGAGTCGTGACGGAGTCTCCGGGCTTGTGTTCTGATGTTTTAGTGCTTCATTCCATGTCTTTAACTGGGCTTGTGTGTTGCTTTTGGTAATATATTGGACAATTGCTAGAACTCCCTTTTGTTATAGTGTTAATACAGGTATTTGGTCCACCTTAAGGACGGTAAACAAAAGGGCTCTTGGGAGACAACCCATTGGAACGACTTGGTTCTGTTCAGTTTCTTTTTCTATTCTATATATTAGTTTATCTCTGTTTTGTCTGGGGGAATGCTTTAATCGCAGGGTCAAATTTATTTAGAGCATGCAGGACTGCTGCCTTTGGACAAGAATCACTGATCTTTTGGTAGGCTCATTTATGAGCCTAGGTACCCTCTACCCTTAGCCCCTTTTTATTATGCAAATGTTTTCTTTTGATCTGGATGACTTTAAGTCTGGGGAAGAGCCGTACCTAGTGCCCACTTGCACGTGCACATAAGCACAACATACTAGAAGTTACAATCTTATAATTATTTGTTCATTTTCATCGCACACCACAACACCCACTAGAGAGCGCACTTAATCGTAGGCGCGTAACGAGTCTAACTCGTTTCTTTTGTAGGATTGGGAAAATTGTTGTGCTGGCTTAGGATTGTGAGACGGAGTAAAATGTTGACTCCCGTAGTGCTCTAGTCGAGTACTCGCGTTTTGCATAGAATTGTGTGCAGAATAAATTTTTCTTTATGCTTATAGTTTTGTATTTTTTCTATTTGCGTAATAATTGTTTATCTTACTCAAAAGTGGTGAATCCGGTGTGAATCCGACGGTAGCGTAGGGATGTGTGTAGACGATTGCTAGGTTTGTATTGCTCGAGTCGGGAGGAAGAATTATCTTTCTCGGTGGCTAAGAACTTGCCCCAAGCGACTCTTGAAGCATTAGTATAAGTTAGTTCAATGCGTGAGCATGATGTAGGCCTTCGTTTTGGCCAGGTTGAGCTTTGTGTACCGACCCTATCATAATCCTTACTAACCCCTTTGTGCCTACCCCATCTCTTGATTCAGCTCCACTTATATTTCACCAAAGCCTAAAAGCTAATCCTAGTCGCACACCCAATCCGAGCTCTAGTGTTGTATTATTTTCAATTGAGGGTGTTGATGCAGTGTAAATTATGTGAAAGTGTGGTTTGCACTTCCTCGGAATATTCGCTGAAAATGTTTTGAGAAAAGAAAATGAAATTAGAAAAAGAAAAGAAAGAAAAAAAAATGTGGTTAAGAAAAGAGCTTAATTGAAAATCTTTTTAAGAGTTGTATTGGGAGTAGGCGGTGCACACACCCGCGTTTTCAGGTTCAAGTCTGGGGGTGTGGTGCAACCGTGTGTTTATTGTTGTGCTTGGATAGTTTCCTTGGCGTAAGCTCTTTTGGGTTAGGTGTGTATACCTTCATGTTTATCATTGTATACCCCACTGAATCCCAAGCCCCGTATTTATCCTAAAGTCCTACTGACTCACGCAATGAACCGAACTAATGCCGTGGAGAGAGTGTGACCGGGTGAGCTTATGGTCACCGACATTGATGGATTTCAATGAAGGTTGTTCTGAGCACCGATCTTGAGCAATGTTTACCTTAGCGATTTGTCTACTTTCTTCCTACGCATGACCAGACGATTCACCGTGATTCGATTTTTGAGTAGAAATAATATATAATTACGCTCTTAGATTGTTACAAACTATTTGTATAATTAAAAATTTCTTCTATTGCATTTCTATGCGCGCGATCATGAGACTTCGCGTGGTACTCCGCATTTGCAATTGTTAAGCCAGCTAGTCCTTTTTCTCGTCCGCATAAGGGATGATTTCCTCGGGACGAGCAAATGGTTAAGTCTGGGGGTGTGATGAGTCCAATATTTACACTATTTTATGGACTCATCCAAGCTAGTTTTCACTCTTGTGCATGTCTTATTCAAGCTATAATCACTTGTATTTCACTTGTATTTCACTTGTATTCACTTCCACGCTATGTGCACTGTCCAGGCCCGTTTTGGTATGCATTTGCGCTTCATGTCGTTGGGGGTAAGCACATGGTGCTCCCTAACCCTTTTTCTGTATTTGTATTGAGCTGGAGTAGTATTCCCAGCTGGGTGTATGCTGTAGGCTTTATTGCGCAGGTGGATATATCGTCCACTTTGCCCAGATTTCATGTCTGCATGTATCGCACGGTCGTGCGTTTCATTGACGCTCGATTGCTTCGATCGTGCGAGGTCATTTGTGGCTTAGTTTGACGTTCTGTCTGTGATCGTGCGAATTGTTCACGCACGGGCAGTTGCCCGTGCGTGAAGGAATCGCACGATCATCTGTTAAGTAAGGTTTTCAGGCTGTCTGGAATTGTTCGTGCGTTTTTACGCACGGCCGGCTTCGACCGTGCGTGAGTAAAACGCACGGGCGCTTCTGCTTCGTCTTCCTGGGCTTTCTGCTTCGTTAATAATGCACGGTCTACGCACGGTCGTGCGTTCGACCGTGCGTGACTTAATTTTTGATAATTTTGTATAAAAGCCATGAATTTTGCTTGGCTTAGAGAACACTTTTGGGAGCCCGCCATTTTTAGCTCCAGTCCGCCCTTTTTATTGCTCCACCACCGTTCAACCTAGGAGAAGCTCCGGCCATTGCTTTCTTGCAAATATTCCGCTAAAGCTTCCTTCTTGGTCTCCTTCATCATCCACGAGCTCAAAAACGCCATTGATGGAAAATTTCTGTTGCATTCAAGGTGTCTCCAACAAGAGCTAGCTTGAGCTGAACCACGAAGAAGACGTGTAACGTGGAGGAAGGTGACAACTCCTCTGAACCCCGGACGACAACTGAAGACCGAGCTCGGACGAGGCTTGACAACCCTACGATTCCGACCGAGAACCTTCAATGAGTCTTCGAGCTTGGGTTTACTCTTTTCCCCTTGTATTGTTCCAGATCTTTACTGTGGTTGTTTGTTTGTTTTGGATGATGTGCATAAACCTTTGTTAGAGTTAATGTAATTTCATGTTTGTGAGATTTCTTGTGGTTTATGTGAATTGAGGAGCGCCCCCATTCCACCATCCACTCCATCGTTACGTTGTGCGCCGCACTAACAATTGCTAGTTGCGTGTTTTGTGACGAGGTGCTTACGACCCTCACTCCGCCGGTTACTAATCATCTATCCGCAAGCCTTCTCGTTCATCCGCAAGCCTACTCGTCCACCCACCAAGTGAAGCGGTGCATCCGACCCGCATTAGTTAAATTAGCTTTCATCAACCGCATCTCTCACAACAAAACCAAAACCCTCATTTTTATTAACATAGAAATCTTTATAAATGTTTTTCTTAACGAGAAAATCATACACCCCAACTTGCAGTCCTTTGAGAACGATATTCAGGGAGTCTCTCCCAACTTTTATTACTTGTACGATCGGTACACTTGCCGTAAACGTGTCACGTATTCAGCAGATGCCTCGTCTAAATCAGAATTTATGCCCTGATATCCCTGGAACAGGGTTGCGAAATTAATGTCCGCAAATTCGTTCTCCAGGGCCCCTCGCTCCCTCAAAAAATCGAGCGCGATCTCCGCCGAGCGCTTGCTGAGTCGGAGTGCCTCCTTCCTGAACTTTGGATTGTCCACTGTCAGGCTGACCTAAATGAAGAAAAATTGCGAGTTATTGATTAAACGCGCACGTGAAAAGTCCGTCGTTAGGAAGAGAATCAAGCATTACCCCCGACTTCTCTCGTAGGAGGGAATTCGCCGCCAGAGTATCGTCCAAGGCACTTAGGGCGCCACAGTTATAAGTAACCGCCCTTAAATTGGCCGCCACAGCTTTTTTCGAAAGGTTCCCCGACGGGATCTTCTTCATCTCCTCCACGTCCTGGGAACCAATGACCGCAGTAGAAATCGCGAGCGGTTGCAGAAGGATCCGCGCGGACTCTCTCCATGAGGGTAGTTGAATGCTAAGTGTAGCCGCCCTCGGTTCCCTAAGCATCAACTTCTTTCCCTCTTCATCGAGAAGACCTTCATCCAAGGCAGAATAAGCGGTTGCCTCCCTAATAGCCTCCGCAACTCGTGAAGCTTTGGATCTCTTTCTCGAGATATCCGCTCCTTCCTGGGCGGGTTCAGCCGCCCTTGTCGCTCTTTAACGCGCCGCCTCTCAGCAACCATCATAACATACCCGGGAGGTTCGTGCGGCTTGAACGTTGGGACCATCAAGATAACTGCAAGACAAAAGGAACATCAATATCAACAAGTGCACGCGGATACCTACATCTTTGACCGCTTGAGCTTACATTCGTGAAGCGGCAGATTTTTTACCTCCTTCACGCGCGACACATAATAAGAAACATCCAGACAGGTACGCTTCAAGAAGTTCGCTATCCGCGTCCCTGCGCCGGATAGCTTGGGAGGGAAAATGACTTTTTCGTCGCGCAAATCAGGAGCTATGCGAAGCCCGCCAAAATCGCCTTTGAATATCGCATTCCGGGATTGGCGGTTATACCACTTGCTCGCCAAGTTCAATACTTGGAATCTGTTTAAGCCGAAGTTCATCTGCCTGTGCTGACAAGCGCGCACCCGAAACATAGAGCGAAATACTTCTAATGTGAAGCAGACACGCTGCGTCGGCATGTAGACCAGATATGATGCGATCAAAGCGATAGAGTTCGGAGCAAGCTGCGCGGGCACCGCTCCGTAGCGGTTGTCTAGCGGGTGCTTTGATAAGAAGCACGCAAGATCCCTATTGGAGAGAGTAGGAAGAGTGCACCCATGGCTCAGAAATGAAATCGCGCAATCAGCGCGCCTAGAGACAGGAGGAGCTCGCGCCATTTTAATTTCTCACTCCAAGCAAAAAGGAAAGGGGGCCGGTTCAATTTATAAAAGCACGATGCGCCGCCTTGAAAATCGAAACAACGGATGACCGGATAAACCCGGCGGACAGTTGCATAAAAGCCGCTACATCGAAGCGACTTCCTTGCAAAAAACTAGATAACGAAAGCACTCGCAACAGACAAGTGCATCCGCCATCTCAATTCCAACCCTAAGTCAATCAATCACAACAACATAAGCAGAGAACAGAAGTGACAAAAGCGACTTCACCCCAATAAACAAGGAACTAGTCATTACATAAACAATGTAAAATAAAGATGCGGTGCGAATTCACGCGCACAATCTATTCTAGCCGGGCACGTCGCCCCTTCAACACCCTCACTTCTTCCTTGAGCTCGGCAATCCACGCCTGCATGTCCGCTACCTCCTAACGCAAAACTCCAGCTTCGTCCTCAGTTCATCAGGCACGATCGAGGCGATCTCTGCAAAAGTAATTGCAAGTCAAGAGGTATGTATTTTATTATTTTTCTAATAACTGACCAGGCGAGGGAAGGCAAACATACCACGCGCATTCATCATAGACTCCCCGTCAGAACTCGAGTTATCTCCGAAGATATCGGTCAGGAGGGCGGGCGCGCCTATTTTGCCAGCCGCGGAGGTACCGCCCACCACAGATCCAAATTCACTAAAATCAATGCGCGGAAGAATGACCGCCAGCCTTGGGGTGCCTGTACAACTCGGGGTTGACCTGGTGAAGGTAGGCCTTCTGCGACACTTCGCCCTGCTTTCGCAATTCATGCATCTGCGCATGAGTTCGTGGACCTCGTCAGACTTCGCCCCCGCGAGAGGAGGAATAATTATCGACTCACGCCTAGGGGGAGCGGGAAATCAAACGGGGGGCCGACGCGGTCTCTTGGTCGAACCCCCACATTCACCCTTCAGGTCAGTGATGAAGTCATGAAGCTAGTCCAGGGCTTCGTCATCCCCCAAGTTGGGGGCGAATTCATCCTGAGGGGGCCGTTGAGCACCCGCTTCACCAGCGCCAGATACGACACCTTCCCTCTGCGCCATTGCCCATGGCCGGATTCTTCCAGGTACGCGTCTGTGTTTTCCTTTAGCTTCTACTGGACCCCGCGCGACCTCATCTTCAAGCTGTTGCATCTTGAGCCGAGCTTCAACCACCGCCTGTTCCTCGGCCAGTCGCTCCTCCGCGATTAGTACCATTCCATCGGCGGACACTTCCTCGTCAACTTCGACAATAGAGGGCCCATTTGATAACTTCTCATGAAGGACTGCGTTGACCGGCAGATCAACGCATGTCACGCCCCCCAGTGGATGCTTGTCGCTTCGCCCTCACCACGCCATTCTTGGGGAAGGACCTGTCGACTGCCTGACAAGGAGGAGTCGCCCCCAAGTCCGCTCTCTTCCCGATTGCGTCAACGATAATCGGCCCCGATAATGGGACGATGACGACCCTGAGCGACTTCTCAACTGTCTCTTTGCCACCCAGATCAACAACTCAAACACTGGGGCTCACCTTGCCTCCAGGGGGACAACGCATCTTCTTCGCAACAGTTTTCGCCAGCAACTTCGGCGAACGCTTCTTCCCGGACACATTCATTGAAGACCGCCCAGTGGACGCCAAGGACTCGCTTTCTAAGTTCCTGGATCTCTTCGCCATCAGATCACCCAGAAGAGTTTGGTTCAGGGCGGTCATCCCTTTCAAATAAGGTCGCAACGGTAGGAGAGCAAATGAAGCAAGATGATCCAGGGATCTAGCCCTGGGCTACTTATAGATTTCCGGCAGCGCGAGGATTGTGTCGCAGTCTTTGCGGCTAGCAATGTACTTTTTCGAAGTCCGCGCAGACTAAAAAAAGTGCGGGGATTATGTTAACCCAAATCCCGCGACTTCAACAAGCGCCAGTTCGATCCAGCTCTAAGACTTTCGGCGGACACTCCACGGGACGGGAGGTTACTCCGTTAGCGGTTGCGCTTTCCGCTCCTTGGAAAGGGCTAAAGCGGCTACTCGGCGTGTACCCGCGCGCTCCTCCTGCCGACCCTCAACGACATATTGATCAGAGATGCTGGGGCGGGTGCAACCCAGAATCCGCCCAGCTCCCTCTTCCCTTTTTGCTAGCAATGGTTCACGCGGTTACAACATGTTATATCCACGCAACCTCGTCTTCTCTCCCTGCTACCTGACTCCTCGTGTATCCCGGGTAGTTGAACATTTAATGCTACATTAAATGCTCCCAACCGCCCGGGCAGCCTACCCTCATGTATAAATGGAGGGCCAGGGTGCTTGGAAAGGACACAGAACTTGGCCAAAATTTGCCCCGTCGTAGGTGCGGTTTCGAGTTCTGTCAATCGGTTGCTCTCTAGTTTTGTGGCAGTGCCTTATAATAACTTGTAATAGCTTTCGAGAAATATCATTGCCCGCTACAAGTGGTATTCGCCGCTGCGGATACGTCTGGTGTTCGCCGCTGCCAGCGACGCCTTCTCTTTTCTATGCTCTGGTCGCTAGGCCCATGTGGGTTAGTAATCGACTGTTTGCGGTTCTCGATCTTCCCCACTATCTTTTTGGTTAGCCACTGAGTGTGGAAGGTTGGTGACAATTTCGGTGCCAACACTTTCGGTATCCTTGCTCCCTTGCATTAGTATAAATTTATGCGTTCCAATTAAATAACTCTAAGCTTGCCTTTACGTTCGCACAACTTTTTTTTATTACCGCTTATTCATAAATTATTGATTGTGACTATTCTTGTGGATGATGGATCTCGCGACAATTTGAATCATTAAATACCTAAAAGTTCAATCTCAAATAAAAAATTAACGTTTTTACAAAGTTCAAAGTTTGAGACTGCTTTGCGCACGAAAACTTCGACTTGGTCCTTTCGGCCTATATCAGCTTGGTATCAGAGGACCTTTGATTCACTCCTATCGCGAATCAAGCGATCCGGGTTTTCTAGAAAATAAGATTTTTTTATTTAAAGTTAAAAAAAATCTAATGTTAACCAAACTTAGGGTTTTGGAAAATAAGATATTTTTATGCGATTTATTTTAATTGATGTAGGCCGACGAGTCAAATCGAATTTTGTGCGCGAAGACACTCTTGATGTTGAATTTTGCTAAACCATTAACTGTTATTCGAAAATATTCCCTCGAGCGTCTAACGAGTTTGACCAAAGCGAGATCCGTACATCCACAAGTAAAATCACAATAACAATTTATGAAATAACGGTAATAAAAAATAGCGCGAACGTTCGGGGCAAGCTCTTACTAATTAAATGAAGTTGCATAAAACTAATATGAAAGGGAGCAAGGAAAGGGAGGAGTTTACCCGCGCATACGAAAAACTACGGCGAGGATGTGGCCTTCTCGAACTCTTCTGCTAAGGTGCTGTGTTGCAGTTGTTGCTGCTTCCCATAATCAACTACTCGACGACTGTAGGACTGGTCCAATCAGATCGAGCTTGACGTTCTCTGGGCAGAATCATCAGGGCAGGCTAGGTCGTCCGAATACAGCGTTGAAGTCGACGACGACCGAAGGGGAAGGTGGCGGCTTCGTCGAAACAAAATCACAAGCATTCTTTTGAGCGGCGTCGGAGTAAAGGGTTCCCGTCGGAGGATGCGGTGTCGCTTCTTTGCAGAGATCGACGGAGGAGATCATCCTGGGAAGTGGATCGAAGGAGTCGCATGCTCTGGTCTTCCGTCGGCGACTGGCGATGGAGAACACGAAGTACAGTGGGCTTGCGGCTTATAGGGGAAAACGAAGTTTCGCTTTCCTCTGAAATTGACCGACTGATGTGCTCATGAAAAGGGGTCCTTTTATACACCAAGTTAAGTTTCATTTTTCGATTTGTTTCCAATACAATAGATTATATCTATACCTTTTTTTACTCATTCAAAATATAATTTTTTGATTTCCTTTAAATAATTTCAGATCTCCTATTTAGAATTATTGCCTTCTTTGTCGTATGCATCCTTAATTAGTTAAAGCTTGCCCTTTCCATCCTAGCTACTTAAATTGTCGGACCATTTATTCAATGTCTCATCGGGCGGTCAACCCGGTGAGCCGAAACATAACATCGGTGCACAAAAAATGAAATGACAGAAAATAAAATAACAAATAAAAAGATAACGGCCGCGTGATGAGATCACACGTCCTCGTAGGCGACGATGGATGCATCAAAATCTCATTAATATCTTTTGTGTAAATTTTCTATATATATATATTTTTAAATTGGATCTACTCTCTCTCTATCAAAAAAATAATAATAATAATAATAATACTTTGTTTTTGCAATTTTAAAATGTTATTTAAGTTTAAGTATTAGAATTTTAAAAAATAAAAATAATTTTTTTTACCCACTCCGGTAATCTCGCATTTTAAAATAAAAGTCTTTTAATGTATTTGAGTTATTTTTTATTTTAAGCAAAAAATGTTCTCTTTGTAAAAAAAAGAAGAGAATTTTAAATTAATTGAAAAAAAATAAATTAAAATATTTTAATTTTTTTTGAGAAATTAAAACAAATTATTTCAAAATAGAAAAACGAGTAGATCATTTAGAGATTAGCGTAGGAGACTTGACCTAACGCATGAACGATTTGATGAAAGCTGTAGAGACTCTCACCGCCAATATGGACAGTGTCAGACACGTCGTGAACGGACTATGCATGCTAACAATATAGAAGCCACCATGCACCTAAATCGAGCACCTACCCCGGCTGACAAAGTAAACCCTAACCCTAGACATTTAGAACTTGCACACCCCAAACCCGAACCACATTAGCAACCACGTTGGGATATGAGAGTCAAGTTAGATGTATGTGACTTTGAAGGATGATTAGAACCCGATGGTTGTTTAGAATGATGCGATAGGATGGACCGGTTCCTGGCTTGGAAGCAATTGCCCCAAGCTAGGCAGGTTGAGTATGCCACCCTTAGGCTAAAAGGGTCCGCTCTAGTTTGGTGGGGACAGTTAGAGCGCTTTAGATTCAATTTAGGCATGCACCCCATCACCACATGGACCGAATTTAAAATACAACTTTGAAAACGGTACGTTCCACCTGATTATTTACAGACCCTCTTTCGTAGGTTCCACAACTTACGACAGGAGAAAATAACTGCGTATGAATACACGAACAAGTTCCTTGTACTCTAGTCTCGCCTCGACCTCCGAGAGGACGATGACATGATCGTTCCCCGTTTCCTGAATGAGTTACGCTATTCCATTAGATATCAGTTAGAACTTCTTGATTATAAGGACCTACGAGTGGTCTCGAGCCGCGCACGTAGAATAAAGGCCTTATAGAAGAGGACATCCAACATTCGGTCTACTGATAAACCCCCATCCACTCACACCTCCACCACTACAATTAGCACAGTCAGACCTTCTCGTCCGATCATGCCCCCGAGTACCCCCTGCACTTCCTACCACATCCTCTAAAGCTAAGGAGATTATATGCACTAGATCACAACCTGGTACTTTTAAATGCTTTAAGTGTATGGAGCCAGGTCACAAGTCATCTGAATGCCCGCCGACGTCACTTCGTCGCCATTATTGACTCTGAAAACAGGCAGGAACCTTAGTACGGAGTTTTCCTTAACGACTTCCAACGTAACCCTATCTCTGAGACCGAGTTAGAGAGTGAGTTAGAGGTGGAAGGAGTACATCCTGAACAACTAGTTTGTGTTCTCCACCACAGCCCACTGACCCCTAGAGCCCCTACTGAGGACGAATGGTTGAGAAACAATATTTTTCGTACGACCGCTCACATGCAGGGATAGTTTTGTTCCATCATAATTGATAGCGGTAGTATGTAGAACTTTGCGCATAGTTGACAAAACTGAAACAGAAGACGCAATCATTAGACACCCTACAACCTATCTTGGGTCACGAGTATCACTACAATACCCATCACACGTCAGTACCTCGTAGAGTTCTCCATATGCAGTACCTATCAGGATGCGGTATGGTGTCATGTCGCTACTATTGAGGTTTGTCATATCCTATTAGGGCGACCTTGGCAGTACAATAAACGCGTAAATCATGACGGTGTAAAGAACTCTTATTCCTTCGAGTGCAATGGGCGCAAGATTGTTCTTCTTCCCCAGAAGAATAGTCTTGTTCCTAGAGCCCCAGAGAGGCCTTCAATCCCTTCTACCATCGTCTCCGCAATATCTTTCCCCTCCGCCACCATGTTACTGACTGGGCCATAATTTCAGGAGGAGATGAAGGATAGTGATGTAGTTTATATGTTATTTGGTATTAATACCACCCCCACCACTGTAGACATTCCTAACATCGTGCGATCTCTCATCGATGAGTACGCTGAGATTATGCCGGAGGAGTTGCTCGACCAGCTTCCCCCCATGAGAGATATACACCACTACATTAACCTTATGCCAGGAGTTAGTTTACATAATCTACCCCATTATCGTATGAGTCCAAAAAAGCATGAGGAGCTCCATAGGCAGGTGAATGACCTGATATTGAAGGATCACGTTAGAGAGAGTATGAGTTCGTGCGTCGTACCCATATTATTAGTTTCCACGAAAGACGGGATTTTGCGCATGCGTGTTAATAGTCGAGTGATCAATAAAATCACCATCAAATATCGTTTTCCGATTCCTCGATTGGATGACATGCTCGATATGCTTAGTGGGTCACGTGTATTCTCGAAGATCGACCTGAAGAGTGAATATCACCAGATCCGAATTCGACCCGGAGATGAGTGGAAGACGGTGTTTAAGACTAGAGATGGTTTATACGAGTGTCTGGTGATGCCATTTGGTCTCTCCAATGCTCCCAACACCTTTATGC
This sequence comes from Dactylorhiza incarnata, assembly GCA_033032865.1. NCBI lineage: Eukaryota > Viridiplantae > Streptophyta > Magnoliopsida > Asparagales > Orchidaceae > Dactylorhiza > Dactylorhiza incarnata. Next base: position 7,250,912 of record JAWHQI010000090.1, on the reverse strand, counting down.
GAGTGATGAATCAAGTGCTTAGACCACTCATAGGAGTCTGCGTGGTGGTATATTTTGATGATATCTTGATTTATAGTCTTGATCATGATCAACACCTGATTCATCTTAGGCAAGTTTTAGATATTCTGTGTAGTATTAAACTATATGTCAACCTGAAGAAGTGCACATTTCTGACAGTTAGCTTGACCTTCTTAGGATAATATTATTTCATCTCAGGGTATTAAAGTTGATAGAGAGAAGGTCAAGGCGATAGAATCATGACCTAGCCCTAAGACGATTACTGAGGCTCGAGGATTTTATGGGTTAACATCTTTTTATCGTTGTTTCATTCGAAATTTTAGTACACTGATCGCGCTCGTAACTGATTGTTTGAAAAAATGGGTTATTTATTTCGACTGAAGAAGCCGAGCACGCATTTTTATTGGTTAAGGAGAGACTCACCAGTGCATCTGTGTTAGCGCTGCCTGATTTTGATAAAATTTTTGATGTTGACTGTGACACATTCATTATAGGCATTGGCGCAGTTTTGAGTCAGGAAGGTCGACCTGTAACAATTTTTAGTGAGAAGTTGAACAGAACAAAGACTAGGTATTCCATGTACGCCATATAGTTCTATGCTATCGTTCAAAGTCTCTGTTACGCAACACTTTCACGCAAGTGGACCCCCCGGATGGAGATCATCGACGTACGCGTATGGAAGCCGCCGCACTTATTTGGTGCATGCGCATGGAAGCCACCATGATTATTCCTTTTGAATTAAGTGTGTTAATTAATATTAATCATGTAATATCTTAATTTGTGTGCCCTCCCCCATCTATATAAGAGGGAGGGGTAGGAGTTTGATTTTTATGCTATGAATGCATTAAAGTTTTTAGGGTTGCTCCCTAAGTTCCTCTTTATCCTTCCTCTTTCGTCTCGCTCACCACCGCCGACCCTTCCCCTTGCCGGATTCCTCCCGATCTCTTATCTAAACGGTAACAATGGTCCGACCTGCCACTCCGCCGGCCCTAGCGCCACCGGATCAGATTTCTGTTTCCATGACCCAACTCGACCGCTTCGATGTCCAGTTCGACCGCTTGCAGTCCACCGTCAACGCCACCCTCGCCGATCAAGCGCTCATTCTCAGCCGTCTCAATGCCCTCATGCCGCCGCAGCTCAGGCCAACCGCCCCCAACCCGCCGCAAGTCCGTTCCGCCCTCACTATAGACATCCGCAGCGAGCTCCTAGCTATGCGGGACCTCCTTGTCAAGACCATCGCCAACAACAAACGCATACAAGAGCTATCCGCTCTGCAAAGCCACCGCTTGGCCCGCGCCGGGGAACCACTGGAGAATGTCTCCTCCCCTTCCACCGTTGAGCAGCCTGCCCCACCTTCACCTTCCAGCGTCGTCATCATCGAGCAGCCCGTCCAAGCTTCCCCTTCCAGCGCCTTCGAGCACGCCTCTCCGCAACACGTCGAGAAAGTCTCCCAGCAACCCGCCGAGAACGCCTCCCAGAAACCCGTCGAGCAAGCTTCCCTGCAACTTGTCAAGCCCGCCAATTCGCAACCTACCTCCGCATGTCCTTGCCTCCAACAACAACCTCCTCTTGCATCGACTTCACCTATGACGCTGCCGCATCGACGCCCTCCTGCATCTCCTTCACCGACGCTGGAACCTCGATATGTGGCTTCATCGCTTCAAGCACCACGACCTAACCGCATCTCCTTGAGCCACCCGCCCGCTTACTCCTTCCCCACCGAGCTGTTACCTTCCCATTCTTTACCAGCACACTTTTTGATAGGCTGCCGCCTGACCGAACAACAACTGCCGGTTTCCAACAAATCCAGCTGTCCCTCTGCCTCACTAGAAGCCAAAATCCCCTCTCTTTTTCTTGTCTTGTCACATCCTTTTTTTTTCTAATCCTTATTCTCTCTCTGCCCCTTTTAACCCCACGGCCCTCTCTCTCTTGCATACTCGATTAATCCCAGCCATCACCTCCATAGCCCCACCTACTTTAGCTGTCACTCTCTCTCCTCTCCTCCAATTTCATTTAACAAAACCCGATTTCACACCCATCTTCCCCACTACACGCCAACCCCCACTTTATTTCATCCTTTTTTTCCTATTCTCTCAGCATGCCCCATCTCTCTCCCTCTCATTAACTGTCACCTTCTCTCATCACCAACTTTATTTCTCTTCCATTGTCTTGCCCCATCAATTTGTTTGTCCTTTCCTTCTATCTCCTCTTCCAAACAAAAGCACACCAACCTTTTTCTCTCCTAGCTGCCGCCCCCCCTTTCCACACCCATCCAGCACCCACTTTGACTCTCACAAGCCCACCCACTCTTGTTGTCCCCTTTTCCTCTAACCGCACTCCTCTAACACATAAATATTCAGCCCAAATATTTCTTTTTTTAACACCTCTTCGTTTTTTCTCCTCAAGGCACTCGCCACCGCCACTAGCAATGCACAACTCCTTTCTCGTCAACATCCTTAAAGATCCCGATAAAAGCCTAACACCCGACCTTGAGGACAAGGTCGATTTTCAAGGGCGGTATAGTGTTACGCATACACTTTCATGCAAGTGGACCCCCCGGATGGAGATTATCAACGTACGCGTATGGAAGCCGACACACTTATTTGTGGCATGCGCATGGAAGCCGTCATGATTATTCCTTTTGGATTAAGTGTGTTAATTAATATTAATTAAATGGTATTTAATTAATATTAATTAGACATAATTAATATTAAATGTAATGTCTTAATTTGTGTGCCCTCCCCCATCTATATAAGAGGGAGGGGTAGGAGTTTGATTTTTATGCTATGAATATATGAAAGTTTTTAGGATTGCTCCCTAAGTTCCTCTTTATCCTTCCTCTTTCGTCTCGCTCACCACCGCCGGCCCTTCCCCTTGCCGGATTCCTCCCGATCTCTTATCTAAACGGTAACACTCTCCACCACTGGAGGCATTACCTGATCCAGCGTGAGTTTGTGCTGAATACAGACCACGAAGCACTGAAGCATTTGAATTCCCAGAGAGAGATCCGACGACATGCCAAGCGGGTTGCCTACCTTCAGGAGTTCACCTTTCATTTGAAGCACAAACCCGGTGTCACGAATCGAGTAGCCAACGCACTTAGTCGCCGCATACATTTACTAGTCACCTTGCAACCTTGCATTACTGACTTAGATTCACATCGAGACTTATACACCACTGATCCTTTCTTTCGTGACATTTGGATCACCTGTCAACATAGTGGGACTGATCCTACTACACAATACGTAGCGAGTGAGGGATATTTATTCAAGGGCACCCGTCTTTGCGAATGACCCCTTCGAGATACACTACTTAGGGAGCTTCACTCATCCGGATTAGGTGGACACGTAGATCAATCCAAATTGTTAGATCTCGCTAGTACTCGATATTATTGGTCGAAAATGAAGCACAATGTCATCAAATTTGTTAGGCATTGTATGACTTGTCAAGTGTATAAATGGCATGCTCAAAACATTGGATTATACACTCCCTTACCGATACCTGAGAGGCCTTGGGATGATATTTCGATGGACTTCTTGGTAGGAATACCTCGTTCTCAGAGAAAAGTCGATTCTATTTTTGTAGTCGTGAATCGTTTTCGAAAAATGGCGCATTTCATACCGTGTAGGAAAATCTCTAGTGCTGTACATGTCGGTGAACTTTTTTTTAAAGAAATCGTTAGGTTACACCACTCCTAGGTCGATCATCTCTGATAGAGATACATGTTTTATGGGTTATTTCTGGAAATTATTGTGGGGCCGATTGGGAACCAAACCCGTGTTTAGTAGCGCATATCACCCTCAGACCCATGGACAGACTGAGGTTGTTAATATGAGTTTGGGTGACCTTAGGTGTTTAACTGAGGAGAATCTGAAACAATGAGATCTTTTACTTCCACAAGCTGAATTTGCATTTAATAATTCTATGAATCGTTCCACTAATAAATCTCCTTTCGAGATTGTTTACGGGTTCTCTATACCTCACCTACTTGACCGCCACTCCCTTCCATCTCATGAGCGTATCTCCTTCGATGTGCAAGCTTATATTGATTATTTAAAAGATCTGCATAAAAATATCGCTAATAAATTATGAGCAACTTCTGAAAAATATAAATCCATGATCTATCGTCGTCGCCTGACGTTATACTTTTCAGAAGGAGATTGGATGTTTGCTTATTTTTGGAAGCAAAGATTCACTCCGGGTACATATCATAAGCTACAACAGAAAAAGTTTGGTCCTTTCCAAGTCCGGAAGTGCATTGGTGAGAATGCATACCTTCTCGATTTGCCTGTTGGATTCTGTACTTCGCCGATATTTAACGTGTCTGATCTGACACCATTTCATGGAGATCCGCCTAGTTCCAACGCCAGTCCACCTGCTGCAGCTCCAAAGATTCCACCCGACTTAGCTCCAGTGCGTACGCCTACTACTGAGGAGATAGATCAGGTTCTCGATGTTCGAGAGTTTCGTACTCGCCACGGGACGTATCAACGTTACTTAGTTTCATGGCGATGACGAGACGTCACAGACATCTTTTGGATTAGCAATGATGAGTTGCAGCAGCGCCGTCCATATCTCTCTATTGCCAGTCTTTGCGAGTTCTTGTCGGGGTCGAGCTCTCTCAACCCCGGGGGAATTGATGCTTCCTTCGTCACATCTGAAGACACATGACACCATCATGTGTCATAAATCTTTTATTATGTATTTATTTGATGTATTTGTTTTCCAGTGTATCTGACACCATTTCAGCTCATCGGTTTGACCACCCGACGAGACCATGAATAAAAGGTCTGGTAATTTTAGGTAGTTAGGGCGTTAAATGCAAGCTTAATTATTTAAAAAACGCATGAGTTTAATGAGGAAAATTCAAAATTCAAATGGATTCCAATTAATTCAAAGATTTCAATCAGGAGCAAGTTAGGAAACTAATATTTGGAAAAATCTATCCATTTGGAAAGAGAAGCATCATAAGTCAATCAGGAAAACAACCAGGAAAAGGCTATTTGGAATGAAATCAACAATAAAAAAATCTAATCAGATCATATTTAGGAGATAGCTAAATCGGGAATCCTTCATAAATATTTTCCAAACATTTGGAAGGCTGATGGAAAGGACTCTCCCCCTTTAAAAGCAGAGGCTTACCGCGAAGAAGGTAACCCGGACATAGCAGAGAAACGAATTCACGTTTCTCTGCAATTGTCGGTCAAACCTTCCGCTCCTGTGCATCCGACTCCCCTGCTCCCATTTTTTCGGTACTCTACTGAATTCGACGGAAGCCGTCAACACTCGCCGACGACGATCCGCTTTCTCCGCCATCAAAAACCGCCCGTCTCCCTTCTATGCCAACCGCCTGGACGCCGTCGACCCCGCCTCCTCACTCCGGCGTCCCGCCCGTGACCGTCTCCGCAGATTGACGACGACCACGGCATCATTCTTTCCTCAATCTGCAGGCGGCTGCTTTTCACCCTTGTGCGATGGAATTTCGGATTGGTCCATTGCTCCCTCTGTTGTATCCTTTCGGTATCCTTGCTCCCTTGCATTAGTATAAATTTATGCGTTCCAATTAAATAACTCTAAGATTGCCTTTACGTTCACACTGCTTTTTTATTACTGCTTATTAATAAATTATTGATTGTGTCTATGCTTGTGGATGATGGATCTCGCGACGATTCGAATCCTTAAATACCTAAAAGGTCAATCTCAAATAAAAAATTAACGGTTTTACAAAGTTCAAAGTTTGTGAGTGATTTGCGCGCGAAAACTTCGACTTGGCCCTTTCGGCCTACATCAGGTATTCATTCTCACCAATGCGTTACCGGACTTGGAAATGACCAAACTTTCTCTGCTGTTGTTTATGATATGTACCCGGAGTGAATATTTCCCTCCTGAAATAAGAAAACACCCAATCTCCTTCCGAAAAATATAACTCACGACGATGATGATCAGCCTTAGATTTATAGTTTTCAGAAGTCGCTCACAATTTATTAGCAATATTTTTATGCAGTTCCTTTAATTAATCAATATGAGCTTGCGCATCGAAGGAAATACGTTAATGAGTTTGACGGGAATGACGATCAAGTAGATGGGGTATAGATAACTCGTAAACAATCTCGAAAGGTGATTTATTTGTAGAGCGATTAATAGATTTATTAAATGCGAATTCAGCTTGTGGAAGTATAAGATCTCATTGTTTCAGATTCTCCCCTGTTAAATACCTAAGAAGGTCCCTCAAACTCCTATTAACGACTTCAGTCTGTCCGTCGGTCTGAGGGTGATAAACGCTACTAAACTCGAGTTTGGTTTCCAATCAACCCCATTGTGTTTCTAGAAATACCCCATAAACATGTATCCCCATCGGTGGTGATTGACCTAGGAATGCCATGCAACCTAACGATTTCTTTGAAAAAAAGTTCAGCGACGCGTACAACACTAGAGGTTTTCCTACACGGTATGAAATGCGTCATTTTTGAAAAAAAATATACTTACCACGAAAATAGAGTACTTTCCTCCGAGTGCGAGGAAGTCCTACCACGAAATACATCGAAATGTCATCCCACTGCCTTTCAGGTATCGTTAAGGGAGTGTATAATCCAGTGTTTTGAGCATGCCCCTTATATAGCTGACATGTAGTGCAGTGCCTAATGAGTTCGAAAACGTCATGTTTCATCTTCAGCCAATAATATCTAGAGCTAGCGAGATCTAACAATTTAGATTGTTCTACATGTTTTCCTAATCCAGATGAGTGAAGCTCCCTAAGTAGAGTCTCTCGAAGAGGTCCGTCATAGATGCAAAGTCGTGTTCCCTTAAATAAGTATCCCTCACTCAAGACATATTGGTAGTGGGATCAGTTCTACTATGACAACAAGAAGTCCAAATATCTCTAAAGAACGGGTCGGTGGGATATAAATCACGCTGGGAATCTAAATCAGTGATACGAAGCTGAAGGGTGACCAATAAGTGAGGGCGGAGACTAAGAGCTTCCGCCACTCGATTCGTGACACCGGGTTTGTGCTTCGAATGAAAGGTGAACTCCTAAAGGTAGACAACCCACTTAGCATGTCGTTGGATATCTTTTGGGGAATTCAAATGTTTCAGTGCTTCGTGGTCTGTATTCAGCACAAACTCACACTGGATTATGTAGTGTCTCCAGTGATGGAGAGCCTGAACGATAACATAAAATTTTGTATCACATGTGGAATACCTAGTCCTTGCTTTGTTGAACTTCTCACTAAAGAATGCTACAGGTCGATCTTCCTGACTTAAGATTGTTTTAGAGGGTCTGTAAATAATCGGGTGGAATGTACCGTTTTTGAAGTTGTGTTTTAAAATCGGCCCATGTGGTGACGGGAGGCATGCCTAAATTGAATCTAGAGCGCTCTAACTGTCCCCACCAAACTAGAGCGGACTCTTTCAGTCTAAGGGCAACACTCAACCTGCCTATCTTGGGGCAATTGCTTCCAAGCCAGGAAATGATCCATCCTATCGCACCATTCTAAACAACGTCGCACAACCGCATTAAATGAAATATAATTCACATTGTGTTGTCTTGCCAAAAGTAATACTCAACCGCATACTCAACCGTATACTCAACCGCAGTATCGTTCACATTGTGTTGTCTTGCCAAAAGTAATATAATTTTATTTCTAACATTTTATTTCCAGATTAAATGAAATCATACACGCTTCATTTGAATTTGGATTGTTTGAGTCCTTCCCACACACCCACATAGGTTTGCATTAACATCGACGCAACCACATGCGTTAAATTGGTATCAGAGTCAGGTTAGGATCACTTGCATCATTGCATGTTACGTAGTGGTAGGCCTTATCGTCAGTCCATGTTCGACCCGAACCTTACCGACGAGGGAACCACCAACTCCAACTCCGAAATAACACATGCGGAATTTCAACGGTTGATGATAGATCGATTTGATCAATTGACTGCTCAATATGACGATCTACATACCCGCATCGATGTCCTTGAGGACATCGAGAGCACGTTACTTCCCAAAGCAGGGAAGACTCATCCACTCCACCTGACGTTCCCTTTGAGGAGGAACGAGTTGCCCTCCCACCACAAAATGCACGTGCTAGGAATCAACCTCCATGAGGGCACGCCCTACCGCGAGAGCCCGCTCCACACCAGAGGCGACTCCTCGATCAGTTTCACGACCGTCGACCCGCATCTGTCCCAGATAGACCTCTCCACCCTCAGGAGGATTATCCACCATGACATCCAGCCCCTCATGATTGAGTTCAGGTCCGTTTTGACTATGGATGGGACGATTACTTTGATGAATATCCTGAGCCACGCAGAGCACCACGTGCGGAGTGTTGGAACACGGTCTTCCGCATCTCCTAGGTTTGAGAATAACAAATCCTATGTGTGTATTTAATCTTGTGTGATCTAAGTGTGCAGGATAACAGGTCAAAATGACTCAAGGTTTACATATGGTGGTTGCCCCCGAAATTGAGCCATCAACTCCAAACTGATCACTAGCGCAGGCGATAGTGGATAGCGTCGGCGTTAGCTCGATGCACAGAAGGCTTGCTGGAATTGTTGCCTCGGATTGAAGATCTTGCCGCGCAAAGAGTTTCTTAACTTGGGATAGCGCCGACGGTAGTTGATAGCGCCGGCGGTAGCATGACTCACTTAAGGCATAGTGCAAGAGGTTGCCGCGGATGGGAGATTCTGCCGCGCAAAACGTTGCCTAATCCGGGCTAGCGCCGGCGGTAGCGCTAGCGCCGGCGGTAGCGTGAAAGCTATAAATTGGACCCCTTGCCTTCGTATTCTTGATCCTCCTCCAATTCCAAAACTCCAGAGCTTCGTGCCATAGCAGAGAGAGGAAGATTCAGAGCGATACTCCCACAATTCCATAAAGCCTTAAGGAGATCCGTGGAGAAGATTTCAACACGCGTCATCATCGTGGCGAAAGGCCACATCGACTACGATCATACTCTGCGGGCCTTCGTCCACTTCTCCAAGAGATCCACATAGAGGGAGTTTTTATATTATTGTCTTTTCATCTTTTCTGTAAATGGTAGTGAAATCGCCTCGTGTTGGCGACTAGGTCTGGGGTAGGACTTAGGGCTGAAATTCGCCTCGTGTTGGCGACTAGATCTAGGCTAGGTCTAGGGGGTGCTCGAGGCCTTTCTGGGGATAGATTGGCTAGAGCGGCTTGAGGCCGTATCTGGGGAGAGATCGGCTAAAGCCAACCGGTTCGTGGGGATACGAGTCGGTATAGAAAACGAAAAAGAGTTTTACTAGTCGCCTTAGATTTCTAGCGTCATAGAATTCAAGTTTTGTAAAACATTATTTGATATTAATAAAGCATGTCTCTTCTTTTGTTTTTACTAAACTTCTTATTGTTTTAATATTGCATTATATCAAAGTTTTCTAAATATAATCTAAACTTATTGAAAACCCTTATTCACCCCCCCTCTAAGGGCGCCGACCGATCCAACAAGTGGTATCAGAGGCAGGTTTTATTCCAATCGGCTTAACAACCGGGAATAATGGCGTCTCATGATCTCGCTTCTACTAGTGGGGTAAATTTTTATGAAGAAGAAAAATCTCCTAAACCACCTTTATTCGAAGGGAAAAATTATAAAAGGTGGAAATTATTAATGGAAAAATTTATTAAAACTTTAGACATCGAAGTATGGAACTTAGCAATTATAAGACGTACGAATGAGTCGAATAAAAAAGAACGTCAGCTAAATGCCAAAGACAAACATTATTTATTTTGTGCACTATCTAATGAAGTTTTCAAATTTGTATATTGCTTTTCTAGTGCATACAAAATATGGCGCTTTCTTGAAGAAATGTATGATCTTCCTCTCGCAGGTGTGGAACAAACACAGGAGGAAAAGAACGTACAAGCATCCATAATCATCCAAGAAGATCTCTCTCGGAGCGAAGCCATGGAGAATATTGAAATAGAAAAGGAGAACAATACACCAAGGGAAAGGGAAGGTATAGATCCATCTATAATGGAGGAAGAACTAAAAGATGACGAAGGAATTTCATGTTCACAATCTGCCTCCTCCAATAGCGCTGTAAGGAAGACTAAATCTTCTTCTTGTGTGATAACTTCCACTTCTAGTTTCAATATACTAAAAACTGCTAAACGTAAGATCAAAAAATGGAAAATCACTATTAAAAATTTACATTTAGAAAATAAGCGATTAAAAGCTAATGTTAATTTAGAATCAAAGTGTGATGTGTTTTCACCATCTTGTCCTTTACTTGAAAACACAAAACCTTGTTTTGATTGTGATATTATTAAGGAAAGACTTAAGGAACTTGAAAAAGAAATTATTTTTATAAGAGAACAAAATGAAAAATTATGTTTAGAAAATTCATCTTTAAAAAGTAATTGTGCTAAGTGTAAGGACTATGAAATTGAAATAAAAGAGATGGATGAAACATTTGATGAGTATAGGGATAAATATGAAAAACATATTGACTCAATTGTTACCACTCTTAAAAATAGCACAATAAATTATAATAAAGCTAGACATAATTTAAAAATCAAGAATGATGAACTAAAATAAAAAATCAACTTGCTTAAGGAAACCATTAAGAAAAACACTCAAAACATTCATTCACAATCTCAAGGTATATCTAAAAGTAAGTTGAATATAATTTCTCAAAATGTTGATAAATCCAACAAAGGAAATAAAGAATATCAAATGTTTGAAAATAAAATTCCAAATCATTATCATTTACAAAATAACCACTCTCCTAACATAAACTTAAAGATAAACAAATTTCCTATAAAAAATGTTTTGCAAAATCATCATGGAAATTTGATAAATAAGAATAATATTAAACCAATGTTTGAATGGCGGCCAAAAGTTAAAGATGAAACACAAACTCAAATCAAAAGGGCCCATTCAAACATATCTCCCCAAAAGAAAACACGATGTATTTGGGTAACCCAAAGGAACCGTCACTTCCGGTCCTCTTTGGATACCTAAATCTCTTATTCATTAGTATCCCATCATTTGCATGAAGTAGAAATCAATTAAAATGAAATACACAAATTTCTACTTCATGATGTGCTTTAATGTCTTTTCTATTTTTTTCTATTTGTTTTTTTTTCTATTTGTTTTTTTTTCTTTTGAACTATCATGTCTTGGTCATCCTATACAATTTCTAAAAATATGATCTTATCTCTTAAAAGCTCAATAATGTTTATAAAATCAAATTGATTAAAATTCCAAATCATATTTTATTTTGATGACCTATCTTTTATTATTATATTCAATACTTCTAAATATCTTATATTATCCATATGAATCAAACTATAAATTTGCTATAAGATATTTCAAATTAAATCAGGTTATTTGGCTATTAAGACTCTTAGCCTTCACCAACAAGTGGTTTAGTGAAATAACTTGATCTGAAAGAAAATTTAAGATTTAAATAAAAGCTAAACTTTCAATATGGGTGTCATTGTTCACAACAAAAATTATATTGTGTTCTCTCCTTGATATCAAACATGATCTAAATCATCACTATTGTTCACCTATCAAAAAATCACATATAAATATTCAAAATTCTTAATTAAAGGAAAATCACTAAAATGTATTGAAAGGAGTTATCTTCATAATGAATATTGAATTCACAAACACCACCATGATCTAGTGATATCCTTTGCCAAACATCTCTAAAATCATAATTCATATCAAGAATCATCTATAAACAACTATCACAAATTATATGATAACAATTGACATTATAATGGTTGGTGTTATGATGTATTATGTGTGTATTGTAATATATATTTCTAGTTTAGACCTTTGAATCATTTTGATATCAAATAAAATAGAATTATCACTCCATTCTAGGTTTCTAAGTTGAAACACAATCAAACTTTGGCATAACATTATTCTGAAATTTATCATTTTAACCTAAAGAATATTTATATCTATGTTAGGGTATATCCATGTTACTATTTGCCTTGTTCGCCGAAACCATGCATATTTGATTTGTTCAAACATGATATCTTGGGTTTTCATTTCCTATAAGCACAAGTCTTTAGAAAAATCAAAATGAAAACATAACTAAATATAACTCGTGCAATGATTAGTTTGTCAAGTCATATAAGAAAACGCTATCATTTCATGCAATTTGGACCATCCAAAACATCTCCTAAAATCTACAACTTCAGCATGAAACTACTAATGGGACACCTAATCCATTTCAAGCATCAAAATTTTCAAAACCCTAAAAAATCACTTACTGTTTCCTGCGCTAGCTCTAGCGCCGGCGCTAGCGTCGAGTTTCGAATTTCTGTGTTTTTAAAACTTCTAAAAATTCCTAAAAATATTTTGATCTATATTTTCTACTTAGTTTTGCACTTCGGTGTTTCTTTATTTTTTGAAAAATCAAATGCAAAACTAAAAAAAAAAAACAAATTACAAAAAATATGTTTTGTTTTTTCGCTTGTGTTGTTTCCTTTATTTAAAGTTCATCTTTATGCAAAAATCAAATATAAAAATTACAAAAGCAAAAATTACAAAAATATGCTTTTATTTGTAAAAATCAACTACAAAAATATAAAACAAAACAAAAACAAGTATCAAAATTATTCTTCTGAACTTAACTTTTCTATGTATCTTGCGAAAGGGTGATTTGGGCTATCATCCCATCATATCACCTAGTACCGGGCGAACCTCTCACAAGGTAGTCCTCGGGAAGTCCAAGATCAATCTTATGAGTTCAAACTTTAATTCAAAATTATTTCTCAAAAATATCAAAAATACTGTATGGACTGTATTGAAAATCAAGCATGATTTAACCCATCATTTAGAACTTCTATGATGTTGCAATTTATCTTTTCAAACTACTTTGAACATTGCTTTCATCATGCTTTGATACATCTATTAATGTGTGCATCAATTATATTGTAAAAGTTGTGTAGAACTATGCGTAGCATGCCTCTAAGTATGAGTAAATGTTTTATGTTTGATAATGATCTTTATTCACTCATTTTTGGCATTGTCTACATTTGTGTTTAAATCTAAGAATGCTTGTGTATGTTCTGTATTAGTACAATGAATTAAAATTGCACAAGTATCTTATCTACACTCCTTTATTTGCACTTTTACAAATTAAGAAAAGTGGTTATCTTTCTTATAAATTATATTGGTTTGCAAAACAAGTGTATTCGGAGAACTTTGCACAAAACAAAAAAAACATGAAATAATTTAACAAAGTTATCTCCACCAAGCACTACTTGAACCTCCTGATAAGTCTTAATAAGCATTGTGAGGTTGAGCACCTTGGAAAGAATAATAAAGTATCTTGTGCAAACCATATCTTTCTTTCAAAATAAAAACCACTTATTCTTAAGTACACCGGATCACAATAAAAAAACACAAGAATAAAATTATGTGATCCCCCAAGCACTACTTTGCACCCTGATAAGTCTTAATGAACATTGTGTGTGCAGAGCACCTTGGTTGTTGTACATTTTTCTTTGTGCATTGAAGTGAGTGGAAGTAAAATTATTTGTGTTTTATTGTGCTTTTTACTTTACATATTACTTGTATTTTTGATTAAAACATTTGTTTACTCTACTCAAAAATACACTAATGTGCACATCATTATCTTCCATAACACTTCTTCTCATGAGTATTGGATCCTAATACAAACTCTATACTACTCTTTACTTATGAAATGCACTAGATAACCTAGCATGCTTTCTACAATGTTTGGTATGACTTGAAATTGTGAATTGAAATAACATTGTAGTAATCTCTTTGTGATAGTATTATTTCATGCTCGGTTATTCTTGTCAACCATAAAAGATTTTCATTGAAACATGATTTACATAAACATCTTCTTTTTGAAATTAACTCATATATCTTTTTATGGATTATCCTTGATTAAAATAAGATGTTTCATGTATTTCTACAAGTCTTCCGCATTATCACCATATCACTTTTACCTTGCATTTTCATGCTTATATCAAGTCTTAAATCTCAATTTTTTATTAAAAACAAATGGTAGACTTATTTGGTAAAATTTACATTGGTTGTTCTAACACGCATATCATTTTTATAGTAACAAACTCTGATTTCTTTCAATATAAACGTGTATGTTAAAAGCTCTTCCAACAAGTGAAATATTGCTAAAAGGATGTTGTTTCTTTCTTCCAAAATGCTTCAACTCTTATCTCTATAAAGTTAGTTTGGAAACTCAAAAAAACATCTCCTTTTTAAACTTAAACTTTAATTTAGTATTATGATGTTTCTTTTTCGAAATCTTCCGCAATGCTCAAACTCTGATTCATTCATTTCAATATAGCTAAGAGTATTTTATTGTCTAATAAAAATCCATATGCTATGAAAATTCTCATTAGATTTAAATGCTTAATGTTTCCAATAATCGTTATCCATGACTTCATTTCTCACCATAGCGGGGGCGTAGGGTTGTAGACACTAGATAACCTTATCTCTAGTCATGTCTTGTCCTTAACCGGGGAGGGTTCCAGTGGGGCCTTGCGAGGCACTGGGGGGAAAGAGTGCTAGGTTGAGTTTTGTCTAGTGTTTGCATAAGGGACTAACACCCCAACCTACGACTTATTTGCAGCTCCTCATGCCCATCCGTCACTTAGTACGGGGCTAGGGTGTTGACATATTGTCTGGGTAGACTGGTTACATGGAAATCATTATTTTTTATGCTTAAAACTCTTACCTAAAGGGAAAATTATTATTTTTGCTTAAACTCTGATATATAAAAGGGAGAGAACTACAAACAAAAGGGATAAAATAAGTCATAACTCTGATCAGTTTCAATGAAAGACAAGTCTAAAACTCCTTATCATTTACTTAAAAAAAGTTCGATCATGCCTTCTTTTTTATTTACACATTTTTTTAGTGCTTTGTGCCTCCTAACCCACTTTTGCTAATAACAAAGGGGGAGAATTAACATGATAAATTACAAAAGGGGGAGACCTATAAATACAATCCGCTATCAAAGTAAAAACCCAACATGATTAATTAAAATGATAGCTTACATATTAGGAGAGCATTCACATAGGGGGATCATGTATTTAGGGGGAGCAATACTAAAGTGCTATAATCATTATTTATCCTAAGTCATCCTTTTCACACACACACAAATATGTTTTCTTCATGCTTATATAGATTAATGCTCTGATTTATCATTAATGGATTTGTTATTATCAAAAGGGGGAGTTTGTTGGAACACGGTCTTCCGCATCTCCTAGGTTTGAGAATAACAAATTCTATGTGTGTATTTAATCTTGTGTGATCTAAGTGTGCAGGATAACAAGTCAAAATGACTCAAGGTTTACATATGGTGGTTGCCCCCGAAATTGAGCCATCAACTCCAAACTGATCACTAGCGCAGGCGATAGTGGATAGCGCCGGCGTTAGCTCGATGCACAGAAGGCTTGCTGGAATTGTTGCCTCGGATTGAAGATCTTGCCGCGCAAAGAGTTTCTTAACTTGGGATAGCGCCGGCGGTAGTAGATAGCGCCGGCGGTAGCATGACTCACTTAAGGCATAATGCAAGAGGTTGCCGCGGATGGGAGATTCTGCCGCGCAAAACGTTGCCTAATTCGGGCTAGCGCCGGCGGTAGCGCTAGCGCCGACGGTAGCGTGAAAGCTATAAATTGGACCCCTTGCCTTCGTATTCTTGATCCTCCTCCAATTCCAAAACTCCAGAGCTTCGTGCCATAGCAGAGAGAGGAAGATTCAGAGCGATACTCCCACAATTCCATAAAGCCTTAAGGAGATCCGTGGAGAAGATTTCAACACGCGTCATCATCGTGACGAAAGGCCACATCGACTACGATCATACTCTGCGGGCCTTCGTCCACTTCTCCAAGAGATCCACATAGAGGGAGTTTTTATATTATTGTCTTTTCATCTTTTCTGTAAACGGTAGTGAAATCGCCTCGTGTTGGCGACTAGGTCTGGGGTAGGACTTAGGGCTGAAATTCGCCTCGTGTTGGCGACTAGATCTAGGCTAGGTCTAGGGGGTGCTCGAGGCCTTTCTGGGGATAGATTGGCTAGAGCGGCTTGAGGCCGTATCTGGGGAGAGATCGGCTAAAGCCAACCGGTTCGTGGGGATACGAGTCGGTATAGAAAACGAAAAAGAGTTTTACTAGTCGCCTTAGATTTCTAGCGTCATAGAAGTCAAGTTTTGTAAAACATTATTTGATATTAATAAAGCATGTCTCTTCTTTTGTTTTTACTAAACTTCTTATTGTTTTAATATTGCATTATATCAAAGTTTTCTAAATATAATCTAAACTTATTGAAAACCCTTATTCACCCCCCCCCCCCTCTAAGGGCGCCGACCGATCCAACACGGAGGATGATATTACTCGTCATATACGCATTGACGCTCCCACCTTCGACGGTCACCTCGACTCGAAGACCTTTAGTGATTGGCTTCAGGAGATGGACCATTATTTCGAGTGGCACGATATCACCGACGAACGCCGCGTTAGATTTGCAAGGATGAAGTTGGTTGGCCCAACCAAGATTTTCTGGACCATCCTAGAGAGATCTCTACATCGAGATGAATACTGTCCTATTATCCGTTGGGAGGACATGAATCACCGATTGAAGGATAAATACCTTCCCGCCTCTTATCGGGATCAGTTACTGGAACTGCTTTATGCGTTGTGCCAGCGCATGTTACCTGTATCAGAGTATATGTCACGATTTGATGAGCTATCAGTGATGAGTGATTTATGAGAGGAGACTAGTGCCACTGCTTCCCGCTTTCGTTCAGGATTGTGATCAGAGTTTCGTAGGGAGCTTATTCCCCACCTGATGGAGACGGTAGAACAAGTTTATAAGATGGTCCTCGAGTATGAGTAGTACCTACGTCTTGCAGGTGCCCGTCAGGCTTCCCTAGGCTGGACGGGCCCACATTTAGGAGGCCACCCCAAACACTCCCACTCATGCAGGACCTTATCGTGCTCCCGTGGATACGAAGGGCAAGACTGTTACCATCGGACCTCCTTCGACCACATAGTTGTGGAACGCTTAGTGTTATCGTTGCTCTAGCATATGCCATATGGTAGCCCAGTGCCCCACCGGGAATCTGTTAGTTGAGGAAGGCGTGCCCAATACTGATGCTGAGGTAGCCACTATTTAGGAGATTGTTGCCACCGTAGAGGACGGTTGGGAGAGCGATGTTAAGCGCTCCCTAGAGTTAGGTGTGATACGAGTTACGACATCTCCTTTACACCCCGCAGACTGATGAGGATTGGCGCCGTACGACAATCTTCTATACTTACTTTCCCGGTGCAGGCAAGTCCCCGCAAGCTGGCCATTGATAGCGGGAGTTGTGTGAATATTGTGGCTCAAAATGCTTTAAAGTGGAAGCAAGTGACTCCTGAGCCTCATCCTCATCCATATCGAGTGATGAGGGTCAATCATTCTTTTCATGACGTCAAGGCGTACCAAGGGGAGCCCCGACCGCCTTGACGCTTTGGCGACAAGGCGGACGCCTAAGCGACAATAAGGCGAGCAAATGCTAGGCGACATTAAATTTGTTTTTTAAACAATTGAAGAATATAGGCAGCGGTTATTAAAATAACCGCTGTCTACTATAGACAGCGGTTATTTCAATAACCACTGTCTATAGTCCCCTGGCAGTGACTATAGACACCGGTTATTTTAATAACCGTTGTCTATAGCTCCCTGGCGGTGACTATAGACAGCGGTTATTAAAATAAACGCTGTCTATAGTCCCCGACAGTCACTATAGACATCGGTTATTTTAATAACCGCTGTTTATAGTCCCACTTTTTTTTTTAAAAGTCTGAAAGAGAATTTGCAACACTCCCAGAAGTCATTCAGCATTCAGATACACAGTTTATTTCATTCAGGTACACAGTATCATTCCACACAATGAGGAATAGTGGCATGAACAATCAGTCAATCACACATTCAGAATCAAATATAAATAACATTCAGAATCAATATATATATAATGAAAATCACAAGATTCACAACCATTTCACTCAATACCAAAATGTTATCATCATACACTAATACACAGTAGCTTTAATAATTTTTTAGATCAAATAGAATCATCATCTAGTAAATCGTCATTGGCATTGCATGAGCTTAGTTGGTTTGAGATACTCGTCATTTGCCCATAATTATCAACAAGATCTTCATCATCATTTGCAAAGCTAAAATGATCTAGATCTTCATCCCCTTCAGCTACTAGTTCAAGATTAGCTGGAGCACCACTTCGTAAGATTACATTGACACCATCCCAACCCAAGGAGAATTCCAAGGGGGAGGCTACACCCTCCACTGGCACGAGTTCATTCAGGTATGCACATGCTACGTCACATCGAGTGTATGAGAGAGAGCGTTGACATTGTTATATTTGACGTAGAGGCCGCCACCATGGATACTGAGGGCCCTACAGAGATTCTCGAACCTAACATCATGTATTTAGAGTCAGCCCTTTTACACCTGAGATCACCCTTGATATTGCAGGAACCTATTGGTGCTCACTGCATGTGCAACGAAACTTTTACACTCCTGTTGACTCCCCTGTTGAGCCATCATTCATATGGGATGTACCTATTTTTGGTAGGGCAGTCGAGTTTGACGGTGCCCTCGATGCCTCGTTCATTTTATGCATTATCATCCACATTTGTAGACACTCAGCTTACTATATTGACATGTCTTATTATTGATACATCTGGTGTTCAATTGAGTATTCATCGTGCCCGTGATGAATTTTCTATACCCCGCCTAACGACCCTTTTGATCATTTACCCATCCCTTAGGAGTTTCTTATAATACCCAAAACCCCCGGTTTAACGAGTTGGTCATATCCGTTCATTTTTTTTATTTGTTGCATGACCATTTACATTTAGTGCATGACTCATCTGTGTTGCATGATTCACTTCTGTTGTATGTTTTGCATCATTTGCATGAATTAATTCGGAAGAAAATTACTAGCAAATTTTGAATTATATGTGGCACATGCATACACAGACGTGAACATCATTTTCGGGTGAACGGGCATGTCATGGTTAGAATTTGCATGGAGAGGCTCCCAAAAGGAGTCGCGACTAAACTACAACTTAAGCGAATGAGTTCTTATAGGGTTATAAAGAAAATTGGAACAAATGCCTACGAGATCGATCTCCATGTAGATATGGGTATTCACCTCTTGAGCATATGAACCCATACCTTGAGCCACAACATGGACCCATACCATGAGCCACTTCCAACACCCTCCTAATTACAACTTGGCCCTTCCCCTGATCGCCTTGGACGAGCACCCGCGGACTTGCTCGCACCCTTTATGATTCCACCGGTTCTTCTGGATCCACTAGCACGAGAGGTGAGAGCTGACAACAATATAAACATTGTGGCACACGAGTGCACCACCACCCAAGACAATCCATCTTACCGTTACCTAGTGTACTTTAGTGGATGCCCCGCCTTTGGCGACACTTGTCTATCAACGACAGAGCTTGTTAGACTTGCCCCCGATCTTCGACTACAGCTCGATCATCTCCAATCATCGGAGATGAATGCTTTTCAGTCGGGGGGAGTTGATGGGGATCAGCTGCACGATCGTGATCGACAGAGGAGATCGAAATACCACTAGACGGGACCCGCATTTGCGTACTTTCATAGGATACGTTGATCGGATCGACAATCCGAGGCCGCGAGCGTGTTCGGAGCATCGTTTTACTGTTATATGTATTTTATTTTATTTTTTTGGACATTATTTATCATTATTAGGACACCGAGTGTAACAGCTGATCATAGTCGTTCACGTCAGGTGCCCAGCCACCCTCTCGTTATAAATAAGGGCGGAGGCTTCCATTTCCATTCATTGTTTGTTTGTGAGAGATACCAAACCGGCAATCATATCGCGGTGTGACACTGCGAGACTCCGGGGTGCGACGTCCCGGTTTTTTTCCTCAAATTTTTGTTTTCCTTCTTTATTTCCCCCGTGACCTTTCCTCCATGTATCCCACAACTCATCCTAACCACAAATCCCACGGTCCCTGTACATCGTCTTCTCCCAGCCGCAAGTCGATTCTACCCACGCCACTGTCGCCCGATCCTGTTCTCCTCCTCCTTCGTCGATCACCTATTCTCCTTCCCAATACCTGTAAACGCAAGTCCAACAAGTTTGCCCTCCACATCTTCGTTAACCACCTTCGATCCCATCCTTGTCAGCCACCATCGATTCCGTACTCATCACCCACCAGTGATTTCGTCCTCGTCAGCCACCAACGATTCCGTCTCTGTCAACCACCATCGATCCCGCCTCCGACATCCACCAATGATCCCGACTCCATCTACAGATCCCCGATCCCGGCTCCATCTGAGAGTGAACATGAGAAGTAGCGTTCAATAACTCTATATGCTCTGCCGAGGGGAAGAAGAGAGGGAAGATCTGTTCGTGGATGATTGTTTTTTTTTGGAAGAGCTTACTCCGCATGTTGCTTAGGTCGGCGAGCGGATTTAAAATCACGATGCTAGGGTTTTTCGGAGGATTGTGGATGCACCATTTGCTTCATCATAGTGTGGTTGAAGGCATAAAGGAGAAGGTGCTCAACTGCCCTGCGATGTGATGTGGATGGAGAAGCTGGATCGTGGATGCCTGCTTCGTCGAGGGAAAGAAGAGAGTGAAGGTGTGATCAGGGCGCTCGATCACAACGGAAAAATCGGTTGAAGAGATTTGATATCTGGGAAAATGAAGTATATAATTTAGTTCGCTGCGGTTTGATCGTTTTTAAAATCGAAAGCCTCACCAACCGAATGGGGGTGTTTATCCTAAATTAAAATCAACCATACACCGAACCCGCTAGTTCAGTGTGAATTTCAGTTCGGTTTGGATGGTCCGGGCGATTTTAGTGGTTTCCAGTGTTTTGTACACACCCTTATTCTTAGCAATGTATCCATCGATAATGAGTCTTCATCTAGTAATCTCGTAGAGGCCGAATACACCTTAGATACCTCAAGAGTTCATTCTGTCACAACTTACATCCCTCGAGACATTTTGTCTGCCATAGAGTAGCATCCTATGAAGGGTCGATACTTCCGAAAGGGCCACGTACCCGTATCAACTACGTTTCTGGTACCGGTACGTACCTGATACTCGGCGGATACACCTACTACTCTAGTTTGTGAATACACTTGGATTTGGCATATCGTTCTGCTTTTGAAGTAAATAAAAGTCTTCTATGTCTGCTAGAAAAGAAATTATTGTGACTCATAAACTTAGTTATTAAAGGCTCAAAACACACCAAGACGCAAAGGAGGCTTGGAGCCTAGGCGCACGGCCCAAGGCGTAGGCGCACGCTTGATGATGACAAGGTACAACCACATCCGTTTTAAATAATCAACATCAAACATCAGTTCATGTTCTTGATCAAATTCTTCATCTATTCTACTCATTAATCAGTCATTACTATCATTTATATCTCTTAAAAAATAGAATCAATGTGATCACTTGCATTATATCTAAATCTCAACGCTTGATTGTGTTTCACAAATATTAAATCATGAAAAAATTATTGAGTTCTTACATCATTTCTTTCTTTATTTTGAAAAACAATTACAACAAAAATCTCACCCACCATGCCTTTTAGGCTCTAAAGGTGCAAAAATGGCGCACAAGTGAGCCTTGAGCCTTGAGTGCGCCTTTAATAACATTGCTCATAAATGCTACTGGTGGTGCTTGTTTATTATGGTAACAAAATGTGCTCTAACTTTAAATATTTGTTATCATTAGAACTACGAAGAATTTGATTATTTTGCTATTTATTATGTATTTGAGGATTAGATGTTTTAAATTGGTAGTATTTCTATCTACTCAACATAATATTTTTTATGTTTTTATATTCTCCCTCTTTTTAAAAAAAGGTGACATATATGTACATACACATGTATATATATATGTATATATATATAGTCTCTGTGTGTGTAAATATAAAAATCAATTTCTCCTTATTTTTTGTTGTTGTACCATCACACTTGGTACGTGTTGTACCAATACTTGTACCAGTACCGGGGCTTCATTGATCGTACTTAAGTGATCATCGCATTTGTGATCAATTTTTCTATTCTTCACCAAATGAGTATCCTGATCATGTACTCTTCTTTGGAGTCCCCTATATCACCATAGAGCCGCAATGTAAGAAGTTGACATGTTTATTATTCATCGTTCACATTAGTTGCATGATCATCACTTGTGTTGTATGACTCACATTACTTGTATGCTTTGTATTATTTGCATGAACTGCATGATTTTGTTTGACATAAAATTGCAATAAGTATTGAAAATTATAAAGCTTACATAGACATACACATGAGAGGGCGGGCATTGGAGAAAGCGAACAAGTGATGATTTAGAGTTAGGGCTGAGAGGTTCCTTCAAGGAGCATTGAAAAAATTAAATGTAGACGAATAAACCCATATATAATAATGCAAAGAATTAGGATGCCTACGAACTAAACATCTCTAACAATATGTGAATTCATCCGGTACTCGACATTGAAGATTTGACTCCATACTATGAGCCTCATGAGTATATGAGCCACATGATTGCACTCCAGCCTCAAATCAGCCACTATTCACTCAGACTCCATACTATGAGCCTCATGAATTTTACTCTTTGTTGTTTATTTGGTGAAGGACATGACTGAAAATTAATTTGCATGTGTTTGCCCATGAATTGCTTATTTGCGTGATTTATTCGCTTAGTGACAATTTGAAGCACTCTCGAATGTAACTCAACCTGAAATTATTTGTTTCTTTATTGTTGTTATCCTGATTGTGAACGATTGTGGACGCCTTTATTAATTTCAGGATTTAGTGTGAATTATTTGTCGGATTTTTTGTTTGTGCATCATTCTTAAATTATCTTAAACACATCGCTAACACCCATTTATTTGAGTTCTCTTAGAGCACAATTATACTATCAATTCACCTTATTCTACGTCATAACATATAGGCAAACATCAGCAAATGTGTAGGTCAATTTTCAAATTCATTTAGTTATGCTAAGCTTCAAAAAATTATGTCCAAATTTGTTTGATCATCCATGTAAATTAGCATAAACAAATCTTATACAGAATTTCGAACTGTTCAACAAGAGCATTCATGCTAAACACCTTTTTATGCTTCTAACTTCCAATACTCCATGAAGTTTTAGACCCCAAAGGAGAAAATATTGGGTACGAATCTCAGACCTATTTCTGCATCCGGGATGTGAAATATGATATATTTTTTTTATCATATCATAAAATATCACCATTTGGGTTGTAATATGACATTTTTATCGTCATTATAATATACAATGATCATATCTACGGCTAAAATTTGATCATATTTCGCCAAATAAAAAAGTGGCGCCACATTCCCGAATGCAGAAATAGGCCCGAGACATGGACCCAGTGATTTCTCCTAAATAATGGTTTAGCCTTAAAATGTGTTAAGACTCTTTAAAAATTTTGTGCAGGTTTCTCCGAAGGCTAATTTCCATAGTGACCTTGGGCTAGACAGCTTGGACACAGTTGAGGTTGTTATGGCCCTCGAGGAAGAATTCTCCTTAGAGATTCCGGACAACGAAGCGGACAAGATTAGCTCCATCGATCTCGCGGTCGACTTCATTGCCTCCCATCCTCAAGCGAAATGATGCATGGGATGAGAGTTGCCATACCACATTTCATCAATAATGTCTGATTCCTTGTTCCAAAGTGATTGGAAGAACAGTTTCCCAGTTATTATTTTGCTCACAGTAGTTTTTAGTTAGTGATAGCAGACAATATTCTGTTTGATTTTTAGATTTTCATGACATCGAAAGCCCGTTCCTTTTCCCTACAACAGGTCTCAGTCACCCATGCAAGTGAGTTTTTGCCCCATGTGTTTTTTTTAGGTGGCCTCAGCCTCAGCCTCGAACTAGGGGTATACCTTTACCAGTTGAACCAGCGCTGGTAGGTTGTTTTGCTCCATATGTTATGTCAGAACATTTTTTAATTAAAAATTTGGTCAGTAGTTTATAATTTATTTGAAATAATTCTGTTTAACATTGTCATGAATTTTAACAAAATACCTATATTTGTGTTGGTCTAGTGGAGCGCTTTTCCCCTCCGGCCTTCTTTCCTATCTTTTAATGCATTTCATTGTTCCATTTGAATTTTCCTTTGTCTTAACCGTACTTTAGCTTGGTAATTTTCACTGCCTGCGTTGGATTGAGCTTGGGATTCTGCGGTAGAATTAAAAAGTCACCTATCTCAATTTGCTCTAAAATCCAAGCATTCGTTGATCTCAAATCACAAGTCTCTGATTGCTACCGTATTGACAATTTTGAGTGCATTCGGCTAGCTTAAATTAAGTAGATACCCACACTTTAGTATTCTAGTTGCCTTGTATATTTGTCCTTCACAAATAGAAGGTGAATCTTAGATTAAAATATTGAGGATATTTCAATCAATGTATGGTAGGTATTGCTATCTTCAATACCTACCAGACATTGATTGATTGCTCTTCTCAATTCATTAAACACTGCTCGCCATACATTAGCTCTTACATGAACCTTTGGGACTAGGAATAATGTAAACTGAAACCATTAATTCAAATAAACAGGTTTAGTTTGGGTTAGTTTTGAACCCATTGAAAATTGATAGACCGCGGTTTGATTTGGGTTTGGGTCCAAATTGGAGCCTACCTACCACATATTTGTACACATTCACGTTATTACAACTCCAATAGGGTATGTGCACATTTTCTTCTTCTTCAAATAATCAGATTAGGAGCAATTATTTAAGACAATTGTTATTCGCAGACCATAAATGTCTATCCGCAGACCAGTTTTTTTCTCATTTTATTTGAATTTTCAAATTGTTATCCGCAGACTAATTTTAAATTTGAGCAGTTGATATCTTCGTTCTCCTGAGCAGGGCTCGACAATGAAGGAACATCTCTGGCGATCTTTTGAGCAATTCAATGTGCACGGATCATGATTCATAAAATAAATGCGTGGATAGCGACCGAGTTGAGGAAGAAAAATGATTTCTTCGTTGTTCTTGCGATTTCGGTTTGTTTGGGAAGATTTAGATAGTTAGGGATTGTTTTGGGAAGATTTACATAGCTAGGGTTACTATCTTCATGTGGTACGGAGCGCGTAGATGATGATCAAATTTTTTTTTTAATTTTCTTCACTAATATGCCTTGTTTAAACAAAATTTGCGAATAGACAAACACGATTTGCGAATAACAATCGCCTTATTTAATTACAACATTTACATCATAGTCCGTTTTGATAGATCACTCCTACATTTATCATGATCACTCACTAAATGGTAGAACTACTCACCGGCTCACCGAAACAACAAAAGCTACCGCAACGCCCCCATCTGGCCATACTGTCCACTATGATTGGGAGCAGAAACTTCTACCCTAGAGAAGTTGGTAATTCATGAAACTTCTACCCTAGAGAAGTTGGTAATTCATGAGATACAATTTAGATACACTTATTGCTCATCATCAATAATAATAGATGATATTTTCTGGTCACTATATACCCAAAATCCGCGACTACGGATTTCCAATGAGAGCATTAAACCTCAATAATAACTTATGCATCTCCATATGGATCAAGATGCCAACATGATTTTAGGGTAAAGGAAATTACATTCTCGGACATTCATGAGTATTCATTCACTCTCTGAAGTTTCCACATAGTCCAGCTTCCATCCTTCCAGAAGATCTCCTTCAATCAGCCGCATAAGAGCTCGTGCCAGACATGAAGTTCCCACAATCTCTCATCTCTGCCACATCATCAGTTTGACTTCTAACGTCTATTTTTTTTGTTTCTCGCGAGCATTTCCATGTAATCTTCATGTCGAGCAAGTAATATAAATACAGGTGATAGTATCGTGAATGAGGACACTAGATAACATTGACTCGAACCTAAGCGTGGGAGAGCACTCGATATTCCATTGAGCAGTACTAGTCATCTCTCTCATTTTACTCTCTAGACTCTAAAACTTGTAATAACAACTTAAATTAATATAATCACAAACTACTAAAAGTTCGCATTGTGTGAAGGTTGACCTTGTCCATCTATCATTTTTTTTTCTCGAAAAGCCATTTGCAAACCAAGTTATCTCTCCACCAAATAGTCTTCTCCCCCCTCACCCACAAACACACCATTTTTGCCCCAACAAAATAGACACACGAACTTCTGATTTTCTGATGATGGGCAAAAGGGTTCACAAATGGCATGTCAAAACGAAGCAGGAAAAGTATCAGAGGGATCACAATAGAACGAATCATCAATAAATACTCACGTATAATTTGATGTTTTCACCGCCAATATCAACCGCTTAATTGACTGGGTCAAAGCCAGGGAAGCGGCGGACACTCTGATTATCCTCCCTCCATTGGTTACTAGTGCGATGAGGATTCAACACGATGAAGATGAAATGACAACGAGAATGAAGCATGAGTATCACAAGGTTGCCTCCACTGTCGGGCCTTTGCGAGTTCTAAATTTTGATGAATTTGCTGACCCTAAAAAGGAAGAAGAACATTCTCATTTTTCATGCGCAATCCGCAGAGAGCCTATCTAAGTAGGATTCAGTGAACCACACCTCTCTTGTTTCATGGAAAGAGAAGATGCAATCCATCATCTGCAGAATTTTCAGTTTGTCATTGCTCTCTGTCTTTCGATGCAAAGGCTAGAGATTTGCTCTATAAATTTTCCCACAAGTCTATCATTTCCTTCAGATATTTGAGAAGGGAGATCCTATTTTGGTTTGCAACTCCAGAAAGAGGAGTAATCGTGACCCTAAAACAATTGAGTGATCGTGACCCTTGGAGATGACATTGGTATGTTCCAAGAAGAAATTCTTGAAATTCATGATGTAGATACGACGATACAACAAGGCACCCTAATTTGTCACCTACAGGAGGGGATCTTCATGTTTGAAGCAATTCAGAAGCCTTCATGTCTATATAGAGAGCTCATTAGTCTGGCAAAATCATTTTATCGAAGGAGAGACAACTACTCATGGGTTTGTCTCTTCATTGACTTAGCTTGTGCAGAGGCGGCACGTGGAAAATTATATTACTCTGTAGTAGCCAGTTAATCAACAAAATAGGGTTGTGAAGCTTCCCCATTCCCATCCTCCTCTTATTTCTCAGGGAGGGAAAAGTTTCCACCATCATCTTCCACCTCCACCTTGCCATTTCCAACAAATGAGGCCTTGAGGACCCCGATTGTCGGAAGGTGGTTCGACACTCTCTTGGTTTGATAATAATAAATACCAATGATTACCGATGATATCTTCAAAATTTTCATGTATGCAGATAATATAAAGATGAACGTATAGAAGAAAATCAAATACACATCACATTTTCATGTGCAATATTAAAATGACCATAACTTTTGATCCATGAAGAATTACGGGACCCATAACCCTAATTCAGGAAAGCCACTGAGTTATCTATGTATTAGGGAAGTACATAATTTCCCCTATAATGCTGTGCGTTAGCATTATCGTAGAATTCCGATAGCGAAAATGAACTATAATGTCGAAGACTAGCGTTAACATCAGGCGGTAATGAAGAAGATTTCCAGGTCTCTAGAAATGAACTTTAACGGCATGCATTAGCACTATCATAAGATTCTAATAGTAGAAATGAACTATAATTCTAGATGTCTGCGTTAACATCAGTGTTATGAAGAAAAATCAGCCAATTTCTAGTGATGTTAACAGAAAACATGGTAGCACTATCACAGGATTCCGATAGCAAATTTTTACTATAACGCCATCCCGATGGCGCTAACGCCATCCCGATGGCGCTAACGCCATATTCTGACATTGAAGAAAACACTAAATCCATCATGATGGCATTAACATTTTTTGATAATGCTTTGGGCATAGACTCCCTAATTTATCCGAGACAGCTTTGGAAACAGATAGTCTTTGGTTTGCCATTTTTTAAAGGTCACTACTTTCTAACTGTAATGAATTGCATTGACGTGTAACCTGTAAGACCCCCTCCCAGAAATTAGGCATGGCCAAGGGAAATCTTATGCTCAGGGTAACCACCCTGCCATAGTATCGGTACACATACCAACCACGACCACATGACGCTTACTCTTCTTGTGATTCATCATCACAATCATAACAAAACAAGTTGGAAAGCTCTGAGGACCTGCCACCCCGTTTTGAAAAGTTCAGGGAGAGCCATACAACTTTCATGTTGAGGGTTTTCCCTACTGAGGTCTGGAGGGCCCTCAAAAATGGGCCAAAAGTTAGTTGTGCAAATTTAATTATAGCACCCCAACTATAGGTTACATTATTTAGAATAAAACAATTTAAATAGAAATAACACAAATATTTCAGCAATATAATGACGCTCCCGAGTCTTGTATGACAAAATGACCTTCCCCCACGACGGATCCATTGTTGATCCATTGTGGGTAACAACCAATCATTGTCTCAGAGATCCTAAGGTAATCTAACGGTACTCAGACCATCTTCTACACTGGATCAACGACGGGGATCAAACTTGCTTGATAGTGGAATTGTTGTATTTCCAGCCCAGTCTCCGTCGCTCGGGTGATCACCATGGACCAACACTACCACCAAAAATTCACAGAACGAAGAAGATTCTGGGGAAGGTGGTCCGGCGGCCTATGGTCGTCAGTGATCGTCGGAATTGGAGGGCAAAGCTAGCTACTAGTCTCTGCCGTCAAGGAGTTAATGTGCTCTTCTCGACTTGTTGGCACCATCCAGTGAGCCTAAAAAGTCCGGCGATGGAGGTTCCTCAAGGGCCTTCGAAAAGAGTCAATGTGCTCTTCTCGACTTGTTGGCACCATCCAGTGAGCCTAAAAAGTCCCGTAAGAGGTTGCCCCTATTGGTGGTGGTTAGAGGCGGTGCAGCTCGCCGGAGAGCCTCTCCAGAGCTCAGAAACAGCTTCTAATAAATCCTAGAGGATCTAACAGAGTGGAGGAAGTTGAGAACTGCACCTTAGAGGTTGAAATGGCTCAGTCTAGTTTTAGGAGACATCGCCAGAAAATAGCGTCACCAAGTGAATCCTTGATCCAGATCGGCGTTGTTTGGTCTCTGAGTTTGCCCGGAAGTCCGCGAACTCAACTTCTCGATCAGAATTATCGGCCCCGACGGTCATAAATTTTGGAGACCGCCCAGACCGCCCGTCTCATCTCCGACAGATTCTCTAAGGCACAGGCGGTCAGCTTCTAGCGAGACCGAATGACCATGCGGTCTGGAGTTTTCTCTCATTTTTTCTATTTGCACCCCATGTATCCTCTCTTCCCTGCCCCGGTTCTCCTGTACCCCGAGCAGCCCATTATTTTTAGACCTGCCCCTTTGGGCAGACCCTCACGTCTATAAATAGAGGGGTAAGGGTACCAGAAAATGGACTTTTGATTCGAGCTTCCAGCTTATGCTGTATAAGCGGTCTCAAATTTAGTCTCTTTTCTACCTCTTTCCCTGACCTATTTTAGACTCCACTGTAACCTCTTTTTATCAATCAGATCAAGTTTCTTTGCTCAGTAACCTCTCTTTTGCCATCCTTTAGCCTAAGTAACCGGCACTCCACAGTTTCCATCCATCCTTTTGTAGTGTGAGTTTTGGAGGTACAACTTTTGTGCTAACAGAATGAATACGCGACCTTTAGGTCGGAGTGTAAGGTGAATCCAACGGCTAGATAAGATGTCATACCGCAAAAACCAGCTTAGTCAGCCCGCCAGCGGTCGTCCCTGCTTGAGCAGTGCGACCTCTCTAGAAGCTCTTGAGCTTCGTTTTGATCTCCACCTTGAATAGGCTCATCGAGAGGCCGCCCAGGCTCAACAAGAGATCGCTCCGCAACTCGAAATGATGAACCAGGTCCTAGCGGCGATCTCCCAGCGGGTGGTTACCTAGACCGCCCAGACTACCACCCCAAGTCCTCTAGCTGGCGGTCATGCTCCTGACCGCATGGTCCTTCAACCTGCAGCTCCTTTGCAGTCTCTGGATGAAGAGTTCATAGCTCGCCGTGATTTCTTCAGAGCAGTAACTCAGGGAACTCCAGTCCGAGTGTTGAACTTTCAGGAGGATTATTCTTATCCTCCATCTTCTGTTGCAGCTGCCTTTCTTTCTGCTAATTATGACGCTATTGAAGCAGAAGAGCCCTCTCCTTTTACTGACAGAGTTCCTCGGGAACCTATTCCTAATGGCTTCAGAGAGCCTCAACTTCCTATGTTCACTGGAAAGAGTGACCAAGTCTCCCATCTTTAGGCTTTCGAGTTCACTGTCTCTCTGAGATGTCTCTTAGATGCGATGATGTGTAAATTCCTGATCACCTCCCTTGATGGGCAAGCACAGGAGTGGTTCTACATGCTGCCTCCCCAGTCCATCACTTGCTTTGCCGCTCTTTGGCAAGAGCTCCTTCTGAGGTTTGCAACCTCTAGGAAAAGGAAGAGTGGTCCTGCAACCCTCTTCAAAATCAAGCAAGGGGAAAGAGAGACTTTAGCTCGCTTTGTGGATCATTTCCAAAAAGAGATCCTCGGGATCAGGGATGTTGATCCCTCGCTCAACATGGTGGCCTTAGTAAATGGTCTCCAGGAAGGCCCTCTCAAGTTCGAGATCACCACTCGAGAGCACATCTCTTACCAAGAGCTAAATAGCACCGCCAACA
The DNA here is from genome assembly GCA_033032865.1 of Dactylorhiza incarnata. NCBI lineage: Eukaryota > Viridiplantae > Streptophyta > Magnoliopsida > Asparagales > Orchidaceae > Dactylorhiza > Dactylorhiza incarnata. Next base: position 7,220,190 of record JAWHQI010000090.1, on the reverse strand, counting down.
GATTCATTGAGGGGGAAATCATTAACCCCACCTATGTCTCAAATTTGACATCCAGAGCCAGCCAGAAGGGCTCTGCTGGTTTCTTTCCTGCTCAATAGTCGACGAAACCTCCTCGCCAAGAGTTCCAATGTCCCACTCAAAGGGAAGGAACTTCCGCCACCACCGTCCATACCAGGTCGTCATCAGTTCCAGCAAAAGGGACCTTTACTGCCCACCCCAGTTGCTCCAGCTCTCCAATCAGCACCTGTCGACCAGATCCAATTCTATCAACCACCTTTCTCAACTTTGTCACAACCTTCTTATAATGATTCTTAAGAATCTCTTACCTAGCTCAACTTGATCATGTGCGAGGTCATCCAAATTCTCCAAAAGCAGCCTTTCTACAAAAGGCATGCTCCTCTACAATCTGATCCAAAATCGAGGAACCTCTCTTTTTTACTGTGAACATCAAAGGGAGAGAGGGCACTTGACTGAAAACTGTCGAGCTCTCTGCATGCTGGTGGAGAAGCTCTTGAAAGAAGGGAAGTTGCAGGACTTAGTCCTGAAAGTGATTTTGCAAAGGCTTCAACTTCTAAGAACAAAGAAGTAGCGGAAGCTCGCTGGGAGTGTGAAGTAGTCGATGATGTTGGCCTCCTTGGCAACGTTGGGTGTCAAAATAAATGCATAAAATCCAATGATGAGGGTGCCTTGGGCTATCTCTTTTGCATTCATGGAGGAGCAGGACTTGAATCCTCCTAGAAAGCTAGTCTCTCAAGAGTTTACCGATCAGAGATCACTGCAACCTCCTCCTCTGCTCCTGTTAGAGGGATGGTCACCTTCGGGCAAGATGATCCACCTCCAACCGCCAATCCTCTTAATGATGTTGTTGTCATTAAGGTGGTAATCAAGAACAATATAGTAGAAAGCATTCTGATTGACACCGAAAGCTTAGTAAATCTCCTCTTCAAGCCATCAAATGAGACCCTAAAGACTGGAAAGACTCTCATTTCCACTGAAGGGACACTCTATGAATTCTTCGGAGAGAAAAAAGAGGTAGAAGGAAGTGTCACACTCTCAGTGACACTCTGGGAATCACAAAGCTGGTTCATTTCATTGTTGTTGAAGCTCTGTAGCTACAACGCTATCTTCGGAAGGCCAATCCCAAACGAATATCAAGCAGTGGTTTCCACTTTTCACTTAGCAGTAAAGTTTGCTCTGAATGGGAAGCAATACCGAATCAGGAGCGACCTTAAGAAGGCTCGGGAATGCAATGTAAAGATGGTCATTGTGACTGAATCATCTCCTCCAAAAATGGTTGAGATCTCTCCAGCACGTCAAGATCTTGATTATGCTGAAGTTGAGGAAGAGTCAATATAAAAAGATGCTAGAGATGGAGCTTGCCTGGAACCTGCCCAGGTGACTCAAGAATTTCCAATCGATGAAGAAGATAAAATCAAAAATCTCTCTATCAACGCCGATTTAACTGAAGAAGAAAAAACCAGCTTATCTCTTTCCTCATAAAGAACCTAGATGTCTTTGCCTGGTCAACAGATGACATGCCAGGAGTCGATCCTGACTTCGCTTTCCATCACCTCAACATCGATTCAAACTTCATTCCAATCAAGCAAAAGAAGAGAGCGGTGGCAGTGACTCTATCTCAGCCCATCCGAGAGGAGGTGGAAAAGCTTCTCAAAGCCAAATTCATCTAAGAGATTCAGTACCCTGAATGGGTATCAAATGTTGTAATGGTCAAGAAAGCTGGTGAAAAATGGCGTATGTGTGTAGACTTTACTAAGCTCAATAAAGCATGTCCTAAAGATTGTTACCCCTTGTCTCAGATAGATTCCTTAGTTGATTCTGCAGTAGGGTATTCACACATGAGTTTCTTAGATGCATTCTCCGGCTATCATCAAATTAGAATGCATAAGCTCGACATCCCTCATACCTCTTTTATCACAAATGATGGATGTTTTTGCTACATCATAATGCCTTTCAGGCTGAAGAATGTCGGAGCGACGTATCAAAAAATGATGGATACAGTTTTCAAAAAAAAAAAAAAAAAATCTGGAAGTCTATGTCAACGACCTCTTGATAAAAAGTAAAACCTTCTCTGCTCATCTCAATGATCTCACTGAGACATTCACAACTCTTCGAACCTTCAACATGAGGTTGTATCCTTTGAAATGCGTTTTCAGAGCGAGCAAAGGAAAATTCCTTGGTCATCTCCTTACTCCGGAGGGGTTGGAACCAAATGTTGACAAAGTAAAAGCGATCTTAGATGTGGCACCTCCAAGATCGTCCAAAGAGGTTCACCAGCTAGGTGGAAAAAATGGCAGGTCTGAGCCAATTTATATCTCGCTCAAGAGATAAAAGTGCTCCGTTCTTCAAAACTCTCCGTGGATGAGAAAAATTTGAATGGACTAAGGAGTGTTATGATGCATTTAACCAGCTAAAAAAGCAGTTAACATCATCTCCTTTGCTTTAAAGCCCTCGAGAAGGAGAAGATCTTTTTCTTTATCTTGGAGTTGGGTCTAACGCAGTAAGTTCGGTATTGGTCAGAGAAGAAAAGAAGAGGCAATTTCCAGTTTACTATGTTTGCAAGATACTGAAAGATGCAGAAACTCGATATCCGATTCTTGAAAAATTAGCATTGATGCTTGTCACTCCAGCTCATTCATTCAAGTGGTGACAGATCTCCCATTAAAAAATGTGCTAAAAAACCCAGAACATTCAGGCATATTGTAAGATCTCTCTCCCGCACCTGGAGAGCTTCCGGATCTTATGCCCAGAACCGCCGCCTTACGGTGACACTAACACCTGAGTTAGCTACCTCCGCAAGACGCCGATCCTGCCGGCAAAACGATCAACAGGCCAACAAGAGCTAAGAAGAAAAATAAACAAAACCAAGTCCACAATCACACATTTATACAAGAAAATATAAAAAGTCCATCAATGAGTACAACAAGTAAAGGAGAGAAAGGGCTTAAGCCCGGTACATATCCAAGTGAAGTACAAAAACTCTCTCACTCTACATCTATGCGGAAGCTAAACAAACTCTCAACTCTCGAACACCTGTCTTGTAGTAGAAGTAATGCGTGACATAAGCTCCTCAGGTCCTGTCTCCTCTTCTAGCTGGGGCTCCATCACCTCGTGTACCTACGGTCACAACCGACCGTTAGTCATAAAGACTAAGCCAATTTTGTCCCCGCCTCCCCCCGCGACTCCTAGGCACCGTGTGGGAGGACAAAGCGGAAGAAAAACAAGGGGTAATAGAAACAAGGCAGGTGACAAATGTCTAGACTACCAGGGTATATAAATACTAAGCAAGTAAAGGTAACAATTCTATACTAACCAGAGTAAGGATGACAGCAAATAGTAAAAGACAATGCAATATAAAGAAGCAGGTACAAGAAATAAGAGCAACTACGAAAGTAACCTTAACTTATATGCGCACACAAAAGCACATAAGCTAAGGGATCTGGCAAGAAGTAAACTCATCGTATAAAAGAGCCCATACGGATTTATACGACGATGTCTTTGTTTGTGCAGAATGCTATGCTATGATGTGCAATGCAATGATGCAATGCTTTTATTATTATTTCATACACATGCAACTCATCCACACGACTCTGTACGTACAGACCTTTAGTTCCCACTTTTTAGAGGTAGCTAACCTCTCGGGCACCTCCCGTCGTGGTCAAACGGTGGAAGAGGAGCGGGCGTCTCCTCACCTAGGTGGGTAAGTCACACTACCAGACCTAGGCCCTAACGTAGGCTGTGATACCGGTACCCGGTACTCACGAGCTCCTGCGTACTAAACCATTTTTGGTGTGACATGTCTATGATAGTGTTTTGCTTTGTTGAATATTTTGTACAACACTTGCATGTTGATTCCACCTAGGTTAAGTTCACTTCTGGAGTTAGTGATCAACATGAGTATTGTAGATCTTGATGATACCTTTAAAATTCCACTAATTTCATGCCATTTGGACAAGTGTAGCTCTTTCTATACCATTTTTGGTGTGACATGTCTATGATAGTGTTTTGTTATGTTGAACATTTTGTACAACATTTGCATGTTGATTCCACCTAGGTTAAGTTCACTTCTGGAGTTAGTGATCAACATGAGTATTGTAGATCTTGATGATACCTTTAAAATGCCACTGATTTAATGCCATTTGGATAAGTGTAGCTCTTTCTATACCATTTTTGGTGTGACATGTCTATGATAGTGTTTTGTTATGTTGAACATTTTGTACAACACTTGCATGTTAATTCCACCTAGGTTAAGTTCACTTCTGGAGTTAGTGATCAACATGAGTATTATAGATCTTGATGATACCTTTAAAATGCCACTGATTTCATGCCATTTGGATAAGTGTAGCTCTTTCTAAACCATTTTTGGTGTGACATGTCTATGATAGTGTTTTACTATGTTGAACATTTTGTACAACACTTGCATGTTGATTCCACCTAGATTATGTTCACTTCTGGAGTTAGTGATCAACATGACTAATGTAGATCTTGAGGTCACCTTTAAAATGCCACTGTTTTCATATCATTTGGCTAAGTATAGCTCCTTCTAGGCCACTTTTAGTGAGACCAGAATTTATTGAAGTCTTAACATAGAGCACTTGTAGTGTAAACCCTTATTGGCACACCAGTAATATTAATTTGTAAATGAGGATAAATATCCTTTGTAATATTATGAAACTTAGGCACTGAAGTTTTTTAGGTCAATATGGTACTACTGTAATTTTCTCAGAATTTATAGAGACCTGTAGATGGTAGTTGTAGTGTAATCCCTTATTGGCACACCATTTATGTTAAATAGAAATCATGGTTAAATAATCTCTGGAAAAGGTGAAACTTGGGGTTTGAGGTTTTTAGACCAATACTATGCTAGTGTGAATTCATCAGAATTTATAGAGATTCGTAGATGATACTTATTGCGTAAAACTTTACTTTCATCCCATCTATCTGAATAGAAACTATGATTAAGAATTCCCTGGAAGAGTATGAAGTGTAGGCTTTGAGGTTGTTAGATCATTACAAAATGTGAACCTATGGTAATAATTGGAACTCATTTGGATATGATATAATCAAGATTGCACCATAGGAGTCAATTCTAGCTCAATCTCATATGGTCTGCGAATAGTAAAAATGATTTATATGATTTAGACCACCACTGACCTTCACACATAGAAATATTAACTCTTTGATTATTATAAAGGCTCAGATTATTTGGAAGAACACCTCTAAGGGCATCATGGGAAATAAGGGTTGGGGTGCGTTTAGCAAAGCTATAAGTGCAGGAATTTATAATGATATAAAAAGGAGGTTAGACCTCATCAAGGGCCCCACAGACAACTCATCTGTGTTAAATGATTATATGGAAGTAAAACAACCCTTAGCCAGGTGAGCCATATTAAGGTAAATATTCAAGGGAGAAGTCGAGAAATATCTAAGGCAAACCCTGGATTAAGGATGACAAAGAATAGGAGTGTGGGTCCAAGTAAGGTTGAGAATGCTAATTGAATGTGTGTAGTTCCTCGGTGAAGAAGGGAACTCGAGCTTAGAATGTGATGATAGGAAAGTCAGCACCCGGTCACAATTGGTAGTGTTTGAGTTCAAAAGAACTCCCCCACTCCTAAGAGCCAAGTTTAACTCATCTTATAGATTTAATGTAATTGGAGAGGAAAATGGGGATCAAGTAGAATGGGGTAGATACCAACAAGATTAAGTGCCTTGGGAAGAGGAAGTTCGGGGTGTCAGCCCACCACACTTCCTAGTACCGCTGCGAAACCCTCACGGGGTAACCCTTCGGAAGTCCAAGGCTAACCCTAAGCTTCTAAGATCAACTAAATTACAAACAAGACTAGTTTAGTAGGAGAACTTGACAAGTTATCTTTCATCCCAAATCGGATCGGGATATAAGGAAGGACTGGGATAGTCCTGCGAGCGGTAGAATCGAGATATAAGGAAGGACTAGGATAGTCCTGCGAGCGGTAGACTCGAGATATAAGGAAGGACTGGGATAGTCCTGCGAGCAGTAAGCTCGTGATATATAAGGAAGGACTGGGATAGTCCTGCGAGCGGTAGGCTCGAGATATAAGGAAGGACTGGGATAGTCCTGCGAGCGGTAGGCTCGAGATATAAGGAAGGACTGGGATAGTCCTGCGAGTGGTAGGCTCATAGTTTAAATATAAGACTAGTGTAGTCTAGCGAGTGGTAGGCTCGTAGTTTAAATATAAGACTGGTGTAGTCTAGCGAGCGGTAGGCTCGTAGTTTAATTATAAGACTAGTATAGTCTAGCGAGCAGCATGCTCGTAGTTTAAATATAAGACTAGTGTAGTTTAGCGAGCGGTAAGCTTGTAGTTTAAATATAAGACTTGTATTGTCTGGCGAGCGGTAGGCTCTAATTTATAAATGTTAATATAGAATTGCGAGTTGGAGGCTCAGTAGTAAATGGATAATACATGTTGCTTGTGTATAAGATGTGGTGGGTCTTCGGTTCTGTCTTAGTCGTCACACCGACAGCAGTTCGTTAACTCGGCAGTGCTAGTGGTTTTATGGGGGCCAGGTTATCTTATTGCGCGTCCGACGGGATGGATCCCCTAAACCCTGCCTGGCCAATTCAGTTTAGTACGCAGGAGCTCGTGAGTACCGGGTACCGATATCACAACGTACATTAGGGCCTAGGTCTGGTAGTGTGACTTACCCACCTAGGTGAGGAGACACCCGCTCCTCTACCACCGTTTGACCACGACGGGAGGTGCCCGAGAGGTTAGCTACCTCCGAAAAGTGGGAACTAAAGGTCTGTACGTACAGAGTCGTGTGGGTGAGTTGCATGTGTATGAAATATTAATACAAACATTGCATCATTGCATTGCACATCATAGCATAGCATTCTGCACAAACAGAGACCTCATCGTATAAATCCGTATGGGCTCTTTTATATGATGAGTTTACTTCTTGCCAGATCCCTTAGCTTATGTGCTTTTGCGTGTGCATATAAGTTAAGGTTACTTTCGTAATTGCTCTTATTTCTTGTACCTGCTTCTTTATATTGCATTGTCTTTTACTATTTGCTATCATCCTTACTCTGGTTAGTATAGAATTGTTACCTTTACTTGCTTAGTATTTATATACCCTGCTAGTCTAGACATTTGTCACCTGCCTTGTTTCTATTACCCCTTGTTTTTCCTCCGCTTCGTCCTCCCGCACGGTGCCTAGGAGTCTCGGGGGGAGGCGGGGACAAAATCGGCTTAGTCTTTATGACTAACGGTCAGTTGTGACCGTAGGTACACGAGGTGATGGAGCCCCAGCTAGAAGAGGAGACAGGACCCGAGAAGCTTATGCCGCGCATTACTTCTACTACAAGACAGGTGTTCGAGAGTTGAGAGTTTGTTTAGCTTCCGCATAGATGTAGAGTAAGAGAGTTTTTGTACTTCACTTGGATATGTACTGGGCTTAAGCCCTTTCTCTCCTTTACTTGTTGTACTCATTGATGGACTTTTTATATTTTCTTGTATAAATGTGTGATTGTGGACTTGGTTTTGTTTATTTTTCTTCTTAGCTATTGTTGGCCTGTTGATCGTTCTGCCGGCAGGATCGGCGTCTTGCAGAGGTAGCTAACTCGGGTGTTAGTGTCACCGTAAGGCGACGGTTCTGGGCATAAGATCTGGAAGCTCTTCAGGTGCGGGAGAGGGATCTTACACATATTGACAAAAAGGGCGATAAAGCTTAGTGAGTTTGATATCTCTTATGTACCCAGAATGGCCATCAAAGCTCAAGTACTGGCATATATCATGATTGATACAACAGAAACTAGCTCAGAAAAAGAGGTCGGAATGCCTCTAGCCTGGACAATCTTTATTGATGTAGCTTTAGGTAGAAACTCTTCAGGAGCGGGAGTTGTATTAATTAACCCAAACAGGGTTAGGTTGGATCAAGATCTGAAGTTTTATTTCCCAATCACGAATAATCAAGCAGAGTATGAAGCATTGCTCACATGTCTCATATTCGCAAGAGAGCTAGATATCGAAGATGTGAAAGTAAAAACTGACTCTTTAGTTATAGCATCTTAAGTAAACGGAACTTATGAGACCATAGATTCTGTTCTAAAGCAATATCAGACATTGGTGAAAATTGAGATTGGCAAATTCAGAAACTTCACTATCCAACACATCCCACATTCAAAGAATGTGGAGGCAGATGAGTTAGCAAAGTTAGGACTTCTTTCAGGAGGAGTTACCTCAGAATTATTTTATTCAGCTATCGAAGAAGGTGAGGTTATGCAAATAGATCAACGCTCATCTTGAATGGATCCATTCATCCTCTTCCTCTCAACTGGGGAGTTCCATCCATCCATAAAAGATAAGAAGAGATTCAAATTGAAGACAATATATTACTACCTCATCGCAGGAGTTCTGTACAGAAAGACTTTCCTTTCACCTTTAGCAAGATGTGCCTCTGAGGAAGAAATTCTAGTTATACTCTGGGAAGCTCATTCAAGAGAGTGTGGCAGCCAATCAGGTGACAAAACCTTGGAAAAAAGAATTTCGAGGCAAGGGTATTTCTGGCCTCAAATGAGGAAAGATGCCGAGAAATTTGCAAAGAAATGTGTGCAATGCCAAAAGTTTGCTCCTTTACAGCATTAACCAGCTCAACAGCTCAGGTCAATAGCAACTCCATGGACATTTGTAGTTTGGGGAATGAACCTCATTGGACCATTCCCTTTGGTCAGTGGACAATGCCGGTTTATCCTTGTGATGATTGACTACTTCAGTAAGTGATCGAGGCAAAGGCATTGGCAAAAACAACTACGCAGATTGTGAAGAATTTTATATGGGGAGAGAACGTATGCAGACACAAAATTCCTATGACAATAATTTCTGACAACAGTCCTCAATTCAATAATTTTGACTTGATACATTTCTGCGATCAAATCAAAACTGAGCTGAGATTTACTTCAGTACATCATCCGATGAGCAATGGGCAAGTAGAGGCAGCTAACAAGTTAATAATAAATCTTCTAAAGAAAATGTTGAAAATCTTTGAGGCAATTGGGTGGAGTAGTTGTCTTCAATGCTCTGGGCTTTAAGGACAACTCCAACCTCAGCTACTAGAGAAATTCCTTTCAAACTGTCTCATGTCTCAGAAGCTCTTATTCTGGTTGAATTCAAAGTAATGAGTCCAAGGGTATTACTATCAAAATAGAATGGAGATGACTGGATGGAAGGAAATGATGAAGTGCTGAGGTGCAGTCTCGACCTCATTGGAGAGCTAAGAGACACGACGACGATCAGGCAAGAAGAAGTAAAAAGGAGAATGACCAAATATTTTGATAAGAACGCCAGGATAAAAGAGTTCACTGTTGACGATCTATTTCTAAAGAAGGTGATGCGGCAGCGAGATCTAGCTCAGTTGGAAAGCTCAATCCAAATTAGGCAGGGCCATTCATCACCAAAGTAGTGCTCAAAAATGGCATCTATCATCTCCAAACTTATGAAGGGGAAGATATATCTCACACTTGGAGTGGAGATGATTTGAAAAGCTTCTTCTCTTGATGATTATGCGTTTCCATTTTTTCTTGTAAATGTTCTGTTGATGTAATATTTTGTACTCTCTCTGTATATTGAACAGGAAGTATAGAGATAGATTATTGGCAAGGCTAAAATCTTACCAGGCGAGATATCGATGGGTCCTACTTGTTTCCCCTGTGACTTGAAGCCTGAGATGTAAAACCTATAATGACCATAGACAGCGGGGAGATTTCACATCTGTGTAGTAGTAGCTTGCCAATCTCATGCGACAGATCTGTAGGATGTCGGGTCCTTGCTGACATCTGACACACCTTTGCATCAAGGGAGGTCTAGGTGAATGTCTAGCTCTGTCATGCATTTCAGGACATCGTCACAGTCTTGATGATCTCTTCCAGGGAAAGCAATGTAGGTGGCTCTTCCGCAACCACACCTGCCCTATTGATCATCTTGGTCTGTGACCCTCGAACACTCATTCGTCTAAGGATAGCCAAGTTTTATGAAAGGGGAGGTCAGGAACATTTGTGTCCACCGCCTGAGCCCGGGAGTGGCTAGTAATTCTGACCCCTGAGGCCGCTCTTCTTCTTCTTATGATGTTACACAACCTTGATGATCTCTTTGAGGGAAGCAACTTCAGTCACTTTTTAGCACCACACCTACCCTATTGATCATCTTGGTCTGTACACCTCTTCTCTTCTTGATCGCCAAGGCCTCTCTTCATCTTAGGGTGCTACAACTTTAATGATAACTTTGAGGAAAACAATGTCGGTCGCTTATTAGCATGACACATGCCCTATTGATCATTTTGGTCTGTACACCTCTCCTCTTCTTGACCGCCAAGGTCACTATCTCTATCTTTTGATCACAAATGCTGATGAGATCATAAATAGAGGGGTAGGGGTACCAGAAAATGGACTTTTGATTCGAGCCTCCATTTTATGACCTGTATAAGCAGTCTCGAATTCAGTCTCTTTTCTACCTCTTTCTCTGACCTATTTTAGACTCCCATGTAACCTCTTTTTATCAATCAGATCAAGTTTCTTTGCTCAACAACCTCTCTTTTGGCATCCTTTAGCTCGAGTAACCGGCACTCCACAGTTTCCCTCCATCTTTTTGTAGTGTGAGTTTTTGAGGTATAATTTTTTTGCCAACACTCTAAATGGGTTTGGTTCTGAAATACTCACAAAGCTCAAACGACGCTGACTGAGGTGTTGGGATGGGCTATTAAATCCGGGAGCAAGGAAATTGGATTTTTGATCTAGTGGATGAGATTAATTCACCAGGTAAAAGCTTCCAGTCGATGCAGTCGATATTTTCCTTAGTCATTCAGTCGATGTAGTCGACATTTGACTTAAACTAAACTTTGCTTCTCCCTTTAATTTCTTTTATCCATGCTCATTTTCCTCATGATAATGACATGTCTAATATAGGATTAGATCATAGATCAACATAAGTTTTGCACCTTGAGGGATTACAAGGGCAAAACCTTGTTTGGGTGACCATAAGCCTAACACTATATTAGCCAAGCATTTGTGTTGTACTTGTCAGATCAAAACTCATACAAGCTTCAAATATAAGATGTTTATTGTCACCTTAAGGCCTTTTTCAAATCAGGAATCTTGTGGGCAATGTTCCTAATAATCTCCCCCTATTTGAAGAAGTCAGAACTGTTTATGACAATAGACATATAGACATAACAGTTATAATCAAGATAGAAGTACTTAGATAGCAAGAACATTCTAGATTTTATAAATAAATATGTTCAGACATTATGTAGTTCAATAATAAGATAAATAGGTGCAATTCCAACAAAAGTAATAAGCAAGCTCTAAGATTTTTCAGCTCTCTCCAGCAGCTTTCCTCTTTTGTCTTTGGAAGTATCCCAAGGGATTTGGAATGTATCTGGAAGAGGAGGTGGTCCATTTGGATGATTTCTCATGTGAATCCTCCTCTTTGCCTCCTGCTTTTCATATTAATCCCACTCAATTGAACCATTGTATCTGGAGATATTGATGAATAGCTTTCCAAAGTTCTACCATGTGTACAATATGATGGTCTTGGACTCGGGGCTCCAAACTTCATAATCAAGTAAGCTTTGTATTTCTACCTTCCTTCTTTGTCTGGACAACATTTCTTCTTCAGTTGGGACAATCTTCCTCTTGTGAGATGAAGATGACCCTTCTTGATTAGCTGGAAGAGAATAGACATAATCATTCCATGATTCTGCATAATTGGCTGGAGGAATGTAATCAAAAATAGCTGGTGCTGATTCTGGTTCTGGAGAGTAAGTCCTTGGTGATAAATCCAGGGCCTCCATAGTGGCATTGGATACCCATACAACTTATTGAGCAGTTTGGTGAGTGATGCTTTTCTCCCCCTTTTTGATTTCTGCAAATACATGTTTATAGATGACTTCTTGTGAATCAACTATTTTCTGTTCCAGTATGTTCACCCCTGTAGTCACTGTGTTCTTTGTTTGAAGCATATGCTCATCCAACAATTGATTGCAGATGTCCATTCTGTTCAGGATATTTGTCCTATCGTTTGCCTTGTGGTTGGATGTTTCTTGAAAAGCTAAGTAAATATTTTCTCCAGTGGCAACTTGATTTTCAACTATTGCTTGCAGGCCTTGGTGAGTCATTTCATTTGGCTGTGCAGTGAAATCTACAACATTTCCAGCCTTCATGAAGAAATGAAGTGTTTGAACATTCAGATGATGCATTTCTTCTTGAGCATTTGTAATATTTTCATTCATCCCAGTCCTCAGTTCTTGGACTGTCCTGTGTACAAAGCCTTTAATGTGTCTCCTTTGATTGTCCAACATGACTTTCATTTGAGCAAGTAAAGAATCTTGAGGTACTTCACTTGGTGGTGGAGATAGAAACTTTGGATCTTCTGCAGCAACTTTTTGAGATGGACATGTATGAGGCTCATAGTCCTCATAGAAGCAATCCGAGGTGGAGGCTTGAGAATTGAGCTTTGGAGTGTCCGACTCTTCCAGCACACTCTTACCTTTCCATAGAACAATCTCCATCCCTGTGGAGACTAGTTCTTCTTCTTCCTTTTCTAGAATTATCCTGATAACCTGGTTAACTTCTGCCAGGTCAAGGTCATTCTGGGCAGAGTCTTGTTGATGAGACGAGGTGATTGACCTCTCACCATCTTGCTGCATTTCAGTCTCTTGCACAGAGTTTTCAAGAACGAGCTCCCCCTCAACTGATGCAATGACTTGGGCAACATATTCTTGATGACCTTCCATTTCCTCCATTACTTCAGTATGTTGGATGGAGACTTCCTGCTGATCTTATCCTAGATCCACTATTTCAGTGTATTGAGGAGCAAGTTCCAGATGAACTTCTCCTATATTCTCAATCTCTATTCCACCAGCCACCCTGGACACTTCCATAGGTGTTGAGCTTTCTTCATCTACAGGGACTTTGTTTAGATTCATTTCCCTTGTATGGTCGTCCTCAGCACGTTTGGGGGATTGGATGGGACTTGGAGTATTCTCTTTCTTCTTTATTCTTCTCTTTTTCTCTCCCACTTTCCTTTTAGGTCTGCCTTCACTTTTGTTTCTTTCAGCATGATGGGGCTTGGAGATTTCTCCAGCTTTTTCTGATTTGGGGAATGGCTTTTCCCACCTCTCTATTGTCTGGCAGTCTATTCTTTTCAGGTAGTGCAGTGGTACCTCAGGTGACTCATTGAGCTTGTCTCCTAGGCACTTGTAGTCTCCCTATGTTGGGGGCTGATAAGCAGTCTTTTAACTTCTTGAAGATGATCTGACTCTAATCTAACTTTTTGCTAAGAATGATTGCAGCCATAAGGTTGAACATTTCCTTTGATATTCTGTCATGAGAGCCTGATTTGCATAGGAGAACCTTCCCTACAATATCAATTAATAATTTCCCTAGAGGATTCATGTTGCTTCTTTCCAGAGATCCATATACTTCTGCTGAGTAATTGCACCATTATAGGGCTGCTTCATGATCTACCCTAGAAAATTCATATTCTCCTTCTCCTTTAGAGAGGGCTGACAGGTCAAACAGTCGACTCAAGCTTCTGGAAGTTATTCTCAAGTTATTTCCAAGCACAATGGTTTTGATGTTATTCCCTGATTTACTGACCTCTGCTCTTTTGAATAATTCTTCCACACAATCTGGCACGATTCTTGTAGGTTCTGATAATAAGATATCCAGCCCTGCCGCACTGAGAAGGAAGACGATATTCTGTATCTCTTCTCGACAGTTCTTGAAGCCACCTCTTACCGCTTCACTGCCAGTGTTGATTTTATCGGAAGGATTCACCTTTGACACCATTGAAGATGCAGAAGATTTTTGGAGAGGAAGAGGAGAAAGCTTTTACGGGAAGGAGAGAGCGCGAAAGCTTAGGTGCCAACTTTTGGGGGTTTACGACCTATTTATCTTAATAATTTTCATAATTTCTGATTTATTTATATAAAAGGAAGTTGAATTGGCACATGCCTTGTTAAGTAAGAGATTGAAGGATTTCCTTTTATGCGGTGTGCTGATATCCTTCCTTGTATATGACAATTTGTTTCTGTACTTCCCCATCAAGCCGATATTCTTCCTTTTTTTGGACTTATCTTCTGCAATCTTCATTAAATGCCGAATATATTCTAATTTGCACACTATAATATTTGTGTAGTAGACAAATAATGTAATAAATAATGAAACAAATTATGTAACTGATAATTTGTAGAACTAGATTATAGTAGATAATTTGACATAAAGGAGAGGCATGAAAATTATTCTAAAAGTAACATGCCTAATTTAATTTTGAAGAAATTGAACATTTGCACATCTAAAGGCTTGGTGAAAACATATGCCACTTGTTTGTCAGTGGGGACAAAGTCAAGGCAAATACCTTCTTTCTCAGCATGCTCTCTGATGAAGTGACACATGTTTTTAGCAATTGTAATTGCACTTGATGAATCACAGAATAATGGAGTTTTACTTACCTGCATGTTGTAATCCTATAGTTGATGTTGTATCGAAAGTAATTGGGCACAACAGTTTCCAGCAAAGATATATTCTGATTCAGCTGTTGAGAGAGCCACATTAGTTTGCTTTTTTCTCCATGAAATTAGCCTTCTCCCAAGGAAGTGGCATGTCCCTGAGGTGCTTTCCTATCTTCCGTGCATCCTACAAAATCTGCATCTGAGAATCTTGTTAGTTCAAAATCATTGCTCCTAGGGTACCATAAGCCAAGATTTGGTGTACCTTAAGATATCTTAAAATCCTCTTGACAGAAGAGTAGTGAGATTCATTGGGGTTCACTTGATGCCTGACACAAACACAGTTAGAGAACATAATATATGGTCTACTTGCAGTTAGGTAGAGCAGAGATCCAAAAATGCTTATGTACTTGGTTTCATCGAAAGGTTTCCCTTTCTCATCCTTGTCCAGAGACACATTGGAGCCCATTGGAGTCTTCATTGAGGTTGCAGCCTCCATTCCAAACTTCTTTATTAGTTCTTTTGAGAACTTAGGTCTGAGAGATGAATATACCATTCTCAGATTGTTTCACTTAAATCTCTAAGAAGTATTTTAGCTCTCCAATGGTGCTTATTTCAAACTTCCCCTGCATAAGATTGGCAAATTTCTTACAAAGGTTGTCATCTGTAGATCCAAAGATTTTGTCATCTACATATATCTGGGCCAGCAGAGTCCTGCATCTTATTTCCCTCAGTAACAATATTTTATCTATCTTTCCCCTTGAAAACTTGTTTTCAACGAGAAAGTTAAATAAGGTCTCATACTAGAGACTCTAGGTGCTTGCTTTATACCATATAAAACTTTCTTTAAATAGAAGACATGATGATTATGAGTTGAGTTGACAAAACCTGGAGGTTGTTCTATACATTCTTCCTCTTTCAAATCTCCATTAAGGAATACAGACTTCAGATCCATTTGATATACTTTGAATCCTTTATGAGCTGCATATGCTTGAAACAACCTTATAACTTCCAGTCTTGCTACTGGTGCAAAGATTTGATCAAAATCTATTCCTTCTTCATGTCTATATCCTTTTGCAACCAGCCTTGCTTTATTCTTGATGATGACTCCTTGTTCATCCATCTTGTTTCTGAAGACCCACTTTATTCCAATGACATTGTGGTCACGAGGCCTCGTGTAACACCCCAAGTTTCGCTGAGTGCAGAGGTTGGAATGCCCAAGGCTAAGAGCAGGATTTATGTAGCTGGAAGCTAGCGTCGGGCGGTAGGTGCTACTGCTGACGGTAGCTTAATCGACGGGAAGCTTTGCTGGTCGACGGGAAGCTTCGTTGGACGATGAGATAAAGTTGTCAAGGAAGATTTGTCGAGACGCTAGCGCGATGCAATTACGGGACACTGCAATATGTTAAGCGTGAAGTTAGCATGGTGCGGTAGCGCTACCGCCACGCGGTAACTAATTGGACCAGATCTATAAGTAGAGTTTTATGGGCGTCCGATCTTCTTAGATCTTGATCTAAGGGATGAGGTTAATGCAGAGGAGTTTTCTTCCTTCATTCCTAAGCCATTTGTGTTTTGGTGGGCTAAGGTGAGAGGGAGATCTTGGAGGAAGAAGAAGGGGCAAGATCCGCCATTGTTGGAGCTTCGGAGCTCCGTTCGCCGGTCCGAAACCAGATCCACAGAGAGGACGCAAGGGCGCTCTTTTCTATCCATGCCTTTCAACCGATCCATGTAGAGGAATAGAGTTCAAAGGGTAACGACATCTCTCCTCCCAGTTTTAGGATGCGTGCATGGCATCTTTTATTTTGCCTTCTCTTTTTCTGAAATTTGTGGCACTGGATCTCTCAAATGAGAGGGGTTTGGGTCGTCTTAGTTCAAGAAGAACCATCAGGTTGATTGAGTCCGTCCCCGACATTATTTTGCATTAGAGATCCGCTCCGTTAGCAGATTAGGCATTGTGGGCGAAGCCAAAATCACGACAGGTTGTCCGATTCGATGATGTTGCTTAACGTGCATTTTAGGGATTTTTGTTAGAAATCCGATTACGGTGAAAGCGTCGTTGTGATGCCCTTTTGTGTTTCGTGTGAGAACGAACATTAGTTTTTGGCGAGATGTTTTGCGTGTGATCAAGGGCTTGTGATGCCTGTTAGTATGGGGAGGCAAGGATTTGTCTTTGTGGTTGGCTGGCCAGCCCGTGACGTTGCAAGTCATGTGGGGAGGGTGTCCCGACAAGACATCCCCTTCTTTTTTGGGTGTGTTGAAGCTGACGAGAGCGTCTGTGCTGAAGGACAAGCCTGATGGTATTGTTGGCCATGCGCAGGTGGGGTCTAGGAAAGAGCTTCTAGCACTGGTTGTGTTTGGTTTGGTGATTGTGGCGAGAACAAGTATGTTGATGCGCCCGATGGCATTGTGAGCCATGTAAGGGGCGAGGTCTCAGTGGAGTTCTTGGCCTTGGGCTTCATGCCCCTGGGGAAATGATGAGTTCCCTTTGATTGCTGTGAAATGATAATGTGTGATATTTTGTTAGAAGCATACACGACATAGGGTGCCTTGAGTGAAACCCAGGTTTCACACATGCTGCATTGTTAGGCCCCTTACTTTAATTGTTCAAGATAGAAACACGGATGATGCTTGTGACACTCATACCTGTTGTTTTTTATGTTAGTATTGTTCGTTACATTTGCATACGAAGTGCTGACTTGTAGGGTGATGTAGTCCCCGGGGTCCGCTAGGACGGTCAAGAGGAGGGGTGTTCTTACACCGTTGTTGGTCAGCCAAAGCTGACCCTCGTTATACCGCTCTTTGTGTTTTGGATGCAGGGCAAGGATCGCAGGCTGGAACCAGTTCACCGACCAAAAAGGCCTAAGCCTCATGTAGTGTACTCCCTCCTATTTTCATGTTTGATTATGCTGTCTTTATTTTGTTCTGGCATGCATGCCGAGGTAGCATATGAATGCTATTATCTTTTGGTTATTTTATGTACTATGGTTGATGACTTGAGCATTGGTTTTGAAAGCCCTTAATGTCGTGGTACTCCTATGTAGATGTGGACAACTTCTGTGTCTTTTTAAGTCTTCCTGGAACTATTCATGTCAGGTATATATTAAGGCTGTTGTTTTTTTTCAACGTTTTAACTTTTTAAATTTTGAGGAAGAAACTCTTGTAAGGGGGGTGGAGTTGTAACACCCAATGTTTCGCTAAGTGCGGAGGTTGGAATGACCAAGGCTATGAGCATGATTTCTATAGCTGGAAGCTAGCGCCAGGCGGTAGGTGCTACCGCTAGCGGTAGCTTACTCGACGGGAAGCTTCGCTAGTAAACGGGAAGCTTTGCTGGTCGATGGGAAGCTTCGTTGGTTGATGAGATAAATTCGTCGAGGAAGATTCTTCGAGACGCTAGCGCGATGAGTTAGCGATACCACTGGCGGTAGGTATTCAAGTCAGTGTGTGTCATAGTGTCATCGATTGACGGGATGCTGTAAGATGTTAAGCGTGAAGTTAGCGCGACGCGGTAGCGCTACCGCCGCATGGTAACTTACAAGACCAGATCCGTAAGTAGCATTTTTGGACGTATGATATTTTTAGATCTTGATCTAAGGGCTGAGGTTAGTGTGTCTGGAAGCCCTAAGTAGGGTAGATGAGTTCTCTTCCTTCATTCCTAAGTCATTTGTGTTTTTGGGGGCTAAGGTGAGAGGGAGAGCTTGGAGGAAGAAGAAGTGGCAAGATCCGCCATTGTTGGAGCATCGAAGCTCCGTTCGCCGATCCAAAACCAGATCCACGGAGAGGACGCTAGGGCGCTCTTTTCTATCCGTGCCTTTCAACCGATCCATGGAGAGGAAGAGAGTTCAAAGGGTAACAACATCTATCCTCCCGGTTTTAGGATGCGTGCATAACATCTTTTATTTTGCCTTCTCTTTTTCTGAAATTTGTGGCACCAGATCTCTCAAATGAGAGGGGTTTGGGTCGACTTGGTTTAAGAAGAACCATTGGGTTGATTGATTCCATCCCCAACATTATTTTGCATTAGAGATCCGCTCCGTTAGCAGATTAGGCATTGTGGGTGAAGCCGATATCATGACCGGTTGTCCGATTTGGTGATGTTGCTTAACGTGCATTTTAGGAATTTTTGCTAGAAATTCGATTGTGGCGAAAGCGTCGTTGTGATGCCCTTTTGTGTTTCGTGTGAGAACGAACGTTGGTTTTGGGCAGGATGTTTTGCACGTGATGAAGGGCTTGTGATGCCTGTTGGTATGGGAAGGCAAGGATTTGTCTTTGTGGTCGACTGGCCAGCCCGTGACGTTGCAAGTCATGTGGGGTGGGTGTCCTAATATGACATATCCCCTTATGTTTTGGGTGTGTTGAAGATGATGAGAGCGTATTGTTGGAGCATGAGTTTCGCACTCTTCCAGTTTGATAATAACAAAATCCCGTTTGTATTTGATTCTATTTTTATTGATGGTGTGCAGGTAACATGTATGAGATGTTCACAATTCTGATTGGAGCTCAATTTAACTGTATGGAGAATTTCGATGTCAGAATTTTCCGACATCTACTGCCACCCAGGCGACATGAGAGACGTTACAGCAGCAGCCCGCACGACAGCATGACGAGCAGTATTTTGGCGCTGTCGGAATTCCGACAGCGATGTCGCCCAGGCGATAGGACAGAAGTTACAGCAGCATCCCGCACGACAGCATGACGAGCAGTAGTTTGGCTCTGTCGGAATTCCGACAGCGATGTTGCCCAGGCGACAGTGAAAAACTATAAGTTAGTTCATTTTGTTCGTGCATTCTAAGCTTTGAAAATTCTAAGTCCTTTCCTGAGTGCATACGAACCAGAGAGCTCCAGAACCTCATCAACTCCCATTTGTGCTTAGAAGGTTTGAAATTGAAGACGAGATCAGACACGCTTCTACATCAACGATCATCTCGAGGCTTCAACCTTCCTTTCAGAGATCTGAATTTCTAGGGAGTTCTTCATTTGATTTTGTATTTTCATTTATATACATTTCACTTTGTATTGGTAGGGAAATCGTCTCCTTGTGCGGAGCGTCCAAGTCCTTGCGTGGCTTGGTAGGAAATCGTGGCCTTGTGTGCTACGTCTAGATCTTGGGAAGATCTAGAGGATAGGCTTGGGCTTGGTCTAGGGAGAGACAAGTGATAGCCTTCCGATCCTTGGGAGAAGGATTGGTAAACTCAAATTGTTAAAAGTTTATTATCATATTTGTGCCTTGATCTTAAGCATTGTTAAGATCATTTTTATTGTATGTGAATTTCATGATTAAAAAATTATGACTTTTTCTTTAATTGCAAATTTGGTTGCTTAATCTTTAACTTAGAAATTTGTGTTTGAATTAATTTAAAAATTACATTGGTTTGAAATTTTTTATAAGTAATTTTTAGAAAAGTAAAATTTGTTTAAAAATTCTTAAGTTAAAAATTATAATTTAAACACACCCTTATTCACCCCCCTAAGGGCGTCACACGATCCAACACGTGGTATCAGAGCAAGGTTACTCCAAAATGGTTTTACCACCGGGAGTAATGGCGCACAACGATCACGCGTTCGTTGAGGGGCAAGGAATTAGTAGCCACCACTTTTTACGGGCACAGACTATAACTATTGGAAAACCTGAATGCGGTGTTTTCTAATAGCTCTCGACATAGAAGTTTGGAATATGGTCGAGATGAGTTATACTTCCCCAACATTTGTTGTAGGAGATGTAACTATGGTCAAACCCAAAGACAAGTGGGATGACAATGATAAATTAAAATGTAAGAACAATGCAAAAGCCATGAATGCTTTATTTTGCGCACTAGATCGCACTGAATTTAATAGAGTTTGTGCCTGTGATACTGCATTTGAAATTTGGAATCTTTTAGAAATTACTCATGAAGGTACTTCGCAGGTAAAGGATTCAAAGCTATTTCAACTGGAGTCAGAGTCCGAAAGATTCAAAATGGAGGTAGATGAATAAATTGATACAATGTACACACGATTCACTAAAATCGTGAATGATTCAAAGGTGCTGGGTAAGGTTTTCTCCAATGGAGATTTAGTAAGGAAAATCTTAAGATCACTTCCCCCGAAGTTCAATCCTAAAGTGACTGCAATTTCTGAGTCACATGATCTAAAGACCTTACAATTGGAGAGCCTCATTGGGAATCTAAAAACCCATGAAGTGGAGTTGAAGATTCAAAGCCAAGAGTACAATTTGGAGCCCAAAAAGAAGAGCTTGACGTTGAAATCTAAGAAGGAAATTAAAAGTGAGACTGAAGAAAGTGAGGAAGATGAAGAAGGACTGTTTGTGAGGAACTTTAAGAAGTTTATGAGAAATCCTGAGAGGAGAAACTCATTTAGAAAATTTTTCAAAAAGAAGGATTTTTCCTACAACAAAGGCAAAGGAAAAATGGATGATGAAGAAGAACGCCCGCTACCAGAATGCTATCATTGCAAAAAGATTGGACATATAAGAAGCAAGTGCCCAAAATATCTGAGAGAGCAGAAAGAGAAGAGGTACGATAAGAAGTTCAAAAAGAAGGTTCTGAAGGCGGAGACTTGGGATGACACAACTTCTGAAGGCTCAAGTGAAGCAAGCGATGAAGATAAAGAAGAAGCAAATGTATGCTTGATGGGGAAAGAAAATGCATCATCTGACGACGATAGCAGTGTCCAAAGCGACACTGAGGTAACTCCTCCATCTTATGATGATTTATATTCTGAATTTATGAAAACTTGCAAATTTTTGGATAAAAGCCTAAAGGAAATCGATTTTTTAAAATGTGAAAATAAAGATCTTTTGAAAGTAAATAAAAAGTTATCAAATGAGTTGAAATCTATTGGGAACGAGAAGGTAATTTGTCAAGAGTGTGATCACTCTTCGACAAGGATAAAAGAACTTGAAAACACTATTTCTAAGTCCGGTCAAAAAATTGATCAACTTCTAAAAGAGAAAAAGGACTTAGAAAAGGTTGTCAATACTTCTCATTCTCAATTAGAGAATTATAAGAAAAATGTTGCAAATCGATGTGACATGATAGTAAAAGAAAATTCAATTTTAAAGTACAAAGTAAATGAATTGAACATGGCAATTGGAAAATTTGGTGTTGGGAAAAAATCTCTGGATATGATTTTAGGCAACCAATGCCATGGGTCAGCAAAATTTGGACTAGGATACATTTCTGGAAGCTCTGGAAGCTGTCGGAAATTTCCGACAGCTGATGTCGGAACCAGCGACAGCGCCAGGTTCAGAAAACCTGTTTCTCAAAATAAAATTTCTTCTAAGTGCACATATAAAGATGTTTCCTCCAGCAAGAGTCCAGAGAAACCATTGAAAAATGGTTCCTCACTATTCATTGTATGTGCCAAATGTCATCGATTTGGTCACATCTCGGGCTCATGTTGGAAGAAAGGAAAAGTTCACGTTAAACAAATCTGGGTACCTAAGGCGTCCACCTATACCATGGGAGGGACCACTTGGGTAACCAGATATTTACTCTCATCATCTTTTTAGGTGTGCGTGCAGGCTAGGAACAAGGAAGACGTGTGGTATTTGGACTCTGGCTGTTCAAAACACATGACAGGCGATAAATCAAAGTTCCTAAGCCTGGAGATGAAAAAAGGAGGAACATTGACCTTTGGAGATAATGGCAAGGGTAAAGTCAAAGGCATTGGAGTAGTAGGTAACGAAGAGTTAAAAATTCTAAATATTTTATATGTTAAAGGTTTGAAACATAATCTAATCTCTATTAGTCAACTATGTGATAAAAATCTAAATGTTTTATTTGACTCTAGCTCAAACCTTTGCAAAATTATTGATCCCAAAACAAATGAAATTGTACTTACTGCACCAAGAATAAATAATGTCTATACAATAACTTTTCATGATTTATCTCATTCTACACTTAAATGTTTTATTTCAATGAATGATGAACTTGAATTATGGCATAGGCGACTAGGACATTCTAGTGCTAAACGAATAAAGCTTTCAAAGAATAAAATAATTAAAGGTTTACCGAATTTAAATGGAAAGCTTTCATCATTGTGTTCACCATGCCAAAAAGGAAAGTTTACTTAATCATTGTTTAAGAGCAAAAATGTTATTTCTACTTCTAGACCTTTACAGTTAGTACATATGGATTTATTTGGTCCAATTACACAAAGTCTAGGAGGTAAAAAATATACATTTGTTATTATTGATGATTATTCTAGATTTTGTTGGACACTGTTTTTAAATTCAAAATCTGATGCTTTTGATGAATTTGTAAAACTAATTTCACGTATTCAAAATGAACTTGATTTAAAAGTAAAATGCATTAGATCAGATCATGGAGGGAGAGTTTGATAATGAAAAATTTATTTCATATTGTAATGAATTTGGGATAAAACATGAATTTTCCGCTCCTCGCACACCACAACAAAATGGTGTAGTGGAGAGGAAAAATAGAACACTTCAAGAAATAGGACGTACTATGCTTTGTGAATTTAAATTGCCAAAATATTTTTGGGCCGAAGCGGTTAGTACTGCATGCTATATTATTAATCATGTCATGATTCGTCCTACATTACAATTAACTCCTTATGAAATTTATTTTCAAAGAAAACCAAATGTATCTTACTTTAAAGTTTTTGGTTGTAAATGCTTTATTTTGAATACAAAAGATAAGTTAGGTAAATTTGATAAAAAATGTGATGAAGAAATTTTCATTGGTTATTCTTCAACTAGCAAGGCCTATAGAGTTTATAATAAACGTACTAAAGTGGTTGAAGAAACTATTCATGTAAAATTTGATGAAAACATTTCTTGTGTAGAAAATACTAAAGTTGCAGGTAATTAGAAAAATGAAGAAGATGTGGAACAAAATCTGAGGAAAAATGATGATGATGATGAAGAAAAAGTAGAGAAAGAAGACGAAAAAGATGGTGAAGAAGAAAAAGAACAAGGATATGTACCTCCAACCGAGCTAAGGTTCTCAAAAGATCATCCACAAGAATTTGTTATTGGAGAACCATCAAGTGGGGTACGTACACGTTCTAGTTTACATGAAAGTTTTTCAAATTTATGTTTTGTCTCTAATATAGAACCAAAAGATATTGCCACCGCTTTAAATGATGAATCTTGGTTTTTAGCTATGAATGATGAACTAAACCAATTTGAAAGAAATAAAGTTTGGACTCTTTAGATAAACCTAGTGATCATCCTGTGGTAGGAGTCAAATGGGTTTTTAACAAAAAATTAGATACTGACTCTAGGATCACTAGAAACAAAGCTAGGCTTGTAGCGAAAGGATACAATCAAATTGAAGGGGTAGATTTTGATGAAACTTTTGCACCCGTTGCACGATTGGAAGCAGTTAGAATTTTTGTTGCATTTGCTAGTCATAAAAGATTTAAATTATTGCAAATGGATATTAAAACTGCATTTTTAAACGGGTTGATTAAAGAAGAAGTTTATGTTGAACAACCCCCAGGCTTTATAAATGAAAAATTTCCTAATCGCGTGTATAGATTACTAAAAGCTTTGTATGGTTTAAAACAAGCACCACGAGCATGGTATGATAGATTGACCTTATATTTATTACAAAATGGTTTTAAAATGGGTGGTGTTGATTGTACACTCTTCATTAAGCAAGTTGATGATGATTTAATTGTTTTACAAATTTATGTTGATGATATTATTTTTGGAGCCACTAATGAAGAGTTATGTAATTATTTTGTTAAAATGATGGAAAGTGAATTTGAGATGAGCATGGTAGGAGAACTAAAATATTTCTTAGGATTTCAAATTATTCAAAAACATGATGAAATTTCTATAAACCAATCAAAATATATACATGATGTTTTGAAAAGATTTGGATTTGAAAATCTTAAACAAGCTAGTACTCCTATGAGTGTCTCTTTAAAATTAGGAAAAGATGAAAGTGGAATATCCATAGATCAAACTTTATATAGAGGCATGATAGGTTCACTTTTATACTTAACCGCTTCTAGACTAGATATTACGTTTTCAGTTTGTTTATGTGCTAGATTTCAAGCCAATCCCAAAGAATCACATTTAAAAGCGGTAAAAAGAATTTTTAGATATTTAATTGGCACATCTAAACTTGGTTTGTGGTATCCTCATAGCGATGATTTTACTCTTTTTGGCTATTCTGATTCTGATTATGTCGGTTGTTCACTAGATAGGAAAAGCACTAGTAGCACTTGTCACTTTTTAGGCCCTTCACTCATTTCATGGTCGAGTAGGAAACAGAATTATGTTGCCCTCTCAACCACCGAGGCCGAATACATCGCACTTGATAGTTGTTATGCACAAGATCTTTGGATGAAACAAACTTTAGAAGACTTTAACATTAAACAACAAACTATAGAGCTATGGTGCGATAACAAAAGTGCAATTGATTTAACTTACAACCCGGTTCATCACTCTAGGTCTAAACATATTGACGTTAGGCATCATTTTATAAGAGACCACATTAAAAATAATCAGATTAAAATTTCCTTCATAGGAACGGATAATCTACTAGCCGATATATTCACAAAACCATTGCCGGATTCCCGGTTTTCAATGCTAAGGCTTGAATTAGGAATCCTAGATATTTCAAACTAAGCATATCCAATATGACAAATGAAGTTTAATAAGATAAAGAACAATGGAAAAAGCAACATTTTAAATCAAAAGATAGAATTTGAATGACTTAACAAAAATTCTCACATCATTAATAATTCATACAAATTGTTCCAGAAAAATAGTAGAAATAAACATAAGATTAAGTTCAATAAACAGAAAATGAAATCTGGGTAAGTTCACTGTCGCCCAGGCGACAGTGAGTGTCGGAAAATTCTGACATCAGTCAGAAGCAGCAACCTGCTGGAAACTACTCAGAATCATCATATCCAGCCCCGCCACCTTCTGGACAGTCTTCTGAAGATCCACGTCTTACAACCTTTCCACGCCGAGTCCGCCTAACCGATTGGCCTGGCGGTTCTTCATCTGGGACTTCCCATTCGGTCGCTTCTTCAGGAGTAGGCTTTAACTTCAGTCCCTTCACCAGAAATTTCATAAATTTCTGCAGTCTACTGCGATCTTTCCTCACTTCTTTCTTGTGTTCTTCAAATGAATCACGAAGATCATCTATAGACTCTCGTAGTAATCCTCCTATAGGATTTGTAAGCTCTCTAATCTCTATTCCAGGATGAGGCTTTTTATGAGGCTTCTTAACTTTCATGGTACCCGTATAGTATATTTCAGGAATACAATCATCTAAGTATGAATCTTGACTTATCCATTCATACTTCTTATAGAGAATACGTTGAATTATAGCCCCCATTGGCAAAGTATGAACCTTCACCCATTTTGGTTGTTTTAATCTAATAACATAACGAATCTGGGCAAGGATGAGGTCCGCTACATCAAAGGGTTCCTTCTCTATAATAAAATATGTAAACAGCGTCAACTATGCTGTGATACTCCTTGTATCACCACTTTTTAGCATGACTGTGTTTCTCAATATGTCTTGGATTAAATAGGCATCAGGAGTGAGTGAAGAGACATTCGTGATTAGGGTCCTCTTTTTACTTCCATGTAAACTCATGTTTACAAGAGTCCAATCTTTGTCCCTTCTGTAGCTTTCTACTATGTCTGGCATATGATCAATCATAAGAAGACCAAATTCATCTCTAAGATCAACATGTGTTATTTCCACTTGTTGACCTTGGATTATCAATCGCACTCCCCCATCCAATTCAGTGTGTTTAGGGTCTTCCAAGTGATTGTAAAACTCTCGGATCAAGACAGATGAGAACATATCTACTAAAATTACTGATAATATACCTGCATTAGCAAGAAGAGTGTAGATATGGTCGTGCTTAGGAGAGACAAATTCAACATATTTTGAAACTCCAATAATTGCCTTCTCAATCCCCGGATATACTTGATATGAACTATGAGCATCTTCAGATATACTTTTACGAGCCTTAGAACTGGAAGACATTCTGCAAACATAACAAAACTAAATTTAAGTTAATCACTGTTCTGTGCACTGGGACGATGTCGCCCAAGCGACATTGACTGTCGGAAAATTCCGACATTGATCCAGTGAGCTTTTTTATATGTTTTTTCAACCTAGACTTCCAGATCTACTCAAAATCAAGCTATATTTCTGTTATTTTTTTTGAACAAAATTAAACCTTCTCACATATCATTTACTATTCATCTTCTTCAACCATCTTCAAAAAGATCATCTACAGTTTTTGAAATTAATCAATTTAAAAATACAAATCTTAAACCAAAAAAAAACATAAGATTCAAACATACCTTCTTTCAAAAATTTAAGTCAAAAACCTAAAAATCAACCAAACATACCTTAGATCTAGGGTTGTCGCCGCACTCCTACACCTTCCTCTCGCCTTCCAGTCCAGAAAATGATGTATAATCGGGTTTGACTCAGTTTTTTAGCCGTTTTTATACTTTTAGCTGTCGCCCAGGCGACAGTGCGTGTCAGAAAATTCCGACAGCTCCCAAATTTGATTTATCTTCAATTTTGATCTCTCTGATACTCTACACTAGTTATATGTCATTATTAATGCCACAACTCATGAATTGATGCCAAACCATGTGCTTTTTATATTTTAAAAATGGTTATTTACATGATTATATGATTTCATTTCCACTCTATCATAGTATTGACACTCCTGCTAAGTGGTTTAGACTATTGGAAATTGTTTTCGCATGCCTCTAAGTATGAGAAATTGTTTATATATAATAATGAGCTATCACGTTCACTTCTTTTGATCCATAAATATGTCTTTCTATTTAATATATACATGAATCATGTTTGCTTTAACATAATACAATAGCATTTCATAAAAACTACTTTCAAGCTTGATTTGTTAGCACAACCAAATATACACCATCTTTTGCGATTCAAGTAAATTCGGAGATCCTTGGTCAATTAAAAATAAAACTATATATAAATATCTATACAAACTACAAAGTTAAGATATCACAAAATATGTGATCAACAAAAAGTTTAAATTGAGGACAAGGATACTCCACCAAGCAGTACTTACCCTCCTGATAAGTCTTAATAAGCATTGTGAGGTTGAGCACCTTGGAAAGAATTGTAAAGTGTCTTGTGCAAAATAAAAAATGGTATTCTATTCTTATTGTGCTATATCTTCAAGGTCAAAATTTTTTTTATGCTTATGTTATGTTTTTATTCCAATGATCATGTAAATTAAATAATTTCATATGTTTGATCAAAGCGACACTTGTACACATCATTATGTTATATAAACCTTCATCTCATGAGAATTGGACTGAAAAGATTCCAAATTTCTATACACAATTGTGTCTTTCTATGATACTTTAAAATGACATTAATCATGTTTAAGTTATTTTTTTATTCTACTACTTTATATGGCTATACCATCTCTTCATGAGTTTATTCAATACTTTGGCATATTACTATTATTTCAAGACTTTCAATCATTTTCAACACAAGTGCTTCCGCCTACTCTTATTTTCTACATCCTATCTCTTCCCTTAAGAACTACTCATTCATTTCAAATTAACTTTTGCTAATACCAAAAGGGGGAGAATTATAAGTATATTCAAGAAATCAAAGAACAATAAGAACAATTCCACCTAAATCTTCCACCTAAACAATACATCATTTCACTTTACTATAACATTTAAGGGGATCATTCATTTAGGGGGAGCATTCATCTAGGGGGAGCTTACATTTAAGAGGAATATATCATGTTATTTTTGTGCACACACCATATGTTAAAAACAACAACCTAAATAGACATGATTTCTTTTTATACGGATTTGTTATTATCAAAAGGGGGAGATTGTTGGAGCATGCGTTTCGCACTCTTCCGGTTTGATAATAACAAAATCCCGTTTGTATTTGATTCTATTTTTATTGAAGGTGTGCAGGTAACAGGTATGAGATGTTCACAATTCTGATTGGAGCTCAATTTAACTGTATGGAGAATTTCGATGTCGGAATTTTCCGACATCTACTGTCGCCCAGGCGAAAGGAGAGAAGTTACAGCAGCAACCCACACGATAGCACGACGAGCAGTATTTTGGCGCTGTCGGAATTCCGACAGCGATGTCGCCCAGGCGATAAGACAAAAGTTACAGCAGCAGCCCGCACGACAGCACGACGAGCAGTAGTTTGGCTCTGTCGGAATTCCGACAGCGATGTCGCCTAGGTGACAGTGAAAAACTATAAGTTAGTTCGTTTTGTTCGTGCATTCTAAGCTTTGAAAATTCTAAGTCCTTTCCTGAGTGCAAACGAAGCAGAGAGCTCCAGAACCTCATCAACTCCCATTTGTGCTTAGAAGGTTTGAAATTGAAGACGAGATCGGACGCGCTTCTACATCAACGATCATCTCGAGGCTTCAACCTTCCTTTCAGAGATCTGAATTTCTAGGGAGTTCTTCATTTCATTTTGTATTTTCATTTATATAAATTTCACTTTGTATTGGTAGGGAAATCGTCTCCTTGTGCGTGACGTCTAAGTCCTTGCGTGTCTTAGGGGAAAATCGGTTCCTTGTACGGAGCGTCCAAGTCCTTGCGTGTCTTGGTAGGAAATCAAGGCCTTGTGTGCTACGTCTAGATCTTGGGAAGATCTAGAGGATAGGCTTGGGCTTAGTCTAGGGAGAGACAAGTGATAGCCTTCCGATCCTTGGGAGAAGGATTGGTAAACTCAAATTGTTAAAAGTTTATTATCATATTTGTGCCTTGATCTTAAGCATTGTTAAGATCATTTTTATTGTATGTGAATTTCATGATTAAAAAATTATGACTTTTTCTTTAATTGCAAATTTGGTTGCTTAATCTTTAACTTAGAAATTTGTGTTTGAATTAATTTAAAAATTACATTGGTTTGAAATTTTTTATAAGTAATTTTTAGAAAAGTAAAATTTGTTTAAAAATTCTTAAGTTAAAAATTATAATTTAAACACACCCTTATTCACCCCCCCTCTAAGGGCGTCACACGATCCAACACGTATGTGCTGAAGGACAAACCCGATGGCATTGTGGGCCATGTGCGGGTGGGGTCTAGGCAAGAACTTCTACCACTGGTTGTGTTTGGTTTGGTGATTGTGTCGAGAACAAGTATGCTGATGCGCCCGATGACATTGTGAGCCATGTAAGGGGTGAGGTCTCAGTGGAGTTCTTGGACATGGGCTTGCACGCCGCTGGGGAAATGATGAGTACCCTTTGATTGTTGTGAAATGATAATGTGTGATGTTATGTTAGAAGCATACACACCATAGGGTGTCTTGTGTGAAACCCAGGTTTGCATACATGCTGCATTGTTAGGCCCCTTACTTTAATTGCTCAACATAGAAATGTGGATGAGGTTTGAAACACTCATACCTGTTGTTTTTTATGTTAGTATTGTTCATTACATTTGCATACGAAGTGCTGACTTGCTGGGTGATGTAGTCCCAGGGGTCTGCTAGGACGGCCGAGAGGAGTGGTGTTGTTACACCGTTGTTGGTCAGCCAAAGCTGACCCTCGTTATACCGCTCTTTGTGTTTTGGATGCAGGGCAAGGATCGCAGGCTGGAACCAGTTCGCCGGCCAAAAAGGCCTAAGCCTCGTGAAGTGTACCCCCTCCTATTTTAATGTTTGATTATGCTGTCTTTATTTTGTTCCGGCTTGCATGCCGAGGTAGCATAGAAATGCTATTATCTTTTGGTTATTTTATGTACTATGGTTGATGACTTGAATATTGGTTTTGTAAGGCCTTAAGGATGTAACATCCCCCATACAACTAGATCCCCAAGTTGGTTTTGTCATGACTAGGTCATGACAAAACCATAGGAAGAGCTTATGACCAGAGGAACTTAGGTAAGAAGGACAAAACTCAAGTGGTCTGCAAATAGTAATTTGTCGATATCATGCCTAGGGTTGGACTTTAGGGCCTCACCTTGATCCTTTGACCTGCACCATAACATCCCTAACTCATTAGGGTCTCCTTAGAGCACCAAGGACCCATTGGGGTCAACCAAAGAGGCCAAATTGACCAAAGTCAACCATAACCCAAAATTGGTCAAAGTAGCTTAATTAGGGCCAATTGGCCTTCACCATGACAAATTGACCTTACCCCTACACTTGTAAGGATACTAGGGGCCCAATGGACCAAAAATCCCCATCATGGGGCCTCCAATTTAGCCAATTTTACCAAAGTCAACCCTAAACCTAATTTGGTCAAAAGTGCCCTACTAAGGGTCAATTCACCCTTACCTTGCCAAATCGACCCTACCTAGACCTTCCTAACCCTTGAGGGTGTCCAATGGATCACTGCCCACCCATTGTGGTCAACCCAAATGGTCAATTTGACCAAAGTCAAACTTACCCTAAATTTAGGTCAAAATGACCTATTTTGCTCAAATTGAACCCAATCCACTTGGGCTAGACCCAATTGAGGTGATCCACCACCTAATGGGGGTTGAATGCTACTGAATTGGCCATTCAATTTCAAGGAATTCGGCCAGGAGAGAGATTTTTCCCAAAAATGGTGGAGAAAGAGAGAGAGAGAGGAGAATAATGACATTCATGAACAATTAAGCCCCTAATCGATGGGAATTCATCTCCCCTGGCAGTTACAAGGAATTTAGAGTATTTTCCAGCTCACCAAGGGGGCTGAATCAAGGGAAATCAAGGTGGCCGAAATCCTCCTTCATGGCCATTAATGGAAATTGATGGCTTGGCTCCTCCCCTCCCCCAATTGACCTCCTTAACACCTTCAGGAGTCAGAGAGGAATGAAACCCCCCTCTTCCCCGAAGAAATCGAGCACCATAAGCCTAGATTGATATGGCACCGAAAGCACCACCTCCGGCAATGGCGACTCGCTGGAATACGCGACACCAGGCCTCCACACAGGTCCGATCTGCTTCCCCTCTCCTAGTGCTAGATCCTCGACTGATTTGGGGCGTGATTCGAGCTCAATTGGGCTCGAATCGCGCTTCCAAAAGGGCTAGTTTCGTGCTCTCTTTCCCCTCACCGAAACCCCTACTCCGGCCACCACCGGCCGACAAAGGACCTCCTATCGCCGGCCACCACCTCAACAGAGGTGGTGGTGACACTTGCCGGTCGGGGAGATGTGAGGGTGGCTGGGAAATCATCCCGCAAAGGCGCCTAGGACGGGCTGTCGCGAGCCTTCCATTACTTGGGGATGATGACGGTGAGCCGTCAGATATGTCGCAATCTGCTATTCGCAGATTTAAATAGTTATGATATATGATCATTTCATTTTGTCACACTTCCTGCATTACTTTGATTTAATTATTAAAAATACATACGACCCTCTGATAAAAAAGTGACCAACATCAAAGTTGTAGCTTATGGTGTGTAGTTTAATTGAAAATTTGTTTCATCCCAATAGGGGCACTGTAGCTCCATGTAGAGCCATTTTGGTGGGACTAGTCCCTAGGGCAGGGCAGTCACCTTTTATTGAATAACTTTTGATAGGGAAATGCTATGGGCATGAAAATTTAAACCTAGGCTATTTGTACCAACCCCCTTAACATATCCAAGGATGGAAATTTTAGGAGAACATTTTCCTAAGGTTTTTGTAATAGTTTAATAATACACATATTATTTTATTATAGGGTCTAATGACCTCCAATCCCCTCCAAATTTAGGTGGGTGATCCTTGGGGTTATTATATAACCCTGGTAAAAATTTCAGCCAAATTGAGACTGATTTGGTTGGGTAATTGACTAACCCATGTTTGGTCAAACTAGGTTAAGGGTGCACATGATGAAATTAGGTGGTAAAATCTCATCCAAGTGGTGTGAGACTTTGGCCACTGGTTTAGGGTCACATAATACACCCCCATGGATAAAATGGGGTGATGTGGGTTGGATATGCCCTAGGACCCTAGTTCAAACCTTAGGGTTGAACTTTTTAGCCTTGTGTAGGACATAGGGGCATATGTCCTTGCATGGCCATGAAACTTGGTAGATAAGTTCATGGGGTGTAAATATTCCCTAGGAAATTTTAAGAGAATTTTAGGACCTATTATTCCATCTGTTTTAGGTTATAATCATTTTTGGGAACCTCCTTCTGAGAGAAATTTATGTGCTCAGATGACCTTGGGTGGTAATGAAAATTTGGTGGTACCCTCATAATCATGTAATAGATCTCTGGTAATTTTTGAGTAATTAATGAATTAATTTATTTAGCACTTCATTCACAAGCCATGTATTGGGTCTTAAGAATGTAATATATAATTAAGGGCCAAATATTCTCTGGAAAATTATGAAACTTGGTGGTAGAACATTTTAGGACTATAGGAAGCTCTCTGATTTATGGAAATTTTTTGGAATTATTTAACAGTAGATTCCATCACAATTTTCCCTAGAAAGGGTTTACTTGGAATAATTATTTATGTGGTTAATTTGCCTTGATAAATTCTGAAATTTGGTCAGTAGACGTTTATGATTAATATAAAGTTATGATAATTTTCCATAATTTTTGGACAAGTATTTTTGGTGGTTCCTTCTTTAATTTCTAATTTTGGATAAATGTTCAATATTATAATTAGAGGTCAACACCTTGCTGTAAAATTGTGAGATTATGAATTTGCTGTTATTTTGACATCATAGACTTTCCATAATTTTATGGAGGCCATATCATAAGAGGATTTTAGACTTCATGTTCAATTTCATACTAGGTCAAAATTGAGGAAAATTGAAATAAAGGCCAATTAAATAAGGAAAAATATGATCCTTTGGATTTAGGCTTAGAATAGCATGATAGACACCCAATAATAATCTTGAGTCAGTTGGATGAATATTTGGGGTACCTCCCCTTATGTGACTCATATAACTCACTTGGTCTGCGTATAGTGAAACTGTAAGACTTGCGTATTTTATGGATCCTTAGGTGGGAAGGGAAGGTAGCTGGTGTACCTAGTCTGGTAGAGAAGATGTGTGGTCACCATTAGGGGTCTATATGTTGGGTGTACCCAATAAGGTAAGAAGAAGGTTGTGTCCGGGACCGATGAAAGATCATCTTTCCCCTTAGAAGGTTATAAAATACGCAGGGTAATTCAAGTGTAATATTAAGGAGAGTGTATCTATTGGTAGTTACTGATAATACTAAGTTCCTTGGAAAGGGATCTTTGGGGTGTCATCCCATCGTAGGCCCTAGTATCATAGTGAGCCCCTTATAGGGTAGTCCTCGGGAAGTCCATGGTTAACCCTGAAATGAAGGAATAAATGGTGGAGCAAGATTAACTTAATAATCCACGCGCACCCTCACCCCGTGGTTACGGGAGGTTTGTTGTTTGTGTTGGGACCATTGTCCACAATGTCTTAGATATGAAGAAGTCCATTCCTTAGTCAAAGATATATCTCAGAATGTATTTGATATACTCTCTTGAATCATTGTGCAGGAGATCAGGTCAAGCAAAGTGCTCAAGGAATTCTTCCAAGTTCACAAGCATCGAGACACCACACATCGCTCGACGCCTGTGACCCAAAAGCATCGACCCATGTCTGCTGCTCAAATAGACAAGGTCGCCGCTGAAGATCTGAGACCAAGTTTGGAAGCGTCGAGCCAAGGTATATCGCTCGACGCCGTGGAATGAGAAGTGTCGACCAAACTTCAGTTAGCTCATCGCCAACAAAAGGAGTCTATATATGAAGGCACAGTTAAGAAGCGTCGAGCCTCTATACATTGCTCGACTCCTACAGATAAAATGCGTCGAATGACTAATGATTGCTCAACGCCTAAGAAGGAGGAGTCGAGAGCTTCAGTCTAAGAACTAGCTGAGCCTTTGTTTCTTCTGAAGCCATTATAGACCATTGAAGACTTAGCGTCGTACTGACGTGGAGGAGCATAACAGATGTTGCAGATGGCGGGCTATAAATAGAAGACATGACCTATGGGTTCAGAAGTCGATCATTCCTATTTTCGAAAGCTATTATCTTCTCCATCGTTTTGAGGGAAAGTCTGAGAAAGATTCTGAAGAAGTCGTCTCCTCTTTTAGATCTGTTCTAACTTGAAGAATTCTTTCAGCAATCTGGTGCTGATACATCTTTCTGAAAAGAGAAGATTAAGAAGGGAGAATCTATCTTTCTAAGAAGAAGAACAGTCATCACAGCCTGATAAATCAAGAAGACCAAATTGCTGCTGCTGATTTGTTGAAGATTTCTGTCTGATCATTCAGGCAGATCAAGAAGACTCAACACTTTGAAGAATTTGAGTCTAAGTATTGTTATTATCTTTATTAATCCCTGTAGGGTCTGAGTTGTCAGATCTGAGTGTAGGATCTGTCAGGGATCTGAGTTGTAAGATCAGGTGTGATCTGAGTTGTAAGATTCAGGGGTGAATCTGAGCTGTAAGCCTATAATTATAAAGGCTGAGGTAGGAT
Source organism: Dactylorhiza incarnata (assembly GCA_033032865.1). NCBI lineage: Eukaryota > Viridiplantae > Streptophyta > Magnoliopsida > Asparagales > Orchidaceae > Dactylorhiza > Dactylorhiza incarnata. The sequence goes on along the minus strand of JAWHQI010000090.1, from coordinate 7,185,286 downwards.
CTGTGGAGATCTGAGTTGGTAGGATTTGTTGGGATTTGAGTTGGTAGGATATGTGAGATCTGAGTTGGTAAGATCTGCTGAGATCTGAGAGAGTAAGATCTGCTGAGATCTGAGTCTGTAAGATCTATTGTGATCTGAGCTGTAAGACTTGTTTGTGGTATGAGATCTGGAGGAGATATAAACCCTATCTAGCACACTGCTAGAGGGGAGAAGGGGGAAAGTGGATTACCCAAGATAAGGGGAACCACTATAAAATTTTGTGTGTTTTTCTGTGTGTGTTCATTTTCTTGAAAGCTCTGATCATTCTTTTAGGTTATAATCAAGAACTGCAAATAGTTTTTAAAATAACCTATTCACCCCCCCCTGGGTGATTAACTACCCTTAATTAAAGTCTTTCAGTTTGGTCTTACGAGCGTTAGGCTCGGTGGTTGTAGCAGCAGACTAATTAGTTTGGTGAGCTTGTGACTCAGTAGTGCTTGTTGGTACAGACGGGTTGGTCCGGCGAGCCGTTTGCTCGGAAGGTTATGATGACGGGCAGGTTAGATCGGGGAGTCTTGTGGCTCGGGATATAGTAGGACATATTGTATGTGCATAAGGTGGTGGGTCATTAGTGTTGACGGTCGTCGCACCGATGTCGATACTTTGGCTCGGTAAGTGTGGTTAACACTTTACCAAGAATAGTCTGGTGGACTAGCCAGTAAGAGTACACAAGAGCTCCGCTGTTGTGTTCTTAGCGTTGAGTCGTACGATAGGTCTAGGTTAGGTAGTGCAGATACCAACCTAGAGGTGGGCGAGGCCCAACCCACCGCTTCCGTTTACCACTACGGAAGTATCCTGGGAGTTTTGCTAGCTCCAAAAAGGGGGAACTAAAGGTCTGTGCGCATAGAGTCGCTATGTGTGAGTTGCACTTGTATGAACATAACATTAAACTACATACTTTGCATGACATAACATAACATTGCATTTCAACCGTTACCCCTATCGTATAAATTGGTTATGAGACTTTTTATACGATAGGCCCTGCTAAACGACCCCTTGGTCTATAGGTTTGTGTGAGCATTTCTATAAATTAAGATTACATTTCTTTACTACTGCTTTACTTATTACCACTGCTCACTTGTTACAATTTTACTTACTACTGCTTTACTCATTGTACTATATATTTCTTACCAATAAACCCTTCCGAAGTTAGACTGACTGTCACCTGCTCTTGATTATACCCCTTGTTGTCCTCCGCTTCATTCCTCCCGCTCGGTGCCTTGGATTCACCGGGAGAGTGGTGGGGGATTGGCTTAGTCTTTTTGACTAACGGTCGGTGGACCTTATCATTTTAAGGGACCGAAGAGACGCTGCAGTACCAGAGGCCGGTGCAGATGGAGGCGGGACAGTCTAGCACGGGAGCACCGATGACAGGATCTGTGAGTGTCTTTTAGCTTTGGCAGTTATGCTTCCGTGAGTGAAATTTATAGTGAGGAAATTGATGTACAGGGCATGAGCCTTTATTTATTTCCGTACCTTTCATTCAGTTATCTTATGTGGACATCCCTTTTGATGATTTTATATCTATGTGATGTGGACTTGAACATCCTTAAGTTTGTTTAAGCTTTTGTTCTTTTGTGATCAATATGGCCGGCAGAATCAGCGTTTTGTAGTGGCAGCTTTCCCGAGTGATGGTGCCACCGCAAAGAAGCGGTTCTGGGCATAAGACCCGGGTTTTTGAAAGAAAAAAATGGGGCCTTACAAAGGCTGTGGTACTCCTATGTAGATGTGGACAACTTCTGTGTCTTCTTAAATGTTTCTGATGTGTTTGTTCTGAGTTTTGAGTTAGGTAGAATCTATATCACTTTTTAATACTAAAGCTGTGTCAATTATATGTTGTGGGGTCCTGGCCAGACCTATATTATATAGTCATTGCAGGGGAGGTGTTACACCTTGGGACTAGCTTCCAGAATTTACACCTTTTGAATTGGTTCAACTCTTCTTGCATAACCAAGATCCATGATGGATCAGAGTTGGCTTCTTCAAATTTCTTGGGTTCTACCTGAGACAGAAAGCTCAGGTGGAGTACTTCATTTATAGTGCTTCTCCTTGTTTGAACTCCTTGACCTAAGTTACCAATAATGTGATTTTGTGGGTGATCTCTCAAGTGTCTTGTAGCAATTGGCATTCTTCCTGCAATCTCTACTGCTCTAGGTCCATCTTGTTCCTCATTTTGCTGTATTCTTTTTGCATTTTCCTGTACATCTTCTGTTGGACAGCTTTCTCTGATTAGAACATCTGGTGAAGTTATCTCACTTCCTTCTTGCTTGTCATTGATGGACAACTTTTCCAGTCTTTGTTCAGTACCTACAATACTAAGAGAACTAGGCCAACACAACCTTTGTAGATTAGGCTGGTCTAATCAAATATAACATGAATGGATTCTTCTACTACTTGAGTTTGTATGTTGAATATTCTGTATGCTCTACTGTGGGAGCTATATCCAACAAAAATACCCTAAAAAGCCTTTTTTTAGCAAACTTGGTTAGATAGTGATTTTCATTGTTCAGTACATATCACTTACTTCCAAAGCTCTTGAAGTAGACTAGAGTTGGTTTTCTACCTTTCACAAGTTCATAGGGAGTCTTGATGTAATTCTTATTGATTAATGTCCTATTTTGCACATGGCAAGTTCATAGGGTATCTAACTTTTGCTTAAGAAAGAACACCCATGTGAACCTTGAATAATCATCAACAATTACAAATGTATAGACTTTCCCTCCCAAGCTGTGAATATGCATAGGACCAAACAAGTCCATGTGCAGTAAGTATAAACATCTAGTGGAATCCTTAACACCAATTGGTTTAAATAAAGTGAAAGTCTAGGGTGTAGTCTAATTACCTAGAGGGGGGGGGGGGGGGGGGGGGTGAGTAGGTATTTTAAAATGTTTTAGTCTTTTAGAGTTTAAGACTAAGTTAGCTTGAAAGAATGCAACTAGAAATCACACCACAGAAAGCACACCAGTGTTTATAGTGGTTCCCTAGTGTGGGTACTCCACTGCCTCACTTCACATACCTAGCAGTATGCTATACTTGGCAAACTCCTCCAAATCTAAGATCTCTTTCACAGATTCTACACCTCAGGCACAATGACCCTATAGCTCAGGAACTACCGACCCTACAACTTAGATCCACACATGATTCTATCTCAGGTTCCTAGAACCATACAACTCAGGAATAACATGCCCTATGGCTCAGATCTTTAGCAGATCCTACCTCAAAGTGCAATCACTCCTACAGCTTAGATCCCCAGCAGGGATCCTACCTCAGATTTCCTAAGAAATCCTACAGCTCAGGTCTTCACAGACCATGTAATACCCCTGATTTTCCGGTAATTATTTAATTCAGTGATGACGTGTTTATGACGTCAGGGCGTTACTTTTAACGTCAAGATTGACGGCGTGTTGCCGTTAGTGTGTTTTCGTGTCCGTTAGGCCTAGCTGACCAGATTTTGGGATTTGTATCAAAAGTGGAAAATTTTACGTTGGAAAATTAAATTGTGTAATTTTAGACTTGCTCGTCAAGTTTCGTTGCGATCCGAGCCATTTTGGAGCCTCAACGCATTTTCGAAGTCTTGTGAATTTATCGTTCGGCGTAAACTTTGGAAATTTATATCTCGAGAACGACACGTCGGATTTTGGTTTTGACTTCACCGTTGGATTTGTAGCACCGACATTCGCCTTAGGTTCGATTTTCTTCAGTTTCGACGTTCGTTTAGCTTTTGGTAATAAAATAATATTATTATATTTACTATTATGGTATTAGTATTATGAATAGTTTAATTTATGTTATACATGCATCAGATTCTGTGAAATCTTTCGACGAAACCATGCATGCATTCGACGAAACTGTTTGCTTTTCCCCTCATTTATTATTTTTTAGTAATATTATTATAATTATACAACAGATTCGGTGAAAGCGACGAAAACTACGCATGCACTCCACGAACTATTTTCTCCCCCGCCTTATTTATTATTATTATTTATATATATAAAAATATCATCCCCTTCTTCATTTTGTTCCGGCCGAACCAGAGAGCGAGAGTCGGGGAGAGAGGAGTTTTCCGTGAATCGTTCGGTCGCCGCCGATGGAGCTCCGGTGGACGAAACTTTCAACCGAGCGTAGATTCGGAAAGCTCTCGACGAGAGCTACGCATTCGTGGTGAGTATTTCTCATTTCTTAGAATTTCTCGTGCTAAGGTTTTCGGTCCTAACCTCCATTTTTTGACCGTTTTTTCTGTAGATTCTTCCTCCTCGTGTCTTCTTTTGGACCGATCTACAATGAGGAGTTGTTCGGAGGACATTTCTGGTGAAAACTAGGCAAGTGGTGGTTTTTCCCCTCTTCCCTCTCATTTTGATCGTGGTATGGTCTTTTACTCCATTTTTATTCACTAATATTGTGTGTACTGTGCTTGAATCGCGTTCTTGAACGCTTGTTGTCATTAAAATACTTTTTAGCCGCTTCGTTTTGATGATTACGTCTAGTATGTGCGCGATCTCCACTTATTATCCTACCCGTTGAGTTGAGATTTTGACTAGCTAAAGTGACCTTGTAATTTCGCTAAAGTCTGGGATTCGTCCGTCGAACGAGTGTCGTTCGTCGACTTAGTCCTACGTGCCCATTGTATAAGTCCTTTGATTGAGTCTTTAAATCCGTCTTGAATTTGATCACTCACCGAGTGGGCCTCACTTTAGTCATGCTTGTGCGTCGAGGTTGTTCGACGAGTCTAGTTGGTGATGTGATAGGGCATGTCTGCCTTTGTGGTTTCCATGCCTTAAGACTAGTGGTAACTAGTCTAGTTTAGTCGTGCCATACTCGAGTTATAGGTAGTTGATTTGGTACTGTTGGTGTTGGTGGATTAAAACCACTGTCATAGTGCCTTGCACTTAAATTGGATATTTTATGGGAGTTTACTCGAGTTAGTTAGTTTGTTTTACTGCTGGTGTGCTGGCGGAGGTATCTCACACTGCAGTTGCTGGATATTTTCCAGTGCGGGTGCATCGGGCTATGAGACCACCTTACCTTTGGGCCCCAGTGGGGTTTGCTCTGTGGGTGTGCTGGCGGAGGTATTCCCCCCATAGTTACCGGATACTTACCGGTGTTGTTTGCTAAAAATCTTTATTTCTAGAATTTTTATAATGTTGTTTATGTTCATATTATAGAGCCATGCTTTCTCCACCACGCTTGGTGTAGTCAGGTATACGTGATTATACACGTAAGTGTTTCTGTTGCTTACTAAGTTTACTTACTGTACTTTCCCTTTTGTATAGTCGGTCTTGGGTTGGTACCCCTATTGACCGTGGTTTACTTTGTATTGTTTCCTGCCTCCCCTTGTACCTTATTGTTGAAGCGTTCTCTCTTGTGAATGCCTCCGGTTTAGAGCAGTAGCGGTTTGTGGAGCTAGAGCTGGTGTTTCGGTGTTGCAGTAGCAGCTGTGACTATTTCTCCTCATCATTGTGAGGTAGATGTTCGTTGTTTTGTTTTGTTTTAGTTCAGACATACTATTGAGATCTGTGGGTTGGTGTCAGGTTGTTGTCACTGACAGAGTTTATTGATTTTGGACACTTTGCCAACTGTTTGCCGTTTTCTTGCTGTTTTGGAGTAGTTTACTTGCTCTCTGGGAGGTTTTATGCTAGGATTGCTTGTTAGGTATTTTAAGTATAAAAAGGGGCTCATATCAGTATTTCATAACTTCTTTTCAAAACAAATCTCACTCTATTTTAAAGGTTATAAGAAGGTCATTTCATACTTATACTAAACCTAGAGGCCTGCATATCATGTTATATCATTGGATTGTTATGTTCATATAGGGTAATAAGTTAATAAAACCAAGTATTTTCCGCTGCGTATTTCTACTTACACCGTTATTCGTGGATTAGTTGACCCACTGAACCGAGGGACACAGTCAATAAACTAAACTTAAATCATATTTTAAAATTATAATTCATGGATTTTTAATGATAAGTAATAGGAGTAGGAATTGCCGGAGCGCCTGCAGTTGTCCCTACACACCGTGGTATCACGACGCGTATTTTCTCTTACTATAACATATTATTTAATACGGAGAAAATGCGGGTTGTGACAGACCCTGTACTCAAGCTATCAACACAACCCTACAACTCAGAGTGCAAGCGCTCCTACAACTCAGATCTCAAAGAGATCCCATAGAATATGTTTAGAAGATGATTTTACAGACAATAAATCTTAAAAATAAGCTTTGAATAACTTGAGTCTTCTTAGGCCTTTCTGAATAGAAAACCCTCTTTAGCAGCAGCACAAGATCTTTAATATAATGAACTTTCAGATCTAGATCTGTGTTGAGCTTTCTTGAATGAAGAAGTCTTCATTGACTCAAGGATGAGAGCTTTCTTATGGAATCTTTTCTTCTTCTTCTTCTTCTTCTTCTTCTTCTTCTTCTTCTTCTTCTTCTTCTTCTTCTTCTTCTTCTTCTTCTTCTTCCTCTTTCATTCTTTGAAAAGGCTTTCTTGAGTCTTCACAACGATATCGTCCTTTGATACTTGTTGTCACGACGATATTTGACTTAACTAGCCCTTCTTGAGTCTTCACAATGATATCGTCATGGGATACTTGTTATCACGATGATATATTACTTAGCTAGCCCTTCTTGAGTCATCACAACGATATTGTCGTGTAAAACTTGTTGTCACAATGATATTGTCATGTTCTTCTTATTATCACGATGATTCTTGACATAGTTGTTTCTTCTGGTTCTCACAACGATATCGTCGTGTGTACCTTATTGACATAACAATATCGTCGTGTTCTTCTTATTGTCACGATGATTCTTGACTTAGTTGCTTCTTCTTGTTCTCACAACGATATTGTCGCGTGTACCTTGTTGACACAATGATATCGTCACATTCTTATTATTGTCATGATGATCCTTGACTGACTTCTTCTGTTGTCTTCTGCGAGTGATCACAATGATATAGTCGAGTGAGTGTTATATACACGGCGATATTTAACTTAAGCATTTTTCCTGATCTCCAATCATTATATATGTGATATATTATGTCTCTACCTACTCATGTCATATCAAATGAACATCAAATACAAATTGTACTTATTATTGACTTAGGGACTTCTCCAAATCTAGAACATTATGCAGTGTTCCCAATAATCCCCTTATTTGAAGAAGTCATAACCTATTCAATGATAAAGAACATTTAATGAAAATCAACAGATAAAAAAAGCATTAACATATGACAGATAATGTGAAATAGTCATTTCAGTTCACAACATAAGAAGCATCATCATAACATTTTAAATTTATAAATATTGAAATGTTTTGAAATTTCCAGCATTTCTACATTTGCCAAAAGAAAAAAGAAAGCCATATATGCTTCTTGTTCCTTTATAACTATTCCACTTCTTGCTCTCTTGACAACAACCTCTTTTTTCTTTCAGATTGCCTAGTAAAATATCCATTGCGCTTAGGATGATATCTGAGTGGCTCTTGTGCATCTGGTGGGATCCTTGATGAGTCCGATATTTACACTATTTTATGGACTCATCCGGGCTAGTTTTCACTTGTGTGCACTTCATTTTCAAGCTATAATCGCTTGTATTTCACTTGTATTCACTTTCACGCTTCGTGCACTATTTAGGCCCATTTTGGTGTGCATTTGCGCTCCATGTCGTTGGGGGTAAGCACGTGGTGCTCCCCAACCCTTTTTCTGTATTTGGATTGAGTTGGATGGGTATTCCCACCTGTGTGATCCCTGTTTTGATTGTTATGCAGGTGGACGGTTCATCCAATTTTACCCAGATTTCATGTCTGCATGAATCGCACAGTCGTGCGTTTCCTTGAAGCACAATCGATTCAACCGCGCGCTCTAATCTGTGGCTCAAAATGATGTTCTATCCCCGCTCGTGCAATTTGATCTCGCACGGGCAGTTTGCCCGTGCGTGAGTAAAATCGCACGGGCTCCTCTGGTGAGCGGAAATCATGGATTTTGGAATTTGTCCGTGCGTTTTTACGCACGATCGATTTCGACCGTGGGTGAGTAAAATGCACGGGCGTTCTGGGTCGTCTTCCAGGGCTGTCTATTTAATTAACAACGCACGGTCCATGCACAGTCATGTGTTCGACCGTGCGTGACCAAATTTCTGACAGTTTTATATTTAAGCCGCAGGATCCGTCCTAATCGGGATCCATCATCTTTTTCGCGCCCAATAGCTCTGCTCCATGCTATTTTCGCCGCTCCATCGCCGCCCACCTTAAGGAGGAGCTCCGACCACCATTTCCTTGAAAATCCAAAGTCGGAGCATCCTCTCGGCCGCCTCCATCAACCAAGTGCTTCAAGGAAAGGATTCCACCATCATCTTCATCGCCAAGCAAAGAGTTCTTCGCATCGGACGTGGCCGGATTGTAATCTACTAGAGTGGACGGGCCCATTGGGAGGAAGTGACAACCCTCCTCTACCCCGGACGATAGTTGGGACCGAGCTAGGATACAGATTGACAACCCGACGATTCCTACCGAGAATCTACAACAAGCCTCCAGATTCAGTCATATCTCTTGCCTTTTTCTCTAACTTGTGTGGATGTATATGAATGTAATCTTCATTATATTTATGATGTTGCACATTTAAACCTTGATTTGTATTGTTAATTTCATGTCTAGGTGAAATTACTCTGTTGTTTATATGTGTGTATGAGGTGCGCCACCATATCCACTCCACCCTCCACTTCATTCTGCTAGCCTACTCGCCTATTCCACAAGCCTACTCTTCCATTACGCTTGACAACTCTTCCATTCCGCGTGCCTACTCATCCATCCGCCGAGCAAAGCAGTGCATAGGGCCTGCATAATCTCCCATATCGTGAAGCAGTGCCGGCGACCTGCATTGTTAATTTAGTTTATTTTATTTCATTTTCCACAATCCAATCCAACCCTTCTGCAATCCATCAGACTTAAAGGACTTCGATCTCAAGTCCCTCCTCGATAGATAACTCCACCTTACTGTGTTCCTTTGAGATTCGATACTCGGGGATTCACTCCTCGTTTTATATTACTTAAACGATCGGTACACTGTCGTGTCATGTCGCAGTCTCACTCCCGCCTATAGCGGTGTGTAAGATTTGTGCATCAAGTTTTTGACGCCATTGTCTAGGAACACAGTAGTGTGAGTTAATGGAGAGGGAGTCGAGAGATAGAAACCCTGTTAGTTATAGAACGATCACCAGGGGGGGTAGGTGATTTTGGCTGTTTTGAAATATTTTCGCAAGAGATGTATATAATGTAATTACAACATAGAAAATCACAGCACACAACACAAGATGTATAGAGGTTCCTCAAGATAGGGTGTCTTGAGTAGTCCTCTGTCCCTTTGTGCCTACCTAGCAATGTGCTAGGCTCGGCAAACTCCACCAATGTCTCCATCCTGCAAGCCTTACAACTCAGACCCGCAAGTTCTACATCCTAGGCTTGCAAGCCCCTACTGCACTCAAGCCCACAAGCTCGACACTCAGGCCCTCAAGCCCTACACTGCACAGACCCGCAAGTCTTGCTCCTTGGACCCACAAGTCCTGCAGCCTAGGCCCGCAAGCCCCTACTGCACTCAAGCCCGCAAGATCAACATGGTTGGACCCGCAAGTCCTCTGCCCTGTCCCTCAAGCCACACAGATCTCAAGCCCTCATGCTCGACACTTAGATCTGAAAATAGATCTTACAATTTTGGCCCGTAAGCCTTAGAAAGAAGGATATAATCTAAATTCTTCTACCTGGTGGAGATTGACTTCTTTTCTCGAAGAAGATACTTCTGATTTGAATCTTGGTTGCACAGATCTTCTTCAAGCTTTTCTTTTATCTGGAACTCTCCTTATCAACTGATGAGGCTAGATTGATTCTCTGAGAACAATGGATGAAGATCAATTTGTTCTCAGTTCTTCTTTCTTCTTTTACGCCGCTTTCACTATTTTATCAGTTCTTGCGAAAATTCTTTTGTATTCTCTGTGTCGCTTTTAGGGCAGACACTTATCCCTTTTATAAGACTGAGGAGCCGCATAACGATCTCCTATGATGTCCTCCACTGACAGATGCCCATACCTTAAGAGCAGGCACGGATTGGACAATCAGACGATGACATTAAATGCTGACAGCACGTCTGGCAACTTTTGAATCCGCCTTAATGATATTTCCATCATTACGACGACATGGACAATATATCGACGACAGAGCTTATCGATGTCTTGGACTTGGATAGATCTTCAAGTCTACTTTCTTCTTCTTCAGACAAGGATATTTCGACGATACGGGACATCCCTTCTGCACTTGCACTTAAGACGACATGAAGTCATCTAACTGATGTCAGCGTAATCTTCTACACTGCTCGATATCGTTGTAACCACCTTATCTTGTCGACGACATAATCGATATCCTGTCGACAAACTATTCTCAGCAACTGCCTGTCTTCATGTGACCTTCCTTAGTCTTCTCGACGTCAAGTATTCTTTACGACGATATCTTCGTCATCAGTCTTACTTGGCCATTCGAACGACAAGGCTTCTTTATGACGATATCTGTCTTGATTAGCCTTTCCAACAACAAGGCTTCTTTATGACGATATTGTCGACATCTGACTTGTTTTTGTGCTTGAGTCTTCTTCTTCATCTCGGCTTTCTGATATCGTTGTAAGGTGTTGTAGTGTTGATGTCACAATGATATCATCATACGCATGTTGTCTCGACGATAGCCGATATGATCACCCTGCTTTGCTCTGCACATTATTTCAACGAGATGCATACACTTTTCGACGATATGTCTAGTCTTTTTCGACGATATGTGTCAGCTTGGCATTCCTTGAACTTGTCTTCTACTGAGATGATAAAACTAAGAAGGTAATCAAATACATAATGAAGTTCTCTTGAATTGGCGACTTCTCCAAATCAGGAATCACGATGGCAAGATTCCCAACAATCTCCCTCTATTTGAAGAAGTCAGAACCCCAATTCAAAATTACTTTCACTTACTAATAAATGTGAGTTTATGCAGTAAACGCTAACATAGTTACCATTCCCTTAACATTTGCATGTTCTAGAGATGGTAGCTCCCTCTTGACATGATGTCTCTTTTCTTTACTCCTCATTGACTCATGCATCTTCTCTTCCCAGGCTGTTCTTTTCTCCCCCTTTCTGACTTTTTCATTATAGGCCTTGTAGATTCTGTGTTCATGTGCTTGATCCTTTGTCGACGATTCTTCTGTTGTCGTCGTGAGTATGGTTCATGTCGTTGAGACAATTGTTTGTGTCGTCGTGACCATTGTTCAATATTTGTCTGACTTTGGCACTTGGTAGGCTTTTATTACCAGATTGCTTCGGGACTTGTCCTGCAAGTTCTTCTTACTATCATATGTAGGGTGATTAGTGATCAGTAAGTTTGAAAATTACTCTAAGTTTAACATCCTCAATTGGAATTTGAAGAAGTTAAACTTAGCTTCATCTAGGGGCTTTGTGAATATATCAGCCACTTGTTTGTATGTGGGAACAAACTCAAGGGTCATGTCTTCATTCTCCACATTCTCTCTGATGAAGTGAAACCTTATATCAATGTGCTTAGTCCTGCTGTGTGAGACAGGGTTCTTAGCAATCGAGATTGCACTGGAAGAGTCACAAAATAAGGGTGTTTTGGTCATCTTTAGATTGTAGTCTTCAAGTTGATGCTGAATCCATAGCAGTTGAGCACAACAGCTCCCAAAAGAGATGTATTCTGATTCTGCTGTGGAGATTGCTACACTTGTCTGCTTCTTGCTGCTCCAAGAAATCAGTCTTCCTCCGAGGAATTGGCATGTTCCTGAGGTACTTTTCCTATCTTCTTTGCATCCTGCATAATCTGCATCTGAGTAGCCTGTTAGTTTACACCCATTGTTCCTAGGGTACCATAGGCCAAGATTTGATGTACCCTTTTTGTATCTTAGGATTCTCTTTACAGAGACATAATGAGATTCCTTAGGGTTCACCTGATATCTAGCACAGACACATGTGACAAACATTATGTCAGGCCTACTTGCAGTTAGGTATAACAAAGATCCAATCATGCGTCTGTACTTGATTTCATCAAAGGGTATTCCCTTCTCATCCTTGTCCAGAGACACATTGGTTCCCATTAGAGTCTTCATAGAGGAAGCACTCTCCAATCCAAACTTCTTGACTAGCTCTCTAGTGAACTTGGTCTGAGAGATGAATATACCATCTTCAGATTGTTTCACCTGGAGACCTAGGAAGTATTTGAGCTCACCCATGCTGCTCATCTCAAACTTTCCATGCATCAAGCTGGCAAACTTTTTGCAGAGATTGTTATCTGTACAACCAAAGATAATGTCATCTACATAGATCTGCACTAGCAAAATCTTCCCCTTAACTTCCCTTAGGAACAATGTCTTATTAATCTTTACCCTGGAGAATTTATTCTCAATGAGAAAGCTTGACAGAGTCTCATACCAGGCTCTAGGTGCATGCTTCAAGCCATATAGGGCTTTCCTAAGAAAGTAGACATACTCAGGATAAGTAGAATCAACAAAACTTGAAGGTTGATCTACATAGACTTCTTCTTTTAGGTCACCATTAAGAAAGGTTGACTTCACATCCATCTGATAAACTTTAAATCCTTGGTAGGATGCATATGCCAAGAATAGTCTGGTGGCTTCCAGTCTGGCCACATAGGCAAAAGTGTGATCTAAGTCAATCCCCTCTTCCTGTTTGTATCCCTTTGCCACTAGCCTTGCTTTATTCTTAGTGATGATTCCATTCTCATCCAATTTATTTTTGTATACCCACTTAGTTCCTATGATATTCTGTCCTTGGGGTCTAGGAACCAATTTCCATACTTTGCATCTCTTAAATTGGTTTAGCTCCTCCTGCATTGCTACAATCCAAAATGGATCCTGATTTGCTTCCTCAAATTTCTTGGATTCAATTTGAGAGAGAAAACTCAGGTACAATGCTTCATTCACAACTCTACTCCTTGTCAGCACTCCTTGGTTGACATCTCCTATTATTTGCTCTTGAGGATGATCTCTCATTTGTCTCAAGGCAACTAGCAGTATTCTGGGGGCTTCTGCTGTGGCAGGTTCTTCAGGTTGCATTTCCTCTGCTGTTTCTGAGCCTTCTATAGCCTCTTCTTTAATTTCAACTATTGCTGAGTGGTTATTACCTTTAATTGAGGTCTCAGCCTTGTCTTCAATGGATAACTTCTCCATTTTCTCTACTGTAACTACATTCACTGGAGAACTAGACCAACCTTTATATATAAGGATAGTCTCATCAAATACAACATGTACAGATTCTTCCACTGCTTGGGTATTGATGTTGTACACCCTATAAGCCTTGCTATATGAGCTGTAACCAACAGGAATACCCTCACTGCTTTTCTCAGCAAACTTGGTTAGCATATCCTTCCCAATATTAAGTACATAACATTTACTACCAAAGATCCTGAAGTGGGATAATGTAGGTTTTCTGCCTTTCACCAGTTCATAGGGAGTCTTCTTGTGGTCTTTGATGATGGAGGCCCTGTTTATCACATGGCAAGCAGTGTTGACAACCTCTGCCCAAAAGTATTCTGGAAGATAGGAATCACTTAGCATTGTCCTACTTGCCTCTATCAAGGTTCTATTTTTCCTTTCTGCAACCTATTCTGTTGAGGAGTCTAGGGGAGGAAAATTCTTGAGAGATACCCAATTCTTGGCAGAATTCTGTCATGGCTCCTGACCGAAATTCTGTACCATGGTCACTTCTAAACTTAACCACAGTACAATCCATCTCATTCTGGATCTTCCTGACAAAGTTCTTCACGATATTTAAGGTATCTGACTTCTTTTTAAGGAAGAATACCCAAGTGAACCTTGAGTAATCATCAACTACCACAAGGGTGTAAGCCTTCCCTCCCAAGCTGAGAACTGACATAGGACCAAACAAATCCATGTGCAATAGAAATAAGCACCTAGTGGAATATTTGTCAGAAATACTTTTAAAGCTGGTCCTTGTCTGCTTCCCAAGTTGGCATGCTTGACAAGGACCTTCCTTGATGCACTTAATATTAGGTTCATTTCTTACAAGGTCTTGTGAGAAAAGCTTGCTTATGGTCTTATAGTTACTGTGAGCTAGTCTCTTGTGCCATTGTACAAATAGAGCCTCTTTGTCATTAGCTACAAGACACACATGCATGGAAGAATTTACATTAAAGAAATTTAAGCAGTAAATATTACCACTCTTAGTTCCAGTTAAGATTGCCTCAGAGTCTATGGACTTCTTAATCAAACACTTATCCTTGTGGAAGATGATTACAAAACCTAGATCACAGAGCTGACATGCTTATGAGATTATGTTTCAATTCCTCAACATAAGCTACCTTTGTGATGGTAACTAGGCCATCAGAAATATTATCATAACCTTTAGTCATCCCCTTTTCTGAACCTCCAAAGATCACTGTTGGTCCATTCTCCACAGGGATGAAGCTTCTTAGATACTTTCTGACTCCAGTCATGTGCATGGAGCAGCCACTGTCTAAATACCAGATTGGAGATTGATTGGTATTTGGACATACCTGCAAGAAGATTTAATTTCCCTTAGGTACCCAATTTGGTTTGGGCCCTTGGTTCCTGTTAGGGGGATAAAGTGGAATTCCACACCACTAAGGGTTCTGCACTCTCTTTGCATTGGGTCCTGTTGGGTTGAACCAACAGTCCAGGGCAAAGTGGCCTATTTTCCCACAACCCTAGCATTCATATATGTTATACCTTCTCTTCTGCCTCACCATTTGATTGGTCTGGGAGTGTTGGTGAGCAGGAGGGAAGACTACTGATCTAATAGGTCTTGGGTGAACCTTACATGTGTGAGAGTGGAGTGAAGATGATCTCACCATTTATTGGTTCACTTTCCTAGGAACAGGATTTGTGGAAGCAACCTTTCCCTTACTCTTGAGTGCTGTTGCTATAGGTCCATGGGAAGAAGGACCTGATACTAGCACCTTCTTACAAGAGAATTGAGCTTCAGAACCTTTGTCCTTGACAGTCTCTTGATTGAATCATATACCAGCTCTGAATGATCCTGAGAAGGTATCAATAATGGGCAACACTGTCTTGGGCATAGAGAAGCTTGGTACAAGTTTCTTCTCAGCCAGCAGCATCACCTCAAGATTCTTAATGATTTTGTTCTTCTGACCTAATTCAGCATTCTTAAGCTTTATGGCTTCCTGAATTCGTCCACTTCTTTGCTCATGGAAGCCAGCTTTTCAGCTATCTCCTTGAGCTCAGACTGGACAGTCTATGAGGAATCTACCTCCTTGGTCTGGATTTTGAGGAGTTTCTTACAGTTCTTGAAAGCTTTCCATAGAGCTTTATACTGCTTTATTAGGTCAGATTCAACATCATATTGAGATCTTGAGGTTGTGCTGTCAGCAGCAGACACACTCTCATTATCATGCAAGGAGTCTTCTACTGATTCAGAATCAGAGGCAGACAGATGAGCTTTGATGGGTACCTTTCCAGGAGAGATATCATCCTGGTTGTCTTCCTTTATGGCCATTAGGCCAATCAGAGCCTCTTACTCAATATCTAAGGAGATTGAATCAGAATCACTTAGAGTTTTGATTTTCTTTGCTATAAACCTCTTTCAGGTTTCTTCTTATCCCTTGATCTTCTCTTATCTTCATAGTTTCTTGATTCCCTTTTCTTAGAAGTGCAATCAGCAACTATATGACCTGTTTTATTACAGGAGTAGCAAACAGTGTTAGCAAAATCAAATTTACTAGGTTTAGATTTGTACCTATCCTCCCTTGAGGATTTAGACCTGTCGTATTGATCAGACCTCCTTGAGCTCGAGGTGGAGGGTCTGTGGTTGTCTCTTCTTCTTCTGGTAATCAACTTTTTGAACTGCTTAGAGAGAAGGACCATCTCTCTGTTAGTATCATTAGAATATGATGAGCTGACATCAGACTCTTCACTGCTCTCTGATCTGTTCTGGTATGCAGGAGTCTTGTCCTTGGAGCTCCTTGTGCTCTCAGCTTTGAGAGCCACAGATTTTTCTCTAGAGCTCCCCTTTGAGCTTTCCTCTTCAGCTTTCCTGGTGTTGAGCTGAAGTTCATGGGACAACAGCTTCCCATACAGATTCTTGGGTTCCAAGATGCCCAGCTGACCCATCTCTCTGATGGCACAAATCTTAATATCCCATTCCTTAGAGATGGACATAAGGAACTTATCATTTAAGTCAGAGTTTGTGAAGTCTCTGCCATAATTTTTCAGTCCATTCACAATTTTGAAAAACCTCTCATAACAGCTAGAGATGGTTTCATTCTTGCCTTGTTTGAAGGTTTCATACTCCTGATTGAGGAGGGATTTCCTATCATCCCTTACCTCTTCAGTACCCTCCATATAGAGAATCAGGGAGTCCCACATCTCCTTGGTTGTCTTGTAGTGAATGACATTCTGGAGGGTTGAATCGTCAATGGCACTTACAATTATATTATGTGCCCTCTTATCTAGACTTACCAAGGTTAGCTCATCCTTGGTCATGTCCGCATACTTCTTTGCCACCATCCGAGTTGGATCAATAGTGGATGCTGTCGTGGGAATGAAAAGGCCCTCTTGAACTGTTATATAGATTCTAGGATCAGATGTCTCCATGAACAACCTTACTCTTTCTTTCCAAATAGGAAAGTTCTCCTTTGTGCAGATTGGGAGTTTCATGGCTCTCATTTCTCGATGTTAATTACCTCTAGCCATATAGAGTCGTTCTAAGATCTATATCTGACGGTTAAGTCACTTTTTGATCAACCTCGCTTTGATACCACTTATTAGTTATAGAACGATCACCAAAGTGGGGGGGGGGGGGGGGGGGGGGGGTAGGTGATTTTGGTTGTTTTGAAATATTTTTGTAAGAGATGTATATAATTTAATCACAGCACAGAAAATCCAAGCACACAACACAAGATGTATAGAGGTTCCTCAAGACAGGATGTCTTAAGTAGTCCTCTGTCCATCTGCGCCTACCTAGCAGTGTGCTAGGCTCGGCAAACTCCGCCAATGTCTCCGGCCCGCAAGCCTTACAACTCAGACCCGCAAGTCCTACAGCCTAGGCTCGCAAGCCCCTACTGCACTCAAGCCCGCAAACTCGACACTCAGGCCCTCAAGCCCTACACGACAAAGACCCGCAAGTCTTGCCCCTTGGACCCGCAAGTCTTACAACCTAGGCCCGCAAGCCCCTACTGAACTCAAGTCCGCAAGCTCGACAGGGTTGGACCCGCAAGTCCTCTGCCCTGGCCCTCAAGCGTTACAGATCTCAAGCCCTCAAGCTCGACACTTAGATCTAAAAATAGATCTTACATTTTTGGCCCGCAAGCCTTATAAAGAAGGATAGAATCTAAATTCTTCTGCCTTGTGGAGATTGGCTTCTTTTCTTGAAGAAGATACTTCTGATTTGAATCTTGATCGCACAGATCTTCTTCAAGCTTTTCTTCTATCTGTAACTCTCCTTATCAACCGATGTGGCTAGATTGATTCTCTGAGAACAATGGATGTAGATTGATTTGTTCTCAATTCTTCTTTCTTCTTTTACGCCGCTTTCACTGTTTTATTAGTTCTTGCGTAAATTCTTTTGTATTCTCTGTACCGCTTTTAGGGCAGACACTTATCCCTTTTATTAGACTAAGGAGACGCATAACGATCTCCTACGATGTCCTCCACTGACAGACGCCCATACCTTAAGAGCACGCGCTGATTGGACAATCAGAAGGTGACATTAATTGCTGACATCACGTCTGGCAACTTATGAATCTGTCTTGATGATATTTCCATCATTACGACGACATAGACAATATCTCGACAACAGAGCTTGTCGATGTCTTGGACTTGGATAGATCTTCAAGTCTACTTTCTTCTTCTTCAGACAAGGATATTTCGACGATACAAGACATCCCTTCTGCACTTGCACTTAAGACGACATGAAGTCATCTAACTGATGTTGGCGTAATCTTCTAGACTGCTCGATATCATTGTAACCACCTTATCTTGTCGACAACATAATCGATATCCTGTCGATAGTCTATTCTTCATCAACTGCATGTCTTCATGTGACCTTCCTTAGTCTTCTCGACATCAAGTCTTCTTTACGACGATATCTTCGTCATCAGTCTTACCTAGCCTTTCCAACGACAAGGCTTCTTTACGACGATATCTGTCTTGATTAGCCTTTCCAACGACAAGGCTTCTTTATTACGATATTGTTGACATCTGACTTGTTTTTGTGCTTGAGTCTTCTTCTTCATCTCGACTTTCTGATATCGTTGTAAGGTGTTGTAGTGTTGATTTCACAACGATATCATCATACACATGTTATCTTGACGATAGCCGATATGATCATCCTGCTTTGCTCTGCACATCATTTCAAGGACACACATACACTTTTCGATGATATGTCCAGTCTTTTCGATGATATGTGTCAGCTCGACATTCTTTAAACTTGTCTTCTACTGAGATGATAAAGCTAAGAAGGTAATCAAATACATAGTGAAGTTCTCTTGAATTGGTGACTTCTCCAAATCAGGAATCATGAGGGCAAGATTCCCAACAAGCCCTTTTCCATTTGTGTATACCATTTTCTTCTTTGTTTTAGTTCTTAGAATTTGACGTTTTAAATTTCTTTATTCCTTATCTATTTTGTGATTTATCTAAAGAAGGCATTCATTTTTTTTATTTCTTATGTGTAGTTAATTCTTGCAAAGAAATTTTATTTGTTGGTGAATTCTCCCCCACTACACCATGTTTGTTGCTTTTAATATCCGTTGTAGATGGTGTGGAGATTATAATCATTCTAGTGATAAATGCCCCGCTGGAGATAGTGGGCATAATTCTCGAGGCCCATTGTATGGAACACCGTCCTCTTACAGTACTTCATACACCGTGCCCAAGTCTTATGATCACTCTTCTTCACCCCATTTACCATTTTTATATTCCTCTCCGACCCCGTCTGGACCGAGGAGTAATGGAAAATGATGTTTGTGTTGTTATAGCACTGAGCACCCATTGAAAGATTGCGTAGAATTTCAACGCCAGATGGAGGAGGAGGATGAACCTGATATTCTTATCATTCCATCCACCTCTCATTTGGGTGCTCATTCCGATTCTGATGATATATTCGCAGTCCCACCTTATTTATGGGGGACTGCTGCGGATATCCCCATCAGACATTCTGCTGCTCGGTGTGACGACAGGGTGGAGAATTCTCTCCCGACGCATTCGTCACTGCTTTTGGATTCACCCCCGGAGGAACCTATTTACATTTTTTCTGATGATGTTATTACCTCTGTTCCTCCGCTTTCTTTGCAAGAACTCCCTGCACCTATTTTTTGTGAGTTGGTTGATGATGTTAGGTAGGAAGTTCATTCGAAGCCTGAGGATGTGCCAAAGTGGGAGAAGGATGTTATTCTCTCCGATGGGGAGTGTAACTCCTTGGAACACGATGACGCACCGAGGTGGGATGATGAGGAAACCCTTTCTGATGAGGAGGTTTGCACTTCTTTATCGGATGAGGAGATCCAACTCAACACCGAGGACCTCGAGCTTTCGTACTCCACTCGCTACGACTCATATGATACCGACAGTGATCTATGCTTGGATCCTGCTGGGAGTGAGACCGGGACCACTCCCTCGATTTTTGATTATTTATGTCATTCTTCTCCTTTATTTCCTGACCCCCCCTTCTTCATCTGAGCCTATGCAGATTGAGCCTCCACAGGTACTTCGGAAGGACTTGGAGCATTCTGCTCAAGTCAATGATGAGCGCATCCTCTTATGTGAGGAGGTTGATCCCTCCTCCATAGAGGAAGTATCATACATTGCCTTCTCCTCCTCCCGCCTCCCTGAAGGCGACACCTTGCTGGGCAAGGATAGTTTTGGTGAGTTGAGTGAGGATTCATCCTCCTCTTCTTACATTCTCTCCCCCTGCCTGTGAGGAGTAGGTATTATTATTTAGGTAGAGGGGTATATATTTTATCACCGTATCGGTACCCATTACCGACACAGATATTAGAATAGTTGTTTGTGCACTTCTCCTTCCATACTCCTATAAGATAGAACTGTTAAAAGTTCGGAATAAGTCATGCTGGGAGGACAATAACCCCAGTAGTTATCTTAGTTTTTCTTGCATTTTTATTTCATCTAGTGTGATTTAGTTAGTTGTATTTCATTTTAGTTTTTCTATTTTCTGTTGTTTTGGCGGAGCTCACCCCTGCAGGTCCTTCTTCTGGATGTCAGATGTCGCGGCTTGGTCTTGGTTTGCACGCCAATCTTCTGGTATGCTCATTTTTGAGCATGGGTAACTTTTCTTCCCCTAGTCTTTTATTTAATTTTCATGGTTACATCATTTGCGTCTATTGCTTAGATTAAGTCTGGGGGAGAGCCGCTATGTGTTACCCACTGCACGCACTCAATGTCAATGCATGCTAGAAGTATATTTATTTCATTTATGTAGTATTATTAATTTTCTTTGCACACCACAACACCCACTTGAGCGTGCACTTAGTCGTAGGCGTGTTACGAGTTTAACTCATTTCTTTGTGTGATTGGGAAAATCTCTGTGCTGGCTTAGGATTGTGAGACGGAGTAAAATGTTGACTCCCGTAGTGCTCCTAGTCGAGTGCTTGCGTTTCGCGTAGAAACTCATGTAGAAATTTTTTTATTTATGCTTATAGTTTTATATTTTTTCTATTTGGGTAAATATTGTTTATTCTACTTAAAATTGGTGAATGCGGTGTGAATCCGACGATAGCGTAGGGATGCGTGTAGACAGTTATTTGGTTCGCATTGCTCGAGTCAGGAGGAAGGATTATCTTTCTCGGTGACTAAGAACTTGCCCCAAGCGACTCTTGAAGAATTGGTAGAAGTTTGTTCAGTGCGTGAATGTGATGTAAGCCATCATTTTTGACCCGGTTGAGCCTTTGTGGCCATTCCTATCACTATATCCTCGCTAGCCCAGTTGTGCCTACCCGTTCTTTGATTCAGCCCCACTTTTATCTCACCAAAGCCTTAAAGCCAATCCTAGTCGCACACCCAAATCTGAGCTTTAGTCTTGTTTTATTTTCATTATTGGGGTGTTGATGTGGTGATTTTTTTATATAGTGGAAATTGTGGGTGTGTTTATTAAAAATGCGATGAATAAGAAAAGAAAGAAAAATAAGAATGAAAAAGAGAAAGAGAAAAAGAAAAAGAAAAAAGAAAAGATTGTTATGAAAAAGTTAAATTGAAAATTTTGTAAATATTTGTGTTGGGAGTAGGCGGTGCACAAACCCATGTTGCAAAGTCCAAGTCTGTGGGTGTGGTGCACTCGCGTGTATCGTGGTGCGTTGATAGTTTATTTTGTGCTAGCTCGTTTAGGTTTAGTGCTTGAGCCATCATTTTTATCATTGTATACCTCGCATAAGCCCAAGCCCTGTCTTATACCTAAAGTCCTACTGATTTGTGCGTTGAATCAAACTAGTGTCGTGGAGAGAGTGCGGATGAATGAGCTTATGGTCACCGACACTGATGGATTTCTTTGGAGGTTGTCCCGAGCCCCCATCTTTAGCAATGCTCACCTTAGCGATCGGTTTACTTTCTTCTTACGCGTGACTGAATGATTCACCGTGATTCAGATTTTGAGTAATAATAATATATAGATACACTCTTAGAAAAATATAGACTATGATGCATAATTAGATATTTCATCTACTGAATTTTTATGAGCGTGAGCTTGAGACTTCGCATGGTACTCCGACCTTGCAATTTCTAAGCCAGCTAGTCCTTTTTCTCATTCGCATAAGGGATGATTTGCTCGGGACGAGCAAATGGTTATGTCTGGGGGGTGTGATGAGTCTAATATTTACACTGTTTTATGGACTCATCCGGGCTAGTTTTCACTTGCGTGCACTTCATTTTCAAGCTATAATCGCTTGTATTTAACTGGTATTCACTTTCACGCTTCGTGTACTATTTAGGCCCATTTTGGTGTGCATTTGCGCTCCATGTCGTTGGGGTTTAGTACATGGTGCTCCCCAACCCTTTTTTTGTATTTGGATTGAGCTGGAGGAGTATTCCCAACTGTGTGATTTCTATTTTGATTGTTGTGCAGGTGGACGGTTCATCCAATTTTACCCAAATTTCATGTCCGCATGAATCGCACGGTCGTGCATTTCCTTGATGCACAATCGTTTCGACCGTGCACTATAATCTGTGGCTCAAAACGATGTTCTATCCCCGCTCGTGTGATTTGTTCACGCACGGGCAGTTTGCCCGTGCGTGAGTAAAATCGCGCGGGCTTCTCTGGTGAGCGAAAATCATGGCTTTCAGAATTTGTCCGTGCATTTTTACGCACGGTCGATTTCGACCATGCGTGAGTAAAATGCACGGGCATTCTGGGTTGTCTTCCTGGGCTGTCTATTTAATTAATAATGCACGGTCCATGCACGGTCGTGCGTTCGATCGCGCGTGACCAAATTTCTAACAATTTTCTATTTAAGCCGCAGGATCCGCCCTAATCGGGATCCATCATCTTTTTCGCGCCCAACAACTCTGCTCCGTGCCATTTTCGCCGCTCCATCGCCGCCCACCTTAAGGAGGAGCTCCGACCACCATTTCCTTGAAAATCCAAAGCCGGAGCATCCTTTCGGCCGCCTCCATCATCCAAGTGCTTCAAGGAAAGGATTCCACCCTCATCTTCATCGCCAAGCAAAGAGTTCTTCACATCAGACGTGGCAGAATTGTAATATACTGGAGAAGATGGGCCCATTGGGAGGAAGTGATAGCCCTCCTCTACCCCGGACGATAGTTGGGACCGAGCTAGGACACAGATTGACAACTCGGTGATTCCTACCGAGAATCTACAACAAGCCTCCGGATTCGGTCATATCTCTTGCCTTTTTCTCTAACTTGTGTGAATGTATATGAATGTAATCTTCATTATATTGATGATGTTGCACATTAATCCTTGATTTGTTTTGTTTATTTCATGTCTATGTGAAATTACTCTGCTGTTTATATGTGTGTATGAGGTGCGCCACCAAATCCACTCCACCCCCCACTTCATTCCGCTAGCCTACTCGCCCATTCTGCAAGCCTACTCTTGCATTCCGCCTTGACTACTCTTCCATTCCACGTGCGTACTCGTCCATCCGGCGAGCGAAGCAGTGCATAGTAGCCTGCGTAATCCCATATATTGTGAAGCGGTGCCGGCGACCCGCATTGTTAATTTAGTTTATTTTATTTCATTTTCCACAATCCAATCCAACCCTTCCGCAATTCATTCGACTTAAATGACTTCGATCTCAAGTCCCTCCTCAATTGAGAAATCCACCTTACTGTGTTCCTTTGAGATTTGATACTAGGGGATTCACTCCTCATTTTATATTACTTGAACGATCGGTACACTGCCGTGTCATGCCGCAGTCTTGCTCCCGCCTATAGCGGTGTGTAAGATTTGCACATCAATCCTTCCTGCCATCTTGTCTCTTCTGTGGCTTCTTCTTAGCTCTTTTGATTTTCATACTTTGTCCATTCATGGGTGCTATACAATTTTCTCCTTTCAGTCTTATTTGTTTTGATGTGCTCCCATGCACTTAAAATTATTTCCCTTGATTTAGGGCTCCATTACTCATAATCTTCTTTCTTTTCCTTTTCTTCTCTATATTTCTTCTTTCTTAACTTTGTCTCATCTTCATCATCAATCTCATTTCCTTTCCTTTGTTCAACAGTAGCAGCAGGTGCATCATCAGATGTATCAGCAAGCTCATCATAGAAAATGGGAGGGAGATTCATTGCTTCTCTGATTGTATTAGAGGTCCATATGGCATGCTCACCACTGACCTTTATCATATATCTCTCCCCCTTTATGACTTCTTCTGATATGTCCCTTTGCAGATTTAACTAAAGATTAAGGATTTCGTCCTTTAGCATGCAGATTTCATCTTCTAGATGATTCTTAGTTTCAAGCAGATGACTATCCAGCTCTTGGCTGCAGAGATCCAGTCTTTCTTTGATGATTCTTTTTTGTTCAGTCATTTGCCTGGCAGTAGCTGTGAAGGCTTTCTCCATATTGTCAGATGTTACACATTGATTTTCTATGATATTAGCTAGACCCTTGAGTGTGAGTTATAGCTGTTTGGCAGTGTGATCTATTGTTGGAGAAACATTCTTAAGGAAACTGATGGTGTTCTTTTGCAGATACTTCATCTCTATTCTTAGACCAACAATCTCACTGGATATGTCTATTCTTAAATTATTGATAGTAGTGTCAACATAGCCTTCAAGCTTAATTCTTTGCTCATCCAAGAGCATTCTTATCTGGATTAGTAGTGAGGAATCTTCTAGCATTTTTCTTGTGGAGGAGCTAGGCTTTTCAGGTTCTCCCTCATCTTTCTTCTTCATTACTTCAGATAAATAGTCTTCCATTCCTTTTGTCTCACCAAATAGGGGAGAAGGAGATCTTTTGATAGAATATTGTCTCACTTCATCCTCAGGAATAGTGAATGCTTCAACAACTAGCAACTCTTTGCTTGTGTTGACAACAATCTCTTCTTGGTTTATTTCCTTCTCAGCTTCAACTGTGTTCACTTGGACTACTAGCCCATGATGGACAACATCCTCAACCTCAGTGATCTTGTTGATCACTTCTTTCACATGAGTATGGAGCTCAGTATCAAGCTCCCCCTCACTTGCAGTATTATCTTGACCAGTACCTTCAGTGGCCCTAGATTCAGTGCTCTGTGGTGAAGTTTGGATTGGGACATTCCTCTGCTCCACCTCCTCCCCAGAGCTTGATAGATTGGGATTGTGTGTTGGAACATGGTCTTCCGCATCTCCTAGGTTTGAGAATAACAAATCCTATGTGTATTTGATCTTGTGTGTTCAAGTGTGCAGGAAATCAAAGTCCACATGACTCAAGGATGGTTGCCCCCAATTTTGAGCCAGCAATTCCAAGTCTCCCACTAGCGTAGGCGGTAACACTTAGCGCCTGGCGATAGCGATGATAGCGCAATTCCGGGAGCACATATGGAAGGAGATAGCGCCTGGCAGTAGTCGATAGCGCAGGCGGTAGCGACGCACACAGTTGGCAAGGAGGAATTGTTTCCTCAGATTGAAGATTCTACCGCGCAGAATGTGTCCTAATATGGGATAGCGCTGGCGGTAGCTCGGAGCACAAGAGGAATGGTGAAATTGTTTCCCCAGATTAAAGATTCTCATGCGCAAAATATTACTTAATATGGGATAGCGCCGGCGGTAGCACTAGCGCAGGCGCTAGCGCTGAGGCAATAAAAAGGACCCATTGGCTCCATCTTCCACACACTTCCATAACCCTAAATTCCAGAGCTTCGTGCCATATCATAGAAAGGAAGATTCAGAGAGATACTCCCACAAATCCATAAAGACTAAAGGAGATCCGTGGAGAAGATTTCAACACGCGTCATCATCGTGACGAAAGAACGCATCGACTACGATCATACTCTACGTCTTCATCTACTTCTCCAAGAGATCCACATAGAGGGAGTTTTACATTATTGTCTTTTCATTTCATATTCTTCTTGTAAACGATTAGTGAATTCGCCTTGTGTTGGCGACTAGGTCTGGGTAGGACTTAGGGCTGAAATTCGCCTCGTGTTGGCGACTAGGTCTCGGGAGTAGGTCTAGGGGTGCTCGAGGCCATATCCGGGGAAGGGTTGGCTAGAGCGGCTTGAGGACATATCCGGGGAAGGATCAGCTAAAGCCAACCGGTTCGTGGGGATACGAGTCGGTATAGAAACCAAAAAGAGTCTATTTCTATTAGCTTTGATTTCTAGCTTCGATAAGAGATCAAGTTTTGTAATCATGTTTCACAAGTTAATAAAATCATGTCTTTACTTTTACTTCACTTAATATGTCTTGATCTTCTTTAGTTTAATAATCAAAGCTTTTTCAAAGTTATTCAAATTATATCTAAAGTTTTTAAAACCCTTATTCACCCCCCCTCTAAGGGCGCCTACCGATCCAACAAGTGGTATCAAAGCCAGGTTATTCCAAATCGGCTTAACAACCGGGAATAATGGCGTCTCATGATCTCGCTTCTACTAGTGGGGTAAATTTTTATGAAGAAAAAAAATCTCCTAAACCACCTTTATTCGAAGGGAGAAATTATAAA
Organism: Dactylorhiza incarnata; assembly: GCA_033032865.1. Lineage (NCBI taxonomy): Eukaryota > Viridiplantae > Streptophyta > Magnoliopsida > Asparagales > Orchidaceae > Dactylorhiza > Dactylorhiza incarnata. Next base: position 7,159,087 of record JAWHQI010000090.1, on the reverse strand, counting down.
GGATGGAAAATTTTAATTGAAAAATTTATTAAGACTTTAGATATCGAAGTATGGAATTTAGCCATTGTAAGACCTGCGGATGAATTAAATAAAAAAGAACGTCAACTAAATGCAAAAGCCAAACATTATTTATTTTGTGCTCTATCAAATGAAATTTTCAAATTAATATATTGCTTTTCTAGTGCATACAAAGTTTGGCAATTTCTTGAAGAAATGTATGATTTTCCTCTCGTAGGTATAGATCAAACACAGGAGGAGAAGAACATACAAACATCCACTACTATTCAAGAAGATCTCTCTCGTTGCAAAGCCATGGAAATCATGGAAACAAACTTGGAAAAAGAGAGCAATACATCAAAAGAAAAAGAAGATTCATCTATGATGGAGGAAGGCCCAAAAGAGAACGAAGGAACTTCATGCACACATTTTGCCTCTATCAAAAGCGATGTAAGAAAGTCAAAATCCTCTTCTTGTGTGATAACTTCCGTTTCTAGTTTCAATATACTAAAAACTGCAAAACGTAAGATCAAGAAATTGAAAATCACTATTAAAAATTTACAGTTAGAAAATAAGAGATTAAAAGCTAATGTTAATTTAGAATCAAATTGTGATGTGGTTTCACCATCTTGTCCTTTACTTGAAAACACAAAACCTTGTTTTGATTGTGAAAATTTTAAGGAAAAACTTAAGGAACTTGAAAAAGAAATTATTTGTATAAAAGAACATAATGAAAAGTTATCTTTAGAAAATTCATCTTTAAAAGGTGATTGTGCCATATGCAAAGTTATAAAATTGAAATTGAAGAGATGGATGAAACATTTGAGGAATACAGAAATGAATACCAAAACCATATTGATTCAATTGTTTCTACTCTTAAAATAGCACAATTGCGTATAACAAAGCTAGACATAACTTGAAACTTAAGAACAATGAATTAGAAACTAAAATTATCTTGCTTAAGGAAATCTTAAAGAAAAATTCTCAATATCAAACAAACTCTAAGGGCAAGTTAAATATGATATCTCAAAATATGAATAAACCAAACAATGGGAATAAAAAACTTCAAAATGAAATTCCAAAATACTATCATTATCAAACTTCTCCCAACATGAAAATAAATGCTCATAACTTTCCTATGAAAAATACCTTCAAAAATCATCAATATAAAGACTATCGCTATGGAAATTTCTCATATAAGAAGAAAACCAAACCAAAGGTTGAATGGAGGCCCAAAACTAAAACTGAAACATTAACATCACATGAACGGACCATTTCATCAATATCTACCCATAAACCTACACGATATATTTGGGTACCCAAAGGAACCACCACTCTTGGTCCCCTTTGGATCCCTAAATCTCTTTCTCATTAAGTATCACCAAATGCATGAAGTAGAAATCAACAAAAAATATAAAGTATCGACTATTCCTCTTCATGATATGCTTTAACTTAATAAGTTTATAAAAACTCAAAATCATTTTTTTGGTAAACTATCTATTATTCTTATATATATATACATCATTTATCAATAATTGATTTCAAAAGTATTATGTGGTATTAAAAATCTCTAACCATACGTTTTTAAAATATACTACATATGATATTAAAATTGCCTAAAAATCTCTATTTCATGACTTCAAAATTCATAAATAATATGTATAACAAAAAATCACAAAGAAGGATCAGATAAAAACACTTAAGCATCCAGAAACAACAAAATGAAACATTACAGATAACGCTAGCGCTAGCTGGTAACGCCTGCGCTAGCAAACAACATCTAAAATCATGTGTTCAGATTCCTATATTATTACACACAAAAAAAAAACTTGTTCCCCTCAGCCCGTCCTACTCCACTACTCCTCGTCTATCTCCTCCACACTAGGACTTGGAGAGTGTCTTCTGCGAGTCCTCCGTATCGAATGACAGGGTGGAACCTGTTCTGGGCTGTCCCACTCCCTCCTCTCCGGTGTAGATGGTTTTAGCTTTAATGCCTTGATCATGAACTTCACCATCTTCTTTATACCAGAAACATCCTTCTCCACTCTTGTCATCCGATCTCCCATCTCTTCTCGAAAAGAATCAAATGAATCATCTCGAGCCCCTCGTGATGATGCTCCTCGCCGAAGTGGTGGTCGAGCAGACGACGATGGCTCATCCGGGTGGGATGTAGCACGCAAGTGTGAAGTACTATAAATCGAAGGAAAGCAATCCATCAAGTAAAAGCCCAGTTCTATAGAAGGATACATCACCTGAATAACTCGTTGAATGATGCCACCTAGGGGCAAGTTGTTGTATCTCTGACGGGATGGATGCCGCAACTTGAATGAATAACGAATCAAGGAAAGCAACAAATCTGCCACATCAAACTTTTCCTCTTCTAGAATGAAGTAGGTGACATAACTTAGCTGTGCCGTGACTTTTGTTGTATCACCCAACTTCAGTAGGATTGTATGTCGTAGTACATCTTGAACAACCAAGGCGTCTACTATGAGTGACGACACTATGGAGATCAGATTCCTGCAGTCCCTATTGTGCAGCACCATATTTACTTGGGTCCAGTCTCTATCTGCTCTGAATTTTTCAACAATCTCCAAACGATTTGGATGTGTGCCAATCCAAACGCGTTCCTCAGATGGTCATGAGTAATTGTCACCACGTGACCCTGCACCACAGACCGCACTCCTCCATCCAGCCCTGTCTGTGCTAGGTTCTCCCAGTGTGCATTAAATTCCCGAACTAATTCTGAACAAAACCCATCTGGAGAAAATAAATTGAATATCTCAGAAGCAACAAATAACTGCATTATATGGTGGTGTCGTGGCATGTCAAACTCCACAATAAAAGGTACACCCACCACTGCAGCTTCCATGGCCAGATCTGCAGTCTTCTTACCCTTAGATCCAGGTGCCATCTGCTACATTACAAGAAAAATTAAAAATGAAGCAACATTCAATAGCGCCAGTACTATCGATAGCGCCCAGCGTTATCGATAACGCCTTCAGTAGCACCAGCACTAATCCACTGCTCTAAAAACAGTATAAATTTCCCTAAAATAACATATTTTATAATAATGACTTACTAGATCCAAGAAACCCACATAATCTAAACCAAAATCCTCATAAAAATTTAAAACAAAACTCTTGAAAAAAAGAATCATCCATTGTAGATCTAGTTTCTAAATCCACCTAAAAACCTCAAATATCTTCATCTCTAACATCAAAATCAAATTTTAAAACAAAAAACATAAAGAAGGATGAAGATTTACCTCAGATCTACGCGTGGGCTGGGTCGTCTTCTAGGGTTTTACCGAAGAGGGTGAATGAAAATGGCAAAAATGAAAAAGGGATCGGGATTTAACTAAAGGCTCGATAGCACCAGCGCCGGCGGTATTGCACCCTTCTGATTATTTTAAGAAAATAAAACTCTATAAATTCCTCAATTATTCTCCACTGTTTGTGCTGCTTAGTGATGCAAAATTCAGTTTCTTACGACTTGTGTTATGTGTCCCAATTTTTTCAAGTTTAAGCACATTCACAAATGCACTTTCGTAATTTTTAAACATCGAAAACATCTCCTAAAAATCTGAGATTTCAGCATGAAACTACTATTGGGATACTTAATCAAGATCAACAATCAAAAATTTCAAAATCATGAAAAATCGTGTACTGTTTCCCGTGCTAGCGCTAACGCCGGCGCTAGCGTGCATATTTGATTTTCTGTGTTTTTAAAAGTTTGAAAAATACCTCAAATTATACTCATCTATATTTACTATTTGGTTTTGTACTTCTGTTTTTTCTTTAATATTTGAAAAATCAAATACAAAACTAGCAAAAACCAAATTACAAAAAAAATATGTTTTTCCTTTTGTTTTTGTTTGTCATTTTTATGCAAAAATCAAATACAAAAATACAAAAGCCAAAATTACAAAAATATGCTTTTATTTGTTTTCAAAAATCAAATACAAAAATATAAAACACTAAAACTATCAAAAAATTGTATGAACTTCATTGAAAATTAAGCATGAATTAATCTATTATTTAGAACTTCTATAATGTTGCAATTTATCTTTTCAAACTACTTTGAATATTGCTTTCATCATGCTTTGATATATCTATTAATATGTGCATCAATTATATTGAAAGTGGTGTATAACTAAGCCTAGCATGCCTCTAAGTATGAGTAAATGTTTTATGTTTGATAATGATCTTTATTCACTCACTTATTTTGGCATTGTCTACATTTGTGTTTAATCTAAGAATGCTTGTGTATGTTTTGTATTAGTACAATGAATTAAAATTGCACAAGTATCTTACCTACACTCCTTTATTTGCACTTCTAAAAATTAAGAAAAGTGGTTATCTTTCTTATAAATTATATTGGTTTGCAAAACAAGTGTATTCAGAGAACTTTGTATAAAACAAAATTATGAAATAAAGTGACAAAGATAGCTCTACCAAGCACTACTTGAACCTCATGATAAGTCTTAATAAGCGTTGTGAGGTTGAGCACCTTGGAAAGAATAGTAAAGTATCTTGTGCAAACCATAACTTTCTTTCAAAATAAAAACCACTTATTCATAAGTACACCGGATCACAATAAAAAATCAATTTTGAAGAATAAAATTATGTGATCCCCCAAGCACTACTTTGCACCCTGATAAGTCTTAATGAGCATTGTGTGTGCAAAGCACCTTGGTAGTTGTACATTTTTTTTGTGCATTGAAGTGAGTGGAAGTAAAATTATTTGTGTTTTTATTGTGCTCTTTACTTTATATATTACTTGTATTTTTGATTAAAACATTTATTTACTATATTCAAAATACACTTATGTGCACATCATTATCTTCCATAACACTTCTTCTCATGAGTATTGGATCCTAATGCTAATTCTATACTACTCTTCACTTATGAAATGCACTAGATAACCTAGCATGCTTTCTACAATGTTTGGTATGTTTTGAAATTGTGAATTAAAGTAACATTGTAGTAATCTCTTTTTGATAACATCATTTCATGATTGGTTACTTTATTATCAAACTTAAAGATTTTAATTGAAAAATGATTTACAAAAACATCTTCTTTTTGAAATTTAACTCATATATCTTTTTATGGATCATCATTAATTACAATAAGATGTTTCTTGTATTTCTATAAGTCTTCTGCATCATCACCATATATTTCTACCTTGCGCTCTCATGCTTATATCAAAGTCTTAAATACCAAAATTTCTTTCTTTCAACAAATGGTAGACTTGCTTGTTAGATTTTATATTGGTTACTCTAAACATGAATATATTATTTTTTGCTAAAAACTCTGATTTATTTTTATGAAAATATTGTAATGCTAAAATTCTGATTTATTAATGGATTAGCTATGTGAACTTTTCTGTAAAAATTCAAATATTAAAACCCATTGGCTATGAAATTATAATTTGATTTAAAATGCGTAAATGTTTCCAATAATTATTATCCATGATTACATATCTCACCATAGCGGGGGCGTAGGGTTGTAGACATTAGATAACCTTATCTCTAGTCATGTCTTGTCCTTAACGGGGGAGGGTTCCAGTGGGGCCTTGCGAGGCACTGGGGGGAAAGAGTGCTAGGTTGAGTTTTTGTCTAGTGTTTGCATTTGGGACTAACACCCCAACCTATGGCATGTTTGCAGCTCCTCATGCCCATCCGTCACTTAGTACGTGGCTAGGATGTAGACATATTGTCTGGGTAGTTTAGTTAATTAGAAATCATTACATTTTGTTTATGCTACAAACTCTGATTTATAAAAATGTTGTAATACTCAAACTCTGATCTATTTAAACGAAAAGTATTCTAAAAATTCCTTCTCATTTCATTCTCTACAAGCTCGATCATGCCTTTATCCTATTATCGACTTTGTAGTGATGTCTCCTTACCCGCTTTTGCTAATAACAAAAAGGGGAGAACTAACATGATAAAAATTAATCTGCTATCACACTATAATGCTTAATTAAGATGATAACTTACATATTAAAAGAACATTCACTTAGGAGGAGCATGTATTTAGGGGGAGCAATTCTAAATGCTAAAATCAATAAGTATCCTAAGTCATCACTCTCACATACACATAAATATAGTTTCATCATGCTTATTTATAAATGCTCTGATTTATCATTAATGGATTTGTTATTATCAAAAGGGGAAGTTTGTTGGAACATGGTCTTCCGCATCTCCTAGGTTTGAGAATAACAAATCCTATGTGCATTTGATCTTGTGTGCTCAAGTGTGCAGGAAATCAAAGTCCACATGACTCAAGGATGGTTGGCCCCAATTTTGAGCCAGCAATTCCAAGTCTCCCACTAGCGCAGGCGGTAGCACTTAGCACCTGGCACTAGCGATGATAGCGCAATTCCGGGAGCACATATGGAAGGAGAGAGCGCCTGGCGGTAGCCGATAGCGTAGGCGGTAGCGACGCACACAGTTGGCAAGGAGGAATTGTTTCCTCGGATTGAAGATTCTGCCGCGCATAATGTGTCCTAATATGGGATAGCGCTGGCGGTATCTACTAGCGCTGGCGGTAGCTCGGAGCACAAGAGGAATGGTGAAATTGTTTCCCCGAATTAAAGATTCTCGCGCGCAAAATATTACTTAATATGTGATAGCGCCGGCGCTAGCGCAGGCGCTAGCGCAGGCGCTAGCGCAGGCGCTAGCGCAGGCGCTAGCACTGAGGCTATAAAAAGGACCCATTGGCTCCGTCTTCCACACACTTCCATAACCCTAAATTCCATAGCTTCGTGCCATATCATAGAAAGGAAGATTCAGAGAGATACTCCCACAAATCCATAATGACTAAAGGAGATCCGTGGAGAAGATTTCAACACGCGTCATCATCGTGATGAAAGACCGCATCGACTACGATCATACTCTGCGTCTTCGTCTACTTCTCCAAGAGATCCACATAGAGGGAGTTTTACATTATTGTCTTTTCATTTCATATTCTTCTTGTACACGGTTAGTGAATTTGCCTCGTGTTGGCGACTAGGTCTGGGTAGGACTTAGGGCTGAAATTCGCCTCGTGTTGGCGACTAGGTCTCGGGAGTAGGTCTAGGGGGTGCTCGAGGCCATATCTGGGGAAGGGTTGGCTAGAGCGGCTTGAGGCCGTATCCGGGGAAGGATCGGCTAAAGCCAACCGGTTCGTGGGGATACGAGTCGGTATAGAAAACAAAAGAGTCTATTTCTATTAGCTTTGATTTCTAGCTTCGATAAGAGATCAAGTTTTGTAATCATGTTTCTCAAGTTAATAAAATCATGTCTTTACTTTTACTTCACTTAATATGTCTTGATCTTCTTTAGTTTAATAATCAAAGTTTTCTTAAAGTTATTCAAATTATATCTAATGTTTTTAAAACCCTTATTCACCCCCCTCTAAGGGCGCCTACCGATCCAACATTGTGCACTGGCTCACTCTCAGTGGAAGAGCTTCCTTCTTTACTCTCAACACTCTTTGATGCCTTCTTCCTTTTGGGAGACTTTGTGAGAATTTTCTCACGTCTTTCAAGTACCTTCATATCCATCTTTCTCATATGATGGATCTTTACTCCTAGTTTCTTGTTGAAGCTTTCAGGATATGACAGGAGTAGGTAAAGGAAGAGAATTCTATCAAGATTTGGTAATTGAAAGCTCTCTTGAATTTTTAGCAAGATGATCTTAGCCCAATTTGTCTTCTTAATTAGGATTATCCTAGCCATCATCTCAAACATCCGCTTGGATATCTTATCATGGGAGCCTACCTTGCACAGTAGGGCTTTCCCAACTATATCCGCCAACAACTTCCCTTGCTGGTTAAAGTTCTTCCTTTCCCAGGATCCATTGGTCTTCTTTGATTGCCCACACCACTCTAGGGCATCATTTAAATCTTGCTCAGTCACCTCTTCATTCTCTTATTCATTAGCAAAATGAAGGGAGCTTGGAAACCTTGTCAATATAAGACCCCCCAGACACTGAACATGGCTGAGGGGAGTCCTACGCCCAGGACAGTCTCCTTGCGGAAGTGCCAACACACGGGCTAGCCTCCTCCACTAGACGCCTACCCTGTCGGCTATTCTCAAATATCACATTCCAACCCATTAATAAATTAAACATAAGAACATAATTCACAAAAGCATAAAGTCCACAACAACTTTATCCCTGGTCATTTCAGAATATTTCTTTGAGACTTGCATGGATGGATATATAGAAGCTTTCATAGGGATGAAAGGACTTATAAATAGTATAGGATCAGAAGCTTCCATGAATAGCCTGACCCTTTCCTTCCAGATTCCAATGATTTCTTTTCTGCAAATGGCTAGCTTCATTGAACTGAGTTCTTTGAAGTTCTCTATAGAAGTCATGGTGAGTAGACTGTCTACCCTGATGAGGATCTTGTTCAAGCTGTTAAGCCCTTTTTGAATAACCTACCTTTGTTACCACTTTTAAGTCTATGGGATAGTCTAATCTTCACCTAAAAGGGGTGAATAGGTGATGTGGTCTTTTTGTAAACTTCTAGTGTGTAATAATGAAAGTAAAAAAGACACACATTGTCACAGAAATTTCACAACATAAACACAGAAAGTTAAAGTGGTTCCCCGAGTTGGGTAGTCTACTTCTCCCAATCGCCTATCTAGCGTGTGCTAGCCTTGACCATTTGCTCCAAAACTCAGTTTCGCAGATCCTACAACTCAAAGACAAGGATTCCTACCTCAGAGGTACTTTCTGACCTCCTACCTCAGATCCCAAGGATCCTACAACTCAGAAGTACTGGTTGGCTTCCTACCTAAGATCCCAAGGATCCTACAACTCAGAAGTTATGGCTAGCCTCCTACCTCAGGTCTCACAGGACCCTACAATTCATATTCAACAAGTTGAATCATACGGCTCAGATCTCTAAGAGATTCTACAGCTAAATAAGCTTTGTGATAAAAAAAACTTTTTTATTGACTCGGAATAATAATAATTAGCAATTCGGGAGTCTTCTTGAAGCTTGATGTGGATTATCATCAACCATGATCTTCTTGCAGAGGACTTGACAGAATCTGCTTTAGTGAAGAATATTTCCTATGCGCATTCGAAGATCCTTCTTCCCCTTCTTGCCGATAGATGATTTAGCTTTGAGTAAATCAGCAAGATGAGTCAAAGTTTTACTTTTGGAGAAGAAAATATATGCTTCAATGAATGTCTTCTCCGATCTTGAGCTTCCTGTTGAGTATGCCTCTTTTTCGAAGACGGCGGCGGCGAGTTCTTCCTTTGATATTAAGATTTAAGTAATTATTATTATTATGGTTGGTTGATTTCCATCTCATCCCTTTAATAGGGTCACTTCATAATGGTAGAATCCAAGGACTACCTTTATGTCAAAAATCTTTTGCCTTTACGGACAAATCTGATTGGCTCAATCTACGACAGCATTAAATAAGTTAACGCCTCTTTTGCGCTTTAATTTGAAATCTTTCCTTTCCCACAATTCGATTAGAGGCCTGGTCGAGTCTGCTTAATGTCTAGTCGAATGCTTACTTGATGTCTTCAAGACAATATTAGCATAGTCTAGTCTAATGTTTGCTTAATGTCTTCAAGATGACATTTGATTTCACTGTATTCTAGTCAAATGTTTGTTTATTATCTTCAAGATGACATTTGACTTCACTATCTTCTAATCGAATGTTTGCTTGATGTCTTCAAGACGATATTTGACTTCACTATCTTCTAGTCGAATGATTGAGCTTGCCAAGTCAAATTCTATGTTCAACATGATAAGTGCCTTCTATAGTTCAGAAATGTCATGTTGGTTCCTCGATGACATTTCACTTGTCCTCGACGACAATTGATATAATCTCGACAATAAAGACTTAGCTTATTCTCAGCTCTATGTATTTCTGAAATATCATGTAGGTTCCAAAACGACAATTCACTTTTCCTTGATGACAATTCACTTCACTTCGACGATAAAGGACTTCGCCAAATTCTCTTCATGAAAAGCTTCCAAATATTTGTTGATCATCTCCAAGATGATATGAGAATATCTGAACCTTGTCAAGACGATGTCGTCTTAGATAGTGTATTACCAAGACGATATTTAGAGTTTTGGCTGCTTCTTCAAATCAAGTCGATATTTGTATAACAGCCTTGTCAAGACGATGTCGTCTTGGATAGTGTATTACCAAGATGATAATTGACTTCAGCTGAGAGTCTACAAGAGGATATAGTCAAGTTAATCTTCTGGTCGAATCTAAACATAACAAAACTTCTTTAGTTGAAACCTTCTGCATGAATCGTCTTGATGATTCTTGTAGTCTACAAGACGATATCGTATTGAAGCTTAGGGTCTTCAAGCTGATATTGATACCTTCACAAGATGATATTTGGACTCTTCCAAGACAATATGACTTAGTCATTTGCTGATCATCCTGAATCCAGTTCCTTTGCTTTTTGCACCTTGTTAGCATTTTTTTCTGATGTTTAAAATTGAGTGACAAGTCAAATATAGTTTAGATCATAGGTCGACATGGTGTTTTGCATAATGAGGGATTACATTGGAAAAACTATGTTTGATAACACTAAGTCTAGCCCCGTATTAAACTTGCACTGTCTAATACCTTAAAGCATCATTCTAAACACATGCATCAAATATAAAGTGTGTTTATCCTTGAGTTGAGGACTTATTCAAAGTAGGAACATTAAGGGCAATGTTCCCAACAATAATCTTATGGATCGAAGCTAGAGCTACTAACACACACAAAGAGATGTGTTCATACGGGAGCATATGTGTCTAAATTATCTATCCCTTGCATCTGTGCATGGCCTTTAACAACGAGACGAGCCTTATATTTTTCTACAGATCCATTCAGCTTAAGTTTCTTCTTAAACATCTATCTACATCTTATGTCTTTGCCACCATTAGGTAGATTGGTTAGAATCTAAGTTTTGTTTTCTAATATAGAAATAAGTAATGAATTTATTGTTTCTTTCTAAAAAGGAGATTCATAAGAGGTCATGGCTTCCTGATATGAGTTAGGATCTCCATCAATTAGATAAGTGATGTAGTCCTCTCTAAAGTTCTTTCAGTTCTAACTTTTTTATTTCTTCTAGGTTCCTCAATTTATAATAGTTCTAAATAAGAAGAAGGTTGGGTAGATCTACTAGAAGGTTGAGATGAGTTGTTTATTTTTTATGGAAATTTTTCTTTAAATTAAACTGCATCTCTAGATTCTAGAATAGTGTTATTAAAGATCTCACTAATTTGAGAGTTAGGCTCTGTTTGGCACAGTGGTGGCGGTTATGAACATGGGTGTTAAACTGTGAGTCGTTAACGCCCACCTAAGGAACATCATCCACTTTTATGTTCAAATGGATAAAGTTTTTTATGTGGTCGTTAATGAATGACAGTTTAACTCATGTGCTTATGACCGCCACCGCTGTGTAAACGAAGCCTTAGTTATGAGAAATATAGCACTACTATCAGATGCATATCCTATTAAAATAGAGTCTATAGTTTTTGGTCCTATTTTTTTCTCTTGGACTCAGGAATTGCTACCTTAGCTAAACACACACGAAGAATATGGAGGTTATACTTCCTTAATTTGAATAATATAAATTGGGTTTTCTCACTATGTTTAGAAGGAATCTTATTAAGGATAAAAGTGGAGGTAAGCAACGCTTCTCTCTAAAGATTTTTGGGGCACTAGACTCGGCTAACATGACATTGACCATGTTCATCAAAGCCTGATTTTTATGTTCAACTACACCATTCGATTGAGGTGAATAAGGAGTTGTTACTTGATGAATGATCCCTTGTTCTTGGCAAAACTGTGTCAATTCATTCGACGTATATTCTTCACCTTGGTCGGATCTAAGGATTTTAATGGAGGAACCTAATTGATTTCTACTTCAGCTTTAAAAATCTTAAAATATGAAAATACTTCATCTTTTGTTTTTAATAAATATATGTAACAAAATTTAGTATAGACATTTATGAATATTACAAAATATTTATTTCCACCTCCAGTAGATTGGCGGTTTGAGTCGCACACTTCCTAGTGAATTTACTCCAAAGGTTTTGAAGCTCATTCAACAGATTTAAATGGCTTTCTATAAATTTTGATTGCCCACAAATATCGCATCTAGCACTTAGATAAATATTAATCTTATGAATTAAATTTAAAGATATCATTCTTTTCATACAATCAGAATTTACATATCTTAATCTAGCATACCAAAAATCATTAGTGGTACTAGGAATCAAGGAAGAAGAGATTTGATTAACTTTCAAATCAATAACATTCAATTTAAACAATCCATTAGATACAAAGTCTTTTCCAATAAAAACATCATTCTTACAACATCGTTGGATACTAATACAATATTATAACCCTTCTTTACTAACAATGATATGCTCAATATATTCTTCCTAACTCTCGACTTATAGAGCATGTCATGCAAAGCAAGAGTCTTTCTGGATGTCAACCTAAGATCTACTCCCCCTCGTCCAAGGATTTGTATCGAAGAAGCATCTCTTAAGATCACGCTCCCTCTACTGATGTCCTGAAATGTAGCAAAGTAAGAATGATCAAAATAAGTATGAATATTTGCTCTAAAATCAAGCCACTAATCTGATGAATAAGTGAGAAAAAGACAAAGAGTATAATCTTACATGAAGATAGGTTGATCTGGTGCTTGGATTATGTTGGCCCGAGTCTTGTCTGCATGGGGTTTGTCGATCTCTTATTGTAGAAGCAATTGGTAGGCAGATGATGTAACGCCCCTGATTTTTGGTAATTATTTAATTCAGTGATGACGTGTTTATGACGTCAGGGCGTTACTTTTAACGTCAAGTTGACAGGGCGTCGCCGTTTGCGCGTTTTCACGTCCGTTTAGGTCAAGTCGACCAAATTTTGAAATGACCTAGAATTAGAAAATTTTATTTTAGAAAATTAAATTATTTAATTTTAGACTTTCTCGTCAAGTTTCGTTACGATCCGAGCCATTTTTGAGCCTCGACGAATTTTTGAAGTTTTTGTAGAATTTATCGTTCACCGTAAACTTTGGAAATTTATATCTCGAGAACGGCACGTCAGATTTTGGTTTTGACTTCGCCGTTGGATTCGTAGCGCCGGTGTTCGTCTTTGGTGCAATTTTTGTCGGTTTCAGCGTTCGTTTAGTTTTCGATAATAATATGGTATTTATATATTATAATTATTTATACTATTACAATCGGCGATATCCAGTTAATACTATCGGCTAAATCCAGTTATACAATCGGCGATATCCAGTTTCGTTGAGAGCGTGAGTTTGTTTGATTCGACAATATCACTTCAATAGAGTTATTATTATTATCTCAACGAAACAGCTGAGAGCCTTCTTCCGTCGAAAACCTTTGGGCGAAAGTCATCCGCTGAGATCCTGTTTCGAGTCATTATTGTTATTATTATTATTATTATTAGTATATATTATATATATATCTTTACCATATATAAAGAAATATCAAACCCATGAATTTTAAAGCCATTGAAATGATTACGGATGTTGAATCTGGCATGATATTTCATCAGCCGTCAGATCAAACCGCTCCCTCTCTCTCCACTTTTTCATAGGTCTCCTAAACCTATTAGGGAGTTGTTGGTAAAAAAAATGTACCTCCAAAACTCACACTAAGAGAAGGTTGGGGGAAACTGTGGAGTGCAGATTACTTAAGACGAGAGACGGAAAAGAGGAAAAACGAGAAGAGAAAATCTACTCGGATTAACCTCTGAAGGGTAAAACAGGGGGAGACTAGAAACAGAGCAGGATCCGAGGTAGAAAAGTGACAGAATTCGAGACGGCTTACACAGGTTGTAAGCTGGGGCTCGAAGTCCAAAGTGCTTTTCCAGGTACCCCTACCCCTCTATTTATAGACGCGGAGGCTGCCCGAACGGGCAGATCCAAAATTTACGGGCTTCCCGGGATACAAGAGAGTCGGGGCAGAGTGAGGGGGTGCTAATAAAAAAAAGAAGAAAAAAGGAGCCAGACCGCTTGGTCTTGCTGTGTTACTGGAGCTTGATCGCCTGACATTTGGACGGATTCTTGAACTGGTGAGACGCGGTCCAAGCGGTCTCGCAAATTAGAGACCGCCGAGCAGGAGCTGCCGGTTGAGCCAAAAGAGGCGATCTGGACGGTCTCGCAAATATGAGACCGCTGAGAAGGTCCATCCTGGTTAAGAAGAGAGGTCGCAGAATTTCCGGGCAAACATAATCCCCGCACATTTTTAAGTTGCGCTGGAACTTTGAAAATGTAAGCTTTGACTGCTGAGATCGCGACCGCCATAAATGCGCCCTGGGCTATAAATACTGCTTCCTGGGCTTGAGAAATCATAATTTCCTGAAAAGCAAGCAAGCTTATTTGGTAAGCGGTCACATAAAAACTTGATAAAATTGACCTCTATAATGTCGACTTTGCTGTCCGTCCTGTGCCATCCGTCCTCAAAAGGGGACTTTCCCAAGAAGAAGAAGACCACCACTTCGAAGAAGGTCGTGAAGGTTGAAAAAGCTGTAGCAAAGTCAAGCGCATCGAAGGAGACCGCACGAACTTCTCCGCTGAAAGTACCTGTTTCACCATAAAATATGGTCTCGCTTCATAACGCTGCTGCTGCTTTATCATCTGGCTCTTTAGAGCCTGAATTGATTCTTCCTGATCTTTCCATTTCTTTCAATTATCAGCAAACTGTGGAAGTTCTTGGTCAGATCGCCATACAACATGACAAGAACGCCTCTATAGAAGTTATCTTAGCTGGGATGCGGGAGAAGAAGGTTGAGGCAGAAAGGCTCAGGCAGAGGATCGCTGAGGTCCAGAATGCTGAGAAAACAAGCAAAAGGAAAAATTCAAATCCCTCTAACCAAAGTGCTAAGAGGTTCAAATGACCTGGATCAAAAGATGTGATCGTCCCTGAGGCGATCACACTCCCTGTGGGCGGTGGTCTTCAGGACTCCTCGGTTGACCTTTCAAAGGTAGACGACGCGATCGATCTCTTTTTGCCTTCTGCGGTCTCCACTTTTCCAAGGGAGGCAGACTCTGAATTAATTGCCTACCTTGATGAAGGTTCTTCTAATGACTTTTCTTGTTCGTCATTGCAGGTGCTTGACCCCTTTGAGGCCGAAAATCTCAAGGTGGCTGCCGCTGAAAGAGAGATCGCGGAGAAGGAGAAAGAGATCGCCGCTGTGAAAATCAAGCTGAGAGAGGAGAAAGAAAAGAGAGATCGAGAGGAAAGGGAGAGAAAAGAGAAAGAAAAAAAGGAGAAGAGGGAAGAAGAGGAGAAAGCAGCTCTGCTTGCTGCTGAGCAGAGGAAGGAGGAGCAGAGGAAAAAAGAAGAAAGAGAGAAGGAAGAGAAGGAGGAGCAAGCGGCTCTGCTCGCTGCCGAGCAGAAAAAGGAAGAAGAGAGAAGAGAAAGGGAAGAGAAAGAGAAAGAGGAGGAGGTAGCTTTGCTCGCTGCCGAGCAGAAAAAGGAAGAAGAAAGAAGGGAAATAGAAGAAAGAGAAAAGAGAGAGAGAGGAGAGAAGGCTGTCTTGACCGCTGCGAAGCTTCAAAAGGAGAAAAAGATGGAGGCGGTCTTGCTGACCGACGAAAAGAAGAAGAAGAAGACCTCTGAACTAAAAGTGGAGAGGATAAGTCGGCAGATCGCCAAGGAGAGAGCCGCACTTTCGAGCGGTCTGCCAAACCTTTTCGCTGCCCAAGAGGAGGAACTAAGTCGGGCAGCAGCAGATCACGCAGAAGCGGTCTCTGCCCTGCGAACTGGTAAGGGGAAGATAATGACCAGGCCGCTAGAATTCTTTCCTTTACCAGCGGTCCGACCTGAATCTCCGAAAAGAAAACATGAGATCGTCGTCATTGAAGCTGACGACATCCTTGTTAGCAATGCAGAATTAAAGAGAAGAAGAAAGGAAGGGTAGAGGTCGCAAAAGAGGGAATTAGAAATAATGAACCTTGAGCGCTTAAGGGGATCAGACCGCCTCTTACTGACCGCAGAACCCGCGGTCACAGTCAATATTGGAAATGTTTTACATGAATGCGGTCTTGATTCCTTTCCAAGTACTCTTTCCGTGCGAACTCTATTATTTTTGAACTTTGGATAGTTGAGCTAATCTTGATGTTTTCCTTGATCACAGGTGATGAGATCGAGGAAGGGGAGCTTCCACCTCAGAAGATCGCGATCCCTAACCAGCTTACCCATATCCTTAGCCTAGTGTTTGAGGATGTTCGGTCTAAGTTGGTTTGGGAGCGAGCTTATCATGATCAGATCCGCGGTCTTGAAGAGAAACTTCGCGCATCTCGCGAGGACAGCGGTCTGAAGATTGGCGAACTCACCCATGCACTTCGAAAAGCCGAAAAGGATGCTGAGTATTATAAAGGAAAAGCCGCTGCTCTGTCCTCTGAGGTCGCTGTGCTGAGAGGCGGATCTTCAAAAATGACGATGAGGTCGGGGCCATCTGGCGATCATCCGGAAGCGAGACCGTCGTCCGAGATTATGGTCATTCCCATGGAACAAGTTGACAAAGAGATGTCCAGGATCCACCGGGCTGCAATGTTTGATAACCAAAACCTCGCATCGGTCTTTAGCGTCGTTAATGAAATGCAGGATATTGCAGCCTTTGTGGGGAGGAAGCGGCCTCAAAATAAACATTAAGCATTTAATTTTATGCGGTCTTGTAACATGATATTTTAACAATTACTATGTAGTGTGTTTAAATTCCGCTGCTTGCGATCTTTACTCTGTTGTGATGATCTTTGCTATTATGTGTTGCTTGTTTTATATCATTCGACCTGAGGTGCCGCGATCTCCTTTTATTGAGATCGAAAGAATGTCTGCACCTTTTTAACTCTTATGCATGTGTTTGCGGTCTGGACGAATTTATCGGGCGATCTCGAGCGAAGTAATCATGATGAAATCATCCCTTGCTCTCTATAAATAGCTGTCTTCAAATGCCATTATTTTATATTTATTGCATGCGCCCTAAGCACCGGTCATAATGATCTCGAATCTGTCTTCAATCGCGAGCTTCATCTACGAGTATCTTTTTGCACGCCGATCACAAACCCTGCCGCCTTTCAAAAGATGAATATGTTGACTTCTTGAAGAAGCATATGATTCAAACTCAGATAGTCGTGAGACCGCCAACAGAGGTCGAAGGGCTAAACTTTGGGGAGGAGAATAAGTTCATTATCCCCATCGATCACTTCGACCACGAATTGAAGATCCCTCTTCCTTGGGAAATTATTGAGATAATGGATTATTATGGGTTGGTGTTCGCCCAGCTGCCGCCGAACTCAATCGGTCTCATTAACGTCTTCATCAATTACTTGAGATCGGAAAAGGTAAGATTTACCATGGTGCTGTTCCGTGCGACCTTTACTGCAAAAGTCTTAAAGGAAGGTCAGAAGAAGGAAGAATTTAAAGGATTAATATACTTCTCTACTGAAGGAATCAAAGTCCTGAACCTCCCCAACAAGGTTTCCTTCTGGATGGACAAGTTCCTCGTGTTCGAATGCGACCTTGGCGGTCTCAAGAATCGACCTTCTGCGCGACCTGATAGAATCTTTCAGAAGAATAAGACGATCTCGGAGGCAGAGCTGGAGATTCTGAAATTTCTAGAAGGAAAACGGCTAGATCTTATCCACTACTTAGCGATCTGGCCTGAGGTCGCTGAAGTCACCCCAGAGGAAAGTAAGTTTCTTTTCAGCGGTCTTCTTCATTTCCTTTGCATTTTTCTTTTTTACTGATTTCTACCCTTTCAGCTTCCTTTGCTGTCCCAACAAGAGACCCGGTATCTCCAGCGGAAGAAGTACCTACTCAAAGGGCAAGAAGATTAAGGAGGGAGGGAGACTGCGAGACCGCTGAGACCGGCAACACCTCTAGGGCCGCTGCATAGCCGTTCGTTCTCCACGGATTTATGAGAAGTCAAAAAGACATAAAGGGCAAGCCCCTTCTTAAATGGGGGCACTAAGGGAAACAACATGAAGGTCTCTACCAATCTCCATCTTTGGAGCGGTAAATTAACTCGCCATGCTACCGCGGTCTTGTATGGAAAAAAGAACACCGCCGAGATGTACGACATTGAGACCGACATGCTACCAGACATCTGCTCTCAAGCAGCCGTTAGGAGCACGGTCTTACATCATCACATGGGGCGGTCTCTTCGGGGCGTTTTAAAGGAGGTCGAAGACCTGCAAGTAAGAAAATCTTATAATATGATTTAATACTTGCCTGTTATGATCGCGCGACCTGACTATATTCTTTCTGCAGTGGGCGAGAGAAATGGCTTATGACCTTCACAACCCTGAATTCCAGAAAGTCTTGAAGCAGCATGTGACGGAGACCACTGAGCAAGTGATTACTGAGATTCGTAATCGCGGTGGCTTTGTAGAAGAATTTAAAGAAACAACTTTTGCCGATCTTTTCCCATAAGCGGCGAGAAAAATTGCTGAACAGTCGGCGATCACAGATGAGACCGCTAGTGATGAGGATGAAGATGTCGAGATCGTTGATGAGGACCAGCATAGCGGCAACCAATATGTGATGGGTTAGGATACAAGCTCGGGAGAAGAATCGAGCTCTGGATCAAAAATCCAAGGAGAAAAATCGGAGGAGTCACCTGACGAGACCGATTCCTCTTCCTTAGATGAGCGGTCTCCCAAGAGATCAAAGAATGAATAGGCGATTTTGTAATTTTTATTTTTTGGAGACGGGATGGTCTGATGTACCTCAGCATTTGGAATGAATATAAAAATCGAATAGTCATACCTTTCTTCTTTCAATGAATGAATATTTTGCTTCTGGTATTTTACTTTTTGTATTGAATATATCTTTGCGATCTCTTTACAACGAAATAGAATAGACATTCGATCTCAATGCCTTAGGTTTTTGTCGACCTTAATACGATAGACTGATAATTTGAAGAGAGGCGGTCTTACATTATCCAGACCGCATTATAAAGAGGTATTGCTGACAGGTAGAATTTTGAGACATCCTTTCCATAGCGGTCACAAATGGCGGTCTTCATTATGTCGGTTCATTTCAGAAATCAAGACATCATTAGTCAGATATCATGCGGTCTTACTTTTCCCATACCGCGCTCAATATAAGATATTTATGGATATTTTTGAATGCCTTAGAGCTCTGTCCAGAACCTCTTGGAAAACCATCCTATCGATCTTAATCATATTTAAGATTTCTAAAAGACCAACTTCTGAAATGAAATGGAGAACTCAACCAGCGATCTAAAACATCCAATTCCTGGAGGAGATCAAACTGGCGGTCTCAACATATTTTGAGATCAATGAAAATCACTGAAGAAATGGAGAACTCAACTAGCGATCTCAAACATCCAAGTCCTGGAGGAGATCGAACTGGCGGTCTCAACATATTTTGAGATCGATGAAAACCAATGAAGAAATGGAGAACTCAACCAGCAATCTCAAACATCGAAGTCCTGGAGGAGATCAAACTGGCGGTCTCAACATATTTTGAGATCGATGAAAACCTCTGAAGAAATGGAGAACTCAACCAGCAATCTCAAACATCCAAGTCCTGGAGGAGATCAAACTGGCGGTCTCAACATATTTTGAGATCGGTGAAAACCACTAAAGAAATGGAGAACTCAACCAGCAATCTCAAACATCCAAGTCCTGGAGGAGATCAAACTGGTGGTCTCAACATATTTTGAGATCGATGAAAACCACTGAAGAAATGGAGAACTCAACCAGCAATCTCAAACATCCAAGTCCTAGAGGAGATCAAACTGGCGGTCTCAACATATTTTGAGATCGATGAAAACCACTAAAGAAATAGAGAACTCAACCAGCAATCTCAAACATCCAAGTCCTGGAGGAGATCAAACTGGCGGTCTCAACATATTTTGAGATCGACGAGAACCCAAAGGCCAGAACTGGCGGTCTCAAAAATTTCAGACCGCCCTTTTAAGATTATTATGAAGGTCATAGATGTTTCTGACCAACCCCTGGCTATCCACAATCCAATGAGTATTCAAGATTTCAGTCAAAAAATGAACCATAGGGCAGGTGTGGTCATGCCACGGAGGATGTACCGACATTGCTTTCCGTGGAAGATCATTTAGACTGTAACAATGTCCTCTTGCAATGCATAACAGAGCTGAACATTCAACTCGACCTCCCCTGGTTCTGAGGTGTGTCAGATGTTAGAAAGGACCCAACATTCTAGCCATCCGTCGCATGAGCTTGGCGAGCTACTGCTACACAGATGTGAAAACTCCCCGCCACCTGTGGTCCTGGAAGATTTACATATCAAGCTTCAAGTCAAGGAGGATGAAGTAGAATCCGTTGATGTCTCTATTGACAGGATCCAAGCCTTTGATAACAATTTATTTTTGGTACCTTTCCCTTATCATATATAACAAAAAAGGGTAGAAAAAACATCATCATAACGTTTAAGAAGAGGAAGAACTAGAAAATAAAAGGGTTTAGCTACAAGCTTTTAAGAAAAGAAATGCTTGAGGTCATCCCCACTCCAAGTGTGAGGCAGCTCTTCTCCTTCATAAGTTTGGAGATGATATGCAAACTCCCCGCCGTTTTTATGTAGATCTCATCTCGCCGTGCCTCCTTTTGGACCGATCTACAATGAGGAGTTGTTCGGAGGTTGATTCCGGTGATTTCAACGCAAGTGATGGTTTTTCCTTTTTCCCCTCTCATTTCGATTGTGGTATTAACCTTTACACTACTTTTATCTAATTTTGATTGAGTGTGATGCGCTTGAATTGCGTTCTTGAACGCTCGTTGTCACTTAAATTCCGTTGGCCAAGTCATTTCGTTCAAGTCCACCATAAATGTGTGTGTGAGTAGTTATCCACTCGTTTGTTTTTCCTACCCGTCGTGTCGAGGTTTTGACTTGTTAAATCGATCGTGTATTTTCGCCAAAATCCGTGATTCGTCCGTCGATCGAGTTTCGTTCATCGACTTAGTCCTCCATGTTCGTAGTATAATTCCTTCGATTGATTCCTTGCACTCGTCTTGAGGTTGATCACTCATCGAGTGGACCTCACTTTAGCTAAACTTGTGCATCAAGTTTATTCGGCGATGTCTACTCGGTGAATTGACAAGGCATGTCTGCCTTGGTAATTTTTGTGCGTTAAGACTAGTGGTAACTAGTCTAGTTTAGTTGTGTCATTCTCGAGATATAGGTAGTCGATTTGGGGATGTTGGTGTTGGTGGATTAAAACCATCGCCACAGTGCTCTTCACTTAAATTGGATATTTTACGGGATTTTACCAGAGTTAGTTTATTAGTTATTTGTTGTTTTACTGCTGGTGTGCTGGCGGAGGTATCTCCCACCGCAGCTACTAAATATTTTCCAGTTTGGGTGTGTCAGACTATGAGACCACCTTGCCCTTGGGCCCTTGTGGAGTTTGTTCTGTGGGTGTGCTGGCGGAGGTATTCCCCCCACAGTCACCGGAATTTTATCGGTGTTGTTACTAAATACTTTATTTCTACAATTTTATAATGACGTTATGCTCTTATTATAGCAGGGTATTTTAGCCCTAACTTTTCTACCGCGCTTGGGTAGTCAGGTATACGTGATTATTCACGTAAGTGTTTTCTGTTGCTTGTTTAGCATTCTTACTGTACTTTCTCTCTGTATATCCGGTCTTGGGTTGGTACCCATGTTGACCGTCGTTTACTTTTGTTTAATTTTCTCCCGCCACTTGCACCTTCTTACTGAGGCATTCTCTCTTGTGAATGCCTCAGGTTCAGAGTAGTAGCGGCCAGTGGAGCTAGAGTTGGTGTTTTCGGTGTTGCAGTTGTAGCTGTGACTGTTTCACCTCACCGTTGTGAGGTAGTTGTTTGTTGTTTTGTTTTTATTGTAGTTCAGACATACTTTTGTGGTCTGTGGGTTTGTGTCAGGTTGTTGACACCCACAGAGTTGTGTTGATTTTGCACACTTTGCTAGCTGCTAATTGTTTCTTGCTGTTTTATCATAATTACTTGCTCTTTGGGAGGTTTTATGCTAGGACTGCATGTTAGTTATTTTAAGTATAAAAGATTTACATTATTACTTCATAACATCTTCTTAAAACAAATGTCACTTTATTTTAAAGTTTATAAAAAAGCTCTTTTTGTACTTATATTAAACCTAGAAGTCCGCAAATCATGTGTTATTATTCGATAATCATGCTCATGTAGGGTAATAAGTAAATAAAACCATGTATTTTTCGCTGCGTATTTTTACTTACACCATTAGTCGTGGTTAGTTGAACCACTGAACCGAGAGACACGGTTAATAAACTAAACTTAAATCATGTTTTTAAATTATAAATCCATGGTTTTTCATGATAAGTAATAGGAGTAGGATTTGCCTCAGCGCATGCAGTTGTGTTGGAACATGGTCTTCCGCATCTCCTATGTTTGAGAATAACAAATCCTATGTGTATTTGATCTTGTGTGTTTAAGTGTGCAGGATAACAAAGTCCACATGACTCAAGGATTACATAAGAAGGTTGCCCCCAAAGTTGAGCCAACAAATCCAAAACATCTACTAGCGCTGGCGGTAGTACTAGCGCAGGCGCTAGCTGCCGTTCGACGAACTGTTAGCGGCGCTCGACAAAATGCTCATAATGGCGTTCGACGAAAATTTCGTTCGACAAACTCCTAGCGGCGTTCCACAAATTCTCGTTCGACAAAATTTTTGTTCGACAAACTCTTAGCGGCATTCGACGAATTCTCGTTCGACGAAATATCGGATTAAGTGCAATTGCTGGGAGAACTTATAGAAGGAGATAGCGCCAGGCGATATCCGATAACACAGGCGATAGCGAGGAGCACAGTTGGCAAGGGAAAATTGTTTCCTCAGATTGAAGATTCTGCCGCGCAGAATGTGTCCTAATATGGGATAGCGCCGACGGTACCACTAGCGCGGGCGCTAGCGTTAAGTCTATAAAAAGGACATCTTGGCTCCGTCTTCCTAAGCCTCTTGAGATCCAGAATTCTAGAGCTTCGTGCCATAACATAGAGAGGAAGGTTCAGAGAGATACTCCCACAAATCCATAAAGACTAAAGGAGATCCGTGGAGAAGATTTCAACACGCATCATCATCGTGATGAAAGACCGCATCGACTACGATCATACTTTGCATCTTTGTCTACTTCTCCAAGAGATCCACATAGAGGGAGTTTTATATTATTGTTATTTTATTTCATATCTTTTGTAACCGTTAGAGAATTCGCCATGTGTTGGCGACTAGGTCTGGGTTGGACTTAGGGCAGATATTCGCCTCGCGTTGGCGACTAGGTTTCGGGTGTAGGTCTAGGGGGTGCTCGAGGCCATATCCAGGGAAGGGTTGGCTAGAGCGGCTTGAGGCCGTATCTGGGGAAGGATCGGCTAAAGCCAACCGGTTCGTGGGGATACGAGTCGGTATAGAAAACAAAAAGAGGCTTTCTATTAGCTTTGATTTCTAGCTTCGATAAGAGATCAAGTTTTGTAATCATGCTTCTCAAGTTAATAAAATCATGTCTTTACTTTTACTTCAATTGATTTATCTTGATCTTCTCTAGTTTAATTATCAAAGCTTTTTCAAAGTTATTCAAAATATAATATAAGTTTTAAAAACCCTTATTCACCCCCTCTAAGGGCGCCTACTTCTCCAACAAGTGGTATCAGAGCTAGGTTATTCCAATCGGCTTAACAACCAGGAATAATGACGTCTCATGATCTCGCTTCTACTAGTGGGGTAAATTTTATGAAGAAGGAAAATCACTAGCACCACCTTTATTTGAAGGAAGAAATTTTAAAGGATGGAAAATATTAATGGAAAAGTTTCTTAAAGCATTAGATGAAAAAGTTTGGAATATTACTATTAAAAAGCCACCTAGCGTATTAAATAAAAATGAAATGGTTTTAAATGCAAAATCTATGAATAGTCTATTTTGTGCGTTAGATCAAAATATTTCCAAACTCATTCATACTTTTCCTACTGCATACGAGATGGGAAATTTTCTTGAGATAACTTATGATCTTCCTCTTGCAGGTATGGAACAAACACAGGAAGAGAAGGACATACAAGCATCCACCATTATTCAAGAAAATCTCTCTTGTAGCAAAACCATGGAAATCATGGAAATTGACTTAGCCAAAGAGAGCAATTCGTCAAGAGAAGATGAAAATTCATCTATAAAGAAGGAAGGCCTAGAAGACGACAAAAGAACGTCATGTTTACATCTTGCCTCTTCTAATTGCGCTGTAAGAATGTCTAATTCTTTTTCTTATTTCCATATACAAAAAATTGCTAAACCTAGAATGAAGAAATTAAAAAAATGCTAATAAGAGATTACGTTTAGAAAATAATGTTGGATCGGTCGGCGCCCTTAGAGGGGGGTGAATAAGGGTGTTCAAAAACTTTATATTTTATTTAGAAAACTTTGGAATATTGCAATAATAAAACAAGAAGTCAAGTAAAACAAAATGAGAGACAAGCTTTATTGATACTAAATAAGTTTTACAAAACTTGATCTCAATGGCGCTAGAGATCCGAGGCGAATAATAAAAACTCTTTTTCATTTTCTATACTGACTCATATCCCCACGAACCGGTTGGCTTTAGCCGATCTCTCCCCAAATATGACCTCAAGCCGCTCTAGCCAATCTTTCCCCAGAAAGGCCTCGAGCACCCCCTAGACCTAGCCTAGATCTAGTCGCCAACACGAGGCGAATTTCAGCCCTAAGTCCTACCCCAGACCTAGTCGCCAACACGAGGCGATTTCACTTAAATGATTACAAGAAAAGATGTGAAATGAAAAAGACAATAATATAAAAACTCCCTCTATTTGGATCTCTTGGAGAAGTAGACGAAGACGCAGAGTATGATCGTAGTCGATGTGGTCTTTCGTCACGATGATGAAGCGTGTTGAAATCTTCTCCACGGATCTTCCTTAAGGCTTTATGGAATTGTAGGAGTATCGCTCTGAATCTTCCTCTCTCTGCTTTGGCACGAAGCTCTGGAGTTCGGAATTGCAGGAGGATGAAGAATTCAGAGCCAAAGCATCCAATTTATAGTCTTCACGCTACCGCCGGCGCTAGCCCAGATTAGGAATGATCTTGCGCGGCCGAATCTCCCATCCGTGGCAATAATTTGCTCTATGCCTCTTGTGTGCCATGCTACCGCCAGCGCTAGTAGCTACCGCCGGGCGCTAGCTCCTTCTAAAAATGCCGCCGGAATCGAGCTAATCAATGCTAGCGCCGGGCGTTATCGCTACCGCCGGCGCTAGTGAGCTTTTTCGAATTTTGGCCTCAATTTTGGGGGCAGACATCATGAGTACTCCTTGAGTCATGTGGACTATGTTAACCTGCACACTTGAACACACAAGATCAAATACACATAGGATTTGTTATTCTCAAACCTAGGAGATGCGGAAGACCGTGTTCCAACAAACTCCCCCTTTTGATAATAACAAATCCATTAATGATAAATCAAAGCATTAATAAATAAGCATGATGAGACTATACTTGTGTGTGTGTGAGAGTGAAGACTTTAGGATGATTATTGATATTAGCATTTAGAATTGCTCCCCCTAAATATATGCTCCCCCTATGTGAATGCTCCCTTAATATGTATGCTATCAACTGAATTTGTCATGTTGGGTTTATGATAGCGGGTTACATTTATCATTGTTAGTTCTCCCCCTTTTGCATTTTATCATGTTAGTTCTCCCCCTTTGTTATTAGCAAAAGTGGGTAGGGAAACAAAACACTAAAAATGTGTAAATAAAAGAGAAGGCATGATCGAGCTTTTTAAGTAAATGATAAGGAGTTTTAGACTTGTCTTTCATTGAAAATAATCAGAGTTATGACTTATTTTATCCCTTTTGTTTGTAGTTCTCCCCCTTTTATAAATCAGAGTTTAGCAAAAAATAATGATTTTCCCTTTAAATAAGCGTTTTAAGCTTAAATAAAATCATGATTTCCAAGTAACCAATCTACCCAGACAATATGTCAACACCCTAGCCCCGTACTAAGTGACGGATGGGCATGAGGAGCTGCAAACATGCCGTAGGTTGGGGTGTTAATCCCATATGCAAACACTAGACAAAAACTTAACCTAGCACTCTTTTCCCCCAGTGCCTCACAAGGCCCCACTAGAACCCTCCCCGGTTAAGGACAAGACATGACTAGAGATAAGATTATCTAATGTCTACAACCCTACGCCCCCGCTATGGTGAGAAATGAAGTCATGGATAACAATTATTGGAAACATTAAGCATTTAAATCTAATGGGAAATATCATAGCATATGGGTTTATATTTTTATTTGAATTTTTGAAATAAAACTCACATAGCTATATTGAAATTCATGAATGAATCAGAGTTTGAGTATTGCGGAAGATTTTGAAAAAGAAACATCAAGAGATGTTTTAATACTAAATAAGAGTTTAAGTTAAAAAGAGATGTTTTATAAGCAATATTTCACTTGTTGGAGGAGTGTTTAGAATAGAAATAGATCAGAGTTATAAGCAAAAAAAATTCAACCAATATAAAGTTTACCGAGCAAGTCTACCACTTGTTGCAAGAAAGGAATTTGAAGATTCAAGTGATGATGCACATAAGATGAAAGATTTTAAATAAGTATTAAAGTGCAAGGTAAAACAATTATATGGTTATGATGCGGAAGACATATAGAAGTACAAAAACATCTTATGGTAATCAATGATGGTTCATAAAAAGATATATGAGTTCAATTTCAAAAAGAAGATGTTTTTGTAAATCATTTTGCATTTAAAATTTTTGTTTTGACAATATAGTAACCAAGCATGAAATAATCTTATCAAAAAGAGATTACTACAATGTTACTTTAATTCACAATTTCAAAACATACCAAACATTGTAGAAAGCATGCTAGGTTATCTAGTGCACTTCATAAATAAAGAGTAGTATAGAATTAGCATTAGGATCCAATACTCATGAGAAGAAGTGTTATGGAAGATAATGATGTGCATAAAAGTGTATTTTGAATAGAGTAAACAAATGTTTTAATAAAAAATACAAGTAATATGTAAAGTAAAGAGCACAATAAAACACAAATAATTTTACTTCCACTCACTTCAATGCAAAAAGAAAAATGTACAACTACCAAGGTGCTCTGCACACACAATGCTCATCAAGACTTATCAGGGTGCAAATTAGTGCTTGGGGGATCACATAGTTTTATTCTTCAAGATTGATTTTTATTGTGATCCGGTGTACTTAAGAATAAGTGGTTTTTATTTTGAAAGAAAGTTATGGTTTGCACAAGATACTTTATTATTCTTTCCAAGGTGCTCAACCTCACAACGCTTATTAAGACTTATCAGGAGGTTCAAGTAGTGCTTGGTGGAGTTATCTTTGTCACTTTATTTTATGATTTTGTTTTGTACAAAGTTCTCCGAATACACTTGTTTTGCAAACCAATATAATTTATGAAAAAGATAACCCCTTTCTTAACTTTTAAAAGTGCAAATAAAGGAGTGTAGGTAAGATACTTGTGCAATTTTAATTCATTGTACTAATACATAAACATACACAAGCATTCTTAAATTAAACCTTATGTAGACAATGCCAAAAAGTGAGTGAATATCTATCATTATCAAACATAAAACATTTCTCAAACTTAGAGGCATGCTAAGCTTGATCCTACACAACCTTTAACATATAATTGATGCACATATTAATAGATATATCTAAGCATGATGAAAACAATGTTCAAAGTAGTTTGAAAAGATAAATTGCAACATTATAGAAGTTTTGAATAATAGATTAAATCATGCTTGATTTTTACAATAAAGTCCATACAGATATTTTTGAAAAATAATTTTTATTTAAAGTTTGAACTTATAAAATTGATCTTGGACTTCCCGAGGACTACCTTGTGAGAGGTTCGCCCGGTACTAGGTGATATGATGGGATGATATCCCAATCACCCTTTCGCAAGATACAAGTAAGAAGTTAAGTTCAAAAAGCATAATTTTGATACTTGTTTTTGTTTTGTTTTATATTTGTGTAGTTGATTTTTACAAATAAAAGCATATTTTTGTAATTTTTGCTTTTGTAATTTTTATATTTGATTTTTGTATAAAGATGAACTTTAAATAAAGGAACAACACAAGCGAAAAAACCAAACATATTTTTTTGTAATTTGGTTTTTGTAGTTTTGTATTTGATTTTTCAAAAAATAAAGAAACATAGAAGTGCAAAACTAAGTAGAAAATATAGATTTATATATTTTAAGGGATTTTTAGAAATTTAAAAAATACAGAAAAATGAACATGGACGCTAGCGCCTGTGGTAGCGCTAGCGCGGGAGATAGTGAACGATTTTTTAGGATTTTAGAAATTTTGATTGGTGGTCTTGATTAGGTGTCCCAATAGTAGTTCCATGCTGAAGTTGCAGATTTTTAAGAGATGTTTTGGATGGTCCAAATTGCATGAAACGTAAGCGATTTCTTATATGACTTGACAAAATAATCATTGCATGAGATATATTTACTTATGTTTTCATTTTGACTTTTCTAAAGACTTGTGCTTATAACTTACAAAAATAGGAAATGAAAACCCAAGATATCATGTTTGAACAAATCAAATATGCATGGTTTTGGTGAACAAGGAGTGATGTTCACGCAAATAGTAACATGGATATGCCCTAACATATAAAACCTAACATAGATATAAATATTATTTAGGTGACAATGTTAGTACGATAAATTTGAGATTAATGTTTTGCCAAAGTTTGATTGTGTTTCAACTTAGAGACCTAGAATGGAGTGACAATTCTTATTTGATTTGATATCAAAATGATTCAAAGGTCTAAACTAGAAATAAATCACAATACACACATAATATACCATAACACCAACCATGGTAAACAATTATAATGTCAATTATTATCATATAATTTGTGATAGTTGTTTATAGATGATTCTTGATATGAATTATGATTTTAGAGATGTTTAGCAAAAGATATCACTAGATCATGGTGGTGTTTGTGAATTCAATATTCATTATGAAGATAACTTCTTTCAACACATTTTAGTGATTTTCCTTTAATTAAGAATTTTGAATATATATATATATGTGATTTTTTGATAGGTGAACAATAGTGATGGTTTAGATCATGTTTGACATCAAGGAGAGAACACAATATAATTTTTTGTTGTGAACAATGACACCCATATTGAAAGTTGAGCTTTTATTTAAATCTTGAATTTTCTTTTAGATCAAGTTATTTCACTAAACCACTTGTTGGTGAAGGCTAAGAATCTTAATAGCCTAATAACCGGATTTAATTTGAAATATCTTATAGCAAATTTAGATAGTTATTCTATTATGATTTCAAATCACATAGTTATCATAAAATTTGAACAACATTATAAATGTTGTACCTAGCATAGATATATAAGCATAAACCAAAAATTGATACTAGGATGATGAGTTTGGATGCAATGTTATACATAAGATTAATCATGCATTTTGTGAAGAATATTTTTCTTCAATATAAGGGCTATCATAGTCAATAAAACAAGATCAACACATTTCGCATTTTACTTTTTAGGCTGAGCCCTTTAATAAACCATTTAAATCCATTCTCTAAAATAATATTATTAGTCTTGATAATAATTTTGATATACAATTTGTGATGATAGTTCAAGGCATTTTAAAGGTAATGGATTTAGAAAGGTAAAAGTAAAAAGGATAAGTAGATCACTAAAAAGAAATGATATAACTTTTATTTAATTTTATTCAATTTGATTCATTTATGAATTATGGTTTTAATTTATGAAAGTCATATCACAAGATATATAAAGTGATCACAGCATGATAGTTTAAAAACAGCAAAAGAAAATAAACAAACAAAAAATTTAAGTATATCATGAAATAGTGAAATGATATTTCATTTTTAATTGATCTCTACTTCATGCAAATGATGGGATACTAATGAATAAGAGATTTAGGTATCCAAAGAGGACCAGGTGTGACGGTTCCTTTGGGTACCCAAATGCATCGTGTTTGCTTTTGGGGAGATGTGATTGAATGGGCCCTTTTGATTTGAGTTTGTGTTTCATCTTTAACTTTTGGCCGCCATTCAAACATTGGTTTAATATTATTCTTATTTATCAAATTTCCATGACGATTTTGCAAAACATTCTTTATAGGAAATTTGTTTATCTTTAAATTTATGTTGGGAGAGTGGTTATTTTGTAAATGATAATGATTTGGAATTTTATTTTCAAGCATTTGATATTTTTTATTTCCTTTGTTGGATTTATCAACATTTTGAGAAATTATATTCAACTTGCTTTTAGATATACCTTGAGATTGTGAATGAATGTTTTGAGCATTTTTCTTAATGATTTCCTTAAGTAAGTTGATTTTTGATTTTAGTTCATCATTCTTGATTTTTAAATTATGTCTAGCTTTATTATAATTTATTGTTCTATTTTTGAGAGTGGTAACAATTGAGTCAATATGTTTTTCATATTTATCTCTATACTCATCAAATGTTTCATCCATCTCTTTTATTTCAATTTCATAGTCCTTACACTTAGCACAATTAATTTTTAAAGATGAATTTTCTAAACATAATTTTTCATTTTGTTCTCTTATAAAAATAATTTCTTTTTCAAGTTCCTTAAATTTTTCTTTAATATCATTACAATCAAGACAAGGTTTTGTATTTTCAATTGAAGTGACATGAGTAAAGCTAGATAAATCAGATTTTGATATTACTTTAACTTTTGCTTTTAAATTTTTATTTTCTAAGAGCAATAGTTTATTAGCATTCTTTAATTTCTCAATTTTGCGCCTAGTATTTTGTAACAATTGTAATAAAGAGATAGAAGTACAAAAGATAGAATTTGATTTCCTTACATTGCTTTTGGATGAGGGAGGATTTGAACATATTGTTCCTTTGTCTTCTTCTTGGCATTCCTCTTCCAAAAGTAAGATTTCTTCTTCTTTTTCTCTTGGTGTATTGTTCTCCTTTTCTATTTCAATATTCTCCATGGCTTCGCTCCGAGAGAGATCTTCTTGAATGATAATGGATGCAAGTACGTTCTTTTCCTCCTGTGTTTGTTCCACACCTGCGAGAGGAAGATCATACATTTCATCAAGGAAGCGCCATATTTTGTATGCACTAGAAAAGCAATATATGAATTTGAAAATTTCATTAGATAGTGCACAAAATAAATAGTGTTTGGCTTTGGCATTTAGCTGATGTTCTTTTTTATTCGATTCATTCGCTCGTCTTATAATTGCTAAGTTCCATACTTCGATGTCTAAAGTTTTAATAAAATTTTCCATCCTTTATAATTTGTTCCTTCAAACAAGGGTGGTTTATGTGATATTTCATCTTCACAGAAATTTGCCCCACTAGTTGAAGCGAGATCATGAGATGCCATTATTCCCAGTTGTTAAGCCGATTGGAATAACCTCGCTTTGATACCACTTGTTGGATCGGTCGGCGCCCTTAGAGGGGGGGGGGGGGTGAATAAGGGTTTTCAAAAACTTTATATTTTATTTAGAAAACTTTGGAATATTGCAATAATAAAACAAAAAGTCAAGTAAAACAAAAAGAGAGACAAGCTTTATTGATACTAAATAAGTTTTACAAAACTTGATCTCAATGGCGCTAGAGATCAGAGGCGAATAATAAAAACTCTTTTTCGTTTTCTATACCGACTCGTATCCCCACGAACCGGTTGGCTTTAGCCGATCTCTCCCCCGATACGACCTCAAGCCACTCAAGCCAATCTTTCCCCAGAAAGGCCTCGAGCACCCCCTAGACCTAGCCTAGATCTAGTCGCCAACACAAGGCGAATTTCAGCCCTAAGTCCTACCCCAGACCTAGTCGCCAACGCGAGGCGATTTCACTTAAACGATTACAAGAAAAGATGTGAAATGAAAAAGACAATAATATAAAAACTCCCTCTATTTGGATCTCTTAGAGAAGTAGACGAAGACGCAGAGTATGATCGTAGTCGATGCGGTCTTTCGTCACGATGATGAAGCGTGTTGAAATCTTCTCCACGGATCTCCTTAAGGCTTTATGGAATTGTGGGAGTATCGCTCTGAATCTTCCTCTCTCTACTGTGGCATGAAGCTCTGGAGTTTGGGATTGGAGGAGGATGAAGAATTCGGAGCCAAAGCATCCAATTTATAGCTTTCACGCTACCGCCGGCGCTAGCGCTACCGCCGACGCTAGCCCAGATTAGGAATGATCTTGCGCGGCCGAATCTCCCATCCGTGGAAACAATTTGCTCTATGCCTCTTGTGCGCCATGCTACCGCCAGCGCTAGTAGCTACCGCCGGGCGCTAGCTCCTTCTAAAAATGCAGCCGGAATCGAGCTAATCAATGCTAGCGCCGGGCGCTATCGCTACCGCCGGCGCTAGTGAGCTTTTTTGAATTTTGGCCTCAATTTTGGGGGCAGACATCATGAGTACTCCTTGAGTCATGTGGACTATGTTAACCTGCACACTTGAACACACAAGATCAAATACACATAGGATTTGTTATTCTCAAACCTAGGAGATGCGGAAGACCGTGTTCCAACAAATAAAACTTTGAAATCAAATGTGAATGAAGAATCCAAAAAGGACGTGTTTGAATGTCAATCATGCTCTTCATTTGAAAACTACACACCTTATTTTGATTATAATAATATTAAAGAAAAATTCAAGGATTTAGAAAAAGAACTTTTAATTTCAAAAGAACATAACGAAAAATTGATAAACAAAAATAATATTCTCTCTCATAAACTAGAATCTTTAAAATCACTCTTTCAAAAAGGATTAAATAATTTTAAATATCTGATTTCTAGTTTATCATCAAACATGTGTAAAACTTCTACTAGTATGTTAAAACATATTAAACATGCACCTAGTAGAATGTTTAATCACACAAACATAATAAATTCTAACCCACATTATGTATCTCCCAAATTAAATTCTAATGTGCACAAATTTCCTATGAAATATATTTTCAAAAGTGATTATTATTTTAAACCTAAGCTTAATGAATATGGAAATTTGATGCATAAATCAAAATATGAAAGGAGACCCAAAATAAAAAATGAAACATTAACTCCACTTGAAAGAATTCATTCATTTTTGTCTCCCCAAAAATTATTACGCTATATTTGGGTACCTAAAGGAACCGTTACACTTGGTTCCCCTTGGACACCCAAATCTCTCATATACTAGTATCATCCAAATGCATGAAGTAGAATATTTTCAAATTGAAATATACAAATTTCTACTTCATGATGTGCTTTAATGTCTTTTCTATTTTTTCTTTTTTGTTTTTTTTTAAACTATCATGTCATGGTCATCCTATATATTATTGGAAATTTGATTTTATCTCTTAAAAGCTTAATTAGTTTACAAAATCAAATTGATCAAAATTCAAAAGTCATATCTTATTTTGATGACCTATCTATCTCTCTTATATTCATTGCCCATAAATATCTTATATTATCAATATAAATAATATTCTAAATTTGTTATGAGATGTTTATCTAACCAAAAAAAATTTAACAAAAGATATTGAAAGATTATTTGTCTTAAAATATTGATGTCACTCGCACCACCATGATCTATTGATGTCCGTTGCTACAATTATCTAAAATCATGTATCATAACTCACATCAAATATCTTCTAAAAACAACTATTTCTATCACATCTATATGAATTATATTGATATTATAATTGTTTACCATGGTTGGTGTATTATGTGTGTATTGTGATTTATTTCAAGTTTAGACCTTAGAATCATCTTGATATCAATAAGATCAAATCAAATTGAATCTTCACTTCATTTTAGGTCTATAAGTTGAAACACTATCAAACTTTGGCATAACATTAATCTCAAAATTATCATACTAACATTGTCACCTAAAGAATATTTGTGTCTATATTAGGCTTTATATGTTTACTAAGATATACAGGCTGGGTATTTTTATGTAGGACTTATCCATGATATTCTTTGCATAAACAGCATACTAATCATTTAAATTATGCTTATTTGGCTTATTCGAACATGACATCTTGTGCTTACATCTCCTATCATTTTCAACTTACACCATAATTGACAAATATAAGCCTTTGAAAAATTAAAATGAAGATATAATAAAATATATCTCATGCAATGTTTATTTGGTAAAGTCATATACAAAATCATTAATGTTTCATGCAATTTGCACTATCTAGACATCTCCAAAAATTCTAAAATTTCTGCATGAAACTACTCTTGGGACACTTAATCAAGATTCATAATCAGACTTTCAAAAATCTTGAAAATCAGTGTACTGTTTGCCGCGCTAGCGCTAGCGTCGGCGCTAGCTCGAGTGTCAAATTTTTGGTGTTTTTAAAATTTTGCAAAATTACTAAAAATATGTTATTTTATACGTACTACCTATTTTTATCTTTATGCCATTGTGTGATTTTTGAAAATTCAAATAAAAAATTCCAAAATACAAAAGTACAAAAAATATGTCTTTGCTTATTTCCTTAAGGTTTTATTAAAATAATAAAGATTTCTATGTTTCATTCCTTTGGCAAAAATGACAAGCATGTTCTT
Organism: Dactylorhiza incarnata; assembly: GCA_033032865.1. Lineage (NCBI taxonomy): Eukaryota > Viridiplantae > Streptophyta > Magnoliopsida > Asparagales > Orchidaceae > Dactylorhiza > Dactylorhiza incarnata. Next base: position 7,124,491 of record JAWHQI010000090.1, on the reverse strand, counting down.
TTAGAGTTGGCTAAAAATGTTTAATTTAAAATCTCAAGTTTTCTAAACATTCTTTTGGCTTGTCATGCTTAAAATTTAATCTTATTATGAGCAATGAAAAAGTCTATAGTGAATTATGTTGGATTGCGTTTGTATGCCTCTAAGTATGAGTAATGTGTTATGTTAGATAATGATTTCTTTACACTCACACTTTTTGATAGACTACATGTGTCTATAATTCTTAACCCTACATGATTATGTAGTGTAGTATCTTACAATATTAAGGTGTCTATCTCTATTACCTACACATTATTCAAAACTTTGTTGCACATGTAGAAGTGAAATTACAAAATTATAAGTGTTTGCAAAAAACAAGTGAATTCAGAGAACTTTGTCTTGCTCAAAAAATTTAATAATAAAATGACAAAGATAACTCCACCAAGCACTACTTGAATCTCCTGATAAATCTTCATAAGCATTGTGAGGTTGAGCACCTTGGAAAGAATTGTAAAGTGTCTTGTGCAAACTACTTTAATACACTTCTATTATGTACACCGGATCACAAAAAAGTGGAACTCTTATTGGAAATAAAATATGTGATCCCCCAAGCAATACTTCGCTCCCTGATAAGTCTTAATGAGTATTGTGTGGGCGAAGCACCTTCAGTGTTGTACTTTTTGTGCTTTGTATCAAATCTAGAATTGATGTGTAGAAGTAGTTAAAAAGATTACATGCTTAATAATGTTTCTACTTCACTATATAAGTCATGTGTTTTGGATTATATCACTTGTATACTTTTATCAAAACACTTCTTATACACATCATTATCTCTCATAAAGCTTATACTCATAAGAATTGGACTCTAATGCTTCTTTACATAAATTCTCTAGAAAGATTTAGTAAAAGCACTAGATTGCAATGCATGATCGCTACAATGTTTTTTAACTTGAAATGCACATTAATAACATTATAGTCACTATCTTCTGGAATATGTGCAATCATGCTTGCCTTAGTAGTATTTTGAAAAATAGAATTCCTTGACTATTGTCATGAAAACCTTATTGAAAATATTACTTGCTTACAAAAATATTCCTTCAAAATATTATCTTTAACTTGGATATTTTTATAAGATTAGTTTTATCCAAATAACATCATTTTTATGGCATAACATCCCTTATTACTATTATGATATTTGAACTTCCAAATAGATGTTGTCTTTGGATAAACAATTTTATAGCCTTATTGCTTCAAATCTCTCAAAAATTATGCTATAAACATTAAAGTTCTTAAAAGAAAATGATTTTAAAAAAACATCTTCTCCTTTTGAATTTAACTCTTATTTTCTTCTTATTTATCATCATGATTACTAAAAGATGTTTCTTTTATTTCGATAAGTCTTCCGCATCATTACCATATAATTGTTTTACCTTGCGATTTCATGCTCATTTAAAGTCTTTTATTTTATGTGCATCATCACTTGAATCTTCAAATTCCTTTCTTGCAACAAGTGGTAGACTTGCTTGGTAAACTTTATATTGGTTGCTTTTAACATGATTTTTTTGCTATAAAACTCTGATTTATTTCTATGAAAATTGTTATATTAAAAACTCTAATTCATTAATGAATTTCAAAATAGCTATGTGAGTGTTTTCATAAATTCAAATAAAAATATAAACCCATAGACTATGTCATTAGATTTAAACGCTTAAATGTTTCCAATAATTATTATCCATGAATTCATATCTCACCATAGCGGGGGCGTAGGGTTGTAGACATTAGATAACCTTATCTCTAGTCATGTCTTGTCCTTAACCGGGGAGGGTTCCAGTGGGGCCTTGCGAGGCACTGGGGGGAAAGAGTGCTAGGTTGAGTTTTGTCTAGTGTTTGCATATGGGACTAACACCCCAACCTACAACATGTTTGCAGCTCCTCATGCCCATCCATCACTTAGTACGGGGCTAGGGTGTAGACATATTGTCTGGGTAGTTTAGTTACTTGGAAATCATTACATTTTGTTTATGCTACAAACTCTGATTTATGAAAATGTTGTAATACTCAAACTCTGATTTATTTCAATGAAAAATATTCTAAAACTCCTTATCATTTCCTTCTCTACAAGCTCGAACATGCTTTTATCTTACTATCAACTTTTAAGTGGTGTCTCCTTACCCGTTTTTGCTAATAACAAAAGGGGGAGAAATAACATGATAAATATAAATATATTATGGTATCAAAATATAATGCTTAATTAAGATGATAGCTTACATAATAGGAGAGCATTCACTTAGGGGGAGCATGTATTTAGGGGGAGCAATTCTAAATGCTAAAATTATCCTAAGTCATCACTCTCACACACACAGAAGTATGTTTCTTCATGTTATATATTAATGCTCTGATTTATCATTAATGGATTTGTTATTATCAAAAGGGGGAGTTTGTTGGAACATGGTCTTCCGCATCTCCTAGGTTTGAGAATAACAAATCCTATGTGTATTTGATCTTGTGTGTTTAAGTGTGCAGGATAACAAAGTCCACATGACTCAAGGATTACATAAGAATGTTGCCCCCAAAGTTGAGCCAACAAATCCAAAACATCTACTAGCACTGGCGGTAGTACTAGCGCAGGCGCTAGCTGCCGTTCGACGAACTGTTAGCGGCGCTCGATGAAATGCTCATAACGGCGTTCGACAAAAATTTCGTTCGACAAACTCCTAGCGACGTTCGACGAATTCTCGTTCGACAAAATTTTCGTTCGACAAACTCTTAGCGGCGTTCGACGAAATATCAGATTAAGCGCAATTGCCGGGAGAACTTATAGAAGGAGATAGCGCCAGGCGATATCCGATAGCGCAGGCGATAGCGCAGGCGATAGCGAGGAGCACAGTTGGCAAGGGAAAATTGTTTCCTCGGATTGAAGATTCTGCCGCGCAGAATGTGTCCTAATATGGGATAGCGCCGGCGGTACCACTAGCGCAGGCGCTAGCGGTAAGTCTATAAAAAGGACATCTTGGCTCCGACTTCTTAAGCCTCTTAAGATCCAGAATTCCAGAGCTTCGTGCCACAGCATAGAGAGGAAGGTTCAGAGAGATACTCCCACAAATCCATAAAGACTAAAGGAGATCCATGGAGAAGATTTCAACACGCGTCATCATCGTGATGAAAGACCGCATCGACTACGATCATACTCTGCGTCTTCGTCTACTTCTCCAAGAGATCCACATAGAGGGAGTTTTATATTATTGTTATTTTATTTCATATCTTTTGTAATCGTTAGAGAATTCGCCTCGTGTTGGCGACTTGGTCTGGGTTGCACTTAGGGCAGAAATTCGCCTCGTGTTGGCGACTAGGTCTCGGGTGTAGGTCTAGGGGGTGCTCGAGGCCATATCCGGGGAAGGGTTGGCTAGAGCGGCTTGAGGCCGTATCTGGGGAAGGATCGGCTAAAGCCAATTGGTTCGTGGGGATACGAGTCGGTATAGAAAACAAAAAGAGGCTTTCTATTAGCTTTGATTTCTAGCTTCGATAAGAGATCAAGTTTTGTAATCATGCTTCTCAAGTTAATAAAATCACGTCTTTACTTTTACTTCAATTGATTTATCTTGATCTTCTCTAGTTTAGTAATCAAAGCTTTTTCAAAGTTATTCAAAATTAAATATAAGTTTTTAAGACCCTTATTCACCCCCCCTCTAAGGGCGCCTACCGATCCAACAAGTTGTCCCCTGCACGATGTGGTATCACGACGCATATTTTCTCTTGCTCTGATGAATTATTTAATACGGAGAAAATGCGGGTTGTGACATATGATTTGTACGATCGTAGATGAAGCATCATTTCTCTTTACCTTGGTTTTGGTTGGAAGGACGAGGTTTGGGATGGTTGAGTGTCTGATGGCGGGAACCTGGGCAAAAAGGTTTCTTATTCTTCTTACCCTTGAGTTTGAACGATTGTGAGAAAGATGGATGACATGTGATTCTGTGAGATTGACTTTAGGATATTGGTATTTAGGGGATTTGGAATTGTTATGCGTATGTTCTTCCTTTATGTGGATAACATTTTATATTTGAACGTAAGTGAGGTTGGATTAGTCATGTATAAGTCTAGTGTTAAATCCTGCCCATAAATCCGAAAGAGAATCTATTAGACATGTTACTAAATAAGTTTTGGATATGATTAAGTCATCGGCTCGGATCTTAGATAACATCTCATTTACTTCGTGGAGTTGAAGATTGATAGGCTTGAAAGAATCAATCTTGAATTAATGGATGTTGGAAACATTATAGCATTTTATACCTGCATTGTCAAGGTTATAGCGCGCTTCAAGAGCATACCACAAGCCCTTAATTCTACGATATTGAAGGAAAACAACAATGACAAGTCCTTAGTTGTCAGAAAGAGCGCTAAGAATTTGGGATGACAATGATATTCTATATCAATCGGATCTCTATAAGAGGTACATCTAACATAAGTTCTAGTGGTGTTTGCACTAGAAGATTAAGACGATGGAAGGAAGGAAGCGAGTGCAGTTATTGTTGGGTTTTCTACATACCATTCATAATGATAAAAGCACATCAAATGTGCGCAGTGGAAGAAACAAAAAGAACAACCCAAAGAGTTACGGATCTTGCGATCTCATGAATCAAGAAATAAGGAAGGCAATACATTGCAATACCTGAAGGGGATTGAGTCAATACTCAACCGAGGTGCTCCACAACTGAAATCCAGAGAACAAACGATGAGTCCCAAGCGTCAAAATGGATCGATGCCTCTACGGGAGTCCACACGAGCGAAAGAAGAACCCTAGCTCCTTTTCGCACAAGAACTAGGTCGGAGAAGAAGAGTCATCAACGTCTCCCATGAACTGCTAGGTCCGACGTCAGGGAGAGGCGGCAGCGACATTGGGGTGCGGGAATGGCCGATCAAAACTCTTCCGTCGCACACGTCGGAACTCTTCCGTCTCCCTCTAATTCGCAAAAGAGGATCGCTCACTTAGGTCGTAGAATCACATTCTATTTATACCCAGACGAGAGAGATGCTATCCGCTCACCCATGACATATATTGGAGTAAACAGAATTCATCGAGTGAACTTCTCACTGAAGAAATTTGTCGAGTAACAAACTGAATTCGTCGAGTAAAACAAAATTCGTCGAGTGAACCTTTCACTAATAAATTCGTCGAGTAACATATGATTTCGTCGAGTAATCATAAAATCGTCATTCGACGAACTGGAGTAAGAGTCGTCGAGACACTCTCGATGACTCGAATCGAAAACTCATCAACGTGCTCCATACAATATTCACAATACCTGTGGAGCATTCAGTTGACTCGGCCCAACTCCAATAAGTCATAGGATTGGTCCTTCACTCATATCCAATATGAGTAAGGACAACACAATTCTTTCTCCAACTTCTCCAAACACTCTTGTGTGTGACCCCATGGGCTCACATCGCATTGGCAGTGAGATTAAATGCTTGATCACTTCCAGATCACCATGGAAGCACCAACAGTCTCCCACTTAATCTTGAACGTATCAAGCAAAAGTCTCATAAACAATGAGCGGCATCTAGCAATACATCATTGATACCCATGCGATAAGAGTTCATAACTCAACAAGCCTGTCTTGACCAATATACTAGTGCTGTCAGGTCCCTTTGTCCCTTACATCTGGAAAGAACTAGAGGCATGGACCGTGTCACCCTCATAATTATTCAATCCTAGTTTCCTGATCTAGAATAGACCATAAGAGAGTGGTAAGCTCAATATCATATATTGGCTCAACCCATCATGGCCATGCATTTCTCGGTCTCATTCCATCAAGGGGCCCATGGATGTTACCCCTGTCATAAAGGAGGACAAATCTCATTTCTGTCCACACACAAACACCCAAATGATTCGTAACATACCCAATAACCACCTGTATCATCAACCTTTCTCAAGGAAGACTTTAGATGGCATCAAGGTACGCTCTTCCTCCCTTGATGAATGATGTGACTTCAGGTTAAAGAACTACAAGCACTATTGTCAGTTGAGACCTACTTGTGGCACGTTCATAAAGATCCACAAAGTAGTCTCAAGGTGAGTCTGTCTAGTACAACTTATTCACTAACAAGTACCCATGTGATGACTTGATATCACATTATCATGACCTGTGAGAACCGATCATCAGTCAACGCACATGCTAGTCTTAACGTACCATCATTGCCCCTCAACTTCTAAGATGATACTCCGACTAGGGACCATTTAAGAATGAAGCTTCTTGTTATACATAGGCCCTCACATTGAAGTCACGTACTTGAATTCTTATGGAAACAAACATTCTAAGGGCATTTATTATGTAAATTAATTTATCAGATAGAAACTATTGACATAACAATAAGAACTTGCCATAAATGTAAAATGAAAAACATACTATATAACATAATTCATCAAATGAATAAACAACCAACAAACATACAATCCACAAGGCTCTCACTAAAGAGGATCATTCAGGTATCTAATACCCATTGATCTAACATGACCATCATGTTTCTTTTGCGCAAGAGGCTTTGTCAGTGGATCCGCTGTGTTTTCTTTAGTCGGTACTATGCAAATGTTCACATCTCCTCGACCGACAATCTCTCGAATAAGAGGGAACAGCCGAAGTATGTGCTTGGAGCGCTGATGAGATCTAAGTTCCTTAGCTTGGTTTATTGCACCATTTTTGTCACAGTAGAGAACTACGGGACCAACAATGCTAAGAACTACACCAAGCTCGCTAATGAATTTCCTAATCCACACAGCCTCCTTCGCCGCATTTGCAGCAGCGATATACTCGGCCTCAGTCGTAGAATCGACAACTGTCTCTTGCTTGGAACTCTTCCAGCTTACAACTCCTCCATTAAGGAAAAATACAAAACCTGATTGGGAAATTGAATCATCACTATCAGTCTGGAAGCTAGCATCCGTGTAACCCTATACAATGAGCTCTTCCTCTCCACCAAACACCAAGAATAAGTCCTTTGTCCTTCGCAAGTACTTTAGGATATTCTTGACAGTTATCCAGTGACCATCACCAGGATCAGACTGATACCCGCTCGTCATGCTTAAAGCATAAGAGACATCTGGTAGAGTACACAACATTGCATACATGATTGATCCAATTGCCGAAGCTTATGGAATCAATTTCACGCGGTCCTTATTTTCCAAAGATTTAGGACACTAGTCCTTAGAGAGACTCACACCATGTGACATGGGTAAAAATCCCTTCTTGGACTCTAGCATATTGAACCAGTTCAACACCTTCTCAATGTATGTACTTTGGGTCAAACTCATCAACTTCTTCGATCTATCTCTATAGATCTTAATACAAAGTATATAAGTCGCTTCACCCAAGTCCTTCATAGAAAAGCAGTTCCCTAGGTTGTTCATAACAACTTGCAGGGTCGGAATGTCATTCTTGATCAACAGTATGTCATCTACATACAATATCAGGAAGACAACATTGCTCCCACTAATCCTCTTGTAAACACAAGGCTCATCCTCGTTCTTGATGAAACCAAACTCTTTGATTTTCTCATCAAAATGAAGATTCCAACTTCGAGAAGCTTATTTCAATCCATAAATGGATCGATTCAACTTGCATATTTTAGTGACTTCACTTGGAAATACAAAACCCTCGGGTTGTGTTATATACACTTCCTCAAGGAGGTTTCCATTAAGGAAAGCCGTTTTGACATCTATTTGCCAGATCTCGTAGTCATAATACGCAGCAATAGCAAGTAGAATTCTGATGGACTTGACCATGGCTACAGGGGAAAAGGTCTCATCATAGTCAACACCATGAATTTGCCTGAAACCTTTGGCCACCAGCCGGCCTTTGAATGTCTGTACTTTCCAATCCATGTCGGTCTTCTTCTTGAAGACCCACTTGCACCCTATGGGTCGTATCCCTTCAGGTGGTTCCACCAAGGTCCAAACTTGGTTTGCATGCATGGAGTCCATTTCAGATTTCATGACCTCAAGCGATTTCACGGAGTCTTGTCCATTCATAGCATCTTGGTAGGTTGCAAGCTCATCATCATGATCCATAAGTAACACATTACCTATCTGAGACATGAGAAATCCATATCTCTCAGGCTCAAATCTTGGTCTACCAGATCTACATAGGACTTGTGTTTCTTGAGCAGGCTCTCCAGCTAAAAATTCTTGTAGTCCTTGCTCATGTTCCAATTCCGGTTCATTCATTGTTTGTGGTTCTTGAACTTCTTCAAGTTCTACCTTTGTAGTTTTTCTGGATAATAACTCTTTCTCCAAAAAGACACCAGTCCTTGCGACAAACACTTTGCCCTCAGATGGAAGGTAGAAGTAGTACCCTTTGGTCTCCCTAGGATACCCCACTAGATAACATTTATCCGATTTTGGGTTCCGCTTGTCAGGCATTTGACTTCATACGTATGCTCACAACCCCAAATTTTAATGAATGACATACTAGGATGCTTCCTAGTCCATAACTCATATGGTGTCTTTTGAACCATTTTCATAGGAACTCGATTTAGTGTGAAAGCAACAGTCTCTAGAGCAAAACCCCAAAACGAAATGGGCATATCTGCATGACTCATCATCGATCACACCATGTCCAACAAAGTACGATTCTTCCTCTCAGACACACCATTATGTTGAGGTGTTCCGGGCAGAGTGAGTTGTGATACAATACCACACTCTTTCAGATGATCACGAAACTCATGACTCAGATATTCACCACCTTGATCAGATCAGAGTGCTTTTATCCTTTTTCCCAGTTGGTTCTCTACTTCATTCATAAACACTTTGAACTTCTCAAATGTTTCGGATTTGATCTTCATAAGAAAAACGTATCAGTATCTACTAAAAGCATCAATAAATGTAACAAAGTAGTAGAACCCACCTCTAGCCATAGAACTCATGGGTCCACATACATCACTAAGTATTATACCCAAGATATCATCAACCCTCTCACTACAACTAATGAAAGGAGTTTTCGTCATCTTGCCTAATAAACATGACTCTCATCTCTCAATTGATTCATAATCAAATGAGTGCAGTAGTCCATCTCTATGGAGCATGGATATGCATTTCTCGTTTATATGGCCTAAACGACAATGCCAAAGGTATGTAGGATTCGAGTCATTTGTTTTTAGTCTCTTATTATTTTCTACATTAAAGATCAGATGGTCTAAGTTCAAAACATATACACAATTAAACAATTGGGCTACACCATAACAAACATCATTCATAAAAATCGAACAACAATTGTTCTTAATTATAAATGAAAAACCTTTCATGTCAAGACATGATATAGATATAATGTTTCTAGTTATGGCTGGAACAAAATAACAATTATCTAGTTCTATTACAAGCCCAGTGGGCAAAGAAAGATAATAGACACCAACGACGACGACAGTAACTCTTGCTCCATTTCCGATGCGTAGGTCTACCTCCCCTATACCCAGCATTCTTCTCCTTCTCAGTTCCTGCACATTTGTACAAATGTGAGAACCGCATCCGGTATCCAATACCTAAGATGAAGGAGCAGAAAGGTTTATCTCTATAACGTAAATACCTGAGTGGAAGTCACACTTCCCTTCTACTTTTGCAGATCCTCAATATAGAGGGGACAATTCCGCCTCCAATGCCCTGCCTTACCTCAGTGGTGGCACTTTCCTTCCTTCGCCAGACCTTTCCTTTTCAGTGCAGAAGATTTGGGATCAAGATGAGATTTAGATCCTATCTTCGTCTTCTTGGATCCCTTAGTCTTGCCCTTGCCTTTATGCACCATCAGTATGGGGCTTGCAGGCTTGACCTTCTTCATATTATTTTCAGCAGTTCTCAATATGCCTAGGAGCTTGGGCAGTGTCTTTTCTATTTCATTCATGTTATAGTTTAAGACCAACTGCTCATAACTGTCCGACAATGATAGCAGGATCAGATCTGTGGCCAACTCTTGGCCCAAGGGAAAACCCAGTCTTTCAAGGTTCTCTATATACCCAATCATCTTGAGTACGTGAGTCCCTATTGAGTCTCGAGCTCCCATCTTGCACTGAAATAATGCCTTGGATATGTCAATCCTCTCTTGCCGAGCTTGCCCCTCGAATATTTTCTTGAGGTGCTCGATTATCTCATAATCACACATGCTCTCGTGTTGCTTCTGAAGCTCAGAGGACATGGTGGCAAGCATGAGGCATTCCACATCCAAGGTATCATCCTGATACTTCTTGTAATCATATTTGTCTGCTCGCGGAGCATTCCCGGTCGGCTCTGTAGGGGCTTCCCCTTCCAAGACATAGAGCTTGCGCTCCTGCCTGAGAACAATTCTCAGGTTTCTGTACCAGTCAAGGAAGTTCGTCCCATTGAGCTTGTCCTTCTCAAGGATGGCTCTCAGGGACATGGTAGAGTGAGATCCACTTGCCATGGATATTCTACAAGGAATTTTGCAAAATATAATTTAGTACTACATTTCAAAATACATTTTATTCAATAAGGACTTTTATTAAAAGTTCCCGCTATTTTTAATCAAATTGACAACCCATAATTTTGATTCGGAGAGTTTATGCGAGCTACTCTCTTAGTGGACAAGATCCGTATTTCACCAACATAACGAGTCCGCTTTGGTGTTCCTCTCATAATGCGGTTATTTAGGTAGACAATATTTGTCAATTGCATCACTATGCAACTCTTGTATGGTTGGTGAATAACTCTTTACTCGCATCCATCATATGAAGCATGCCAATCCTATGCCTCTAGGCACTCAACCTTTGAGGTCACCTAGTTATGTTGGACCCGATGTCGACAGTGGGATATCACAATTATCCGCTCGCACCCTTACCAAGATAGATTAGTGCACCTTGCTTTGGTAAGCCCACACTTCATCGATCGAGGCAGGAAGAGTGTCATCCATCGGAAGGCATCCATATACTTAATATTGGATAAGGGATTTTATTATACAATCGATGAACATTTCATCGTGATTAACATTTAATCACTGTGCACATTCAAAAAATAGAAATACAACATTCAAAAACAAATGCATCCCCAATGTGCACAAAATTAAAATTATCAACACTTTTGATAAGAGGGGCTAAATCTGAACACTTAGAACACTTCTAAATCTTCAGATTTACATGCATTGAACACAAGAACAACAACTCCACTTATGCAGTAGACAAGCTTGTCTGTCAATGTCAGATTCAAGATCTAAGACATTTGATTTCATAAATCATTTTGAGGGACGATTACTACAAAGGAGAAACAATCTCTGAAACATGAAAATCGCAACGCAAAATTTTGAAAAACACACCACCAGAAAACCACACAAAATACATCAAATCTGATATTCTAAGAAGAAATCTAGGTACTTAGAACACTTCTAAATTTCTAGATTTACACGCACGGATCAGAACCAGGCTCTGATACCACTGTTGGGGTTTCTACATACTATTCATAATGATAAAAGCACATCAAATGTGCGTAGCAGAAGAAACAAAAAGAACAACCCAAAGAGTTACGGATCTTACGATTTTATGAATCAAGAAATAAGGAAGGAAATACATTGCAATACCTGAAGGGGATTGAGTCAATACTCAACTGAGGTGCTCCACAACTGAAATCCAGAGAACAGTCGATGAGTCCCAAGCGTCGAAATGGATCGGCGCCTCTACGGGAGTCTACACGAGCAAAAGGAGACTCCTAGCTTCTTGTTACACAAGAACTAGGTCGGAGAAGAAGAGTCCTCTATGTCTCCCATGAACTGCTAGGTCCTACATCAGGGAGAGGCGACAGCGGCGTCGGGGTGCGGGAATGGCCGATCAGAACTCTTCCGTCACACATCGAAACTCTTCCGCCGCCCTCTAATTCGCAAAAGAGGATCGCTCACTTAGGTCGTAGAATCACATTCTATTTATACCCAGACGAGAGAGATGCTATCCGCACACCCACTACATATATTGGAGTAAACAAAATTTGTCGAGTGAACTTTTCACTGAAGAAATTCGTCGAGTAACAAACTAAATTCGTCGAGTAAAATAGAATTCTTCGAGTGAACCTTTCATTAATAAATTCGTCGAGTAACATATGATTTCGTCGAGTAACCATAAAATCGTCATTTGACGAACTGAAGTAAGAGTCGTCGACTCGACTCGAAAACTCTTCAAAACGCTCCATACAATATTCACAATACCTGTGGAGCATTCAGTTGACTCGGCCCAACTCCAAAAAGTCATATGATTGGTCCTTCACTCATATCCAATATGAGTAAGGCCAACACAATTCTTTCTCCAACTTCTCCAAACACTCTTGTGTATGACCCCATAGGCTCACATCGCGTTGGAAGTGAGACTAAATGCTTGATCACTTCCCGATCACCATGGAAGCACCAACAGTTGCAACACTAGTAAGGTTTTCGGTTTCTACAACAGGAGTATCAAAGAGTGCGGATAAACGGCCTAAAGTATTGAGTCAATATTCTACTTGGGCTTGCAAGCGACGAAACCATTTCCGTTAATTTTTTTAGATTTGATCCTGACAGAGTCAACAGATCTAGATGTCATTTCAAGTTTATGGAATTTAAAAAACATATCATAAATTACAGTACTAATGAAAATGATAATAGACAAAATCATTTTGATTATTTGATTTTATTATCTTGTTATTCTTAGATTTCCCAAGGAATACCCAATGAGGCAATGGCAGGTTCTTACTGATAGGAGAAGAATTGGATGATAATATGTTCTCATACGATTTCCGAGCAGACGAACTGAATAGGCTCACAAGCTTCTTCTAGATAGATGGGCATAGCAAAATAGATTACAAGTGCTTTGGCGATGTTATTATTTTTGATACGACATGTAGACTGAATAAATATAACTTGGCATATGCGCCTTTCATCACTGTGAAAAATCATTGACAGAATATTTTCGGAGGTTCTTTTATTGTTGAAGAAACCATAGAATCATTTTACTGGGTGTTTGAGAGTTTTCTAAAATTTGTTGGCGGCAAGCAACTAACTATTATTTTCACGGACCAAGATCAAGTCATGGTTGTAGCTATTCAGTGGGTATTCACTAGCAGTCGTCATTGTCTGTGCCAATGACACATCTCAAAGAAAGTGCCTTCAAAAGTTTTGTGCTTCAACCAAGAAAAAATTGTTCGATCATTTTTCTATCAGTGCATAAGCAAGTGTGATGGCGAAGTTGAGTTCAAAAGATATTGTATTGAGATGCTAATGAGAGGAAATCTACTGGAGAACAAATGGTTGAGAGATTTATATATAACCAGGAAGATGTGTCTATTGCGATCAATAAATATGTTTTGGATTTCGGTTTTTGTCAACGAAATAAGTGAATTAGCTAATAATAGTTTGCATGGAAGTTCGAATACTATCAATTCCATGATGTAAACCAGATATATTCAAACCTTGACTGAATTTTAAATTGTTGAATGACATTAAAACACACATCAAGTGTTGTCATTGTTCCATGATGTAAACCACACTTGGCGGTAGTTTGTCCATGGTGGAAATCACACTTTGGATTAATCTGTTGCAATTTTGTGAGATAGAGAAACAAACAAACATCAAAACATTTAATAACACTCACTGCAGCTAACAAAGAAATGCACTAGCATCAAATTGGCAAAACCAAATCTCACAATAATCACTGCAACTAACATAAGGCCGTAGTATCAAACAAACAACAATAGTAGTTATAGTTCTAATAAATGTTTGCAGAAATAGTTATAGCAAAAACAGTTAGTCCTAGGAAATGTTCGCAGAAATTAAGGTAGAAAAAGTTCTAAACATGTCGAGCGCTATTTCTGCTCGGAATTTTGGCATTTCAGCTTGCCACTTCTAACAACCTTCCCATGAGTTCATTTTGGTAGACAAAACAACATACATGTACTTGATAACAAAAACTCCACGATCGTTGTCATTTTCCTGCATCAGTAGTCCAGGAACATCGTCTATTGGTTAGTTCAGAAAATCTGGTGGCATGGCATTACTAACATCCTCATATAATGTTTGTACCTGTATGACGGGATTACCAACAGTTATAATTCAGATTATTCCAAATTGGTCAAATAAGGAGCATTGTGATGTATGTACCAAAGCAGGTAGGGTTGCATGATGACTGCTAGTAAGGAGAGAGTCGTAGTACTGTCAGTGACCCTCTTTGATGTTGCACACCAACAAAGCCCAATGACATACAAAGTGACATGACATGAGTATTATTTCAGAGGAGTTAACATTGGAAGTGGTTATGTGGCTCAACAGGCTTTTGGAGCATTGGAAATTGATCCGCTTACAATTCTGCAATCGGATAGGTTAAGTGGGTTAATAACTGTAACCCCCCATTTCCTAATAGTAAGAAAGTCAGAAAAATCATCTTGAAGAAGGCCAGCCATGTCAATTAGAGGTCTAGACAACATGCATTGTTTATCGGTGAGACCTCAAGACGATATAGAGAATATCATCTTGATGGCTTAAGTCTTGTCATCGAGAACTCAAGACGATATAGAGAATATCATTTTGATGGCTTTAGTCTTGTCGTCGAGACATCAGAACGATATAGAGAATATCATCTTAACGGCTTAAGTCTTGTCAGCGAGACAGTTAGTCTATTGGATAGTCTAATCTTCACCCAAGGGGGATGAATAGGCGATGTGGCCTTTTGGTAAACTTCTAGTGCAGAATAATGAAAGTAAAAAAGACACACACACAGTCACAAAAATTTCACAGCACAACCACAAAAAGCTATAGTGGTTCCCCGAGTTGGGTACTCCAAGTTCCCCCTTTGCCTATTTAGCAGTGCGCTTGCCTCGACCACTTCCTCCAAAAGTCAGATCAGCAGATCCTACAGCTCAGAGACATAGTCTCCTACCTTAGAGGCAATGGCTGACCTCCTACCTTAGATCCCAAAGATCCTATAACTCAAAAGCTCTGATTGGCTTCCTAACTCAGGCCATACAAGACCCTACAACTCAGAAGTTATGACCAGCCTCCTACCTCAGGTCTAACGGGACCCTACAACTCAGATTAAATAAGTTATGTAACACCCCACTTTTCCCAAATAAGGGTTGAAGAGAAGTACTGTCAGGATTCATCGAAGTGTCTCGAGTGGTCTCGACGAATTGGAGTTATTTGACGAATGTTAACGAATACTCTCGACGAATTGTCGAATGATCTCGACGAATCGTCGAATAGTTTCAGCTAGTATCGACGAACTCTGGTTCTCGTTTAGTTTTAACGAATCACAAAATGTCTCGAGTGGTCTCAACGAATCGTCGAAGTGTCTCGGCTAATTCGTCGAAACATCTCGACAAAAGCTATTGTATTGATGAATTATCGGAAGGACTCGATGAATGCAGACAGAGGGATGATTTTGCCTGTTTCAATTTTGACAGAAACGTAAGTGCCGATCCTTCATCGCAGCTGTCCAGATCCACTTGAAATGTCGATCTGACGGCTGTCATGATTTCAAAATCCTTTAAAGAAGGTTTGGGAGATAACTTTAGGTTTATTTCTACTTTTACATTCTCTCTCCAAATGTGAGAAAACTGAGAGCTCAAGGAAGAAGAAGAAGGCATCTTCCGCCATTGAAGGAGCACTGAAGCTCCGAATCGCGAGACATTTCCAGATCCACGGAGAGCGGCCTGGTGTAGTTCTTTCCATCCGATTGAAATCTCGGATTCATGATGCAGAAGAGAGCAGGAAGGGTAACGATCCTTCCTCATCTTCTTAGGATGGGTTTGGTCATTTCATTCTTTTTCTATGCATATTGAGGTTGTCTCTTTCAATAATTCGTGAAGTGTGGGACTTCCTATAGTTCTTCGGAACTTCCGGTAGATTGTGTTCATCCCCAACATGGTTTGCATGTAGAAATCCGGTAGACAAATGAAATTAGGCATTTTTTGTGAAGCCTACTCGTGGCTGTTAGCCCAGATCAGTGATGCTTGATTGTGACATGCATTTAGGTTAAGCCTAGAATGCATTCCGGAGAAAGACTTCGTGATAAATGGCATCGTATGCAGGACTTGAGATTTAGGTGTCTTTCAGAGAGCCTAACGGAAGCCCTATGCTTGGAATATGGTTGAATGCAAACCTTCCCCACGAGATTTGAAGTGGAGCAGTCTTGTACCTCCTTCATTGGATACGTGTGCGAAGCCTAAGTCCTCTTGGAAGGATTGGGTGCGTGGCCATCATTTTGTGCAGAACTCAAATGTGTTAAACCCTTACGGGTCGAGGCAAAGCTGTTCCCGCATCGTGCAGTAAGATCACGACGACTAAAGCAAGGGCAATGCTGAACCAAATCTGTTTCCATGCAGATCGGTGAGAGGTGCCAACCTATGGTACACCGTGTGATCATGGGAGAGGTCGTGGAAGGTGCTTACCTAGACCGGCCAAAAGCTCTTTTTCCCACCTAAGATTGTGTTGCTTAGGGTGGAGTTGATTGTGGATTGATGTTGTGTTAGCCTCATGTAGTTGCTTAGGTGGTTTTGGGAATCCTCTGGGTGAACCCAACCAACATCTTGTGCATACCTAGGTTCCCCTTACTTTGATGCTCAACCTAGAAGATTGATTGTGCTTACAACCTCACCCTATATAGTGTAATTGCACTTTCTTTTTATGATTACATATTGCATGTACGTCTTGCTCACAAGATTAGCCGTGACACACCCCTGAGCCGGCTAAATGCCTCGTGGGTGGGATCGTTATGCGGTTTGTGGTCAGCTCATAGATGACCCTCGTTTATCTCTTATTGAATGTTGGTGCAGGAGCTGGTGAGCCAAGTGGAAAGTAGCGGGCAGAAGCCATATGTTGTGTTGGACCTTGAAGTCCAACCTCTCTCTTACAACTTTCCTTATATTGCCGGCCTACATGCCGAAGTATGTTTTGAGTTAAAGACATTGTATGAATGTAAGGCCTTAAGGTCGTAACTCTTTATTGTTTCATTCCTGGGATAGTGGACAATTCTAAAAGTAATGATATTTAATGCTTACGCTTACGCTGTGATACTCTCGTGTAGTTCTTTTATGTTATCATCTTATTAATGTCTAGCTAGTGTGATCAATATGGCGTGGGGTCCCGGTCGGACCTACTGTTATATAGTTTATACTGGCGGGATGTTATAAGTTAAATCCTACAACTCAGATCTCTGATATATCCTACAGTTACATAAGCTTTGTGATACAAAACCTTTCTATAGACTCAAAATAATAATACTTAGCAAATCTGGAGTCTTCTTGAAGCTTGATGTAGATTAGCTTCAACCTTGATCTTCTTGCAGAGGACTTGAAAGAATCTGCTTCATTGAAGAATATTTCCTTTGTGCTTTCGAAGATCCTTCTTCCTTTTCTTGTCGATAGATAATTTAGCTTTTAGTAAATTAGCAAGATGAGTCGAACTCTTACTTTTGGAGAAGAAAAGATTTGTTTCAATGAATCTCTTCTTCGATCTTGAGCTTCCTGATGAGTATGCCTCTTTTTCGAAGACGGCGACAGCGAGCTCTTCCTTTGATATTCTGATTGAGGTAATTATTATTAGGTTTTGCTAATTTCCATCTCATCTCTTTATAGGGTTACTTCATAACGGTAGAATCCTAATGTAACACCCCTTTTTTTGCTAAAAAACCGGGTCTTATGCCCAGAACCGCCGCTTTGCGGTGACACCAACACTCGGGAAGGTCGCCACTACAAAACACCGATCCTGCCGTCCATACCGATTACAGAAGAAGAAAAGTACAATTGAACCAAAAATAAGTTCAAGTCTACATCACATAATATATAAATCATAATAAGAGATGTCCACATATAATAACTGATATAAAGAGGTAGCAATAAAAAGGGCTCATTTCCAATACATCAAGTCCTCACTACCAGATCACTTGCGGAAGTATAACCTACTAGTAAACACTCACGGATCTTGAGACTGGTGCTCCTATGCTAGATTGGCCCGCCTCCATCTGCATCGGCCTCTGGTGGTGATGCATCTCCTCGGTCCCCTAAAATGATATGGTCCACCGACCGTTAGTCTAAAGACTAAGCCTCGTTTCCCACCACCCATCCCCTAGTGGCTCCTTGGCACCGTGCGGGAGGGATGAAGCGGAGGACAGCATGGGGTAAAAAAACAAAGCAGATGACATGTCTTAGATACATGAGTATATATCTCTACACAGGTGTTTATATATAATTGAAGTAGTAAATAAAGCAAGGTGAAGAATAATTATAACAGAGTAAAGTAAAGTAAGTAAGAAAAGTAACCTTTGATTTATAGGTATGCCCATACAGACCTATAGACCAAGGGGTCGTTTAGCAAGGTCTATCGTATAAAAAGTCCCATACCAATTTATATGATAGGGGTAGGGGTTGAAATGCAATGCTTATGCTATGCCATGCAGAGTTATGCTGATTAATGTTATGTTCACACAAGTGCAACACACACACCCAACTTTATGCGCACAGTCCTTTAGTTCCCACTTTTTGGAGCTAACAAAACTCCCATGATATCCCCATAGTGGCAAACGGAAGCGATGGGTTGGGCCTCGCCCACCTCTAGGTTGGTATTCACACTACCTAACCTAGACCTATTATATGCCTCAACGCGAAGAACACAACCGCGGAGTGCCGCGTACTCTTGCTGGCTGGCCCACTAGTTTTTCCTTGGCCAAGTGCAAAAACACACTTGCCGAGTCAGCATATCGACGTCGATGTGAACGACCATCAATATCGAAGACCCACCACCTTTATGCACATGCAATTATGATTACTATATATCTCTGAGCCATAAGCTCCTCATGCTAACATGCCTGTCACCATAACCTTTCGAGCCACCGACTCGCCGTACTAACCCATTCGTACCTACAACCACCGAGCCTACCGCTAGTAAGGTCAAACCAACTAACCACACATAGCAACAGGGTGTGGGTGAGTGTATTATTGAGTTAATCTTGCATAAAAAATTATTCCTATAATTTTAGGTTAACCATGGACTTCCCGAGGACTACCCTGTGAAGGGCTCGCAGCGGTACTAGGAGCTATGATGGGCTGAACCCCAAAGCTCCCTTTCCAAGGCACTTATTCTTATTGGTGTCTACCCTTGACCCGATCACTATTAATGTTACACTTACTAACGCTAAGTGTGTTTTACTTCACTCCAAGGGAATGACAATCTTTCGTCAATCACAAGCACACTCGTGCCTCCTAATCAACCAGACATCTTACTCCTACTTTCTTTTGGTGACCCCTCCCGAATCCAATCAGTCTAGGTGCACCAACTTCCTTAACTCCCCATATAATACCTACATGTTGGTCTTAATTCAGTATTTTCACTATACACAGACCATTTGAACTACATGAGGTGCATGAGAAGAGGTACTCCAAATAATCATCCAAATGACCCAAGATTATTATTGGGGGTGTGTTATGACATTTTAAGACTATCTCCAAAAGTCATAATTTTCCTAATTTATTTGGCATTTATTATAATTTCCTCAAAAATTAGGGAACCTATGACTTTGAACACCAAGTATGGTTTTCTGATAAGCGTTGGCCGTACAAAAATTTGTACAACTATATATCATCAAAATAACAGCTACATATGAAATTCATAAAATTACCGAAAGATTTTGACCTCCAATTAAAAATATAGACTAATTTATCATAATCAAGGGTTAACAAAGAAAGTACCAAAACTACTCATCCAAAAATTACAAGAAAATTTTCAGGTGTCTAAGGTAATCAGAAATGTTCACTACTTGAGTTCCATGATTTGTCAAATTCATTTGACCATATAAATCGTTTAATTAAATAAACAAATCATAGGACACTTTGTGAAGATAACCATAAAAAAACTCCTCCAAAAATTATACTAAAATTTACAGATCATATTATTGCCCTAAAAAGTCCTCTTACCAAGTTTCATGATTTTCCAGTGAGTATTAAGTCCATAATTAATTTTTCTTACCACTAGGGCAAATATTGGGGGTTGTGAATGAAGTACTAAATATATCAATCCAGAATTCACAATAAAATTATCAAAGAACAATATCACTAGTACTAGCTTACTGCCAAAATTTCATGAACATCCAAGATTATGTAAACATGTAAATTCTTCTTATAAGGAAACGTCCTAATTGGTTCTTAATTATTTTAGAGGGGATAATTGTGCCTACAAATTCCAGGTAAATTATATAGGACTTATTTACACACCATGAAACTACCTGCCAAGTTTCAAGTCATTCCGATGACATATAACCATATATCCTTCAATAGGTGCACCTTTGACCTAATATCCCCTAGTTTGACCAAAATTAGGTTACTTAATTTCCCAACCAAATCAACCCCAAATGGGATGAAATTTTTATCAGAGTTGTGTCATGAACCTCAGGACCCCCTACCAAAATTTGGTATGGTTTCCAGGTATCTAGACCCTAAAATTAATTCATACATGGTTTATTAAATTTCTACAAAAACTATAGAAAAAGTTCTCCAAAATTCCCATTTTTGGATATGTTGCAGTCAAACCAATGGGCCAAATCGTCCCAAATTAATTTTAAATTAAACTAAACACAAAGATCAACAACTTTTGTCTCTGGCCACTTTTCCTAAAACGTCCTCTAAGGGTTCAATTTTCAGTTTCAAAAACGTGCATTTCTTGGAGAAATTATGATGTTAAATAATCATAAAATTATAAAATCTGTCTAAATGGAGGGCATTGGTTCATCTTCTCCAATCAGCCAACGACCACGATTGGCCCATCCTGTACCAACTTGGGAGGTGATTTCCTGACCACCTAGACCCTCTCTCGGCCGGCGATGGACGGTGGTTGGCCGGCCGGAGGCGGCCAGAATCAGGGTTTAAAGTAAGCAAGCTAAAGCTTGAATCCAAGCTTTCAGCCATGCCGATCTAATGCCAATTGACCTCAAACCTTGCGGCCAACATGATAAGATCTACCCACAAAGAGAGAGGAGGAGGGGAGGACCTGAGTGGTGGATAGTAGCCACGCCGATCGCCTGTCCGCCATTGTTGGTCGTGAAGCTTTTCGGTGCCATGACGATATGTGTTTAGGTGGTCGATTTCTTCTGGAAAGTGGGTGAAACTCCTTCCATTCACCCCCGAGGCCTTTTAAAGAGCCAATTCAAGGAGGGGAAGAGGCAAAGCTTGGGATTCCACCATTAACACCATTCATGGTTAAAATTTCGTCCATCCCTAAAAAACATCAAATTTAGCCCCCATGTGAGTTAGAAAATCCCTTAAACTTCTCCTAATTGATAGGGAAATGCATCCCCATCAATTGGGAAGACTTTTTTCCTCCCTTGGCTATGATTTACTCCCCCAAATTTGATCCCGTCCGCATCCCATCGGTTCAGCTACCGCCGGCGCAAGCGCTAGCATCTCGACGGTGTAACGTTCGTCGGTTCAGTCACTACCACCAGTGCAAGAACCAGTGCTAGCATTTCAATGGCATAGAGCTCGTGTCGATGGTATGTAGCTCATCTAAGCTATCCGTTGAGACAACCGCTAGCGCCAGCGCTAGAGCTAACGCCAGTACTAGAGTCTCGATGACAAATGGCTCTTCTCAGCGGTTTGAAGCTCGTCTCAGCGGTTCATCTAGACAACCACTACCGCCAGCGCTAGCACTTAGCGTCGGCGCTAGCTCAGAACTCTCATTACTTCTTATTCTACAATTGGACAATTGTGGTGTTACAAAGGGACCCCTTAATGGATTAGGAATGTTATGGTGGGGTCATGGGTCATGTTGACGCCATAAATCCAACCTTAGATTGGATAATTGGAATGCATTATTTGCAGACCAAGGTGGTCTTCACCTATTTGCCAAGGTCTTATGATCTCTTTGTGCTTCCTAGGATTTTGTCATGACCTAGTCATGATAAAACCATCCTAGGGGTCTAGTTGTTGGAGGGATGTTACACCTAGGACTATCTTTATGTTAGAAATCTTTTGCCTTTAAGGACAAATCTTATTTGCTCAATCTGCAACAACATTAAATAAGTAAACGCCTCTTTTGCGCTTTAGTTTGAATTCTTGCCTTTCCCGCAATTCGACTAGAGGCCTGGTCGAATTTGCTTCATGTCTAATAGAATGCTTACTTGATGTATTCAAGATGATATTAGCATAGTCTAGTCGAATGTTTGCTTGATGTCTTCAAGATGACATTTGAATTTATTGTCTTCTAGTCGAACATTTGATTATTGCCTTCAAGACGACATTTGATTTCACTGTCTTCTAGTCGAATGTTTGCTTGTTGTCTTCAAGATGACATTTGACTTCACCGTCTTCTAGACGAATGACTGATCTTGTCAAGTCGAATTCTGTAACATCCCCCAAATAGATAGACCCTAAGTTGGTTTTCTCATGACTAGGTCATGACAAAACCATAGGAAGAGCTCAAGACCTTGTGAACATAGGTGAGAAGGAGAAAACCCAAGTGGTCTGCAAATAGCAATTTTCAGATACGAAGCCTAGGGTTGGACTTTAGGGCCCCACCTTGATCCTTGACCCCACCATATCGTCCCTAACCCATTAGAGGTCTCCTTGAAGCACCAGTGACCCATTGGGGTCAACCTAAGAGGCCAATTTGACTAAAGTCAACCTTAACCCTAAATTGGTCAAACTAGCTCAATTAAGGTCAATTGGCCCCCACCATGCCAAATTGACCATTCCCCTACCCTTGTATGGGTACTAGGAGCCTAATGGACCAAAAATCCCCATCATGGGACTTGCAATTTGACCAATTTACCCTTGCCCTAATTTAGGTCAAAATGATCTAATTTGCCCAAATTGGACCCAATCCACTTGGGCTAGACCCAATTAAGGTGGTCCACCACCTAATGGGGATTGAATGCTGCTGAGGTGGCCATTCAATTTGGAGAGAGTCGGCCAGGAGAGAGAAAGCCCATTTTGGAAGAGAGAGAAAGAAGCGGGAGTTAATGGAGGAGAAGGAGAAACCCCTCAATCTGAGCAATTAATGGCTCCATTCATCTCCCCTTGGGGAGAGGAGAAGTTTTCAGCTTCTTCCCGGCCTAATTGATGGCCAATTCATCCCCCCTAAGTGTAACCGAAATCTCCACTTATGGCAATTAATGGCAATCCGAGTAACTCCCCACCCTAAGCCTCAATCGACCCTTTTAACATCTTCAGAGGTTGGAAAGGAGTGAAACCCCCCTTTTCCCCGAACAAATCGAGCACCAGGAGCACGGATCGGCATGGCACCAAAAGCTCCAGCACCGTCAATGGCAACTCGCCGGAATTCACGCCACCAAGCCCCCACACAGGTCTGATCCGCTTCTCCTCCCTTAGTGCTAGATCTTTTCATATTACGGGGCTTGATCCGTGCACAATAGGGCTCAGATTTGTGTTTCCGAATGAGTATGTTACGTACTCTTTTTCCATCCTCTAAAAACTAGATCCGACCACCTCCGGCCGGCCAACCACCCCTATCGCCGGCCACCACCTCAACGGAGGTGGTGGTGGCATTGGTCGCGGAAAGAGGCCTAGGTGGCCGGGAAATCACCCCGCAAAGAGGCCCAGGATGGGCTATCGCGAGGCGTCCAACGATTGGGGACGATGATGGAGAGCCGTCGGATCTTTATATTAATGTTTATGATTATATCATTTATTTCGTCGAGCTCTGTAAGAAATACGTCGAGCGAATAATTCGTCGAACGGGAGGTGTTCAGCTTTAGTCGAGCGTTGTTATGCTCTGATTTAGTCGAGCGAATATTTCGTCGAACGCCGATGTGTTCAGCGTTCGTCGAGCACTGTTATATGTTATTTTCATCGAACACTGTTATTTATTAATTAGTCGAGCGCTGTTATATATTAACTTAACCGAGCGCTGTTTTAATATTAATTAGTCGAACGCAGCTTTGTTCAGATTTTGTCGAGCGCAGAGTTGTTCTGCCTTCGTCGAGCGCAGTTAACTTCGTTGAACGTAGAGTCATTCTGCTTTCGTCGAGCGCTATTTAAATTTCGTCGAACGCAAAAACAGATAGATAATTAAATGTTTATATGATTTCTGTCACACCCTTTTTGCTGTAATTTATTTTAATTGTTAAAAATACTAGATCACCTCTGATGAAAAAGTGGTCAACACATAGTTGTATCCATTGGAGTCCACTTTATTTTAAAATTGATTTCACCCCAAAAGGAGTCCTGTAGCTCCCTGTAGGTCCATTTTGGTGGGGCTGGTCCCTAGTGTAGGACAACCACCATTTCTTGAATAACTTTTGATTGGGAAAAGATATGGACTTGAGATTTGAAACATAGTCTACTTATACCTACACACACATCATATCCAAAGATGGGAATTTTAGAAGAACATTTTTCTAAGGTTTTTGTAATAATTTCATAAATCATATATTAATTAATTAGTGGGTTAAATGACCTCCAATGCCCTCCAAATTTTGGTGGGTGCCCCTTAGGGTTACTGTATGACCTTGGTAAAATTATCAGCCCAATTGGGACTGTTTTGTTTGAGTATTTTGTAAACCCAAGTTAGGACAAATAGGGTCAAAGTTAGGGTATGGTGGTCAAAACTCATCACCATGAAGTGAAACCTTGGTAACTAGTTTAGGATCACCTAAGACACCTCCATGAGTGATATGGGGTGATGTGGAGGTGGTTAATCCCTAGAACACTAGTTTTATTCCTAGGTGTGCAATTAGAACCTTGTGAAGGCCATGTGGTCAAAAGTCCCTGGATGGTTATGAAACTTGGTGGATAAGTTCATAGGATATAGTTAGGCCCTGGGTAATTTTATAAGAATTTTGGGAGCAATTATTCATTTTGAATTAGGTCTTAATCCCTTTAGAGAAATTTCTTATAAGAGATGATTACAGGATTAAAAGGTCTTGTATGGAGATGAAACATGGTTGGTGCCCTTATAATCATGGTTTAGACCTCTGGTAATTTTTGGGAATTTTGTTAAATAATTTAATCAGTACTTCTTTCACAAGGCACCTGTTTTGATTTAGTCTTAAGAAAAATATTCGAGGGTCCAAAACTCATTATTAAATTTTGCAAATTGGTGATAGGCCATTTCAGAACATTAGGAAGCTCTGTGAATTTTTATAAAATTTTTGAAGATATAAATCAGCAGACTACTTCACAGTTTATTTAATTTGAGGTTTTCTTAAAGTATTTATTTTAATGAGAAAAAGATTTCCTTAAAATCTGAAACTTAGTCAGTAGCTTTTTCTGATGAATACAAGAGTTTGATAATTTTCCCAAAATTTTTGTGTTGAGCTTTTTGGTGGTTCCTTCATAAAACTACAATTTTGGACAGATGATAAATAATTAAATTAGAGGACAAATTCTTACTGTAAAATATGATATGTTGTATTTGCTATTATTTTGTCATTCTAGAATTATCATGATTTTTGAAGAGCCATATCATGAGAATTTATTATACTTCATGTTCAATTTCATACTTGGCCAATGTTTGGAGAAATTAAAATAAATGCTAAATTAATTAGGAAAAATATGATTCTCTGGATTTAGTCTTATAACATCATGATAGATCTCCAGTAAATATCTTGAGTCAGTTGGATGAATATTTGGAGTACCTCTAGTTATAAGCTTCATATAGTTAGTTTGGTCTGTGTTTAGTAAAACTGTGGAACTTGGGTAACTAGTGGCCTACTAAGTGGGAATGGCATGTAGTTGGTGTACATGGTCAGGATAAAGAGATTTAGGTCACCAAAAAGGGGTTTAGGTGATGAGAGTGTGCTTGGTGAGTTAAGGGTAAAGTGGTGCTCGGGATTGACGAAAGATCGTCTTTCCCTTAGCCTGTCATAAAATGCTTAGGGGTAATTCAAGTGTAATAAGGTGTTCCTATGGGTAGATACCAACAATACTAAGTGCCTTGAGAAAGGGAACTTTGGGGTGTCATCCCATTACGGTTCCTAGTACCGTAGCGAGCCCCTTATAGGGTAATCCTCAGAAAGTCCAAGATTAACCAAAAGTCGTAGGAGTAAGAAATTGTTATACAAGATTAACTCAATAACTCACACACGCACACCCCATAGTTACGGGAGGTTAGTTGGTTTGGTTGTACGAGCGGTAGGCTCAGTGGTTGTAGCAGCAGACTAGTTAGTCTAGTGAGCTTGTGACTCAGTAATGTCGTTTGTGCGGACGGGTTGGTCCGGCGAGCTGGTAGCTCGGAAGGTTATGGTAACGGGCGGGTTAGCCCGGGGATCCTATGGCTCGCAGATAGGTAGTAGAACATGTTGCATGTGCATGAAGGTGGTGGGTCTTCGGTATTGGACGGTCGTTCACACCGACGTCAATACATTGACTCGACAAGTGTGGAATTTGCACTCAGCCTTGAAAGTCTGGTGGTCCAGCCAGTAAGAGTACGCAGATGCTCCGCAGTTTTGCGTTGAGGCGTACGATAGGTCTAGGTAGGGTAGTGTGAATACCAACCTAGAGGTGGGCGAGGCACAACCCACCGCTTCTGTTTGCCACTACGGGAGTATCCTGGGAGTCTTGCTAGCTCCAAAAAGGGGGAACTAAAGGTCTATGCGCATAGAGTTGAAGTGGGTGAGTTGCACTTATATGAACATAGCATAACTGCATACCTCGCCTGTCATAGCATAAACATTGCATTTCAACCCCTACCCTTATCGTATAAGTCGGTTATGAGACTTCTTATACGATAGGCCTTGCTAAACGACCCCTTGGTCTATAGGTTTGTATGAGCATTCCTATAAATTAATGGTTACTTTTCTATTACTATTGTCTTTACTTACTGCACTTTACTTATTCTTTACCTGCTCTTACTATGCCCCTTTACTGCTTCAATTATATATATACGCATGTGTAGTGTAGAAACATTTCCTGTACCACTGTCACCTGCTCTTTGTTATACCCCTTGTTGTCCTCCGCTTCATCCTTTCCGCTCGGTGCCTAGGATTGGCTTAGTCATTTTGACTAATGGTCGGTGGACCATATCATTTTAGGAGATCGAGGAGACACAGCAGCACCTGAGGCCGGTGCAGATGGAGGCGGGCCAGCCTATTACAGGAGCACCAGATTCAGGATCAGTGAGTGATTAGTAGTTAGCTTCCGCGAGTGATCTTGTAGTGAGGACATGATGTACAGGGCAGGAGCCCTTCCTTCTTCTTTATTATTGTAACAATCTTTTATTCAGTTATTATCTGTGGACATTGACCTTTATGGTTTAATATTTCATGTTGATTCTGTGGACTTGTCTTCTTTAATGCACTTTTCTTTGTGATCGATTTGGCCGGCAGGATCGGTGTTTTGTAGTGGTGACCTTCCCGAGTGAAGGGGTCACTGCAAAGCGGCGGTTCTGGGCCTAAGACCCAGTGTTTGAAAAGAAAAAAAATGGGGTCTTACAAGTGGTATCAGAGGCAAACCTCGATCCGAAGAAAAGAAGTCCACAAACCCGGGGCCACCCCGCGCGAGCTTAGTTTGAGGACAAACTAGCAGCGGAAGCAGTGGTGTGCCCATATGGGAATCACATTGAAAAAAGGTCCACTTTTAACTGAATCTTCTTGGTCAGTTTTCCCCTACGAGTGTCAAGTTTTCTTTTGTAGCCTGTGGCGAACCTTGCCCCCTGGCAGGACCTTTTTTATCAAGGAGTTAACCTTTTTAGATCAACCTACCTCTGATACCAATTGAAAGTGCACAGTTTACCTCACTAGAATTCTCTAGAGGGGGGGGGGGGGGGGTGAATAGAGATTAAAAATTATTTTGTGCAAAGTTAATATATATATATGTGTATGATCATAGATTATAGCTTCCCACACACCAACAAGAATTAAACAAGTAAAGAAAGTAAATGCAAGAAAAGAAATCACAGCACAACACAAGAAAATATAGTGGTTCCCTAAACTTTGGGTAGTCCACTCTTCTACCCCCTTGGTAGGAATTCACTATCTTGCACTGAGTCTTTTGATAAGGAGACTCTTAGAACCACCCTGAGTCTTTTGATAAGGAGACTCTTAGAACCAACTGAGTCTTTTGATAAGGAGACTCTTAGAACCAGTACAACTGAATTTTTTGAAGAGTGATTCTAAAAACTCTTTTACAATATGTGAGAATGAAAATAAGAAAAAGGAAAAGAAGTATTTAAAACAAGAATGAATCTTCTTCCTAGCAAGAAGATTGGAAGCACAAGAAGTAGTGAATTAAATCTTTCTTCTATAGAGAGAAGAAGATTTGTAGCTTTTCTCTCTTATGTGAGAGCTATCAGAATTTGCAGCAGAGTGGCTTCAGAAGAAGAAGGAGAAGATGAAGGCTTTGTCTCTGCAGCACACTATCACTTTTCTCAGCTTATCTCTCTATTCTTTTGGGAGCTTTTCCTCTATTTCAAATGTATGTGGTAGATCCCTCAGTCCCATTTCTCTGCCGACCTCCTTGGTTATTTATAGCTCTGTTCATTAAAATAACACTATAGGAGAGTAATCAATTTGCAGGCAGAGTATTAGAAAGAAAGAGAAATTAACATAACAGTTATATCCATAGAAGGAAAGTATTCAATCTGATTTCAAATAATGTCCATAAAGGATTTAATCAATTTAGCCAAGAATCTAATAGAAGGAAAGAATGATTCAGAACGGCTATAAAATATTAACATTATTCCATACAAATCAGATATACTGAAGAAGGAAAGAGATCTGGCGCATATTTAAATCTGTCACATAAATCGACGTGCGTCGATTACCATTCGACGTAAGCGTCGAATTCATCCTGGCTGGACGTCGAGAGGAGAATAAGGAAGGTGCGTCGACAACGGTGCGTCGACTATATTAGATGCGTCGACTAGAAATCAGAGTAACGTCGAAATCTTCCTAGTGTTACTTCGACTCAATCTAAAGGAAACGTCGACTACATTTTGACGTTGCGTCGAATACTATTCGACGCATATTTACTTAGCCTTATTTTTCATTCATAGAATTCTTCTTTAACTCATTTCTAGGGGTTAAGAGAAATCATTTTCCCAACAATCTCCCCCTATTTGTCTTAACCCTATTTAGAGGGAAATTGTACTAGCATATAATTAACCTAGCACAGCATTTGTAAGGATAAGAAATATATTAAATAATCACAAGAGAAAGTGGAATAAGAAAGCATATGACAAGTATTTGTCTTTCACAGAAATTTAAACTAGAAACTTCTTTTTGTACATGAAGTTAACAAAAGCAGAATAAAGTTTCCTAGATAAGTTTTCAATAGCATCAAGAATGTAGCCCCAGACTCTATCAGGTCGTTCCTGGACATTCCTGATGATTGTATGCAGTTTTTCCAATAGTTTATCACCATCAGGGATTGTGTCATTTATGGAGTAGCCTTTGCTGATGATGATTGCTGCTTTTTCATCAATCATCTCAATTGTAATGTTTTGAACTTTCTTTTCAGTAGGCTTGATCTCAGGTGGTTCCTTGTTATCAACCTTGGGCCTATATATTGTTTTCTTTTTTGATTGCTGCTTCTCTGGAATGTCAGCCATTTTTTCTTTCCCTTTCCAGGGTGAGGCATGCCACTTGTCTAATTTTATAGGTCCGTTGGGCTTCTTGTAGGGAATGTAAGTATCTTATGTACACCCTACACCCTTCTTGTCTTTTTGACCTTTATCTAGGATGATCCCTGCCTGAGGGTTTTTCTTTTGACAAGCTTCAATATCAAACAATTTCTTTGGAATTCTGATAGAAGATTCAGCAAGAATTTGTTCTTTAGTCATTCCCTTGTTGATCTTTTCCATCCAGGCAATCCTTTTATCTTCCACTTCTTTCCTAGCTGCTTCATATTCATACAGTTCTCTTTCTCTTATCTCTTCGTGCCTCTTTTCCATGTCAGGGTCATGGTACTCCTTCACAGGGCTGTTAGGAGTGATAATAGGCATCTTTTCAAATCTTTTTATTTGCTCACATGCTTTTCTATACTTCCTTTCTTTTGCATACTCTCTCCTTTCTTCTTTGGAGAAGTTTTGCCAGTAGGGAATGCCTTCTCTTTTCCTTTTCATCTGTCCTCCTGAACTTTGCCTAGGTAGGATTTGTTTGGAGAAGCTTGCCACTTGTGGAGGTAGAGGTAGCAGAGGAGGTAGAGAAGAAGGTTGAAGTGGAGGTAGAGGTAGAGGTGGAGATGAAGGAGAGTGAGTTTTCTCTTTGGGTGGAGAGGGAACAATATCAAGAAGAGGAATCTGTTCTGCAATAGAAGGTAGAATGACTTCAGGTAGAATGATCTCTGCTGAGGGATGATTGTCTCCTCCAAGCTCTTTTGTAGGGATGTCCTCAAGTAGAGGTGTCTTCAGCTTGATGTAACTGGCAGAGAAGCCAGAGGAGTGATGTTGAAGTTCCTCCTCACATAAGGGTGCATCAATCCATATCTGTCCATTCCAATCATCAGAGGTGACTGCTTCTTCCTCCCCCTGGATTTCTGGGTTCTTTACTACAGGAATCTCCCCCTGGTTATATGGATTATCAATTCTGAATTCTGAATCCACAGCATGCTCCCCTTCAGTGTTGTAAGAGGAAGATTCACCAAAGTGTTTGATGAAGGTGTAGTCAGAGTGATTTGAGAGGAGTGGAGCCTATAATGGAATTGGAGTAATAGTTAGAGAGAATACTTAGAGTTGGATAGAAGAGAGTTAAATCTGAGCTTTAAGTGAGATCAAAGACCTGGCAAGAGGGGTTTCTGGAGCAACTCTCCCCCTGGTTTATTTCTTTCAGGAAGGATGTAAACCTTTATGGCGACAGAGGTTCTTCTCGAAGAAGAGCATGAAGCTCAGGAAGAGAGGCAGATAGGGTGGCCAATTTGGCTTCACAGGTGGTGATCATATTGGCACATTCATTGGAGATGTTGGTTAGACGTGTCTGGAAGTCGGTGAGAAGATTTTCCAGAGCATCGTTCATCGCTTTGATAAGGGCAGTTTGAACAGGAGTATGCGCCATTGATGCAGAAGGAGAGAGAGGTGGAAGACAGAATTTTGGCGGGTTCAAAAAGATATATTTTATGAAATAAGAAGTATTATTTAAAGAAGATGAAACGTCGAGAAAGTAAACAGAAATCAAGGTAATCCAATCGTCAGAAGAGGAAGTAAGGATTTGATTCTAATTTTAACCTGAAGTCGTCGTTACGTCGAATGGATGTCGACGTTTGCGTCGATATAGAGTTGGCGCTCCGTGGAGATCGGCCAGCCTGAAGCACTATCGACGTGATCATAGTAATGCGTCGATATGAATTCGACAGTGCGTCGAGAAAAGATCGACATAACTTTGTCTGATGGAAATTGGTTCCAGCGTCGAGTTTGTCTCGACGGGGCGTCGATATGTATTCGACGCATCTGCAAGAAGTTTTCTTAGATTGTCGGATTCCTTTAGAGCATTTATCAAATGAGAGAGTTTCTCAAGACTTTCGATCCCAGATAAGATCGGTTCAGGATCACTTTTTTGATTCTGGATCTACTACCAGAAATTCAATGCGTGAGAATCCCCAGTGTGCGATATTTCCTTGGACTCCTTTGGAGTAGGCAGTTTGAGATTATCCCTATAGTAAGTATAATAATAGCCCAAAGCCAATCCCAGGGAACAGTAAAGCTTCATAGTTCCCTAACAATGGTGTTTACAAGCTTCCATCAAGCATTCCTAAGGTGTTTATGAAGTAGTTGTGCTTGGTTTCATCCAAGGGTTTTGTAAAAATGTCTGCTCTTTGATTTTCTGTGGGTATATATTCTAAGGTTATCTTAACTTTTTCTACATTGTCTCTAAGGAAGTGATGTCTGATCTCTATGTGTTTGGTTCTACTATGAAGGACTGGGTTAGATGCTATAGATATAGCACTAAAGCTATCACAATAAATCTTAGAGTTATTTACTTCCAGTTTGTAGTCAAGAAGCTGATTTTGCATCCACAAGATTTGTGAACAACAGCTCCCAGCAGCTATATATTCAGCCTCTGCTGTTGAGGTTGAGACTGAGGTTTGTTTCTTACTAAACCAAGAGATTAATCTGTCACCTAGGAATTGGCAAGTGCCAGATGTGCTTTTTCTATCAACCCTACATCCAGCATAGTCTGCATCTGAGAAACCTATTAATTCAAAGTTGGTTTCTGCTGAATACCATAGACCTAGTTCAGGAGTTCCCTTTAGGTATCTAAGAATCCTTTTTACAGAGGTGAGATGGGATTCCTTTGGTTCAACCTGAAATCTAGCACATATGCAAGTTGCAAACATAATGTCAGGTCTGCTAGCAGTGAGATATAGAAGGGATCCTATGATTGCACTATATGTCTTTTGATCTATTGATTTTCCCTTATCATCTTTTTCTATAATGGCATTGGTTGCCATGGGTGTTTTCATGGTAGATGCTGATTTCATACCAACTTTTTGATTAGCTCTTTAGTATATTTTGATTGTGAGATAAAGATTCCTTCACTACTTTGTTTTACTTGTAGCCCTAGGAAGTATGAGAGTTCTCCCATACTACTCATTTCAAATTTAGATTGCATTAGATTAGCAAATCTTTTACACAGTTTAGGATGAGTTGAGCTAAAGATAATGTCATCTACATATATTTGAACAAGGAGAAGTTGGTTTTTATGGGTTCTAGTAAAGAGTGTCTTGTCTACTTTTCCTCTTTCAAAGGAATTTTCTAGAAGAAAATTTGAGAGAGTTTCATACCAAGTGTTGGGTATTGTATCCACAATAGCCCTGATTTGAAGAAGTCCCCTTCAAACTAGGATGAATTGTAATTGTATTTGATTATGCACTTTAGTTGTATTGTGACAGGTCATTCCACTCTAGGTACAAACCAATGTCAGTTTTCAATGAGTCGTCAAACACAGGCTTGTGCAATGTAATCCCTCATTGTATAGACCAAAGTGTTGGCTCATGTGAGATCTCTCTATTGGGATGTACCTCATTTCCTAAGTGCAAGAGAAGGAGGACTGGAGCTGATGGTGGACTTTTCATAGAAAGGGATTTTTCCCAAGTAAAATTCGGTTATATCATTCAGAAACATATAGTCGAATTCGACTATATAGTTGGGATGGATATAATCGAATTCGGTGAATCATAGTTCGAATTTCCTTGAAGAATTAGAATAACCGAATTCGGTTATTGCAATTCGGTTATATCATTTAACCGAATTCGATTCGGTTATTGCCATTCGGTTATACCATTTAACCGAATCGGTCTGCAGTAATTCTTCCGGTTCGTTTTTGAATGCGCGTTTCTTAGGGCTTCTCCTATGTTCAGTACACGTGGAATTAGATCCGTACTTCGCGCATATGACCGTTGTAGAAGACCGTATAAATACTCCTGATGTATTTCCGTTTAGCAAGAATCTAATCCAATCAATCTGAATCGAATCAAAAATCGCGAATCAAACAGAAAGAATCGCAAGTCTCGACCGATCTCTCTCGCGCTCAAGTTTCGTCTCCGACAAAGCTGTGATTTGTGATTCGTCTTCTACAGATTCAAGCATCTCAGATCCAGTAAAGAATCGCTCAAGATTTCTTCGTTCTTCCTCTAAACGTATTGAGATTCTTTGTCAAGAAGAAGAAATCTATTTCTCAAGATCTGAAGAAAAACTTCATCTGAAGTTTAAGAAGATTGTTTCAAATCTACGTTGTGTTGTAATAAACAATTTTACAAACTTTGTAGGAAGCTTGCTTCCGAGTGTTGTGTAGATCCTTGTTTAAGGATTGAGTTGTAGGAGTTGTTTTTTACTCCGAGTTGTAGGAGTGGTGCACTCCGAGTTGTAGGAGTTCTTACTCCGAGGTGTAAGATTATTTTAATCTGAGTTTGGTGAAGTAGCCGAATCTAGCCTCGAAGAGCTAGATAGGCGAGGCGGGAAAGAGGAGTACCCACATCGGGGAACCTCTATAAAATCCTTGTGTCTGTGCTGTGCCTTTTTGTGTGCTTTTCTGTGTTATAATCTTTAATTCCGCGTAAAGACATAGAATCCACCTATTCACCCCCTCTAGGTGATTTAGGCCGCAACTAGATACTTTCAATTGGTATCAGAGCTAGGTTGTTCGCTATAGGTTAACTCCTTGAACAAGGCCTCCTCATCTAGTTGCCTGAACAAGTATGTCTGGCATGGATAAGACCAAGGATTCCGTCAAGCTTCCAGTCTGCACAAAAGAGAATTTTCCTATGTGGAAGGAGAGAGTCAGATTCTTCATGGAGGCTGCTGATCCAAGAATATTTCAGATTATGGAAGAAGGTCCTCATGTTCCTATGAAACCATCTTCCATAAACTCTACAATTATGGTCGCCAAGAAGATGCTGGAACTTACAAAGGATGAGATTGCACTGGTCTCTCTGGACAAGAAGGCAAAGAATATCATTGCAGGTGCAGTCGATGATTCCATGTTGCAGAATCTTCTTCACTGCAAGTCCGCCAAGGAAATGTGGGACTCTCTGGTTGTTCTGATGGAAGGAACAGATGAAGTAAGGGATGATCGAAGATCATTGCTGAACCAAGAATACGAAGCCTTCAAGCAACGCTCTGGTGAATCCATTTCTGATACTTATGAGAAGTTCTTTAAGATCGTAAATGGTCTTAGGAACTATGATCGTGAATTCACTACTGGCGAACTTAATGATAAATTCCTAAGATCCCTGACCAAAGAATGGGACACTAAAGTTATAGCCATTAGAGAATTCGGAAAACTCGGATCAACGGAGCCACAAATGTTGTTTGGGAAGCTCCTGTCCCATGAATTAAAGTTGAACACCCGTAAAGCTGAAGAAGAAGGAACCAGAGCCTCTGGAAGGGAGAAGTCCACTGCACTTAAAGCTGTAAGTTCAAGAAAAGGCAAGGCTCTCCCACCTGTCAGGAGATCCTCCTCTGATGAAGATAAATCTGATGCTAGCCCCTCAGGCTCAGAAATGTCAGATGAAGAGTTCTCTTTACTCTCCAAGCAGTTCAAAAAGTTCTTTAACAAACAAAGGAACATGAGAGGTCAAACCTCGTCTTCTCGTCATAGAAGATCAAACCGTAATGAGGATCATCACAAAAAGAAGCATGAAGATGACAGGTATAAATCTAAACCTAGTAAACATTCTTCTAACGATATCATTTGCTATTGCTGTAATAAGTCAGGACACATGATTGCGGAGTGTCCATACAAGAAAAAGGAAGGCTCAAAGAAAGAGGATAAGAAATCCTACAAAGGTAAAAGGAAAGAAAAGAGCCTCATTGCAAAGAAGCCAAAGACTCTGAGTGACAGCGACTCAGAGGTGTCAAGCACTGATGAAGAAGCCTACTTTGGGCTTATGGCACAAACGGATGATGAAGCAAGCGACACCTCATATAAGGCAAAGGTAAATCTTCATACTCCTCTTTCTGCCTCTGAGTGTGAAACTGCATCCAGAGCAAATGAAGACTATTATTCACAGGATGAGTCAGAATTAATGACTCAGTACAAAGCTCTTTTGCAAAGTTTTGACAAATGCCGCAAGGTTGTCAGATCTCAGGCAAAAGAAATTGTCTCTCTCAAGAACGTGGAATCGGCTCTGAGAGAGGAAATCGAAAGATTAACTCCCCTCGGAAATGAAGTCCAATCCTTGAAGGAGGAATTAAGAAGCTCTACTGAATCATCAATTCTGAAAGAGAAACTTATAACTGAACTGGAAGAAAAGCTGGTGGCAGAGAAGAAAATATCAGAAAGCTTCAACAAGCCAAAAAATGTTCTTCCTCTTATTTATAAGTTCTCCACTCCTGGGAAGGTTAGTGGCATTGGTCATGAGGCTGAAAATAGTAAGGCTGCCGAGATAAGAGCCAAAAGAGGTAAAGGGAAGGCTGATCAAAGTCAACCTTCGTTCAAGAAGGTCGTTTTTTCCGACAAACCCGCTTGACTTTGAAACATCCTATGGTCATCTCACTAGACCAATACCGGTTAAATCTAGCAATAGATATCAGGGATGGAGCCGACCTCGAAACTTTGACTCGACTCCTTTCAAGGCGCCTTATGAAGAAGTAATTCTCAAAGACCATGGTCCATTTGTTCATGGATCAGTTGCAAAGAAAGCACCAAAAGTTAAATCTGTTAGTGCTAAGCCTAATGAGAAGATGGAACCCTGTGTTTGCTGCAAACACGAGGCATCCACCTCTAAGAAGGTTACTCCTACTAGACCTCCCGTTCAAAAGGTAAAGCAGGAGAACAAGAGAAGGTACAACCGATTTGATTGTTGGTGCTGTGGCAAAGTTGGTCACTTCGCCATAGATTGCTGGTTTAATTACAGTTATGTTAAGACCCCACGAGGTAACAATGCAAGAGTGACTCCTCGCACTGTTAACACTCAAATTGGTGGTCATCTGACAAGAAGCCAAGGACCCAAATCTGTTTGGGTTCCTAAGGGCAATTGATTATTGATTGCAGGTATGTCCAAAGGCCAATTCAAATCCAATATGGTACTTGGACAGTGGATGTTCTCGGCACATGACCGGAACAAGAAGTTTGTTACAAGAGTATACACCCGTGAAGGATGGACCAAAAGTTATTTTTGGCGGATCTGATCGGGGAATCACGAAAGGCTACGGTATGATAACCAACGGTATAGTCTCTTTCACAGATGTAGCTTATGTCAAAGGATTACAACATAATCTAATTAGCATAAGTCAACTATGTGATAAAGGCTATATGGTTGAGTTCTACAAGGACAAGTGCTTGATAAAGTCGTCTGATACGTCAGAAACTATTTTAACAGGCACTCGGAGTAGGAATATTTTCTGCTTAAATTTTCTCTGTTTAGACTCTTCTACACCAGTGTGTCTTTTAGCAAAAGACAGTGCATCTCTTTGTGACCAGTGGCACAAGAGACTAGCACATATTAATTTCAAAACAATAAGTATGTTATTCTCTCACAACTTAGTTCGTGATGCTCCAGATGTTAAGTGCATTAAAGAGAGACCTTGTCACGCCTGCCAAATGGGTAAGCAGACTCGGGCTACCTTTAAAAGCATTATTGGCAAAGATTCTACCAGATGCTTATATCTGCTCCATATGGACTTGTTTGGTCCCATGCCAATCCGAAGTTTAGGAGGCAAGTCTTATACGCTGGTTATTGTTGATGATTACTCACGCTTTGCTTGGGTATTCTTTCTGAAACACAAGTCAGACACCTTTGACTCGTTCACCACATTCGTCAAGCAAATTCAGAATGAACTGGAATGTTCTGTGGTCAAAATCAGAAGTGACCACGGTACAGAATTCAAGTCTGGGGCTATGACCGAATTTTGTGAAAGCCTAGGTATCTTTCATGAGTTTTCCTCTCCTCGTACTCCACAACAAAATGGAGTAGCTGAGAGAAAGAATAGAACACTCATAGAGGCTTGCAGAACAATGTTGAGTGACTCTTCTCTCCCAGAATACTTCTGGGCTGAAGGCATCAACACTGCCTGCCACGTGCAAAACAGAGCACTAATCAACAAGAACCATCATAAGACTCCTTATGAACTCCTGAAGGGCAAGAAGCCAACCCTGTCTTATTTTAGAATCTTTGGCAGTAAATGCTTCGTGCTTAATAACGGGAAATACTACAAAACTAAGTTTAGTGAAAAATGTTTTGAAGGTATTTTCGTAGGATATAGTAGCCATAGTAGGGCATATAGGATTTTCAACAAGAAAACCCTGGTTGTAGAAGAAACTTATAATGTTATATTTGATGAAACTAGTATGCTTCAAAGCAGTTCTTCTAGTGTTTTTGTTGAAGATGCAGATGCAAGGTTCAAGGACATAAACTTGGAAGAAGCTGTAAAGGAAGATGCTCCAAAGTCTATTGAAGTCAACATTCCATCCGCACATGAGGAAGATGAACCTCAAGAAGATGAAGATGTACCGGAAGTGCAGGAACCCCGTGGACATCCAAATGCTGGAATGATCCGACACTTAAGGGACCATCCTGTAGAGCAAATTATTGGAGATACCCATGTTGGTGTTAGAACAAGAAGAGGTACAGCTAATGAAGTTTTACACTTAAGTTTTCTTTCACAGGTTGAGCCAAAGAAATTCGATGAAGCAAAGAACGATGCTTCATGGATCATAGCAATGCAAGAAGAACTCAATCAATTTAAGAGATGCAAAGTGTGGACGCTTGTACCTAGACCCAAAGGACAGAATGTCATTGGAACAAAATGGGTATTCAGAAACAAGTTGGACGAGGATGGTGTGATCATCAAGAACAAGGCCCGACTTGTTGCTCAAGGGTATAGACAAGAAGAAGGGATCGACTTCGATCAAACTTTTGCTCCCGTAGCAAGGCTTGAAGCGATCAGGTTGTTTCTAGCGTATGCTGCTCACAAAGGATTTAAAGTCTATCAAATGGACGTGAAGTCAGCCTTCCTTAATGGTGATATAAAGGAAGAAGTATACGTAGAACAACCCCCAGGTTTCGTGGACTCCTCATTTCCTGATCATGTTTATTTTCTTCGAAAAGCTTTATATGGTCTCAAGCAAGCTCCCCGTGCTTGGTATGAGACGTTGTCTAGCTTCCTCCTTGAAAACAAATTCACAAGAGGCAAGATAGACAAGATATTATTTCTTAGGGAAGTAAAAGGCAAGATTTTGCTAGTGCAAATCTATGTCGATGACATTATTTTCGGATCTACCGATGATATCCTCTGCAAAAAGTTTTCCAACTTGATGCAAGGGAAATTTGAAATGAGTAGTATGGGAGAGCTGAAGTATTTCTTAGGACTTCAGGTAAAGCAATCTGAAGATGGAATTTTCATCTCTCAGACGAAGTTTACCAAAGAGTTAATTAAGAAATTCGGAATGGAGAATGCAACCTCTATGAGGACTCCAATGGGTTCAGCTATGTCTCTAGACAAGGATGAGAAAGGGAAACCTTTTGATGAAACCAAGTTTAGAAGCATAATTGGATCCTTGCTCTACCTTACCGCAAGTAGACCGGATATAATGTTTTCAACATGTGTTTGTGCTAGATTTCAGGTGAACACTAAGGAATCTCACTACTCAGCTGCAAAGCGGATTTTGAGATACCTTAAAGGCACACCAAATCTTGGCTTATGGTACCCAAGAAGTAATGATTTCGAGCTCACTGGTTTTTCAGATGCTGATTTTGCAGGAAGCAAAGATGACAGGAAAAGTACTTCAGGAACGTGCCAATTCTTAGGAAAACGGCTCATCTCCTGGAGTAGTAAGAAGCAAAATTGTGTTGCTATCTCAACTGCTGAATCGGAGTATATCTCTGCAGGCAGTTGTTGTGCACAATTGCTCTGGATAAGGAACCAACTTGAGGATTACAACCTAAAGCTCAAAGAAATTCCTATGTACTGTGATTCATCAAGCGCCATAGCAATTGCCAACAATCCCGTGTCTCACAGCAGGACAAAGCACATAGAGATTCGTTATCACTTCATCCGAGAGCATGTGGAGCACAAGGACATTGATCTTAGCTATGTCCCGACGGATCGGCAAATTGCAGATATTTTCACTAAGCCGCTCGACGAATCAAAGTTCAATTATTTCAAAATGGAGCTTGGTATGTTAAACAAAGACTCTTAGAGACTCTCAGAATCTCAGAAGTCAAAAAGATGTTTTGTCGAACCTTCATTTAACCGAATTCGGCGATTCTATTT
This sequence comes from Dactylorhiza incarnata, assembly GCA_033032865.1. Taxonomy (NCBI): domain Eukaryota; kingdom Viridiplantae; phylum Streptophyta; class Magnoliopsida; order Asparagales; family Orchidaceae; genus Dactylorhiza; species Dactylorhiza incarnata. The sequence goes on along the minus strand of JAWHQI010000090.1, from coordinate 7,084,916 downwards.
AACCGAATCCGGCGATTCTATTTAACCGAATCCGGCGATATCGATTAACCGAATTCGACTAATTCCTTTAGCCGAATGACGAATTTTCTGGAATTCAATTCTTTCCTAAATGGAATTCGAAGGGTCACGGTTCAAATCTCAGGTACGCGCTCTCTCTAAATCTTCATAACACTATATAAATGTTCCTTAAGAGAGAAATTCGAAACCCTTGACTCTGAATCGTGCGACGCTTCATCTCCCGATTCGTGCGTCCGTTCGTGGTTCTCTTCTCCAACCGCCGCTCGTCTGGTTCGCTCGCATCCTCACCTCCTTCAACCGATTCAAGAGAAGCTACGCAATGCCTAAGAAAGCCTCAGAGAAGCTGCTCTTCGGAAGTGAGCTAGTCAGAACTGGTTTCGACACCTCAGTAGATGAATTCAGAAACGTCGTTCTCATTCTTGAGGTGGCCGGTCTGGGCTATGTTCTAGAACATCCTTGCAAGGTGTTGGAAGCAGAGGTTCTAAAATTCTTCAAGCATGCAGAACTGAGAAAGCAAGGGTCTGTGATAAAAAGCAGGATTGGTGATGTCCAAATCAAAATTTCTTCTTCAAGTCTGACCAAGCTTCTCAAGCTACCAGAAGTTTCAGAAACAGATACTCTATCTCCAAAGGATTTCAAACAAGCTCTCCGGTTTTGTGGTTTTCCCAAAGGAACAAAATCCATTTATCGAAAGCAGATGAATGAGGAAGGAAAATTACTGTCTGATATTATGGGAAAGGTTCTCCTCTGTAAAGTCGGCTCTCACGACTATCTCTCTAATGATATGTTCAAGCTACTGGGTTCAGTTATTTGCAGAAAAAGGGTTGACTGGGGAAGTGTGTTGTTTGACAGAATCTCCGCTAGTTTAAATACCCCAAATTTTGGGAGAATTCTCTCTCTATATCTCTACCGTCTGGATAAAACAAGATTCAACATGAAGAATGGAACTCCCCTCCATCATTTCGAAAGAATTGACTCCTCTATGATTGAGAGGTGGTCCAGGAAAGTTGGTGAGTCAAGAGTGATATCTCCCAGGGCTCCAAAAGTTCAGAAAATTCCTCGCATTGAATCTGACAGTGAAACAGAAAGTGATCCATCCAGTAAGAAGGAGAGTGAACAGGAAGCTGAGCAACACCATGAGAACCAAGATGGTGAGCAAGAAAATGAGAAGCAGGGTGAAGACCTGAATGAGAAAGAAGGTGAACCCTCCAAGGGGGAGTGCTCCAAGCTGCCTGAACCAAATCCTCCCCTCTCTCCAGTGGGTTCTACAGTCGTATCTCCCAAGATTCCATCTCCTCACAGCTCTCCTTCTAAAGAAGAAAATGCTGATAGCCACATTGACAGTGATGGAGATGATGAAGGGGGAGATGATCCTAATATTGATGCTGTGAAGACAGGTCAATCAGAGAAAGGTCAAGCTGCTCCTCCTGAGGCTGCTATCCCCGCTCAAATTGAGGGGGAGAATGTTCATTCTGATCTCTCTGCTCCTGAAGAAGATAAGCAAGAGCAGGCAGACCTTCCTACAACCCCTGAACATGTTACTATCCTCATAGAAGATGACAGTGTTGCAGGGCCCTCTGCCTCAACTTCAAAAGTTAAGGGAAAATCTGTGCAAGCTCCCAAGGTGCACAAAATCCAAATAACAGTCGAAGACAGGAGAAATGAAGAACCCTCCCCTCCTCCAGCTCAAAATGAAGAAACTCTTGATGTTCAACAGTTTTATCACTATATGAAGGATGTGGATTCAGCAGATTATCTCGTAGCAGAAGATGATTTTGGAATCTCTTCTCGCTTGCAAGATCAACCTCCCTCTGCCGTCGACTCAATGCTACTCAGTATGGAAGAAATGCTTATCAAACATAAAAAGTACTTTGAATTTGCTATTCATCAAATCTTTGACAAGACCAGAGATATAGACAAAGGAATGGGCAATCACTTGCAATCTCTAGCTCATAGCATGGACAAGGTAAAAGAAAAACAGGATGAGTACTTCTCTCTGGGTGCATCCTCCCTTAAGTATGTTGGGGAAGGATTACAAGCCATTTGTGAGAATACCACAAAGCTTTCTGAAAATCAAGAGTACATGTTTCAGCATGATCAACAGGGAAGATCTTCAGTTCAGAACTCTCTCCAAGCCATCAAGACAGAGATCATCCAAACCCTAACTGAAGAAGTCAGAAAGGGGGAGGAAAGACTGCATGAACGAATTCAAACTCAAATCTTTGATTTAAATAGAGAGTTAGAAGGAAGGATTCAGGAATCACAGCTAAATGTTCAATCTCAGATTGCTGAAGTCTCAAGGAGTATTGATAGCAAATTTCAAGACTTATATGGTTATCTGCATCAAAATCAGGTTTGGTTGCATAATGAGCCCATGGTTTCCAAGGGACAGGTCAATCTTCTGAGCAGCCAGCCTTTCCTTCTGAAGAATTTAATCCAGACAGTCAGTTTGCTGCTCCTCAGGGTGAATATGATCCTCCCGAAGGCTATATCTGGTCTGATGATGAAAATAAAATATCTAGAAAAAGGGTGAGATCTGAAAGATCTGAAGCTGCTGGTTCTGGATTCATGAGAGATGCTTTCAGAGCAGCAAATCCAAGGCAGGATACTCAGAGAGCTGAAGGCTCAAAAGTTGTTAGCACAGGAGCTCCTCACCAAAGAAGGATTGATGGCGAAGTCTGGAGTCCTGAATCAAGAAATATCATCCTGGATCATTTCAGACTTATCAGCTGTTCAAATGAACTTCCATCAACTTTTTATGACCAGGAAGAAATTAACAAATGGCAAGCTTCAATGCTGAAGAGAAAGATTCATTTCAGAAATCATAAAGGAGATGAAAAGCCTCCATTACCTCCTCCGAAGTATTTTCCGAAGCCGAAGGCTTATTTTGAGAGACAGCTCAAGAAGTATCAAAAGGGAAAGATGCATGATAACTGATCTCTTTTAAGAACATTTATATAGTGTTATGAACTTCAATCTTTTGTTTATGATGACTATATATAGCTTCATAGTTCAGTTCTTTACTTGCTTATATTTATTTTTCTCCTAGCAATTCACCTCAGTAGATAGGGTTCTGACTTCTTCAAATAGGGGGAGATTGTTGGGTATTGTATCCACAATAGCCCTGATTTGAAGAAGTCCCCTTCAAACTAGGATGAATTGTAATTGTATTTGATTATGCACTTTAGCTGTATTGTGACAGGTCATTCCACTCTAGGTACAAACCAATGTCAGTTTTCAATGAGTCGTCAAACACAGGCTTGTGCAATGTAATCCCTCATTGTATAGACCAAAGTGTTGGCTCATGTGAGATCTCTCTATTGGGATGTACCTCATTTCCTAAGTGCAAGAGAAGGAGGACTGGAGCTGATGGTGGACTTTTCATAGAAAGGGATTTTTCCCAAGTAAAATTCGGTTATATCATTCAGAAACATATAGTCGAATTCGACTATATAGTTGGGATGGATATAATCGAATTCGGTGAATCATAGTTCGAATTTACTTGAAGAATTAGAATAACCGAATTCGGTTATTGCAATTCGGTTATATCATTTAACCGAATTCGATTCGGTTATTGCCATTCGGTTATACCATTTAACCGAATCGGTCTGCAGTAATTCTTCCGGTTCGTTTTTGAATGCGCGTTTCTTAGGGCTTCTCCTATGTTCAGTACACGTGGAATTAGATCCGTACTTCGCGCATATGACCGTTGTAGAAGACCGTATAAATACTCCTGATGTATTTCCGTTTAGCAAGAATCTAATCCAATCAATCTGAATCGAATCAAAAATCGCGAATCAAACAGAAAGAATCGCAAGTCTCGACCGATCTCTCTCGCGCTCAAGTTTCGTCTCCGACAAAGCTGTGATTTGTGATTCGTCTTCTACAGATTCAAGCATCTCAGATCCAGTAAAGAATCGCTCAAGATTTCTTCGTTCTTCCTCTAAACGTATTGAGATTCTTTGTCAAGAAGAAGAAATCTATTTCTCAAGATCTGAAGAAAAACTTCATCTGAAGTTTAAGAAGATTGTTTCAAATCTACGTTGTGTTGTAATAAACAATTTTATAAACTTTGTAGGAAGCTTGCTTCCGAGTGTTGTGTAGATCCTTGTTTAAGGATTGAGTTGTAGGAGTTGTTTTTTACTCCGAGTTGTAGGAGTGGTGCACTCCGAGTTGTAGGAGTTCTTACTCCGAGGTGTAAGATTATTTTAATCTGAGTTTGGTGAAGTAGCCGAATCTAGCCTCGAAGAGCTAGATAGGCGAGGCGGGAAAGAGGAGTACCCACATCGGGGAACCTCTATAAAATCCTTGTGTCTGTGCTGTGCCTTTTTGTGTGCTTTTCTGTGTTATAATCTTTAATTCCGCGTAAAGACATAGAATCCACCTATTCACCCCCCTCTAGGTGATTTAGGCCGCAACTAGATACTTTCACCAAGCTCTAGGTGCTTGCTTAAGACCATATAGAGCTTTGTTAAGTCTATAAACAAAGTTAGGAGAAGAGGGATTAACAAAACCTGGTGGTTGCTCCACATATACTTCTTCTTGAAAATCACCATTTAGAAAAGCACTCTTGACATCCATTTGGTAGACTTTCATCTTCATGAAGGCTGCATAGGCAAGAAAGAGCCTGATTGCCTCTAATCTGGCTACTGGAGCAAAGGTCTGGTTGTAGTCTATCCCTTCTTCTTGTCTATATCCTTGTGCTACAAGTCTTGCCTTGTTCCTGACAATTACTCTAGTGGAATCTAATTTGTTTCTATATACCCATTTTGTGCCAATCACTGGGTAGTTTCTTGGTCTTTCCACTAAATTCCATACATTGTTTCTTTCAAATTGGCCTAGTTCTTCTTGCATGGCCATAATCCAGTGAGGATCACAATTTGCTTCCTCAAACTTCTTTGGTTCAACTTGTGATAGAAAGCATTGGAGCACCATCCCAGTGGAGACCTGGTGTCTTGTTCTTACTCCTGTATTGGGGTCTCCAATTACTTGAGTTTGTGGATGATCCTTCAAATTGATCCCTGTTCTGCTTGAACTTGTCAGTTGTTCTTCTTCTTCATTCTCAATGAGATCATTGTTCAATTGTTCTTCCTGAACCATGTTCTTTTGTGGAAATGGATCTTGAATGCTCTTTTCTGAGGTTTCTTGTTCAGACTCCTCACTTGGTTCCTCTAACTGGTTTTCCTCTCCATTATCTGTATTCTCTAGAGCTAGTTGCTCAAGCTGGGTTTCTATGCTATTGTTTTCCCGTGGAAAAGAACTGGTGGGAGTGTCCTCCCCCTTAAGTAGCATGTTAGTTTCATCAAATACAATGTGCATGGATTCTTCAATTTTAAGAGTTCTTCTATTGTAGCCCCTATAGGCTTTACTAGATGATGAGTATCCCAGAAATATTCCATCATCAGACTTCTTGTCAAATTTGGCAAGATGATCTTTCCCATTGTTTAGAATAAAGCAAGCACATCCAAAAATTTCAAAATATTTAACAGTGGGTGTTTTATTTTTCAGGAGCTCATATGGAGTCTTTGATTTAGTTTTGTGTATGAGGCTTCTATTTAGAACATAGTTTGTAGTGTTGACTGCTTCAGCCCAAAAGGTATTTGGAAATCCAGATTATGCAAGCAGGGTCCTTCCTGATTCTATTAAGGTTCTATTCTTCCTCTCAGCAACTCCATTTTGTTGAGGAGTTCTAGGTGCTGAGAAGCTTTGTTTAATACCTTTTTCCTCACAGAGACTACAAATCATCTGATTCTCAAATTCAATCCCATGGTCACTTCTTATAATTGAAACATTGGAGTTGAACTCAGATTGAATTTGTTTTATGAATTTTGAGAGAATTTTATGGGTTTCAGATTTAACCCTTAGAAAGAATACCCAGCTAAACCTACAATAATCATCAACAATAACCAAGGTATAGGATTTTCCACCCAAGCTTTGAGTGGATATGGGACCAAAGAGATCCATGTGTAGTAAGTATAGGGCCCTGGGAGAGTCATCCTTACCAATGGGTTTGAAAGATGATTTGGTCTGTTTTCCCAATTGGCAAGGTCTGCATGGAGAATCCTTAGAGCACCTACACTTTGGTAAACCTCTGACTAGGTTATTCTTTGCTAGTTTACTAATGGTTTTGTAGTTTAGATGACCTAGTCTCCTATGTCATAGTTCATTTTTATCTATGATATTGTTGAATAAGCAAACTTCTGTGGGTGAAGAGCTAAAGTCCACTACATATACTTTTCCTTTTCTAGTTCCATTTAGTACTGTAGCACCAGTCTTGATATCAATAATATGGCAGAATAGTGTGGTTAATTTTACCTCATACCTACCATTTTCACATATCTGACTTATCAGATTGTGCTTTAGTCCTTTGACTACTGCCACATTCTTGAAGCTGACTTTCCCTTCTTTGAAATCTCCAAAACCCTTGGTTTGGCCACAGATAGAATCTCCAAAGGTTACTGATGGTCCAAGTCTATCCTCAAAGTTGATTAATAGGTTTTTGCATCCTGTCATGTGCATGGAGCATCCACTGTCCAAGTACCACACCATCCTGGAGATGTGATACATCTGCACATAGAATTTTAAACATTAGTTTGGACCCTGCTGAGCTGGGGTCCCTTCCTCTCATTAGTAAAAGATTTAATAAAAGAATAAGTGGGTTTTTCAGGATATCCTTCCTTCTTATGGGGTACTGGCTTATCATACCAATCTTCTTGGATGATATCACAGAAATAATGTTCATAATAGAAGGATATCGATTGAGAGACCTGTTTGGAAACAGAAAAATTTCTATCTGAATTATTGCGTCGATAGGGATTCGACGTAGACTTATGATTGCGTCGATATGAATTCGACGTAGGTTTCTGGTTGCGTCGATATGGAGTCGACGCTTTCTTCATTCTGAGTCTACTTTCAGTCGAAGCATGAGAGAGGTTGCGTTGAGTATAAGTCGACGCATTTTGGTATAAGCGTCGATTAGTACTCGACGCACGTTGGTAAGAATTCGATGCATGTTCAATTTTTTCCTGAGGATATTTTCCTAAGATTCCTTTATCTGTAATGGGATTAGGTTTATTAAAAACAGTGGTTATTTCAAGACTTTCTTGTGATCTTTCTCCTGTTAGATAATTCTCCCTAGTGAAGTGAATTGGATGTTTCCAGACAGATTCGCTAGAAGTTTGAGGTTTAGAAGCTTCATTAGTATTCTGATTTAGCTGTCTAAATCTATTAGTGAGATTCTCAGAAATGTTTTTGAGCTTCTGACCTTTCCCATTAAGAGAGTCTTCAAAGACTTTAGCCTTTGCAAGCTCCTTTCTTAGTGTTAGATTTTCTGAATAGATTTTGTCTAATTCCTCTTCTGAGAGTTCTAGATTGAGCTTATAATTTTTATGATGTGTATTTACCTGTTTGAGATTTTTTAATTCAATTCTTAATTCTTTTACTTCTTTTTCAGATTTGATTAGATCTAAACTGAATTCTTTGAAACTTTGTTTGAAGTCAGTAGAAGAGAAATCTATATTATCAAGTATATTTACCATGGATGTATCATCAAGCTTCTCAGTGGCCATCAGATAGGTTTCTTCTTGCTTGACCTCTTGCTGATCATCATCTGATGAGGTACTTTCTTCAGATTCTGAATCACTCCAAGATTGAGCAATGAATCCTTTTTCTTTCTTCTTCTTCTTCTTCTTTAGATCTGTTCTTTTTAGATCCTTCTTATTGTTGATCTCTTTAGGACAATCAGGTGCAATGTGTCGAGGTTTCCTGCAAGAGTAGCATATAATTTCTTTAGTAGGTATTTTATTATACCTGGTTTTTGAATCTCTTCCTCTGGATCCTTCTGTTTTGATCCACTTCTTGAACCTTCTGGCCAGTAGACTGATCAGCTCCTCATCACTTGTAGAGGGTACTCCTTCAACATCTTTCAAAGCAATACTCTTTTCTTTTGGGAGTGGAGAAGCCTTTTCTTTTTCTTCTTTCTCAGCCCTTGTTTTCAACAGTTGTTCATAGTATTTCAATTTACCCAATAGGACATCTGTTGAGATTTCTTTTTGACTTCTGGAGTCTTTGATTGGCCAGATTCTTGAATCCCAAGAGCTAGGGAAGCAAGTCAGCAATTTGTCATTTATCTCAGTAAGAGATATGTCCTTCTCAAGTGTTCTCAATTCATTGACTATGAGGCTGAATCTTGAATACATGTCAGCAACACTTTCACTTTCTTTCTTTTGGAAGTTTTCATATTAGGAGATGAGTAGTGCCTTTCTGTCCTTTTTCTCATCGGCACTTCCCTCAACCATTTTGGTGAGAGCTTCCCATACTTCCTTAGCTGACTCACACTCAGCAATCTTTTGGAAGATTTCATCTGAGAGAGTTGAAACTAGGATATTCATAGCCTTGGCATCATATGCTTGGGCTTTCTTTTCCTCTTCTGTCCATTCAGCCTTTGGAGCAAGTATTTCAGTTAGTTTTCAACTTGAATCCTTTTTGACTGGCTTGGGGGGACCTGTCATGACAACATTAAATAATTCATCATCAATAGAGTTTAAATAGATTCTGATTCTTGTTTTCCAAAGTGCAAACTTTTCAAGGTTGCAAGTTGGTGGTCTGGTGGAAGCATAATCTTTGATTTGTGCCATGAAAATAATTTTGTAGAAAAAAAATATATATATAAGGTAGGACCTTTTTGATCAAGGAGTTAACCTTTTTAGATCTACCTACCTCTGATACCAATTGAAAGTGCACAGTTTACCTCACTAGAATTCTCTAGAGGGGGGGTGAATAGAGATTAAAAATTATTTTGTGCAAAGTTAATATATATATGTGTATGATCACAGATTATAGCTTCCCACACACCAACAAGAATTAAACAAGTAAAGAAAGTAAATGCAAGAAAAGAAATCACAGTACAACACAAGAAAATATAGTGGTTCCCCAAACTTTGGGTAGTCCACTCTTCTACCCCCTTGGTAGGAATTCACTATCTTGCACTGAGTCTTTTGATAAGGAGACTCTTAGAACCACTCTGAGTCTTTTGATAAGGAGACTCTTAGAACCAACTGAGTCTTTTGATAAGGAGACTCTTAGAACCAGTACAACTGAATTTTTTGAAGAGTGATTCTAAAAACTCTTTTACAATATGTGAGAATGAAAATAAGAAAAAGGAAAAGAAGTATTTAAAACAAGAATGAATCTTCTTCCTAGCAAGAAGATTGGAAGCACAAGAAGTAGTGAATTAAATCTTTCTTCTATAGAGAGAAGAAGATTTGTAGCTTTTCTCTCTTATGTGAGAGCTATCAGAATTTGCAGCAGAGTGGCTTCAGAAGAAGAAGGAGAAAATGAAGGCTTTGTCTCTGCAGCACACAATCACTTTTCTCAGCTTATCTCTCTATTCTTTTGGGATCTTTTCCTCTATTTCAAATGTATGTGGTAGATCCCTCAGTCCCATTTCTCTGCCGACCTCCTTGGTTATTTATAGCTCTGTTCATTAAAATAACACTATAGGAGAGTAATCAATTAGCATGCAGAGTATTAGAAAGAAAGAGAAATTTACATAACAGTTATATCCATAGAAGGAAAGTATTCAATCTGATTTCAAATAATGTCCATAAAGGATTTAATCAATTTAGCCAATAATCTAATAGAAGGAAAGAATGATTCAGAACGACTATAAGATATTAACATTATTCCATACAAATCAGATCTACTGAAAGAAGGAAAGAGATCTGGCGCATATTTAAATCTGTCACATAAATCGACGTGCGTCAATTACCATTTGACGTAAGCGTCGAATTCATCCTGGCTGGACGTCGAGAGGAGAATAAGGAAGGTGCGTCGACAACGGTGCGTCGACTATATTAGATGCGTCGACTAGAAATCAGAGTAACGTCGAAATCTTCCTAGAGTTACTTCGACTCAATCTGAAGGAAACGTCGACTACATTTCGACGTTGCGTCGAATACTATTCGACGCATATTTACTTAGCCTTATTTTTCATTCATAGAATTCTTCTTTAACTCATTTCTAGGGGTTAAGAGAAATCATTTTCCCAACAATCTCCCCCTATTTTTCTTAACCCTATTTAGAGGGAAATTGTACTAGCATATAATTAACCCAGCACAGAATTTGTAAGGATAAGAAATATATTAAATAATCAGAAGAGAAAGTGGAATAAGAAAGCATATGAAAAGTATTTGTCTTTCACAGAAATTTAAACTAGAAACTTCTTTTTGTACATGAAGTTAACAAAAGCAGAATAAAGTTTCCAAGATAAGTTTTCAATAGCATCAAGAATGTAGCCCCTGACTCTATCAGGTCGTTCCTGGACATTCCTGATGATTGTATGCAGTTTTTCCAATAGTTTATCACCATCAGGGATTGTGTCATTTATGGAGTAGCATTTGCTGATGATGATTGCTGCTTTTTCATCAATCATCTCAATTGTAATGTTTTGAACTTTCTTTTCAGTAGGCTTGATCTCAGGTGGTTCCTTGTTATCAACCTTGGGCCTATATATTGTTTTCTTTTCTGATTGCTGCTTCTCTGGAATGTCAGCCATTTTTTCTTTCCCTTTCCAGGGTGAGGCATGCCACTTGTCTAATTTTATAGGTCTGTTGGGCTTCTTATAGGGAATGTAAGTATCTTCTGTACACCCTACACCCTTCTTGTCTTTTTGACCTTTATCTAGGATGATCCCTGCCTGAGGGTTTTTCTTTTGATAAGCTTCAATATCAAACAATTTCTTTGGAATTCTGATAGAAGATTCAGCAAGAATTTGTTCTTTAGTCATTCCCTTGTTGATCTTTTCCATCCAGGCAATCCTTTTATCTTCCACTTCTTTCCTAGCTGCTTCATATTCATACAGTTCTCTTTCTCTTATCTCTTCATGCCTCTTTTCCATGGCAGGGTCATGGTACTCCTTCACAGGGCTGTTAGGAGTGATAATAAGCATCTTTTCAAATCTTTTTATTTGCTCACATGCTTTTCTATACTTCCTTTCTTTTGCATACTCTCTCCTTTCTTCTTTGGAGAAGTTTTGCCGGTAGGGAATGGCTTCTCTTTTCCTTTTCATCTGTCCTCCTGAACTTTGCCTAGGTAGGATTTGTTTGGAGAAGCTTGCCACTTGTGGAGGTAGAGGTAGCAGAGGAGGTAGAGAAGAAGGTTGAAGTGGAGGTAGAGGTAGAGGTGGAGATGAAGGAGAGTGAGTTTTCTCTTTGGGTGGAGAGGGAACAATATCAAGAAGAGGAATCTGTTCTGCAATAGAAGCCAGAATGACTTCAGGTAGAATGATCTCTGCTGAGGGATGATTGTCTCCTCCAAGCTCTTTTGTAGGGATGTCCTCAAGTAGAGGTGTCTTCAGCTTGATGTAACTGGCAGAGAAGCCAGAGGAGTGATGTTGAAGTTCCTCCTCACATAAGGGTGCATCAATCCATATCTGTCCATTCCAATCATCAGAGGTGACTGCTTCTTCCTCACCCTAGATTTCTGGGTTCTTTACTACAGGAATCTCCCCCTGGTTATATGGATTATCAATTCTGAATTCTGAATCCACAGCATGCTCCCCTTCAGTGTTGTAAGAGGAAGATTCACCAAAGTGTTTGATGAAGGTGTAGTCAGAGTGATTTGAGAGGAGTGGAGCCTATAATGGAATTGGAGTAATAGTTAGAGAGAATACTTAGAGTTGGATAGAAGAGAGTTAAATCTGAGCTTTAACTGAGATCAAGACTTGGCAAGAGGGGTTTCTGGAGCAACTCTCCCCCTGGTTTATATCTTTCAGGAAGGATGTAAACCTTTGTGGCGACAGAGGTTCTTCTCGAAGAAGAGCCTGAAGCTCAGGAAGAGAGGCAGATAGGGTGGCCAATTTGGCTTCACAGGTGGTGATCATATTGGCACATTCATTGGAGAAATTGGTTAGACGTGTCTGGAAGTCGGTGAGAAGATTTTCCAGAGCATCGTTCATCGCTTTCATAAGGGCAGTTTGAACAGGAGTAGGCGCCATTGATGCAGAAGGAGAGAGAGGTGGAAGACAGAGTTTTGGCGGGTTCAAAAAAGTATATGTTATGAAATAAGAAGTATTATTTAAAGAAGATGAAACGTCGAGAAAGGGAACAGAAATCAAGGTAATCCAATCGTCAGAAGAGGAAGTAAGGATTTGATTCTAATTTTAAGCTGAAGTCGTCGTTACGTCGAATGGATGTCGACGTTTGCGTCGATATATAATTGGCGCTCTGTGGAGATCGGCCAGCCTGGAGCTCTATCGACGTGATCATAGTAATGCGTCGATATGAATTCGACGGTGCGTCGATAAAAGATTGATGTAACTTTGTCTGATGGAAATTGGTTCCAGCGTCGAGTTTGTCTCGATGGGGCGTCGATATGTATTCGACGCATCTGCAAGAAGTTTTCTTAGATTGTCGGATTCCTTTAGAGTTCCCTAACAATGGTGTTTACAAGCTTCCATCAAGCATTCCTAAGGTGTTTATGAAGTAGTTGTGCTTGGTTTCATCCAAGGGTTTTGTAAAAATGTCTGCTCTTTGATTTTCTGTGGGTATATATTCTAAGGTTATCTTACCTTTTTCAATATTGTCTCTAAGGAAGTGATGTCTGATCTCTATGTGTTTGGTTCTACTATGAAGGACTGGGTTAGATGCTATAGATATAGCACTAGAGCTATCACAATAAATCTTAGAGTTATTGACTTCCAGTTTGTAGTCAAGAAGCTGATTTTGCATTCACAAGATTTGTGAACAACAACTCCCAGCAGCTATATATTCAGCCTCTGCTGTTGAGGTTGAGACTGAGGTTTGTTTCTTACTAAACCAAGAGATTAATCTGTCACCTAGGAATTGGCAAGTGCCAGATGTGCTTTTTCTATCAACCCTACATCCAGCATAGTCTGCATCTGAGAAACCTATTAATTCAAAGTTGGTTTCTGCTGAATACCATAGACCTAGTTCAGGAGTTCCCTTTAGGTATCTAAGAATCCTTTTTACAGAGGTGAGATGGAATTCCTTTGGTTCAACCTGAAATCTAGCACATATGCAAGTTGCAAACATAATGTCAGGTCTGCTAGCAGTGAGATATAGAAGGGATCCTATGATTTCCCTATATGTCTTTTGATCTATTGATTTTCCTTTATCATCTTTTTCTATAATGGAATTGGTTGCCATGGGTGTTTTCATGGTAGATGCTGATTCCATACCAAACTTTTTGATTAGCTCTTTAGTATATTTTGATTGTGAGATAAAGATTCCTTCACTACTTTGTTTTACTTGTAGCCCTAGGAAGTATGAGAGTTCTCCCATACTACTCATTTCAAATTTAGATTGCATTAGATTAGCAAATCTTTTACACAGTTTAGGATGAGTTGAGCTAAAGATAATGTCATCTACATATATTTGAACAAGGAGGAGTTGGTTTTTATGGGTTCTAGTAAAGAGTGTTTTGTCTACTTTTCCTCTTTCAAAGGAATTTTCTAGAAGAAAATTTGAGAGAGTTTCATACCAAGCTCTAGGTGCTTGCATAAGACCATATAGAGCTTTGTTAAGTCTATAAACAAAGTTAGGAGAAGAGGGATTAACAAAACCTGGTGGTTGCTCCACATATACTTCTTCTTGAAGATCACCATTTAGAAAAGCACTCTTGACATCCATTTGGTAGACTTTCATCTTCATGAAGGCTGCATAGGCAAGAAAGAGCCTGATTGCCTCTAATCTGGCTACTGGAGCAAAGGTCTGGTTGTAGTCTATCCCTTCTTCTTTTCTATATCCTTGTGCTACAAGTCCTCCCTTGTTCCTGACAATTACTCCAGTGGAATCTAATTTGTTTCTATATACCCATTTTGTGCCAATCACTGGGTAGTTTCTTGGTCTTTCCACTAAATTCCATACTTTGTTTCTTTCAAATTGGCCTAGTTCTTCTTGCATGTCCATAATCCAGTGAGGATCACAATTTGCTTCCTCAAACTTCTTTGGTTCAACTTGTGATAGAAAGCATTGGAGCACCATCCCAGTGGAGACCTGGTGTCTTGTTCTTACTCCTGTATTAGGGTCTCCAATTACTTGAGTTTGTGGATGATCCTTCAAATTGATCCCTATTCTGCTTGAACTTGTCAGTTGTTCTTCTTCTTCATTCTCAATGAGATCATTATTCAATTGTTCTTCCTGAACCATGTTCTCTTGTGGAAATGGATCTTGAATGCTCTTTTCTGAGGTTTCTTGTTCAGACTCCTCACTTGGTTCCTCTAACTGGTTTTCCTCTCCATTATCTGTATTCTCTAGAGCTAGTTGCTCAAGCTGGGTTTCTATGCTGTTGTTTTCCTGTGGAAAAGAACTGGTGGGAGACTCTTCCCCCTTAAGTAGCATGTTAGTTTCATCAAATACAATGTGCATGGATTCTTCAATTTTAAGAGTTCTTCTATTGTAGCACCTATAGGCTTTACTAGATGATGAGTATCCCAGAAATATTCCATCATCAGACTTCTTGTCAAATTTGGCAAGATGATCTTTCCCATTGTTTAGAATAAAGCAAGCACATCCAAAAATTTTAAAATATTTAACAGTGGGTGTTTTATTTTTCAGGAGCTCATATGGAGTCTTTGATTTAGTTTTGTGTATGAGGCTTCAATTTAGAACATAGTTTGCAGTGTTGACTACTTCAGCCCAAAAGGTTTTTGGAAATCCTGATTCTGCAAGCAGGGTCCTTCCTGATTCTATTAAGGTTCTATTCTTCCTCTCAGCAACTCCATTTTGTTGAGGAGTTCTAGGTGCTGAGAAGCTTTGTTTAATACCTTTTTCCTCACAGAGACTACAAATCATCTGATTCTCAAATTCAATCTCATGGTCACTTCTTATAATTGGAACATTGGAGTTGAACTCAGATTGAATTTGTTTTATGAATTTTGAGAGAATTTTATGGGTTTCAGATTTAACCCTTAGAAAGAATACCCAGCTAAACCTAGAATAATCATCAACAATAACCAAGGTATAGGATTTTCCACCCAAGCTCTGAGTGGATATGGGACCAAAGAGATCCATGTGTAGTAAGTATAGGGCCCTGGGAGAGTCATCCTTACCAATGGGTTTGAAAGATGATTTGGTCTGTTTTCCCAGTTGGCAAGGTCTGCATGGAGAATCCTTAGAGTACCTACCCTTTGGTAAACCTCTGACTAGGTTATTCTTTGCTAGTTTACTAATAGTTTTGTAGTTTAGATGACCTAGTCTCCTATGCCATAGTTCATTTTTATCTAAGATATTGTTGAATAAGCAAACTTCTATGGGTGAAGAGCTAAAGTCCACTACATATACTTTTCCTTTTCTAGTTCCATTTAGTACTGTAGCACCAGTCTTGATATCAATAATATGGCAGAATAGTGTGGTGAATTTTACCTCATACCTAGCATTTTCACATATCTGACTTATACTTATCAGATTGTGCTTTAGTCCTTTGACTACTGCCACATTCTTGAAGGTGACTTTCCCTTCTTTGAAATCTCCAAAACCCTTGGTTTGGCCACAGCTAGAATCTCCAAAGGTTACTGATGGTCCAAGTCTATCCTCAAAGTTGATTAATAGGTTTTTGCATCCTGTCATGTGCATGGAGCATCCACTGTCCAAATACCACACCATCCTGGAGATGTGATACATCTGCACATAGAATTTTAAGCATTAGTTTGGACCCTGCTGAGCTGAGGTCCCTTCCTCTCATTAGTAAAAGATTTAATAAAATAATAAGTGGGTTTTTCAGGATATCCTTCCTTCTTATAGGGTACTGGCTTATCATACCAATCTTCTTGGATGATATCACAGAAATAATGTTCATAATAGAAGGATATGGATTGAGAGACCTGTTTGGAAACAGAAAATTTTCTGTCTGAATTATTGCGTCGATAGGGATTCGACGTAGACTTATGATTGCGTCGATATGAATTAGAAGTAGGTTTCTGGTTCCGTCGATATGGAGTCTACGCTTTCTTCATTCTGAGTCTACTTTCAGTCGAAGCATGAGAGAGGTTGCGTTGAGTATATGTCGACGCATTTTGGTATAAGCGTCGATTAGTACTCGACGCACGTTGGTAAGAATTCGATGCATGTTCAAATTTTTCCTGAGGATATTTTCCTAAGATTCCTTTATCTGTAATGGGATTAGGTTTATTAAAAACAGTGGTTATTTCAGGACTTTCTTGTGATCTTTCTCCTGTTAGATAATTCTCCCTAGTGAAGTGAATTGGATGTTTCCAAACAGATTCGCTGGAAGTTTGAGGTTTAGATGCTTCATTAGTATTCTGATTTAGCTGTCTAAATCTATTAGTGAGATTCTCAGAAATGTTTTTGAGCTTCTGACCTTTCCCATTAAGAGAGTCTTCAAAGACTTTAGCCTTTGCAAGCTCCTTTCTTAGTGTTAGATTTTCTGAATAGATTTTGTCTAATTCCTCTTCTGAGAGTTCTAGATTGAGCTTATAATTTTTATGATGTGTATTTACCTGTTTGAGATTTTTTAATTCAATTCTTAATTCTTTTACTTTCTTTTTCAGATTTGATTAGATCTAAACAGAATTCTTTTAAACTTTGTTTGAAGTCAGTAGAAGAGAAATCTATATTATCAAGTATATTTACCATGGATGTATCATCAAGCTTCTCAGTGGCCATCAGACAGGTTTCCTCTTGCTTGACCTCTTGCTGATCATCATCTGATGAGGTACTTTCTTCAGATTCTGAATCACTCCAAGATTGAGTAATGAATCCTTTTTCTTTCTTCTTCTTCTTCTTTAGATCTGTTCTTTTTAGATCCTTCTTATTGTTGATCTCTTTAGGACAATCAGGTGCAATGTGTCCAGGTTTCCTGCAAGAGTAGCATATAATTTCTTTAGTAGGTGTTTTATTATACCTGGTTTTTGAATCTCTTCCTCTGGATCCTTCTGTTTTGATCCACTTCTTGAACCTTCTGTCCAGTAGACTGATCAGCTCCTCATCACTTGTAGAGGGTACTCCTTCAACAGCTTTCAAAGCAATACTCTTTTCTTTTGGGAGTGGAGAAGCCTTTTCTTTTTCTTCTTTCTCAGCCCTTGTTTTCAACAGTTGTTCATAGGATTTCAATTTACCCAATAGGACATCTGTTGAGATTTCTTTTTGACTTCTGGAGTCTTTGATTGGCCAGATTCTTGAATCCCAAGAGCTAGGGAAGCAAGTCAGCAATTTGTCATTTATCTCAGTAAGAGATATGTCCTTCTCAAGTGTTCTCAATTCATTGACTATGAGGCTGAATCTTGAATACATGTCAGCAACACTTTCACTTTCTTTCTTTTGGAAGTTTTCATATTGGGAGATGAGTAGTGCCTTTCTGTCCTTTTTCTCATCGGCACTTCCCTCAACCATTTTGGTGAGAGCTTCCCATACTTCCTTAGCTGACTCACACTCAGCAATCTTTTGGAAGATTTCATCTGAGAGAGTTGAAACTAGGATATTCATAGCCTTGGCATCATATGCTTGGGCTTTCTTTTCCTCTTCTGTCCATTCAGCCTTTGGAGCAAGTGTTTCAGTTACTTTTCCACTTGAATCCTTTTTGACTGGCTTGGGGGGACCTGTCATGACAACATTAAATAATTCATCATCAATAGAGTTTAAATAGATTCTGATTCTTGTTTTCCAAAGTGCAAACTTTTCAAGGTTGCAAGTTGGTGGTCTGGTGGAAGCATAATCTTTGATTTGTGCCATGAAAATAATTTTGTAGAAAAATATATATATAAGGTAGGACCTTTTTGATCAAGGAGTTAACCTTTTTAGATCAACCTACCTCTGATACCAATTGAAAGTGCACATTTTACCTCACTAGAATTCTCTAGAGGGGGGGGGGGGGGGGGGGGGGTGAATAGAGATTAAAAATTATTTTGTGGAAAGTTAATATATATATGTGTATGATCACAGATTATAGCTTCTCACACACCAACAAGAATTAAACAAGTAAAGAAAGTAAATGCTAGAAAAGAAATCACAGCACAACACAAGAAAATATAGTGGTTCCCCAAACTTTGGGTAGTCCACTCTTCTACCCCCTTGGTAGGAATTCATTATCTTGCACCGAGTCTTTTGATAAGGAGACTCTTAGAACCACCCTGAGTCTTTTGATAAGGAGACTCTTAGAACCAACTGAGTCTTTTGATAAGGAGACTCTTAGAACCAGTACAACTGAATTTTTTGAAGAGTGATTCTAAAAACTCTTTTACAATATGTGAGAATGAAAATAAGAAAAAGGAAAAGTAGTATTTAAAACAAGAATGAATCTTCTTCCTAGCAAGAAGATTGGAAGCACAAGAAGTAGTGAATTAAATCTTTCTTCTATAGAGAGAAGAAGATTTGTAGCTTTTCTCTCTTATGTGAGAGCTATCAGAATTTGCAGCAGAGTGGCTTCAGAAGAAGAAGGAGAAGATGAAGGCTTTGTCTCTGTAGCACACTATCACTTTTCTTAGCTTATCTCTCTATTCTTTTGGGAGCTTTTCCTCTATTACAAATGTATGTGGTAGATCCCTCAGTCCCATTTCTCTGCCGACCTCCTTGGTTATTTATAGCTCTGTTCATTAAAATAACAATATAGGAGAGTAATCAATTAGCAGGCAGAGTATTAGAAAGAAAGGTTATATCCATAGAAGGAAAGTATTCAATCTGATTTCAAATAATGTCCATAAAGGATTTAATCAATTTAGCCAAGAATCTAATAGAAGGAAAGAATGATTCAGAACGGCTATAAAATATTAACATTATTCCATACAAATCAGATCTACTGAAAGAAGGAAAGAGATCTGGCGCATATTTAAATCTGTCACATAAATCGACGTGCGTCGATTACCATTCGACGTAAGCGTCAAATTCATCCTGGCTGGACGTCGAGAGGAGAATAAGGAAGGTGCGTCGACAACGGTGGGTCGACTATATTAGATGCGTCGACTAGAAATCAGAGTAACGTCGACAACACATACGTCGAAATCTTCCTAGAGTTACTTCGACTCAATCTGAAGGAAACGCCGACTACATTTCGACGTTGCGTCGAATACTATTCGACGCATATTTACTTAGCCTTTTTTCATTCATAGAATTCTTCTTTAACTCATTTCTAGGGGTTAAGAGAAATCATTTTCCCAACACCCAAAAATAGATAGAGGCTAATCTTTTGTTTATTGGGGCTTACCTTTTGTTTATTGGGCAAATTAATGACGGAGTTGGATTTCCCTTAGACCAAAGTTAGAAAAATTTTGTGTCGTGAACAATAATGATTTTGAGGTTGATCATATTCGATGTCACTTGGACAAAGATGAGATGGTGTAAAAGTAGGTCTGGAATGATGATCTGAGGTGTTACCAGGACAATGAAAGGACATCGTAGATAGAACAACAACTTGACCTTAGTCGAATCATTGGAAATGTAAGTTGCCAAGATTAATCACTTAGGGATGTAGATGCCCTTCTGGAAGTTGGGAACTGAAATTAGGTCGTGCAAGCTTTAGTTATATTTGAAAGTTCTGGTAGTTTGGGGCTTCGGAAGTGATTAATTTATGATTCGTTAAAAATCACGCCCTATCATGGTAAAATTTTTAACTACAATAATAGCCCTTATACCTTGGGAGCTTTGATGACAGATAACCAGAGATCTTAGACGATGACCTATTGAATTTAGAATCTAGTGTTTGAGTCGACTATGATAAGAAAAATCTAAGTTTAACTTACCTTGAACCATTCGAAAGTGATCGAGACTAGCATATGTGGAAGTGATAGGAATTTGGTGGAATAAACGTGAAGATATTTTCTTGATGAAATTGACTTGTGAAAATCTTAGGATTTCAAAAGATTTTACCCGTATACCTTATGAATCAAACTCCACGTAGAAAATGATTGGGAGTCGTCTTACCAACATGGATACTAATTGTGGTTGGTTAACATGTACTCAGAAAGGTTCACAAGTGCACCACCATTAAAATTTATGGATGATTGGCACGCTAGACAATCTGATTAGTTCCATCAATAGTAAGAACTGGAAAAGTTATAGAGTAGAGATGAGTGATTACTCGGACGCACCTGAAGGAGTAAGAAATTGAACATGTGAAGAAATATTTAGAGGCATAAGAATCTGCCCAGGTTAGAGTGGAAGATCGAGGATAGATTGACCAAGGTAGCTAGGTCACCCCGGTCAGGATAGACGATACGACGGTGCGAGTCTTGCGACGCAAGAAGATTCCGTAGGTAAAAATCATGTTGTAAAATTATGGACAGGAGGAGCACACCTGGGAGCCACTAGAGCTGGTGTGGTAGAGATAGTCGATGCTCTTCAAGCCAGGAATAGTTTCAATTCTTAGGGGATGTTACGTTCAGTCACTCTTGGTGAAAAACCCCGCAAGCCTGGCCTGAATTTCGAGGACGAATTTTTTTTTGTTTATTGGGATTTGTAACATCCCCCAAACAGCTAGACCACTAAGTTGGTTTTGTCATGACTAGGTCATGTCAAAACCATAGGAAGAGCTCAAGACCTTGTGAACATAGGTGAGAAGGAGAAAACCCAAGTGGTCTGCAAATAGCAATTTTCAGATACCAAGCCTAGGGTTGGACTTAGGGCCCCACCTTGATCCTTGACCCCACCATATCATCCCTAACCCATTAGAGGTCTCCTTGAAGCACCAGTGACCCATTGGGGTCAACCTAAGAGGCCAATTTGACTAAAGTCAACCTTAACCCTAAATTGGTCAAACTAGCACAATTAAGGTCAATTGGCCCCCACCATGCCAAATTGACCATGCCCCTACCCTTGTATGGGTACTATGAGCCTAATGGACCAAAAATCCCCATCATGGGACTTGCAATTTGACCAATTTACCCTTGCCCTAATTTAGGTCAAAATGATCTAATTTGCCCAAATTGGACCCAATCCACTTGGGCTAGACCCAATTAAGGTGGTCCACCACCTAATGGGGATTTAATGCTGCTGAGGTGGCCATTCAATTTGGAGAGAGTCGGCCAGGAGAGAGAAAGCCCATTTTGGAAGAGGGAGAAACAAGGGGGAGTTAATGGAGGAGAAGGAGAAACCCCTCAATCTGAGCAATTAATGGCTCCATTCATCTCCCCTTGGGAAGAGGAGAAGTTTTCAGCTTCTTCCCGGCCTAATTGATGGCCAATTCATCCCCCCTAAGTGTAACCGAAATCTCCACTTATGGCCATTAATGGCAATCCGAGTAACTCCCCACCCTTAGCCTTAATCGACCCTTTTAACATCTTTAGAGGTTGGAAAGGAGTGAAACCCCCCTCTTCCCCGAAGAAATCGAGCACCAGGAGCACGGATCAACATGGCACCAAAAGATCCAGCACCGTCAATGGCAACTCGCCGGAATTCACGCCACCAAGCCCCCACACAGGTCCGATCCTCTTCTCCTCCCTTAGTGCTAGATCTTTTCATATTTCGGGGCTTGATCCGTGCACAATTGGGCTCGGATTTGTGTTTCCAAAGGAGTACGTTACATACTCTTTTTCCCTCCTCTAAAAACTAGATCCGACCACCTCCGGCCGGCCAACCACCCCTATCGCCGGCCACCACCTCAACGGAGGTGGTGGTGGCATTGGCCGCCCGGAAAGAGGCGTAGGTGGCCGGGAAATCACCCCGCAAAGAGGCCCAGGATGGGCTGTCGCGAGCCGTCCAATGATTGGGGATGATGATGGAGAGCCGTCAGATCTTTATATTAATGTTTACGATTATATCATTTATTTCGTCGAGCGTTGTAAGAAATACGTCGAGCGAATAATTTGTCGAACGGGAGGTATTCAGCTTTAGTCGAGCGCTGTTATAATAGAATTTAGTCGAGCGTTGTTATGCTCTGATTTAGTTGAGCGAATATTTCGTCGAATGCTGATGTGTTCAGCATTCGTCGAGCGCTGTTATATGTCATTTTCGTCGAACACTGTTATTTATTAATTAGTCGAGCGCTGTTATATATTAACTTAGCCGAGCGCCGTTTTAATAATAATTAGTCGAACGCAGCTTTGTTCAGATTTCGTCGAGCGCAGAGTTGTTCTGCCTTCGTCAAGCACAGTTAACTTCGTCGAACGCAGAGTCATTCGGCTTTCGTCGAGCGCTATTTAAATTTCGTCGAACGCAGAAACAGATAAATAATTAAATGTTTATATGATTTCTGTCACACCCTTTTTGCTGTAGTTTATTTTAATTGTTAAAAATACTAGATCACCTCTGATGAAAAAGTGATCAACACCAAAGTTGTATCCCTTGGAGTCTACTTTATTTTAAAATTAATTTCACCCCAAAAGGAGTTCTGTAGCTCCCTGTAGGTCCATTTTGGTGGAGCTGGTCCCTAGTGTAGGATAGCCAACATTTCTTGAATAACTTTTGATTGGGAAAAGATATGGACTTGAGATTTGAAATATAGTCTACTTATACCTACACACAAATCATATCCAAAGATGAGAATTTTAGGAGAACATTTTTCTAAGGTTTTTGTAATAATTTCATAAATCATATATTAATTAATTAGTGGGATAAATGACCTCCAATGCCCTCCAAATTTTGGTGGGTGCCCCTTAGGGTTACTGTATGACCTTGGTAAAATTATCAGCCCAATTGGGACTATTTTGTTTGAGTATTTTGTAAACCCAAGTTAGGACAAATTGGGTCAAAGTTAGGGTATGGTGTTTACCTTGGGGTATGGTGGTCAAAACTCATCACCATGAAGTGAAACCTTGGTAACTAGTTTAGGATCACCTAAGACACATCCATGAGTGATATGGGGTGGTGTGGAGGTGGTTAATCCCTAGAACACTAGTTTTATTCCTAGGTGTGCAATTAGAACCTTATGAAGGCCATGTGGTCAAATGTCCCTGGATGGTTATGAAACTTGGTGGATAAGTTCATAGGATATAATTAGGCCCTGGGTAATTTTATAAGAATTTTGGGAGCAATTATTCCTTTTGAATTAGGTCTTAATCCCTTTAGAGAAATTTCTTATAAGAGATGATTACAGGATTAAAAGGTCTTGTATGGAGATGAAACTTGGTTGGTGCCCTTATAATCATGGTTTAGACCTCTGATAATTTTTGGGAATTTTGTTAAATGATTTAATCAGTACTTCTTTCACAAGGAACCTGTTTTGATTTAGACTTAAGAAAAATATTTGAGGGTCCAAAACTCATTGTTAAATTGTGCAAATCGATGACAGGCCATTTCAGAACATTAGGAAGCTCTGTGAATTTTTATTGAATTTTTGAAAATTTAAATCAGTAGGCTAATTCATAGTTTATTTAATTTGAGGTTTTCTTAAAGTATTTATTTTAGTGAGAAAATGATATCCTTAAAATCTGAAACATAGTCAGTAGCCTTTTCTGATGAATACAAGAGTTTGATAATTTTCCCAGAATTTTAGTGTTGAGCTTTTTGGTGGTTCCTTCATAAAACTGCAATTTTGGACAGATGGTAAATAATTAAATTAGAGGACAAATTCTTACTAAAAAAATATGATATGCTGTATTTGCTATTATTTTGTCATTCTAGAATTATCATGATTTTTGAAGAGCCATATCATGGGAATTTATTATACTTCATGTTCAATTTCATACTTGGCCAATGTTTGGAGAAATTAAAATAAATACTAAATAAATTAGAAAAAATATGATTCTCTGGATTTAGTCTTATAACATCATGATAGATCTCCAGTAAATATCATGAGTCAGTTGGATGAATATTTGGAGTACCTCTAGTTTTAAGCTTCATATAGTTAGTTTGGTCTGCGTTTAGTAAAACTGTGGAACTTGGGTAACTAGTGGCCTACTAAGTGGGAATTGCATGTAGTTGGTGTACATGGTCAGGATAAAGAAATTTATGTCACCAGAAAGGGGTTTAGGTGATGAGAGTGTGCTTGGTGAGTTAAGGGTAAAGTGGTGCTCGGGATTGACGAAAGATCGTCTTTCCCTTAGCCTGTCATAAAATGCTTAGGGGTAATTCAAGTGTAATAACAAGGAGGGTGTTCCTATGGGTAGATACCAACAACACTAAGTGTCTTGAGAAAGGGAACTTTGGGGTGTCATCCCATTACGGTTCCTAGTACCGTAGCGAGCCCCTGACAGTGTAATCCTCGAGAAGTCCAAGATTAACCAAAAGTCGTAGGAGTAAGAAGTTGTTATACAAGATTAACTCTATAACGCACACAGCACACCCCGTAGTTACGGGAGGTTAGTTGGTTTGGTTGTACGAGCGGTAGGCTCGGTGGTTGTATCAGCAGACTAGTTAGTCTAGTGAGCTTGTGACTCAGTAATGTCGTTGGTTCGGACGGGTTGGTCTGGCGAGCCGGTGGCTCGGAAGGTTATGGTAACGGGCGGGTTAGCCCGGGGAGCCTATGGCTCGGAGATAGGTAGTAGAACATGTTGCATGTGTATGAAGGTGGTGGGTCTCCGGTATTGGACGGTCGTTCACACCGATGTCAATACGTTGACTCGGCAAGTGTGGAATTTGCACTTAGCCTTGAAAGTCTGGTGGTCCAGCCAGTAAGAGTACGCAGATGCTGTTAAAATTTTTGATTGGACCGTTTAGGAGTAAGCAGGAGTTGTATCAATAAGAGTTATAGCCAAACAACCACAATGCCAAAACCAGCAACACAAGAAATCTTTATTGAAATAATACTGCTTTACAATGCGAGGCATACATGGCGAGACATGATTCATAAGAATCACGGAGACGAGAAGAACAAACACACCAAAAAACAGAAACCGGCGGTCTGCTAGAAAGAGACCGCACGGATTGCAACAAAGGTTCAGGCCGCCCGGATTGTTCTGCTGTACTCCCAGACCGCTTGCACAGTCAGACCGCAGAAACACCTTGAGACCGCACGAACAGGAGCAGACAAACTGCACTGCCAGACCGCAATCTCAGCCCGCACGAACTGAAGCTTATTCAAATGAACAAAGAACTGAAGCTGTCGCCAGACCGAACTCAAATCGCCTAACCGCTGAAGGTCGCCTGATCGCTGAGTTTACTGTGAACAGCACAAGAACAATAAACCAGTTCGCTGACAAGCCGCAGACGAACTGTTTATTCGAGCCACCGGAAATCACCAAGGAAGGAGACCGAAACCTGCTGACCGCAAACCTGCGAACACAACAAACGGTTAACTCGCAACCAAGCCGCGCGAACTCAAACTTGAGACCGCAAGAATCTATCCGGGCTCTTGTTCTTACAGTTCTCGTTATGAATGACGGGCCATGCACCCCTATTTATAGGCGGGTGGACGGATGTCGTCACCGCACAAACCGGAATACAGTCACCACCCATCAGCTCGCGAACGGTCTCCAAAACCAGACCGCGCGAACACAGCACTTGGACGAAATTCAGTCCAAGACCGAAGTCAGCAGCAAGCCGCGCACAAACCGCATGGACACAGCGATCACCCTTCCTGAGATCGCCAACACAGAGAGGCAACTAGCCGACTTGAACCAAGTCGCCAGAAAAGAAACCAAGCCGCCCGGTCTCATCGGTCAACCAAGAACAGACCGACTAGAACAAGACCGGAAACAACCCGCAACAGGTCGCCAGAACCAGCGACCTAAACCAAGAAGCAAGCTGGCCGATCACACCAGATCGCCAGGAACAAACCGCCAGAGCACCAGCGCAGACCGCGCGGTCTCTGCGGTCTCCAGCCTTCAAACCGGCCGGACTCCTATCCACTTCACTTCAACAATTTCAACACTCCCCCTTGAAGTGGGAAGTGGAAACTAGCCCGAGCAACTCCCTTAACCGAGTAAACGGTCCCTTTGCCAGCGGCTTTGTGAAGATGTCTGCGACATTGTCCGCACTCCG
Source organism: Dactylorhiza incarnata (assembly GCA_033032865.1). Taxonomy (NCBI): domain Eukaryota; kingdom Viridiplantae; phylum Streptophyta; class Magnoliopsida; order Asparagales; family Orchidaceae; genus Dactylorhiza; species Dactylorhiza incarnata. The sequence continues at coordinate 7,059,072 of JAWHQI010000090.1, read as the reverse complement.
AACATGCTCGACCTTAAGAGATCCTCCCAACACCTTTTCACGAATGAAATGGTGCTCAATCTCTATATGTTTGGTCCTCGCGTGACAAACTGGATTGTTAACCAGCTTGAGAGCACTCTCATTGTCCCCGCGTAGCATAGTGGGACCTCGAACCTCCTGATGAACGTCCTCTACCAACCTCCTGAGCCAAATAGCTTCCTGAGCTGCCAAGGCCGAAGCCTTGTATTCTGCTTCCGTGGTAGAAACAGACACCGAGTCTTGCTTTTTGCTGCACCAAGAGATAGCTGTGGGGCCCGTCATAAAGACATAACCCGACGTTGATCTCCGATCATCCACGTCTCCCCCATAATCAGCATCCATGAAACCATGCAACTCCAAGCTTGACCCTCTCCTATATAGGAGACCCAAATCAGAGGTCGACTTCACATACTTCAGTATGCCTTTAGCTGCCAGAAGATGGGTTTTCCGTGGTTCCGCCATGTACCGACTCACCTTGCCAACTGCATAAGCAATATCTGGCCTTGTGATCGTCAAATAGATCAAGCTCCCAACCAGAGCTCGGAACACCAACGGATCAGATAAGATTCTCCCCTCATCCTTCCGAAGCTTATGATGTTGCTCCAAAGGTATAGAGCTGCTCTTCCCTTCCTCCATGCCAAATCGTTTCACGATTCGCTCTGCATATCCTTCCTGAGAGATGAGCACTCCGCTCTCCCGTCTCTGGACCTCGAGTCCAAGGAAATGATGAAGCTCCCCTAGATCCTTCATCTCAAAGCTGATAGCAAGCTCAGCCCTGAGTCTTGCAACAGCTTCCTTCGAGTTCCCGGTGACAATCATGTCATCCACATACAGCAGCACAATCACCCGAAGCACCCCTTCCTTCTTGATGAACAAGCTAGAATCAGAGTCTGAAGCAACGAATCCACAGAATAAGAGATATTCTGCAATCTTCCCGTACCACGCCCGAGGCGCTTGCTTCAACCCGTACAGGGCCTTCTTCAATTTGCAAACATAGTCTGGATACTCCTTCGAGACGAAGCCTTGCGGTTGAATCATGAAGATATCTTTGTCAATCTCGCCGTATAAGAAAGCATTCTTCACGTCGAGTTGCCAAATCTCCCAACCACTCGAAGCCGCCAAGGCAATAACAAATCGAACCGAAGTCATCTTTGCCACTGGACTAAATGTTTCATCATAATCTTCTCCGTACTGCTGTGAGAACCCACGAGCTACAAGGCGAGCCTTGTAACGCTCGATACTACCGTCAGCTTTTTTCTTCAGCTTGAAGACCCACTTGCAAGTGACAGGAGTAGTGCCCTTGGGCTTGGGCACAAGAGACCAGGTCTCATTCTTCTCGAGAGCTGTCATCTCTTCCTGCATAGCAATGTCCCACTCCTTCACACCTCTGGCCTTCTCAAAGCTCGACGGCTCCCTTTCATCTAAGGGACCAGCAAAGAAACAAGAAACAAAGTTCACCATGTTTCCTCCTGTGTATCGATCTGGTGGTTGAATAGTCCTCTTCGACCTCCTAAGAGGTTGCTCCTGACTAACCACCTCCTTAGCCGCTTCTTCTGTGCAAGCTTCTTTCCCAGATGAACATGGAGCAACGCTCCCCCTGCTTCCAGAACCTGAAGCCTCCATCTCAGAGGTTGACACACCTGGAGCTCCTGGTGAAACAGGCAACTCCACTTGAAGACTTCCTGCAGCTTTTCCTCCTTCATCAACCCTGCCCTCTGGTAGTTCAACTCCGGAGCTCCCCTTGTAGGAAGTTACTTCATCGAACACCACATCCCGAGAAACAATTGACCTTCGTGTCTCAGGATCCATGCATCTCCATCCCTTCTTCCGCTCATCATACCCAACAAAGACTAGCTTCCTTGCTTTCGCATCAAGCTTTGTTCGAAGAGCATCAGGAATATGCACATAGCAGGTTGATCCAAACACCCGAAGGTGAGCAACACTCGGCTTCTCCTTGAACATTAGTTCGTGAGGGGTCTTCATGTTGATAGGACTTAGAGGCAATCTGTTGATGACATAAGCTGCGCAAGACATTCCCTCCGCCCAGAAGGACTTTGGAATACTCTTGGCATGAAGCCAGCATTTGCAAGTTTCCGTCAGATGACGTATCTTCCTTTCGGCAACGCCATTCTGCTGTGGAGTATGGGCACAAGTGAGCTCTCTCCGAACGCCGTGTTTCCTGCAAAAACTTGAGAACTCACCAGAGGTGAACTCCCCACCATTGTCAGTTCTCAACTTCTTCACCCGCAGGCCTAAACGACCTTCCACCAGCTCCTTGAACTCCACAAATTTAGCAAAGGCTTCTGACTTCTCTTTCATGAAATACACCCAGACATATCTGGTGTAGTCGTCAATCAACACCAACATGTATCTGTTGCCTCCAAGGCTTGGGGTGGCAGTCGGTCCCATCAAATCACCGTGGATGCATTCCAACGGCACTTTGCACCTTGTTTGCGATTTGTCAAATGGAAGTCGATGAGACTTACCAAACTGACATCCTTCGCAGACATGACCGTCTCCATAGGAAGACAAGCTAGGCAAGCCATTGACAAGGCCCTTTACAGCCATAGCCTTTAATTTGTCCATGCCTACATGCCCCAACCTTTCATGCCAAATGGCCGCGCCATCGTTTGTCCTCATCTTATCAACATAGGTACTTGTCGATAAAACGAACAAGTCGTTCACCCGCTTGCCGACATGAAAAACTTCTCCCTTTATCTCCGGTTGAGTTTTGAGAAACTTCACTTCTGTTGGGCCAAACAGAACGTGATAACCAGCATCGACCGCGTTGGTCACAGAGAAGAGATTTTTCTTCATACCAGGCACGTGATAAACACTCCTCAACGTGAGTGGACCCTTATCACTGCTCAGAGAGACGACTCCTTCGTGCTCTACTGGATGAATAGAATTATCAGCCGTAATGATAGCATTATTACCTGAGTAAGGCGCCAAAGAAGAGAACTTTGATCCATCTCCGGTGAGATGATGTCCACACCCTGAATCAACAATCCAGTCCTCTTCATAGTTGATGGAAGCCAAGGCTTTAACGGGCATCGCCGTTATATTAGACACAAAGGCTCCTCCCCATCCAACTTCACCAGACTTTGGCATCTCCTTCTCCACTACATGTCCCGGCTGAAGATTCACTCGACAATCTTTCTTGAAGTGCCCGATCTTGTTGCATCTAAAGCACTTTGGTCCCTCACCTTTCTTCTTCCCATCAGACTTAGGAGCATAGCCCCTATCTTGCTGACCTGAAGTGGAGGGTCCATCATGACCCGGCTTCTTCTTCTCCCATTTCTTCTTCCTCTTCCCAGAGAACATCACATCACTTTCTCCCCCGGAGATAGAAACCCCCGCCATCTGTCTTGCTAAACTTTCTTGCGAAGCAAGAAGGTTCTCCAGCTCCAACAACGACGGTTGATTTGCCCAACCCTGAACTGAAGTCACAAAGGCAAGATACTCCTTCCGCAACCCGCGAATGATATGCCTCTTCAGTTTTGCCTCAGAGATTGGCTCATCAGGGTCCAAAGCAGAAATTTCTGCCGTGAGATTCTTCATCTTGAGGAAGAAGGTAGAAATAGAAAGATCACCTTGAGAGGCTTTAGCCAACTCATTTTCAAGAAACTGTAGCCTTGCTATATTCTTCTTATTGAACAATCAATCCAAGGATGTCCAGATCTCCGCAGCAGATTTACATCCGATAATATGATCAAACAGCTCTGGTGAGATAGCCCTCTTGAGAGTGAACTCTGCCTTAGCATTCAACCTCCTCCAATGCCTCACCTCTGCCATATTATCACCTGCTGGAAACACCTCCTGTGTGTCTTCTCCGCCGACTATCTCCCAAAGATCCTCGCCAATCAAATAACTCTCCATACATGACTTCCACTTTTTGAAGTTAGTCGATGTGAGGAGTTCAATACCAAGACCTCTTGCGAAACTGCCTTCCATGGCAATCAATGTGGTCTCTTCTTCACAAAGACGATGGCAACTCTAGTTGATCACTGCTTATCCACTCCAGGAACCTCCCTCTGATACCATGTTAAAATTTTTGATTGGACCGTTTAGGAGTAAGCAGGAGTTGTATCAATAAGAGTTATAGCCAAACAACCACAATGCCAAAACCAGCAACACAAGAAATCTTTATTGAAATAATACTGCTTTACAATGCGAGGCATACATGGTGAGACATGATTCATAAGAATCACGGAGACGAGAAGAACAAACACACCAAAAAACAGAAACCGGCGGTCTGCTAGAAAGAGACCGCACGGATTGCAACAAAGGTTCAGGCCGCCCGGATTGTTCTGCTGTACTCCCAGACCGCTTGCACAGTCAGACCGCAGAAACACCTTGAGACCGCACGAACAGGAGCAGACAAACTGCACTGCCAGACCGCAATCTCAGCCCGCACGAACTGAAGCTTATTCAAATGAACAAAGAACTGAAGCTGTCGCCAGACCGAACTCAAATCGCCTAACCGCTGAAGGTCGCCTGATCGCTGAGTTTACTGCGAACAGCACAAGAACAATAAACCAGTTCGCTGACAAGCCGCAGACGAACTGTTTATTCGAGCCACCGGAAATCACCAAGGAAGGAGACCGAAACCTGCTGACCGCAAACCTGCGAACACAACAAACGGTTAACTCGCAACCAAGCCGCGCGAACTCAAACTTGAGACCGCAAGAATCTATCCGGGCTCTTGTTCTTACAGTTCTCGTTATGAATGACGGGCCATGCACCCCTATTTATAGGCGGGTGGACGGATGTCGTCACCGCACAAACCGGAATACAGTCACCACCCATCAGCTCGCGAACGGTCTCCAAAACCAGACCGCGCGAACACAGCACTTGGACGAAATTCAGTCCAAGACCGAAGTCAGCAGCAAGCCGCGCACAAACCGCACGGACACAGCGATCACCCTTCCTGAGATCGCCAACACAGAGAGGCAACTAGCCGACTTGAACCAAGTCGCCAGAAAAGAAACCAAGCCGCCCGGTCTCATCGGTCAACCAAGAACAGACCGACTAGAACAAGACCGAAAACAACCCGCAACAGGTCGCCAGAACCAGCGACCTAAACCAAGAAGCAAGCTGGCCGATCACACCAGATCGCCAGGAACAAACCGCCAGAGCACCAGCGCAGACCGCGCGGTCTCTGCGGTCTCCAGCCTTCAAACCGGCCGGACTCCTATCCACTTCACTTCAACAATTTCAACAGATGCTCCGCGGGTTTTGCGTTGAGGCGTACGATAGGTCTAGGTAGGGTAGTGTGAATACCAACCTAGAGGTGGGTGAGGCCCAACCCACCGTTTCCGTTTGCCACTACGGGAGTATCCTGGGAGTCTTGCTAGCTCCAAAAAGGGGGAACTAAAGGTATATGCGCATAGAGTCGAAGTTGGTGAGTTGCACTTGTATGAACATAGCATAACTGCATACCTTGCCTATCATAGCATAAACATTGCATTTCAACCCCTACCCCTATCGTATAAGTCGGTTATGGGACTTCTTATACGATAGGCCTTGCTAAACGACCCCTTGGTCTATAGGTTTGTATGGACATTCCAATAAATCAATAGTTACTTTTCTATTACTATTGTCTTTACTTACTGCACTTTACTTATTCTTTACCTGCTCTTACGATGCCCCTTTACTGCTTCAGTTATATATATACACATGTGTAGTGTAGAAATATTTCCTGTACCACTGTCACCTGCTCTTTGTTATACCCCTTATTGTCCTCCACTTCATCCTTTCCGCTCGGTGCCTAGGAGTCACCGGGGTAGGGGTGGGTGATTGGCTTAGCCTTTTTGACTAACGGTCGGTGGACCATATCATTTTAGGAGATCGAGGAGATGCAGCAGCACCAGAGGCCGGTGTAGACGGAGGCGGGCCAGCCTATTATAGGAGCACCAGATTCAGGATCAGTGAGTGATTAGTAGTTAGCTTTCGTGAGTGATCTTGTAGTGTGGACATGATGTACTGGGTAGGAGCCCTTCCTTCTTCTTTATTATTGTAACAATCTTTTATTCAGTTATAATCTGTGGACATTTACCTTTATGGTTTTATATTTCATGTTGATTCTGTGGACTTGTCTTCTTTAATGCACTTTTCTTTGTGATCGATTTGGCCGGCAGGATCGGTGTTTTATAGTGGTAACCTACCCGAGTGAAGGGGTCACTGCAAAGCGGCGGTTCTGGGCCTAAGACCCGGTGTTTGAAAAGAAAAAAAAATTGGGGTCTTACAAATTCTATGCATGATAAGTGCCTTCTATAGTTCTGAAATGTTGTGTTGTTCATCCATGACATTTCACTTGTCCTTGACGACAATTGATATCATCTCGATGATCAAGACTTAGCTTATTCTCAGCTCTATGTATTTCTGAAATATCGTGTAGGTTCCTTTACGACATTTCACTTATCCTCGACGACAATTGACTTCTTTGATGATAAAGGACTTATCCAAATTCTCTTCATGAAAATCTTCCAAACATTTGTTGATCATCTCCAAGATGATATGAGAATAGTTGAACCATATCAATACGTTATCGTTGGATAGTGTATTATCGAGATGAGATTTGGAGCTTTGGCTGCTTCTTCTAATCAAGTTGATATTTGTATAGATAGTCCTTGTCAAGACAATATCGTCTGGGATAGTGTATTACCAAGACGATATTTGACTTAAGTTGAGATTCTACATGACAATATAGTCAAGTTAATATTCTGGTAAAATCTGGACTTAGCAAAACTTCTTTAGTTAAAAGCTTTTGCACAAATCATCTTGATGATTCTTGTAGTCTACAAGACAATATCGTCTTGGCTTAAGGTCTTCAAGCCGATATTGATACCTTCACAAGACGATATTTGGACTCTTCGAAGATGATATAACTAAGTCATTTGTTGATCATCTTGAATCCAGTTCCTTTGCTCTTTGCACCTTGCTAGACCTTTCTTCCTGATGTTTATAAGTGAGTGACAAGTTTAATATATTCTAGATCATAGGTCGACATCGTATTTTGCACAATGAGATATTATATTGGCAAAACTATGTCTGATGACACTAAGTCTAGCCCTCTGTTAGACTTGTACCATCTAATACCTGAAAGCATCATTATAAACATATGCATCAAATATAAAGTGTGTTTATCCTTGAGTTGAGGACTTATTCAAAGAATGAACATTGAAGGAAAAGTTCCCAACAATCTCCACCTATTTGAATAAGTCAGAACCTCGACCAATGATAAACAACACACGATAAAAATATTAAAGATAAGGATCATGTGCTTTAGATGTGTAAATTTCAAAGTACCTCTCATTGTTATCTTCTCCCCCTTTCTAACTTTTCAACTTCTTCTCCCCCTTTCTAACTTTTCAACTATTGTTGTGCTGGAGGATAATTGTATTGAAGTGTTCTTCTCTCTTTGACTTCTTAATGAGTTGATTAAAGAATGCATCCTTGAGCTTGATCAACTAGGGCAGATAACTCTAGATGAGTCCCCCCCTCAACAGTTGCTTGTATTTCCATTCTTCTTCATAAATCTCCCCATCAACTGTTGTTTGGTCTGAGAGCTCATTGTGAGTCTCCCCCTCAACTAAATCCATATAGTTTGTAGTTTGATTTCTTTCATAGCTAACTTCTAGTGAAGTGAACTTCAAACTTGCTCCTCCTTAATGTTTGCTGGAGGGGTAGAGCAATGATGCACTCTCCCCCTCGATACAAGCATGGGAAGTCTAAGGGTAATTCTTGAAGATGTCCCCTTAATCCAATTATTTTCCTGGAACATTCTTTGTCCAAGTGCCAGATAAGATTTTGGTTGGCCTTTGGACTTTCCTGCAAACTAGATCATTTTACCTTAGGAGCCCCCTTGGTACTTGTTAGTCATAAATATAGGATACTTCTCAAAAAGACTGCATGCCAGCCTTATGCTCTTTACCCTGGGTATTGTTGGATTGAACAAACAGTCTATGACAAAATGACCATCTTTGCCATAACACCATCAATCAAAATAGTTAACCTCCTCTATTGTGTCATCTTTTGAGTAGGATGATGATGCTGATGAATAGAGGAGCAGGCTGTTGTCTGTCCAACATTTCTTTGATGAATTTGGTGGATGTGTGCATGATGAAACATTTGTTACATAGTCACCTGATTCTTCTTCTAAGGGATGGGCTTTTGAGCAGTAGTCTTTCCCTTACTTTTGTATGTTGTTATTGTAGATCCAAATATAAATGATCCTTGATGTCTCATCTGGATCTCTTTATGAGAAGCCTTAGAGGTATTCAGACCTATGTCTGCTCCATTCCTTGAGAATTGTGGCTTTGTTCCACTTATGGAGCACTCGTTGGACAGAGATCCACATGACATAACATTATTATTTGCATTGGAATGCAAAATAGCCTTGCTGAATATGGCCTGATCATTAGATTGTCTACCACCATTTACCTCACCAGTGTTCCTACACTACCTCTATATGGTGCAGAAAACTTGTCTATGATTTGAAACACAGTTTGTGGCTTAGAATAGCTAGCCACACACTTCCTTTCTACAAGTAGCTTATCCTCAAGATCCTTAATGATCTTATTTTTTTGACATAATAAGATCACCGGGACTTTCAAGATTCCTCTCAGCTTACTTAATCCTTCACTCACTTGTGATAGCTTACCATTCTTCTCTAGGAGTTCAGATTGAGTCAACTTGAGGGATTCTATTTCCTCAGCTTGATATTTTGCAAGCTTCTTGCTTCTCTTTAGAGCATCTAGCAAAGCTCTAAACTGGCTCACTATGTCAACCGCATCCTCATGATCAGACACTGATTAGGATGATCTTTCTGACTCACTATCTTGCAAAAATTCTGCTTCTAATTCAAAATCAGTAGCAGAAAGAGGAGCTCTGATATTTACCTAAGCAGGAGAGTTGACCTCATTCTGGTCTTCTTCATCAGATAGAGCTGTAAGCCCATAACATTCTTCTTCTTCAAATTCACTTCCTGATAGTGATAAGGGTGCCCTTATCTACACCCTGGCTACAGGATAGTCAACCATCCATTCAACATCATACAGTGCAGTAAGCCCAATGTGGAATTCTTCTTTAGAAGAAGATTTGTTGTTGATGTCACTTAGAGTCTTGGTCCTCTTTGCAATGAAGCTCTGATGTGCCAATCTTACACACCGCTATCAGTGGGAGCGAGACTGCGGCACGAAATGGCAGTGTAATGATCATTCAAGTAATATAAAATGGGAGTGATCCCCAAGTATTGATCTCGAAGGAACACAGTAAGGTGGAGTTTACTTTTGAGGCAGGACTTGAGATCGAAGTCCTTTAGGTTGGATGGATTGTGAAACGGTTGGATTGAATTATGGTTAGTGAAATAAAACTAACTACTAAATTACTATGTAGGCCGCTATGCACTGCTTCGCAAGGCGAATGGAGATTATACTGGTTGTTATGCACTACGTCGCTAAGTGGATGGGCGAGAAGGCAAGCGGATGGAGGGTTTGCACCGGCGGAAGTGATGTGGACTATAAGGAGTGGAAGAGAAGGCTCGCGTAATGGAAGAGTAGGATCACGCAGTGGAAGAGTAGGCTAGTGGAATGGAGTGGAGGGTGATGGTGGATTTGGTGGCACACCTCAAACACAAATATAAACAAGATAATTTCATAAACACGAAATAAATATTACAAATCCAGGTTTATAATGCACATCATCAATATACAGAGGATTTAGCTACAAGTATCAAATCAAGAGGACAGAGTGTAAGAAATTGACCACATTTGAAGCCTCGTTGAGATTCACGGTAGGAATCATCGGGTTGTCACTCCGCGTCCTAGCTTGGTCCACAACTATGCCCGGGGTAGAGGAGGCCCGACACTTCCTTCCAATGGACCCGTCTTCTTCGTCTCACGGCCCGATCTACTCCGGTGCACAGCTTTTCTTGCTTGATTATGAGTGTAGGACTAGAATCCCCTCCTTGGAAGCTCTTGGATGATGGAGGAAGCCTAGGTCAAAGCCCTCATGGAAGGTGGAAGAAAAATGAAGCGGGAGCTCCTCCTTCGGCGGAAATGGCGGAAGAAGATGATGGATACCGTGTAGGGCAAAATCTGTGGCTTTTATAGAAAAACTGTCAGAATTTGGTCACACACGATCAAACGCACGACCGTGCGTGGACCGTGCGATATTAATTGCATTGGATGCCCAGGAAGATTAAGCAGAGCGCTAGTGTGATTTTACTCACACGTTCCAAACCGACCGTCCGCACAAAATGCACGGGCAAATTCAGACAGCTTGAAATATGGCAAAACAATAGGAGATCGTGCATTTCCTTCGCGCACCGTTGAGTCCAACCATGTGAGAACAAAATGCACGAGCGGGGGCAGATCACTATCCTATTGCAAAGTTGAAAGTGCACGGTTACACCGATCGTGTGTCAAGGAAATGCACGACCGTGCGATTTACACAGGAAAAAATTCTACCAAAAATGGGGATCGACCCACCTGTTCAGCACAACAAACAGCATGGAGCACTCCTCCAGCACATGAAAACAACTTAAATCAGCAAAAATAAGAAATAGGGAGCACAAGGTGCTTACCCCAGCAGAGCAGCACGCAATTGCACACCAAAATGAGCCTAAAGAGTGCACGAGGCGGGAAGTGTGTACAAGTGAAATATAAGCAATTAAAGACAAAATGTAGTGCACAAGAGTGAAAACTAGCCCTGATGAGTCCATAAAACACTATAAATATTGGAGTCATCAAGCTCCTCTCACGCTTCTTGCCCTTGTATGATCTTTTCACATCAGACCCTGCACTCTCCTTTTATTTTCTCCTTATTGGGCAGTTAATGATTATATGACCTGCCTTTTGATGCCCATAGCAAACAATATCAGTCGAAATATGTTTGTTATGTTTAAATCCATATATGTCATCTTTGGACTTGTGCTTGGATATGTCATATCTCTGAGCAGACTTTCTAGAGCCTGAAGGATAAGCCCTGTGCTTATCTTGTCTCTTCTTCAGCAGTCTCTTGAACTATTTGCATAGAAGATGTAATTCTTCTTCAGAAAGTTCAGAATCTGAAGTGCTGGCTTCAGATTCATCATTATCAGCATCTCTCTCTCTCTCTCTCTCATGATGACTTGGCCGGATAAGCCTTCTTGCATTTTATTGTGTTCCCAGCTTTGAAGGTTACTGTCTTCTCCTTACTGCATTCCTCTTTAGCCTTCCATGTGTTTAGTTGCAGCTCATGTGATAACAACTTTCCAAACAGATTTTTGGGATGGATGTTAGCCAAGTTCCCCATCTCCTTTATGGAACATATCTTTTTGTACCATTCTTTATTCAGTGATCTGAGAAACTTGTCTTTCAAATCATAATTGGAGAAATCTCTCCCATAAATTCTCAGACCATTCACTAGCTTGAAGAACTTCTCATAGCATTCTGAGATGGAGTCCTTATCCTGCCTAATGGCCACATACTCTTAATTCAGAAGTGATTTTCTATCATCTCTCACTTCTTCTGTGCCTTCCATGTAGACAATTAGAGAGTCTCACATATCTTTGGCAGTCCTGCAGTGAATCAAATTCTGGAATGTATAGTCATCTATATCACTCACAATTAGGTTATTGGCCATCTTATCCATGGTGGCCAGAACAATTTCATCCCTGGTCATTTCAGATTATTTATTTGGGAGTTACACGGCTGGATCTATTGTTGAAGCTTTCGTAGGGATGAAAGGTCCTTCTTCAATAGTTAAATATTTTATGATCAGAAGCTTCCATGAACAGCCTGGCCCTTTCCATCCAGATCCCAAAATTTTCTTTGCTGTAAATGGCTTGCTTCATTGAACTGAGCTCTTTGAAGTTCTCTCCAAAAGTCATGGTGAGTAGACTATCTTCCCTGATGAGGATCTTGTTCAAGTTGTTATGCCTTTTTTGAACAACCTCCCTCCGATACCACTTGTTAGTCAATTGGATAGTATAATATTCACCTAAAGGGGATGAATAGGTGAGGTGGTCTTTTTCTAAACTTCTAGTGCAGAATAATGAAAGTAAAAAGACACACACACACACACACACAGTCTCAAAAATTTTACAGCACAGCCACAGAAAGCTATAGTGATTTCCCGAGTTCGGTAGTCCACTTTTCCCTTTCGCCTATCTATCAGTGTGCTAGCGCCGACCACTTCTTCCAAAACTCATATCCGTGGATCCTACAACTTCGAGACACAGTCTCCTACCTCAGAGGAACTAGCATACCTCCTACCTCCGAACCGAAGGATCCTACAACTCAGAAAATTTGGCTGGCTTCCTAACTCGGGTCATATAAGACCCTACAACTCAGAAGTTATGGCCAGCCTCCTACCTCAGGTCACATATGACCATACAACTCAAATTCAACAATTTGAATCCTACGGCTCAGATATCTGAGAGATCCTACATTTAAATAAGTTTTGTGACACAAAACCTTTATATAGACTTAGATAAATAATACTTAGCAAATCTGGAGTCTTCTTGAAGCTTGATGTGGATTAGCTTCAACCTTGATCTTCTTGCAGAGGACTTGAAAAAATATGCTGTAGTGAAGAATATTTCCTTTGCGCTTTCGAAGATCCTTCTTTCTCTTCTTGCAGATAGATGATTTATCTTTTAGTAAATCAACAAGATGAGTCAAACTCTTACTTCTGGAGAAGAAAAGATTTGCTTTAATGAATGTCTTCTCCGATCTTGAGCTTTCTGATGAGTACACCACTTTTCTGAAGGTGGAAGCAGTGAGCTCTAGCTTTGAAATTATGATTGATGTAATTATTAGGGTTTGTTGATTTCCATCTCATCACTTTTATGTTCACTTTAAAGCGAAAATTTCCTCAGACGAACATTATGTAAGAAATCATATTTCCATAAAGCTCAGCTCTGATTTGCCAAATCTGCGTCGACAATAAATGACGTAACAACAAGATCACGCCTTAATTTGAATTCAGGCTTTTATGCAATTCAACTAGATGTCTGGTCGAATCTTCTTGATGTCTAGTTGAATGCAGATCTTTTGGTCGGATTTGAAATCTGCAAAACTTTACGTAAACCCTTCTGCACGAATCGTCTTGATGACTTTGGTAGTCAACAAGATGATATTTTACTGCTTTAGTCTTCTAGTCGAATATTCTGCATGAATCATCTTGAAAACTCTTACTGTCTACAAGATGATATTTGGCTGGTTCTGCCTTCTAGTCGAATCCTATATCAAACACGATGTGTACCTTATATACTTATGAAATATCGTGTTGGTTCCTCGATGACATTTCACTTGTCCTCGACGACAATTGTGATCACCTCGATGATAAATACCTTAGTCAAATTCTTACTTCAATTAAGTGTTTCCAAATATCTGTTGAATACCTCCAAGACGATATGAGTGTATTTGAACCTTGTCAACACGATACCAAGACGATATTTGGAGATCTATATTTATCTTCTAAACAAGACGATATGAGAATAGTTGAGAGTTTACAAGACGATATCGTCTTGAATCTTAAAGTCTTCAAGCCGATGTCGAAACCTTTACTAGACGATATTTATACTCTCCAAGTCGATATTGTACTTAGTCAATTTCTGATCTTCTCAGCTTAGATCATTTGCTTTAGATCACTTGCTGGATCTTTCTTCCTGATAATAATAAGTTAGTGATAAGTCTAATATAGTCTAGATCATAGGTCGACGTGGATTTTTGCATAATGAGGGATTACATTGGAAAAACTATGTCTGATGACACTAAGTCTATCCATATTTTAGGTTTGCACTGTCTAATACCTGAAAGCATCATTCTAAACACATACATCAAATACAAAGTGTGTTTATCCTTGAGTTGAGGACTTCTTTAAAGTAAGAACATTGAGGGCACAGTTCCCATCAAGATGATATAGATAAGATCTCCTTGATGGCTAAGTTTTGTCGTCGAGACCTCAAGATGATATTAGAGATTATCATTTAGACGGCTTAGTCATGTCGGCGAGACATCAAGCCGATATAACCAATATCGACTAGAAGAGTTCTATGCCCTGTCATCAAGAAGCCTCAGCTTTGTCTTCGAGAGTTCTAGTCGACATGAACAATAAATAGGCGGAATGTTGTTTCGTCTTTACGGTCACAGAGCTGTCATATCTTCTTGGAATTTGTGCCTTTTGGATTGGAATTATCTCCAAGATTTTATACGGCTGAGGATCTGATTTAAAACCATATTTCCTTAGTCATTCTCTCTCTCTCCAAGCTCAATAAAGAGGAATTTTGAGAAGAAAGAGGAAGAAGAAGAGTTTGATATTGCCATTGTTGGAGCATCAGAGCTCCGATTTGCAAGCTGATTTCAGATCCACAGAGAGCAGCCCGGTGCGGTTCTTTCCAGCAGATTGGATTCCTGATGCATGGCGCTAAATCGATCATCAAGGGTAATGATCATTCTCTCTGGTCTTAGGACATGCTTGTCCTATTTTATGTTGCTATTTTTGCATATGAAAGCGTCTCCACTGCTGATTAACGGAAGACTTCACCTCCACTGGGTTGATTGTGTCTGTCCCCGACAAATATTGCATATAGAAATCTGATTGTTTTGTGGATTTAGGCATGATGTGTGAAGCCCATCTGCGACTGTTGGTCTGGGTTGGTAATGCTTGATTTGTTTTCTAGAAAGGACTTTGAGAAATGCGTTATCGCATTGCGAGAGGTTGGACTAAGGGAGCTCTTGAAGCATTTAGTAGAAACCCCATTTTTGTGGTGGTAGAATGCAAACCTTCTCCACATATCCATAGTGGAGTGTAATTGTACCTCCTATGATGGTTGCGATCGTGAAGCATATGTCCTCTTGAGTGGATTTGGTGTGTAGTGTGTTGTAAATGAACAGGCTGACGTAAAGCGATACCCGCAGCCCATTTGACAAAACATGATGATTTGAACAACAGGCAGTTGTTGATCTGAACCCGCACCATGTTGTTCAGCTTGAGGGAAGCCTTGTAAAAGTTGTTAGCATGGGAGAAACTGATTCATAGCTGATGCGCTAAACCAGTAAAGTGTTCAAACGGAATCTGAGTTGGAAATACTTGGATTGGTGGAACTTCTCATATGAGAGTTCACCTAAATAATCCTTGAGAGCATGAAGAAGTGTGGTCGTGCGTACCAATGTTTGTGATTGATGTTTGTTAGCCTCATGCTTAGACAGTTGAAGGAACCTTCAGGTAAACTAACCAAGATCATGTTCATATCTAGGTTCACTTATTTTGAAGCTTAACCAAGAAGAATTGAATGTGCTTGAAAAGTCACTATGTTTAGAGTAGTTGCACTTTAATTTGATATATATAATGCTTGTACGGCTTGCTTGCAAGAGTGCAGTACCACCGCCCTAGAGTTGGCTAGAATGGGTGGGGTGGGATCGTTACACGGTTTGTGGTCAGCTCATAGTTGACCCTCATTTACGGCTTATTTGTGGATTGTTTATGTATCGATGAGCCGAGCATGAAGAGCTGGCAAGGAGCCCAATGCTGAGATGGCCCTCAAAGGTCGAAGTAGTACGGTTTATAGATTTTATGTATTGTCGGTGTGCGTGCCTGACACGCCGTCCCGCCGCACAGCTATGTGCAGGAGCAATACTGCAGTCTGAACTGCAGTGCATCGGTCGTTGTCAAGTAATAAAGAAAATGGGAATAGATCCCTGAGTATCGAATCTCACGTCGAACACAGTAGGGTGGATTAATCATTTGAGGAGAGACTTGAGATTGAAGTCTCTTAAGTCAGGGTTAAACAGGGGTTTTGGTTTCGGATTAATGTTAACAGGGGAAAAGGAAACTTAAAACTATGTGAGTCGCGTACGCTGCTTTGCGCCTTCGTGGGTTGCAAACCTCCGCTTCGCACGTTGCACCTAGCAAATGCTCAGTTCAATCTTTCTCTCAATGTCAACACAAGAACTCAAGTGGAAAATAACACATACAAGAGGTTAGGCCTCCTAAGCAACTCAAAGGAACATGGCAAATAATAAATCACAGAGATTTGTATATAAGAAAAAATATGTCCACAACCATTATCATAAATAGAAGAACATAACCATTCAACTACCAAATGTGCAAAAAAAAAGAGAAGATACAAATAGTGCTCTAGACTATTCCGTGGATGCGGAGGAATAATCCTTTGAAGCTCCAATCGTCGTATGTCGTCCATGGTCCTTGAAGTTGTCACCCTTCTAGCCCGTCTTCTCAAGGGAATGCACCGTCCATGTCTCCACCTCACGATCCTAGCTTGCGGAGAGGAAATGGAGGCTGGATTTTAACTTGGATGCTCTTGGATGATGGAGAGAGCTTAGGGGATGATTCCTAACCCTTGGAGGAAAAAAAACCCCTAAGGCGTTGACTACGAAAGGCTTTCGGAGGGAAAATGGAGGATCCCATCATTCCTGTCAAATCTCATATTTATAGGCAGTAGAAATAAAGAATGCACATGAGTAGACATACGACCACTAGTCGTGCGCTAAGGAAAGTCCAGTACTCGTGCGCCAAGGAACTTGTACCAAAAATGTCAAAAAGATAAGCGTGAACAAGTACGCGCACAACCACTGGTCATGCCCTAAGGAATGTCGTCTACTCGTGCACGAAGAAACATTCATCGAGAAGAGCTAGTGGGAAGCAAAAATGTCGAGACAATTTGAGGAGATTTTTCAGACACGAGCACTGGTCGTGCGTGAACAAATCCACTAATCGTGCACAAAGGAGGGCCAGTACTCATGCGATCATCTAGTAAATTTCGGCCAAATAGTGCGCACGACTACTGGTCGTGCGCGAAGGATCCACTGTTTGTGCATGAAGGAAAATGCACGATCAGTAGCCAGTGATGAGAAATGGGCCGAAACTCTCAGAAAATCCACACAAGTCTGTACCTGCATGAAACACAGCCAAACCCACCAGAACAATGCATCCACAAAGACAAACATAAAGTAAAATAGAAAGAGAAGGAGAGGCAATCTCCTTCATGCAAGGAATTGTTGGATCTTGCGACGCCCTTAGAGGGGGGGGGGGGGGGGGTGAATAAGGGATTTATGGAATTTTAAACCTTAATTAAATTTATCAAAGTTTTGTGACCAAAGTTTAGGAATATTTTATAAGAAAATATATTTTGATATCTCAGAAAAGATTGTATTGAAGATTCCTCTTTAAACAAGAGAAACACAACTTTTTGTTAACTGTTGCTAACGCCAGGCGTTAAGTGTTAACGCTGGGCGTTAGCTCTTCAGAAAATTTTCCTTAGCACAAAAAGATTGTCATAGTGATTTTACTTATGAAATCCAAAATGAAATATAATTCCAGAAAATCAGAGATAATGAAAACAATTATTATATTTCAAAGATAATTACTCAAATGTTAATTTTAATACTTTGATGAAAATATAAATTAAAACATTCTTGAAGAGAAAATAAAATCAATTGAATAGAACATTAAAAGACATGATTTTATTTCATAATAAATTGAATACACAAATGTTTGATTTCTATAACGCTAGAAATCAAGGCGATTATATGTAAAAACACTTTTTGTTGTTTCACCCGTCCTTCTCCCAAGGACCGATTGGCTATAACCTATCTTACCCCAGATAAGGCCTCTAGCCACCCCCTAGATCTACCCTCGACCTAGTCGCCATGCACAAGGTGGCGAATTACCTTCTAAGCCACACAAGGACCTAGTCGCCAACAGCCGCGACGAATTTACCCACGGAATCCTTCCCGGAATCCGACATTCTCCCCCAATGATTTCTTCACACAATTTACAAAATGAAAAAGTAAAAGATTACAAGATAAATATAAAGTAAGAGAAACTCCCCAAGAAATTCTAAAGGTGAAGACAAAAGCGATGTAGACGTTGGCGTTCTTGAAGCGATCGTCCTTCATATGGAATATGCGTTGTAGACCTTCTCCTTCAAAATCTTCTTTAGATCTTCATGTTAGCCCAAGGGAGATCTCCTAATTGTTATAGACGAGCCTCTCTCAAAAGTATCAGAATTCTGGAATCATCACACAAATAATGAGAGGGGCTACTCTTTAAATAGGCACGGGAGCTAACGCCCGGCGTTAAGAGTTAACGCCAGCATTAGTGATCGTGCACTATCATGGCTGAAATCACGCAACCGTCAAGATCGTGGCAGTTTGTGGACTCAACGCGGGCGTTTAGAGTCAATGCTGGCGTTGTCTCTTAGTACTCGACGGTACTTCTTCTCGACGTCATTCCCTCTTCGACGACATCCCTTATCGACGAAAACATTAATGCGGGGTGTTAACGCTAATGCTGGGCGTTAAGAGTTAAAGCGGGGCGTTAAAAGTTAAAGCAGTGCCTTAACTCTTAAAGTGGGGCGTTAAGAGTTAAAGCGGGGCGTTAACTCTTAAAGCGGGGCATTAACTCTTAAAGCAGGGCGTTAGCTCTCTTTCCAGAGGATCGTCTCCAATCAGCATACTACTCATAGGGATGTGTAGCTATAGTTCCTATACATCCTGCACACTATAAATACACAAAATACAAGATCAAATACAACACAGTATTTGTTATTCTCAAACCAAGAGATGCAGAACATAGGCTCCAACAATCTCCCCCTTTTGACAATAACAAATACCTGTATGAGAAATTAGTGAGATTAAGACAATTTGTGTTTATAGATAAGTGCGGCAATAAGATAGGCATGAATAACAGATTAAAAGCGTGATAGATTTGAAAGTGATAATGCATACTCTTTCTATATGAAGTCCTCCCCTATATAAGTGTTCACTTATAATTTACTCCCCCTAAATATCTATTTTACTAGATTTCTCAATTTCTTCTCCCCTTTGTCATTAGCAAAAGTGGGTAGGGATGAGTCAATATCTACTAAGATTGATTAGGAACCACTTATTGAAGGATTGACATGATCGAGCATAGAATAGTGTATGCACCTTCTATATGAGTACCCCCCCTACATAAATACTTTCTTTGAGTTTAAAATCATTATAATGTACTCCCCCTAAATATTAGATTTATTTAATTTATTCTCCCCTTTTGGTAGTATCAAAAGAAGGTTTAGGTGAGAGTGTGCAATAAGGAGTAATATGTTCTATGTCGAGAAGAAAAATAGGATGCAATCAAAAGCTTGTTAAATACTACTTGTTAAGAAAAATATAAGCATGATGGAACATATAGTAGTAAGCAACATAGCTGAAATGATAAAGTAAGCATTCTTATTTTAAGATACCACTTATTGAAAAGAATACCACGGTGTTAATAATAATAGACATGAATGAGCATAAGTGGTAAACATAGCAGAAGAATATAATAAGCACTCTTAAACATAAACATCATTTTAGAAGATAAAATCATACAAAGGATAATGAGTTTTAAATTTGAAAAGTTGATGTTTGAGTTATAGATTCAAGAGATGCTATTCCATTAAGATAAAAATTGCAAGCATGATTTCATAATATCAAGAAAAGATACAAAAACTATAATGTAATAAAATTTGCATTTCAAGTAAACATAAACATTGTAGTGGTCATGCTTTGTTATCTAGTGCATTTTACTTAAGTTTGTAGAGAATAGTGTAGATGAGCATTAAGATCCAATTCTCATGAGTATAAGTTTTATGAAAGATAATGATGTGTACAAAGTAGTGTTTTGATAAAGTATACATGTGAATTAATCAAAAACACATGACATATATAATGAAATAACACAACATTAAAATACACAAATACTATTACTTCCACAATATTTCAATGCACACGAATAAAGAGTACAACTACCAATGTGCTCTACACACACAATGCTTATTAAGACTTATCAGGGTGCAAAGTAGTGCTTGGGGATCACTTTTATACTTTTAGCCATTATTTTCAAATTTTATTTGTGATCCGGTGTACTAAGAGGAGTGGTGTATAAATTGTTTGCTACAAGACACTTTATAATTTTTAGATGGAGTTTTCCTTGTCTTCTATTTTTATTTAATTTTGATTTTTATGACCAAGGAATCCGAATTCACTTATTTTGCAAATATAGCATTTGAATTTGAAACCACATTTCTCTTAAGAATAAGTGCATGAAAGTCAAAGAATTGTAATAACAAATTCAATGTTGTGTAGGTAATCTATTTAAGCATTTTAATTACTTATGTTATTACACTACACAATCATACAAGCATAAGATTGTACACACATGTAGATTATCAAAAATAAGTGAGTGAATAAATCATTATCAAACATAATACATTACTCATACTTAGAGGCATGCTAAGCGTTTCTACACATGTTTATCTATAATCAATTTCATTGCACATAATAAGATAATTTTCAAGGCATGACAAATACAAAACAATGTTTTGTAAGAAACTTGAAAGTTAAATTAAACATTGTATTTAATCTTTAATTGATATATTTAATCATCCTTGACAATGGCAATGAATAACAATAAGTTTTTATAAATTTTTTAATTTTTATATATGCACAAAACAATAAACACACATAAGGAAAAAATTTTGTATTTGTTTTTTTAAATCAATTTTTTCTAGAAAACATAGAAGTCTTTAATAGCCCTTTCACTAAATGATATTCTATGCCAGAGAAATAAACCCAAAATAATGCATGAGAAAATACATAAATTTTTTAAAAGAAATAAAAATTTTGTTTTAAAGGAAATAAAAAGATAGAAAACTTTTAAAAACAGAGAAATAAAAAAACACACTACATTAAAATAATACCATAAATTCTTCAGAACAAAAATAATTTTGGAGCAAAGGAGCTAACGCCAGGCGTTAACTTCGTAATGTCGAGACAGAATTGCAAATTTTGATGTTTTGAAAAACATTTTTCACAATTCATTTGTATTATAAAGATGCCTTCCTTCAGTTGAAATTTAAGAGTATATTGATTAGATTTGAGGGCTCTTTTAGCATGTTTTTGGTGATTTTTCAAATACTTGTGTTTTGTAAAATCATTAAAGCTCAAAATAATAAAATATGCAAACACAAGATGCAATGTTAGAACAAAAACAAATATGCATGATTTAAGTAAAAAGAGTGAGATAATGTTTATGCAATGAATTTAATATAAGTATATCTAAGATCAAGATACTTTAACTACATGACTACACTCTAGCCCTGTACTAAGTGACGGATGAGCATGAGGAGCTGCAAACATACTGTAAGATGGGGTGTTAATCCCATATGCATACAAAAGATGACACTCAACCTAGCACTCTTTCCCCGCAGTGCCTCGCAAGGCCCCACTGGAACCCTCCCCGATTAAGGACAAGACATGACTTAGAGATTAGGTCTCTAATGCACACAATCCTACGCCCTCGCTATTATGAGCCACAAGTCATGGGTTAATGATTATGGATATATTAAGCGTTTTAGTCTAATGATTGATTCATAAAACATGAGTTTGTTTTAGTTTTAGAACATATAGTGGATTTTGAAACCACAATGTACTTATGAATTTAAAGTTCAAATTTCTCTACCTTTAGCATATCACTATATTGATAATCCTAGCATAGACACTAAATTGAGCATATACCAAGAGGTGCAGCTAGGATAATGAATTTGGATGTTATGCAAAATATGCTAAATATATATAATTGGTTTGCATGTAATCAATTATAGAGTTTTGAAATTTTATAGACCTAGAATGAAGAGGCAATTCTATTTGATTTCATTTTGTTTATATCAAGTTAATTCTTAGGTCTAAAGATAACGAGATACATGCAAATAATAAAGATGCACATCATACACACAAAACAAGATATGAAACTATAATACCAATAGCCATCATATATTTCATAATTCCTAAGGTTGATAGAAATAGTTGATTTAAGATAATTCTTCAATTCTGATTTTTCTAGATTATGATTTTCCATTATAGGGGTTATTATATGCAGCAAAGAAAAATAGACAAATATGCAATAAGTTGTGCATTTAATATTTTTTAGCCTAAGACCCATATAAGTCCTTTCAAATCCAATTTTAAAAGTAATTTCATTAGTCTTGATAATATCATTTAGCAAATTTAGCATTCAATTTATAATGATAATTTATGATATCTATAGGCAATGGATTTAAAAAGGATAAAACATAGAAAAAGAAAAGATAGATCTCCTAAAAAAAGTTAAGACTTTATGTTCATTTTAATTCAATTTGATTTGTTAAACATTAGGCTTAAAATGAAAGACATGTCTTATGATATATAAAGTGATCTTAGTGTGTTAGCTCAAAAATAAAAATAAATAAAAGAAAAAGCAATTAAGCATATCATGAAGTAGAGTAATGATATTTCATTTTTAATTTATTTCTACTTCATGCAATACAATGATTCCTATTGAATGAGAGATTTAGGTATCCAAAGGGGACCAAGTGTGATGGTTCCTTTGGGTACCCATATACTTTTGGGGAGATAGTGATGAATGGGCCTTTACAAGTGGAGTTAGTGTTTCGTTTTTAAATTTGGGCCTCCATTCATACTTTGGTTGTTTATCACTCAAATCCATATAATGATTATGTGACATCTTTATATGATGATAGTTGTTTGAAAAATAATTCATTGGGGATTTATGTTTATTCAGATTATTGTTCAAAATAGATTGATGTTGATAATCATAATGAATTTTATTATATGGATTCTTCGAAAGTTTATAAGAGTGATAATATTTCTTTAGAAGTGATTGTTGATAGAGTGGGTTAAAATATGTGTTAAGTGATTGGTTCTTATTTTGATGATTTTCATTTCCACTCTTTCTTATAGACATACTCTTATAATGTGAAGGAAAATATTTTATAGTTTGATTTTCATGAAAAGGAGTTTTTAAATTTGAGTCATGATTGAAAATATATTGAGACTTATAATAGTGACTCTTAAGAATTTTATGAGGATCATAATTTCTTTTGAAACTAAACTCCTTTTGCATTGGTGTGTGAAAATGGTCCTTTTTAGAAATGATTTTGTAAGTTAATTTATCCATGTCATTCAAAATCTTATGATGAAAGTCATTACTAGAAATTTGAACTTTTTCAACAAAAGATTTTAATTGTTTTAACTTACAAGTTAAAACATTATTTTCAATTATCAATTTTTCATTATGCACTTTAGAAATTAAGAGCCCTTTTTGAAGATCCTTGAATTTTTTTGTAAGATCATTAAAATCAAAACAAGGAGTAGGAATTTCAACTAAAGAGCATGAAAGAGAATTTAACACATAAATACTTGATTCTACTTTAGCATTTGCTTTTAAAGTTTTATTTTCTAAACGTATTTTGGAATTAGCAATTTTCAACTTTAAAATTTTATGTTTAGCAATTTCACGCATGCAAAAAGTAAAAATGGAACTTGTTACAAAAAGAGAAGATTTTGATTTTCTTACCTTGCTATGGGATGAGGCAAGATTTGAACCAAAGGTTCCTTTGACATCTTCTTCACATTCCTCTTCCATAGTTGAATTTTTGTCTTCTCTTTTGCTTGATGTGTTGCCATCATTTGAGTCCAATATTGTGACGTTGAATTCTTCTCTCTTAGATAGATCTTCCTCCAAGCATGAGTCCTCATTGATTTCTTCTCTTGGATCCATAAGGAATTGCTCTTGTTCATTATCTGTGAAAGGAAGACTATAAGTATTCTCAAGAAATTTCTAAACTTCAAAAGCAGTAGGAAGCGTATAAATAAGTTTGAAAATATTTTGATCAAGTGCACAATATAGACTATTCATAGATTTGGCATTTAAAAATATTTCAAATTTATTTAGAATAATTAGGGGCATTTTAATTGTAATATTCCAAGCTTCAATATCCAAAGTTTTAAGAAATTTTTCCATAAGAGTTTTCCACACATTATAATTTTCACCCATAAATAAAATTGGTGATAATGATTTTTCATTTTCATAAAAATTATCCCCTCTAGAAGATGCGAGATCATGAAGCGTCATTATTCCCAGTTGTGAAGCCGTATTGGAATAACCTACCCTCTGATACCATGTGTTGGATCTTACGATGCCCTTAGAGGGGGGGGGGGGGATGAATAAGGGTTTTATGGAATTTTAAACCTTAATTAAATTTATCAAAGTTTTGTGACCAAAGTTTAGGAATATTTTATAAGAAAATATATTTTGATATCTCAGAAAATATTGTATTGAAGATTCCTTTTTAAACAAGAGAAACAAAACTTTTTGTTAAATGTTGCTAACGCCAGGCGTTAAGTGTTAACGCTGGACGTTAGCTCTCCAGAAAATTTTCCTTAGCACAAAAAGATTGTCACAGAGATTTTACTTATGAAATCTAAACTGAAATACAATTCCAGAAAATCAGAGATAATGAAAATGATTATTGTATTTCAAAGATAATTACACAAATGTTTATTTTAATACTTTGATGAAAATATAAATTAAAACATTCTTGAAGAGGAAATAAAATCAATTGAATAGAACATTAAAAGAAATGATTTTCTTTCATAATAAATTGAATACACAAATGTTTGATTTCTATAACGCTAGGAATCAAGGCGAGAATATGTAAAAACACTTTTTGTTGTTTCACCGGTCCTTCTCCCAAGGACCGATTGGCTATAGCCTATCTTACCCCAGATAAGGCCTCTAGCCACCCCCTAGATCTACCCTCGACCTAGTCGCCACACACAAGGCGGAGAATTACCCCCCTAAGCCGCACAAGGACCTAGTTGCCAACAACCGCGACAAATTTACCCACGGAATCCTTCCCGGAATCCGATGTTCTCCCCGAACGATTTCTTCACACTATTTACAAAAGGAAAAAGTAAAAGATTACAAGATAAAGATAAAGTAAGAGAAACTCCCAAAGAAATTCTGAAGGTGAAGACGAAGGCGATATAGACGTTGGCGTTCTTGAAGCGATCATCCTTCGTATGGAATATTCGTTGTAGAACTTCTCCTTCAAAATCTTCTTTAGATCTTCATGTTAGTCCAAGGGAGATCTCTTAATTATTGTAGACGAGCCTCTCTCAAAAGTATCAGAATTCTGGAACCATCTATCAAATAATGAGAGGGTTTTCTCTTTAAATAGGCACGGGAGCAAACGCCTGGCGTTAAGAGTTAACACCAGCGTTAGTGATCATGCACTGTCGTGGCTAAAATCGCGCAACCATCAAGATTGTGGCAGTTTGTGGACTCAGCGCGGGCATTAAGAGTCCACGCTGGCGTTGTCTCTTGGTACTCGACGGTACTGCTTCTCGACATCATTCCCTCTTCGACGATATCCCTTATCGACGAAAAAGTTAACGCGGGCGTTAAGAGTTAAAGCGGGGAGTTAACTGTTAAAGCGGGGCGTTAACTCTTAAAGCGGGGCGTTAAGAGTTAAAGCTGGGCGTTAACTCTTAAAGCGGGGCATTATCTCTCTTTCCAAAGAATCATCTCCAATCAACATACTACTCATAGGGATGTGTAGTTATAGTTCTTGTACATCATGCACACTATAAACACACAAAATACAAGATCAAATACAACACGGTATTTGTTATTTTCAAACCAAGAGATGCAGAACATAGGCTCCAACATGAATGACATAAAGTAAGCTCCAAATAGCTACAACTTGCTCAAAAGACTATAAACTACAAACAGGGATTTTATGCTAAAATCGAATTAAAGATGAACGATAAGAGAAGAAACCGATCTATTAAAGGAGCCTAGAATACTATATGAAATACGCTCATCAAATACCCCTAGACTTGAATTTTTGCTCGTCTCGAGCAATTTGACTACCTAAGGGGAGTACGTTATGCTAATTACAAATTGAAAATAAAAACAGGAAAGTGGACCGAGAAGTCTCGTGCCCAAGGAGGATACAAGTAGAGTATAAAAAATCTCTAAACCTACAATCAAACACAATGCAACTAAACAAACTATTATAAGGCTATATCCACTCTTTTTCAAAAGAACTACGTGATCTGTCATACGCGTTGTGTAGGCGAAAGTAATGACGATGAGTACGGTGTTGTAGACTAAAAACTACTAGGGTGGCCTCCAAAGATATCCATCAATGACGATGGTCATATGCTCGCCAAATCACACCTTCTCCACTACAATCAATACCAACTAACTCTACGAATCATTAGGACTTGGATTAGGATGAATATGAAGGCTTAGGTTTAAGGGTGAGATATAACAATGATAAACATAAAGTCTTTGCACACTTAAACATAATGTTTTGATCTTATCATAGAAAATGACTATCATAAAAAGAAGAGGGTGAAACCCCCAGACTTGCTTTTTGAATTGGGGTCACTCTCCAAAGCCTAAACCAAAATATTTTTATTTTATTTTCTTTTTCTTTTTAGATTTTTTTCTTGCAGATTTTTATGTTGCTTTTCAACCGAGCACCCAAATGTATCGCAGTTTTTGGCTTTCCACCATATCACAAACTTACCACTCCAATTATCTTTTTAACATGAAATTAAGCTCATAAATTTAGGTGTGCATTTGGGTTGGCATTTTAGCTTTGGTGAAGAAATGGTGGGGGTGAATCAACAAAATTTGGTGATAGGCTCAAAATTGTGTAAACAAGGTTAGTGAATGTAGGCTAGGATGCATAAGCTCAAACTATTCAAAAGAAGGCCTAAATCATTTTCATTGTGTTAGCCACTATTAAGTGCATATGCTTAAAAGATCGATAGGGGCGAGTTCTAGACACCGAGAAAAGACACTCCTTCATTGTGAGTCTATAATACGACACTAACGGCACTACACACAACTCTACACTTGCGTCGGACTCGATCATGTTCTAATGAAGAGTGGATATAAAACCTACAATAGTAAGTAAAATTACATTGTATTTAACCTAAGCAAGCGATTAACTCTAATTCTATTTCTATCCGAGAACATGGGCACTCAATTAGGAGCATTGCATGAGTCTACGGTTCACTACCCGATTTTGATTTTTACAATTATAAATTAGTACAACCTACACTTCTAAGAAAATCAAACTAAATGAGACTAACAAAAATTAAAGCCTAATCCAAGCGGGTGCGGTGAATACGATACTTAGAGCGACAAAAATTGAAAAAATTGGAGCAAGAATAGTTTTTTTATAAGAAAAAATGATGCTTATCGGAATGCATGAAGCGAGTGCTTACACACATGGGAACGAAAGTACCCCCCCACCCCCCCCCCCCAAGAATTTAACGGATCATTGCCCTCAATGTGAGAAAATCACTTAATTAAAAGAGAAGCAAGCTAAAAATAAAAGGGAGGAGGAAGAGATTCGTTACCCATGCCCTAGAATTGGGCATTCCGGAAGACGCTAAGTCTGAATTTGGCTCATACTGATGCTCCCGGTTCTGGCTTGGTATACTGCATCTGCCCATAAATCCAGATCCTGCAGAAATTAGTAGAAATAGGGAACAACAATACAAATATAGAGCAATTTAATGAAACTAAAAGTAAAGCAGAGATAACAATGGGGTGCCTCCCAAGAGCGCTTTGTTTAACGTCTTTGAGCTGAACTAAATACCTGTATTAATATATATATATATTGTTTTGGCATAATTATAATAGTGAAAGTCTAAGAATTCTAAATACTACTAATACAAGGTCATCAAAATGATTAACTATATGCAGATTTGAAATAGTAACTAGAGATAAAGGAAAAAGGTCTGGAGACCAAGTAATCGGGTGGATTGGAGGGATGGTACTCCTCCATCCCCAAGTATCCTCCTTCTTCATCTTCTTTATCTCCTCCAACCATCAATCATCAATGAAAAATCTCTTGCCTCTCTACACCCAATCCTTCAGGGGAAGCACAAGCAGTGATGATGAAGTGGAATAAGCAATGTGTTCTATCACTGTCATATGCTTTCCCTGCCAAAATTGCTTCTCAAGATCACTTAAAAATGGGTCCATAAACTTAGAGTCATGCAGAGGGGATACAAGAAATACCATTAAATGCATCGGGAAGAAAAATAGGAAGAATTAATTCAGCAATTTCAGGGTTGAAAGAAAAGAGTTCAAGAAATAAGTCAGAAGAATAATTAATTAAAGAAGGAGTGACGGGAGAAGGTGGCTCCATATCATCGTCCTCCAGAATACAAATGAGGATGTTGTCACAAATCAGGTTCTCCCTAGCTAGCGATTCAGTCATGATAACATAAGCGGGGTGGAAGAAACTTCCCTTATTATAGGATCATCATGATCAGAGGTGGTGCAAGAGGGGGCTTCCACAAGTGAAGAGGATGGTGCCTCTTCAATGGAGGCTGCTTCTTTTTGCACCTTAACTGATAGAGCATGGAAATCCTGCAACCGGATGGTTTTCAGGATAGGCACGGTGGAAGCAAAAATTGTGAGAGGGGCAGCAGAGGATGGTTCGGAGTGTAACGACCCAGAAGCTGACGTCCGATCGGGAAAACGTCCACCGATATAGCCTCAACTGGCCTCGTTACCGAGCTGCAGCCCAAGCACCCCAACCCCTCTCCAGCCCTGCTGGCGGGTTGTTGGTGGCCACAACCTCCCTTTGATGAGGTAAACTCGATAGTCAAGCATGCACCACGGGGACTTCCCAGGAGGTCACCCATCCCAAAATTGCTCCAGTCCGAGCACGCTTAACTATGGAGTTTTTTAACTTCTCATCACCAATTGAGCTGCAAAGTACTAAAGGGAGGAACCCAAAGTACTAAAGGTGGGGCATGAAGGGGCTTCCACAAGTAAAGAGGGGGATCCCTCTTCACCAGTGTATGCTTCCTCATGCATGGACAAAGGGATAGTGGAATGTGATTTCATGTGCAAATCCCACTCAAAGGAACAGAGTTTGGGGGATCTCACATTTTCAGTTTGCTCCACTACACAAGATGTACTAGATGGAGGCGCACCGGAATAAGTATGATCGAAGCCAAACTCATGTTCAATCGAGCTGGTTTGTTCAATTGGCACAATGTAGCAATATGCCCTTGCCTCCCACAATTCATGCAAACTAGAGGGGGCAAATCCTCATCCGGATCATACTGCAATTCCAACTCAAGCAATGAAACTATAGATATAAACTTACCAGAGTTCAGAGAAGGAATAGAATTTATTTTGGGTGTAGCACTCAGGTCTACAGTGGTTTATTCACAATAAGGTGAGGGAGTAGGATGATAGGAGCTTACCACTGTGTCAATACAATGATCGACGAGTTCGCTCGTCAAGGTTTCTACTAAACGCCCAAGGGGACTTGGGGGTCGAATAGCTATATCGTCGGCGATTGAAGGCGATGCACAAAATGGAAAAGGAGGGAAGGTCATAAGCATAGGCTTCTCTTCCTCTTCCAATTGTGATTTCCATCTTATGCAATCTTTCACCACATGATCGGTGCCTTGACAGAATAGGCATCGCACACCCAAAGGCTTGGACATTGAAGGGGTCTAGAGCTCAAATTGTGGTAGTGCCCGTTGTGGGGTTCCATTCGTGCAAGCAGTATAATTCACTTTCTCGCACACCTCTCCCATGATAAATACTCCCACACCATTTGCATTTCTGTGGAGTATAATACAAGATAAGGAGGGAGAACCATACACTCTTCTATGAAAATCGGTGAGCAAAAATCTAAAAATGAAAGAAAAATTGCTCCACACATAAATAAGGATAACTGGTTATTGAATAAAGCAAAAGAAATTATAAAAGTACAAAAACTTAATAGAGAGTGTTATTAACAGATGGAAAAGAATTCAATCTCTTGACTTCTTCAAATGAAAAATCATACGTGTCGTGTTCCCGGACAACGGCGCCAAACACTCGACGCGCCGTCCTACCGCACCACAATATGCGGGAGCGAGACTGCGGTCCGAACGGCAGTGAACCGATTGTTGTCAAGTAGTAAGTAAAATGGGAATAGATCCCCGGGTATCGAATCACACGTGGAGCATGAAAGGGTAATCAATCGTTTGAGGAGAGACTTGAGATTGAAGTCTCTTAAGTCGGGGTTTTACAGGGGTTTTGGTTTCGGATTAATGTTAACACGGGAAAAGGAAACTTATTACAATGCAGGTCACCTACACCTCTTCGCGCCTCCATGGGTCGCAAACCTCTGCTTCGCACGTTGCACCTAGCAAATGCTCAGGTCAACCTTTCTCTCAATGTCAACACAAGAACTCAAGTGGAAAATAATACATACAAAAGGTTAGGCCTCCTAAACAACTCAAAGGAACATGACAAACAATAAATCATAGAGATTTGCATATAAGAAAAACCATGTCCACAACCATCATCATAAATGGAAGAACACAACCATTCAACTACCAAATGTGCGGAAAAAGATGAGAAGATACAAACAGTGCTTGAGACTATTTCGTGGATGTAGAGGAAACTCTGTAGGAACACTTGTTTGAAGCTCAGATCGTCGACTGTCATCCGGGGTCCTTGAAGTTGTCACCCTTCTAGCCCGTCTTCTCGAGTGAATGAACCATCCACATCTACACCTCATGGTCCTAGCTTGCAGAGAGAAAATGGAGGCGTGATCTTCACTTGGATGCTCTTGGATGATGGAGAGAGCTTAGGGGATGATTCTTAACCCTTGGAGGAAGAAAAATCGCCCCTAGGGCGTTGAATGCGGAAGGGTTTCAGAGGGAAAATTGTGGATCCCATCATTCCCATCAAATCCTGTATTTATAGGCAACAAAATGAAGAACGCGCACTAGTAGATGCACGACCACTGGTCATGTGCTAAGGAAAGTCCAGTACTCGTGCGCCAAGGAACCTGTACCAAAAATGTCAGAAAGATAAGCGCGCATGAGTAGGTGCACGACCACTGGTCATGCGCTAAGGAATGTCCTCTACTCGTGCGCGAGAAACATTCATCGAGAAGAGCTGGTGGGAGGCAAAAATGTCGAGACGAATCGAGGAGATTTTTAAGACGCAACCACTGGTCGTGCGTGAAGAAATCCACTGATTGTGCGCGAAGGAGGGCCAGTACTCGTGCGATTGTCTAGAAAATTTTGACCAAATAGCACGCATGACCACTCATCGTGCGCAAAGGATCCACTGATCATGCATGAAGTAAAACACACGATCAGTGGCCAATGATGTGAAATGGGTCAAAACACTTCAGAAATCCACACAATTTTGTACCTGCATGAAACACAGCCAAACCCACTAGAACAATGCATCCACAAAGACAAACATAAAGTAAAATAGAAAGAGAAGGAGAGGCAATCTCCTTCATGCATGGAATGACCTAAAGTAAGCTCTAAATAGCTAAAACTTCCTCAAAATACTATGAATTACAAACAGGGATTTTATGCTAAAATTGAATGGAAGATGAGCGATAAGAGAAGAAACTGAGCTATTAAAGGAGCCTAGAATACTATAAGAAATACGCTCATTAGTGCTGAAGTATGTAAACCAGGTTTTATAGCTTTTATCTATGTGGTGCATAGTTATAATTGCTGATTTTCATGACGTAACTCTTTGTTTGTGCACTTGATATGGCATGGGTCGCGAATGGACCTACTGTTATATTGTTTGTTACATTCATTGTGTTACAAATTTGGTATCAGTTGTGGGTCGGTCCGTTGTCTTCCAAATTCATGGTCGAATTCTTTTCAGGGGTGGAGAGCACGTGCAGCGCGTCACCTTAAAACGATAACATACAATGAATGTCCACTTAGGAATGAAACTACAACATGTGTGCGGCACGATTATAGGTGACTAGGAGTAGTCCAGGGCAGTCCCAACCCCGTCACTCTGTAGAAAATAATGCATTTGCTGAGGTTCCTACAAACCCTCTTTCTGTTGAAACGATACAGTTGGTTGTTGAAGTCGTGTTTGCTTTGATCAATGCACAACTTGGAAGGCATGTACAAACTTCTATGGGGTGGCCCCGGAGCCGGTTTGTGTAGTTGAGCTGGTTGTAGTGAGTCGAGAGTCTGAAGAGCCGTAGCAGCGAAATGCATGGCAGACTAACAGTTGAAGCACTTTCTAGGCTTCCATCCTCCATCATTCTCGGGGACAGAATCCTCAACTGAAGCTGAAGATTGGCTCTCTAGGATGAAGAGAACCCTGATAGCAAAGGAGACAAAAAAGTGAAGAAAGTTACTTTAACAACTTTCCTTCTGAATGGGGAAGCGAGGCTTTGGTGGGAAGAGATGAAAATACATAAGTTCACGGTAAAGGACGTTACTGATATCTCATGAAAAGAATTCACAGAGATTTTCCTGCAGCGATACATCCTTTTTGCCTAGCGCATCGCGTTTCTAAACTAATTTTTGAGTCTTACTCAAGGCG
Source organism: Dactylorhiza incarnata (assembly GCA_033032865.1). Classification (NCBI taxonomy): domain Eukaryota; kingdom Viridiplantae; phylum Streptophyta; class Magnoliopsida; order Asparagales; family Orchidaceae; genus Dactylorhiza; species Dactylorhiza incarnata. The sequence continues at coordinate 7,026,819 of JAWHQI010000090.1, read as the reverse complement.
AACGTTCGGTAGACGATTTCTTCCATGAGTTTACTAGGCTTAACCACTATGTTGGAGATATGCTAGAGGACGAGGAGAAGAAAACAAACAAGTTCTATGAACGTTTGTGATACGACCTGAGGCTGCTCCTAGCAGGCCCGATGACATTTGGTTTTCTTACCTTGGTCAATATTGTCAGATCTTTGGATCTAGATATGAAAATGGTCCAAAACAAGAAATACCTAAGTGCAAAGAAACATGAGTTCAAGGAGCAGAGCTATGCGAAGTCTGGGTATCGAGGGTATAAGAAGAAGTCTAAATTTTCGGAGCCAACTCCATGTGTTGTGTCAGGAGTGACTATTGGGCAAGGTCCGCTCACTTTCTACACTTGCGGCAAGGTGGGAATTTTTGCCCGAGAGTGTCGCAATGGTCTTCTGAAGGTGGACAAAAGGCATGTGCTTCTTACACGGAGAAAGGGAAAGCAGTGGAGATTTCTGCATCCCAGTATACTCCAGCGCAACTGAGAGTTTTCACTCTTGGGCAACAAGAAGCCATTCGCCAATCGGATGTTGTGACAGTTATGATTTAGTATTTAGCTTGCATAGCTTATTATACTGTCTATTTTCTGTTTAACTTGTGTATAATTAGGCTTCGCCCTAATACGTAACTATCCGACGAGAGCTCTCTTTGACACTGGAGTATCTCACTTCTTTCTGTCTAAGGACTTCGTATTACATATCAGAGTGCCTTCTTTCATATCGAAAGATAGATTGGATGTAGTGCTGCCAAATGGGTACAGGATAAATGCGGATAGGAGTTGTTATGTGAAGGTGTGGATAGGAAGTCATGACTTTAACTTGGAAGTGTCACTGTTGCCGATATCTGAGTTTGATGTGATCTTTGGCATGGACTGACTCTCGAAGTAGCGTGCATACATCGATTGCAATCCAAAGGAATTCATACTGGGGCAAAACACTAAACCCGAGACTATGTTTTCTGGTATACAAAGAACAAGCAAGATACAGATGTCTGCTCTCAAAGTGTTCAAGGCATTCGAAAAGGCGTAGCTATAGAGCCCAAGCCCTATTTGAGTGGTGTTCCAATTGTATCAGAGTTTGTTGATGTGTTACCAAAAGATCTCCCTAGAGCTCCATCTCAGCGAGAGATCGGCTTCTGTATTAAGTTGGTGCCATGTGTCAAACATATGTCAAGCTCACCAAACCGAATATCACAAAAGGAGATGGTGGAATTGAAAGTTCAGTTCCAAGAGATACTATAGCACGGTTATGTCCATCCGAGTTCATCCCCTTGGAGTGCACCGATCCTTTTGTGAAGAAGGATGAAATCTTGTGTCTATGTATAGACTATCGCGAACTGAATAAGATGACAGTGAAGAATAAATATCCGATTTTGAGAATCGATGATTTCTTTATGAGCTGGTTGGATCAACTGTGTATTCGAAGATGGATCTGAAGTCCAGTTACTACCAGTTGAGAATCAAGGAATGTGATATTCCTAAAATAGTATTTAGTACCCATTACGGGCACTACGAGTTCACGGTGATGTTGTTTGGCTTAACAAATGCGCCATTAGTATTCATGGACTTAGAACAGAACAATCAGAGAGTATTTGGACTAGTTTATGATTGTATTCATCGATGATATACTGGTCCATTCTCAGTTGAAGGAAGAGCATATAGATCATCTGCAAGCAGTGTTAAGCACCCTGAGGAGGAGTCAGTGTATGCCAAGTTCTCTAAATGTGAATTTTGGCTACCATCAGGGGCATTCCTAAGTCATGTGGTAAGTGGAGAGGGTATTGTAGTGGATCAAGCAAAGAAAGTTTCTATACGAGAATGGCCTGTGTTGACCATGTGGCGGATGTCCAAAGTTTCTTAGGACTTGTCGGCTACTATAGGCACTTTATAAAACTTTTCGAGGATAACACTACCTCTCACGACATTGACTGAGGAGTAGAAGTTCATTTGGTCATTGGCATGCACAAGAGCTTTTGAGGAGCTGAAGAGCCGTCTAACCACGACGCCAATTTTGTGTTCACCATGTGGTACAGAAGGCTATGAACCCTGCAGTGATGCCTCAGGGAGTGGCTTAGGTTGCGTTCTTCTTCAGTTTGGAAAGGTTATTGTTTATGGCTCTCATCAATTGAATGTGCATGAGAGGAATTATCTGGTCCACGACTTGGAGTTGGTGGTCGTGGTCATGGTCGTAGTATTCGCTCTTAAGCTATGGCGGCGCTACTTATATGGCGTGAAGATTGACATCCTTATAGACTATATGAGCCTAAAGTATTTGTTAAATCAGAAGGAGTTTAATATGCGACATAGGTGGTGGATGGAGTTCATTGGGGACTACATCTTCGATATTCATTACACTCCCGGGAAGTGAAATATTGTCATGGATGCATTAATTTGGAGGGTTCCTAAGCAAGAAAAATGGATTCAGATGCATGATGAGCATCTAATCAGTGACTTAGAGTCTCTTTCGATTACTTATGTCGATAGGAGGACAACTGCTAATGCATGCTTGAACTGGACTGAGGTGTAGTGCGACCTTGTGGATCGGATTCATCACTCCTTGTAGCTTGATGAAAGCATGAATAATTATGTGGCAGAGACTGTGGATGGGTCAAATGTTGATTTCTCCTTCGATGATGGTCTTTTGTGGAAAGACAGTCGGTTGTGTATCCCAAATTTTGTGACAATACGGGAGGAGTTGATGTACGGGGCTCATTTTACCATGTACTCAATCCACCGGGGGAGCACAAAGATGTATATGGACATGAAGAAGCTTTTCTGGTGGCCGGTTTTGAAGAAAGACATAGCCCTGTACGTGGCGAAGTGTCATACTTGCGCACTATGAAGACCGAATGTCAAAAACCTGGTGGATTTATGAAGTCTTTGCAGATTATGGAATTGAAGTTCGATGATATATCGATGGATTTCGTGCATGGATTGTCGAGATCGCAACATGGGAATGACGCCATCTGAGTGATCATAGGCCGTTTGACTAAAGTATCACTTCATTCTGAACCGAAAAGATGATTCTATGGAAAAGTTGGCAAAACTTTATGTCGACAACATTGTACGATTGTTCTGCACTCCTCTTAACATCATAAGCGACCAAGATGGGTGTTTTACATCGAACGATTGAAGGCTAATCCACCAACTACTTGGTACTAAGTTAAAGTTTAGCACAACCTTCCATCCGCAAATGGATGGGAAGACCGAAAGGACCAATAGAACCATGGAGGGTATGATCCGAATGCGCATCTCGGATTTCAGAAAGAGGTGGGAAGACCATCTCTATATGATCGAGTTTGTTGTCACAACCCGCACTTTCTCAATATATAAATATATTATCATAATAAGAGAAAACACGTGTCATGATGCCACGCCGTGCAGGGGACAACTGCAGATGCTCAGGCAATCCTATCTTTATTCCCTTCTTTAAAAAAAGACAAACTCTGTGTTTGAAACAATAATTAATGTTTGAGGTTTCCAAACACCATGTCCCTCGGCTTAGTGAATCAACTAGTCCACAACATGAAAGTATAGATGTAAGCAACGGAAAATACAAAATTTTATTTTATTTATCCTATTTGAGCATGAAGACTCAATCAACATTTTAATGATATGCATTTTCTAAGATTAATATAAGTAAAAGTGAATTTTTACGAGTTTCAAAATAAGGTGATATTTGTTTGAAAAGATATAATGTATGAGCAAATATGCAACTTTGTTTATATAAAAGTATCTACTACGCAACCTAGGAAAAATAATTCCCAGAGAGCATTTGCACTAACAACAATTTAACAGTAGTGGCATAAATGACAATTATAGTCTAACACAGAAAAGAAGATCATACTGTGGGCGTCAACAAATTGACAGGAACACAGTAATAACCAAAGTCAAAAAAGATCAACAACTACCTCTCAGAAGAGGGAAAAGAAAAACAGCTACAAAGGCTGCGAGATCTGGACTTGCTTTGATCAACCGCTACTGGTCCAAACCTGAGGCACTCAAGGAAAATCTGTTATAATACCCGAAATTTTGCTAAGGTGGGTCCATTATTATCAAAAGAAAATTTCCTAGGCAAACAAGGTTAAATAAAGAATAAATGGAGGGGAAGATCATGGCAAAAGGGGGAATAGTTGATGAGTCACAATTATATACACTTTTATGGGCTCATCCGGGCTAGTTTTCATTCTCTTGTGCGTCATTATCGAGATATTATTGCATCTATTTCTCTTAAGCTCTTTCATGCGCACTTGCGTGCTTCACTCTCCTTTTAGGACCGTTTTGGTGTGCGTTTGCGCTCCACATTATTGGGGGTAAGCACATGGTGCTCCCCAATCCTTTTTCTATGTTTGATTGGTGCTGGTGGTGTATTCCCAGCTGATTTGATGTGCTTGCAGGTGTTTGGATCATCTCCTTTTGCCCAAAATTCTTGAGTGTGTATATCGCACGATCGTGCATTTTCTTGACTCACGGACGGTTGCGGTCGTGCGCCTTCATCTGGGGAGAAAACCGGTGATCTGAATTTGATAGTGCGTTCTTACGCACGGGCGGATCGCCCGTGCGCGAAGGAAATGCACGATCGCCTGTTTTGCCTATATTCTTGCCAATCTGAATTTGTTCGTGCATTTTTACGCACGGGCGGATTCACCCGTGCGTGAGTAAAACGCACGGGTGCTGCTGCTTCTTCCTCAAGCCTGCTTGCGCGTTAAATAATGCACGGGCAACGCACGGTCGTGCGTTCGCCCGTGCGTGACTAAGAATCTGCCTGTTCAGTATTTAAAGCAGGAAATCTGCTGGATGAGGGGAGACCCGTAGGAAAAGCTTCTAAAGCCCGCCATTTTCGCCCACTTCGCCGTTCCACCACCATTCTGACCTAGGAGGAGCTCCGGTGACCTTTGTCTTGCAAATCTACTGCCAAAGCTCCCTCCTTGGCCTCCTCAATCATCCTCGAGCTCAAGAAAGCCATAGACGGAGAACTTTCGCGGCATTCCAGGTGACGAACAAGAGCTACTTCAAGCTAGACCACAAAGAAGACGGGTAATAGTAGAGGAAGGTGACAGCTCCTCCGGACTCCGGACGCAACTGAAGATCGAGACGGACGAGGCTTGACAACCCTACGATTCCGGCCGAGAATCTTCAGCATAGTCTTCGAGCTTTTGTTGACTTTTATCCCCTACGCTTGCTTCAGAGATTTCTTTATATGTATTTGAGATTGTGGATGATGTTCATAAACCTTATGCTTTGATCATTATGATTTCATGTTGTTGAGATTCTTTTTGGTTTATGAGATTAGAGGAGTGTCGTAGTCCGCCATCCATTCCACCACTCTTAGTGCCCCGCACTAGCAATTGCTAGTTGCGTGTTTCGCGACGAGGTGCCTACGACCCTCATCTGCTAGCCTTCTCGTCCACCCGCTCACCGAAGCACGAAATCGCGGCCGTTGCATCCATCCCGACAAGCGAAGCGGAGCTTTAGGCCCGCATTTTCTTTCTCCTTCGATAGCATAGGAAAACCACTTTCAAAACCCCCCTTTTTAGTTAGTGTTTTAGAATCTTTATAAGAGTTTCCCTAGCAGGCAAATCATACTACCCAACTTGCAGTCCTTTGAGAACGATATTCGGGGAGTTTCTCCCTACTTTTATTACTTGACAACGACCGGTGCACTGCCATCGTACCGCATTTCGCGCTTGCTAATTAGTGGTGCTGAAATTGCGCGTCAATAGTCCACCACTTACCTCAAACCTCACGGCCACCTGACTCCCATGCACTACACGGAAAGGCTCGGCCAAAATAATAATTACACCACAGATTTCTTAAAGATTTGGACAAAAAATGGGCGTACGACCAAGCATTCCAACGCCCAAAAAACCATGAAAATGAAAATACTCACCGCACACCCGAAGATCTCGGCGAAAGCTCTTCAAATCTATGCTCCAGCGATGATTCTTCACACTCGATCTCACGCGACGGCCGACGAAAGCATCCCAACGTTCGCGACTTTTCTCTCTCTCATGACACTGGTTCGAGTTCGGCGGAAATGGAAGAAGAAAGAATAAATCCTAGTTTCTAACAAAAAAATCCTTTTTATACTAGGGTTTAGAAAATTTTATTTAATATTAATTTATAAAAGTTCTAGGCTTAAATTTACTATTTGGACAAGACTAACTCGGATTTTTACGAAAATCGCATTGAAGGCAAATACCGATCTTCCGAAGACAACGGCGAAGTCAAAATTAAAGTTCGACGGGCCGGTTATGAGCTACAATATAATTTACGCAATTTATGATACATAATTTGGCAAATTCATTCAAATTAATTATTTTAAATTTCCTTCTCTCCGAAAACTCTTTACTAAGGCAAGCACCGTTAACTACAGGCTAATGTAACGCCCCACGTCATTATTATGCCAAAATTATTATTTAATTAAATTATCCGAAATTCAGTGGCGTTATAGTCAACCCCCCCCCCCCACCCCCACCCAAAAAAAGAAGTTTCATCCCAAAACTTAAAACGCAATGCAAAATTAAGAGGTAAAAGAACAAAACAAAACATCATCGGATAGTAAAGTACTTACCGAAGAAAACTAGGAGAAAAGATGCGGATGTGATTCCTACATGGCATATTCCAATTCCCAAGTCGCACATCTGACGTCCTGATTTCGCCAAAGAACTTTAACCATAGGAATCGTCTTCTTACGCAATACTGTCATGCGTCTCCAGAATACTAACGGACTCTTCAACATAGGAAAGGTTGGGCTACAACTGGGGCACCGAGTCAAGGACATGACAATCACTAGCCACACACTTCCTTAACTGACTCACGTGAAACACATCGTGAACACCATGGAAAGTGGTGGGCAAACTCAGCCTATAAGCTGACACTCCGATGTTCTCAACAATCTGGAAAGGTCCCACATACCGGGGATCCAACTTGTGGTTCTTCCCAAATCTCTTAACACCTCGCATCAGAGAAACCTTTAAGAAAACCATGTCCACAACTGCGAACTCCAGATCAACCCTTCTCCGATTAGCATACTTCTCATAACGCTCTTGAGCAACGCAAAGCGCGAATATGCGACACGATAATACCCATTTCTTCCAAAGCTTCTGGACCTAACAACAGTTTCTCACCAACTTCAGCCCAGAACAGGGGAGTCTGACAATGTCTTCCATACAAAGCTTCAAAGGGGGTCATCTACAAGCTCTTCAGATAACTGTTATTATAGGAAAACTCCATGAGTCCAAGACGCTTATCCCAGGATCCACCATTCTCCAATATATAACATCAAATCATATCTTCAAAAATCTGATTTACCCTTTCCGTCTGACTATTGGTCTGAGGGTGATAAGCAGCAGAAAATCTATGATCAGTGTACAACCCTCATATTTTCCGAGTCGGTGTGACCCAACACGGATGAGGTCGTGATAGATAAGGTGACCGCGACGCAGCAAACCGAACCGACGAAGGTCGTCAAAGATAAAAAAGAGAAGGTCGGGGGGCAAGTTTTCTTGGGCAGCGGACCTTGGGTCCACTCGCCTAAGGCCCCAGGAGAGTGGACCATCGGTCCACTCGCCTGAGTGGGGGGGGGGGGGGAGTGGACCTTGGGTCCACTCGCCCAAGGAGGGGAGCGAGTGGACTCAAGGTCCACTCCCCCCAAGCTTGCAGGCGAGTGGACCTATGGTCCACTCGCCCAGGGAGTGTGGACCCTAGGTCCACACGCCCGGGCAGCTGGGCGAGTGGCCCTATGGTCCACTCGCCCGGTAAGTTGAGTGGACCATAAGGTCCACTCGCCCAGTTCAGGTGGTGGACCTAGGTCCACCCATCCGACCCCCGGCAAGAGGGGGGGGGGAGTGGATGTCTCAAGCTCGACTCGCCCCCTCCTGTTTTGGTCGTTCAGGTTCGTTGTTGAGCTGCGGATAGTAGAATTTTGGCTATCCGCAGCCCAATTTTGGGAAGTCTATAAATTGACCCCCATGGGCACCTTGGGAAGGGATGTTGGTACCCCTCTCCCTCACGTGAGTATTGTGAACAAGCACTACCCCCCTCCCCCTATCAGTGAAGGTGGACAGTGAGGTGAACCTTAGTGCCCTCTAAGGTGCCTAGGCTCAGCATTGGCTTGGGAGGGGAAGCTCTCTTTGAACTTCCGGGTGTGTGGTGGGACCTCCACGCTGCAGCTTAAGGGGTTCGTTTGTGGACTCAGGTGTTCTTCAAGGGCAAGGTTCTTCAGTTCTTAGTGACTGGTCAAGGGTTCGAGCTCGGGTCAAGTAAGGGTTAGCTGCATCCCCCTTTCGAACGTTGAGACTAGTTCTCTGGTTTCAACATTCTGGTGCGGTCAGCGTGGAAGCAGCTAGTTCGGAAAGCTCTGGGCAAGTCTCATGGATGGAAGTGATGAGCTGGGGGAGTCACCCCCTACCAGCAAGTGCGTAAAGAAAAGGGATTTTGAGGAGTTCAGGAAGTCGATCCAGGAGCTCTTGCGGCTAGCACTCCCCCCTCACAGCGAGTGCTCGACACCACTTGCACCCGTGCTCACCTTGCCATCTCCGATGGAGACGGGGCAAGCACATCGACAAGGGAAGGAGCTAGCAATAGGTGAAGGCTCGGGTCTTCAAGAAAGAATGCTCTTCAACAGCTCTCCTGGGACCGGCTATCCCAGTAAGGAGGCAGTGAGAATGCCTCTGTCTCACCAAGGAGGGTGGGGGATTCCCTTCTGCGAGTTGATTATCTCAGCTCCCATTCCAGACGGGTTCAGCGAACCAGACATGTCTTACTACATAGGGAAGGACGACCCTCTCTAGCACCTCCAGAGGTTTGAAGACATGGTCTCGATCAGACAAATAACGGACGCCTCCAAGAGCAGGCTCTTCGCCATAACTTTCAAGGGAGAGGCAAAAGACTGGTTCCACCAGCTCCCATCAGGTACCATCTACAACTTCAAGGACCTATGTCAGAGTTTCTTGTTGAGGTTCTCCACCTCGAAGAAGGGGAGGAAAGGGCCAGAGTCCCTGTTCTTGATTCAACAAAAGTACGGTGAGACGCTGAGAAGCTACGTAGACCGGTTCCAGGACCAACTCTTCCACCTCCAGGCTGACCAGAGAAGCAGGAGGGACCAGGAGAAAGAGAAGGAATATGAAGATGAAGAAAGTAGAGGAGGTGATGAAGGAGATGGCCGAGTTGCCTGTGGCCAAGAAGGCGCGTTGTAATATGTAACCTCCTCGTTTTAAGGGAGAAATATCTAGAGGTAGAGTATCTTTGGTAAAATCCCCGACTAGAGACCATTCTCCGGGCTCAGTCATGTTGGCAGATGGGAGACTCATTTGGTCGACTCGCTACTTGGTAGCTGGATTGGGAGGGCGTTGAGTTCCTCTGCCTCCAGGTGAAGGTAAGCACCTAGGATACGTATGAGTACTTCCGCCTCCAATCGGTAAGATCCCCGACTAGAGACCATTCTCTGGGCTCAGTCATGCCGGCAGATGGGAGACTCATCGGGTCGACTCGCTACTTGGTAGCTGGATTGGGAGGGCGGTGAGTTCCTCTGCCTCCAGGTGAAGGTAAGCACCTAGGATGCGGACGAGTACTTCCGCCTCCAATCGGTAAGATCCACGACTAAAGACCATTCTTCAGGCTCAGTCATGCCGGCACATGGGCGACTCATCGGGTCGACTCGCTACTTGTTAGCTGGAATGGGAGGGCGTTGACTTCCTCTGCCTCCAGGTGAAGGTAAGCACCTAGGACGCAGACGGGAACTTCTGCCTCCAATCGGTAAGATCCCCAACTAGAGACCATTCTGCGGGCTCAGTCATGCCGGCAGATGGGAGACTCATCAGGTCAACTCGCTACTTGGTAGCTGGATTGGGAGGGCGTTGAGTTCCTCTGCCTCCAGGTGAAGGTAAGCACCTATGATGCAGACGGGTACTTCCGCCTCCAATCGGTAAGATCCCCGACTAGAGACCATTCTCTGGGCCCAATCATGCCGGCAGATGGGAGACACATCGGGTCGACTCGCTACTTGTTAGCTGGATTAGGAGGGCGTTGAGTTCCTCTGCCTCCCGGTGAAGGTAAGCACCTAGGACGCGGACGGGTACTTCCGCCTCCAATCGGTAAGATCCCCGACTAGAGACCATTCTCCGGGCTCAGTCATGCCTGCAGATGGGAGACTCATCGGGTCGACTCCCTACTTGGTAGCTGAATTGGGAGGGCGTTGAGTTCCTTTGCCTCCAGGTGAAGGTAAGCACCTAGGATGCGGACGGGTACTTCCGCCTCCAATCGGTAAGATCCCCAACTAGAGACCATTCTCCGGGCTCAGTCATACCGACAGATGGGAGACTCATCGGGTCGACTCGCTACTTGTTAGCTGGATTGGGAGGGCATTGAAATCCTCTGCCTCTAGGTGAAGGTAAGCACCTAGGACGCGGACGGGTACTTCAGCCTCCAATCAGTAAGATCCCCGACTAGAGACCATTCTCCGGGCTCAGTCACGCCGGCAGATGGGAGACTCAGCGGGTCGACTTGCTACTTGCTAGCTGGATTGGGAGGGCATTGAGTTTCTCTGCCTCCAGGTAAGCTAAGCCCCTAGGACGTACATGGGTACTTCCACCTCCAATTGGATTGGGAGGGCATTGAGTTCCTCTACCTCCAGGTAAGCTAAGCCCCTAGGACGTAGATGGGTACTTCCGCCTCCAATTGGATTGGGAGGGCGTTGAGTTCCTCTGCCTCCAGGTAAGCTAATCCCCTAGGACGTAGATGGGTACTTCCGCCTCCAATTGGATTGGGAGGGCGTTGAGTTCCTCTGCCTCCAGGTAAGCAAAGCACATAGGATGCGGACAGGTACTTCCGCCTCCAATCGGTAAGATCCCTGACTAGTGACCATTCTCCGGGCTCAGTCATGCCGGCAGATGGGAGACTCATTGGGTCGACTCCCTGTGGGTAAGACTTCAGAAAGGGTAATTGGTTCGGTAAGATGGTTGAGTTTGCCTCCAGGTGAGTTAAGCACCTAGGATGTGGATTAGTCCTCTGCCCCCAGTTGCTTTGGTAAGATGGTTGGGTTCCTCGGCCTCCATGTGAGGTAAGCACCTAGGACGTGGACTGGTTCTCCGCCCCCAGTTGGTGTGGGAAGATGTTGAGTTTTTCTCCACCTCAGGTCAAGTTCAATTCGACCTAAGGTGTTGAGATTTCTCGACCTCCAGTTGAGCTCTGCTCATAGGAGGGTTGTTAAGTGCAGAAAGCTTTGCCTTCCACCTCAGGTCGAGCTTGGCTCGACTAGAGGTGTTGAGTTTTTCTCCACCTCAGGTTAAGTTAATTCTACCTAAGGTGTTGAGCTTTCTCCACCTCCAGTTAAGCTCGGCTCATAGGAGGGTTGTTAAGTGGAGAAAGGTTTGCCTTCCACCTCAGGTCGAGCTCGGCTCGACTAGAGGTGTTGAGTTTTTCTCCACCTCAGGTTAAGTTAATTCGACCAATGGTGTTGAGCTTTCTCCACATCCAGTTGAGCTTGGCTCATATGAGGGTTGTTAAGTGGAGAAAGGTTTGCCTTCCACCTCCGGTCGAGCTCGGCTCGACTAGAGGTGTTGAGTTTTTCTCCACCTCAGGTCAAGTTCAATTCGACCTAAGGTGTTGAACTTTCTCCACCTCCAGTTGAGGTCGGCTCATAGGAAGGTTGTTAAGTGGAGAAAGGTTTGCCTTCCACCTCAGGTCGAGCTCGGCTCGACTAGAGGTGTTGAGCTTTTCTCCACCTCAGGTTAAGTTAATTCGACCTAAGGTGTTGAGATTTCTCCACCTCCATTTGAGCTCGGCTCATAGGAGGGTTATTAAGTGGAGAATGGTTCGCCTTCCGCCTCAAGACAGGTTCAACCGATAGACTCGGCAGGAGTATCCCGTTGGCAGGGCCCTTCGTGGATTCCCCTAAGGTCCCACCTACTCGTCAAATAGGTGGGTTGGACTTTCTTTCCGAGCTTAAGGCAAGCTCGAAAAGAGCAGGGATTGTGTACAACCCTCATATTTTCTGAGTCGGTGTGACCTGATGTGGATAAGGCCGTGATAGATAAGGTGACCACGACGCAGCAAACCGAACCGACGAAGGTCGTCAAAGATCAAAAAGAGAAGGCCGGGGGGGGGGGGGCAAGTTTTCTTGGGCGAGCGGACCTTGGGTCCACTCGCCTAAGGCCCCAGGCGAGTGGACCATCCGTCCACTCGCCTGAGTGGGGGGCAAGTGGACTCAAGGTCCATTCGCCCCCAAGCCTGCAGGCGAGTGGACCTGTGGTCCACTCGGCCAGGGCGGGTGGACCCTAGGTCCACTCGCCCGTGCAGCTGGGCTAGTGGCCCTATGGTCCACTCGCCCGGTAAGTTGAGTGGACCATAAGGTCCACTCGCCCAGTTCAGGTGGTGGACCTTGGTCCACCCATCCGACCCCCGGCAAGGGGGGGGGGAGTGGACGTCTCAAGCTCCACTTTCCCCCCTCCTATTTTGGTCGTTCAGGTTCGTTGTTGAGCTGCGGATAGTAGAATTTTGGCTATCCGCAGCCCAATTTTGGGAAGTCTATAAATAGACCCCCATGGGCACCTTCGGAAGGTATGTTGGTACCCCCCTCCCTCGCATGAGTATTGTGAGCAAGCACTGCCCCCCCCCCCCTCCCCCTATCAGTGAAGGTGGACGGTGAGGTGGCCCTTAGTGCCCTCCAAGGTGCCCAGGCTCAGCATTGGCTTGGGAGGGGAAGATCTCTTTGAACTTCCGGGTGTGTGGTGGGACCTCCACGCTGCAGCTTAAGGGGTTTGTTTGTGGACTCAGGTGTTCTTCAAGGGCAAGGTTCTTTAGTTCTTAGTGACTGGTCAAGGGTTCGATCTCGGGCCAAGTAAGGGTTAGCTGCATCCCCCTTTCGAACGTCGAGACCAATTCTCTGGTTTCAACAGTCAGTGCCCAAATCTCCCTGCAAGCTTCGCCATAAATTAGACATATACCTAGAGTCACGATCTGACACAATACTCACTGGCACACCATGCTATCTAATGACCTCATCCAAATAAAGCTCTGTTAATTTCTCCATAGAATAACCAATCTTATATGGCACAAAGTGAGCATACTTAGTCAATCGATCAATAATCACCCACGCTGAATCATGTCCTCTAGGGGACCTCGGTAATCCTGTAATGAAATCCATAGAAATACTTTCCCATTTCCAGCTTGGGATATCCAAAGGAATCAACTTACCTCCAGGCCTCTTATGGTCTTCCCTAACGCGCTTGCAGGTATAGCATTCAAAAACAAACTTAGTGATATCATTTTTCATACCTGACCACCAGACAATCTGCTTCAGATCTCTATACATCTTTGTGGATCCAGGGTGATAGGAAACACTTGATCCATGAGCTTTGCTACAAATCTTTACTCGAATATCCTCAATCACGGGAATACAATACCTACCTCGATACCTCAATGTATCCTTATTGTCAAAGGAAAAATCCGGTAATTCTCCTTTTTCGGTTCAATTCTGGAGGTGCTGCAAATCAGGATCTTCTTTCTGATGTAGCCTCGTTAGAGAAATCCAAGAAGGCTCTTGCGCTTCCAAGCTAGAAGGCAAGGCACTATTTCCAACGGCTATATCCATTAAGAAAAATTCCTCCACTAGGGATTGCATAGAGAAGTTGAAGACATGTGCGGTTTTCCTACTCAAGGCATCGACCACTACATTAGCCTTGCCCGGATGATAAAGGATATCAAGTTCATAATCTGCTACATACTCCAACCATCTGCGCTGGCGCAAGTTCATCTCCTTCTGGGTGAAGACATAATTCAAACTCTTATGATCTGTAAAGATCTTGCATGACAATCCTTATAGCAGATGTCTCCACAGCTTCAAGGAATAAATTACTGCCATAAACTCCAAGTCATGTGTAGGGTAATTCCTTTCATGTATTTTCAGCTGGCGTGATCCATACGCGATCACTTTTCCTTCTTGCATCAACACACAATCGAGTCCAACATGAGATGCGTTCACTTAAAGGGCATACTCTACTCCCTCGGTCAGTAAAGTCAGAACAGGAGTAGAGCACAAACACTCATTCAATTCCTGGAAAGCTTCTTGACAAGAATCGCTCCAAATTTATGCGACATTCTTCTGTGTAAGCTTAGTCAGAGGTGCCGACAACACCGAAAATCCTTACACAAATCTTCGATAATAACCTGACAACCCTAAGAAGCTCCTTATCTCCTTAGTTGTTGTAGGCCTCTTCCAATCCAAAATAGCGGATATCTTCGTTGGGTCTACTGAAATTCCATCTTTCCTCACTACATGACCCAGAAAAGACACTTGTGAAAGCCAAAATTCACACTTACTCAACTTTGCATACAACTCATGCTCTCTGAAAGTAGACAATACCAAGCAAAAATGTGTAGCATGCTCCTCGGCACTTCTAGAGTACACCAACACATCGTCGATGAACACTACCACAAAGTGGTCTAGAAAATCCTTGAACACTTTGTTCATCATATCCATGAAAGCAGAGGGTGCATTTGCCAAACCAAAAGACATTACTAAAAACTCAAAATGTCCATAACGATAACGAAAAGCAGTCCGCGGAACGTCCAACTCACGGATCCTCGACTGATGGTAGCCTGAACGAAGGCCGATCTTTGAAAACATGGTGCTTCCTTGCAACTGGTCAAACAGGTCGTCAATCTGATGCAATAGATATCTGTTCTTGATAGTCACCATGGTCAGCTCCATATAATCTATACACAACCTCATTGATCTATCCTTTTTCTTCACGAATAGAACTGGAGCACCCCAGGGCGAAGAACTAGGCCTAATAAAACCATGTTGCAATAACTCATCCAACTGAGCACACAACTCTTCCAATTCACGCGGGTCCATACGGTAAGGTGCCTTCACGATAGGGCGAGAACCAGGATCGAGATCTATAACAAACACTACATCTCTCTCAGGAGGGAGACCAAAAAGACTAATAGGAAAGACATCAGAAAACTCATGCACCACGGAAATATCCTTGATATGCGGCAAAGCAACATCAGTTTCTAAAATATAAATAAGATAATCGATACAAACAGACTCTAGAAAATTTCGAGCACGTACCACGGATATAATCGGGGAATCCTGTCTAGGAGAACCATGCACACTCATGGGTTGGCCATTATCCATCTTGAAGCCCAAACGTTTCACCTTGCATTGAATGACAACGTCATACCTGGACAACAAATCCATGCCCAAGATCATATTAAAATCTTCCAAGTCAAGCACCTTCAAATCAGCATACGCTAGGAAACATCCTAAGAGAATAGGGCAATTCAAGATACCCTGATTCGACACCACTGAATCACCGGAGGGAAACTTTACACGAAGCGGATCACCAACTCAATCGACAACCAAACGATGACGGTCTACAAAACTCTTTTCCACGAAAGAGTGAGTAGCACCCAAATCGAAAAGAATGTGCGCCAAACAGTTCCTTACTTTAAACTCGCCTAGAAAATTAAACGAATAACTAATACCGCAGGTTTTAAATTTATTTTAAATTTAACTACTAGATTAGAAACCAACCTGAAATCACCTGGGTGGATGACTAAGCTTCTTCCTTAGTCACCACATATAGTTTTCCCTTCCCTGTGCCTAGATGGTGAAGCTGTGGCAAGGGAAAATCCTAAAGCAGAACTGGCTGCAACGTAGGCTGGGACTGTGGACAGCTAGCCTTTCCATGCCCCTTTTGTCCACACTGGAAGCAGGCCTTATCCTTAGTCCAGCAATGGGCAACGTCATGCCCCTTCTTCTTACAAAAGGCACAAGTTACATCTCCTTTGGGTGCGCTCTGAATCGCAAGCACCTGCACCTGCTTCTGAGCCCCCAATCTCTTGAAATATTTCTCAAAAGGATGGCATAGCCGGCCACAAAAACCACGGATCTCCTTATTTTCTTTTTTCGGAGCGGTGTCAGATTCCCGTGAACTTCCACAGTATTCGATCTTTCTCTTCTCCTTCCGCAGCATCAGGTCGCGGTTCTTACCGTTGTCGATAGCTTCGACCTGCAAGGCAACTTCTACTGCTTCAGCATAGCTCTCGATTTGTATGTGTTGGCCAACTGCTGGATGTAATTCCTTAGACCACTTAGAAAGCGTTTAACTCTACTAGCCTCAGTGGCTATCATATCCGGAGCAAACCTGATCAACTTACTGAACTCAATTTCATACTTACCCACAGTGAGTTTCCTCTGCTTCAAGTGCAGGAAATTATTCTTTATCCTATCCTGCTCAACCGACACAAGAAATTACCTTAACAACATTTCCTTATACTTCTCCCAGGAGCATCCCTCTCTGAGGCCCTCTTTCTCTCGGATCTACCAACCCTTGGCAAGGCCCTTCAATTAATAAGCGGTAACCATGACCCTCTGGTCTGCAGAAATTCCAGAGTAAGCAAACATCTCTTTGATGGCGATGATCCAATCATCTAAAGCTACAAAGTCAGCCCTACCATCATAGGTAGGTGGTCCTAAACGCTGAAAATATGAAATAAAGTTCATCTCTGGCGGCAACAAAACAAGAGGCACCAGAAGATTAGGAGGAACAGGTACAGTCTGGCCCGCTACAAGGTTCTACACCATAGGCTATTGCCCTAACGTGGCAGTCAACAAAGATTGGACTTGAGCCTCCCTTGCAACCATCTGTCTTTGCGGAGTTTCATTGCTCAAACGCAGCTCCTCGATCATAGCTTCGCTAAGTGCACCTGTAGACTCACCTTCAGACTGGGGAGTCGACCTCAATGGCATTCGCTTCGGGGCCATTTTCTAAGAATACAAACAAAGATCTCATCAAAACTTAGCTACAAGATAGGATTACTTAACTCAAAACAAACCAAACATGTGTAGACACTTGCTTTTGCTACTACCTTGCCCTGGGATTTTATATAAATGATGCTATGATTTAACTTAGGATGATATACTGTCATCCTTCGACTCTTGTGCACATCTTATGCATGTATGAATGTTCAAATCTTCATTTCAAATCATGAGTGTATGAGTGTCATCATATAAATCTTTAGCTTGCCACGTGTGCTTATGCGATGTTATGATGTGCATACAGTGCTATGCACTCTAAGAAAAGCCATAATGTATGTCATAAGCGATGTGCACATTAAATATTATGCATCTCATGCTACATAATATCGCATGTAACGAAAAGCAAAAATCTAATGAGCATCCTTGTGGTTGACGTTATGCATCCCATACTACATAAAAGTCACATGTTGTCATACCTATGTTGATCCATATATAAACACATATTATGCATCTCATACTACATAATATGCCCATATACTTCTGTCATGCTTATGAGTATAGTGTTCATGCTTCAGCCAAGACGTACGGATGACATTTTGGTGTGTGCATGCAATGAGAAAAGATTCTAAAATGAATGGCCGTTTGATTAGACCGTCTAACGAACCAAACGAGGCAAACCTCCCTCTAATACCAACTATCACAATCCGCATTTTCTCAATATATAAATATATCAACAGAGTAAGAAAAACACGCGTCATGATGCTGCGCCATGCAGGGGACAACTGTAGACGCTCAGGCAATCCTATCTTTACTCCCTTCTTTAAAAAAAGTCATAAACTTTGCGTTTGAAACAATAATTAATGTTTGAGGTTTCCGAACACCGTGTCCCTCGGCTTAGTGGATCAACTAGTCCACAATATGAAAGTATATATGTACGCAGCAAAAAATACAAAATTCGATTTAATGTATCCTACTTGAGCATGAAGACGCAATCAACATTTTAATGATATGCATTTTCTAAATTTAGTATAAGTAAAAGTGAACTTTTATGAGTTTCACAATATGGTGATATTAATTTGAAAATATGTAATGTATGAGCAAATATGCAGCTTTGTTTATATAAAAGTATCTACTATGCAATCTAGCAAAGATCATTCTCATAGAGCATTTGCACTAACGATAATTTAACAGTATTAGCATAAATGGCAATTACAGTCTAACACAAAAAAAGAAGATCATATTGTGGGCGTCAACAAACTAACACGAACCCATAGTAATAACCAAAGTCAGAAAAGATCAACAACTACCTCTCAGAAGAGGGAAAGGAAAAATAGTTACAAAGGCTGCGAGATCTGGACTTGCTTTGATCAACCGCTACTGGTTCAAACCTGAGGCATTCAAGGAAAGGAATGCCTCAGCACAAAAGTAATTCAACAAGAGGTAAAAAGGATAACTTAACAAGTTCAAAAAGGGTTACAAACCCACCGAAAAAGAAGATAGTTGTGAAACAATAACAAATAATTAAAGAACATTAGTGTCCAAAGAGTGAAAGACTTGCACGAAGTACAGTCATGATTAAATTTTAACATTTTAAAGTAAGGAAAAGTGACGGATTAGTTCAAGAAGTGAAATATTTATCCCAGTCATAAAATGGTACTGAGGCGGTGGCTATCTTTCCAACACAAACCATCAGACCAAAACATCCAAGGGACAAAAGCACTATGGAGGTGGATACGTCCACACAACCAACAATCTACACGTTCAAAGAAGATGAACATGTATTGTGGTGGTGCTTACTCCCACACAACTAACAATCCAAAAACATCCAACTGGGTGTTAGAAATTCACAACATGTTAACTAAATCTGGCACCACAAGAAAACCCAAGAAAACTCCAAGCATAACCTCACAACAGATTCGCCAAAATTACTCGACAAATCCCTTGAACACTCGATGAATAAATCAAAATGTCTCGACGAATTTCTATTCACTCGACAAATTCATCGAATTTACTCGACGAATCCATAGAATACTCATCAAATTAATTGAGATGACTCGACGAATCGCTACCTCAACTCACTCAACGAACTTCACGAATTCACTCGACGAAAACACTGATCACTCGACGAATTCATCGTATATATTCGACAAATTCACCATTCCTTCGACAGATTTCTAATAACTTCTCGAGGGATTTAGGCTAAGTTACTCGACTTATTACATGAATGGACTCGACTAATCTACTATTCATTCGACGAATTTGCTTACAGACTTAGCATAGCCACGAAACGAATCGCTAAAATTTGACGAATTCCTCGATAACACTCGACGAATTTCGATAACTCTCGACGAATTTGTCAATAATACTCGACGAATTTTCACTCGACGAACTTACCTTTATTCGACAAAATTTGCTATAATACCCGAAATTTTGCTAAGGCGGGTCCATTATTATCAAAAGAAAATTTCCTAGACTAATAAGGTTAAATAATGAATAAATGGAGGGGAAGATCATGGCAAAGGTGGGAATAGTCCAGCAATTGCCTCAAACCTCACGACGACCGGCCTCCCGAGCACTCCACGACAAGGCTCGGCCAAAACAAGAATTCCACCATAGATTTCTGAAAGGTTTGGACAGAAATCGGGCTTAGGGCCAGGCATTCCAACGCCCCAAAAAACCATGAAAACGAAAATACTCACTGCACACCCGAAGATCTCGGCGAGAGATCTCCAAATCAATGCTTCGGCGACGAGTCCACACACTTGATCTCACGCGACGGCCGACGGAAGCACCCCAACATTCGCAACCTTTCTCTCTCGCGCGGCACTAGTTCGAGTTCGGCGGAAACCGAAGAAGAAAGAATAAATCCTAGTTTCAAATAAAAGTCCTTTTTATACTAGGGTTTAGAAAATTATATTTAATATTAATTTATAAAGTTTTAGGCTTAAATTTATGATTTGGACAAGACTAACTCAGATTTTTACGAAAATCGCACCACATTAAAATACCGATCTTCCGAAGACAACGGCGAAGTTAAAATCAAAGTTCGACGAGCCGGTTATGAGCTACAATTTAATTTACGCAATTTATGACACAAAAATTTGTCAAATTAGTTCAAATTAATTATTTAAAAATTTTTTTCTCTCCGAAAACTCTTTACTATGGCCACCACCGTTAACTATGTGCTAACGTAATGCCATCACGTCATTATTATGCCAAAATTATTATTTAATTAAATTATCAGAAATTCAGGGGCGTTTCATTTGCCTACGACAACAGCTACCAATCGAGTATTCAAATGGTGTCCTTCGAGGCCCTATATGGTAGAAAATGGCGTACTCCCTTGGCTTGGGCGGAAATAGGCGACACGAAGTTGTTCGAGCGAAAAGATGTCGATGATGCAAATTTAACGATTCAAATGATTCGGGAGCGATTGTTAATTGCTCATGATAGGCAGTTAAAATACTACAACACCAAGCATCGTAATATCGAGTTCATTGTTGTTGGGAAAAACAACCTCTGGATTTATCTAACAAACTATGTAAAAGTGATTTCATTATCTAGGATTCATTACCCATGTTGTATAGTGAGGATAATATGGTCATTAGATGTCCTAGGATGTCACTGTAACATCCCATTTCCTACTAGACCCCTTAACTTCAATTAGGGTAGGACATGTGGTGAGTGAGGTGAGCTTGAGCTTGGTGGTGACCTTGGGATGCACTGAGTTGAGTGAACTCACATGTGATCCACTATAGGAGGCAGGTCAACTTAGGTCAAATTAGCTCAAATTGAACTTACACTTGTGAATTAACCCCACCACCATGTCCATAACCCTAAAGGAGGCATAATTGACCAAAATTCTCATCAATTGGTCAACCAATTAAACTAAGTGGGCCAAAGTCAAATCTAGGTCAATATAGCTCAATTCAACTTAATAGGGTTCAATTCATACTCATATGACCAAATTGACCCTACCACTACATGCTAAACCTTTTAAGGAGTGCTATGGACCCAAAAGCCCCATCATGGGGTCAGCAATTGGTCCAATTTGACTAATGTCAAACTTAGGTCAACATAAGCCAATCCTTCATCAATAGGTTCAATTGACCCCCAAAACATGAAATTGACTTCACCACTAGTCTTAGAACATCATGGGAGTCCCAATTGATCCAAAAGCCCATCATGAGATCATCAATTTGGTCAAATTGACCAAAGTCAACTTTTCACCAATTTTGGTCAAAATCACAAATATAGGCTAAATTGGCCCAAATAAGGCATCACCATGACCCAATCAACATGGGGTGGTGTCAAAGGACTCAAGACCAACATATGGGACCAGTCAATCCATCACTTTGACCAAGTCAACCCCAAAGTCAACCATGGTCAAACCTAAGCCCTAAAGAAGAAATTAAAAGCCTAAACCAATTCCAATGGGCTAAGGCCCTCAATCCCAGCCTATTTTGCAGCCCAAGAGCAAATGACCTTAATTGTCCTCTGAAATTGACATGCAAAGGCATGCATGGGGTTGAATTGGGGTTTTCCCCTAATTTCAAGTGAAGACAAGGAGGATTTTAAGGAATGTAGGCCACATGGCTCTCCATTCCTCTGCCCAAGCCTCCAACTAAACTCTAGAAGTGATTCCCAACCGAATTCCAGCAAGATGGAGGCCACTTGGCAGCTAGGAGGAACATCCAAGGTGGTGGCCTGTAACGGTCCAAAATGTGAAGTGACACAAATTGATAATAAAATAAAAGAAAATAAAAATTCGTCCCCTATGATGAAAACATAAAATCAGTGTAGTTATTGTTCATCGCAGCATATTTTGATTTCGAGTTATTTGCATTACGTGAAAAGGCTCATTAAAGTGTACTTACATAAAGGAATAGAGCTCTCATTTTTTGGGGGTTGGTTTGGTCGGATTAAATTGGTGTTGCTGGCAGACTTTTATATGTAATTCTTGTGAGCATTGTCATGAGGCTATTTATTGGGCATTAAAGAGAGGCGGTGAGGGAAGAAATATTTAGAGAAGGAATTGATTTGTTTTTTCCTTATTCGTTGCCGCTGCCGACCTTCTCTCGCTCACTGATCCATGTCGCAGCTAGGGCTATCAGAGCCGATCTTCTTCCCTATTCTCCTCCTCTCCCTCTCTTAAATCTCAGTATTGCATGGGATCCATGACCTGTTGTTGGGATCCGAGAATGACAAGGTGTAGCTGGCTTGGGCTTAGTCGGGTTCACGATTTGTACTGAAGCAGTGCCGGTTTCATTTAGCTCACTGTAAGCCTCCTATCTTCCTCCTCTCTTAGTTTCTATGTATGGATGTTGGATTTTGGGGAGGGAAGAGATGAAGTTACAAATTATCTTGGGAATGCTATTTAGGGGTTTTTGTTGGGTTTGGTTGGCCGACTGGTATTGTTTCCCATTTCAGTTTTGTTTCACTATTAGTGGGAGAAGGAGCTAGCTGTTGCTCTCTATACATATTCGAGTTTGGGTTTATTGTGATGTCTCCTGGTGGGGGATGTCCGTTACCCTATTTGGTTAAAAGGGGGTTTTGTATGAGCTTGGACAGCTGCTGTGTACAGCTATATGCTGCTGTTGTTCATCTTCAATGTTTCTTCCATACTTATTGAGGGATTTCTAGTGTTTTGGCCGGTTGCATATGTGGATTTTCCTGGGGGGGAGATCTAAGCTTTAGTTTTAGCGATCATTATCATATGATAAATTTAGTATCATGGGTATGGAATGAGCACTGCTTCTGGGAATTCTTCTTACTGATAACTTTTTTTGATATGTTATTGGGAGGGACTCTTCTTATTGATTTCCTTTCATAAATGTTTACTGTATGACATTACATATGTTGGCCGGTTGCTACTTGTTTTCATGTTCTGGAACATTTGGGGGAAATGGAGTGGCAATATTACTGTTAAGAAATTTGGGCATATTATTTAACACAGTGAGTATACTTTGGGTTGTTCATTGGTAAAGACTGGTGTGTTGGATTGAGTTTTGGAATTATTTTGCATGTCTATTTTTGATTATGCCAACTAGAGGGTTGGTGGAGTTTGGGCATACTATTACATTATGATTATGCCAAACAACTGGTTGGGTGAGTAGCTTCCAAATGATGACATCATATACTGAATGTTATAACTATAGCGAGGTGCAACCCCGATATAAATGACCCTATATGATACGGTTCCTATACATATATCGTGAAGGATGACATCTCAAAATAGGCATGGCAACGACATGAATTGCTATAAAAGAAAAGATCGACTGATGGTGAGAGCTACCTATTTTAGTTAAGCTTTATTGCTTTAGTTTCTTTCATTATATGCACTCTTATTATACAGAATATAAAATGCATAGTTGATATCACTGATATTTCATATCGCTATAATGTATGGCCTTGTCAAAGGCAAATAGGCGAATCATTTCTGAGGGGATTAATAAATAAACAACTCCTAAGTCTAATTAAGAACCGTATATGGTTAACATAAATGAAAATGCATCGATGATTGGCTATGTTAAGGGTATGACTGAATGTAAATGCACATAAATGAAATGATTATGATGATTGCCAAACCAATCGGCCGAAAGGCATAGATGCATGTTGAACGTACTGGTTTTGGATACTGATGACCCCGAGGGTTCGGGCCCAAGGACTGAAATACTGAAAATGAATATGATGTTACAACAGTTACCCTTGACATAACGTAACTGAAAGATGAAAACTGAAACCCAAGATGAGGATGATATAGAAATACTGATACACTGATTTATTGCATACCATGCTATCTTGCTTCATTGCTATAAATACTGATATGATAACTGGGTTATAGTTTGCTTACTTATACTGGTATACGGATATAAAGGTTGCATAGCTTTCTTACTTACACTGCATTTATGATATAGATACTGTTATGATCCTATCACTGCCTTGACTATTTTATTGCTTCTAACATGTTCATACAGTTATATGCTTCATAAGGTTACTACTGCTATAGAAAAAGGGTTAGTATGAAAAATATATTATGCTATGTGTAAGTTTTCCTAATTGTATACATCAATGAAAGAGGTATATCCTCACTTAGTCATATTCTTATGACTAAGCCCTGTTTGTGCTTCCATGGTGATCTGGAAGTGGTCAAATATCTAGCCTCACTGCCAACACGATATGAGCCTATAGAGTCGCACTTAAAAGTGCTTGGAGAAATTGGATAAGGAATTGAGTTGGTCTTGCTCATATTGGATGTGAGTAAAGGATCATTCTTTTGACTGTTTGGAATTAAGTTGAGAATGTCTCAACGAGAAATCGTTTAAAGTGTTTAAACGATTGGACTTATATTAGACAAATTCGGCTAAAGTGTTTAACCGAACTGGGTCAAAATTCGGCTAATAGATTTGAACGAATTCGGCTAGAGTGTTTAGACGATTTTGGCTAAGTCAAAATTCGACTAAATGGTTTAAACGAGTTTTATTTATATATATAGCCGAATTGGTATAGTCGAATTCGTCTATAGGGTATAGGCAATTTTGTTTAAGGGGTTTAGTCGAACTGTTTTATTTCATTCGTCGAACACAGATTGTTGCCAGTTCGTCGAACGCAAGTTGTTGCGGATTCGTCGAACGCAAGTTTCTGCGGGTTCGTCAAATGCAGATTGTTGCCGGTTCGTCGAACACAAGTTGTTGCGGGTTCGTCGAATGCAGGTTTCTGCTGGTTCGTCGAACGCAAGTTGTTGCTTGTTCGTCGAACGCATGTTTATGCCGGTTCATCGAACGCAAGTTGTTGCGGGTTCGTCGAACGCAGGTTTCTACTGGTTCGTTGAACGCAGATTGTTGCGGGTTCGTCGAATGCAAGTTGTTGCGGGTTCGTCGAACGCAGCTTTATATAAATCAGTTTGTGATTTAGGTTTCAAGAATCCTGACGGCTAACCTTTAACGGTTTACGGAAGACGGAAATTTTGACCGGCCCCTTTTGCGATTTGAGAGAGCAGCGCCGAAATCATTCCGCTAGAGCTTTTCTCCTCTTCCGACAGTCGCCGCCTCTCCCTGTAATCAAACCTAGCAGTTCGTGGAAGACGTTGAGATTTCTTCTTCTCTGACCTAGTTCTTGTGCGACAAGAAGCTAGGGTTCTCCTTCTCTTGTGTGGACTTCTGTAGAGGTGTGGACACAATTCTACACTTACTCCTCCGACGAGCAGTCCATTGTTAACGGAGCAGATAGGAAGTGCAGAGCAAGGACTTGGAATAGGATTCCGAATCCTAGAAGATTTTTCTTGGAGCTTTTGATTGAGTGCTGACTTAATTCCGAGAAGGTAATTTTGTTGCCTCTATTTCTTGATTCATGGTTTTAGCAAGATCCATGTCTCTTTGTGTTGTTCTTGATATATTCCGCTGTGTACATATGATTTGTATACCCTTAAGGAAAACCCAACAGTGGTATCAAAGCGAGGTTTTTGCTAATTCCATGTTTCTGAAATTGTTCCCTTCACAGTAATCGTCTGTCTCTATGATAGTTTGTGAAACTAAAGACTAGAGAGACGAGCTTGTCTACTGCAATAAGGGTCTTTGCTTTTGCAAGCATCCGGTACATGTAAATCTGAAGGTTTAGAAATGTTCTAAATATTCAGATTTAATCCATATCATCAAGTATTGATTGTTTTGTGCATCTGGAATGTATCAGGTTATGCTTGGTCTGTTTGTGAATTGTGTGCATATTGATTAAATGTTAATCATGATTAAATGTTAATCACGATGAAATGTTCATCAATTGAAAGATAAAATCCCTTATCTAATATTAAGTATTTGGATGCCTTCCGGTGAATGACACTCTTCCTGCCTCAATCGATGAAGTGTGGGCTTGCCAAAGCAAGGTGCATTAATCTATCTTGGTAAGGGTGCGAGCGGATAATTGTGATATCCCACTGTCGACATCGGTTCCAATTAACTAAGTGACCTCAAAGGTTGAGTGGTTAGAGGCATAGGGTTGGCATGCACCATATGATGGATGCGAATAAAGAGTTATTCACCAACCATACAAGAGTTGCATAGTGATGCAATTGGCAAGTGTTGCCTACCTAAATAACCACATCGTGAGAGAAACGCCAAAGCGGACTCATTGTGTTGGTAAAATACGGATCTTGTCCACTAAGAGAGTAGCTCGCATAAACTCTCTGAATCGATATTAAGGGTTATCGATTTGATTAAAATAGTGGGAGCGCCTTTTAATTAAAGTCCTTATTAAAGTAAAATGTATTTTGAAATATAGTACTGAGAATCTTTTGCAAATTTATTGTAGAATTTCCATGGCAAATAAATCTCACTCCACGTTGTTCTTGAGAGCCATCCTTGAGAAGGATAAGCTCAATGGGACGAACTTCCTCGACTGGTACAGGAACCTGAGAATTGTTCTCAGGCAAGAGCGCAAGCTCTGTCTTGGAAGGTGAAGCCCCCACAGAGCCGGCCGGAAATGCTCCGAGAGAAGATAAAGATGCTTACAAGAAGTATCAGGATAATACCTTGGATGTGGAATGCCTCATTCTTGCTACCATGTTCTCTGAGCTTCAGAAGCAACACGAGAGCATGTGTGGTTATGAGATAATTGGGCACCTCAAGAAAATGTTCGAGGGGAAAGCCCACCAAGAGAGGTTTGACATATCCAAAGCATTATTTCAGTTCAAAATGGGAGCACGAGACTCAGTAGGGACACACGTACTCAAGATGATTGGGTATATAGAGAACCTTGAAAAACTGGGTTTTACCTTGGGCCAAGAGTTGGCCACGGATCTGATCCTGCAATCATTGCCGGACAGTTATGAGCAGTTCGTCTTAAACTATAACATGAATGAAATAGAAAAGACACTGCCCGAGCTCCTTGGCATGTTGAGAACTATCGAGAACAATATGAAGAAGGTCAAGCCTGCCATCCCCATACTGATGGTGCATAAGAGCAAGGGCAAGGCCAAGGGATCTAAAAAAACGAAGATTGGATCTAAGTCTCCTCTTGATCCCAAGTCTTCTGCACTGAAAAGGAAAGGTCTGGCGAAAGAAGGAAAGTGCCACCACTGCGGTAAGGCAGGGCATTGGAGGCGGAACTGTCCCCTCTATATTGAGGATCTGCAAAAGAAGAAAGGAATGTTGGATCGGTAGGCGCCCTTAGAGGGGGGGGGGGGTGAATAAGGGTTTTCAAAAACTTATATTATATTTTGAAAAGCTTTGGAATAATGCGAGATTAAGACAATAAGAAATCAAGTAAAACAATAAAGTAGAGACATGCTTTATTAATATCAAATAAGGTTTTACAAAAGTTGATTTCTATAACGCTAGAAATCGGTGGCGAAGAATAGTAGACTCCTTTTGTTTTCTATCCCGACTCGCATCCCCACAAACCGGTGGCCCTAGCCTATCCTTCCCGGATTTGTCCTCAAGCCGCTCTAGCCAACCCTTCCTCGGATATGGCCTCGAGTACCCCCTAGACCTAGCCTAGATCTAGTCGCCAACATGAGGCGAATTTCTGCCCTAAGTCCTACCCAGACCTAGTCGACAACACGAGGAGATTTCACTAACCGTTTACAAGAAATATGAAATGAAAATAATTAAAAACTCCCTCTTGATGAACTTCTGAAGCTGGAGATGAAGATCCGCTGCAGAATAAGCGTTGTAGAAGCGGACTTTGTTTGGATCCGGCGTGATGAGATTCTCCTTCAGAAGTTTGCAGAACTTTGGTAGGACATCAACTTTCGGGCAAGGTAGCCTCTTGAATTCTAGCACTCAATCTCTCTCTCTAATGTCTCTCTGAAATGAGAGAAGAGGGGTACTATTTATAGCCTCAGCGCTAGCGCCTACGCTAGTGCTACCACCGGCGCTATCCCATTTTAGGACATAATCTGCGCGGCAGAATCTTCAATCTGAGGAAACAATTCTCTCTTGCGTTCTGTGCTCCGCACTACCGCCTGCGCTATCGGATACCGCCAGGCACTATCTCCTTCTATATGTGCTCCCGGAATTGCGCTTAAGCATTCTTTTCGTCAATCGAATTTTTGTCGACCAGAGTTCGTCGAGCGGGCTTCATCATTCGTCGATCGGAAATTCGTCGAACAGAGAATCGTCGAACGCAAGATCGTCGTACGCAGATTCAATTTCGTCGAACACAGCTTCTATTCTCAGTGGCTTGATTTTGTCGATCGCAGCAACAAGTTCGTCGAACGGGCTTCATCATTCGTCGAGCAGAAATTCATCGAACACAAGTTTGTCGAATGCAAGATCTATTTCGTCGAACCCAGCTTTTGTTCTCAGCGGTTCCTTAGCGCTAGTGCCAAGCGTTAGGTGATACCGTCGGCGCTAGAAGGAGTGTTGGATTTGAAGGCTCAAATTTGGGGGCAACCTTCTTATGTAATCCTTGAGTCATATGGACTTTGTTTTCCTGCACACTTAAACACACAAGATCAAATACATATAGGATTTGTTATTCTCAAACCTAGGAGATGCGGAAGGCCATGTTCTAACAAGGAAGTATGACTTCCACTTCAGGTATTTACGTTATAGAAATAAACCTTTCTGCTCCTTCATCTTGGGTATTGGATACCGGATGTGGTTCTCACATTTGTACAAATGTGCAGGAACTGAGAAGGAGAAGAATGCTAGGTAAAGGGGAGGTGGACCTGCGCGTCAGGAATGGAGCAAGAGTTGCTGTCGTCGCCGTTGGTGTCTACTATCTTTCTTTGCCCACTGGGCTTGTAATAGAACTAGATAATTGTTATTATGTTCCAGCCATAACTAGAAACATTATATCCATTTCATGTCTTGACATGAAGGGTTTTTCGTTTATAATTAAGAACAATTGTTGTTCGATTTTATGAATGATGTTTGTTATGGTGTAGCCCAATTGTTTAATGGTTTATATGTTTTGAACTTAGACCATCCGATCTATAATGTAGAAAATAATAAAAGACTAAGAACAAATGACTCGAATCCTACATACCTTTGGCATTGTCGTTTGGGCCATATAAACGAGAAACGCATATCCAAGCTCCATAGAGATGGACTACTGGACTCATTTGATTATGAATCATTTGAGAGATGCGAGTCTTGCTTATTAGGCAAAATGACTAAAGCCCCTTTCACTGGTCATACTGAGAGGGCAGATGATCTCTTGGGTGTCATACATAGTGATGTGTGCGGACCCATGAGTTCTATGGCTAGAGGTGGGTTCCACTACTTCGTTACATTTACTGATGATTTCAATAGATACGGGTATGTGTTTCTTATGAAGAACAAATCTGAGACCTTTGAAAAGTTCAAAGAGTTTAAGAATGAAGTAGAGAACCAACTGGGTAAAAGAATAAAAGCACTCCGATCTGATCGAGGTGGCGAATATTTGAGTCAGGAGTTCTGTGATCATCTGAAAGAGTGTGGTATTGTACCACATCTCACCCCACCCAGAACACCGCAACATAATGGTGTCTCTGAGAGGAGGAACTGTACTCTGTTAGACATGGTGCGGTCGATGATGAGTCATGCAGATCTGCCCATTTTCTTTTGGGGTTTTACTCTAGAGACTGCTGCTTTTACACTAAATCGAGTTCCGACGAAAATGGTTCAAAAGACACCATATGAGATATGGACTGGGAAGCGTCCAAGTATGTCTTTCATTAAGATTTGGGGCTGTGAGGCATACGTACGACGTCAAATGTCTGACAAGCTGGAACCCAAATCAGATAAGTGTTATCTTTTGGGATATCCTAGGAAAACCAAAGGGTATTACTTCTACCTGCCGTCCGAGGGTAAAGTGTTTGTCGCAAAGACTGGCGTCTTTTTGGAGAAAGAGTTCTTATCCAGAAAGACTGAAAAGGTGGAACTTGAAGAGGTTTAAGAACCACAAACAATGAATGAACGTGAATTGGAACATGAGCAAGGACTACAAAATGTTGTAGCTGGAGAACCTGCTCAAGAAACACAAGTCCTACATAAATCTGATAGACCAAGATTTGAGCCTGAGAGATATGGATTTCTCTTGTCTCAAATAGGTAGTGTGTTGCTTATGGATCATGATGATGAGCCTGCAACCTATCAAGAGGCTATGTGTGGACCTGACTCCGAGAAGTGGCTTGAGGCCATGAAATCTGAAATGGACTCCATGTATACTAACCAAGTTTGGACCTTGGTGGAACCACCTGAAGGGGTACGACCCATAGGGTGCAAGTGGGTCTTCAAGAAGAAGACCGACATGGATGGGAATGTACAGACATTCAAAGGCCGGCTAGTGGCTAAAGGTTTCAGACAAATTCATGGTGTTTACTATGATGAAACCTTTCCCCTGTAGCTATGGTCAAGTCCATCAGAATTTTACTTGATATTACTGCGTATTATGACTACGAGATCTGGCAAATGGATGTCAAAACGGCTTTTCTTAATGGAAACCTCCTTGAGGAAGTGTATATGACACAACCTGAGGGTTTTGTATCTCCAAGTGAAGCCACTAAAATATGCAAGTTGAATCGGTCCATTTATGAATTGAAACAAGCTTCTCGAAGTTGGAATCTGCATTTTGATGATAAGATCAAAGAGTTTGGTTTCATCAAGAACGAAGACGAGCCTTGTGTTTACAAGAAGATTAGTGGGAGCATTGTTGTCTTCCTGATATTGTATGTAGCTGACATACTGTTGATCGGGAATGACATTCCAACCCTGCAAGCTGTTAAGAACAGGTTAGGGGACTGCTTTTCTATGAAGGACTTGGGTGAAGCGACTTACATACTTGGTATTAAGGTCTATAGAGATAGATCGAAGAAGTTGCTGGGTTTGACCTAGTGTACATACATTAACAAGGTGTTGAAATAGTTCAACATGCTTAAGTCCAAGAAGGATTCTTACCCATGTCACATGGTGTGAGTCTCTCTAAGGACCAGTGTCCGAAATCTTTGGAAGATAAGGACCGCATGAAGTTGGTTCCATATGCCTCAGCAATTGGATCAATTATGTATGCAATGTTGTGTACTCGACCTGATTGCTGGAGCATGCATTCCGCACTCGTCCGATTTGAGAATAACAAATCCCGAATGTATTTGATCCTATTTCTGATTAATGGTGTGCAGATAACAGGTGCAAGAATAACATGTTTTCAATTTGAGCAAAATACCGATTTTTCAGAAATTGGAGCTATCGGATTTCCGACATCAGTACCGGATTTCCGACAGCGCACGATTTCTTCCGTTCTCCGATCTCTACTCAATGGTTAGAGCGATCGGATTTTCGACAGTAGTAATGGATATCCGATAGTGCACGATCTTCCCGTAAATCTACGACGTGCAGCAGTTACGCAAGCTAACGGATATCCGATAGTGCTATCGGATATCCGACAGCCCACGTCTCAACAACGACTCAATCGCGATCGCCACTCTCCGCAAAAATGCCGAATACATGGGACATGTGGCACCTCTGGAGCTATCGGATTTTGGCGATACATAGCTAACAGATGGCGTTATCTATCTTTTATAAATTGGTTCGTTTTGTTCGTGCATTCCAAGCTTTGAGAATTCTAAGTCCCTTCCTGAGTGCATACGAAGCAGAGAGCTCCAGAACCTCATCAACTCCCATTTGTGCTTAGAAGGTTTGAGATTGAAGACGAGATCGGACGCGCTTCTACATCAACGATCATCTCGAGGCTTCAACCTTCCTTTCAGAGATCTGAATTTCTAGGGAGTTCTTCATTTCATTTTGTATTTTCATTTATATACATTTCACTTTGTATTGGTAGGGAAATCGTCTCCTTGTGCATGACGTCTAAGTCCTTGCGTGGCTTAGGGGAAAATCGCTTCCTTGTGCGGAGTGTCCAAGTCCTTGTGTGGCTTGGTAGGAAATCGTGGCTTTGTGTGCTACGTCTAGATCTTGGGAAGATCTAGAGGATAGGCTTGGGCTTGGTCTAGGGAGAGACAAGTGATAGCCTTCCGATCCTTGGGAGAAGGATTGGTAAACTAAAATTGTTAAAAGTTTATTATCATATTTGTGCCTTGATCTTAAGCATTGTTAAGATCATTTTTATTGTATGTGAATTTCTTAATTAATGAAATTATGACTTTCTTTTAATTGCAAATTTTATTGTTTAATTTTTAACTTCAAAATTTGTGTTTGAATTAATTTAAAATTTTCATGGTTTGAAAATTTTTATAAGTGATTTTTAGAAAAGCAAAATTTGTTTTAAAAAATTCTTAAGTAAAAAATCATAATTTAAAAAGGCCCTTATTCACCCCCACCCCTTCTAAGGGCGCCACTAGATCCAACACCGATGTCTCATATGCTTTGAGCATGATGAGCAGGTATCAGTCTGATCCTGGTGAGAGTCACTGGATTGATGTCAAGAATATCCTAAAGTACTTGAGAAGGACTAAGGATACGTTCTTGGTGTATGGTGGAGAGGAAGGGCTCGTTGTAAGTGGTTACACGGATGCTAGCTTCCAAACTAATAGGGACGATTCAAAGTCCCAGTCAGGTTTTGTATTTTGCCTTAATGGAGGAGCTGTAAGATGGAAGAGTTCCAAGCAGGAGACAGTTGCCGATTCTACGACAGAAGCCGAGTATATTGCTGCCGCAAATGCGGCAAAGGAGGCTGTGTGGATTAGGAAATTCATCGGCGAGCTAGATGTAGTTCCTAGTATTGTTGATCCCGTAGTTCTCTACTGTGACCACAACGGTGCTATTGCACAAGCTAAGGAACCTAGATCTCATCAGCGCTCCAAGCACATACTTCGGTGGTTCCATATTATCCGGAGATTGTCGATCGAGGAGATGTGAGCATTTGCAGAGTACCAACTGAAGAGAACATAGCAGATCCACTGATGAAGCATCTTGCACAAAGGAAGCATGATGGTCATGTTAGATCAATGGGTATTAGATACCTGAATGATTGTCTTTAGTGGGAGCCTTGTGGATTGTATGTTTGTTGGTTGTTTATTCATTTGATGAATTGTGATATGTACTGTATGTTTCATTTACATTTATGGCAAGTTCTTTTATTATGTCAACTGTTTCTATATGATAGACTAATTAACATAATGAATGCCCTTAGAATGTTTGCTTCCATAGAAATTCAAGTACGTGACTTGAATGTGAGGGCCTATGTTTATATGAAGCTTCATTCTTAAATGGTCCCTGGTCGAGGTATCATCCTAGAAATTAGGGCGAGGATGAGACCGTAAGACTAGCATGTGCGTTGACTGATGACCGGTTCTCACAGGTCATGATATTGTGATATCAAGTCATCACATGGGTACTTGTTAAGAACAAGTTGTACTGGACAGACCCCCCGTGAGACTACTTTGTGGATTGTTATATGAACGTGTCACAAGCAGGTCTCAAGTGACAATGGTATTTGTGGTCCTTTGACCTGAAGTCACAGCATTCATCGGGTGAGGAAGAGCGTACTTTGATGCCATCTAAAGTCTTCTCTTGAGAAAGGTTGATGATAAGGGTGGTTTTTGGGTATGTTAAGAATCATTTGGTTGTTTGTGTGTGAGCAGAAATGAGATTTGTCCTCCTGTATGACAGGAGTTACATCCATGGTCCCCTTGATGGAATGAGACAGAGAAATGCATGGCCATGCTTGGTTGAGTCAATATATGATATTGAGCTCACCATTTTCAGACAGTCTTTTCTAGATCAGGAAACTGGGATTGAACAATTATGAGGGTGACACGGTCCATGCCTCTAGTTCTATCCGGATGTAAAGGACAAAGGGACATGACAACACTGATACATTGGTCATGACAGGCTTGTTGAGTTATGAACTCTTATTGCTTGAGTAGCAATGATGCATTGCTAGATGCCACTCATTGTTTGTGAGACTTTTATTTAATAAGTTCAAGATCAAGTGGGAGACTGTTGGTGCTTCCATGGTGATCTGGAAGTGGTCAAATATCTAGCCTCACTGCCAACGCGATATGAGCCTATAGGGTCACACATAAAAGTGCTTGGAGAAATTGGATAAAGAATTGAGTTGGTCTTGCTCATATTGGATGTGAGTAAAGGATCATTCTTTTGACTGTTTGGAATTAAGTTGAGAATGCCTCAACGGGAAATCGTTTAAAGTGTTTAAACGATTGGACTTATACTAGACAAATTCGGCTAAAGTGCTTAACCGAACTGGGTCAAAATTCGGCTAATAGGTTTGGACGAATTCGGCTAAAGTGTTTAGTCGATTTCGGCTAAGTCAAAATTCGACTAAATGGTTTAAACGAATTTTATTTATATACATAGCCGAATTGGTATAGTCGAATTCGTCTATAGGGTATAGGCGAATTCGTTTAAAGGGTTTAGTCGAACTGTTTTATTTCATTCGTCGAACGCAGATTATTGCCAGTTCGTCGAACGCAAGTTGTTGCGGATTCGTCGAACGCAGGTTTCTGCGGGTTCGTCGAACGCAGATTGTTGCCGGTTCGTCGAACGCAAGTTGTTGCGGGTTCATCGAACGCAGGTTTCTGCTGGTTCGTCGAACGCAAGTTTCTGCTAGTTTGTCGAATGCAAGTTGTTGCGGGTTCGTCGAACGCATGTTTCTGCCGGTTCGCCGAACGCAAGTTGTTGCGGGTTCGTCGAACGCAGGTTTCTACTGGTTCGTCGAACGCAGATTATTGCGGGTTCGTCGAACGCAAGTTGTTGCGGGTTCGTCGAACGCAGCTTTATATAAATCAGTTTGCGATTTAGGTTTCAAGAATCCTGACGGCTAACCTTTTACGGTTTACGAAAGACGGAAATTTAGACCGGCCCCTTTTGCGATTTGAGAGAGCAGCGCCTGAATTGTTCCGCTAGAGCTTTTCTCCTCTTCCGACAGTCGCCGCCTATCCCTGTAATCGAACCTAGCAGTTCGTGGAAGATGTTGAGATTTCTTCTTCTCCGACCTAGTTCTTGTGAGGCAAGAAGCTAGGGTTCTCCTTCTCTTGTGTGGACTTCTGCAGAGGTGTGGACACAATTCTACACTTACTCCTTTGACGAGCAGTCCATTGTTAACGGAGCAGATAGGAAGTGCAGAGCAAGGACTTGGAATAGGATTCCGAATCCTAGAAGATTTTTCTTGGAGCTTTTGATTGAGTGCTGACTCAATTCTGAGAAGGTAATTTTGTTGCCTCTATTTCTTGATTCATGGTTTTAGCAAGATCCATATGTCTCTTTGGGTTGTTCTTAATATATTCCGCTGCGCACATATGATGTGTATACCCTTAAGGAAAACCCAACAAGCCCGTCGTCAATTTTTGTTGGTAACTCACGTGACTTTGGATACGAAAAACCAAATGAACTGCTTATGGTAGGACAAAAAAGATACGGGACGCATAATTCAAGGCATGAGAGTAAATTTCTTATTATGTGTTTTTATTTTGTATTCACTAGCCGTCCTTTAGCCTGGAAAAAATGTTATGATTATAGCTTAGATATATAAGTATGTGGGGTCTAAATGGGGGCCTCATATGACCGAGCTCCTACTAATGGCAGCACCACATAGAGCCCTCCCCACTCCATTTTGACGACATCATCAGCTTCAGAG
Organism: Dactylorhiza incarnata; assembly: GCA_033032865.1. Taxonomy (NCBI): domain Eukaryota; kingdom Viridiplantae; phylum Streptophyta; class Magnoliopsida; order Asparagales; family Orchidaceae; genus Dactylorhiza; species Dactylorhiza incarnata. Next base: position 6,991,498 of record JAWHQI010000090.1, on the reverse strand, counting down.
GGCCTGGAGGAGTCAATCTGCTACCCTGGGTCAAAGGAATCGGCTGAGAATGGAGGAAATGGCAAGGGTCATCGGAGCAAGGATCGGCCATGGCGAATCGAAGCAATAGCCACCAACAAGCCCATTAGAGGTTCAGTATCTTCCCCTCTCCCTCTGCGCTAGCATCTAAGTCCAATTAGGAGAGAAATCGGGCTCAATTGAGCCCGATCCCATGCGATCTTGAGGGAGATCTTCCGAGCTTTTGTCCTAGCTCGGGTTCGCTGGAGAAGCCGTCTCCAGCGGCCGTCTCGCCGCCTGGCAGTAGCCACCACCTCAAGGAAGGTGGTGGAGGTGGTGGTCGGCAGCCGTGGGCCGTGGATGGCTGGGAAATGGTAGATCAATATAGCCCAGGACGGGTCGATCAGGGATGTTGGCTAGATGTAGGAGATGAAATCACAGCCGTCCATCCCATGGGAAATGATATCTGCAGGCCACATAATTAATTAAATGAAATGTTTATCACATTTTCATATATATGTTCATGCTTGATTTTAAGGCCCTTAGAGGCCATTTCATGAAAAATGTCCTAGATAGCTTTTGTAGACCTTGAGGTCTACTTTAAGTAGAAATTTGAATCAACCCATTTGGGGAACTAATGAACCCCCATCATCTAATTTGGTGAGACAGGTCCAACTAGAGCCCAGAAATTACATTGTGTATATATTTAAAATGGTAAGTCTGATGGACCTGAAATTTTTACTAGGCATGCATGAGCTTTACATCTAGCTTGTATCAAAAAAGTGGATTTTTAGGAGATAATTTTCCTAAAGTTTTATTCAAAATATGTTAAATCAAATAAATGATATTTTTGGAGTTGTGTAGCCCCAACTGACCCCAAATTTGGGTGTCACTCTTAATTTGCCAATATTAGACCATGGTTAAAATTTGAGGTCAATTGGACCTCTGTATGTAGGGTAATTCCATTTGCATGTCTCTACCAAGAAGGGAGTATGGTGTGCCAATATCCCAAAGGGGTATTTGGTTTATTTAGCTCAAATGGCATAGTGTTAGCTTCTGAAATTTTATACACACCCTCTTTATGATATAATACATTACCTCAGGAAAATTTAAGATTTTTGGGATCAAAAATCCTATGTATGTGATAAATATAAATTATGTCACACTATTGTATTTGTGAAATGTTCATGGTTGGTACCTTGAGGAAAATCATTAAACTTAGGATTTGATGTTTTTAGATCATTATTGTGCTATAGAAATTTTCTCAGAATTTTTGGAGGTTATGAACATGTATTCGATGTGTAAAGTCCTATTCGCACACCTTTATATTAAATAAAAATTTGTGTTATAGATTCCCTGGAAAATTATAAAATTTAGGATTTGATGTTTTGTATGTCATTATTGTGCTCTAGTAATTTTATCAGAATTTTTTGGAGTCATAAACTAGTACTTGATGTGTAAAGCCCATTCTCACACCCCTTTATATTAAACGAAATTTTAGGTTATAGTTTCCCTGGAAAACTGTGAAAGTTAGGATTTGACGTTTTTAGATCATTGTTGTGCTATAGTAATTTTCTCAGAATTTTTGGGAGATTTGAACTAGTACTTGATGTGTAAAGCCTTATTTTCACATCCTTTGTATTAAATAGAAATCATGGTTATAAATTCACTGAAAAACTATGAAACTTAGGATTTAATGTTTTTAGATCATTATTGTACTGTAGTAATATTCTTAGAATTTTTGGAAGTCTTGAACCTGTACTTGATATACAAAGTCCTATTTGCACACCTTTACATTAAATAGAGATTAGGATTATAACTTCACTGGAAAATTATGGATCTTAGGATTTGATGTTTTTAGATCATTGTTGTGCTATAGTAATTTTCTTAGAATTTTTGGAAGTCTTGAACTAGTACTTGATGTGTAAAACCCTAATTGCACGGATTTTATATTAAATGGAAATTATGATCATAAATCTTCTGAAAATTTATAAAATTTTGGAATCTAAGTTTTTATGTCATTTGTCACCTTTGGAAATTTATTTGGCAAGATTGAAACTACTGACGTGGTACTTCCTTCACATTTTGCAAGATGTCAATTGATTAATGAATTTTCAATAGGGGTCAAACTTATATGAAATATATTAAAATTCTTGTCAACCCTTAATTATCCATTATGAACCTCTGGTAAAAATTACAACTCATATGGACATGAAATGGATAAGATTGCATCATAGGAATCAAATCTAGTTCAATCTCATTTTGGTCTGCGAATAGTAAAAACCTTATGTGATGATTTGACCAACAAGATCACATAGAAAATCAGTAAGATTTGGATCATAACAGTAACTTATCATTTATATTATCCCCTAGAAGTTATGGAATCTTTGTAGTACATTCGTACTATGGTTTATGGAATAATTAAGAATCATGGCGCACTATACATAAAAGGGGCAATTATCACCTTAGGAGATCATGATGATTATTCAGCACGGTGAAGTATTCAAGAAATATCTTTAGGGTGTGATTAGAGACATTTGAGATTCATACAAGGCCTACACCAATTAGAGGACAGGAGATCTTAAGTGTTGAACATCGTTCAAGAGAACGTTTGTTTAGAAATAAGGGTGAAGGTTAAGTCATAAAATATCTAAGTCATACAGAGTAATAAGGAGAGCGGGTCTTTAGAAAAGGTAGCCACCAATAAAAGTAAATGTCTTGGAAAGGGGGATTTGGGTTTCAGCCCATCACATTCCCTCGTACCGCTGCGAGCTCTTCACCGGGTAAATCTCGGGAAGTCCAAGATTCACCCTAAATTTATAAGTATAATAATAATTTGACATGAGTGGTCTAACTAAATGAATAAGAGATATGATAAACTCTATCCCAAGTTAAGGGATGGGAAGTGGTTTATCAGGATGGGATGGTCCTGCGAGCTGGAGGCTCGGGAGGTTGTATATCAAGACGGGATGGTCCTGCGAGCTGGAGGCTCGGGAAGTTGTATATAAGGACGACATGGTCCTGCGAGCTATAGGCTCGGGAGGTTGTATATCAGGACGGGATGGTCCTGCGAGTTGGAGGCTCGGGAAGTTGTATATAAGGACGGGATGGTCCTACGAACTGGAGGCTCGGGAGGTTGTATATCAGGACGGGTTGGTCTTGTGAGTTGAAGGCTCGGGTGGTGATAACTTGCATGTACATAAGAACAAATTAGTGGCGGGTCTTCAGTACTGGACCAGTCATCACACCGACTACAATACGTTGACTTAGGTGGGTGTGAGGGTTTGAGGGGCCAGTAGGTTGTTTATACTGCGGTCTGGAGGACGATCCCCGAAAATGCACACCTGACCTCAAAGACTGGTGGATACCAGCAAAGAGTACGCAAGACTCTATATTGCACCTAGGACGTGTGCAGAGGCGTACGAAGGGTATAGTCTTGGTAGTGTGTATACCCGCCTAGGAAGTGGAGTTTCCCGCCCCACTGCTGCCGTAGCCACAACGGTGGTACCAGAGAGTGAAGCTAGCTCAAAAAATTGGGAAATAAAGGTATGTGATCACATAGTCATGTGGGTGAGTTGCACTTGTAGGAATCATATCATAGCATACATATCATATCATACGTAAACCTTAGAACATAATTTGCAGACCCTTATCATATAAATTAGTATGGGCTCTTTTATATGATAAGTTGTAATTCCGGAAATCTTAACTTATAAGTTTGTATGGGCATTCATATAAGTTAAGTTACTCATGTGATGGTAATATACTTTACTTGTTTACTTTGGTTGCGTTGTACTACCTTACTTACTACTTTACTTACAACTTTACTTACTGCCTTACTTCCTGCTCATATATACTGCTAGTTGGGTATTTTACGTGTTTTACTTTATATACCTGCTAGCGTAGAATTCATGTCACCTGCTTATTTCTATTACCCCTTGTTGTCCTCCGCTTCCTTCCTCCCGCATGATGCTAGGAGTCGTGGCAGGAGGCGGGGACAAAATCGTCTTAGTCTTTATGACTAACAGTCGGTTGTGACCGTAGGAGTTCGAAGAGCTGGAGCAGCCGCATGACCAGCAGGACGTGATGGCAAGACTTGAGGAGTAGATGCCGCGCATTACTTCTACCACGAGATAGGTGCCAGATGATGAGAGTGTTAAGCTTCCGCATAGATATGTAGAGAGAGAGAGAGAGAGAGTTTATTTTGTTATCTTTTCATTCGGACATGTACTGGGCATAAAACCTTACTCTTTCTTTTGTACTCATTGATGCACTTGTATAATATTTTGGCATATGTATATGTGTGTGATTGTGGACTTGGTTTATTTTACCTAGTTTTCTTCTTATCTCATATTGACCTGGTTAATCGTTCTTGCCGACAGGATCGGCGTCTTACGGAGGTGTCTAACTCGTGTGTTAGCATCACCGTAAGGCGGCGGTTCTGGGCATAAGATCTGGGAACTCTCCTGGTGCGGGAGAGGGATCTTACAGTCACACTCACATTAGGTGTCAAAGACTAGTCGATGCATCAGTTGAAGTTGATGCAATGTCAAAATGTTCTCAACGCAGAAGGAAGATTTAGTCAAAGCAATATTAAAGTCGACGTAACTTCAAATTACATTCAACGTAGAAGGAAGATCATAGAGTCTAAGCCTTCATCTTGAGGGATACATTGATAAGGACTCGATGCAACGTCAATATCAGAGTTCATTTCAAAGCTGAGGAAGATTTTGAAGCAGTTTCTATTAGAACTCAGAGGTGCATCGATAAGGAGGCAAATGCATTCGACGCAACGTCGAATACATACACAGAATTAGAATACTTCCTATATTCTATTCTGAAGCTCATTCAAAGGATATAAATGGAAGTTGTTTGAATTCAAATAGGTCGTCCATAATCAAGAATGGAAAGACGAATTCCATAGATACAATAATGATATATTTGGATGTTATTCAAAAAGGTTTGGACGGGCTGTCAACAGAAAAAGAAAGAGAACATACTACCTATTAAGATTCGAAATAACAAAAGAGAAATAACAAAAGTGGGAATGAATTTATTAAGATTCGAAAGGAGAATAAGGAGACAGAGAAGGAGAAATCATAATAGCAGTTTTAGAGATTTTGACATGGACTGTTCTTCTTCCTCCTTCCATCATATAAGCAGAGACACAAAAATATAGAAACAGATTTCTGCTACTTGTTCTTCTCTCTGTTGCAACAAACTGAAAGCACTGGACAAAAAGCTTAATAATCTTTTCTTCTTCTTATAATGGATTAATCATATGCATGATCCATTCCACTAGCAGTGCCTAGAATCCTCAGAGAAATTTGCTGAAAGAGGATTCAAATCAGAAGACTTACTTCTTTTTCTCTACTCTTACTCTTAATTTTACTTTCTGTAAATTGAGTAAAGTGTCCTTAGAATCCCTCTTCAAAGAATTCAGTGGTTCAAGATGTTGGGAAAAACCCCTTGGATTTAACTTAATAAATTATCTAAAAGTGATTTTAACTCTTAGGTTTTAATTACCCATTATATTCTGAGGGTAATGTGGTCATTAGATGTCTTAGGATATCATACACAACATGGAGTGTAAAGACCAGAGCAAGACAAGCACAAACTTGGTTGAGTTAACAATTGCGTCGAATGGTATTCGACGCAACTCCAACTTCATGTCGACGTAACTTAGACTAGAAGTCCAAGCAACTCAACCTTTCTGTTGAAGTAGATTAAGTCGACGCTACATTGAAAGGATATCGACGTAGATAAATGAGCATGTCGAAGCTGTCTTTGAAGTCGACGCAGCTTTGACTTCAACTCAACGCAGAAGGAAGAATCTGTCGAAGCCATCTGATATCGACGCAACGTCGACCACAATTCGACGTAGATGATGAAGTTCATAATCAAGTCTTCAACTCGGCGGCTACGTTGATAAGTAATCAACGTAACATCGATATCTGTCTTCAACCAGAGCTTGAAGGAATTCAAAGCTACCTCTATAAGAAATCAAAGGTGCGTCGATAAGAAAGAAAGATAAATCGCCGCAACGTCGAATACAGTCCGATAAGGAAACCTTTTCAGCTTTCATTTTGGAACTCTCTCTCATGTCCTACAGTACTGAAGACCGTTCTTCAATGGCTCATTTATTTCCTAGAATTGAAAGGAGCAATAAAGAAGGCAACAAAAGCTTTCTTGGAAAGGATGAATATAGCCGGAGAACGGGTCGTGAACAAAAGAGGAAAGAAAGAGAAATTATCTAGGCCAATACCTTTGCAGCACACTCTAAAAGAGGAAATGAATTCAAATTAAATTGTGGACAATAAATAAGAAGATCAGAGAGAAGAAAGTAGAGCATTCAACACATATTGTGAATCTTGTCAATTAGGGTTTTCTTCTTCTTCTTCCTCCTAGAACCCTAAAAGATAGTGAATAACAAAAATTGCTCTCTCTCTCTCACTCTCAGTACAGTGAATAACAGAAGGTTGATCTTCATCAACATCTCACAGCAGCCAATTTTCAATCAAAAGAAAGCAGAAAGGATCTGAAACTTATAACCCTTGCAAAATATCACTATCATAAGCAAGGGTTCATCATTTGCAGATCCAGCAAAAGAATAGGAGTTGAAGTCTTCAATAGAATTCTGAGAACAGAATTCCTCTTCTTACTTCTTCTTCCTCTTCTTTCACCTTTCCTTAATCTGTAAAAGAGTTTTTAGAATCCCTCTTCCAAAGGATTTAGTGGTTCAAGATCTCCTAATCAAAAGATATGTGTTCAGGATCTCTTTATCAAATGACCTGTGGTTCAAGATCTCCTTATCAAAAGATTTGTGGTTCAAGATCTCCTTATCAAAAGATCTGTGGTTCAAGATCTCCTTATCAAAAGATCTTTGGTTCAAGAGTCTCCTTATCAAAAGAATCAGGCACATGTGTGCTTTCCTACCAGGTGGTAGAAGAGGGGAGTACCCACATTTTGGGGAACCTCTATAAAAAATCTGTGTGTCTTTGCTGTGATTTTCTGTGTTGTCCCATTTATATTTTTTGCACTCATTTCAGCAATATTTATATTATTTATTCCGCCATTGGTTTTGTTGTGTGCATAATACCTTAGTAATATTTATTGTTTGCACAGTTAGGATAAAAAAACATTTAAATCTCTATTCACCACCCCCCCTCTAGAGGATTCTCAGAGGCACACTGTGCACTTTCACAAGATCTCCTTATCAAAAGATCTACTTTAGTCCTAAGAGTCTCCTTAACAAAAGACTCAGACCTTAGCTCTAAGAGTCTCCTAATCAAAAGACTCAGTGGTTCTAAGAGTCTCCTTATCAAAAGACTCAGGCACTGGATAGTGTATTCCTACCACGAGGGTAGAAGAGTGGAGTACCCATATTTTGGGGAACCACTATAGCTTGTGTCTCTTCTGTGATGGGCTAATTTTCTTTACTGTCCCATTTTTTTATTTTACTCTATGTTTACTTTATTCTGGATTGGTATTTGTAATGCATAGCTGTTAGGATTATTATTGTTCTGTGCACTTATTTAGTTAAAAGTTTTAAAACTCTATTCACCACATCCCCCTCTAGAGAATACACAGAGGACTCACTGTGTACTTTCAATTGGTATCAGAGCTAGGTTGATCATAAAAAGGTTAACACATTGATCAAAAGACCCTCTCACTCAAATTTTTATGTCTTAAAATTAATTTCAAAAAATGAGTTCTAAGGACTATGCATCCACAAGACCACCAGTGTGTAATCTGAATAAGTTACACTCTGGAAGGCCAGAATAAAACTCTATATGAATTCTATTTATGAAGAAATTTTTGATGTTATTATATCAGGTCCTCCAGTACCATTCAGAAAGGATGCAAGTGGGATTGTGACACAAGAACTTGTCCCTAAAGAAGAATGAACTGATGTTGAGAAGAAGATGAAGGCATATGATGCCGAAGCCATGAACATCCTGGTGTAGACTATGTCAGATGACATATTCCAAAAGGTGGTTGACTGCATCTCGGTAAAATAAATCTAGGAATCACTGTCTAGACTAGTTGAAGGAAGCTTAGATGAAAGAAAGGACAGAAAGTCCCTTCTCATATCCCAATATAAGAACTTTTAAAAGAAATTTGAAGAAAATGTTGTTAAGATGTATGAGAGATTCAACATCATTATTCATGAGCTTACAGGACTGAATAGGAGATCTCACTGACAGAGATCAATGGCAAGCTTCTCATATGCTTCATAAGCAGTTGGGACTCAAGGATCATGGTCATTAGAGAATATATATGTCATAGAGAAATCTCCACTGATGTCTTGCTAGGCAAGCTCAAGTCCAACGAGCTACTACTGAAAAGTAGGGCTGAGACTGGGGCAAGTGAGAAAGCCTCAAGCCCAAAGGAGAGGACTATAACATTGAAGACAACTGAAGGGGAGCCTTATACTTCTGAAGAAGAGATGTCTCTTGGCCAGAACGTTCAGAAAATAGGTCAAGACTGAAGACTCTCGAAGGAAGGAAAGGAGATCAAACAAACCAAAGTTTGATAAGATTCAAAAGCATGAAATAATCTGCTTTGCATGCAGAAAACCTGGGCACTTTGCCCCTAAATGTCCTGAAGAGCAAAAGGACAGAAGAAGCAGCAAGAAGGAGCATAAGAAGAAGTCCTTCAGGAAGAAGGAAAAGAAGAAGGGAAAAGGTTTCATAGCTGAAACCTGGAGTAATTCAGAATCTGAGTCAAGCTCCTCTTCATTTGACAGTGATGAAGAATATGTTGCTAAAGAAGCCTATTTAATGGTTTTAGAAGATTCAACTACCGTGGAAGATCATGTATCCTTGTTTGATGATTTTGATTTTACTTCAGAAGATTTTAAAAACTACTTTAAAGATCTGTCAAGACAATCTTAATAGTCAAAAAGAACTTAAAACAATTTGAGAAGAATTAGAAGATCTTAAGTAAAAAAACATGTATTCTGTTAATTATGAACTAAGGAATCAAATATATAGAAAAGAAACAGAAATAAATAAACTAATTAGTGAAAACTCAAACTTAAAAGAAGAGCTTACAAAGGCAAAATCCTTTGAAGATTTACTCAATGGGAGGTGTCAAAAGCTCAAAGATATTACACAAAATCACTCCATGAGATTTACGCACCTTGGTTTAGGAGAAGATCCATCCACCAGCACAGTAATCCCTAGCAAACCAACCTGGAAAAATCCAGAAATCTTTGTTAGACCTAGTGATTATAAAATAAATAAAAACAGTTTAGTGTGCAAAGAACAAAACAACCATCCTCACAAAATCATTGTATTTAATAAAGTGACTCATAATAATGAGAAGAGAACTCTAGGCAAGAATAGTACAGAGAAACTAACAAACTACAATAGAAAAGTTAAAATAAAAAAGGAAAATAATTAGGCACTCTACAGATTTGTCATATCTAGATGCATTTTATGCACATATCCAGTACCAAAGTAACAAATCTAGGTTTAATAAATCAATCCTCTGTCATCCAAAAGGGTATAATGAAAGACCACTCAATTCTTTCATATCATCATATAATGGTAAAAGCAAAGGGCCCAATGTAACCTTGGTACCCTCTAATATTTGAATTACATGTGCTAGAAAACTTAGGGTCACTTCCTAAGAGACAAAGTAGAGAAAGGGAGAACTAAATATTCAATGAGGAACTACAAATAATCAAAGGGAGTGATATTTTCTCTAAACCCTTATGATGCACTCTAATATACATATAGTATCATATAAATGATATTTTTAATAAATATTATTGCTGGGAAAAACAAGAAAGCTTTTTGAATAAAATACAAATGCTAATTCAGAGCTACGTCGAATTGAATTCGACGTACCGTTAAATTCTACTCGACACTAGATTTGAGAGCTGCGTGAGAAAGTTAATTCAAATTGCACTCGATGCAGCGTTGAATTCTTATAGACGCAAGCGTCGACTTAAGAGTTGCAACAAGTAGTCGAAGTCACATCGATTACCACTCGACACAAAGTTGGTATGTCAAGTGCGTGCAGTGGCGCTTATAGAAGCGACATCGACTTATTTTGGTGCATTGTATCTATTTCTTATCGACATTGCTTCGAGTACAACCCTAAGTTACGACGATTCATCTTCTAAAAGCAACTTAGTCGTTGGACTTTAATGTGCTTTCAAATTCTCTCCATCTCGCTCTCCTCCTCTTCATCCTCTCTACTTTTATCTTCTTTCTTCCTTGCAGGTATACGACGATAAATCAATGGCCCCTCATAGAGATCAAAGCATTCTTGAAGTAATGATTGGCACAAGAAACATTATTGTCTCAATTTTCTTCTCTATATCTAGATATCTCAGAAGACAGTTATCGCAAGTTGTGTGACCAACATCAAAGGTTAAGGAACCTCACTGCCCAAATGAAAGCCATCAAAAAGGAGCTGAAATCATCGGCGCTGTCTACTAAGGTCTTTATATCTTTTTTCAATGATATAAAGCAGAAGGAGAAGTGCGACAGCAGACCCCCTCCTGATTTAGTGTACACTATAATAGAGCATCCATATCAACAATCTCCTTATGTTTCTGAAGGAGAACCATACATCATCTCCCAATTCTCCCTGGCATCTACACCATCCTCTCCTCTCCAAATTTTGCATGTAATCCATGGGGAGTCATCAAATCAGGGGGAGTATGATCTATTCTCTATTGATGAGGTTTATTGGGCCAGTTTGAAAGAATTCTCATTATGGACTGATTCACCCATCACTGATAACACATAACTCAAACCTGCTTATGAAGAGTCAACCATAGTACCACCTGTTCAGCAGCCTACTCTATACTTTTCTGATTTTACTCTAAACCTTCTTCCATCTACTCCTATTCTAATAGCCACAGCACCAGCCCCCAGACAAAGGAAAACATTCAGAGGAAGAAATATAGTCAGAGGAAGAAACACATTTATAGGAAGGGGATATGGGAGAAACAGACCTATCTGGGAGATACACACAAAGGAACAGAGAAAAAACACAAAAAGGACAGGTCATACAACAAAACCTATGAGAAGATTGAAATACCTAAAAATTAGATGAAATTATGCATTGACCCAATTCTTGAGAAAGTCTTTGAAGAGGTTAGAGAAAGAGAACAATATGAGTATGAGGCATCTCAAAGAGAAATTGAAGAAAAGATAGAGAAATTTATTGAAAGATTGAAAAAGGTGAAAGATGTTGTGGAAGGAATGCAAACAAAAGAGGCAATTCAAATTCCAAGTACTTTATTTGACTCTTCAAAATATGGTGTTAAGAACCCTCAAGCTAAAATCTTGAAAGAGAAAGGACAACTTGACAAAAGGGGTCTTGGATGTAATCAAGAATTGGAAGATCAACCATATAAAAAGAAGAAGAAGATTATGTTCAAGACAGCTCCAACTTCTGGTAACCCACAATTAACATTCATAGTGCCAGATCCAGATTCAGAAGAGCTTGATTTGGTTGAAATCAATGAGCTGACTACTAAAGTCATCAGCCTTGGATTCAAGATCAATGATGTCTACCCTGATGTAGAAGCTGACTTGGAAAAATGATTCAAAGATCATGACAGAATTCAGAAGAACCCAGAAAAGGCCAAACCAGCCAATTCTGAATATGTTGAAGCAAAGTTCAGAAAGGTCTATGAGGCGTTGTCTACTTTTTTCAGAAAGAAAAGATGGATTATTTCTTTGGGTAACTAACTCTGATAAACACTTATTTCTATTAATTAGATGTGTGAATTTATTCTGTTATAGTATATTCATATGTACTCTACTTTATTTTTCAATATGACTGAAATCACTTAAACTTTTTGTAAAATTTGTTAAGATAAATAGGGGGAGATTATTGGGAAAAACAACCTATTGATTTATCTTACAAATTATGTAAAAATGATTTCATCATCTAAGATTCATTACCCATGTTGTATAGTGAGGGTAATATGGTCATTAGATGTCCTAGGATGTCACACTCACATTAGGGTGTCAAAGACCAGTCCAAAAGAGTGTAGAAATTCAGTTGAGTTAATTTTGCTTCGACTCAAAGTCAGCGCAACTTTGACTTCAAGTCAAAGTAACTTCTAATAGAAGTAAGGATAACTCAGACTGGTAGTCAATGCATCAGTTGAAGTCGACGCAACGTCAAAATGTACTCGATGCAGAAGGCAGAGTCAGTCAAAGCAATATTGAAGTCGACGCAACATTGAATTACGGTCGACGTAGAAGGAAGAGCTTAGAGTCTAGGCCTTCATCTCGATGGATACGTCGATAAGGACTCGACGCAACATCGATATCAGAGTTCATTTTAAAGCTAAGGAAGATTTCGAAGCAACTTCTATTAGAACTCAGAAGTGTGTCGAAAAGAAGGCAAATGTATTCGACGCAACTTTGAATACATACACAGAATTAGAATACTTCCCATATTCTATTCTAAAGCTCATTCAGAGGATATAAATGGAAGTTATTTGAATTCCAACAGGTCTTCCATAATCAAGAATGGAAAGAAGAATTCCATAGATACAATGAAGATATATTTTGATGTTATTCAAAAAGGTTTGGACGGGTTGCCAACAAAAAATGAAAGAGAACATACTACCTCTTGGAATTTCCTACTAGGGAAATAACAAAAGAGGAATGGAATTTATCAAGATTCGATAGGAGAATAAGGAGATAGAGAAAGAGAAAACGTAATAACAGTTTTAGAGATTTCGACAAGGACTGTTCTTTATCCTCCTTCCATCATACAAGCATGTTGGATCTGTAGGCACCCTTAGAGGGGGGGGGGGTGAATAAGGGTTTTAAAAATTCAGAGATTATGAGAGAAAATAATTCTCAGACACTACCGCCAGCGGTAGTGTTAACGCTCGGCGTTAAGAAACAGTGAGAATACTTTTACGTTTGAACAATGAAAATCATAGAGTACAACTCAGAGATGAAACAATAAACATATTTTTATTAATCATTAAATGGAAGTAAATACGATTACAAAAACTTTTCCCAATAATGCTTGGAAAGAGGCGACCGATGAAAACTCTTTTGGTTTTCTATACCGACCCTTCTCCCAAGGACCGGTTGGCTTTAACCTATCTCTCCCCAGACAAGGCCTCAAGCCGCTCTAGCCCTTCCCTCACCAGAAAGGCCTCAAGCACTCCCTAGATCTACACCATAGACCTAGTCGTTGTGTGGCGAATTCCCCCTAGTCCCCGCAAGGCCCTAGTCACCGTGTGGCGAGTTCCTCTACCGAACAAAAGATAAAGGTTACAATAAGAAAGGTAAAACAAGACACAAACTGGAAACTCCCTCAAAAGTATAACTTGATGTCGATGTAGATGCGATCATATTGGTCTTCAAGTTTTTTTGCGTTCATGAACATTGATGGAGTTCTTCGGGCTACTTCTGAAGGTTCACTCGAGTGCTCTGAAAGTAAGGCTCCAATAACTTCTATAATAGCCAACCCTAATGGAGGAAGCACCGTTCTTTAAATAGATTTGACAGCTACCGCTTGCGCTAGTACTACCACCCCGTGATAGTGACACGACGCGCACACGGATCATGGCTGTTAAGGCAACTTCTGAGCGCAAACAGTTGTGACAGCCTAGCGCGCCGCGGTAACACTATCGCCCCGCGATAGTGCGATTTCCTTCCTTCAGCCAATATCTTTTTCCAAATTTGCCCCTCAATCAACTACAGACGGGATGTTTCCAAAAGCTACCACCGGGCGTTTGACCTAACGCGCCGCGATAGTACTTGCCAAACATAGCGACCCGTCGACATTCCTTTTTCTCCACATTCCTTTCTGTCAATAGTTTACAAATATGCTAGCTCCAGCATCAGTGCTAGCGCTCCGTGGTAGATCATTTCGTCGTGCGCATCTTCGTCGAGCCGACCTCAGCTTTCGTCGATCTCAATCTGGTTCGTCGAACGACATCATTTTCTTCGAACACCATTTCGTCTTTCGGACGCTAGCGCCAGCATTAGTTCTAACGCTCTGCGGTAGTGCTGCAGTTCGTCGATCGGTCCTCATCTTTCGTCGATCGTCGAATGCCCTGATATGAATTTCGTCGAACGGAACTAGCGCCAACGTTAGTATTACCTCTCCGCGGTATGGCATTCATTTCTTCGAGCACCGCGGTAGAGCATGCAGTTCGTCGAATGGAGCACTGAGTTAATCAAACGCAGCATCCATTTCATCAAATGCAGGATTCCTTCTCAGCGGTTTCTTCTCAGCGGTTGTTAGTGCCAGCGGTAGGCTTAACGTGGCGCGGTAGAGCTTTCAGATCTTCTCAGCGGTTTCGTCTCAGCGGTTTTGTCTCAGCGGTTTTGTTAGTGCTAGCGCTAGCGGTAAGGTTAGCGCGGCGCGGTAGCAACAACACACATCACCATGGAGATTTGAAAGCACAGAATCCAGCATACTATAAACACAAAACAAGTATGATCAAATACAATAGGATTTGTTATTGTCAAACCAAGAGATGCGGAAAGCATGTTCCAACAAACTCCCCCTTTTGATAATAACAAATCCCCTTAGAAAGAAATAATATAATTGATAGGAATTTGTGTTTATAATAGAGATAAGCATGAAATTTAAGACATGTGCATATGCTCCCCCTAAATGAATGCTCCCCGTAAGTGAATGCTCCACCTACAACAAATCTTCCTTTTGGTATTAACAAATCTTCCTTTTGGTATTAACTCCCCAAACATGTAAATTTCTTTCAAATTTATTCTCCCCCTTTTGGTATTATCAAAAGAGGGTGGAGAGGAAGGCCAACAAAAAGTGTGAAATTACCTTGTAGAAAGGGAATGAGTATGATAAATAGGGAAACACTAAGGACAAATATAATAGATAGGAGTGAAAAGAGAATGTGAAGAAATTGTCATAAAGGAACCACTTGTTGGAAAACGTATCCATGATCGAGCATACAAGTAGTAAGGAGGTGGAAAGCATGACGAAATATGTTTTAAGTGAACATCTTTATAGGAATTGAGAAGCATAGTAAATGATTAATAATTTTGGACATAACAAAATAGTTGTTGTAGCATTTTAAGTACACAAAGGATTTTGCTTTATAAACGTTTTAAGCATAAAAAGTAATGATTTCCAAGTAACCAATCTACCCAGACAATATGTCTACACCCTAGCCCCGTACTAAGTGACGGATGGGCATGAGGAGCTGCATACATGCCGTAGGTTGGGGTGTTAGTCCCATATGAAAACACTAGACAAAACTTAACCTAGCACTATTTCCCCCCAGTGCCTCGCAAGGCCCCACTGGAACCCTCCCCGGTTAAGGACAAGACATGACTAGAGATAAGGTTATCTAATGTCTACAACCCTACGCCCCCGCTATGGTGAGATATGAAGTCAAGGATAATAATTATTGGAAACATTTAAGCGTTTTAAATCTAATGATAAGTACATAGCCTATGGATTTTTATTTTTATTTGAATTTTTTAAATAAACAACTCACGTAGCTATTTTGAAATCCATTAATGAATCAGAGTTTTAGCATTACAATATTTGTGTTAGAATAACCAATATAAATTCTACCAAGCAAGTCTACCATTTGTTGAAAAAAGGAATTTTGGTATTTAAGACTTTGATATAAGCATGAAAGCACAAGGTAAAAATATATGGTGATGATGATGAAGACTTTGAAATACAAGAAAACATCTTTTCATAAACATGACGATTCATAAGAAGTTATATGAGTTAAAATCCAAAAATGAAGATGTTTTTGTAAGTCAATTTGCATTTAAAATCTTTAAGTTAGACAATAGAGTAACTAAGCATGAAATAATGTTTCAAAGAGAAATTACTACAACATTATATTAATTCACAAATTCAAAACATACAAAACATTGTAGAGATCATTCTAGGTTATCTAGTGCATTTCATAAATAAAGAGTAGTATAGAATTCGCATTATGAGCCAATACTCATGAGAAGAAGTGTTATGGAAGATAATGATGTGCACATAAGTGTATTTTGAGTAGAGTAAACAAATGTTTTAATCAAAAATACAAGAAATATGTAAAGTAAAGAGCACAATAAAACACAAATAATCTTACTTCCACACACTTTAATGCACAAAAAAATGTACAACTACCAAGGTGCTTTGCACACACAATGCTCATTAAGACTTATCAGGGTGCAAAGTAGTGCTTGGGGGATCACAAATTTTATTTTATTTTAATGTTTAGACTAGTGATCCGGTGTACTTAAGAGTAAGTGGTTTTTATTTTGAAAGAAAGATAAGGTTTGCACAAGACACTTTACTATTCTTTCCAAGGTGCTCAACCTCACAATGCTTATTAAGACTTATCAGGAGGTTCAAGTAGTGCTTGGTGGAGTTATCTTTGTCACTTTATTTTATGATTTTTGTTTTGTACAAAGTTCTCTGAATACACTTGTTTTGCAAACCAATATAATTTATGAAACCATAACCACTTTTCTTAACTTTTAAAAGTGCAAATAAAGGTAGTGTAGGTAAGATACTTGTGCAATTTTAATTCATTGTACTAATACAAAACATACACAAGCATTCTTAGATTAAACACATATGTAGACAATGGCAAAATAAGTGAGTGAATAAATATCATTATCAAACATAAAACATTTACTCATACTTAGAGGCATGCTAAGCTTAGTTCTACACAACTTTTACAATACAATTTTATGCACAAATGAGTAGATATATCAAAGCATGATAAAAACAATGTTCAATGTAGTTTGAAGGAATGAATTGTAACATTGTAAAAGGTTTAAAAGATGGGTTAAATCATGCTTGATTTTCACAATAAAGTCCATAATATTTTTGATATTTTTTGAAAAATAATTTTAATTTAAGGTTTGAACTCATATAATTTGATCTTGGACTTCCCGAGATCTACCCTATGAGAGGTTCTCCCGGTACTAGGTGATGTGATGGGATGATAGCCTAAATTACCCTTTCGCAAGATACATGTAAATAGAAAATTTAAGTTCAAAATAATAATTTTTGATACTTGTTTTTGTTTTATATTTTGTATTTGATTTTTGCATATAGAAATAGAAATCAAACAAATATCCAAAGACAAATTTTTTTTTTTGTAATTTGGCATTTGTAATTTTATATTTTAATTTTTCAAAAACAAGTACAGGCAGAATTGCAAAAATGAGTAGATAATATATTTTTATTGATTTTTCAGAATTTTAAAATTTCAGAAAATCGGAGACTTGAGCTAGCGTCGGCGTTTGGTACTAGCGCCGGCGTTAGGTACTAGCGCCTGCGTTAGCTCACAAAGAGTGCTTGTTTTAATCATATAGCCTAGATTTTCTTTGATTTTGCTTCCAATTTTTCTTAATTATGTTTGTGCAATGTAAGGCCTGTCTAATGAAGTGAAGAGACGAGAAGAAATCGCAAAAAGTTGCGGAAGTTAAAATTTTAGTACATGGTTTTCACATTCATTAAAGCTTAATTCTTGAGTTTTGCATAACATATGCATGAGTGAAATGATCATAAATAAGTGAAATAATATTCATGCAATTTGTCAATTTCGGTTTGACATGATTATGATTTAACATACTAGGGGTAATCAAAAATGACGCAAATATATTAAATACCTAGGCAAAACTTGCGCATTTTATAAATTTGGCCTAATACCCATAAAATACCTTTTTAAATCCATTTTGACACTTATTTCATTTAGTCTTAATAATATCATATGACAAATTTAGTTTTTCAATTTTTATAAGACTATTAGGAAATGGATTTAGAAGGATAAAAATAAAAGATAATTAGATCACTTGAAAATAATATGTCTTTTTATTCAATTGTGTTCAATTTGATTTATTAATGAATTTAGGTTTAAAATGTGAAAATCATATCACAAGTTATATAAAGTGATCTTATCATGATGGCTCAAAGAAATAAAAGCAAGAACAAAAAAGGAAATAAAGCATATCATAAAGTAGATAATTGATATATTTTTTTGGTTGATTTCAACTTCATGCAAATGATTGGATGCTAATGAATGAGAGATTTAGGTATCCAAAGAGGACCGGGTGTGACCATTCCTTTGGGTACCCAAATACATCATGTTTGCTTTTGGGGAGATATGGTCGAATGTGCCCTTTTGAGTGGAGTTAGTGTTTTATCTTTAACTTTGGGTCTCCATTCAAACCTTGGTTTAATATTATTTCTATTTGTCAAATTTACATGATGATTTTGCAAAACTTTATTTTTAGTTTTCAAATTTCCATAATCTTTTACTCAAATATTTGGATCAAAAAGGTTTTTGAATTTATACTTTGAAGGAAATTTGTTTGCATTTAATTTTAGGTTGGGAGAAACATGATATTGTAAATTATGGTGATTTTGATTTTGATTTACAAATCCTTTATGTTCCTTACTCCCTTTTTTAAACTTAGGTAAGATGTTCATATTCATATTCAACTTGTTCTTAGATATAGTTTGATATTGTGAATTTGTATTTACCATTTTCATAAGCAAGTTGATTTTTTATTTTAATTCATCATTCTTAATCTTTAAATTATGTCTAGCTTTATTATAAGTGATTGTGATATTTTTAAGCGTGGAAACAATTGAATCAATATGATCTTGATAGTTACTTCTATATTCATCAAATGTTTCATCCATCTCTTTAATTTCAATTTTATATTCTTTACACTTAGCACAATCATTTTCCAAAGATGAATTTTCTAAACATAATCTTTCATTTTGTTCTTTTATAAAGAGAAGTTCCTTTTCAAGTACCTTGTGTTTTTCTTTTAATTCATTATATTCTACACAAGATGTAATGTTTTCAACTAAGGAACAATGGATAGAACTAGATAAATTTGAATTTGATTGTTCATTAATTTTTGCCTGTAAATTTTTGTTTTCTAAGCGCAAATGTTTATTAGCATCTTTTAATTTCTTAATTTTGCGCTTTGTAGTTTGAAGCAATTGTAATGAAGAGATAGAAGTACAAAAAATGGGATTTGATTTCCTTACGTTGCTTTCGGGAGAGGCACGAATTGAACACATAGTTTCTTTGACATCTTTTTGGCACTCCTCTTCCGAAGACAGTACTTCTCCTTCTCTTCCATTTGATGTGTTCTCCATTGATCCATCATGAGAGGAGCATTCTTGAGACTTGTGCAAGCTTGCATATTCTCCGGTTCTTGTGATTGTTCCATACCTGTAGAAGGAGAATCATACATTTCTTCAAGAAATTTCCATACTTTGTATGCACTAGAAAAATAATATATTAATTTGAAGATATCTTGAGATAAAGCACAGAAAATATAGTTCATAGATTTTGCATTTAGGTGACGCTCTTATTTATTTGATTCGTTCGCTGGTCTTGTTATTGTTATATTCCATGCGTTGATATATAATGTTTTAATGAACCTTTCCATTAACAATTTCCACCCTTTGTAATTTCTTCCTTCAAATAAGGGTGGTGCAAGAGATTTTTCTTCTTCATAGAAGTTTCCCCCACTAATAGAAGCGAGATCATAGACGCCATTATTCCCGGTTGTTAAGCTGATTTGGAATAACCTGGCTCTGATACCACTTGTTGGATCTGTAGGCACCCTTAGAGGGGGGTGAATAAGGGTTTTAAAAATTCAGAGATTATGAGAGAAAATAATTCTCAGACACTACCTCCAGCGGTAGTGTTAACGCTCGTCGTTAGGCAACAGCGAGAATACTTTTACTTTTGAACAATGAAAATCACAGAGTACAACTCAGAGATGAAACAATAAACATATTTTTATTAATCATTAACTAGAAGTAAATACGATTACAAAAACTTTTCCCAATAACGCTTGGAAAGAGGCGACCGATAAACTCTTTTGGTTTTCTATACCGACCCTTCTCCCAAGGACCGGTTGGCTTTAGACTATCTCTCCCTAGACAAGGCCTCAAGCCGCTATAGACCTTCCCTCACCGGAAAGGCCTCAAGCACACCCTAGATCTATACCCTAGACCTAGTCACCGTGTGGCGAATTCCCCTAGTCCCCGCAAGGCCCTAGTCGCCGTGTGGCGAGTTCCTCTACCGAACAAAAGATATAAAGGTTACAATAAGAAAGGTAAAATAAGACACAAACTAGAAACTCCCTCAAAAGTAGAACTTGATGTCGATGTAGATGTGATCGTATTGGTATTCAAGTTCTTTTGTGTTCACGAACATTGATGGATTTCTTTGGGCTACTTCTGAAGGTTCACTCGAGTGCTCTGAAAGTAAGGCTCTAATAACTTCTATAACAGCCAACCCTAATGGAGGAAGCACCGCTCTTTAAATAGATTTGACAGCTACCGCCTGCGCTAGTACTACCGCCCCGCGATAGTGACACGACGCGCACACGGATCGTGGCTGTTAAGGCAACTTCTGAGCGCAAATGGTTGTGACAGCCTAGCGCGCTGCGGTAACACTATCGCCCCGCAATAGTGCGATTTCCTTCCTTCAGCCAATATCTTTTTTCCAAATTTGCCCCTCAATCAACTGCAGACGGGACGTTTCCAAAAGCTACCGCTGGGCGTTAGACCTAACGAGACGTGATAGTACTTGCCATACATAGCGACCCGTCGACATTCCTTTTTCTCCTCTTTCCTTTTTGTCAATAGTTTACAAATATGCTAGCGCGAGTGTCAGTGCTAGCGCTCCGTGGTAGATCATATCGTCGGGCGCATCTTCGTCGAGCTGACCTCAGCTTTCGTCGATATCAATCTGGTTCGTCGAACGGAAACTTGTTTTCGTCGATCTTAATCTGGTTCGTCGAACGGCATCATTTTCTTCGAACACCATTTCATCTTTCGGACGCTAGCGCCAGCGTTAGTTCTAACGCTCCGCAGTAGAGCTGCAGTTCATCGATCAGTCCTCAGCTTTCGTTGATCGTCGAACGCCCTGATATGAATTTTGTCGAACGGAACTAGCGCCAACGGTAGTATTACCGCTCCGCGGTATGGCATTCATTTCGTCGAGCGCCGCGGTAGAGTATGCAGTTCATTGAACGGAGCACCGAGTTCATCGAACCCAGTTCGTCGAATGCAACATCTAGTTCGTCGAACGCAGGATTCCTTCTCAGCGGTTTCTTCTCAGCGGTTGTTAGCGCCAGCGGTAGGCTTAACACAGCGCGGTAGAGCTTTCAGATCTTCTCAGCGGTTTCGTCTCAGCAGTTTCGTTAGTGCTAGCGCCAGCGGTAAGGTTAGCGCAGCGTGGTAGCAATAACACACAGCACCATGGAGATTTGAAAGCACAGAATCCATCATACTATAAACACAAAACAAGTATGATCAAATACATTATGATTTGTTATTGTCAAACCAAGAGATGCGGAAAGCATGTTCCAACAAAGCAGAGGCACAAAAATATAGAAATAGATTTCTGCTACTTGTTCTTCTCTCTGCTGCAAAAAACTGAAAGCACTGGACAAAAAGCTGAATAATCCTTTTCTTCTTACAAAGGATTAATCATATACAGTATCCAGTCCACTAGTAGTGCCTAGAATCCACAGAGAAATTTGGTGAAAGAGGATTCAATTCAAAAGACTTACTTCTTTTTCTCTACTCTTACTCTTTCTTTTACTTTCTCTAAATTGAGTAAAGAGTCATTAGAATCCCACTTCAAAGGATTCAGAGGTTCAAGATCTCCTTATCAAAAGATCTAGTTTAGTTCTAAGAGTCTCCTTAACAATGACTGAGACTTTGGTTATAAGAGTCTCCTTATCAAAAGACTTAGTTATTTTAAGAGACTCCTTATCAAAAGACTCAGGTACTGTATAGTGTATTCCTACCAAGGTGGTAAAAGAGTAGAGTACCCATATTTTGGGGAACCACTATAGATTGTGTCTCTTTTGTGCTGTGCAAATTTTATGTGTTGTCCCATTTATATTTTACTCAGTGTTTACTTTATTTTGGATTGGTATTTCTGAATGCATAGCTATTAGGATTATTATTGTTTCATGCACTTATTTTCTTAAAAGTTTTAAAACTCTATTCACCCCCCTCTAGAGAATACTCAGAGGACTCATTGTGCACTTTCAGTTAACGACTAGGTATATGATGCGCGAATCTTAGCACACCGCTATAGGCGGTAGTAAGACTGCGACACGAAATGGCAGTGTACCGATCGTTCAAGTAATATAAAATGGGAATGAATCCCCAAGTATCGATCTCAAAGGAACACAGTAAGGTGGAGTTTATTATCGAGGAAGGACTTGAGATTGAAGTCCTTGAGTCGGATGGAATGCGGAAATGGGGTGATTTGGCTTTTGGAAAATAAATGAAAACAACTACAACTACTCCTATGCAATGCCGCTATGCAGTGCTTCGCTTGGCGGGATGGAGACTAGGCAGGCCTTGAGCGCGCTGCGTCGCAAGGGCGGATGGACGAGTAGGCAAGCAGAGTCGAACTGTGCAGGCCTTGAGTGCACTGCTTCGTTGGGCAAATGGATTACACGGGCCGCTATGCCACGCTTCGCTAGGCGGAAGGAAGAGAAGGCTAGCGGATGGAATGGTTCGCACGGGCGGAGTCGGAATGGATTACACGGGCCGCTATGCCACGCTTCGCTAGGCGGATGGAAGAGTAGGCATACGGATGAGGGTCGCAAGCACCTCGTCGACAAGCACGCCACTAGCAATTGCTAGTGCGGCACACAAACGTGACGGCGGGATGGAGGATGGAATGGGGCGCTCCTCAAATCACATAAACCACAAAGATAACCACAAAACTATGGAAAAAACACTAATAACATTTAGGGTTTATGGACATCATTCGTATAGAAACATAAAACCACATATATCAAATCGAATCAGCAAAAATAACAAGGAGGAGGTAAGATTACAACCGAAGCACGAAGACTCGTTGGAGATTCACGGCCGGAATATAGGGTTGTCAATCCTCGTCCGGGCTCGGTCTTCAACTGCCGTTCGGGGTAGAAGAGGGCTGTCACTACCTCCCAATTGACCCGTTTTCTTCGTCAATAGCCTTCAGCCACGATCTTGCCGGAGAACTCCAAGGATATAGTGCACAATCCGTTGAAATGGAGCTTGGAAGCTTCTGAATGATGGAGGAGGCCGACTGGATACTCCGGCTCGAGATTGGCGTGGAGAGTATGTCCGGAGCATCTCCAGATGGTGGGCGGCGATGGAGGGGAGAAATGGGAGATCTGTAGCAGGAAACGGCGCAGCTGGGCAGAATCGGGGATGGATCCAACCTAATTCGCGAGCAGGAATATTATAGGCGCTGGAATAAACAGTGCGCACGGTCATTGGCGCACGACCAGTGGTCGTGCGAGCTGGAGTTCTGTGATCATGCGCCTGCCTGGGTGGAGCCTGCAATGTAAGAAATTTATAAAATACCATGTTCGCACGACCAGTGGCGCACGACCGGTGGTCGTGCGCACTATCGTAGGTGGTCGTGCGCACTGGTCGAAACAGAACTCATAAAATTGATGTTAAGTGCACATGAACAGCGGCGCACGACCGGTGGTCGTGCGCAATATCGTTGGTGGTCGTGCGCACTGTCCGAGACAGAACTCAAAAAATAGGGTTAAGTGCACACGTTCAGCGGCGCACGACCAGTGGTCCTGCGCAATAGAAACAGTGATCGTGCGCAGTGTTCCTGTACAGAATTGTACCGGGAACACCCGCACGACTCCTGTTCCAGCATACAACACAAATCTAGCCACTGAAGGTGGCACTTAACAATGCATGAAAACTAATAGCTAAGATAAACACGAAATAACACCAAAAACGGGCCTACAGGTGCACTTAGCATGGAGTATCAAATATGAGTGAAAACATGTCTAAAGTGAAGTGCATAGACTAGAAAATCGGCCCAGATGAGTCCATAAATGTGTATATATTTGGGACTCATCACACCCCCAGACTTACCTGTTGGCGCGTCCCGAGCAAACAACTCTCGGCGGACGGGAAAAACAAGGGTTAGAAAGGTGATTGTGGCTAGGAGTAATATGCGAAATCAAATAATCACGTACATAAAATTTTCGTAGAAGAAATTTCTACTATGCAAAGTAATTTACGAATATCTAAAATAGTAAATAAGAGATTAGTTTACTCAAAAGCTGAACCAAGTGAGATCTGCCAGTCACGTGTAGGGAGGATGTAGAGACACGCTCAGACGAGTATTTCGACAAATACGGGATACAGAACTAACTCCACCGAAATCCATCGGTGTCAGGAGCCATAAGCTCGCACTTTCGCACTCTCTCCACAGCATTAGGTAAAACTACACACTAATCAATAGGGCTTTCGGGTAAATATGTGGCTTAGGTTGATAAACTCGAAGGCTAACGCACCTAACACATTTGAGCAATACAATTTCTAAAACCCCGGCAACACATAAAGCTGATGTGTTCATCGCCAACACCCAACATAAAGTAATTCCTATCAAACAATTCAGAACTTCTGAATTAGAATGTAAAGAACTCGGATTTTTTTTCTTTTGGAGCGCTAATCTTTTCAATTTTTAGCTCACTAATACCCTCTTTTTTTTTTTACTTTTTTCTTCAACTTAGCCAATAACACCACGTCACAATAATTAGTTATACTATAAAGCTCAAAACACGTGCGTATACAGGTTTGGTGATCTTGGCATAAGCGAGGGCGGTGGAGCTAAATAGAAAAGGTGGGATAGGCTCAAAATTGGTTAGCAAGGGTAAATTTCTGGTTTTGGCTCAAAGCTCAAACGGTACAAAGAATGGCCTACATCATGCTAATGCATTAGAACTACCCGGTGCCTATGTTTCGAGAGTCGCTAGGGGCAAGTTCTTAGCCACCGAGAAAGATAACTCTTTCTCCCGACTCGAGAAATACTAATCTAGCGTTCGCTACCAACTCACCTACACTACCGGTAGATCGGCACAGGTTCATGCTTTGAGTAAAATAAAACTCGAATTACTAGATTAGATAAGAATAAAGATACAAAGCATGAAAATAGAAATAGCTTCTACGCAAAATTCTATGCAAAACATGAGTATTCGATTAGAACACTACTGGAGTCGACATCGTACTCCAAACCACAATTCCTAGCTAACACAATTGACTTCCCGGCTCCATTCCGAAAGGAAATTTGGCACGGTAGCACTCGCAAGTAAGTGCGTGCATAGTGGGTGCGGTGTGTGTGTGCCACATAAAAATTGATAAACTAAATAAACTGAAAGCTAAAATAACAACACTACCGGAATGCGTGCGTGCGTGCACGTGCATGGTTCTCACTCTCCCCCAGACTACATGAAAGCATAATCTAAAATATGATTCTTTAAGCATTAAACTAAGGAGAAGAGGGAGAGTGTACCCTATGCTCAGAAGTGAGCATACCAGAAGAATTGGCGTTAAATTCTGAAAATTTCTCTCCAAGAGTCCGCCACCAAAGAAATTGCCGCACACCTGCAGGCAAAGAGGCTCCAAGCAAAAATATATAAAACTAAACTATTAACGGGTTAGCAACAAAAACTTGGGTTGTCTCCCAGTAGCGCTTTTGTTTACCGTCCTTAAGCTGGACTTAATACCTGTATTAAGCAGTTAATAATATTGTCTAAACATAAAAGAGAAAACTAAAATATCCTAATTATTACAAGCATGCCAAAAAGATCAACTGTACGTTGATTTAAAGTGGTAACTGAAAATAAAAGAGATGGGCCCGAAGACCCAACAGCAGCAGTCAAGAGGATCAGGAGCTTTCCATCTCCATATTTCATCTTTCTTCATCCTCTTCCTCTCCTCCAATCTGCGGTCATGGATGAAGTAGCGTTTACCACCCTGCACCCAGTCTTTCAAGGAAAACGCAGGCAATGATGATGAGGTGGAATAGACGATTGAATTCATCATTGCCAACTGCTTTCCCTGCCAAGACTGCCTCTCAAAATTACCCAAAAATGGGTCTAGATATTCATGCACCTGCAGAGGGGTAAATGAAATATCAGACAATAAAGTAGGCGAGGAAGCAGGAAGGATGAATTTATCAATATTAGCATTAAAAGATGGATGATTAGGAAATAAAATAGATGAAGAAGTAAAAGGTTCAAATAAAGGAGGAGTGTCCCCGGTGTCACTCCTGGTAGGTTCCCAAGCCTGATCACTGTCGGTGTCATAAGAATCAAAATGAGGTACATCTGAGAACTCGAAGGAATCAGTGGTGCGGCAGATCTCCTTCACCAATGAAGAGGTGCACAACTCCTCATCAGAAAGGTCGTCCTCGTCATCCCACTTCGGTTCAGCTTGGAGGTCCAAAACATCACTCTGCAAATAATCTTCGACAGGATCATAAGAAAAAGGTGTAGAAAAAGCATGCAAAGAAACTGGAGGAACTTTAGAATCAGAAAGTAAAATATCAGGTTCCTCCGCAAAAATATCTGCAAGCACCTCCCCACTAGAGAGAACACTCTCCACATCCCACTCTGGTTCATCATGGAGCTCCCTAATCTCACCTTGTTGGCCATCAAATGTATCATCGTCATCACTAGTAGTAAAGCCATATACAGGGAGCGAAGAGTCCATGCAAGAAATAAGCTCGGGGGTTGAGGACTCGATTCCCTCCACGGGTAAAGACTGAGCGATAGGGACTTTGTCATCAGGATGTGAAGGACTGCAGTCGGGAATTGGAATAGGTAAAAGACTGGGGCAGTCCTTCAAAACATGATTTTCACTTTTACAAATTAAACAAACAAAGCCCTTACGATACGTAGCATTTAATTCCCTCATTTGATCGATATAAGCGCTCATCATGTCATAAATGCTAGGTTCAGTCCAGGAATACATTTTTTTTGAAGGATGCAGATATAACAAAAATTGAAATTCTTTGCAAGACAATCTACACAATCAACTAAAACTACTTCGGAACAACTTGCCTAAAAAATTAAACAGGAAAGTGGGAAATAAAAAAATAAGAAAAGCAAAAATTAAATAAAAAGCAAACAAAATAATAAGAGGACTATACACAATGGAAGAACTTCTAACTCGTCTCCCTCTCCAGAAACTCACACGACTGTGTTCCCCGGCAACGGCGCCAAAAACTTGATGCGCGAATCTTAGCACACCGCTATAGGCGGTAGTAAGACTGCGGCATGAAACGGCAGTGTACCGATCGTTCAAGTAATATAAAATGGGAATGAATCCCCAAGTATCGATCTCAAAGGAACACAGTAAGGTGGAGTTTATTATCGAGGAAGGACTTGATATTGAAGTCCTTGAGTCAGATGGAATGCGGAAACGGGGTGATTTGGCTTTTGGAAAATAAAAGAAAACAACTACAACTACTCCTATGCAATGCCGCTATGCAGTGCTTCGCTTGGCGGGATGGATACTAGGCAGGCCTTGAGCGCGCTGCGTCGCAAGGGCGGATGGACGAGTAGGCAAGCGGAGTCGAACTGTGCAGGCCTTGAGCGCACTGCTTCATTGGGCGAATGGATTACACGGGCCGCTATGCCACGCTTCGCTAGGCGGAAGGAAGAGAAGGCTAGCGGATGGAATGGTTCACACCGGCGGAGTCGGAATGGATTACACGGGCCGCTATGCCACGCTTTGCTAGGCGGATGGAAGAGTAGGCATACGGATGAGGGTCGCAAGCACCTCGTCGACAAGCACGCCACTAGCAATTGCTAGTGCGGCACACGAACGTGACGGCGGGATGGAGGATGGAATGTGGCGCTCCTCAAATCACATAAACCACAAAGATAACCACAAAACTATGGAAAAAAACACTAATAACATTTAGGGTTTATGGACATCATTCGTATAGAAACATACAACCACACATATCAAATAGAATCAGCAAAAATAACAAGGAGGAGGTAAGATTACAACCGAAGCATGAAGACTCGTTGGAGATTCACGGCCGGAATCTAGGGTTGTCAATCCTCGTCCGGGCTCGGTCTTCAACTGCCGTCCGGGGTAGAAGAGGGCTGTCACTACCTCCCAATTGACCCGTCTTCTTCGTCAATAGCCTTCAGCCACCATCTTGCCGGAGAACTCTAAGGATATAGTGCAGCAGAAAAACATATGATAAGCGTGTAAGTAACAAAATTCATTGTACTTTACCAAGCAAGTCTACCACTTGTTGAAAAAATAAAAAAGAGTTTTAAAATACAAGTGATGAAAGGACCTCAGAGTTAAGACTTGAAATAAGTGTTTGGTATTGTAGCCACAATAACCTTGATTTGAATAAGTGCCCCTTGAACTAAGATGGATTGATATTGTATTTGATGTGGCATTTTAGTTATGTGTTTGCAGGATATTAATTGCTAAGTACAAACCAATGTCAGGTTTCAATGAGTCATAAAACACAGGCCTATACCATGTAATCCCTCATTGTGTAGACCAATGTGTTGACTCATGTGAAATCTCTTTATTGGGGTGTACTTCATATTCAAACACTATGGAGAAGCCAAGATAAAGTAGTTGTTGTATTCAGGATTGGAAGAAAAATTGTCTAAGTCTTTTTCGTCGAGTACTCTCGAGAAATCTAGATGAATACGTAGAGACATCTCGTGAAGACTTAGTTAATTCGTTGAGTTTACTCGAAAGGTCTCAGAGAAAATTGTTAAGTATTTTTGCCGAGTAAAGTTATTTTCACTCGAGACCACTCGACGAATTCGTCGAGTGGTCTGTTGATTTCTTGTTAACACTCGACGAATTCGTCGAGTGCTCTCGAGAAGTTCTCGAGTGGTCAAGTTATTCTCTCTTCCCGTCTCAGCCTTTTTTCCAAGTCCATTTCATCGAGTCATTAAGTGAACTCGTCGAGTAATCATTGATTACGTCATGTTCATTCGATGAATGCTAACATAGCACATTTTGTTCAAAATCACAGCCGGATTTCCTTTTTAGGGCTTCCTTCATGTACAATACATGTGGAGCTTAATCCTTAAATCTCGTTACTAGCCATTTGAGAAGGATCTATAAATACTTAATGATTTTTTTGTTCAACCCTAATTGTGCCTAATTTTTGAAATCGGAAATCGTCTGTCTGCCTTCTTCGTTCTCGAAAATTGACATTGCTGCTACCGAAAAAGTTCTTGCACGATCCTTCTTGAAGAAAATATTCAACTAGATCTCTGATCTCTGTCTTCCTCAAGTTCTTTTCAGATCTAGTTGTCTCCTAAGTTTTTCATATCAAGTTCTCTCAAGACAAGATTTCTTCTTCCTCCTTTCAAGATCCAGATTTTCATTTCAGTTAAGGAAGAAGAAGATCTATTATTTTCAGATCTGATCAAGTTAAATCTCTTTGAGATTTCAGAATATTGTTTCTCAATCTAGAGCTTTGTAAAATCCTTTCCAATATTTCTGTAGGAGAGCTTATTCTCCAAATTGTAGGAAGTTTCTCTTCCGAGTTCTTATAGATCCTAGTTTAGAGGATCGAGAGTAGGAGAGTTTGTTCTCTGAGATTGTGTAGGAGAGTTTGTTCTCTGAGTTTGTAGGAGTTCTATACTCCGAGTTGTAAGATTATTTTAATCTGAGATTAATGAAGAAGCCTATTCTAGCCAGGCATGCTAGATAGGTGAGACGGGAAAGTGGACGTACCTATTCCGGGGAACCACTATAAATCCTTGTGTTTGTGTGTGTTCTTTTGATTTCTATGTGCTTTAAAGTTTTTAATTCCGCATAAAAGCAATAGAAGTCACCTATTCACCCCCCCTCCTAGTTGATTTAGGTAGCAACTAGATACTTTCAATTGGTATCAGAGGTAGGTTATTCGTTAAGAGGTTAACACTTTGAACAAAAGTCCTCTATCTAGTTGTTCAAAGACACCATGTATAGAATGGACATAAATAAGGATTCTTCCATGAAGTTGTCGGTGTGCACAAAAGAGAACTTCCTAGTGTGGAAGGAAAGAGTAAGGTCTTACATGGAAACCGCCAACCCAATGATCTTTCAGATCGTTGAAGAAGGTCCTCATGTTCTTATGACAGCATCTACTATCAACCCAAATGTACAAGTTCCTAAGAAGATGCTTGATCTAACAAAGGATGAGATTGCTCTTGTCGCCTTGGACAAGAAGGCGAATAACATTATTGCTAGTATTGTGGATGTCTCTATGCTACAGAACCTCCTCCACTTCAAATCTACCAAAGAGGTGTTGGATTCTCTTATCTTCTTGATGGAAGGTACGGAAGAAGTAAGGGATGATCGAAGATCTTTGCTAAATCAAGAATACAAAGCTTTCAAGCAAGATCCAAGGGACTCTATTTCTGACACTTATGAGAAGTTCTTCAAGATCGTCAATGGTCTAAGGAATTATGATCAGGAATTCACTGTTGGTGAACTGAATTATAAGTTCTTGAGATCCATGACGAAAGAATGGGATACCAAGGCTATTGCCATCAGTGAATTCAGTAAGTTGGCTACGATGGAGCCACAAATTCTCTTTGGGAAGTTTCTTTCCTATGAACTAAAACTCAGTATCAGGAAAGCTGAGGAAGAAGGCAGCAGGACTTCTGGAAAGGAGAAGTTTGTAGCACTGAAGGCCGAAGGGTCAAAGAAAGGTAAGATCATGTTATCGGTAAGGACACAGTCGTCAGATGAAGATGACGAGTTTGTGGCTTGCACATCAAGCTCAGGCATGTCCAATGGAGAGTTCTCCTTACTCTCCAAGTAATTCAAGAGATTGCTAAACAGAAGTAGAGGAGAAGTCAATCCTCCTCATCAGATCATAGAAGATCAAGACGTGATTGTGAACATCACAAGAAGGGATACATCAACGACAGGTATAAAACTAAACCAAATAAAAATATTTTGCCTGATATCATTT
This sequence comes from Dactylorhiza incarnata, assembly GCA_033032865.1. Taxonomy (NCBI): domain Eukaryota; kingdom Viridiplantae; phylum Streptophyta; class Magnoliopsida; order Asparagales; family Orchidaceae; genus Dactylorhiza; species Dactylorhiza incarnata. The sequence continues at coordinate 6,960,732 of JAWHQI010000090.1, read as the reverse complement.
AATATTGCTGTAATAAGCCAGGGCATATGATCCTTGAATGCCCATACAAGAAGAAAGAAGAATCAAGAAAGGAAGACAAGAAATCCTTTAAAAGTAAGAAGAAGGAGGAAAATAGCTTCTTGGCTAAGAAGTCTAAAACTCTGAGCGACAGCGACTCAGATGAGTCAAGCTCAGACGAAGAAGCCTACTTCGGGATCATGGCTCAAACTGATGAGGAAAACTATGACACCCCTTATAAGGGGAGGTAAACTCACACACTCCTCTTTCTGATTCAAAAGCAGAGTCCAATGCAGATGAAGGCTACACTTCTCAAGAAGAATCAAAATTAATGGTTCAGCACCAAGCGTTGTTGATGTTATTTAATAGATGTCGCAAGACAGTTAAATACCAGGCCAAAGAGATTGCGTCTCTCAAGACCGTGGAATCAGATCTGAGGGAAGAAATTGAAAAATTACTTCCTTTCAGAGATGAAGACCAACTCTTGAAGGACGAACTCAAAAGCTCTGTTGAACTATTAAAGATGAAGTAGAAATCCATAACTGAGTTGGAAGTTAGTGGTTGAGAGAAAGCTAGTGGAAAGCTTTTCTAAGCCAAAGATCATCCATCATCTCAGTGATGGTTTTTCAGCTCCTACGAAGGGTAGCGGTATCTGTCATTCGACCGAGAAAAGTAAGGCTGCTAAGAGAAGAGTTGTTAAGGGTAAGGGTAAGGCGGATCAAAGTCAACCTTCCTTCAAGAAGGTAGTTTTTCCTACAAACACCTATGACTTTAAAACGTATTATGGTCACTTTACTAGACCAACTCACGTTGAGTCGAGCAAGAGTAACCAAGGATGGAGCCGTCCCCGAAAATTCAAAATGGCTGCTTTCAAAGCTCCTTACGAAGAGATAGTCCTCAAGGACTATGGTTTATTTGTGCATGGCCCGTCAGCTAAGAAAGCACTGAAAGTCAAACATGTTGCTACGAAACCACTTGAGAAGGAGCCATGTGTTTGCTGAAATCATGATGCTTCCATCTCCAAGTCTGTAACTCCTGCTAGACCCCCTGTTCAAATAGTTAAGCAGGAGAAGAAAAGAAGGTACAACATATTCGACTGTTGGTGTTATGGCAAAGTTGGTCACTTTTCTATAGATTGTTGGTTTAATCCAATGAATTCTAGGACTCCACTAGTTAATAGTGCAAGGACGACCACTCGCAATATTAACACCCCAAGTAGAAGTTGTCTAACAAGAAGCCAAGGACCCAAATCCTTTTAGGTTCCTAAGGGCAATTGATTATTGATTGCAGGTATGTCCAAAGGCAAACAACACGCCTATATGGTATTTGGACAGTGGATGTTCATGGCACATGACCGGAACAAGAAGCCAATTGCAAAACTTCACCCCAATCAAGGATGGTCCATAGGTTATCTTTGGTGGATCTGATCGGGGAATCACGAAAGGCTACGGTATGATTACCAATGGTATAGTCTCTTTCATAGGCATAGCTTATGTTAAAGGATTACAACATAATCTTATTAGCATAAGTCAATTATGTGACAAATGCTATATGGTTGAGTTCTATGAGGACAGGTGCTTGATAAACTCGTCTGATTCGTCAGAAACTATTTTAACAGGCACTCGGAGTAGAAATATTTTCTGCTTAAATTTCCTCTCCATAGATTCTTCTACACCAGTGTAATTTTTGGCAAAAGATAGTGCATCTCTTTGTGATCAATGACACAAGAGACTAGCACATATTAATTTCAAAACTATAAATATATTATTTTCTCACAGCTTAGTGCGCGACGCACCTGATTTTAAGTGCATTAAAGAGAGACCTTGTTATGCATGCCAAATGGGAAAACAGACTCGGGCTAACTTTACGAGCATAATTGGCAAAGATTCTACCAGATTTGTATATCTGCTTCATATGGATCTATTTGGTCACATGCCAGTTAGGAGTTTAGGAGGTAAAGCTTATACCTTTGTAATTATTGATGACTACTCACGTTTTGCTTGGGTATTCTTTCTGAAACACAAGTGAGATACTTTTGACTCTTTCACTAATTTTGTTAGGCAAATCCAGAATGAACTAAGCTGCTCCGTAGTCAAAATCAGAAGTGACCATGGAACAGAATTCAAGTTTGGGGCTATGACAAAACTTTGTGAAAGCCTAGGAATCTTTCATGATTTTATCTCTCCTCATACTCCACAAGAAAATGGAGTTATCGAGAGAAAGAATAGAACACTCATTGAGGCAAGCAGAATAATGTTAAATGATTCTTCTCTTCCAGAATATTTCTAGGCAGAAGCTGTCAACACTGTTTGTCACGTGCAAAACAGAGCACTAATCAATAAGAACCACCATAAGACACCTTATGAACTTCTAAAGGGCAGGAAACCTATCTTATTTTAGAATTTTTGGCAGTAAATGCTTCGTACATAACAACGAGAAGTATTACAAAACTAAGTTTAGTGAAAAATGTTTTAAAGGTATTTTTGTAGGCTATAGTAGCCATAGTAAGGCATATATGATTTTCAACAAGAAAACTCTAGTTGTAGAAGAATCTATAAATGTTGTATTTGATGAGATGAGTATGCTTCACAACAGCTCTTCTAGTGTTTTTGTTGAAGATGCAGGTGCATGCTTGAAACTGAAAGAACTAAACTTAGAAGAAGTCATTAAAGAAGATGCTCCAGGGACAATTTCAGTGAATGATCTAATTAACCTCAAGAAATAGAAGACGTACCAGAAGTAGAAGAACCTGTTATTGGGGATGATGCAAGAAACCTAGTGATCCGACATCAGAGAGATCACCCAGCAAATCAAACCATCAGAAATACCAGATCCAGAATAAGGACAAGAAGAGGTACAACTAACGAACTTTTGCATTTAAGTTTTCTTTCACAGATTGAGCTAAAGAAATTTGATGAGACCAAAGAGGATGCCTCATGGATCATTGCAATGCAAGAGGAGCTCAATCAATTCAAAAGATGCAAAGTCTTGAAGCTAGTACTAAGGCCCAAAGTTCAGAATGTCATTGGAACAAAATGGGTTTATAGAAACAAGCTGGATGAGAACTGTATAATCCTCAAGAACAAGGACGGACTTGTTGCCCAAGGTTACCGACAAGAAGAGGGGATCGACTTCGATCAGACTTATGCTCCAGTGGCAAGACTCAAAGCGATCAGGTTGTTTCTAGCGTATGCTGCTCACAAGGGATTTAAGGTCTATCAAATGGACGTGAAATTAGCCTTCCTTAATGGTAATTTAAAGGAAGAAGTATACGCAGAACAACCTCTAGGTTTTGTTGATTCCAACCTCCTTGATTATGCTTATTTCATAGGAAAAGCATTATATGGTCTAAAACAAGCACCCCGAGCTTGGTGGTATGAGACACTCTCTAGCTTTCTTCTTGAGAACAAATGTTGGATCGATAGGCGCCCTTAGAGGGGGGTGAATAAGGGAATAAAAATTCTTTTTATAATTTTATGGAAATTACTAAATTGTTTAGGAATAAATGTGAGCAAAATAATAATTTAACAAAAAGTAATTTGCAATAATAAAATTTACACCACATGAAAGAAATCAAGTAAACACAAATAGAGACATGATTGTATTATATAGAAAGTATTTACATAAATTTGATTTCAATATCGCTAGAAATCAAAGGCGTACAAGAGTAAATATCTTTTCCTTTTCTATACTGACTTGTATCCCCACAAACCGGTTGGCTTTATCCTGTCCTTCCCCGAATATTGCCTCAAGCCTCTCTAGCCAATCCTAACCCCGGATATGGCCTCGAAACCCTCTAGATCTAATCTCCTAGACCTAGTCGGCAACTCACACGGCGAATTACCTCCTAAGCCGCGCAAGGACCTAGTCGCCAACACAAGTCGATTTTACTACAAAAATTCACAATAATAAAATAAAGTAAATAACAAGAACTCCCTCTATGAGATTTCTGAAGATGAGGATGAAGGATCGTTGTAGTATAAGCGAGGTTGAAGCAATCGTTCTTCAGATGCAGCGTGATGACTTCCTTCTCCAGAAGTCTTCTTTGGCTTTGAGTGGGAGATGAACTTTCGGCGGAGTAACATCTCTGGAATTTTGGCACAAGTAATCTCTCTGGAAGCTCTAACCAAAACGAGAGCGAAGCCATCAATTTATAGAACTTTGAGATAGCGCCTGCGGTTGCTCCTAGCGCCTGCGGTAGCATTCGTGTGGAGCGGTTACGAAACCATCGCGGCATGGCATTGTGCGCATGAACTTGAGCTAGCGCCAGGAGGTAGCGCTAGCACTGGTGGTAGCGCTGGCGCCAGGCGGTATCCCTAGCGCTGGCGGTAGCTCTCCTTCAGAAAATTTGATTTGAAGCTACTAACTACCTATGGAGTATCACACTTATAGTTATTGCACACTACAAACACACGACAAGCAAGATCAAATACAATGTTATTCTCAAACAAAGGAATGTGACACACATGTCCAACAATCTCCCCCTTTTGATACTAACAAATCAACTTAGCAAGAAATCAACAAAGGTGTTTATAGAATATGATAAGCGAGATAAAAGTGCAACTATAGTATTTGATAAGCATGAGAAAGTGCATACTCCCCCTATCTTAATGCTCCCCTACATAAATGTAATTTATATTTTACTCCCCCTAAAATGATAGATTGCATGAATTAGTCTCCCCTTAATCTTCTAGATTTTCTCTCCTAGATTTCTTCAATTAATCTCCCCATTTTGGTATTATCAAAAGAAGGTGGGGTAAGGGAAGCAAGGAAGCATTTCTTAGGAATTATAAAACATGATCGAGCTTTTGTAATATATGAAATGATAAAGAGTTTAAGCATAGTATATAAGAGATTTCAAATAAAAAGATAAGAGTTGTAAGCAAGCGGAAGATTATAAGAAACATCCTTTTGAAAGCATGAAAAGCATAAGTATAAATATGAGTTTAAGTTCAAAAATATAAAGATGCTTTAACCTTTTTGAAATCTTAAAATTTTACATAAAGTTACCAAACAAGAAATGAACATATTAAAAATAGAATATACTACAATGTTACTCAATTTCAAGTGTAAGAGATACTAAAACATTGTAGAGATCATGCTAGGTTATCTAGTGCATTTCTTATATAAAGGGTGGTATAGATAAAACATTAGAATCCAATACTCATGAGAAGAAGTATTATGAAAGATAATGAAGTGCACATAAGTGTATTTTGAGCAATGTTAACAAATGATTTAAATCACAAAATACAAGACATATGTAGAGTAAAGTGCACAATAAAACACAAGTATATTAACTTTCACACACTTTAATGCACATAATTTTTAACAAAGTGGTGTAATAACCAAAGTTTGTACAAGACACTTTACTATTCTTTCCAAGTAGTACTTGGGTGGAGTTATATTTGTCTATATTTTTTGTTCACTTTTGTGAGACAACATTCTCCGAATACACTTGTTTTGCAAACCCAACAAAATTTTTTAAACTCAACCACTTTTCTTAATTTTTAAGTGCAATTCGAATATAGTGTAGATGATAAACTTATGCAAGTTTTAATTCATTGTACAATTGCAATACAGAATCAAGCATCTTATAGATTTAAACACACATGTTGATTACCAAAATAAGTGAGTGAAATGTATCATTATCAATCACAAAACATTTACTCATACTTAGAGGCATGCTAAGCTTGGATCTACACATATTTTTCAATACAATTAATGCACTTAATTAGATATATCAAAGCATGATAAACAAAACAATGTTCATGGTAATATGAAGAAACAAGTTTTAACATTGTAGATAATTCTAAATAATAGAATGCATACATGCTTGATATTAACAATAAAGATCATATAGTTTTTTGTTGTTTTGAAAATTTTTAATGAAAGAAAAAAATAGAAAACCACCAAAACATATTTTTGTATTTTTGAATTTTGAAGTTTTGTAGTTGATTTGTCATAATATAAATAAAGCAAAAATAACAAAAGTTAGAAACACAAAAACTAAGTAATACATATGAACTAATATATTTTTATAGATTTTTAGAAATTAAAAAAAAACAGAAAAAATGAACACCCACGCTAGCGCCGGCGCTAGTGCTAGCGCGGAAAACAGTAAGAAATTTATTTAGAATTTAAAATTTTCACTTTTTGATCTTGATTAAGAGTCCTTACAGTAGTCTTATGCAGAAATTTTGTAATTTATGGAGATGTCTTGATTGCTCAATTGCATAAAACATTAGCATTTTTCAAATTCCTCATCCTAAGATGTCTAAGATGTAACATCCATGATCTGCAAATAGAATATAACATGGGTCTGGCCGGGACCCCACGACATATAATACCCACAAAATCTAGAATGTTAATAATTGATACACAAAATTAATTAAAACACTCTGAGTAAACAGAAGCTAAACCAAAAAGCCCAAACCATGGGCCAAAATGTCCACATCAACAAGGAAAAAACAGTACTGAAGTGACACGGCCTTAAGGCCTTACATGGCTTTCAAAAGAGGTATAGACAAACAAAAGGGCTACAAGAAAAACCCCCCAAAAAAGAGAGGACCCTAACCAGCTCCTCAGCAACCCATGGGCTCCGACCCACTACACACCACTGCGAGCTCCGCCACCTGAAACCAAGAACAAATAGGCGGTGCAACGAAGGTCAGCATGGGGCTGACCAACACAACGTAATGACCCCTCCTCCCAGCCATCCTTGCGGACTCCAGGGCGAGTACATCGCTCTCCTGCAAGCACGCACGAAAACCAAAGAAACAAAACAAAGGACCAAGGGGCACACACGGGGGTCCCTATATCATACCAAAGAACACACGTCGCTGACTCCCAAGGTCACACGACCCAAACCACAGAGGCATTCTAAACCGAGTACTCATGAAGAGAGGCGTGTGATCGCCTTTCGCACTCGAGCGTAGAGGTAGGTAAGCTACGCTTCGCATCGATTCGACGGAATGCGATGGCGAGGTACGAAGCACATATCTATCTAACAGAGCACGACAGAGGAGAAGACAGTCTCCAACCATCAGAACAAGCGCGACAATGGGAAGAAATGGTCCGCAACTGTCCAAACGAGCGCGACATGGGGAAACACAGTCTGCCATTGTCCAAACAAGCACGACAGGGGGAAACACAGTCCGCCATTGTCCAAACGAGCACGATAGAGAGCATAAAACCACTCCCAGTCCTGGAACGTCGTGATGGGGAAACTCACCCATTATGCACAATCCTCACGAACGTCATCCTACCGGGCCCACCTAAGCCCGCCTAGGAACGGGGTATTCACGAACAAAATCCACGAATTCCTATGATCTCTACGATGAATAACACGACACATTCCCATTTGCGTGTTTAAGGCTAACCGCAATGCACATCACAACAACATCACCGATCTGGGCTGAACAGCACGGGTAGGCTTCACACAGCATGCCTAAATCCAGACTCGCACGTCGGATCACTAATGCACATTTATGCCAGGGACAGACACAATCAACCCTGGGGTTTGCAATGAACCGAGGGAAACACATGCCGCGTCCAATTGGAGGGCGGTGGCACTCCAAAGCAAAGAAAAAGCAAAAAAACTACACCAGGGTCACAATCCCATGCCCTGGCGGAGTACCCGCTCTCCACCGCATAGAGGGAGAGGGACTCTAAGTGCAGCTTACACAAACATACATCTGGGTCGCAATCCTACGCCCTCGCGGAGTCCCCGTCCTCTACCGAAACAGCGTGAGGGGACTCTCATTGCACGATTAGCAAATGTAAGCACAGAAATACAGAAAAGACGGTCCTAAGACTGGGGAAAAGGGTCGTTACCCTTGACGCGCACTTTGGATCCATGGGACTTTCACGAATTTGACGGAGAATGACCGTAGCGGCTGCCCCTACAAGGATCCGGCCTCCACTTGGCATGCAACCACAAAAAAAGAAAGGTTCAGGAATCCCTAACCATGCCTTGCAACACTCTTCCGGTTAGTAACAAAGAGCCTCACAAGGTGGATTGGTGAGCTTCCACCACCTTAACTCTCAGAAGGTAGATCTGGGCGAAAGAGACTCGACAACACCCCTAAACGCAGTAGCCCTCTTCCACTCAACAGCAACCCCGCAGGTAGAATAGGATTTAGCCAACTTAGCAGCAACTCCGACGAGATCTACCCCCTTTTCTTGGTCGATGCACGCAGGGAGATCGGATAAGGGAGGGGTATCTCAAAAGGGAGAGCGCAAGGGGCGGAGCTCCACCTTGCTAAACACGAGAAGAGAGGGAGGTTGGCCTCCCTGTGCGACGAGAGCGAGAGAGTGTGAGATCGGGAGGGAGTATTCCTGTGCGGCAACCTGCGTGAAAACGAGGGAGGGAGATCGGGTAGAAGATATCGGGAGAGAGGGGGGTTGGTTGGGGTTTTTATTAAAACCCTAAAATGAAATTGCTATCCGCGCACCACTCGGCTATTTAATCACCAAGCTTTCTATTTGTACCCCCAAAGCTCCTAATTGTAGACCACGCCCCAAATTGGCTAAACGTCAAAATATTGGGGCGTTACAATTCTCTCCTCCTTAAAGAAATTTCGTCCCAAATTGGTCGGGGGGAGGGGTCGTTACGTTGTGTTGGTCAGCCCCATGCTGACCTTCGTTGCACCGCTTGTTTGTTCTTGGTTTCAGGTGGCGGAGCTCGCAGTGGTGTGTAGTGGGCCGGAGCCCATGGGTTGTTGAGGAGCTGGTTAGGGTCCTCTCTTTTTTTTTTGGGGGGGGGGGGGTGTTCTTGTAGCCCTTTTGTTTGTCTGTACCTCTTTTGAAAGCCATGTAAGGCCTTAAGGCCGTGTCACTTCAGTACTGTTTCTTCCTTGTTGATGTGGACATTTTGGCCCCTGGTTTGGGCTTTTTGGTTTAGCTTCTGTTTACTCTGAGTGTTTTAATTAATTTCTTGTATCAATTATTAACATTCTAGATTTTGTGGGTATTATATGTCGTGGGGTCCCGGCCGAACCCATGTTATATTCTATTTGCAGATAAGGGATGTTACATAAGACTCCTAATTCTAACCTTAACATTTGAAACCTTGCATCGGGAAGAGGTTTAGTGAATATATCAGCAAGTTGAGAGTCCGTGCCAATGAAACTTATCCTAACATTTTCCTTTTTATTATGATCCCTTATGAAATGATGACGTACATCTATATGTTTGGATCTAGAATGATATACCAAATTATTTGTAAGATCAATGGCACTTTTGTTGTCACATTTTAATTCAATATGTTTTAGATGAAAACCAAAGCCCTCTAGAGTTTGGCTCATTCATAGTGCTTGTGCACAACAACTCCCTAATGCAATGTATTCAGCCTCTATGGTGGAGAGTGCAACCGAATTTTGTTTCCTACTAGACCATGCAACTAATGAAGGTCCTAGAAAATGGCAAGTACCGCTAGTGCTTTTTCTATCAAGTGAGAAACCGGCGTAGTCCGAATCGGAATAGCCGTGAAGTGTAAATGAATTATTATGCGGGTACCATAATCCTAATCTAGATGACCCAATTAAATATCTAAAAATTCGTTTTACCATTTTTAAGTGACATTCTTTTGGATTGGCTTGAAATTGAGCACATAAACATACGACAAACATAATATCGGGTCTAGTTGCACTTAGATAGAGTATAGATCCTATCATACCTCTATATAAAGTTTGATCAATTGAAATTCCCGATTCATCTTTTCCTAATTTTAGAGATGCACTCATTGGAGTAGAAGCTTATTTAAGGTTTTCAAATCCAAAGCATTTAAGCATATCAAAGACATATTTAGTTTGACATATAAAATTACCATCATTTCTTTGTGATATTTGAAAACCAAGAAAGTAAGAAAGTTCTCCTACAAGACTCATTTAAAATTTATTTTTCATCTCTAAAATAACTTCATTACACAAGTACTCTTCATTAGTAGACCAAAAGATTATATCATCAACATATATTTGTAAAATAATCAAATCATCATTATTGTGCTTAATGAAGAGAGTATTATCGGCACTTCCCATAATATAACTGTGCTTTAATAAAAATAATGTAAGTATTTCATACCATGCACGGGGTGCTTGTTTTTAACCATAAAGCACTTTTCTAGTTTATAAACATGATTGGGAAATTGTTCACTAATAAAACTGGGGGGTTGTTCAACATAAACATCTTCTTTTACAAACTCATTTAGAAAAGCACTTTTTACATCCATTTGAAATAATTTTATTCTTTTAAAGCTTGCAAATGCTAAAAAAATTCGTATTGATTCAAATCTAGCAACGGGTGCAAAAGTTTCATCAAAATCTATCCCCTCAATTTGTAAATATTCTTGTGCTACCAAGCATGCCTTATTTCTAATGATTCTAGACTCACCATCTAATTTATTTTTATAAACCCATTTTAAACCTACAACCGGGTGATTAGACGGTCTTTCTACTAATTTCCAAACATTATGTCGCTCAAATTGTTTTAACTCTTCATTCATAGCCAAAAACCAAAATTCATCATTTAAAGCGGTAGAAACATTTTTTGGTTAAATTTCAGAAACAAAACAAATATTTGAATAAGATTCATGAAGAGAAGAGCGAGTTCTTACCCCGATGGATGGTTTACCAATTATTAATTCATGTGGATGATCCTTTGTGAATTTCAAGGCACTTGGAGGTACATATTCATCTTCTTAGGCCTCTTCTTCTTCTTTGGAAGGTTCCTCGTCACCATGCTCCAAAAAAGGTAAGTGATCATCCTCTTTGCCTGCGGAAAGTCTTTCAATACAAGGAACAAGTTCATCAAATTTCACATTAATTGATTCTTCAACTTTTCTAGTTCTTTTATTAAAAATTCTATAAGCTTTACTATTTGAAGAATATCCAAGAAAAGTTCCTTCATCACATTTTTCATCAAACTTTCCCAAGTTATCTTTAGTACTTAAACTGAAACATTTACAACCCAAGACTTTGAAGTAAGATACTTTAGGTTTCTTTTGAAAATAAAGTTCATATGGTGTGTGATTAAGAGATGGGCGAAGCACGATTCTATTTATAACATAACATGATGTATTTACTGCTTCAGCCCAAAAAGACTTAGGCAATTTATATTCACATAACATAGTGCGTGCTAGTTTTTGAAGTGTCCTATTCTTTCTTTCTACAACACCATTTTGGTGTAGTGTGCGTGGTGTGGAGAACTCATGTTTAATACCTAACATATCACAAAAAGATGTAAACTTTTCATTTTCAAATTCTCCTCCATGATTCGAGCGAATGCAATAATATCTTGAAAAGTCATCTATTAAAACATATGTATATACATAATTTTGCAAATTCTCAAAACACATCGGATTTGGAAGAGAGAAATAATGTCCAACAATATCTTAAAAAATCATCTATTAAAACATATGTATATAATCTACCACCAAGACTTGCGGTGCTAACGGACCAAAAAGATCCATATGAATTAATTGCAAGGGTCTTGTAGTAGAAATGAAATTTTTACTTTTAAAAGAGGATTTAGTAAATTTACCTTTTTGACATGGTGAACAAAGTGAAGGCAAAGTTCTATTTAACCTAGGCAATCCACTAATTGAATCACTTTTGGCAAGTTTAACAATAAGCTTTGTGCTAGCATGTCCTAGCCGTCTATGCCAAATTTCTAATTCATCATTTTTTGTGAAAAGACATTTTATAGATGATTTAGAAAGATCATGAAAAGAAACAATATAAACATTATGTATTCTTGGTGCAGTTAGTAAAATATCTTTTGTAGTAGGATTGGATATTTTGCATAAATTAGTGGAAGATTCAAATAAAATATCTAATCCTTTATCGCATAATTGGCTAATAGAAATTAGATTGTGTTTTAGCCCTTTAACATAAAGAACATTAGATATCGTAAAGGAATCGTTACCAATTGTACCACTTCCCATGATCCTTCCCTTTCCGTTATCGCCAAATGCCACGATCCCTCCCTTCTTCTTTTCTAGGCTAAGGAACTTTGCTTTATTGCCCGTCATATGCTTGAGCATCCAGAATCCAAGTACCACACATCTTCATCGTCCTGAGCCTTCTTGCACATCTAGAAAGAAGATGAGAGTAAAGATCTGGATACCCAAGTGGTACCACCCATAGAATAACTGGAATCCTTAGGTACCCAAATTTGCTTTAAAGTATTATGTTTTATTTTCCTGCAAGAACTAGATGTGTGACCTAACCAATAACAGTTTGCACACAAAGTAAAGGGGGTTGAGACCCTTTTCTGGAATATTTTCTTGCTGGAAGGAATCAATTTTATAGAGGAAGAACATTTTGAAAATGAAAATTCAGGCTTCTTGTATGAGGTGCTAGCGCCAGCGTTAGTGGCTAGCGCTGGGGGGTAGCCCTCACCTCGATATTCGAGCCCAAATTTTCCAAAACCGTGACACTAGTTTCCTAAAATCATTTCCAGTAATTTTTGGCCTATTCCAAATTTTTTAATGGCCTTGGTGAGATCATGAACTTGTGCTTTAAGTGATAAGTTTTCTTTCACAAGCATGACACACCTATTCTCAAAACCTTTTTTTATTATCTTTTTCTTGCACAAGAGAGGCTTCAAATTTCCTTTCTAATTCCTCCTTCTCTTTTGTAAGAATTTTGGCATGGGAGAGGGCTTTAGAAAGAGAATCTTCAATATTCTTTGCCATCTTAATGGAGTGATCACACTCTTGGCAAGAGACCTTTCTTTTTTCTAAAATAATTAATTTTTTGGAAAGCTTTTGATTTTCTTTAATTAAGGATTCATTTTCCCGATTTAATAAAATACTATCTTTCATATTTTCATCAAAAGCTTTGCAAGTTTCAAGAAATTTATTAAAAATTTCATCATAAGTGGGAGGAGTTACCTCAGTGTCGATAAGAACACTGGCATCGTCATCATCGTTTCAATGTCCCATGAGGCGCATGTTTGCTTCCTCATCTTCGCTTGATGAAGACCCGCTTGATTCTTTGAAAGTGGAGGAGTCATCACATGTTTTTTGCTTTTAGCACCTTCCTCTTTTCCTTCCCTTTGTGTCGCTTTTCCTTTTTCTCCTTCAAAAACTTTGGGCACTAACTCTGAATATGCCTGGTCTTCCTGCAGTGATAGCATTCTGGTGGAGGTCTTTCTTCTTCATCATCCCTCTCCTTTTCCTTCTTTGAAAATAACCCTTTCCATATTCCTTCCTTTTGGAAATATTTCCGGAAGGTGTTTCTCCTTTTCAGATTTCTCATGAAATTTTGGAAGTTCTTTACCAAAAGGCTTTCTTCTTCTTCATCCTCATCCTCTTAGCACTCCTTCTATGATTTTAGTGTCAATGCCTTCTTCTTTGGCTCCTTGTTGTATTCATCATGTCGGATCTTGAGTTCTATCTCATGGGTTTTGAGATTCCTAATGAGGCTCTCATCTTGGAGCGTTCTTAGATTGTGCGACTCCGAGATAGCCGTTACCTTCAGATTGAATTTTGGAGGAAGGGAACGAAGAATCTTTCAGACCAAGTCGCCATTGGAGAAGGTCTTTCCAAGAGCTTTGGAGGCATTGACGATCTTGGTGAAGCGCGTGTACATGGCATCAACATCTTCAATTTCATCCATCCGGAATTTTTCATATTCCGACTCTAGTTGGAAAAGCTTTGAATCTTTAACATGCGATGTACCTTCGTGAGTAATCTCCAAATGATTCCAAATTTCATATTAAGTAGTACATGCGGAAATTCTATTAAATTCATTTCTATCTAATGCACAAAATAAAGCATTCATGGCCTTGGCGTTATTTTTGCATTTGAGTTTATCCCTATCATCCCATTTATCTTTTGGTTTTTCTAATGTTTTCTCTCCAACTACAATTGTAGGAGAGTATTCCTCTTCTACCATATTCCATACCTCAATATCTAGGGTCATAAGAAAACATCTCATCCTATTTTTCCAATAATTATATTCTGACCCAGTAAATAGTGGAGGTCTACTAATTCCCTGACCCTCGAAAAAAGCGAGATCATAAGACGCCATTATTCCTGGTTTTTAAACCGATTGGAATAACCTACCTCTAATACCAATTGTTGGATCGATAGACACCCTTAGAGGGGGGTGAATAAGGGAATAAAAATTCTTTATATAATTTTATGGAAATTACTAAATTGTGTAGGAATAAATGTGAGCAAAATAATAATTTAACAAAAAGTAATTTGCAATAATAAAATTTACACCAAATGAAAGAAATCAAGTAAACACAAATAGAAACATGATTGTATTATATAAAAAGTGTTTACATAAATTTGATTTCAATATCGCTAGAAATCGGAGGCGTACAAGAGTAAATATCTTTTCCTTTTCTACACCGACTTGTATCCCCACAAACCGGTTGGCTTTAGCCTATCCTTCCCCAGATATTGCCTCAAGCCGCTCTAGCCAATCTTAACCACGGATATGGCCTCGAGCACCGCCTAGATCTAATCTCCTTGACCTAGTTGCAAACTCACATGGCGAATTACCCCCTAAGCCGCGCAAGGACCTAATCGCCAACACAAGGCAATTTTACTACAAAAATTCACAATAATAAAATAAAGTAAATAACAAGAACTCCCTCGATTTGATTTCTGAAGATGAGGATGAATGATCGTTGTAGAATAAGCGAGGTTGAAGCGAACGTTCTTCAGATGCAGCGTGACGGCTTCCTTCTCCAGAAATCTTCTTTGGCTTTGAGTGGGAGATGAACTTTCGGCTGAGTAACAGCTCTGGAATTTTGGCACAAGTAATCTCTCTGGAAGCTCTAACCAAAACAAGAGAGAAGCCATCAATTTATAGAACTGGAGATAGCGCCTCTGGTAGCTTTTAGCGCCTGCGGTAGCATTCGTGTGGAGCGGTTATGAAACTGTCGCGGTATGGTGTTGTGCGCATGAACTTGAGCTAGCACCAGGCGGTAGCACTAGCGCCAAGCAGTACCCTTAGCGCTGGCGGTAGCTCTCCTTCAGAAAATTTGATTTGAAGTTGCTAGCTACCTGTGGAGTATTGCACATATAGTTCCTGTACACTACAAACACACGACAGCAAGATCAAATACAATATGGGATTTGTTATTCTCAAACAAAGGGATGTGACACACATGTCCAACAACAAATTCACAAGAGCAAAGATAGATAAGGCATTATTTCTTAGGGAAGTAAAAGATAAGATTTTGCTAGTGCAAATCTATGTCGACGACATTATCTTTGGATCTACGGATGATAACCTTTGTAAAAAGTTCTCTAACTTAATACAAGGGAAATTTGAAATGTGTAGTATGGGTGAGCTGAAGTATTTCTTAGGACTTCAGGTGAAACAATCTGAAGATGGAATTTTCATCTCTCAGACGAAGTTCACCAAAGAGTTAATTATGAAATTCGGAATGGAGACTGCAACCTCAATGAGGACTCCAATGGGTTCAACTAGGACTCTGGATAAGGATGAGAAAGGAAACCTTTTGATGAAATCAAGTACATAAGCATAATTGGATCCTTGCTCTACCTTACTGCCAGTAGACCGGTCATAATGTTTTCAACACGTGTTTGTGCTAGATTTCAGGTGAACTCTAAGGAATCTCATTATGTCGCTGCAAAGAGGATTTTTTTGATACCTTAAAGGCACATTGAATCTTGGCTTATGGTACCCAAGAAGTAATGACTTCGAGCTAACAGGTTTTTCAGATGCTGATTTTGCAGGTAGCAGGGATGACAAAAAAAAGCACTTGCGGGACATGCCAATTCCTTGAAAGGAGGCTTATTTCTTGGAGTAGTAAGAAGCAAAATTGTGTAGCAATTTCAACTGCTGAATTAGAGTAAATCTCTGCATGCAGTTGTTGTGCACAACTTCTATGGATCAGGAATCAACTTAAAGTTTAAGGAGATTCTCATGTTCTATGACTCATCAAGTGCAATAGCAATTGCCAACAATCCAGTCTCTCACAGCTGGATAAAGCACATAGAGATACGTTATCACTTCATTCGGGAGCTTGTGGAGAACAAAGACATCAACCTCAGTTATGTCCCGATGGATAAGCAAGTTGCTATATATTTTCACGAAGCCGCTTGATGAGACCAAGTTCAACTATTTCAAATTGGAACTTGGTATGCTGAACAAGGAGTCTTGAAGAAAAGTCAAAGGAATCAGTCAAAATCATAAAAATATGATATTTCAAAGAAGTCAAGGACATTACGCTGGTACATTCGACGAATTTGTCGAGTCCTCATGACTGGTTTTGACAAAAAATTTATTTCGTTAAGTCCTTTCGTCGAATTGGCGAATCATTTCGTCAAATTTTGAAGCCCTTTCGTCGAATGCTTCTCTCAACAGAATTTCAACCTAATTTCTCTAATTATTGGATCTGAAGAGTCATTTCCTTTAAAAGTTACGCACCTCCTCTCACTTCAAAACTCTAATATATATATATTGGTTTTAAGGTTTTCATAAGTCACACACGCCTATTTCTCAAAATCTTCCATCGATTCGTCTCCCTCTCGCCGAAACCCTCTGTCGATTCAAGTCGCAATGTCTCGCAAGGGCGCCAGTCTCCTTCAGGTAGGGGGGAGCTAGTTCGCACCGGATTCACAAGCGTCACCAATGAGTTCAGGAATGTCATTATATGCCTAGAAGAAGTCGGTCTCTCCTTCATTCTAGAACACCCATGTCGCGTGCTAGACATGGATATATTGTATTTCTTCAAGAATGCCAAGGTTCGTCATCATGGAAATGTTATCAAATCGATTGTAAGAGACATAGTTATCAAGATGAAGCCATCTAGATTATCTAGACTTTTGAGGTTGCCAGTCGTGGAAGAAGAAGATTGTCTTTATGAAGAAGATCATAACAGAGCCTTATTATTTTGTGGTTTGCCTAGAGGAACAACTGCAGTCAGAAGAAAGAATATGAATGGTGAAGGAATGCTTCTCTCAGATATTCTAGTAAAAGTTCTGTTGTGTAAGGTAGGCTCACACGACTGCCTTTCAAATGATATGTTCAAGCTAGTAGCAGGTATTATCTGCAGAAAGAAGGTGAACTGGGGTCTAATTTTATTTGAGAAGATCAAGGCAAGTTTGATGGTTCCTAATTTTGGAAGGATCATCTCACTTTATCTCAATCAACTGGATGGAAGCTAGTTTGAATTGTCCTCTGGAAGCCCCATTCATCATTTGAAAAGATTGATTCTTCAATTCTTTCTAGATGGGAAAGGAAGATTGTGAGACCTAGTGTGAAGAAGCTTGAAAATGAGGAAGAAGAAGTTGATGAAGAAGAGGAAAGATATCAACCATCTCCATCAAAGGTTGTTTGTCAAGCTCCAAATGTTTCACCAGTCTAGGGGGAGTGCTCTCAAGCTCCAAAATCAATTGTTCATAGAGAGCCCTCTCCATCTCAGTTGGCCCTCCAAATTTGCAAAGTCAGTTTGATGTATTTATCTCCAATCTTGAAAAGAGTTTCAATCTGGTTCCTGGGCAGTACTCAGAAAAGTTACATGCTCTTTCTGCAAGGGAGCCAGAGAGGTTGTCTATTGATGATGGAGATGATGATGGTGATTATGAGAATGATGATGATGAAGGTGGTGATGGCCCTGAGACTGGTCCAATTCAGGTAAGTGGTATTGCTGAAAAAGTAGTTCCTTGTGCTCACCAATCTGGTGAAGAAGAAGTGGTTAAAGAGAAAGAATCTTTGTCTGGTGGAATTCTTATTGTTGATTATGCACCTCCTGTTGAATAGATGTCTCCTGCAGTGTCTAAGGGGGAGAATCTGGAAGAAGATCAAGCTGCCACAGAAATTTTGCATGTTGATGAAGAAGGAGAGGATGTGCAGTCTGCACCTCCTGCTCAAGAGAATGCATTGCCTCATAATGTGCGCTCTCTAGGGGGAGTTCAGTCAAATAAGCATATGTTCCATGATGAGAGCTTTGGCACACCTTTTATTCATAGCACTCATGCTCTTGTTGCTTCCACCTCAAATTTTTAGTTGCTACAAACAATTGAAGCCTTGCTCAAAACACAAGCAGAGCATTTCGAATTCTCCATGAAGCTAGTGTTTGACAAGGTCAAAGAGGTTGAAGCTGACCTAAACAATGGTCTAGCTCAGTTCAAGCATAATCTATCTAACATGAAAACTGGGTAAGATAATTACTTCTCCAATGGTGTTAAATCTGTGAGCTACACTAATGAAGGACTAAAGTTTTCTTATAAAAATTCAAAGACACTTTTAGAAGGTCAAGGCTCAATATTTCAGCACGGAGAAAGCAACAGAGATCAAGTCATTACTGACTTGACAAGCTTCAACGATGATATTTGTTGGATATTGAGGCGCCCATAGGGGGGGGGGGGGTAAGAAAGGGTTTTAATACTTTTGTTATATTTTAAAATACTTGAAATGATAAGAGATTAAACTTACGATAAAACCACAAAAAGGAGATCACGTAATATAAATGAAAGACATGATTTTATTAACTTGAAATATAAGATTACAAAATTTGAATTCGTATGACGCTAGAAATCGTAGGCAATAAAGTAAAATATTCTTTTTATTTTCTATACCGACTCTTCTCACCAAGAACCGGTTGGCTTTAGCCTATCCTTCCCAGATACGGCCTCAAGCCACTCTATCCCTTCTATCCCCAGAAAGGCCTCGAGCACCCCTAGATCTACTCCCTAGACCCAGTCGCCAACACGAGGCAAATTCCTCCCTAAGTCCTACCCAGACCTAGTCGCCAACACGAGGCAAATTTAATTCATGATTATAATAAAAAGGTTACAAATAAAATACAAAACACAAATCAAAACTCCCTATGAAGAATTCTGGAGATGGCGAAGACTCGCTGAATATTCTCGAAGTCGAAGCGTGCGTTCTTCGCGTTGAGTAAGCGTTGATCTGATCCTCCCTGAATTCTTCTCTCGAATTTTTGTGGGAGATGATGGTCTGGAAAATACGGCCCTCTCTGAGTTTCTGTAGTGTTGGAATAGGGCTCTCATCAATCAATAGTTGGAGAAGACAAAATCCACAAATTTTTAGGACTGGAAACTAACGTCGGCGTTAAGGCTAATGCTTAGCGTTGACCCAGTATGGAATTGTTTTGATGGCTTGGATCTTCAAAATGGGAAGGAGATTATATACTTTAGGAAACATTTATTTTAGGCAACCCTTACGCTGGCGTTGAGTCTAACACCGGCGTTAGGTCAGATCATTCCAAAAGTGCTCCTACAATCACGATTGCTTCCCTCCTTCCATAATCAACATGATGGGAATGAGAGTCAACACCCAGCGTTTAGTCCTAACGCTTGGTGTTAGACCACATCCTTCTTTTCAGTTTGTGAGCAGGTCTAGACCAATAATGTAGTAACCTAGTGTCATATCTGTTCAAACCTGCATGCTAAAAACACAATGTCAAATAAGATCAAATACAAGTAGGATTTGTTATTCTCAAATCAAAGGGATGCGGAAAACCATGTTCCAATAATCTCCCCCCTTTTGATAATAACAAATCCAATATAGATAAATCAGATTCATATATAAGAAAGGTGTGTCTTTAGAAGGATATATGACACTAAGCAATATAGAGACAATAATAAGAATTATAGATTGTTTAAGTTTTGCTCCCCCTACTTAAATGCCCCCCCCCCCTTAGTATATGCTCCAATAAACTAGATTTATGCTCCCCCGTAATCTAGTGAATCCTACTCCTTTAATCATAAAGGTTTATCATTTTATTCTTCCCCTTTTGTTATTAGCAAAACTGGGTGGAGTTGAAACAAAACTAGAAGAGAGAAGACAAAAGTTAGGACATGACTAAGAGAGGATTAAGAGTTTTGTTTAAACATAAGGTAATTCATGATCGAGCTAAGGGAGAGAGTAGCACGGCGGAAAAATAAATAATAAGCGTGAAAGAGCAACATTCCATGATTTTACCAAAGGAATTCCACCACTTGCTTTGCAAATTAATTTTAAAGAAGAATATTACTTGTTGAGAGAGATGCAATATAGTTTGACAAGCACAAGTGAAGAAAAACCTTATAAGTAAGCATGATAAACCATGGTAAGCGGAATACATGATCAAAATAGAAATGCGGAAAACAAAAACAAAACAATTAAGAGTAGTATTTTTGTTATAGTTTGACCATTTCAACAATATGTTTAGACTCTTCACATTTGAGCATTTAACTTTGAAATTTTTCATAACTAATAAGCAAGCATGATTTAACATATTTAAGAAGATAATATCTACAATGTAACCAATTCGTATTTCAAGTAAAGAAAACATTGTAGAAATCATGCATTGCAATCTTGTGCTTTTACTTAAGTTTATAGAGAATTACGTAATTTTGCATTAGGATCCAATTCTCATGAGTAGAAGCTTTATGAAAAACAATGATGTGTGCATAAGGTGTTGTGATAAAAGTATACAGGTGAAATAATCAAAACACATGACATATGTAATGAAATAGTAACAACAACATTAAGATTGTAATCTTATAATTGCATCCGCACATCAAATCTAGAATAAAATTTCAAAGCACATAAAACGAGTACATCAACCAAGGTGCTTCGCCCACACAATGCTCATTAAGACTTATCAGGGAGCGAAGTATTGCTTGGGGGATCACATAAGCATTTTTATAATTTTTTATTTTTAGTGATCTGGTGTACAAATAGAAGTGATAAAAAGAATATGCTTGCACAAGACACTTTACAATTCTTTACAAGGTGCTCATCCTCACAATGCTCATGAAGACTTATCAGGGGTGATTAGTGTTTGGTGGAGTTATCTTTGTCATTTTATTTCATTACAATTTTTTTTATGTTTGCGCCAAAGGTCTCTGAATTTACTTGTTGACGCAAACATTAGCAATTTTGAAATAACACTTCTATGTGTGCAAGAAATTTATTGTTTGAAAGATGGTGTAGGTAATTTAGACATACAACTTAATATGTTAAAAACTATTACACTACATAATCATGCAAGACTAAGATTATGAGCACATGTAGATTACCAAAATAGTGAGTGAATGAATCATTGATTAGCAGAAAACATTACTCATACTTAGAGGCATGCTAGACAATCATACACAATTTTCTATAGACTATTTCATTGCACATAATCAGATTAAGGTAGAAGCATGAAGATAAAACAATGTTTAGGAAATTTGAAAATAAATTAGACATTGAAGATAATCTTTAAGTGTATGCCTAATCAATTTTGACCAATTTGAAACAAAATTACTAAGAAGTTTGCTCTTGTGAAGTCTTATTGTCAAACCATAGTTTTGTAAATATTTAAAGCAAAACAAATAACAAAAACATATTTTTGATTATTTTGAATTATTAGACTTTTTTTTGTATTTTAGAATGGAACAACCAAATTAATAACAAAATAATTTCAAATCTGAGAAAAGAAACAGAGAAAATCATTATAAAAATACCAGAAACAGTGCAGAGAAATCAAAATTTCAATTTGGCAAAAGGAGCTAACGTCTGGCATTAAGTACTTAACGCCCAAACAGGACACTATTTTTTGAGATTTTTGAAAAACAAATCTCTGGAATAAGGAGTAGGTATATAGACCTTCTTAGTGTAGAAATTTCAGAGAATTTGGAATTGATTAGAATGCTATTTAAGCATATTTTTGGTGGTTTTTACAAAATGTTTTTATCTTTTATATTTAATTTTTGATTTTTGAAAGAGAGAAATTTAATTTCATGATTGATTTAAATAAATATCTCATAAATTTAGAATCAGAGGATTAATATAAAAGTGCGGAAGTTAGTTTTGAGGAGGGATAGCATTTGATAGGTTTCAATTTGATATATCTAAGACTCCTAATTCTAGTCTAAGCATGTTGAAACGAGCATCGGGGAGAGGTTTTGTAAAAATGTCTGCAAGTTGAGATTCTGTGTCTGTGAAGCTAACTCTCACATGTTCTTTCTTAATATGATCCCTAATGAAATGATGATGCACATCTATGTGTTTGGATCGTGAATGATGAACGAGGTTGTTTGTTAGGTCTATTACACTTTTGTTGTCATATTTTAATTCAATATTATTTAGATATACCCCAAAGTCTTGTAGTGTTCGACTCATCCAAAGGGCTTGTACACAACAACTTCCTAGTGCGACATATTTGGCCTCGGTGGTGGAGAGGGCCACAGAATTCTGTTTCCTACTCGACCAAGCAACTAGTGAGGGGCCTAAGAAGTGACATGTGACTCTTATACTTTTACGATCTAGTGAACACCCAGCATAATCGGAGTCAGAATATCCATGTAAAATAAATGTATCATTATAAGGATACCATAGGCCTAGATTAGATGAGCCGATTAAATATCTAAAAATTGGTTTGACCGCTTTTAAATGAGACTCTATAGGATTGGCTTGGAATCTAGAGCATAAGCAAACGGCAAATATAATATCGGGTCTAGATGCCCTTAGATATAATAGCGACCCTATCATTCCTCTATATGGTGTTTGGTCAATAGAAATTCTGGCTTCATCTTTTCCTAATTTTAGAGAGGCACTCATAGGTGTGGAGGCTTATTTTAAATTTTCAAATCCAAATCTTTTTAACATGTCATGAACATATTTAGATTGATTTATAAAAATTCCATCATTTCTTTGATTGATTTGAAAGCCAAGAAAATATGTAAGTTCTCCTACCAAGCTCATTTCAAATTCTTTTTGCATTACACTTACAACTTCATTACATAATTGATCATTAGTGGATCTAAAAATGATGTCATCTACATAAATTTGTAATATGATTAGATAATTATTTACATGTTTGATAAAAAGTGTATTATCGGCACTTCCCATTACATAATCATGTTTTAAAAGAAATGAAGTTAATCTTTCATACCAAGCACGAGGCGCTTATTTTAGACCATATAGTGATTTATCTAGTTTAAACACATGATTAGGATATTTTTCATTTATGAAACCGGGGGGTTCTTCAACATAAACCTCTTCTTTAATAATTCCATTTAAGAAGGCATGTTTAACATCCATTTGAAAACTTTAAATCTTTTGAAGCTTGCAAAGGCAAGAAAAATTCGAAAGGATTCTAAGCGAGCTACGGGTACAAAGGTTTCTTCAAAATCTACCACTTCGATTTGTGAATAGCCTTGTGCTACTAAACGAGCTTTGTTCCTAGTAATTCTAGATTCACTATCTAAATTATTTTTAAAAATCCATTTTATGCCTATTACCTGATGATTTGATGGTCTTTCTATAAGATTCCAAACCTTATTACGTTCAAATTGTTCTAATTCTTCATGCATCGCTAACTACCAAAATTCATCATTTAGCGAGGTAGAACATTTTTAGGCTCAATTTTGGAAACAATACATAAATTAGAGAAGGATTCATGAATGGAAGAGTGTGTCATTACCCCTCTTGATGGTTCTCCAATGACAAGTACTCTTGGATGATCTTTTGTGAATCTAAGCGCGCTTGGAGGTACGAACTCTTCTTGCACAACCTCAATTTCTTTGTCACCTCCAAGTTGTTCAACATTATCATCCTCCAAGGGTGAAGGGGGTTCCTCTTCTTTTCATGTATTGTTAGAATCTACACAAGGAACAAATTCATCAAACTTCACATGAATGGACTCTTTAACCTTTTTAGACCATGAAACTCGTCATTTCCATCTATCATTCGAACAAATAGAGTTTAGACGAATCCAAGTCGTAAAGAATAGATCGAGTCTCGGCATCAATCAATGAAAGCATCTGCGCTCAATCCCTTACCTCTTCTTTTTCGAGATTGTCGTCCCGGGCACCTACCTTCTTGAATCTCATCGATCTTGAATCTCAACGATGGAAGTTCAGCCGCAGCTCGCATCGGACGAAGAAAGACATTTCCTATATGCTTTACTAGTTGAAGAGTAACCAAGAAATATTCCTTCATAACATTTTTCATCAAATTTTGCTAATGCATCTTTGGTGTTTAAGATAAAGCATTGGCATCCAAAAACATGAAAGTAAGATACATTAGGTTTTCTTTTGTAATATAATTCATATGGAGTTAATTTTAAGATTGGGCGAAGCATGACTCGATTTATAACATAGCAAGACGTATTTACGGCTTCAGCCCAAAAGGATCTAGGCAACCCATACTCGGATAGCATAGTGCGTGCGAGTTCCTGAAGGGTTCTATTTTCCTCTCCACCACACGATTTTGTTGAGGGGTGCGTGGAGCGGAAAATTCATGTTTAATGCCTAGATTATTACAAAAAGAGGTGAAACTATCATTTTCAAATTCCCCTTCATGATCCGATCTAATGCACTTAATTTTTAAATCTAATTCATTTTGAATGCGATTGCATAGTTTTGTAAATTCAGAAAAAGCATCGAATTTGGAGGTAAGGAATAATGTCCAAGTAAATCTAGAGAAATCATCAATTAATACAAATGTGTACTTTTTACCACCTAGACTATTAGTGTTAATTGGCCCAAATAGGTCCATGTGAATTAATTGTAGAGGTCTAGTGGTGGACATTTCATATTTGTTTTTAAAAGATATTTTAAAGAATTTTCCTTTTTGACATGGTGGGCATAAAGATGATAGATTTCCATTAAGCATTGGTAAACCTCTAATTATTTTATTTTTTGATAATTTTAAGATCAACTTGGTGCTAGTGTGGCCAAGATGCTTGTGCCATAATTCAAGTTCTTCATTTTTTGTAATTAAACTTTTTAGTGATACACATGATAGATCATGAGATTAAATAGACATTATGAATTCTTGGTGCAATGAGTACAATATCGTTAGTCTTAGGATCTATAATTTTGCACAAATTAGTAGAAGACTCAAATAACACATTAAGACCTTTATCGCATAGTTGAATAATAGAAATTAAGTTGTGCTTTAAGCCTTCTACAAAAAAGACATTTGTAAGAGAGGACTCGTTACCCACTATACCAGTGCCTAATATTCTTCCTTTTCCATTGTCACCAAACGTCACAGTTCCTCATTTCTTCTTTTTGAGGCAAAGGAACTTTGCTTTATCGTCGTCATGTGATTGGAGCAACCTGAGTCCAAGTACCACATGTCTTCCTTGTTCTTAGCCTGCCAACACACCTAAGAAGAAGATGTTAGTGAAGATCTGGATACCCATGTGGCTCCTCCCATAACATAGGTGGTGACCTTAGGTACTGATGCGCAAATCTTAGCACACCGCTATAGGCGGTAGTAAGACTAAGGCACGAAATGGCAGTTTACCGATCGTTCAAGTAATATAAAATGGGAATGAATCCCCAAGTATCGATCTCGAAGGAACACAGTAAGGTGGAGTTATCTATTGAGGAAGGACTTGAGATTGAAGTCCTTTACGTCGGATGGATGCGGAAACGGGGGATTTGGATTGTGAAAAATAAAAAGAAAATGCTACAACTACTCCTATGCAATGCCGCTATGCAATGCTTCGCTTGGCGGGATGGAGACTAGGCAGGCCTTGAGCGCACTGCGTCGCAAGGGCGAATGGACGAGTAGGCAAGCGGAATCGAACTGTGCAGGCCTTGAGCGCGCTGCTTCATTAGGCGAATGGATTACACGGGCCGCTCTGCCACGCTTCGCTAGGCGGATGGAAGAGTAGTCTTACGGAATGAGGGTCGTAAGCACCTCTTTGACAAGCAGTCCACTAGCAATGGCTAGTGCGGCAAATGAACGTGACGGCGGGATGGAGGATGGAATGGGGTGCTCCTCAAATCACATAAACCACAA
The DNA here is from genome assembly GCA_033032865.1 of Dactylorhiza incarnata. Taxonomy (NCBI): domain Eukaryota; kingdom Viridiplantae; phylum Streptophyta; class Magnoliopsida; order Asparagales; family Orchidaceae; genus Dactylorhiza; species Dactylorhiza incarnata. The sequence goes on along the minus strand of JAWHQI010000090.1, from coordinate 6,934,993 downwards.
ACATATGGAAAATTTCACTAAAAATATTTAGTGTTTATGGACATCATCCATATAGAAACATACAAACACACACATCAAATAGAATCAGCAAAAATAACAAGGAGGAGGTAAGATTACAACCGAAGCACGAAGACTCATCGGAGATTGACGGCCGGAATCTAGGGTTGTCAATCTTCGTCTGGGCTCGGTCTTCAACTGCCGTCCGGGGTAGAAGAGGGCTGTCACTACCTCCCAATGGACCCGTCTTCTTCGTCAATAGACTTCAGACATGATCTTGCCGGAGAACTCCAAGGATATAGTGCAAAATCTGTTGAAATGGAGCTTGGAAGCTTCTGAATGATGGAGGAGGCCGAGAGGATGCTCCGGCTTAAGATTGGCGTGAAAATAGCATCCAGAGCTCCTCCCTAAGGTGGGCGGTGATGGAGCAGCGAAAAAGGCGCAGAAGCTGGCTTCTCGGAGCGGTAAAAATGAGTCGTCTGCCCTAATTCGCGAGCAGGGCTATAAATAGGCGCTGGAATAAACAGTGCGCACGACTAGTGGTGCACGACCAGTGGTCGTGCGCACTGGGCTGTTAGTGGTCGTGCGCGCTGTAGCTGGAAACCTGCAAGGCAAAACTACAGAAAATAATAAATCGCACGATCAAGCGCACGACCGTGCGTAGCAATCGCATGACCAAAATCCGAAGGCAACTTTGGGCTGCAAATAAATGTCCACGATCGGCGGCGCACGATCAGTGATCGTGCGCAGTGTTCCTGTGCAGTTCTTGCGCCCCAGAACACTCGCACAACCCCCGTATCAACATGAAAGATCGTCGGGCCACCCTAATGGGCATTCCACACATTCTCAAATATAAAAATTAAATTGCACCATAAAGCATGAGTAAGATAAACAAGAAAATACACTGAAACGGGCCTAAAAGTGCACATAGCATGGAATATCAAATATGAATGAAAACATGCCTAAAGTGTAGTGCAAAGACTAGATAATCGGCCCAGATAAGTCCAAAAATGTGTATATAATTGGGACCCATCACACCCCCAGACTTACATGTTTGCGCGTCCCGAGCAAACTACTCTTGGCGGACGGGAAAAACATAAGCTGACATAGAAATTGTAAAGCGGAGTACAATGCGAAGTCGCATGCTCATGCGCGTAGAAATAAGTAGACAAAATTCCTAATTATACATATTAGTTTATACTTTTCTAGGGCCGTATTTATATATTACATTTACTCAAAAAGTGAATCACGGTGAATCATAAGGTCGTACATAGGAAGAATGTAAATTGAACGATGAGGTGAGCATTGCCAAAGATCGGGGCTCGAGACAACCTCCATTGAAATCCATCAATGTCGGTGACCATAAGCTTGCCCATTTGCACTGCCTCCACGGCACAGGTTTGACTCAAATGCGTGAATCAATAAGACTTTAGGTTTTAGATGAGGCTTGGGTTTATGTGAGGTATACAATGATAAAAACGACGGCTCAAGCACAAAACCAAAATGAGCTAGCACAGAAAACTATCCTCAAGCACCACAAAAAGACACACGGGTACACCACACCCCCAGACTTGGACTTGACTACATGGGTGTGTGCACCGCCTACTCCCAATCATAAATTTTTATAAAAAGATTTTTCACTTAAGATCATCTCTTTTTCTTTTCTTCTCACTTTTTTTCTTTTTCTTATTTTCTTTTTCTTTTCTTTTCTTTTCTTTTCTTTCCAAAACATATTCAGTAAAATGAGCGATGAAGCGCATCCATATTTTCACAAAAATATCACAACATCAACACCCCAATCATGAAAATAATAAACAACTAAAGCTCAAATTTGGGTGTGCGTCTAGGATTGTCTTTTAGGCTCTGGTGAGATAAAAGTGGGGCTGAATCAAAGAAAGGGTAGGCACAACTGGGCTAACGAGGATACGATGATAGGAATGGCTCAAAAGCTCAGCCGGGCCAAAATGATGGCCTATATCACATTCACGCAATTGACTAACCATATACCCATGCTTCAAAAGTCGCTTGGGCAAGTTCTTAGCCACCGAGAAAGATAATCCTTTCTCCCAACTCGGGCAATACAAGGCTAACGAACGTCTACACACATTCCTATGCTACCGTTTGATTCACACCGGATTCACCAATTTTTGAGTAAAGTAAACAATATCTACGCAAATAGAAAGATATAAACTAAAAGCATAAAAAGAAATTGAATCTACATGAATTTCTATGCGAGACATGAGCACTCGACTAGGAGCACTACATGAGTCAACATTTTATTCCGCCTCATAATCCTAAGCCAGCACAATGATTTTTTTCAAATCACACAAAAGAGACAAATTCGACTCGCGACGTGCCAACAGCTAAGCGCACGCTCAAGTGGGTGTAGTGGTGTGCGGTGTATATGAAACAACACTTATAAAACTGAACTAAAATGTACTTCTAGTATGCAGTGTCATGTGCACGTGCAGTGAGTAACACATAGCGGCTCTCCCCCAGACTTAATCCAAGCAATAAAAGCAAATGATGTAACCATGAAAATTAAATAAAAGACTAGGGGGAAGAAAAGTTACCCATGCTCAGAAATGAGCATACCAGAAGATTGGCGTGTAAACCAAGAAAAAGCTGTTGCATTCCATCTAGAAAATGAACCTGCAGGGGTGAGCTCCGCCAAAAACAAAAGGAAATATACAAAATAAAATGAAAAACACTAACTAAACTGAACTAGATTAAATAAAAATTGCAAGAAAAGTAAGATAACTGCTGGGGTTATTGTCATCCCAGCACGACTTGTTCTAATTTAAAATGGTTCTAGCTAATGGGTCTATGAAAAGAGAAGTGCACAGGTAAATGTTCTAATATCCGTGTCGGTAACAGGTACCGATACAACGATAAAACAGTTACCCCTCTACCTAAATAATAATACCTGTTATTCACAGGTAGAGGAAGAAGAAAGTAAGAAGTGGAGGAGGGGTCCTCCTCACTATTCTCACCAAAATATATATCGTTGCCCAGCAAGGTGTCATATTCATGGAGGTGGCAGGAGGAAAAGGTAATGAGTGAGGTTTCCAATATGGAGGAGGGGTCAACCTCCTCACATATGGGGATACGCTCCTCATTGACTTGAGCAAAAAGCTCCAAGTCCTCCTGAAGTACCTGTGAAGATTCAACCTGCACAGGCTCAGATGAAGAAGGGGGTTCAAGAAATAAAAGAGAAGAATGACATAAATAATCAAAATTGGGGGAGTGGTCCCGGTCACACTCCCAGCAGGATCCAACGATAGATCACTGTCGGTATCATATGAGTCATAGCGAGGGGGATCGGGAGCTCAAGGTCCTCTGTGGTGAGGTGGGCCTCCTCATCCAATAAGGAAGTGCAAACCTCCTCATCAGGGAAGGAATCCTCCTCATCCCACCTCGGTGCATCATCGTGTTCCAAGAAGTCACACTCCCCATTGGAGAGAATAACTTCCTCGTCCCACCTTGACGCAACCTCAGGCTCTTACTGAACCTCCTGCACAACATCATCAACCAACTCACAAGGGATAGGAGTAGAAAATTCTTGCAAAGAAGGCGGAGGACCAACCGTAATAACATCATCAGAGAAAACATAAACAGGTTCCTCCGGGGGTGAATTCAAAAGAGGAGATGGAAGCAAAGGGAGAGGAATCTCCACCACGTCATCACACTGAGCAGTCGAAAGTCTGATGGGAATATCCGCAGAAGTCCCCCATAGACAAGGTGGTACTGCGAACTCATCATCAGAATCAGAAGGGGCGACCAAATGAGAGGTGGATGGAATGACATGAATATCCGGTTCGTCATCCATCTACATCTGGCGCTGGAATTCTGCACAGTCTTTCAATGCATGCTCGGTGCTGTGACAACACAAACATAATTTTCTATTCATCATCAGTCCTTGCGGGGCCGGTGACGAAAACAAAAATGATGGAAGTGGCAAAGAAGAGTAACCATAAGACTTGGGTACAGTGTATGAAGAGCCGTAGGAAGACGATGCTCCATGCACTGAACCACGAGAGTTATGCTTACCATCTTCAGTCGGGCATTCATCACTATAATGCTTAGCATCCCCACACCATTTGCAACGTATATTCAGATGAGCAAACATGGTGCAAAGGAAGATTTCCCCAAACAGAAATTTTCTAAGCAAGAATTGACTAAACACAAACAATAAAATTGAAAACCTGCTTTAGAAAACAAAATGCAAATAGAGATTAGAAATAAAGAAATTAAAAGATTCTACTTAAATAACAAAAAAAATTACATAAAATGGTATAAAGAAAGGGAAAAGGGCTTGTATCTTACAACTATCCCTCTCCAGAAAACTCACACGACTGTATTCCCCGGCAACGGCGCCAACAACTTGATGCACAAATCTTAGCACACCGCTATAGGCGGTAGTAAGACTGCGGCACGAAACAGCAGTGTACCGATCATTCAAGTAATATAAAATGGGAATGAATCCCCAAGTATCGATCTCGAAGGAACACAGTAAGGTGGAGTTCTCTATTGAGGAAGGACTTGAGATTGAAGTCCTTTACGTCGGATGGATGCGGAAACGGGTGATTTGGATTGTGAAAAATAAAAAGAAAATGCTACAACTACTCCTATGTAATGCCGCTATGCAATGCTTCGCTTGGCGAGATGGAGTCTAGGCAGGCCTTGAGCGCACTGCGTCGCAAGGGCGAATGGACGAGTAGGCAAGCGGAATCGAACTGTGCGGGCCTTGAGCGCGCTGCTTCATTAGGCGAATGGATTACACGGGCCGCTATACCACACTTTGCTAGGCGGATGGAAGAGTAGTCTTATGGAATGAGGGTTGTAAGCACCTCTTCAACAAGCACGCCACTAGCAATTGCTAGTGCGGCAAATGAACGTGACGGCGGGATGGAGGATGGAATGGGGCGCTCCTCAAAACACATAAACCACAAACATATGGAAAATTTCACTAATAATATTTAGGGTTTATGGACATCATCCATATAGAAACGTACAAACACACACATCAAATAGAATAAAAAAAATAACAAGGAGGAGGTAAGATTACAACCGAAGCATGAAGACTCGTCGGAGAATCACGGCCGGAATCTAGGGTTGTCAATCCTCGTCCGGGCTCGGTCTTCAACTGCCGTCCAGGGTAGAAGAGGGCTGTCACTACCTCCCAATGGACCCGTCTTCTTCGTCAATAGCCTTCAGCCACGATCTTGCCGGAGAACTCCAAGGATATAGTGCAAAATCCGTTGAAATGGAGCTTGGAAGCTTCTGAATGATGGAGGAGGCCGAGAGGATGCTCCGGCTTAAGATTGGCATGAAAATAGCGTCCGGAGCTCCTCCCTAAGGTGGGCGGTGATGGAGCAGCGAAAAGGGCGCAGAAGCTGGCTTCTCGGAGAAGGAAAAATGAGTCGTCCGCCCTAATTCGCGAGCAGGGCTATAAATAGGCGCTGGAATAAACAGTGCGCACGACCAGTGGTCGTGCGCACTGGGCTGTTAGTGGTCATGTGCGCTGTAGCTGGAAACCTGCAAGGCAAAACTACAGAAAATAATAAATCGCACGATCAAGCGCACGACCGTGCGTAGCAATCGCACGACAAAAATCCGAAGGCAACTTTGGGCTGCAAATAAACGCGCACGATCGGCGGCGCACGATCAGTGATCGTGCGCGAAGAAAGTCAGTGATCGTGCGCAGTGTTCCTGTGCAGTTTTTGCACCCCAGAACACTCGCACAACCCCCGTATCAACATGAAAGATCATCGGGCCACGCAAATGGGCATTCCACACATTCTCAAATATAGAAATTAAATTGCACCATAAAGCATGAGTAAGATAAACAAGAAAATACATCGAAACGGGCCTAAAAGTGCACATAGCATGGAATATCAAATATGAATGAAAACATGCCTAAAGTGTAGTGCAAAGACTATATAATCGGCCCAGATGAGTCCAAAAATGTGTATATAATTGGGACTCATCAGGTACCCATATTTGTTTTAAAGTGTGCTTTCCCTTCTTCCTGCAAGAGTGTGTGGTGTGGCAAAAAATAAATAATTGGCACACACAACAAAAGGGGTTGAGACATTTTTCAGAGAGTTTTGTTGACCATTGTTGGTAGACACAGAAGTGGAAGGGGAGACAGAATTATTATTATAAAAAGAATTTTTGTTTCTGGAACTAGAGTTAATGCTAGCGTTAGAAGCTAACGCTGGGCGGTAGCTTTCCGAACTATAACCCAGCCCAAACTTTGCTGAACCATAGCACTAGTTGCCCAAAATCATGTCCAGTGATTTTTGGCCAACCCCGAATTTGTTTATTGTCATATTAAGATCATCGATTCGGGCTTTGAAGGCAAAATTTTCGCTTACTAAGTTTCCACACCTCTTTGCAAAATTTTTCTTTTCATTTCTGTTTAAGAAAGAGATTTTTTTTAAACTTCTTTCTAAGTCTCCCTTTTGTTTTGTGAGAGCTTCGATATTGGAGAGAGCCTTAGAAAGATCGTTTTCTAGTATTTTTGTTCTTTCTAAGTTATGATCATTTTCCTGGCTAGACCATAACTCTTTTCCCAAAGTTTTTATTTCCTTATTTAATTTTTTATTTTTGATTTTGTTATAAAATAATTTTATTTTCGGTTTTTAGGAGATTAAGATCTTTTAGACTTTTACTAAAAAATTTGCATGTTTTTATGTACTTAATATAGAGGTCATCATAAGTATTAGGAATTACCTCAATGTCGCTTTGGACATTGTAATCGTCGTCCGTTCATTCATGGCTCCTCCCCATAAGGCACAGATTTGCCTCATCACTATCGTTTGAAGTTGACTCCTTTGAACTTTCGGATGAAGATTCATCCCACATTGCAGCCTTCAAAACCATCTTCTTTTCTCTTCCTTAATGTCGCTTTTCTTTTTGTTCATTCAAGTACTTTGGGCATTGGCTTCTTATATGTTCGGTCTTCCTGCAATGGAAGCACTTGATCACGGAGCGCCATTATTCCCAGTTATTAAGCTGATTTGGAATAACCTAGCTCTGATACCACTTGTTGGATCTTGAGGCGCCCTTAGAGTGGGGGTGAATAAGGGTTTTAAAACTTTTGTTATATTTTAAAATACTTGAAATGATAAGAGATTAAACTTACGATAAAACCACACAAAAAGGAGATCAAGTAATATAAATGAAAGACATGATTTTATTAACTTGAAATATAAGATTACAAATTTTGATTTCTTATGACGCTAGAAATCATAGGCGATAAAGTAAAATATTCTTTTTGTTTTCTATACCGACTCTTCTCACCAAGAACCGGTTGGATTTAGCCTATCCTTCCCGGATACGGTCTCAAGCCGCTCTAGACCTTCTATCCCCAGAAAGGCCTCGAGCACCTCCTAGATCTACTTCCTAGACCTAGTTGCCAACACTAGGCGAATTCCTCCTTAAGTCCTACCCAGACCTAGTCACCAACATGAGGTGAATTTAATTCACGATTATAATAGAAAGGTTACAAATAAAATACAAAATACAAATCAAAACTCCCTATGAAGAATTCTGGAGATGGCAAAGACTCGCTGAATATTCTCGAAGTCGAAGTGTGTGTTCTTCGCGTTGAGTAAGCGTTTATCCGATCCTCCTTGAATTCTTCTCACGAATTTGTGTAGGAGATGATGGTCTAGAAAATACGACCCTCTCTGAGTTTCTGTAGTGCTGGAATAGGGCTCTCTTCAATCAGTAGTTGGAGAAGACAAAATCCACCAATTTATAGGACCGGAAGTTAACATCGGCGTTATGGCTAATGCCTGGCATTGACCCAGTATGGAATTGTTTTGATGGCTCAGATCTTCAAAATGTGAAGTAGATTATGTACTTTAGGAAACATTTATTTTAGGCAACCCTAACATTGGCATTTAGCCTAACGTTGGCATTAGTTCAGATCATTCCTAAAGTGCTCCTGCAATCACGGCTACTTCCCTCCATCCATAATCATCTTGATGGGAATGAGAGTCAACGCCCAGCGTTAAGTCCTAACATCTAGCATTAGACCACATCCTTCTTTTCAGTTTGTGAGCAGGTCCAGACCAATAATGTAGTAACCTAGTGTCATATCTGTTCAAACCTGTTTGCTAAAAACACAATGGCAAATAAGATCAAATACAAGTAGGATTTGTTATTCTCAAATCAAAGGGATGCAGAAAACCATGTTCCAACAATATTCTCCAAACCCTAAATGAAGAAGTCAAAAATGGGGTGGAGAAGTTTCTATGTCAAATGCATGATTTAAGCAGAGAAGTTGAAAGCAAATTCCATGAAGCAAATGTCTTCAACCATCAAAGCTTTAGTGGTTGTATGAAGGGCTGATGGGAAGACCTCAAGATCAAACCCTCCCTGAGCAATTTTTGAGGAAGTACTTCATATCCCTCCAGTTCAATATACTCAGGTATGGTCTGATCAGGAAGATGTTGTTGAACCATTGATGAGTCCCGATTATATACACATATATGGACTCATCTGGGCCGTTTATTTAGTCATTTCACTGCACTTTAGCCTTATTTTAGCTTATATTCGTTATCACTTGCTATGTGCACTTCTAGGCCCATTTTGGTGTTATTTCGTATCTTTCTTTCTTAGTAGTTTTCATGCACTGTTAAGTCCCACTTTTAGTGGCTAGACTGGTGTCGTACGCTGGAACAGGTGTCGTGCAGGTGTTTCCGGTGCAATTCTGCACAGGAACACTGCGCACGATCACCGGTTCTATTGCGCACGACCACTGGTCGTGCGCCACTGATCGTGTGCACTTAACCCTTTTTATGAGTTCTGTTTGGTGCAGTGCGCACGACCATCTACGCCAGTGCGCACGACCACCGGTCGTGCGCCACTTTTTCGTGCGCACTTATCATTAAATTTCTGAGTTCTGTTTCGTCTAATGCGCACGACCACTGACGATAGTGCGCACGACCACCGGTCGTGCGCCACTGGTCGTGCGAACATTGTATTTTATAATTTCTGTCTTTGCAGGTTCCGTCCAGGCAGAGCGCACGATCACAGGATTCTAGTGCGCACGACCACTGGTCGTGCGCCAACGACCGTGCGCACTGTTTATTCCAGCGCCTATAAATTGACCTGCTCGCGATTTTAGGTCAGATCCCGATTTTCACCGCCGTTTTCCGCCCGGTTCCGCCCGATTTCGCTCCTCCACCGTCGCCCACCATATGGAGGTGCTCCGGGCTTGCTCTTCACGCCAATCTTGAGCCGGAGTTTCCTCTCGGCCTCCTCCTTCATCCAAGAGCTCCAAAGGAAGACCTAGCCGCCATTACCATCAAGCAAGAGGAAGTTTGCAACCTCTACCGGATCGTGACACGAAGAAGACGGGTCCATTGGAGAGTCGTGACAGCTCTCTCTACCCCGGACGTAGTTGCGGACCGAGCTTGGACGCGGATTGACAACCCGGCGATTCCAACCGTGAATCTACAACGAGCCTTCAGATTCGGTCGATTTCTTGCCTTATTCTTCTCTTTTTGATTGTTGTAATAGCTAGATCTTGTGTATTTTGATGAAGAGCACTTAAACTTGCTTTTAGTTATATATATTTCATATTGTTGTGAAATGCTTTTGTGGTTTATGTGTTTATGAGGTGCGCCACCATCCCTTTTCCACTCCACCACCGTGTCCGGTGCCGCACTAGCAATTGCTAGTGGCGTGCTTGTCGAAGAGGTGCTTACGACCCTCATTCTGCTAGCCTACTCGCCCATCCGCCTACTGAAGCGTGGCATCGCGGCCCGTATTCCATCCCGCCTAACGAAGCAGCGCGCTCAAGGCCTGCATAGTTCGATCCATTAGCCTACTCGTCCATCCGCCTACCGAAGCGTGGCATCGCGGCCCGTATTCCATCCCGCCTTACGAAGCAGCGCGCTCAAGGCCTGCATTGTTCAATTCCGCTTGCCTTCTCGTCCATCCGCCCTTGCGACGCAGCGCGCTCAAGGCCTGCCTAGTCTCCATCCCGCCAAGCGAAGCTTTGCATAGCGGCATTGCATAGGAGTAGTTGATAGCTTTTATTTTATTTTCCAAAAGCCAACCCAACTCCCCCGCATTCCATCCGACGTTTAGGACTTCAATCTCAAGTCCTCCTCGAACGTTAACTCCACCTTACTGTGTTCCTCAAGAGATCGATACTTGGGGATTCATTCCCATTTTATATTACTTGAACGATCGGTACACTGCCGTTTCGTGTCGCAGTCGAGCTACCGCCTATAGCGGTGTGTGAGATTTGCGCCATCAAGTTTTTGGCGCCGTTGCCGAGGAACACAGTCGTGTGAGTTTTCTGAAGAGGGAGAATCTGAGAGAGAAGCCCTTCCATTTGTAAATTGCATCTTTTGTTTTATTTCTGTTCTTTTTATTCCGCTTTCTTATTTAATATTAGGTTGCTTTAGTAATTTCTGTTTGGTATAGTGTCTGCATAATAGCATTCTTATCTTGAATCGTATTATTTTTACACTATGTGGGCACATCTCAATATTCGTTGCCGTTGGTGTAGAGATACTTCTCACTCTAGTGATGAATGCCCTACGGAGAATAGTAGGCATAGTTCCTGCAGCCCAGCATATGGAGCACCGACTTCATCTGGTACTTCATATGGTGCGCGTAAGTCTTATGGCTACTCTGCTGAGCCTTTACCGTCATACTTCTTTTCAGCTCCAGCCCCCGCTGTGCCAAAGAAGCCCGCTAGGCAGTGCCAGTTTTGTCGGAGCACAGATCATGCCCTGAAGGATTGTGCTGCTTTTCGTCGCCAATTGGATGAGGATGATGAGCCGGATATCCGGATCGTCCCAACTCCTAACTCTGGCGGCACACCTTCAACATCCGGTTTTGTGTCTTTGCCACCTTCACATCTTGAAGGGTATGGCGTTGACACAGTCACCAGATGTGTGGCTGATCTGGGCACCGATATTGCTGAGCCCATTCTCCCAGTGCATCCACCACCTCTAGTGGATTCGATTCTTTGTGAGGAATCGGTGCTCGACTTTTATCCGAGCACTATTCCTCTCCCTGTTGTGCATACTACACTCGTCTCTGACGACATTGTTGATGATGTGTCGCAGGAGGAGGCGGTTGATCTGAGTGTTGTGCCTATTCTTATGGAGGAGGACAACCTTCTAGGTGAAGAGGAATTTTCCTCAGCACCGGTGGAGGAAGTCCAAATCCTAAGCCTGGCCACCGTTGATCCCGCCGAATCTTGTAGCATTGATGACAATGCAAACATTATTTTACTTCCCCAACCTGATGGGAGTGAGTCCGGGACCACTCCCCCGATTTTTGATTATCTATGTTCTTCATCTTGTTTATTTCTCGATCCCCCCTCTTCACCCGAGCCTGTGCAGGTTGAATCTTCACAGGTACTTCAGGAGGACTTGGAGCTTTGTGCTCAAGTCAATGATGAGTGTGTCCTTTTATGCGAGGAGGTTGATCCCTCCTCCATTAAGGAAGCCTCATTTGTTGCCTTCTCCTCCTGCGGACCTTCTGTGGACGATACCTTGCTGGGCAAGGATAGTTTTGGTGAGATGAGTGAGGACCAGGCCTCCTCCTCTTCTTACTTTCTTTTCCCTCTACCTGTGAGGAGCAGGTATTTATATTCAGGTAGAGGCGTGACTGTTCTATCACCGTATCAGTACCCGCTACCGACACGGATATTAGGCCAGTTACCTGTCCACTTCTCCTTCCATAGGCCCATTAGCTAGAACTGTTTTATTTTAGAATAAGTCGTGCTGGGATGACAATAACCCCAGTAGTTATCTTTCTTTTCTGCATTTTTATTTCCTCTAATCATGTTTAGTTAGTAGTATTTTCTTTTCAGTTTTCTTTTGTCTTTTGTTTTTGCGGAGCTGACCCCTGCAGGTATCTTCTCTGGATGGCGGATGCTGCAGCTTAGTCGTGGTTTAAACGCCAATCTTCTGGTATGCTCACTTGCTGAGCATTGGGTACTCTCTTCCCCTAGCCTTTGCTGATTTTCATGTCATATATTATGCGGATTGTTTAGTTTAAGTCTGGGGGAGAGTAGTTTTGTTTACCCGCTCACGTGCACTATTGCACTGCATGCTAGAAGATTTCTTTTAAAATGTTTTGTTTATTTTCATTGCACACCACATCACCCACTTGAGCGCGTACTCATCTGTTTGCCTGCTCTGTTATGAATTTAATTCTTCTGCTTATTTGGGAAAGTCTAGGTGATGGCTTAGGATTATGTAGCAGAGTAAAATGTTGACTCTAGTAGTGCTCCTAGTCGAGTGCTCGGTTGCATAAAAATTTGTGTAGATTAGACTTCTCCTTATATTATGGTTTTATATTTTTCATATTAGTGTAAATGTTGTTTACTCTACTCAAATGGTGAATTCGGTGGAATCAAACGGTAGCATTGGGATGTGTGTAAACGATCGCTAGATTCGTATTGCTTGAGTCGGGAGAAAGGAGAATCTTTCTCGGTGGCTAGAACTTGCCCCAAGCGATTCTTGAAGCATGGGTATACGGTTAGTCAATTGTGTGAATGTGATATAGGCCATCATTTTGGCCCGGTTGAGCCTTTGTGCCTATCCCTACCGCTATATCCTCGCTAGCCCAGCTGTGCCTACCCGTTCTTTGACTCAGCCCCACTTTTATTTCACCAAAGCCCAAAAGCCAATCCTAGTCGCACACCCAAATCTGAGCTTTAGCTGTTTATTATTTTCATGAGTTGGGTTGTTGATGTTGTGATACTTTTGTGAAAATGTGGATGTGCATCTTTGATAAATTTGCTGAAAATGTTTTGAAAAGAAAAGAAAAGAAAATGAGAAAAAGAAGAGAAGTGAAAAGAAAAGAAAAAGATGAGCTTTAATGAAAAATCTGTGTAAAAAAAATATATGTTTGGGAGTAGGCGGTGCACACACCCATGTTATTAAGTCCAAGTCTGGGGGTGTGATGTACCCGCGAGTTTGTGTGGTGAGCGAGAATAATCTCTGCATGAGCTTATTTGGGTTTAGTGCTTGAGCCGTCGTTTTTATCTTTGTTTATCCTCACCTAAACCCAAGCCCCATTTTAAAACCTAAAGTCCTATTGATTCACGCATTTGAGTCAAACCAGTGCCGTGGAGAGAATGTGACTGGGCAAGCTTATGGTCACCGACACTGATGGATTTCAGTGGAGTTTTTCCCGCATCCCAATCTTGAGCAATGCTCATCTCAGCGTTTAGTTTACTTTCTCCGTATGCATGACCGAACGATTCACCGCTTTTCACCATTTTGAGTAGTTGTAATATGCTTTTACTCTTTTAGAAATATATAGACTGTTTATATAATCAGAAATCTTCTCTACTATTCTTCTTATGCACGTGAGCATGCGACTTCGCATGGTACTCTATATTGTAGTTTTAAGCCATCTACTTTTCTTTCCCCATTCGCTTAGAATTTGTTTGCTCGGGACGCGCAAACAGGTAAGTCTGGGGGTGTGATGAGTCCCGATTATATACACATATATGGACTCATCTGGGCCGTTTATTTAGTCATTTCACTGCACTTTAGCCTTATTTTAGCTTATATTCGTTATCACTTGCTATGTGCACTTCTAGGCCCATTTTGGTGTTATTTCGTATCTTTCTTTGTTAGTAGTTTTCATGCACTGTTAAGTCCCACTTTCAGTGGCTAGACTGGTGTCGTACGCTGGAACAGGTGTCGTGCAGGTGTTTCCGGTGCAATTCTGCACAGGAACACTGCGCACGATCACCGGTTCTATTGCGCACGACTACTGGTCGTGCGCCACTGATCGTGTGCACTTAACCCTTTTTATGAGTTCTGTTTGGTGCAGTGCGCACGACCATCTACGCCAGTGCGCACGACCACCGGTCGTGCGCCACTGTTCGTGCGAACTTATCATTAAATTTCTGAGTTCTGTTTCGTCTAATGCGCACGACCACTGACGATAGTGCGCACGACCACCGGTCATGCGCCACTGGTCGTGCGAACATTGTATTTTATAATTTCTGTCTTTGCAGGTTCCGTCCAGGCAGAGCGCACGATCACAGGATTCTAGTGCGCACGACCACTGGTCGTGCGCCAACGACCGTGCGCACTGTTTATTCCAGCGCCTATAAATTGACCTGCTCGCGATTTTAGGTCAGATCCCGATTTTCACCGCCGTTTTCCGCCCGGTTCCGCCCGATTTCGCTCCTCCACCGTCGCCCACCATATGGAGGTGCTCCGGGCTTGCTCTTCACGCCAATCTTGAGCCGGAGTTTCCTCTCGGCCTCCTCCTTCATCCAAGAGCTCCAAAGGAAGACCTAGCCGCCATTACCATTAAGCAAGAGGAAGTTTGCAACCTCTACCGGATCGTGACACGAAGAAGACGGGTCCATTGGAGAGTCGTGACAACTCTCTCTACCCCGGACGTAGTTGCGGACCGAGCTTGGACGCGGATTGACAACCCGGCGATTCCAACCGTGAATCTACAACGAGCCTTCGGATTCGGTCGATTTCTTGCCTTATTCTTCTCTTTTTGATTGTTGTAATAGCTAGATCTTGTGTATTTTGATGAAGAGCACTTAAACTTGCTTTTAGTTATATATATTTCATATTGTTGTGAAATGCTTTTGTGGTTTATGTGTTTATGAGGTGCGCCACCATCCCTTTTCCACTCCACCACCGTGTCCGGTGCCGCACTAGCAATTGCTAGTGGCGTGCTTATCGAAGAGGTGCTTACGACCCTCATTCCGCTAGCCTACTCGCCCATCCGCCTACCGAAGCGTGGCATCGCGGCCCGTATTCCATCCCGCCTAACGAAGCAGCGCGCTCAAGGCCTGCATAGTTCGATCCATTAGCCTACTCGTCCATCCGCCTACCGAAGCGTGGCATCGCGGCCCGTATTCCATCCTGCCTTACGAAGCAGCGCGCTCAAGGCCTGCATTGTTCAATTCCGCTTGCCTTCTCGTCCATCCGCCCTTGCGACGCAGCGCGCTCAAGGCCTGCCTAGTCTCCATCCCGCCAAGCGAAGCTTTGCATAGCGGCATTGCATAGGAGTAGTTGATAGCTTTTATTTTATTTTCCAAAAGCCAACCCAACTCCCCCGCATTCCATCCGACGTTTAGGACTTCAATCTCAAGTCCTCCTCGAACGTTAACTCCACCTTACTGTGTTCCTCAAGAGATCGATACTTGGGGATTCATTCCCATTTTATATTACTTGAACGATCGGTACACTGCCGTTTCGTGTCGCAGTCGAGCTACCGCCTATAGCGGTGTGTGAGATTTGCGCCATCAACCATCAGAGCATGCAGTAAAGAAGAGAAAATATGGAGAAGGTCCTTTTGCAAGTAAGTCAGATCCTTCTGCAAGAATAGGACCAGGTATAGAAATCAAAGAGCCAGTTGCAGAAAGAAGAGAATTTTCTGAAGTATGGAGTCCAACTTCTAAAGCAATAATCTTGGATACTTACAAGTTAATTGCCATCTCAAATGAAGTGCCCCAGAACAATATTTTACTCTCAGGAAGAGATCAACAAGCACAAGGCAGCAAAGTTGAAAAGGAAGATTCACTTGAGAGATCATGGGTACAACAATCCAAGTGCTCCTCCACCTCCTCCAAAATAGTATCCAAAGCCAAATGCATACTTTGCTAGGCAGCTAAAGAAAAGCAAGGAGGGGAAGGCCAAATTTCCTTAGCTATGTGTTGTGACTACTCTGTGTTTAATCCTGAAAACATTTATATATCTATTAATGTTTTGATTGTCATTCTATTTATCTCAATTATTCTTGCCATTACTTTTGTTTGTGATTATGCTTATTATCTGTGCAATTCACCTTAGTAGACAGGGTTCTGACATCTTCAAATAGGGGGGATTATTGGGTATTGTAGCCACAATAACTTTGATTTGAAAAAGTGACCCTTGAACTAAGATGAATTGATATTGTATTTGATGTGGAATTTTAGTTATATGTTTACCGGATATTAATTGCTAAGTACAAACCAATGTCAGGTTTCAAAGAGTCATAAAACACTAGCCTATGCAATGTAATCCCTCATTGTGTAGACCAAGGTGATGACTCATGTGAAATCTCTCTATTGGGGTGTGCATCTGATGAGTCCCTATTATATACATATTTTCGGACTCATTTAGGCTAGTTTTCTGCTTTTGTGCTTCAGTTTCGTTCATATTTCCTTTATTCGTGCTTTTATTAGAAGTATATAGTTGTGCATGTTTTTGTGTGCAATTGCGCACTTTGTTGTTGGGGGTAAGCACTTCGTGCTCCCCATTGTAATTTCTGTATCTCTGTGCTGCTGGACGTGTATTCCCAGCCGTTGATCTTGTATGCAGGTGACCTGATAGTCCTGTTTTCCCCCAGAAGTCATTTCTGTGCATATCGCACAGTCGTGCGTTTCCTTGACGCATGGTCGGTGGCGGTCGTGCGTTTGTGTCTGGGCAGAAAATGGAGCGTCGGAGTTTACTCGTGTGTTTTGACGCACGGGCAGATTCGCCCGTGCGAGAGTAAAACGCACGGTCGACCTGTGTCTTGATGATTTCTGAGTGTCGGAATTTACCTGTGCGTTTGAATGCACGGGCGGCGTTGATCGTGCATGAGCAAAATGCACGGGCACTGGCCTTCTTCCCCTGCACGCCTGCTGCGCTTAAGTATCGCAGGTCCACGCACGGTCGTGCGTTCGATCATGCGTGACCAAATTTCTAATGTTTTTCTATACAAGCTGCAGCTTCGACCTAAAAGAGGATTTCCGTACGCACTGTACAGCTGCGCCGATTTCGCCATCTCCACCAGGGTTTCGTCCCTTTGGCCTCCTCCTTCATCCTAGAGCTTCAAGGGAGATCTATCCACCATTTCCTTCAAGCAAGAGGAAGTTTGCAACCTCCACCGGATCATGAGACGAAGAAGACGGGTCCATTGGAGATTAGTGACAGCTCTCTCTACCCCGGACGCAGTTGCTGACCGAGCTTGGATGCGGACTGACAACCCAGCGATTCCAACCGTGAATCTCCAACGAGCTTTCGGATTCGGTCGATTTCTTGCTTTGTTCTCCTCTTATTGATGTATATGTAGCTAGATCCTTACATTTTGATGAAGTAGAGTACATAAACTTGTTCGTATTTCTTTACATTTCATGTCTATGTGAAATGCTTTGTGGTTTATGCTGCTTGAGGTGCGCCCCATTCCATCCTCCATCCCGCCATCACGTTCATCGCCGCACTAGTAATTGCTAGTGGCGTGCTTATCGAAGAGGTGCTTACGACCCTCACTCCGTTTGCCTACTCGTCCATCCGCCTAGCGAAGCGTGGCATAGCGGCCCGTGTAATCCATTCGCCTAACGAAGCAGCGCGCTCAAGGCCTGCATAGTTCGATTCCGCTTGCCTACTCGTCCATCCGCCCTTGCGACACAGTGCGCTCAAGGCCTGCCTATTCTCCATCCCGCCAAGGGAAGCATTGCATAGCGGCATTGCATAGGAGTAGTGTAATATTTTCTCTTTACTTTCCACAAACCAAATCCACCATTCCACATCCATCCGACCAAAGGACTTCGATCCCAAGTCCTGCTTCAATAGTAAACTCCACCTTACTGTGTTCCTTGAGATATTCAATACTCGGGGATTACTCCTTGTTTTATATTACTTGAACGATCGGTATACTGCCGTTTTGTGCCGCAGTCTTACTACCGCCTATAGCGGTGTGCTAAGATTTGCGCCATAAAGTTTTTGGCGCCGTTGCCGGGGAACACATTCGTGTGAGTTTTCTGGAGAGGGAGAATCTGAGATTTAAGCCCTTTTCATTTGTAAATTGCATCTTTTATTTTATTTCAGTTCTTCTTATTTTATTTTATTTTCCTATTTTTATTAGGTTGCTTAGTAATTTATTGTTAGGTGTAGTATTTTGCACAATAGTGTTTTCTGTTTGAATCATTTTATCTTCACACCATGTGGTCATCATTTAATAATCGTTGCCGTTTTTGTGGAGATATCTCTCATGCTAGTGATAGATGTCCCAAGGGAGATAGTAGCCCTAGCACTCCCAGCCCAGCATATGGAGCACCGACTTCGTCTGGTACTCCATATGGTGTGCTGAAGTCTTATGTCTATTCTGCCACGCCTTTACCTTCAATCTTCTTTTCAGCTTCAGCACCTGCTGTGCCAAAGAAGCCTGTAAGGCAGTGCTTGTTTTGTCAGAGCACAGATCATGCTTTGAAGGATTGTGCTGATTATCTTCGCCATTTGGACGAGGATGACGAGCTGGATATCCGGATCGTCCCGACTCCTACTTCTGGCAGCACACCTTCAACATCTGGTTATGTGGCTATATTTCCTTCATCTTATGAAGGGTATGATGTGGACATGGTCACCAAATGTGTGGCTGATCTGGGCACTGACATGACCGAGCCCATCCCCCTTGTACATCCATTGCCTAGCGTAGATTTGATTCTTTGTGAGGAACCAGTGCTTGACTTTTATCCAAGCACTATACCTCCCCCTATTGCGCATACTTCTATACTCGTCTCTGACGACATTGTTGAGGATGTGTCGCAGGATGAGGCTGGCGATCTAAGTGTGCCTGCTCCTATGGAGGAGGACAACCTTCTAGGTGAAGAGGAGCTTTCCTCAGCACTGGTGGAGGAAGTCCAAATCCTTAGCTTGTCCACTGTCGATCCCGCTGAATCTTGTGGCATTGATGACAATGCCAACATTTTTACTTTCCCAACCTGATGGGAGTTTGTCCGGGACCACTCCCTTGCCTGACTTTTATTTATGTTCTTCTTCCCTTTAATTTCTTGACCCCCCTTCTGCTATATCTGAGCCTGTGCAGGTTGAGTCTCCACAGGTACATCAGGAGGACTTGGAGCTTCCAGCTCAGGTCAATGATGATAGCATCCTCATGTTCGAGGAGGTTGATCCCTCCTCCAATGAGGAAGCTCCACCATTGATCTCTTTCTCCTGCTACCTCACCTTGCTAGGCAAGGATTTATTTAGTGGTGAGATGAGTGAGGACCAGGCCTCCTCCTCTTCTTACTTCCTATTCCTGCTACCTGTATTCAGCAGGTATCGTTATTTAGGTAGGGGAATAACTGTTTTATCGCCGTATCGGTACCCGCTACCGACACGCATATTAGAACAGCTGTCTGTTCACTTTGTTCGGACACGGTCTTCCGCATCTCCTAGGTTTGAGAATAACAAATCCTATGTGTATTTGATCTTGTGTGTTTAAGTGTGCAGGTTAGCATAGTCCACATGACTCAAGGAGTACTCATGATGTCTGCCCCCAAAATTGAGGCCACAATTCGAAGAGGCTCACTAGCGCTGGCGGTAGCGATAGCGCCCGGCGCTAGAGTTGATCTGCGCGATTCTGGCATCGTTTTTAGAAGGAGCTAGCGCCCGGCGTTAGCTACTAGCGCTGGCGGTAGAATGGCGCACAAGAGGCATGGAGCAATATGTTGCCACGGATTGAAGATCCTGCCGCGCAAAATGTTTCCTAATCCGGGCTAGCGCCGGCGGTAGCGCTAGCGCCGGCGGTAGCGTAAAGGCTATAAATTGGATGCTTTGGCTCCGAATTCTTCATCCTCCTCTAATCCCAAACTCCAGAGCTTCGTGCCACAGCAGAGAGAGGAAGATTCAGAGCGATACTCCCACAATTCCATAAAGCCTTAAGGAGATCCGTGGAGAAGATTTCAACACGCGTCATCATCGTGACGAAAGGCCGCATCGACTATGATCATACTCTGCGGGCCTTCGTCCACTTCTCCAAGAGATCCACATAGAGGGAGTTTTTATATTATTGTATTTTCATTTCATATCTTTTTTGTAAATGGTAGTGAAATCGCCTCGTGTTGGAGACTAGGTCTGGGGTAGGACTTAGGGCTGAAATTTGCCTCGTGTTGGCGACTAGATCTAGGTTAGTTCTAGGGGGTGCTCGAGGCCTTTCTGGGGATAGATCGGCTAGAGCGGCTTGAGGCCATATCTGGGGAGAGATCGGCTAAAGCAAACCGGTTCGTGGGGATACGAGTCGGTATAGAAAACGAAAAAGAATTTTTATTAGTCGCCTCCGATTTCTAGCGTCATAGAAATCAAGTTTTGTAAAACATTATTTGATATTAATAAAGCATATCTCTTTATTATTGTTTTACTTGATGTCTCTTTATTAATCTTGCAATATTCCGAAGTTTTTCTAAATATAATCTAAAGTTTTTGAAAACCCTTATTCACCCCCCCTCTAAGGGCGCCGACCGATCCAACACACTTTTCTTTTCATAGGCCCATTAGCTAGAACTGTACAAAAGCCAAATAAGTCATGCTGGGAGGACAATATCCCCAGTAGTTATCTTAATTTTTCTTGTCTTTTAATTTATCCCTTGCAAAAACTAGCTTATTTTGTGCTATTTTAGTTTTCGTGTGTGGAGACCACCATTTGCATGTATTTTCTATTTGTAAAGGCGGTGGTCGTGATTCTTCGTAGAGCTTCACTACAGGCTTCCGGAATGCTTACTTGCTGAGCATTGGGTACCCTCGTCCCCTAAAACTTTGTTTTAGAATATCTTAATACATAGTTTAAGTTTGGAGGAGACCTGTTTGTATACCCACTCATGTGCACAGTTATTTAACATGCTAGAAGCTTCTTTATCAAAGAATCATTTTTGTTCATTTTGTCTGCACACTTAGCACCCACTTGAGCGTGTACTTTATCTTTAGCGCGTCACGAGTATAACTTATTCCTTTTGCATATGAGAAAATGTTTATGCTAGCTTTTAAATTATGTAGTGGAATAAAATGTCGGCTTCGGTGTTTCTAGTCAAGTACTCATGCAAGTATAGCAATTCATGTAGATTAGATTTCTTTTTATACTATTAGTTTTATGCATTCTTATTAGTATAAATATTGTTTACTATACTCGAATGATGAACCCGTTGTGAATCAAACAGTAGCATAGGGATGTGTGTAAACGATCGCTAGACTCGTAATGCTTGAGTCGGGAGAAAGGAGAATCATTCTCGGTGGCTAGAACTTGCCCCAAGCGATTCTTGAAGCATTGGCATAAGATAGTTCTAGTGCATGAGAATGACGTAGGCCATTATTTTGGCCCGATTGAGCTTTTTATTTCATGCCTGTCATCTACCCTTGCTATCCCCTTTGTGCCTACCCCTTCCTCTTGATTCAGCTCCACTTTTATCTCACCAAAAGCTTAAAAAGCCTAACCTAGTCGCACACCCAAATCTGAGCTTTAGTTATAGTTATATTTACATTTTGGGGGGTGTTGATGTGGTAATTTTTATAGTGGAAATTGTGGGTGTATTCATTGAAAATTTTGCTGAAAAAAAAAGAAAAAAAAAAGAAGAATGAAGAAGAAAAAGAAAAAAAAAGGATTGTTATGAAAAAGTTAAATTGAAAATTTTGAAAGTTTTGGTATTGGGAGTGGGCGGTGCACACACCTATGTTGTAAAAGTCCAAGTCTGGGGGTGTGGTGCACTTGTTTATTATAGTCATGCGGGTAGCTTTATCTTATGCTCATGTTGGGTTAGGTGTGCTTAGCCTCCAGGTTTATCTTTGTTTACCTTACTGTAACCCAAGCCTCATCTCTAACCTAAAGTCCTACTGACTCACGCCTTGAGCCAATCTAATGTCGTGGAAAGAATGTGACCGGGCAAGCCTATGGTCACCGACACCGATGGATTTCGGTGGAGTTTTTTACGGCACCCCGATCTTTAGCAATACTCGCCTCAACGTTCAGTTTACTTTCTCATATGCGTGACCAGATGATCCACCGAGATTCTCATTTTGAGTAGAAGTAACAATTATTTATGTTTTTAGAAATTCATAAACTCTGTGTATAATTAGAAATCTTCTCTAGTTTTCTTATACGAACATGAGCATGCGACTTCGCATGGTATTCCATTTTGTAATTTTTAGTTAGGTATTTCATATTCCCGCTTGCGTAGGAATTGTTCGCTCGGGACGGGCAAACAGGTAAGTCTGGGGGTGTGATGAGTCCCTATTATATACATATTTTCGGACTCATTTAGGCTGGTTTTTCTGCTTTTGTGCTTCAGTTTCGTTCATATTTCCTTTATTCGTGCTTTTATTAGAAGTATATAGTTGTGTCTGTTTTTGTGTGCAATTGTGCACTTTGTTGTTGGGGGTAAGCACTTCGTGCTCCCCATTGTATTTTCTATATCTCTGTGCTGCTGCACGTGTATTCCCAGTCGTTGATCTTGTATGTAGGTGACCTGATCGTCACGTTTTCCCCAGAAGTCATTTCTGTGCATATCGCACGGTCGTGCGTTTCCTTGACGCACGGTCGATGGCGGTCGTGTGTTTGTGTCTGGGCAGAAAACGGAGCGTCAGATTTTACTCGTGCGTTTTGACGCACGGGTGGATTCGCCCGTGCGAGAGTAAAACGCACGGTCGACCTGTGTCTTGATGATTTCTGAGCGTCGGAATTTACCCGTGCGTTTGAACGCACGGGCGGCGTTGATCGTGCGTGAGCAAAATGCACGGGCGCTGGCCTTCTTCCCCTGCACGCCTGCTGAGCTTAAGTATCGCACGGTCCATGCACGGTCGTGCGTTCGACCGTGCGTGACCAAATTTTTAATGTTTTTCTATAAAAGCTGCAGCTTCGACCTAAAAGAGGAGTTCCGTACGCACTGTACAACTGCGCCGATTTCGCCATCTCCACCAGGGTTTCGTCCCTTTGGCCTCCTCCTTCATCCTAGAGCTTCAAGGGAGATCTAGCCACCATTTCCTTCAAGCAAGAGGAAGTTTGCAACCTCCACCGGATCGTGAGACGAAGAAGACGGGTCCATTGGAGAGTAGTGACAGCTCTCTCTACCCCGGACACAGTTGCTGACCGAGCTTGGACGCGGACTGACAACCCAGCATATTCCAACCGTGAATCTCCAAGGAGCCTTCAGATTCGGTCGATTTCTTGCTTTGTTCTCCTCTTATTGATGTATATGTAGCTAGATCCTTACATTTTGATGAAGTAGAGTACATAAACTTGTTCATATTTCTTTACATTTCATTTCTATGTGAAATGCTTTGTGGTTTATGTTGCTTGAGGTGCGCCCCACTCCATCCTCCATCCCGCCATCACGTTCGTCGCCGCACTAGCAATTGCTAGTGGCGTGCTTGTCGAAGAGGTGCTTACAACCCTCACTCCGTTTGCCTACTCTTCCATCCGCCTAGCGAAGCATGGCATAGCGGCCCGTATAATCCATTCGCCTAATGAAACAGCGCGCTCAAGGCCTGCATAGTTCGATTCCGCTTGCCTACTCGTCCATCCGCCCTTGCGATGCAGTGCGCTCAAGGTCTGCCTAGTATCCATCCCGCCAAGCGAAGCATTGCATAGCGGTATTGCATAGGAGTAGTGTAATATTTTCTTTTTATTTTCAACAAACCAAATCCCCCGTTCCACATCCATCCGACCAAAGGACTTCGATCCCAAGTCCTGCCTCAATAGTAAACTCCACCTTACTGTTTTCCTTGAGAGATTCGATACTCGGGGATTACTCCTCGTTTTATATTACTTGAACGATCGGTATACTGCCGTTTCGTGCCGCAGTCTTACTACCGCCTATAGCGGTGTGCTAAGATTTGTGACATCAACATCATATTCAAACACTCTGGAAAAGCCAAGATAAAGTAGTTGTTGTATTCAGGATTGGAAAAAAAATTGTCTAAGTCTTTTTCGTCGAGAACTCTCGAGAAATCTAGATGAATTTGTCGAGACATCTCGTGAAGACTTAGTTAATTCGTTGAGTTTACTCGAAAGGTCTCAGAGGAAATTGTTAAGTATTTTTGTTGAGTAAAGTTATGTTCACTTGAGAACACTCGACCAATTCATCGAGCGGTCTGCTGATTTCTCGTGAACACTCGAAGAATTCGTCGAGTGCTCTCGAGAAGTTCTCGAGTGGTCAAGTTATTCTCTCTTCCCGTCTCAGCCTTTTTGTCAATTCCATTTCGTCGAGTCATTAAGTGAATTCGTTGAGTAATCATTAATTTTGTCGAGTTCATTCGACGAATACTGATAGAGCGCTTTTTGTTCAAAATAACAGACGGCTTTCCTTTTTAGGGCTTCCTCCATGTACAGTACATGTGGAGCTTAATCCTTAAATCTCGTTACTAGCCGTTTGATAAGGATCTATAAATACTTACAAATTATTTTGTTCAACCCTAATCGTGCCTAATTTTTGAAATCAGAAAATGTATGTCGGCCTTCTTCGTTATCGAAAATCGACATTGTTGCTGCCAAAAAAGTTCTTGCACGATCCTTCTTGAAGAAAAGATTCAAGTAGATCTCTGATCTCTGTCTTCCTCAAGTTCTTTTCAAATCTAGTTGTCTACTAAGTTTTTCAGATCAAGTTCTCTTAAGAGAAGATTTCTTCTTCCTCCTTTCAAGATCCAAATTTTCAGTTCAGTCAAGGAAGAAGAAGATATATTATTTTCAGATCTGATCAAGTTAAATCTCTTTGAGATTTCAAAAGATTGTTTCTCAATCTAGAGCTTTGTAAAAACCCTTATAATATTTTTGTAGGAGAGCTTATTCTCTGATTTGTATGAAGTTTCTCTTTCGAGTTCTTGTAGATCCTAGTTTAGAGGATTGAGAGTAGGAGAGTTTGTTCTCCGAGATTGTGTATGAGAGTTTGTTCTCCGAGATTATGTAGGAGAGTTTGTTCTCCAAGTTTGTAGGAGTTGTAGACTCCAAGTTGTAAGATTATTTTTATCTGATATTAGTGAAGTAGCCTAGTCTAGCCAGACATGCTAGATAGGTGAGGCGGGAAAGTAGACGTACCCATTCCGGGGAACCACTATAAATCCTTGTGTTTGTGCGTGTTCTTTTGATTTCTGTGTGCTTTACTTTAAAGCTTTTTAATTTCGCATAAAAGCAATAGAAGTCACCTATTCACCCCCCCCCCCCCCCCCCCCCTTAGGTGATTTAGGTAGCAACTAGATACTTTCAATAAGTATGATAAAACATGGTAAAAATACATGATCAAATCAATAGTGTGGAAAAAACAAAGTAACCAAGATAATTGTTTTAATTCTTAGAGAAAGTTTCTTGATTTTTAGTTTTGGATTTTGGAAATAAAATGCAAACAATTTTCTAGAATTTTCATATGTAATGAGCATTAACCTTAAAAAAAATTCAACAACTAAAAGCAATAAAGATTAGACATATTCAAAGAGATAATAGCTATAATGTAACTAATTCGTATTTCAAGTAAAGAAAATGTTGTAGAGATCACGCATTGCAATCTTATGCTTTTACTTAAGTTTTTGGAGAATTATGTAGATATGCATTAAGATCCAATTCTCATGAGTAGTAGCTTTATGAAAGATAATGATGTGTGCAAATGGTGCTTTGATAAGAATATACAAGTGATATAATCAAAACAAATGACATATGTAATGAAGTAGTAAAACAATATTAAGAAAGTGCTCTTAGAATTACTTCCACGCATCAATTCTAGAATTATATTTCAAAGCTCATAAAGAGTACAACTATCAAGGTGCTTCACCCACACAATGCTCATTAAGACCTATCAGGGAGCAAAGTATTGCTTGAGGGATCAAGAAT
Source organism: Dactylorhiza incarnata (assembly GCA_033032865.1). Classification (NCBI taxonomy): domain Eukaryota; kingdom Viridiplantae; phylum Streptophyta; class Magnoliopsida; order Asparagales; family Orchidaceae; genus Dactylorhiza; species Dactylorhiza incarnata. The sequence continues at coordinate 6,909,415 of JAWHQI010000090.1, read as the reverse complement.
TTGTTATCTTTTTGTTGAGTGATCCGGTGTATAAATAGAAGTGATAAAAAGATGTGTTTGCACAAGACACTTTACAACCCTTTCCAAGGTGCTCAACCTCACAATGCTCATTAAGACTTATCAGGAGGCTAAGCAGTGCTTGGTGGAGTTATCTTTGTCATTTTATTCATATATTTTTTTTATTTAGGACAAATGTCTCCGAATCCACTTATTTTTTGCAAACAACAATTTTTTTGAAAAACAACACTTATATATGTGCATGAAATTGATGTTTGAAAAGAAGGTGTAGGAAATTTAAACATACAACTTAACATGTTAAATGATTACACTACACAATCATGCAAGACTAAGATCATAAGCACATGTAGATTACCAAAAGAGTGAGTGAATGAATCATTATTTAACATAAAACATTACACATACTTAGAGGCATGCTAGATAATCTTACACAATTTTTTATAGTCTATTTCATTGCACATAATAAGATTAAGTTCAAGGCATAACAAGACAAAATAATGTTTAGGAAACTTGAAATGAAGATTAGACATTGATGAGAATCTTTAAGAGTATGCTTAAACACTTTTAACCATTTTAATGAAGAAAATAGCAAGATATTTGCTCATGTGAAATCCAATAGTCAAATAACAAAACAAAACATAATTTTTGATAATTTTGAAACTTTAAAACAAAAGTATGACACCACATATTTTGGATTATGTGAATTTGTGGTTTTTTGAATAAAGAAAAACAAAGATAAATAGAAAATAAGATTTTTCAAAAATAGAGAAACAAAAATGAAAATATGCATGATAGAATATCAGAGATTTTTCAGCATTAAAAATTTGGAAATTGGAGAACAGAAGGCTAACGCTAGGCGTTGAGTTCTAACACTGGAGTTGGAGCCTAACGTTGGCGTTGAATCCTAACGCTGACGTTAACTCTTAACACCAAAATAGTAGACGATTTCTTGGCTTTTTGAAGGAAAAAATCCTTTGATTTAATGTAATTATATAGAGGCCTTCTTAGTGCAGAAATTTCAGACATTATAGAGATGATTAAAAGGCTCATTAAGCATGTTTTTGTTTGTTAAAAAATGCTTTATATATTTTTTTATTGGGTTTTCAAATGCTTGTGTTTTAGATGATCATTAAAGCTCGAAATGATAAAATATGCAAAACATAAGGTGAGCATGTTCAATCAACCAAGAATTCATGAAGAGTGTAATCATAATGAGTGCATGCAATATATATGATATAATTATGTCCTCTATTATAGTACCCTAACCATATGCCTATACACTAACCCCATACTAAGTGACGGATGGGCATAAGGAGATGCACGCATGCTGTAGGTTGGGGTGTTAATCTGATATATACACACTAGAGAACGCTCAACCTAGCACTTTTTCCTCCCAATGCCTCGCAAGGCCCCATGGGAACCCTCGCCGGTTAAGTACAAGACATGACTTAGAGGTTAAGTCTTCTAATGCATACAATCCTATGCCCCAGCTATTGTGAGACATGTAATCATGGGTAAATGGTCATGGAAATACTAGACATTTAAACCTAAAGATCGATTCATAAACTTTTGGCTTTATATTTTGGAATTTTCTTGGAATAATTACCGTAATTAGGAATAGATGATTTTAAAGCCAAATAATTTTCATGATTTTCAAAATTTCATTATTCAATTTTACCTTACCACATCATGGCATGATATATCTAGCGTAGAAATTGATTTCTACCTATAGTAAGAGATGAAGCAATAATGATTAGTTTGAATGCAATGTTATGCCATTAGATTAATAGTGATGATGTTGCTTGTATTCAATAAATAGAATTTCATTTTATAGACCTAGAATGAAGTGAAGAATCTATTTGAATTATTTTCATTGATACAAAGTTGAATCTAGGGTCTACATATGAGTGAGATACATGCAAACACGTTATATAATACATTCATATAATAATCAAGATATCAAAACATATTTTGAAAGCAATATGATCTTTTTCAACTATGTTTACTATTTGAATTAAAAGGTCTTTTGATTTTGCATAATTATTATAAATGATCATTTACTTTAATATATAGAAATTAAGTACTCATAATCAATTATTCATGATGATGTAAGTGAAGTATTATGAGAACATTCATATTTATCATATTCAAATAATTAAAGAGAAAGATTGTGGGGTAAATAATGAATACAAATATAATGATAAAATAATTTTGGTTATTTTGAAAGAAATATATATGATAGGGGCAAGCAAATGTAGCAACGAAATTAAACACAAATAAAAATTTGCACATTTTATATTTCAACCAAAGATCCCTGAATAGTTTATTTAAATCTATTTTTTTTAATAATTGTATTAGTCTTTATAGTATCACATAATAAATTTAGTATTCAATTTATAATGATAATATAAGACATTTATAGGCAACTGATTTACAATGATACAAACTAGAAAGTAGGATAATAGGTCACTTGAAATGATATGAGTTTTATTCAATTTCTTTCGATTTGATTTATTAGAGTGTTAAGCTTATGCAAGGTGATTGAGTCATATTGCATTATGCATAAAGTAACCATAAGAATGTTGGATTAAAAAGTGAAAAATCAAAACACAAATTGTACAAATTAAAAAGGAAGAGTGAATTCTTTTTATTTTAATTTTTTTATTATAGAAATTTGCCAAAACATAACATTTTTGAAGGTAAAGAGAGTGATAATTAAAGTGGCAAAAATAATAATTTTCTAGAAATTGGATATTTTTCATGATTATGATTTAGTACGATATGGGATATCAAATGCAACACAAAATTAAATTTATACATAAAAAGTTGTGCATTTTATATTTTAACCAAAACTACCTTAAATAGCTTATTTAAATCCATATATTTTTGAAAATATTAATTTTAATAATATAAATGAAAGTGTACAGTGTGCCTCTGAGTATACTCTAGAGAGGGTGAATACATATTTAAAAATATTTCTATCCTATTTATGCACACACAATAAAAACACTAAGTGTTATGCTTCAACAATATCTAACACAGAATAAAAGTAATGTTGTAAAAGTAAAGCAGAAAAACTATAATCTAAATGGGACAGCACAGAAATTTAACACACACAGAAGGCACAAGATTTTATGGAGGTTCCCCAAAATGTGGGTAGTCCTCTCTTCTACCACTAGTAGGAATGTACAACCTGTGCCTGAGTCTTTTGATAAGGAGACTCTTAGAACCAAAGATCTTTTGATAAGGAGATCTTGAACCACTCAGATCTTTTAATAAGGAGATCTTGAACCACTCAGATCTTTTGATAAGAAAATCTTGAACCACTGAATCCTTTGAAGAGGGATTCTTAAAACTCTGTATAGTTGAGGAAGTTGAAAGAAGAAAGAGGATAGAGAAGAAGAATTTTGTTCTCAGAATTCTATAGAAGCTTTCAGCTTCTATTTTTTCCTTCAATGGATCTGCTAATGATGAACCCTTGCTTATGATCGTGATGATTTGCAAGGGTTATATTCTTCAGATCCTTTTGTCTCTTTTGCTTGCTATCTGGCTGGTATATGATGTAGATGAAGAAGCAGCTCATTTTTCTGTTCTGAGAGAGATCTTATTTGCTATATATTGTCTTTGTTAGAGTTCCAAGAGGAAGAAGAAGAAGTAGGAACCCTAATCGACAAACTATAGAAGATAGTGATGAATACTATGTATTCTTCTCTCTTCTCTTCAAATTTATTTTCCATAATTAATTTTGAATTCTTTTCCTCTTTTGGCTTGTGCCAAAAAGGCATAGTCTTGGGCAATTAATCCTTCTTTCTTCATTTGTTCACGACCCGTCTACCAGATGTTTGAATCCTTTCCAAGTAATCTTTTCCTGTCTTCTTTAATGCTCCTCTCCATTCAAGGCAATAAACAAGACGTTGTAGAACGGTATTTAGTGTTGCGGGCCTTCAAAGAGAGTTCTAAAAGGATAGCTGAAAAGTTTTCTTTTTCAGACTGTATTTGACATTGTGTCGATTTCATTCTCTCTCTTATCGACGTGCCTTCGAGTTCTTGTAAGAGCAGCTTCGAATTCCTTCTCGCTTTGGTGGAACTCTGTTGTCGACGTTGCGTCGATTATGAAAGTGCACAGTTAGCCTCACTAGAATTCTCTAGAGGGGGGGGTGAATAGAGATTTAAAAATATTTTGTGCAAAGTTAATAAATATATATATGTGTAATATTCACAGATTTAAGCTTCCCACACACCAACAAGAATTAAGCAAAAGAAATAGCAAAAAGAAAATCACAACACAACACAAAGAAATATAGTGGTTCCCCAAACTTTGGGTAGTCCACTCTTCTACCCCCATGGTAGGAATTCACTATCTTGCACTGAGTCTTTTGATAAGGAGACTCTTAGAACCAGCCTGAGTCTTTTGATAAGGAGACTCTTAGAACCACTACAACTGAATTTTTTGAAGAGAGATTCTAAAAACTCTTTTACACAATTTGAAAATGAAATAAGAATAAGAAGAAGAAGTAGAAGAAAAACAATTAAAGCAAGAAAGAATCTTCTTCCTAGCAAGAAGATTAGAAGCACAAGTATAGTGAATTTGAAATCTCTCTTCTATAGTGAGAAGGAGATTGTAGGCCTTTTTCTCTTTCAGTGAGAGCTTTCAGAAATGGTAGCAGTATGGCTTTAAAAGGAGGAGAAGAAGAAGGCTTTTTCTTTGCTGCAGCACTCTTCCACTTTTCTCAGCTTTCTCACTTTTCACTTGGGAGATTTTCCTCTTTTTCAAATGGATGGAGTGGATAACTTCTTATTTTTCTTTGCCGATCTCCTTGTGTATTTATAGCTCTGTTTATTCAAAATATTGCTATAGGAGAACAATCTATTAGCAGTCAGAGAAATAGTAAGAGTGAAAAGTTTTCATAATCATTATATCTGTAGAAGGAAAAAGATCATTCTATTTTCAAATAATGTCCATAATAATCTTAATCAAATTAGCCAAGAATCATTCAAAAGAAAAGATTGATTCAGAACGGCTAGAAAAGAATAATATAATTCCATAAAATTCAGATCTACAGAAAGAAGGAAAGAGATCTGGCGTGTTTTTGAATCTGTCACAGAAATCGACGTGCGTCGATTACTATTCGACGTAAGCATTGATTTCAGCCTGGCTAGATGTCGAGAAGAAAGTATGGAAAGAGAGTCGACATAGGTGCGTCGACTTTACTGGGTGCATCGACTAGAAATCAGAGTTACGTCGACTTTGGTTTCGTCGAATTCTGTTTAGAATTACTTCAACTCATTTTGAGAATAACGTCGACTGCACTTCGACGTTGCGTCGATTACTATTCGACGCATGTTTTACTTAAACCAATTTTCTGCTCTGATAACTCATTTTCTACTCATTTTTAGGGGTTAAGATAAATTAATTTCCCAACAGATTACTTATCGACGTAACCGTCGAGTTGAAGCCTTCATTTTGAACTTCATTGTCTGCGTCGAATTGTAGTCGATGTTGCGTCGACTTCAGATGGCTTCGACAGATACTTCCTTCTATGTTGAATTGAAGTCGAGGTTGCGTCGACTTCTAAGATAACTTCGACATGCTCATTTATCCATGTCGACTCATATTCGACGTAGCGTCGACTTGATATACTTTGATAGAGAGATTAAGTTGTTTGGACTTCTAGTCTGAGTTGGGTCGACAGTAAGTTGAAGTTGGGTCAAATTATATTCGACGCAAGTATTAATTCAACTCAGATTGTGCTTGTCCTGACCTAGTCTTGACACTCTAAGTGAGTGTGATAACCTAAGACATCTAATGACCAGATTACCCTTACTATACAATGTGGGTATCAGAGGAGGTTGATCATTAAAAGGTTAACACCATAATCAAACAGACCTACTACTCTTATTTCTCTACAATAAATTTATTTTATTAAGAAAATGAGTTTTAAGGATTATGCCTCAACAAGACCTCTAGTGTGTAACCTAAATAAGTTTACACTCTGGAAGGCTAGAATAAAACTCTATATGAACTCCATTGATGAAGAAATTTTCAATGTCATCCTCACAGGTCCCCAACCCTAGTAAGGAAAGATGCTAATGGGAACGTCACACAAACCTCGATCCCCAGAGCATAGTGGACTGATGCTGAGAAGAAGGTAAAGGCATATGATGCCAAGGCCATGAACATCCTGGTCTCAACTATTTCAGATGACATATTTCAAAAAGTTGTTGATTGCAACTCTGCCAAAGAAATCTGGGAATCTCTCTCCAGATTAGTTGAAGGCAGCTCTGATGAGAGAAAAGATAAAAAGTCACTTCTCATACCCCAGTTTGAAAACTTCAAGAAAAAGGCTGATGAAAGCATAACAGAAATGTATGACAGATTCAGCATCATCATAAATGAGCTGTGAGGGCTTGAAAAAGAAATTTCTCTGACAGAAATTAATGACAAGCTCCTTATGTGCTTCCCAAGCACATGGGACTCTAGAATCTGGGCTATTAGAGATTCTAGATTCCTCATAGAGATAACAATGGATGCTCTGCTGGGAAAGCTCAAGTCCTAGGAGCTTCTACTGAAAAGCAGGGCTGAGTCAGAAGCCCAGGAAAGAATATCAACTCCTAAGGAAAGGACTCTTGCATTAAAGACTGCTGAAGCAGAGTCCTCCACGACTGAAGAAGAGATGTTCAATCTCTTGGCTAAAAGATTCAAGAGGTGGGTCAGGATAGAGGACTCTAGAAGGAAGGAGAGGAGTTCAAGCAAGCCAAGGTATGACAAAACTCCTAAACAGGAGATTATCTGTTTTTCTTATAGAAAACCGGGACACTTTTCCACTGAGTGTCCTGAGGAAGAAAAGAATAAGAACAACAAGCAGAGGAAGGAGCACAAGAAGAAATCCTTCAGGTGGAAGGATAAGAAAGGAGGGAAAGGTTTCATAGCTGAAACCTGGAGTGATTCAGACTCTGAATCAAACTCCTCCTCATCTGATGATGATGAATATTGTGGACCAAAAGAAGCCTACTTAATGGCCCTAGAAGACTCCACTGCTGATAATGAGGTAACAATCTCTGATGACTTTGACTTTTCATCAAGATATTTTAAAGAATTCTGTCAAGACTTTATTAACAACCAAAAGAAACTTAAAATAATTAGAACAGAATTAGAAAAACTAAGGGAAGATAATCTGTACTCAGTTAACTATGATCTGAGAGATAAATTATATAAGAAAGAAAAGGAATTATACATATTAGATAATGAGAATTCAGATCTAAAGAAAGAACTCGCAAAGGCAAAAGCCTTTGAGGACTCCCTCAATGGAAAGAGTCAAAAGCTTAAAGATATCGCACAAAATCTCACCAAGAGATTTGATCATCTTGATCAGAAAATCACTACCCCTCACTAACACACCAATCCCTAGCAAACTTGCACGGGAAAATCTTGTAGCATTATTTAGGTCTAGACCTAATAATATTTTAGAATCATGTGAAGATCATAATAATAATAACCCTAATAAACTCACCATATTTAATAGGGTAAACATTGGTAATCACCAGGGATTTTAGGCAAACATCCTTTAGAAAAATCAAATAAAGATAATAAAAATCACAATAAAAAGAATCATATGTCGAATAGAACTCGACACAATTATAAAGATGCGTCGAATGCAACTCGACGGAGTTTGGCATATGCTTCGACATCAATTTGAAGCAAGTATGAGGGTGAGTCGAATTATATTCAACGCAACCAATACTCTGCATCAAAGTATTTTCGACGGAACTATGCAGACATGTCGAATTACATTTGACGCAACTCTAAAGATGCATCGATTTCTTCTCGACGCATGTTTCTTGCAAAGACTTCTCAAATATCTAGACCACTCTCTACCTTCATTCCTATATGCTTCTGTTGTTCTAAACTAGGACATATAAACAAAAATTGTTGGCATAATAATGCAGCACTTCTTCACCTTAAGGGGTATACTGAAAGATCTCCTCACTCTTTCATAACTCCATATGATGATAGAAGAAAGAGACCCCAGCATGTGTGGCTCTATACTAATGGTTGATTTCATGTGCAGAAGGGAGATTGTTCAACCACAAACCAGCAGTGGTATCTAGACAGTGGATGCTCCATGCATATGACTGGAGCAAAAGAACTGCTGGAGAACTTCAAGGCCAAGGAATTGCCTAAGGTCATCTTTGGGATTTCCCACTCTGGGCAAACCAAAGGATATGGCTTGCTCAGGATAGGGGAAGTGTCCCTTTTAAGGTTGTTTATGTTGAAGGACTTCAACATAATCTAATCAGTATTAGCCAGCTGTGTGATGGTGAATACAAAGTTGTATTCACTAAGTCTTTGTTTCATATAGTTAGCTATAGAACTGTCAAAATTGTATTGACTGGTCTTAGGAAAGGTAAGGTCTATATTGTAGATTTTGAGTACACAAAGTCTAAGATCTGCTTATTCAACTCCCAGGTAGAAAATAGTGAGTTGTGGCATAGGAGACTTAGTCACCTTAATTTTAAAACCATTGCCAAACTCTCCAAGCTCAACCTAGTAAGGGGCTTACCAACTGGTAAGTTCAATAAAGACCATCCATGTAGAGCTTGTCAACTAGGAAAGCAGATCAAAGCATCATTCAAACCAATTGGTAAGAATGATTCCCCTAGAATCCTATTCTTGTTGCACGTGGACCTATTTGGTCCCATCTCCACTCAAAGCTTAGCAGGTAAGTCTTACACTTTAGTCATTGTTGATGACTTTTCTAGGTTCAGCTGGGTGTTCTTTCTAAAAGCAAAGTCAGACACCTTCAAGATCCTCTCAAGATTCATTAGACAGATTCAATATGAATTCAATACTCAGGTTACTGTGGTCAGAAGTGATCATGCTACTGAGTTTGAAAATTAGTTAATGTGTAGATTCTGTGAGTATGAAGGGATAAGACAAATCTTTTCAGCTCCTAGAACCCCCCCCCCCCCCCCCCCCCTCCCAACAAAATGGGGTGGCTGAAAGGAAAATTGGAACCCTAATTGAATCAGGAAGGACATTATTGGTTGAATCCAACTTGCCAAAGTCCTTTTGGGCTGAGGCAGTAAATACTGCCAAATATGTTCTGAATAGGAGTCTCATCCACAAGACTAAGTTGAAGACTCCTTATGAGTTATTGAAGGGAAAGGCACTTATAGTCACTTACTTTACGATATTTGGGTGTACTTGTTTTATCCTCAACAATGGAAAAAGTCATCTTGCCAAATTTGACAAGAAGGCTTATGATGGGATATTCTTGGGATATTCCTCATCAAGCAAGGCCTATAGGTGCTATAATAAGAGCTCTCTCAAAATTGAGGAGTCTGTACATGTATTGTTTGATGAAACTAACATGTTTTATAAGGGGAAGGAAACTTCCACCAACACTATTTTGCAGGAAGAAGATCGGCTAGCAGAACAAATTGAAAGGCTAAGCATAATGGACCATCCATCAGTGTGTCAAGACAAAGGGAAACAGAAGATTGACACAGATTCAGATGAAGATTCTACAGCAGATGAAGAGGAAATCACAGCACTCGAGGTGCCAGCAACAGAGATCATTCCAGTAAATGAGGATGAACTCCCAACAGTCACTGAGCAAGTGATTCCTCGGGAAGAAGAGACTCTCCTAGGAAACTCAACAAGATCCAAGATGACCCAAAAAGATCATCCTTCAACTCAAAATATAGGAGACTTGACAGTGGGAGTCAAGACAAGGAAATAGCTCACTAGTGAAACAATGTTGCAATGCTTCCTCTCTCGGTATGAACCCAAGAAGTTTGAAGAAGCAGATAGTGATCCTCACTGGATATTTGCTATGCAAGAAGAGCTAACCAAGTTTGAGAGGAACAAGGTTTGGACATTGGTTGAAAGACTAAAGAACTACCCAGTCATTGGCACCAAATGGGTATTCAAAAATAAAATGGACTCAACAGGAGCCATAATCAAAAATAAGGCCAGACATGTGGCCTAAGGATACAGACAAGAGGAGGGGATTGACTTTAACCAGACATTTGCTCCAGTAGCAAGGCTGGAGGCCAACAGAATGTTTCTAGCATATGCAGCTCACATGAATATCAAGGTCTATCAGATGGATGTGAAGAGTGTTGGAACATGGTCTTCCGAATCTCCTAGGTTTGAGAATAACAAATCCCATGTGTATTTGATCTTGTGTGCTTAAGTGTGCAGGATAACAAAGTCCACATGACTCAAGGATTACATAAGAAGGTTGCCCCCAAAGTTGAGCCAACAAATCCAATACATCTACTAGCGCTGGCGGTAGTACTAGTGCAGGCGCTAGCTGCCGTTCGACGAACTGTTAGGCGGCGCTAGATGATATTCTCATCATGGCGTTCGACGAAACTTCGCTCGATGAACTCTTAGCAACGGTCGACGAATTCCCGTTCGATGAAATATTGGCTCGAAGCAAAATTGTCGTGAGAACTTATAGAAGGAGATAGCGCCAGGCGATATCCAATAGCGCAGGAGATAGCGAGGAACACAGTTGGCAAGGGGGAATTGTTTCCTCGGATTGAAGATTATGTCGCGCAGAATGTATCCTAATATGGGATAGCGACGGCGGTAGCGCTAGCGCAGGCACTAGCGCTGAGGCTATAAAAAGGACTCCTCTCCTCTCGTTTCAAACACACATCAGAGAGATATCAGAGAGAGATAGAGTGCTAGAATTCCAGAGGCTATCTTGGCCGAAAGTGGATGTCCTACCAAAGTTCTGCAAACTTCTGAAGGAGAATCTCATCACGCCGGATCCAAATGAAGTCTGCTTCTACAATGCTTATTCTACAGCGGATCTTCACCTCCGACTTCAGAAGGGAGTTTTTATTTATTTTCATTTCATATTCTTCTTGTAAACGGTTAGTGAAATCGCCTCGTGTTGGCGACTAGGTCTGGGTAGGACTTAGGGGGAAACTCGCCTCGTGTTGGCAACTAGATCTAGGCTAGGTCTAGGGGGTGCTCGAGGCCACATCCGGGGAAGGGTTGGCTAGAGCGGCTTGAGGCCGAATTCGGGGCGGATAGGCTAGGGCCACCGGTTCGTGGGGATGCGAGTCGGGATAGAAACCAAAAAGAGTTTACTATTCATCGCCACCGATTTCTAGCGTCATAGAAGTCAACTTTTGTAAAACCTTATTTGATATTAATAAAGCATGTCTCTACTTTATTTCAATTGTTTTACTTGACTTTCTATTGTCTTAATCTTGCATTATTACAAAGTTTTAAAATATCACTAAAGTTTTGAAAACCCTTATTCACCCCCCCCCCCCCCCCCCCTCTAAGGACGCCTACTGATCCAACAAGTGGTATCAGAGTGGATTTATTCCAATCGGCTTAACAACCGGGAATATTGGCGTCTCATGATCTCGCTTTTCATGAGGGTCAAGTGGTTAGTCGACCACCTCTCTTTACTGGGTCAGATTTTAACTACTGGAAAAATTGAATGATGTGTTTTCTTATGACCATGGATGTAGAAGTATGGAACATGATAGAAGTTCGGTACTCTCCTCCTACAACTGTAGTGGGAGAGGCGACATTAGCAAAACCAAAAGATAAATGGGACGATAATGATAAACTAAGGTGTAAAAATAATGCTAAAGCTATGAACGCTTTATATTGCGCTTTAAATAGGACTGAGTTTAATAGAATTTCTGCATGCACAACTGCTAATGATATTTGGAATCAATTGGAAGTAACTCATGAAGGTACATCGCATGTGAAAGATGCAAAGCTATTCCAACTGGAATCTGAATATGAAAAATTCAGGATGGATACCGAATAGGACATTAACTCGATGTACACCCGCTTCACCAAGATCGTCAATGCTTCAAACGCACTTGGAAAGACCTACTCAGATGGTGACTTGGTGAGGAAAATTCTTCGGTCCTTACCTCCAAGATTCAATCCAAAGGTGACAGCCATCTCAGAGTCGCACAACTTAAGAACACTCCAGATCGAGAATCTTATTGGGAATCTCAAACCCATGAGGTAGAACTCCAGATTCAACACGATGAATACAACAAAGAGCCAAAGAAAAAGGAGCTAACGCTAAAGTCAAAGAAGGAGAGCATCGAAGATGACGATGAAGATGAAGAAGGTCTCCTGGTGAAGAACTTCAGGAAGTTCATCAGGAATCCGGAAAGAAGGAACACATTCTGCAAATACTTCCAAAAGGATACTCGACGAAAGGGATCTTCCTCTTCATCAAGGAAAGAAAAAGGAAGCGAAGATGAAGAAGAAAGACCACCACCAGAGTGCTACCACTGCAGAAAGACCGGGCACATTCGGAGCCAGTGCCCAAAATATAAAAAGGAGCAAAAAGAACAACACAAAGAAAAAGAGAAGAAGAAGGTACTGAAAGCCGCAACTTGGGATGATTCTTCCTCTGAAGAGTCAAACGAGCCTGAGTCAAGTAGCGAGGAGGAAGCAAACTTATGCTTAATGGCAAAAAGCAATGATGACGACACCAGTGTTCTTAGCGACACTGAGGTAATTCCTCCTACTTTCGAAGAACTCTATGATGAATTTGTTTTAACTTGCAAATCCTATGATCAAAGTATAAAAGATAATATTATATTAAATCGTGAAAATGAAGCTATTCTCGAAGAAAATCATAAGCTCACAAAAAAATTGATTTCCCTTGAAAAGAGAAAGGTTTCATGTCAAGAGTGTGAGCACTCTTTATTTAAGACAAAAGAACTTGAAGTTTCTCTTTCTAAGGCCCTTGCACAAAACAAAACTATTGCAAAAGAAAAGGAGGACTTAGAGAGAAAACTAAAAACCACTTTTCTACAAATTGAAAATAATAAAAAGGGATTTGAAAATAAATGTGTTTTGATTGTACAAGAAAATACTTTTCTTAAAAAACAAAATCATGACCTCAATATTGCCATAAAAAAATTCGGGATTGGTCAAAAATCCCTGGATATGATTTTGGGAAACCAATGTTATGGTTTTGCAAAATTTGGGGTCGAATATAAAAGTGAACCCTACCGCCCAGCGCTAGTTACTAACGTCGGCGGTAGCTCAACTGATAAGAAATCTTCTATTTTTTCTAACATCCAAACATCATCTTGCAAGAGCAACGTAGAAACTCAGAAAAGGGTCTCAACCCCCTTTATTTCGTGTGCTAATTGTCTTAAGTTTGGACACACGTCTAGCTCTTGCAGGAATATAAAACAACGATTATTAAAACAAATCTGGGTACCTAAGAAATCCACTTACTCTTTGGGTGGTACCTCTTGGGTATCTGGATCTTTACTCTCATCTTCTCTCTAGATTTGCAGGAAGGCTAAGGAAACTGAGGACGTGTGGTACTTGGACTCAGGCTGCTCCAAGCACATGATGGGCAACAAAGCAAAATTCCTTAGCCTAGAAAAGAAGAAAGGAGTGATCGTAACGTTTGGTGATATCGGTAAAGGAAGGATCATGGGAGTTGGTACAGTGGGTAACGAATCTTTTCTTATCTCAAATGTTCTTTATGTTAAAGGTTTGAAACATAACTTAATATCTATAAGTCAACTATGTGATAAAGGATTAGACGTATTATTTGAATCATCCACTAATCTTTATAAAATAGTTAATCCTAAAACAAAAGATGTGTTACTAACTGCACCTAGAATTCACAATGTTTACATAGTTTCGTTTCATGATCTTTCCAAATCATCTATAAAATGTTTTATAACCAAAAATGATGAATTAGAACTATGGCATAGACGTTTAGGTCACGCTAGTACAAAGCTTATTTTAAAACTAGTAAAAAGGGAATTGATTAGAGGATTGCCTAAGTTGAATGGAAATTTATCTTCACTATGTTCACCATGCCAAAAAGGAAAATTTACAAAATCATCTTTTAAAAGCAAAAACGAAATTTCTACTTCAAAACCATTACAACTAATTCATATGGATCTCTTTGGTCCCGTTAACACCGCAAGTCTTGGTGGTAAAATATACACCTTCGTTCTAATACATGATTTCTCAAGATATTGCTGGACTTTATTTCTCTCTTCCAAATCTGATGCATTTTGCGAATTCTCAAAATTATGTACGCGCATTCAAAATGAACTAGATTTAAAAATAAAATGCATTCTCTCAGATCATGGAGGTGAATTTGAAAATGAAAAATTTAAATCTTTTTGTGAAATGTTAGGTATTAAGCATGAGTTCTCCGCTCCACGCACACCTCAACAAAACGGTGTTATAGAATGGAAAAATAGGACAATCCAAGAACTAGCACGCACCATGTTTTCTGAATATAAATTACCTAAGTCTTTTTGGGCCGAAGCCGTAAGCACATCATTCTATGTAATGAATAGAGTTATGCTTCGCCCATCTCTAAATCTCACACCATATGAACTATATTTTAAAAATAAACCTAGCGTATCATATTTTAAAGTATTTGGATGTAAATGTTTTATTCTTAATACAAAAGACTCTTTAGGAAAATTTGATGAGAAATGTGATGAACGAATATTTCTTGGTTATTCTTGAACCAGTAAAGCCTATAGAATATTTAATAAAAGATCGAGTAAGGTTGAAGAGTCTATTAATGTTAAATTTGATGAGTTTATTCCATGTGCAGAGAAGCCTTCTACAGGTACAAATGATGAACCTTTGCCATCTTTGGAGCACGACGAAGAGGAACCGTCCAAAGAAGAGGAGGAGAACTCCAATGAAGTTGAATATGCACCTCCAAGCGTGTTGAACTTCTCAAAAAATCATCCAAAAGAGCTAGTCATTGGGCAACCTTCTACTGGGGTAAGAACTCGATCCTCTCTTCATGAAATGTTTTCAAATATTTGCTTTGTTTCTGAAATCGAACCTAAAAATGTTTACATCGCTTTAAATGACGAATTTTGGTTTTTGGCTATGAATGAAGAGTTAGGACAATTTGAAAGAAATAAAGTTTGGAATTTAGTAGATAGACCATCTAATCATCCAATTATCAGAGTAAGATGGATCTTTAAAAATGAATTAGATGGTGAATCTAGGATTATAAGAAATAAAGCACGCTTAGTCGCTCAAGGTTATTCTCAAATCGAGGGTGTAGATTTTGAAGAAACTTTTGCACCCGTTGCTCGCTTAGAATCTATACGAATATTTTTGGCATTTCCGAGTTTTAAACGAATAAAATTATTTCAAATGGATGTTAAAAGTGCCTTTTTAAACGGGTTTATAAAAGAAGAAGTTTATGTAGAACAATCCCCCAGTTTCATAAATGAAAAATTCCCTAATCATGTTTACAAATTAGAAAAAGCGCTTTATGGTTTAAAATAAGCGCCTCGTGCATGGTATGATCGACTTACATCATTTTTGTTAATGCACGGTTATGTTATGGGAAGTGCCGACAACACACTCTTCATTAAGCATAATAATAACGATCTAATTATTTTACAAATATATGTTGATGATATCATTTTTGGAGCCACTACTGAAGAGTTGTGTAATGAAGTAGTATTAGTAATGAAAAATGAATTTGAAATGAGTCTTGTAGGAGAACTATCATATTTTCTTGGTTTTCAAATCTCACAACAAACTGATGGTATCTTTATTTGTCAAACAAAATATGTTCACGATATGCTTAAACGATTTGGATTTGAAAATCTCAAACAAGCTTCTACTCCCATGAGTGCTTCTTTAAAACTAGGAAAAGATGAATCCGGTATTTCAATTGATCAACTGCGAAATAGAGGAATGATAGGATCTCTTCTTTACTTAAGTGCATCTAGACCAGATATAATGTTTATCGTATGTTTATGTGCTCGCTTTCAAGCCAATCCAAAAGAATCTCATTTAGAAGCGATAAAACATATTTTTCGTTATCTATTAGGGTCATCTAAATTAGGATTATGGTACCCACACAATGATTCATTCACACTCCATGGCTATTCCGATTTGGACTATGTCGGGTGTTCACTAGATCAAAAAAGCACTAGCGGTACTTGTCACTTTCTAGGACCCTCTTTAGTAGCTTGGTCTAGTCGAAAACAATCTTCGGTTGCACTCTCCACCACGGAGGACCAATATAACGCACTTGGTAGCTGTTGTGCACAAGCTTTATGGATGAGTCAAACACTAGAGGATTTTGAATTTCATCTTAAAAACATTGATCTTAAATGTGACAACAAAAGTGCAATAGACCTCACATATAATCCCGTACACCACTCTAGATTCAAACACATCGATGTTCGTCATCATTTCATTAGGGATCACATTAAGAAAGACCATGTAAAAGTAAGCTTCATTGGCACGGACTCTCAACTCGCTGACATATTTACTAAACCTCTTCCCGATGCAAGATTTCGATTATTATGACTTGAGTTAGGTGTCCTAGATCTTTCGAGTTAAAACACATTCACAAAACACAATTTTTGCAAGTTTTAACAATCGAAAACATCTCCTAAAAATCTGAGATTTCAGCATGAAACTACTATTGGGACACTTAATCAAGATCAACAATTAAAAATTCCTAAATCATAAAAAATCGTGTATTGTTTCCCGCGCTAGCGCTAACGCCGGCGCTAGCGTACTTATGTGTTTTTATGTAATTTTAAAATGTTGAAATATTCCTAAAAATGTATTAATCTATATGTACTATTTGTTTTTGCACTTCTGATTATATTTTATTTTTGAAAAATCAAATACAAAAATACATAGGTTCCTATTTCCCTTTTTTTTAGTCCGGTTGCGAGTTACAAAAAATATGTTTTGTTTAAAGTCTATTTTTGAAAAATCAAATACAAAAATACAAAAGCTAAACCTACAAAAAAAATATGTTTTGTTTAAAGTCTATTATTTTTACAAAATCCAAATTACAAAAAAAAAATATGTCTTGCTTTTTGTTTAAAGTTTATGTCTTTTTGAAAAATAAATTCAAATACAAAAATATAAAACACTAAAACTATCAAAAAAACTGTATGGATTCTCCTATGAGAATCAAGCATGATTTAATCTATTCCTTAGAACATCTATAATGTTGCACTTTATTTTTTCAAACTCTTGAACATTGTTTTCATCATGCTTTGATATATCTATTACCATGTGCATCAATTATATTGAAAGTTTTGTAGAACTATGCGTAGCATGCCTCTAAGTATGAGTAAATGTTTTATGTTTGATAATGATCTTTATTCACTCACTTATTTTGGCATTATCTACATTTGTGTTTAATCTAAGAATGCTTGTATATGCTTTAGTACAATGAATTAAAATTGCACAAGTATCTTACCTACACTCCTTTATTTGCACTTTTAAAAATTAAGAAAAGTGGTTATCTTTTTCATAAATTTTATTGGTTTGCAAAAACAAGTGTATTCGGAGAACTTTGTACAAAACAAAAATCATAAAATAAAGTGACAAAGATAACTCCACCAAGCACTACTTGAACCTCCTGATAAGTCTTAATAAGCGTTGTGAGGTTGAGCACCTTGGAAAGAATAGTAAAGTATCTTGTGCAAACCATAACTTTCTTTCAAAATAAAAACCACTTATTCTTAAGTACACCGGATCACAATAAAAATCAATCTTGAAGAATAAAACTAGGTGATCCCCCAAGCACTACTTTGCACCCTGATAAGTCTTAATGAGCATTGTGTGTGCAAAGCACCTTGGTAGTTGTACATTTTTTTCGTGCATTGAAGTTTTTGGAAGTAAAATTATTTGTGTTTTATTGTGCTCTTACTTTACATATTACTTGTATTTTTGATTAAAACATGTGTTTACTCTACTCAAAAATACACTTATGTGCACATCATTATCTTCCATAACACTTCTTCTCATGAGTATTGGATCCTAACGCTAATTATATACTATTCTTTACTTATGAAATGCACTTGATAACCTAGCATGCTTTCTACAATGTTTAGTATGTTTTGAAACTATGAATTAACATAACATTGTAGTACTATCTTTCTGATATCATTATATCATGCTTGGTTAATTTATTACTGATTTTAAAATGTTTACAATACATCTTCTTTATAAAATTAAACTCCTATATTTTCTTAATTATCATGTCTTACAAAAGATGTTTGCTTGTATTTTTCTAAGTCTTCCGCAACTTTACATTTACCTTCTATTTGGTTATGCTACAAACTCTGATTTATGACAGTATTGTGATGAAAATAATTCTAAAACTCCTTCTCATTTCATTCTCTACAAGCTCGATCATGCCTTTATCTTATTATCAACTTTTTAGTGATGTCTCCTTACCCGCTTTTGCTAATAACAAAAGGGGGAGAACTAACATGATAAATATAAATCTACTATCAAACTATAATGCTTAATTAAGATGATAGCTTACATATTAGGAGAACATTCACTTAGGGGGAGCATGTATTTAGGGGGAGAAATTCTAATTGCTAAATGCTAAAATTATCCTAAGTCATCACTCTCACACACGCACAAGTATGGTTCTTCATGCTTATATATTAATGCTCTGATTTATCATTAATAGATTTGTTGTTATCAAAAGGGGGAGTTTGTTGGAACATGGTCTTCCGCATCTCCTAGGTTTGACAATAACAAATCCCATGTGTATTTGATCTTGTGTGTTTAAGTGTGCAGGATAATAAAGTCCATATGACTCAAGGATTACATAAGAAGGTTGCCCCCAATGTTGAGCCAACAAATCCAATATATCTATTAGCGCTGGCGGTAGTACTAGCGCAGGCGCTAGCTTTCGTTCGACGAACTGTTAAGCAGTGCTCGACGATATTCTCATCATGGCGTTCGACGAAACTTCGCTCGATGAACTCTTAGCAACGGTCGACGAATTCTTATTCCACAAAATATTGGCTCGAAGCGAAATTGTCGGGAGAACTTATAGAAGGATATAGCGTCAGGAGATATCCGATAGCGCAGGCAATAGCGAGGAACACAGTTGGTAAGAAGGGGGAATTGTTTCCTCGGATTGAAGATTCTGCCACGCAGAATGTGTCCTAATATGGGATAGCGCCGGCGGTAACGCTAGCGCAGGCGGTAGCGCTAGCGCAGGCGCTAGCGCTGAGGCTATAAAAAGGACTCCTCTCCTCTCGTTTCAAACACACATCAGAGAGATATCAGAGAGAGATAGAGTGCTAGAATTCCAGAGGCTATCTTGGCTGAAAGTTGATGTCCTACCAAAGTTCTGCAAACTTCTGAAGGAGAATCTCATCACGCCGGATCCAAATGAAGTCCGCTTCTACAACGCTTATTCTACAGCGGATCGTCGCCTCCGACTTCAGAAGGGAGTTTTTATTTATTTTCATTTCATATTCTTCTTGTAAACGGTTAATGAAATTGCCTCGTGTTGGCGACTAGGTCTGGGTAGAACTTAGGGCGAAACTCGCCTCGTGTTGGTGACTAGATCTAGGCTAGGTCTAGGGGGTGCTCGAGGACACATCCGGGGAAGGGTTGGCTAGAGTGGCTTGAGGCCGAATCTGGGGCGGATAGGCTAGGTGCATCGGTTTGTGAGGATGCGAGTCGGGATAGAAAACAAAAAGAGTTTACTATTCATCGCCACCGATTTCTAGCGTCATAGAAGTCAACTTTTGTAAAACCTTATTTGATATTAATAAAGCATGTCTCTTCTTTATTTCAATTGTTTTACTTGACTTTCTATTGTCTTAGTCTTGCATTATTACAAAGTTTTAAAATATCACTAAAGTTTTGAAAACCCTTAGTCACCCCCCCCCCCTCTAAGGGCGCCTACCGATCCAACAAAGAGTGCATTCCTAACTGGAACTCTTCAAGAAGAAGTATATGTGGACCAGCCCCCAGGTTTTGTCAATCCAACTTTTCCCTCTTTTGTGTATAGGGTAGATAAAGCACTATATGGTCTCAAGCATGCTCCAAGAGATTGGTATGAGACCCTATCCACTTTCCTTCTGGAACACTCCTTTGAAAGAGGGAAAGTGGATAAGACTCTCTTCACAAAAGCACATAAGAATAAGCTATTGCTAGTACAAATATATGTAGATGACATTATATTTGGTTCAACTGATCAATCTCTCTGCAAGAGGTTTGCTTACATAATGCAGTCAAGATTTGAAATGAGTAGCATGGGGGAGTTATCCTATTTCCTTGGTCTTCAAGTAAGACAAAATGCATATGGCATTTTCATATTCCAATCCAAGTATACCAGATAACTCATCAAGAGGTTTAGGATGGAAAATGCCTCTGTTATGAAAACCCCCATGGCTACTAATGTTGTTTTGGATAGAGACGAAAAGGGTAAGTCCTTTGATCAGAAGACTTACAAAGCAGTCATTGACTCTCTTCTCTACCTGACAACCAGCAGATCTAATATAATGTGTTGCTACCTGTATATGTGTTATGTTTCAGGTTGAACCAAAGGAATCACACGAGTTCTGTAAAAAGAATACCCGGATATCTAAAGGGTACACCTAAACTTGTCTTGTGGTATCAAGCTGAATCTGGATTTGAAGTAGTAGGTTATTCGGATACAAACTATGTTGGATGTAGGATGGACAAAAAAAGCACCTCGGGAACATGCCAGTGTTGGAACATGGTCGTCCACATCTCCTAGGTTTGAGAATAACAAATCCCATGTGTATTTGATCTTGTGTGTTTAAGTGTGCAGGATAACAAAGTCCACATGACTCAAGGATTACATAAGAAGGTTGCCCCCAAAGTTGAGCCAACAAATCCAATACATCTACTAGCGCTGGCGGTAGTATTAGCGCAGGCGCTAGCTGCCATTCGATGAACTTCTCATCATGGCATTCGATGAAACTTCGCTCGAAGCGCAATTGCTGGGAGAACTTATAGAAGGAGATAGCGCCAGGCGGTATCTGATAGCGCAGGCGGTAGCGAGGAGCACAGTAGGCAAGGGAGAATTGTTTCCCCGGATTGAAGATTCTGCCACGCAGAATGTGTCCTAATATGGGATAGCGCCGGCGGTAGCACTAGCGCAGGCGCTAGCGCTAAGTCTATAAAAAGGACATCTTGGCTCCGTCTTCTAGAGCCTCTTTAGATCCAGAATTCCAGAGCTTCGTGCCACAACATAGAGAGGAAGGTTCAGAGAGATACTCCCACCAAAAGCTTAGAGAGAATTTCTGAAAGAGGACTTCTTCACGCTTCATCCGACCGGCGACCGCTTCAACAATGCTTACACTACAATGGTCCAACGTCTCCAACTTTAGAAGTTCTTAGAGGGAGTTGTTATTATTGATATTTTTATATTCACATATTTATTCTTGTAATCGTTAGTGAATTCGCCTCGTGTTGGCGACTAGGTCTGGGTAGGACTTAGGGTAGAAATTCGCCTCGTGTTGGCGACTAGGTCTCGGGTGTAGGTATAGGGGGTGCTCGAGGCCATATCTGGGGAAGGGTTGGCTAGAGCGGCTTGAGGCCATATCCGGGGAAGGATTAGCTAAAGCCAACCGGTTCGTGGGGATACGAGTCTGTATAGAAAACAAAAAGAGTCTTTCCATTAGCTTTGATTTCTAGCTTCGATAAGAGATCAAGTTTTGTAATCATGCTTCTCAAGTTAATAAAATCATGTCTTTACTTTTACTTCACTTGATTTATCTTGATCTTCTCTAGTTTAATAATCAAAGCTTTTTCAAAGTTATTCAAAATATATTATAAGTTTTTAAAACCCTTATTCACCCCCCCCCCCTCTAAGGGCGCCTACAAAAAAATTTCTGCAAAAATCTCTAAAAAATTTTAATCTATGTGTACTATTCATTTCTGCACTTTTGCTTTTATTACATTTTTGAAAAGTCAAATACAAAAATATAAAAGCCAAATTACAAAAAAATATGTTTTGCCTTTTTAGTTTTTTTTGTCATTTGTTTAAATTCTATTTCTAAAAGCAAAAATCAATTACAAAAATATAAAACATAAAAAAAACAAGTATCAAAATTATTATTTTAAACTTAACTTTTCTATTTACATGTATCTTGCGAAAGGGTGATTTGGGTTATCATCCCATCACATCACCTAGTACCGGGCGAACCTCTCACAGGGTAGACCTCGGGAAGTCCAAGATCAAATTATAAGAGTTCAAACTATAAATTAAAATTATTTCGCAAAAATATCAAAAATACTGTATGGACTTTTCTGTGAAAACCAAGCATGATCTAATCTTTTATTTAGAACTTCTCCAATGTTGCAATTTATCTTTTCAAACTACTTTGAACATTGCTTTCATCATGCTTTGATATATCTATTAATATGTGCATCAATTATATTGTAAAAGTTGTGTAGAACTACGCTTAGCATGCCTCTAAGTATGAGTAAATGTTTTATGTTTGATAATGATCTTTATTCACTCACTTATTTTGGCATTGTCTACATATGTGCTTAATCTAAGAATGCTTGTGTATGTTTTGTATTAGTACAATGAATTAAAATTGCACAAGTATCTTACCTACACAACCTTTATTTGCACTTTTAAAAGTTAAGAAAAGTGGTTATCTTTTTCATAAATTATATTGGTTTGCAAAACAAGTGTATTCGGAGAACTTTGTACAAAACAAAAATCATAAAATAAAGTGACAAAGATAACTCCACCAAGCACTACTTGAACCTCCTGATAAGTCTTAATAAGCGTTGTGAGGTTGAGCACCTTGAAAATAATAGTAAAGTATCTTGTGCAAACCATAACTTTCTTTCAAAATAAAAACCACTTATTCTTAAGTACACCGGATCACAATAAAAAAAAATCAATATTGAAGAATAAAATTATGTGATCCCCCAAGCACTACTTTGCACCTTGATAAGTCTTAATGAGCATTGTGTGTGCATAGCACCTTGGTAGTTGTACATTTTTTTTGTGCATTGAAGTGCGTGGAAGTAAAAGTATTTGTGTTTTATTGTGCCCTTTACTTTACATATCTCTTGTATTTTTGATTAAAACATTTGTTTACTCTATTCAAAATACACTTATGTGCACATCATTATCTTCCATAACACTTCTTCTCATGAGTATTGGATCCTAATGCTAATTCTATACTACTCTTCACTTATGAAATGCACTAGATAACCTAGCATGCTTTCTACAATGTTTTGTATGTTTTGAAATTGTGAATTAAAGTAACATTGTAGTAATCTCTTTTTGATAACATCATTTCATGCTTGGTTACTTTATTATCAAACTTAAAGATTTTAATTGAAAAATGATTTACAAAAACATCTTCTTTTTGAAATTTAACTCATATATCTTTTTATGGATCATCATTAATTACAATAAGATGTTTCTTGTATTTATATAAGTCTTCTGCATCATCACCATATAATTGTTTTACCTTGCGCTTTTATGCTTATTTAAAGTCTTTCATTTTGGATGCATCATCACTTGAATCTTCAAATTCCTTTCTTGCAACAAGTGGTAGACTTGCTTGGTAAACTCTATATTGGTTGCTTCTAACATGGATTTTTCTTTGCTATAAAACTCTGATTTATTTCTATGAAAATATTATTACGTTAAAAACTCTGATTTAGTAATGGAATTCAAAATAGCTATGTGAGTGTTTTCATAAATTCAAATAAAAATATAAATCCATAGGCTATGTCATTAGAATTAAAACGCTTAAATGTTTCCAATAATTATTATCCATGACTTCATTTCGCACCATAGCGGGGGCGTAGGGTTGTTGACATTAGATAACCTTTATCTCTAGTCAGGTCTTGTCCTTAACCGGGGAGGGTTCTAGTGGGGCCTTGCGAGGCACTGCGGGGAAAGAGTACTAGGTTGAGTTGTGTCTAGTGTTTGCATATGGGACTAACACCCCAACCTATGGCATGTATGCAGCCCCTCATGCCCATCTGTCACTTAGTACGGGGCTAGGGTGTAGACATATTGTCTGGGTAGTTTAGTTGCTTGGAAATCATTACATTTTGGTTATACTACAAACTATGATTTATGAAAATGTTGTAATACTCAAACTCTGATCTATTTAAATGAAAAGTATTCTAAAACTCAAAGCTCGATCATGCTTTTATCTTATTATCAATTTTTAAGTGGTGTCTCCTTACCCGCTTTTGCTAATAACAAAAGGGGGAGAACTAACATGATAAATATAATCTGCTATCAAAATATAATGGTTAATTAAGATGATAGCTTATATATTAGGAGATCATTCACTTAGGGGGAGCATGTATTTAGGGGGAGCAATTCTAAATGCTAAATGCTAAAATTATCCTAAGTCATCACTCTCACAAACACAAGTATGGTTCTTCATGCTTATATATTAATGCTCTAATTTATCATTAATGGATTTGTGATTATCAAAAGGGGGAGTTTGTTGGAACATGGTCTTCCACATCTCCTAGGTTTGAGAATAACAAATCCCATGTGTATTTGATCTTGTGTGTTTAAGTGTGCAGGATAACAAAGTCCACATGACTCAAGGATTACATAAGAAGGTTGCCCCCAAAGTTGAGCCAACAAATCCAATACATCTACTAGCACTGGCGGTAGTATTAGCGCAGGCGCTAGATGCCGTTCGACGAACTTCTCATCATGGAGTTCGACGAAACTTCACTCGAAGCGCAATTGCCGGGAGAACTTATAGAAGGAGATAGCGCCAGGCGGTATCTAATTGCGCAGGCGGTAGGGAGGAGCACAGTAGGCAAGGGAGAATTGTTTCCTCGGATTGAAGATTCTGCCGCGCAGAATATGTCCTAATATGGGATAGCGCCGGCGGTAGCACTAGCGCAGGCGCTAGCGCTAAGTCTATAAAAAGGACATCTTGGCTCCGTCTTCTAGAGCCTCTTTAGATCCAGAATTCCAGAGCTTCGTGACATAACATAGAGAGGAAGGTTCAGAGAGATACTCCCACCAAAAGCTTAGAGAGAATTTCTAAAGGAGGACTTCTTCACGCTTCATCCGACCGGCGACAGCTTCAACAACGCTTACACTACATCGGTCCAACGTCTCAAACTTCAGAAGTTCTTAGAGGGAGTTGTTATTATTGATGTTTTTATATTCACATATTTATTCTTGTAATCGTTAGTGAATTTGCCTCGTGTTGGCGACTAGGTCTGGGTAGGACTTAGGGAAAAAATTCACCTCGTGTTGGCGACTAGGTCTCGGGTGTAGGTCTAGGGGTGCTCGAGGCCATATCCGGTGAAGGGTTGGCTAGAGCGGCTTGAGGCCGTATCCGAGGAAGGATCGGCTAAAGCCAACCGGTTCGTGGGGATACGAGTCGGTATAGAAAACAAAAAGAGTCTTTCTATTAGCTTCGATTTCTAGCTTCGATAAGAGATCAAGTTTTGTAATCATGCTTCTCAAGTTAATAAAATCATGTCTTTACTTTTACTTCACTTGATTTATCTTGATCTTCTCTAGTTTAATAATCAAAGCTTTTTCAAAGTTATTCAAAATATATTATAAGTTTTTAAAACCCTTATTCACCCCCCCCCCCCCCCCTCTAAGGGCACCTACCGATCCAACAGCCAGTTCCTAAGTGCTAGATTGATCTCATGATTTACCAAGAAGCAAACCACAGTATCCACTTATACAGCTGAAGCTGAGTACATAGTTGCAGGAAGCTGCTGCTCCCAAATATTGTGGATGCAAAATTAGTTGATGGATTACAACATTTCCCTTGACAATTCAACAATATATTGTGACAGCTCCAGTGCTATTTCAATAGCTTCCAATCATGTTCTTGATAGTTTGTTAGGATGTAGTCTTAGTCACCTAGAGGGGGTGAATAGGTTTCTTTTGATTTGATCTTTAACCTAGTTGTTTTCTGAGTTTAGGTTAGTAATAAATCAAGCACACGGAAAATACACAATGGTTTATAAAGGTTCCTCAAGACATGGTATCTTGAGTAGTCCTCTTTCCCCCTTCACCTTTCTAACAATGAGCTAGATAAAGCCAACACCTCCAAACTCAGCTCCAAGAGCTTACAATACAGATCCCTCAGGATCTCTCAGGTTTTCCTAAACCCTACCTCAGGCTCAACAACCATACCTTGGGCTCAATAGCCCTACCTCAGGCTCAACAACCCTACCTCAGATCTCACAAAGATCTTACACCCAAGCTGATCTCTCGGCTCTACTTCTTAGGCCAGACAGCCCTACACCTCAGGCAAAGATGCCCTACAATCTCAGAACTGTTAAGTTCCTACAGAAGTAATAATAGATGATTACAACAGAAGATAGAATAGATCATGCCTTGGTCTTCTATTGTTGAACAATTGATGTTGTTGTCTAGAGTAAGATGGCCTCAACTCTGATTCTTTCTGATCCTTTCCTTCAGTGGATGAATGAGGAGCAACTTGTTTTGTCTTGAAATAATCAAGAAGAATAGACTTTCTCTCCTTGCAGCTTCAGGAAGTAGGAAGAGAGCCCTTTAGGAGTGTTGTCAATGGAACAGGTAATTGATTTTCTTTAGTGAGTGAGAGAGCTTTTACAAAGCCCTAATTGATTCTCTTATACTCCTCTAGTCTTCAATGGCTATCAGATGTCCTCCTGACACGGTATGGGAGTGATTGGAACATCCTTTCTTACTTTACAGCGTGTTGCGCCAAAAGTAAACCCGCCAGATCATTTGAATCTGTCTCGGCGGTTGGGCTGAGACATCCTGCAGTCTCAACAGCTACTTCTGTTTTGTCCCAGCGGATCCACTGAGACAGACAGTTGTCTTAGCGGTTTTCCTCTATCTGCAGCTCAGCTGTCCTAGACACCTTCTCAACGGCTCCTTGCCTTGTCTCAGCGGTTCAACTGAGACTGAGAGCTTGTCTCAGTGGTTTTGGCAGCAAACCTACTGAACTTACTTCACACCTTGGAATGACCTATCCCTGCATGGTCATGAGATGAAATAGGGTTTATCAAATACAACTTGTACTTAACATTGAGTGTGAAGCTTCTTCAAATCAAGGGAACATTGAGGGTCATATTCCCAATAGTCTCCCCCTATTTGAAGAAGGCAGAACACCCTCAATGCTAAGGTACATAACCCATAAATTCTTGACATGTAGCTTCACTATAAAGAGTTCATCATATCATACACATGGCATCAAAATAGTATAACAGATAATGTTTATGACAGTCATATTACCACAGAGTTTATCAACCCTACAATATGATTAGATAATCATGACAATGCATCACAGACTAATTTAAACAATAACACGGGTTAAAATTAAGCTAATGCTCAGATTTGCTTAGGACATAAAGTAATTAATTCAACAAATCATTCATATGTATCTCAAATAAAGTAATGAAGCATGTTCAAATTACATTCAGAGATCCATAACACTTAAGTATATTTATTTAAAGTTTTCTCTTCTTAGAGGAAGTTGAGCATTCAGCAGTGTCAGCAGCATCTTCTTTTCCTTCAACTGAGGCCACTTGATCTGCTGCATCAACCACATTTTCAGCAACCCCTTTTTCTTTAGCTGATGCCTCTTGGTCTGCTACAACAGCCACACTTTTAGCAGCTACTACATCTTCATGTGCTGGAATCTCCTTATCTTCAGTAGCCATATTTATGTTTTCAGAAAGGTTGGTGGTTGTATCTTTTTCTGCATTAGCCGCCTAAATTTCAGCTATTTTTCTTTTGTTCTCTTGCCTTTTGAAATATAGATATGGCTAGGGGATATATTTAGAAGGCATCCTTCTTGGGTTGTCCTTTCTTACCAAATTTGCTTTGAATGTCCTATCTCTCTTAGTGTTTCTTTCTAAGTGCTTTATCCATTCTTCTGATGGATAAATCTTATCAATATCTTTGTAGATTTGTCCATGGCTTACCCAGGCATTTAATATTATTTCTTTGGAGTCATCACTCCAATACTCATAGTTGGGATCTCTATTTTGCACATCCCTTTGCTTTGCCATGTTTTCTTTAGCCAACGTTACCTTTTCCCTTTCTCTTATCTTTTTCAGTCTCTCATTTTGGGCAATGGCTTCTTGATTGGGGAAGTCCCAATCTTCTGCTCTATTTATATCCAGTAGAGGAAGGTTTAGGGCAAGTCTCGTGCCTTGCAGAACCTTAAGAGTTAGATCAGAATTTATGATTATATTTGAATCCTCCCCCTTTCTGGCTTCTTCAAACACTTGTTGATGTAGATCTTGTTTAGCTGTTGTGATTGTGCCAGATAAGGTTTGGAACACATTCTCAAAATCAGCTTGGAGCTCATCTTTCATTCTGGTTACCTTAGCATTTAGTTGTGTAGCAGTGATTGTGTCAGCGATGGATTGGAAAACATTAGCAATATCTGATTTCAGCTCTTCCTTGATCCTGTCAGCTTCCTCATTCAACTGCAAAGCAGTGGAGTATACATATTCTTGGATGTGATTTGAGGATTTTTCTATCACCTCATCTGTCTGGCTGACATAATTTTTGACATATGTTATATCCTATTCAGAGAGTTGGAGGTGTTTGTCCATTGATCTGAGAATAGTATTCTGAGAGATCACTGTCTTCTCTGCCAGATCAAACCATTTTGTCATTTGTTTTTTCAGGATTCCAGTGTCTTCCTTTATCTCCTTAACCGCAGATATTACTTCAGTTTTCACAGTCAGGATGGACTGATCTATATAAGCTTTGACTATTGAGACTGACTGGCCTACATAGTTCTTCATAGATGTTAGATGAGTCTCTAACATGAGTTGAATTGCATTTAGAATGCTCTAATTAAATTGTGAGGAAGTGGAGGTGGAAGCTTGTTGATCAGTAATAACTGGGGCAGGGAACCTTTCTGGACTTGGAAGAGGGACCACTTGAGGTATAATTTACATTTCAGTAGTAGGCATCACCTGAGTTGGATCAGTATTGTCCCTTTGGTCAGGATCATCCACCATTTCAACAACAATATCATCTATATGATCATGGTGGACTCCATCATTATCCCCATCATCTATATCAGTAACAACATTGTCTGGCTCCTCCCCCTCAGATAGAGCATCTTGATCAGATGATTCCAGGAAAGCTGGGACAAATAATTGGAGTTAGAGATAATGACTTAGCAATTCTAAAAGTTTGGTGTTTTAAAGCTTACCAAGAACATCATCTTTATCAGTTGTTGGCTCTTTCAGCTTCTCCCCCTCAGATGGGGCAGCAGATTGTCCTAGTGAAGGTAAATCCCAGAGAGCTATGGATTCATCAATGTTATTTGAAATTTTTCTTTCAAGACCTAGTATTATTGTATCAAGCTTACTTTGTAAGTCCTTAGGAGAAGGAACTTTGTCCTTGTCAGTCTTGTCTCCTTCACTTTCATTTTGATCATTGATACCATCCATGGAGGATGGCTCTTGTTGATGCTCCCCCTCAAATGGAGCACTTACTTTACCTAGAGGATTTGTGGTCCATATTAGTTAAGTGTTGTTAGGGACAAACTAGTTGATTGGCTATGATTGAATAACATTATGAGTAATATTGAGTTTAAGAATTAATTACCAGGAGTGCTATTAATGTCCAAGTCTTGTGGATGTATAGTGTTAGTAGGCATGTCATTCAGTGGAGCATCCTTGTCAGGAATGCTGTGTGATCCAATATCAGCACCAGCATCTTCATTGTTATCTGAGTGGACAGACTCAGAGCTTGACATGATCAATCTGGTCTTCTTTATTGATTTAGATTTCTTTTTGCCTTTGTCTTTTGCCTTAGTGGGCTGGCTCATAGGGAGCACCCTGGTGAACTTGTCTAAAGTCTTGATATCCATCCTCTTGAGATAGTGGAGGTTTGATCCTTTGGATTTTCCAAACTTCTCAGGATAAGTTTGGAGTAGGTACAGGGAAAGGATTCTACCTAAATTGGGTGCCTGCAAACATTCCTTGATTCTTTGAAAAATGACTTCTCCCCAAGAGGTTTTCCTTTTTAGTATGATCCTAGTCATGAGGTCAAACATGTATTGTGAGATTGTGTCATGGGACCCAGGTTTGCAAAGAATAGCTTTTCCCACAATATCTGATAAGAGTTTGCCCCTTTGGTTGAAGAATTTTCTTTTTAATGATCCAGTCTTGGCATCATTGTATTCAGTCCATTTCAAAGCCTTTTTTTTATCTTTCTCAGAGATTTCTTCCTCCTCACTTGGACTGCAGGATGGAAGTTGTAAGGCTGACCTTACTTCCTAAATAATAGACCTTTTGAGATCTGCTGGTGTCATGTCCTAACCATATTACCAGTAGAATTGATGTGACAACATTTTGAATCATTACACACTACTTTAAATGCATAAAGTGACAATATTTTGACTGCATAACATTAAGGATGATTGAAAGAATGAAATATATGACACTATTCAACATTTAACATTCCTAGTTCAATCTTGAAAGCATTAAATTTTGCTTCATCCAATGGCTTTGTAAAAATATCAGCAACATGATTGTCAGTGGGGACAAATTCAAGGCAGATGTCTTTACATTCAACATGTTCTCTTATAAAATGATATCTTATCTCTATGTTCTTAGTCCTTCTATGAGAGACAATATTCTTAGCAATAGAGATAGCACTGGGTGAGTCACAATAAAGAGGAGACTCACTTACATTGAGGTTGTAGTCCTCTAACTAATAGTGTATCCATAATAGTTGTGCACAACAACTTCCTGCAGCAATGTATTCAGACTCAGCAGTGGATATTGACACACTTGTCTGCTTTTTCTGCTCCAAGATATCAACCTCCTTCCTAGGAATTGACAAGTACCACTTGTGCTTTTCCTGTCTTCTTTGCATCCTGCAAAATCTGCGTCTGAAAATCCAGTTAGTTCAAAGTCATTGTTCTTAGGGTACCAAAGGCCAAGATGTAGGTTGCCTTTAAGGTATCTCAAAATCCTCTTTGCAGCTGAGTAGTGAGATTCCTTAGGGCATGTCTGGTACCTAGCACAAACACATGTAGCATG
Organism: Dactylorhiza incarnata; assembly: GCA_033032865.1. NCBI lineage: Eukaryota > Viridiplantae > Streptophyta > Magnoliopsida > Asparagales > Orchidaceae > Dactylorhiza > Dactylorhiza incarnata. The sequence goes on along the minus strand of JAWHQI010000090.1, from coordinate 6,878,571 downwards.
CATAATGTCTGGTCTACTAGCAGTTAGATACAATAGGGATCCAATAATGCACCTGTACATGGATTCATCAAAAGCCTTGCCCTTCTTATCCTTGTCCAGGGAAATGTTGGACCCCATGCGAGTTTTCATGGTGGAAGCTGATTCCATCCCAAACCTCTTGATAAGCTCTCTACTGTACTTGGTCTGAGAGATGAATATACCCTCATTAGACTGTTTCACTTGGCGGCCTAGAAAGTACTTGAGCTCTCCCATACTGCTCACCTCAAACTCCCCCTACATAAGGTTGGCAAACCTTTTGCAGAGGTTGTCATCGGTAGACCCAAATATTATGTCATCAACATATACTTGGACTAGAAGACATTTGCCCCTTGTTTCCCTAAGAAACAATGTACTATCTATCTTTCCCCTCAAGAACTTGTTCTTGATGAGAAAGCTAGACAATGTCTCATACCAAGCCCTAGGGGCTTGCTTTAGACCATAAAGAGCTTTCCTAGGTAAATATACATGGTTAGAGAGGGTTGGATGCACAAACCCTGATGGTTGTTCAACATATACCTCTTCCTTCATGTCACCATTGAGGAAGGCTGATTTGACATCCATTTGATATACTTTGAACCCCTTGTGGGTAGCATAAGCAAGGAGTAGCCTAATTTCTTCTAACCTTGCAACAGGGGCAAAGGTTTGATCAAAGTTTATTCCCTCTTCTTGTCTATAGCCCTTGGCTACCAATCTAGCCTTATTTTTGATGATTACTCCATTTTCATCCAGTTTGTTCCTGTAAATACATTTGGTGCCAATAATATTGTGTCCTTGAGGTTTTAGCACTAGCTTCCATACCTTGCATCTTTTGAATTGAAGAAATTCTTCTTGCATTGCTTGAATCCAAAAGGTGTCTTGGTTGGCTTCTTCAAACTTCTTGGGCTCCATTTGTGATAAGAAGCTCAAGAATAAGGCCTCATTATGAGCCCTGCTTCTGGTTAGTACACCTTGGTTCTGATATCCAATGATTTGTTCTCTTGGATGATCCCTTAGGTGTCTTACAGTTGCAGGCAATCTGTCCTCAGCTTGCTATAATACTTCTACTGGTTCAGAAGTGTCTTTAGCATCCTGGACTTCTTCTTCTTCAGGAATTGCTGCATCTATATATGTTTTGCTACTGCTTGGTATGTCTTGCACAGACATCTTTTCCATGTCCTTTTCATTTCCTGTCAAAACAGAAGAACTAGACCAGCCCTTATAGATTAGGCTGGTCTCATCAAATACCACATGCATAGACTCTTCTACAACATGAGTTTTCTTGTTATAAACTCTATAAGCTCTACTATGTGAGCTATAGCCAATAAGAACCCCCACATTGTATTTCTCTGCAAACTTTGTTAATTAAGATTTTCCATTGTTTAAGATTTAGCATTTTGAACCAAAGATTCTAAAGTATGAAATTGTAGGTTGTTTGCCTTTCAGAATCTCATAGGGAGTGATTCCATGAACCTTATTGATGGAAGCCCTATTAAAAACATAACATGCAGTATTGACTGCCTCAGCCCAGAAGTATTCTGGTAGTGAGGAGTCACTAAGCAATGTTCTCCCTGCTTCTATCAAGGTTCTATTTCTCCTCTCAGCCACACCATTTTGTTGTGGAGTCCTTGGGGAGGAGAACTCTTGGGTGATACCAAATTCTTGACAAAACCTTGTCATGGATTCAGATTGAAATTTTGTGCCATGGTCAGTCCTAGTCCTGACCACAACACATTGTAAGTCATTCTGAATAGCCTTGACATGATTTATAAAGACATTCAAGGTATCTGATTTCTTCTTAAGGAAGAATACCCATGTATACTTTGAGTGATCATCAACAATCACCAAACTATACAACTTCCCACCTAGACTCTGAATTGGTAAAGAACCAAACAAGTCCATGTGCAGCAGATATAGACATCTTTCAGTGTCTTTGGAGCAAATATTTTTAAAGGTGGCCCTTGTTTGTTTACCCATTTGGGAAGCATGACAGGGACCACTTTTAATACATTTTAAATTTGGACTATTCCTAACAAGGTTTTTAGTGAATTGTCTATATATTGTCTTGTAGTTAATATGAGCAAGTCTCTTGTGCCATTGAACACAAAGAGACTCATTTTCATTAGCTATAAGACACACAGATGAAAGAAAATTATTGTATATAAAATCTAAGCAATAAACATTCACATTCCTAGTACCTGAGAGAATGGTCTCTAAGTCATTAGACTTTTTGATCAAGCACTTGTCATTGTGGAATTCAATGACATAGCCTAAATCACATAGTTGACTTATGCTTACTAGGTTGTGTTGCAAACCTTCAATATAAGCTACCCTTGTGATTGAAACTATGCCATTGGAGATCATACCATATCCTTTGGTGATTCCCCTTTCAGATCCACCAAAGATGACTGTAGGTCCATTCTTCACAGTTGTGTAGTCCTGTAGAAGATTTCTGGTTCCTGTCATGTGCCTTGAGCATCCACTGTCCAAGTACCATATTTGGTTGAGGATGGTACTTGAACTAACCTTCAAGAAGGAGTTTAGTTACCCTTAGTTGCCCAAATAATTTTGTGTCCTAGGTCCTTGTTAGCATGATGAAATGACCTCACACCAGCTGCACCCTTTGCAGGAAGGCTCTTCTTTGCACTTGGCAAATTAGGATTGTGCCAACAATCTATGGCAAAGTTTCCCACTTTACCACAACACCAACATTCATGAATATTGTATCTCCTCTTCTGAACATTTCTTGAGGAGAGAGCATCATTGTGCTTATGTTCAGGAGGGGAGACAGCTGCATTTTTCATGTTTCTTTCAGCAATGATATAGATGAATGTTAACCTCTGTACAGTCTTGGCACCCTTTGTCTTAATGGCATCAGCTTGCTTTGGCTTGGGGGTCATGCAAGATTGGATGGCATCAGACACTGAGCAATAAGACTTGTCTATAGGTTTGACAGCAGCCATGTTCTTTGCTGGACAGAACATGGAAGAGCTAGCTTCCATACTCTTGAATGATGGGGCTAAAGTACCAAATACAAATGGTCCAGGTTGGGCCATTTGAATTTCTTCATGGGGAGCCTTCATGGCACTCATTCCCATGCCCTTTCTTCCACTATGGGAAGGATTGTTTTCCTTCCTATAGGAACTTCCATTCTTCTAGTGACCATAAATGTTGTCATGATCATACATGTTAGAAGGAAGCAACACCTTATGAAAGGTGGTATGAGGCTTAGCCTTGTCCTTGCTCTTTTCTCCACTCCCTTCTCCTACTTCCATTTTATTGAACCCTAGTCCTCTCCTATTGGTTTGAGAGAAAAATGTGTTAATAATAGGAAGCAAAGATTTGGGCTTGGAGAATTGAGCCACTAGGCTCTTTTCTTTCACAAGCTTCTCCTCAAGGTCCTTGATGACCTTGTTCTTTTCGGATATGGTGCTCAAATGCACAATTGTCATTCGCTTTAGATGGCTTATTTGTCTACTCATCTGAGCCACCATGGAGGGTGACTCGGTGCACTCTTTCTTATCCATCTTAAGGGAAGCAATTTCTTGGGCTTGCCTCTTGGTTCTTGCTCTTTTTCAGAGCTTTCAAGAGAGCACCATACTTGTCAATCAATTGATTGACATCTTCCTCAGATTCTGAATCACTTCCACCAATTGATGAAGGTGCTTCAGATTCTGGGCTTGTCTCATAATCAAAAGAGGAGATGGAATGAATCAATACCTGTTCACTGTTAGAATTGTTCTGACTGTCTTCCTCATTAGTGATGGCCATGAGGCCTAGCTGAACATTGTCCTCTTCATCCTCCTCTAAGTCACTGTCTGAATGTGATAGAGGGGCCCTGATTCCAATTTTGGCAGCAGGACAATCATCATCTTTTTCTGTTGCAGACAACCTAATGTAGGCTTCTTCTTCAACATCTGAATCTGAAGATGAGGATTCATATTCACTCCAGCTTTTTCCTTTCTTTGCTAGGAAGGATTTTTCACCCTTCCTATCCTTTTGGTGGTGATGTTTCTTATCACCCTTTTCCTTCCTTTTGACTGGACAGTCGGCTATGACATGTCCAGGCTTGTTGCAGCAATAGCAAATGATGTTATTTGAAACATGTTTACCAGATTTAGATTCATACCTATCACCCTTGGGGTGATGCCTTTCAGATCTATTATGGTCCTACTTAGAGTGTGAGGAGGAGGAGGGCTTGTTCTTCCATTGCTTCCTCCTCATCATTCTTGAACTTCCTTGAGAAGGCAGCAAACTCCTTATCAGATGAAGAGCTGTCTGAAGTGTTGTTCTCAGACTTATCTGATTCAGCACTCCTTCTTGGTGGAGTCACCATCCTGGCCTTGCTCGTCTTGGAGCTGTCAGCCTTGAGAGCCACAGATCTCTCCCTTGCATGAGCTCTTGTTGAAGTGTCCTCTTCCTTTCTTGCAGATAACTGCATCTCATAAGAGAGCAGCTTCCCAAACTGTGTATGGTTAGAAGTTTCACCAAGCTTGGCCACTTGCCTGATGGCACATATTTTTGTGTCTCAGTCTTTAGTTAGATATCTTAGGAACTTGTCATTAAGCTCATAGTCACTTAACACTATTTCATAGGTTCTTAGTTCATTGACTATCCTAAAGAACCTTTCATAGCAAATAGAAATGCTTTCCTGGCTCAGCTGCAAGTTTCATATTCTTGGTTGATGAGTGATTTTCTATCATCCCTCACCTCAGTTGTCCCTTCCATATACACCACTAGTGTATCCACATTTCCTTGGCTGCTGTGCAGTGCACCAAGTTCTGAAATGTAGAGTCATCAATTGCATTAACAATTAAGTTTTGGGCTCTTTTATCCATAGTGACTAATGCAAGTTCATCCTTGGTCAAGTCATTGAAAGCCTTGGCCACTCTCCTAGTTAGATCTATGGTGGAGGTAGTTTGAAAAGTGAAAGGCCCTTATTTTACTGTGATGTAAATCCTTGGGTCTGATGCTTCCATAAACAATCTAACCCTTTTCTTCCATATGCCAAAGTTTTATTTGTTGCATATGGGCAACTTCATGGATCCCATCTCTTCTGCAATCGAGTGGAGGCCATTGGATTGAGATATGACTACTCCTTTATAGGATCTGGTCAGACAGTTATGTCCTTCTTGACCAACCTCCCTCTGATACCACTTGATAGTTTGTTAGGATGTAGTCTTAGCCACCTAGAGGGGGGTGAATAAGTTTCTTTTGATTTGAGCTTTAACCTAGCTGTTTTCTGAGTTTAGGTTAGTAATAAATCAAGAACACAGAAAACACACAATGGTTTATAGAGGTTCCTCAAGACAGGGTGTCTTGAGTAGTCCTCTTTCCCCCTTCACCTTTCCAACATTGAGTTAGATAAGGCCAACACCTCCAAAATCAGCTCCATGAGCTTACAACACAGATCCCTCGGGATCTCTCAGGTTTTCCCAAACCCTACCTCAGGCTCAACAACCCTACCTCGAGCTCAACAGCCCTACCTCAGGCTCAACAACCCTACCTCAGATCTCACAAAGATCCTACACTCAAGTTGATCTCTCAGCTCTACTTCTCAGGCCAGATAACCCTACACCTCAGGCAAAGATGCCCTACAATCTCAAAACTGTTAAGTTCTTACAGAAGTAATAATAGATGATTACAACAGAAGATATAATAGATCAAGCATTGGTCTTCTATTGTTGAACAACTGATGTTTCTATCTAGAAACAGGGAAGAGTAAGATGGCCTCAACTCTGATTCTTTCTGATCCTTTCCTTCAGTGGATGAATGAGGATCAACGTGTTCTGTCTTGAAACAATCAAGAAGAATAGACTTTCTCTCCTTGCAGCTTCAGGAAGCAGGAAGAGAACCCTTTAGGGCTGTCATCAATGGAACAGTTAATTGCTTTTATTCAGTGAGTGAGAGAGATTTTACAAAGCCCTAATTGATTCTTTTATACTCCTCTAGTCTTCAACGACTATCAGATGTCCTCCTCACACAGTATGGGAGTGATTGGAACATTCTTTCTTGCTTTACAGCGTGTTGCGCCAAAAGTAAACCAGCCAGATCATTTGAATCTGTCTCAGCGGTTGGGCTGAGATGGCCTGCAGTCTCAACTGCTACTTCTGTTCCGTCCCAGCGGATCCGCTGAGACAGATAGTTATCTCAGCGGTTTTCCTCTATCTGCAGCTCAGCTGGCCCAGACACCTTCTCAGCAGCTTCTTGCCTTGTCTCAGTAGTTCAGCTGAGACTGAGAGCTTGTCTCAGCGGTTTTGGCAGCAAACCTACTGAACTTACTTCACACCTTGGAATGACCTAACCCTGCATGGTCATGAGATGAAATAGGGTTTATCAAATACAACTTGTACTTAGCATTGAGTGTGAAGCTTCTTCAAATCAAGGGAACATTGAGGGTCATATTCCTAACAGTTCTCCACAGCAGAACTAAGCACATAGAGATAAGACACAACTTTCTTAGGGATAATGTAGAGAAGGGTAAGATCAACCTTCAATACATATCCACTGATATTCAAAGGGCTGCCATCTTCACTAAGCCACTTGATGAAAGTAATCACAAGTTCTTCATCAATGCACTAGGTATGCTTGATGGAGCATTGTAGGTCACATATATTATGTATAATGATCTATTTTCTATAGAAAGTTATTGCTAGGAAAAACAGTAAGGATTTTGAAGAAAAATATAACTATTTAATTAGAACTGCATCAAATTCAAATCGATGTACCGTCAACTTCTATTCGACGTCAGCTTCGAGAGCATCATGGGACAGCTCAGTCGAATAGCACTCGACGTAACGTCGAATACCTATCTACGCTTACGTCGACATCATAACTGATAATTATATTTCGGAGCCACGTCGACTTCAACTCAATGTTCCGTCGACTTGTCAAAACGTGCGCTCAGCGGCGACATCGACATATTTTGGCACGCTGATTTCAGCTCTTTTTGACGTTGCTTCGAATATAACCCTAAGTTGCGACGATTCATCTATTCAAAGCAACTTAAGCATTCAATTCTATTGTGCTTTTCGAATTCTCTCCCTCTTGCTCTTCTCCACTTCCCTTTATTCGTCTTTCTCTCTGTTTCTGTTGGGAATTTGCCCTCAAATTCCCTTGATTTGAAGAGGGGTCATCATGCAATGCTAAGTGCATGTTGTATTTGATAAATTCATATTTCAGGAGAACTCAACTCCTGAGAGATGAAGAATTGTCTCAGCAGAACAGCTGAGACGAAGGGTCAAATCCGCTGAGACGAGCTCACTGTCTCAGCGGATCCGCTGAGATGGGGAAGGAGCTGCAGATAGAAGAAACTGCTGAGACGGCTGTCTGTCTCAGCGGATCTGCTGAGACGGGAAAGGATCTACAGATAGAAGAGATCTGTCGTGTTCGTTGAACGCAGAGACAACAGAAGCAAGCACTGAAACTTGGCATGTTCGTCGAACTCAGAAGGCAGTTCGTCGAACACAAATAGAAAGGAAGAAACAGCTGAGATTTGGCGTGTTCATCAAACTAAGAAGGTAGTTCGTCGAATGCAGAAAAAAAGTAAGAAATAGCTAAGACTTGGCAAGATCGTCGAACACAGAGTTGGGAAAGATCGTCGAACTCAGAGTATGGCAAATTCGTCGAACGCAGATTGCGAGTTCTGCCCGTGGCGCAAGCTGCAGAAAGACATTGTGGGGTCCACCAGTCTCTCCCATACTTATCAGAAGGATAGCTGAGAGCCGTTGAAGATCGGTGATGTATAAAAGAGATAAGTTAGGGTTGAGCATAGCAATTCACCTTTGCTAGTTCTCTAGTACGCAAAATAAAGAACAGAACTGTTCCATTGTCGGCAGCCAACTATTGAAATCACACAAGGCTGCAAGGAGAACAGAGATAGCTCATATTGATTAATTTCAAGATAGAGCAGTAGATCTAGTACTTCATCTGAAGGGCTGATCAAGAAGAACAAGTTGGAGCTGAACATCGACTCCCTGGTTCAAGTCTGCAACAGCAGCTGAGAAGAAGAAGAAGAACGAGGCTTGACCTTTCTTCCTTCTATATTGTAAAGATTATCATTACTTTTGTAGGAACCTTTGGGTTTTGAGTTTGTAGGGCTTCACTGCCTGAGTTGTAGAGTTGTGAGGACAGCTTGAGGTAGGATCTGTGAAGATCTCAGGTAGGGATGTTTAGCCTGAGTTGTAAGGCATTATTGCCTGAGTTATAGGAGGAGGATTACTCTGAGGTAGGACCTGGAAGGGGTCTGAGTTGTGGGAGGTGGATTCCTCTGAGGTAGGGCTATTTAGGCCTGAGATTGTAGGACCTACTGTGATCTGAGTTGTAGGATCAGTGGCTGATCTGAGGTAGGGTTGCAGAGCCTGAGGTAGGGTTTGGGAAAACCTGAGAGATCCTGAGGGATCTGTGTTGTAAGCTCTTGAAGTAGAGATTGGAGGAGTTGGCCCTGTCTAACACACTGTTAGAAGGGTGAAGGGGGAAAGTGGATTACCCATAGACACACTGTCTTGGGGAACCACTATAAATGATTGTGTGTTTTCTGGGTGGTTGATTACTTCTTTAGAATAATCACAAACATCTAAATAAAACAAGTAAAAATAAAAAAGAGACCTATTCACCCCTCGCCCCCCTCTCTAGGTGATTTAGACTACAACCCTTATAAACTTACAAGTGGTATCAGAGGGAGGTTGGTCAAGAGGGACATAACTGTCTGACCAGATCCTATTAAGGAATAGTCAAATCACAATCCAATGGCTTCTTCTGGATTGAAGAAGTAAATGGGATCCATGAAGTTGCCCATATGCAGCAAAGAAAACTTTGGCATATGGAAGCAAAGGATCAGACTGTTTATGGAAGCATCTGATCCAAGGATTTTCATTACAGTTGAAGAAGGACCTTTCACCTTTCACACTGCCTCCACTATAGATCCAACAAGAAGAGTGGCCAAGGCATTCAAAGACTTGACGAAGGATGAACTTGAGTTGTTCACCATGGACAAAAGGACCCAGAACATCATAGTTAATATTATTGATGACTCCACATTTCAAAACTTGGTACACTGCACTTCTGCCAAGGAAATGTAGGATATAGTGGTAGTATTTATGGAAGGGACAACTGAAGTAAGGGATGATAGGAAGTCACTCCTTAATCAAGAGTATGAAGCCTTCAGGCAGCAGAGCCAGGAAAGCATCTCCATGTGCTATGAGAGGTTCTTCAGAATAGTTAATGAGCTGAGAACCTATGAGAGAGCATTCACCAACTATGAGCTGAATGATAAGTTCCTTAGATCTCTAACAAGGGACTGGGACACAAAAATCTGTGCCATCAGGGAAGTGGACAAGCTTGGTGAGACCCCAACTCACACATTGTTTGGAAAACTGCTCTCCTATGAGATGCAGCTGTCTGCAAGGAAGGAAGAGGACCCCTCTACAAGGGCTCAGCCAAGGGAGAAATCTGTAGCTCTCAAAGCTGACAGCTCCAAGAGAAGCAAGAGCAGGATGGTGTCTCCTCCAAGGAGAAGTGCTGAACCTGAAATCAGCACCTCAGGAAGCTCTTCCTCTGATGAAGAGTTTGCTGCCTTTTCAAGGCAGTTCAAGAAAATGATGAAGAGGAAGAAATGGAAGAACATGCCCTCCTCATCATCACACTACAAGAAGGAAAGCAGGAAATCTGAAAGACATCACCCAAAGGGTGACAGGTATGATTCCAAACTTAGTAAATAGGTTTCTAATAACATTATTTGTTATAGCTGCAGCAAACCTGGACATGTCATAGCTGACTGTCCAGCCAAAAGAAAGGAGAATGGTGATAAGAAGCATCATCACCAAAAAGATAGGAAGGGTGAAAAATCCCTCCTAGCAAAGAAAGAAGCTGGAGTGAATCTGATTCCTCAACATCAGATTCTGAAAATGAAGAAGAAGCCTACATTGGGCTATTTGCAGCAGAAGAAGATGAAGACTACCCAACTGCAAAGGTTGGAATCAGGGCCCCTCTATCACACTCAGATAGTGACATAGAGGAGGAGGATGAAGACAATGTTCAGATAAGTCTTATGGCCTTCACTGATGAGGAAGACAGTCAGAATAGTTCTGACAAAGATCAGGTATTAATTTCCTCCATTTATTTTCTGATCATGATGCATGTCCAAAATCTGAAGCACCTTCATCAATTGGTGGAAGTGGTTTAGAAACTGAGGAAGATGTCAATCAATTGATTGACAAGTATGGTGCTCTTTTGGAAGCTCTGAAGAAGAGCAAGAAGCTTGCCAAGAGGCAGGCCCGGGAAATTGTTTCCCTTAAGATGGCTAAAAATGACTACACTGAACCTACCACCCTGGTGGCTCAGATGAGTAGACAGATTAGCCATTTACAGGGGTTAACAATTGTGCAATTAAGCACTATTTCCCTGAAGAACAAGGTCATCAAGGACCTTGAGGAGAAGATTGTGAAGGAGAAGAGCCTGGTGGCTCAATTCTCCAAGCCCAAATCTGTGCTTCCTATTATTGACACCTTCTCCTCTCAAACAAATAGGAGAGGACTAGGACTCAATAAAATGGAAGTAGGAGAAGGGAGTGGAGAGAAGAGCAAGGGGAAGGCTAAGCCTCAAACCACCTTTCAAAAGGTGTTACTTCCTTCCAACAGGTATGACCATGGAAGCATTTATGGTCACTGGAAGAATGGGAGTCGCTATAGGAAGGAAAATGCTCCTTCCCATAGTGGAAGAAAGGGCATGGGATTGAGTGCCATGAAGGCTCCCCATGAGGAAATTCAACTGGTCCAACCTGGACCTTTTGTATTTTGTACTTTAGCCCTTCCAGTCAAGAATAAGGGTGCAAGCTCTTCCAAATCTGCTTCAGTAAAGAGCATAACTGATGTCAAATCTGTTGACAAGGCTTGTTGCTTAGTTTCTGATGCCATCAGATCTTGTATGGCTGCCAAGCCAAAGCAGGCTGATGACATCAGGACAAAGAGCATCAAGACAGCACCTAGATTGACTTTCAGTCAAATCATTGCTGAGAAAAATAGGAAGACTGCAGCTGTCTCCCCTCCTGAACACAGGCAAAGTAATGCTAATTACCTAGGAAATGTTCAGAAGAGGAGATATAATATTCATGAATGTTGGTGCTGTGGTAAAGTGGGACACTTTGCCATAGATTATTGGTACAATCCCAATGTACCTAATGCAAAGAAGAGCTTTCCTGCCAAGGGTGCAGCTAGAGTAAGGCCAGTTCATCATGCTAACAAGTTCCTAAGACCCAAAGCTAGTTGGGCTCCTAAGGATAACTAAACTTCTTGCAGGTTAGTCCAAGTACCAACCTCAACCAAATTTGGTACTTGGACAGTGAGTGCTTATGGCACATGAAAGGAAGAAGGGTGACATCATGATGCAGCAATAAACAGACCAGTGTGACCATATCCTCTGCTGGGTCTGAATACTTTGCTACAAGAAGCTGTTGTGCATAACCATTGTGAATTCAACATCGAGTAGAGGATTACAACCTCATGGTAAGTAACTAACCTTATTATTGATTTGAAAGTAGAAATAATCATGTGAACTCAACATCCAATGCTATCTCTATTAGTTTTAAAGTAGAATGTTCAGCTTAACCAGAACAATCTGCTTAAGCTGAGCTTCAAATTTCGCTTAAATAGCTGGGAAAAGTCTGGGATCGACGAACATCGAGTTTGAGTTCGACGAACTCAGTCTTATGTTGAAGCTTTAAATAAACTTAGTTGTGTTCGACGAACTCAGCCCTAGGTTGAAATTTTAGATGAACCCTCTCACCTGATCCGCTGAGTCGATTAGGTTAACACTAAGACTTATTGTATAAATAGCCGTCTGTGTTAGATGACTCTTCACATTCACTTGCACCACTCCAGCCGTCGAGACAAAACTTCTACTCTTCGTCCCAGCGTTCTTCTCTTCGATATATGGCGCCCAAGATCGTGAAGGAATTGCTTGAGGGAAATGAGTTGGTGAGGGATGACTTTCTCCATGCCTCTTCAGAGATTCTAAGTGTCATCTCTCTCATCACTGAAGCTGGTCTAGAGTTCTTGCTATCTGAACCCTCTCAGATATTCAAGCTTGAAGTGCTAGAATTTTATGCAAACGCCAAACAGTCATCTTCTAAGAATGGCATATCTTCTAAAATTGGAGAGTTTAGGGTGAAGCTGTCCCCTAAGAGATTAGAAAAGGTTCTGCTCCTACCTAGAGTGGAAGAAGAGGAGTTTTCAGAATCCGACAAGGAGCAAGCTTTAAGATGGTGTGAATACCGTGATTCGCAGACCTCATCTCTGAAGAAGAAATTCTTCAACCAAAAGGGGAAGTTATTATGTGATATTATAGGTAAAGCTCTTCTGTGCAAGCCAGGCTCTCATGATACAATTTCACAACCAATGTTTGAGCTAATAGTAAGAATCATCATGAAGAAAAGAACATGCTGGGGAAATGTTCTTTACCTAAGGATAAAGCAATGTCTGTAGGCTCCTAACTTAGGAAGAATCCTTTCACTCTTCCTGCTGAAGGCATATCCAAGCCAATTCTCCTCCATCAAGGGTGTTAATATCCACTACTTGAAGAGATTGGATATTAAGACATTGGACAGATCAACAAGAGTCCTCCCCATGAGCCAACCCTCTATGGTGGCTGAGTTGAAGGAGAAGAAGAAAGCAAGGAAGAATGAAGAAGAAGGTGTTGAGGGCTCCAAGAAAGATGATGATCCTCATGTGCACATGGTAGGTGAGGGAGGTGAAAATGTCCCCAGGACATGTGGGGATGAGGAACCCCAAGGAAGAGTTGAATCTACTTCTGAGCCAACTCAGATTGATACTGATCCAGCTGTTCCTCAAGTTGAAGATGATCTACTGAATTCACCTATCCATGGTAAATTAGGATCTCAGTTAGGCTTCTCCCCTCTAACAATAGTCTAGTCTAGGTATCTAACTAACTCATTTTTCAGGTTTCCCTAGATAGAATTCTCCACATATGGATGCCCAAAGTGAGGGGGAGCATAGCTCTCACATTGGAGAAGGTGGTGGTGGTGCTAGTGAGGGGGAGCACAGCCCAGATGATGGAAGAGCCAAAGCTCAGAATGGTGAAGAGATCATAAGGGTAGAAGACAACATGGAAGTTCTACCTTCCTCTGAAGAATTGCCCAGACAAGAACCTGTTAAGGAGAAGGGAAACAATGGAGTTGAAGAGGTGGTGGAGAAAGAAGTGGCACAGGTAAGGCCAGCAGATGGGCTAGACACATCTGACCTGCTAAACTCAATAAAATCCTTCATTGAGAGTCAGATGTTGTCTGTGAAAGAGCTTGTTGCTGAAAAGGTTCAAGGTGTAACTGTTCAAATAAGGGATGAGTTATATGCTACAAGAACAGCATTGACTCAGGTGATCCAAGCTAGTGAGCAAAGAATGGAATCAAGGGTGGCTGCAGTAAGGACTGAGCTGAATACCAAGATTCATGATGTCACAACTGCATCTGCTCATATTCTCCAACAAATGACCAGATGGTTTGAGATGGAAAAAGGCACTGTTGCTGCCCAGCACACTATTTTGAAGCAAATTGTAGATCAACAAGGGGACTCCACAAAGGACATTACATATGTAAAGAATCATCTGTACAAGAATGAAAATGTCTGGGAGAAAGCAGTTGCCAGGATGGCTCAAGTGGCTATCACATCTAGCAGGCATGTCATGTCCCACATTGACAAGGCAAAGGAAAACATTCTTGAGGATATGGATAGCACTTTTCAAACACTCTCCCAATCCATAATGGATCAACACTCTGACATAGAGAAAAAGATATTTGAAGAAGGCAAAAAGGGGGAGGAGAAAGTTGCCAAGCTAAGTGCTAAACTAAAAGGAGCTCACATAAGGTTAAATACCAATATGGAGAATGCCCACCACCTGCTACTCACTAACCAGGAAGCAGCCGACAAGCAAGTGGTGGACGAAGTCAATAATGCATCAAATGCAATTCAAGAAAATTTTCTAACTGTGGTTAAGAAGATAAATGATGATCATTGGATCACCAGTCTAAAGGTGTTACAAGGAACAAGAATTGCCTTAAACCTTCCTGTATTGAATCCAAACAGACCTGAAGATTTTGAATTTCAAGGTCAATCTGAACTGATTCAAGATGAGAGGGAATTAAAGAGGAGAAGGAGAGAGGGCATTCAGACTGTTGAAGAATATATGGCCCAGAAGAGAATGGAAAGATTAGATGATCCACTCTATGAGGATGACAATCTGGAATTGGACACAATTGAAGTCAACACCTAGGTCAGCCATGGCAATCCACTCAAGGATATTGACCATGTCTACTCATCTGCTGAATGGATCAAGCACCTAGAGAGGGAGTCTCTAAGGGAAAGGATTCTCAAAGAAAATATGGTAAGAAGGGAAACTCCTATAAGGATTCCCCCAAAATACCTTCCCAAGCCATTTCTATACTTCAAAGTGAAGGAAAAGATGAAGGCTGCTGCTGAAGCTAGGAAGAGAAAATCTGAAGAAGAAGGAGAAAGCTCTTCCCAGGAACCATCCAAGAAGACTCTACTCTTAGAAGCTCCTTAAATTATTCAATGTATAAATATGACTTGAACTGATTGTTTAAGTCTGTTTTGATCATTTAAATGAAATGATATTTCATCTTCTGAAAATCATGTGTCATTTAGTGTTAGTATATGTATGTTGCACTTGAATATCTGTGTTTCTACCTTCAGTATTCTGTGCTAAGTACTTATAGTAATGAAGAAATGCTGAATCTTCACTTAATGAACATAAATGTAATACTTCTTTATGTGTAGTTGGCATTTGTATCTAATGATAATTCACATAGGTAAGAAACTGTTAATGTCAACAGAAATATTCTTTATCTTCATATGTCATGAAATGCAATAACTCTCAATATCTGTGATATGACATATTCTTTGATTAAGTTGTTACTTAGCATTGGCAGGTATTTTGCCCTCTTCAAATAGGGGGAGATTGTTGGGAATTTTCCCTCAAATTCCCTTGATTTGAAGAGGGGTCATCATGCAATGCTAAGTGCATGTTGTATTTGATAAAGCCATATTTCTGTTAGAAATACAGGTTCAGGTAACTCAAAAGAAAGGGCCAATCATGCCCTTAGTTCAGGAGAAATCAACTCCTGAGAGATGAAGAATTGTCTCAGCAGAACCGCGGAGACGAAGGGTCAAATCCGCTGAGACGAGCTTATTGGACATGTGTGTCACATCCTTTTGTTTGAGAATAACAAATCCCAAATTGTATTTGATCTTGCTTGTCGTGTGTTTATAGTGTGCAGGAACTATAGCTGCAATACTCCATAGGAAGAAAGCAGCTTGGAACCAACAGACTGAACTGAAGCACTACCGCCATCGTTAGGGGTTAACGCAGGCGCTAGCGCCACCGCCAGCGCTACCGCTACCGCCTGGCGCTATCTCGAGTTCGTGCACAGTGTCGCGCCGCCGACAGTTTCGCAACCGCTCCACACGAACGCTACCGCAGGCGCTAGTGAGAAGCTCTATAAATTGAAGCCTTCTTTCTCGTTTTGGCTATCCATCCCAGAGAGTTTGCTTGTGCCACAATTCCATTGTTGTTATACTGCCGAAAAAGGATCTCCCACTAAAAGCTTAAGGAGAATTCTGGAGGAGGACTACGTCACGCTACATCCGAAGGACGATCGCTTCGACCTCGCTCATACTACAGCGATCCTTCATCTCCGACTTCAGAAGATCTCATATAGGGAGTTTATTATTATTTTCTTTACTTTAATTCCATATATTTTTGTAACCGCTTAGAGAATTCGCCTTGTGTTGGCGACTAGGTCTGGGTAGGACTTAGGGAGGAATTTGCCTTGTGTTGGCGACTAGTTCTAGGTGATTAGATCTAGGGGGTGCTCGAGGCCATATCCGGGGAAGGATTGGCTAGAGCGGCTTGAGGCCATATCTGGGGAAGAATTGGCTAAAGCCAACCAGTTTGTGGGGATACAAGTCGGTATAGAAAAGGAAAAGATAGTTACATTTGTACGCCTCAGATTTCAAGCGATATTGAAATCAATTTATGTAAATACTTTTTTTATATAATATAATCATGTCTCTTTTTGTGTTTACTTGATTTCTATCTTTTGGCATAATCTCTAAATATTGGTTACAAAGTTTTCAATTCTAATTACTTTATCTAAATTGTTTATTTCAATCTCTTTATTCATAAAACAATTTAGTACTTATTTCTAAACTTAAAAATTACTATTCTCTTAATTTAGCTAAATTGTTATTTTGTCTTTCTCCTATTATAAAATAATTTAGTAATTTTCATAACATTATTAAAAAGAATTTTTTATTCCCTTACTCACCCCCCCCCTCTAAGGGCGCCTATCGATCCAACAAGTGGTATCAGAGCCAGGTTATTCTTAACGGTTTAAAAACCAGGAATAATGGAGTCTTATGATCTCGCTTTTTCCGAGGGTCAGGGAATTAGTAGACCTCCACTCTTTACCGGGTCAGATTATAATTACTGGAAAAATTGGATGAGATGTTTTCTTATGACCCTAGATATTGAGGTATAGAATATGGTAGAAGAGGAATACTCTCCTCCTACATCTGTAGTTGGAGAGATAACTTTAGATAAACCAAAAGATAAATGGGATGATAGGGATAAGCTAAAATGCAAAAATAATGCCAAGGCTATGAATGCTTTATTTTGTGCGTTAGATAGAAATGAATTTAATAGAATTTCTACATGTACTACTGCATATGAAATTTGGAATCATTTGGAAGTTACTCATGAAGGTACATCGCAGGTTAAAGATTCAAATCTTTTCCAACTTGAGTCGGAATATGAAAAATTCTGGATGGATGAAAATGAAGATGTTGATGCCATGTACACGTGCTTCACCAAGATCGTCAATGCCTCCAAAGCTCTTGGAAAGACCTTCTCCAATGGTGACTTGGTCTGAAAGATTCTTCGTTCTCTTCCACCAAAATTCAACCCGAAGGTGACGGCCATTTCAGAATCGCACAATCTAAGAACGCTTCAAGTTGAGAGCCTCATTGGGAATCTCAAAACCCATGAGGTAGAACTCAAAATCCAATATGATGAATACAATAAGGAGCCAAAGAAGAAGGCGTTGGCACTAACATCAAAGAAGGAGTTCCAAGAGGATGAGGATGAAGATGAAGAAAGCCTTTTGGTGAAGAATTTCTGAAAATTCATGCGAAATCCGGAAAGGAGAAACACTTTCTGGAAATTTATCCAAAAGGATGCAAGATGGAAAAGGTCATCCTCAAAGAAGGAAAAGGAGAGCGATGATGAAGAAGAAAGACCTCCACTGGAGTGCTTTCATTGTAGGAAGACCGGGCACATTCGGAGCCAGTGCCCAAAGTTCTTGAAGGAGAAGAAGGAAAAGCGGCACAAAGGGAAGTAGAAGAAGAAGGTGCTAAAAGCTAGAACATGGGATGACTCCTCCTCCTCCTCCGAAGAATCAAGCAAGTCTTCATCAAGCGAAGATGAGGAAGCAAACATGTGCCTCATGGTACATGGAAACGACGGCGACGACACCAGTGTTCTTAGCGACACTGAGGTAACTCCTCCTACTTATGACAAACTCTTTAATGAATTCCTTGAAACTTGCAAAGCTTTTGATAAAAATATGAAAGATAGTATTTTATTGAATCGTGAAAATGAATCTCTTATTAAAGAAAATCAAAAGCTTTCCAAAAAGGTAATTGTGTTAGAAAAGAGAATGGTTTCTTGCCAAGAGTGTGATCACTCCACTAAATTGGCAAAAGATATTGAAGAGTCACTTTCTAAAGCCCTCTCTCATGCCAAAACTCTTACAAAAGAGAAGGGGGAATTAGAAAGGAAATTAGAAACCTCTCTTTTACAAATCAAAAATAACAAAAAAGATTTTGAAAATAAGTGTGTCATGCTTGTGAAAGAAAATTCTTCACTTAAAGCACAAGTTCATGATCTCACCATGGCCATTAAAAATTTTTGGAATAGTCCAAAAATCATTCGAAATGATTTTAGGGTACCACCGCCATGGTTTTGGAAAATATGGGCTCGGATATCGAGGAGAAGGCTACCGCCCGGCGTTAGCCACTAACGCCGGCGCTAGCACCTCATACCAGAAACCTGAATTTTCTTTTTCAAAATGTTTTTCTTCTGTAAATCCAATTTCTTCCAGCAAGAAAATTTTCCAGAAAAGGGTCTCAACCCCCTTTATTTCTTGTGCAAACTGTTATAGGTTAGGTCACACATCTAGATCTTGCAGGAAAATAAAACAAAATACTTTAAAACAAATCTGGGTACCTAAGGCTTCCACTAATTCTATGGGTGGTACCACTTGGGTATCCGGATCTTTACTCTCATCTTCTTTCTAGATGTGCATGCAGGCTAAGGACAATGAAGACGTGTGGTACTTGGATTCAGGATGCTCCAAGCACATGAAGGGCAATAAAGCAAAGTTCCTTAGCCTAGAAAAGAAGAGGGAGGGATCATAACGTTTGGTGATAACAGAAAAGGAAGGATCATGGGAATTGGTACAGTTGGTAACAAATCCTTTACTATATCTAATGTTCTTTATGTGAAAGGATTAAAACACAATTTAATTTCTATTAGCCAATTATGTGATAAAGGAGTAGATGTGTTAT
The DNA here is from genome assembly GCA_033032865.1 of Dactylorhiza incarnata. Classification (NCBI taxonomy): domain Eukaryota; kingdom Viridiplantae; phylum Streptophyta; class Magnoliopsida; order Asparagales; family Orchidaceae; genus Dactylorhiza; species Dactylorhiza incarnata. The sequence continues at coordinate 6,859,903 of JAWHQI010000090.1, read as the reverse complement.
TTGGATCTTCCACTAATCTATGCAAAATATCTAATACTACTACAAAAGATATTTTACTAACCGCACCAAGAATACATAATATCTATATAGTTTCTTTTCATGATCTTTCTAAATCATCTATAAAATGCTTTATCACTAAAATGATGAATTAGAACTTTGGCATAGAAGTCTAGGACATGCTAGCACAAAGCTCATTGTAAAACTTGCCAAAAGTAATTTAATTATAGGATTGCCTAGACTAAATGGAACATTACCTTCTCTTTGTTCACCATGTCAAAAAGGTAAATTTTCTAGATCCTCTTTCAAAAGTAAAAATTTCATTTCTACTACAAGACCCTTGCAAATAATTCATATGGATCTTTTTGGTCCCGTTAGCACTGCAAGTCTTGGTGGTAAATTATATACATATGTTTTAATAGATGATTTTTCAAGATATTGTTGGACATTATTTCTCTCTTCCAAATCTGATGCGTTTTGTGAATTTGCAAAATTATGTACTCATATTCAAAATGAAAGTGATTTGAAAATTAAATGCATTCGCTCAGATCATGGAGGAGAATTTGAAAATGAAAATTTTACATCCTTTTGTGATATGTTAGGCATTAAATATGAGTTCTCTCCACCGCGCACACCATAACAAAATGATGTTGTAGAAAGAAAGAATAGGACACTTCAAGAACTAGCACGCACTATGTTATGTGAATATAAATTACCTAAGTCCTTTTAGGCCGAAGCCGTAAATACATCATGCTATGTTATGAATAGAATCATGCTTCGCCCATCTCTTAATCTCACACCATATGAACTATATTTTCAAAAGAAGCCTAATGTATCTTATTTCAAAGTTTTTGGTTGTAAATGTTTTATTTTGAATACAAAAGATAGCTTGGGAAAGTTTGATGAAAAACATGATGAAGGAACTTTTCTTGGGAACTCTTCAACTAGTAAAGCTTATAGAATTTTTAATAAAAGAACTAGTAGAGTTGAAGAGTCAATAAATGTAAAATTTGATGAGTTTGTTCCTTGTGTAGAAAAACTTTCCGCATGCAACGAGGATGATCTTTTACAACCTTTGGAGCATGGTGATGAGGAACCTTCCAAAGAAGAAAAAGAGGAGAACAAGGAAGATGAATATGTACCTCCAAGTGCCTTGAAATTCACAAAGGATCATCCACGGGAATTAATAATTGGTGAACCATCCATCAGGGTAAGAACTCGCTCTTCTCTTCATGAATCATATTCAATTATCTGTTTTGTTTCCAAAATTGAACCAAAAACCGTTACTACCGCTTTAAATGATGAATTTTGGTTTTTGGCTATGAATGAAGAGTTAGAACAATTTGAGTGACATAATGTTTGGAAATTAGTAGAAAGACCATCTAATCACCCGGTTGTAGGTGTAAAATGGATTTGTAAAAATAAATTAGATAGTGAGTCTAGAATCACTAGGAATAAGGCACGCTTAGTAGCACAAGGATATTCACAAATCGAGAGGATAGATTTTGATGAAACTTTTGCACCCGTTGCTAGGTTGGAATCCATTAGAATTTTTCTAGCATTTGCAAGCTTTAAAAAATCAAATTATTTCAAATGGATGTAAAAAGTGCTTTTCTCAACGGGTTTGTAAAAAAGAAGTTTATATTGAACAACCCCCCAGTTTTATTAATGAAAAATTTCCCAATCATGTTTATAAACTAGAAAAAGCATTTTATGGTTTAAAACAAGCGCCACATGCATGGTATGAAAGACTTACATCATTTTTATTAAAACACGGTTATATTATGGGAAGTGCCGATAATACTCTCTTCATTAAACATAATAATGATGATTTAATTATTTTGCAAATATATGTTGATGATATAATCTTTGGATCTACTAATGAAGAGTTGCGTAATGAAGTTATTGAAATGATGAGAAATGAATTTGAAATGAGTCTAGTAGGAGAACTTTCTTATTTTCTTGGTTTTCAAATATCATAAAGAAATGATGGTATTTTTATATGTCAAACCAAATATGTCTATGATATGCTTAAGCGCTTTGGATTTGAAAACCTTAAACATGCTTCTACACCAATGAGTGCATCACTTAAATTAGGAAAAGATGAATCGGGAATTTTAATTGATCAAACCTAATATAGAGGTATGATAGGATCCCTACTTTATCATAGTGCAACTAGACCCGATATAATGTTTGTCGTATGCTTATGTGCTCGATTTCAAGCCAATCCAAAAGAATCTCATTTAAAAGCGGTAAAATGAATTTTTAGATATCTTATTGGGTCATCTAGATTAGGATTATGGTACCCGCACAATAATTCATTTACACTTCATGGCTACTCCGATTCGAACTACGCTGGTTGTTCACTTGATAGAAAAAGCACTAGTGGTACTTGTCATTTTCTAGGACCTTCATTAGTTGCATGGTCTAGTAGGAAACAAAATTCGGTTGCACTTTCCACCACGGAGGCTGAATACATTGCATTAGGGAGTTGTTGTGCACAAGCTCTATGGATGAGCCAAACTTTAGAGGACTTTGGTTTTCATCTAAAACTTATTGAATTAAAATGTGACAACAAAAGTGCCATTGATCTCACAAATAATCTGGTACACCACTCTAGATCCAAACATATAGATGTGCGTCATCATTTCATAAGGGATCACATTAAAAAGGAAAATGTAAGGATTAGTTTCATTGGCACGGACTCTCAACTTGCTGATATATTTACTAAACCTCTTCCCGATGTAAGGTTTCAAATATTAAGGTTGGAATTAGGAGTCTTAGACATCTTAGGACGAATGACATGTAAAATGCTAATATTTTATGCAATTTGAGCAATCAAGATATCTCCAAAAATTACAAAATTTCTGCATAAGACTACTCTAAGGACTCTTAATAAATATCAAAAATCAGATTTTTAAAATTCCAAAAAAATCAATTACTGTTTGCCGCGCTAGCACTAGCGCCGGCGCTAGCGTGGGTGTTTGATTTTTCTGATTTTTAAAATTTCTAAAAATCCTTAAAAATATGTTACTTTATATTTACTAATTTATTTTTTGAATTTCTGATATTTATTATCTTTGTTTTAATTTATATTTTAGAAAATCAACTACAAAAATTCAAAATTCAAAAAATACAAAAATATATTCTTGAAATTTGTGTTTTATTCATATTATGGAAAATCAACTATAAAAGTTCAAAATTCAAAAATTCAAAAATACAAAAATATGTTTTTATGTTTTTTTGTTTTTATCTCATTAAAAATGATAAAACAACAAAAAAACTGTATGATCTTTATTGTTAATATCAAGCATGAATGAATTCTATTATTTAGAATTATTTACAATGTTAAAATTTATTCCTTCAAATTACTATAAACATTGTTTTGTTTATCATGCTTTGATATATCTATTTAAAGTGCATCAATTGTATTGAAAAATATGTGTAGAACCAAGCTTAGCATCCCTCTAAGTATGAGTAAATGTATTATGATTGATAATGATTCCTTTCACTCACTTATTTTGGTAATCAACATGTGTGTTTAAATCTAAAAATGCTTGCTTGTGTATTGTATTTGTACAATGAATTAAAACTTGCATAAGTTTCTTACCTACACTACATTTGAATTGCACTTATGAAATTTAGAAAAGTGGTTAAGTTAAAAAATTTGGGTTTACAAAATAAGTGTATTCGGAGAATGTTGTCTCACAAATGTGAACAAAAATTATATATGTAGACAAATATAACTCCACCAAGCACTACTTGAACCTCCTGATAAGTCTTCATAAGCATTGTGAGGTTGAGCACCTTGGAAAGAATAGTAAAGTGTCTTATGCAACCCAAGATTAATACACCACTTTTTATAAAATAGTGTGCATTAAAGTGTGTGAAAGTTAATTTACTTGTGTTTTATTGTGCACTTTACTCTACATATGCCTTGTATTTTGTGATTTAAATCAATTGTTAACATTGCTCAAAATACACTTATGTGCACACCATTATCTTTCATAACACTTCTTCTCATGAGTATTGGATTCTAATGTTTTATCTATACTACTCTTTACATAAAAAATGCACTAGATAACCTAGCATGATCTCTACAATGTTTTTGGTATCTCTTGAACTTAAAATTAAGTAACATTGTAGTATTTTCTGTTGGGAATTATTATTGGTACCCCATAAATGGCTATTTATAACCCACAGCTATTTGTACCTAATTAGGATATTTGTACCCATACTTGATAATCGTACCCATAGAAAATTGCATCAACATCAAAAATTTTGTATTGTTCATTAATAACATTTACGTACATTTTTTTGCACTTAATTAACATCAAAAAACATTTCACCCCAAAAAATCTCATGTTTCCAAGAAGTCCATAAACCATTCACTTAATTAACATCAAAAAAATATTTCACCACAAAAAATCTCATGTTTCCAAAAAGTCCATAAACCATTCACTTAATTAACATCAAAAAACATTTCACCCCAAAAAATACATAAAGTCATTTGTTCGTCATATCTTTCCTTGTCAAAATGAACTCCGCCTGCAGGAAAAATATTTTCAATTAATATTGTAAATTTAAAATAATAAATAACGAAGTAAATATCTTACTTTTTTGGAACCTAATGCGATGCGTCACCTGAAGAATCCAAGTGATAAAACAATTTGCACTCTGCAAAATACAAAATAAATTAATTAATAAGTACACAAAGCTTTAACAATAATCAAATTATTTAAGGGACTTACATACCTGACTAATTAAATTAGACGTGTAATATATGGAATGTCCCACTGTTCTGCTACTTGTTCATGATATGTTGTCCAGACCGGAAACACGGGAGGCAGTGGACATTCTTCTTTCATTCTCAATAGAACGAAGTGGTTGTCATTTATAAATCCCATATGAATTGTCCTTCGAATAGCCAGTGGACTTGAATGAAGCAGTAGAAAAGTGAATGATTGTTTGCTTGAAAAATGAACAAGTTGTACGTTGTAGCATGATGCAACAAGTAGACCCATGTCGGGCATTGACATCCATCTATCAAGCGGGGCTGGAACCACCCAACAGTCAAGAGATTTTAATAAGTCTAATCTCCTTGTTATTCCAAAATTTTCAGTGTACAATAATTTCTTTTCATGTAGTTCACCCGCAAGATCATGTCTCACTTGCATCCAATTATCCCCCATATTTAGAGCAATGCTAATGACTCTATATCCGCAATGCCCATCGCCCATAACATCAACAACATCAAGTAGATGTGATTGCGCACTCGGTGGCATTTGATTGCGCACATTAGCTAGAAAACTGCTCCTTGTACTTTTTAATTTTGTTCTCACCTTAATTGTTTTAACCTTTGCCGCTTCTTGTTCATCCCTCAAAACATGCTCGAAATGCAATGGCTCTCTTTTGGTGAATTTGTAATCTTCCAAGAACTTTTTCAAACTCCCCTTTGGACGACCTCTCAATTTTGTGGGTAATTTTGGCTCCTTTGTTTGACTAGCATCCGGGTTGACGATTTCATGCAATTTTCTTTTTATTTCCTTTCTTTGGGGATCACTTATCCTACTATATTTTTTCAAAATGCCCTCCACATCATTCTCTATGTCCACTGATTCTTTTTGTTCTTCCTTAATGTTGAAATCCGGCTTCTCAATCAATGTTAATTGTTTCCATTGCTTATGCACCATCCATAATGGTAATGCATTACACTCTTTCATGTAAGAAACCAACTCATGCGCACAAGGCAATCCAAGTGTGTATCTGTTCTTATGTGTACATTGCCCAATTTGAACGAACCTGGATTTAACAGACTCTTCCTCCTTTTTTATTATATCTAAGGCAGCATTAGAGACACTGCCTACAAGTTCTGCATATAACATACTTTTGAAACCTGAAAGAACTTGAATTTTACTTTGCCCAAACATTCGCTTGATTTTTGTATGCTGGAAATTGATCATGTTATCAAATGCTTTCCATACAGTTGTTAGATTTCCTATTGAAACTTCAAGAAATTTCTTGAGCTGGCTTTGTCCCCCCTCAACGCGGTTTGTTGATGTGTTGCCTAAATGTAAGTATTTGTCAACCCATGCTGAAACAAACAGTTCTTTGTACGGCTCTAACCACGTATTTGTAACATAACCAACAACTTCTGGATATTTGCTAGAATAAGCAGCCAACAATTCATTAAACCGCATTTGAAACTCATTTTCTGTATTTGCATTCACTATAAGTTGCCATACACCCAAAAAACATCACATTCTTTGCCTTGTGTAAAAAACTTTTTGCAATTTGCCAAAATATTACGATGTATATGCACCTGACATAGAATGTTTTTTGCCTGTGGAAAAACAACCTTTATTGCGTTCATCAATGCAAGCTCCCGGTCCGTCACAAAGACATTTGGAATGACATTTTTTATCAAATGTAAGCCTAAAACATTCAAGGGCCCATTTATAACTACCTTCATTTTCATTGGACATAAAGGCAAATGAACTGAAAAATGATTGGTGGGTCGAAGTAACACCAACTATTGAAAGCAGTGGCAAACGATAACGATTGGTCTTGTACGTGCAATCCACCAAAAAGACATTTGAGAACATATTACTTAGACGAACAGCAGTTGGATGTGCAAAAAATATACTTTCTAATTGTAAAGTACTCTCATTTACTTGTGTAAAACTAATGTACCTGGATTCACTTATGCATTTGAACAAATGTTGGATTGGAGTTCCACCTTCCAATTGCGATCTATATAGTTTAGCCTTGGCATTGTAGATCGTTCTAATGGTTGTAGTATTATTTGGATTTCTCTTCTTCAATATGGCCAAAATTTTACGAGGTTTACATCCAGCATTGTACATCTCCTGGAATATTTTGTGTCCATTGACATCTAGCCTACCGGCGTATGGGTGTGCTTCAAGATGAACAAACTGATGATTGTGCACACCATGTATAACTTCAATTTTCCAGTCATTGTTCTCATTTTTAGTTCCTTTAAGCGCAAATTTAAACCCACACCGCTTAGAACTTGATTTTCTGATATTTTCTTAACATACCCTTTCTGCTTTTGAGAATCTGGAGGCAACCCACCCCTGTCACAACCCAAAATAACTCTGGGTGTTGCTCTGTCACTGATTTTATCTGCCCTTTTTATGATAATGATGAAACCCAACTGTTTGGCAACATTCCAAGCCCACTCAATCAAATCTTCTTTGCTTTGAAAGTTAAGGGACGTGCAAAAGTGCATTCCAACATCTTTGGAAACTTCATCATTTTCAAACAAGGTCAACTCTTTTGAACTCATCATTAATTATGTGAGCCCTAACAACAATCAACACACACACATATCAACATGAAAACTACATTCACATAACAAAACTACAATCACAGGAACAGGAAATAAGGCTTAGAGATTGATGGTGATAATGCACAATACTTGGATTTACAAGAAATTATTTTACCTAGTAAAAAAAATGTTCCAATTCGCTGCTTACTTGAAAATTTGCACCCATCCCTTTCAGCTACAAATACACTGCCTCATACAAGATTATTCCCCCTTATTCCAACTCATAAACCAGCATATATAGCATGTAAACAAGAACAAAATCTGGAGGAGTTTACCTATGGTCGGCGAAATCTGGAGGGGTTTACCTAGGGTCGGCGAAATCTGGAGGTCGGCGAGAGAGGTCGGGAAATCTGGAGGTCGGCGACATCTGGAGGTCGGCGACATCTGGAGGTCGGGAAATCTGGAGGTCGGCGAAATCTGGAGGTGGGCGAGGGTTAGGGCAAACAGCCACAAAAGAGGGGAGGGAGAAGGGTTAGCTTAGGTGAAGAGGTGAGGGAGAAGGGTTGCCTTACGTGAAGAGGGGAGGCCGGCGAGCGGAGGGTTGCAGTCCGGAGAGCATTGCGTCGGCGAGCGAAATGGCGAGGTGAGGCGAAGCTTTGCGGGATCGCGGAAGAGCAGCGAAGGCAGGAAGGGAAAACGGGTATGAAAAATAATTTGGGGGATGGGGGGTTAAATTGAATATAATTTAGATGAAAATGGGTGTGATTATCCATTAATGGGGTATGAATAACATTTCCCTTTCTTTTTGACATGATCATTCTCATGCTTGGTATCTTTATGTAAAACTACGAGATTTCAAAAAAGGTTAAAACATCTTTCAATTTTGAACTAAAACTCATATTTTTACTTATGCTTTTCATGCTTACAAAAAGATGTTTCTTATAATCTTCCGCTTGCTTACAACTCTTATCTTTTTATTTGAAATCTCTTATACATATTATAGTTAAAATCTTTATCATTATCTATATTACAAAAGCTCGATCATGTTTTATCATTTATAAGAAATGCCTCCTTACTACCCTCACCATACCTTCTTTTGATAATACCAAAAGGGGGAGATTAATAGAAGAAATCTATATAGGAGAAATATAGAAGAATAAGGGGAGACTAATTCATGTAATCTATCATTTAGGGGGAGTAAAACACAAATTGCATTTATGTAGGGGAGCATTAAGATAGGGGGAGTATGCACATTATCATGCTTATCATATATTATAGTTGCACTATCATCTTGCTTATCATATACTATAAACACTATTGTTGATTTCTTGCTAAGAGGATTTGTTATTATCAAAAGGGGGAGATTGTTGGACATGTGGGTCACATCCCTTTGTTTGAGAATAACAAATCCCAAATTGTATTTGATCTTGCTTGTCGTGTGTTTATAGTGAGCTGGAACTATAGGTGCAATACTCCACAGGAAGAAAGCGGCTTGGAACCAACAAACTGAACTGAAGCACTACTGCCAGCGTTAGGGGTTAATGCAGGTGCTAGCGCTACTGTCAGCGCTAGCGCTACCGCCTGGCGCTATCTCGAGTTTGTGCTCAGCGTCGCGCCGCCGACGGTATCGCAACCGCTCCACACGAACGCTACCGCCTGGCGCTATCTTAAGTTCGTGCACAGCGCCACGCCGCCGACAGTTTTGCAACCGCTCCACATGAACGCTACCGCAGGCGCTAGCGAGAAGCTCTATAAATTGAATCTTTCTTTCTCATTTTGGCTATACATCCCAGATAGTTTGCTTGTGCCACAATTCTATTGTTGTTATGCTGCCGAAAAAGGATCTCCCACTAAAAGCTTAAGGAGAATTCTGGAGGAGGACTACGTCACGCTACATCCGAAGGACGATCGCTTCAACCTCACTCATACTACAGCGATCCTTTATCTCCGACTTCAGAAGATCTCATATAGGGAGTTTTATTATTATTGTCTTTACTTTCATTCCAAATATTTTTATAACTGTTTAGAGAATTCGCCTTGTGTTGGCGACTAGGTCTGGGTAGGACTTAGGGAGGAATTCGCCTTGTGTTGGCGACTAGTTCTAGGTGATTAGATTTAGGGCGTGCTCGAGGCCATATCCGGGGAAGGATTGGCTAGAGCGGCTTGAGGCCATATCCGGAGAAGGATTGGCTAAAGCCAACCGGTTTGTGGGGATACAAGTCGGTATAGAAAAGGAAAAGATAGTTATATTTGTACGCCTCCGATTTCAAGCGATATTGAAATCAATTTATGTAAACACCTTTTTTTATATAATATAATCATGTCTCTTTTTGTGTTTACTTGATTTCTATCTTTTGGTATAATCTCTAAATATTGGTTACAAAGTTTTCAATTCTAATCACTTTATCTAAATTGTTTATTTCAATCTCTTTATTCATAAAACAATTTCGTACTTATTTCTAAACTTGAAAATTACAATTCTCTTAATTTAGCTAAATTGTTATTTTGCCTTTCTCCTATTATAAAACAATTTAGTAATTTTCATAACATTATTAAAAAGAATTTTTATTCCCTTATTCACCCCCCCCCCCCTCTAAGGGCGCCTAATGATCCAACAGAGCTCACTGTCTCAGCGGATCCGCTGAGATGGGGAAGGACCTGCAGATAGAAGAAACCGCTGAGAGGCTGTCTGTCTCAGTGGATCCGCTGAGATGGGAAAGGAGCTACAGATAGAAGAGATCTGTCGTGTTCGTCGAACGCAGAGACAACAGAAGCAAGTGCTGAGACTTGGCGTGTTCGTCGAACTCAGAAGGCAGTTCGTCGAACGCAGACAGAAAGGAAGAAATAGCTGAGATTTGGCGTGTTCATCGAACTCAGAAGGTAGTTCGTCGAACGCAGCCAGAAAGGATGAAACAGTTGAGACTTGGCAAGATCGTCGAACACAGAGTTGGGCAAGATCGTCGAACTCAGAGTATGGCAAGTTCGTCGAACGCAGATTGCGAGTTCTGCCCATGGCGTAAGCTGCAGAAAGACATTGTGGGGTCCACCAATCTCTCCCATACTTGTCAGAAGGACGGCTGAGAGTCGTTGAAGATCGGGGATGTATAAAAGAGATAAGTTAGGGTTGAGCAGAGCAATTCACCTTTGTTAGTTCTCCAGTATGCAAAATAAAGAACAGAACTGTTCCATTGTCGGCAGCCAACTATTGAAATCACACAAGGCTGCAAGGAGAACAGAGATAGCTCATCTTGATTAATTTTAAGATAGAGCAGTAGATCTAGTACTTCATCTGAAGGGTTGATCAAGAAGAACAAGTTGGAGCTGAACATCGACTCCATGGTTCAAGTCTGCAACAGCAGCTGAGAAGAAGAAGAAGAACTAGGCTTGACCTTTCTTCCTTCTATATTGTAAAGATTATTATTACTTTTGTAGGAACCTTTGGGTTCTGAGTTTGTAGGGCTTCACTGCCTGAGTTATAGAGCTGTGAGGACAGCTTGAGGTAGGATCTGTGAAGATCTGAGGTAGGGTTGTTTAGCCTGAGTTGTAGGGCATTATTGCCTGAGCTGTAGGAGGAGGATTCCTCTCAGGTATGACCTGGAAGGGGTCTGAGTTGTAGGAGGTGGATTCCTCTGAGGTAGGGTTGTTTAGGCCTGAGATTGTAGGACCTGTTGTGGTCTGAGTTGTAGGATCAGTGGCTGATCTGAGGTAGGGCTGCAGAGCCTGAGGTAGGGTTTGGGAAAACCTGAGGGATCTGTGTTGTAAGCTCTTGAAGCTGAGATTGGAGGAGTTGGCCCTATCTAACACACTGTTAGAAGGGTGAAGGGGGAAAGTGGAATACCCATAGACACACTGTCTTGGGGAACCACTATAAATGATTGTGTGTTTCTGGGTGGTTGATTACTTGTTTAGAATAATCACAAACATCTAAATAAAACAAGTAAAAATAAAAAGAGACCTATTCACCCCCCCCCCCCCCCCCCCCTTAGGTGATTTAGACTACAACCCTTATAACTTATAGTTTCCGTGTAGTTACTCATAGGACAACAATGGCATCTCCTCAAGATATTATAGAAGTGGTTGATCAAGCCCTAGAGACCTTACTCTCTCATTTCAGCTCCCTCTATCTCATTTTTTTCAACAAATTGTTATCGAAAGATTAGTGCCCAATAGAGAAAGCTACAGTACCTTACGGCTCAGATCAAAGATCTAAGTGAAAAAGTTAGGTCCGTGAGTCTCCCTGCTGATGCTTTTATATCCTTCTTCAACGATATACAGCAGGGTGAGAAGTATGTCAGCAGGTCTCCTCAAGATTTTGTGTACAACCCTCTTCAAGACTCAGTGTACACCACAACAATCCCACTCTCTTTTATCTCTGAAGGGGAGGCAGCCATTACATCTAAGATGCGGCTTGATGGTTCAGCAACTCTGGGGGAGCAAACTCCTCCAAGGATCATGCCTTCAACACAGAGGGAGTCCTCAATTTAGGGGGAGATTCCCAAAATCTCTGATGATCAGGTCTACCTAAAGACTCTGCAAGAGTTACATGTGGACACTGAGCCATCCATTCCTGATGCACTAGCATTCATGGTTTCTTCTGAAGACTCTCAACAGCACCTTCTCCAGTTCAGCTTTCACCTCCATCTCAGCTTTTACCTCCACCTACTCCAATTCAACCAGCTAAACCAATTATCCCAACATTTATCTTCAGAGGAAGACCTCCATACAGGGGGAGAGGTCATGGAAGAAACTTCAGAGGAAGATATGGAAGAAATATACCTTTCTGGAAAAGATATACAAAAGAACAAAGGAAGGAATTCAAAAAGGACAAGTCCTATTACAAAAAATATGAGAAGATTGAATTCCCAGAGAATAGAATGGAAATATATACTGATCCAAAGTTCAACAAAGCTTTAGAGGAGATTGGAGATAGAGAAAAATATGAATATGATACAGCCCAAAAAGAGATTGAAGAAAAGAGAAATAGGTTCATTAATATTCTGAAGAAAGGAAAAGAGGTTGTTGAACAAGAGGAGTTTGCAAAAGCAATCCCCATCAAAACCATCATGTTTGACCCCATTAAGTATACTGTATGAAATCCTCAAGCCCAAATGTTGGAGGGAATAGGGCAACATCATAGGGGAGTATTGGATGTAATCCAGAGGATGCAGTGCAGCCACCCCAGAAAACAAAGGAGAACAACTATCTGTGAAAAAGAAGAAGATTATGTTCAAGACAGCTTCAACCTCTGGCAAACCACAATCAACCTTTGTTGTACCAAATCCTGATACAGACTCTGAGTCAGATGATTTAGATTTGGAAGTCATAAACTTGATGACAGCTAAAAAATTTCTTGATCTGGGCTTCAATTTAAAAGATGTTCATCCTGAAACTGAAACTGATCTGGAAAAGCTGTTCAATGGACATGACTGGATTCAGAAGAACCCAGAGAAAGCCAAACCTACAAATTTCAAATATGTGGAAAGGAGATTCAGAAAGGTCCATGAGGCCTTAGCTACTTTTCTTAAGCGAAGTAAGCAGACTATTTCTTGGGTAAACTCTGATAAACACTTGTTGATATTAATCAGATGCTTTTCTGTTTAACAGCCCATTTATCCGTATTTATATTTTTGGGTATCTTATGTATAAGTTGCTTGATTTAAGCTTTATGTAACATAATGTGTAAAATCACTTCAAAATAATCTGTAAAATTTGTTAAGATAAATAGGGGAGATTGTTGGGAAAAACCCCTGGTGATTTAACTTAACAAATTACTTATAAGTGATTTTATTAAGTTAAATCACCAGGGTTTTTCCCAACAATAACATAATAACTTTAGTATTCAATTTATAAATCATTTATAAGTAATCGATTTAAAAGGATAAGAGCTAAAATGAGTAATGATAGGTGCTTGAAAAAATGATATGACTTTTTATTCAAATTCCATTCCATTTGATTTATTGTTCATTAGACTTTATGTGATAAAGTCATATTTCAAAATATATATAAAGTGACCATAGCATTTTGGCGTAAATAAAAGAGAAAAAATTGTTTTTGGTTTTTATGATTTTAGCATATTGTGAAGTAGAAATTTTATTTAAACATTTCATTTAGATTTGTTCTACTTCACACATTTTAATGGATACTAATAAATAACAGATTTGAGTATCCAAAGGGGACCAAGTAGGATGGTTCCTTTGGGTACCCAAATATATCAGCTTTGGGGGAAACAAGGATGAGTGGACAGTTTCAATTGACATTAGTGCTTCTTTCGTAAGTATGAGTCTCCATTAATACCTTGGAATATTATTACTATTATTATTATTATGCATCAAATTTCCATTTTTGTCTTGAGTTTTACAGAGATAATGATTATTGAAATCATTTTTCATAGGAAATTTGTGTAAATTTAATTTTAAGTTAGGTAAAAGATGATTTTGTAAATAATAGTGATTGAGATTTTGATTTACAAATATTTTGTGTTTTTCACTTCCATTAATAGAACTCAACATGTTTCTATAATTAAATATTCTACTAGGTGTATGTTTTATAATATTTAAAATACTAGTAGAAGCATTACACAATTTTGAAGATCAACTAGAGATAAAGGATTTTTGTTACTTGAAATTTTTTGAACAAATAATTTTAAAGACTCTAGTTTATCCAATAGAACATTGTTTTCAATTATTAATTTTTTACTATTCTCTTATGCAATATGAAGCTCTTTTTCAAGCACCTTGAATTTTTCATTTAATTTATCATAATCAATACAAAGTGTGGCAATCTTAAGTAAAGAGCAAGATGAAGAACTAGACACATCAAAATTCTATTTTACATTAGCAATTGATTTTAAAATTTTATTTTCTAATCGTAATTTGGAATTAGCCTTTTTCAATTTCTTAATTTCACATTTGGCAATTGTTAGCACATGCATTGTAGAAATTGAATTTGAAATAAGAAGGGACTTTGATTTTCTTACAAAGTTTTTGGAATAGGCAAGATTTGAACATAAAGTTCTTTTGACATCCTTTTTGCATTCCTCTTCCATAGATGAGTTTTCATCTTCTCTTCCCATTGATATGTTGTCTTCTTCCATTCCCTTTGATGTGCAGCCCATGGATTCATCAAATGAGGAGCTTTCTTGAATACATATGCATGCTTGCATATTCTCCAAATCTTGCGCTTGGACAACACATGTAGATGGAGAATCATAAGTTCTTTCAAGAAAACTCCAAATTTCATTAGCAGAAGGGAACATATAAATAAGTTTGAAAATATTTTGATCAAGCCCACAAAATAAACTATTCATTTGTACAACCTTGTATTCGCCGAGTGGGATCCCGGGACCCAAGGTATCTTCTAGGACATTATTTTACAGCACGGTCCCAGGCAGGGAGAGGTGGTGAGCGGTGGGGAGGAGGCATCCCGCTCGCCAAGCCAGCAAGGGGGGCGAGGAGGAGGAGCCCGCAGGCCCCTCTCGCCCCCGCCCCAGCATGGGGGGGCGAGAGGAGGAGCCCGCAGGCCCCTCTCACCCCCGCCCCAGCAAGGGGGCGAGGAGGAGGAGCCCGCAGGCCCCTCTCGCCACCGCCCCAGCAAGGGGGGCGAGGAGGAGGAGCCCGCGGGCCCCTCTCGCCCTCGCCCCAGCAAGAGGGGCGAGGAGGAGGAGCCCGCAGGACCCTCTCTCCCCCGCCCCAGCAAGGGGGGCGAGAAGGAGGAGCCAGCATGCCCCTCTCGCCCCCGCCCCAGCAAGGGGGGTGAGGACGAGGAGCCCGCAGGCCCCTCTCACCTCCGCCCCAGCAAGGGGGTGAGGAGGAGGAGCCTGCAGGCCCCTCTCACCCCAGCAGGGGGAGAGAGGAGGAGCCTACATGCCCCTATCGCCCCCGCCCCCCGCCCCAGCAGGGGGGCGAGAGGAGGAGCCCGCAGGCCCCTCTCGCTCCCGCCTCAGCAGGGCGGGCGAGAGGAGGAGCCCGCAGGCCCCTCTCGCTCCCCCCCCCCCACCCCACAGCAGGGGGAGAGAGGAGGAGCCCGTAGGCCCCTCTCGCCCCCGCCCCAGCAAGGGGGCGAGAAGGAGGAGTCTGCAGGCCCCTCTCGCCCCCGCCCCAGCAGGGGGTGAGAGAAGGAGCCCACATGCCCCTCTCGCCCCCGCACCAGCAGGGGGGTGGGGGCGAGAGGAGGAGCCCGCAGGCCCCTCTCGCCCCCGCTCCAGCAGGGGGGTGAGAGGAGGAGCCCGTAGGCCCCTCTCGCCCCCGCCCCAGCAAGGGGGCGAGGAGGAAGAGCTCATAGGCCCCTCTCGCCCCCACCCCAGCAGGGGGGCGAGAGGAGGAGCCTGCATGCCCCTCTTTCTGCCGCCCTAGTAGGGGGCGAGAGGAGGATCCCGCGGGCCCTTCTCGCCCCCACCTCAGCAGGGGGGCGAGCCAGAGGTGGTCGACCTCCTGGGCTCGCCCCACCCCAACCTTGTAGGGGGGAGGGGTGGAGGTGGGCGACCTCCCCCTCACCTAGCCCCTTGTGGAGGGGGGGGGGGGGGGGGGCGAGGGGTGGAGGTGGGTGACCTCCCCCTCGCCCAACCTCGAGGATAGTGGGGCAGTCTACGTTTAGCGCCTCAGAACGGTGGGATTTGGCTACTGGCAGACCAAACTTGAGGGCATTTTAGTAATCTCGTAGGCCAGAATATGGATATCGGCAGACCAAGTTCTGAAATCTATAAATAGGACCAAGGGGGCACCATTTGGAGAGACTTCTATTTTGGCCACTCTCTCCCCATGTTTCTTTGGTGGGTGGAGAGAGCCTCCAAAGGTGTCAAAGCTTAGCATTGGCTTGGGACCTGAAGCGCTCTAAGATCTTCCGGGTGTATGGTGGGACCTCCTCGCTAAGCCCTTGGTCTCATTCCTAGTTCTTTAGCCTCTTAGCCTAGAGCTCTCCCTTGGGAGAAGTAAGTGTGAGGTCACCCCCCAACTTGTTGAGTGCCCGAACTCCATAGCGACCAAGTCATTGGTTTCAACATTATGGTGCGATGAGCGTGGAGTGTGACCAGCACAAGAAAATCTCAAGCAGAGCTCCATGGCTGGAGGTGGAGGAGGATCTGACTCAGGCCACTCGCAGACTTCGATGACTAGAGTGACGTTGGAGATGCTTGAAAATTTCAAGCGAGAGGTCCTGCAGACCTTGCAGGTAGCTCTCGCCACGATAGGCGAAGGCAGGAGAGGAGATGGTCCGGAGGTCCCGCCTCAGCAGGTGGGCGAGAGCACCCCCGGCCAGCAGTCCAGGAAGGAGGTACAAGGAGGGGGGAGTGGGGAGCTGCCATGCCCCCACTCGCCCAGCCCCAAGGGGGTGAGTGGGGAGGTGTCATGCCCCCACTCGACCAGCCCCAAGGGGGGAGTGGGGAGGTGTCCAGCCCACACTCGCCCAGCCCCAAAAGGGGGCGAGCAAGGGAAGTCCTTTTTGTGAGTTGATCCTCTCAGCCCCGGTTCCGGAGGGGTTCAGGGGGCCAGAGATGTCTCACTACTCCGGCAAGGATGACCCAGTCCTGCACCTGCAGTGGTTTGACGACATGGTCTCCATCAGGCCCATGTCGGACGCTTTCAAGTGCCGACTCTTCGCGGCAACTCTGAAGGAGAAGGCAAGGGATTGGTTCCACCAGCTCCCCGGGGGGTCTATCTATGCCTTCGAAGACTTGCGTCGAGGTTTCCTTCTACGCTTCTCAACGTCAAGGAAGAGGAAGAAGTATGTCGAAGCACTCTTCAAAATCAAGCAAGAGCCAAGGGAGTCACTGGCTCACTACGTTGATAGGTTCCAGGAAGAGGTTTTGCTTGTCCAAGAGGTACCAAGGTTCACCCTCTAGCTCGCCTTCACAGTGGGGCTGCGGGAAGGGTTCTTCAAGATGAGCTTGAAGAGGAAGTCCCCCCTATCCTTCGAAGAATTGATGGAAAGGGTGGCAGAAGAAATCGAGAGTGAGGAGGCCAACCCAAAGTTTGCAAGAAGTTTGGCCAAGCTGAGTGAGCCGGAGGCAAGGCAGCAGGGGGGAGGGTAGGGGCTCCCAAGAGGAAGTTCGACCAAGAGGAGGACAACTTCCAGGAAGAGGGGCCTGACCTCCCAAGGTGGAGGCAGGGACCGAAGGCACCCTCTCCATCACCTCAGCAAACCATGACGATCGGCCACAGAAGAAGAAGAAATCGTACGGGAGGAAGAGGGGGCGTCCGAGTGGAGTTGCCTTACTGTGACTTCCAATCGAAGGAAGGTCACGCGACGTCCACCTGCCCAGAGTTTCTGTAGATGAGGGCCAAAGGTCAACAATGGCAGCGACAGGAATAGAACAATCCCCAAGTGCGAGCATTCTGAGTGAACCTTGTATCGGCATGTTCTTAGTTAAAATTAATTTTATCCCCGATTGTTTATGCCAGAATGTATAGGCTATATGATTTTTCCCCTCGGATGGTTCTGCTGACCAGGCTCTCTCTAGCCGGCAGGGCAGGTTGACTTCCCAGGGAGGCTAAGTGATTTTTCCCCTCAGATGGTTTCGCTTACCGGGCTCTCTCTGTTCGGCAGGGCAGGTTGACCTCCCAGGGAGGCAAAGTATTTTTCCCCTCGGATGGTTCCGCTGACTGGGCTCTCTCTAGCCGGCAGGCCAGGTTGACCTCCCAGGGAGGCTAAGTATTTTTCTCCTCTAATGGTTCCGCTGACTGGGCTTTCTCTATATGCTATGTGTTCATTCTTGTTTGATTTCTTTTATTATTGTCAAATAGTATCCTAACCCAAATAGGGGGAGATTGTTGGAACAACCCTATTACTAATTTGGGCTAAGATCACTATCTGTGGTTAGGACTCAAGTTGACCCCCAATGTATAGTCTTAGGGTCAAGGTCTAAGCTTGTCTAAGTTAGTTGAAACTTAGGAAAATGACAAGTTTTCTGTGTTCGACGAAAGCCTTCCAGAGTTCGACGAACGTCGTGTATCAGTTCGATGAACTTGGTATCCAGCTCGACGAACTTAGTCTTCCAAGCCAGTTCAACAGATTTTATATTTCAGTTCGACGAACTCCTGATTGAGATCGACGAACTCAGTGTTCTGTTCGACGAATGAGTAACTCAGTTTTCAGTTCGACGAACTCCTGATTGAGTTCGACGCACTCAACTTTCTGTTCGACGAAATTCCTCTTGAGCTTGATGAATCCTGAAGATCAATTATTTCTTTCTCTGAACTCAGATCTATTCAGCAACGGATGCATTCAAATATTTAGATTTATTAATATTCAGATAAGTCAAGATTTCATCTTTCCTTTTTTATATCCATCCTATTCTCATCTTTTGAGAATCTAGCCATTGACATATATTGGAAAAGAAAACTTTCACAGAAAAGGAATTAAAGTATTTTTGCAGAATCAGAAAGTTGTTATTGCAGTTCTAAGATTGATTTAGTTCAGTTTATTTTATTCCTTATCAGAAGATTTGAATTTGTAAATCAGATTATATTTCTAAGGAAAAAGGATGAATCAGTACATAAGATATATACAAGAGGATACAAGAAAAGAAAGAGGATACTTGTGAAATACACAGACAAAAAGGAGATATACATCTACAGCATCAACTTCATTCTCTGAGAATAACTGAAATCTTCTCTCAGAAGCATCTGCTGGTTCTTAGTCTTCTACACCCAAGAGAAAGCTTCACAAACTGCCAACAAACTCTATCAGACAGGGGGAGCTTTACAACAACAGCAATCCACTAGTCTTCTCTCAGATCTTATTGAGAGAGAAGAACTTTATACACCCTTTTTTTGTTCATTCTTTTTACCCCACCTTGTATAGGGTTTTAACTCACTTCAAAAGTTAACCTTTGGTGGTAGGGCACCTGATCAAAAACCTGTGGTTTGGTTTGAGCACCTGATCAAAAGCTCAGTGGTGTTTGGGCACCTGATCAAAAATCCCATTGGTGAAGGGCACCTGATCAAAAGCCTCCAGTGGATTCCTGCCAAGGGTTGTAGAAGAGTGCATGTACCCAGGTTGATTGGGGAAGCACTATAGATCCTTGTGTCTTTGCTGTGTTTGTGTTATTTTCTGTACTGTGCTGTGTTTGCTGTTTTGTTTTTTCTACTCACTCAACTACATATATATATCATTATTTTAATTCAGCTATAAAATAAGTTAAAACTTTTAATACTCAATTCAACCCCCTCTAGAGTAAACCTAAGATCTAATACCTCTCTTTCAGGGGGAGCCGCAACCCGATGTCGAAGTGGGTTATAAGGATAGCGAGCTCGTCTAGCCAGAGGTCGTTGATAGTTTTGGTTTTTGATGGCTGGCGAGCGGTGTACCCAGGCGTGATGTAGTTGGCGACCGCGGCATGGTACTCTCTCTCGGAGAGCGAGCAGTTGAAGAAAGTGTGATCGGAAAAGGTCCAAGCGCATTTGGCTCGGCCCTCGGCATTGCCTCCGTCACCACCCATCTGATGGTCGGCGAGATCTGAAGAAGTGAGCGTGAATGTGAGAAGGGAAGCGCTAGGTCACGAGAACGAAGGAAGCGGAGGGCTTGGATGATAAATACAGTAGTTGGGCGTGGCAGCAGGGCCTATTTATAGTAAAGCAGAAGTGGCAGGAAGGATTCGAAGCGACGGATGTGCGGTTAACAGGTTTCATTTCTATATGCCTCGATTCTCGGGTCAACCCTTATTCCTCACCCGCTCGCAACAATGCGGCGAAGCCAACTCGCCATAGGCTGAGCGAATGTGTGGCAGGCGAGGCAAGCCCAATATAAGTCGTGTGCAAGAACAAAAAGAATTAAAAATAAAAACTAGTGAATACGACACAAGCAGTAATATCACAACGCGAGTAAATAAAAAAGAAAGCCCAATGGTGGGCGAGAAGTACTAAGCTAATAATAATAAAAGTGTTCGCATATTGCTCAAATAAATAAAGAGTACAATACAAGGTTTGCCGAGTGGGTGCGAGCGCGAGAAGGATCAGTACCGGATCCACCTCCATCAACCTCGACCTCTCACCCCCGATCTCGGCGGCACTCGAAGATAATGTTAGGCGCGGACGGCACGGAGCTCGCGCTGCAACAAGCTCACCTGATCCTCTGCTCGCGAGAGGTGCACCCCCGGGGAGGTGACCTCGCCATGAGTATCCAACCGCAGCTCGCAAGGAGCTATGCATGGTCATCCTCGAGGGAGGAAATATGCTCCTCGGAGGACGCCCTATCCTCCCGCGCCTGGTTGTACAGGTCCTGTAGCATGTGGCCATACTTTTGAAGCACCCCGGTGGTCCGTCTCTTCATTACCTCGAGGTCTAGGGGATCGCTAAGGAATTAAGCAATCTTATCCGGCAAGGGCGGGGGTGACATCTGTTGGATCTTGTGGCGCCCTTAGAGGGGGGTGAATAAGGGCCTTTTTAAATTATGATTTTTACTTAAGAATTTTTCACCAACTTTCACTTTTCTTAAAAATAATTAATCAAAATTTTCCAAACACAAATTTTATATTAATAAATACTCAATTAATTTTCAATAAAGTAACATTCATAATTTTATTAAATATGACAAAACATACATGAACATAACGATCTTAATAAAGCTTAAGATCAAGGGAATAATGGTAAAATAAAACTTTTACAATTTTACCGGTCCTTCTACAAAGGACCGGAAGGCTATGACTTATCTTTCCCTAGACCAATCCCAAGCCTGTCCTCTAGATCTTCCCAAGATCTAGACGTAGCACACAAGGCCATGATTTCCCACCAAGCCACGCAAGGACTTGGACGCTCCGCACAAAGAAGCGATTTTCCCTTAAGCCACGCAAGGACTTAGATGCTCCGCACAAGGAAGCGATTTTCCCTACCAATACAAAGTAAAATGTATATAAATGAAAATACAAGATAAAATAAGAACTCCCTAGAAATTCAGATCTCTGAAAGGAAGGTTGAAGCCTCGAGATGATCATTGATGTAGAAGCGCGTCCGATCTCGTCTTCAATTTCAAACCTTCTCAGCACAAATGGGAGTTCTTGAGGTTCTGGAGCTCTCTGGTTCATATGCACTCAGGAAGGAACTTAGAATCTTCAAAGCTTAAAATCCACGAAGTTCTGAACCCTTTTAATAAAAGAGAGCTGTCGGATTTCCGTTAGCTAGGTATCGCCAAAATCCGATATCTCCAGAGGCAGCCACGTGTCCCACTAATTCAAAGTTTCTGCGTGAAGTGGAGGCCGTGGTTGAGACGTGGGATGTCGGATATCCGATAGCTCTATCGGATATCCGTTAGCTTGCGTAACTGCTGCACGTCGTAGAGTTATGGGAAGATCGTGCACTGTAGGAAATCCGTTAGCTAGATATCAGAAATTCGTTAGCTAGCTGCCGGAAATCTGTTAGCTAGCTATCGGAAATCCGATAGCTCTAAACCGTTGAGTAGAGTTCGGAGAATGGAAGAAATCGTGCGCTGTTGGAAATCCGGTACTGCTGTCGGAAATCCGATAGCTCCTCTTCATTTTTGCCATCCGAAAATTCTCCAGACTGTAGATTGAGTCGTTCTCATCTCCGAAATGTGGTGGCACATTCCGTAACTCTTCCTGGTTGAAAGTTATTGTCGTTTGAAGTTTAACATACAAAACTCGTCATTTTGTCTTTTTGATCCATGAATGAGGACGTGTTTCTTTATTTAACATGTATCACCTGTACACTATAAACACACAAAAGAGTAGATCAAATACATCATGGTATTTGTTATTCTCAAACCAAGAGATGCGGAAAGCAAGCTCCAACAATCTCCCCCTTTTGATAATAACAAATACCCATATGAGAAATTAGTGAGTTTATAGATAAGTGCGATAAAAGATATGCATGAATAAAAGGTTTACCGCGTGATAGATTTTACTCCACCTAAATATCTGTCACTAGATTTCTCATTTTATTCTCCCCCTTTTGTTATTACCAAAAGTGGGTTGTCATGATCGAGCAATATCACTCCCTCTACATAGACGCTTTCCATGAAAACTTTTTAATATACTCCCCCTAAATTGTATTCTCCCCCTAAATGTATGCTCCCCCTAAATGTTATAATTAATTGCAATGGTGCATTCTGAAAAATTGAGATTAGTAAGAGATTTCATGAATTTATATTTCTCCCCTTTTTTGATATTATCAAAAGTTATTTTGAAATAAAGAATGAATAATTATGAAGAAATAATAAATATGGGAGTATATAAGAGTAATAGATTTTATGTCGAGAAGAAAAATAGGATGCAATCAAAAGCTTGTTAAATACTACTTATTGAGAAAAATATAAGCATGATGTAACATAAAGTAGTAAGCAACATAGCTAACATGATAAAGTAAGCATTCTATTTTAAGATACCACTTGCTTAAAGAAAACAGTGTTAAAAATAATAAGCACTCTTAAACATAAACA
Source organism: Dactylorhiza incarnata (assembly GCA_033032865.1). NCBI lineage: Eukaryota > Viridiplantae > Streptophyta > Magnoliopsida > Asparagales > Orchidaceae > Dactylorhiza > Dactylorhiza incarnata. The sequence continues at coordinate 6,837,231 of JAWHQI010000090.1, read as the reverse complement.
TCATTTTAGAAGATAAAACCATATAAAGGATAATGAGTTTTAAATTTGAAAAGTTGATGTTTGAGTTAAAGATTGAAGAGATGCTATTCCATTAAGATAAAAAAAATTGCAAGCATGATTTCATAATATCAAGAAAAGATACACAAACTACAATGTAATAAAATTTGCATTTCAAGTAAACATAAACATTGTAGCGGTCATGCTTTGTTATCTAGTGCATTTACTTAAGTTTGTAGAGATTTGAGTAGATGAGCATTAGGATCCAATTCTCATGAGTAGAAGTTTTATGAAAGATAATGATGTGTGCAAAGTAGTGTTTTGATAAAGTATACAAGTGAATCAATCAAAAACACATGACATATATAATGAAATAACACAACATTAAAATACACAAATAATATTACTTCCATACTATTTCAATGCATATGAATAAATAGTACAACTACCAAGGCGCTCTGCACACACAATGCTTATTAAGACTTATCAGGGGGCAAAGTAGTGCTTGGGGGATCACTTTTATACTTTTTAGCTTTATTTTCAATTTTTTTGTGATCCGGTGTACTAAAGAGAAGTGGTGTATAAATTGTTTGCTACAAGACACTTTACAATTCTTAGCCCCAGTGTAGGTCAGTGTAACAGATATCCCCAGACTAGGGGGTGCGGCGCATTGCTGGCGATCCAGATGACGGCGGGTTGCGAACCACCAGGGCTCTGTTAGCCCAAAAGAGCAAACCCTGGAGTAAAGATGGTCGCATCCGGTGGAGCCGGCGAACCTGGTGGAGTGATGCGCTTCCCAAGTGTCGCGAGGATGGTCTCTGCAAGAGGCGACATCACAAGAAAATTAATGGCAAAGGGAATCCGGTTGGTAGGGAGAAAAACAAGAAGCTCACCAGGTCGCAGTGAGGAGATGCGCAGGCCGGCGATGTCCAGCAACCGCTGGCGAACACCAAGGGTTGGACGTTTCTTTATGAGCTTAAGATAATCTCGCAAAGAGCTGGGATTGTGTATAACCCCGTGTTCGTCGAGGGGTAAAATTGAGAACTAGGCATATGCGAAGTGAGCGAGGGCTTGCCGCTTCGCAACGAGCAGGTCGCGAGGGCGGGGCGAGCTAGGCTCACCTCCTTGCGAGGAGCGGAGTGCGAGGGTGAGGCTAGTGGGAGCTCGCTGCTTTGGGGTGTGCTTAGCTATTGCTAGGAGAGCGGGGCTCACCACTCTGCGTAAGTGACTCAGGCTAGTGGAAGGGGGAGAGTGCAATCCTTGTCCATCAATCACTCACCCCCAAGAGTGCGAATGCCCGAGTGATGGCGACGATGTCCCACCACTTGCTCTTGATCGTAGGACTGATGGCAACATTGTCCCGCCATTTTCTCATGATGCTCGAGACCGTTCGATTGATGGCAATGCGGTCCCGCCACTTGTTCGTGATGACGTTGCTGATGGTGCTGAAGATTTCCGCCACATAGAATTTGAAGACTCTGACGGACGATGCTGCGACAACTCCCGCCATCTTCCGGCATCGTCAAATTCTTCCGCCGTCATGCGCACGACCACGTGCGGTCGCATGGCCGTTGGCTCGTCATCAATGTGCTGTTTTAATTCCGTTTTTAGTTTAAAGTTTAATTTCAGCTTTTAGTTTAATTGTTTCTTTTAGTTTAAGGTTTAAGTTTAGATCTTAATGTTAGTTTAAGTATTATTAATTTTTGTACCAAAACGCTATATAAGTTGAGAATGGAAAAGGATGAAGACAGATTTTGACAAAAAAAAAAGACAAAACCCTATTTCCCTCTTGGCTACAGCCGCTCGTTTCTCCCCCCTACCCGATCGGGTGTTCCCCCTCCCTCCCGGCGTGCACGCCGCTGCTTCCCCCTCCCCATTCTCTCCTTCCTCTCCTTCTCCTCCAGTGTGAACCTACTATTCCCTCCTTACCTCCCGTACGATAAGCTGCACCCCAAAACCGAGCGCCTCCGGTTGGTGGCGTGTCTGTCCGACCTCCCGACTCGCGCTGCGCCAGCCCGGCCAATCCCGATCTCCTGCTGCCGCCAACCTTCCTGTTGCTGCTGCCGCCAACCTTCCTGTTGTTGCTGCCACCATTCCGAGCCTCCATTCGGCTCCCCTCCAGCGACTTCAGGGATGGAAGACTTCTATCCACCATCCAGCGCAACTCTGACGGCTCCTGTGGAAGTGTGACCCTACCACTATTCTTCTCGTGCGCTCATCTCGCTGGTTTTGGGTAACCCCTCCCCCTTCTCTCTTGTGTGTTTCGTCTACGTTAATGTGAGATTTTGGTGGAATTGTGGAGTGAAATATTCATCCTAAATATTGAATCGTTGTGCATTATAAATCTGAAATTTAAGGTATTGAAATTTGTCTGAATTTCTTCAATAATATTGTATCGGGTAGGTCTCTTGACGCTTTGCAAAATTGGATTGTTCAATCCCTGATTTTGCCTTTGCTTTTCAAGATTTGGTATACCTTCGTGTCGATTATATTTTGGGGCTGATTTCGATTTGTTTGAATCACTGATTTTTAGTCCGAGCAGCTCCGTTTGGACTTTGTGAATGTATGCGGTTAATATCTAAGGGAAAGCTTAATATCCCGGATCGTGTAGATCCTTTTCGCGTGAGCGGATATTGGCATATAGCCCTTGTCCAATCTCAAAAGGTTTCGCGACCCTTCGCTTGTGTTGGATATATATTTTGCAAATTAGTCGGGTTGTGTTAGGTGCGTTAGCGTCGGTTGAACCGAAATACGTTGGCCTGCATCAATTTGGTATCATAGGGAGGTTGTGTCAGTTTCTTAATTGACACCATCCTAAATTTGGTTTTGCGGGCCTCCTTCTACACCTCACACAGAGCACGGCTCAAGACGCGTATGTCTCCCAATTAGACTATTTGTTTTCTTGATCGATTGATGGCGACGATGTCCTGCCACTTGCTCTTGATCGTAGGACTGATGGCAACGTTGTCCCACCATTTGCTCATGATGCTCGAGACCGTTCGATTGATGGCAATGCGGTCCCGCCACTTGTTCGTGATGACGTTGCTGATGGTGCTGAAGATTTCCGCCACATAGAATTTGAAGACTCTGACGGACGATGTCGCGACAACTCCCGCCATCTTCTGCCATCGTCATATTCTTCCGCCGTCACGCGCACGACCATGTGCGGTCGCATGGCCATTGGCTCGTCATCAATGTGCTGTTTTAATTCCGTTTTTAGTTTAAAGTTTAATTTCAGCTTTTAGTTTAATTGTTGCTTTTAGTTTTATGTTTAAGTTTAGATCTTAATGTTAGCTTAAGTATTATTAAAAAATTTTTATCAAAACTCTATATAAGTTGAGAATGGAAAAGGATGAAGACAGATTTTGACAAAAAAAAGACAAAGCCCTATTTCCCTCTTGGCTACAGCCGCTCGTTTCTCCCCCCTACCCGATCAGGTGTTCCCCCTCCCTCCATGCGTGCGCGCAGCTGCTTCCCCCTCCCCCTTTTCTCCTCCCTCTCCTTCTCCTCCAGTGTGAACCTACTCTTCCCTCCTTGCCTCCCGTACGATATGATGCTCCCCAAAACCGAGCCCCTCCGGTTGGTGGCGTGTCTGTCCGACCTCCCGACTCGCGCTGCGCTGGCCTGGCCAATCCTGATCTTCTGCTGCCGCCAACCTTCCTGTTGCTGCTGCCGCCAACCTTCCTATTGCTACTGCCACCATTCCGAGCCTCCATTCGGCTCCCCTCCAACAACTTCGGGGAAGGACGACTACTATCCACCATCCGGCGCGACTCTGACGGCTCCCGTGGAAGTGTGACCCTACCACAATTCTTCTCGTGCGCTCATCTCGCTGGTTTTGGGTAACCCCTCCCCCTTCTCTCTTGTGTTTTTCGTCTACGTTAATGTGAGATTGTGGTGGAATTGTGGACTGAAATATTCATCCTAAATATTGAATCGTTGTGCGTTATAAATCTGAAATTTAAGATATTGAAATTTGTCCGAATTTCTTCAATAATATTGTATCGGGTAGGTCTCTTGACGCTTTGCAAAATTGGATTGTTCAATCCCTGATTTTGCCTTTGCTTCTCGAGATTTGGTATACCTTTGTGTCGATTATATTTTGGGGCTGATTTCGATTTGTTTGAATCGCTAATTTTTAGTCCGAGCAGCTCCGTTTGGACTTTGTGAATGTATGCGGTTAATATCTAAGGGAAAGCTTAATAGCCCGGATCGTGTAGATCCATTTCGCGTGAGTGGATATTAGCATATAGATCTTGTCCAATCTCAAAAGGTTTCGCGACCCTTCGCTTGTGTTGGATATATATTTTGCAAATTAGTCTAGTTGTGTTAGGTGCGTTAGCGTTGGTTGAGCCGAAATCCATTGGCCTGCATCAATTTGGTATCAGAGGGAGGTTGTGTCGATTTCCTAATTGACACCATCCTAAATTTGGTTTTGCGGGCCTCCTTCTTCTACACCTCACTTCGAGCATGGATCAAGACGTGTATGTCTCCCGATTAGACTATTTGTATGTTATAGTTATGGCTAACCACACCCCAACTTCGCCTACATGCCAAAGGAAAACCAACCATCCACGCACTCTTCCTCACAAGAGAAAACAGGCACCCACTTATGACGGTTATGGGAATCCACAAGTTTTTAAGGATTGGCTTAAGGAAATTGAATATTATGTTGATTGTCACGGTTGGGACGACCACCAATAGGTTGTCGTCTCCCGAGAGAGTTTAATAGGTCAAGCCCGGGTGTTTTGGCTAAACGAAGAGCGCCGTGTGGGTGATTATCAATATTCTTGGCCGCAAATGCGTAGCCTTCTCACTTCTCAATATGACCCCGCCTACCTCCGTACTACTGGCACAAAGTCCGCGAGTGCGTACAACTCCAAGCCCGCGTGTGAGTTTAGCACCACAACCGTGAGCAAATATAATTACGGCACTAGACCCGTATCTGCCTATAGGAGTGACCATATGCCTCAGGCTAGATCCTTTCCCCACAAAGGTGATACTATCTGTAGTGTACCTGCTTCCACCTTTAGGGAAAATGAACAGTTTAGGTCCTCTGTCCCATACTCGGTAGATGTTACCGCTAGGAATGTCATAAGCCCGCGGGGTGAGAGTATTCCTGCCAGTGAGGGTTGTCAGATGATCACTATAGGCAATGTTAGTGGAGTGTCTGCCCACTATCCTGCCGAGTGCCACGTTCAGACTACGTCCTTGGTCCTTCTAGAGCCTACTTTTGGGTCTTCTGAGCAAGTTTCTGAGTCGTCTGATGATTCTAATTTGAATGATGTACCTGGTGCATTGGAAAAGCTGGCTAGCGAGGGAAGGATACTTTTGGATGGCTTTGTTATGCCTCGTCCTGGCCAATTAGTTTTGCCTATGTTACTAGCCCCTCCATTGTCCATGTCCCGTCGGGCATGTTTTGGGGAGTTGTTAGATTTTGTGCTAGGTCTTTTCTCCACCCTTCGAAGATCTGACTACGCGTTACCTTTGATTGACAGTTTTTCTGAGTGCCCATCTACAGATTTCTTGGCGGTCGCGACCGATTATGATTCTGTGGTGACTGTACCCCTGGACTTAGTTTCTTCATGACATACTTACACATCTGGTCCAGTTCTGCATATTTTTTCTCCAGTTGCTTACCATCTTCGCCTACACGTGTCTATGATTTTAGCTGACCACTTTGAGTTGTGTTGCATGCACTTCCGTTCGCATCCGAGAGCGTCCACCGCTAGAGTTGGTGATTTGGATTTAGTCTGGTCAGTCCCCAAGCGGTTGTCTATGGGCTCCGTCAATGAATTAACACTTAGGGACGCCAACCCATCCATGGTTATGAGGAACTTCGGATTTGATGCTTTTCTTTTGGTTTTTTACGATGCATGGGGTGTTTCACCTCTTTTCAATTTTTTGGATTTTTATTTGCATGTCTATGTTCCACCTAAGTGGCGTTCTTTGTCGTTTCTCTCTTCCACTATATGCTCTTTTGGGTTGGGAAGTAAGAGTTTTTCCGTGTCTATCTTCCACGCGGATTCCTTGGTTCTTGCGCCGGATGGTAAGATTCTAGTTATTTTTCTTCGGACTGACAACTTTTCGAGTTTCCTCGAAAGCTTTGCTGCTGTTGTTATGTCTAACAGGTTTTCTTTGATGAGTGATGCCTGCACTACTATCATGTGGATACTCATGCCGGATTTGGTACATGTTCGTGTTGCATTCGACTACTTTCCCCTTCGGGGCCACTCATCGGTGATGAGTGATTTTGAGTGGGGGAGGATTGATGACGACGATGTCCCACCACTTGCTCTTGATCGTAGGACTGATGGCAGCGTTGTCCCGCCATTTGCTCATGATGCTTGAGACCGTTCGATTGATGGCAATGCGGTCCCGCCACTTGTTCGTGATGACGTTGCTGATGGTGCTGAAGATTTCCGCCACATAAAATTTGAAGACTCTGACGGACGATGTCGCGACAACTCCCGCCATCTTCCACCATCGTCATATTCTTCCGCCGTCACGCGCACGACCACATGCGGTCGCATGGCCGTTGGCTCGTCATCAATGTGTTGTTTTAATTCCGTTTTTAGTTTAAAGTTTAATTTCAGCTTTTAGTTTAATTGATGCTTTTAGTTTAAGGTTTAAGTTTAGATCTTAATGTTAGTTTAAGTATTATTAATTTTTTTATCAAAACTCTATATAAGTTGAGAATGGAAAAGGATGAAGACAGATTTTGACAAAAAAAGAAAGACAAAACCCTATTTCCCTCTTGGCTACAGCCGCTCGTTTCTCCCCCCCTACCCGATCGGGTGTTCCCCTCCCTCCCGGCGTGCGCGCCGCTGCTTCCCCCTCCCCCTTTTCTCCTCCCTCTCCTTCTCCTCCAGTGTGAACCTACTCTTCCCTCCTTGCCTCCCGTACGATAAGCTGCTCCCCAAAACTGAGCCCCTCCAGTTGGTGGCGTGTCTGTCCGACCTCCCGACTCGCGCTGCGCCAGCCCGGCCAATCCCGATCTCCTGCTGCCGCCAACCTTCCTGTTGCTGCTGCCGCCAACCTTCCTGTTGCTGCTGCCACCATTCCGAGGCTCCATTCGGCTCCCCTCCAACGACTTCGGGGAAGGACGACTTCTATCCACCATCCGGCACGACTCTGACGGCTCCCATGGAAGTGTGACCCTACATCTATTCTTCTCGTGCACTCATCTCGCTGATTTTGGGTAACCCCTCCCCCTTCTCTCTTGTGTGTTTCGTTTACGTTAATGTGAGATTGTGGTGGAATTGTGGACTGAAATATTCATCCTAAATATTGAATCGTTGTGCGTTATAAATCTGAAATTTAAGGTATTGAAATTTGTCCGAATTTCTTCAATAATATTGTATCGGGTAGGTCTCTTGACGCTTTGCAAAATTGGATTGTTCAATCCCTGATTTTGCCTTTGCTTCTCGAGATTTGGTATACCTTCGTGTCGATTATATTTTGGGCTGATTTCGATTTGTTTGAATCGCTAATTTTTAGTCCGAGCAGCTCCGTTTGGACTTTGTGAATGTATGCGGTTAATATCTAAGGGAAAGTTTAATAGCCCAGATCGTGTAGATCCTTTTCTCGTGAGCGGATATTGGCATATAGCCCTTGTCCAATCTCAAAAGGTTTCGCGACCCTTCGCTTGTGTTGGATATATATTTTGCAAATTAGTCTGGTTGTGTTAGGTGCGTTAGCGTCGGTTGAGCCGAAATCCGTTGGCCTACATCACTGGGCCACCAGGTGAATGAAGGGCGGAATCCCACTCGCCTAGGAGGCCAAAGATATGGTGAGTGGTGCCTTCATGGACCACTCGCCTAGTAAGATCTCGCGAGCCTGACTTCCAGGAAGCCTGGAGAGTGGTGCCCTCACGGGTCACGCCCAGTGGGGTCTAGAGGTGAATTTACCTAGGTACCCTTTATGGGCTGCAATAGCCCTTCAGAACAGCAAAGTTTGGTTGTTAGCAGACCAGTTTGAGGTGCATTTAGCGAAACCAAAAGGCAGAGTTTGGTTATTAGCAGACCCAGTCGATAAACTATATATAGACCCTAAAGGGCACCTTTGGAGAAGATCAAAATTCTTTAGCTTCCTCCTCCTTAGGACATTTTCTGGTTAGCTCTCAAGGCTCTCCAAGGTGCCCGACTTCAGCTTTTGGATTGGGAGGAGAAACTCTCCAAGATCTTTTGGGTGTGTGGTGGGACCTCTACGGTGCAGCCAAGGGTCAGTGTTTAGTTCTGAATATTTAGTCAGGTTCCTCTACGGGATCAGTAAGTGCTAGCTGCCTCCTCTTAGAGTCCAAACTCCTCGTTGGGCTGAATCTCGGATCCAACAATTTCAGTAGAAGAGTGTTTGTTATGTTTGGAATCATACCTGTCCCCTTTTTCTTTATGGGGATTATGGCTTTTTCTTGAGTTTGAGGAAGATGGATGCTTTCCTTTGTATGCGTATCTTCATGAAGTTCTTGGAGAGTAGAGTGAGCTCCCCATCTGACAGTCTTGTGCAGGTGGAGCTTATTTCAGATTCTTTGCTCTTTTTGGAGTTTTGAACCTTGAGATCTCTTGATTTTTCTTTGTGATTTGGTCTGCTGCCATCTTCTTCAGCTTTCATGGTGTTTAATTGTAACTCATAAGAGAGAAGTTTCTCAAACAAGTTTTGGGTTTCCATGTTGCTCAGATTTCCTAGTTCTCTTATGACACAGATTTTAGTATCCCATTCTTTGTGAAGGGATATCAGGAATTTGTCATTAAGCTTGTTAGATTTGGGTTGATCTATAATACACCTAGGGGGGTGATTAGGTGTTTTCAAGGTTAATTGCAACTTTAAAATTCTATCTATCACATCACAAAAGCAACATAGAAAACACATAAGATTTATAGTGGTTCCCTACTAGACAATGTGTCTAGAGGTTGTCCATTGTCCCTCCCACATATCTAGCAATGTGCTAGACTAGGCAACTTCTCCAATTCAGATCTCTTCTTAATAAGTAGATCTTACAACTCAGGTTCTTAAAGAACCCTACCAATCTTAGACTTTACAAGTCTTACAATAATTCAGATCTTCACCAAGATCCTACCAAACTCAGGCTCACAAAGAACCCTACAAAACTCAGGCTCACACAAAACCCTACAAACTCAGATCTGTCACCAAATCCTATCAAACTCAGGCTCACTAAGAACCCTACCAAATAATACAGATGAGATTGATGTTGTAGAAGAGAAGGATTTAAGATGAAAGCTTTGACTTATCAGACTTCTTCTTCTTGCAACTATAAGCCCAAAGATCTTGTGAATCACTGAACCTTTCTGTAGAATCTTCTCTTGACCTTCACAACACAGCAGTGAAGTCTTCTTCTTGTACTTTTTCTCTCTTTTCTACTTGTATGCATATGAATAAGAATGTGAGAGAATAACTGTGACTTCTTCTTTTCTTTTCTTGATCAGAATCAGTATTTGTGTGAGAAAGAGAGTCTAGAAACTTTTAAAATCGACAATTCCTTTTTTATATTCTTCTACAACTTTGCATAAAGGCCCCCTAGATAATTCCTTCCATAATTAATTAGGCCATTAAAGAACATCGACTGAAACAACAGAATAAACTGCCATAAATGCTCTATCCTTTTTGGAACTTGCATGCCTTTTGAAATATATAATATTCTTCTTAAATGTTGTGTAAATGGCTATATTCTGCAGAAGATATATCATTAATTATTCCTTGCTTGATGCGCAAGATAGACGACGCACATATTCCCTGTATATCAATTTCCTAGAAAATCGGCGCATTAAATATAGCTCTGCATCTGTCAAGACGATAAAATTCCTTCAAGATGATATCGTGTTGATCATCTCAATGATGTGTAATCTTCTCAACGATATTGTCGACATACTTCCTTCTTCAAGACTTAACTTGATGTCTCAACGATATTGCTTCTTCTAGATGATATCATCGAGATGCTTCTTTTTATATGACTTAGATTTATTCTTCATGTTGATAAGATTTCTTCTCGATGATATCATCGAGATGCTGTCTACATGACTTAACCTTGCTTTCTCAGCGATAAAGTTTTTTCAAGGCGATATTGTCGAGACTGTCTCAACGGTATGTTCCTTGTCTCAACGATATGTCAGCTAAGGCTCAAACCGATATTTGACTTTGTGAATTTTTCACTTCTACATAGTTTTGATACTAGTGATGTATCTTTGATGCATTTCAATGATATGTGTATCATCTCGACGATATGTCCAGTCCTTCTTGATGATTTTGGACTTAGATAATTATTGGACATATGGTTTATCTTCTGTAGTAATGAATAAAATATGCCATCAAATACATAGTGCATTTATCATTGATCTGAGCACTTCTTCAAATCAAGAACATTGATGGGCACTTTTCCCAACAATCTCCCCCATATTTGAAGAAGTTCTAACTCACCTCAATGATAAATGCCACACATAGAAAGAATTAAATTCAGGCAATTCAAATGAATTAAACTACCAAGCATTATACTAACAATCTCCCTGGAGGTAGGACTCAACTTACCTGCCTGCCTGCATTTTTATAATTGTCTTCTCCACCTTTATGACTTCTTCAATTAAACGATCATCTAGGGTTTCTTGCATTGAGATCAACCTTTAATTTCTTTCTTCTGTGATGACTTCCAGCTGGAGAAGATTTTCCTGAGCTTCTAGGGTAGATCACCCCAGATGGGTCTCCCCCTCAACCATTGCAGTATCTTGGGCTAAGCTCCTGGGTTGGAACTCCCACTCAACTGGATCACTATCCAGGATTGGACTTCTCCTCTCTTCAGCCACCTCTGTGTTAGCAGGTTCAGCTTTCATCTCTGAGATATCTTGATGCAGAGACATCTCCCCCTCAATCTGATCAATCCATGATCTTTCTTCTTTATTCTAATCTCATATCATTTCTCCCATTTCACTGATCTCTACTAGCTTCATGTCAGTATCTCTCCCCCAACACCATCGTCTCTCCCCCTTTCTAACTTCTTCAATAAAGTATCTAAAATGTTTTCCTTTGGGCTGATTATAAAAATCGGATTCCTCGTAGAGACTGAGATTCATTAATGGACTTTCTGTTTGCATCCATTTAGTAATAGACAACAACTGTCTTTTTGCTGCATGTGCAGCTGGCAGCTTCAGCAATTTTTCTATCTCAGAATAATCAGGCAGTGTATGATCAGCTGGTCTATTTTCTTCATGCACAGCTGATTCCAATTGAAAATGTAATGCTACTGATGAGCCGATAGCTTGTAACTTTTCCAGGAGAATTATATGCAATAAGCTTGTTAAAAAAATAACTCTTACTATTCTAGCTTCTAGCCTATAAACAGCACCTTGTCCAAGTGCCAGATTTGATGGCCTCTTGGACTCCTTGCAAAACAAGAATTATAGACCCTTAGGCACCCAAGAAGCTTTGGGTCCTAGGAAATTATTAGCATTATGTGCAGAATGAAACCTGGTTATAGTGACAGCTAACATCTTAATATTTGTTGTAGGACTTGTTGGATTGAGCCAACAGTCTAAGGCATAGTGGCCTATCTTACCACAACCCCAACAGTTATGGGGATTATATCTCCTCTTCTGAATCATCTTAGGCTTGACTTGTTGATGCCTATGATCAGGAGAGCGACATCTGAACTCCTGAGCCAAGTTCTTCTTGAACTTAAGACTAACTGACTATTTTTGCTGGGGGACAGCATGCACAGTCCTAGGCTTTACAATTTGCCTAGCATCTTTGCTCTTACCCTTGGGTGCTTTGGCATGTGAGCCTAAAGCAAATGGTCCATGAGGTTTCATTAGAACCTCCTCATATTGTGCTGTAGATGCACTGGTCCCAAAGACTTTGGCATTCCTACTTGGTGGTTCCTTACAACCACTAGTAGAGCACTCATTTGACAAGTGACCAAATAAACTCTCATGGTCATAAGAATTAGTTGACAATATATCCTTTTGAAGGACTACTTTCTCTTGAGAGTTTTTGCCACTATCATGCTCTTTAATGTATCCTACACCACTTCTATAAGGTGCAGGGAAATTGTCTATGATAGGGAGGACAGTTTGTGGCTTGAGAAATTAGCCACAAGCTTCCTTTCATTTAGGAGCTTAATCAAAAGATCTTTAATGGTAAGCTCTTTCTGATTTAATTTAGCAATATACTCTAAGGAGTTCTCCTTCAGAGCAGTGAACTCCTTGGTAGCTTGAGTCAACGAAGATGTTTTCTCAAGAAGCTCAGACTCAAGAACCTTAAGGACATCAATTTCATTTTCTTGAGCCTTAGCCAACTTCTTGCTTCTTTTAAGAGCTTCAAGAAGGGAAGCATATTGCTCTACTAAGTCATGCATGACATCCTATTTTGATGAGCTTGCCTCAGATTCTGAACCTAAGACAGATAGAGGTGCTCTTATGCGTACCTGATCAGAAGAGACCTTATTCTTATTTTCTTCACCCTCAGATTCTGATAGGGCAGTCAGCCCAAATTAAGCTTCATCTTCTGAGTCTGAACTGCTTGAGTCACTTAAGGATTTCACCTTCTTCTTAGAAATGAAACTCCTCTCAGTTCTCTTTCCCTTGTGTGACTTGGATTCAACTTGTCTAGATTCCATCCTCTTTTCAGGACAGTCAGCAATAACATGACCTGTTCTTTGACAACAATAGCATATAATGTTAGGTATAATCTATTTATTAAGCTTAGAATAATACATGTCATGTCTAGACATTATTCTAGATTGACCCTTGCAGTTTGCTGAATATTGAGCCTTATTGTGCTTATGCATCATGCTGAGAATTAGCTGTCTGAAATTCTTGTAGAAGGAAGACAAATCACTGTCAGAGAAATCTGACTCAGAAGAGCAGCCAGCTTGATCTTCTGATACTGAACAGCTAGCATGATGATTATCAAAATTATCATTTCTTCTCCTAGATAACTGATGCGCAAAACTATGCTTGCAAATGATAACGGCAAGTGTACCGTATCGAATGTAGTATAGGTTGTTAAAACAAGGTCGTATTAGACTCGGGGCGGTTGAGTACTCTTACTTCGGAAAATCTCTATTATTTTATCGAAAGAAACTTGGGTTGGTTGGTTGCAAGAAAGAGAAATAAATTGTTAAAACTATGATAAGAAGGATTAGCACTCAACCTTGAATCACCTTGGAAAAAATAAATAAACAAAGAAATAAAACTTCTAATTCTCTTTAAAAGAAATGCTTGACCGTGGAGGTTCCCGATTTATAAACGTACCTCTCTCAAGGATACGCCTAACTGAGTTTAGGTTGATCAATCGAACTCTCGTTCTAGAATCGAAACCCCTAAAACTCCCTTTATCGAAGTGAACCCCTCTATTGGATATAACTCCAATCTGGGAGATTTATGTCGTCCTCTCTTGAGGAGTGCATTCAAATCTCTTTATCCTTGAAATGATCGATTCGAACTCAAAACCTCTCGATTATTAGACTACGAAAACAAGGATGAGATTATATATCGATAATATAATCTCAATCAATATAAATTCAAGGATAAATCTTAAGCGATCTAAATAAGAGAAAAAGGAGTTCTAAACTAAATTATGAATTATATTTTCCTTGGATCATCTCGGCCGAGTACTAATGAAATTTAGCTACTCATGGAGATGGAGTAATTGATGAAATACAAGAAGTGCATAATGAAGATTGAGAGTAGAATAAGAGAAAAAGTACTATTTTATTAATCGAAAAGAAATTACAACTAGGAAACAAGAAGTTACAAACCTGAAATGAAAGTGCAAGCTAAGAAGGAAGATTACAAGCTTAAGAATGACAAAAACAGTGCAAGAAAATAAACTTAGAACTCCCAAAATTCGTCCTTAAACATCTGCTGGAGCTGGCTTTATATAGCTGAAAAAATGAGGTTACACGCCCTTGGTCACGCCCGTGACTAAGGGCGTGTAAGGGGCATGATCGAAGCAGCAGCGGAGAGGGCGCCTTTTGGAGTAATTGCTAGCATTTCGGCCGTGTCACGCCCTTGGTCACGCCCGTGACCTGGGGCGTGTAATCTTGAAATAGTGCTGCTGGCGGGAAACTCTGGCGGGAAGAAGCGCGGGGCGAGTCACGCCCGTGACCTGATGTCACGCCCTTGGTCACGCCCGTGACCTAGGGCGTATAACTTTTAATGACGTGGCAGGCATGCTCTGGATGTTGTGGCGAGTCGCGGCCGTGACACTGGGTCACGCCCTTGGTCACGCCCGTGACCTGGGGCGTGTACTTGGCGAATCTTCACGGAATGACCCCGGTGTGGTGGAATCGGGTCTGGAACACATCTAGGCTGTCACGCCCTAGGTCACGCCCGTGACCATGGGCGTGTACTTTGGATTTTTACTCAAACTGCCCAGAAAACCTGCAAAACATAAAATAAGCTTAAATTAATGGCAGAAATAAAAAGGAATGATTTAGATAAGATAATATATATAATTTATATAAATTCATATTAAAACTATATTAAATTTATACTAAATGATGAGTACAAAAAGTACTCATTAATAACTCATCCTTGAGAGCAAGGTTCTTGTGAATAGGAGCTAGTCTCCCTTCCACTTCTTCCTTCTTCCTTGTGCTGAGATGGATCTCATGGGATAGGATCTTCCCAAACAGATTTTGGGGCTCAAGATTTGCTAGATTGACCATTTCCCTAATGGCACAAATCTTTATATCCCACTCCTTATTCAGAGATCTGAGGAACTTGTCATTTAGGTCATAATTTGAGAACTCCCTTCCATATGTTCTCAGACCATTGACAATCTTATAAAATTTTTAATAACACTCAGTGATGGAATCTTGCTTGTCTTGTTGAATGCTTCATACTCTTGATTCAGCAAAGACTTCATGTCATCTCTGACTTCCTCAGTTCCTTCCAAGAACACAATGAGAGTGTTCCACATCTCTTGAGCAGTCTTACAGTGCACTAAATTCTGGAATGTCGAATCATCAACAGTACTAGCAAGAATATTCTTAGCCTTCTTGTCCATTATGATCAAGAGAATTTCATCTCTTGTTATCCCATCATATGACTTTGGCTCTTGACCTGAAGCATTGCTTGTTGAGGCCTTCATAGGAATAAAAGGACCTTCCTCAACAACAACAAAAATCCTAGGGTCTATGGCCTCCATATATAGTCTAACCCTCTCCTTCCACATAGCAATGTTTTCTTTAGAACAAATGTCTAGTCTTGCTTCCACAGCCATAGTGATTAGACACCCAAAATTCTGAGTATGATCTTGTTCAAGTTGTTAGACTTTTTATGAACAACCTACCTCTGATACCAATTGTTAGATTTGGGTTGATCTATTATACACCTAGAGGGGGGGGGGTGATCAGGTGTTTTCAAGGTTAATTGCTACTTTAAAATTCTATGTAGCACAACACAAAAGCAACACAGAAAACACACAAGATTTATAGTTGTTCCCTACTAGACAATGTGTCTGGAGGTATTCCACTGTCCCTCCCACCTATCTACCAATGTGCTCGACTAGGCAACTTCTCTAACTCAGATCTCTTTTCAATAAGTATATCTTACAACTCAAGTTCACAAAGAATCCTACAAATCTTATACTTTACAAGTCTTACAATAATTCAGATCTTCACCAAGATCCTACCAAACTTAGGCTCGCAAAGAACCCTACAGAACTCAAGCTCACACAGAACCCTACCAACTCAGATCTGTCACCAGATCCTACCAAATAATACAGATGAGATTGCTGTTGTAAAAGAGAAGGCTTTAAGATGAAAGATTTGACTGATCAGACTTCTTCTTCTTGCAACTGTAAGCCCAGAGATCTTATTGTTGAAATTATTGAAGTGAAGTGGAAGGTGGCCGGTGGTCTATTTAGTGGTGATCGCAGAGACCGCACGGTCTCTGTGTTGGTGCTCTGCCGGTCTGGCTCTGGCGGTCTGTTGTGATGGCCAGTTTGTTCAAGTATGTTCCGGTCTCTTTCGGTCTGCTCTGCTTGGTTGGTCTATCTGCCTTGTAAGAAGACCGGGCGGTCTGTTCTTGAGTGACCGCTATGACCGGGTGGCTTTGCAGGTCGGTCTGGCGACTTGTCTGAAGTCGGCCAGATGTTCTTGGTTTGTTCTTGGCGATCTAAGGAAGGAGTGGTCTGTGTCCGCGCGGCTTGTGCGCGGTCTGCTGCTGATTTGCGGTCTTGGACCAGATGTTGTCCAAGTGGTGTGATCGCACAGTCTGCTCTATGAGACTGTTCACGATCTGATGGGTGGTGACTGTATTTGTCCTGCGGCGGCGACGACATACGTCCTCTCGCCTATAAATAGGGGTGCAGGGCCTGTCATTCATTACGAGAACTGTAAGAACTAGAGCCTGGGTTGTTTTGTGCGGTCTCAACTTTGAGGTCGGGCAGTCTTGGAAGCGAGTTAACTGTCTGTTGTGTTCGCAGGTTTGCAGTCAGCAGGTTGCGGTCTCCTTCCTTGGTTATTTCCCAGTGGCTTGAATAAATAGTTCGGCAGCGGCTTTTGTGCGAACTGGTTTATGTTGTTCTTGTGCTGTTCGCAGCGAGCTCGGCGATCATGCGACCTTTTGTGGTAAGGCGATCTGAGTTGCGGTCTGGCGACAGCTTCTGTTCTTTGTTCAGTTCAATAAGCTCCAGTTCGTGCGGTCTGAGGTGGCGGTCTTGCAGTGCAGGTCATCTTGCCTGTATTTTGTTTGTGCGGTCTCAGGTCAAGCCGGGAGGTCTCTGGAGTGCAGCGGTCTGTGCGGTCTCTGCTTTGTCAGGTTGCCAGATTTGTGTTTTTGGTGTTTTTTGTTCTTCTCTCATTCGTGATTCTTATGAATCATGTCTCTCCTTTTATGCCTCGAAATGTAATGAAGTTTTGTGATTCAATAAAGTCTATTGTGTTGCTGTGTGGCATTGTGGTTGTTTGGCTATAACTCAGTTGATGCAACTCATGCTTACTCCTAAACGATTCAAATAAAAATTTTAACATGGTATCAAAGCGAGGTTTCGATCCTCGGAGGGGATAAGCAGTGTTCAACTTGAGTTGCCATCGTCTTTGTGAAGAAGAAACCACATAGTTTGCCATGGAAGCTGGATACGCAAGAGGGCTTGGTATTGAACTCCTCACATCGACTAACTTCAAAAAGTGGAAGTCGTGTATGGAGAGTTATTTGCTTGGCGAGGATCTATGGGAGATAGTTGGAGGAGAAGACACAAGAATTTTTTCTAGCAGGATATAATATGGCAGAGGTGAGACTTTGGAGGAGGACTAATGCAAAGGCAGAGTTCACACTCAAGAGGGCTATCTCACCAGAGCTATTCGATCACATCATTGGATGTAAATCTACTGCTGAGATTTGGACGTCTTTGGACAGGCTGTTCAATAGGAAAAATGTAGCTCGGCTACAGTTTCTTGAAAATGAGTTGGCAAAGGCCTCTCAAGGTGATCTTTCTATCTCTACCTTCTTTCTCAAGATGAAGAACCTCACAGTAGAGATTTCTGCATTGGACCCTGATGAGCCCATCTCGGAGGCAAAACTGAAGAGGCATATCATCCACGGGTTGCGGAAGGAGTATCTTGCTTTTGTGACATCAGTTCAGGGTTGGGCAAATCAGCCATCTCTGTTGGAGCTGGAAAACCTACTTGCTGCGCAAGAAAGTTTGGCAAGACAGATGGCGGGGACTTCTATCTCTGGGGGATAGAGTGATGTGTTGTTCTCTGCGAAGAAGAAGAAGAAGTGGGAGAAGAAGAATCCAGGTCATGATGGACCCTCTACTTCAGGTCAGCAGGATAGGGGTTATGTTCCTAAGTCTGATGGGAAGAAGAAGGGAGAGGGACCAAGGTGCTTCAGATGCAATAAGACTGGCCACTTCAAGAAGGATTGTCGGGTTAATCTTCAGCCGGGACATGCAGCGGAGAAGGAGAACCAAAGTCTGATGAAGCTGGATGGGGAGGAGCCTTTGCGGCCAATATGACGGCGATGCTCGTTAAGGCCTTGACTTCCATCAACTTCGAAGAGGATTGGATCATGGATTCAGGGTGTGGGCATCACCTCACCGGGGATGAATCAAAGTTCTCTTCTTTGGCGCCTTACTCAGGTAACGATGCAATCATTACGGCTGATAATTCTGTTCATGCAGTAAAACAAGAAGGTGTCGTCTCTCTGAGCAGTGATAAGGGTCCACTTACATTGAGGAGTGTTTATCACGTGCCGGGTATGAAGAAGAATCTCTTCTCTGTGACCAATGCGGTCGATGCCGGTTATCACGTTCTGTTTGGCCCAACAGAAGTGAAGTTTCTTAAAACTCAACTAGAGATGAAGGGAGATGTTATTCATGTTGGAAAGCGAGTAAAGGACTTGTTCGTTTTATCGACAAGTACCTATGTTGACAAGATGAAGACCAATGATAGCGCAGCTATCTGGCATGAAAGGTTGGGGCATGTAGACATGGACAAATTGAAGGATATGGCAGTAAGGGGCCTTGTCAAGGGCTTGCCTAGCTTGTCCTCCTATGGAGACGGTCATGTTTGTGCGGGATGTCAGTTTGGTAAGTCTCATCGACTTCCATTTGATAAATCGCAAATAAGATGCAAAGCACCGTTGGAGTGCATTCACGGTGATTTGATGGGACCGACTGCCCCCCAAGCCTTGGAGGAAACAGATATATGTTGGTATTGATTCACGATTATACCAGATATGTCTGGGTGTACTTTCTGAAAGAGAAGTCAGAAGCTTTTGCAAAGTTCGTGGAGTTCAAGGAGTTGGTGGAAGGTCGGTTAGGTCTGCGGGTGAAAAATTTGAGAACTGACAATGGTGGGGAGTTCACCTCTGGTGAGTTCTCAAGTTTTTGCAGGAAGCACGGCGTCCGGAGAGAGCTCACTTGTGCCCATACTCCACAGCAAAACAGCATTGCAGAGCGGAAGATCCGTCATTTGATGGAAACCTGCAAATGCTGGCTTCATGCCAAGAGTATCCCAAAGTCCTTTTGGGCGGAGGGAATGTCTTGTGCGGTATACGTCATCAACAGGATGCCTCTAAGTCCTATCAACATGAAGACCCCTCACAAACTGATGTTCAATGAGAAGCCAAGTGTTGCACACCTTCGGGTGTTCGGGTCAACCTGTTATGTGCATATCCCTGATGCTCTTCGGACAAAGCTAGATGCAAAAGCAAGGAAGCTAGTCTTCGTTGGATATGATGAGCGGAAGAAGGGATGGAGATGCATGGATCCTGAGACACGGAGATCAGTGGTATCTCGGGATGTGGTGTTCGATGAGGTGACTTCCTACAAGGGGAGTTCAAGAGTTGAACTACCGGAGAGCAGGGTTGATGAAGAAGGGAAGGCTGTGGAAAATCTTCAAGTGGAGTTGTCTGTTTCACCAGGAGCTCCAGCTGCGTCAAGGTCAGAGATGGAGGCTTCAGGTTCTGGAAGCAGGGGGAGCGATGCTCCAAGTTCACCTGGAAGAGGAGCTAGCACAGAAGAAGCAGCTGAGGAGGTGGTTAGTCAGGAGCAACCTCTTAGGAGGTCGAAGAGGACTATCAAGCCACCTGATAGATACACAGGAGGAAACATGGTGAGCTTTGTCTCATGTTTCTTTGCTGGTCCCTTGGATGAGAGGGAGCCATCGAGCTTTGAGAAGGCCAAAGGCGTGAAGCAGTGGGACATTGCTATGCAGGAGGAGATGGATGCTCTCAAGAAAAATGAGACTTGGTCTCTAGTGCCCAGGCCCAAGGGCATTACCCCTGTGACATGCAAATGGGTCTATAAGATCAAGAAGAAAGCCGACGGCACGATCGAGCGATACAAGGCTCGCCTTGTGGCTCGCGGGTTCTCACAGCAGTATAGAGAAGATTATGATGAGATGTTCAGTCCAGTGGCAAAGATGACTTCGGTTCGTTTTGTTATTGCTTTGGCGGCATCCAGTGGATGGGAGATTTGGCAGCTCGACGTGAAGAATGCCTTCTTATACGGAGAGATTGACAAGGATATCTTCATGATTCAACCGCCGGGCTTCATCTCGAAGGATTGTCCGGACTACATCTGCAAATTGAAGAAAGCCCTGTATGGGTTGAAGCAAGTGCCTCAGGCGTGGTATGGAAAGATCGCGGAGTATCTTCTATTCTGTGGGTTCTTTGCTTCAGACTCTGATTCTAGCTTGTTTGTCAAGAAGGAGGGAGTGCTTCGGGTTATTGTTCTGCTGTATGTGGATGACATGATTGTCACCGGGAACTCGAAGGAGGCAGTAGCTAGGCTGAGAGCCGAGCTTGCTATCAGATTTGAGATGTAGGATCTGGGTGAGCTTCACCATTTCCTTGGACTCGAGGTTCAGAGGCGGGAGAGCGGAGTGTTCGTTTCTCAGGCTAGGTATGCGGAGCAGATTGTTCAACAATTTGGCATGGAGGAAGGGAAGAGCAGCTCAATACCTCTGGAACAGCATCATAAACTTCGGAAGGATGAGGGGAGAGTTCTATCTGAAGCATTGGTGTTCCGAGTTCTGGTTGGGATCTTGATCTACTTGACCATCATGAGGCTAGATATTGCTTATGCAGTTGGCAAAGTGAGTCGGTACATGGCGGAACCACGGAAGCCTCATCTTTTGGCGGCAAAAGGAATTTTGAAGTATGTGAAGTCGACTTCTGATCTGGGTCTCCTATATAGGAGAGGGCCAAGCTTGGAGTTGCTTGGATACATGGATGCTGATTATGGGGGAGACATGGATGATCGGATATCAACGTCTGGTTTTGTCTTTATGACAGGCCCCGCAGCTATTTCTTGGTGCATCAAAAAGCAGGACTCGGTGTTTGTATCTACCACAGAAGCGGAATACAAGTCTTCGGCCTTGGCAGCTCAGGAAGTCGTTTGGCTCAGGAGGTTGGTGGAGGACGTTCATGAGGAGTTTCGAGGTCCCACTATGCTACGTGGGAACAATGTGAGTGCTCTCAAGCTGATTAATAATCCAGTATGTCACGCGAGGACCAAGCACATTGAGATTGAGCACCATTTCATTCGTGAGAAGGTGTTGGGAGGATCTCTTATGGTCGAGTATGTTCGAAGTGCGGACAATATTGCAGACATCTTCACAAAGTCGCTGGCGAAGGGACCGTTTACTCGGTTGCGGAGTTTACTTGGGCTAGTTTCCACTTCCCACTTCAAGGGGGAGTGTTGAAATTATTGAAGTGAAGTGGAAGGTGGTCGGCGGTCTGTTTATTGGTCTCTATGTTGGTGCTCTACCGGTCTGGCTCTGGCAGTCTGCTGTGATGGCCGGTTTGTTCCTGTATGTTTCGGTCTCTTTCGGTCTGCTCTGCTTGGTTTGTCTATCTGCCTTGTAAGAAGACCGGGCGGTCTGTTCTTGAGTGACCGCTGTGACCAGGCGGCTTATGTAGGTCGGTCTGGCGACTTGTCTGAAGTCGGCCAGATGTTCTTGGTTTGTTCTTGGCGATCTAAGGAAGGAGTGGTCTGTGTCCGCGCGGCTTGTGCGCGGTCAGCTGCTGATTTGCGGTCTTGGACCGGATGTTGTCCAAGTGGTGTGATCACGTGGTCTGCTCTGTGAGACCGCTCGCGATCTGATGGATGGTGACTGTATCTCTCCTGCGGTGGTGACAACATCCGTCCTCTCGCCTATAAATAGGGGTGCAGGGCCCGTCATTCATAATGAGAACTCTAAGAACTAGAGCCTGGGTTGTTTTGTGCGGTCTCAGCTTTGAGGTCGGGCAGTCTCGGAAGCGAGTTAACTGTCTGTTGTGTTCGCAGGTTTGCATTCAGTAGGTTGCGGTCTCCTTCCTTGGTGATTTCCTAGTGGCTTGAATAAACAGTTCGGCAGCGGCTTGTCTGCGAACTGGTTTATGTTGTTCTTGTGCTGTTCGCAGCGAGCTCAGCGATCAGGCGACCTTTTGTGGTTAGGTGATCTGAGTTGCGGTCTGGCGACACCTTCTGTTCTTTGTTCAGTTCAATAAGCTCCAGTTCGTTCGGTCTGAGGTGGAGGTCTTGCAGTGCAGGTCATCTTGCCTGTATTCTGTTCGTGCGGTCTCAGGTCAAGCCGGGCGGTCTCTGGAGTGCAGCGGTCTGTGCGGTCTCTGCTTTGTCAGGTCGCCAGATTTGTGTTTTTGGTGTTTTTTATTCTTCTCTCCTTCGTGATTCCTATGAATCATGTCTCGCCATGTATGCCTCGAAATGTAATGAAGTTTTTTGATTCAATAAAGTCTATTGTGTTGCTGTGTGGCATTGTGGTTGTTTGGCTATAACTCAGTTGATGCAACTCCTGCTTACTCCTAAACGATTCAAATAAAAATTTTAACACTTATGAATCACTAAACCTTTCTGTAGAATCTTCTCTTGACCTTCACAGCACAGCAGTGAAGTCTTCTTCTTGTACTTTTTCTCTCTTTTCTACATGTACGTATATGAATAAGAATGTGAGAGAATAACTGTGACTTCTTCTTTTCTTGATCAGAATCTGTATTTGTGTGTGTGAGAGAGTCCAGTTACTTTTGAAATCGACAATTCCTTTCTTTTATATTCTTCTGCAACTTTGCATAAAGGCCTCCTAGATAATTCCTTCCTTAATTAATTAGGCCATTAAAGAACATCGACTGAAACGACAGAATAAACTACCATAAATGCTCTCTCCTTTTTGGAACTTGCAAGTCTTTGGAAATATATAATATTCTTCTTAAATCCTGTGTAAACGGTTATACTCTGTAGAAGGTATATCATTAATTATTCCTTGATTGATGCACAAGATAGACGGCGTGCATATTCCCTGTATATCAATTTTTAAGAAAATCAGCGCATTAAATGCAGCTATGCATCTGTCAAGGCGATTAAATTCCTTCAAGCCGTTATCGTGTTGATCATCTCAATGATGTGTAATCTTCTCGGCGATATCATCGATATACTTCCTTCTTCAAGACTTTACTTGATATCTCAACGATATTCCTTCTTCTAGACGATATCGTCGAGATGCTTCTTTTATATGACTTAGATTTATTCTTCATGTTGATAAGCTTTCTTCTCGACGATATCGTCGAGATGTTGTCTACACGAATTGACCTTGCTTTCTCAGCGATAAAGTTTCTTCAAGACGATGTCATCGAGACTGTCTCAACGGTATGTTCCTTGTATCAACGATATGTCATCTATGGCTCAAACCGATATTTAACTTAGTGAACTTTTTAATTCTATATAGTTTTGATATTAGTGATGTAGCTTTGATGCATTTCAACGATATGTCCCGTCCTTCTTGACGATTTTGGACTTAGAGAATTACTGGACATATAGTTTATCTTCTGCAGTCATAAATAAAATATGTCATCAAATACATAGTGCATTTATCATTGATCTGAGCACTTCTTCAAATAAGGAACATTGTTAGGCATTGTTCCCAATAAAGCTCATAATTTGAGAACACCCTTCCATAGGTTCTCAGACCATTCACAATTCTAATTTTTTTCATAGCACTGGGAGATAGAATCCCTCTTATCCTCTTTGAATGCCTTATATTCTTGATTCAGGAGAGATTTTCTATCATCCTCGACTTCAGTAGTTCCTTCCATGTAGACTACAACAGAGTCCCACATTTCTTTAGCAGTTTTGGAATGCACTAGATTCTGGAATGTAGAATCATCAATAACACTTACCAAAATATTCTTGGCCCTCTTGTCCATGGTGGCAAGTACTATTTCATCCTTACTCATGTTAGCAAATTTCTTGGGAACAGCAGCTTCAATGCTGGAGGATGGAGTGCTCATTGGAATGAATGGACCATCTTCAGTAGTCATGAAATTCCTTGGATCAGATTATTCCATGTAGAGTTTCACCCTTTTCCTTCCATATGGCTCCTTTCTGCACATGGGCAATTTCATAGAACTGAGTTCTTTATAATTCTCTCTAGTCATGGTGTGAATATTGATCAATCCTTAGTAGATCTTGCTCCTTAGCTGTCTAGCTATTTAGAACAGAACCTACCTCTGATACCAATTATTATTCTAGTGGAATGACTAATATCACACCTAGAGGGGGGGGGGGGGTGAATAGCGTGATTGATGATTTATGATATCTTTTTAAAAATAAAAGCACATAGCAAACAATCACAACAAAACACACAGACGACACAAGGATTTATAGTGGTTCCCCAAGAATTGGGTACATCGACTTTCCCCCTCCACCTAACTAGCAATGTGCTAGACTAGACAATCTCCTCCAAAAATCAGAACTCAATCAGAGTTCCTACCTCAATATTTTTAGTACAAGACTTATACTCAGATCTACAAGTAGATCCTACCTCAGATCACAAAGATCTTACACTCAGATCACAAAGATCCTACACTCAGATCACAAAGATGCTACCTCAGATTCTATTATGAATCCTATACTCAGATCACAAGGATCTTACACCACTATTTATAAAATTACAATTTTATAATGATAGATTCATTAATGATTAGAATTTAGATCTTGAGTCTTCAGTAGAAGTCTAGTAGTAGACTTCTTCTTCCTTGATAGATGGTAGAGTATAACTTGGAATAAAATATCAGGATCAAGGTAGCAGCAACAGTAATTCTTTCTAAGTGGATGAACAATTGAAAGCTTATTTAAAATCTAGATTAAACAACACTCTTGAGAATTGAGAATGCTCTTGCTCTTAATGGCAGAATGACTTAGAATTCTTTGCTGTCGAGTTTTTTATTATTCAGATCATTAGTTTCAATTAGCAGGATATTCTCTCCTTTTATAAAGCTGTAAACATTGAAAAGGAAATGGAGAAGATTGGGGAATGTGATGATTATCACTTAGATTTGAATTTTCAAATTCGATCAATAAAACGGAATATCAAATTTGGCTCAATTTAGAATATTCCTCATATGGTAATAAAGATCATAAAGGAATCCATAATTCTGATAGATATTCTAGTAATAATAATTGATTATTTCATTTCATAATCAATTCTCCAATGGATTTAATCTATTTAGGACTTCAATAGATGTATCATTGAAATGCGCCTTGATTTGTGTGAAAATACGGGAGAAATAATAAAGACACGTGTTGTTTTAGCACTTAGAGTAATTCTGGATAAGTTGAAGTCTGCCCCGTCGATATGGAGATCATCCCGTCGATCGAACTTGATCCTGTCGATTCTTTGTCCAGTTGACTTGCAGAATCGATGGCCTGTCCCGTCGATTTTGCCTTGTGAGAAAGTAGTTATGGTTGGCATAGATAGTCTGTCTAGTAGATTAATTCTGTCGACTTATCTTCCCATTAATGTTTCAAGTTCGATCGACAAACTATCCCATCGATTTTTTACTTATCAATATTCTGACTTTCTCTGCATTCTGAATTCAGTAAATCTCCTTGATTTTTCTAAGTAGTGTCTTTAAGATAGATGTCAATATGTCTTCAATTTTATATTTGAGGTTATATGGCATATATGAATGCTTGGTCCAAGTGACCCTAAACAGTATTCATAAATTTAACCAATCATAGATTGTATGTACCTGTCTCAAGCATAATCAAGGATTCTTCAAAAATAATAAGTTTATTATTATGTTAATGTTCTTCTTCAAATCAGGAATCTTGGGGATCAAATTCCAAACACTCTTCATCTTCCTTGAAGTTGTTGACTTTCCAACTTCAACTGCATTATCTTCTGAGTCAGTACTTTCTGAAGGTGCTTGCATATCAAATACAGAGGGTGATTTTTACATGGCTTGCTTGACTTAATTGACTGCCCACATGGCCTGATGAGAGCTAGCATTTATTACAGCCTTCTCCCCCTTTATGAATTCTTCAACTATTAGATCATCCAAGGCAACTTTCACCAAGTTGATCATTTCTTGAAGATTTTGTTCAGCCTCATTGATATTGTTTCTCAGTTATAGCAAGGGATCATCTAGAGTTTGAGAATTGGAGTCTACTCTGTTAACAATATGTTTTCTATCTTCACCCATGAAATTTATGACTTCTTGAAAGGCTTGCTGAATATCCCCTGCCAGGGTTATTTGATTTTGAATGACTTGAAGAGTGGATTGCCTGGTTAGGTTCAGCTGATCACCAAGAGTATCCATTGCTGGAGCTGTCATGTGAAGAAAGTGAGTATGTTGAGTGTTGAGATGGTGAATGTCTTCTTTCACAGCCCGCAGCTCAGCCTTTAGCTCCTTCCTCAGACCATCACATGTTTTTAGAATGAAGACTTCCATCTTTTTCCTTTGTGCATCCAACAGAGATGATCAATTGAAACATTGATCATGACTGTGCACTAGAAGTTTCAACATGAGCATCTTCAAAATCACTGACAAGGAATTGGAAGCTGGGAGAGTTTGTCTGCATTTTCTCTCCTTTTGTCATGATTGACTTTCCTTTATAAAGTATTAGGTCAAGCCTAATCATTGGTCCTGCACATTCAACCTTCTCTGGCTCATGACCTACAATCTTCTCAGTTTCTTCCACAACCTCCTCCCGAGCTCCTTCCTCAGCAGAGGTTCCAACCGCTTGATGAGTCCTGATCATATACACTTTTATGGACTCATCTGGGCCGTTTAGTTAGTCATTTCACTGCACTTTAGCCCTGTTTTAGTTCATATTTGTTAACCCATGCTAGGTGCACCTTTTGGCCCATTTTGGTGTGATTTCATGTTGATTTTCATTAGTAGTTTTCATGCATTGTTCGGTGCCACTTTTAGTGGCCGGATTGGTGGTTGTACGCTAGAACAGGAGTCGTGCAGGTGTTTCCGGTGCAATTCTGCACAGGAACACAGCGCACGAACACTGGTTCTATTGCGCACGACCACTGGTCGTGCGCCACTGATCGTGTGCACTTAACGCCTTTTTCACGAGTTCTGTTTGGTGCAGTGTGCACGACCACCAACGCCAGTGCGCACGACCACCGGTCGTGCGCCACTGCTCGTGCGCATTGACCATTAAATTTCTGAGTTCTGTTTCATCTATTGCGCACGACCACTGACGCTAGTGCGCACGACCACCGGTCGTGCGCCACTGGTCGTGCGAACATGTTATTTTGTAATTTCTGTCTTTGTAGGTTCTGTCCAGGCAGAGCGCACGATCACAGGATTCTAGTGCGCATGACCACTGGTCGTGCGCCACTGACCGTGCGCACTGTTTAATTCCAGCGCCTATAAAATCCGCTGCTCGCGATTTAGGTCGGATCTCTCGCTTCCAGCCGCCGTTTTCCGCCCGATTCCGCCCGATTTCGCCCCTCCACCGTCGCCCACCATATAGAGGTGCTCCGGGCTTGCTCTTCACGCCTATCTTGAGCCGGAGTTTCCTCTCGGCCTCCTCCTTCATCCAAGAGCTCCAAAGGAAGACCTAGCCGCTATCTCCATCGAGCAAGAGGAAGTTGGCAACCTCCACCGGATCGTGACACGAAGAAGACGGGTCCATTGGAGAGTCGTGACAGCTCTCTCTACCCCGGACGTAGTTGCGGACCGAGCTTGGACGCGGATTGACAACCCGGCGATTCCAACCGTGAATCTTCAACGAGCCTTCGGATTCGATCGATTTCTTGCCTTGTTCTCCTTTTATTGATTGTTGTAATAGCTAGATCTTGTATATTTTGATGAAGTTGCACTTGAACTAGTTTGTATTTCCATATATTTCATGTGATTGTGAAATATTTGTTATTTGTGTGCTTGAGGAGCGCCACCATCCATTTTCCATCCCACTATCGTGTCCGGTGCCGCACTAGCAATTGCTAGTGGCGTGCTTGTCGAAGAGGTGCTTGCGACCCTCATTCCACTAGCCTACTCGCCCATTCGCCTACCGAAGCGTGGCATCGCGGCCCGTAATCCATTCGCCTATCGAAGCAGCGCGCTCAAGGCCTGCATAGTTCGATTCCATTAGCCTTCTCGTCCATCCACCCTTGCGACGCAGCGCGCTCAAGGCCTGCCTAGTCTCCATCCCGCCAAGCGAAGCTTTGCATAGCGGCATTGCATAGGAGTAGTTGTTAGCTTTTATTTTGTTTTCCAAAAGCCAACCCAACTCCCCCGCATTCCATCCGCCTAAGGACTTCGATCTCAAGTCCTTCCTCGACATTTAACTCCACCTTACTGTGTTCCTCAAGAGACCGACACTCGGGGATTTATTCCCAACATTTATTACTTGAACGATCGGTACACTGCCGTTTCGTGTCGCAGTCGAGCTACCGCCTATAGCGGTGTGTGAGATTTGCGCCATCACCGCTCTAGCAGCCGCATCTTTATCATGATCCACCAGGGCAGAGCACTCTAGATGGGTCTCCCCCTCCACAGCCTCAGTGTCTTGAGTTGAGCTCCCAAGTAGAGACTCCCCCTCAACTGGATCAGCCACCTGAGTAGAGCTTCTTGTGAAGGACTCCCCCTCAACAAGTACTTCTCTTTCCTAATCTCTTTTTCTCTTGTAGACAGCTGGAGGATCACCCAAAGGTGTTATCCTTTCCTCAGAAACCCCTATGGTAGCAGGTTCAACTCTGGACTCAGGAACTACTTGAGCTTGAGATCTCTCCCCCTCTGTCAGAGCAGGGTTTGAGATGAATGGGGCAACTTCTTCCTCAGAACTACTTGATGACCTGCTCTCATCTTCAGGATAAGTAGTCTGCACATCTTTCTTCTTCTTCCCTTTCAGAACTACTTGACTATCTTTAGGAGATTTGGAGATCACCCTGTCCCATCTCTCCAACATCTTGGAGTCCAACTTCCTTGAATAGTGCAGTGACATTCCCATTTTATTTTTCAGAACATCTCCAAGAGAATTTAGGAGGAAAAGTGATATCCTTCCAAAGGATGGAGTCTTTAGATTGCCCTTTACTATTTGAAATAGAAGATCTCTCCAATATGTCTTCTTGGAGAGTATGAAATCTTGTCATGAGAACCAGGATTACACAGCAATACCTTCCCTACTAGGTCAGCCAGTAATTTTCCCTTTTGGTTGAATTCAGCTCTCTTTATGGATCCATAGGTCTTTCCACTGTGCCCACACCATGAATAACCTTCAGAGAGGCCTTCAACAGATAAGCTTTCCTCCTCTTCTTCTGCCTCCAGTCGGGGCAGTCTCAAAGCTTTTTCTAGGCTTTTGGCTGACACCTTGATTTTCCTTCCAGCCACCTCTTATTTCAATGAGGTTCCAGAGTGGTTAACTCTTGCTCCCTCAAAGAAGTCCAGTAGCTCTCTGTCCATCAAGACACATGACTCACAAGACAAATATTCCAGCCTGTCCGCCTCCAGCAACTCTATAACTGATCGTATATCCTCTGAGCAGGAGTTGAAGCCTCCTCGCAGATGCTCACAGCTAGAAATTACTGTAACCTCTTTCTTTTCCTTATCTTTCTTTGGAGCCATTGACGCTGATTGGCGGGAACGATTGAATGCCTAAGATGGAACTAGGGTTTATCGTAGAGATGAATTAGGGAAATGATAGTGTAATTTTGTCCTAAACATTCATCCTATTTATAGTATAGGTAGATGAAGGGGTGCGTACCTTTTCGTGTTGTTGATATGAAAAATTTATCATCGGGCGACTCTGATTAAAAGATCCAATAAGGTCTTAAGCAGTTGGGATGCATTATGACGATACACATTGTGTCATCAAAATATCTCACCGACCGGAGTCATCTGTGTCATTCTGACAACCAACAGATATTTGTCTGACTTTAGTGGGACCTCATCATTTCTTGAGGGGTACCTGTAGCACTCAACATACATGTCATTAATGACTAGTACTAATGATATTAAGAAGAAGTTGCGTTAGAATTTACTCTAAGTTCAACATCCCCAATTGAAACTTGAAGAAGCTAAACTTAGCTTCATCTAGGGGCTTTGTGAATATACCCGCCACTTGTTTGTCTGTGGGGATAAACTCAAGTATGATATCCTCATTCTCCACATGCTCCCTAATGAAGTGATACCTGATCTCAATGTGCTTAGTCCTACTATGTGAGATAGGGTTCTTAGCAATTGAGATAGTACTTGAAGAGTCACAAAACATGGGTATTTTGGTCATCTGCAGATTGTAGTCTTGGAGTTGATGCTGGATCGATAGTAACTGAACACAACTCCCAGCAGAAACGTATTATGATTCTGCTGTGGAGATTGCCATACTAGTTTGCTTCTTGCTTCTCTATGAAATAAGACTTCCTCCAAGTAATTGGCAAATCTCTGAAGTGCTCTTTCTATCTTCCTTACATCCTACATAGTCTGCATCTTAATAACCAGTTAGTGCACAATCATTATTCCTATGGTACCAAAGACCAAGATTGGGTGTACCCTTCAGGTATCTTAAGATCCTTTTGACAGAAGAGTGATGAGATTCCTTAGGGTTCACCTGATATCTAGCATAAACACATGTAGCAAACATTATGTCAGGCATAATGGCAATTAGATAAAACAAAGATTCAATCATGCATATGTACTTGGTTTCTTCAAAGGGTATTCTCTTTTCATCCTTGTCCAGAGATACATTAGATCCCATGAGAGTCTTCATGGAAGAAGCACTCTCCAATCCAAATTTCTTGACTAGCTCTCTAGTGAATTTAGTCTGTGAGATGAATATGCCATCTTCAGATTGTTTCACTTGGAGACCTAGGAAGTATTTGAGCTCTCCCATACTACTCATTTCAAATTTTCCCCGCATCAAGTTAGCAAGCTTTTTGCAGAGAAGATCATCTATAGAGCCAAAAATAATATCATCCACATAGATCTGCACTAGCAAGATCTTGCCTTTTACATCCTTTAGGAACAATATCTTGTCAATCTTTCCCCTTGAGAACTTATTCTCAATGAGAAAACTTGACAAGGTCTCATACCAGGCTCTAGGGGCCTGTTTCAATCCATACAATACTTTTCTAAGAAAGTAAACATAATCAGGATGTTCAGAATCAACAAAACCCGGGGGTTGTTCTACATACACCTCCTCTTTGAGATCACCATTCAGAAAGGCTAACTTGACATCCATCTGGTAGACCTTGAGTCCTTTGTGGGCTGCATAGGCCAGAAATAGTCTTATTGCTTCCAGTCTTGCAACAAGAGCATAGGTCTGGTCAAAGTATATGCCTTCCTCTTATCTATATCCCTTTGCTACTAGCCTGACCTTGTTCTTTGTAATAACTCCATTTTCATCCAGTTTGTTCCTGTAAACCCATTTGGTTCCCACGACATTGTGTCCTTGAGGTCTAGGAACTAGTTTCCATACTTTGCTTCTCTTGAATTGGTATAATTCTTCCCGTATGGATGCAATCCAGAATGGATTCAAGTTTGCTTCCTCAAATTTCTTGGGTTTAACTTGAGAGAGAAAACTCAGATACATGGCTTCATTCAAGGCTCTGTTTCTTGTTAAAATCCTTGACTGACATCTCCTATAATTTGCTCCTGTGGGAGATGCATGATGTGTCTAGTTGCAGTTGGCAGTCTTCTGAAGTATTCTCCTATGATTGGTTTTGTAGATTGTTCTTCTTATGTTGTAACCATACCTTCTACAACATCTTCCTCTAAGTCTGCTGCCACTGAGTATTCTTTAACTCTCATTGGAGTTGTAGCTTGGTCTTCAATGGATAACTTCTTCATTCTTTCTGATGTACCTATATCCACTAAAAAACTAGATCAACCTTTATGAATAAGGCTAGTCTCATTAAATACAACATGAACAGATTCTTCTACTGCTTGGGTATTGATGTTGTACACCCTACAAGCTTTGCTATAGGAGTTATAGCCAACAAAAATGCATTCACTGCTTTTCTCAGCAAACTTAGTTAGTTTGGATTTCCCGTTATTAAGGACATAACATTTGCTACCAAAGATTCTAAAATAAGATAAGGTAGATTTTCTGCCTTTCATAAGCTCATACGGAGTTTCTTGTGGTCTTTGGTGATGGAGACCCTATTGATCACATGACAGGCTGTATTGACTGCCTCTGCCCAGAAGGATTCTGGTAGAGAGGAGTCACTCAGCATTGTCCTGCTGGCCTCTATTAAGGTTCTATTTTTCCTCTCTACAACTCCATTTTGTTGAGGGGTTCTAGGTGCGGAGAATTCTTGGGCGATACCGAGCTCTTGGCAGAATTCTATCATGGCACCTTATTGAAATTATGTACCATGGTCACTTCTGAACTTGACCACAGTACGACCCATTTCATTCTGAATTTGCCTGACAAAATTCTTCAAGTTATCCAAGGTATCCAACTTCTTTTTAAGGAAGAACACCCAAGTGAACCTTGAATAGTCATCAACTACTACAAGAGTATATACTTTCCCTTCTAAGCTATGAACTAACATAGGACCAAACAGATCCATGTGTAACATGTAAAGGCACCTAGTAGAGTCTTTGTTAGCAATGCCCTTAAATCTAGTTCTGGTTTACTTGCCATGTTGGCATGCATGACATGGACCTTCTTTAATGCACTTAATATTGGGTCCATTTCTAACTAGGACTTGAGAGAAAAGCTTGTATATGGTTTTATAGTTGATGTGGACAAGTCTGTTGTGCCATTGAACACAAAGAACCTCTTTTTGATTAGCTACAAAACACATTAACATAGAAGAGTTTAAATGAAGTAAATTGAGACAATAAATGTTTCCATTTCTAGTGCCAGTTAAGATAGCTTCAGAATTCAAGGATTTCTTAACTAAGCACTTATCCTTGTTGAAAACAATAACAAAATCTAGATCATAGAGTTGACTTAACTTATGAGATTATGATTCAATCCCTCCACACAAGCTACCTTTGTGATGGTGACTAAGCCATTGGAAATGTTACCATATACCATGGTCACCCCTTTTTCTGAACCTCAAAATATCACTGAAGGTCCAGTCTCCACTGGCATGTAGTCCCTCAAGTAGCTCTTTACTCCAGTCATATGTCTGAAGCAATAACTGTCCAAATACCAAATGGGAGATTGGTTGGCCTTTGAATATACCTGCAATAGAAATTACTTTACCTTGGGTACCCAATTGAATTTGGGTCCTTGGTTCCTGTTAAGAAGATAAGTTGGAAAACCAAACTTCTAAGTGGTCTGTACTCTTCTTGCCCTAGGCACTGTTGGGTTGAACTAACAGTCCAAGGCAAAATATACAATTTTGCCACATGACCAGCACTCATACTTATTATATATTCTCTTATGCCTCACCATCTGGGTGGGATGTTGGTGAGCAGGAGGGAAGATAGCTAGCCTAATAGGTCTTGGGTGAACCTCACAAGTGTGAGTATGTTGTGGAGCTGGTCTCACTACTTTGAGTTTCACCTTCTCAAGGGGTGGCTTGGCAGGAACTGCCTTTCCTTTTCCCTTGGGTGCTGTTATTGCAGGTCCATGGGCAAAAGGACCTGGACTCTTCATTTGCATTTCTTTATGGGGTGCTTTAAAAACACTCAGCCCAAAGCCCACTCTTCTGTTGGTGGTAAATGACTTGCAACCACTGGTAGAGAAGACATTGGTCAAATGACCATATGCAGAATCCTGATAAAAAAGATTAGATGTAGCAACACCTTCTTAAAAGAGGGTGGGGCTTCAGAAGCTTTACCCTTGACTATCATTTTACTAAATCCTACACCACCTATGTATGGTGCAGTGAAGTTGTCAATGATTGGGAGGATAGTCTTGAACTTGTAAAAGCTGGCAACTGTTCTCTTTTCTGCCAACAACATTTCCTCAAGGTCCTTAATGACCTTGTTATTCTATCCCAATTCAGCATTTTTGAGCTTTGTGTCTTCCTTGAGTTTATCCAGTTCTTTGCTCATAGCAGTCAGCTTTTCAGCTAACTCATGGAGCTCAGAGTGAGTATTTCTCAAGGAATCTAACTCCTTAGATTGAACTCTAAGGAGCTTCTTTCTTTTCTTGAAGGATTCCCACAAAGCTTCATATTGCTACACTAGCTCAGATTCATCCTCATGTGGGGATCTTGAGGATGTGCTATTATAAACAGACTCAGACTCATCATCATGCATAGAATCTGCAACTGCTTCAGAATTAGAGGCAGACAAAGGAGCTCTGATATGTACCTTCCCAGCAGAGGAGTTCTTATCCTGGATGTCTTCATTTATGGTCATGAGGAAAACGAGAGATTCCTCCTCAAGTTCCGAGGAACTTGAATCAGAATCACTTAAGGTTCTTGTTGGCACAAAAATTGTACCTCCAAAACTCACACTCGAAAGAGATGGGGGAAGGACTGTGGAGTGCAGGTTACTTGGGATGAGGAATGCCAGAGAAGAGATCTCCGAGAGAAAAGCTGCTTCGATTGATCTCTAAGAAGGTTACAAGAGGGGTCCAAAATAGGTAAGGGTGAGAGGTAGAAAATGCAACAAAATTCGAGACCGCTTGCACAGGTTACAAGTTGGAGGCTCGAAGCCAAAAGTCCATTTTCTGGTAACCATACCCCTCTATTTATAGACGTGGAGGCTACCCAAACAGGCAGATCTAAAAATTACGGGCTGCCCGGGGTACAAGAGAACTGGGGCAGAGATAGAGGGTGCAAATAACAAAATGAAGGAAAAAAACCTCAGATCGCGCGATCTGGCAAACTCCCTGGAGCCTGGCCGCCCGTGCCTTAGGAAAATTGCTGGAGACGAGACAGGCGGTCTGAGTGGTCTCCCAAAATTAAGACTGCCGGAACTGACCATTTTGACAGAAAAGAGAGGTCGCAGGCTTCTGGGCAAACATGATCCCCGCACATTTTCAAATTTTGCTGGAACTTCAGAAATGTTCGCTTTGACCGCTGAGACCACGATAGCCATAAATGCGGGAGATTCTATAAATACGGCTTCAAGGCTTCATAATCTAGAACTTTCTGGAAAGAATTTCTAGCTTGTGCTATTAGTGATCACTGCTTTTCAGACCGTAATGATCTCTAAATGTCAAGCATACATAATCTTCTGAACAAGCGGGCACAGATCAAGGGGCCGCCAAAGGTAGCTTCCCGAAATGAAAAGGGCAAAGAGAAGGAGACCGCTAGCTCCAAAAAGGTGTTGGCGGTCAAGGCCTCTAAGGCAGTGGCAAAGATTGATGCGGCGAAGGAGATCGTCAGCGCTCCTCCTAAAGAACAGCAAGCAGTATTTCCATTGGATGCGGTTCTGATGGCCTCTAACGTTGTCGACATGTCATCCACCTACTCAGGGACTCCTGTGTTGAATCTCCCAGGTATCTCTATCACCTTTGAATGCCAAAAGTTAGAGGAAGTTCTCAGCCAGACCGCTGTCCAGACTGTAGAGACCGCTTCTACTGAGGCTATCAAAGCTCAGATGCAGGAGAAGAAGGCTTTAGCAGAAAAACTCAGGCAGCAGATCGCAGACAAGTAGGAAGCTACAAAAGGGACAAAGAGAAAAAGCACAAACTCTTATGTTCAGACCGCCAAAAAAAAGGAAAAGTGGCGAAAGTAAAGCAGTGACCGCTAAGGAGGAGGTCACACTCCCTGAAGATGAGATTTGAGACATCTTCTGTGGAGGACCCTGAGAAGGTAAGTAAGCAAATCGTCCTCCCTTTTCCTCCTGCAGTCTCATTTTCTTCCAAAGGAGCGTACTCAAAGTTGATTGCGTATCTCAATGGTGATTCTTCTAACGGTCCTGTTCATTGGATCTCACAGGTGGTCGACCCTTTTGAATCTAAGAGTCTTCGGGAGGTCGCTGAAGAGCAGGGGATCGCTGAGAGGAGAAGACCATGAAAGAAGCGGATTGGAGAATAGCAGAGGCAGAGGAGAAAGAGAAGGAAGAATATGAGAAGAAGGAGAAGGAGGAGAAGGCAGCGCAGGCCACTGCAGAGAAAGAGAGAAAAGAGAAGGAAGAGAAGGCGATGTTGATCACTGCCGAGAAGAAGAAAAAGGAAGTTGAAGAGAGGGCAGCATAGTCCGCTGTTGAAAAAGAGAGGATGGAGAAAGAAGAGAAGGCATCACTGACCGCTGCAGGGGGGAGAAAAAGAAGTACAAGAAGAAAAAGAAGAAGATAGCTGAGGAGGAGAAGAAGGAAGAGGAGAAAAATGAAGGGACACGACAATTCGAGAAAGAGAAGACCGCGTTGTCCACCGTTCTAAAGAATCTCTCTACCATCCAGGAAGCAAAGTTGTACAAGGAAGCAGCAGACCGCGCGACAATGGTCTCTGCTCTGCAGACTGGTAAAGCGAAATTGATCGCCAGACCGCCGAAATTCCTTCCTCAGCCTGCTCTTCAACCTAGATCTCCAAAAGAGCAGCGTGAGATCATCATCATTGAAACAGATGACATCCTCATTAGCAATGCAAAATTAATAAGAAGAAGAAAAGAAGGAGAGATGTCACAAAAGAGAGAATTGGAAAGAATGGACCTTGAGTGTTTAAGGGGATCAGATCGCCTTTTGCTTACCTCAGACCCTGTGGTCACAAAAGATGTGGAAAATATCTTACATGACCGCGGTCTTGATTTCTTTCCAAGTATTCTCTTTACGTGAAGTCTTCTATTTTTGAACTATTGTAGCTGAGCTAACCGGTCTCTGCTTTTGATCGCAGATACTGATGAGGTCGCAGAGACTCCTAAAGAAGGGGAGATCCCGCGAAAGTTGTGATTCCCTCGCAGCTCGCTGGCACCCTCAAGCCCATTTTTGATGATGTCCACACCATGCGAGTTCATGAGCGGGCTCAAGATGATTTACTGTGCGCCATGGAGAATCGAGTTCGCGAGGAATGCGAGCTGAAAAATGCTGAATTGAACAGGGTGCTCCGGAGGGCTGAAAAGGATGCTGAATATTACAAAGGGAAAGCCTCCGCTCTGGTAGATGAGGTCACATCGCTTAGGGCCGGTCCTTCCTAGATGATGATGAAGCCGGGAACTTCTGGCAGTCTCCCAGAGGAGAGACCGACCTCTGAGATTGTGGTCATCCCCCTGGAGCAGGCGGACAAGGAGATGGCGAAGATCCATCTAGCTGCAATGTCTGCTAATCATAACCTGGCACCTGTTCTGACCGCAGTAAATGAGTTGCATGATGTTGCAGCTTTCGTTGGGAGAAAATTCCTAGCTAGAAGATAGATTTTAGTTTTTGATTTTAAGCGGTCTCAAAACATTAAGTCTGGATGATTTGAACTTGTAATATATGTATTGTGATAATTTGACTTTCTTCTTATGCGATCTCTGTATTTGCTGTGATGCCGATCTCTTTTCCATTGCTTATTTCTGTGTTGCTACTTGAAATGTTGCAGTCTCACTTTATTGAGGCCGACCATGTTGCTTGCTATTTTCTTAACCCATGCAGGTTCGTCGATCTGAATGGTTTGCTGGGAGGTCTCCAGAAAAGCAATCATTACGAAAATATCCTTCAGCTTCTATAAATAGTCGGCTTTGGATCCTTCACTTCACACTTTCTGAATGCGCCCAAAGCTCCGGTCTCAGCGAACTTTAGAAATGGTGACCACTCGCGCGTCTGCTGCTGAAACTTTCCTTGTGACCGATCATAAGCCATGTTGCCTTTCCATGGAAGAGTACGTAAACTTTCTGTAGAGGCATATGATCTAGGGTCAGATCATCGTGAGACCGCCAACAGAAGAGGAGTGCTTAAACTTTGGAGTGGAAAACAAATTTGTCATCCCAATCGATGTGACGTTTCCTCCCCCTTGGGAGGTGTAAGACTCCTAAATTTTTCCGATAATTATTTTAATCTTATTAATGATGTAATATTGTCGTGAGGGCGTTACGTTTGCGTGTAATTTTTCAGTGCGTGGATTTTGTGTGATTTTGTGCCCGTTCAGTCAATTTGATCGTGTTTTGAAACTTATTGGAATTGAGATTTTAGACTTCAGAAAATTAACTTAATTAATTCTGAGTATGTCCGTGAAGTTTCGTTGCGATGCGAGCTACTTTGAGAGCCTGGGGAATTTTCAAAGATTAAATATTATCATAACCTTTTTACTTATCTATTTTTAGTATAAAAGGCTATCCTTTGAAAACTAGGTTATTATTTTTCTTCTTCCTCTTCATTTCCGCCAAACCAGAGCCGCGCGAGAGAGAAGAAGACACCATTTTCGGAAGCTTCGGTCGGTCATTGTGAGAGATGCAATGCATAAACTCCTCATCGGAGTATAGATTTTGAAAGATCTCGCCGAGCTCTTCGCGTGTGTGATGAGTATTTCGGATTTAATTGATTTTTGGAGTTGGAGTGTGTATCCCTAACCTTCCGTTTCATCCAAAATGTTTCAAAAATTTCTTCTTGTGGCCTTCTATCAAACGATCCTTGGCGTGGAGTGCTTTGGAGGTCGGTCTTTGAAAAATTTGAGGCAAGTGGTGGACTTTCCTTCTTTCTTGTCTAAGTCTATATCCTTCATTTCTTAAATCTCCTAGTGCAGGTGAGTATGATATATATTCTGTCTTAAACTTCTAGATATGGATTTGGCCAAGTAGCTGTTTGGATTCATCGAGTAGTTGTGAGAGGTTAAGTAACATTCGTCCAGTAGATTCGACAAATTCGTTGAGTGAGTAGTTATTCCTCGAGTGATCACGTGTAATTCGTCGAATAGTTAGTATCGAATGATATAGTCAAATTAGTTGAGTGGTTCAAGTCAAATTCATCGAGTGATCATGATTGATTCGTCAAGTGATCAGGATTGATTCATCGAGTGATCATGATTGATTCATCGAGTGTTCACGATTAGTCGTCATGTAGAAGTCAATTCGTCGAGTAATCTGGTCGAATTCATTGAGTAAGTTTAGACAATTCGTCGAGTGTTTTCGTCGGGTAATGTAGTCGATTTCGTCCAGGGATTTAGACGATTCGTAGAGTGTTTACGTCTAATACAACGTATGGTCTCGACGAATTAGTCGTGTTAGACTGTTTTAAATAGGAATTTTATGAATTTTATTCTTTTCCTTATGATGAGTTATTTTTTTGGATTGTTGGTTGGGTTTGGAACGGATGACCACCATCACAGTGCTTGTTAGTGAATCATTGTATCCAGTGTATGTGTGGCGGACTGTAGGTTGGGTTGCGAATGGCTGAGTCCCTCCTCAGAACCATTTTATGTCTATTATTAATGATTCATTCTTCTTCTAGAGCTGATTAGTCTCTTTTATTTCAATATATATATATGAGTGACAGGGCACGCCCCCCCCCCCCCCCCCCCCCCCCCCCCCCCGTGGAGGCGACGACATTCGGTAAGGGCGGCGACATTCGGCAAGAGCGGCGTCATCCGGAAGGGGCGGCAACATTCAGCATGGGAGGCCACATTCGGCGGGGGCGACAGTTGACAAGGGTGGTGACTTTCGGCAGGCGCGATCTATATTTATGTACGTATATATAAAAATTCATTCAATTTTGTTCAACAAAAACCATATGGTATGATGGTTGCCATCTTTGCTTGGCATAGTGGAAACCTGGGTTCAAATCTCACCATTGACAATTTTTGTGAGATTAAAACATGGGTCATATGACACTTCTTTTTCAATAAATTTAAGGGTAAAATCATAATTTCATATTGTAGGGTACTCTACACTTCATAGTTTTAGGTCACCTCCCAGTAGATTTAGGAGACCTATGAAAAAGTGGAGAGAGAGGGAGCGGTTTGATCCGACGGCTGATGAAATATCATGCCAAATTCGACAGCCGTAATCATTTCAACGGCTTTAAAATTCATGGGCTTGATACTTCTTTATATATGGTAAAGATATATATATATATATAATTAACTCATAAATTTATCTCGCACTTAGTACAAGATCTTCTCACTTTTAACGCCAGTTCGGCTAAATTGTTTATACTTTTGTCCATATGACTTTATTTGTTGTTGTTTTACAATTACTCTTGTTGGGGATGGTAACCTTCTTAACCTATTAACCTTTTTACCTTTATTTTGAGTTGCCATTTTGCACCTTTGTGCTGAGGCATTCTTTTCTTTTGTATGCCTCAGGTTCGGGTCAGTAGCAGTTAGAGCTGACCAGACGGACATTTCCAGACTGCAGTAGTTGTTTTCTTTTCCTCGTTGGTGAGTCTTTGTTAGTTGTTCTTATCATTGACATTGTTGTGTACTTCAGTTACTTTTTTGATAGTTGTATGAGTTCGTGTCAGATTGTTGATGCCCATAGCTTGTTTTGCTAGTGTAGACCTGTTGGGGAAATGATTTATGTTAACCCCTAGAATTAAGAAGAATATAATTTCTAAGAATGAAAAGTTAGTCTAAGTAAATATGCGTCGAATAGAATTCGACGCAACGTCGAATAGAATTCGACGCAACGTCGAAATGTAGTCGACGTTTCTCTCAGAATAAGTCGAAGTAACTCTAAGAAGAATTCGACTTAATCTTTGTCGACGTAACTCTGACTTCTAGTCGACGCATTTAATAAAGTCGACGCACCTTAGTCGACGCACCTTCCTTATTCTCCTCTCGACGTCCAGACAGGATGAACTCGGCGCTTACGTCGAATAGTAATCGACGCACGTCAATTTCCAAGTCAAATTCGAATTAACGCCAGATCTCTTTCCTTCTTTCTAAAGATCTGAATTTTATGGAATGATTTTATTCTTTTATAGCCGTTCTGAATATGTCTTTCCTTCTAATTGATTCTTGGCTAATTTGATTAATATTTATTTGGATATTATTTGAAATCAGAATAAACTCTTTCCGTCTACAGATAAAATTAGTATGGAAACTTTTATCTCTTTCTAATTCTCTGTCTGCTAATTGATTATTCTCCTTTAGCAATATCTTTTGAAACAGAGCTATAAATAAGAAGGAAGTCGACAGAGAATTAGAACTAGTGATCCACCATATACATTTGAAAAAAGAGGAAAAGCTCCCAAGTGAAGAGTGAGAAAGCTGAGAAAAGGGATAGTGTGTTGCAGCAAAGAAAAAGCCTTCACCTTCTCCTCCTTCTGAAGCCATTCTGCTGCAAATTTTGAAAGCTCTCACAAAAGAGAGAAAAGCTTACAATCTCCTTCTCACTATAGAAGAGAGATTATATTCACTATACTTGTGCTTCTAATCTTCTTGCTAGGAAGAAGATTCTTTCTTACATATATTGTCTTCTGTTCTTCTACTTGTTCTACTTCTTCTTCTCATTCTTATTTCATTTTCAAATTGTGTAAAAGAGTTTTTAGAATGTCTCTTCAAAAAATTCAGTTTTAGTGGTTCTAAGAGTCTCCTTATCAAAAGACTCAGTCTGGTTCTAAGAGTCTACTTATCAAAAGACTCAGTCTGGTTCTAAGAGTCTCCTTATCAAAAGACTCAGTGCAAGTTAGTGAATTCCTACCAAAGGGGGTAGAAGAGTGGACTACCCAAAGTTTGGGGAACCACTATATTTCTTTGTGTTGTGCTGTGATTTTCTTCTTGCTATTTTTTTTTTCTTTACTTGCTTAATTCTTGTTGGTTTTGTGGGAAGTTTGAATCTGTGATTATTACACACACATATATATAATTGCACAAAGTATTTTTAAATCTCTATTCACCCCCCTCTAGAGGATTTTAGTGAGGTTAACTGTGCACTTTCAATTGGTATCAGAGGGAGGTTGATCTAAAAAGGATTAACTCCTTGATAAAAAAGATCCTACCTCTCATATATATATATATATATATATATTTCTGAAAACTATTTCTTTTCACATGGCACAAATCAAAGATTATGCTTCCACCAGACCACCAATGTGCAATCTTGAAAAGTTTGCAGTTTGGAAAACAAGAATTAGGATTTATATGAATTCTATTGATGAAGAATTATTTAATGTTATTTTGACAGGTCCTCCCAAGCCTTATAGAAGAGACACAAGTGGTGAAGTGACTCAAACACTTGTCCCAAAGGCTGAGTGGACAGTTGAAGAGAAGAAGGCAGGAACATGTGATGCAAAAGCTGTGAACATTCTTGTCTTAACCCTCTCAGATGAAATCTTTCAAAAGGTTGTTGACTGTGAATCAGCCAAAGAAATATGGGAGGCTCTTACAAAGATGGTAGAAGGAAGTGCTGATGAAAGGAAAGATAGAAAGGCTCTATTAATCTCCCAATATGAGAACTTTCAAAAGAAGCATAAAGAAAACATATCTGAGATGTATGATAGATTCAGTCTGATCATAAATCAATTAAGGAGCCTGGATAGAGATCTCTCTCTCACAGAGATCAATGACAAACTATTAATGAGTCTCCCAAGTTCATGGGACTCAAGAATATGGGCAATAAGAGATACAAGAGGACAAAAGGAAATCTCAACAGATGCCTTCTTAGGAAATCTCAAATCCTATGAGCAACTGCTGAAAACTAGAGAAGAGAAGGAAAGAAGAGGAAGCACTTCAACCTCCTCAAAAGATAGAAACATTGCTTTGAAAGTAACAGAAGATGAGACCCCTGTCACTGAAGATGAATTATTCAGCTTCCTGGCTAGGAGATTCAAGAAATGGGTCAGGACAGATGGGTCTAGAAGGAGAGAATCAAAACAAAGGTATGATAAAACTCCTACTAAAGAAATCATTTGTTATTCCTGCAGGAAAACTGGACACATTGCACCAGAATGTCCAGAAAATACTGAGAAAGAGAAAGATCTGAAAAAGAAAGATCTCAAGAAAAAGGGAAAGAAGAAAGAAAGAAGCTTCATTGCAGAAGCTTGGAGTGAAACAGATTCTGAGGACAGCACCTCATCCAAAAGTAACAATGAAGAGTCTAAGCAAGAAGACCTATGCTTAATGGCTTTTGAAAGCTCAAAGGAAGAACATGGTGCTAAATCATGGAGTGAGACAGAATCAGAAGGAAGCATCTCTTCTGAAGATGATAAAGAAAATAGCCTTATTCTCATAGAGGAATCTGAGGATAAGGATGGGGTAAGCATTTTTGATGACATAGATTTTCTGTGTGATGATTTCAAAAATGATTTTAAAGGATTATGTTTAGATCAACTAAAAGCTAAACAAGAAATTAAGAATCTAAGAGAACAAATTAATGTCATTAAAAACCAGGGAAATATAGAGGACACTTATTTTAAAAATTATGAATTAAGGGCTAACATCAGAGAAAAAGAAATAGAGAAGGCGAAAATAGAAAACCAGCTCCTTAAAAATAAGGTATCCCAAGCAAAAGCTTTTGAAGAATCAATAAAAATGAGAAGTCAAACACTCAAAGAAATCACAGAAAAACAAACAAGAAGACATAAAAATCTTGGACTAGGAGCTGATCCCTCAGCTAGTCTAATTCCATCCAACAAGCCTGCTTGGATGAGCCCTGTTAAATTTACTAAACCCATCAAATCAACAAACCAAGAAGAAGACTCACAAAATAAGGGAGAAGACTTCAAGGAAATAAACCAATTTGATGAAACATCATACTATTCAGATGATGACTCTCAAACTTCTTCTGAGAAGGCAACTAGGCCAAGAGAAACAACTCATAAAGAAATAAAATTAGAAAAAGGGAAAAATAAAATTCGTGAAAACACATTTGCGTCGACTTCATATCGACGCATGAATGATAGTGCGTCGAATTCTACTCGACGCAATCTCTCAGATGCTTCGACCTCAACTCGACGCTTGAATAAAAGTACGTCGACTTCAAATCGACACAACTTCTTCCATGCATCGATTCCAGATCAACGCAATCTGGAGAAAGCACCGAGTATAAATCGACGCAACTATCAATGTACGTCAAATAGATATCGACGCATACAAACTCAGAGCAACATAAAGACAGAAAACTTCCATCCTCCAAAAACCTTCCATCTTAACCCCCATTCAGGATCCATTCATCCTGATCATAATTTCTATCCTAGTCAAAACTTTTATCCAAACCAAAATTTTTATCCCAATCAAAATATTTATCTTAATCAAAACCACTATCCATC
Source organism: Dactylorhiza incarnata (assembly GCA_033032865.1). Lineage (NCBI taxonomy): Eukaryota > Viridiplantae > Streptophyta > Magnoliopsida > Asparagales > Orchidaceae > Dactylorhiza > Dactylorhiza incarnata. Next base: position 6,793,507 of record JAWHQI010000090.1, on the reverse strand, counting down.
TATACACTCAAAATCCCATAATCTAAAGAGAGTCAGATGTTATATCTACAATAAAATTGGCCACATTGCCAAACAATGTTGGTACAATCAATCTAATTGATTATAAAAATTAGTCCAAGACTGTTGTAAGACCCCAGATCAAAAAATTCAAAATTCTGGAATACAGAGCTGTCGCCGGCGACAGTGGCTGTCGCCCGGGCGATAGCACTCTGTTGAGAAGGTTCTGTCATGAGCTGTCGGACGGCGTTGACTGGTCAATGTCGGTTCTTATCGATGTCGCCAGGGCGACAGCTCAAAGTTGGACTTTGTGGCCGAAATCAAGGGCATTGATTGCACTTTGACTTTGGGGGCTGGTTTTGTCTTAGGAGGCTCGGTGGCAGCATAGAAGGCCGAAATCCTCTTCTTCTTCATTATTTTCCTTAAGGGTTCTTAAGAGAGAGAGAGAAGAGCTTGGAGAAGAAGGAGAAATAGTAAACCCTAGCTTGGAGCTTGGGTTTGGAGGAGCTACACTCATCCAATCCCTTCAACGTTGGTGGCTACACGTAGAGAAGGGCAAGGCGCTCCTTTCCATCCGTGCCAAAAGTCGAGCCATGGGCTCAAAGTGGCGTTTAAGGGTAACGAACTCTTCTAACCCCATTTGGACATGTTCTAGACCTTTACCATGCATCGTTAAGGCACCTACCCAAAAGGGTAAGGTCGTGGCCTCCGACGGGTCGATTTGTGTTATCCCCGTCAAATCTTGCATTAATGTAGAGTCCACGCGTGAGATGGACGTAGGCGCGCTGTGTGAAGCCCACCCGAGACGGTTCGTCCGAATTGGTGATACTTTTTAGGTATTGTGCGTGCCGGGGAAAAACCATGTGTTGTTATACTTGCCTCGTAGGGCTAGAGGGTGCTACTGCATGCGCAGCAACGCTCGGGGGTGTGCCCCAGGGAGCACCCAAAGTTAAAAGGCAGAAATGGAGTTCTGTCCAGCTGTCGCTGGCGCGACAGTGACTGTCGCCTGGGCGACAGCTTCCCAGAATTGGGTTCTGGTGAATTTGGGTGTTCTGAGGCAGTGGGAGTGCTACTGCATGTGCAGCAATGCCTGGGGGTGTGCCCCGGGAAGCACCCACAGCTAGAAGCCAAATTAGGGTTTTGTGACTGTCGCTGGCGACAGTGAATGTCGCTAGGGCGACAGCTTCCCAGACTGAGTTCTGGTGATGTTGTTGTGCCCACCAATTGAGGGAACCTGAGGCCGGTGTACCCGACCTGTGGGGGTGTCCTGGTGGATGACTTAGCGTCCCGTGGAGCAGGCTAATTGAGAATACCTGGGCTGAAGGGACGCCATACCCGCTTTTCGTGTTGTACAACGAGAGCTGTGAACAACGGGCATTTGGCAAACCTGAAACCGCACCATTGCAGCACCTAATTAGTAAGCCTCGGACAGCATGTCGGGAGGCAATGGGATAGAGTCTTCGGACTACGTTATGTTCACAATTAAAGCACGGGGGAGCCCTGGTATTCGGGCCGCCGACTTTAGCCTCGAAGGGCAAAGCCATCAAGAGTGGATGGTGGTGGAAGGCGTAGTACACCAAAGAGTGCCTGAGTGCACGAGACGTGGAGGCCATTCCCACGTTTGTGTTGTTGCATATGTATGAAATGCTGTAGGCTCGTCTAGTCGCACTCTTATATATATATATATATATATGTTGTTGAGACTGTTTTGCAGGGACGTTTAGAACTGCCACCCCCTCGAAGGGGTGGGGTCGTTATAACTTGGTCAGCTTTAGCTGACCGTTGCCCTGTTTGTCCACTGCCTTTGGTGGGCTTGTTGTACAGGAGCTGGACCGAGCGGGACCTTGGCGGGCTGAAGCCCCTGCGCTGCTGCGGCCCTTGAAGACCTTTTGTGCTTTCTTCTGTTTTCATGTATGCCCGGCCTGCGCGCCGATGTTGGTAAACTGTAAGGCCGTCGTGCCTCTTTTGTGTGTTGTAAAACATTTTATTCTAAGTTAATAGATGTGGACATACTCGAGTTCGGGTCTTGTGGTTTATAATTCTGTCTCTCTCTCTTTTACTTCCGCATAGAATGCTCTGAGTTAGGCTTCGTGGTATAGTGTCGTTGCATATTCAATTAAGTGACGTTTCCGTTTGTTTTGTAGTATATGGCGTGGGGCCCCGGCTGGACCTTCTGCTATATGCTTCTTAACGGATGGGGGTGTTACAAATTGGTATCAGCTTCTAGGGTTCCGTATCCTTCTAAGGAATTCGTGGGCGAATTCTTTTAAGGGGTGGTGAGCACGTGTGTGCGCTACCGTTGAGACGTAAAATAAACCCAAAAATGTCCACTTAGGAATAAAATGTAACAACAAACCAACAATAATTGCATGATTTTGGAACCTGAGTGTCCCTTTTGTTGTTAGTTGCGACTGTGTTGTCGCCTAACTGTGTGTTGCACTTGTGTAGGGCACTCAAAGTGCAGCGGGACCGTCGCGTCCCCGTGATGTGCATGAGAGTAGTGGGTCTGCTGAGGCCCCTACAGCTTCGTCTGCTGAGTTGGTTCGGCTAGTTAGTGAAGCCGTTGTAGCTGCGTTGAATGGCCAGCCTGAAAGGCAAGGCCAACCGCCAGTGCAAGAGGTGGCCCCTGAGCCACTAAGAGTGGAGCAAGTCCCAGTGAGGCGTGCTCCTGAGCAACAGCTGAAGCACTTTCTGGGATTTCGACCTCCTCCGTTTACCGGGGTTGAATCCTCAGCTGAGGCCGAAGACTGGTTGTCGCATGTGAAGCGAATTCTGACAGCGACACAGTCGGAGGAAGCGCAGAAGGTGACCTTTGCTTCTTTCTTGCTAGAAAAGGAAGCTAGGCGGTGGTGGGATGAGGTTGAGAGACGCCAGTTCGCGGGAAGGCGACTGGTTGATGTGACGATGGAAGAGTTCTCGAGAATCATCCTCGCAAGGTATGTGCCTCAGTCGCAGCAGATCGCGATGGAGAACCAGTTCTTGGCTCTAACACAGGGTGGTAGACTGGTTGATGACTACTTGCATGAGTTCACCCGCCTCGGGCGCTATGCTGGGACTTCTTTCGATGATGAGGATAGAAGGGTGAACAGGTTTTATGGAGGTTTGCGTACTGAGTTGCGGCATCTTCTGACAGGGCCGTTGACGCAGGGTTTTACGACCCTCGTTGGTTCAGCCCGAGCCCTTGAGCAGGACATGCTCAGGGAAAAGGGCAAGGCGGTTGTGGTCGAGGCAGTGCCGGAGGGCAAAGCGCCGAGTGCGACGAAGTTGCGGAGGTTGAGTCGCTGGAAAAAGGCTCGAGTATCTGGGCCAGCTCCCTCTGCTTCGGGCGCGTCATCTGGACGTGGCCCTCTTATTTGGTTCACTTGTGGCAAGCCTGGCCATTTCTCTCGGGATTGCCGCAGTGGGCTTCCAAGGCCAGAGAAGAAGGCGGGGCCAGCTTATTCTGAGAAGGGGAAGGCAGCTGAGTCCACTGCTTCACGTATGGCTCCCCCGCAGCCCAGAGTTTTTAGTCTCGATCAGCAGGAGGCTATCAAAGCCAAGGACATCGTGACATGCTATGTAAATGTTTTAGGCGTCCCTGCGAGAGCGCTTTTCAATACTGGGCTTCGCACTCCTTCTTATCGTCGGACTTCGTCCAACGTATTGGTGCGTCGTCGATTGCTTCTGCAGATGGACTGGAGGTCCTACTGCCGAATGGATATTCGATGCGTGTGGAGAGGAGTTGATGCGTAAAGGTTCTAGTTGGTAGTCGGGAGTATGACCTGAAGGCATCGTTACTCCCCCTGGTTGAGTTCGATGTTATCTTCGGTATGGACTGGCTGTCAGAACAGCGTGCGTGTATCGATTGCACCACCAAGGAGGTGAGGTTTGGGCAGGGTGCCGATCGGAAGACGGTCTTTGCGGGCATGCGTGGATCGAGCAAGATGCTGATGTCTGCTCTCCAGGTGTCCAAGGCAGTGCAACAGGGAGTAAAGTTATTCTTTGCTCTTGTGGAGGCTTCAACGCCGAGGCCCAGCCTAGCGGATGTTCCGGTAGTAGGAGAGTTCCCCGATGTGTTCCCGAGCGAGCTCCCCGGTGCTCCACCGCAGCGGGAGATAGATTTCACAATTGAGTTGGTGCCAGGCGCTAAGCCTGTGGCCCGCTCGCCGTATCGTATGGCTCCGAAAGAGTTGGCGGAGTTGAAGCTGCAGTTGTAGGAGCTGCTTGAGCAGGGCTACGTGCGTCCGAGTTCCTCACCTTGGAGTGCACCGGTCCTCTTTGTCAAAAAGAAGGACGGTAGCCTGCAGCTTTGCATCGACTATCGGGAGCTGAACAAGCTGACGGAGAAGAACAAGTATCCTCTTCCGAGGATAGATGATTTGTTCGACCAGCTCGTTGGTTCGACAGTATACTCGAAGCTGGACTTGAAGTCCGGCTATTATCAGGTGCGGATCAGGGATTGCGATATCCCGAAGACTGCCTTCAGTACGATGTACGGGCAGTATGAGTTCACCGTGATGTCGTTTGGGTTGTCCAATGCGCCTTCGGTGTTTATGGACTTGATGCACCGGACTTTCTGAGAGTACCTCGACCGGTTTGTGGTCGTCTTCCTGGATGACATACTAGTCTACTCTCAGTCCGAGGAGGAGCACGGTGATCACCTGCGAGTAGTTTTGGAGGTTCTGAGGAGGAACCAGTTGTATGCCAAGTTCTCGAAGTGCGAGTTCTGGCTTCCTTCCGTGGCGTTCTTGGGCCATGTGGTTAGTGGTTCAGGTGTGGCGGTAGATCCGGTGAAGGTTTCGTCCATCAGGGAGTGGCCTGTCCTTTCTTCTGTAGCGGAGGTCCATAATTCCTCGGGCTGGCCGGTTATTACAGGCGCTTCGTGGAGAACTTCTCCCGGATCGCGCTGCCTCTTACGACGCTAACACGGAAGATGCAGGAGTTCATTTGGACGCCCGCGTGTGCGCAGGCTTTCGAGGAGTTGAAGCGGCGGCTTACGACGGCTTACGACAGCTCCGATCTTATGTTTGCCTTACGGCACGGAGGGCTACGAGATCTACACCGACGCTTCTGGGAGGGGCCTTGGCTGCGTTCTGTAGTAGCATGGCAAGGTTATAGCGTATGGCTCTCGCCAGCTGAAGGTGCACGAGCAGAACTATCCGGTCCATGACTTGGAGTTGGCGGCCGTGATATTTGCCCTGAAGCTTTGGCGGCATTATGTGTATGGCTTGAAGATCAACATCTTCACGGACCATAAGAGCCTGAGGTACCTTCTGACGCAGAAAGGGCTGAATATGCGGCAGCAGAGGTGGATGGAGTTCCTGGGGGACTTCACCTTCGAGATCCACTACACTCCCGGGAAGGGGAATGTTGTTGCGGATGCACTCAGTCGCAGGGCTCCAGCGCAGGCCAACTGGATTCAGATGCATGATGAGCACCTGATACGTGACCTGGAGGCCTTGGGTATTTCTTGCGTAGAGAAGAGGAGCAGTGCCGGTGCCTGTTTGAGTTGGACTGAGGTGCAGTACGACCTCACAGATAGAGTCCGCCGGGCTTTTGAACTCGATCCGAGTTTGAAGCGCTACGCGGAGGATGCTGGTGGTGGGCCGGATGCCCAGTTTCAGGTTTGAGATGGATTGCTGTGGAGAGGCGGCCATTTGTGCGTCCCCAAGGTGGGTGAGCTGCGCGATGAGTTGATGTACGAGGCGCATCGTACCAAGTACTCAGTTCATCCGGGGAGCACGAAGATGTACAAGGACATGAAGGTCCTTTTCTGGTGGCTGGGTATGAAGAGGGACATCGCTCACTACGTGGCCAAGTGCCACACTTGTGCGCTAGTGAAGGCGGACTGTCAGAAGCCCGGTGGCTTTTTGCAGTCATTGCCTGTTCCGGAGTGGAAGTTTGATGACATTTCCATGGATTTCGTGCATGGGCTGCCGAGATCGCAGTGCAGGAACGATGCCATCTGGGTAGTTGTAGACCGGCTGACAAAGGTGGCGCACTTTATCCCCAACCGGAGGGATGACTCGGTGGAGAAATTGGCGAAGTTGTATGTTGATACTATAGTGCGACTGCACGGTGTGCCCCATAGCATCGTCAGTGATCATGATGGACGCTTTACTTCGAGCAACTGGAGGCTAGTCAACCTTCTTTTGGGTACAAAGCTGCAATTTAGCACGGCCTTTCATCCTCAGACGGATGGCCAAACTGAGCGTACCAACAGGACGATGGAAGACATGCTCCGGATGTGCGTCCTGGATTTTGGCAAGGGGTGGGAAGATCACCTCTTTCTTGTTGAGTTCGCGTACAACAACAGCTATCAGGCAAGTATTCAGATGGCGCCTTTCGAGGCCCTCTATGGCAGGAAGTGCCGCACTCCCTTAGCTTGGGCGGAAACAGGCGAGACGAAGCTCTTCAAGAGGAAAGACGTCGAAGAGGCGACTTCGACGGTGCGTTTGATCCGGAGAGGCTTTTGGTTGCGCAGGATAGGCAGGCGAAGTACTATAATGCGAAGCACCGCGACGTCCAGTTCGCCGTTGGCGATTGGGTTTACTTGAAGATCAGGCCATTCAAGGGCGTGTCCAGGATTCGGCGCTTGAAAAAGCTGAGTCTGAGATACCTTGGACCTTTTGAGATCATCGAGCGCATCAGCGAGGCGGCTTATAGGCTTGCGCTATCGGCGGAACTGAGCGGGCTACATGATGTATTCCACATCTCCGTGTTGCGGAAGGCAGTGCAGGAGCCTACGCAGGTGGTCGCGGCGGATCAGGTGCCCGTGGATAGTGGGCTTAAGACGGCGGTCAGGCTCGTTAACATCGAGGATGCTGAGGTGCGTCAGTTGCGGAACAAGGCGATCCGTATGGTAAAGGTCCGTTGGGACAACTGTGGTTGCGAGGAGCTCTCATGGGAGCGTGAGCAGACCATGATGGAGGAGTTCACCGAGCTATTTCGGTGACGTTTATCTCTTTTTCCCCTTTGTGTAAAGACTTTTTGACATATATTTATATATGCGTGTTTTTACAAATTTCGGGACGAATTTTTTTTAAGGAGGGGAGGGTTGTAAGACCCCAAATCAGAAAATTCAGAATTCTGGAATCCAGAGCTGTCGCCGGCGACAGTGGCTGTCGCCCGGGCGATAACACTCTGTTGAGAAGGTTTTGCCGTGAGCTGTCGGACGGCGTTGACTGGTCAATGTCGGTTCTTATCGCTGTCGCCAGGGCGACAGCGGCTGTCGCCAAGCGACAGCTCAAAGTTGGACTTTGTGGCCGAAATCAAGGGCATTGATTGCACTTTGACTTTGGGGGCTGGTTTTGGCTTGGGAGGCTCGGTGGCAGCATAGAAGGCCGAAATCCTCTTCTTCTTCATTATTTTCCTTAAGGCTTCTTAAGAGAGAGAGAGAGAAGAGCTTGGAGAAGAAGGAGAAATAGTAAACCCTAGCTTGGAGCTTGGGTTTGGAGGAGCTACACTCATCCAATCCCTTCAACGTTGGTGGCTACGCGTAGAGGAGGGCAAGGCGCTCCTTTCCATCCGTGCCAAAAGTCGAGCCATGGGCTCAAAGCGGCGTTTAAGGGTAACGAACTCTTCTAACCCCATTTGGAAATGTTCTAGTCCTTTCCCATGCATCGTTGAGGCACCTACCCAAAAGGGTGAGGTCGTGACCTCCGACGGGTCGATTTGTGCTATCCCCGTCAAAGCTTGCATTCATGTAGAGTCCACGCATGAGATGGACGTAGGCGCGCTGTGTGAAGCCCACCCGAGACGGTTCGTCCGGATTGGTGATACTTTTTAGGTATTGTGCATGCCGGGGAAAAACCCCGTGTTGTTATACTTGCCTCGTAGGGCTAGAGGGTGCTACTGCATGCGCAGCAACGCCCGAGGGTGTGCCCCGGGGAGCACCCAAAGTTAAAAGGCAGAAATGGAGTTCTGTCCAGCTATCGCTGGCGCGACAGTGACTGTCGCCTGGGTGACAGCTTCCCAGAATTGGGTTCTGGTGAATTTGGGTGTTCTGAGGCAGAGGGAGTGCTACTGCATGTGCAGCAATGCCTGGGGGTGTGCCCCGGGAAGCACCCACAGCTAGAAGCCAAATTAGGGTTTTGTGACTGTCGCTGGCGACAGTGAATGTCGCCAGGGCGACAGCTTCCCAGACTGAGTTCTGGTGATGTTGTTGTGCCCACCTGTTGAGGGGACCTGAGGCCGGTGTACCCGACCTGTGGGGGTGTCCTGGTGTATGACTTAGCGGCCCGTGGAGCCGGCTAATTGAGAATACCTGGGCTGAAGGGACGCCATACCCGCTTTTCGTGTTTTACAATGAGAGCTGTGAACAACGGGCATTTGGCAAACCTGAAACCGCACCATTGCAGCACCTGATTAGTTAGCCTCAGACAACATGTTGGGAGGCAATGGGACAGAGTCTTCGGACTACGTTATGTTCACAATTAAAGCACGGGGAGCCCTGGTATTCGGGCCGCCGACTTTAGCCTCGAAGGGCAAAGCCATCAAGAGTGGATGGTGGTGGAAGGCGTAGTACACCAAAGAGTGCCTGAGTGCACGAGACGTGGAGGCCATTCCCATGTTTGTGTTGTTGCATATGTATGAAATGTTGTGGGCTCGTCTAGTCGCACTCTTATATATATATATATATATATATATATATATATGCTGTTGAGACTGTTTTGCAGGGACGTTTAGAACTGCCACCCCCTCGAAGGGGTGGGGTCGTTATAACTTGGTCAGCTTTAGCTGACCGTTGCCCTATTTTGCCACCGTCTTTGGTGGGCTTGTTGTACAGGAGCTGGACCAAGCGGGACCTTGGCGGGCTGAAGCCCCTGCGCTGCTGCGGCCCTTGAAGGCCTTTTGTCCTTTCTTCTGTTTTCATGTATGCCCGGCCTGCGCGCCGATGTTGGTAAACTGTAAGGCCGTCGTGCCTCTTTTATGTGTTGTAACACATTTTATTCCAAGTTAATAGAAGTGGACATACCCGAGTTCGGGTCTTGTGGTTTATAATTCTGTCTCTCTCTCTTTTACTTCCGCATAGAATGCTCTGAGTTAGGCTTCGTGGTATAGTGTCGTTGCATATTCAATTAAGTGACGTTTCCGTTTGTTTTGTAGTATATGGCGTGGGGCCCCGGCCGGACCTTCTGCTATATGCTTCTTAACGGATGGGGGTGTTACAACTGTCTTAGAAAGCATTAGGAGCAGGAAGAAATAATCTCTCAAGGGAAAACCCAAAATTTTTCAGGAAAATGAAAGTCACGTCGATTTTATAATCAACGCACCGTCGATAACTATCAATAATAACTCAAATCGACGCATGCGTCGACTCCAATCGACGTATACGTTGATATGAAACCCTAACATCTTACCTCAGACTGTATCGACGCTTACGTCGAATTCCACTCAACGTAACGTCGACTTCATGAAAAAGAGCGGCAATACTAAAATATTTTCGGTCACATCCACTGTTGTACCGAATATGCCTCGAATTGTGTCTCATTTCGACGTTTCACCTGACTTAAATAGACTCTTCAATTAGAAATCCTCTCGCACTCTGCATCTTTCATCCCTCTTACCTCTCAGTCCAGCCATTTCTTCCTCTTTCTCACTGACCTACAATGGCTCCCAAGATAAACTCTGGGTTCGACATTGACCTCGAATCCTTCCAAGCCGCCGCAGAAAATTATAAGAGCATTATAGCTCTCTTCACTGAAGCTGGTCTGGATAAGCTCATCTCCACAAGATGCAAGCTCCTGGAAACAGAACTCACAGAGCTGATGACTCATGTTCAGATATCTGAACAAGGAGAAATCACAGGAACAATCCATGAGACACTTGTCTCAATTTCTACAGAACACATTAGGACCACCTTTGATCTACAATCAGGTACAGTCAAATATTATCTTTGTTCAAATAGGGAAAGCAAATCATTTTCTAAAGAATAACTAAAATAATTCCCCTATCAGGTGATGAACCTGTGGAACTTACCCCTGATGAAATAAAGAATTTGTTAATCACCATGAAGTTCTCGAAAGATAGACCAATCCACCTGAAGAAAATAGACTTCTCTGAGGAGTATAGACTGTTGGCAGACATAGTAGGGAAAATATTACTATGTAAGATCTCTGCCCATGATGCAGTGCCCAAGCAGCAACTGAACATCATGGGGGCCCTTGTGCTGAAGAAGAGGGTAGACTGGGCAAGCTGCCTGCTCAAAATGATAGGCTTTAAATATTCTCACAAAGAGAATGCCTACATGAGAATTATGAGCCAAGTACTCTTCCACTCCTTCCCTGACCTATGCAGGTCAAATGGAATCCCCATCCCTCCTGGAAAAAGGATGTCCATTGCTCTCTTCTCAAAATGGACCAGGACAATCCCCAAACCTGGTGCCATTCCTGAAAGGACTCCATCTCCTCCCAACTCTCCTGCTCATCCATCTTCACCTCCTCCTCCTCCTCAAACAAGCATCCCTTCTCTACCACCATCATCCACACCTTCAAAAATACCAACTCAATCTCCTGCTCAACCCTCCACTATTCCTTCACCTTCTCCATCAAATATACCTCATCACAATGATACAGTTCCCTCTCCGCCTTCATCACATACACCTCCACCATTATCTCCTCCTCCTCCATTATCTCCTCCTCCACCACCACATTTTGAACCATCTCCATCCACTGAAAACCTCATCACTCAGTGTATCCAATCCACAGCCCAAAGATTCCAAGCAATGCTGGATGGGCACTGCTCCAAGATTCATTCCTCCATCTTGCACAAGAAGACCCAAATAGATGGGGTTAGTGCATCTATGCAAAGCCTGAAGACCTCTATCTCTTCCTCTAAGGTCACCAGGTCTTTCTTAACCTCCTTGGCTAAGAAGGTCAAGAAGGGGGAGAGGTTAGATGAAGAGCATCTCTCCAGTCATAAATCTCTCTCTCACAAGTCTCTTCCTACTTCAAAAACTGATAGTCTTGCACTGCTCATGACCATTGGGAATGAAGTTGTACTTGAGCTACATAGTGAAGAGAACCTAACAGAGGTACTCAATATAGCAAGAGAAGCTACTCAACAAGTGATTCTATTACAAGGGGAGGCATGTGGGGCAGAAAATGAAGTTGAAAAGGAAACTGAGGTTGAAGGAGAGAAAGAAAATGAAGCTGATACTGTGATGGCTGAAGTAGGAGCTCAGGAGCCAGATGCAGTTAAAATTGGAGCTGGAGATGAAAGAGAAACTGAAGAAGAAGTAAAAGGCTCAAAGGAAGTTCCATCCCAGGGGGAGCAAACTACTTTGACTCAGGGGGAGCAAATTGCTGAGACTCAGGGGGAGCTGAGGAAATCACCTGCTACTGAGAAGGAGCAACCCACAAAAGTATTCACTAGGAAAAGAAAAACTCCTCCTACCCCTGAACAATGATGATATACTCTATTTGAACAATTGTCTATGCTTAAATACTAATTAGTCAACTGAACATGAAATTTGTTTATATAATTTCTTATTCTATCTTCTTTTGATTATTTAACATATTTCTAACCTATATGAATATCTTGCTGAGTTGATTAAATACTGATACAATTTCTCTCTAAATAGGGTTAAGACAAATAGGGGGAGATTGTTGGGGAAATGATTTATCTTAACCCCTAGAATTAAGAAGAATATAATTTCTAAGAATAAAAAGTTAGTCTAAGTAAATATGCGTCGAATAGAATTCGACGCAACGTCGAAATGTAGTCGACGTTTCTCTCAGAATAAGTCGAAGTAACTCTAAGAAGAATTCGACGTAATCTATGTCGACGTAACTCTGACTTCTAGTCAACGCACCTTAGTCGACTTACCTTCCTTATTCTCCTCTCGACATCCAGACAGGATGAACTCGGCGCTTACGTCGAATAGTAATCGACGCACGTCGATTTCCATGTCAAATTCAAATTAACGCCAGATCTCTTTCCTTCTTTCTAAAGATCTGAATTTTATTAAATGATTTTATTCTTTTATAGCCGTTCTGAATCTGTCTTTCCTTCTAATTGATTCTTGGCTAATTTGATTAATATTTATTTGGATATTATTTGAAATCAGAATAAACTCTTTCCATCTACAGATAAAATTAGTATGGAAACTTTTATCTCTTTCTAATTCTCTGTCTGCTAATTGATTATTCTCATTTAGCAATATATTTTGAAACAGAGTTATAAATAAGAAGGAAGTCGACAGAGAATAAGAACTAGTGATCCACCATATACATTTGAAAAAAGAGGAAAAGCTCTCAAGTGAAGAGTGAGAAAGCTGAGAAAAGGGATAATGTGCTGCAGCAAAGAAAAAGCCTTCACCTTCTCCTCCTTCTGAAGCCATTCTGCTGCAAATTCTGAAAGCTCTCACAAAAGAGAGAAAAGCTTACAGTCTCCTTCTCACTATAGAAGAGAGATTATATTCACTATACTTGTGCTTCTAATCTTCTTGCTAGGAAGAAGATTCTTTCTTACATATATTGTCTTATGTTCTTCTACTTGTTCTACTTCTTCTTCTTATTCTTATTTCATTTTCAAATTGTGCAAAAGAGTTTTTAGAATCTCTCTTCAAAAAATTCAGTTGTAGTGGTTCTAAGAGTCTCCTTATCAAAAGACTCAGTCTGGTTCTAAGAGTCTCCTTATCAAAAGACTCAGTCTGGTTCTAAGAGTCTGCTTATCAAAAGACTCAGTGCAAGTTAGTGAATTCCTACCAAAGGGGGTAGAAGAGTGGACTACCCAAAGTTTGGGGAACCACTATATTTCTTTGTGTTGTGCTGTGATTTTCTTCTTGCTATTTTTTTTTATTTACTTGCTTAATTCTTGTTGGTTTTGTGGGAAGTTTGAATCTGTGATTATTACACACACATATATATATATATATCTATACTATATATATAAAGAAGTATATTTTTTAAAGATTTTTGCAATTTTTTAATTTTCGTGTAATGGTGGCATACCATTATATCAATCTGAACCGTCCGATCTGATTTCATCACAACATCTCGGCCGTTCGATCAACCTGGAACGTTGATTCAATCTCGACCGTTCATTTTTTTTCCTAGGTCTCCTAAACCTACCTTGATTGGGTGTCTTAAAACTATAAATTTTATAGGACCCCTACCTTACAAAGTGAAATTACTATCTTACCCCCACTATTTTGAAAAAAACAGGTTGCGGGCGGGGTAGTTTTACCCCTACAAGGGGTAAAAATAGGGATGTGGGGCGGGGTCAAACGGGGCAGCGAGCTGGGTCAGGCGGGGCAGGGGTTCGGGCAGGTCAGGTAGTGTGCGGGGCAGGGGCTGGATCAGGTCCGACAGAGGGCGGGGCAGGGGATGGGTTAGGCGGGGCAGCAGGCGGGCCTCACGGTGATGCCCGCTGTTTATTTCGAATGAAGAAGCAGGCTTCCTCCTTATTAACAGCGGAAGCCCGTTTTTACAGGCGATGTGGGACTAATCAAGTCCCACATCGCCAATTTTGAATGGATATATATATGAGCGGGGCCCGCCTGTGGGCCCCGCTTATTACAGCGGGTGAACAGTGGCGTGAGGCACTGTTCATCCGCCGCAGTTATATTTTTTAAATATATATTATTTAAGATATAATATATTATTATATATATAATATATATTATAATTAACAGCGGAAGCCCACTGTTCATCCGCTTATTCATAATATAATATATATATTATTATATATAATATAATTTAATATATTTAAAGATATATAATATAATTTAATATATATAAATATTACAGAATTTTTAATTGTTTTAAATTTCTAAAAAAATAAATAAATATATATATATCTATACTATATATACAAAGAAAAACTTGGTGTAATGGTGCAGCGAATTTAAATCTGTTTAATATATATTTAATATAAAAAAACAGATTTAATTTAAATCTGTTTTTTTAAGTTAAGAAACGATGGGCGGGCGAAGCCCGCCGCTTTGCCGTGGGGCGGGCGAAGCCCGCCGTGGGGCGGGCGAGAACTGTCGTGGGGCGGGCGAGTACTGTCGCGTGGGGCACGGGGGGCCCCCCGTTCACTGTCACTCGTATATATATATATATATATATATATATATATATATATATATATATAATTGCACAAAGTATTTTTAAATCTCTATTCACCCCCCCCCCCCTCTAGAGGATTCTAGTGAGGTTAACTGTGCACTTTCAAGACCCTTCACTTGCTGTTCCTGCTACTACCACTTACTGGTATTGATGCATTGCTCTTTGGAAAGGTTTTATGTTAGGATGCATAATTGTATTTACTTGTCTAAAAATCTGCACCTTGTTCATAGCATGATTTCAATTAAATGTTATTCTACTTTAATGATCGTAAAAGCTCTTTTCTACCTATATTAAATTTAGAAACATGCATATTATTAATTGGCTATCAGTCCTTCATGATCGCATAGGACAAAATGAATCAAACCTAATATTTTCCACTGTGTATGTATACACTTTCCTACTGGTAGACTAGCTGATCAACTGAACCGAGGGATACAGTCTCTAAAACTTTAAACTTAAATTATGCTTTATGTGAAAATACATAAGTCGTTTATGAAAAGTAATAAAAGAATGTTTTGCTTAAGTGTCTACAGTTGTCCCCTGCACGGCGTGTATTTTCTCCCACTCTGATAATATATTTATATATTGGACAAAATGCGGGTCGTGACAGGAGGTCCTGGAGGTGATGGAATATTACGGCTTGGTGCTCGCCTAGCTGCCGTCGAACTCAATTGGTCTTATGACCGTCTTTACCAATTACTTGAGATCGGCGAGGGTGAAGTTTACAGTAGATCTGTTCCGCACAACCTTCTCTGTGAAGTCACTGAAGGAGGGTAGAAAGAAGGAGGAGTTCAAGGGCCTCAACTACTTTTCCTGCAACGGGATCAAGGTGCTCAACATCCCGAACAAGATTCCTTTCTGGACGGAAAGGTTCTTGGTGTTCGAAGGTGACCTTAGCGGTCTCAAATCTACGACGTCCTATCGAGCTGAAGGGGTCTTCCGCGCCCCCAAAATCCTCTTGGAAGAGGAAATCAAGATTCTAGCCTTCTTGGTGGGCAAATGGTTTGACCTTCTTTACTACTTGGCGATCTGACCAGAGATCACGGAGGCCACCCCTGATGAAAGTAAGACGCTTCTAGCGGTCTCTTACGATCTCATGACTTTTCTCTTTTTCTTTTTTCCTCTAACACTTTCCTTTTTCAGCGACCTTCGCATTCCCCGAAGTCAATCCCGTGTCACCAGCTGAAGAGGTGATCACTCAGAGCGAGATGAGGAAGAAGAGATCCTGCTAAAGGGAGACCGCAGAGCCCGACGGCGAGCCAGAGGCCGCCAACAGGCCCTTTCCTCTGATCGGCTTTGGGAAGAAGCTGAGGATACAAAGGGGAAGCCCCTAGTCAAGTGGGTAGTTAAAGGCAAGAGCGTGAAGGTGTCTACCGACCTCCCTTTGTGGGGTGGGAGGTTGACGCGCCATGCCTTTGCTATCACCTCCGCTCTCTATGGAAAAAAGCAATGTCAGGGAGGCATATGACTTTGAGACAAAAATACTCCCTAACATCTGCGCACGGGTGACCGCCAGGAGCACGGTCTTGAACCATCACATGAGGCGGTCTCTTCAAATAGCCCTGAAAAATAATGATCGTCTGCAGGAAGAGTTAGATGTAAGATTATTTTACATGCGTTCTCTAACTTTACTTTTTCATGTCCGCGCGACCTGATTGTCTTTCTTTTGCAGCAATTAAAGAAAGAGGCATATCATATGGAAAATCCAGACTTCCAAAATGCCATGATGGAACACGTACAAGAAAAGTAAAAGATGACGAACATGGAACTTTGTGAGTGTGGTGGTCTCACTGAAGAGTTCAAGGAAGTTAAATTAGCCGACCTCTTCCCTGATGTTGCAAGATTAATAGATGAGTAGGTAGACACAGCAGTCGAGACCGCTGAAGAAGAGGAAGATGTTGAGATCGGCGGAGGCACAGTTGAAGCAAGCAGAATCCAGTATGTTGAAGGCGATGATACAAGCTCTGGTGCGGCCTCAAACTCTGGGTCAATAATTCCAAGCAAAATCTCGGAGGAGACTTCCGAAGAGACCGATTCTTCATCATCAGATGAGTGGTCTCCGAAGAAATTGAAGAGCAATTGAAAGACCTAAAGATTCAACTGTATTTTTTCCTCTTGTTCTTTTCAAGTAGCGATCACCGATATTGAGACTGGGCGAACCGTGTATTTATTTATTTATACGGAATGAAATGAAAATAAGTTTTTGCATACCTTTGTCTTTCTTGTGAGTGAATACTTTCCTTATTCTTTTGTGCTTGTATCAATCTTATACTTTGTGGTCTCATCATAATCCTTAGTGAAGAAGAATCAATCACAATAAATAACAATCGGTCTCTGGACTTGCAGCAGAAGAATAATTCTTGTTATACGCGACCTCATCTTCTAGAGGTAGAATTGGCATTCGATCTCAATGCCCTAGGTATTGATAACTTGAAAATGCAGCTATATACGAGAAGAATTCATATAATAGTTTATTTTATGTACAATATCGCATAATAACAATCTCCTTTTCATCAGATCGCCCTGTAAGAAGATGAAAAATCATTAACTTTAATCTCATTAGAGGGCCATGTTATGAGATCGCCAGATTTAGATGAGATCGCTTATGAATAGCGATCTCTAGTAACTGAAGACCCTTTGCACAAATGTCGAATCATAACAATTCATAAACAATGATCATGAACACTACAAGTTACTTAGGATAACACTTGAGCAAGAGATGAGTGGCGACCTTCAATAATTCAGACCACTCCTTCTGCGGATGATAACCAGATTTTGAAGAACTTTAGACCTTTGAAGATAGATAACCAGCGGTCTTAGTTTTCCAGACCGCTAATGAGTAGAAGTTTAGATGAGATATCCCATGAACGTTCCCATTTAATTCAGATTCCTTGATGCTTGAAAAACCTTGATCCTTTGTTAAAGACAGATAGCTAGCGGTCTCACTTTTGCCAGACCGCTACTCAGTAGAAGAATAGAAAAGAGTCCTCATAATCATCCTCATATATCTCAGAAAAAAACAAGTAAAAGGAAGTATTTTGTTTGCGGTCTCAATTTCTTTAGACCGCCTATTATAAGAACACACATTAGAAAAATTCTGCAATTAATGATTCCAGATATCTCAATTTAGTTCTTAACTGATTCACACATAGAAAAAACCCAAGCGGCGGTCTCAAATGCTCTAGGCCGCCCTTTCGTAGAACCGAACCAAAATAATCATAGACGGTGGTCTTAGATGTTTTAGACCGTCTCTTTTCATAATACCAGGGAACTTAGGCAGCGGTCTCGAATCCTCCAGACCGCCCCTTTATAACATCACCAGATACCCAAAAATTGGCGGTCTAAAAAAACCTCAGACTACCCATTCACAATACAAATAGACTTAGAGCTTGAGAGGTGCACAATCTGAAATGATCAAAAGGACAGGTGCGGTCATGCTACAAGGCTACACCAACATTGCTGTCCTTAAGAGATCATTACGATGGTAACACCCTAAGAAGAGAAGAAAGAAAGAGAGGTGAACAACTCTAAATGATCAAAAGGGTATGTGCGGTCATGCTGCAAGGCTACACTGGCATTGCTTTCCTCAAGAGATCATTACGATTGTAACACCCTAGCCACTAAAGGGCTCAGGTGACGGTCATAGATGCTACTAACCACCACTTCGATATCCTTGCACCAATGAGTATTCGAGATTCTAGAGCATGATGATCAGTAGGGAAGGTGCGGTCATACTGAGGAGTTTCACCGATATTGCTTTCCGCTAGGGATCATCAAGACTGTAACGATGTCCTGAAATGCATGACAGAGCTGAACATTCACCTAGACCACTCTTGATGCAGAGGTATGTTAGATGTCAGCAAGGACCTGGTATCATAAAGTTCCTCAGCACGAGCTTGGCGAGCTACTACTGCACATGTGCAAAATCTCATCACTACATGTGGTCATGGTAGATTTACATCTCAAGCTTCAAGTCGAGGGGGCATCAAGTAAGATCCGTCGATGTCTAGCTTGGTAGGATTCTAGCCTTTGATAATAATCCATCTCAATGCTTCTCATTCTATATATGTTATACAAGAGGTTATAATCATATCACCATTATTTTTGCAAACAAAAAGGAAAGAAAGAAGTGAAAATAAAAGTTTTCAAGAAAAGAAATGCTTGAGATCGTCTCCACTCCAAGTATGAGATAGCTCCCCTCCTTCATAAGTTTGGAGACGATGGGATTTTTTGAGCACCTCTTTGATAATGAATGGCCCTACACAATTCGGATTGAGCTTTCCAACTGAGCCAGATCTTGTTGCTGCATCCACCATCTTGAGGAAAAGATCACCAACAACAAACTCTTTGAATCTAACATTCTTGTCAAAATACTTGGCCATTCTTCTCTTTACTTCCTCTTGCCTAATGTTTGTCGTATCTCTCAACTCTTCAATGAGGTAGAGGTTGCATTTTAGCTCTTCATCCTTTCCTTCCATCCAGTTGTCTTGATTCTGTTGAGATAGTAACACCCTTGGACTTCTTACTTCAAAATCCACTAGAATACGAGCTTCCAAGACATGAGATATGTTGGAACATAGTTCAACCCTATTACTGATTTGGGCTAGGATGTCTATTTCTAGGTATAGGATTTATTTTGACCCATCATGTATAGTATAAGGGTCATAGGCTAAGCCTAGAAGAGATTTGAAGATTAACTAAGACAAGGTGTTCGACGAACTTCGAACACGATTCGACGAATTCAGAATCCGTTCTACGAACTTAGTTTGACGAATTTCAAAGTTCTGTTCGACGAAAGTCTCTTCGTGTTCGACGAACTTCCCAGTTTAAGTTCGAAGAACTTTCCCTCTGGTTGACAAACTTTTTCAGAGTTTCTATATTCAGTGACCTCTTCTATTCAGAGTATTATTTTTGGAGTTATCCTCGGGATTCCTTATGAAGGCTGACAGCTGTTCTCACTATAATATCAGTCAGTTTTTGCAGTATTTTCTTTCAAAGATTTTATGACCGTTGCTGCATTAATTAAGGGCTGCGTGCATATTATTCTATAAGGCAGATTGCAAGTTTCAAGGAATTTAATATATTAAGTATTCCTTTTCTGTCAGAGAAAAATCCTTCTTTTTGTCTCATTCCTTTCCAGCCCGGTTAAAAATTTGAAAGAGGATCAACTCTCTCCGGTCCAGAGAATATCTTTGCTATTTATTCTAGAGGAATACACAGATACTATATACATACAAAAAGGATAATCTTTTGCTAGTCAGTTGGGATTGCTCTCAAGAACTCTCTCTGATTTTCTCTGAAGTCTTCAACTTCTCCAGTTGCCTAATCTTAATCTCTAGGAATCATCTGCATCAAATCCTTCTAGAGAACTTTTGCTGGAGATACTCTGAAGATCAAGAAGACCTACACCCTGAGCAGATTTTCTCTCCTGTTCTTTTCTTACTCTTATTCACAGGGGGAGATCTGACAATCATTCAACAATCCACTAGTCTTCTCTGTTGTTAGAGAAAAGAGAAGACACCATCATCTTTAAATACTTTTATTTTTATAACTGTGTACAGGGTTGTAACTCCCTTTAAAAGTTGATTTTTGGTTTTGAGCACCTGATCAAAAGCTCTGTGGTGGTTTTGAGCACCTGATCAAAAGCTCTGTGGTGAAGGCTCACCTGATCAAAAAGGGCCCTGGTGGATTTCCTACCAGGGTGGTAGAAGAGTAGATGTACCCAAGTTGACTGGGGAACTACTATAGATCCTTGTGTCTTCTGTGTTTGTCTTTATTATTTGTATGTGCTGTGTTTTAGTTTGTGTTTATATATGTGCTGCACTCACTTACACATATACTTAAATAACTTAAATTGTTCTCTACAAATTTGTTTGGGCTAAGTGAAATTATAATAAAATACTCTATTCACCCCCCCCCCCCCCCCCCCCCCCTCTAGAGTAATCTTGATCTATCCCCACTTTCAAGATAGTTTGAAAGGGGCTCTCCAGTAGCTGAGATTGAAGTTGTTCCCAATGCACATAATATTGAAGGTAATTGTTCCGCCCAATTGCCTCTGAGGTTCTCCACCTTTTTCTTCAAGAGATTGATTATCAGTTTGTTGGCAGCTTCTACCTAACCGTTACTTCTAGGATGATGCACAGAAGCAAACCGCAGCTTAGTGTCGATTTGATCATAGAAGTTTATAAGATTGGAGTTGTTTAATTGAGGTCCATTATCTGTGATGATTCTTATAGGAATTCCATGCATGCATACTATCTACCCCCAGATAAAATTCCTTACAACCTGGGTAGTGGTTTTAGCCAACACTTTTGCCTCGATCCACTTGCTGAAGTAATCTATCATCACCAAGATAAACCTGCGTTGTCCACTAGCCAAGTGAAAAGGCCCAATCAAATCCAGCCCCCAAACCGCAAATGTCCATGGAGTTGCTATCGACTTGATTTGTTGAGCCGACTGATGCTGAAGAGGAGCAAATTTCTGGCATTGAACACACTTCTTTGCAAACTTCTCTGCATCCTTCCTCATTTGAGGCCAGAAATAACCTTGCCTCAGAATCCTTTTTCTAGAGTTCTATCTCTTGAGTGACTGGACACTCTCCAGAATGAACCTCTTAAAGAACAACCAGAATCTCTTCCTCAGAGACTCACCGTGCCAAAGGAGAGCGAAATGTCTTCCTGTAAGCACTCCTGCAACAAGATAGTAATTAGCCACTTTCAATTTAAACCTTTTCTTATCTCTTACTGTCGAGTGAAGCTCTCCAATTGAGAGGTAGAGGACGAAGGGATCCATCCAAGATGGACGTTGATCTATCTGCATAATATCTCCCTCTTCAATAGCTGGATGAAACAATTCTGAAGTGGTTCCTCCTGAAAGGAGACCAAACTTTGCCAACTCATCAACATCTGCATTTTCCTCTCTAGGAATGTGCTGAATAGTGAAGCTCTTGAACTTGCCTATCTCAATCCTTACTAAAGCTTAATATTTCTTTAAAATGTGATCTCTGGTAACGAAGGTCCCATTCACTTGAGATGCCATTACTAGAGAATCAATCTTGACTTTGACATCTTAAATTCCCAGCTCTCTTGTAAATCTGAGACCAACTAGCAAGGCTTCATACTCTGCTTGATTGTTTGTTGTTGGAAAATAGAACTTTAGAGCTTAATCTAGTCGAACCCCATTTGGGTTAATTAGAACAACTCCAGCTCCAGATGAATTTCTCCCTGAAGCTCCATCGATGAAGATTGTCCAAGCTAAAGGTGCGCCGACCTCTTTTTTTGAGCTTGTTTCTTTTGCAGCAATCATGAAATCTTCTAGCACCTGGGCATTGTTTGCTACTCTGGGAATATAGGAGATATCAAACTCACTGAGCTCTATTGCCCACTTGGCCAATCTCCCTGAGTGTTTTGGCTTCTCCAACACATTCATTAATGGGAGATCGGTAACCACCTGAATTGAATGAGCTTGGAAGTATGGCCATAACCTTCGTGCTGAAGTCATGAGCATTAAGGCCAGCTTCTCAAGGATCGGATGCCGAGTTTCCGCATTCTTCCAGATTTTGCTCACATAATAAACTGGGAACTGTCTCCTCTTTTCTTCCCTGACTAGCACAGAGTTGATTGCATCGGAGCCAACTCCAAGATATAAGAAAAGATGTTCTCCCTCTCTCGGGCTTTGGATCAAAGGAGTTGACTTTAGCTGCTTCTTGAGCTGGTTGAAAGCGTCATCACACTCTTTTGTCCATTCAAACTTAGCTGCCCCACGGAGAGTCTTGAAGAAAGGAGCACTTTTATCTCATGAGCAAGAGAAAAAACGACTTAAGCCTGCCATCCTCCCACCCAGCTGCTTAACTTCTTTGGAGGATTTGGAGGTGTCATTTCTAGGATAGCCTTCACCTTATCAGGATTCGGTTCCAACCCCTCCGGAGTGAAGAGATGGCTGAGAAACTTCCCTTTGCTAGCTCCGAAGACACATTTCAATGGGTTCAACCTCAGTTTGAAGGTCCGGAGAGTTGCAAAAGTTTCAAAGAGATCGTTAAGGTGAGCTGAGAAGGATTTGCTTTTTATTAGAAGGTCATCGACACAGACCACCAAATTTCTTCCTTTTGAGTTTTAAAGACGATGTCCATCAATTTCTAATAGGTAGCATCAACATTCTTTAGCCTGAAAGGCATTATGAGATAGAAGAAACAACCGTCATTCGTGATGAATGAGGTGTGAGGGATATCAGGCTTATGCATTCTAATTTGGTGATAGCCAGATAATGCATCTAAGAAGCTCATGCATGAATTCCCTACCGGAGAATCAACTAAAGAATCTATTCGAGGCAAGGGGTAACAATCTTTAGGACATGCTTTATTGAGCTTAGTAAAGTCCACACACATACGCCATTTCCCTCCAACCTTTTTGACCATTATAACATTCAATACCCAATCTGGGTATTCTCTTTAATGAACTTGGCCTTGAGGAGCTTTTCCACCTCCTCCCGGATGGGCTAAGCTAAAGTCACCGCCACTGGCCTCTTCTTTTACTTGATAGGAGTGAAGTTGGGATCGATGTTGAGGTGGTGTCAAGCAACATCCGGATCAACTCCTGGCATGTCATTCGCCGACTAGGCGAAGACATCCAGGTTCTTCAAAAGGTAGGAGATGAGTTGATTCTTTTCAGCTTCAAGAAACTCAGCATTGATTGAGATCTTCCTGCTCTCATCTTCCTTGCTGATAGGCATGACTTGAGTCACTTGGGCAGGTTCCAAGCGAGCTCCATCTCTAGATTCTTCTTCCACAACCTCTTCCGCAGCTTCAACATGATTTGGGATTTGAGGTGCTGGGGAGATCTTAGCTACCTGAGGAGGAAAGGATTCAGTCACATTGACCGACTTGATGTAGCACTCTCGAGCTTTCTTTGGATCACTCCTGATCCGGTACTGCTTGCCATTCAAGGAAAACTTCACGGCCATGCGGTAGGTAGAAAACAACGCTTGACATTCACTCAGAATCGGCCTTCCAAAAATTGCGTTGTAGCTACTTGGAGCTTCAACGACTATGAACTTGACTAACTTTGTTATTCCTCCAAGAGTCACTGAGAGGGTGACATTCCCTTCTACTTCCTTCTCTCCGGAGAAGCCATAAAGAGGCGCTTCAGTGGAAAGAAGAGTCTTTCCATTCTTTAGTGCTTCAAAGGCCATCTTGAAGAGGAGGTTGCTAGAACTTCCAGTATCGATCAAGATATTTTCAACTGTATAATTTTCGATCACCACCTTGATGACAACTGCATCGTTGAAGGAGTTGGCAATTGGAGGATGATCTTCTTGTCCGAAGGTGACCGTCCCTCAGACCGGAGCAGAAGATGAGGTAGTAACGACCTCTGATCTGAAGACTTTGGCGAGACTTGCTTTCTTTGAAGATTTGAGACTGGCACCTCCGTGGATGCAGAAGAGGTAGCCCAATGCTCGCTCATCATTAGCATCCACACACTCACTAGGATAACAGACATTTCCAAGGGGGACAACGTCATCTACTTCCTCGCATTCCCAGTGAACCTCCACTACCTCCTTGCTCTTAAAGGTTGAAGCCTTTGAGGGATCACCTTTCTGCAGCTTCCTTTCTTTCACGAGCTTCTCCATCAGCATTCATAGAGCTCTGCAATTCTCAGTTAGATGACCTCTCTCCCTGTAATGCTCGCAGTAAAGAGAGAGGTTTTTGGTCTTTGGGTCGGATTGCAAGAGAGCAGGCCTCTTGTAAAAAGGCTACTTCTAGCGGACCTGAAGCAACTCGCTCATTGAGACATTGAGCTCGATGAATGACTCTTGAGAGTCATTATAAGATGGCTGAGAAGAAGGTGGGAGAGGCGGATGGACAAATAGAACTTGATGGAAATGCGTCGGTTGCGGTGCTGGAGTGGCTGGAGCTGGCAACAGAGGCACCCTAGGCTGAAACTGCTGGTGCCCCTGGTAGGGACAATGATGACGGAAGTTTCTTCCTCTCTGAGCTGGAGGTTGGAATCTTGTTGCGGAGGCTTTGAAGATGATGGGGCTAGGAAGATTCCAGCAGAACCTTTCTGAACGGTTTTGCTCATCAGATTGGAAACATAGTTGGGGTTACTAATTTCCCCTTCTACGAACTGGTTCGTTATGCTGATTAGCTCTTGATAAGAGCTCGACTCTTTGGTGGTAACCTCAAACTTGAGAGGGCCTTCCTGCAGGCCATTCATCAAGACAACCATATAAAGAGAGGGATCAACATCCCTTATCCCAAGAGTTTCCCTCTGAAAGCGATCAACAAAGCGAGCCAGAGTCTCGCCTTCCCCTTGCCTAATCCTGAAGAGGGCTGCAAGGCCACTCTTCCTCTTCCTTTAGGTGACAAACCTCAACAAAAGATCTTGCCTTAGTACGGCAAAGCAGGAGATGAACTGAGAAGGTAGTTTATAAAACCACTCCCGTTCTTGCCCATCTAAGGAGGTGATCAACATCTTGCACCTCATTGCATCTGTGAGAGACCTCAGATCGATTGCAGACTCGAAGGCTTGAATATGAGAGCGGAATCACTCTCTCCGGTGAACATGAGCAATCTAGGCTCTCTGAAGCCATTGGGGGTTTGTTCCCAATGAATTCTATCTAAAATGGGGGAGGGCTCATCTTCTTCAGAAACACCGAAAGGAGCAAAAGGTGCGGCAGTAGAAGCTGGAGGATTAACATATTCCAACAAAAAATTTAGGGCTTGAGGTAGAGATCCCTGAGCTGCTACCCTAAAGAAGGCCTAGCGAGCTACAAACTCTTCCCCCTGAGACCGCATGTAAGACCCCCGCCCCCCCAAAAAAAAAACTGAACCCGATTCAGGGGAAGGGGTCTTACTGCCCAAGACGACCACTTAGTGCTTCCCGGGTGGCAACGACCCACCCTCTCAAGCACTGAGTGAACGCCTTGTCAGGCATACGAATCATTACATCACACATCGGAGTCACACAATGGAAGCATAAATAAGGGAAATAGAGAGGCAAAGACTATATATATCTAACCAAAAAGGTCGTGGCCTACTGTTTACATAGACCGCCTCGTGGGCTACAATAAGTACAAGAAAACACTCCTTATTTAGCCCTATACTTTAGGACTCACATCACGGAAGACAGGGGCGAGGCTGGAGTATCTGATCGGGAAATCTCTAGGGCTGGTAAGTCATCCTGCGGTGCGGGGGCTTCGTGCTGTCCCATCTCCTGTGAATGGTTATAAGAATAACTGTTAGTCATAGAGCTAAGTGGAAAACACATTCCCTCTCCGGATCCGTATACTGGGGGCAGGCTAAGTACCAAAATAATAGTTGAAGCACAAAAAGGTTTAGCAACAGGTATGTAGATATATCTATAGGGCCTACAAGCCATAATTTCAATAAAGTAGAGGGGAACGCGCAGTTTATAACAATATTAGCAATCCCTATCTTGCATACACACATCAGGTATTCAAACCTGCACACACAACCCTATGTCGACACAGTCTGGACCGCTTCTCTTCTAGCAGGGTAGCGAACCCCGCAAGCCTCACCGATGTGGCCGTCGGAGACAGTGGCCATTCCTGCCACTTCTGAGCATAGTCGTACCGTATCACCCAGGCCCTCTCGTACAACTTGGTGTACTAATTGGATGTGAGCGACATCTGGCGATTCCGAGATTTAGGCCGACCAGTGGAGGCAAATCAGTGGGTTTGAAGTGGTGATAACCCGCGGTGCACATCTCCTTGTCGCCATGAGTCATCAACTCTCCCGCACCGGTACGAACAGTCTGCGGGCGTGACCGACCCGCCACTTTATAGCAAGCAATTTGTAATCAGTTCAATGAAAGGAACGACTACTCCAGGTCTACCGCGACTTCCTTGACTCAATCGGTTACACAACTTTTGTCCGGGAGACGCAGCGGAAGTGGGGCATCTTATTTGGGGCTAACCCTAGAGGAAGGACTCAACTCTTGGTTATCCCCAACTAAGACCTTATGGCAGCATAGAAAGAACCACTTTTATTGAGCGCGGGACCTGGGTTAGCAAAATATAGTGCAACATAAACTGCGGAGCTGAGTAATAAAGCACTTAACAGAAAAGAAGGCTGAAGGAAGGGGCCGAATTAACTGGACCAGTACGAGACTGGAGTATCGAAAGGAATGAATAGAAAACAATAAACAACTGACCAGTGTGAGACTGAAGTATTGAAAAGAATGAACATAAAGCAATAAACAACTGACCAGTGCGAGACAGGAGTATTGAAAAGAATGAACAGAAAGCAATAAACAACTGACCAGTGTGAGACTGGAGTATTGAAAAGAATGAACAGAAAGCAATAAGCAACTGACCAGTGCGAGACTGGAGAATTTTGAAGGTATAATTGCAAGTAGTAAATGCAAAACTAGTACGAAACTGGAAGACATAAATAAATAAATAAGCTGGTTTGTAGTCCAATCACTCCATAATCAGGAGGCTTCAGTGTCATCTCCATTCTTAGGAGGAAATTCTGTTCTTTCCCCGTTCGTAGGGGCCTCATCTCCGTTCTTAGGAGGAAATTCTGTTCTTTCCCCATTCGTAGGGGCCTTTTCTCCGTTCATAGGAGCCTGCTTATCTTAGTGGGGTTGGCTCACATTCCATGAGACTTCTTATTACTGAGTGCTTTAAGTTCATACTTTAATTATCATGTTGTTATTGGTTTGAAATATCGTCTCGCGATCATGACTCGATCGCGTGTTTCGATGCTTTTAACTTAGTCGATTTCTCGCCGTAATTGGTGGGTTTACCATTTATCTTTAATCGACTCGCCCAATTATACTATATAGTGAAGATAACACGTCGAAGACCCCCAAGTTGATGGAGACGACGACCCTCAACATGAAGATGATGGTACCGGCGCGCTTACGGATGATGGAGTCTCTCCAACCAAATATTTCCAACGCCATAGCCGCTACAACCTCCGCCCAAGGCACAAGAATAATAATAAATAATTATAATTATTCTATTATAATTATTTATTAATATTTATAATTATTCTATTATAACTATAATTATTCTATTATCATATTTTAATTGGTTAATAATTATAATTATTCAATTCTAATTATTGATTAATTATTATCATATTTTAATTGTTTTATTATCATGTTTAAATATTTTATTCTATTGTAATATTTTATTCTAATTTGGGCTACATGTAGCCATAAGTGTTGTAAGCCTATAAAATGCCATGTTGTAGAAGGATTTGGAATGAAAATTATAATTTGAAATTAAAGAACCAAAGTTGGAATTTCCCTCCTCCTATATTCTCTCTTAATTCTGCAAAATATTTCTTTCCTCCTCCCTCCCTTGAGAAATTCGGCCAACACAAGGAGCAGCCCCCTCCTTGGATTCTCCTCTCCATAGCCTCCCCTCTTGTTCTCCTCTCCATAGCTGACCACTCTTTCTCCTCCCTTGACAAGTGCAAAACAGCCCCCTCTTTTCCTTGAAGATTTCGGCCAAGGCAAGGCCCCTGTGGTTCCGGCAAAACCTCGTCTCCGGCATGAAGCGAAGAAGGCAGACGAGTTTTCTATCCATCCGACGTGAATCCGGTGGAATCGGTGAAGAGCGATTTGAGCGATTATATGCTTGAGAAACTCTCATCTCAAGTGGGGTAACGAAAATCTCTAACTTTTGTGTGATTCCCTCTTGATAGATCTTGTGGTGGATTAATTTTTGTGTTGGATTCAACAACGTTGATTTTTCATGGTTTCTTCAATCGTTCGTGTTCATCTTGATTTCATTTTAATTCGTGAGGATTGGCTAAACTCGTTTTCTTTTTGTTGGGAGAGATCTACCCATTCCGAATCATTACTTTTCGGTGGATCTCTTTTGGTACAACACCGCTTGATTGGATCCAATATTGGTCCATTTAGCTTGATCGAATATTAGCCCATAGCCCTTATTCGATCTCTAACGGTGTTGCTACCCGTACGTTAGCATCGAAAAAATAATATTGCATAGCGTGTGTGCTGCGAGTAATTATTTGTGCGACGTATAAATTGGAGCGTAGAGAGAAATTCGTGTTCTTTTATCGTAACAACCGTGTCGGAGAGCATAGCCTGCATCAATTTGGTATCAGAGATAGGTTCGTGTTAATTTCTTAATTGACGCCATCCTTTGTTATTTTATTTTATATTTTAGGACGCTGACACATACTTGTCTTGCACGATATTTTGTTCAAAATTACCAAAAATTTAATTGCTGGTCTGCGAATAGCGGCCTAAAAATCTCATTTTTCTGCGAAATTCAAAAATAAATCTTGAAATTCTACTTGTTGCGGGTCGCTCGGGTGCTCTGGTAAACCGGTCGAATTGAACCATCTTAGCTCGGAAGCGAACCGATCGCACAAACAGTCAAAGAGAGATTTGTTGAGTACACAGAGACTTTTTAAAGTGGAAAACCCGGAAATGGTAAAAAACCACACGGCCGGAGCTGTGCCGAACAAACTCCACTATCTTCCGTGGGGTTACAGTTAGGGACTTAGAAGTCGAGCGCGACAGGCCGCTGCTCGTGACAGTAATAAAGAGAGAGAGAGAGAGAGAGAGAGAGAGAGAGAGAGAGAGAGAGAGAGAGAGAGAGAGAGAGAGAGAGAGAGAGAGAGAGAGAGAGAGAGAGTTCTGAAGGTGACAGACCACCTCCAGAAAAACTAAGTATTTTTCCTTCTGAGAATATTGGAGAACAAAAGTGAGAATGCTGAGGCACCTTCCGGGAGAACAAAAGTGAGATGCTCTGGAGAACAAAAGTGAGAATGCTGAGTCGCCTTTCGGGATGAGGGAAATCTTCAAGTCCACGAGGGAGATCTTCAAGCGCCGAAGGAGAATCCCATGAAAATCTTCAAGGAGCTCTGGGGCTCCTTTTATAGCTTTGGCCGGGGGTAGCGCGGTAATTTCGCCGTTGTAACCACCGTAACCACCTGGCGGACGAAACATATTTTCCGGTTCGGAGCACACGGATCGCCATTTTTCGTAATTGACCATCTTGCCCCTCGGGCAGTTCGGGCAGTTTTGTTGGAGGCGAAAAATGGGACGGATTGTTCCTGAAATCTGAGAAGCTAGAAAGACAAAATGTGAGCATGCTAGAAAGACAAAATGTGAGCATGTCAAAAATGTGAAAGTGTTCCGAGCGCGCAAGCGCGCTCTGAAGCATTCTGAGCGTGCAACAAACATGGAAGTGCTACGGACGCGCTTAGAGGCATTCTGAGCGCGCAACGAACACGAAAGTGTTCTAGGCGCGCTGCAAGCGCGAAGCGTTCCGGGCGAATGGTGGAACAAGGAGGCGTTCAGCGCGCAACGTGCACTTGGGGGCACTCTGCGCGCGCCTAAATGTGTACTCGGGAGGTGTTGCTATCGTGCAGTTAGCGCAGAATTGTTCTGAGCGTGGCGAATAATATTCCGTAAGAATAATATTCCGCAAGAATAATGCTCACGGGGGAATAATAGCCATGCAAGAATAATATTCCGGCGTGTCGTTTGGTCAGCATTCTGAACGCGGTGAACGTGAATGTGCTTGAAGCGCGACCGCGAGGGGACCTCGAGGCCGAGGTGGCCGGGAGCACTCCCCAATTGGGGAGTTACTATTCATGTAACTCCCCCTTGGGGAGTTACTATTCACGTAACTCCCCAAGGGGAGTTACTGCTCACGTAACTCCCCAAGGGGAGTTACGTGACTCCCCAATTGGGGAGTGGGGCACTCCCCAATTGGGGAGCGCCACATGGGATTGACCCAATGGTCAATGCCCATGTTATGGACATTGCGGGTGCGGTAACGCCGCACCCCCCAATGAAGCTGGGGGTGCGGCAATGCCGCGCCCCCCAAGCCAAAGAGGATTTCTGGAGAAGGAAGCCACCACGGTGCATCGGAATAACGATCGCTTCAACCTCTCTTATGCTACAGCAATCCTTCATCCTCATCTTCAGAGATCTCATATAGGGATTTTCATTATTGTTATATTTATTTTCATTCCATATATTTTTTTGTAATCATTTAGTTAATTCGCCTTGTGTTGGCGACTAGGTCTGGGTAGGACTTAGTGAGTAATTCGCCTTGTGTTGGCGACTAGTTCTAGGTGATTAGATCTAGGTGGTGCTCGAGGCCATATCCGGGGAAGGATTGGCTAGAGCGGATTGAGGCCTTATCTGGGGAAGGATAGGCTAAAGCCAACCGGTTTGTGGGGATATAAGTCGGTATAGAAAAGGAAAAATTGTATTACTTTATACGCCTCCGATTTCAAGCGATATTGAAACCAATTTATGTAAACACATTTTCTATATAATATAATCATGTCTCTTTCTGTGTTTACTTAATTTCTATCATTTGGCATAATTTATAAAATTGCAAATTACAATTGTTTCCTCCTTTAAGTTAAATTGTTATTTCATTCTAAATTACTCAAAACAATTTAGTAAATTGTCTAAAATTATAAAGAAGAATTTTATTCCCTTATTCACCCCCCCCCCCCCTCTAAGGGCGCCAATCGATTCAACAAGTGGTATCAGAGGGTAGGTTATTCCAAATGGTTTAAAAACCAGGAATAATAGCGTCTTATGATCTCGCTTTTTCTGAGGGTCAGGGAATTAGTAGACCTCCACTCTTTACCGGGTCAGATTATAATTACTGGAAAAATAGGATGAGATGTTTTCTTATGACCCTAGATATTGAGGTATGGAATATGGTAGAAGAGGAATATTCTCCTCCTACATTTGTAGTTGGAGAGATAACTGTAGATAAACCAAAAGATAAATCAGATGATAGGGATAAGCTAAAATGCAAAAATAACGCCAAGGCTATGAATGCTTTATTTTGTGCGTTAGATAGAAATGAATTTAATAGAATTTTTGCATGTACTACTGCATATGAAATTTGGAATCATTTGGAAGTTACTCATGAAGGTACATCGTAGGATAAAGATTCAAAGCTTTTCCAACTTGAGTCAGAATATGAAAAATTCCGGATGGATGAAAGTGAAGATGTTGATGGCATGTACACGCGCTTCACCAAGATCGTCAATGCCTCCAAAGCTCTTGGAAAGACCTTCTCCAATGGCGAATTGGTCCGAAAGATCCTTTGTTCCCTTCCACCAAAATTCAACCCGAAGGTGACGGACATTTCAGAATCGCATAATCTAAGGACGCTCCAAGTTGAGAGCCTCATTGGGAATCTCAAAACCCATGAGGTAGAACTCAAAATCCAACATGATGAATACAACAAGGAGCCAAAGAAGAAGGCGTTGGCATTAAAATCAAAGAAGGAGTGCCAAGAGGATGAGGATGAAGATGAAGAAAGCCTTTTGGTGAAGAATTTCTGAAAATTCATGCGAAATCCGGAAAGGAGAAACACTTTCCAGAAATTTATCCAAAAGGATGCAAGATGGAAAAAGTCATCCTCAAAGAAGGAAAAGGAGAGCGACGATGAAGAAGAAAGACCTCCACCGGAGTGCTTTCATTGTAGGAAGACCGGGCACATTCGGAGCCAGTGCTCAAACTTCTTGAAGGAGAAGAAGGAAAAGCGGCACAAAGGGAAGGAGAAGAAGAAGGTGTTAAAAGCTAGAAAATGGGATGACTCCTCCTCCTCCGAAGAATCAAGCGGGTCTTCATCAAGCGAAGATGAGGAAGCAAACATGTGCCTCATGGGACATGGAAACGACGGCGACGACACCAGTGTTCTTAGTGACACTAAGGCTTCCACTTATTCTATGGGTGGTACCACTTGGGTATCCAGATCTTTACTCTCATCTTCTTTCTAGATGTGGAGGCAGGCTAAGGACAATGAAGACGTGTGGTACTTGGATTCAGGATGCTCCAAGCACATGACGGGCAATAAAGCTAAGTACATTAGCCTAGAAAAGAAGAAGGGAGGGATCGTGATGTTTGGTGATAACTGAAAAGGAAGGATCATGGGAATTGGTACAGTTGGTAACAAATCCTTTACAATATCTAATGTTCTTTATGTGAAAGGATTAAAACACAATTTAATTTCTATTAGCCAATTATATGATAAAGGATTAGATGTGTTATTTGAATCTTCCACTAACTTATGCAAAATATCTAATCCTACTACAAAAGATATTTTACTAACTTCACCAAGAATACATAATGTTTATATAGTTTCTTTTCATGATCTTTCTAAATCATCTATAAAATGTTTTATCACTAAAAATGATGAGTTAGAACTTTGGCATTAAAGACTAGGGCATGCTAGCACAAAGCTCATTATAAAACTTGCCAAAAGTAATTTAATTAGAGGATTGTCAAGGTTAAATGGAACTTTACCTTCACTTTGTTCACCATGTCAAAAAGGTAAATTTTCTATATCCTCTTTCAAAAGTAAAAATTTCATTTCTACTACAAGACCCTTGCAAATAATTCATATGGATCTTTTTGGTCCCGTTAGCACTCCAAGTCTTGGTGGTAGATTATATACATATGTCTTAATAGATGATTTTTCAAGATATTATTGGACATTATTTCTCTCTTCCAAATCTGATGCGTTTTGTGAATTTGCAAAATTATGTACTCTTATTCAAAATGAAAGTGATTTAAAAATTAAATGCATTCGCTCGGATCATGGAGGAGAATTTGAAAACGAAAAATTTGCATCCTTTTGTGATATGTTAGGCATTAAACATGAGTTCTCTGCACCATGCACACCACAAAAAAATGGTGTTGTAGAAAGAAATAATAGGACACTTCAAGAACTAGCACGCACTATGTTATGTGAATATAAATTACCTAAGTCCTTTTGGGCCAAAGCCGTAAGTACATCGTGTTATGTTTTGAATAGAATCATGCTTTGCCCATCTCTTAATCTCACACCATATGAACTCTATTTTCAAAAGAAGCCTAATGTATCTTATTTTAAAGTTTTTGGTTGTAAATGTTTTATTTTGAATATAAAAGATAGCTTGGGAAAGTTTGATGAAAAATGTGAGGAAGGAACTTTTCTTGGGTACTCTTCAACTAGTAAAGCTTATAGAATTTTTAATAAAAGAACTAGTAGAGTTGAAGAGTCAATAAATGTAAAATTTGATGAGTTTGTTCCTTGTGTAGAAAAACTTTCCGCAGGCAACGAGGATGATCTATTACCACCTTTGGAGCATGGTGACAAAGAACTTTCCAACGAAGAAGAAGAGGAGGCCAAGGAAGATGAATATGTACCTCCAAGTGCCTTGAAATTCACAAAGGATCATCCACGGGAATTAATAATTGGTGAACCATCCATCAGGGTAAGAACTCGCTCTTCTCTTCGTGAATCTTTTTCAAATATTTGTTTTGTTTCCAAAATTGAACCAAAAACCATTTCTACCGCTTTGAATGATGAATTTTGGTTTTTGGCTATGAATGAAGAGTTAGAACAATTTGAGTGACATAATGTTTGGAAATTAGTTGAAAGACCATCTAATCACCCGGTTGTAGGTGTAAAATGGATTTTTAAAAATAAATTAGATGGTGAGTCTAGAATCACTAGGAATAAGGCACGCTTAGTAGCACAAGGATATTCACAAATCAAGGGGATAGATTTTGATGAATCTTTTGCACCTGTTGCTAGATTAGAGTCTATAAGAATTTTTCTAGCATTTGCAAGCTTTAAAAGAATAAAACTATTTCAAATGGATGTGAAAAGTGCTTTTCTAAACGGGTTTGTAAAAGAAGAAGTTTATGTTGAACAACCCCTGGTTTTATTAGTGAAAAATTTCCAAATCATGTTTATAAACTAGAGAAAGCGCTTTATGGTTTAAAACAAGCGCCCCGTGCATGGTATGAAAGACTTACATCATTTTTATTAAAGCACGGTTATATTATGGGAAGTGCGGATAATACTCTCTTCATTAAGCACAACAATGATGATATAATTATTTTACAAATATATGTTGATGATATTATTTTTGGATCTACTAATGAAGAGATGTGTAAAGAAGTTATTTTAGTGATGAAAAATGAATTTGAAATGAGTCTTGTAGGAGAACTTTCTTATTTCCTTGGTTTTCAAATATCACAAAGAATTGATGGTATCTTTGTATGTCAAACTAAATATGTCCATGTTATGCTAAAAAGTTTTGGATTTGAAAACCTTAAACATGCTTCTACACCAATGAGTGCATCACTAAAATTAGGAAAAGATGAATCAGGAATCTCTATAGATCAAATTTTATATAGAGGTATGATAGGATCTCTACTTTATCTAAGTGCAACTAGACCCGATATTATGTTTGTCGTATGCTTATGTGCTCGATTTCAAGCCAATTCAAAAGAATCTCATTTAAAAGCGGTAAAATGAATTTTTAGATATCTCATTGGTTCATCTAGATTAGGATTATGGTACCCGCACAATAATTCATTTACACTTCACGGCTACTCCGATTCGGACTATGCCGGCTGTTCACTTGATAGAAAAAGCACTAATGATACTTGTCATTTTCTAGGACCTTCATTAGTTGCATGGTCTAGTAGGAAACAAAACTCGGTTGCACTCTCCACCACGGAGGCCGAATACATTGCATTAGGAAGTTGTTGTCCACAAGCACTATGGATGAGCCAAACTTTAGAGGACATTGGTTTTCATCTAAAACTTATTGTACTAAAATGTGACAACAAAAGTGTCATTGATCTCACAAATAAACCGGTACACCATTTTAGATCCAAACATATAGATGTACGTCATCATTTCATAAGGGATCACATTAAGAAGGAAAATGTTAGAATAAGTTTCATTGGCACGGACTCTCAACTTGCTGATATATTCACTAAACCTTTTCCCGATGCAAGGTTTCAAATGTTAAGGTTGGAATTAAGAGTCTTAGACATCTTAGGATGAATAACATGTAAAACGATAATGTTTTATGCAATTTGAGCAATCAAGACATCTCTGAAAATTACAAAACTTCTGCATAAGACTACTCTCAAGACACCTAAACAATATCAAAAATCAAAATTTTAAAATTCTCAAAAAATCAAGTACTGTTTGCCGAGATAGCACTAGCGCCGGCGCTAGCGTGGGTGTTTGATTTTTCTGATTTTTAAAATTTCTAAAAATCTATAAAAATATGTTAGTTCATATGTACTACTTATTTGTTGTGTTTCTGACTTTTATTATTTTTGTTTTATTCATATTATAAAAAAAACAACTATAAAAGTTCAAAATACAAAAAATATGTTTTTGAGATTTTCTATTTTTTATTTATATTATGGAAAATCAATTATAAAATTTCAAAATTCAAAAATACAAAAATATGTTTTTATGGTATTTTGTTTTTTATTTATATTATGGAAAATCAATTATAAAATTTCAAAATTCAAAAATACAAAAATATGTTTTTATGGCTTTCTGTTTTTATTTATATTATGAAAAATCAACTACAAAAATTCAAAATTCAAAAATACAAAAATATGTTTGTGTGATTTATCTGTGTTTATTTCATTAAAAAATTTTCAAAAAAAAAGTATGATCTTTATTGCTAATATCAAGCATGAATGATTTCTATTATTTAGAATTATTTATAATGTTAAAATTTATTCCTTGAAATTACTATGAACATTGTTTTGTTTATCATGCTTTGATATATCTATTTAAAGTGCATCAATTGTGTTGAAAAATATATGTAGAACCAAGCTTAACATGCCTCTAAGTATGAGTAAATGTATTATGATTTATAATGATACCTTTCACTCACTTATTTTGGTAATCAACAGGTGTGTTTAAATCTAAAAAAATGCTTGCTTGTGTATTGTATTTGTACAATGAATTAAAACTTGCTAAGTTTATTATATACACAACATTTGAATTGCACTTATGAAATTTAGAAAAGTGGTTAAGTTTCAAAATTTTGGAGTTTGCAAAACAAGTGTATTCGGAGAATGTTGTCTCACAAATGTTAACAAAAAATTTATATGTAGACAAATATAACTCCACCAAGCACTACTTGAACCTCCTGATAAGTCTCCATAAGCATTGTGAGGTTGAGCACCTTGGAAAGAATAGTAAAGTGTCTTGTGCAAACCTTGGTTATTACACCACTTTGTTAAAAAATTATGTGCATTAAAAGTGTGTGAAAGTAATTTACTTGTGTTTTATTGTGCACTTTACTTTACATATGTCTTGTATTTTGTTGATTTAAATCAATTGTTAACATTGCCCAAAATACACTTATGTGCACATCATTATCTTTCATAACACTTCTTCTCATGAGTATTGGATTCTAATGCTTTATCTATACTACTCTTTATATAAGAAATGCACTAGATAACCTAGCATGATCTCTATAATGTTTTGGTATCTCTTGAACTTAAAATTAAGTAACATTGTAGTATATTCTCTCTTTGATATGTTCATTCATGCTTGGTATCTTTATAAAACTTTGGGATTTCGAAAAGGTTAAAACATCTTTCAATTTTGCACTAAAACTCATATTTTTACTTATGCTTTTCATGCTTACAAAAAGATGTTTCTTATACTCTTCCGCTTGCTTACATCTCTTATCTTTTTATTTGAAATCTCTTATATATACTATACTTAAACTCTTTATCATTTCATATATTACAAAAGCTCGATCATGATTTATAACTAGCCTAAAAAATGCCTCCTTACAACCCTCACCCTACCTTCTTTTGATAATACCAAAAGGGGGAGATTATTTGAAGAAATCTATATAGGAGAAATATAGAAGATTAAGGGGAGCATAATTCATGTAATCTATCATTTAGGGGGAGTAAAACATAAATTGCATTTATGTAGGGGGAGCATTAAGATAGGGGGAGTATGCATATCATCATGCTTATCATATACTATAGTTGCACTATCATCTTGCTTATCATATACTATAAACACTATTGTTGATTTCTTGCGAAGAGGATTTGTTATTATCAAAATGGGGAGATTGTTGGACATGTGTGTCACATCCCTTTGTTTGAGAATAACAAATCCCAAATTGTATTTGATCTTGCTTGTTGTGTGTTTATAGTGTGCAGGAACTATAGGTGCAATTCTCCACAGGTAGACAGCATATGAATTCAAACATCTGGAAGAATGCACTACCGCCAGCGTTAGAGCTACCGCCAGGCGCTAGCTCAGGTTCCGTTCGACGAATTTGCCTCCGTTCGACGAAAATTTCGGTCGACTAAAATTCCGTTCGACGAATTTACCTGCGTTCGATGAAAATTTCATTCGACGAAAATTCCGTTCGACGAATTTAAGGCCGTTCGATGAATTTGAAGCTCCGTTCGACAAAAGTGTTTCCGTTCAACGAAATTGCTCCGTTCGACGAATGTGAGGCCGTTCGACAAAATTTTGTTCTGTCACGCAGCCGACGGTTTCGCAACCACTCCACACGAATGCTACCACCAGCGCTAGCGCTACCGCCTGGCGCTATCTCAAGTTCGTGCACAGCTCCACACCGCCGACGGTTTTGCAACCGCTCCACACGAACGCTACCGCAGGCGCTAGGAGCTACCGCAGGCTCTATCTTCAAGATCTATAAATTGATGGGCTCTCTCTCGTTTTGAGCTAGTGCTTCCAGAGAGATTACTTGTGCCAAATTTCTAAAGCTGCTACTCTGCCGAAAGTTCATCTCCCACTCAAAGCCAAAGAGGATTTCTGGAGAAGGAAGCCACCACGGTGCATCCGAAGAACGATCGCTTCAACCTCGCTTATGCTACAACGATCTTTCATCCTCATCTTCAGAGATCTCATATAGGGAGTTTCATTATTGTTATATTTATTTTCATTCCATATATTTTTTTGTAATCATTTAGTTAATTCACCTTGTGTTGGCGACTAGGTATGGGTAGGACTTAGGGAGTAATTCGCCTTGTGTTGGCGACTAGTTCTAGGTGATTAGATCTAGGGGTGCTCGAGGCGATATCCGGGGAAGGATTGGCTAGAGCGGCTTGAGGCCTTATCTGGGGAAGGATAGGCTAAAGCCAACTGGTTTGTGGGGATACAAGTCGGTATAGAAAAGGAAAAGTTGTATTAATTTATACTCCTCCGATTTCAAGCAATTTTGAAATCAATTTATGTAAACACATTTTCTATATAATATAATCATGTCTCTTTCTGTGTTTACTTGATTTCTATCATTTGGCATAATTTATAAAATTGCAAATTACAATTGATTCCTCCTTTAAGTTAAATTGTCATTTCATTATAAATTACTCAAAACAATTTAGTAAATTGTCTAAAATTATAAAGAAGAATTTTATTCCCTTATTCACCCCCCCCCCCCCTCCCCCTCTAAGGGCGCCAATCGATCCAACACAAACATCCAAAAGTCCTTTTCTGGGGGCCTCTACCCCTCTATTTATAGACGCGGAGGCTACCCAAACGGGTAGCTTCTGAAATTACGGGCTGCCCGGGATTTAGGAGAAACTGGACAGGGGTGAGAAGTTACCTGTTATGATTTTTATCAGAGATTGAAGAGAGATTAAGACCGCGGGAGCTCAGGGATGGCTGGCAACCCGAACTGATGAGATTACTAGGCGGTCTCGAGATTGAGACCGTGCGAT
This sequence comes from Dactylorhiza incarnata, assembly GCA_033032865.1. Lineage (NCBI taxonomy): Eukaryota > Viridiplantae > Streptophyta > Magnoliopsida > Asparagales > Orchidaceae > Dactylorhiza > Dactylorhiza incarnata. Next base: position 6,754,941 of record JAWHQI010000090.1, on the reverse strand, counting down.
CAGCCAGATAGAACCGATCTGATGGACGAGACCGCATGAACTTCCTTGCTTAACAGGTATAGCGATCTTCCGGGCGAACATAATCCCCGCACAATTCCAAGTTCTGAGGTGCTTCAGAAATGTTGACTTCAGACCGCGGAGATCGCGAAAACCTTGAATATTTTAATATTTATTTCCGAGCTATATATAGACCAGGGGGCTTTTTCATTTTCATTAGTATTAGATTCCTGAGATAGAAAATCCATCAGGCGATCTGAATTCTGAGCTCGCTTCATCTGTTTGATCATGGGCTTGTTGAAGAATGTGATGGTTGAAAAGGGGGTTATCCCTCCTATGTCTTCAAGAAAAACAATACCTAATAAAGAGAAAACAATTAAATCTCCTCTAATGGACCCATCTGGCGCAGAGCCTTTGTGGGTGGCGATCAAAGATATCACTTCAGATGATACCAGAGACGTGTCGGGCGATCTCTCTCCCCACCGTCTTCAAGTTTTGTGGACATCATGGATTCATCCTTGGAGACCAACGAGCTCGATCGAACTGAAGTTCTGACTTATGATTCTCAAAAGGGGCCGGGGATTTTGGGTCAGACTGTTGTAGAGACCTCTAAGGAGATCTCGTCTGGTCTCCAACAGAAGGTATATTTAACTATCAAGATGAGACATCAAATAATAGATAAAAGGGCTGTGATAATAAAGGATGCAAAGAAGCTTCCTGCAAAGACCCTTGCGGTCAAGCCTACGTGTGTTCGATTTTCTGTCGGACCTCTTGAGATCGCTCCTCCACAGGTAACCATGATCTCAAGACTTCCTCTTAACGCTCTTTGCTAACATTTCTTTTTCTTCTTTTGTAGTCCCTTGATCCCTTTGAGAACGAACGGTCTCAGTCTTTACTTGATCCAGGAAGCTATACGCCAGCTGCTCTTATTATTATCAAGACTGAGGGTCAACTGGATCGAGCTGACTTGGAGAGGCGGAGGATGGAGCAGATAGACAAACAGTCTAGGGTTGCTCTAGATGCTGAGATGCATCAGCAAAGGGAAGAAGGGATGAAGAAGAAAAAAGAGGATGAAGAAAAGAAAAAGGAGTCAAAGGAAAATTTGGAGGGCGATTAAAGAGAAGCTTGATGCTTTTGACAAGGAAATCACAGAACCTAAAAATAAGATCGTGATAACTGAGGATGAGACAGCGCGGGCTCATAATCAGGTCACAGGATTATAAGATGAAGAGGGAGAGGTAGAAGAGGAAAGGGAAGAGGATAAAGAGGAGAAGAGAATGAAGAAGAAAAGTAAAAAGAGAAGAAGAGAGGAAAAGAGATCCAATGGGGCAAGATCTGAAGAAAGGAAGAGGAAGAATAGAAAGGGTGATCCTGAGAAGGTCACCACGGTCGCAAAAGAGACCGGAATGATCTTGGGTACCGCCTAGGGGAAGATGAAGGAGAATAAGAAGAGCGTGGAGAAGAAGAAAAGGAGAGAAAAGATGAGAAAGAGAAAGAAGGGCAGTTGGATTTGGAAGCTCAGCTGCACAAGGAGAAGAAGATTCTTTCTGATGGAAAACCTCTGACCTCTGAGGAAGATGCCAAATTGGCGAGGCAAGCGGCAGACCGCGCGGTTGCCATTTCTACGATCCGGTCTGGTAAGCTTCACTTGACTGCTCCGCTTGACATTGTTGGATTGTGAGGCTCCCTTAGAGGGGGGTGAATAAGGGTTTTTTAAACTTGATTATTTAATATAAAACTTTTGTTATTTTTCTTTAAATCAAATTAAATCAAAACTAAAGAGGGGTGAATCAATTTAAAACAAACTATAAAAAACATGATTTTCATTATGATTTATGATTACAAAATATGTGATTTGTATAACGCTAGAAATCGAAGGCGAAATATGAAATCTTCTTTTTGTTTTCTATACCGACTCTTCTCACCAAGAACCGGTTGGATTTAGCCGATCTTTCCTAGATCCGGCCTCAAGCCGCTCTAGCCTTCCTATACCCATAAAAGGCCTCGAGCACCCCCTAGATCTACTTCCTTGACCTAGTCACCAACACGAGGCAAATTTCCCCCTAAGTCCTACCCATACCTAATCGCCAACACGAGGCGAATTTACTTCCAAGCAAATAATAAAAGGTTACAAGTAAATATTTGAACACATAAACTAAAACTCCCTATGAAGAATTCTGGAGATGGCGAAGGCCGCTGAAAGTTCTTGAAGACGAAGCGCGCGTTCTTCGCGTTGAGAAAGCGTTGATCTGGTTCTCCTTGAATTCTTTGCTCGAATATGTGTGGGAGATGAAGTTCTGGAAAATATGGCTCTGATTGAGTTTCTGGAGTGCTGGAGTAAGGCTCAAATCAATCAGTAGTAGGAGAAGACGAAATCATCCAATTTATAGAACTTGAGCTAACGCCAACGTTAAGTCCTAACGCCGGGCATTGACCATGTATAGTAATGTTTTGATGGCCCGGATCTTCAGAAGAGGAAGGAGATTCTGCACTTTAGGAATTGTTTATTTTAGGCAATACTAACGCCGGTGTTAAGGCTAACGCAGGCGTTGAGGCAAATCATTCCTAAAGTTCCCCCTGTAATCATGACTGCTTCCTCCTTTCCATAATCGTCGATCATTAACGCCCGCATTAAGTACTAACGCCTGGCGTTGAGCTTCTTTCTCTTTTTATTCAGTCGACAGCCCATCCCGTCGATCGGCAGCCCATCCCGTCGATCGGCAAACCATCCCATCGATCGCTAACGCCCACCGTTAACTCTTAACGCCTGGTATTAGGCATCTTTCAATCTTTCTTCTTATGGATAGTGCCAGACCAATATTGCAGTAACCTGGTGTCATATCTGTTAAAACCTGCATGCTAAAAACACAATGACAAACAAGATCAAATACAAGTAGGATTTGTTATTCTCAAATTAAAGGGATGCGGAAAACTATGTTCCAACAATCTCCCCCTTTTGATAATAACAAATCCAATAGAGATAAATCATAATCATATATAAGGTATGTGTTTTTAGAAGGATATATGACACTAAGTAAACATAGAGATAATAATAAGAGTTATAGTTCTTTTAATAATGTGCTCCCCCTACTTAAGTGCTCCCCCTTAGTGTATGCACCCATAGACTAGATTCATGCTCCCCCTTAATCTAGTGAATCCTACTCCTTGTGATTTATCATTTTATTCTCCTCCTTTTGTTATTAGCAAAAGTGGGTGGAGTGCAATAAGAAAGAGAGGGCAAAAAGTTGAACATAAATAAGAGAGGAAGTAAGAGTTGTGTTTTAACATAAGATAAATCGTGATCGAGCTAAGGGAGAGAGTGGCACAGCAGAAAATATATGATAAGCGTGAAAGAATAACAGTCCATGATTTAACCAAAGGAATTCTACCACTGGTTTTTCAAAGTAAATTTTAAGTAGAATATTACTTGTTGGAAGAGAAAACAATGTTGTTTGACAAGTACAAGTGAAAGACAAATCTTTAGAAATAAGCATGAGAACACATGGTAAACACCACATAGTCAAATAGGAATTCGGAAAGATAAAATAAAGTTATTAAGATTTATAGTATTGTAATAGCTTGACCATTTCAACAATATATCTAGACTCTTCACATTTGAGAATTTTAAATTTGAAAATTTTCATAACAAATAGGCAAGCATGAATCAACATATTCAAAAAGATAATAACTACAATGTAACCAGTTTATATTTCAAGTAAAGAAAACATTGTAGAAATCATGCATTGCAATCTAGTGCTTTTACTTAAGTTTGTAGAGAATTATGTAATTTTGCATTAGGATCCGATTCTCATAAGTAGAAGCTTTATGAAAATCAATGATATGTGCATAAGGTGTTCTGAAAAAGTATACAAGTGAAATAATCAAAACACATGACATATGTAATGAAATAGTAACAACAACATTAAGAATGTAATCTTAAAATTACTTTCACACATCATATTTAATTAGAATAAAATTTCAAAGCACAAAACATAATTACAACTACCAAGGTGCTTCGCCCACACAATGCTCATTAAGACTTATCAGGGAGCGAAGTATTGCTTCGGGGATCACATAAGCATTTGTATACAAATTTTATTTTATGTGATCCGGTGTACAAATAGAAGTGATAAAAAGAGATATGTTTGCATAAGACACTTTACAATTCTTTCCAAGGTGCTCAACCTCACAATGCTCATTAAGACTTATCAGGAGGGTGAGTAGTGCTTGGTGGAGTTATCTTTGGCTTTTTATTTCAGAATTTTATGTTGGGACAAAGGTCTACGAATTCACCTATTGTTGCAAACATTAATATTATTAGAAGAACACTTCTATGTGATTTAGATATACAACTTAGTGTGTTAAAACAATTACATTAGACAATCATGCAAGACTAAGATTATGAGCACATGTAGATTACCAAAATAGTGAGTGTATAGATCATTGATTAACATAAAGCATTACTCATACTTAGAGGCATGCTAGGCAATCATACACAATTATCCATAGGCTATTTCATTGCACATAATCAGATTAAGGTCAAAGCATGACAAACACGACGTTTTAGAAAATTTGAAATAAAAATTAGACATTGAAGACAATCTTTAAGAGTATGCCAAAAAAAATTTTGACCATTTGAAACAAAAATGACTAAGATGTTTGCTCTTGTGAAGTCTTGTAGTCAAGTCATAATTTTTTAGAGAATTTTTGGTTTTTAAAGCAACATAAATAACAAAAACATATTTTTGATCATTTTGAGTTTTTTAAATTTTTTTGGTATTTTGGAGAAAAAATGAATAAGTCAGGAAAAATAATCAGACAAAATAAAGTGAGAAAAATAGTAGAAAAATACCAGAAATATACTAGTGAAAGCAGAATTTTGATCTGGAGAAAAAAGGCTAACGCCTGGCGTTAACTAGTTAACGCCAAAACAGTACTCAATTTTTGGAGTTTTTTGAAAAAAATTCTTTGGAATAGGGAGTATGTACATAGACCTTCTTAGGGTAGAAATTTCAGAGAAGGTGGAAATGTTTAGAAGGCTTATTTAAGCATATTTTGCTGATTCTAAAATGTTTTTAACTTTTGTATTTGAACTTTTGATTTTTCTACAAATGAAGGGGTAAATATGGTGCAGTAATATATATAATGGTACACAGATAGATAAGCATCAAAGATATTTGCAATTATGTAAGAAAAGAGGCTAACGCATGGCGTTATAGTCAACTCTCGCGTTGAGTCTGCTTTATATAAAAAGCCCTAAATCTGAGTTCTTTTCTTTTCTCACCATTTCAGCCCTTTTCTCTCAGGTTTTCGCCGACAACCCTCTTCAGATCTAGGTAAAGTTGATGTTTTTCTTCTTATATTTTGTGATTAACTCATTTTTCTACCCCTAAATTGAAATCCTTTTAAGTATTGAAGTGTTTTGTTGTGGTAAGTGATAGATCTTGGATTTTGGGATCTAGGGTTTCAGGTTTTTTTGAGGTGTAGAATGGGGTTTCTTGAGATTCATTTCAAAGATGAATATTTTCTTTACCTTTTTAGTTGTTATGAGTTTTATTGGTGTTTCTCGAGTTTTTCCTTCCTTTTATGAAATTTTTGAGTTTTAAGTGTTACTGGAGGTTGGCATTGTGTACTGGAAGTGATAGGACGTTTTCAGAGCATGCGCCTAGCGTTAGCAGTAACGCGTGGCATTGAAGAAAAATGTTATTTTGCTGAATTTTATTTTTGGTGTCCTAATGTGTAGATTATGGCTTCTTCTAGTGGGCATGGAGTTCGTGCCAGAAAGTCATCAGCCCGTCCACCACAAGAGTCTTATCAACCTTATGTGGGGGTTGAAAAGGTGACTGTTGGAGTAGGCATGGTGTTGCAAATAGACCTCCCACGTCATGCTCATATTCAGAACCTCCTAGCAACATCAGGAGTGTTATCAGTGATTACTAACGACTGTTTTTCAACAGATTTTGTTCGAGAGTTTTATAACAATTTGGTTGATCCTTCAGAAACAGAACTATATGGAGGTGTGATGTCTCTGATTCAGTTTGAGATTATCCAGATTACACATGAAGACTTGCTGAATCATTTTGCGTTAATAGAGAGTGAGAATCATCTGGATGTGGTGGAGAAGTATAGGGCATAGTGAGACTGGACACAGGTGAATTCTATTTTGCATGGGAAGGAGATAAGAGAGCAGATTATGGATGTTTCTTCACTTAGAGAAGAAGCATTCATAATTCAAGATATTTTGCGACACATGGTAATGTTGAAGTCCTAGGTCACGAGATATACCATCATCTTCATGACCACCTCTACGATGAGGAGTATCACTTTGTGAGACACAACGGGAGCATCAGGAGTCGTTTGAGGAATTCAAAGAGAATGCGACATGAAGAATGTCACGGATCAAGAAAATGATGTGATATATGATCAAGGCCCTTAAGTTGAAACCGTCACCGGCAGAGGAGAGGGATTGGGACATTCCCGTGGAGGATCCGCCACGCCACTCGACTCGCCGTACTCGAAGATCAAGAGATCGAGGAAGTACAAGTACTGAGGGGACAAATTCTATTAGTGAGAGTTGAGAGTTTTAGAGTGCTTTCTGTTATGCATTAGTTGGTTTGTAGTATTTGGACAAATTTGACTAACGCCTGGCGTTAAGTCTTGCACCCAGCGTTATTTGTTATCATGTTTTTATCTATTTTGTGAACTGCTTCTGTGTTGTGTTCTCGTTTTCATTTTGGCTTTCATAGTTATAATTTTGATTTAATTTAATTTGTAAAATCCATTTAGACTTTAGGGGACAAAGTCAAATTTCAAATATTATATTAGAAGACCATGACATGAAAAAAATAAAGCATATCATGAAGTAGAAATTTGTATATTCTATTTTGAAAGGATTCTACTTCATGCATTTGATGATTCCTAATGAATTTGAGATTTAGGTATCCAAAGAGGACCAAGTGGGATTGTTCCTTTGGGTACCTAAATACATCGTGTATGCTTTTGGGAAGGCAAGGATGGGTAGATCCATTCATTTGAGGTTAATGTTTTATTTTTAAGTTTGGGCATCCATTCAAATCTTGGTTTAATGTCATTCTTATGCATCAAATTTTCAATGTGATTAACTTGAATATTTGGATAAGAATGAATTTTGAGTTTATTAATTAAAGGAAATTTGTTTGCATTTAATTTTAAATTTGGAGAGGACTGACAATGTGACTTATAATGTTTTGGAATTCCATTAAAAAAAATTTGATGTTTATCATTTCCTATGTTTGGTTTAAACAACTTAGGAAGGTTCAAATTTAAATTATTTTGAATTTTTCTTGGAATTGTGAATGTATGTTTTGAGAACTTTTCTTTATGATTTCCTCAAGCAAGTTAATCTTGGTTTTTAATTCATTATTTTCAATTTTGAGATTATGTCTAGCTTTATTATAAGCAATTGTGCTATTTTTAAGAGTGGTGACAATAGATTCAATGTGAGTTTGATAGTCATTTCTGAATTCCTCAAATATTTCATCCATCTCTTTAATTTCAACTTTATAGTTTTTACAACTAGCACAGTTACCTTTTAAAGAAGAGTTTTCTAAACATAATTTTTCAGTTTGTTCTTTTGCACAAGTAATCTCTTTTTCAAGTTTTTTGTAATTATCTTTTAATTTATTACAAGAGTTACAAGATGAAGTAATTTTAATTAAAGAGCAAGAGTGAGAACTAGGTAATTCAAACTTTGATTTTACATTAATATTAGTTTTTAACCTTTGATTTTCTAAACGTAATTGCTTATTAGCATTTTTTAATTTCCTCATTTTTTTGTTTAGCAACTTGTAGCATATGTAATGTGTAAACGGAATTTGTCACAAAAGAAGACGACTTTGATTTCCTTACCTTGCTATCGGAGGAGGCAAAAATTGAACATATAGTTCCTTTGTCTTCTTTGTGGCACTCCTCTTTTCTACAGATAATATTTCTACTTCAATTTCTCTTGATATGCACTTCGTTGATTCATCATGAGAGGAGTTTCTTTGGACATTCGTGCAAGCTTGACTGTTTTCCAAGTCTTGTATTTGTTCGATACCTGTGAGAGGAAAATCATACATTTCTTCAAGAAATTTCCATACTTTGTGTGCACTATAAAAACAATATATTGATTTGAAAATTTCTTGAGATAAGGCACAGAAAATACTATTTATGGCATTTGCATTTAGGTGACGTTCATTGTCATTCGTTTCATCCGTGGGTCTTACTATTGCAATATTCCATACTTCGATATCTAGGTTTTTAATAAATTTTTCCATTAAAAATTTCCATCCTTTATAATTTCTTCCTTCGAATAAAGGTGGTGCAAGTGATTTTTCTTCTTCATAAAAATTTTCCCCTCTAGTTGATGCGAGATCACGAGACGCCATTATTCCCGGTTGTTAGACTGTTTTGGAATAACCTCCCTCTGATACCACTTGTTGGATCGTGAGGCACCCTTACAGGGGGGGTGAATAAGAGTTTTTAAAACTTGATTATTTAATATAAAACTTTTGTTGTTTTTCTTTAAATCAAATTAAATCAAAACTAAAGAGGAGTGAATCAATTTAAAACAAACTATAAAGAACATGATTTTCATTATTATTTATGATTACAAAATATGTGATTTCTATAACGCTAGAAATCGAAGGCGAAATATGAAATCTTCTTTTTGTTTTCTATACCGACTCTTCTCACCAAGAACCGGTTGGATTTAGCCGATCTTTCCCAGATTCGGTCTCAAGCCGCTCTAGCCTTCCTATACCAAGAAAAGGCCTCGAGCACCCCCTAGATCTACTTCCTAGACCTAGTCCCCAACACGACGCGAATTGCCCCTAAGTCCTACCCAGACCTAGTCGCCAACACGAGGCAAATTTACTTCCAAGCAAATAATAAAAGGTTACAAGTAAATATTTGAACACATAAACTAAAACTCCCTATGAAGAATTCTGGAGATGGAGAAGGCCGCTGAAAGTTCTTGAAGTCGAAGCGCGCGTTCTTCGCGTTGAGAAAGCGTTGATCCGGTTGACCTTGAATTCTTTGCTCGAATGTGTGCAGGAGATGAAGTTCTGGAAAATACGGCTCTGATTGAGTTTCTGGAGTGCTGGAGTAAGGCTCAAATCAATCAGTAGTAGGAGAAGACTAAATCATCCAATTTATAGAACTTGAGCTAACGCCAGCGTTAAGTCCTAACGCCGGGCGTTGACCATGTATAGTAATGTTTTGATGGATCGGATCTTCATAAGAGGAAGGAGATTCTGCACTTTAGGAATTGTTTATTTTAGGCAATACTAACGCCGGCGTTAATGCTAATGCAGGCGTTGAGGCAAATCATTCCTAAAGTCCCCCCTGCAATCATGGATGCTTCCTCCTTGCCATAATCGTCGATCGTTAACGCCTGCATTAAGTACTAACGCTTGGCGTTGAGCTTCTTTCTCATTTTTATTCAGTCGGCAACCCATCCCGTCGATCGCTAACGCCCAGCGTTAACTCTTAACGCTTGGCGTTAGGCATCTTTCAATCTTTCTTCTTGTGGATAGTGTCAGACCAATATTGCAGTAACCTGATGTCATGCTTGTTAAAACCTGCATGTTAAAAACACAATGGCAAACAAGATCAAATACAAGTAGGATATGTTATTCTCAAATTAAAGGGATGCGGAAAACCATGTTCCAACAGACATTTCTCTGCCTATCTATATTAGGACACAATCTCCGGCTCGGTGATGTGAGGTTGTCTTATTGAGACCGACGACATTCTTCTTAGTTTTAAAGAGCTGAAATGAAGAAGAAAAGAGGGAGATTGGTCACAGAAAAAGAAGTTAGGAAGGACAGACCTTGAGCGTCGAAGGCATCCGGATCGTCTGATTTTAAACGCTGCACCTGCGGTTGCTGAGACCACTTGGGATCACTTTTCTGACCGCCCTGCTTCTATTTCTCCAAGTATGGATGTTATGTTTGCTTATCTTATTTCCTGACCATTGCTGATTATTCTACTTTCCTGACTATAGGAGAAGATGAGGAGGCACAAAGGTTGCTGGAAGAGACTAGATTGGCCACCCCTCAGACCGATCTACCTCTATCTCCAGTATTTGCATCCCCTTTTATGCAGGTAGTTCATGATTTTCAAATCTAGGAGAGAGAGCTTGAGAGAAGGTTGCTGGAGAAGGATGAAGCACTATTGGCTATTAGATCAAGGGAGGAGGATGCTGTCAAAGCATTCTGTGCGGTCTCGACTCAGAGTGAGCAGAAATTGAACGTGTTGGAACATGGTTTTCCGCATCCCTTTGATTTGAGAATAACAAATCCTACTTGTATTTGATCTTGTTTTCCATTGTGTTTTTAGGATATAGGTTTGGACAGTTATGCACCAGGTTGCTGAAACAATGGTCTGGCACTAACCACAAGCTGAAGGATTGAAAGCTACTTAACGCCAGGCGTTAAGCTTACTGCTGGGCATTAGCGCTAAATGAAAAGCTGCGGTCGATGAAATAAAAGCTGCGTTGGACGAAATTGTGGTCGACGAAAGATGAATCCCATTCGACAAAATATGTTCGACGAAATTATCTGTTCGATGAATTGGGGTGCCGGCAGATTAAAGATGAAACTCAACGCCAGGCATTAGAGCTTAACGCCAGGCGTTATCCACTCAACGAAAATGGCGTTCGACGAAGATGTTGTTCGGAGAAGATGGCGTGCCGTCTGACTAAAGAAAGAATCTCAATGCCAGGCGTTAGTCTTAACGTTGGGCGCTATCCGGTCGACGAATTTGGCAAGGAGAAAGCAACCGTGATTGCAGGAGGAACATTAGGAATGATTTGCCCAACGCACCGCATTAACCTTAACGCCAGCATTGATATTGCCTAAAATAAAACATTCCTAAAGTGCAGAATCTCTTTCCTCTTCTGAAGATACGAGCCATTAATATATTGTTATACATGGTCAACGCCAGGCGTTAGCACATAACGTCGGCGTTAGCTCAAAGTCTATAAATCGGATGATTTCGATGTCTCAAAAAAACTGATTGCCAAGAGCCCTATTCCAGCACTTTAGAAACTTTGTGAGGGCCGTATCTCTAGAGAAACACATCTCCCACTCATATTTCAAAAGGAGGAATCAAAGGAGGCTTGGATCAACACGCTAACTCAACGCGAAGAACGCACGCTTGGACTTCAGCGATCTTCAGCGATTCTTCAGCGTCTCCTTCAGATTACCTCATAGGGAGTTTTATATTTGGGTTTTGTAGTTTTCCTTTATTTCATCTTTGTAATTGGTTCGTGAATTCGCCTCGTGTTGGCGACTAGGTCTAGGTAGGACTTAGGGAGGAATTCACCACACGGCGACTGGGTCTAGGGAGTAGATCTATGGGGTGCTCTGTAACACCCTCCCTGTTACATAGCATATAACAGTAGGTCCGGTCGGAACCCCACGCCATATGAAATGAACAGAAGAGCGCATTACTAAAATTAGTGTCTAAACAGTTACAAATATAACTATCTCAGCATTAGAGTCGCATAACGGAAGCATAATTATTTTCATTTAAAACCAGTTTATAACAAGTCCACATTTCTACTAGGAATGAAATACAACAAGAGTTATTTACATGAGTTTGTTTACATCATCTAAGTGGCTTCCAAACATCGGCACGCAGGCCGGCCACACATGAACAAAAGTAAACAAAAGCTTTGGCCTTCAAGGGCCAGCACAGCACAGTAGCAGGGGCTTCAGCCCGCTATCTCCCGCTAGTCTCACCAGGACCTGTATAAGCACATCCACCAATTAGTGGGAAAACAAGCAACCAGTCAGCTTTAGCTGACCAAGATTTATAACGACCCCGCCCCACACTCGGGGCGGCGGTGCTCCTTCCTTGCAAGTAAGAGTCAGCAGCATATATATATAACCGCAAACAACACCAACGGAGGCAAACCAAGCCACCCGCTTCGTGCTCTCAAGGCACACTTTGGCATACTCCCTGAGTTACGCCCTTGCGCTAAGTCCTATTTCAACTTAGACAAGCAAATTGAGCTAGCCCGTAACCGAAGTTACGGCACTCTTCCATAGCCCGGTGTAACGAGGAGCGACCTCTTCACCACCACTATGTGGGGTTCGGCTCAGCTATACCCGTCCTCAATCATCGTAGTATACACGATACAGGTAAGCTTCACCCAATACCCATTTCTTAAAGCTGGGTTTTGCAAGTTCCACAACTTATCATGCTACCTATCCAGACTACAGGAATTTGGGTAGCACGGAAACATACAGTCTTTTTGCTGGGCGCTAGCGCCGGCACTAACGCTAGCGCCCGGCGCTAGCAATAGAACTTAGTTCTGCCCGGCACTGGTAACAGAAATCTGTACTGCCACCTCTGGGAAATCACCTCCAGACATCAACACTAGTAGCTCACCTGGAGCTACCGTCGGCGCTGACGCTAGCGCCCGGCGCTAGTGACAAAACTCAGTTCTGCCACCAAATTTCGGGTACAGCCTGGCAAAAACCTCCAGGTCCTATTTTCTGTACAGCAACAGTCACATGACCCGAATCACAGCACGTACACGGAATTGTTTCCGGCACTTTACACGCACTAATCATCACCAATCCGGCTCGACCTGTCCGGATGGGCTTCACACAGCATGCCTATGTCCGTAATACCGTTCCGGACTCTATATGAAATTTGTGGGGAAATCACTTCAACCCACCGGAATAGCCGATCTACTAATTAGTAGAAGTATTCCAAAACGCATGCAAAACAAAGGATGTACATGTCCAAGGATTAGGGAGGAGAATCGTTACCCTCGTAGGCCGTTTTGGTGCCATAGAATTGAGAGGGAGATGGCTGGAATCCGCGGTGGCACACGCACGCAGACGCTTCTTCACTAACCTCCCTCCTGACACGATGAAAGCTCGAATCCAACGGCTCTCCTTCCTTTCTCACAGCTCTCTGCCCTCAGGACTTCAAAGGATTTCAGAGAAGAATGGCTGAAAAGTCGGGTTTGAGGGTATTTAAGATTTAGCGCTACCGCCGGCGCTAGTGGCTAGCGCCTGGCGCTAGTGGCTAGCGCCTGGCGCTAGCCCTAAGTCGGTACCGCTGAGAGGCACTACCGCCGGCGCTATCGCTAGCGCCTGGCGCTATCGACAGCTCGACGTCTCGACGCCTTGACGCCTCGACGTCTCAATGGTGCGCTACCGCCGGCGCTAGCACTAGCGCCTGGCGCTAGCTCCCTGATTTCAGCTCATGCTCATTTTTGGTATTTTGGGTGCACATGCTATTTGGGGTCTTACAATTCTTCCCCCCTTAAAAGAATTTCGTCCCGAAATTCTAACAGTGCAAAATAATCACAAAAAAATACGAAATATGATTTGTACCTCAACGGAACAGCACGGGAAACTCCTCAGGCATGGTTTGCTCGCGCTCCCATGTAAGCTCCTCTCGACCGCAGTTGTTCCAGCGGACTTTGACCATCTTGATCAATTTATTCCGCAACTGTTTGACCTTAGTGTCTTCGATGCTAATAGGTATGACCTTTGTCTTCAACCCATCATCGACCGGCACCTGAGTAGCCACAAGCACTTGGCTAGGCTTTCCTCAATACTGATATGTGGAACACATCGTGCAGACTACTCAACTCTGTCGAAAGAGCGAGTCGATAGGCAGCTTCGCCAACACGTTCTAGCATCTCAAACGGTCCAAGGTATCTTGGACTCAGCTTTTTCAAGCGCCGAATCCGAGACACACCCTTGAAAGCTTTTATCTTGAGATAAACCCAGTCGCCCGCGGCGAACTCGACATTTCTGTGCTTGGAATTGTAGTATTTCGCCTGCCTATCTTGCGCAATTAACAATCTCTCACGGATTGTTTGAATAGCCGAATTTGCCTCTTCGACTTCCCTTCGCTTAAACAGCTTCGTTTCACCTGTTTCCGCCCAAGATAAGAGAGTGCGGCAAGCTCTACCATAGAGGGCCTCGAAGGGTGCCATCTTTATACTTGCCTGATAGCTGTTATTGTAAGCGAATTCGATCATGAAAAGATGATCTTTCCACTTCTTACCGAAGTCCAGGACGCACATTCGGAGCATATCTTCCAGAGTTCTGTTCGTACGTTCAGTGTCCATCCGTCTGAGGGTGGAAGGCAGTGCTAAACTTCAGCTTTGTACCTAACAACTGGTGGATTAGCCTCCAATCTTTCGAAGTAAAGCGCCCATCTCGGTCACTGACGATGCTACGGGGCACACCGTGCAATCGTACAATGCTATCAACATAAAGTTTTGCTAACTTTTCAACTAAATCATCCTTCCGGTTTGGAATAAAGTGGGCTACCTTCGTCAAGCGATCCACGATCACCCATACGGCATCATTCCCACTCTGTGATCTCGGCAAACCGTGCACGAAATCCATCGAAATGTCATCAAATTTCCATTCCGGTATAGGCAACGACTTCAGGAAACCTCCAGGTTTCTGACATTCCGCCTTCACCAGTGCGCAAGTTTTGCATTTTGCCACGTACAAGGCGATGTCTTTCTTCAATCCTGGCCACCAAAACAGCTTTTTCATGTCTTGGTACATCTTTGTGCTCCCTGGGTGAATTGAGTATTTGGTAAAATGCGCTTCGTACATCAATTCCTCTCGCAGCTTACCCACATTTGGGACGCACAAACGTCCGTCTTTCCACATCAGACCATCGTTGAACACAAACTCTGCAGCAGTCCCAACTTCAGACTCTGCCAAGTAGCGCTGCATGCTCGAATCAAGTTCTAAGGCCTGTCGTATCCTGTCCGCGAGGTCATACTGCACCTCCGTCTAGTTCAAACACGCTTTCGCACTAGAACTCCTCTCTACACAGGAGATCTCCAAGGCTTCCAAGTCCCTGATCAGACATGGATCATACATCTGAATCCAGTTGGCATGTGCATAAGCCCTTCGGCTCAAAGCATCTGCGACTACATTTCCCTTCCCGGGAGTATAGTGTATATCAAAAGTGTAGTCCCCCAGGAACTCCATCCACCTTCGCTGTCGCATGTTGAGCTCCTTCTGATTTAGCAGATACTTAAGGCTCTTATGGTCTGTAAAGATGTCAACCTTCACACCATATAAGTAGTGCCGCCACAGCTTTAGAGCGAAAATCACGGCCGCCAATTCCAAGTCGTGGACCGGATAATTCTGCTCATGCACTTTCAACCGACGAGAGCCATAAGCTATTACTTGACCATGCTGAAGAAGTATGCAGCCTAAGCCGCTCCCTGACGCATCACTGTAAATTTCATAACCCTCTGCACCAGATGGCAAACACAAAATTGGTGTTGTGGTCAGACGCCTCTTTAATTCCTCAAAAGCCCGTGCACACTCCGGTGACCAAATGAACTTCTGATCCTTCCTCGTCAAGGTGGTGAGAGGTAGAGCGATCCGTGAAAAGTTCTCCACGAAGCGCCGATAGTAGCCGGCAAGTCCAAGGAAACTCCTGACTTCCGCTACTGTCGCCAAAACGGGCCACTTTTGGATTGCATCGATCTTTGTCGGATCTATTACGATACCCTCGCCACTAACAACATGACCAAGGAACGCCACTGAGGCTAGCCAGAACTCGCACTTAGAGAACTTGGCATATAGTTGACTACGTCGCAGGGTTTCCAAAACTTCATGTAAATGAATCGCGTGCTCTTCTTCAGACTGAGAGTACACCAAGATATCGTCAATGAAGACAATGACAAACCGATCAAGGCACTCTCGAAAGGTCCTATTCATCAGATCCATGAATACTGACGGTGCATTCATTAATCCAAACGGCATCACTGTAAACTCGTAGTGTCCGTAGCGAGTACTGAATGCTGTTTTGGGGATATCACAATCCCGAATTCGCAACTGGCAATAGCCGGACTTGAGATCCAACTTTGAATACATAGTGGACCCAACTAGCTGATCGAATAAGTCATCGATTCGAGGAATCGGATACTTGTTCTTCTCGGTCATCTTGTTCAATTCTCGGTAGTCAATGCATAGACGCAGGATTCCGTCCTTCTTCTTTACAAAAAGGACCGGAGCACCCCGAGGGGAGGTACTTGGACGTATATAACCCTGCTCTAGCAACTCCTGTAATTGAACTTTCAATTCCGCCATCTCCTTTGGCGCAATTTGGTATGGAGAGCATGAAACAGGTTTGGCACCTGGCACCAGCTCTATAGTGAAGTCAATCTCTCGTTGAGGTGGCGCCCCAGGAAGATCTTTCGGAAACACATCTGGATACTCTGAAATCACAGGAACATCACTCAAACTGGGTTGAGTCTTTGCAACCCCCACTAGCACAACACATAACTCTGCGCCTTGCCGAACCGCCTTGACCACTTGGATAGCAGACATCAGTGTCTTGCTCGATCCATGCAAACCAACAAACGTAGTCGCACGTTCAGTATTTCGCCCCAGTGTGACCTCCTTAGAAGTGCAATCAATGTAGGCCTGCTGCACTGACAGCCAGTCCATACAAAAGATTACATCGAATTCCGAAAGCGGGAGTATCAGTGCTTCCAAATCAAAGTCTTGACTCCCTATTCATACCTTTACTACACAACCTCGATCTGCGCGCATAGAACACACATTGGGTAGCATCACATCTAATCGTTCCTGTCTAAACGACGAAGGCACTCCAAGTTGTTGTATGAAGGCCTCCGATATAAAGGAATGTGAAGCACCCGTGTCAAATAGTGCTCTTGTCGGATAGTTAAAGATCAGGACAAAGCCTAGGACATCAATGGTTAACAAGCAATGTATAAGGTATGAAGTATAAAAAGCAAAAAAAGCTATATACTATCGCATACCTGTCACCACATCGTTCTGTTTGATGGCCTCCTGTTGGCCAAGGTTGTAAACTCTAGGCTGGGCTGGAGCGCGGGATGCGGTTGACTATGCCGCCTTCCCTTTCTCTGCTGCATAGGCCGCAACTAGCTTCTTCCCACTACGATAGTCACGTGCTATATGTCCTGGCTTGCCGCAGTTGTAACAGATGATTGGGCCTCGCCCAGTAACTCCCGATGCTGAAGATTGAGCTGACCCAGACGGTCGCGCTCCTTTCTTCCATTTGCCTTGCCCCGACTTTGCCGAGCTCGATACTTTGAACTCTGGCTTGACTACTGCTATCTCCTTTCTACTGTGGGACCGCTTCATGTCTTTCTCTAAGGAACGAGCTGAGTTGACCAGGGTCATAAACCCCTGCGTCATTGGCCCCGTCAGAAGAAACCGCAACTCCTCTCGTAAGCCTTCGTAAAACCAATTTGTCTTACGTGCTTCATCCGCAAATGTCACGCCTGCATAGCGACCCAATCGTGTAAACTCATGCAGATAATCATCGATAGTACGATCATCCTGAGTCAGACGGTTGAACTGATTTTCCATTTCTATCTGTTGGGCTTGTGGAAGATATCGCTCCAAGAACAGTTTGGAAAACTCATCAAAAGAGATATCGGTCAGCAGCCTTCCCGCTAGCTGATGTGTCTCCAACTCATCCCAACACAGCTGCGCCTCCCCATCTAGTAGGAAGGTGGCCAAAGTCACTTTTTGTCCTTCCTCCGTGTTCGTGGCCTTCAAGGTTTTGCGCACCTTTGACAGCCAATCCTCTGCTTGCGTCGGGGTTCCTGCCCCCGTGAACGTGGGAGGGTGGAAACTCAAAAAGTATTGCAGCTGTTGATCTGGAGCTCTTCGTGCCCTCAACGGCACTGGCCTTTCTACCGCAGGTTCAGCTGCTGGAGCCTGCACTGGAGCCACTCCAGGGGTAGGAGGCTGTCCAAGGACATGCCCTCCTGGCTGCGCAGTGAACATTGCAAATACTGCCTCAGCAATCATCCTTACTATTTCAGCTGAAGGAGGAATTGGCACCGGAGTTGGTGCACTACTTGCAGTCAAACGAGGGGGTCGAGAAGGCCCCGCTCCACTCCCAGCCGCCTAAACATGTGCACAAAACACAATTAGCGATTAGGAGAAGGCATGAATCAACAAAAGAACACAGAAGTTCCATCTGAATGCTACACATAGACATGTAATTCATTCCTAAAGTGGACAAGTACTGGTAATTTATATGATTTAAAGGCGACGCACACACGTGCTCACCACCCCTTAAAAAAATTCAACCATGAATGCAGACGGAAAGGGATCGAGACCCGTAGCTGATACCAATTTGTAACACCCTCCCTGTTACATAGCATATAACAGTAGGTCCGGCCGGGACCCCACGCCATATGAAATGAACAGAAGAGCGCGTTACTAAAATTAGTGTCTAAACAGTTACAAATATAACTATCTCAGCATCAGATTCGCATAACGGAAGCATAATTATTTTCATTTAAAACCAGTTTATAACAAGTCCACATTTCTACTAGGAATGAAATACAACAAGAGTTATTTACATGAGTTTGTTTACATCATCTAAGTGGCTTCCAAACATCGGCACGCAGGCCGGCCACACATGAACAAAAGTAAACAAAAGCTTTGGCCTTCAAGGACCAGCACAGCACAGCAGCAGGGGCTTCAGCCCTCTATCTCCTGCTAGTCTCACCGGGACCTGTATAAGCACATCCACCAATTGGTGGGAAAACAAGCAACCGATCAGCTTTAGCTGACCAAGATTTATAACAACCCCGCCCCACACTCGGGGCGGCGGTGCTCCTTCCCTGCAAGTAAGAGTCAGCAGCATATATATATAACCGCAAACAACACCAACGGAGGCAAACCAAGCCACCCGCTTCGTGCTCTCAAGGCACACTTTGGCATACTCCCTGAGTTATGCCCTTACGCTAAGTCCTATTTCAACTTAGACAAGCAAATTGAGCTAGCCCGTAACCAAAGTTACGACACTCTTCCATAGCCCGATGTAACGAGGAGCGACCTCTTCACCACCACTATTTGGGGTTCGGCTCAGCTATACCCGTGCTCAATCATCGTAGTATACACGATACAGGTAAGCTTCACCCAATACCCATTTCTTAAAGCTGGGTTTTGCAAGTTCCACAGCTTCTCCTGCTACCTATCCAGACTACAGGAATTTGGGTAGCACGGAAACATACAGTCTTTTTGTTGGGCGCTAGCGCCGGCGCTAACGCTAGCGCCCGGCGCTAGCAACAGAACTTAGTTCTGCCCGACACTGGTAACAGAAATCTGTACTGCCACCTCTGGGAAATCGCCTCCAGACATCAACACTGGTAGCTCACCTAGAGCTACCGCCGGCGCTAGCGCCCAGCGCTAGTGACAGAACTCAGTTCTACCACCAAATTTCGGGTACAGCCTGGGAAACACCTCCAGGTCCTATTTTCTGTACAGCAACAGTCACATGACCCGAATCACAGCACGTACACGGAATTGTTTCCGGCACTTTACATGCACTAATCATCACCAATCCGTCTCGACCTATCCGTATGGGCTTCACACAGCATGCCTATGTCCGTAATACCGTTCCGGACTCTATATGCAATTTGTGGGGAAATCACTTCAACCCACCGGAATAGCCGATCTACTAATTAGTAGAAGTATTCCAAAACGCATGCAAAACAAAGGACGTACATGTCCAAGGATTAGGGAGGAGAATTGTTACCCTCGTAGGCCGTTTTGGTGCCATAGAATTGAGAGGGAGATGGCTGGAATCCGCGGTGGCACACGCACGCAGACGCTTCTTCACTAACCTCCCTCCTAGCACGATGAAAGCTCGAATCCAACGGCTCTCCTTCCTTTCTCCCAGCTCTCTGCCCTCAGGACTTCAAAGGATTTCAGAGAAGAATGGCTGAAAAGTCGGGTTTGAGGGTATTTAAGATTTAGCGCTACCGCCGGCGCTAGTGGCTAGCGCCTGGCGCTAGCCCTAAGTCGGTACCGCTGAGAGGAACTACCGTCGGCGTTATCGCTAGCGCCTGGCGCTATCGACAGCTCGACATCTCGACGCCTCGACGCCTCGACGTCTCAATGGGTGCGCTACCACCGACGCTAGCACTAGCGCCTGGCGCTAGCTCCCTGATTTCAGCTCATGCTCATTTTTGGTATTTTGGGTGCACATGCTATTTGGGGTCTTACATGCTCGAGGCCTTTCTGGTGATAGATTGGATAGAGCGGCTTGAGGCCGTATTTAGGGAGAGATCGGTTAAAGCCAACCTGTTTGTGGCGATATGAGTCGGTATAGAAAACAAAAAGGGTTTTCATATTATTCGCTTCGATTTCTAGCGTCATTGAAATCAGATTTTGTAATCAATTTTATAAATGATAATCATGTCTTTTCTTGTTTAATAAAATTGATTTCATTTCTAATTTCATTATCTCTTTACTTTTGATTTAACTTACTTCGACCAAAATATCAAAAGTTTTCTATTAAAGTTTAAAGTTTTTATAACCCTTATTCACCCCCCCCCCCCTCTAATGGCGCCTACAGATCCAACAAGTGGTATCCGAGCTAGGTTATTCCAATTTGGCTTAACAACCGGGAATAATGGCGTCTCTTGATCATGATCTCGCTTCTACTAGTGGGGAAAATTTTAATATAACTGAAAAGGTATTAGCACCACCTTTATTTATGGGCAAAAATTATAAAGGGTGGAAAACATTAATGATAAATTTTCTTAAGGCCTTAGATGAAAAAGTTTGGAATATTACTATTGAAAAACCACCTAGCGTACTAACTAGAAATGAAATTATTTTAAATGCTAAATCTATGAATAGTATATTTTGTGCGTTAGACCAAAATATTTTCAAACATATTTATACGTTACCTACCGCATATGAGATTTGGAATTTTCTTGAAAGAACTTATGATTCTCCTTCTACAGGTACAGAACATTCACAAGAATCGGAGAATATGCAAGCCTGCACAAATGTTCAAGAAAGCTACTCAAATGATGGATCCATAGAATGCTCATCAAGCGGAAAGGATGATGGAAACTCTTGTTTGGAAGAGGAAGATGAAGAAGACAAAGGAACTATATGTTCAAATCTTGCCTCATCCACAAGCGTTGTAAGGAAATCAAAATCTCCTATTTTTTGTACTTCTATTTCTACATTACAATTGCTACAAATTACTAAATGTAAGATTAAGAAACTAAAAATGGCTAATGCAAAACTACGTTTAGAAAATAAAACTTTAAAAGCAAATGTGAATGTAGAATCCAAAAATGAATTATCTCTATCTCCATCATGCTCTTCTTTTGAAAACTCTATATCTTGTTTTGATTGTAATAATATTAAAGAAAAATTCAAGGAACTTGAAACAGAGTTTACTTTCATAAAAGGACAAAATGAAAAATTATGTTTAGAAAATTCTTCCTTGAAAAATGATTGTGCTAAGTGTAAAGACTATAAAATTGAAATTAAAGAGATGGATGAAACTTTTGATTACTTTAGAAACGAATATAACAATCATATTGAGTCTATCGTATCCACTCTCAAAAATAGCACAATGGCATATAATAAAGCTAGACATGAACTCAAAGCTAAAAATTATGAATTGGAAACAAAAGTTAACTTGCTTAAGGAAATTATAAAGAAAAATTCTCAACACATAAATCAACAATTTCAAGCAAATTCCAAAAGCAAGTTAAATGTGAATTTTCATAATATGTCTAACAAAAGAAATGAAAAATATCAAATGCTTGAAAATGAAATTCCAAATCATTATCATTTACAAAATCATTCTTCTCCCAATTTAAAAAGAGAAGTGCACAAATTTCCAATGAAAAATATTTTCAATCATCATTACCACTATAATCTTCAAAATAAAGAAAATCATAATGGAAATTTGATGCAAAAAATAATATTAAACCAAGTTTTGAGTGGCGGCTCAAAGATGAAACACAAACTCAAATCAAAAGGGCCCATTCAATCATATCTACCCAAAAGCAAACACGTTGTATTTGGGTACCCAAAGGAACCGTCACACCCGGTCCTCTTTGGATACCTAAATCTCTCATTCATTAGTATCCAATCATTTGCATGAAGTAGAAATCAACTAAAAATGAAATATCATTATTCTACTTCATGATATGCCTAACTTTTTTTGTTTGTTTATTTTCCTTTTTGTTGAACCACCATGATATGATCACTTTATATAACTTGTGATATGACTCTCACATATTAAACCTAAATTCATAAATAAATCAAATTGAATAAAGTTGAATAAAAAGTCATATCATTTCTCAAGTGATGTACTTATCCTTTTTATGTTTATCCTTCTAGATCCATTTCCTAACAGTCTTATAAAATTAAACTAAATTTGTCATATGATATTATTAAGACTAAATGAAATAAGTATCAAAATGGATTTAAAAGGTATTTTAGGGGTATTAGGCTAAATTTATAAAATGCGCATGTTTTGCTTAGGTATTTAATATATTTGCATCATTTTGATTACCCCTAGTATGTTTAATCATAATCATGTCAAACCGGAATTGAAAAATTACATGAATATTATTTCCCTTATTTATGATCATTTCATTCATGCATATGTTGTGCAAAACTCAAGAATTAAGGTCTAATAAATATGGAGCTTTAATGAATATAAAACCCATGTACTAAAATTTTAACTTCCGCAACTTTTTGGGATTTCTTCTCGTCTCTTCACTTCATTAGACAGGCCTTACATTGCACAAACATAATTAAGCAAAATCGGAAGCAAAATCGAAGAAAATCTAGGTTGTATTATTATAATAAGCACTCTTTGTGAGCTAACACAGGCGATAGGACCTAACGCTGGAGCTAGCTCAAGTATCCGATTTTCTATAATTTTAAAATTCTGAAAAATCAATAAAAATATATGTATTTGTTTAATATTCAAAAACCAAAGAGAAAATTTACAAAACTCTTCAAAATAAAAATAATTTCTCATATTCACTATTCACCTTACAACGTTTCTATGTAATAATTTGAAAAGGTTGAATATGAATTTTCTTTAATAATACCTCATGTACATTATCATGAATAATTAATTACGAGTACATAATCACTATGAATTAATATTAATGATCATATATAATAATCATGCAAAATCATATGATCTTTTAAGTCAAACATCAAATATAATTACAAAAGCTCTTATTCCTTCCAAACATATAGTCTGTGATCATGATTATTATATGAATCTATTTTGCATGTATCTCATTTATGTTTAGACCATAGAATTAACTTTATATCAATATGAATAAATCAATTAGAATCATCACTTTATTCTATGTCTAAAATTTGAATCACTATTGTTAAATACATGCAACATTATATCAATTAACTTTATGGGATAACACTACATTCAAACTCATTATTCTAGCATTATCAACTAATTAATATTATCATTCATGCTAGCTATCAAATAATGACATTATGAATTCATCTTAAAGAACAAGTAAAAGTTAAAATTCATAATAACTATGTTGCTTTAAAATATAATTAGAAATCAATCTCTCATAAAAAACCATAGTTTATAAATTGATTTCATAGTACAAAATGCTTAGGATGTCCATGATCATTCTCCTAAGTTATGTGTCCCACAATAGCGAGGGCGTAAGATTGTATACATTAGATGACCTAACCTCTAAGTCATGTCTTATCCTTAACCGGGGAGGGTTCCAGTGGGGTCTTGCGAGACAGTGGGGGGAAAGAGTGCTAGGGTGAGTTTTGTCAAGTGTTTGCATATGGCACTATCACCCCAACCTACGGCATGTGTGCAGCTCCTCATGCCCATCGTCACTTAGTACGGGGCTAGTGTATAGGCATACAGTTTGGGTATTATAATCTAGGACATTCCTATTTCATATATTTTGCATGCACTCTTTATGATTATATTATTCATGCATTCTTGTTTATGATCGAACATGCTTACTTTGTGTTTTGCACATTTTATCTTTTTGAGCTCTAATGATCTTGTAAAACACAAATATATGAAAACCACATAAAAATATAAAAACTATTTTTGAATAAATAAAACATGCTTGAATAGCCTTCTAAGCATTTCCAACGTCTCTGAAATTTCTACCCTAAGAAGGTCTATATATACTATCTATTCCAAAAGGAAAATTTTCAAAAATTCTCAAAAATCGAGTATTGTTTTGGCGTTAACTAGTTAACGCCAGGCGTTAGCTATTTTGGCCAAATTGAATTTCAGATTTTTCCAAAATATTTCTAATATTTTTTTAATGACTTTTCTCTGTTTATTTTCTAATATTTCAAATTATTTTGTTATTAAATTTGTTGTTTTTTTTCCAAAATACAAAAAAATTTAAATAATTCAAAATGCTCAAAAATATGTTTTTGTCATTTGTTTTGCTTTAACTCTTTACAAAATTATAGTTTGACTATAAAATTTCACAAGAGCAAACATCTTAGTTATTTTTGTTTCAAATGGTCAAAATTGTTTTGGCATACACTTAAAGATTGCCTTCAATGTCTAATTTCAATTTCAAATTTCCTACACATTGTTTTATCTTCATGACTTGACCTTAATCTGATTATGTGCAATGAAATAGTGTATAGATAATTGTGTATGATTGCCTAGCATGCCTCTAAGTATGAGTAATGTCTTATGTTAATCAATGAATTATACACTCACTATTTTGGTAATCTACATGTGCTCATAATCTTAGTCTTGCATGATTGTGTAGTGTAATAGTTTTCACATATTAAGTTGTATGTCTAAATTACCTACACCATCTTTTAAAAATAAATTTCATGTACAATATAGAAGTGTTGTTTCAATAATATAGATGTTTGCAACAACAAGTGAATTCAGAGACCTTTGGCCCAAAATAAAATTTTGAAATAAAAAGCTAAAGATAACTCCACCAAGCACTACTCACCCTCCTGATAAGTCTTAATGAGCATTGTGAGGTTGAGCACCTTGGAAAGAATTGTAAAGTGTCTTGTGCAAACATATTTCGTTTTATCACTTCTATTTGTACACCGGATCAAGAAAAATAAAAATCAATAAAATTGCTTATGTGATCCCCCAAGCACTACTTCGCTCCCTGATAAGTCTTAATGAGCATTGTGTGGGCGAATCACCTTGCCAAATTCGTCGACCGGATAGTGCCCACCGTTAATACTAAATCAAGTCTAGACATGTTGTTGGAATGGTCAAACTATAACAAAAATACTACTCTTATTTGTTTTATTTTTGTTTTCCGCATTTCTCTATCTAATCATGTATCCTTTTACCATGTGTTCTTATGCTTATTTCTAAGGATTTGTCTTCACTTATTATTGGTCAAACAAACTTGCATCTATCTTAACAAGTAGAATCACTCCTAAAATTAATTTAAAAAGGGCAAGTGATTATTTTCATTAATGTTCTTTCACGCTTATCATATAATTTTTCCGCTGTGCTACTATCTCCCTTAGCTCGATCATGACTTACTTTATGTTTACACAAAACTCTTATTCCTCTCTTAGTTATGTCCCAACTGTTGTCTTCTTTATTCTAGTTTTATTTCACTCCACCCTCTTTTGCTAATAACAAAGGGGGAGAATAAAATGATAAATCATATTGATTAACGGAGCAGAATTCACTAGATTAAGGGGGATCATGTATCTAGTTTATGGGAGTATACACTAAGGGGGAGCATCTTTGTAGGGGGAGCTTAATGTTCAATGAAACTATAATTCTTATCATTATCTTATAATTGCTTGTGTCATATATCCTCTTAAAAACACAAATACTTTATCTATGAATCTGATTTATCTCTAATTGGATTTGTTATTATCAAAAGGGGGATATTGTTGGAACATGGTTTTCCGCATCCCTTTGATTTGAGAATAACAAATCCTACTTGTATTTGATCTTGTTTGTCATTGTGTTTTTAGCATGTAGGTTTGTATAGTTATGACACCAGGTTGCTGAAACAATGGTCTGGCACTAACCACAAGCTGAAGGATTGAAAGCTACTTAATGTCAGGCGTTAAGCTTACTGCTGGGCGTTAGCGCTAAATGAAAAGATGCGGTTGACAAAATAAAAGCTGCGTTCGATGAAATTGCGGTCGATGAAAGATGAAGCTCGTTCGATGAAATATGTTCGACGAAACTATCTGTTCGATGAATTGGGGTGCTAGTAGATTAAAGATGAAACTCAACGCCAGGCGTTAGAGCTTAACGCCAGGCGCTATCCGTTCAACAAAAATGGCATTCGACGAAGATGCTGTTCGGAGAAGATGGCATGCCGTCTGTTTAAAGAAATAATCTCAACGCCAGGCGTTAGTCTTAACGGTGGGCACTATCCGGTCGACGAATTTGGCAAGGAGAAAGCAGCCGTGATTGCAGGAGGAACATTAGGAATGATTTGCCCAACGCGCCGCATTAACCTTAACGCCAGCGTTGATATTGCCTAAAATAAAACATTCCTAAAGTGCAGAATCTTTTTCCTCTTCTGAAGATCCGAGCCATTAATATATTGCTATATATGTTCAACGCCAGGCGTTAGCACTTAATGCCGACGTTAGCTCAAAGTATATAAATTGGATGATTTCGATGTCTCAAAAAAACTGATTGCCAAGAGCCCTATTCCAGCACTTCAGAAACTTTGTGAGGGCGGTATCTCCAGAGAAACACATCTCCCACTCATATTTCAAAAGGAGGAATCAAAGGAGGCTTGGATCAACACGCTAACTCAACGCGAAGAATGCACGCTTGGACTTCAACGATCTTCAGCGATTCTTCGGCGTCTCCTTCAGATTACCTCATAGGGAGTTTTATATTTGTGTTTTGTATTTTTCCTTTATTTCATCTTTGTAATTGGTTCATGAATTCACCTCGTGTTGGCGACTAGGTCTAGGTAGGACTTAGGGAGGAATTCGCCACACGGCGACTGGGTCTAGGGAGTAGATCTAGGGGTGCTCGAGGCCTTTCTGGTGATATATTGGCTAGAGTGGCTTGAGGCCGTATCTAGGGAGAGATCGGCTAAAGCCAACTGGTTCGTATGGATACGAGTCAGTATAGAAAACAAAAAGGGTTTTCATATTATTCGCTTCGATTTCTAGCGTCATTGAAATCAGATTTTGTAATCAATTTTATAAATGGTAATCATTTCTTTTCTTGTTTAATAAAATTGATTTCATTTCTAATTTCATTGTCTCTTTACTTTTGATTTAACTTACTTCGACCAAAATATAAAAAAATTTCTATTAAAGTTTAAAGTTTTTAAAACCCTTATTCACCCTCCCCCCCCCCCCCCCCCCCCCCCTCTAAGGGCGCCTACAGATCCAACAGAACGATCAGCGGAGGTCGCTCGAACAGCGGGAAAGAGATGGCAGAAATAAGCTGGAGGAGATGGCAGATCTCCGAAAAAGACTTCGCGAGTCTAAAGACGAGACCATCTTCTTCAGAGGAAAGGCTGACGCCTTACATACCGCATTTTCTCAATTGAGAACATGTCTTTCTGCTCCTTTGATTGCAGGGTTGTCAAGTGCTCCTCCTGATGATCGTGCTGACCAAGAGGAAATCATCAACTGGGAGGAGCTGAAGCGGGATGCTAGTGATCTCCAGTGATATGTTGTATATGCCAATACATGCATTTGTATGACACTTACTGCGGTCAACAAACTTCAGAACAGGGTGGCTTACCTAGGGAAGAGAAAAGATCCTCAGAAATAGTTTGAAATTTTTAAATAATTTTGTGGTTTTGTAAGAATGAACTAAGGAATTTATTTGAGAACTTTGAGACCAAGAGTTGTAATATATATTTTTCAGTTTGTTCCATCTTATACTTTTACGTTCTACTTTTAATTATTTTACTATCCTGGAATGTTTGTTATTAGATCGGTTCGGTCTGGGTTTTTATAATGTTAATTATCTGCTGCGATCTCTTGTCTGAGATCGCTTCTATCTGTTGCTGGGTGTTCTAAAATTTTTTGTTTCATTAACTCACACGATCTGGGTCAGCGGTCTCCAGTTTAAGATATTGTAATGATTGTACCTTGATTGCATCTGAGACTATAAATATCCGGTTGGTGGGTTTATTAAATACGCTCTTCTGAAGTTCTTCATCCAAGCGGTCTGAAACTCTTGAAGAATGGTGTCCACGTGAGCTGGTGCCTGCAAAGTTTTTCTTGAGTCTGAGCAACGACCTTGCCGACTTTCTCAGGCTGAATTTCATGAGTTTTTGAGGGATTATCCGATGAGCTCGCAAATAATGATCTGCTTGCCCGTCACAGGTGAACGCCTCAATCACTGTGGGGAGAATGAGATCGCAATACTGATGGATCACTTCTACCATGGCTTTCGCTTCCCCTTGCCATGGGAGATGAGGAAGATTTTCAGATTTTTTGGTCTCGTACCAGGGCAGCTTCCCCCTAATTCTATTGCGATAATTTTTACTTATATTTGTTACCTGAGATCGGTCAGAGTAAGGTTCACTCTGGATCTATTCAGATCTCTTTCCACTTTGAAAGTTTTGAAGGAAGGTCTGAGGAAAGATGACTTCAAAGGCCTGCTGTATTTCATCTACAGCGGTATGAAGGTAGTTAATCTTCCCAACAAGATTCCAAATTGGGTGGAGAGATTTCTGATCTTCCAGGGGAGGTTGGGCGATCTCCGGACTTACCCCAAGATCCGAGATGAATCGATCTTCCAAAAACCAAAATCCCTTTTTGAAGTAGAAGATCAGATAAAAGAGATGCTCAAAGATCATAAGGCCGATCTGGAGCATTATATTGAACTTTGGCCTCAGGTTTCCGCCATCAAACGAAAAGATAGTGAGCTCCTGCGATCTTCAAGTTCTAACCACTTTTATAAGAAATTTTTTAACTGAAGAAATACTTTTTCCTGTAGTGATCTTACAAGTCCCCCTCACCTTACCTAATGCCTCGGAGGGTGAGCTAACCCAGAGGGAGAAGAGGCTGAAGAGAGATCAACATCGATATCACCCCCAGGCCGCTGACCCTTCAGGCTATTCTGATAAGTCTTTTGACTTATATGGATATAAGCACTCCATGAAGGATATCACGGGAGACCGCTCATGAATTGGGACGCCAAAGGAAAACGTGTGGGGGTTTCCACGTGCCTCCCGAACTGGGGCGGTGAGCTTACCCGCCATGGTGGAGCTGTCTCGACTGCTTTGTACAGTGAAGAGAACTTCAAAGAATCTTATAGCTGGGAGGAGACCTTATCCCTGATATGTGCTCACAGACCGGCCTCAGGCATGAGGTCTTCTGCCACCATATGGGGAGGCTATTGCGAAGATACATGCAGGAGAACAAGGCCCTTAAGGCCGAGCTGGAGGTATTTAGATCGAGTGGTCTGATTTTTCTTTCCTCGCATTATTTCTTTTGAATCGAGCAGTCTAACTTGTAATTTTTCTTTGCAGAAAAAAAAATGAAATGTATGATGAAAGTAACCCAACTTACCAGAAGGTGATGCTGATGGAGATAAGCGAGGTGGTTGAAATGACCATCTCTAATTTGCGAGATAACGGCGTTCAGATTCCAGAAGATGCCAGCTTCTTGTCTCTGTTTCTTGAGACCGTTGGTCTCCAGGTGGAAGTTGAAAAGGAAGTGGAAGAAGGAGAAAATCTTGATAAAGAAAGAAAAGATGGGGAGAGGAAGGAGAAGAAGATAAGGACGGGCCCATAGTTGGTGATGAAAGAGAAGATGAGAGGAGGCAGGGCGATCTTGGAGGAGGCCGATTGATCTCGCCGGCCAATTTTGATGCTTTAGATGACCTTCTTAATGCTGACACAGACCTTCTAATGGACAGAGGTGGAGGTGAGCCGAGTGGGATCCTGTTCGATCCAAATGAGGAGCAGAGTTTGGCTGAAAAATCAAATGTTGGCTCCCATGAGCAATCTTCCAGCTCGAGCGAATCTACCGCTGATTCTAGCTCATCTGAAGACAACGAGCCCCCTCCCAGAAAAAAAAATAGAAAGATATATTTTCTTTTTCTTGATGTATTTGAACTTTAGATGTAGCATTCAGGTTTTAGTCCGCTCTACCTGTAACTATATTTTGGATGAAATAGAATTGGAAGAGAAATTATTGCATATCTTTGTTTGTTTGCAGTATCTGGTTTCATATTTATTTGATTTTGTTCTGTTTTATGTAAGATGAACAATTTCATAAACCATTTTCATAATGACTAACCGAACCTAAACCGAGACCGATCGATCTTAAGATTAATTTTATCATTCTGCTCGCTTGCTTTACGCGCCCAATCCTTTTTGTATTCGGGCATTCTAAATCATGCCCTAGAGCCAGCTAACTGTATTTTCATAGTAAAGGTTACTGAATACAAGGCAAGATATAGCGGCTTCTAATCTGTAGATTGTTCCCGTTGAATACTTTAGTGATGAATTTGTTCAGATTGAGATGTTGTAGGTCAGAATTCTCAGACCGCGCCTGTTCTATTATTAGCATAAGTAAATATGTAGAACCACTAAATTTGGGTATTGGCGATCTCGGTATTCTGATCTCTCCAGCTTCATGCCTTTAGAAGATAATCTTCAGAATATTGAGACCCAGAGAACCTGAGACTGCTTCATCAAAGAGGACTGGAAAATTTTTCATAATGCCAAGATTTCCTGAAGTGGCATTCTAAAATGGAGACCGCTCGGTCTCTATACTGAGATTTCAGGAAGGAAAAAAACCTAGACGATGGTTTCAAGAATTCTGAGGTCGTCTTTGTTTAAAGCAGAAGCTCTTGAGATCGCTCGATCTCGGGGAAGAAAAAGGGACATAGTCTTAGATGACCAACTCTGGTAGATGTGTACTAAAAAGCGACCACATAATTTTTCCCCAGGGAAATCATTAAAGTCATGATACCTCCGAGAAACAACCCTGAAGGTCGTATAGATGAGAGGGAGGAAGAAATGACCTTATGGTCATATATTGAAGAATAGATGAGATGATCTAGGCACGATCATGAGATGAGAAATAGATGGAATGACCCTTTCGGTCAGGGTTCAGAGGAGAGTCGACTGTAGTGGTCTAGAACTCTCAAGGAGATGGGTACCTCTCCTCCTTACACAGTGGCAGTCTCAGAGTAAGACTACTCCTATCTCAGGTAGAAACTTATCTCAAGAAGAATTAGCCAAGTAGTGTTCGAGTGTAAATGGCTATGATGGCCTGATGCCACTATCTGAAGGCACGACATAGGTGGCATTCACCAAGACCTCCCTTGATGCAGTGGTGTGCTCACATATTGTCCAAGATCCGGGATATCTCATAGAACCCTCTCAAATGAGATTGGTGAGTTACTGCTGCACGAAAGAGAAATCTCCCTGTAATCCATGGTCAATGTAGGTGTTACGCTCAACATCAATTCATGGGGGTTCATATGTGATCCGGCGATATCTGCCTTGGTGCGACTTAAGTTCGCATCTTATTTCCACCTCAGGGTATCCTCTCAAGGCACATAGAAAATAGTGTCAGTAATTATATTGAATAAATGCTCCATAGAAATGAGTACATTATTTTCAAGGGGAGAGAGGGAGAAAAAATAAGAAGCTTATCAAGAGTAAAAACACTTCAAGTCGTCTCCACTCCAGGTGTTGGCGATCTCATTTCCATCATAAGTATTGAGATGATAATCTCCATTTTTCAGCACCTCTTTTATGATATTAGGACCTGCCAATTTGGGTTTAACTTGCCAATTGAGCCAGATCTAGCTGCTGCATCGACCTTTTTTAAAACTAGGTCTCTAATAATGAATTCTTTGACCCTTATATTTTTATCGAAATGTCTTGCCATTCTTCTTTTTATCTCTTCTTGCCTGATTATGGCTTCATCTCTTAATTCTTCAATTAGATCGAGACTATATCTGAGATCTTTATTATTATCTCTCATCCAAGTTTTTTACCCTGTTTAGCTAGAAAGACCCTGGGACATTTTACCTCAAACTCGACTGGAATTAGAGCTTCTAAACCATGAGATAATTTAAAGGGGGTCTCCCCAGTTGCACTTGTTGGTTTAGTTCTATGAGTCCAAAGAATTGTCGGGAGCTGTTTTGCCCAATTGCCTCTAATATTTTCTACCTTCTTCTTGAGCAGATTTAGGGTACATTTATTAGCTGCTTCCACCTGACCATTACTTTTAGGATGATGAACTGACGCGAATCGAAGCTCAATTCCTACTTCTTTACATAAGTTGATCATTTCAGAATTATTGAACTGGGGCCCATTGTCCGTTAATATAGCCATAGAAATCCCTTGTCTGCAAATAATTTCACCCCAGACGAAGCTTTTTACTATCTGAGTAGTTGTTTTTGCTAAAGCTTTTGCCTCAATCCATTTGCTGAAGTAATCTATCATAACAAGAATGAAGATTCTTTGTCCACTTGCGGTGGGAAATGGTCTAAGAAGATCCATCCCCATACTGTGAACGACCAAGGAGTCATAATGGACTTCAACTGTTGAGCAGGTTGATGCTGAAGTGGATCAAATTTCTGACATTTAATACACTTCTTAGCATAATCAGCTGCATCTTTCCTCATCTTGGGCCAAAATATACCTGCCTCAGAATTCTCTTTTCCAGAGTCCTTGCACCTGAATGACTGCCACACTCACCTGAATGTACTTCACGGAGAACAACCAGAACTTCTTCTTCTGAAATACACCTGGATAAGGGAGATAAAAAAGTTCTCCAATACAAGATACCTGAAATCAGATAATAATAAGCTGCCTTTAATCTGAACCTTTTCTTATCTTTGATGCTGGCAGGAAATTCCCCTAATGAGAGATACAAGATAAAAGGATTCATCCAGGAAGAATAAAGATTGATCTGCATCACTAAATCTTCCTCAATTGCTGGATAAAACAGATCTAAAGTAGTTCCACCTGTCAATAACCCAAATTTGGCTAGCTGATCAGCGTCTGAATTTTTTGCTCTCCGGATGTGCTGAATTGTAAAGCTCTTGAACTTCCCAATCTCTTTCTTCACTATCTTCTGATATCTCTTTAAGACTGGTTCCTTGGTTTCATAGGTGCTATTTACCTGAGACGCCATAACCAATGAATCTATTTTCACCTCAATATCCTCAATACCCAATTCTCTGGCAAAACGAAGTCCTGCTAAGAGGGCCTCGTATTCTGCCTAGTTGTTGGTGACTGGAAAATGAAACCTCGGAGCTTGATCTAATCTGACCCCATTTGGATTAATCAAGACTACTCCTGCGCCTGAAGAACTTTTCCCTGAAGCTCCATCAACATAAATCATCCAAGGAAGAGGTCTTCTGATATCGTTCTCAGATTTGTTTCCCGCTGTATCAATTTAGAAGTCTGCTAATACCTGAGCTTTGATTGCTATTCGAGGAACATATGAGATGCTGAATTCACTTAATTCGATAGCCCATTTAGCCAATCTCCCTGAGTGCTCTGGTTTCTCTAGGACACTCTTTATGGGTAAATCTGTGACCACCTGAATAGAATGAGCCTGAAAATAAGGTCTAAGCTTTCTAGCTGAGATGATAAGAGCTAAAACAAGTTTCTCTAGTATCAAATATCTGGTATCTGAATCCTTTAGAATCCTACTGACATAATAAATTGGGAATTGTTTCTTCTTTTCTTCTCTAACTAAAACTGAGCTAACTGCATCAGATCCAACACCCAAATATAAAAATAAATCTTCACCCTCCCGAGGGCTCTGGAGAAGAGGAGTTGAGGTTAATTGTTTCTTCAGCTGATCAAATGCTGAATCACACTTCTTGGTCCACTCAAACTTGGAAGCCTTTCTGAGAATCCTGATGAAGGGAGCACTTTTATCTCCTGATCGAGATATAAATTGGCCCAACCCTGCCATTCTGCCTCCCAGCCGCTGAACTTTCTTTGGTGACCTCGAAGGTACCATTTCAAGAATTGCCTTCACCTTGTCTGGATTAGGCTTAAGACCATCTGGAGTCAGAAGATGGCCTAAGAATTTACCCTTGCTAGCCCCAAATACACACTTTAATGGATTCAGCCTCATATTGAATGCTCGGATAGTCAAAAAAGTTTCTTCAAGATCCCTCAAGTGAGCTGGAAACTGCTTGCTCTTGATGAGAAGATCATACACATATACATCAAGATTTCTACTCTTCTGCTTCTTGAATACAAAACCCATCATCCTCTGATAGGTTGCACCTGCATTCTTCAAACCAAAAGGCATTACCTTATAACAAAAACACCCATTGTTTGTTATAAAAGAAATGTGAGGAATATCTGGCTTATGCATTCTGATTTGATGATAGCCTGAAAAGGCATCTAGGAAGATCATGTATGGAAATCCGACTGCTGAATCAACCAAGGAATCTATCCTGGTCAATGGATAACAATCCTTTGGACAAGCCTTATTGAGTTTAGTGAAGTCTACACACATTCTCCACTTACCACCAGGCTTTTTTACAATAACTACATTTGAGACCCAATCAGGATATTGAACCTTCTGAATAAAACCAACCTTGAGAAGCTTTTGAACTTCTTCTCTAATAGGCTCGGCTAAAGTAACCGCTACTGCTCGTTTCTTCTGAACAACTGGTTTGAAGGCTGGATCTATGTTTAAATGATGGCAAGCTACATCAGGATCCATCCTTAGCATGTCACTTGCTGACCAAGCGAACACATCTAGGTTTCTAAATAAGCAAGCTATTAACTCTTCTTTTTCAATTTTGGAAAGTTCTGCGTTAATTGAAAGCACCTTGCCCTCATCTCCCTCAATCGGAATAACCTGGATACCCTGGGCAGGTTCTAAGTTAGTTCCTTCAGCTCTACTTTTAATCTCAACCTCCTGATCTTCTAAAACGGATTCTCTCGAGACTTCCATTTTTTGACCTGAGCTTGCTGATCTCAAACATAAGCAGAAGAGAACAGCAAAGTGGTCTAAGAAGGGCGGCCAATAAAGCAGAAGATAAATAACCAGAAATTAGTTTAGATTGAGTGAGGTAAAAGCAGCTGAAAAGAGATGAAGGAAAGGCAAATTTTATTGAAACAAATTCGTTTACAAAGAACAACCTCGAAGAGGCTTAGAGGAGTTTAATAGCTACAAAACAAAAGGACAGTTATCAGCTAGAAACGAACTCAAATTTGGGTACTGGGATCTCCTCATTCAGAACTCAGAGGTATCAGTACTTCATCTTCGACTCCCAACTGGGAGCCTATGTCGACAAAACTAGCAGTCTTGACATAGCACTCCCGGGCCAGCCTAGGATCGCTCCTGACCCTAAACTACTTCCCTTGAGCAAAGAATTTGAGGGCAAGATGGAACGTAGAGACTACAACTCTATATTGGTTGAGGATGGGTTTACCAAAAATCGTGTAGTAGCTGCTAGGGGAATCTACTACTACGAATTCGGCCTGCTTGATGATCCCACCCATCATCACAATTAGAGAAAC
Organism: Dactylorhiza incarnata; assembly: GCA_033032865.1. NCBI lineage: Eukaryota > Viridiplantae > Streptophyta > Magnoliopsida > Asparagales > Orchidaceae > Dactylorhiza > Dactylorhiza incarnata. Next base: position 6,719,648 of record JAWHQI010000090.1, on the reverse strand, counting down.
TTTCACTTCAACCTCTTTCTTCTCTCCTGATAAGCCATAAAGGGGTCCTTTGGTAGAAAGCATTTGCTTCCCAGTCTTCAGGGCTTCGAAGGTAGGCTTGAACAATAAGTTTACCGAGCTTCCGGTATCCACTATAATCCTTTCGACTGTGAAATTCTCTATCACAGCCTTAATGGCAATGGCATCATTAAAGGGATTCTCGTGGGGTGGAAGGTCTTCTTTGCTGAAGACAACCACCTCCGGAATAGGGGCTGAGGTAGAGGCAATGGAGACTTCGTCTCTGAAGACTCTGGCCATACTGGACTTCTTAGAGGACTCGATTCCAGCACCCCCATGGATGCAAAAGAGCAAACCATTTTCCTCCTCATTATCTGCCTCTACGCACTCATAACTGATGTGGAGTCTACCAAAGAGGTCGGAATCCTCCACCTCCTCGCACTCCCAACCAACCTCAGTGACGATCTTTGCCATCTTTGACTAGTCTTCAACCTTTTTATTGATCAAATCTTGGAGTTTGCCTTCTTTGATGAGCTTCTCAATCAAGAACCTGAGTGCTCTGCAATTTTTAGTATGATGCCCCCTCTCTTTATGGAATTCGCAATAGAGACTTTGTTTTCTCAATTTGACATCGGACTTCATTCGGAGCTGGCCTCTTGAAGAAGGGTTATTTTTCAATAATTTTCAAAATTTCTGAGATAGCAAGAGGCAGATCGACAAAACTCTTGCGAGTTGTTAAAGGGTTGCTTAGGCTGGTTAACAGGAAGAGGCAGGAGAGTAAGACAAGTTAATGGTTGAGCCTGAGCAGGATGCTGCCATTGAGTGAGTTGATGATGGTTAACGATTGGGCGATGATGGCAAAAGTTTCTGCCTCTATGAGCCTGAGGTTGGTACTCTTGGCGAGCTGGCTTCTGATGATGTTGAGGAGCTGAAGAAGAGGATCTGCTACCACCCTGATAAGCCATGCTGGAGAGGAATGATACATACTCTGGATTGCAGATCTCACCCTTGGTGAACCTGTTCACAATTGAAATTAATTCTTGGTAAGAATGAGGTTCTTTGGTAGTGACTTTCAGCTTTAGAGGGCCCTCTCGGAGGGTGTTGATGAATGCAACTTGGTGGAGGACGGGGCCGACATCACGGATACTCAGGATTTCTTCCTGATAATGGGCGACAAAGTGAGCTATGGTCTCACTTTCACCTTGCCTGATCTTAAAAAGGGCCGCAGGGCCACTCTTCCGTTTCCTTGAGGTGGCAAACCTCAAGATAAACTCTCTCCTCAATTCTACAAAGCAGGTAACAGACTTGGCAGGGAGGCTAAAGAACCACTCCCTAGCTTCACCTCCAAGGAAGGTCACAAACAACTTACAATGGAGAGGCTCGGACAAGGTCCTCATCGACACTGCAGCTTCAAGAGCTTGCAGGTGAGAGATTGTATCATCCATCCCAGTATACACTGGAAGCAGGGGCTCTCAGAAACTCATGGGAATAGGTTCCCACCTCACCTGATCCACGAACGGGGAAGGCTCTTCCCACAAGTCACCTAGGAGAGGAGCAACACCCTCCTAAAAACTCAGAGCTCAAGCAGGACTTCCCCATGCAGCGGCCTGGTAAAACTCCTGTCGAGCAGCAAACTTGGCCACCTGAGACCGCAAAGATGCGGCGGGCAAGAGGTCCGCGCGGTCAGAAACCTGATCACAGGCAGGCTGGACAGTTGCTAACATAGTGAACTCAATGGCTTGAGGAGCTAGCCACTGGGAAATCACTTCTAGAGCTTTTCCCATTGCCTCCATATGTTGGGCGGTCTCGCGCTGAGCTCGAGCGAACTCTTGACGAGTGCTTGAGTGCCCACTCGAAGTGCGCTTACAGATCTTCAGAGGTCGCACGACCTACATATGGATGACCACCACCGAACTGACTCTGCAACTCTCGATCTGACATCTCAGACTGCCGCACTTCACCAGCAAATCTAATCTGAAGGTCGCGTGTTCGTTCTGTTGATGCAAAAATTGCACCTACACATCTCGCACTCAGAAATCGAAAGAGAAACTTTGAACTTCTAGTTACTAGGTTGATGAGAGTGTCAAACACAGTGTTGCTGAGCGACAAGTGGACATCGCTGCTCAAATAACTCTTAGCTGGGAGAATATCCTGCATAGAAAGAGACTAGAGGTTAGAGGAGGCTCGAAGCAGACCAGACTGGGGAAAAAAGAGCGAGCTAAAAATCAAGACCGCTTGGCTCTACAATTATCACTAAACACCATCCAAAAGTTCTTTTCTGGGGGCCTCTACCCCTCTATTTATAGATGCGGAGGTTTCCTTAACGGGTAGCTTCTGAAATTACATGCTGCCCGGAATTTAGGAGAAGCTGGACAGGGGTGAGAAGTTACCTGTTATGCTCTTTAACAGAGATAGAAGAGAGATTAAGACCGTGCGAGCTCGGGGATGGCTGGCAACCCGAACTGACGAGATTACTAGGCGGTCTCACGATTGAGACCGTGCGATCAGCCAGATAGAACCGATCTGATGGACGAAAACGCATGAACTTCATTGCTTAACAGGTATAGCGATCTTCCGGGCGAACACCGCTCATAATTAAAAATCCTTCTCTTCCTTATCCTTCGAGATTTAAAGATGAACGCAACGAGGAGCACTACAAAAAATTTATTGATGTTTTAAAACAAATCCAAATTACTATTCTGTTTTGCGAGGCTCTTTCTCAAATGCCTAAATACGCAAAATATTTAAAAAATTTGTTAACTAATAAAAAAAGTTTGAAAATATTTCATGCGTATCTCTAAGAGTAGAGAGCTCGATAGTTGGTTTAAACAAACTGTCAGAAAAATTAAACGATCCGGGATGATTCTCGATCCCTTGTCTCTCGACAATAATCTAATTAAGCATGCCTTAGCCGATTTGGGTGCTAGTATTAATTTGATGTCGTTTTCTCTATTTAAAAGGCTTTGGCTGGGCACCCCAACGCCAACTAAATTAAGCATCCAACTAGCGGATGGGTCAATAAAATACCCAATGGCAGTCATAGAGGATGTTTTAGTTAAAATAGACAAGTTTATCTTCCCGGTAGACTTTATCATTCTAAATAGCGAGGGAGATGCTGAAGTACCTTTTATACTCGGTCGTCCCTTCCTTGCCACCTCTATGGCTATAATTGACGTAAGTAACAGGAAGCTTCTCCTACGAGTAGGGGAAGAAGAAGTTACTTTTAGTATCGACTCCCCATAAAAAAAATCTTTTTCTAACGACGACTCCTATTTTACCTTAGAAACAAATTATGAAGAGAAAATAACATCATTTTCTGAAATTGCCCCAACTTTGTTTGAAAACTCCTATAATGAAAAATTATTTTGTTTAAAAGAAACAACTAGACAGTTTAAATTTGATGAAATTAATTTGAATATTAACAAAGTAACAATATCTTACGAAGAGCCGCCGAGTTTAGAATTCAAACAAATTCCGGATCATTTAAAATATATATATTTAGAAAAAGATTCAAAATTGCCCGTGATTATTTCATCCAAGCTAAATAATTCGAAAATTTCCGAATTAATAAAAAAAAATAATAATCACCGCCGTGCAATTGCATGGCAAAATTCTGATATTAAAGGGATTAACTACTCGTTTTGATTGGTCAAGCTACGAGACGGTAAACAAAGCGTTTTTGGGAGCCACCCCAATGTTATCCTTTTTAATTATTTCTTTTTCTTCTTTGTCTTAATTTATTTTTGCAGGTGTTTGATCGTCAACCCCGTCTACCAACAAGGGAAGCCCTATTCACCCTTTTTTAACTTCAGTTTTATTTATTTTCTTTAAATCAATTAGCTTAAGTAAATTTTCCAAAAAAAAAATTGTTAATCTTGTTAGTATTCCTCATACTTAGTTTTAAACATTGGAGACAATGTTTAATTTTAAGTATGGGGGTGTAGCATAGCTTTCGAGGCATTTTCATTTGAAAAAGAAAATAAAAATGAATTATAATAAAAATCTAATTTCTTGGAAAAGGAGGTTTGGGATGTCACCCCATCATATCTCCTAGTACCGGTGAGAACCCTTCATAGGGAATACCTCGGAAAGTCTAAGAATTAATCCAAGAAAAATATATAATAAAAATAAATATTCCGTACTTGTTGTTTTTATTTTTCTAGAAATCTAGTTTGAGGTTTGATTATAAGTATTCTTACATTTTTAATTTAACTAATATTTGTTTTATCAGAATTTGTTAAAATTAATTTGAAATAATTTAGTTTTAAGAAACACTATGTTTTTAATTCGATTAGAGAATTTATTTAGTACTACCTCTCCTTTTAATTTAATGTAGCTTCACTTTGTGGTAAATTGGCTAAATATCTCTAGATTTTTATTATATTCTCTACTAACTTTCAGATCTTAGGAAATTTCATTCCACTAAAAAAGTTTCTCTCAAAATAGTTTAATTTATAAACTAGAAGTATTTCTCCTCACCCTTTGTTGTCAAATAAAAAAAGTGTAGTAAAAGATCATATGTCATGGGAATAAGATGATAAAATTTATTATCCCTTAAACATATGCACCCAAAATCATTTAAAAGACTATATGTCATGATGTAAGAGGATAAAATTCATTACATCTAAACATTTACATTTTGGGTTTTTGATTGAAGAGATTTTTTAAAAAGATTATATGGCATGGAAAATGAGAGTATAAAATTCATCATTTTCCTAAACATATATAAATTTGAATTTATGAGTGAGGTTTCACCACCTCCAATCCAAGAACTCTTCATTTTGTCATTTTGGTAAAACTCATCCCTAGTCAATTTTATTGATTCTAGTCCTAAATAAAATTATTAAGAGAGCTATATTTAGTAGGTGACTTCTCCTTAAGCTTCTTTTATGTTACAGTGTCTATAATTTCAATCTAATTTTGTTTGAAAATTTCTATAATTTCGGTTGCTAAATAGTTATCTTGAGAAGTAGTTAGCTAAACAGATTTCTATTTTTAAATTATCACCATAACTTATGAATTAATTCTTGAATTCCTAAAATTTGCTTTTAACTTACTCTTAGTTTAATAAAAATTTAGTTAATTATAAATAATATCGATGTCTTGAAATTCTTTCCTCATTCTTTTGCTCTGAAATAGCAAAAACTCAAGTATGGGGGTGTTTGATGAGTACTTTTTGTACTCATCCTTTAGTATAATTCTAACACTATTTTAATAGGAATTTATATAATTCTTACGAATTTTCTCATTTAATTTGTTTCTTTTCATTCCTATGAGCTAACTTAAGCTAATTATATGTTTTTCAGGTTCTCTAGGTACTTTGAGCAAAAATGTCAAGTACACGCCCCATGGTCACGGGCGTGACTAGGGGGCGTGATACCCCAAGATGTGTTTCAGACCTGCTGCAGCCACCCAGGCCAATTCCGAGAAGATTCGCCAAGTACACGCCCTAGGTCACGGGCGTGACCCAGGGGCGTGTAAATATAAGCCATGCCTCCAGCTCAGCTAGATGTCATCCACGGCTGAGACAAGCATTTTACCATGTACACGCCCATGACATAACATGTCACGCCCGTGTATTTCCAAGGTCATAGGCGTGTACCGCCTTGCCGCCAGAAAAAAGCATTGCCGCCTCAGATTTCCCCGCCAGGAGCTGTTTAAAGATTACATGCCCTAGGTCACGGGCGTGACCTAGGGGCATGACATGCACGTAACGCCTGCATTGAACCCAGAGATGCCTATCCCACACCAGCTTCGATCACGCTTGTTATACGCCCCTTGGTCACGGGCGTGACCAAGGGCGTGTACACCAACTTTTCACCTATTTAAAGGGAGCTTCTCCAGAACATCGGAGACAAATTTTGGGAGCTCAAGTCTTCTTCTCTTGTAGGGTCCGTTCGTTACAGAGACATTGATATTGAAATATTGGCTTTGAGAATATGAAAGTCATTTCTGTTGTTCGTACCAACAATTGTAGAGTGGAATTGGCTTTCTGGTGGAAAGTCGACGATATTCACCATAACCTAAAAACCTACCGATCTAATGTTTATCTCCAGGGGGAGGATATTGAGATCGCCAACTTCGACTTTCCAAAAGGATATCAAATTTTTTTGCCCCGAATGCGCATCTTTTGCACGTACGTGATTTTTTCGCACATACGCTATTTTTTGGCTCCAAGCGTGACTTTTTTGCGAATATGCGGAAATTTTGCCCGAACGCAATTTTTTCGCCCGGACACAATTTTACCGTCCGGATACGATTTTTCCGGCGGAACACAATTTTTCACCTCTTACACGATTTTTTTGCCCGGGGGCGATATTTTTGCCCGGGCGCGTTTTTTTCGCCTAGACGCGATTTTTTCGCCCGGGTGCATTTTTTCAGCAGTGTGGGTTTCTTTCGCCCGGATGCGATTTTTTTGCCCACGTACGTTTATTTTCGCCCAGATGCAATTGTTTTTCTCCCTGGCGCATTTTTTTCGCCCTGGCGCGTTTTTTTCGCCCGGGAGCTATTTTTTCATCGGGGCGCGGTTTTTTCGTCGGGGCGCGATTTTTTCACCTGGGCGCGATTTTTTCTCCCGGACACGATTTTTCGCCCGGGAGCATTTTTACGACCGGGCGCATTTTTTTCGCACTGGCGCATTTTTTTGCCGGGGCGAAAAAATCACGCCCAGGCGAAAAAATCGTGTCAGGGCAAAAAAAATGCACCCGAGCAAAGAAACGAGCGTGGGCGAAAAAGCCACGTCCGGGCGAAAAAAAATGCGCCCGGGCAAAAAAATCGCGTCGGGGCGAAAAAAATGCGCCAGGGCCAAAAAAACACGCCCAGACGAAAAAATCGCCCCCAAGCGTAAAAATCGCGCCCGGGCAAAAAAATCGCGCCCGGGCGAAAAAATCGCGCCCGGGCAAAAAAATCACGCCCGGGCAAAAAAATCGCGGTCGGGCGAAAAAAGCGCTCCCGGGCAAAAAAAGCCCGCCTAGGCGAAAAAATGCGCCCGGGAGAAAAACTTGCGCGCCTGGCTAAAAAAAACGCGTGTCGGGCTAAAAAACGCGTGATGCGAAAAACTATATCCGCAAACGATAACGGCAAGTGTACCGTATCAAATGTAGTATAGGTTATAAAAAAACCAAGGTCGTATTAGACTCGGGGCGGTTGATTACTCTAACTTCGAAAAATCTCTATTATTTTATCGAATAAAACTTGGGTTGGTTGTTTGCAAGAAAGAGAAATAATTTGTTAAAACTATGATTAAAGAACTAGCACTCGACCTTGAATCACCTTGGAAAAATAAATAAATTAAGAAATAAAACTTCCAATTCTCTTTAAAAGAATTGCTTGACCGTGGAGGTTCCCAAATTATAAACGTACCTCTCTCGAGAATACGCCCAACTAAGATTAGGTTGATCAACCGAACTCTCGTTCTATAATTGAAACCCCTAAACTTGCTTTAACGAAGTGAACCCCTCTATTGGATTTGACTCCAATCCGGGAGATTTATGTCATCCTCTCTCGAGGAGTGCATTCAAATCTCTTTATCCTTGAAATGATCGATTCGAACTCAAAACCTCTCGGTTATTAGACTACGAAATTAAGAATGAGATTTGTATATCGATAATATAATCTCAATCAATTTAAATTCAAGGATAAATCTTAAGCGATCTAAATAAGAGAGAAAGAAGTTCTAAACAAAATTATGAATTATTTTTTCCTTGGATCATCTCGGCCGAGTACTAATGGAAATTTAGCTACTCATGGAGATGGAGGAATTAAGAGAAATAAAAGAGTACATAATGGAAAAGAGAATAGATTAAGAGAAAAAGGAACTACTTTTTATTGATTTGCAAAAGAAATTACAACTAGGAATTAAAAATTACAAGCTAGGAATTGAAAGAGCAAGCTAAGAAGGAAGATTACAAGCTTAAGAATGACAAAAGCAGTGCAAGAAAATAAGCTAGAACTCCCAAAACTTCGGCCTTGAGCTTCTGGAAAAGCACCCATTAAATAGCTAAAAATTTGGTGTTACACGCCCTTGGTCCCGCCCGTGACCAAGGGCGTGTAAGGGGTGTGATTTGTTGTGAGCGGAGAAGGCACCGTCTGGCTTCAATGCAGGCGTTACGGACGTGTCACGCTCTAGGTCACGCCCGTGACCTAGGCCGTGTAATCTTAAAAACTCGCTGCTGGCGGGAAGCTTCGGCGGGAAATTGGCGCGGGAAGAGTCACGCCCGTGTACTGGATGTCACGCCCCAGATGTCACGCCCGTCACTGGATGTCATGCCCGTGGCCGTAGGCGTGTAAATTTAATTGACGTGGCAGCTGATTATGTATGCTTGCGGCGGGTCGCGGTCGTGACATTGGGTTCCCTTGGTCACGCCCGTGACCTGGGGCGTGTACTAGGCGATTTCTTCACAGAACGACTCCGGAGTGGCAGAAATAGGTCTGGAACACTTCATAGGTTACACACCCATGGGTCACTCCCGTGACCTGGGGCGTGTAATTTAACTTTTTGCTCGAAACAGCCCAGAAAACCTGAAAACACAAAATAAACTTAAGTTAGCTTATGAAATAAATAATGGAAGGATTTATATGATAAAATTTCTATAAATAACATAATTTTATATTAAAAACATTATAAACCTAAACTAAAAGATGTGTAAATAAATTACTCATCAAACACCCCCATACTTGCTCATTGCTCGTCCCGAGCAAACCAGTCTTCATAAGGGTAGGAAAAATTAATGCTAGAAAGAAATATGAAAGCTAGAGAGTAAAATGCTGACATGCGTAGATGTTTTAGTAAAAAGACGTTCTTGGCATAAATACTAATTTATGAAATATTCAAACTGCGTTATAATTATTTATTATCACTTTTAAAATGAGTCGACGGTCAATCAAAAAGTCATGTAAAGGGAGAAAATAGCGTGATTGCTGAGATTTAAATTACTAGACTTGAACGCTCGAGGTGGCCTCCAAAGAAATCCTTCAATATCGACGGCCATAGGCTTGCCTATTTGCACCTTCTCCACTACACTTCATACTAAATCAACTCTATGGATCTTTAGGACTTAAATGGGGTATATTTTAAGGCTTGGGTTTAAGGGAGAGGCAAACAATGATAAACATGAAGGCGCATTCCACTTAAACAAAAGGTTTTGAGCTAAAATAATGACTACCACAAAATAAAGAAGCTTTACCCCCATACTCATATTTTTCTATGGGAAACACTCTCATTCTTTTTTTTAATATATATATTTTTTTCTTTTATATCACGAATCTTCATAATTTGGATCATTCCAGGTATGCATGTGCATACCTAGGCCGCATATCATTATGAGATTATTGCATTTTGATATAACCTTCATTTCTTTTGAATTGATACCATAATTTTTTTCTTCATTCAATCATACCCAAATAAATTTTTTCAAAAATTTAGCTCAAAATTTCAAGTGTTCAATTGGGTTTTGGGCTTTTTAGCTTTGGTGCCGAAATGATGAGGGCGGTTCAAATAAAGGTGTAAGGCTCAAAATTGTGTGATCAATGGTAGTAATTCTAGGTTGGGTGCAAAGGCTCAAACTATCCAAAAAAAGGCCTAAATCACTTCCGTAAGGTTAATTTGTCTAAAGTGCACATGTTTCGAAAATAGCTTGGGGCAAGTTCTAGACATCGAGAAAGGACACCCTTCTATTTAAATCGAGTAATAGTTTTCTACCAATCTTCTACACACTCACCTAAACTACCTTTAGATAAGATCGGATTCGATTTTTAAAAGTGAAATAAATTATCACTACGCAATTTAATAAAACATAATTTTAGATTTATGCCAAGAAATTAATTTTACACAAAGTACCCTACTCAAATACAAGCATATGACTAGGAGCACTACATGAGTCAACAATTTTACTCAAAAGTTTCAAAAAAACTATTCTTGCACAAACAATTCTTAGTCCAAATGAAAAATACGTCTACTTTAGAACTACAAATTAGCAAGTTGGGATGTTTTAACAAGCTAAACAAAAAGAACATTTCCTAAAATATATAATTTTTTTTTATAAATTTTTTTTTATTCTTGGACTTCCCAAGATCAACCCGGTGAAGGGTTTGCAAGGTACTAGAGGTTGTGATGGGAATTCAATCCCAAAGCGTCTTTTCCAAGAAATTTAATTTCAGTTTTCTATTTTTTTTTTCTTTTTAAAAAAAAAACTAAGCTATATTAAATCAGGAAAAATACACCCCCATACTTAAAGTTAAACATTGTTCCCAATGTTTAAAACTAAGTATGGAGACAAAGACTTAAATGACAATAGAGAAAAGTAAAATAAAATAAAATGACTAAAGGGTGAAGAGGCTTCCCTAAGTGGTAGACGGGGTTGCCGGACAAAATACCTGTAGAATTCAAAGTAGAAAAACAAACAAGAAAAAAAACGTTAACATTGGGTTGCCTCCCAAAAGCGTTTTGTTTACCGTCGCGTAGCTTGACTAAGTGGCAATTTTAAAGAATTTGGAAGTGCATGGTTTCGATGTTTCCAGACGCTGGCTCGCCGGGGTGATATAATTTTAAACGTTGTCCGTTGACTTTGAAAGAGCCTTTTTCCGGGTGCTCTATTAGAACCGTTCCATATGGCCAAACTTCTTTAACTATGAAAGGACCCATCCATCGTGATTTTAATTTACCCGGAAAAAGCCTAAGTCTAGAATTAAATAAAAGGACTAAGTCTCCTGGTGAAAAAGTTTTTGGATTTTTGATTTTTTTTATCATGATAAAACTTTGTGCGCTCCTTATAAATCTTATTATTTTCATAGGCGTTTGCGTGCCACTCGTCTAATTCATTTAATTGCAGTTTTCTATGCTCGGAGGCTAAGTTTAAATCCAAATTTAAAAAATTTAGCGCCCAAAAGGCGCGATGTTCTAATTCCACCGGTAGATGACAAGCTTTTCCATAGACTAATCGGTACGGCGTATATCTGATGGTGGTTTTGTACGCTGTCCGATATGCCCATAGTGCATCGTCTAATTTTAGCGACCAATCCTTCCTATTAACGGACACAGTTTTTTCTAAAATTCTTTTAAGTTCATGATTCACCACCTCCACTTGGCCATTTGCTTGTGGGTGGTAGGCGGTGGATAGTTTGTGGGTAACTCCATACTTTGCTAAAAATTTAGCGAGTTGGTTGTTACAAAAATGTGTGCCCCGATCGCTAATTAGTGCTCGGGGTGTGCCAAATCATGAAAATAATTTTGTAAAAAAATTTACGACGACTCTCGCGTCGTTAGTGGGGAAAGCTTGTGCTTCCGCCCACCTTGACACGTAATCGACCGCAATAAGGATATATTTATTATTAAAAGAGAAGGGTAAAGGACCTACGAAATCAATTCCCCAAAGATCAAAAATTTCGCATTCTAAGAAAATATTTTGGGGCTTTTCGTCCCGGTTAGAAATGTTACCTGACCGTTGGCACCGATCACAATTACTCACAAAATTATGAGCATCTTTGAATAAGGTGGGCCAATAGAAGCCCGCCTCTAGCGCTTTTCTTGCGGTCCGGTTTGCTTTATAATGGCCACCGGTTGGCCCTTCGTGGCAGTGCCGCAGAATTTGGACGCCTTCCTCGCCCGAAATACACCTTCTTACCACTTGGTCTGCGCAGACACGAAATAAAAAGGGGTCCTCCCAAAAATAATTTTTCAAATATGAAAAGAATTTCTTTTTTTGTTGACTTGAAAAATCTTTTGGTAGGACCCGAGCCACTAAATAGTTGGCCAAATCCGCGTACCAAGGGGTGGAAGATGTCGTTACCTTTTCGATGGCAAGGAGGCGCTCTTCAGGGAATTTGTCGTCAATTTCGGCCTCCACTAGCGCTCCTGCAGCCGGATTCTCTAACCGTGAGAGGTGGTCGGGTGCAACATTCTCCGCTCCCCTTTTGTCCTGGAACTCCAAATTGAATTCTTGTAGTAGGAGGATCCACCTTAGCAGTCGAGGCTTTGCATCTCCTTTTTGTAGTAAATACCGTAGAGCGGAATGATCTGTAAATACAATAACTTTTGAAAGCGTTAAATATAATCGAAATTTATCAAATGCAAAAATTATTGCCAAAAATTCTTTTTCCGTTGTTGTATAATTTGCTTGCGCGGATGTTAGCGTTTTGCTTGCGTAATAAATCAGGTGAAAATATTTATTCACTCGTTGGCCTAAAACTGCACCTACAGCAAAATCGCTCGCATCACACATGATTTCAAACAGAAAAGACCAATTTGGCGTGATTAAAATAGGAGATTTTATTGGTTCGTTTTTAATTTTATTAAACGCTTTTAAATATTCCTCATCAAAATTAAACGCGGATTCTTTTTCTAGAAGATGAGTTAGCGGTTTCGTAATTTTTGAGAAATCTTTTATAAACCGCCTATAAAAACCCGCATGTCCTAGAAAACTCCTAATAGATTTTACATTAGTAGGAGGGGGGAGTTTTTCTATGACCTCGATCTTGGCCCTATCGACCTCGATCCCCTTACTAGAAACTTTATGTCCGAGGACTAACCCCTCTCGGACCATAAAGTGGCACTTCTCCCAGTTGAGTGCTAAATTCGTGTCTTCGCAGCGTTGAAGAACACGATCAAGATTATTTAGACAATTAGTGAAAGAATCACCAAAAATAGAAAAATCATCCATGAATACTTCCATGACGTCTTCTATAAGTTCATTAAAAATTGCCAACATACATCTTTGAAATGTAGCCGGCGCGTTGCAAAGTCCAAACGGCATTCTTCGATATGCGAAGGTGCCGAACAGACATGTGAAGGTGGTTTTCTCTTGATCTTAGGGAGCAATTGGGATTTGAAAATATCCCGAAAGACCATCGAGAAAACAATAGTGCGAATGACCGGATAAGCGTTCTAAAATTTGGTCAATAAAGGGTAACGAAAAGTGATCCTTGCGGGTAGCATCATTTAATTTTCTATAATCGATGCATACTCGCCAACCCGTAACAGTACGGGTTGGAATCAACTCATTATTTTCGTTAGTGATTACTGTTATTCCTCCCTTTTTGGGCACGACTTGCACTGGGCTAACCCAAGTGCTATCAGAAATCAGATAAATAATTCCTGCGTCTAATAATTTTATAATTTCGGCCTTAACGACGTCCTTCATATTTGGGTTAAGGCGTCGTTGAGGCTGAATAGCGCCGCGAGAATTATTTTCACAATTTATTTTATGCGTGCAAAACGAGGGGCTAATCCCCTTTATATCTGAAATTTGTCATGCAATTGCATGGCGGTGATTATTTAAAATTTTAATTAATTCGGAAATTTCCGAATAGTTAAGTGCGGAAGATATTATTACGGGCAGTTTTGAATTTTTTCTAAAAATATGTATTTTAAATGTTCCGGCAATTGTTTTAGTTCTAAACTCGGTGGCTCCTCGTAAGATGTTTTTATTTTAGAAATATTTAAGTTTACTTCTTCAAATTTGGTTGGCCGAGTTATTTCTTCTAAACAAAATAAATTTGCAATTTTCAGATTTTCAAATAAAGGCGGAATTATTTCAGAAAACGACGTTATTTCCTCTTCAAAATTTGTTTCTAGGGTAAAACAAGAGTCGTCGTTTGGAAACGCATTTCTCATTGATTGATTTATATTAAAAGTAACTTCTTCTTCCCTAACTCGTAGGAGAAGGTTTCTGATACTTACGTCAATTATAGCCCGAGCGGTGGCTAGGAAGTGCCGGCCGAGTTTGAGTGGTACTTCGGCGTCCTCTTCGATATCGAGGATGACAAAGTCTACCGGAAAGATAAACTTGTCAACCTTCACTAGCACATCCTCAATGATCCTGATTGGATACTTTACGGACCGATCCGCTAGTTGGATGCTTATATTGGTTGGGCTTGGGGTGCCCAAACCAAGCTTCTTAAATAAGGAGAACGACATAAGATTTATGCTCGCCCTAGATCGGCCAAGGCGTTTTTAATTAATAAATTTCCGAACAAACACGGGATGGAAAACCGTCCCGGATCATTTAATTTTTCCGGTAATTTATTAAGAACTATCGCCGAACATTCTGCATTAAGAGAAACACGCGAAATATCTTCAAGTTTCTTTTTATTTGATAATAAATCCTTGAGATATTTCGCGTATTTAAGCATTTGAGAGAGTGCCTCGCAAAATGGTACATTGATTTGTATTTGCTATAAAATATTTATAAATTTTTTATACTGCTCCTCGTTGCGCTCATTTTGTAATTTAGAAGGATACGGAATAGAAGGCGTTTGAATAATGCGCGGAGCTAAATCAGAAGAGTTTAAATGCGGAGTTCGAGTTGAAACGTTTACCTTAGGCTTGGCCAAATTTGAACTTTTTACCTCCTTTCCGCTGCGGAGGGTTATAGCGTTGGCGCTCTCCCGTGGATTGGGCTCAGTATTGCCCGGTAGAGCTCCCTGCTGGCGTTCGGAGAACATCTTTATGAGTTGTCCAATCTAATTTTCTAGGCTTTTAATAGATCCGGAAAGGTTCCGGATATTGGCATCAGTAGAGGCAACGTATTTGGTGAAGACCTCTTCAAGTGAGGGGGGCTTTGGTGGTTATGGTGGAGCGAATCCGGGAGGATTTGCTTGTGGGGGGAGTTGAGCATTATTGGAGTTGCTCCATGAAAAATTCGGGTGGTTCCTTAAACCCGGATTATAACTATTAGGAAGATTATTAATTGGGTTATAAGGACGACGGTAGGACTTCCCCATATAATCTACTTGCTCTTGATTAAAATTGTTATTATAATTATTATTATTATTATTATTATAGTTATTAGCCCCGTTAGTGGCGGAGGAAGCAGACATCTCCGCCATTTGCTTAGTGAGTCATTCTACTTGATATGCCAAATTCGGGGTGCCCTCGACTTCAAAGAGTCCGGTGGGTTTGATAGGACGTGACCGTGGCGCATTCCACTGATAAGCATTCATGGCCATCTCCTCAAAAAGCTCTTGAGCGGCATCTGGGGTTTTGTTATTTAGAGTTCCCCCAGCTGCCGCATCAATCATTTGCCTCGTTTGGAGATTCAAACCATTGTAGAATGTTTGAACTTGTTGCCATAAAGGAAGGGCATGGTGAGGACATCTCCGCAATAATTCCGTGAAGCGCTCCCATGTGTCATAGAGAGACTACGAGTCTATTTACATAAATGAGAGAATGTCCGTACGTAATTTAGCGGACTTCGCCGGAGGAAAATATTTAATTAAAAATTTCTCCGTCATCTCGGCCCACGTAGTGATGGAACCTTTAGGAAGAGATCCCAACCACTGCTTGGCCTTAGTCCACAAAGAGAATGGAAATAAATGCAAATGAATGGCATCATCGGTGACGCCATTGATTTTAAACGTATCGTAAATTTCCAAAAAATTTAATAAATGTAAATTTGGATCTTCATCTGGTAAGCCGTCAAAGATGACTGTTTGCTGTACCATCTGAATGATACTCATTTTAATTTCAAAATTATTATTCGCCACCGCCAGGAGAATAATGCTAGATTGTGTTCCCTCCAAATTTGGCCTCGCATAATAGGACATAGTCCGTAGCGGGGCTTCATTATGGTCGGGATTATCCATTAAACCTTCGTTCGTCTCTCCGATTGACTCTTCTTGAATTATTAGTAGATCACTAACTCGGAGACGATGCCACAAGGTGCGCTCGATTTCCGGATTAAAACAAAATTCAAGATTAATTGAAGAGTTTCCTCGGGTCATAAACCAAAAGAAAAGAAAAGATGCAGAAAAAGAAAAAGGGGAAATAAGATTTTAGATTAATATATTTATTTTTATTTTATTATATTTTTTTTAGATATTTTTATTAGGTGAATTAAAATTAGTCCTGGACTTCCCAAGATCTACCCGATGAAGGGCTTGCAAGGTACTAGAGGCTGTGATGGGAATTCAAGCCCAAAGCGTCCTTTCAAGGAATTTAGTTACACCTTAATAGAAATACGAAAATAAAAGATAAAATTAATAGATAATTCGCTTTTCGAAATATCAACCGAACTCCCTGGCAATGGCGCCAAAAACTTGATGCGAAAAACTATATCCGCAAACGATAACGGCAAGTGTACCGTATCGAATGTAGTATAGGTTATAAAAAAAACAAGGTCGTATTAGACTCGGGGCGATTGATAACTCTTACTTCGGAAAATCTCTATTATTTTATCGAATAAAACTTTGGTTGGTTGTTTGCAAGAAAGAGAAATAATTTTTTAAAACTATGATTAAAGAACTAGCACTCGACCTTGAATCACCTTGGAAAAATAAATAAATTAAGAAATAAAACTTCCAATTCTCTTTAAAAGAATTGCTTGACCGTGGAGGTTCCCGAATTATAAACGTACCTCTCTCGAGGATACGCCCAACTAAGATTAGGTTGATCAACCGAACTCTCGTTCTATAATTGAAACCCCTAAACTTGCTTTAACGAAGTGAACCCCTCTATTGGATTTGACTCCAATCCGGGAGATTTATGTCGTCCTCTCTCGAGAAGTGCATTCAAATCTCTTTATCCTTGAAATGATTGATTCGATCTCAAAACCTCTCGGTTATTAGACTACGAAAACAAGAATGAGATTTATATATTGATAATATAATCTCAATCAATTTAAATTCAAGGATAAATCTTAAGCGATCTAAATAAGAGAGAAAGAAGTTCTAAACAAAATTATGAATTATTTTTTCCTTGGATCATCTCGGCCGAGTACTAATGGAAATTTATCTACTCATGGAGATGGAGGAATTAAGAGAAATAAAAGAGTACATAATGGAAAAGAGAATAGATTAAGAGAAAAGGGAACTACTTTTTATTGATTTGCAAAAGAAATTACAACTAGGAATTAAAAATTACAAGCTAGGAATTGAAAGAGCAAGCTAAGAAGGAAGATTACAAGATTAAGAATGACAAAAACAGTGCAAGAAAATAAGCTAGAACTCCCAAAACATCGTCCTTGAACTTCTGGAAAAGTACCCTTTAAATAGCTGAAAATTTGGTGTTACATGCCCTTAGTCACGCCCGTGACCAAGGGCGTGTAAGGGCGTGATTTGCTGTGAGCGGAGAAGGCGCCGTCTGGCTTCAATGCAGGAGTTATGGACGTGTCACGCCCTAGGTCACGCCCGTGACCTAGGGCGTGTAATCTTAAAAACTCGCTGCTGGCGGGAAGCTTTGGCGGGAAATTGGCACGGGAAGAGTCACGCTCGTGTACTAGATGTCACGCCCCAGATGTCACGCCCGTGACTGGATGTCACGCCCGTGGTCGTAGGCGTGTAATTTTAATTGACATGGCAGCTGTTTCTGTATGCTTGTGGTGGGTCGCTGTCGTGACATTTGGTCACGCCCTTGGTCACGCCCGTGACCTGGGGCGTGTACTAGGCGACTTCTTCATGGAACGACTCCGGAGTGGCGGAAACAGGTCTGGAACACTTTGTAGGTTACACGCCCATGGGTCACGCCCGTGACCTGGGGCGTGTAATTTAACTTTTTGCTCAAAACAGCCCAGAAAACCTGAAAACACAAAATAAACTTAAGTTAGCTTATGAAATAAACAATGGAAGGATTTATATGATAAAATTCCTATAAATAACATAATTTCATATTAAGAACATAATAAACCTAAACTAAAAGATGAGTAAATAAATTACTCATCAATGCGCTATTGCTTATGATAATTGCAGTGAAAAACTTAGAAGCTCAGCATTGATCAATGTCAATTCTTATGAAAGAAAGCATTTCTACAAACGAACAGTAAATTGTAATGAATATCAATTCCTATGACAGAAAATCATTATACAGGCAAATAGAAGAATTGGATTTAAACTCAATGACATTTCCCATGTGTATTGATATAGGATTGAAAGTCAATACTTTATTGTCAATGTCGGTGAAACGAACAGACCCATATTGTTTTCTTGTTTTAAGTATTCTTGTATTCCTCTTTCTTATTTGCACTTGTAATTCTCAATTTCATAGCTTGTAATCTTCTTTGCAAAATCAATAAAATAGTTCTTATTTCTCTCATTCTCTCCTTCTTCATCATGTACTCTTGTATCTTCCTTGATCCCAATGAGTAGCTAAATTTTTATTAGTACTCGGTCGAGATGATCCAAGGAACAATATAAGTTATGAAGTAAATTAGAGTTTTTTTCTCTTCTTCAGAAAAGCTTAAGATTTATCCTTGATTTATTTTTGATGAGATTATATCTTCGATATATAATTCTCATGCTTGTTTTCATATTTAATTTAACCGAGCGGTTCATAATACGAATTGATCATTCAAGGATAAAGAGAGTTGCATGCAACTATCGAGAGAGGATGACATAAATCTCCCGGATTGGAGTCAAATCCAATAGAGGGGTTCATTACGATAAAGCGAGTTTTAGGTGTTTTGATTCTAGAGTGAAAGTTCGATTGATAAACCTAAACTAAGTTGAATGCATCCTCGATAGAGGTGCATTTAGAATTCGGGAACCTCCACGGTTAAAGCAGTTTTCTTAAGAGAATTAGAACTATTGTTTTCTTCTATTTTATTTCCTAGGTGATTCAAGATCCAGTGCTAGCTTTCTAAATCGTTGCTTTAATCGTTATTCAAATTCACCGCACGTTTCTTATAAACAAACCAACTCCAAGCTTTGTTGATAGAATAATAGAGATTTTCTTGAAGTAAAAGTACTCAACCACCCCGAGTCTAATACGACCTTGGTTTTAATAAACATATACTACTTTCGATACGGTACACTTGCCGTTATCATTTGCGGATATAGTTTTGCGCATCATTCCCCTAGACGATGTGTCTGGAGTACTTCATTGTCCTTTTGCGCCTATCTAGCAGTGTGCTAGAATCAGCAAACTCCACCAAAACTCAGATCTTTTTCACAGATCCTGCACCCCAGGCGCAATAGCCCTACAACTCAGGCACTCCAGGCCCTACAACTCAGATCCTTCTAGGATCCAACCTCAGGTTCCAGGAACCCTACAACTCAGGCACTCCACGCCCTACAACTCTGATCTACAAGAGATCCTACCTCAGGTTCCAGGAACCCTATAACTCAGACTCAAGGTGTCCTATACAAAATATATTGTTTACAAGGATGAATAACTCTCCACACATCAAAAGATAATCTGAAGAGTGCTTCTGAATCCTGATGCAGATGGCCTCTGGACTTGAAGAGAAATCCTTAAGAAAGTCTTACTAATGCACAAAAGCTTCTCTTATATCCTCTTCTTCTTCTGGGAACACAACTTATTAGTTGGTGATGCTTGACTGGGACTTAGAGAACTGAGAATACGTGTGTATCATTCTCAAGAGAAAATAGTTTCTTACAGCCGTTATGTTCTGATTCAATTCTCTGTAATTTTTAGGGCACACACTTTGTCCTTTTATATGACAAGGCATTCTAATGGTCTATTCTGAGCACTCTTTAATGTCAAAAGCCCATTCCTTAACTACATCCGCTGATTGGTACCTTAGACGGCGACATTAAATGCACACAACGCGTTTCAAAATATCTTGGTCTGTCTCGATGATATGAACAACATATCGACGACAGAACTTGCAGTCTCAGCAATCCATTTGGGACTTAGACATTTCTTTAATATTTTTGAAACAGATTGCCTAGAGGAGGGGGATAGATGATATGGCTATTTTTGAAATTATGCACAAGAACTAAGTTAATCTAACATGGCACAGCAACCAATCACAAAAACAAAACACATAAGGACACCAGATGTATATTGGTTCCTCAAGACAGGGTGTCTTGAGTAGTCCACTGTCCCTTTGCGCCTTTCTAGCAGTGTGCTAGGGTTGGTAAAATCTGCTAAAACTCAGGCCCTCAAGCTCTACAATCTCAGGCCCTCAAGCCCTACAATCTCATGCCCTCAAGCCCTACAAACTCAAGCCCTCAAGCCCTACAAACTTAGGCCCTCAAGCCCTACAAACTCAGATCTGAAACAGATCCTATAAGCTCAGGCCCGTAAGCCTTACAGAAAAAGAATGAGAAAAAATTCTTAGCCGGATGAAGATTGGCTTCATAGACTTGAAGAGAATGCCTTTGATGTTATCTTGGACTGCACAAATTCCTCTTCAATCTGGAGCACTTCTTATCAGCCGATGCTGCTAGACTGAAACTTGGAGAACACTTTATGAAGAATTTCAGTTCTTAGATTTTTTTTCCTTCTTCACGCAGCGTGTTACTCTTTTATTGAATCTTGCGTATTCTCTGCGTTCTGCTTGATGTTCAAATTAGGGCAGATACTTATCTCTTTTAAAAGACTGAGGAGCCGACTAATGGTCTCCTGTGATGTCCTTTAAATGTCAGAGACCCATTCCTTAACGGCACACACTGATTGGACTATTGGGCGACGACATTAAATGCAGACAGCGCGATTTGAAATGTCTTGATCTGTCTCGACGATAGAACTTGCCGTTATACTGATCCATCTTGGACTTGGACAAATCTTCAAGTCTTCTTCAATCTTCTTTAGACAATGATATCTCGACGATACAAGATATCACAACTGCACTTGCACTTACGACGACATAAAGTCATCTTAAAAGTATCGTCTTAATCTTGTTGTCAACTTGCGATCTTCTCGACGATGTCGTTGAAACCATTCTGTCTTATCAATGAGATCGTTGAAACCATTTTGTCTTATCGACGATATCGTTGAAACCATACTATCAATTCGACGTTCTCCTCATGATTATTCTGACAATAGGCGATTCTTCTTCTATAAGATGTCTTCACGAGTTCTCCCTTAGCCTTCTCGACGACAAGGTCTCTTTATGACAATGTCATCGACATTGTCGAATACTTTGACTTAACTCTTCCTAGACCTTACAGTGATATCATTATGCGATTCTGGTTAACATGAAGATACTGGACTTTGATCGATTTTTCTTAATCTTACGACGATATCGTCACGTGTACTTTGATGTCACACCGATATCATCAAATTGTTCATGTTATCTCGATGATAAGTGACATGAACCTTCTGCTTAACTCTGCGAGTAATCTTGATGATGTATGCATGCTTATTCGACAATATGTCTAGTCCTTCTCGATGATTTTAGACTTAGTGAGATTGGAGAAGTACTGGACATATGACTTAATCACTACAAGTATAAACTAGACACACCATCAAATACATAATGTTTTTATCATTGACCTGAGTACTTCTTCAAATCAGGAACATTGTTAGGCACTGTTCCCAACAATCTCCCCATATTTGAAGAAGTTCAACTCACCTCAATGATAAATGCCACTCACAGAAAGAATCAAAATTCAGGCAAATAAAATTGATTCAACTACCAAACATTATATAAACAGAATGAATGTTTTTAAACAAAAAAATTTACAATCATTTGCCCATTCCATTCTTAGACAAAACATTCTTTGAAAATGCCTTTCAACCTCTGTTGTTGCTGCCCCTGCCTTTCCTCTTTTTCCTTTCATAGAAATGGATGGGCTTTGGAATCTTCTTTGGAGAAGGAGGAGGACCATGAGGGAATACAAGTTTGTGATTCCTCCTTTTCTCCATTAGCTTGAGATGTTGATTCCAATCAACTGAGTAGTATACCCTCTCAGATCTTTCTTGAGGGTATCAAAATTCAATACATCTTTCTGAGATAATCTCCCTAGAGGTAGGACTCCACTTGCCTGCCTGTGGATCCTGCTCAACTTCTCTCAGCCTTTTCTGCATGTACTTCCTGCTTTGAAGTTTCTTCCTTTTCTTTGAAGATGCTGACTCTCCAAATTCAACGCCATACACCTCTGAATCTGTGCTTATAGATGGTTCAGCTAATTCATAGCTAGAGGGAGGTTTCTGCAAGGCTTACTTGACTTGACTTGCAGTCCCCATAGCTTGATGTGAGCCTGCATTTATGATTACCTTCTCCCCTTTAGGAATTCTTCAATGAGACGATCATCTAGGGTTTCTTGCATCAAAATGAGCATTTCATGAATTTGTTGCTCAGTGACATCCAGGTTATTTCAAACTTCTAGCAGATGACCATCCAAAGTTTGAGTATTCACATGTATTCTGTTCAGAACGAGATTTATATCATCATGATTGGTAGTTTCTATCTGCTCAAAGGCACGCTCCACATTGCCTACGAATGTTTCTTGATTCTGCAGGATCTGATGTGTTTGATGGCCAACCTTGTTGACCTCTTCACCAACAAGCTCCATGGTTGGAGCTGCTATGTTATAGAATTGAATGTACTGAGTGTTCAGATGAAGGATCTCCTTCTTCACAGTCTTCAGTTCAGCCTTCATTTCATTCCTTAGGCCAACAACTGTTTGCAGGATGAATGTTTCCATTTTCTACCTCTGAGCATTGAGTAATGCTGAGATCATGTGGAATAAGGATCCTGAGGGAGCAGAGGATGTCTCAGCAGCATGTTCTTTTGTAGCAACTCTTACTTCCGGGGCATCCTTAGGAGCATTGTCAGAGGAGCAGTCACTGATCTGAACTGTGGACTTCTTAGGAGATGCTACCATGATTGGCTCACTTTCCACTATAATGACTGTCTTTCCTCCAACAGCTAGTTCAAGCCCAGTGGAGGGTCCAGTATACTCAATTGTTTCTGGCTCATGTCCTATGCTTGCATTTCTTTCTTCTGTGATGACTTCCAGCTGGAGAAGATTTTCTTGAGCTTCTAGGGTAGAGCACCCCATATGGGTTTCCCCATCAACCATTGTAGTATCTTGGGCTGAGCTCCAGGTTGGAACTCCCCCTCAACTGGATCACTATCCAGGATTAGACTTCTCCTCTCTTCAGCCACCTCTCTGTTATTTGGTACAGCTTCTGGATCTAGGATAACTTGAGGTAAAGAAATCTCCCCCTCAATCTGATCAGGGTTCTGTTGGGATGGGGCTCTCTCTTCCTCAGAGATACTGGAGGACTCCTCCTCCTCTGAGGCCACTGCCTTGGCAACCTTCTTTGACTTCTTCTGCTGAACTCAATAGGTGGCTATAGATCCTTTGGAGATAGACCTATCCCACCTATCCAACGTCTTGGAGTCCCGCCTCTTGGAGTAGTGCAGAGGCACTCCCATCTTCATGTTGAGCACTTCCCCAAGGGAATTCTGGAAGAAAATGGAGAGAATTCTCACGAACGAGGGGATCGTCAGACTGCTTTTCACTTTCTGGAATACAAATTCCCTCCAGACAGTCTTCTTAGAGAGAATTATCCTGCACATCACTTCAAACATGTCCTTGGAGATCTGGTCATGAGAACCCAGTTTGCATAACAGGACTTTTCCAAGTATGTCGGCAAGAAGCTTTCCCTTCTGATTGAAGTCTGCCCTCTTGATGGACCCATATGTCTTTCCAGAGTGTCCACACCATTCAAAACTCGCAGATATGTCTTCAGTGGACACCTCCTCTTCTTCATCATATGCCTTCAGCCGAGGCAGTCACAACGCCTTTCCCAGGCTTTTCACATTCACTTTCATTTTCTTCCCCTCCACGATTGACTTCTCTGGTGATTCAAAAATGTTTATTCTTTCTCCCCCATAGAATTGCAGGAGCTCTCTATTGAGAAGAACGCATGGTTCACTCAGCGGATATTTTAGGCCCGCTGATTCCAGTAACCCTATTTGGACCTAATTTCATCTGAATCGGAGTTGAATCCTGTTGGGTTTTCTATACCCCTCGAAAGTGATGACATATCACATATGCGCAGCGGAAATAACAAGAACAACCCAAAAGAAGCTAACGGATCTTGCGGTTTTTCATGATTCAAGAGAATAAGCAAATCAAAATATAAAGTACCTTTGCGGGATTGAGTCAACACTCAACCAAGGTGCTCCAAAGAGAAATCCGAAATATGAGTTCCCAGAACCGAAATGTATCGGCTCCTCTACAGCGATCCACGCGAACGATGGAGAACCCTAGCTTCTTGTCGTACAAGAACTAGATCGGAGAAGGAAGCTCCCAACGTCCCCATGGACTGCTAGATCTGATCCAGGGGAGGCGACGACCGATGGCTGCGACCAGCGGTGGCGGAAGGATGATCGGCGGACGGAACGAGAACGATCGGAACAATTCCGTCTTTTGTTCTCTCGCAAAAGGGCTCGATCTCAAAACCGTCTTACTTCGAAGCCCTAATCACGTTCCTTTTATATGCAAGGCATAAAATAGGCTATCCGCAGATCATAGAAAAAACAGAACATTTCTGTCCAGATTTACATTCGCCGAATTCGACTAATCGATATAACTGAATTCGACTCAGATTCGGCGAAACCATTTCGACGAATTCGTCTATATAAATTCGGCTATATAAATTCGGCGAAACCCTTTCGTCGAACAAACCTGATTCGTCTAAACCCTTTAATCGAATCTGTTACAATTCGGTTAATCACATTAGCCGAATCTCATTAGTCGAAAATAACATTTATTCGGTTAATCACATTAGCCGAATTTGACACAATTCGATTAAACCCTTTAGCCGAATTTGTCAAGTATAAACCCATTCGTTTAAACCCTTTAAACGATTTCCCGTTGAGACATTCTCAACATAATTCCAAGCAGTCATAGGATTGGTCCTCTACTCATATCCAATATGAGTAAGGCCAACACAATCCTTTCTCCAATTTCTCCAAACGCTTTTATGTGCGACCCTATAGGCTCATATTGCGTTGACAGCAAGACTAACTATTGATTGCTTTGAGATCACCTCAGAAACTCCAACAAATCCTCCTCGCTGAAGCTCACATCCTAAAATTACGGATGTCTCTTCTTTCTTGGAGCCATTGCAGAAGAATCATGAGAAGTAGCAGTTGTCAGGGACGGAACAGAAGTTTGTCGTAGGAATGAATTAGGGCAAATGAGAGCATAATTTTTATCATAAGCATTCATTATAATTATAGTGTAGGTAGATGAAGAGTCGTGTACCTTAATATTTCATCGGACGGCTTTGATTTGTCGATCCAGTATTGTGTTTAGTATCTGTATTCTATTTCGACGATACTCTGATATGTCATCAAAATATGTCGTCGTTATGCTCCTTTCCAACTTGGTCCAGTTGTCGTCAATATATTCTGCATGTCATCGAAACAACTGATTATGTCATCGTGACAACTGATTGTGTCGTCGAGACAATCATCAAATGCTTGTTTGGCTTAGACAATGTTCAACCCTTCTTGAGAGGCTCCTTCAGCACTTATCCTGACCTTCTCCTAAGCAACAAATATTTAGTGATAAGAGTAAAATGAGTTGGAAATTACTCTATGTTTAACATCCCCAATTGGAATTTAAAGAAGTTAAACTTAGCTTCATCTAGGGGCTTTGTGAATATATCAGCCACTTTTTTTCTGTGGGGACAAACTCAAGAGTGATATCTTTATTATCCACATGCTCTCTAACGAAGTGATACCTGATCTCAATATGCTTAGTCCTGCTGTGTGAGACAGGTTTCTTAGCAAATTAGATAGCACTTGAAGAGTCACAAAACAGGGGTGTTTTGGTCATCTTTAAATTGTAGTCTTCAAGATGATGATGGATCCATAGCAGTTGAGCACAGCAACTCCCAGCAGATATGTATTCTAATTCTACCGCGGATATTGCTACACTTGTCCGATTCGTACTGCTACATGAGATCAGTCTTCCTCCAAGGAATTGGCAAGTCCCTGAAGTACTATTTCTATCTTCTTTGCACCCTACATAGTCTGCATCTGAATACCCAGTTAGTTCACACCCATTGTTCCTAGGGTACCATAGGCCAAGATTAGGTGTACCGTTCAGGTATCTTAAGATCCTCTTGATAGAGGTATGATGAGATTCCTTGAGGTTCACCTGATATCTAGCACAAACACATGTGACAAACATTATGTCAGGTCTACTGGCAGTTAGGTAAAGAAAAGACCTAATCATGCATCTGTACTTGGTTTCATCAAAGGGTATTCCCTTTTCATCCTTGTCCAGAGACACATTGGATCCCATGGGAGTCTTCATAGAAGAAACTGTTGGGTTTTTCTAGAACCATACATCACATGTAGGCGCAGCGGAAATAAAGAGAAACAACCCAAAAGACTTTGATCGGGCCATGAATATTGAATCAAGAAGTTAATAAAATACTAGGCAAAAATTACCTTAGAGGAGTTGGATCAAATCCAACCAAGATGCTCCAAGAAGAGGAGTCCTTGCGCCGGCTATGCGAGAGTTCTCACGTAGAATAATGTCTACGTCTCTATAGTGATCCACATGAGCCGGGAGAAGAACGACTGCACCTTTGCACTTCCACGAACTGCTAGGTTCGCTCCAGGAAGAACAATCACGACGACGATCGCCGGAGAGGAGGTCGGCGGAGGCGAACTGGGCGGCGGAACACTTTCCGTCTAGGGTTCGAGCGAGAGCGGAACACTTCCGTCGGCTAAACCTTTCGTCAGTCATGAGAACCCTAAAAGAAGATCTATTTATACCCAAAGCATAAACAGGCTTCTAGAAGAATCACTATCCGCAGACCACACAGCAGAATTGGGGTTTCTGTTACAATTCGTCGGGATTTCACGAATCAGCATTCGTCGAGTTTACACGGGACAATCCGACGAATTCCGACGAATCCAATCAGACGGCAACATTTGCCGAGTGAAGGGTCTCTGTGACAATTCGTCGGGATTCCACGGAATGATCCGACGAATTCCGACGAATCCAATCAGACAGCAACATTTGCCGAGTGAAGGATCTCTGTGACAATTTGTCGGGATTCCACGGAATGATCCGACGAATCCGACGAATCCGACAAGTCATATCCGACGAATTCAGACAACAACAATTGTTGGACTTCCCCATTCTTTATGATGATTGGTAATCTTTACCAACACAGTCAATCTTCCAACTTCTCCATATGCTCTTATGTGCGACCCTGCAGGCTCATATCGCGTTGGCAGTGACATTACATGTTTGACCACTTCTAGATCACAATGGTAACTCCAACAGTCTCCCACTTGATCTTGAAAGTATCAAACAAAAACCTCACAAACAATGAGCGGCATCTAGCAATGCATCATTGCTCCCCAAGCAATAAGAGTTCATAACTCATAAGCCTTTATGACCAATGTTCCAGCGTTGTCTTTGTGCCTTTGTCCCTTACATCCGGAAAGAACTAGAGGCATGGACCGTGTCACCCTCTTAATAGCTCAATCCAAGTTTCTTGATCTAGAATGGACTTCCAGAGAATGGTGAGCTCAATATCACATATTGACTCAACCAAGGATGGCCATGCATTTCTCAGTCCAATTCCATCAAGGGGCCCATGGATGCAACTCCTGTTATATAGGAGGACAAATCCCATATCTGCTCACACCCAAACACCCAAATGATTCGTAACGTACCCAACGACCACCCTTATCATCAACCTTCTTCAAGGAAGACTTTAGATGACATCAAAGCACGCTCTTCCTCACTCGATGAATGCTGTGACTTCAGGTCAAAGGACCACAACACCATTGTCAAATGAGACCTACTTGTGACACTTTTAAGTAACAACCCACAAAGTAGTCTCAGGTTGGGTATGTCCAGTACAACTTGTTCACTAACAAGTACCCACGTGATGACTTGATATCACAATATCATGACCTGTGAGAACCGGTCATCAGTCAACACACATGCTAGTCTTAATGTATCATCATCACCCTTAGCTTCTACGATGATACCTCGACCAGGGACCTTTTAAGAATGAAGCTTCGAGATCATAGGCTCTCACATTCAAGTCACGTATTGATGTCCTATGGAAGCGAACATTCTAAGGGTATTTATCACGAATTTTATTCTATCATATAGAAACAGTATATCGTAATAAAAGAACTTGCCATTAATTGTAAAAAGAAATAATTGGTACACAATTCATCATATGAATAAATAATAAACAGCCAACAGAATATTTATTTTACATGCAACCCACAAGACTCCCACTAGAGTTGATCACTCAGTTATCGTATACCCATTGATCTAGCATGACCATCATGCTTTCTCTGCGCGAGAGGCTTTGTCAGTGGATCTACAATATTCTCCTCAGTCGGCACTCTGCAAATGTTCACATCTCCTCGTTCGACAATCTCATGAATAAGATGGAACCGCCGAAGTATGTGCTTGGAGCGCTGATTGGATCTAGGTTCTTTAGATTGTGCAATTGCACCATTGTTATCACAGTAGAGAACTACGGGACCAACAATGCTAGGAACTACATCTAGC
Organism: Dactylorhiza incarnata; assembly: GCA_033032865.1. Classification (NCBI taxonomy): domain Eukaryota; kingdom Viridiplantae; phylum Streptophyta; class Magnoliopsida; order Asparagales; family Orchidaceae; genus Dactylorhiza; species Dactylorhiza incarnata. The sequence continues at coordinate 6,691,454 of JAWHQI010000090.1, read as the reverse complement.
TCGCCGATGAATTTCCTAATCCATACAGCCTCCTTCGCTGCATTTGCCGCAGCGATATACTCCGCCTCAGTTGTAAAATCAGCAACTGTCTCTTGCTTGGAACTCTTCCAGCTCACAGCTCCTCCATTCAGGCAAAACACAAACCCTGACTGAGACTTCGAATCATCTCTATCAGTTTGGAAGCTGGCATCCGTGTAACCACTTACAACGAGCTCTTCCTCTCCACCATATACCAAGAATACATCCTTAGTCCTTCTCAAGTACTTCAGGATATTCTTTACGGCTATCCAGTGACATTCACCAGGATCAGACTGATACCTGCTAGTCATGCTCAAAGCAAAAGAGACATCGGGTCGAGTACATAACATTGCATACATGATTGACCCAATTGCCGAAGCATATGGAATCAACTTCATGCGGTCCTTATCTTCGCAAGATTTTGGACACTGGTCCTTAGAGAGATTTACACCATGAGACATGGGCAAAAATCCTTTCTTGGACTCAAGCATGTTGAACCGCTTCAACACCTTCTCAATGTACGTACTTTGGGTCAAACCCAGCAACTTCTTCGATCTATCTCTACAGATCTTAATACCGAGTATGTAAGTCGCTTCACCCAAGTCCTTCATAGAAAAGCAGTTCCCTAGGTTGTTCTTAACAACTTTCAGGGTAGGTATGTCATTCCCGATCAACAGTATGTCATCTACATACAATATCAGGAAGACAACAATGCTCCCACTGATTCGCTTGTAAACACACGGTTCATCCTCGTTCTTGACAAAACCAAACTCTTTGATCTTCTCATCAAAACGAAGATTCCAACTTCTAGAGGCCTGTTTCAATCCATAGATGGACCTATTCAGCTTGCATATTTTAGTGGCTTCATTTGGGGATACAAAACCCTCGGGTTGTGTCATGTACACTTCCTCAAGGAGGTTTCCATTTAGGAAAGCCGTTTTGACATCCATCTGCCAGATCTCGTAGTCATAATACGCAGCAACAGCAAGCAATATCCTAATGGACTTTACCATGGCAACAGGGGAAAAGGTCTCATCATAGTCAACACCATGAATTTGCTTGAAACCCTTAGCCACCAGTCGCCCTTTGAATGTCTGTACATTCCCATCCATGTCGGTCTTCTTCTTGAAGACCCACTTGCACCCTATGGGTCGTACCCCTTCAGGTGGTTCCACCAAGTTCCAAACTTGGTTTGTATACATGGAGTCCATTTCAGATTTCATAGCCTCAAGCCATTTGTCGGAGTCCGGTCCATTCATAGCCTCTTGGTAGGTCGCTGCTTCATCATCATGATCCATAAGCAACACATTACCTATTTGAGACACGAGAAATCCATATCTCTCAGGCTCAAATCTTGGTCTACCAGATCTACGTAGGACTTGTGTCTCTTGAGCAGGTTCTCCAGCTACAACATCTTGTAGTCCTGGCTCAGAATCCAACTCAGGTTCGTTCACTACTTGTGGTTCTTGAACTTCTTCAAGTTCTACCTTTTGCGTCTTTCTTGACAAGAACTCTTTCTCCAAGAAGACACACGTCCTTGCGACAAACACTTTGCCCTCAGACGGTAGGTAAAAGTAATATCCTTTCGTCTCCTTAGGATATCCCACCAGATAACACTTATCTGATTTGGGTTCCAGCTTGTCAGGCATTTGACGTCGTACGTATGCCTCACAGCCCCAAATTTAATGAATGACATACTAGGACGCTTCCCAGTCCATATCTCATATGGTGTCTTTAGAACCGTTTTCGTTTGAGCGCGATTCAGTGTTATTGCAGCAGTCTCTAAAGCAAAACCCCAAAAGGAAACAGGCAAGTCTGCATGACTCATCATCGACCGTACCATGTCTAACAAAGTACGATTTCTCCTCTCAGACACACCATTATGCTGCGGTGTCCTAGGTGGAGTGAGCTGTGATACAATACCACACTCTTTCAGATGATCACGGAACTCATGACTCAGGTATTCGCCACCTCGATCAGATCGGAGTGCTTTAACCTTTTTACCCAATTGGTTTTCCACTTCATTCTTAAACTCTTTGAACTTTTCAAAAGTTTTGGATTTGCACTTCATAAGATACACGTATCCCTATCTACTGAAATCATCAGTAAATGTAACGAAGTAGAAATACCCACCTCTAGCCATAGAACTCATGGGTCCGCATACATCACTATGTACTATACCCAAAAGATCCTCAGCCCTCTCAGTATAACCAGTGAAAGGGGCTTTAGTCATCTTGCCTAACAAACAAGACTCGCATCGCTCGAATGATTCATAATCAAATGAGTCCAATAGTCCATCTTTATGGAGCTTGGATATGCGCTTCTCATTTATATGGCCCAAACGACAATGCCAGAGATATGTAGGATTTGAGTCATTTGTTCTTAGTCTTTTATTATTATCTACGTTATAGATCGGATGGTCTAGGTTCAAAACATAAAGACCATTAAACAATTGAGCTACAGCATAACAAACATCATTCTTAAATATAGAACAACAATTGTTCTTAATTATAAAAGAAAATCCAATCATGTCTAAGCATGAAATGGATATAATGTTTCTAGTTATGGCCGGAACATAATAACAATTATTAAGTTCTATTACAAGCCCACTGGGCAAAGAAAGACGGTAAACCCCTACGGCTACAGCAGCAACTCTTGCTCCATTGCCGACGCGCAGGTCCACCTCTCCTTTACTCAGCAATCTCCTCCTTCCCAGTTCCTGTACATTTGTACAAATGTGAGAACCACATCTGGTATCCAATACCCAAGACGAAGGAGAAGAAAGGTTTATCTCTATAACGTAAATATTCGAAGCGGAAGTCATACCTCCCTTCATTTTCCGCAGACCGTCAATGTACGAAGGACAATTCCTCCTCCAATGACCAGCCTTGCCACAGTGGTGGCATTTCCCTTCCTTCACGGTGCTCTTCTTTTTCAGCGCAGAAGATTTGGGCTCAAGATGTGACTTAGGTCCCACCTTCGTCTTCTTAAAGCCCTTGGCCTTACCCTTGCCTTTATGTACCATCAATATGGGACTAGCAGGCTTGGCCTTCTTCATGTTTATCTCGGCAGTTCGCAACATGCCTAGGAGCTCGGGCAGTGTCTTGTCTATTTCATTCATGTTGTAGTTCAAGACAAACTGCTCATAACTATCCGGCAACGATTGCAGGATAAGATCTGTGGCCAACTCTTGACCTAGAGGAAAACCCAGTCTCTCCAGGTTCTCTATATACCCAATCATCTTGAGTACGTGAGTACCAACCGAGTCTCGAGCTCCCATGTTGCACTGAAATAATACCTTCGTGACATCGAACCTCTCTTGACGAGCTTGCCCTTGAAACATTTTCTTTAGGTGCTCGTCAATCTCCTTGCACCCCATGTTCTCGTGTTGCTTCTGAAGCTCAGAGTTCATGGTGGCAAGCATAAGGCACTCGACGTCTAAGGCGTCATCGGTATACTTCTTATAAGCATCCTTATCAACACGGGACGAGTTCCCTGTCGGCACCTCTGGGGGTTCTTCTTCCAATACGTAGAGCTTTCGCTCTTGCCTGAGAACAATTCTCAGGTTCCTATACCAGTCCATGTAATTTGTCCCACTTAGCTTGTCCTTCTCAAGGATAGCTCTCAGGGACAAGGTGGAATGTGAACCACTTGTCATGGAATTCTACAAGAATTCATGCAGAATTTAATCAGTACCTTAATTTCAAAATACAATTTATTTTAATTTGGACTTCAATTAAATACTCCCACTATTTTATTCAAATTGATAGCCCTCAGTATCAATTCGGAGAGTCCATGCGAGCTACTCTCTTAGTGGACAAGATCCGTATTTCACCAACACCACGAGTCCGCTTTGGCGTTCCTCTCATAATGCGGTTATTTAGGTAGGCAACGCTTGCCAATTGCATCCTCATGCAACTCTTGTATGGCTGGTGAATAACTCCTTATTCGCATCCATCATATGGTGCATGCCAACCCTATGCCTCTAGGCACTCAACCTTTGAGGTCACCTAGTTAAGTTAGACCCGATGTCGACAGTGGGATATCACACTTATCCGCTCGCACCCTTACCAAGATAGATTAATGCACCTTGCTTTGGAAAGCCCACACTTCATCGATCGAGGCAGGAAGAGTGTCATCCATCGGAAGGCATCCGAACACTTAATATTTTATGAAGGGATTTTAATTTTTAATGATAAGTTAACACTTAACCATGATCAACATTTGATCAAGTGCACATCAACAGAAAAAAAAAAAACAAGCTTTCTAAAATCCACATGCATCCCTTATGTGCACAACATAAGACTATCAACCTTTGATAGACGAAAGGGTTAAATCTGGACATTTAGAACTCTTCCAAATCTTCAGATTTACATGCATTGGACAAAGGCAAAGACAACTCGACTTAAAGCAGTAGACAAGCTCGTCTCTCATTGTTGGATTCAAAATCCAAAATAATACAGGGTTCATTAACCACTTGAGGGACGGTTACTGCTAAGGAGACAACAATTTCTAACAATTAGAAATAACCACAAAATCCCAGACGTTCCTGGCGGGGTTCCAAGGGGCCGCGCCCTTGGCGGTGGTCTTGCTGACCGATCAGCGAGCGGGGTCAAGGGGCAGAGCCCTTGCGGGGTGCGGGGCAGAGCCCCGGCCAAATTTTTGAAATCCCACCACCAGAAACCACACAAAATCACATCAAATGTGATATTCCAAGAAGAAATCTTGACATTTAGAACGCTTCCAAATACCTAGATTTGCACGTACTGGAATAACCTAACTTCTGAAACAACATTCATGATCGGGAACCTCGCTTTGATACCACTGTTGGGTTTTTCTAGAACCATACATCACATGTAGGCGCAGCGGAAATAAAGAGAAACAACCCAAAAGACTTTGATCGGGCCATGAATATTGAATCAAGAAGTTAATAAAATACTAGGCAAAAATTACCTTAGAGGAGTTGGATCAAATCCAACCAAGATGCTCCAAGAAGAGGAGTCCTTGCGCCGGCTATGCGAGAGTTCTCACGTAGAATAATGTCTACGTCTCTACAGTGATCCACACGAGCCGGGAGAAGAACGACTGCACCTTTGCACTTCCACGAACTGCTAGGTTCACTCCAGGAAGAACAATCACGACGACGATCGCCGGAGAGGAGGTCGGCGGAGGCGAACTGGGCGGCGGAACACTTTCCGTCTAGGGTTCGAGCGAGAGCGGAACACTTCCGTTGGCTAAACCTTTCGTCAGTCATGAGAACCCTAAAAGAAGATCTATTTATACCCAAAGCATAAACAGACTTCTAGAAGAATTGCTATCCGCAGACCACACGGCAGAATTGGGGTTTCTGTTACAATTCGTCGGGATTTCACGAATCAGCATTCGTCGAGTTTACACGGGACAATCCGACAAATTTCGACGAATCCAATCAGACGGTAACATTTGCCGAGTGAAGGGTCTCTGTGACAATTCGTCGTGATTCCACGGAATGATCCGACGAATTCCGACGAATCCAATCAGACAGCAACATTTGCCGAGTGAAGGATCTCTGTGACAATTCGTCGGGATTCCACGGAATGATCCGACGAATCTGACGAATCCGACAAGTCATATCCGACGAATTCAGACAGCAACAATTGTTGGACTTCCCCATTCTTTATGATGATTGGTAACCTTTACCAACACAGTCAATCTTCCAACTTCTCCACATGCTCTTATGTGCGACCCTGCAGGCTCATATCGCGTTGGCAGTGACATTACATGTTTGACCACTTCTAGATCACAATGGTAACTCCAACAGAAACACTCTCCAATCCAAATTTCTTTACTAGCTCTTTAGTGAATTTGGTATGTGAGATGAATATACCATCTTCAGATTGTTTCACTTGTAGACCTAGGAAGTATTTGAGCTCTCACATACTGCTCATTTCAAACTTTCCCTGCATTAAATTAGCAAATTCCTTGCAGAGATTGTCATCTGTAGAGCCAAAGATAATTTCATCCACATAGATTTGCACTAGCAAGATCTTGCCCTTCACTTCCCTTAGGAACAATGTCTTGTCAATCTTTCCCCTTGAAAACTTGTTCTCAATGAGAAAGTTTGACATGGTCTCATACCAGGCTCTAGGATCCTGTTTCAAGCCATATAATGCCTTTCTAAGAAAATAAACAAAGTCAGGGTGAGTAGAATCAACAAAACATGAAGGTTGTTCTACATATACTTCTTCCTTGAGGTCATCATTCAAAAATGCTGACTTTACATCCATCTGGTAAACTTTGAATCCTTTATAGGCTGCATAAGCTAAGAACAATCTGATAGCTTCCAATCTTGCAATAGGGGTAAAGGTCTGATCAAAATCAATGCCCTCTTCATGTTTGTAGCCTTTTGTTACTAGCCTTGCCTTATTCTTTGTAATGACCACATTCTCATCCAATTTGTTTCTATAGACCCACTTGGTTCCAATAATGTTGTGTCCTTGGGGTCTGGGAACTAACTTCCACACTTTGCACCTCTTAAATTAGTTTAGTTCCACTTGCATTGTAGCAATCCAGAAGGGATCCTGATTTGCTTCCTCAAATTTCTTGGGTTCAATTTGAGAAAGAAAACTCAGGTACAATGCTTCATTTAAGGCCATACTCCTTATCAGCACTCCTTGAGTGACATCTCCTATAATTTGTTCTTGAGGATGATGTATGATTTGTCTAAGTGCAGTAGGCAGTCTTCTAGGGATTTTTTCTATGACAGGTTCTTCAGGTTGGACCTCTTCGGCTGTTTCTAATACTTCTACATCATCTTCTTCCAATTAAACTGTTATTGAATGTCTTTGTCTCTTCTTGAAGATTCAGCATTGTCTTCAATGGATAGCTTTTCCAATTTGTCTACTGTGCCTGCATCCACTAAAGAACTAGACCAACCTCTATGAATGAGGCTAGTCTCATCAAATGCAACATGTACAGATTCTTTTACTGCTTGGGTATTGATGTTGTTCACCCTATATGCTTTTCTATAAGAGTTGTAGCCAACAAAAATACCTTCATTGTTTTTCTCAGCAAACTTAGTTAGTTTGGATTTCCCATTGTTAAGTACATAAAATTTGCTCCCAAAGATTCTGAAGTAGGATAATGTAGGTTTTCTGCCTTTCATCAGCTCATAGAGAGTTTTCTTGTGGTCTTTGATGATGGAGGCCCTATTTATCACATGACAAGCTGTATTGACAGTCTCTGCCCAGAAGTATTCTGGTAGAGAGGAGTCACTCAACATTGTCCTACTAGCCTCTATTAAGGTTCTATTTTTCCTCTCTGCAACTCCATTCTGTTGAGGATTTATAGGTGAGGAAAATTCTTGGGAGATACCCAGCTCTTAACAGAATTCTTTCATGGCCCCTAACTAAAATTTTGTACCATGGTCACTTCTAAACTTGACCACAGTGCAGTTCATCTCATTCTGGATCTGCCTGATAAAGTTCTTTAAGATATCTAAGGTATCTGACTTCTCTTTAAGGAAGAACACCCAAGTGAACCATGAATAGGCATCAACTACAACAAGGGTATAAGCCTTCCCTCTTAAGCTGAGAACTGACATAGGACCAAACAGATCCATGTGCAGCAAAAATAGGCACCTTGAGGAATCTTTGTTAGAGATGCTCTTAAAGATGGTCCTAGTTTGCTTGCCAAGTTGTCATGCCTGACAAGGACCTTCCTTAATGCACTTAATGTTGGGTCCTTTTCTAACTAGGTCTAGAGAGAAAAGCTTACTTATGGTTTTGTAATTAATGTGTGCAAGTCTATTGTGTCATTGAACACGTAGAGCCTCTTTCTCATTTGCCACAAAACACATAGGCATTGAAGAATTTGAGTGAAAGAAATTTAAACAATATACATTTCCACTTCTAGTACCAGTTAAGGTAGCCTCAGAGTCTAATGACTTCTTAACTAAGCACTTATCCTGGTGAAAAACAATAACATAACCTAGAAGAGCCGACTTATACTTATGAGATTGTGATTCAATCCCTCCATATAAGCTACCTTTTTGATGGTGACTAACCCATTAGAGATGTTACCATAGCCTTTGGTCACCCCTTTTCTGAACCTCCAAATATAATTGTTGGTCTATTCTCCACATGGGTGAAGTTTCTTAGATAGCTCCTTACTCCAGTCATATGCTTGGAGCAACCACTGTCCAAATACCAAATGGGAGATTTGTTGGCATTTGGATATACCTGCAAGAAAAATTACTTACCCTTAGGCACCCAATTTGACTTGGGTCCTTGGTTTCTGTTAGGGGGATAAACTGGGACACCACACCTCTGAGTGGTATGCATTCTCTTTGCACTAGGCCCTGTTGGGTTGAACCAACAGTCCAAGGCAAAGTAACCCACTTTCCCACAACACCAACACTCATACCTATTGTATCTTCTCTTCTGTCTCACCATCTGAGTAGGATGGAAATGTTGGTGTGTAGGAGTGAAGACACCTGGCCTAACAGTTCTTGGGTGAACCTCACAGGTGTGAGTATGAAGTGGAGCTGGTCTCACCACCTTTTGGTTCACCTTCTTGGGAGCAGGCTTGGTAGGAGCAGCCTTTCCCTTGCTTGTGAGTGTTGTCGATCCAGGTCCATGGACAAAGAGACCTGGATTCTTCATCTGAATCATCTCATGGGGTGCTTTCAAAGCACTTAGCCCAAAGTCTGCTCTTCTATTTGTGATAAAGGGCTTACTGCCACTTGCTGAGCAAACATTGGTCAGATGACCATATGAAAATTCCTGTTCAAAGGGGTTTAATGCCAGCATCACCTTCCTAAAAGAGGGTTGCTCTTCAGAGGCTTTACCCTTGACTGTCTCACTATTGTATCCTACACCAGCTCTGAATGGTGCAGAAAACTATCAATAATGGGAAGGACAGTCTTGGGTTTTGAAAAGCTGGCAACAATTTTCTTTTCAGTCAGCAGCATTTCCTCAAGGTCCTTAATGACCTTGTTCTTCTGAGCCAGTTCAGAATTTTTGATCTTTGTGGCTTCCTTGAATCTGTCCACTTCCTTGCTCATTGCAGCCAGCTTCTCAGCTGTCTCCTGGAGCTTAGAGTGGGTAGATCTCAAGGAATCCAACTCCTTAGTCTAAACTTTAAGGAGTTTCTTGCTTTTCTTGAAATCTTTCCACAGAGTTTCATATTGTTGTATCAGTTCAAATTCAACCTGATAGGAGGATCTTGAGGATGTGATGTTGGCAGCAGACTCACCCTCATCATCATGCAAGGAATCTGACACTAATTCAGAATCAGAAGCAGATAGGGGGCTCTGATTAGTACCTTCCCATGAGAGACATTGTCATCCTGGATTTCTTCATTTATGTCCATAAGGCCAATAAGTGCTTCCTCTTCAGTTTCTGAAGAGCTTGAATCAGAATCACTCTGGGTTTTGATCTTCCTTGAGATAAACCCTTTTTCAGGTTTCTTCTTATCCCTTGACCTTCTTTTGTCTTCATGGTTCTTTGATTCCCTCTTCTTGGAAGGACAATCAACAATCATGTGACTTGATTTATTGCAGGAATAACAGACAGTGTTAGTTAAATCAAATTTATTAGGTTTTGATTTGTACCTGTCCTCCCTTGAGGATTTAGATCTATCATATTGACCAGATCTTTTGGAGCTTGATGAAGATGGTCTGTAGTTGTCTATTCTCCTTCTATAGATCAGTTTTTTGAACTGCTTAGATAAGAGGGCTATCTCTTAGTCAGTGTTGTCAGATTCTGATGTGCTGGCATCAGAAGCTCCACTGCTTTCAGATCTGTCCTGGTGTGCAGGAGTCTTGTCCCTGGACCTCCACATGCTATCATCCTTAAGAGCTACTGATCTTTCTCTGGTGCTCCCCCTTGAGCTTTCTTCTTCATCTTTTCTTGTGTTAAGCTGAAGATCATGGGAGAGCAACTTCCCATATAGGTTCTTTGGCTCCATGTTGTCCAGTTGACCCATTTCTCTAATTGCACAAATTTTTATGTCCCATTCCTTAGTGAGGGATCTAAGGAATTTATCATTTAGATCTGAATTTGTGAATCCTCTTCCATAATTCCTCAGCCCATTGACTATCTTGAAAAATCTCTCATAGCAGCTAGAGATATTTTCATTCTTTCTTTGCTTGAAGGCCTCATACTCCTGATTCAGAAGGGATTTCCTGTCATCCCATACTTCCTCAGTCCCCTCCATGTAAACAACCAGGGATTCCCACATCTCCTTGGCAGTTTTTCAGTGAATAAGGTTTTGGAGGGTTGAGTCATAAATTGCACTCACAATAATGTTCTGTGCTCTCTTATCTAGGCTTACCAGTGTAAGCTCATCCTTGCTCATATCAACATATTTCTTTGGCACTCTTTGAGTAGGATCAATGGTGGATGTAGTCATGGGGATAAATGTACCCTCTTGAACAACTACATACACCCTAGGATTAGCTGCTTCCATGAAAAGTCTTACCCTTTTCTTTCTAAATGGGAAAGTTCTCTTCGGTGCAGATTGGGAGCTTCATGGATCTCATTTCTCTATGCTGATCACCTCCAGCCATAATGAATAGTTCTAAGATCTAGATTTGACTGTTAAGTCACTCTTTGATCAACCTCGCTCTGATACCACTTGTTAGTTATGGAACTATCACCTAGAGGGGAAAAAGCTGATATGGTTGTTTTTGAAATTATGCACAAGAACTAAGTTAATCTAACACAGCACAGCAACCAATCACAGAAACAAAACACATAAGAACACTAGATGTATAGTGGTTCCTCAAGACAGGGTGTCTTGAGTAGTCCACTATCCCTCTGCGCCTTTCTAGCAGTGTGCTAGGGTCGGCAAATTCCGCAAAAATTCAGGCCCTCAAGCCCTATAATCTCAGTCCCTCAAGCCCTACAACTCAGGCCCTCAATCCCTACAAACTCAGGCCCTCAAGCCCTACAAACTCAGTCCCTCAAGACCTACAATCTCAGGCCCTCAAGCCCTACAAATTCAGATATGAAATAGATCCTACAAGCTCAGGCCCGCAAGACCTACGGAAAAAGAATGAGAAAAATTTCTTAGCTGAATGAAGATTGGTTTTTGGACTTGAAGAGAATGCTTTTGATGTTATCTTGGACTGCACAGATTCCTCTTCAATCCTTTCTTCAATCTGGAGCACTTCTTATCAGCCGATGTTGCTGGATTGAAACTTAGAGAACACTTGACGAAGAATTACAGTTCTCGGGTTCTTGTTCCTTCTTCACGCAGCCTGTTACTATTTTATTGAATCTTGCGTATTCTCTGCGTTCTTCTTGATGTTCAAATTAGGGCAGAGACTTATCTATTTTATAAGACTAATGAGCCGACTGACGGTCTCCTATGATGTCCTTTAAGTGTCAGAGACTCATTCCTTAACGACACGTGATGATTGGACCATCGGGCGGTGACATTAAATGCAGACAGTGCGATTTGAAATGTCTTGATCTGTCTCGACGACATTTGCAATGTCTCGACGACAGAACTTGTCGTTACGCCGATCCATCTTGGACTTGGACAAATCTTCAAGTCTTCTTCAATCTTCTTTAGACAATGATATCTCGGCGATACAAGATATCACAGCTGCACTTGCACTTACGAAGATATAAAGTCATCTTAAAGGTATTGTCATAATCTTGTTGTCAACTTGCGGTCTTCTCAACGATATCGTTGAAACCATTCTGTCCTATCGACGATATCGTTGAAACTATTAAGTCTTATCAACGATATCGTTGAAACCATACTGTCAATTCGACGATCTCCTATTGATCATTCTGACGACAGACGATTCTTCTTCTATAAGATGTCTTCACGAGTTCTCCCTTAGCCTTCTCGACGACAAGATCTCTTTACGACGATGTCGTCGATATTGTTGAATACTTTGACTTAACTCTTCTTAGACCTTACAGTGATATCATTGTGTGATTTCTGTTGACACGACGATACTGGACTTTGATCGATTCTTCTTGATCTTATGACGATATCGTCGCGTGTACTTTGATGTCACAATGATATCGTCGAATTATTCATGTTATCTCGACGATAACTGACATGAACCTTCTGCTTAACTCTGCGAGTAATCTCGACGATGTATGCATGCTTATTCGACGATATGTGCAGTCCTTCTCGACGATTTTCGACTTAGTGAGATTGGAGAAGTACTGGACATATGACTTAATCTCTGTAAGTATAAACTAGACACACAGTCAAATACATAATGTTTTTATCATTACCTTGAGTACTTCTTCAAATCAGGAACATTGTTGGGCACTGTTCCCAACACTCCTTTCGTTGCTTAAATCATATGCTGATTGTCAGGGTTACTATATTGTTACCGCCCGACGATAGTGTTATCGCGTCATGGTAATAATTGCTAAAGATAGACTTTTCTCCCGCTAATCCTTGCATTCAAATGCAATTTTGCCAACTGTCCTTGGGTGATCAACCCTACCGCTAGCGGTAACAGTAACCGCCCTGCGGTAATGCTCAATTCAGAGCATGACATCCATCTTTTATCCTCTTTCAATGCGTGATTGTACCTGTATATTCTGCACACTATATACACACAAAAGTTAGATCAAATACATAATATTATTTGTTATTCTCAAACCAAGAGATGCAAAATACACATTCCAACAAACTCCCCCTTTAGATAATAATAAATACCTGAATGAAAAACCAACCAATTTAAGAGTATAGTTGTGTTTATAGATAATTGTGGTAAATGATAAGCATGAGGAACATGCATATAGCGAGATAGATTCAAATACATGAAATATAGTGATTTTCTAAATTGTAAACTCCACATATATATGTGCTCCACATACAAGTATGCTCCCCCTACAAGTGATGATGTTATACCTTTAGATTTATATATTTCCCAAGTTGAATAATTGATTTCTCTTTTCAATTTTATTCTCCTCCTTTTGGTATTATCATAAGGTGGGTGGAGTAAAATCTTTATATCAAGTTTGATTCGCTCCTTTTTGTAATATAGGTTTTCATAATAATGTAATGTGAAATATAATCATGATCAAGCGTATGAGTGTAAAACCAGTGGAAACAAATGTTAATATAATGCACATAATCATGAAAGTGTAAGATCTTCCTTTTTGATAAAAAATCAAACAGGGTGAAATATAGAATTTTCAATGATTAGATGTAAAGGATGCATACCATCATATAAATGTAGGAACACAAAACATAAGGAAGGAGATGCAGACAATTGTTTGGAAAGATATGTGATATTAAATTATAAAAAATTTGCATTTGAAACCAAGAGAAGTCTTTCCATTACACAAGTTAAATAAAATGTTTATTGAATTTTTTTTTGAAAGTGTAATTAGCCAAGCAAGAACAAAATATCAAGAAAAGATTTCAAATACAATGCAAAATGATTTGCAATTCAAACTCAAACAAATTCATAACCATTGTAATTCTTCAACAAATGCAATGTGAGCTACAAACCAATTCATAAGGGGAATTCAGTGTAATTAGCCTCAGAGTCCTGTAATGGGTCCTTTAGGAATGGATTGAGCTCAATGGAATTGAGGTTAGGCTTTAGGAATTCAATTTAGGGCTTATATGGCCAAGGTTGACTTTTGAGTTTACTTTGGTCAATTTGATGATGTGGCATGCCTCACATGATGTTCATGAGCCCCATAACATCCTATGATGTACATTAGTTCATGGCGGGGCCAATTTGATCAAGGGTAGACCAATTGGGTCTAATTAGGGCTAAATGGACAAAGGTTGACTTAGGGTTGACCAAGGTTAAAATTGATGATGTTGTTGGGTTTTCTATATACCATTTAAAATGATAATAGCACATCAAATGTGCACAACGGAAGAAACAAACAAGAACAACCCTAAACAGTTCAAGGAACTTGCAATTTCATGAATCAAGAAATAGGGAAGAGTAATACATTGCAATAACTGAAGGGATTGAGTAAATACTCAACCGAGGTGCTCCAAAACTTCAGTCCAAAGAACAGTCGATGAGTCCCAAGCGTCGAAATGGATCGGCGCCTCTATGGGAGTCCACACGAGCGAGAGGAGAACCCTAGCATCTTGTCGCACAAGAACTAGGTCGGAGAAGAAGAATGCCCTCTTGGTCTTCCATGGATTGCTAGATCTGATTACAGGAAGAGGCGGCGGCGGGGTGCGGGATCAAGACCGTCGGAACACTTCCGTCGTTCTTCTTCTATCGCAAAAGGATCGCACAAAGGAAGCACTCACATTAGGGCATAGATCGGGTTTTATTTATACCCAGACGGCAAAAAGGATAACCGCGGACCCATGACTGCATCGGAGTAAACAAAGAATTCGTCGAGTGAACACTTCACCGAAGAAATTCGTCGAGTAACAGATTGAATTCGTTGAGTAACAAACTAATTCGTCGAGTGAAGATTTCACAAGAAATTCGTCGAGTAAAATGAATTAGTCGAGTCATGAATTAGTTCATTCGACGAACTGTGGTAAGATTCATCGAGTAACAATCAATTAGTCGAGTAAACCATAACTTAACGATTTGATGTAAACGTCGTCATGACATTCTCGTCGACTCGTCTCGAAGACTTGCCAAGACGCTCCATACAATATTCACAATACCTGTGGGGCATTCAGTTGACTCGACCCAACTCCAATAAGTCTAGGATTGGTCCCTCACTCATATCCAATATGAGTAAGTCCAACGCAATACTTCCTCCAACTTCTCCAAACACTCGTGTGTGTGACCTCATAGGCTCATATCGCATTGGAAGTGAGGCTAAATGCTTGATCACTTCCACATCACCTTGGAAACACCAACAGATGTGGCAAGCCCACTCATGTTGTTCATGACCCCCTTTGACTCCTTAAGGTGTCTACCAAGTTATGGCGAGGTCAATTTGATCAATTGAAGTTTAATTGGGGAAAATAAGCAAGGTTGACCTAATTAAGCTAGGTTTGACTTTACCCTCATAATATTGACTAATCAAGTCAATTAGGATTCTAGTGACCCATTCATGGTCGCATTATGGTCCTAGGTCTACTACCTAGTCCAAGTAAGTTCAATATGACACATGTCACCCAAGGGGGTCTAGTTCAAAATGGGATGTTACATACAACAACCCTAAATTAAACCCCCCCCCCCAACTAAATACTCAACATAACTTCAAGTGTAATTCACAGAGAAGAAGAAGGGAAAGATTTAGAAATAATCTCACAACTAGAGTTTCCAAGGGTGAAGTAGAGTAAATATACGGTAGCACCTACACAAAGTCCAACCAAAGCCACCAGTAAGCCCAACTAGGAAGTAAGTAAGATAAGAGTGAGGCTGCAGCTAGCTCTTGAAATTTCCAAGCCAAAACCAAGAAGGAGGCTCCAAAACTGAGAAATTTTCTCAAAAATTCACGAAAGAGGAAGGGAAAAGGGAAGGAGATGAATGTAAGAAATTCTCGAAAATGAAGAAGGGGGCTTCTAAGTGTTGGATTTAATTTCCATCCAAAAAATTAACATCAATCCCATTTCCATCCAAGCCCCTTAGTCAGTACCATTGATTTTAATCAAGATACGAGATGAAGCCCACCTAGAATCCAGCAAGGGTGAAAGGGTAATTCCCCCCTCCACTAATTCATCAAATTATAAGGGAAGACAACCACTAAATTTCCGTTTTTTATTCATTTAATTCACTTTAGTCCACTGAAACTAAGCCAAGCAACCAACTAACAAAAGCTCATTTTCATTAAAAGCAATTGCATGAAATCAGTTACAACAAACCAAAAGCCCAATTCATGGGCCCATTGAGTAGTAAATTAGCTATAGTAGCAAGGTTAGAGTATGCAATCAGCCCAACACCAAGGACCCAAAGTCCAACCAAAAGAGAACAAGGCTCACATAATCAAACATGATAAGGAAGAGGAAGGCCCATGGATTCTGTTGGGAACTGTTCCTAGCAATGTTCCTGATTTGAATAAGTGCTCAGATCAATGATAAATGCAATATGTATTCGATGATATAACTTATTCATGACTGCAGAAGATAAATAATATATCAGGTAATTTTCTAAGTCTAAAATTATCTAGAACTGGATATATCGTTGATATAAGATACATATCGTTGAGAAAGCATCAAAGCTACATCATCAGTGTATAGACGACAAAAGTAATGAAAATTAACTAAGTAAAATATCGTCTCAAGACAGCAGAAGATTCGGGGAGAAAAGTATCATATCGTCGAAATAGTTTCGATGATATCGACTTGATGAATACACGTCATCTTAAAGGTTGAAGAAAGCTTGTCTTGGATAAAGCTAAGTTCAGATCTCGGCGACATCGTCTTGAAGAAAGCTTGTCGTGGATAAATCAAAGTTCAGATCTTGACGACATCGTCTTGAAGAAAGCTTATCGTGGATAAAGCTAAGATATCTCGATGATATCGTATTGAAGAAAACTTATAGCTGAGAAAGACCAAGCCTAGATGTTTCGACGACATCATCTTGAAGAAGAGGTACATCCTTGATGATTAATGACTTGACTCATTAAGTTATGAGTACAAACATCAGTTTGAAGTCCTTATATTATCTAGAAGATCAAGACATTATCATCTTGAAGAAAGGCCATCAGCTTGAAGAAAAGTCTAAGTCATATGAAAAGGAATATCTCGACGATATCAGAAGAAGTAATATCGTTGAAATATAACATAAAGCCTTGAAGATGGAAGTATCTAGGCGATATCGTTTAGAAGAAGAAATCTCGTTGAGATATCAAGCCAAGTACTGAAGTAGAAAGTATATCGACGATATCGTCGTGAAGCATATCTGTTGATCAAGACGATATCATCTTGAAGGAACAATATCGTCTTGACAGTTGCAGAGCAGCATTTAATCCGCCGATTTTCTTGGAAATTGACATCTAGGGAAATTGCACGCCGCCCATCTTACGCACCAATCAAGGAGTAATAAATAATATCCTCTATATAGAATTTAGATGTTCCACAATGTTTAAGGAATAATTTTATTACTTCTATATTGCAAGTTCCAAGAATGGCAAGGCATTTATTATAATCAATTCAGCCGGTTCTTCGAAATATTCTTTCAGGCAATTTATGGAAGATTTCTGAAGTGGCTTTTATGCAAAGTTACAGAATAATATAAAAGGGCGAAATTGTCAATTTCAAAGTACTTCTTCCTACTGAATACAAAAATCTGATCAAGAAAAGAAAAGAAGAAGAACAATCAAAAAATCTTCATCACTTGGCTGAGAAGACAAGAAAGAATCATTCTCTTATACTAGAAGTGCATCTATCATCAAAGGAGAAGATTCAGAAGAAAAGCTCAGTAATCCACAAGATCACAGAGCTTGCATTCATAAGAAGAAGAAGTCTGTTATTCAAAAGGCATATCATCTTGAAGACTTTTCTTCTACAACAATAAACATATTTATTACATTGTAGGATTCTTTGTGAGCCTGAGCTGGTAGGATCTAGTGATAGATCTGAGTTGGTAGGGTTGTTGGTGAACCTGAGTTTTGGTAGGATCTTGTTGAATATATGAGATTATAAGACTTGTAAAGTCTGAGCTTTGTAGGGTTTTGTGTGAACTTGAGTTGTAAGATCTGAATATAGTAAAAATATCTAAGTTTGAGAAGTTGCCTAGTATAGCACAATACTAGACAGGTGGGAGGGACAGTGGACTACCTCTAGACACATTGTCTAGTTGGGAACCACTATAAATCATTATGTATTTTCTGTGATGCCTGTGTGCAAAGAAATCTGAAAACACCTAATCACCCCCCCCCCCCCCCTCTAGGTGTAGTTTATAGACAACCCATAATCTTTCAATTGGTATCAAAGCGAGGTTAAGTTCAAAGGCTTAGTAACTTAGAACAAGATCTACAAATCTAGTGGGTTGTGGTAAACAAATGACTGGTGAGCATTATAAGGAGATGAGCTCAATGAAGCTGCCCATCTGCACCAAACAGAACTTTGCCTTATGAAAGTTAAGAGTCAAGTTATTCATGGAAGCAGATCCCAGATTATTCATGGTTGTTGAAGAGGGGGCTTATGTCCTTAACATCTTCTCACAGCTCACCTATGAAGATGAAGATCTAATAACCGTGGATAAGAGAGCAAAACACATACTTGAAAATGCAATAGATGATTCTACATCTCAATACTTAAGTCATTGCAAAATAGCAAAATATATGTGAGATTCCTTGGAGATCTACATGAAGAAAACTGAAGAAGAAAATTCAAAGGGCATCACCAGTGAGAGGGTCATGATTCTTGAGGGTGAAAGCTTGAGGAGTACCAAAGACAATATTCCGATAATTCAGAATATCTTTCAGAACACAGAAGCTTCTAATGCAAACTCATCAAAATCTGATGACATTGTTAAAGAACCAGTACTCCTTATCAAGCAGCTCAAAAGAAAGATGCCCAAAAGAAGAAGAGACAACCAGAAGACATCCTACTCAAACTCCAGATGATCTAGTCAACATGACCAACATAAATCTTCAAAGGATGAAATGTATAACTCTAAACTCAATGAATCTGATTTGGCCAACTTAGTGTGTTGTCACTGCAAGAAGACAGGTCACATGATTGTTGACTGCCCCTCTAAGAAGAAAGAATTCAAGAAGAGTGGTGATAGAAGAAGTCCAAAGGAGAAGAAGGAATTTGAAAAAGGATTCACTGCCAAGAAAATCAGAACACCTAGTGATTCTGATTCTGATTCATCAGAAGATAAGGAGGAAGATCTCATTGGCTTTATGGCCATAACTGAAGAAATCCAGGATGGCTTCACCTCTTCTGGGAAGGTACTTATTAGAGCCCCCTTATCTGTCTCTGATTCTGAATCAATGACAGTTTATGTGCATGAGAGTGAGTGTGGATTTGCCTGCAATAGTATAGCCTCAAGATCTCCACATGAGGTTGAATCTAACCTAGTGCAGCATAATGAAGCCTTGTGGATTGCCTTCAAAATAAGCAAGAAACTTCTTAGAGCTCAATCTAAGGAATTAACATCCCTGAAATCTGCCCAATCTGAGCTCCAAGAGACAGCTGAAAAGCTGATTGCTATGAGCAAAGAAATGGATAATCTCAAGGCTGTCACAAAGCTCCAAAATGCTGAGTTGGGTAAGAAGAACAGGGTCATCAAGGACCTTGAGGAAATGTTATTAGCTGAAAAGAAAATTGTTGCCAGCTTCTCAATGCCCAAGACCGTCCTTCCCATCATTGACCAATTCTCTGCACCATTCAGAGCTGGTGTAGGATTTGGTAAGGAGACAGTTAAGGGCAAGACATCTGAAGCCCAACCTTCTTACAAAGAGAAGCTACTGACATCAAATTTCTCCAACCAGGAATCTTCACATGATCATCTGACCAAGGCTTGCTCTACAAGAAGTAGTAAACCCCCCAACACACATAGAAGAGCAAGCTTTGGGCCAAGTGTTTCTCAAACACCCCTTGAAGAGACCCATGTATAGATTCCAGGTTCTCATGTCCATGGATCTGCAACATCGATACTTAAAAGTAATGGAAAGGCAGCCAAGCATGTTCCCAAGGTGGTGAGACCAGCTCAACAACATACTCACCATTGTGAGGTTCACCCAAGGCATGTTAGGCCAACTATCTTCACTCCTGCCCACCAACATTTCTAGGTGGAAAGGCAAAAGAGAAGATACAATAGGTATAAGTGTTGGTGCTGTGGAAAGATTGGTCATTTTGCCCTGGACTGCCGGTTCAATCCAAGAGTGCCTAATGCAAGAAGAGGCCAGACCACATATAGGTATAGTATTTCAGGCTATTCCCCTAACATGAACCTAGGACCCAAATCCAATTGGGTGCCTAAGGATATGTAATCCTTTTTGCAGGTATGTCCAAATGCCAATCCTTTTGGTATTTGGACAATGATTGCTCAAGGCACAAGGCTGGAGTAAATAAGTATTCAAGAAAACTCAATCCAGAGAGAATAGATTAATAATGATACTTGGAGTTTCAAACATACTAATGCCACTCAAATATCAGCACACTTCCCCAAGAAGTTCATCCCTCTCTTGCTTCTACTGAGAGGGAGCCATCTAAGAGAAGATACAACTAATGGAAAATAATCCAGCTCTTCAAAATGAAGTACATTAGAAGAATCTCTCAAATTCCTGCAACAATGGAGGGGGAGTACATAGCTTCACTCACAATGAAGACCTCAGATCAATGTTAGAAGATGAATAGAATGTTCAATCATCATAGTCCATACTCTCTCATCTCCATGGTTGAGAAGTAGGTGAGTTAGAAAACAAAAGACATCGTGTTACCTTTGAAGAACAAGAAGCCAAGAGGAAAAAAATGAATGAAGTAAATGAGAAACCAAACCTTGAAGAATGGAGCCCTGCCCATGTAAACATCAAATTGATATTCTACATAAGAGATGTGAAGGAGAAAATATAAGTATCACTATTTCCAAGAATTCCTCAAGGAGTGCTCAAGTTAGACAAGTATCAGATGAGTATTTGAATGACATAGAAGAATTCTCAGCGATACAAAATGAGCAGTCTCGACGAAAAAAATTGCGTCTCGATGATATTAGTAAAATCCCGACGACAACGCTGAAGTGATTTCGACAATAATATCGCGACAAATATGCGCATCATCGAAATACAACGCAGACACTTCATGGTGTATTGGATCCCTAATCTTAGCCATCTGATGGATTTTTAATCTATTAACCAAGACAAAAAGGTACGCGCCTCTTCATCTACTCCTAATATAAATGTAGTGAATGTTTATGTCCAAAATTATGCTTTCATTTCCCCTGAGTCATTTCCGCGACAAACCTTCGTTCCGTCTCCGACAATCTTTGCTCTCGACGTTCTGCATCAATGGATCCAAAGAAGGAAGAATCCCCAGTCATCTCCGGATGCGAGCACATGAGGGGAGGATTCAGTTCTTGCTCCGAAGAGATCTGTTCAGTAATCATGTTGATAGAATTGGCAGGGCTAAAGTATTTGCTCTGCGAACCATGTGTTCTCATGAACAAGGAGGTCCATGAATTCTTTAATGGAAAAGAACTGAGGATTTCAAGATTGGAGAAAGAGGTCGAAGAGGAAGATCTGACTGCTGAAGATCTATCTGTTGGATATGTCTGGTGTGGGCACAGTGGCAAGACCTACGGGTCTATTAAAAAAGCATAATTCAACCAGAAGGGAAAGCTCCTTGCAGATCTTATAGGGAAAGTACTGTTGTGCAGGCCTGGTTCCCATGACAGTATCTCAAAGGAAATGTTTGAGACAATGTGCAGGATCATTGTCTCAAAGAAAACCAACTGGAGAAAGTTCCTATTCCAGAGAATCAAGAACACCCTGAAGACCCCATCATATGGAAGAATCTTATCCATCTTCCTCCTGAACACCCTTGGGGATGTAATTAAGAGAAACATGGGAGCACCTCTTCACTACTCAAAGAAGTTAGATTCTAAAATGTTGGACAGGTGGGAGAGAGTTATCCCCAAAACTCCCAAGGATGCCCAAACTGCTCCAAAAGAAATGAAAAAGAAAGATGTGATATTTGATCACTCATATAAGGAAGGGTCCTCTAGCAGTTCTGAAAGAGGAGGAACATCACCAATTCTAAACCCAAATCTATCAAAGGTTTCTGAGGAAGAAGGAGCCCCATCTCTACCAAACCATGCTTGGACAGAGGGGGAGGTAACACAAAATCAAGAAATCTCAAAGGATATAAGTGAACCTACTCGCACAGAGGTTTCTGAGGAAAGATGAAGCCCCGTTATGGGGAGTGGCCCAGTTGAGGGGGAGTTCCTAGAGGGAAACTCAGCCCAAGATACTGAGAGAGTTGAGGGGGAGAACCACCTGGGGTGCTCCACCTTGGAAGATCAAGCTGAAAAATCTGCTGCTGAGAAAATAATCCTAGAGAAGGACAAGGAAGACGATGTACCACAGAAGGATGAAAGTTCTGATCCCCAGACTGGGCTTGACCTAATTCTGATAAAAGGGAAGCAGGTGCTGGTGGAATAAGATGAGCAGATGTAGGTAAACTCTCCTGATTTTCTGGCTCAAGATAGCACTCCTGAGGGATCTCCAGAAGAAAATGCAGCCACTGAAGTGAATACAGCAGGACCATCCACTGTTCACTCAGGCTCCATGTTTCATATGATTTCAGCCTTGCTGAATATTCAAAGGGAGAAGATAGAAAAGTTCATTCTACAGACTGTAGATGACCTGAGGCAAGAAATAAAAGCTGAGATGCAGATTGTAAAGAATGATATGCATCATCTAAACACTCAACACACTCACTTCTTTCATTTAGCTGCACCAACCATGGAACATGTTGGTCAGGAGATCAACAAAGTTTGACATCAGACTCACCAGCTCTTACAAAACTAAGACACAATGCAAAGGAATATAGAGAGAGCATTTCAACAGACAACAGGGTTCATGAATTCAGATAGAGATCAAATCCTGAACAGAATGGAAGTTAATACTCAGATTTTAGATGAACATTTGCTAGTGGTAAGGAATAACTTGGATGAGGTTGAACAACATATACATAAAAGGATGAATTTAGTACAAGTTACTCATGATGATCATATAGCTGATGAAGCCCTAAAGGGGCAAAGAGCAATGATAAATGCATGCTCCAATCAAGCCATGTGGACAGTCAATCAGGTCAAGCAAGCCTTACAAAAACCTCCCTCAGCTTTTGAGCTAGCAGAACCTTCTGAAAGCACTACATCAGAGGTCTATGACATAGAAGTTGGAGATTTTGCTAGCTCTAAAAAAAGAAAAAGGACTCAGAGCAAGAGATACATGTAGAAGAGGCTTAGAGAAATTGATCAGGATCCACAGTCATGCAAGTGGAGTCCTAACTCTAGGACTCTGATCTCAGAAGCCTGGATGGAAAGTGGATACCATCAGGATGGGTCAGAGAGAGTATATTTTTCTGCTGATTGGAACCTACACTCAATACAGATGGAGAAAAGGTGAAATCACAAACTGGCATTTCCTCATGGTCCTCCTCCTTCTCTAAAGAAGATTCCAAAACCAATCAGCTTCTATGAAAGGCGAAGACGGAAAGGAAAAGAAAACATCAACAGGACATGAAGACCATAGAATGTTTTATCAAAAATGACTTGGGCAAATGACTGTGTTATATTTTTGTTCTAAAACATTATCTATTTATGTCATGCTATAGATGAATCATATAATATTCTCTGAATGTCTTTAAATTATGATTTTATTTATACCTTGACATTTATCATTGAAGTGAGTTATGACTTCTTCAAATAGGGGGAGATTGTTGGGAACTGTGCTTAGTAATGTTCCTGATTTGAAGAAGTGCTCAGATCAATGATAATTGCAGTATGTATTTGATGATATAACTTATTCATGACTGCATAAGATAAATCATATATCAGGTAATTTTCAAAGTCCAAAATTATCTAGGACTGGACATATCGTTGATATAATATACATATCGTTGAGAAAGCGTCAAAGCTACATCACCAGTGCATAGACGATAAAAGTAATGAAAATTAACTAAGTAAAATATCGTCTCAAGACAGCAGAAGGATCAAGGAGAAAAGTATCATATCGTAAAAATAGTTTCGACGATATCGTCTTGATGAAGACACATCGTCTTACAGGTTGAAGAAATCTGTCATGCATAATGCTAAGTTCAGATCTCGACGACATTGTCTTGAAGAAAACTTATCGTGGATAAAGCTAAGTTCAAATCTCGACGACATCGTCTTAGAGAAAGCTTATCGTGGATAAAGCTAAGATATCTTGACGATATCGTATTGATGAAAACTTATAGCTGAGAAAGACCAAGTCTAGATGTTTCGACGACATCGTCTTGAAGAAGAGGTACAGACTTGATGATAATGACTTGGCTCATTAAGTCATGAATACAAACATTAGTTTGAAGACCTTATATTATCTAGAAGATCAAGACATTATCATCTTGAAGAAAGGCCATCAGCTTGAAGAAAAGTCTAAGTCATATGAAAAGGAATATCTCGATGATATCAGAAGAAGTAATATCGTTGAAATATAACATAAAGTCTTGAAGAAGGAAGTATCTAGGCGATATCGTTTAGAAGAAGCAATCTCGTTGAGATATCAAACCAAGTATTGAAGTAGAAAGTATATCATCGATATTGTCGTGAAGCATATCTGTTGATCAAGACGATATCGTCTTGAAGGAACAATATTGTCTTGACAGTTGCAGAGCAGCATTTAATGCGCCGGTTCTCTTGGAAATTGACATCTAGGGAAAATGCACGTCGCCCATCTTGTGCACCAATCAAGGAGTAATAAATAATATCCTATGTACAGAATATAGCCGTTGCACAATGTTTAAGGAAGAATTTTATTACTTCTATATTCTGCATGTTCCAAGAATGACAAGACATTTATTATAATCAATTCAGCCGGTTCTTCCAAATATTCTTTCAGGCAATTTATGGAAGATTTCTGAAGGGCTTTTAAGCAAAGTTACAGAATAATATAAAAGAGAGAAATTGTCGATTTCAAAGGACTTCTTCCTACTGAATACAAAAATCTGATCAAGAAAAGAAAAGAAGAAGAACAATAAGAAAATCTTCATCACTTGGCTGAGAAGACAAGAAAGAATCCTTCTCCTATACTAGAAGTGCATCTATCATCAAAGTAGCAGATTCAGAAGAAAAGCTCAGTAATCCACAAGATCACAGAGCTTGCATTCATAAGAAGAAGAAGTCTGCTATTCAAAAGGCATATCATCTTGAAGACTTTTCTTCTACAACAGCAAACATATTTATTACTTTGTAGGGTTCTTTGTGAGCCTAGGCCGGTAGGATCTAATGATAGATCTGAGTTGGTAGGGTTGTTGGTGAACCTGAGTTTTGGTAGGATCTTGTTGAATATCTGAGATTGTAAGACTTGTAAAGTCTGAGCTTTGTAGGGTTCTGTGTGAATCTAAGTTGTAAGATCTGAATATAGTGAAAAGATCTAAGTTGGAGAAGTTGCCTAGTCCAGCACACAGCAAGACAGGTGGGAGGGACAATGGACTACCTCTAGACACATTGTCTAGTTGGGAACCACTATAAATTATTGTGTGTTTTCTGTGATGCTTGTGTGTTGTGATAGATAAATTCTTAAATAACAAAGAAATCTGAAAATACCTAATCACCCCCCCCCCCCCCCCCCCCCTCTAGGTGTAGTTTATAGACAACCCATAATCTTTCATATCCTTCTCAGAACAAAACCCAAAAATTAAATAACAGAGGAATCATCTTCAAAGCTCAAAACCCAAATGACTTCAAATGCCCAAACATAAAAGAAGCACATGGAATCATAAAAATGCTTAATCTTAAAAGAAGCAAGCCCAAACAATTAAATGAAAAAATAGAAGAAGGAAAATCAAAAATAACAAAAAGAGGTCCATTCAGTACTCATCCCCCAATTTTTATCATCATTAGGTATTGTAAATTTAGATTTATTAGTCTTTGTTCAAGACTTTACATCCTAGGGTTTATAAAATTCTATTTGTAACTCTTTGAGAAAACTTATTTCTATCTCAGTTTCGTCATCATTCTTCTCAGATTAAGGTAGTTGAAGGGAGATCCCTGAAGGAGTATTTCGGGATTAGATCGACAATGTTCTTGTAAACGTTTTGTAGTATTTTGGAGTGATTCTCATGGCCAAAAATTGAGTAGCCGAATGATTTAAGCATGAAGGAAATATAACACTTCTTTTCTTGGGTGCAAAATATTTTACTATGGATCAAGTTTTCATGGCCAAATCATGCCCCGTTGGCAAGATCCTTGTGGTGTTCTTTCTTTAATGTCGCATGCCATCCTAATTCACGTATCTGGTGACAAAATAATACTCGATTTTAGGCCCTGAGTCAAGGCATTCTTTTGTGCTAAAGTTGATTAGGCCAAAGATCAATGATGCCGTCTTACTATATTATTATAGTGCATGATGCACGATATGTCACAAAAATTTCACGTGGGATATTGAGATTTTTGGGCAAAACCTAGAAATCTAATCCTAAGGACTTCTATGATGGTTTGCGATGAAAGCCCCAAATTTGAAACTAGCCCTTAGTTAGGAAATTGAGCTAAAATGGTGTTTGGGGCCATTCTCACCATACCCGAGTTCCAAAATAGATGTTACCCAAACTTTTTCATTCTCTAGTGAGGTGAATCAAAAATGCTACCAAAGCAAAAGTGGAGTGCCAAACAGAGCCTATATGAACCATATTATTGATCTATATAATGATATGGTTATTTTCAGCTAACTATTGTTAGCTCTGAGAATTAACGTAGAGATTATGTTATGTATCTTATCTTGTCTTTTCTACCATCATGTTCTTGGATTCCGTCGGCCCCCTGATATGGTAGTCATAGGACATGGGTGTACAACTACATTGTGTTGGACCAATAACTCATATGTAACACTCAGACATTCTAATTAGCTCGATTGCTCCTAGGTTAGGCCAGGGAAAACTAGTCTAGAGCAGGGTCTTTTTCCTCTTTTCTACAAATTGAGCTCATTTAGGCTTCGTTTGTCGGGGTGGTGGCAGTCGTGAACGCGGTGGTCATGAACCGTCCTTCATGAACGCCCAACCTCACCTAAAAAAATTCATGCATTTTGTGCTCAAAACTAATTCATTGTTTTGGTATCGGTCGTAACCTTTGTCTTGCCAAACATACATTCTATGATAATGATGTTTTTGTCCAAACTCACCGGAGCAAATAAGCCGCGCCAAACGAAGCCTTAATCGTGCTCTAATCTTTCACCACAATAATGGATTAAGTATAAGATCATGTGTGGGGGTCACCATTTCGTTTTGAGCATGCTTGATCTCAAGTTTTTCCTTTGTGTAAATGTGGACACTGATTCGGTTCTCTATAGTTGGCTAGAGATTAAGTGTTTTGCATTAAAAATTATGTTTTTACAATAATAATCATAATAGGTACTAATGTAAGTTATACATATTCTCTAAGGACTTGTTTATATTTTATTTTTGAACATGTGCGTAACATGTTCTTTCAATAATGATTTTTTTTTTGAAGGAGTCGTTAGAAAATGAGGCACACTAGTCCTATTTTGCTTGAATTCTAGGTGGACAATCTTTCTTCAATGCCTGCTCAATGTAGAGTAGTGATTCCAAAAAAACTAAATCCAAACCATCGAATATTAGCTAACATATTGCATTATAAACAAACATATTGAATCAAAATGGATATATAAATTTATTTTCTTACGGAGACATTATGAATATGATTATTAAATTTTAGAGACTCGATATCGAGCAATGTTGACATGTAGAACAGTAAAACTGCAAATTTATTGGTCTAGGCTGTGGCTCCTACGGGTTCGCTGGCTTTAAGCCTGGAAGATCCATATAAAGTTTCTTCGAATCTGATGATTTCATTCTTGGACCCATAAGCAACCTGGGTCCTCTCATCAAGTGCGTTGATCACTTTATCGAGCACAGATTGTGTTCCATCACTACTGTGTCCACCTGCTTTCTCTATCAGAAATCCCAAAGGAGCAACTTCAAATAATAGCCTTAGCTTAGCTTTAGCACTTGCAGATGAAACATTCGTGAAGATTCCCTTCTCCTTGACTATGATCTGCAAGCTCAAGAAAGGCTCTATATTACTGATTGCTAGTATTGACAAGCCATAGAGAAAATGACTGAGAATAATTTCATAACATAGGCTAGTGCTTTCACCTGGTTAACATCTGGAACCATTCCACCTGTGTAGCGCAATGTATATTTTTCTCTTACATAATAATTGATCAGCTGCAAAGTTAACATTTTCAAGTTAGTCCAGGATTTTATCAACTTCTCCTATACGATAGATTTTCTGTTAGAAGCACGCTTTATTGTCAAAGCAGAACTAAGAAGCATAAAACTCGTAGGATATCAGTCTGTATTCCATTTTGCAAAAATACTCAAGCTCCTTCAAGGCCTCCAGTTCTCACAAGATCCATCCCACCGTAGCGGTGATTAATGGTTAGGGCTCAGCTAGCAGAAGTTTTGTGAAACAAAAATACGTAATAGAGAAGAGAGACAGTAGAGAATTGGATCATTTCATTCTTTCTCTTAATCTTCACGGTAACAGGGAAGGGAGGTTTGTACTACTCTCATATCAGATACATTAATTAAGGAGGTAGTGGAAGATTAACCGTAATACATTGATTATAAACGCTATTTGCTTAATCTTCTGGTGCAGCGAGGCGGATTTTATATGATCTGCAACTTGCTCCTTAAATTAAGGAACCGGTTTCGCGGTAGAGGCTTGGTTAGGGCATCAGCTAGCGGATCATCGGATCGTCAGTGCTCTACCATGATAGCTCCTTTCTATACCTAAGGGGAATATGATTGCCCTTGTTGTGAAACACCAGATTCTTGGCCAAAGAAATGGTAGAGATATTATCACATTTTATAGTTATTGTTTTTTTGTTCTCCCTTCTGCTTCTCCTTCTTCACCTTTTAAAAAAATGTCTGCCTGTTTGAGCAAAAGGATTTCGCAGGTGGCACTAGTAAGAGCTGTTAAATATAGTGTATATTGTGTATATTGAAGTATGAAAGACTTATCTTAGGCTTACCTTTGGGTGCTGGGATCACCTCTCTCTCCTGTATTTATATACCCTCTATTTGTGTGAATATATTGAGATTCCTCTTTTTCTATCATGGTATCAGAGCGCTAGGTTTTTTTTCCGCTCGCGCTCCTCAGTCGATCCCGCTTAGCGGCAGCTCTCGACCCTCCTTCCCGCTCGCTAGCGCAGACGTCGACGCTCTTCCTGATCGCCGATCGCTGCTTCTGCTTCCTCTGCTTCCTCCCGCAGCTGGTCCGCTGCCTCCGCTTCAGGAGGCCCGCAGCTTCCTCCGCTTCCTCCCGCAGCCCGCCCAACACCGCCGGCCTTCTCCGCTGCCTCCTGCAGCCCAGTAGACTTCGTCGGTCTTCTCCTTCCTCTATCGAGCGCACTCCTGCCCTAGGAGACCACCTCCGTCCTCCATTGGTTCGATGGCATCGTCTCACTCCTCCGCCTTCCTCCAAAAGGCTGACGTCATCCTAGATGGGCGGAACTAGAAGGCTTGGTCTGCCACCATGGCGTGATCCTCCGTGGCCTAGACCTGTGGGGTCACATTGACGGCTCCGAGCCTACTCCTGCGCCACCGACTGTTGCTCCTGCAGCCCTCTCCTCCACTGTCAGCACAGTTGCGTCAGTTCCCGTGGACACATTTTCCACTGTGCAGCGCTCCGAAGGGGTGAAGTGGCGTCGGACGACTCTCGCGCCATAGCCGCCATTTGTCTGTCCTGCGAGATTCCCATTCGCATGGCTGTTTACGAGCTACCTACGGCCAAAGCGATGTGGGATCACCTGCGTCGTCTCTACCAGCCATCTAGATTTCGTGCCACAATTTGGGTGCTTGCTTCAATCCGTATAGTGACTTAATCAACTTAAAGACCTTATTTTCTAGACCTTCTACGACAAACCCTTCAGGTTGGTTCATATAGATCTCTTCGGTCAGATCTCCATTAAGAAATGCAGTCTTGACATCCATCTGATGAACTGTAAAGTGTTCAATAGATGTTATCGCGAGAAGTATCCTAATCGTCGCATAGTGACAAACAGGTGAGTATATATCAAAGTAGTCTATTCCACTCACTTGAGTGAAGCCTTTTGCAACTAGACGTGCTTTGTATTTTGCAATACTCCCATCAGGATTAAGCTTTTTCTTCGGAACCCATTTGTTTACAATGGTCTTAGCCCCTTTGGGCAGGTCAACCAATGTCCACGTATTGTTCTGCATGAGAGAGTTCAACTCTTCATCTATGGCTTCTTTCCATTATAGAGAGTCTCGAGATCGCATCGTTTCCTTATAGGTGGATGGATCAACTTCAACTTGGTAAGTCACGAAGTCTGTACCGAAGCTTTTAGACACTTTCTCTCTACTAAATAGCCTTCTTGTATCTAAACCACTCGTGTCTACAGGCTCAGTGACAGAGTTACGTTGGCTTGGCTCAACTAGAGGCTCAAGACTAGTGGCTAGTAAACCTGGAAGCGTCAGGTTCTTATCCTTAAAGAACTTATCCTCAAAGAAGACAGCGTCTCTAGATTCTATTACAGAGTTCGTTGAGAGGTCTAGAAACCTATCTGCAGCACTATCCTCTGCCCATCCAAGATAGACACACGTATTTGTCCTAGGTCCAATCTTAAGCTCGTCTAAGGTCAGGTATCCTAACATAAGCGATACAACCCCAGGTCTTAAGACTATCAAATCTAGGAGGTCTCTTAAATCAAAGCTCATAGGGTGTCTTAGTCAACTTGGCATGGGGAATTTTATTAAGAATGTGATTTGACGTAAGGACAGCTTCACCCCAATAGGCCGCAGACATGCCAACAGTTAACAACATAGAATTCAACATCTCTATTAAAGTTCTATTTTTTCTTTCAGCGATACCGTTGGATTAGGGGGAATAAGGGGTAGTTGTTTCAGGAATTATGTCATTGCTGGCAAGGAAATCTCTGAACTCCCCCGAGACGTATTCTCATCTTCTATCACTCCTTAGCCTTTTAAGTTTCATGTCTAATTGATTTTTAACCCTATTTTTGAATATACGGAATTTTTCAAAAGTTTCATCTTTGGTTTTAAGGAGGTAAATATGACTGAATCTAAAGTAGTTATCGATAAAGGTTATCAGATACTTCCGACCTCCTCGTGTGACAAAACTTTTATAGTCACATATGTCGGAATGTATTAACTCTAGCAATTGTGTGCTCCTAGAAATCTGACTAAAAGGTGTTCTAGTTATCTTAGCTTTGTTGGAACACGGTTTTCCCGCATCCCTTTGATTTGAGAATAACAAATCCTACTTTTATTTAATCTTCTTTGTCATTGTGTTTTTAACATGCAGGCTTACACATATATGACACTGGGATGATGCTATTGGTCTGGACTTGCTCTCAAGCTGAAAAGAAAAGAAGAGAGCTAACGTCCGACGTTAACTCTTAACGCCGGCGTTAACTTTTGTTCCCGCCAAGATGCAAAATGAATGGAGGGAAGCTGTCGTAGTTGCAGGAGCAATTTAGGAATGATTTGACTCAACGCACGACGTTAACTCTTAACGCCAGCGTTAACTTTTGTTCCCGCCAAGATGCAGACCGAATTGAGGGAAGCAACCGTAATTGCAGGAGCATTTTGGGAATGATTTAACTCAACGCACGACGTTAAAGTCAACGTCAGCGTTAAGATTGCCTAATATGAAAGTTTCCAAAGATGCAGAATCTTCTTCCTGTTTTGAAGATTCGAGCCATCAAGTTATTTATATACTGAGTCAACGTCCGACGTTAACTCTTAACGCCGACGTTAGCTTCCAGTCCTATAAAAAGGTGGATTTTGTCTTCTCCAACGGCTGATTGCTAAGAGCCATATTCCAGCACTTCAGAAACTCCTTGAGGGCCGTATTTTTCCAGATCATCATCTCCCACACAAATTCAAAAGGAGGAATCGAAGGAGGCTTGGATCAACACGCTAACTCAATGCAAAGAACGCACGCTTGGACTTCAACGATCTTCAGCGATTCTTCGGCGTCTCCTTCAGATTACCTCATAGGGAGTTTTATATTTGTCTTTTGTATTTCTTTTATTTTTATCTTTGTAATCGGTTCGGAAATTCGCCTCGTGTTGGCGACTAGGTCTGGGTAAGACTTAGGGAGTAATTCGCCTCGTGTTGGCGACTAGGTCTAGGGAGTAGATCTAGGCGGTGCTCGAGGCCTTTCTGGGGATAGAAAGGCTAGAGCGGCTTGAGGCCGTATCTGGGGAGAGATCGGCCAAAGCCAACAGGTTCGTGGGGATACGAGTCGGTATAGAAAACGAAAAGAATATTTCATATTTCGCCTTTGATTTCTAGCGTCATAAAAATCAGATTTTGTAATCAATTTTATAAATGATAATCATGTCTTTTCTTGTTTAATAAAATTGATTTCATTTCTAATTTCATTATCTCTTTATTTTTGATTTAACTTACTTCTACCAAAATATCAAAAGTTTTCTATAAAAGTTTAAAGTTTTCTAAAACCCTTATTCACCCCCCCCCCCCCCCCCCTCTAAGGGCGCCTCAAGATCCAACAAGTGCTATCAGAGGGAGGTTATTCCAAATCGGCTTAACAACCGGGAATAATGGCGTCTCTTGATTATGATCTCGCTTCTACTAGTGGAGAAAATTTTAATATAAATGAAAAAGTATTATCCCCACCTTTATTTATGGGCAAAAATTATAAAGAGTGGAAAATATTAATGAAAAATTTTCTTAAAGCTTTAGATGAAAAAGTTTCGAATATTACTATTGAAAAGCCACCTAGCGTACTAACTAGAAACGAAATTGTTTTAAATGCAAAATCTATAAATAGTTTATTTTATGCTAGATCAAAATATTTTCAAACTTATTTATAATTTACCTACCGCATATGAAATTTGGAGTTTTTTGAAAGAACTTATGATTCTCCTTCTACAGGTATGGAACAAACGCAAGACTTGGAGAACATACAAGCTTGCACAAATGTTCAAAAAGGCTCCTCACATGATGGATCCATGAAAGGCACATCAAGCGGAAGAGATGATGGAAACTCCTGTTTGGGTGTGGAAGTTGAAGAAGACAAAGGAACTATATGTTCAAATATCGCATCGTCGACAAGCAATGTAAGGAAATCAAATTCCATCTTTTGTACCTCTATTTCTACATTTCAATTACTACAATCTACTAAACGTAAGATTAAGAAATTAAAAAAGGCTAATGCAAAACTACGTTTAGAAAATAAAATTTTGAAAGCAAATGTGAATGTAGAATCCAAAATGATATGTTTGAATCTCCATCATGTTCTTCATTTGAAAACTCCACACCTTGTAGTGATTATAATGAATTAAAAGAAAAATACAAAGTACTTGAAAAGGAAGTTATTTTTGTAAAAGAACAAAATGAAAGATTATGTTTAGAAAATTCATCCTTGAAAATAATTATGCTATGCGCAAAACTTATAAAATTGAAATTAAAGAGATGGATGAAACATTTGAAGAATTAAGAAATAATTATCAAACTCATATTGACTCTATTGTGTCCACTCTTAAAAATAGCACAATAGCCTATAATAAAGCTAAACATAATCTTAAGATCAAGAATGATGAATTAAAAATAAAAATCAACTTGCTTATGAAAATTATGAATAAAAATTCACAATACATAAATTCGCAATATCAAGTAACATCTAAAAACAAGTTGAATATGAATGTCTTGACTAAACCTAAAAATGGGAGTAAGGAACACAGAGTATTTGTAAATCAAAATCTCAATCACAATTATTTATAAAATCATTCTTCTCCCAACTTAAAAATAGAAGTGCACAAATTTCCTATGAAAAATATTTTCAATCATCATTACAATTATACTCTTCAAAATAAAGACAATCATAATGGAAATTTGATGCATAAAATAACATTAAACCAAGGTTTGAATGGAGACCTAAAGTTAAAGATGAAACACAAACTCCACTCAAAAGGGCTCATTCATTTCCATCTCCCCAAAAACAAACACAATGTATTTGGGTACCCAAAGGAACCATCCTACTTGGTCCCATTTGGATATCTAAATCTCTTATTCATTAGGTATCATACAAATGCATGAAGTAGAAATAATTAAATATGAAATATCATCAACTCAACTTCATGATATGCTTAAGTTTTTTTTTTTGTTTTTTTAACCATCATGCTATGGTCATTTTGTATAACATGTGATATGACTTTCACACATTAAGCCACAAATTCATTAATGAATCAAATTGAATGAAATTGAATAAAAGTCATATCATCTCTCAAGTGACTTATCTATCCTTTTTATTTTTAACCATCTAAATCCATTACCTTTAAAATTCTTATATCATCATAATAAATTAAATGTTAAATGCTTATATGATATTATCAAGACTAATAAAATAATTGTCAAAAAAGGATTTAAAAGAAAATTATGGGGTCTTAGGCTAAATGTATAAAATGCTCAAGTGGTTGATTATTTATTTAATATCCTTGTGTCATTTGATAGCCTCTAATTTGTTTACTCATAATCATAAAAAATCGGAATTGAAAAATCGCAAAAATCAC
Source organism: Dactylorhiza incarnata (assembly GCA_033032865.1). NCBI lineage: Eukaryota > Viridiplantae > Streptophyta > Magnoliopsida > Asparagales > Orchidaceae > Dactylorhiza > Dactylorhiza incarnata. Next base: position 6,657,276 of record JAWHQI010000090.1, on the reverse strand, counting down.
ATGTTTTAAAAAAAAAAATCAAATTTACAAAAATATGCGAGATTTCGACCTAAACTTCAAACGATCATAACTTTTGATCCGCTTGTCAGAATTTTGCCAGCTTTGCTCGTTTGAGTTCATTTTGACCCTCAAAACTGCCAAAATTCAACTCAGTTTAGAAGTTATCTCAGTTTTTTCTTTTTCGGCAATTTTTTTTTGTCAAAGGATTGTACATCGCATGCTCCTAAGTACCATTCCAATGACCTTAGAATCACCTTGAAATCAATAAATCAAATCATCACTTAATTCTAAGTCTACAAATTGAATCTCTATCAATTTAAGAAACACGCATTATTCTTATGGCATAATATTAATTCATCATACTAACATTGCCACCTAATGAATATTATTAGTTATCCTGTTAATCTCATGCATTGTTAGTTTTCATATTCTTGCCAAAAATATAAAAATATAAAATTTGGAATTTAAAACTCATAATAACTAAGTTGCTTTAAAATATAATTAGAAATCAATCTCTCATAAAAAGCCATAGTTTACAAATTGTTTTCATAATACAAAATGCTTAGGATGTCCATGATCATTCACCCACATTATTTGTCTCACAATAGCGAGGGCGTAGGATTGTGTGCATTAGAAAACCTAACCTCTAAGTCATGTCTTGTCCTTAACCGGGGAGGGTTCCAGTGGGGCCTTGCGAGGCACTGGAGGGGGAAAGAGTGCTAGGTTGAGTGTTCTTTAGTGTGTGCATATGGGATTAACACCCCAACCTACGACATGTGTGTAGCTCCCCATGCCCATCCGTCACTTAGTACGGGGCTAGTGTGTAGGCATATAGTTAGGGTATTATAATCTAGGACATTCCTATATCGTATATTTTGCATGCACTCTTTATGATTATATTATTCATGCATTCTTGTTTTGATCGAACATGCTTATCTTGTGTTTTGCATATTTTATCATTTTTAAGCTTTAATGATCTTGTAAAACATAAGTATTTGAAAACCAAATAAAAATATAAAACCCTTATTTGAACAAATAAAACATGCTTAATGAGTCTTCTAATGATCTCCAAAATGTCTAAAATTTATATACTAAGATGGCATTTCTATAATAACTCGAAATCAAAGAAAAGTTTTTTTCAAAAATGCATGAAATCATCTACTGTCTCGGCGTTAAGTAGTTAACGCCAGACGTTAGCCTCTAACGCCGGCGTTAGAAATTAACGCCTAGCGTTAGCCTTCTGTGCAAAATTATCAATATCATAATGCTGAATAGTATCTGATCTCTATATCTCTTAGTTCAGTCTTCATGCAATCTGATTTACATTATTTGAATTAACATTCTTAAAAATAATTTTACAACCTTTTTTATGGAAAAGTATTCAACAATTTTGAGCCTTCTAATTATCTTTAAATTTTCTGAAATTTCTACACCCAGAAGGACTATATGCATATTCACTATTCCAAAGGAAAAAATTTCAAAAATCTCAAAAAACAGAGTTCTGATTGGGCGTTAAGTAGTTAACGTCAGGCGTTAGCTCTTTTTGCCAAATTGAAATTCTGTTTTCGCTACACTATTTCTGGTATTTTATAATGATCTTTCTCTGTTTCTTTTCTTAGTTTTTGAAATTATTTTGTTATTAATTTGGTTGTTTTATTCCAAAATACAAAAAATTCAAATAATTCAAAATAATCAAAAATATGTTTTTGTTATTTGTTTTGCTTTAAATATTTACAAAACTATGGTTTGACTATAAGATTTCACAAGAGCAAACTTCTTAGTTATTTTGTTTCAAATGATCAAAATTGATTAGGTATACAATTAAAGATTATCTTCAATGTCTAATTTTAATTTCAAATTTCCTAAACATTGTTTTATCTTCATGCCTTGACCTTAATCTGATTATGTGCAATGAAATAGTCTATAGAAAATTGTGTATGATTGTCTAGCATGCCTCTAAGTATGAGTAATGTTTATGTTAATCAATGATTCACACACTATTTTGGTAATCTACATGTGCTCATAATTTTAGTCTTACATGATTGTGTAGTGTAATAGTTTTAACATATTAAGTTGTATGTCTAAATTACCTACACCGACTTTCAAAAATAAATTTCATGCACACATAGAAGTGTTATTTCAATAATATTAATGTTTGCAACAACAAGTGAATTCGAAGACCTTTTGACCCAAAATAAAAATCTGAAATAAAAAAAGCCAAAGATAACTCCACCAAGCATTACTCACCCTCCTGATAAGTCTTAATGAGCATTGTGGGGTTGAGCACCTTGGAAGAATTGTAAAGTATCTTGTGCAAACATACTCTTTTTATCACTTCTATTTGTACACCGGACCACTAAAATAAATTTTTTATAAAAATGCTTATGTGATCCCCCAAGCAATACTTCACTCCCTGATAAGTCTTAATGAGCATTGTATGGGCGAAGCACCTTGGTAGTTGTACTTATGTTTTGTGCATTGAAATTTTATCCTAGATGTGATGTGTGGAAGTAATTATAAGATTACTATCTTAATATTGTTGTAACTATTCCATTACATATGTCATGTGCTTTGATTATTTCACTTGTATACTTTTATCAAAACACCTTGCACACATCATTGTTTTTTCCATAAAGTTTCTACTCATGAGAATTGGATCCTAATGCAAAATTACATAATTCTCTATTAACTTAAGTAAAAGCACTAGATTGCAATGCATAATTTCTACAATGTTTTCTTTACTTGGAATACGAATTGGTTACATTGTAGTTATTAACTTTTTGACTATGTTGATTCATGCTTGCCTATTTGTTATAAAAAAATTCAAAGTTAAAATGCTCAAATGTGAAGAGTCTAGATATATTGTTGAAATGGTCAAACTATTACAAAAATATAAATCTTAATAACTTTGTTTTATCTTTCCGCATTCCTACTTGACTGTGTGGTTTTTTTACCATGTGTTCTCATGTTTATTTCTAAGGATTTGTCTTTCACTTGTACTTGTCACACAATATTGCATTTCTTCCAACAAGTAATATTCTTCTTAAAATTTAATTTGAAATGCAAGCGGTAGAATTCCTTTGGTAAAATTATGGAATGTTATTCTTTCACGCTTATCATATTTTTTTTGTTGTGCTACTCTCTCCTTTAGCTCGATCATGACTCATTTTATGCTCACACAACTCTTAATCTTCTCTTAGTTATGTCCCAACTTTTGTCTTCTTTATTCTAGTTTTGTTTCACTCAACCCACTTTTGCTAATAACAAAAGAGGGAGAATAAAATGATAAGTCATAATGATTAAAGGAGTATGATTCACTAGATTAAGGGGGAGCATGAATCTAGTCTATGGGAGCATACACTAAGGGGGAGCACTTAAGTAGGGGGAGCATAATTTAACAATCTACTATAATTCTTATTAATGTCTAAATATTGCTTAGTGTCATACATCCTTCTAAAAACACATCTATCTTATATATGAATCTGATTTATCTCTATTGAATTTGTTATTATCAAAAGAGGGAGATTGTTGGAACACGGTTTTTCCGCATCTCTTTGATTTGAGAATAACAAATCCAACTTGTATTTGATCTTGTTTGCCATTGTGTTTTTAGCATGCAGGCTTGCACAGATATGACACCAGGATGATGATATTGGTCTGGACTTGCTCTCAAGCTGAAAAGAAAAGAAGAGAGCTAACGCCCGACGTTAACTCTTAACGCCGGCGTTAACTTTTGTTCCCGCCAAGCTGCAAAATGAATGGAGGGAAGCTGTCGTGGTCGCAGGAGCAATTTAAGAATGATTTAACTCAACGCCCGACGTTAACTCTTAACGTCGGCGTTAACTTTTGTTCCCGCCAAGATGCAAAATGAATGGAGGGAAACAACCGTAATTGCAGGAGCATTTTGGGAATAATTTTACTCAAAGCACGGCGTTAGAGTCAACGCCAACGTTAAGGTTGCCTAAAATGAAAGTTTCCAAAGATGCAGAATCTCCTTCCTGTTTTGAAGATCCGAGCCATAAAGTAATTTTTATACTGAGTCAACGCCCGGCGTTAACTCTTAACGCCGGCGTTAGTTTCCAGTCCTATAAAAAGGTGGATTCGTCTTCTCCAACGGCTGATTGCTAAGAGCCCTATTCCAGCACTTCAGAAACTCCTTGAGGGCCGTATTTTTCCAGATCATCATCTCCCACACAAATTCAAAAGGAGAAATTGAAGGAGGCTTGGATCAACACGCTAACTCAATGCAAAGAACGCACGCTTGGACTTCAACGATCTTCAACGATTCTTCGGCGTCTCCTTTAGATTACCTCATAGGGAGTTTTATATGTCTTTTATTTTTATCTTTGTAATCGGTTCGGAAATTCGCCTCGTGTTGGCGACTAGGTCTGGGTAGGACTTAAAGAGTAATTCGCATCGTGTTGGCGACTAGGTCTAGGGAGTAGATCTAGGGGGTGCTCGAGGCCTTTCTGGGGATAGGAAGGCTAGAGTGGCTTGAGGCTGTATCTAGGAAGAGATCGGCTAAAGCCAACCGGTTCGTGGGGATATGAGTCGGTATAGAAAACGAAAAGAATATTTCATATTTCGCCTTCGATTTCTAGCGTCATAGAAATCAGATTTTATAATCAATTTTATAAATGATAATCATGTTTTTTCTTGTTTAATAAAATTGATTTCATTTCTAATTTCATTATCTCTTTACTTTTGATTTAACTTACTTCTACTAAAATATCAAAATTTTTCTAAAACCCTTATTCACCCCCCCCCCCCTTCTAAGGGCGCCTCAAGATCCAACAAGTTTGAGCACATATTTCACATTTGTCGAATTTGGTTTTTGTGTCTAAGGGGATGTCGTGAGTTCTAGCTAGCAGGAGTAGTTTTCTATAATTGACGTGTCCTAGTCTTGCATGTAAAGTCTTAGGATATATCAAATTAGAGTTAACCTGATTGACTACCTCATTTACTAGACTAAACCTATACATTCCGTTGACGACATACACACAACCAAAATAATGCGAGTGAACCATCAACATTACTCGACCACCACTAATATTAAATGACATACCAGCATCGCATAACAGGCTAACCGAAATTAAATTAGCAGTTCATGAGGGTATGAATTTAACATTTTTAAGAGTAAGAGTTTTATCTGAGAAGAGCGTCAATGTAGCATTGTCGACCTTCAGCACGTCAGCTACTCCTCCATCTGCAACAATGACAGTCTCTCTGACTGCAGTGGCATCCTCCAGATGCTCAGAATTGTTGCAGACGTGACATGTAGCACCTGTGTCTAGCCACCACTCGGAACTGGCCTTTCCTTTACCAACCATGGCAACAAAGTCGGCAGGCGCAGTCTGATGAACCATTGTCATGTTACCCAATTATTTATAATTCCACAGAATGCCATTGTCATGTTACCCAATTTCATTAAGATGATGGAGACACGGGACAAAATAATAACTCTGGTATTACATCCAAATGTATTTGGAACTCCAACATCAACATGTACATACTTTGAAGCTTCATAGTTGTTTGATTTTCTTAATATGGAAAAGATTGGAGTTAACATCATATTGTCATGTATTGGGTGAGTAATGAACTAATGATTATCAAATATTACAAACCTAAGATTTTTAGTTAATATATATATTGATTATGAATTTACATGTTTTTTTACAGGTACATAGATTCACAACTAAACAAGTTTATATACACAAGAAATGTATATTTTCATAATCCGACATCAATTTTTGCTTTTAATGATAAGTTTGCCAAGGATCGTATGAAATCACGAGCAGAAGAGCTAAAAAATAGGCTTGCTCAACTACAACCGAATTCTTTATTATTTTTGTCATATCATAGAGAGTAAGTATCAATAATTATTGCTATTTATTATTCTAATTAAGTTATTACTTATTAATGATTTTATTTGTTACACAGAGTACATTGGATGTTGGCGATTCTTGATTACGATAACAATACCATTTATTGGCTTGATCCTTTAAATAATGACATTCGTGATGATCTTAAAAATGTCATTGCACTGTATGTTTATTAATTATTATATTTCCTAATTCCTATTTGAAATTTAGATTCGGCTGTAAACTAATTTGTTTTAATATTTTATGAAGTGCATTGAAGGATTTGGCAAAGAACCAGAGTTTCAAATTTCAAAAACCAAAGGTTTTACGGTGGAAGCCGGTAAGCTATAACATATATGAGTATATGTTATATAATTATTTTCATATTTACAATTCTAAATTCTAATGTTTACCATTTGTTTATTTATTTAGTGCCCTAAACAACCGGATAGTATTCAATGTGGGTATTATATCATGTGCTACATGATTGACATAGTTGATGTTCTTAGGAGTACGACAATGCCATCAAGGGTAAGTTAACTGCATATAATTTCATACATGATAATAATTGTGTTGAATTTATTTTAACAAATATTTTTGTTTTTATTGCAGATCTATGATAGAGTGAATGAATTTTCGCCTGAGAAAATAGATAATATGCGAAATAAGATTTGTGATTATATAATCAATACATGTGCGACATGAAAAACGATTGAAAGTTAGAAAGTAGAAACATATTTTGTCTTATTGATAATCAAATGTAATTGTGTAATTGTCTATGATGTATGAACTATTTGTGTAATTGTTTATGGTGATTGACCCTACTTATTAGTTATTACTTAACTTTATGTGTTGGATGATGATTTATTTAGCTTTAGAACTATTTAGTAGTTATTCACTTTGTTATGTGCCCGACATAACCCTTCTTTCTATGGATGTAGTTTGTGAAAGATGGAGGACCTAAACAACAACAGTCTTGCTCCATCCGTTGATAGCAATGATCTTGATCCAAAAATTGACCCTAAAAGAAAAGCAAAGTCAAAGGATCCTGGATGGAAGTATGGGCATTGACCCAACATGCAGGATAAAAATACAGTTAAATGTAATTTGTGTGATCGGTTGATTAAAGGTGGATTCAAAAGGTTGAAACAACACTTGTGTGGCGGGTATGGTGATGTATCAAAATGTATGAAGACTACTTCGGACATAGCAACTAAAATGTATGCAGCTCTAAATGACAAAAAAAAGAACAAGGTCGATTTGAATGCTGATGATGATAATGAGAGTGAACAAGAAGTTGAGCTGTTAGGTTCACAATCACAAGTATCCCCGGCATTATCTACAGCTAAATCTTCATTTGTCCCAAGTTCTGGGACAGGTGCCAAAAAGAGAAAAGTAATCCACCTTCCACAAAAGAGAGGCCCTATGGATGCTCATGTGAGACGTGCACCTGAAGATGTTGTTGATGATAGGCGTGCTAAAGGACCTGCACAAACAACTATTGAGAGATGTTTTAGATCTCCTGAAGAGAAAAAGAGAGTTGATGGGTATGTTGTTGATTGGTTCTATGAATGTGGAATTCCATTCAATGCTGCAAAGGCACGAAGTTTTGAAATCATGCTTGAAGCAGTTGGACAATATGGGTCTGGTTATAAAGGCCCTAGTTATCATGATTTACGGGTTCCTTTGTTACTAAACACAAAAGAGAAAGTTAACGAGATGAAGACAAAATATCAAGCATATTGGAGGAGATACGGTTGCACTCTTATGTCAGATGGTTGGACAGATAGGAGAGGGAGACATTTGATAAATTTCCTAGTCAACTGTCCAGAGGGAACTTATTTTATGGGTTCTGTAGATGCATCCGGTCATATTCAAGATGCTACAATGCTATCAAAGTTGCTTGATAGTAAGATTAGAGAGATTGGAACAGATTGCGTTGTCCAGGTAAATTGAACATAGTATTTCATGTTCAATGGTTTACAACTCTAGAGTATAAATTATAGATATATACAAAGTTATGTACTTATGTTGTATACTTGTATGCAGGTAGTGACTGACAATGCCTCAAATTACAAGGCAGCGGGTAGAATTTTAATGGAGAGAAGACTCACTCTATTCTGGACTCCTTGTGCAGCTCATTGCATTGATCTCATGTTAGAAGACATTGGAAAGCTTCGACAAAACAAAATGGTGATAAAAAAGGCAAGAATGATTACAAATTTCATCTACAGGCACACTCGTTTACTTGATGCAGTAAGGAGTACAATAGGTGGTGATCTAGTGAGGCATTCAGTGACTAGATTTGCAACATCATTCCTTACTCTACAAAGTGTGCTTAAGCATGAGGAGAAGCTAAAATTATTCTTTGTCTCACCTTCGTGGAATGCTACTAATTTGGCAAAAACCGAAGCCGGAAAACAAGTTGTTGAAGTAATACTTTCAACTGTCTTTTGGAATGGAGTTACAGATTGCCTCAAAGGAGGAAAGCCATTGATGGCTGTTTTGCGGTTAGTAGATGAAGATGAAAGACCAGCTATGCCTGAGGTTTATGTGGCAATGGAAGAGGCAAAACAAAGGATCAAAAAACATTTTGATAATAAAGAAAGGTTATATAAAAAGATTATCGACATTGTTGAAAATAGATGGACAAATCAAATGGAGCAAAAATTGTATAGGGCGGCTTTGTTTTTAAATCCAAGCAAATATTTTGAATATGAGGAAAAACATAATGATGATGCTTGGAAATTTCAAGATGCTTTCAATGACGTTATTGCAAGACTAGTGCCCGATCAACACTTGCAAGACAAGATCGCAGAACAAGGCACTAACTATAAAGCATCTCGAAATAGTTTTGGAAAGCCTATGGCTATTAGGCAACGAACCACCTTAAATCCAAGTAAGTATTGATTACGTTCTTATATTTTCTTAAACTATATGTATGTTAATTGTTAACTAATTTATATTCGTCTTAAATAAATAGTGGATTGGTGGGGTGCACATGGAGGACCGAATGTTGAACTTACAAAAATAGCATTGCGCATACTTGGCTTATTTTGTTCCTCTTCTAGTTGTGAGCGCAACTGGAGTACTTTTGAGTTTGTAAGTATACAAATATTCAATAATCAATATACATATAAAATTAAAATTATTTACAAATATCTACTAAGTACTAAGTAGTAAGTACTAAGTATTACTAACTAGTTTGCAATTATGTTGTTTTAGATTCACACAAAGAAAAGGAATAGATTGGAGCATCAAAGGCTTAATGATCTTGTATACATCCAATACAATCGTCGTCTACAAGCACGATTTCAAGAAAGACGTGAAAAGGGAAGAAATTACAACCCTTTAGTGCTTGATGAGCTAGATTGGAGTAATGAGTGGATGATAAACAAACCAGATGATACTCTAGTATTTGATGATGATGATCTCACATGGGAAGCTGTAGGGAGAGCTGTTGGAACCGGGGCTAGAAATTTACGAAGTGAAGCTAATCTTGAACTAATAGCTGAAGGGGATGAAGATTTAGATCACTTTGGAGTTGCAAATGATGATGAAGATCTTGTAGATAATTATGGGCAAATGACAAATGCCTCAAACCAACCAAGCACCTGCAATGCCAATAAAGATTTACTAGATGATGATTCTAATTGATCTAAAAACAATGTTCATTCATGAAATGTATTTTTGATCTCAAGTTATTTGATATGTCAAGTTTGAAACTTGGGCTTGTTTATATTATATTTATGAAATGTATTCTTTTCTTTTGTTTTTCAATGTGTCAAACTTTAGATTTACATGTTGCTAAATACTTAGTGAGTACTGACTTGGGCTTGTTGTGATTCATGTTGGGTGGCAGACTTGCAGTTTAAAAATACTGTGTTGGCTGAATGCTTGATATGTTGGGTTTGGACTCATGTTCATTCATGAATGCTTGATATGTTGAGTACTGTCTTTGGCTGAATGCAGTTTAAAAATCTGTGTAGTTAATGCTATTGCTGAATGATGGTTCTCTGCTGGGTTTGGACTTCTGTTCATTCATGAATGCTTGATATGTTGAGTACTGTCTTGGGCTGAATGCAGTTTAAAAATCTGTGTAGTTAATGCTATTGCTGAATGATGGTTCTCTGCTAAATGATGGTTATCTTTTGTTTGATGCAAAAAAAAACTGTGACTATAGACAGCGGTTATTATAATAACCGCTGTCTATAGTGTCTGTCAAGTGACTATAGACAGCGGTTATTATAATAACCGCTGTCTATAGTCACTTGACTATAGACAGCGGTTAATATAATAACCGCTGTCTATAGTCACTTGACAGACACTATAGACAGCGGTTATTATAATAACCGCTGTCTATATCTTCATTTGTTTTTAAAAAAAAATTAATATTGCCGCCTTGCTTTTGCTCGCCTTGTTGTCGCCTAGGCGTCCGCCTTGTCGCCTAAGCGTCAAGGCGGTCGGGGCTCGCCTTGATACGCCTTGACGCCAAGATAAGAATGTGTCCACCAGATTTTCAAAATCAGCGACCTGTGGAAGGATTTCCCTTTCCTCGGTGAAGGTGAAAGTCATGAACTTATCCACCAGGTGCGTCTTGGACATGTTTTCCTCTTCCTTGAACTGCTCCTCCAGAGCATCTCAGATTTCTTTTGTCGTCTTCAATTTGTTGTACGTCTCGACAAGCCTGTTGGAGAGACAATTCAACAGGTAGTCGCGGCAGAAATCTTCATCCTCAACCCACTGGGCCTCGCCATCAGTCCCAATAACTTCAGTGCGAACAGACTGAATGGTGTAAAACACGTTCAGGTACTTCATGCCAAACTGAGTGTTCCTCTTCCAAGCAGAGAATTCAGAATTGGAGAATTTCTCCAGCTTGATCATCGGAACGGGAGTATTCCCTTGAGTATTCCCTTTCGACATCATGTCTCTCTCCAAACAGTAGATTTCCACTAGCAACCTAGATCACAAGTAGAAACTAGAAAGAGATCACCTGAAAACCGTGCGGAGATGACGAAATCTTCGGATCCAATCTAGAAAATTTGTTTTGCACTTCTTCTGAAGACTGAGTCCAGTTCTTCCTTCACTTAGCAACAGAAACTGAAAAACAGATCTCCACAAGCGGCAGAGAAAATATGCGAACAAAAGGGGTCGGCGGGTCTTCTTCGTTCCAAGCAAAAAATCCCCAACCGGAGGAGCGAAGCCGAAACAATCCAGTAGACTGGATCAGACCTCCTAGAAGCAGGCAAGAGCGAGTACTGCAGTGATCGATCAACTGCACTGGATCGAGCACTGAATCAACGGCGGCGGGCTCCTTCTCGCACAGGACGGACGACACTGGATCAGAATACGGGAAGATCCGATCTACGGCTTCTTCTCGCAGGGAGCGCGCAGGTCGCGGCTGGGTGCGCGTGAAGAGAGCGGAGATTCTTCCTTCTCCTCACACAGGACCGGCGGTAGAGTCCTTCCACGCGAAGAAGAACGCGACGGGAAAGGAACACAGCGACGAGAGAGGGGGGCGTCAGAAGCAGAGGCGACGAGCTTCTCTCACTCGATCTCCGATCTCGACAGGGGATAGGAGCGATCCAGTCGGCAGCGACAAAGAACGCGAGAGTGAGAGCGGCTGGAGCGGTTACGGGAGAGAGCTAGGGCACACGAGAAAAACCTTCAAGAATGTTAGAATGGTGCTTGAAGCATCCGTGTGACTGTGTAGTGTGGAACAGTCTACTCGTTGCCCCTAGCAGGGTATTTATAGGCAAACCCTAAATCCCCGATGGGTAAGTGGATTCCTATTAGATCCTAACCAAACCACCAAGTATCCGTTAACCTGTTATATCGATATACCTTAACATTTCCTGCGGTCACAATCAACCAAAATAGAATCGCCACATTATCTTCAGCTAATTTTCGCTTGACATACTCATTTCTGCCTCACACACACGACATACACACTCCTCACAGATGGATACTATTATGCACGCCTTCGTGCGCACACAACATTTATAACGACCAGTCCCAATCTCTACTAACCGGCATATGCTGACCGGCATCCTAACCGACTCTAAAGCCGCTTCTCCTAGCTGTTTGCTGCTGCCTCTTTGCTAACGCCAGAATTTTCTTGGAGCTTCAGCTCATCACTGACAGTCGACATTTTATCCTACTAGAATCGCCATTGATGTTGGATACTTCTGCACCACAGCAAACACAGGCTTTGGGATGCTCATCCACTGCCGCCAGATGTTACATGTTGCTCCAACTGCCACCAGAAACTTCTACAGCTGGATCTTGCTTGAAAAGGAGGGGGTTGCCTTCTTATAACATACTTTTTAAACTTCTTTACTTTTGTCATGGTTGATTCAAGTTGTCCTCGGCTTATTTTATAATGTAATCATACGGTTTATTTAAATGTACATGTTTATTTGTCATTTACATGCTGAAACTTTTTATCTAATGTAATTTATTTTTTACCATGTAAAAGAGGTAGTATATAAGTCATGACAGCTTTAGTTTCAAAAACAAATTCACTTTTGAATGCTGTGTATTCAGTAAAAATGTATGAATTTTCCTCGTGAATTCAGTGAAAAGATAATTCTATACCTTATCGGAAAAAATAATTCTATACCTTATCATAGTCTGGATTATCAAAGGTGGCCCTTAGATTTCCTGGAGAGAACATCTTTCCTTCAACAATTGATGTAGTGTCCTTGACATGCAACCACTTACCTGCACCTCAGAACAAGAATTAACTTTTAAAACATAAGAATGATTGAAAAAGTAAAGGCTGATCATATCAAGAGTGTGGGAGGCAATGACCATCATCAAGTAGAAGGAACTCATGAGTTCCAGGAATGTCTTTGACAGCAATGACATAAGTCGTTCGAGGTCCATAAATTCCCATGGCAGCAGCAACCTGGTCTCTTCCAGTTACCCCTGTCAATTTATCTCCAGGCCATACACCAAAGATTGTGCCAACTGTGAAATTTGTGTCCACAATACTAGATCCATCAAGAGGATCAAAAGCCACACTGAAACCACCTGAGGTGCAAAAGAGATGCTATGTGAATTGATTTTGTGTTCAATTAGGCCATATTAGTTCTAATTTATATTATATCAAAATGGAAGCTAGAAATGCTGATTTAGATAATTTGAGAGGATTAATCAAGAGTAGTTTAATTCTTGTTCTCCCTGGATCAAGTTAACGACATCACTGACATGATGCAATTAAGGCACTAATTGGGATGGTTGTGGCGGCAAGAAAAGTAGCGGTGAAAAACCAATTATAGAATTAGAGCTGTCAGAAAAGCAGTGGTAGAAAAAATTCGGAGGAGAAGGGAGATGTTGACCTGCATCAGGAAAACTTTTGAAAGTTACATCTCATCTTTTTGAATCACCCTGTAGTCCTTTCGCAATGCATTTGAACTGATTGTTTCCACTTATCGATGTTATTTTTAGTTTGATAGTGTGCATATAATTACAAAGGTTGGAGATAACAATTCCTTAAAATGGTAATAGGGGAAGGAAAATAAACTATCGCAGTGCATAACTGTAACGACCCAACCCTCACAATATTAGAAGTATTGTCCGTTTTGGTTCATCCCAACCCATGCTGAGCTGAACTGCGCGGTTTTTTTCCTTTTCCGCAGGTGTCCTACAAGCACTTCCAAGGAGGCCATCCATACCGGGACTACTCCCACTGGAGCACGCTTAACATTGGAGTTTCCAACACAACTCCACCAGTTGCTCCGAAAAGGCGCCTCTGATATTTGAGAATGTGAATTATTACTTAAGCCCAACAACTTTCCCTCCAATTTCGATGTGAGATTCAATTCATTCATGCACCTCCTTTCACCTAGAAGTCTGTCATCCTAGAAGCCTGTCAGGATCTACTTTGCCTAGGCTTCATTTCCCCAAAGCACTCTCCGCCCACATCAGACCGCCCACACCGGATACATGATGTTACAGACCCACCAACTTCTACATGGTTCGTCCCTGAACCTCACATCATACTGTTGAGGTCTGACTCTGATACCATTTGTAATGACCCAACCCTCATAATATCAGATGTATTGTCCGCTTTGTTTCATCCCAGCACATAATGAGTTGAACTGCACGATTTTGTCCTTTTCCACAGGTGGCCTACGAGCACTTCCCAGAAGGTCACCATCCCAGGACTACTACACTGGAGTGTTGATATTTTACAGTTTTTGTGTAGCTATCCCTATGAAAAAAACAGGAATGAAAGGTGTTTTGGTTGCAAGAAATATTGATTGATTTTATTCTTAGCAGAAGTCTAATATATAGACGTTTACATCATTACAGATAAGTCCACGGGACTTTATCTGAGCTCATCCTCTTACCGCCACAACTTATAATAAACATTCACACAATATTTGATATATATATATATGTATATATCCAATTCAGCTTATTTATTACATCCCTCCTTAAGCTGAGTTGGCTATCACTCCCAATTGCTCCCTGAGCTCGATAAACTTTGCCCTAGGCAAAGGTTTTGTGAGTAGATCAGCGAGCTGCATCACGCCGCTGCAATGTTTCACTTGAATGCTTCCTTTCTCTATTTTTTCTCTGATAAAGTGCAGGCGCAAATCAATATGCTTGGTTTTATGTTGAGTAAGAGGATTTTTCGACAATGTTATAGCCGTTGTATTATCGCGTTGTATTACTGTAGCTTCACCTTCTTCCTTTCCTTGAATTTCTCTGATAATTTCTCGTAGCCAGGTGGCTTCACAACTGGGGCTGAGGGCCATATACTCAGCCTCCGTTGTCGACAGTGCCACAAATTGTTGCTTACGAGAACTCCAAGTAATTGGATTGTGTCCTAGCAGGAACACATATCCATTGGTACTTTTCCGATCATCTAAATCTCCACCCCAGTCGGCATCACTAAATCCATGAAGTTTGAAACCATTGTCTTTACCATATAGCAGTCCATACGTTATTGTCCCCTGGATATATCGTAGAATGCATTTTACAGCGGCAAAATGAGATTTAGTAGGGCAACATACAAATCGCGATACTATGTTGACGACATTCTCTATATCCGGGCGAGTATTGGACAAATAAATTAATGAACGTACTATAGATCTATACATTTCTTCTTATATTCTTTCTCCAGATTGTAGTTTAGATAACTTCTCCCCTTGTGCCATTGGAGTGAGTGAAGGATTACACGCACTCATATTGAATTTCTTCAGTAAATCCTTTGCATATTTCGTTTGAGAAAGAAAAATTCCTTCTGCCTTTTGTGTCACTTGAATACCAAGAAAGTATTTCATTAGACTTAAATTGGTCATTTCCTTTTGGAACTGTTTTAACAAGGTTGGGGAATTCCCTGTGATAAAAAGATCATCAACATAGAGTCCAAGTAGAAGAAATTGGCCATCAGTTCTTCTGGAATAAAGTGTTGGCTCACTTTGACATTTCATGAAGTCATTGGATGGCAAATAAGTATCTATATTTGCATTCCAGGCTCTCGGGGCCTGTTTTAATCCATAGAGCGGCTTCTTTAATTTATATACCTCATCTTAATGATCTTTTTTGATGAAGCCTTGTGGCTGATCAACATATATCTCTTCTGATATAGCACCATTCAGAAACACAGATTTAACATCATAGTGATATACTGGAAGCTGTAATTGAACTGCATATGCTAGTAAAAATCGAATTGTGTTCATGCAAACTACAGGGGAGTCTCTTCATAATCTTTTCCAAATTTTTGAGTGCACTCTTTTGCAACTAGTCGAGCTTTATGATGTGAGATAGAGCCATCTTCATTGTATTTGATCTTATAAATCCACTTTAGGCCAACTGTTATTTTGTTAGAAGGTTTTGAAACAAGGTCCCATGTTTGGTTTTTCTGAATCATGCTCATCTCTTCTTTCATTGCTTGAATCCATTCTGGCAGTTGATTGGCTTCTTCAAAGGTATTTGGTGCTAAACAGAATAAGGCTAAATCACTTGTTTGAAATATTTCTTCTAGGCTTCACATTTTATGGGGTGATGATGACTCAGAGCTAGAATCAATGGACGGTTCTTCTAATTGTTGCTCCAATGGAGGAGTTTGGATGGTTTCATTATCAGGTAATGAGACAACCACCCTTCTGTGAGGTAATCTTGATTGCTCTGCTGAGTCCCATGTCCATAACCCTGCTTCATTGAAAATTAAATCACGAGAAATGATTAATTTTCTTACTTTTGGGTCAAATAATCGATATGCTTTTGATGGCTCACTATAACCAATAAAGATGCATTTGTATTATCCAATTTCTCTTCTCTTCCTTTCTGTATCATGCTCATCTCTTCTTTCATTGCTCATCTCTTCTTTCATTGCTTGAATCCATTCTGGCAGTTGATTGGCTTCTTCAAAGGTATTTGGTGCTAAACAGAATAAGGCTAAATCACTTGTTTGAAATATTTCTTCTAGGCTTCACATTTTATGGGGTGATGATGACTCAGAGCTAGAATCAATGGACGGTTCTTCTAATTGTTGCTCCAATGGAGGAGTTTGGATGGTTTCATTATCAGGTAATGAGACAACCACCCTTCTGTGAGGTAATCTTGATTGCTCTGCTGAGTCCCATGTCCATAACCCTGCTTCATTGAAAATTAAATCACGAGAAATGATTAATTTTCTTACTTTTGGGTCAAATAATCGATATGCTTTTGATGGCCCACTATAACCAATAAAGATGCATTTGTATTATCCAATTTCTCTTCTCTTCCTTTCTGTAAAAGAGTATCAGCGGTACATCCAAATATTTTCAAATGTGCTATTGGCGGTTGCCTATTAAACAATTTTCCATAAGGTGTGATATCTTTTAGAGCTTTTGTAGGGGCTCTATTCATGAAGTGCACAACAGTACTTACTGCTTTAATCCAAAATTCTTTTGGTACCTTTTTATTCAGCAACATTGTTCTGGCCATTTCGACTACTGTGCGACTCCTTCTCTCCACTGTGCCATTCTGTTGAGGAGAATATGGTGCTGTCAATTGTCGTTGTATACCACTTTTATTACAGAAATTTTGGAAGTGTGAGGAGACAAACTCTCTTCCCTGTCGGTTCTAAAGCACTTAATATGTGAGTTGAATTGATTTTCAACTTCATGTTTGAAACTTTGGAATACTTCAAAGGCTTCTGATTTATAAGTGAGAAAGTATACCCACATATATTTGCTGAAATCATCTACTAACAGAAAATAGTAGTGCTTACCTCCAATGGATTTTGTTGCAGTAGGCCCCCATAAGTCTCCATGAACCAATTCTAACGGGTATGTAGACAACACTTTAGAATTAAGAGGAAAAGGTAATTTTAGTGTCTTTCCTTCTGCACAACTCGAACAAAATATCTTTTCTTTGGAAATTAAGGGAAGGCCAGCTACCATTTTCCTTTGTTTCATTTGATAAATGGTTTCACAATGCATGTGCCCCAGTCGATGATGCCATAACAGACTTGAACTGCCATCCTGTGTACAGATGAAGGCAGTATCATGAGTATGATATGTCAAATCCAGTGGAAACACTGCTTTTGCCCATTGGAGAAGAGACAATAAGGAATCCTGTTTGTTCTTCAGGAATTTTTCAGAAAGGATACATTGTAACCTTTTTGAAGCAGTTGTCCTACACTTAGTAGGTTTTGTTCCAGCTGAGGTACATACTGCACATCATAGATTTGCTTTATTTGCCCTGATGGGGTTTTGATATTTATTGTCCCCTTTCCTTCTATCTTTGAAGCTTTACCATTGCCCAAATAGACATCTGACTTAAGAGTTTCATCCAATGTTGCAAAATGTTCTTTTTGATGTGCCATATGAGCTGAGGATCCACTATCTATATACCATAGATTTGACTGATTGCATTCAGTTTTTAAACAAGTGTATAATAGACTTTCTGTTGCTTCCCCTTCTTTTTCAGTTGCAAATGAACCGTGTTATTCATTTAGGGTAAAACCCAATGGCTATTTATAGCCTATTACATTTCATATTACAACACTCCTCCTCAAGATTTGCGAAATATATTCACTAAGCCCATCTTGGCACAACCCCTGATCATATCTTCTGAATTGAGTCCCTTGGTCAAGCAATCTGCTACCTGACCCTTGGTCGAGACGTGACTCAACTCCAGTAGCCCACTATCAAGTTTTTCCTTTATGAAAAATCTATCAATCTCTATATGCTTCGTTCGATCGTGTTGGACTGGATTATTTGCAATACTAATAGCTGACTGACTGTCACACCACAGTTTCATCTTATCTCCGTGATCCAGGTTCAACTCAACAAGCATCCCTTTCAGCCACAGAAGCTCAGCCACCCCTAATGCCATGACTCTATACTCTGCTTCTGTTGTTGATCTAGCCACTACTGACTGTTTCTTGCTCCTCCAGGATACCAGGTTACCTCCCACAAATATGCAATAGCCTGAAGTGGACCTCCTGTCGTCCGCACAGCTTGCCCAGTCAGAGTCGCAGTAGCCCTCAATCTTCATGTGCTCGTTCCTTCTGAATGTCAACCCCTTACCAGGGGCATTCTTCAAGTACCGCAGAATCTGGTACACTGCATCCATATGGCCCTTCCTCGGGTTATGCATGTAGCGGCTCACCACGCTCACAGCAAATGAGATGTCTGGGCGAGTGTGGTTCAAGTAAATCAACCTCCCAACTAGCCTTTGATACAACTCACGATCCACCGGTTCCCCAGACTCAGCACCCAATTTACACTTCTGATCGATTGGTGTCGCAGCAGGTTTGCACCCCAACATCCCAGTTTCTGTGAGGAGATCCAAAGCGTATTTCCTTTGGGAAAGGACTATCCCTTCTGCTTCGTAAGCAATCTCAATTCCTAGAAAATACCTAAGAGGACCCAGATCCTTCACCTCAAACTCTTTGCCCAGAGCCCCCTTGAGGCGGACAATCTCCCGCTCATCATCCTCTGTGATGATCATGTCGTCCACATACACCGCAAGCATGGTGATGTGACATTCTCTCTGCCTGAAAAACACTGTGTGATCGGCATTTATCTGCTGATATCCCATTCCAATCATCGCCTTCCTGAACCTGTCGAACCACGCGCGGGGTGACTGCTTCAGCCCATAGAGGGACTTCTTCAACCTGCAGACTCTGCCTTCTGTCTTGGCTGTGCCAAACCCTGGTGGTATCTCCATGTACACCTCCTCTGCTAGATCTCCATGAAGAAAAGCGTTCTTCACATCTAGTTGGTGCAACGTCCATCCACCATTCACCGCCAAGCTGATCAGAGTCCTGACTGTGCTCATCTTTGCGACGGGTGCAAATGTCTCATCATAATCGATGTCATAGGTCTGGTTGTACCCCTTGGCAACTAATCGAGCCTTGTAGCGCTCGACTTGTCCCTCTGGGTTCTGCTTCACAGTGAACACCCATTTGCACCCGACGACCTTCTTATTCTTTGGCAGTTGTGCTAGCTCCCAAGTCTTGTTCTTCTCAAGAGCCCTCATCTCCTCCTTCATTGCTGTCTTCCACTTCGGATCGTCTTTGGCAACCTGCCAATTGTTAGGTACAATAATACTATCCAACGATGCAATGAATGCTCCGTGAGAAGAGGAGATATGATCATAAGAGACAAAAGATGCAAGGTCCCAACCGTATCTATTAGGAGGATTTCCCGCATTGTTACGGGTAGTCTTCCGTAAGATGACAGTTGGAAAAGGAGAGTGAGTGGGAAGGATATCACCTGAGGCTTGCGGTGATGTAGGCGCTCCAGGAGTAGGGACAGACGTAGCCAAGGGACTGGGAGGTAGACTGGGCACAGGCACAGGAGCTGGTACGGTTGGTAGCTTCCCCATCCTACTGTATGTCAGTAGCTCCCCTTGAGCCATAGGTCTAACACCTCGCCTCTCCTCCTCCAGCTGCTGTTTATCGCTCTCTTGCTCCTCCTCCACTGGTCCTTCCTGCCATACTCCCAGATCTGTCACCAGCCTCTCCCTCTCTCGCCTCATATCTTCGCTGTCAGATGAATCTAGTGTGGGTGGGGCTCCCTCCCGTTGGTAGTACTGCTCCAACTCTCTAAAGTGAACATCCATGCTCACAAAGCTTCGTTTCTCCACTGGACTCCAACACACGTACCACTTCTGAGTACGAGAGTAGCCCACAAAGATACATTTGACTGCCCTCGCATCAAGCTTACCAACACCTGGTCTGTTGTCCTTCACGAAGCACACACACCCAAAAACCTTCAACGGAAGGATCCCCCTGTTATGTCCCTGCAATAACTGACATGGAGACTTCCACCCCAGAACCTGTGATGGCATCCTGTTGATCAGTTGTGCCGCTGTCAACACCGCATATCCCCACAGATTCTAAGGAACCTTCATGTTAAGCATCATACTTCTTGCCACCTCCAAAAGGTGTCTGTTCTTCCTTTCCGCCACTCCATTCTGTGCCGGTGTGTATGCACAGGTGGTCTGGTGCAATATCCCATGAGCTGATAAGTACTCTTCCATTGTCCTATTAGTGTATTCTGTCCCATTATCTGACCTTAATACTTTGATCACCTTAGCGTATTGCGTCTGAACAAGCTTATGGAAATCTCGGAAGCAGGTAAATACCTCACTCTTATTTTTCATCAAATATAACCAAGTAACACGAGAGGCACAATCAATAAAGTTGACAAAATACTTAAATCCATTTAAAAACTTACAGCACAAGGCCCCCATACATCGGAATGAACTACATCAAAAACAGAAGAGCTTCTCTGGCCCGTACTAACATACGAACTCCTAGTAAGCTTGCCTAGATCACAAGCATCACATACCAATTTAGTTTTATTTGCTTTTTCAAACATAGCAGGAAATAACCTAGCTAGAGTGACAAATGAAGGGTGCCCCAGCCGCCTATGATGGAGTACCAGCGAATCCTCTGCACTCATCTTTTGTCCTCTAACTTCTGCCCTCTCTACCACAGATATAAGAGCTGCGTCCAATCCTCCCCGATCCAGATACCACAGCCCGTCATGCCAAGTCCCAGTCCCAAGTATCCGCCTCGTCCCTTTCTCCTGGAAAGTCACCTTGGGAATATCAAAAGAATCAACACATCTCAGTTGAATAATAATAGAACTAATGGATAAGAGATTGACTGGAAAAGAAGGAGCATGCAAAACATTGGATAGTCTTACTGAACCTGAACAATTAACAGTACCCTTACCGACCACTGGTTGGAACGTACCATCCGTCGTCTGGATGCTATCTGCAGTAGCTAGACGAGTGTAGGAGGAGAACTCATCGACGTCTCCTGTCACGTGACGTGAAGCTCCCGAGTCAATGATCCAATCTGATGCCCTGGAGGGAGATATGGAAGCGAGAGGAATAGATCCATCAGTTGGGTGTGCATACATGGCGACCCCCCCAACTCCATCTCTGCTCCCCTCGCCCAGTTGTTTCCTCTTGATGCCCTCCATCATGCTCAGAAGGCTCTGTTCCTCCTCTGTATAGATAATGCCGACTTCCTCTGCACTATCCGTCATGCCCAGATTGGCACGATAGCCACCACGAGCCCTACCACGTCCACGACCACGTCCACGACCACGTCCCCGTCCACCACCCGACTCTCTCTCCTTGGGCGGCTTGGGGCAGGCTAGCCTCAGATGGCCCACCTCCCCACAATTGTAGCACTGTCGGGTTTCTTCCCTTTGTCCTATAACACCATGGCTCGCAACTGCTAGTGCTGACTTCACAGTAATGGACCCTCCTGCCCCTGCCTGAAGTTTGAGGCGTGTCTCTTCCTGGATCATGGCAGAGATGGCCTCAGTAAGCATAGGAATCTTCGTACCAGATAAAAGCAGGGCCCTCCTCTGATCAAACTTGTCGTCTAATCCCTTCAGGAATTTCATCGTCCTCTCCTCCACGATGATCTTGGAAGCCCGACACTGCAAGTCGCTGCAACACATACCTCCGGAGGCGTGATCATAATCCACCCATAGGCGTTCCAACTCAGACGCGTACTCCTGCACCGTCCTTTCTCCTTGAACGGTGCATCAATTTCTCCCTTCACCTGGAAGACCCGCAGAGTGTTCCCCACACCATCATATGTACTCTTCTGCTTGTCCCACACCTCCATCACCGTCTCCAGGCCATCTACCATGGCGGCAACCGAGTTGAGAAGCCACATAAACACTGTCATGTGGGCCGACTCCCACTCATCTCCTCCAGTCACTGGTTTCTTCAATGCCCCTGTCAGGAAGCCACCAACCTGTTTCACTGCAAGGGTTTTCTTCACACGACGTGACCAACTCAGGTAGGTGGTCGGTCCATCAAGCTTCAGATCGATCGGTGGAAGCTCCAATTTCGCCGGGCGGTGCGACGAACCCAACACCCTCAACAGTGTGGCCAACTCATCCGGGCCCAACTTCTTGAAGACATCCTCCATTGTTCCTTCCATCGACATCCAAGATCAGCTTGCTCACTGATCACCACATCCCGTACCTCCTGTGACCCTAGATCCGATCACGACCTCCTATGGCCGGAGCATGCCGGACTTGCTGCTAAGATGCCGCACCCCCGACCACTAGAGGCAGCCACTACATGTGGCAGGGCGGATGTCCGTTGCGGCCTTCCTGGCCGCAGCCAACGGAAGTGGCAGTTGGGGTCGTCGTTGGTCTGGTCGCTGGAGGAGGCTGGGGTCGCCGCTGGTCTGGTCGCTGGAGAAGGACGCTGGGGTCGCCGCTAGTCCTTGCCGACGCGCGGAGACGGAGGGAGACGCTGGTCTGGTCGCTGCTGGAAAAACTCGCCGACGCGCGGAGACGGAAGGAGACGCGGAAAGAAGAACTTGCAGGCGCGCGGAGCGGTAGAGGCGACGAACCGGCTCTGATACCAAGTTGCAAATGAACCGTGTTATTCATTTAGGGTAAAACCCAATGGCTATTTATAGCCTATTACATTTCATATTACAATATTTTCCTTTTCTGCAAATCGGGTAGTATCTTTGTGCCAGCAATCCTTATCTGAATGATTAGGTATCTTGCATCTTTTGTTGTTTTATTGCAAATTATGCAATAAGTGGCAGATGTTCCAATGGAATTGTCAGGAGATTGTATAGGTATTTTGCCTCTGCCTCTACCTCTTGCTGCTTTGTTCCAAGGTTGATTAAATTTGATTTCTTTCTCGTGGATAGGTTTTTGAAACAATTCCCTTTTCTGATACCCTAATACTGGCTTTGTGATTTTTATTTTAATTTGTAAAGCTTGGTCCAGATGTTGTGAGTCTCTTGCCAATCAATCTTCATGCGATTTCAAAGAGGCCGTTAGTTCAGTTAAAGGCAGCTTATAGATATCTTTTGATTATTCTATAGATGTGACTACATGATTGAAAGAACTTGGAAGGCTTCGTAATGGGTGTTGTTATTAGCAAACTCTGTTTGGCTCCTAGCAAACCATTACTACTAGCAAACCATCAATTTTGAAAATGCCTATTTAAAAATCACGTGATTACTAGCAAACCACCCAAAAAATTAAATAATCTCTTTCCTTCCTCCTCCATTGTGTGGAAAGCAAAGGCGAGTCCCAGAGAAATCTGAGGCCTACAGAGTATGGGAGGATGAAGCTTCTTTGATCAAATCGGGAGACTTTGTTTCTTCCAGCATACCAAAAAAAAATTTTCTTAAAATTTTATTACTGTTTCTGAATAAACTGCAGCCTGGCGCCCGATTCTTAAAATCTCAGCCCACATAGTGCCATGGTTTCCCTCTCTCTCTCAATATTAATGGTGATCTCACCTTCTCCTCCAGCTCGAACTTGTAGAGAGGATAGACCTGCATTCTTCATTCGTGTTCCGTATCGTCGACGTCCCGTTCTCAAAAGCCGATCTCGCCACCTCCTAAATCCCTATCGATCACCTTAATCAAATCCTGCTCGCAAAATCTGGAGGGGTGGAACTCTCCATTAATGCCGATGGTGAGCACCCTCTTTGCCTTTAAACAGATCTATGGCCTGTCAGAAGATTTGATGGCAAGCTGACACTGGTCGGTGAAGGCGAATGCACACATGGGACGAAGTATTCACAACAATACTGCCATCTGATTGCGAAGAATCGGACGAAGTTCTACTAGCAGACGGAGGAGACAAGGAAATGAGGTGGTTTGCTAGTAGCTATTTTTGAGGAGAGGAAAAAATACAAAAACTTGATGAACCGGGTTTTTTTTGGTTTGCTAGCATCCAAAAGGGGTTTGCTAATAACAGCACCCTTCGTAATAGCTTGGGTACAATATGTTTATCTTCTCCTGTATCGCCAAGAGATCGAATTTGGTTGATCAAATTTATCACTTTAGCAAGGAAGTCATGCACAGATTCTCCTGTTTTCATGGCCACAGAATCTAACTCAGTCCATAGAGTTTGAAGTTTGATGGAAATAACCTTAGCTGACCCTTTATATTCTTCAGTAAGGATATCCCAAGCTTCTTTGGCTGTTTCAACACTCATAATATGCGGAAATATGGTATCACTTACACCTTGTTGGATTAACATAAGGGTTTTTGAATCTTTCATAAGCATCTCTTCTTTTTTCTGTAAATATGCTCCATCGGTTTCCTTGCCAGTCAAAGGAAAGACGGGTCCATGTTGAACCAAATCCCAGAGGCCCTATGATCGAAAGATGGTGCGCATTTGTACCCACCAATGTTGATATTTTACTCCATGAAATATAGGGACTGAGGAGTGCGCGTGCGCGTGGTTAAAGGAATCCGAGGTAGATGATGAGGCCATCATTGTAAAGAAGTGGAAGAACACTTAGCAACCTATAGCTCTGATACCAGTGTTGATATTTTATAGTTTCTGTGTAGCTATCCCTATGGAAAAACAGGAATGAAAGGTGTTTTGGATGCAAGAAATATTGATTGATTTTATTCTTAGCAGAAGTCTAATATCTAGACGTTTACATCATTACAAATAAGTCCACGGGACTTTATCTGAGTTTATCCTCTTACCGCCACAACTTATAATAAATATTCACACAGTATTTGATATATATCCAATTCAGCTTATTTATTACATGGAGCACACTTAACATTGGAGTTTCCAACACAACTCCACCATTTTCTCCGAAAAGACGCTTCTGATATTTGAGGATGTGAACCATTACTTATGCCCAACAACTTTCCCACTAATTTTGATGTGAGATTCAGTTCATTCATGCACCTCCTTTCACCTAGAATTCTGTCATCCTAGAAGCATATCATCCTAGAAGCCTGCCATAAGCTACTTTGTCTGTACTTCACTTCCCTAAAGCACTCCCTGCCCACATCGGACCGCCCCCATTGGATTCAGGACGTTACATTAACTCTTACCACTGGAGCTAGTGTATTATCATCTACCCAAGATACAAAGAAGCTAACAAAATTGTTTCAGAATTTCGATAGCGGAAACGAACTAAAATGCCACTGCGTTACTGTTAACGCCAATTCAATATCGTTTGAACTACAACGTTGGACTCTAGAATTAATAGAGACATTAGTGAAGAAAAATATGCAGGTCTCTGGAAATGAACTATATTGTCGTGTGTTATTGCTATCACAAGATTCCGATAGCAGAAATGAATTATAACACCGAGCAATAACCTTGGCGCTAGAGTTAGTGAAGAAAATCTACCAAGTTCCAAAGCCGCTAACAAAAAAACGTAATCGCTATCACTGATTTCGATAGCTCATTTGCCCTATATCATTGGGTGATATAGATAATGTAGTCTGATAGTGATCGGGCCCAGTTATTCAAAATTATAAATAGGGTCTTTTCTATTCCAAATCAAGGATTTTTCAGTGTTCGTGCGTCTTAGCCGTCTTGAAACCTTTGTGGACAAAAATCTTATAGTCCTTTGGTGTTATCGCTGAAGGAGAACAAGGAAGATCAAAGTTAAACAAGAGATCACATCCATGGAGGCATTCAAGCATGTGTTCATCATCTTCCTCTATTTATCTCTTCAAATCCTCTCTCCCTCGTCTACAAATCTGAAGAAAGACTACGAAGACGAACTAACCTTCATCCTCCGGTGTCTAGGAAATCTTCCCAAGGAAAACGCACTTCAAAGAAGGAACCTTTGCTTCATAACATCCATCCTTCAAAGGTCCATTGTTTCAGAGTTTTTATTTGTCTTCGTGAATTTTATTTAATATTTCATCATTGTTTTGTGTTCTTGGTATGCTCTCTTGTATTAGTGATTGTGGGAAATCATCTTCCAGGAGATGTCAGGGTTCGGGTAAACATCGTGGGAAATCACCTTTGTGGAGGCATCTAGATAGTGGTAGATCTAAAATAGAAATCATCTTTGTGGAGGTGTCAAGAATGGGGAAGTTCTTGTTGGATCTTCAGGTAGGAGAGGCTAGCATTCATTCAAGATGTAGATAAATATAAGTCAACCGGGACAAGAATATTTAGAATCTTCAGATAGGAAACGTCACTTGATCCAATAGTTTGCTCCTCTCAAGTTTAAACCGGCTCAGCAACTTGGATCAATCACTACCCCTTGGTCATTCACTATATGGGGAATGGACCTTTTAGGCCCATTCTCATGGTAAGCGGCCAACATTGATTTATCCTAGTGATGATTGACTACTTTAGTAAGTGGATCAAAGCAAAGGCCCTTGCCAAGAACACCACTATGATTGCCAAGAACTTTCATTTGGAATGAGATCATTTTTCGGCATGAGATGCCCCTTGCTATTGTCACCAACAAAAGACCTCAATTTGCAACTGAAGAACTCAGAAATTTATGTGAGTATGTGGGGATCGAAATATGATATTATTTTGTTCATCATCCTTGGAATAATGGTCAATGGAATCAGCTAATAAAATGATCTTGAATCTATTGAAGAGGAAAGTAGACAATGATCATGGTAATTGGGCTGAGCAACTTCCTTCTATCCTTCGAGCCCTCAGGACTACTCCGACTGCAGCTACAAGGGAAACCCTATTCAAGCTATCACACGGATCTGAGACACTCATCCTGGTGGAATTTGAGGTGATGAGTCTCAAGGCTAGCATGTCCAAGGAATGTCGGGTGGAGATGTGAAAATGAAGAAATGCAATGTAACCTAGATCTCAATCCTCATTGAAGAGCTGAGAGATCTTATTGACACCAAATAGGAAGAAGTAAAACGAAGAATGACCAAGTCCATTGATAAGAATGTTTAGATGAAGCAATTTATTACTTGAGATGTAGTAATGAAGAAAGTAGATGATGTAGGGAGATTGTCCTCGATAGGAAAGCTTAATCTGAACTGGGCAGGATCGTTCATTATCAAGGAAGCACTGAAGAATGATAGTTAATGCCTATAAACCAACAACGGGAACAATATATTGAATACTTGGAATGGCGATGACTTGAACCACTTTATAGACAAATCATGTTACAACAAGAGGTACAATTTGTGACCAAGGATCAAAGGCTTAGATGAAGATCCGTACGAAAGTAATGCAAGAATTGCCAATAATACTTTCTTAACAGGATATTTGCTATGTTAATAATAAGAGTTGGAATATAAGTAAGATCGATTAGCTAAATATTATCACCAAATCAGTCCAACAGCATCTTATTAGAAAATTTTAACTGGAGCCTAGAAGAACTTATATTAATTAATAGCTACCAAGACTTCATCCACAACCAATCAATAGTTTTGACGAACAAACGATATACCTTCAACTGGCCCATCCATGTCTTGCAGCTCAGGAACTTCCTCCGAACACGCATACTTACAAACATGTGAATATCTCAAAGCCTGAAAATTTTGAGCTTTTGAACCCCAAACTAGCAATAAATGAAATAAATTAATATCATGAAAGAAACCTCAAAGAGGAGCTTGTCAGCAAGCACGTCGACGGCGAGCTGCTCGTCCCCGAAGGAATTTACACATGCTGTCCCGCTGCAGGAAGCAGTCTTAACCTTGAAGGAGATTGTCCTCAACGCTTCTCCCATTGAAACCAGTAACCTTATTAGATTCTTATCTGGAGTCGCCTTGCTCAGGAACTCTTCCTATAATACACAAATCATGCAAATTCCCATCACTTGCATTAACCACGCTGAAAAGGAAGCAACTTTAGGAAAATTTACCAAGCTATCTCCAATCTCACACTTGGTTGTGAATGAATGCCTGTTTGATGTCCTTGCAGTAGCCTTGGACATGGCCCTCAAGGATTCGCCGAAAAAGGAGGTCAATTTAACGCTCTGACGATGAGGAGGTTTGGTATAAGATAAAGCTGGAGAGTGGTAATACGGTAATACTGTTAGCTGTAATGAGTTACTGACGCTGTTCTTGTGAGACCTTTGCTGAAGTTGAGAGCAGTCCCGAGGAGTGGCGCGAGGCCGAAAAAGAACGGCGTGGGGGATAGCGCCGCCGGCGTAGCTGGTGACTCCGATCTCCATGACGGGAGTCGGGAGAGTGATGGAGGGCGAGCTAAGTGAACGTTAATGTAATTTTTGATCCTCGAAGCTAGCTTAGAGTTGGAGCTCTTTGAATTGAACGAGTTCGAAGGGACGTGATAAGCCGACCGTTGAAAGGATGACACGCGATAGGATCTCACTTGTTGGGAAGAGGTAAGGTTAATCCCCACCACTCATTAAGCTGTGGGCAAAGATATAGCTCTAGGTGCCCGGGCGGGCGAACTAATCCGGCATATAGTGGCATCACGAATCAAATCCAGTAGGAACTATTGACACATATCCGAGCAGAGCATCCTTGGATACACCGATAAGATAACGTTGATAAACTCAAATCATTGGGTGAATGCATGCTTTCTTGAAGGAAGTAGCCCGTCAATTGCAGAAACGTGAAATCATGGAGATAATGGTCCGAAATAGGTGGAAATGTGCTTAGTGAAAAGTGTTTTAGGCTTAAGTTCGTTTTTTTTCCTTTTAACAATTTTTATCAGTAGTCGATAACCTTGCGTTTTGATGGCTCATAAAAGCCTTGTAATTGCTTGTATTCAGTATGTGAAGAAATCAAGTTTAAATAAAAAAGAGAATTTTTTTGGTATTCACTGCTTATCTTCATCCTGCTCGGTGTTTTGAGAATCGGACCGGACCGGCCAATTCAACAACTCGAATCGTGAACCGGAGAGAGTGACGGTCCGGTCCAGCATCAAGAACCGCCTCGGCTAAGAACCAAATTTGAACCGACCAAAACCGGGTTAAATCGGCAACCCGCAAAACCGAATCGGGCGGGCCTACTGCACAGCTAATAGAATATTTTTCATAAAAATGAAGTCGTTGGGTATCAAACTCGAGTTCATTCTAATGTAGCAGTGACAATAAGTCGTTGGGTATCAAACTCGGGTTCATTCTACTGTAGCAGTGATATTTAAAGGCAATTGTTATTCGCAGGCCATAAATGTCTATTCTCAGACCAACTTTTTCTCATTTTATTTGAGTTTACAATTTGTTATCCGCAGACTAGTTTTAAACTTGAGAAGTCGATATCTTTGTTCTCCAAGAGCAAGACCCGACAACGAAGGAACGTCTCTGACAACTTTGTGAGCACTTCAATGTGTGCATGGATCGTGATTCATACAATAAATGCGCGGATAGAGACCAAGTTGAGAAAGAAAGACGATTTCTTCACTTTTCATGCGATTTCGATTTGTTTGGGAAGATTTAGATAGCTAGAGTTGTTGGGAATATTGCCATTCAATGTTCCCTAGATTTGAAGATGCATCTCTCAATGCTAAGTACATATTGTATTTGATAAGCCCTTTCTCTATCATGTTTATACAGGTGCAAGTCATTCCAGATATTGGAATGGGTCCTTAATTTTCACTGTCAAAATTGCTGAGATAACATTCTGGTCTCAGCTGAACCGCTGAGACGCAGCTGTATAGCCGATGAGAAGGAGTTTGTCTCAGTTGAGCTGCATATAGAGGAAACCGCTGAGAAGAATAACTGTCTTAGCGGATCCGCTGAGACGCAGACTAATTCTGCCGCTGAGAGTGAAACCTGTCTCAGCCCATCCACTGAGACAGATTCAAATATGAATGTTGACAGGCGGGATCCATTTTGGAGCAAGTGGCAATAAAGCAAGATTATCCTTTCTATTCATGTCCATACTGTGACTAGGCATTGCTTAGAGCCGTTGGAGATTGCAGAAGGTATAAAAGCATATGTTAGGTCAATGAAACAGAAAGCTTGCACAACTGAAAAAGAAAGACATTGACGACGACGAAGAGCAAGCTCAACCTGTTGTTCTTGCTGGTTATAGCTCAGAAGAACAAGTAGATCTTTTCCTTCAGCTGAAGAGGAAGATCAAGTGGAGCAGTACAAAAGTTTTAGCTATCTCTGCTCAAAGACAGCATCTGTTATGATACTACATCAGAAGACCCAAAACTGAAGGTCTATATATTTTATCTTCTGATTGTAGAAACATAATCTCATTCTACTCTGTAAGAACATTGCGTTCTGAGTGTGTAGGGCTGTAAGCCTGAGTGTAGGGTTGTAAGCCTGAGTGTAGGGCTGTGAGCCTGAGTGTAAGACTGTACTCCCAGTCTGAGGTGGGGCTTCTTGATAGGCCTGAGGTAGGAAACCAGAAGTGTTTCTGAGCTGTAGGAGTTGGACAACTCTGAGTAGTAGTGCTGCTGGCCTGAGGTAGGGTTTTGGAGAAAACCTGAGAGATCCTGAGGGATCTGTGTTGTAAGCTCATTGAGCTGAGTTTAGGGAAAGTTTTCCTTGTCTAACACACTATTAGAAAGGTGTAGAGGGAAAGTGGACTACTTACAGACACATTGTCTTGAGGAACTACTATAAATAGCTTAACGTTTTCTGTGTGCTTTATTCTAACTTGCCAAAACATCTAAAAACAGTCTACATAAGTAGACAAAGCAAAGGAACATATTTACCCCCCTCAAGGTGAATTAGAATACTTGCAACATCCCCCAAACAACTAGACCCCTAGAGTGGTTTTGTCATGACTAGGTCATGACAAAACCCTAGGAAGCTTGAAGAGACCACTTGGCCTTAGCCAAGAAGAATGAAACCACAATGGTCTGCAAATAGCAATTTCCAATTAACAAGCCTATGGTTGGACTTTAGGGCC
The DNA here is from genome assembly GCA_033032865.1 of Dactylorhiza incarnata. Lineage (NCBI taxonomy): Eukaryota > Viridiplantae > Streptophyta > Magnoliopsida > Asparagales > Orchidaceae > Dactylorhiza > Dactylorhiza incarnata. The sequence goes on along the minus strand of JAWHQI010000090.1, from coordinate 6,626,364 downwards.
TCAACTTGACCCTGTGACCCCACCATAGCATACCTAACCCTTTAGGGGTTCCCTTAGAGCATCAAGGACCCATTGGGGTCAACCAAAGAGGCCAAGTTGACCAAAGTCAACACTAAACTTAAATTGGTCAAAGTAGCCTAATTAGGGTCAATTGGACTCCATCATGCCAAATTGACCTTGCCCCTACCATTATAAGTATATTAGGGACCCAATGGAAAAAACATCCCCACCATGGGGCCACCAATTTGGCCAATTTAACCTAAGTCAACTCTAGCCCTGTTTTGGTCAAAGTGATATGTGGAAGGTCAATTGGCCTCCACCTTGCCAAATTGATCCTACCTACACCTTCCTAACTCTTAAGAGAGGCCAATGGGTCACTAACTACCCATTGGGGCCAACCCAAATGGTCAAATTGACCAAAGTCAACTCCACCCTAAATTTAGGTCAAAATGACCTATTTTGTCCTAATCAAGCCCAATCCACTTGGGCTAGGTCCAATTAAAGTGGCTCAATAGCTTCATGGTCCTGATATTTACTCAATAAGCCATGTAATTTCTGGAAATGATGAGTAGGAGAGAGAAAATGCAATTTCCCCAATTTTGAAGAGAGAGAAAGAAGAGAGAGAAGGCCATTAATGGCCATGGGAGGCCAAGGGCCTCCCCTCTTCATCTCCAATGGCTTTGTACCTCCACCCCCCTCATCAGTTTTGAGGAGTTTAATAGCCATGGTCGGCCACCCAAGTGGCTGATTTAATGAAATTTCAGTTTTGGCCAAAAACTTCTAATTACCATTAATGGTGAAATTGGAGGTTTCACCTCTCCCCCTTCCACAAGTGTCTCTTTACAAAGCTTCACAAGGCTGTGAGGATGTGTTCCCCCCACTCACCTGAAGATTTCGAGCAACTTGGTGTGGAGGTTGCAATGGCTCCAAAGCTTGAGGTCGGCCATGGAGGACCACCCAATCAGCAAGGTTGTACTCCCCAAGAAGGCCTGGTTCTTCTCCTCTTCTCCAATGGATAGATCCACATCTACTGCTTGCAAGGTTTAAGGCCAATTATCCATAGATCATGTTGGCCGAAAACTCCATTTTTGGAGATTTTTCTTCTTGCCTAAACCGTCGGTTATGGCCACCGGTCTAGACCTCCTATCGCCAGCCACCACCTCAAGGAAGGTGGTGGTGGCATTGGCCGGCCGGGGAGGGGCGTGGGTGGCCGGAAAACCTCTCTCAAAACCACCCAGGTCGGATCAATCTTGGTCGTCGGCTAGAGGAGGAAGACGAAGGGATGTCGTCCAATATTGCTTCAAGATCTGTGCATGCGATTTAATTGATAATATATAATGTTATATGATTTCTGCTACATAACTTACATCTGTTAGAAATAATTATTAAAAATACCTAGAGTTGTATGATGGAAATGTGGTCAATACCAAACTTGTAGCCCTTGGGGTCTACTTTATTTTAAAATTTGTTTCACACCATTTGGGTCAGTGGTTGGACCACAACACTCAAAATGGTGCAACATATACAAAGGGTTGATCAGAGCTTGATTTGAGTGCCCCTATTAAACCAACCATCCAAATGTTCTGAAATTTGGAGCATAGTCTAATTATACCTACCCCTAATGATATCCAAAAAAGAGAATTTTTGGAGAAACATTTTCTAAAGTTTTTATAAACATTTAATAATTCATGTAATAATTAAATATATGGTCAAATGACTTCCAAACCCTTCCAAATTTTGGTGGGTGGTCCTTAAGGTCATGACATGACTCTGGTAAAAATTTCATCCCATTTGGTATTGATTTAGTTGGGTAATTAATTAACCCAAGATTGGTCAAACTAAGTGGTTTTAGGTCAAATGTGCACTTGTTGTATTAAGTGGTCAAATCTCACCAAAATGTTATGAAACCTTGGCCACTGACTTAATATCACATAAAACACCTCCACCAATGATTTGGGGTGATTTGGGATGGATGTGCCCTAGAACCCTAGTTCAAACCCTAGGGTTGCACTTTGGGCTTAATGAAGGACACATGGTCATATATCCTTGGATGAACTTGGAACTTGGCGGATAAGTTCATAGGGTGGTTTCAAGCCCTAGGTAATTTATTTGGAATTTTTGGAGACTTTTATTCCTTCAGATTTAATTAAGGATTATTTAGGGCACCTCCTTACTAAAAGGAATTACATGTTCATATAACCTAGGATGATCATGAAACTTTGCCAATTAACTTGAGTTAGTGTTAATGTTCCTTGATAATTTTGTTAAGATTTTTGAGATGATCTATATGGTACTTCTTTCACAAACCCTTTATGTGAACATTTTGTGAGAAAAATTAATTAAGGGATTATTATCTTCTGGAAAATTATGATACTTGGTAATAGGTCATTTTAGGGTATTAGAAAGCTCTGTTAATTATTGTATGATTTTGGGAAGTATTTATCGGTAGGTTACTTCACAATGTGCCATAGTTTGGATTTTCTTGAAATATTTATTAATGTGTCTAAATGGTTTTGAAAAATTATAAACCTCAGTCAGTAAACCTTTCTGATCATTATAGAGGTCTGATAATTTTACCATAATTTTTGGATAAGTATTTTTGGTGGTTCCTTCATTAGCCTCCAATTGTGGATAATTATTAAATATTATAATCAGAGGTCAATACCTTACTGTAAAATTGTGATATTCTGTAATTACTATTATTATGATATCATAGATTTTTCTGTAATTTGTGTAGGCCATATCGTAAGAAGATCTTACACTTCATGTTCAATTTCATACTTGGCTAATTTTGGAGAAATTATAATAATTACCAAATATTGTAGGAAAATTATGAATTTATGTATTTAGTCTTATAATATCATGATAGACTCCCGGTAATAAACTTGAGTCATTTGGATGATTATTTGAAGTACCTCCTCTCACACACCTCATATAGCTCATCTGGGTTGTGTATAGTAAAATTGTGAAACTTGAGTAACGTGTACACCATTAGGTTGGAATGGAAGGTAAATGGTGTGCTTAGTCTGGTTGAGGAGATTAGAGGTCATCAATGGGAGCCGGTATGTTGAGTGTGCCCGATAAGCCAAGGGGCAAGGTTGTGCTCGGGATCGACGAAAGATCATCTTTCCCCTTAGAGGGTCTTAAGATACTTAGGGGTAATCCAAGTGTAATGATAAGAAGAGTAATATTATGGGTAGTTACCAATAACATTAAGTGTCTTGAGAAAGGGAGGTTTGGGCTATCATCCCATTGTACCTCCTAGTACCGTTCCGAGCCCTTCACAGGGTAGACCTCGGGAAGTCCAAGATTAACCCTAAACTGCAGGAATAATATGTTATGCAAGATTGTCTTAATAATACACACACCCACACCCCGTGGTTACGGGAGGTTAGTTGGTTTGGTCTTACGAGCGGTAGGCTCGGTGGTTGTAGGTGCGGACGGGTTGGTCCGGCGAGCCGATGGCTCGGAAGGTTATGGTGACGGGCGGGTTAGCCCGGGGAGATTATGGCTCGGAGATAGATAGTAATCATAATTGCAAGTGCATAAAGGCGGTGGGTCTTCGGTATTTACGGTCGCTTACACCGACGTCGATACACTGACTCAGCAAGTGTGGATTTGCATTTAACCATGAAAAGTCAGGTGGTCCGGCCAGTAAGAGTACGCAGGTGCTCTGCGATTTTGTGTTGAGGCGTACGATAGGTTTAGGTTAGGTAGTGTGAATACCAACCTAGAGGTGGGCGAGACCCAACGCACCACTTCCGTTTTCCACTACGGGAGTATCCTGAGAGTCTTTGCTAGCTCCAAAAAGGTGGAACTAAAGGTCTGTGCGCATAGAGTCGAAGTGTGTAAGTTGCACTTGTGTGAACATGGCATAAACTGCATAACTCTGCATGTCATGTCATAAGCATTACATTTCAACCCCTACCCTATCGTATAAATTGGTTATGAGACTTTTTATACGATAGGCCTTGCTAAACGACCCCTTGGTCTATAGGGTGTATGGGCATTCCTATAAATCAATGATTACTTTTTTATTATGCACTTATCTTTACTTACTGTTCTTTACTTGCTCTTTACCATGCTCTATTACTGCTTCAATTATATATACACATGTGTAGTAGTAGACATTTCCTGTAGACTAGATCCGGCGTCATCTGCTTTGTTTTATACCCCTTGCTATCCTCCGCTTCATCCTTCCCGCTCGGTGCCTAAGAGTCATTGGGGGAGGGGTGGGGAACATAAGGCTTAGTATTTTGACTAACGGTCGGTGGACCATATCATTTTAGAGGATTCAAGGAGCAGCACCAGGAGACGCAGCAGCACTAGAGGCCGGTGTAGATGGAGGCGGGCCAGTCTAGTATAGGAGCACCAGTTTCGGGATCAGTGAGTGATTACTAGTTTTGCTTCTGCGAGAGAACTTGTAGTGAGGACATGATGTACAGGGCATGAGCCCTTTATTGATGTTATCTTTTTATTCAGTTATTATCTGTGGACATTTACCATTTATGGTTTTATATTTCATGTGATATGGACTAGAACTTCTCTATATGTTCAAATATACTTTTCTTCTTTTGTGATCAATATGGCCGACAGGATCGACGTTTTGTAGTGACGACCTTCCCGAGTGTTGGTGTCACCGCAAATCGGTGGTTCTGGGCATAAGACTTGGTTTTCTAAAAAAAATGGGGTCTTACACTACTACCAAGTAATCTATCAAGGGTTACTCTCTCCTTGTGGTGAGGAAGGTGAAGAGGACGACATAAGTTTTTTTTTAATTTTCTCTACTAATCTGCGGATAACAAAAATATCTGTTAATAGACAAAATCTGCGAATAGACAAACGCTCCGCCTGGGCACAATAAATATAAGAAGAACAAAAGTATGTGTCCAAGTTATGTATCAAGTTCAAATTATAGTGACCCTCTTTGCTGCGAAGATTCAAATTCTTTTTAAAGCCACTTATGTTGTTGAAGTTGTTTTCTTAGTTGCATTAATGTCTTGAGCTAATGATGTTGTTCAAATAAATTATATATCCATCCTCCTGATGGGATTGACTGTGAATTGCTACCCAGTTCACTTGAATCATCTCAAAATTGATCACTTTTTTGCTCTGCCTGGTAATTCTTCTCTTTTTGTTGTTTCATTAACCAAATTCATGATAGTCTCTGTCTGCCTTGATGAGATAATTTTCTCCTAATTGTGAAAGTGGCTTGCAACCTTTTGACCATGCTTTTCAAGCACGTGTTTCATGCCAAGTATGAAAAGGGGTAGCCGTCTTTGACTTTGAAATCAACATGTGCTTTTGAAGGAAGCTTCTAGGAAAGTGCCCATAGGAATCTTCATGACATGTGCTTTTGACCGAGGGAAGATTCATGGAAGCTTCATACTCATGCCATCTACCATCTCTACCCCCTTGGTTTTCGCATTATAAATAGGCATGAAGGAGGAGGGGTAAGGCATCCACTTCTCTCCCATCTCAAGCATTGAAAGAGTTTCTATAGATGCCTTTGTGACATGCGTCTTAGTTTGGGGAGAGCTTTCAGACGTCTCTACGATGTTGACGAGGAATACTTTGCCTACACAGATTAGATCTGGAGCAGACTTGGGCAAGGATTCGATGAGGTATCTTGGAGAGGATTTGTGTAATCTGTCTCGTCCGCCACTGTCGGTAACTTGCAATTTTTCTGCTACTGTTTATTGTGTATTATTGTTTGGTGCGAAGTTAGTGAAGAACCTGCCTGGATTGAGAAGGGAAAGCCTTGTAATTGCCTATTTGTTTTACACATTTTTAGTGGCGGCTTTCCGGGCTGGACTCCGATTGTCCCGTGGTTTTCACCCTATTGGGTTTCCATGTTAAATCTGTGTGTCACTTTTATTGTTGTTATCTTGTGATGTGTTTTGGTTATGTATCGACATACTGCTAAGAGGTCGTGCAGATACTTGCTCGAACTAATTTGCAGGTGCTCTGGTTGGGCTTGCATGCTCTATAGTCCAACAAGTAGTATCAGAGGGAGGTTCCTTATTAGAGTAGTTATTGGGCTGACCTGTTTGAGATTTGAGATGAGTCGATCGAATATATTTGGGTTACTGGTCGTGTGCGGTAGTTGATGACTATTGGTCCGCTCCCTATGTAACATTCCTCAATCAACTAGACCGCTAAGTTATTGCAGTTTCTGAGGTGATCTCAAAGCAATCAAGCAGTTAGTCTTACTGCCAACGCAATATGAGCCTATAAGGTCGCACATAAAAGAGTTTGGAGAAGTTGGAGAAAGGATTGTGTTGACCTTACTCATATTGGATATGAGTGGAGGACCAATCCCGTGACTGTTTGGAGTTAAATTGAGAATGTCTCAATGGGAAATAAGTACTCTTGAAGAATCGTTGAAATGGTTTCAACGAATTCTTTTGGAATTAGCAAATTCGTCGAAAGTGTTTCGACGAATGGATTTATACTTGACAAATTCGTTGAAAGAGTTTAGACGAAATGTGTCAATTCGTCCATTCGAGTTCGTCGAAATTGTTTCGATGAATAAGATACAAATTCGTCGAAAGTGTTTAGTCGAAATTGTATCGACGAATTCGTCGAAATGTTTTGACGAAAATATGTTGATTCGTCGAAAGTGTTTAGACAAATTATATCATATTCGACGAATTTAAATCTTAGCGGAATTGTTCTATTTTTCCCAGGTCTGTGGATAACCTATTTTATACCTTGCGTATAAAAGGTACGCGATTAGGTCTTCTATATATCGATCCCTTTTGCGACATCAGAGACGGAAGCATTTCGATACTCATCCCCGTCCGCCGACCTAGACTTCACCGACCTTCGCCGCCTCCCCTTCAACGGACCTAGCAGTTCGTGGGGACGCAGAGGACCATTCTTCTCCGACCCATACCTTGTACGACAAGGCATTGGGGTTCTCCTTCCTTGCGTGGATCTCTGTAGAGGGGCCGATTTTTGGTCCTTTGAACTCAAAGTTCATCTTCCAGATTTCTTCTTGGAGCACCTTGGTTGAGTATTGACTCAATCCCCTGAAGGTATATCGCATTTGCTTTCCTAATCTCTAGATTCATGAAATCCGCAAGATCCTTACTCTTTGGGTTGCTCTTGTTGTTTCTCCCGCTGCGCATATACAATATGCTGTCTACATTTGATGTATAGAAAACCCAACAATGGTATCAGAGGGAGGTTGGCGATCAAGTGCGTGTAAATCAGGAAATTTAGAAGCATTATAAATGCCCAGATTTATTCTTGGAACACCAGTTTTGATGTGTTTTTGTGTGGTTTCTGGTGGTGGGATTTCAAAAATTGGTCGGGGCCCCTCCAGGAACGTATGTGATTGCGTTGCGATTTTCATGTTTTAGAGATTGTTTCTCCTTTGTAGTAATCGTCCCTCGAAATGGTTTGTGAAACCAAATGTCTTAAATTTTGAATCTGACATTGAGAGACGAGCTTGTCTACTGCATAAGCGGAGTTGGTGTTCCTGTGTTCAATGCATGTAAATCTGAAGATTTAGAAGTGTTCTAAGTGTTCAGATTTAGCCCCTCTTATCAAAAGTGTTGATAATTTTATTTTGTGCACATAGGGGATGCATTTGGTTTGTGAATGTGCACTGTGATTAAATGTTAATCACAATTAAATGTTCATCGATTATATCCTAAAATCCCTTTTCAATATTAAGTGTACGGATGCCCTCCGATGGATGGCACTCTTCCTGCCTCGATCGATGAAGTGTGGGCTTGCCAAAGCAAGGTGCGTTAATCTATCTTGGTAAGGGTGCGAGCAGATAAATGTGATATCCCACTGTCGACATCGGGTCCAACTTAACTAGGTGACCTCAAAGGTTGAGTGCCTAGAGGTATAGGGTTGGCATGCTCCATATGATTGATACGAATAAAAAGTTATTCACCAACCATACAAGAGTTGCATAGTAATGGGAGCTCGAGACTCAGTAGGGATTCACGTACTCAAGATGATTGGGTATATAGAGAACCTTGAAAGACTGGGTTTTCCCTTGGGCCAAGAGTTGACCACAGATCTGATTCTGCAATCGTTGCCGGACAGTTATGAGCAGTTCGTCTTGAACTATAACATGAATCAAATAGACAAGACACTGCCCGAGCTCCTAGGCATATTGAGAACTGCCAAAAATAACATGAAGAAGGTCAAGCCTGCTAGCCCATACTGATGGTGCATAAAGGAAAGGGAAAGACTAAGGGATCCAAGAAGACGAAGATAGGATCTAAGTCTCATCTTGATCCCAAATCTTCTGCACTGAAAAGGAAAGGTCTGACGAAGGAAGGAAAGTACAACCACTGCGGTAAGGCAAGGCAATGGAGGCGGAACTGTCCCCTCTATATTGAGGATCTACAAAAGAAGAAGGGAAGTGTGACTTACACTTCGGGTATTTACGTCATAGAGATAAACATTTCTGCTCCATCATCTTGGGTATTGGATACCAGATGCGGTTCTCACATTTGTACAAACGTGCAGGAACTGAGAAGGAGAAGAATGCTGGGTAAAGGGGAGGTAGACCTGCGCGTTGGAAATGGAGCAAGAGTTGCTGCCGTCGTTGTTGGTGTCTATTGTCTTTCTTTGCCCACTGGGCCTGTAATAGAACTAGATAATTATTATTTTGTTCCAGCCATAACTAGAAACATTATATCTATATCATGTCTTAACATGAAAGGTTTTTCGTTTATAATTAAGAACAATTGTTGTTCGATTTTTATGAATGATGTTTGTTATGGTGTAGCCCAATTGTTTAATGGTTTATATGTTTTGAACTTAGACCATCCGATCTATAATGTAGAAAATACTGAAAGACTAAAAATAAATGACTCAAATCCTACGTACCTTTGGCATTGTCGTTTAGGCCATATAAATGAGAAACGCATATCCAAGCTCCATAGGTATGGACTACTGGACTCATTAGATTATGAATCATTTGAGAGATGCGAGTCATGTTTATTGGGCAATATGACAAAAGATCCTTTCATTAGTTGTAGTGAGAGGGTTGATGATCTCTTGGGTATAATACATAGTGATGTATGCAGACCCATGAGTTCTATGGCTAGAGGTGGGTTCTACTCTTTCGTTACATTTACTGATGATTTCAATAGATACAGATACGTGTTTCTCATGAAGAACAAATCCGAAACCTTTGAAAAGTTCAAAGTGTTTAAGAATGAAGTAGAGAACCAACTGGGAAAAAGGATAAAAGCACTCCGATCTAATTGAGGTGGCGAATATCTGAGTCATGAGTTTCGTGATCATCTGAAAGAGTGTGACATTGTATCACAGCTCACTCTGCCTGGAACACCACAACATAATGGTGTTTCTGAGAGGAGGAATCGTACCTTATTAGATGTACGATCGATGATGAGTCATGCAGATCTACTCGTTTCCTTTTGGGGTTTTGCTCTAGAGACTACTGCTTTCACACTAAATCGAGTTCCAACGAAAATGGTTCAAAAGACACCATATAAGATATGGACTAGGAAGCATCCTAGTATGTCGTTCATTAAGATTTGGGGTTGTGCGGCATACATACGACATCGAATGCTTGACAAGCTGGAACCCAAATCGGATAGATGTTATCTAGTGGGGTATCCTATGGAGACCAAATGGTACTACTTCTACCTGTCGTCTGAGGGCAAAGTGTTTGTCACAAGGACTGGTGTCCTTTTGGAGAAAGAGTTCTTATCCAGAAAGACTACAGAGGTAGAACTTGAAGAAGTTCAAAAACCACAAATAATGAACGAACTGGAATTGGAACATGAGCAAGGACTACAAGAAGTTGTAGCTAGAGAACCTGCTCAAGAAACACAAGTCCTATGTAGATCTAGTAGACCTAGATTTGAGCCTGGGAGATATGGATTTCTCAGGTCTCAAATAGGTAATGTGTTGCTTATGGATCATGATGATGAGCCTGCAACCTACCAAGAGGCTATGAATGGACCTGACTCCGAGAAGTGGCTTGAGGCCATGAAATATGAAATGGACTCCATGTATGCAAACCAAGTTTGGACCTTAGTGGAACAACCTAAAGGGTACGACCCATAGGGTGCAAGTGGGTCTTCAAGAAGAAGACCGACATGGATGGGAATGTACATACATTCAAAGGCCGGCTGGTGGCTAAATGTTTCAGGCAAATTCATGGTGTTGACTATGATGAGACCTTTTCCCATGTGGTCATGGTCAAGTCCATCAGAATTCTACTTGCTGTTGCTGCGTATTATGACTACGAGATCTGGCAAATGGATGTCAAAATAGTTTTCCTTAATGGAAACCTCCTTGAGGAAGTGTATATGACACAACCCGAGGGTTTTGTATCTCCAAGTGAAGCCACTAAAATATGCAAGTTGAATCGATCCATTTATGGATTGAAACAAGCTTCTCGAAGTTGGAATCTTCATTTTGATGAGAAAATCAAAGAGTTTGGTTTCATCAAGAATGAGGATGGGCCTTGTGTTTACAAGAGGATTAGTGGGAGCATTATTATTTTCCTGATATTGTATGTGGATGACATACTGCTGATCGGGAATGACATTCCGACCCTACAAGCTGTTAAGAACAATCTATGGGACTGCTTTTCTATGAAAGACTTGGGTGAAGCGACTTATATACTTGGTATTAAGAACTATAGAGATAGATCGAAGAAGTTGCTGGGTTTGACCCATATTACATACATTGAGAAGGTGTTGAAACGGTTCAATATGCTTGAGTCCAATAAGGGATTCTTGCCCATGTCACATGGTGTGAGTCTCTCTAAGGCCAGTGTCCTAAATCTTTGGAAGATAAGGACCGCATGAAGTTGATTCCATATGATACGGCAATTGGATCAATCATGTATGCAATGTTGTGTACTCAACCCGATGTCTCATATGCTTTGAGCATGACGAACATGCATCAGTTTGATCCTGGTGATGGTCACTGGATAGCTGTCAAGAATATCCTAAAGTACTTGAGAAGGACGAAGGATGTATTCTTGGTGTATGGTGGAGAGGAAGAGCTTGTTGTAAAGGGTTACACAGATGCTAGCTTCCAGACTGATAGGGATGATTCAAACTCCCAATCAGGTTTTGTATTTTGCCTTAATGGAGGAGTTGTAAGCTGGAAGAGTTCCAAGAAAGAGACAGTTGCCGATTCTATTACTGAGGTGGAGTATATCGCTGCTGCAAATGCGGTGAAGGAGGCTGTGTGGATTAGGAAATTCATCAGCAAGCTTGGTGTAGTTCTTAGCATTGTTGATCCTATAGTTCTCTAATATGACAACAATGGTGCTGTATCCCAAGCTAAGGAACCTAGATCTCATCAGCGCTCCAAGCACATACTTCGGCGGTTCCATCTTATTCGAGAGATTGTCGATCGAGGAGATGTGAATATTTGCAGAGTATCGACTGAAGAAAACACAGCGGATCCACTGAAAAAGCCTCTTGCGCAAAAGAAGCATGATGGTCATGTTAGATCAATGGGTATTAGATACCTGAATGATCGTCTTTAGTGGGAGCCTTGTGGATTGTATGTTTGTTGGTTGTTTATTCATTTGATGAATTGTGATATGTACTGTGTTTTTCATTTTACATTTATGACAAGTTCTTATTGTTATGTCAATGGTTTCTATTTGATAGATTAATTAGCATAATAAATGCTCTTAGAATGCTTGCTTCCATAGGAATTCAAGTACGTGACTTGAATGTGATGGCCTATGTATAACAAGAAGCTTCATTCTTAAATGGTTCTTAGTCAGAGTATCATCCTATAAGTTGAAGGGCAATGATGGTACGTTAAGACTAACATGTGCGTTGACTGATGACCGGTTCTCACAGGTCATGATATTGTGATATCGAGTCTTCACATGGGTACTTGTTAGTGAACAAGTTGTACTGGACAGACCCAAGTTGGGACTACTTTGTGGATTGTTATATGAACGTGTCACAAGTAGGTCTCAACTAACAATGGTGTTTGTAGTTCTTTGACCTGAAGTCACAATATTCATCAAGTGAGGAAGAGCGTACTTTGATGCCATCTAAAGTCTTCCTTGAGAAAGGTTGACGATAAGGGTGGTTATTGGGTATGTTACAATTCATTTGAGTGTCTGTGTGTGGACAGATATGGGATTTGTCCTCCTTTATGACAGGAGTTACATCCATGGGCCCCTTGATGAATGAGACCGAGAAATGCATGACCATGCTGGGTTGAGCCAATATGTGATATTGATCTTACCACTCTCTTAAGGTCTATTCTAGATCAGGAAACTAGGATTGAATAATTATGAGGGTGACATGGTCCATGCCTCTAGTTCTATCCGGATGTAAGGGACAAAGGAACATGACAACACTGATACATTGGTCAAGACAGGCTTATTGAGTTATGAACTCTTATTGCTTGGGTAGCAATGATGTATTGCTAGATGTCGTTCATTGTTTGTGAGACTTTTGTTGATACTTTGTGATCAAGTGGGAGACTGTTGGAGTTTCTGAGGTGATCTCAAAGAAATCAAGCAGTTAGTCTTACTGCCAACACAATATGAGTCTATATGGCCGCACATAAAAGAGTTTGGAGAAGTTGGAGAAAGGATTATGTTGGCCTTACTCATATTGGATATGAGTGGAGGACCAATCCTGTGACTGTTCGGAATTAAATTGAGAATGTCTCAACGGGAAATAAGTACTCTTGATGAATCGTCGAAATGGTTTCAATGAATTCTTTAGGACTTAGCAAATTCGTCAAAAGTGTTTCGACGAATGGATTTATACTTGACAAATTTGTTGAAAGAGTTTAGACGAAATGTGCCAATTCGTCCAATCGAGTTTGTCGAAATTGTTTCGATGAATAAGATACAAATTCGTCGAAAGTGTTTAGTCGAAATTGTGTCGGTGAATTCGTCGAAAGTGTTTTGGCGAAAATATGTTGATTCGTCGATAGTGTTTAGACGAATTATATCATATTCGATGAATTTAAATCATGGCGGAATTGTTCTATTTTTCCCGGGGTCTGCGGATAACCTATTTTTATGCCTTGCGTATTAAAGGGACGCGATTAGGTCTTCCATATATCGATCCCTTTTGCGACATCAGAGATGGAAGCATTCCGATACTCATCCCCATCAGCCGACCTAGACTTCGCCGACTGTCGCCGACTCCCCTTCAACGGACCTAGCAGTTCGTGGGGGACGCAGAGGACCGTTCTTCTCCGACCCATACCTTGTACGACAAGGCATTGGGGTTCTCCTTCCTTGTGTGGATCTCTGTAGAGGGGCCGATACATTTCGGTCCTTGGAACTCAAAGTTCATCTTCCAGATTTCTTCTTGGAGCACCTTGGTTGAGTATTGACTCAATACCCTGAAGGTATATCGCATTTGCATTCCTAATCTCTAGATTCATGAAATCCGCAAGATCCTTACTCTTTGGGTTGTTCTTGTTGTTTCTTCCGCTGCGCATATACGATATGCTGTCTACATTTTATATATAAAAAACCCAACATAAGTTAGTTTTGTCATGACTACGTCATGACAAAACCCTAGGAAGCACAAAAGACCATGTAAGCTTAGGCAAGAAGGAGGAAAACCACAGTGGTCTGCAAATAGCAATTTCCAAATACTAAGCCTAGGGTTGGACTTTAGGGCCTCACCTTGACCCTTTGACCCCAACATGACATCCCTAACCCATTAAGGGGTCCCTTAGAGCACCAAGGACCCCTTGGGGTCAACCAAAGTGGCTAAGTTGACCAAAGTCAACCCTAATCCCAAAATGGTCAAAGTAGCCTAATTAGGATCAATTGGCCTCCACCATGACAAATTGACCTTGCCCCCATCCTTATGATGATATTAGGGACCCAATGGACCAAAAGGCCCCATCATGGGGCCACCAATTTGACCTAAGTCAACTCTAGCCCTGTTTTGGTCAAAATGGCCTATTAAGGGTCAATTGGCCCTCACCTTGCCAAATTGACCATACCTAGACCTTCCTAACCATTACGGGAGGCCAATGGGTCACTAGCCACCCATTGGGGTCAATCTAAATGGTCAAATTGACCAAAGTCAACTCCACCCAAAATTTAGGTCAAAATGACCTATTTTGACCTAATCAAGCCCAATCCACTTGGGCTAGACCCAATTGAGATGGTCCACCGGCTAATGGGCTTGGGGGTTACTGAGTTGACCATTCAATTTCAAATAATTCGACCAGGAGAGAGAAAGCCCCAATTTGAAAGAGAGAGAGAAAGGGAGAATTAATGGGGAGGAAGAAGAAATCTTCAATCTCCCCTATTAATGGCCCCATTCATCTCCTCTTGGAGAGAGAAGGAGTTTCCATCCTTCTACCGGCCAGATTGAGGCCCCATTCACCTCCCCCAAGTGAAACCGAAAACTCCCCCTAATGGCCATTAATGGCTTTCGGGAATAAAGCCCCCCAAGCCTCAAATTGAAACTCCCACCAACATCAATGACCAGAGAGGAGAAAAACCCCCAACTTTCTAAGAGGAATCGTACACTGAAAACTAGGAGAGGCATGACACCAAAATCTTCAATTTCGTCCATGGCGACACACTGAAATACGCGGCCTTAGGCCACCACGCAGGTTCGATCCCCTTCTCCTCCCCTAGTGCTAGATCAACATCCAGTTGGGGCATCCCAAGGGGCTCATTTTCGAGTTCCTTTCCCCTCCCCAAAACCCCTAATTCGGCCACCAATGGCCGACAAACGACCTCCTATCGCCGACCACCACCTCGGCGGAGGTGGTGGCACTTGCCGGCCGAGGAGAGGTGAGGGTGGCCGGGAATTTGGCTTTGAAGCAGCCCCAGGATGGGTTGATCTCAGCCCTTGGCTGGAGGAAGAGGAAAGCCAGGGGCCGTTCGATCTGCGCCAAGATCTGTGCAGGATCAATTACATATAAATGTTTATATATTATATTTTTGTCACACTTTATGCAGTACTTAGAAATAATTCTAGGAAATACTTAGGGCCTCTTGATGGAAAAGTGTTCAACACCAAACTTGTAGCCCTTGGGGTCTACGTTATTTTAAAATTTGTTTCACACAATTTGGGTTAGTGGTCTGACCACAACACTCAAAATGGTGCAACATATACAAAGGGGTGACCAGAGTTTGACTTGTGTGCCCACATCAATCCATTCATCCAAATGTCTTGAAAATTGAAACATAGGCTGCTTATACCCACACCCTTAACATATCCAAAAATGAGGATTTTTGGAGGACATTTTTCTAAGGTTTTTGCAAAAATTTAATAATCCATGTATCAATTAATTATAGAGTCTAGTTACATCGAAACACCACCAAATTTTGGTGGGTGGTCCTTAGGTCCATGTTATGTCTATGGTAAAAATTTCATCCCATTTGGGATTGATTTGGTTGGGTATTTAACTAACCCAAGATTGGTCAAACTAAGGGTTACAAGGTCAAAAGTGCACTTGTTGGGTTGAATGGTCAAATCTCATCCAAAAGTGATGAAACCTTGGCCACTAATTTAATATCACATAAAACACCTTCTCCCAAGATTTGGGGTGATTTGGAGTAGTTGTGCCCTAGAACCCTAGTTCAAATCTTAGGGTTATATATTGAACCCATTGAATGACATATGCTCATATGTCCTTGGATTGGCTTGAAATTTAGTAGAGAGGTTCATAGGGTGGTGTCAAGCCCTAGGTAATTTATTTGAAACTTTTGGAGACTTTTATGCTCTCTGATTTAATTAAGAATCATTTAGGGATCTTCCTTACAAGAAGGAATTACATGTTCATATAACCTAGGATGTTTATGAAACTTTGGCAGTGAGTTTCTATTGATGATATTATTCTCTGATAATTTTGTCAAGAATTTTGAAGTGTTATTTATGGTACTTCATTCATAACCATCAATCTGTGCCCTAGTGGTATAAAAATTAATTATCTGTTTAAAACTCACTGAAATATTCTGGAAACTAGTCAGAGGGCTTGTTAGGCCAAACACATGATCTATAAAATTTAGAATATTTTTTGGAGTTATTTATATATGGTTCCCTTCACAAGGTGACCTTGGACATGTTTATTTAATTAATGGAATTATATGGTCAAATGGATTTAGAAAATTATGGAATTTCATCAGTCAACTTTTCTGACCATTTTGGACACCAGCTAATTTTCTTGTAATTATTGAATTAGAATTTCTAGTAGCTTCCTTGTTAATCATTGATCTTGATTAATTAGTTTATGCATTAATTGGAGGTCAAAACCTTTTTGGAGAATTGTGAAATTCAGATTTGGCTGTTATTTTATTATTATTTAGTTGTACAAATTTTAGTGGAGTCATACCATGTCAGAAAACCATACTTGATGTACAAATCATAAGTTCTCTGATTTTGGAGAAATTATAATAAATACCAAATTTAGTAGAAAAATTATAAATTTCTGGAGATGGTGTTATAATGTCATAACTAACCCCCAATAAAAATCTTGGGTCATTTGGATGATTATTTGGATGATAGCTCATTTGGTCTGTGTATAGTAAAACTATAAAACTTGAGTAACTTGTAGACCATTAGGTGGGAATGGGGGGTAGATGGTACTTGGTCCGGTTGAGGAGATTTGAGGTCACCAATAGGAGTCTATGTATTGAGTGTGCCCGATAAGCTAAGGGGCGAGGTTTTGCTCGGGAGCAACGAAAGATCGTCTTTCCCCATAGAGAGAGTCATAAAATACTTAGGGTTAATCAATGTGTAATGATAAGAGGGGTATTCTTATGGGTAGTTACCAATAGCATTAAGTGTCTTGAGAAAGGGAGGTTTGGGCTATCATCACATCGTACCTCCTAGTACCGCTGCGAGCCCCTCACATGGTAAACCTCGGGAAGTCCAAGATTAACCCTAAACTGCAGGAATAAACTGTTATGCAAGATTGTATTAATAATCCACACATCCATACCCCGTGTCATGAGAGGTTAGTTGGTTGGGTATTACTAGCGGTAGGCTCGGTGGTTGTAGGAGCGGACTAATTAGTCCGGTGAGCTTGTGACACAGAAATGGTTCTTGGACTGGTCAGTTAGCCCGGGGAGCTTATGGCTCAGAGATATAAATTGTATTCATACATGTATGTGCATAAGGTGGTGGGTCTTTAGTATTGATGGTCGTCGCACCAACGTCGATACTTTGGCTCGGTAAGTGTGGTTAACACTTTGCAAAGGAAAAGTCTGGTAGACTAGCCAGTAAGAGTACGCAGGAGCTCCGTTGTTGTGTTCTTAGCATTGAGGTGTACGATAGGTCTAGGTTAGGTAGTGTAGATACCAACCTAGAGGTGGGTGAGGCCCAACCCACTGCTTCTGTTTGCCACTACGGGAGTATCTTGGGAGTCTTGCTAGCTCCAAAAAGGGGGAACTAAAGGTCTGTGCGCTCAGAGTCAAAGTGTGTGAGTTGCACTTATGTGAACATATCATTAAAACTACATAACTCTGCATGTCATGGCATAAGCATTGAATTTTAACCCCTACCCCTATCGTATAAATTGGTATGAGACTTTTTATACGATAGGACATGCTAAACGACCCTTTGGTCTTTAGGTTTGTATGGGCATTCCTATAAATCAAGGTTACTCTTCTTATTTACTTTTACTTATTATTTTCTTACTTATTACTGCTTTATTTATTACTGCTTTATTCACTGTACTATATATTGCGTAGTGATAGACATTTCCTGTAGATTAGAATAACCGTCATCTGCTTGTTTATACCCATTACTGTCCTCCACTTCATTCCTCCCGCTCGATGCCTGGGAGTCACCGGGGGAGGGGTGGGGGATTGGCTTAGTCTTTTTGACTAACAGTTGATGGACCTTATCATTTTAGGGGACCAAGGAGACGTAGCAGCACCAGAGGCTGGTGTAGATGGAGGCAGGACAGTCTAGCACAAGAGCACCAATCTCAGGATCCGTGAGTGTTACTACTATCTAGTTTTGTTTCCGCGAGAGAACTTGTAGTGAGGATTTGATGTATTGGGCAGGAGCCCTTATTATCGCTTTCTTTTATTCAGTTATTATATGTGGACCTCTTTTATTATGAGATATTATATTACATATGATGTGGACTTGAATTCTATATGTTCAAATTTATACTCCTCTTCTATTGTGATCGATATGGCTGGCAAGATCGGTGTTTTGTAGTGGAGACCTTCCCGAGTGATGGTGTCACCACAAAGCAGCAGTCTTGGGCATAAGACTCAGTAGCGAAGCAAAAAAAGGGGGTCTTACAAACTGGTATCAGAGCGAAACCTCGATTAGAAGAAAAGAAGTCCACAAACCCTGGGCCACCCCGCATGAGCTTAGTTTGAGGACAAACTAGCAGCGGAAGCAATGGTGTGCCCATGTGGGGAATCACATGAAAAGTCCACTTTTAACTGAATATTTTTTTGACAAACCCCCCTTACGAGTGTCAAATTTTCTCTTGTAGCCCGCGACAAACCGTACCCCGCAGCATGGAGTGCCTCCGACTCCAAACATCGTCCCACCACCATCGGCTCCTACCCCATTCCAACAATCAGAGATGGGGCAGGCATTGACTGCTGTTGGGTATTTGTATCGACAATTGCCTAGATTTGTGAGAAGTCACCCTTGAACCAAGTTGAATTGCTGGTGTATTTGATGTTGTCTCTTAGCTATGTTCTTGCAGGTTGTTATTGCCAAGTGTAGACCAATGTCAGATCACAATGGGTCATTAAACACAGTCTCATGCAATGTAATCCCTCATTGTGTGGAACATGGTGGTGACTCATGTGTGATCTCTCTATTGGGATACACTTCATTTGACAAGTATCTTGATTCTTAGAAGTTGGAAGATTTGCTGGTGTCTAGAAAAGAAAGAAGGAAAAAGGGTCAGAATTTTTCTAAGTGTATTTCTCGAGAAATCACTTATGGTTCTCGAGAAATAAACTTGATTTCTCGAGAGATGAAGGGACTTCTCGAGAAATGACTTAGAACAACTTGAACTTTGAGCTCTGAGAAGGATTTCTCGCGAACCAAGCTGACTTCTCGAGAAATAACTATGACACGTGTCTCACAATAGCGAAGGAATAGGATTGTGTGCATTAGAGACCTAGCCTCTAAGTCATGTCTTGTCCTTAACTGGGGAGGATTCCAGTGGGGCCTTGCGAGGCACTAGGGGGAAAGAGTGCTAGGTTGAGCGTTCTCTAGTGTGTGCATATGGGATTAACACCCCAACCTACGACATGTGTACAACTCCTCATGCCCATCCGTCACTTAGTACGGGGCTAGGGTGTAGAGATTTAGTCCGGGTAGTTTTTAATCTTAAGACATACTTATATTACTCATTGCATGAACATTTTATTTACTTATCACTTAATTCATTCATATTTTGGGTTGTTCGAAAATGTCCTCTTGTGTTTACATAATTTATTAGTTTGAGCTTTAATGATTTTATAAAACACAAGTAGTTGAAAAATCATCAAAAACATACTTAAAAGAGCCTTCAAATCATCTCTAAAAAAATCTAAAATTTCAACAATAAGAAGGCCTCTTTATAATACAACTGAATTAAAGAAAAAAATTTCAAAAAAAAATCAAAATTTGCAATTCTGTCTCGGCGTTAAGTAGTTAACGCCTGTCGTTAGCCCCTTTGCTCCATTTTTTTTATTTTTTGGAAAAATTTATGTGTTTTTCTCATGCATTATTTTTGGTTTATTTCTCTGGCATAGAATATCATTTACTGATAAGGCTAAAAAAACTTTTATGTTTTCTAGAAAATATTTAAATTTGAATATTTAAAAACAAATACAAATTTACAAAACAATTTCAAAGAACAAAAATATGTTTTTCTCTTTATGTGTGATTATTGTTTTGTACTTATATAAAAAATATAAAATATTTAAAAATTGATTGTTATTCATTGCCATTGTCAAGGATGATTAATTATATCAATTAAAGATTAAATACATTGTTTAATTTAACTTTCAAGTTTCTTAAAAAACATTATTTTGTATTTGACATGCCTTGAAAATTATCTTGTTATGTGCAATGAAATTGATTGTAGACAAACATATGTAGAAACACTTAGCATGCCTCTAAGTATGAGTAATGTATTATGTTTGATAATGATTCATTCACTCACTTATTTTTGATAACTTAAATGTGTTTACAATCTTATACTTGCATGATTCTGTAGTGTAATAACATAAATAATTAGAATGCATAAATAGATTACCTACACAACATTGAATTGGTTGTTTCAATTCTTTGTCTTTCATGCACTTATTCTTTAGAGAAATGTGGTTTAAAATGCTATGTTTACAAAACAAGCGAATTCGGAGTCCTTAGTCACTAAACTAAAAAACAAATAATAAATGACAAGGATAACTCCACCAAGCACTACTCACCCTCCTAATAAGTCTTAATGAGCATTGTGAGGTTGAGCACCTTGACTAAAGAATTGTAAAGTGTCTTGTAGCAAACAATTTATACACCACTTCTCTTAGTACACCGGATCACAAAAAATGAAAATAAAGCTAAAAAGTATAGAAGTGATCCCATAGCACTACTTTGCACCCTGATAAGTCTTAATAAGCATTGTGCGTGCAGAGCACCTTGGTAGTTGTACTCTTTATTTATGTGCATTAAAATATTGTCGAAGTAATATTATTTATCTATTTTAATGTTGTGTTATTTCATTATATTTTCCATGTGTTTTTTGATTGATTCACTTGTATACTTTATCAAAATACTATTTTATACACATCATTATCTTCATAAAACTTCTACTCATGAGAATTGGATCCTAATGCTCATCTACACTATTCTCTACAAACTTAAGTAAATGCACTAGATTGCAAAGTATGATCGCTACAATGTTTATGTTTACTTGAAATGCAGATTTTATTACATTGTAGTTTTTGTATATTTTCTTGATATTATGAAATCATGCTTGCAATTTTATCTTAATGGAATAGTATCTCATTAATCCTTAACTCAAACATCAACTTTTCTAATTTAAAACTCATTATCCTTAATATGATTTTATCTTCTAAAATGATGTTTATGTTTAAGAGTGCTTATTATATTCTTCTGCTAAGTTTACCACTTATGCTCATTCATGTCTATTATTTGTTAACACCGTGGTATTCTTTTATCAACAAGATGTTATCTTAAAATATGAATGCTTACTTTATCATTTCAGTTATGTTGCTTACTACTCTATGTTCCATCATGCTTATATTTTTCTCAACAAGGAGTATTTAACAAGCTTTATATTGCATCCTATTTTCTTCTCAACATAAATCATTTAAATTTTTATTGCATACTATCATCTAAACCCTCTTTTGATACTACCAAAAGGGGAGATTAAATTGCATAAATCTAACAGTTAGGGGGAGTACATTAAAATTTATTAGAAGTATTTATATAGGGGGAGTAAACATATAGGAGGTGCATTCTTTATCCTGTGCTCGATCATGACAATCCTTCTATAAGTGATTCCTAACCACTTAGTAGATATACGCTCATCCCTGCCCTCTTTTGCTAATATCAAAGGTGGAGAAGAAATTGAGAAATCTAGTAAAATATATATTTAGGGGGAGTAAATTATAAGAGAACAATTATGTAGGGGGAGGACTTGATATAGAAAGAGTATGCATTATCGCTTTCAATTCTATTACGCTCTTAATATGTTATTCATGCATATCTTATTACCACACTTATCTATAAACACAAATTGTCTTAATCTCACTAATTTCTCATACAGGTATTTATTATTATCAAAAGGGGGAGATTGTTGGAGCCTATGTTCCGCATCTCTTGGTTTGAGAATAACAAATACCGTGTTGTATTTGATCTTGTATTTTGTGTGTTTATAGTGTGCAGGTTGTACAGGAACTATAGCTACACATCCCTATGAGTAGTATACTGAATGGAGACGATTCTCTGGAATGAGAGCTAACGCCCCACGTTAGAGTTAACGCCCCACGTTAACTTATCGTCGATAAGGGATGTCATCGAGAAGGGAATAACGTCGAGAAGAAGTACCGTTGAGTACCAAGAGACAACGTCGCTTTGACTCTTAACACCCGCATTAAGTCCACAAACTGCCACGATCTCGATGGTTGCACGATGTCAGCGGTTTCTATACATGATCACTAACACTGGCGTTAATTCTTAACGACACGCGTTAGCTATCGTGCCTATTTAAAGAGCAGCCCCTCTCATTCTATGATTTGAGATTCCAGAATTTTGGTTCTTTTGAGATAGGCTCATCTACAACAATTAAGAGATCTCTCTTAGGCTAACATGAAGATCTAAAGAATATTTTGAAGGAGAAGGTTTACAACGCATATTCTATACGAAGGATAAACGCTTCAAAAATGTCAACGTCTACATCGCCTTCGTCTTCACCTTTAGAATTTCTTGGTGAGTTTTTCTTACTTTATCTTGTAATCTTTTATTTTATTCTTTTTTGTAATTGGTGTGGAGAAATCGTTCGGGAAGAACGTCGGATTTCAGGAAGGATTCTGTGGGTAAATTTGCCGCGTTTGTTGGCGTCTAGGTCCTTGTGCGGCTTAGGGGGTAATTCACCGTCTTGTGTGTGGCGACTAGGTCGAGGTTTGATCTAGGGGTGGCTAGAGGCCTTATCTGGGGTAAGATAGGCTATAGGCAACCGATCCTTGGGAGAAGGACCGGTGAAACAAAAAAAATGTGTTTTTAATATTCTCGCCTTGATTTCTAGCGTTATAGAAATCAAATATTTGTGTAATCAATTCATAATGAAATAAAATCATGTCTTTTAATGTTCTATTCAATTGATTTTATTTACTCTTCAAGAATGTGTTAAATTATATCCTCATCAAATCATTAAAATAAACATTTGTGTAATTATCCTTGTAATACAATATTCGTTTTCATTATCTCTAATTTTCTGAAATTGTATTTCATTAAAGTTTTCATAAATAAAATCACCTTGACATAATTCTGAACAGCTTAATTTCCTGAAGAGCTAACGCCCAGCGTTAACACTTAACACCAGACGTTAGCAACAATAAGGAAAAAGTTCTGTTAATCTTATATGAGATATTAAAATATATTTTCGTATAAAATATTCTAAAACTTCAGTCGCAAACTCTGATATTTTTAATTAAGATTTAAATTCCATACAACCCTTATTCACCCCCCTCTAAGGGCGTCGTAAGATCCAACACTAAGCCGGTATCTAGAGCCCCTTATCGGATGGCCCCGAAAGAGCTAGCGGAGTTTCGGAGCCAGCTGCAGGAGCTGGTGGAAGCAGGATTCATTAGACCGAGTTACTCACCTTGGGGAGCTCCGGTGCTATTCGTGAAGAAGAAGGATGGGTCGCTCAAACTCTGCATTGATGATAGAGCCCTAAATAGGCTGGCGGTGTGAAACACGTACCCATTGCCGAGGATAGACGAGCTATTTGACCAGCTAGAGGGAGCCCACTGCTTCTCGAAGCTAGATTTGAGTTCAGGAAATTATCAGTTGCGGATTTAGGAGGAAGACATCCCGAAGACGTCTTTCAGCAGCCGATACGGACTATATGAGTTCACCGTGATGCCTTTCGGGCTCGCAAATACACCATCAGCATTTATGAGTTTGATGAACCGGGTGTTCGAGCCTTATCTCGACATTTTTGTCATCGTGTTCATTGACGACATCCTCATCTATTCGAGGACGGAGGAGGAGCATGCACGACATCTGGCACTGACATTGGAGAAATATTGAGAGCACAGACTCTACGGAAAATTCAGCAAGTGTTAGTTTTGGCTGAAGGAGGCGGCCTTCCTGGGTCACATTATGAGTGGAGCTGGACTAGCAGTAGATCCAGGCAGTACAGGATTGGCCACCGCTGAAGATGGCCACTGACATGCGAAGTTTCTTGGGACTTGCCAGCTATTACCGGAAGTTCGTACAGGGGTTTTCTCAGATAGCCCTCCCGCTCACATCCTTGACGAAGATGGATACTGCTTTCATTTGGACACCGCAGTGCGAAGTGGCCTTCCAGGAGCTAAAGTCGGCTTACGAGGGCCCCCATCCTTGCCCTTTCATCAGGGAAGGATGGATTCCAGGTGTATACAGATGCATCGTATCAGGGGATGGGTGCCGTTCTGATGCAGAACAGGCACATGATAGTATACGCCTCTCGACAGTTAAAGAATCATGAGTGGAATTACCCGGTGCATGATTTGGAGATGGGAGCGGTTATATACGCTCTAAAGATCTGGCGGCAAAATCTCTATGGCGTCCACTGCGACATATTCTCAGACTACAAGAATCTAAAATACGTGGACATGCAGAAGGAGCTGAATATCCAACAGAGGCGATGGGTGGACTTCTTATCGGATTACCAGTACATGATGCACTACCACCCAGGGAAGGCAAATGTGGTAGGGACGCACTGAGCAGGAGAACCACCACATCAGGACTTGAGCCCCAGTTGATGGCAATGGAGCTGGTACGGAGTCTCGAGGACATGCAGATCTCCTTAGTATCCGAGGACGATCCGGATCTATATGAGGAGTACCTGGCGGTGATGAGTACCACAGATGACATTCGAGACTGTATCAGGGATGGGAAAATGCAGGATGCCAAGTTAGAGCCGATATTCAGGGCCTTGGAGGCAGGCTCAGCCGAAGACTATTCATTGAAGGACGGTCTGCTAAATTTTAGAGGCCGAGTATATATACCGGTAGGGGGCCAGATTCGGGATGATATTATGGCGGAGGCTTACTACAGTAGGTATTCGGTGCACCCGGGTATCACCAAGATGACGACGGACTTGAAGAGGACCATGTACTGGCCGAGCATGAAGAGGGACATCACCTATTTTGTGACCCACTGCGAGTCATGTCAACTCGTAAAGGCGGAATGCAAGAGCCCGACCGAACTATTTCAGCCACTCTTGGTGCCAGAGTGGAAGTTCGACGACATCGCGATGGATTTTATACATGGTCTTCCCCGATCACATATGGGGAATGACTCGATATGGGTGATCATCGACAGGTTGACGAAGGTGGCCAAATTCATTCCAGTCAGGAAGGACGCTCCGGTCAAAGATTTGGTACGGAGGTTCGTGGAGCAATTTGTCCGATACCATAGCGTGCCTAGGACGATCGTGTCGAATCAGGATGGACGATTTACATCGAGGGAGTGGAGAGCAGTGAAAGCCTACCTGGGCACCAGATTAACATTTAACACTGCATTCCACCCTCAGACAGATGGGCAAACAGAGCGTACCAACCGGACCTTGGAGGATCTTCTACGCCTATGCATTCTGGACCGCGGGGAGCCATAGGAGAGATTGTTGCAGTTAGTCGAGTGCTCGTACAACAACATTCACAAGGCCAACATAGGTATAATACTCTACGAGGCATTATATGGATGGAGATGCAGTACCCGATTGTCTTGGATCCAGGATGAGGATCCCAAGGCACTCAGCTCAGAGTTTATGGAGGACACTGAGGCTCAGGTGAGGCTGATTTGAGACAGGATGCTGGAGGCCCAGAGTAGGCAGGCGAAGTATTATGATGCGTGACATTATATGATAGAGTTCCAGGTGGGAGATCGGGTATTCTTGAAGATACGTCTGATGCATGGATTTCACGGGTATGCGGGCGGAAGAAGCTCAGTCTGAGATATATGGGGCCATACAGGATCTTAGAGCGGATCGTCCCCTTAGCTTACAGATTGGAGCTATCACTAGAGTTAGCGGGAGTGCACGACATCTTCCACGTCTCCTCACTTAGGAGGGCTCTACTATGGCCAGAGCAGCAGCTATCTACTACAGAGGGGCCCGTAGCTACTGATCGATCGGTTCACCTAGAGCCGGTCTGGATAGACGATACAGAGATGTGAATCTTGCGGCGCAAGAAGGTTCCACTAGTTAAGGTCCTGCGGAGAAATCATGTAGCTACTGATCGATCTGTTCACCTAGAGCCGGTCTGGATAGACGATATGGAGATGCGAGTCTTGCGGCGCAAGAAGGTTCCGCTAGTTAAGGTCCTGCGGAGAAATCATGGACAGGAGGAGCACACCTGGGATCCACTGGACTTGATGCAGCAAAAGTATCCAGGGCTCTTTACGAGAGGTATAATTTAACCTTTTGGTATGTTACATTTAATCACTTGCGTTAGGAACCCCGCAGACCTAATCTGAATTTCGGGGATGAAAATTTTATTTTTATGTATTGGGATTTGTAACATCCATCAAACAACTAGACCCCTAAGTTGGTTTTGTCATGACTAGGTCATGACAAAACCCTAGGAAGCACAAAAGACCATGTGAGCTTAGGCAAGGAGGAAAACAACAGTGGTCTGCAAATAACAATTTCTAGATACCAAGCCTAGGGTTGGACTTTAGGGCCTCACCTTGACCCTTTGACCCCACCATGACATCCCTAACCCATTAATGGGTCCCTTAGAGCACCAAGGACCCCTTGGGGTCAACCAAAGTGGACAAGTTGACAAAAGTCAACCCTAGTCCCAAAATTGTCAAAATAGCCTAATTAGTGTCAATTGGCCTCCACCATGCCAAATTGACCTTGCCCCTACCCTTATAAGGATATTAGTGACCCAATGGACATAAAGCCCCATCATGGGGCCACCAATTTAGCCAATTTGACCTAAGTCAACTCTAGCCCTGTTTTGGTCAAAATGGCATATTAAGGGTCAATTGGCCCTCACCTTGCCAAATTGAACGTACCTAGACCTTCCTAACCATTAAGGGAGACCAATGGGTCATTAGACACCCATTAGGGTCAACCCAAATGGTCAAATTGACCAAAGTCAACTCCACCCAAAATTTAGGTCAAAATGACCTATTTTGACCTAATCAATCCCAATCCACTTGGGCTAGACCCAATTGAGGTGGTTCACCAGCTAATAGGGTTAGGGGTTACTGAATTGGCCATTCAATTTCAAAGAATTCGACTAGGAGAGAGAAAGCCCCAATTTTTACGAGAGAGAGAAAGAGGGAATTAATGGGGAGGAATAAGAAACCTTCAATCTCCACCATTAATGGCCCCATTTATCTCCTCTTGGGGAGAGGAGGAGTTTCCAGCCTTCTCTCGGCCAGATTGAGGCCCCATTCACCTCCCCCAAGTGAAACCGAAAACTCCCTCTAATGGCCATTAATGGCTTTCAGGAATAAAGCCCCCCAAGCCTCAAATTGAAGCTCCCACCACCATCAGTGATCAGAGAGGAGAAAAACCACCAACATTCCAAGAGGAATCGCGCACTGAAAACCAGGAGAGGCATGACACCAAAAGCTTCAATATTGGCCATGGCGACTCGCCGGAATTAGAGGCCTCAGGCCACCACGCAGGTCCGATCCCCTTTTCCTCCCATAGTGCTAGATCAACATCCATTTGGGGCTTGATTCGAGACAAATCAGGCTCAAATCAAGCATATGAAGGGGCTCATTTTCGAGTTCCTTTCCGCTCCCCAAAACCCCTAATTCGGCCACCACCGGTCGGCAAACGACCTCCTAACGCCGGCCACCACCTCGACGGAGGTGGTGGGGGCACTTGTCCGCCGAGGAGAGAGGTGAGGTTGGCCGGGAATTTGGCTTTGAAGCAGCCCCATGAGGGGCTGATCTTAGCCCTTGGCTGGAGGAAGAAGAAAGCCAGGGGTCGTTCGATCTGCGCCATGATCTGTGCAGGATCAATTACATATAAATGTTTATATATTGTATTTTTGTCACACTTTATGCAGTACTTAGAAATAATTATAGAAAATACTTAGGGCATCCTGATGGAAAAGTGTTCAACACCAAACTTGTATTCCATGGGGTCTACTTTATTTTAAAATTTGTTTCACACCATTTGGGTCAGTGGTCTGACCACAACACTCAAAATGGTGCAATATATTACAAAGGGGTGACTAGAGTTTGACTTGTGTGCCCCCATCAATCCAGTCATCCAAATGTATTGAAAATTGAAACATAGGCTGCTTATACCCACACCCTTAACATATCCAAAAATGAGAATTTTTGGAGGATATTTTCCTAAGGTTTTTGCATTTAATAATCCATGTATCAATTAATTATAGAGTCTAGTGACATCCAAACACCACCAAATTTTGGTGGGTGGTCCTTAGGGCCATGTTATGTCTCTGGTAAAAATTTCATCCCATTTGGGATTGATTTGATTGGGTATTTAAGTAACCCAAGATTGGTCAAACTAAGGGTTAAAAGGTCAAAAATGCACTTGTTGGGTTGAATGGTCAAATCACATCCAAAAGTTATGAAACATTAACCACTAATTTAATATCACATAAAACACCTCCTCCCAAGATTTGGGGTGATTTGGAATAGTTGTGCCCTAGAACCCTAGTTCAAACCTTAGGGTTATATACTGAACCCTCATATGTCCTTGGATTGGCTTGAAATTTAGTAGAGAGGTTCATAGGGTGGTGTCAAGCCCTAGGTAAATTATTTGGAATTTTTCGAGAATTTTATTCTCTCTGACTTAATAAAGAATCATTTAGGGCTCTTCCTTACAAGAAGGAATTACATGCTCTTCCTTACAAGAAGGAATTTTTCGAGACTTTTATTCTCGCCGTTACCCTTGGACTTGGCATTTTTCACCGATTGCTGCCTTTCATTTCTCGCGAGCGAGTCCCAGGGCTCGCCATATCCAGGCCTTGCGAGATTTGGCGAACCGATCCCCAAAGAATTTGAATAACTTACTTTCCAGCCTCTCCAGAGATCAACCTGACCCACCGTCTATGAGAGCCCGGCAGCGGAATCGATCTAGGGCACTCCAACACCAAAACTTTCCACCTTGCCAGCCTCTCCAGAGATCAACCTGACCCACCTTCTATGAGAGCCTGGTAGCGGAATCGATTTGGGGCACTCCAGCACCAAAACTTTCCACCTTGCTAGCTTCTCCAGAGATCAACCTTACCCAATCGATCTGGGGCACTCCAGCACCAATAACTTTCCACCTTGCCAGCCTCTCCAGAGATCAACCTGACCCACCGTCAATGAGAGCCCGGTAGCGGAATCGATCTGGGGCACTCCAGCACCAAAAATTTCCACCTTGCCAACCTCTCTAGAGATCAACCTGACCCACCGTCTATGAGAGCCTGACAGCGGAATCGATCTGGGGCACTCCAGCACCAAAACATTCCACCTTGATAGCCTCTCCAGAGATCAACCTGACCCACTGTATATGAGAGCCCGGTAGTGGAATTGATCTGGGGAACTCTAGCACCAAAAACTTTCCACCTTGCCAGCCTCTCCAGAGATCAACCTGACCCACCGTCTATGAGAGCCCGACAACGGAATCGATCTGAGGCAGTCCAGCACCAAAACTTTCTACCTTGCCAGCCTCTCCAAAGATCAACCTGACCCACCGTCTATGAGAGCTCGACAACGGTATCGATCTGTGGCACTCTAGCACCAAAACTTTCCACCTTGCCAGCCTCTCCAGAGATCAACCTGACCCACCATCTATGAGAGCATGGTAGCGGAATCGATATGGGGCACTCCATGATGCGATTAATTTGGCAAGTGCACCGGTTGCGCAAGTAATAATAATGGGGAAGGTCCCCGAGTGTCGGTCTCTCAAGGAACACAGTAAGGTGGAGTTAGGTTTCGAGGAAGGACTTGAGATCGAAGTCCAGCGATAGGTGGAGTGCGGAAGGAAGGGATTTGGATTGTGGAAATAAAATAAAAGCTATCAACTACTCCTATGCAATGCCGCTATGCAGTGCTTCGCTTGGCGGGATGGAGACTAGGCAGGCCTTGAGCGCGCTGCGTCGCAAGGGCGGATAGACGAGTAGGAAAGCGGAGTCGAACTGTGCAGGCCTTGAGCGCACTGATTCGTAGCGGGATGGATTACACGGGCCGCGATGCCACGCTTCGGTAGGCGGATGGACGAGTAGACTAACGGAATGAGGGTCGCAAACACCTCGTCGACAAGCACGCCACTAGCAATTGCTAGTGCTGCACCGGACACGGTGGTGGAGTGGAAAATGGATGGCGGCGCATCTCATTAACACATATTAACCAAATAATTTCAAATAAATGAAATAAACATTACAAAGCATAGTTCATAGCATACATCATCAAAATATAGAGATTACAATCATTACATCAACATAAGGAAGAGGAAAAGGCAAGAGATACGACCGAATCCGGAGGCTCATTATAGATTCACGGTAGGAAGCACCGGGTTGTCAATCCGCGTCCTAGCTCGGTCCCAACTATCGTCCGGGGTAGAGGAGGGCTGTCACACCTCCCAATGGACCCGTCTTCTCCAGCGTTTTACAATCCGGCCACGTCCGATGCGAAGAACTCCTTCCTTGGCGATGAAGATGAGTGTAGAATCTCCTCCTTGAAGCCCTTGGATGATGGAGGAGGCCTAAGGGGCGAACACCTGCGGAAATGGGCGAAACGGCGGAGCTGGGCGAGAAAAATCGGAGAAGGATCAACCTAATTCGCGAGCAGGAATATTTATAGGCGCTGGAATAAATAGTGCGCACGGTCATTGGCGCACGACCAGTGGTCATGCGCGCTAGAATTCTGTGATCGTGCGCCTGCCTGGGTGGAGCCTGCAATGTAAGAAATTTATAAAATACCATGTTCGCACGACCAATGGCGCACGACCGGTGGTCGTGCGCACTATCGTAGGTGGTCGTGCGCACTGGTCGAAACAGAACTCATAAAATTGGTGTTAAGTGCGCACGAATAGGGGCGCACGACCAGTGGCCGTGCGCAATAGAACCAGCGATCGTGCGCAGTGTTCCTGTACAGAATTGGACCGGGAACACCTGCACGACTCCTGTTCCAGCACAACCACGAATCCAGTTACTGAAAGTGGCACTTAACAATGCATGAAAACTACTAAAGAAGAAGAACATGAAATAACACCAAAAATGGGCCTAGAGGTGCACTTAGCTTGGAGTATCAAATATGAGTGAAAACATGTCTAAAGTGAAGTGCATAGACTAGAAAATTGGCCCAGATGAGTCCATAAATGTGTATATATTTGGGACTCATCACTCCATCACCAAAAACCTGGGGACTCCTGCTTACAAAGAACTTCCAAACCAATAAATTGAGATTAGATCATATAACAAGTCAATTACAAAAATTTCAAGGATAAAATCATTTTAGGTCGTCCCCACTCCTGGCCAGGCCAAGGAGTACCCCATCCACTTCTCGGAGGTGGTACCCTCCTGACTTGAGTGCCTCGTCTACAATATACGACCCCTCCCAATTAGGATTGAGCTTTCCCACAGTGGCTCCTCTCCCGACCGCGTCAACCTTCTTCAGCACCAGGTCTCCTTTCTCGAACTGTTTTACTCGGATATGCTTGTTGAAGTACCAAGCCATCCGCCGCTTGACCTCTTCTTGTCGGATGGTGGCTAAGTCCCGGAGCTCCTCCACCAGGTCCAGAGATAGCCTTTGCTCTTCCATATTTTCCACTTGCCATTCTTCATCCCCCTTGCCCGCGGTGACTACCCTGGTGGACTTTACTTCAAACTCCACTGGAAGAATGGCCTCGGACCAGTGGGAAAGCATGATTGGAGTCTCTCCCGTGGCCATGTTCGGAGTGGTCCTCAGGGCCCAGAGTGAAAGGAGATTTAGTTCTTAAATATTAAAGCTCTTGTTTAAGTTTATTTCAAAATAATGATATATATAAATATACGTGCTGAGTGAGTAATAAACACTAAGAGGGCATAATAATCACATCAAGAAATAAAACATAAAACAAACAAGCAAACCAGATAACACAAGATATATAGTAGTTCCCCAATCAACCTGGGTACATCTACTCTTCTACCCACTGGTTGGAATCCACTAGGAGGTTGTTGATCAGGTGCCCTCACACCAAGGTGTTTTTGTTCAGGTGTCCACACACCACAGAGCTTTTGATCAGGTGCTCAAAACCAAGATGCAGCTTTTTGCTAAGGTGCCCTGTCACCGGGAGTTAACTTTTGAAGGGAGTTATAACGCTTTGTACAGGAGGGGAAATAAAGAAAACAAAAAGATTAAAGTGTTCTTCTCTTTGCTGAGAAGACTCTTGAAGATCCTGATGGGTTGTTGAGTTGGATCTTGATGATGATGTTGAAGAAAGCTCCCCCTGTCTTATTTAGATTGATGACAGCTTGTGGAGACTTCTTCACTTGATGCAATAACTCTTTTCTTCTTCTTGCAGTTTTGATCCTGAGCAAATACTATTGATTGGTGTCTCAGGATGTAGATGATCTGCAAAGAAGAGTTTAGCAAAAAGAAGATATAATATATTTAGATCTGCATCTTCTTTTTGCCCTCTGCTTTTCTCTTCCTGGTTCTTCCTATTTCCTTTTTCTCTTTTTCTTTCTATCTCCTAATTTCTTCTCTGTTCTTCTCTCTGAATATATAATCTGGAGATCTTGTGGCTGATTTGAATTCTTGCCGACAAGAGAGGAAAGAGATAATATCTCTTTTATTTCCTGGATCCTCGAGAACATAAGTTGCCGTCTTTAGCTTTTGCAACGGCTATATCATTTAATGCTTGCAACGACTGTATTGTTAAGGCAGCAATATATATATATATATAGAAATAATAAAATATTGCATCAATAAATATGACAACATATATGTAATATTTTAGTCGAACTGAGAATGATATAAAAATAATGCTGCAGATATTTCGTCGAGCTCAGCTTCACGTTCGTCGACCTGATCATCTGATTCGTCGTTCTGAGCTTCTGCTGAATATTCGTCGAACGCAGACTTGAGATCGTCGAACGCAACTTTTCGTCAAATGCAGAGATGGGCTGGATCGTCGACCACTGAATATTGAGCTGTTCGTCGAACGCAGACTTGAGTTTGTCGAACGCAGATTTTCGTCGACCGCTGAGATGGGGTCTGTTCATCGACTGCTGAGACAATCTATTCATCGACCACTGAACCGCTGAGACGGGATCGTC
The DNA here is from genome assembly GCA_033032865.1 of Dactylorhiza incarnata. Lineage (NCBI taxonomy): Eukaryota > Viridiplantae > Streptophyta > Magnoliopsida > Asparagales > Orchidaceae > Dactylorhiza > Dactylorhiza incarnata. The sequence continues at coordinate 6,593,441 of JAWHQI010000090.1, read as the reverse complement.
GAGTGCTAAACCGCTGAGACGGGATCGTCGACCGCTGAGATAATCTGTTCGTCGACCGCTGAACTGCTGGATTTCGTCGAGCGCAGAATGAATACCATTCGTCGAGCGCAGAGCGCCGTTCGTCGAACGCAGGTAGCCGTTCGTCGAACACAGAGAACATATGTAATTTTTATCTTTCTCTTATTATTTCAGCCTATTAATTATATCTATTTTCAGCCTTCTTTCTTAATGGGATTTGATCTAAGTTATAGGATGTGTTATGATAGAAACTTAGACATTAAAGGTGGATCCTAACTCAAATCAAAACTAAGGTTCCAAAAATTTCCCCCTATTTGAGTTGGGATCCTAATCCAAATTAAGACTAGGTTCTAATAATCTCCCCCTATTTGGTTTAGGATACCTAAGCATAAAAAGTCTTGAATAACTTAAGCTTAAGGGTCAGATATTATTTCTAAATTTATTTTTAAAACGAAGCAATTTCTGATTCCTAGATTTTGATTTAAATAGGATTTTAATGATGTGAATGGCTAGCTGTTTATTGGATTCTAAGGAATTTTAAAATCAGAAAGACATTGCCTGATAACTTCTTTCTATAGAATCCCCTTAATCAGAAGCGACTCACACTCAGTGCTCTGATCATTTCTGATCTATGCAATCTGAGTAGAATGCTCAACTTGATTTTGGAGAAAATATGTAAGAATGTGAAGTTTATCTGACTTTATTTTAAGATAGAAAAATTCAATGAATCATATAACTGCTGTTTAATTATAATTTGAGTAAAAATATTAAACAGTTAAAAAAAATTGCCTTATAGATATATATGTTGGCCTTTTTATTTCATTGAAATATAATTTGAAAATTTATTTTGATGTTGCTGATCATAAAATATTTCTTTTTCTTTAAAAGATTGTTTAAACTTTTCAGCTTTAATTAACTTATTTTTTAAACAGATAATTTGTTCTTTAGATAATTTTAAGTTTTCTTTAATTTTATCAGAAGTCAAATTGTTTATTTTTGTTAATTCCTTTATTTCTTTGTCAGATTTGTAATTTCCAGATTTTATTAAACCTGTACATGGTGATTTGAAAACAAATTTACAAGGATCAGAGGTAAAATTAGGAATTGAAGTTACCTCAGTTACCTTTTCTGGTTCAGATTCAGCATCTGATATGTGATATGAGCCATATATGGCCATCATGCAGAAGGCTCTAGCCTTTTGTTCTTCTTCTTCTTCTTCTTCTTCTTCTTCAGTTAGAGTGGATGATGGTTCTGCATCAAAAGTATAGTTAGTGGAAGAAGTAGAAGAGGATTCATTTACCATCCTTGAGAGGGAGTTCCAGATGCCCCTTGCTGAAGTGCAATCAGCCACTTTTTGAAGAATGACTTTTGACATTGATTTAGCCAATATGTTCACGGCCTTGGCATCAGCACTTTTCATTTTTTTCTTGATCATCTGTTGAGGAAATTGAAGATGGAATTCCTATCAAAATGGATTTGTAAATATCTTCATCTATGTCATTCATATATAATTTAATTCTAACTTGCCATAAAGGAAAAATATCCAAATTACAAATTGGTGGATTTGAAATTTAAAAATCTGCCTGTGCCATTAACTTTTAGAAAAACCCTTTTAAAAATAAAATTAAGAACTAAGTGATCTTTGTGATTCAGGTGTTAGCCTGTATATAAAATCAACAGCCCTCTGATACCAATTGAAAGGAGATTTAGTTCTTAAATATTAAAGCTTTTGTTTAAGTTTATTTCAAAATAATGATATATATAAATATATGTGCTGAGTGAGTAATAAACACTAAGAGGGCATAATAATCACAGCAAGAAATAAAACATAAAACAAATAAGCAAACCAAATGACACAAGATATATAGTAGTTCCCCAATTAACCTGGGTACATATACTCTTATACCCACTGGTAGGAATCCACTAGGAGCTTGTTGATTAGGTTCCCTCACACCAAGGTGTTTTTGTTCAGGTGTCCACACACCACAGAGCTTTTGATCAGGTGCTCAAAACCAAGATGCAGGTTTTTGCTAAGATGCCCTGTCACCGGGAGTTAACTTTTGAAGGGAGTTATAACCCTTTGTACAAGAGGGGAAATAAAGAAAACAAAAAGATTAAAGTGTTCTTCTCTTTGCTGAGAAGACTCTTGAAGATCCTGATGGGTTGTTGAGTTGGATCTTGATGATGATGTTGAAGAAAGCTCCCCCTGTCTGATTTAGATTGATGACAGCTTGTGGAGACTTCTTCACTTAATGCAATAACTCTTTTCTTCTTCTCACAGTTTTGATCCTGAGCAAATATTATTGATTGGTGTCTCAGGATGTAGATGATCAAAGAAGAGTTTAGCAAAAAGAAGATATAATATATTTAGATCTGCTTCTTCTTTTTGCCTTCTGTTTTTCTCTTCCTGGTTCTTCCTGTTTCCTTTTTCTCTTTTTCTTTCTATCTCCTAATTTCTTCTCTGTTCTTCTCTCTGAATATATAATCTGGAGATCTTGTGGTTTATTTGAATTCTTGCCGACAAGAGAGGAAAGAGATAATATCTCTTTTATTTCCTGGATCCTCGAGAACATAAGTTGTCGTCTTTAGCTTTTGCAACAGTTATATCATTTAATGCTTGCAACGACTGTATTGTTAAGGCAATAATATATATAGAAATAATTAAATATTGCTTTAATAAATCTGACAGCACATATATAATATTTTAGTCGAACTGATAATGATAGAAAAATAATGCTGCAGATATTTCGTCGAGCTCAGCTTCACATTCTTCGACCTGATCATCTGATTCGTCGTTTTGAGCTTCTGCTGAATATTCGTCGAATGCAGACTTGAGATCGTCGAATGCAGAGATGGACTGGATCGTCGACCGCTGAATATTGAGTTGTTCGTCGAACGCAGACTTGAGTTTGTCGAACGCAGCTTTTCGTCGACCGCTGAGACGGGGTCTGTTCGTCGACCGCTGAGGCAATCTGTTCATCGACCGCTGAGACGGGGTCTGTTCGTCGACCACTGAGATAATCTGTTTGTCGACCGCTGAACCGCTAAGACGGGGTCGTCGAGCGCTGAACCGCTGAGACGGGATCGTCGACCGCTGAGATAATCTGTTCGTCGACCGCTGAACCGCTGGATTTTGTCGAGCGCAGAATGAATACCATTCGTCGAGCACAGAGCGCCATTCGTCGAACGCAGATAGCCGTTCGTCGAACGCAGAGAACATATGTAATTTTTATCTTTCTCTTATTATTTCAGCCTATTAATTATATCTATTTTCAGCATTCTTTCTTAATGGGATTTGATCTAAGTTATAGGATGTGTTATGATAGAAACTTAGACATTAAAGGTGGATCCTAACTCAAATCAAAACTAAGGTTCCAACACAGAGGCCCGAGGGTAACTGCTCTACCTAGTTTCCCCTGAGGTTCTCAACCCTCTTCTTCAGCAAGTTCACGATAATTTTGTTTGCCGCCTCCACCTGCTCTTTGCTCCTCGGGTGGTGGACTGACGCAAACCGAAGGTCTATGCCAAGATGGGTGCAGAAATTGACGAACTTGTCGCTGGCAAACTACGGCCTGTTGTTTATAACTATGGCTAGCGGGAGCCCATGCCTGCATATTATCTCACCCCATATGAAATTTTTAACTACTTGGGATGTTACCTTGGCCAGCGCCTTTACCTCCAAACACTTGGAGAAATAATCGATCATTACCAACAGGAACCTTCTTTGGCCACTTGCTTGCGGGAAAGGACCCACCAAGTCCAACCCCCATATTGCAAAGGGCCAGGGCGCTGTGATGGACCGAAGCCTTTGGGCTGGCTGGAGTTGGAGAGGACCGAACAAATGGCACTTTAAACACTTCCTTGTGAACTCCGCTGCTTCCTTGTCAAGGGTAGGCCAAAAGTAGCCTTGCCTCAACACTCTCCCCTCCAGGGTTCGACTTCTGGAGTGGCTGCCCCAGTCTCCTGAGTGGATCTCCTTCAGGACCCTTGGGACCTCCTCCTCTGATACACATCGGGCTAGGAGTCCCGAGAGTGTTTTTATGTACAGTCCTCCTGCATGCAAGGAATAATATGTCGATTTATACCTGAAGCGTCGCTTGTCCACCCCCCCCCCCCTTCAGGGAACTTTCCCGATGTCAAGAAGGTGATGAAGGGATCCATCCATGACGCACGCTAGTCTACCTCCAATAGCTCACCCTCCTCGATGGATGGACGGAAGAGGTCCGACACTGTCCCCCTGCCCTGGGACCAAACTTGCCAGGAGATCCATCGCGGCACTCTCCTCCCTTGGCACGTGATGGATCGATGAGCCCCTTGACCTTTTCCAGGTATCGCTAAAGAGTCGACTCCTTCACCTCGAACCCCCCTCTAACATGGCAAGCCATCACAATGGAGTCCGTCGAGACCTCCACATCTTACACTCCCAATTCCCGGGCCAGTCGCAGGCCCGCCACTATTGCCTCGTACTCCGCCTAGTTGTTGGTGAGAGGAAAATGAATATTGATGACCTGCTCGATCCTCGTCCCTTGGGGGCTTACCAAAACCACCCCTCCCCCGAAGGAATGCTTTCCCGAGGCCCCGTCCACCAACATCCTCCAAGCCACCGAGCTGGGCAGCTCAGACTCTTCCACTTCGGTTACATAATCCGCCAAACAGTCTGCCACCGCTTGGGCCTTTATTAACAACCGGGGCATATATGAAATATCAAATTCACTTAGCTCTACTGACCACTTAGACAACCTCCCCGAGTGCTCTACCCCTTCCATGATGTTGCGAAGGGGGTGGTCGGTCACGACCTTGATCAAATGCGCTTGGAAATAGGGCCGGAGCTTCCGGGCCGACACTACCAAGGCAAAGGCCAACTTCTCCAGGATGGGGTACCGAAGCTCCACCTTCCTTAGGACTCCGCTAACATAGTAGATTGGGAGTTTCCTTCTACCTTCTTCCCGGACCAGCACTGAACTTACTACCTCGGGTCCTACCCCTAAGTATAGGGACAAGTCCTCTCCTTGTCTTGGCCCTTGCAGCAGGGGAGCTTGGGTCAATTGTTCCTTCAGCGCTTGAAAAGCCCTCTCACACTCAGAGGTCCATTCAAACTTTTGATTCCCCCGCAGAACCTTGAAGAAGGGTGCACATTTCTCTCCCGCCGTGGAGAGGAACCTACTGAGCCCTGCCAACTTCCCCGTGAGGCACTGAACCTCCTTCGCATTCCTTTGTGACCCCAACTCCATGATGTACCTGACTTTGTCTGGATTGGGCTCCACCCCCGCTGGGGTGAGCAGGTGGCCGAGGAATTTTTCCTGGCTAGCCCCGAAGACACAATTCTGGGGGTTGAGCTTCATCTTGAATTTTTTCAACGTCCTGAAGGTTTCTTGAAGGTCAAAGAGGTGAGACCCAAGGTCCCGACTTTTCACCATGAGGTCATCTACATAGACCTCCAGGTTTCTACCCCTTTGCTCTCGGAAGTACCGGTCCATCATTCGCCCGTAAGTGGCTCCTGCGTTCTTGAGCCCAAAGGGCATAATCTTATAGCAATAACACCCATCCCCCGTGATGAAAGATACATCCTTGATGTCGGGGGGGGGGGGGGGGGGGGGGGGGGGGGGGGGCTGCATGCAGATTTGATGATAACCTGAAAAAGAATCTAAAAAAGAAATCACAGAAAAACCGATGGCTGAGTCAACCAGCGCGTCGATTCAAGGCAAGGGGTAGCAATCCTTGGGGCATGATTTATTAAACAAAGAAAAATCAACACACATTCTCCACTTACCTCCCCCATTCTTCACCATAACCACATTGGAGACCCAGCCTGGATACTGAACCTCCGATACAAACTCTGCTTGGAGGATCTTGCCCACCTCCTCTTAGATGGGCCCTTCCAGCTTGTCAGCTATGGCCCTCTTCTTCTATCGGATAGGTCGGGTGCTGGGCTCGAGGTTGAGGCAGTGGCAAGCAACATCCGCATCGATCCCGGGCATCTCGGCCGCGCTCCAGGCGAAGACATCCACGTTCTCCTGAACACAGGCCAGGATTTGCTTTTGCTCCTCTGGGCTGAGCTCTCCGTTGATCTTGTCCTTCTCCACCACTCCCGCACAGGTGGTGACCTCGAGCTCCATGACTTCATCCACGGCCTCCAGTCGGGACTGCTCCCCCCAAACACCTTCTTTCTCCTCGCCTTGAGCCAGCGCTTCGGCCTTCTCCTCCTTCCTCTCTTCCCAAACCTCCATCAGTACCTCCTCCCCTTCATCCTGGGCTTCTCCTTCCTCCTCTTCCCTCTCCTTCTCCTCTTCGAGCCCTGCCGGCTCCCCCATCTCCCGATCCCACTCTTTCGCCTCGGCCATCCATGAGATGGTGTTCACAGCAGTCACATAGCACTGTCAGGCTAACTTTGGGTCTCCCCTTATCCGGACTTGAACTCCTCCTGCCCTAAACTTGAGGCATTGGTGGAAGGTGGAGGAGACACAGTGGAACACACTGATAAGTGGCTGTCCGAAGATGGCACTGTAGCTGCTGGGGGCATCCACTATGACAAAACGACAATTCCTGGACTTCCCCCCAAGACCACATGGAGTCCCACTCCCCCTTCTACCTCCTTCCTCTCACCAAAGAACCCAAACAGTGGGCCGTCCGAGGCCAACACCCTCCTACTCTCCACCTTCATGTCATCAAACACCTTCTTAAAGATGACGTTGACCGAGCTCCCGTTATCCATAAGAATCCGAGAGACGGTGAAGTTCTCGATCACTGTCTGAATGACCAGCGCATCGTATAAAGTGTCTTCATGACCCTACATGTCCTTTTGAGTGAATGAGATCTTCTCCACTGGGGGAGGGGTTAGGGACGTCGAAGCCACACTACGATGGTAGATGGTATGGAGGCTTGCCTTTCGGGTCGCCTCAATCCCTACCCCCCCCCCCCCATGGATTGCCCCAATCCCCCTCGGGTCCCCACATCAACCCGGTCTTCATACATCTCATCCTCCTCGTTCTGAGACAAGACCTCCTCAATCCTCACCGCCTGCTGCTCCCGCGGTGCCAGTGCTCTGGATTCCTTCATCTCCATGAACTCCCGACAGCTGGCCGTTGCGTGACCTTCCTCCCCGTGGAAGTCAGAATAGGGCAACGCCGCCCCCTCCTCTCGACCTCTCCCGCCCTATTCCTCCTCCTAGGAGCGGCTCCTCCAACTCCGACTCCCCTTCCCCTGCCTGGTCTCCCCCGACCGACTGCCATCGCCTGCTGAGGCGGGTGGGGGTGAGCTGGCCTCGGGCCCTGCCTCCACCCTAGCTGGTGGGGTCTTCCTTAGCCTCCTTGGAAGTTGCCCCCTCCCTGGTGGAAACTCCTTCCTGGGCCTTGCCTCCTACTTCCTGCTGCCTCCACCCCACCTCCTGGGCTCTTGTCTCCTCTCTTCTCCTTGGCTCCGGATGCTTGACCTCCGGCTCGCTCAGCCGTGCTAACCTTTTTGTGAACTCGGGGTTTGCTGCCTCCCCCTCTATCTCTTCCACCGCTCTCTCCATCAGCTCCTCGAAAGATAAAGGAGCCCTCCTCTTGAGGTCCATCTTGAAGAACCCTTCTCGCAGCCCCACTATGAAGGCGAGCTGGAGAGTGTACCCTGGCACTTCCTGGATGAGGAGGACCTCCTCATGGAACCGATCCACATAATGAGCTAGCGACTCCCCCTGCCTCTGCCTGATGCTGAAGAGGGCCTTGGGGTCCTTCTTCCTCCTCTTCGAGGTTGAGAAGCACAGCAGGAAGCCGCGATGCAAATCCTCGAAAGCATATATTGACCTGGAGGGCAACTGATGGAACCAGTCCCTCGTTTTCTCCTTTAGGGTGGTGGAGAAGAGTCGGCACTTGAAGGCATCCGACATAGGTCTAATAGAGACCATGTCCTCGAACCACTGCAGGTGCTGGGTGGGGTCATCCTTGCTGGTGTACTGAGTTATGGCCGACTCGCTGAACCCCTCGGGGAGTGGTGCCAAGAGCACCAATTCGTAGAAGGGACTCCCCCCCTTCGCACTCATGACCTGCTCCACTCGCCCCGCGAGCTCCCCGGGCGAACCAGCTCCCGGCCTCACACTCGCTGAGGGGCCACTCGCTAGAATCCCACTGGATGGGATCCCTCCTCATGGGACGGTGCTCGCCTGGACTCCACCCGCACTCGCCGGGCTGGGGAAGAGATCCCTCCGCGCTAGATCTCGCTCCGACACCTAGGACATTGCCTCCTTCCCAGGCCTCTGCCCCGGGGAGTGCTCGCCTACTCTAGCTTGAGGGGCCACTTGGGGAGCAGGGGTTGCGAGAACCCCAAGGATAATGGCGAGGGCACATTGGAAGGCCCCGAGCAGATCCCTCCTGAGGTCGGCCAGCATTTCCACCGTTGCTGACACGCCGGGTTGCGGCGAGCCGCCGAAATCCCCCTCTTGCTCGTTGTCTCCTGCCATCTCTTCCTTAGAGATTTCTTGAACTAGCTGCACTCAACGTTCACCGCACCAAAAATGTTGAAACCAGGACTTGGCTTCTTTGTGGAGCTCGTTCCCTCAAGGATGAGGGGCGACTAGAACTTACTGATTCCTCGAAAGGAACCGTCCGGAGATTCAGAACTAAACACAGACACTTGGTCACAAAGAGGAGGTCCCACCACTCACCCGGAAGATCTTTGAGCGATTCTCTTCCCAAGACAATGCTGAGACTGGGCACCTTGGAGAGCCTGAGAGCTAAACCAAGATAACCTAGGGAGGAAGAAGCTCAGAATACTAAGATTGGAATCCCTCCAAAGGTGCCCTTCAAGGTCTATTTATAGTTTTCCAGTCCGGTCTGCTAATAGTGGGATTCCGCCTTACCCCATCGCTATACGCAACCCAAAATGGTCTGCCAACAGCCAAACTCTGTTGTTTGGAGTGGCTAACTGTAGAACCCCAGGGGTTTTTAGGTAAAAATGATCATGAACCCTTCCTGGGCGAGCCTCCCACAAGAGTCTCTCTCGCAAACCGAGTGGCTTGGCTCGCTCGCCTCCCTGCGAGTAACCGACGAGGCCCCTGGCCCGCTCGCCCTCCTGCGAGCGACCTGCGAGAGCCAGACTCGCCCGACACTTAGGCTCGCTAGCCTTCTTACCCCTTTCGCTTGATGGTTCCTTCGGTTTTGCTCACCCTCTGGCTGACACTGGGGTTGTACAAATGAACCAATTGACCTCACCATTAACTCCCTAATCCTAAAGGGAACTCAATTGACCATAAAACACATGAATTGGTGATCCAAATTAGGCAAATTTGAACAAAGTCAACTCTGGCTCAAAAAGGATTAACTTGCTTTATATTGGTTCAATTAGACTTTAAATGACCAAACTGACTTAACCAATACTCTCCTAACCACTAAGGGAGACCATTCAGTCAATAATAATCAAGGGGGCTCAATCAATTTCATGGAATTGACCAAAGTCAAACTTAGGTCAATATTAGGTCAAACCAACCATAAATGGATCAATTAGCCCAACTATGACTCCACCATGACCCAATCAATACTTGGTGGTGTCATAGGACCCATGAGCTGTAAGATCCCTCTCCCACACCAAGAGAGCTCCCAGATCTTATGCCCAGAACCGCCGCCTTACGGTGATGCCAACACACGAGTTAGCCGCCTCCGCAAGACATCGATCCTGCCGGCAAGAACGATCAACCAGGCCAACAAGAGATAAGAAGAAAAACTTGGTAAATAATCCAAGTCCACCATCACACACATATATATAATTCAAAAATAGAATACAAGTCCATCAATGAGTACAAATAGAGAGAATGGCTTATGCCCGATACATATCCAAATGAATAGTAATCAATCTCTCTCTCACTACAATACTATGCGGAAGCTAAATACACACATCATCCAGCACCTATCTCGTAGTAGGTGTAATGTGCGGCATCTGCTCCTCAGGTCCTGCCTCCTCTTCTTGCTGGGGCTCCATCACCTCGGGAACCTACGGTCACAACCGACCGTTAGTCATAAAGACTATGCCGATTTTGTCGCCCCCCCCCCCCCCCCCCCCCCCCCCCCCCCCCCGTGACTCCAAGGCACCGAGCGGGAGAAAGAAAGCGGAGGACAACAAAGTGGAATATTCAAAAGCAGGTGATAAGGGGATCTATGCTAGCAAGTATATATATAGCAATGTACTACTCTAGCAGTATAAACAGGTAAGTAGTAAAGAACGGTAAAGAAGTAAGTACGTAAGTAAAGCAGTGCGCGCATGTATAGCAAACGAGTAAAGTAATCTACCACACATAAGTATCTTAACTTATATGAATGTCCATACAAACTTATCATTTAAGATTTCTAGAAATATAACTTATCATATAAAAGAGCCCATACTAATTTATATGATAAGGGTCTACGTTTAATGTTATATGGTTTATGTATGTTATGATATAACCCATACAAGTGCAACTCACCCACACGACTCTGTGATCACAGACCTTTAGTTCCCAATTTTTGGAGCTAGCTTCACTCTCTGGTACCACCGTTGTGGCTACGGCAGCAGTGGAGAGGGCAACTCCACTTCTTAGGGAGGTATACACACTACCAAGCCTAGACCCTTCGTACGCCTTTGTACACATTGAAAGTGCACAGTGTGCCTCTAAGAATCCTCTAGAGGTGGGGGGGGGGGGGGTGAATAGAGATTTAAAGATTATTCCTATTCTAACTGTGAGTATAATAAAATAAACTAAGGATTTATGCTCAAACAAGATCTGAGGCAGAATAAACTTGTGCTGTAATATAAAGCAAAAATCAGTAGAGTAAACTAGCTATAGGGACAATACAGGAAATTAGCAACTAGAAGACACAAATAATTTTTATATAGGTTCCCCAAAATGTGTGTACTCCCCTCTTCTACCACCTGATAGGGATGCACCACAGTGCCTGAGTCTTTTGGTAAGGAGACTCTTAAAATCATTGATCTTTTGACAAGGAGATCATGAACCACCAGATCTTTTGATAAGGAGATCTTGAACCACCAGATCTTTTGATAAGGAGATCTTGAACAACTGAATCCTTTGAAGAGGGACTAATAAAACTCTTTTACAAAAGGGAAGGTGATGATGCTGAAACTATATCCGCAAACGACAACGGCAAGTGTACCGTATCGAATGTAGTATAGGTTCGTAGAAAACCAAGGTCGTATTAAACTCGGGGCAGTTGAGTACTCTTACTTCAAGAAAATATCTATTATTTTATCAATTAAAAGTTTAGGATTTGGTTTTTGCACTAAAGAGAGAAGAATAAAAATAAAGAATAAAAATGACGATTAGCACTCGATCTTTGAATCACCTTGGAGATAAAAATAAGAAGAAAGAATAAAATCACATTCTCATAATAAAATAGCTTTGACCGTGGAGATTCCCAAATTATGAACGTACCTTAGGTCGAGGATACGCCCAACTAAGATTAGGAAATATCAACCGAATTCTCATTATATAGTCGATAACCTAATAATCTCTTTACGAGGTGAATCCTGCTATTGGCTTTTACTCCAATCCGGAAGGGTAACGTCGTCCTCTCGAGGATTACATTCTACTCTTCTTTATCCTTGAGTGATTGATTCGTCTTACGAGCCTCTCGGCTAACTAAAGAACAAAAACAAGAACGAGAATTATATATCGAAAATATAATCTCGTAATCATAAAATCAAGGATAAATCTTAAGCTTTTTAGAAAAGAGAAAGAGCAATTCTAAATTACTTCAAAACTTTTATTATTCCTTGGATCATCTCGATCGAGTAATAATAATATTTTAGTTACTCATGGAGATAGAGGAATTAAAGAAAATAAAAGAATACATGAAGAGGGAAGAAGGAAATGAGAGAAGTAAGAACTATTTTATTAATTAATGCAAAGGAAATTACATCTAAGAAAAAGGGATTACAAGCTATTGAATTGAGAATTACGAATGCTAATAAGAAAAAGACATACAAGAGCTACTAAATACATGAAAATAATACAAGAAATGAAATGTCTAATCCTAAAAATTCGTCCTCAAAACATCTGCTGGAGCTGGCTTTATATAGCTGCAAATTTGAGGTTACACGCCCTTGGGTCACGCCCGTGACTCTGGGGCGTGTAAGGGGCGCGATTTGCTGGGTGCGAGGAGGACGCCTTCTGGATTTATTGCGAGCGTTTCGGCCGTGTCACGCCCTGGGTCACGCCTGTGATCTGGGGCGTGTAATCTTTAAATCTGCTGCTGGCGGGAAAACTTCGGTGGGAAGGAGCGCGGGGCGAGTCACGCCCGTGAACTGATGTCATGCCCCATGGTCACGCCCGTGACTTGGGGCGTGTAACTTTAAATGACATGGCAGACGTGTTCTGGATGCTGAAGGCGAGTCCCGACCATGACTTAGATGTCACGCCCCTCGATCACGCCCGTGACCTGGGGCGTGTAACTGTCAAATTTTTACGAAATGCTCCCGAGGTGGCGGAATCAGGTCTGGAACACATCTAGATTGTCACGCCCCTTGGTCACGCCCGTGACCTTGGGCGTGTACTTTAGAATTTTTCTCAAAAGTGCCCAGGAAACCTGAAAACATAAAATGAGCTTAAATTAGTTAAAAAAATAAAAAGGAATGAATTCGATTGGATAATTTATGTTATTTATTCAAATTCGTATAAAAAATATCAATAAAATTATATTAAAGGATGAGTACAAAAAGTACTCATCAAACACCCCCATACTTGAGCTTTTGTTATTCCAGAGCAAAAGAGTGAGGAAAGAATTTACAAGACATCGATATTATTTTTAATTAACTAAAATTTCATTAAACCAAGATTAAGTTAAAAGTAAATTCTAGGAATTCAAGAATTAAGTCATAAGTCATGGTGATAATTAAAAAAGAGAAAATTGTTTAGCTAACTACTTCTCAAGATAACTATTTAGCAACCGAAATTATAAAATTTTCAAACAAAATTAGATTGAAATTATAGACACTCTAACATAAAAGAATCTTAAAGAAAAGACACCTACCAAAATATTGCCCTCTTAATAATTTAGCTTAGGACTAGAAACAATGAAATTGGCTAGGGATGGGTTTAAACGAAATGGCAAAATGAAGAGATACTAAAATAAAGGTGATGAATTTTATCTTCTCACCTTATTTGAATACAAACTTGTATATGTTTAGGAAAATAATGAATTTATTCTCTTATTTTCCATGCCATATAATCTTTTAAAATTTCTCTCCAATCAAAAACCCAAAATGTATATGTTTAAAATGAATGAATTTTATCCTCTTACTTTATGACATATAATCTTTTAAATGATTTTGGGTGCATATGTTTAGGGGATAATGAATTTTATCCTCTTATTCCCATGACATATGATCTTTTTCTACATTTTTTTTGCCAACAAAGGGTGAGGGGAAGAAATACTTCTAGTTTATAAATTAAACTATTTTGAGAGCAACTTTTTAGTGGAATGAAATTTCCTAAGATCTTAAAGTTAAAAGAGAAGATAATAGAAATCTAGAGATGTTTAGCCAATTTACCACAAAGTGAAGCTATTTAAAATTAAACGGAGAAGTAGTGCTAAATAAATTCTCTAATTGAATTAAAAACATAAAGTGTTTCTTAAAACTAAATTACATCAAATTTAAATTTAACAAATTCTGATAAAACAAAAAAAATAGCTAAATTAAAAATGTAAGAATACTTATAATCAAACCTCAAACTAAATTTCTAGAAAACTAAAAACAACAAGGCTAGGCGTATTTATTATTATTATTTTCATAAATATTATTTCATGGACTTCCCGAGCGCTACCCGGTGAAGGGTTCGCAAGGTACTAGGAGCTGTGATGGGAGTTCAAGCCCAAAGCGCCCTTTCCAAGAAATTAGATTTTTATTAAATTATAAATTTTTTTCCTTTTCAAATAAAAATACAGTGAACGCAAAGCTACACCCCCATACTTAAAATTAAACATTGTCCCTAATGTTTAAAACTAAGTATGAAGAACACTTGAAAAATAAACTTTAAAAGAAAAATACATAAAATTAAAGATAAGCAAGAGGTGCCTGCCAAGAGCGCTTTCTTTTTCCCATTTTTAAGCTAGACGTTAGGAGTTATCTAAAAGGAAATTTAAATTGAAAATGGACAGGTAACTCCCTTAATTCACGCGTAGGTGAATGTGCCGACGTCAGTCGCCCGGCTATTCCTCCGCTTAACGTGTGATTCTCCATTTGTCGTTGGACTTGAATATGCAAATCCAAATCACCTATACATACTTGAGGTGATTTGAATATATAAAGATGAACGACATATGGATCATCAATTAATTGGGGTAGCAACGACTCATCTTCAACCTGAAAATTATTAGTATATGGAAAATCACCATTAAACATGTCAGATAATTTTTCGCAAGGAGGAGGTGCTTGCGAAAATATATGATTAAGCTCAGGTTGTTCCTTTTCTAAAATAAAATTTTCTTTTGAAAAATCTAGTGCATTACCAAGTGGAATAAAATATTCGGACACTAAATTTTCATGAATTTTTGGTTGAATAGAAGAGATTTGCGAAAATTCATGACAAAGAAAAGAAGATCTGGGTGAAGTAGGGGAAGAAACCTGTTCTTCTTCTAGTTTATCCGGGGTGCCCACAACATGAAGAAAATCTTGGCAAGAAAATTTTTCTTCATCTTTGGTAAAATAAGTTAAGGGATTACATGAAAGCACATGTTCCTCCATAACTAAATTATCAAAGGATGGAGAAAAAGTACTAGAAGAAGTAAAATTCTCCTCTAAATTTTTGGGGGAAGTATTAAATTGAGTCGGTGGAAATTCCCAAAAATTATAGAAAGAAAATTGCGGCGCATAAGAAGAAGAATAAAAATTCGGATCTAAAGATTTTTCTTCACCGCTCCGAGAACTATCCGGGTGAGCTTGCCACCAAGAATAATCTACTTCGTAGCTAGAAGAACAATTTTTAAACGCCGAAAAATTATTCTCATGAAAATTAGAAAAAACATTTTCATCAAAGTTTGAAAAATTATTTTCATTAAAAGAGGAAATATTATGATCGTAACTATAATCAAAATTATTTGCATAATATTGAGGAAAATTATTTTCATAATAATTATTTTGAGAATATGAATGTAAATAACATTTCTCACTTTGATGAGGTGCACCACAATAATAACAACTAATTTGGCGTTTTCGTGCGGCTTTCAAAAGATTTACTTGGTTTTGAAGCTCAACAACCTTTACAGCCAAATCAGATAAATTCATTTAAAACTAAAAAAAAAGAAAACAACCTTTACTCAAATGAATGGAATTTTAGAGAATAATTATAATATATTAAAAAATTTATTTATTTATATAATTGTTTTTTCAGAAAGTGGGATTAATTAGTCCCGAACTTCCCAAGGTCAACCCGGTGAAGGACTCGCAAGGTACTAGAGGCTGTGATGGGAATTCAAACCCAAAGAGTCCTTTCTGAGGATTTAGATTACGCATTTTTAAGATTTTTAAAAAATTTAAGAGAAGGGGGAGAAGAAAGAGAACGATAAAATTAATAGATATTTATTTTTTCAAAATATCAACCTAAATTCCCCGACAACGGTGCCAAAAACTTTATGATGCTGAAACTATATCCGCAAATGACAACGACAAGTGTACCATATCGAATGTAGTATAGGTTCGTAGAAAACCAAGGTTGTATTAGACTCGTGGCGGTTGAGTACTCTTACTTCAAGAAAATCTCTATTATTTTATCAATTAAAAGTTTAGGATTTGGTTTTTGCACTAAAGAGAGAAGAATTAAAAAAAAGAATAAAAAGGATGATTAACACTCGATCTATGAATCACCTTGGAGATAAAAAAAAAAGAATAAAATTGCATTCTCTTAATAAAACAGATTTGACCGTGGAGATTCCTGAATTATGAACGCACCTTTGGTCGAGGATACGCCCAACTAAGATTAGGAAATATCAACTGAATTCTCATTATATTGTCGATAACCTAATACTCGCTTTATGAGGTGAATCCTGCTATTGGATTTTACTCCAATCCGGAAGGGTAACGTCGTCCTCTCTCGAGGATTGCATTCTACTCTTGTTTATCTTTGAGTGATCAATTATTCTTACGAGCCTCTTGGCTAACTAAAGAACGAAAACAAGAATGAGAATTATATATCGAAAATATAATCTCGTAATCTTAAAATCAAGGATAAATCTTAAGCTTTTTAGAAAAGAGAAAGAGCAATTCTAAATTACTTCAAAACTTTTATTATTCCTTGGATCACCTCGATCGAGTACTAATAATATTTTAGTTACTCATGGGGATGGAGGAATTAAAGAAAATAAAAGAATACATGAAGAGGGAAGAAGGAAATGAGAGAAGTAAGAACTATTTTATTAATTGATGCAAAGGAAATTACATCTAAGAAAAAGGGATTACAAGCTATTGAATTGAGAATTACGAATGCTAATAAGAAAAAGACATACAAGAGCTACTAAAACATGAAAATAATACAAGAAATGAAATGTCTAATCCTAAAATTTCATCTTCAAAACATCCACTAGAGCTGGCTTTATATAGCTGCAAATTTGAGGTTACACGCCCTTGGGTCACGCCCGTGACCCTGGGGCGTGTAAGGGGCGTGATCTGCTGGGTGTGGGGAGGACGCTTTCTGGCTTTATTGCGAGCATTTCAGTCGTGTCACTCCCTGGGTCACGCCCGTGACCTGGGGCATGTAATCTTTAAATCTGCTGCTGGAGGGAAAACTTCGTGGGGAAGGAGCGCGTGGCGAGTCACACCCGTGAATTAATGTCACGCCCCATGGTCACACCCGTGAACTGGGGCGTGTAACTTTAAATGACGTGGCAGACGTGTCCTAGAAGCTGGAGGCGAGTCCCGACCGTGACTTAGATGTCACGCCCCTTGGTCATGCCCGTGACCTGGGGCGTGTAACTATTGAATATTTATGGAATGCTCCTGGGGTGGCGGAATCGGGTCTGGAACACATCTAGGCTATCACGCCCCTTGGTCATGCCCGTGACCTTGGGCGTGTACTTTGGAATTTTTCTCAAAAGTGCCCAGGAAACCTGAAAAACATAAAATGAGCTTAAATTAGTTAAAGAAATAAAAAAGGAATGAATTCGATTGGATAATTTATGCTATTTATTCAAATTCATATAAAAAATATCAATAAAATTATATTAAAGGATGAGTACAAAAAGTACTCATCAGAAGGAGAAGGAAGAAGAGGAAGGGTGTATGAATTCTGTTTTCAGAAATCTGATGATGGCTGTAAGAAAAATAGCTTCTTGAATCTTTTCACAGGATCTGCTCTTGATAAACTTCTGCTTATGATGGTGATGATTTGCAGAAGCTATGATTGTCAGATCCTTCTATATTCTTTCTTAATGAACTCTAACTGCTATAAGATTGAGTTAATGAGAAGCCTTGTTCTGTTTTGTTCTTAGAGAGAAGAAGAGAAACATATGTTCCTTTTATGTATTTTCTTCTATTAGGGTTCCTGTGTGAGAGAGGAAGAAGAAGGGGACCCGATAGAACAGTATGGTCGATTGTGATAAGTGCCTTTATTTTCTCTTTCTTATGTTGCCTTTTTATTATCCCTCCATTGAATTTGAATTTCATTCCCTTTCAGGTAAGTTCTGAAAGGGTATATTTGTCTAGACAATAAATCTTTCCTTCCTTCTTTAATTCCCGACCCGTCCACCAACACAAAGCTTGTTTCCAAGAAAGCCTTTTGTCTTCTTTAATCCTTCTTTCTATTTCAGGAAATTTATGTGTCGTTGGAGAAAGGTATTGAGAGAGGTGGGCCATGAGAGAAGGTCCAAAATGACAGCTAAAAAGGTTTCCTTTTTTCAGACTGTATTCGACGTAGCGTCAAGTTAACTTCCTCTCTAATCGACGCACCTTTGAGTTCTTGTAGGAGCAACTTCAAATTCATCCTTGCTCTGACTGAACTCAGCTAGTCGACGTTGTATCGATACCAAATCCACATAATCGTTGAGTTGAAGATATGATTCCGAGCTTTATTATCTGCGTCGAGATGAAGTCGACTTTCCATCGACTTTAGATCACTTCGACAGATATTTCCTTCTGCGCCGAGTTGAAGTAGAAGTTGCGTCGAATTCTTCAAGTGCTCTGGCAAGTCCATGTCCTCTGTGTCGATATCTATTCGATGTAGAGTCAACATGTATTACTTCGGCAGAAGGGTGACTACTTGGACTTCTACTCAGAGTAACGTCAATAATAACTTGACATTGCGTCGAATTCTATTCGACGCAAGTATTAACTTTGCCCAAATTCTGCTTCTCTTGATATGGTCTTGACACCCTAGGTTGAGTGTGACATCCTAAGACATCTAATGACCAGATTACCCTCACTATACAATGGGTAATTGAAACCTAATAGTTAAAATCACTTTTAAAATAATTTGTTAAGTTAAATCTAAGGGTTTTTCCCAACAATCTCCCCCTATTTATCTTAACAAATTTTACAGTTTGAATAAGGTCATTTTACACATTTATTTGCATAAAACAAACATACATAGACAATATAGACAAAAGCTAGATAAGCTTGATAAACTGATAGAAAGAAAAAGTACCAGGTTAATGATTAACAAAAGTTTTATCATAGATTACCCACCACAAGGAGGAACACTTCCTTTCTTTGAGAAAGTTGAATAAGTCCTCATATACTCTCCTGTACTTCTTTTCCACATATTTGAAATTTGCAGGGATGGCTTTCTCTGGGTTCTTCTGTATCTTTTCATGACCTTTGAACAACTTATCCAGGTCCATTTCAGTGTTAGGATGAACATCCTTGAGAGTGAAACTGTTAGGACCTAGTTAATTTGGATTAGGATCCCAACTCAAATAGGGGGAGATTGTTGGAACCTTAGGTTTGATTTGAGTTAGGATCCACCTTTAGTATCTAAGTTTATATCATAATATATCTTACAACTTAGATTAAATATCATATTAAGTTAAAAGGCTGAAAATAATATATATATATATATAAATAATATACTAAGAAAAATATATATATAATAATAGGCTAAATAATATAAGAGAAAATAATATAAGAGAAAATATTATAAGAGAAAATAATATAAGAGAAAATAAGAGAAGAAATACATTTCATATATTCATTGCGTTCGACGAACGTCGAACATCGCTCAGCATTCGTCGGACGGAGCTCGACGAACAGATTACATTATAGCAGCGCATGAAAAATTATCAAGGAAGCTGCGGTCGACGAAATCTGAACAGCGGTCGACGAAATCCAACCAGAACAGCGGTCGACGAAAAGAGGAGCTCGGCGAATCATTATAATATGTTCAGTTTCATTATTTAATCATTCCGTTTGATGAATGAAATTAATAGGTCGACGAATCAAGATGAGATCGACAAAATATTGTCAGCAATATTATTATATTCTTATACAGCTCGACTAACATTATTATATATGCTTTTCTGAAATAGCCGTTGCAGCATTAATTAATACAGCCGCTGCAGACATTAAATAATGTAGTCGTTGCAGCAAAGCCACAGAAGGAAATTGCTCTGCTCGAGGAACTGGGAAATGAAAGATATATTTATTATATTCCTTTCTGGCAGCAAGAATTAAAATGAGCCGAACATCTTCTCCAGAATAAATATGCAGAGAAGAACAGAGCAAACAAGCAGGAAGACAGAACAGATATTAATATTGCTGTATAGGAAAAGAAAGAAGAAGAAATACAGAGGAGCAAAAAGAAGAAGCAGATCATATATTATTATCTTCTTTTTGCCAACATATTTTTTGCAGATCTTCTACAACCTGAGACACCAAATCAATATCATTTGCTCAGGAAGAAGAAGAAGAAGAAAAGAGGAGGATTCACAATCTAAAGAAGAAGCTCCATCCACAAGCTGTCATCTATTCTAAATAAGACAGGGGGAGCTTCCTTCATCATCATCATCAAGATCCAAACACAACATCCAATCAGGATCATCAAAAGTCTTCTCAGCAAAAAGAGAAGAACAATATATCTTTTCCCTTTCTCCTTCCCCATCTTGTACAGGGCTAAAACTTCCTTCAAAAGTTTACCTATTGGTGGCAAGACACCTGATCAAAAAATCTAGTTGGTTTATAAGCACCTGAACCAAACCTGGGCACCTGATCAACTCTCCCAGTGGATTCCTACCAAGGGTGGAAGAAGAGTAGATGTACCCAGGTTTTGGGGAACTACTATATTTCCTTGTGTCATCTGGATGTGCTTTACCTTCTTTGTTTATGTTTTTATTTGTGCTGTATTTATGCTTATTTACTGTTTGATTTTATTACAGCAATCAGCACTCATATATATTTATATATATCATTTATTTTGAAAGCAAAGTTAAACAAGAGTTTTAATAATAAGAATAAGAACTAAAACTCTCCTTTCAATTGGTATCAAAGCAGGTTGATTTTTTTCAATCACCCTCATCAGAGGATATCAATTGTCCACTTTCAATAGGTATCAGAGGAAGTTGATTTTTCACACAGGCTAACACCTGAAATCACAAAGATCACTAAGTTCTTATTTTGTTTTGTTGTAAAAAGGTTTTTCAAAAATTTGATGGCACTAGCAGATTTTTCTTTTTCAAATCCACCTTTATGTAATTTGGATAGTTTTAATTTATGGCAAGTTAGAATCAGATTATTTATGAATGCAATAGATGAAAATATTTACAAATCTGTTTTGTCAGGAATTTCATCTTCAATCCCTTCATCTGATGATCAGGAAAGGCCAAAAAGTGCTGATGCCATGGCCATGGAGATATTGGCTAAATCAATGTCCAAAGACATTTTTCTTAAAGTGGTTGATTGCACTTCAGCAAAGGGCATCTGGCACTCCCTCTCAAGGATGGTAAATGAGTCCTCTTCTACATCTTCAACTAACTTTACTTTTGATGCAGAACCATCATTCAGTTTAACTGACGAAGAAGAAAAAGAAGAACAAAAAGCCATAAAATTCTGTACGATGGCAATATATGGCTCAGATTACATATCAAATGCTGAATCTGAAACAGAGATGGTAACTGCGGTTGAGGTATCTTCAATTCCTAATTTTACCTCTGATTTTAGATCTGTTTTTAACTCACCATCTACAGATTTAATAAATTCTAAAAACAGAATCAGTGAACAACTAATAATAAACAAATTGATTTCTGATAAAATTAAAGAAGATTTAAAATCATCAGCAGAACACATTATCTGTTTAAAAAATAAGTTCATTAAAGCTAATAAATCTGAACAACCTGTTAAGAAGGAAATTCTGTATGTTCAGCAAAACCTATTTAAAAATTCAATTTATATTTCAATGAAATAAAAAGGTCAACATACCTATCTATAAGGCAATTTTGTTTTAACAGTTTAATGTTTTTACTTAAATTATGATTAAATTAAAACAACAATTTTAAGTTTCTTTTAATTTTCTATCTTAAAATCAAGTCAAATAGAATTCACATTCTTCCAGACTTTCTCCAAAATCATGTTGAGCATTCTACTGTAGTTGCATTGATCAGAAATGATCATGGCACTGAGTGCGAGTCTCTTCTGATTAAGAGGATTCTATAGAAAGAAGCTATCAGATATTGTCTTTCTGATTATAAAAATTCTTAGAATCCGTTAACAGCCAGCAGTTCATCTTATTAAAATTCCTATTTAAATCAAGATTTAGGAAATCAGAATTGCTTAGTTTTTCAAAAGAAAAATAAATAATCTCTAACCCTTAAGCTTTAAAGACTTTTTATGCTTAGGAATCCTAAACCAAATAGGGGGAGATTGTTAGGACCTAGTTAATTTATATTAGGATCCCAACTCAAATAGGGGGAGATTGTTGGAACCTTGGGTTTGATTTGAGTTAGGATCCACCTTTAGTATCTAATTTTATATCATAATATTTCTTACAACTTAGATTAAATATCCTATTAAGTTAAAAGGCTTAAAATAATATATATAAATAATATACTAAGAAAAATATATATATAATAATAGGCTAAATAATATAAGAGAAAATAATATAAGAGAAAATAATATAAGAGAAAATAATATAAGAGACAATATTATAAGAGAAAATAATATAAGAGAAAATAAGAGAAGAAATATATTTCATATATTCATTGCGTTCGACGAACGTCGAACGACGCTCAGCATTCGTCGGACGGAGCTCGACGAACAGATTACATTATAGCAGCGCTCGACAAATTATCAAGGAAGCTGCGGTCGATGAAATCAGAACAGCGGTCGACGAAATCCAACCAGAACAGCGGTCGACGAAAAGCGGAGCTCGACAAATTATTTTAATATGTTCAGTTTGATTATTTAATCATTCCGTTCGAAGAATGAAATTAACAGGTCGACAAATCAAGATGAGGTCGACGAAATATTGTCAGCAATATTATTATATTCTTATACAACTCGACTAACATTATTATATATGCTTTTCTGAAATAGCCGTTGCAGCATTAATTAATACAGCCGCTGCAGACATTAAATAATGTAGCCATTGCAGCAAAGCCAAAGAAGGAAATTGCTCTGCTCGAGGAACTGGGAAATGAAATATATATTAATTATATTCCTTTCTGGTCGGCAAGAATTAAAATGAGCCGAACATCTTTTCCAGAATAAATATACAGAGAAGAACAGAGCAAACAAGCAGGAAGACAGAACATATATTAATATTGCTGTACAGGAAAAGAAAGAAGAAGAAATACAGAGGAGCAAAAAGAAGAAGCAGATCATATATTATTATCTTCTTTTGGCTAACATATTTATTGCAGATCTTCTACAACCAGAGACACCAAATCAATATCATATGCTCAGGAAGAAGAAGAAGAAGAAAAGAGGAGGATTCACAATCTAGAGAAGAAGCTCCATCCACAAGCTGTCATCTATTCTAAATAAGACAGGTGGAGCTTCCTTCATCATCATCATCATCAAGATACAAACACAACATCCAATCAGGATCATCAAAAGTCTTCTCAGCAAAAAGAGAAGAACAATATATCTTTTCCCTTTCTCCTTCCCCATCTTGTACAGGGTTAAAACTCCCTTCAAAAGTTTACCTGTTGGTGGCAAGACACCTGATCAAAAAATCTAGTTAGTTTATAAGCACCTGAACAAAAGATTATAGGTGTGAGGGCACCTGATCAACTCTCCCAGTGGATTCCTACCAAGGGTGGTAGAAGAGTAGATGTACCCAGGTTTTGGGGAACTACTATATTTCCTTGTGTCATCTGGATGTGCTTTGCCTTCTTTGTTTATGTTTTTATTTGTGCTGTATTTATGCTTATTTACTGTTTGATTTTATTACAGCAATCAACACTCATATATATTTATATATATCATTTATTTTGAAAGAAAAGTTAAACAAGAGTTTTAATAATAAGAATAAGAACTAAAACTCTCCTTTCAATTGGTATTAAAACAGGTTGATTTTTTTTATGAATGCAATAGATGAAAATATTTACAAATCTGTTTTGACAGGAATTTCATCTTCAATCCCTTCATCTGATGATCAGGAAAGGCTGAAAAGTGTTGATGCCATGACCGTGGAGATATTGGCTAAATCAATGTCCAAAGACATTTTTCTTAAAGTGGCTGATTGCACTTCAGCAAAGGGCATCTGGCACTCCCTCTCAAGGATGGTAAATGAGTCCTCTTCTACATCTTCAACTAACTTTACTTTTGATGCAGAACCATCATTCAGTTTAACTGACGAAGAAGAAAAAGAAGAACAAAAAGCCATAAAATTCTGTATGATGGCAATATATGGCTCAGATTACATATCAAATGCTGAATCTGAAATAGAGATGGTAACTGAGGTTGAGGTATCTTCAATTCCTAATTTTACCTCTGATTTCAGATCTGTTTTTAACTCACCATCTACAGATTTAATAAATTCTGAAAACAGAATCAGTGAACAACTAATAATAAACAAATTGATTTCTGATAAAATTAAGGAAGATTTAAAATCATCAGCAGAACACATTATCTGTTTAAAAAATAAGTTCATTAAAGCTAATAAATCTGAACAACCTGTTAAGAAGGAAATTCTGTATGTTCAGCAAAACCTATTTAAAAATTCAATTTATATTTCAATGAAATAAAAAGGTCAACATACCTATCTATAAGACAATTTTGTTTTAACAGCTTAATGTTTTTACTTAAATTATGATTAAATTAAAACAACAATTTTAAGTTTCTTTGAATTTTCTATCTTAAAATCAAGTCAAATAGAATTCACATTCTTCCAGACTTTCTCCAAAATCATGTTGAGCATTCTACTGTAGTTGCATTGATCAGAAATGATCATGGCACTGAGTGCGAGTCTCTTTTGATTAAGAGGATTCTATAGAAAGAAGCTATCAGATATTGTCTTTCTGATTATAAAAATTCTTAGAATTTGTTAACAACAAGCAATTCATCTTATTAAAATTCCTATTTAAATCAAGATTTAGGAAATCAGAATTGCTTAGTTTTTCAAAAGAAAAATAAATAATCTCTAAACCTTAAGCTTTAAAGACTTTTTATGCTTAGGAATCCTAAACCAAATAGGGGGAGATTGTTAGGACCTAGTTAATTTGGATTAGGATCCCAACTCAAATAGGGGGTGATTGTTGGAACCTTAGGTTTGATTTGAGTTAGGATCCACCTTTAGTATCTAATTTTATATCATAATATTTCTTACAACTTAAATTAAATATCCTATTAAGTTAAAAGGCTGAAAATAATATATATATATAAATAATATACTATGAAAAATATATATATACATATAATAATAGGCTAAATATTATAAGAGAAAATAATATAAGAGAAAATAATATAAGAGAAAATAATATAAGAGAAAATAATATAAGAGAAAATATTATAAGAGAAAATAATATAAGAGAAAATAAGAGAAGAAATATATTTCATATATTCATTGCGTTCGACGAACGTCGAACGACACTCAACATTCGTCAGACGGAGCTAGACGAACAGATTACATTATAGCAGCGCTCGACAAATTATCAAGGAAGCTGCGGTCGACGAAATCCGAACAACGGTCGACGAAATCCAACCAGAACAGCGGTCGATGAATTATTATAATATGTTCAGTTTGATTATTTAATCATTTCGTTCGAAGAATGAAATTAACAAGTCGACGAATCAAGATGAGATCGACGAAATATTGTCAGCAATATTATTATATTCTTATACAGCTCGACTAACATTATTATATATAATTTTCTGAAATAGCCGTTGCAGCATTAATTAATACAGCCGCTGCAGACATTAAATAATGTAGCCATTGCAGTAAAGCCAAAGAAGGAAATTGCTCTGCTCGAGGAACTGGGAAATGAAAGATATATTTATTATATTCCTTTCTGGTAGGCAAGAATTAAAATGAGCCAAACATCTTCTCCAGAATAAATATACAGAGAAGAACAGAACAAACAAGCAGGAAGACAGAACAGATATTAATATTGTTGTACAGGAAAAGAAAGAAGAAGAAATACAGAGGAGCAAAAAGAAGAAGCAGATCATATATTGTTACCTTCTTTTTGCTAACATATTTTGTGCAGATCTTCTACAACCTGAGACACCAAATCAATATCATTTGCTCAGGAAGAAGAAGAAGAAAAGAGGAGGATTCACAATCTAGAGAAAAAGCTCCATCCACAAGCTGTGATCTATTCTAAATCAGACAGGGGGAGCTTCCTTCATCATCATCATCAAGATCCAAACACAACATCCAATCAGGATCATCAAAAGTCTTCTCAGCAAAAAGAGAAGAACAATATATCTTTTCCCTTTCTCCTTCCCCATCTTGTACTGGGTTAAAACTCCCTTCAAAAGTTTACCTGTTGGTGGAAAGACACCTGATCAAAAATTCTAGTTGGTTTATAAGCACCTGAACAAAAGCTTATAGGTGTGAGGGCACCTAATCAACTCTCCCAGTGGATTCCTACCAAGGGTGGTAGAAGAGTAGATGTACCCAGGTTTTGGGGAACTACTATATTTCCTTGTGTCATCATGATGTGCTTTGCCTTCTTTGTTTATGTTTTTATTTGTGCTGTATTTATGCTTATTTACTGTTTGATTTTATTACAACAATCAGCACTCATATATATTTATATATATCATTTATTTTGAAAGCAAAGTTAAACAAGAGTTTTAATAATAAGAATAAGAACTAAAACTCTCCTTTTAGAAACCAAGGCCAAAAACTTTGGCTGTCATCAGATTTATGACTTCTAGGCTTAGATCATCTGATTCAGGACATTTGTCATGATTTGATTCAGTAGCTACATCTGGTGCTTCAACAACATTTGCTTGTTCCTTTTCAGAAGTTGAGGCTTTTGTAAATAATATCTTCCTTTTCTCTATCTCATCTTCATGTGATTTCTCTCTTTTCTTTCTTTTCTTGGGAAGTTGTACTGCATCCTTTGGATTGCATCCAATACCTCCTCTATGGAGTTACCCTACTCCTTCTAAAAATTTGGCTTTGGGATTTATTATAGTATACAATGTGTGATCAAACATAGCAGGTTTGATTGGAATTGCTTTGGCCAATTCTTCTTTCTCAACCACTTTTTTTCCTCTTTTTAGAATATCTATGAACCTATTTTTCTTATCTTGAAGCTCCTTTTGGGCTGTCTCATATTCATACATTTCTTTATCAACAGCCTCCTCAAATATTTTGTCAAGCTTTGGATTAGTGTAGGTTTCCATTGTGTTTTCTAGAAATTCTACCTTTTCAAATTTCTTGTAGTAAGATTTATCCTTCCTGTATTCCTTCCTCTGTTCGTTTGTGCACATCTCCCAGATATGTACTCTTCCTCTTCCTCTACCTCTACTCCCACCTCTATATGGAGGTATCCCTCTGAAGACTGGTGTTGGGAGAAGTGGTTTAGACATAGGAGCAGGTGGAGAAGGAAGCTGAGCTGGAGGTACTGGTTGAGCTAGTGTTGGATTAGGTGAAACATAGTATTGATCAGCTATCTTGGCTGGAGAGGGTGCTTTGGATGAATCTTTAGAAGACATTTTGAATGAGAGAGGATCAGGGATGGATGGTTCAGTGTCTTCCTGAAATTCTTGAAGAGACTTAAGGTACATCTGATCATCTGAGATTGAGGGGACCTCCCCTGAGTTGATGGCTCCCCTGAGCAAAGAGTAGAGTCCTTAGAGAGATTGCCTCCCCCTGATTTACTGCATTTGAAAGCTGTAGTTTGGATGATACAACAGGCTCTCCTTCAGAGATGAAAGAGAGAAGGATTGCAGTTGTGTAAACCAAATCTTGTGGAGCCTACTGTTGATGGGTTTGCTGACTGCTGGTACTGCTCTCCCCCTGCTTTATATTATTAAAGAATGATATAAAGTCATCAGCAGGCACAACTGCCGGTCTCACTTCCCTGTCAAATACCTCTAGGTCAGAGGTAAGGTCTCGCAATCTTCTATGTTGACGACGTAATTTGCGATAACAGTCTGTGGAGAAGAGAAGTCTAGCTAGAGCGAGCCAAACTTGGATAAAACTGTTTTAAGGTCTAGATTAACTACCTCCATAATATCTTCATGACTGGATGGAGAAGCCATTGAAACACCGCGAGAACCTGCACTGAAACAAGGAAAATAGACGAAGAGAGGGAAGAAGGAAGAGAGCAGGAAGGAGAGAACTCGAATAGCACAATAGAATGAAACACAAAAGTTGCTTTGAGTAGATGAATCGTCTCAACTTAGGGTTTTATTCGAAGCAACGTCGGGAGAAGAGCAGAATTCAGCACACTAAAATATGTTAATGCGCGCGATCTGTCAAGTCGACGGAGCGTCGAGTTGATGTCGACGTGGCTTTGAAATATAGTTATCAATAATGATGTCGACGTAAGCGCAGTATTCAATGTTACGCCGTGTGGTATTCAAAGGATCCTACCCATAGAGCTCTCGAAGCTGACGTCGAGTAGAGGGCGACGGTACGTCGATTTGAATTCGACGCAGCTTTGATTAAACAGTTATGATTTTCCTTAAGATTTTTTCTATTTTTCCCAGCAATAATTTTCTACAGAAAATAGATCTTTATACATAATAATAGGGGACCTACAAACCTCCATCAAGCATCCCCAGTGCATTGATGAAAAACTTGTGCTTACTTTCAATAAGTGGTTTAGTGAAGATGTCAGCCCTTTGATTGTCAGTAGATATGTATTGAAGGTTGATCTTACCCTTCTCTACAGTTTCTCTGAGAAAGTGGTACCTTATCTCTATGTGCTTAGTTCTACTGTGGAGAACAGGATTGGAGGCAATTGAAATTGCACTAGAGCTGTCACAATAGATTGTGAAATTGGCAAGAGAGAAGTTGTTGTCTAACAATTGATTTTGCATCCACAAGATTTGTGAACAACAGCTTCCTGTAGCTATGTACTCAGCTTCAGCTGTAGAAGTGGAGACCGTGGTTTGCTTCTTGCTAAACCATGATATCAGTCTAGCACCCAAAAACTGACATGTTCCTGAAGTACTTTTTCTATCAAGCCTGCATCCAGCATAGTCTGCATCTGAATAGTCAACCAATTCAAAACCAGATTCAGTTGCATACCATTAGCCAAGCTCAGGAGTGCCCTTCAGATATCTTCGAATTCTTTTGACAGAACTCATATGGGATTCCTTTGGGTCAACCTGAAACTTGCACATATACAAGTGGCAAACATTATATCAGGTCTGCTAACTGTTAGGTTGCGAAGAGACCCAATGGATGCTCTGTAAGTCTTTTGATCAAAGGACTTACCTTGTTCATCTCTATCTAGAACAACATTGGTAGCCATGGGGGTCTTCATAAAAGAGGCATTTTCCATCCCAAATCTTTTGATGAGTTCCCTGGTGTATTTGGATTGGGATATGAAAATGCCATCTGCATTTAGTCTCACCTAAAGACCAAGAAAATAGGATAATTCCCCCATGCTACTAATTTCAAATATGGACTGCATCAAGTAGGCAAACCTTTTGCAGAGAGATTGATCAGTAGATCCAAATATAATGTCATATACATATATTTGCACAAGTAGTAGCTGATTCTTATGTGCTCTTGAGAAAAGGGTTTTATCCACCTTTCCTCTTTCAAAGTTGTGTTCCAGGAGAAAGGTGGATAAGGTCTCATACCAAGCTCTTGGAGCTTGCTTTAGACCATATAGTGCTTTATCTAATCTATTTACAGAAGAGGGAAAAGTTGGATTGACAAAACCTGGTGGCTACTCCACCTACACATCTTCTTGGAGTTTCCCATTGAGAAATGGAGTCTTGACATCCATCTGGTATACCTTGATCTTCATGTGGGCAACATATGCCAGGAATATTCTGATTGCCTCCAGCCTTGCTACTAGGGCAAATGTCTGTTTGAAGTCAATGCCTTCCTCTTGCCTGTACCCTTGGGCCACAAGTCTAGCCTTATTTCTGATTATGACCCCAGTTGAGTCCATTTTTCTTTTGAACACCCACTTGGTGCCAATCATTGCGTAACTCTTTGGTCTTTCAACCAAAGTCCAGACCTTGTTCCTTTCAAACTGGGTCAGTTCCTCTTGCATAGGAGATATCCAGTGAGGGTCACTATC
The DNA here is from genome assembly GCA_033032865.1 of Dactylorhiza incarnata. Lineage (NCBI taxonomy): Eukaryota > Viridiplantae > Streptophyta > Magnoliopsida > Asparagales > Orchidaceae > Dactylorhiza > Dactylorhiza incarnata. Next base: position 6,563,817 of record JAWHQI010000090.1, on the reverse strand, counting down.
TGCTTCTTCAAATTTCTTTGGTTCATATTGTGATAGGAAACACTGCATCATTGTCTCATTTGTGAGTTGTTTCCTTGTTTTGACTCCTCCTGTCAAGTTTCCAATTACTTGAGTTGGAGGATGATCTTTTAGAGTCATCCTGGATCTTGCTGAGTGATCTAGGATTTGCTCTTCAGTGATAGTGGGATCTTCATCTTCATGTGCTGGAATAATGTTTGTGGCTGGTAAACCAGGTGCTACTGTTTCCTCTTCATCTGCTCCATAATGCTCACCAGAGTCAGTGTCAATATCCTGATGTCCTTTTTCCTGACACACAGTTGGATGATTCACTATGCTCATCCTTTCAACTTCCTCTACTAGTTGATCATCTCCTTACATGATAGAGCTGGTGGATGTTTCCCTCCCCTTGTAAACTATGTTAGTTTCATCAAAGACCACATGCATAGACTCCTCAATTTTGAGAGAGCTTTTATTGAAGCACCTATAGGCCTTGCTTGATGAAGAATATCCCAAGAATATCCCATCATCATCCTTCTTGTCAAATTTGGCAAGATGGATTTTCCCATTGTTGAGGATAAAGCAAGTACCCAAAAATTCTAAAATAAGTGACTATATATGCCTTTCCCTTCAACGACTCATATGAAGTCTTCAATTTAGTCTTGTGAATGAGACTCTTATTCAGAATATAATTTGCAGTATTTACTGCCTCAGCCCAGAAGGACTTTGACAAGTTAAATTTAGTTAACAATGTCCTTCCTGATTCAATTAGGGTTTTATTTTTTTCCTTTCAGGCACCCTATTCTGTTGGGGGGTTCTAGGAGCAGAAAAGCTTTGCTTGATACCTTCATCCTCACATAATCTACATATTAACTGATTCTCAAACTCAGTGCCATGATCACTTCTGATCACAGCAACCTGTGTGTTGAGTTCAGATTGAATCTTTCTAATGAATCTTAAGAGGATCTTGAAAGTGTCTGACTTAGATTTTAGAAAGAACACCCAGCTGAACTTAGAGAAATCATCAACAATGTCTAATGTGTAGGACCTTCCTGCTAAGCTTTTTGTGGAGATAGGGCCAAACAGGTCCATGTGCAACAGGAAAAGGATTCTAGGAGAATCATTCTTACCAATTGGTTTGAATGAAGCTTTGATCTGCTTACCTAGTTGGCAGGCTCTACATGGGTGGTCTTTATTGAATTTACTAGTTGGTAAACCCCTAACTAGGTTGAGTTTGGAGAGTTTAGCTATGGTCTTAAGGTTAAGATGACTAAGTCTCCTATGCCACAACTCACAATTTTTTAACTGGGAGTTATACAAGCAGATTTCAGACTTTGTGTACTCAAAGTCTACAACATACGCCTTACCTTTTCTGAGACTAGTCAAAACTGTTTGATCAGTCTTAGACCTAACTATATGACACAAGGACTTGGTGAATACAACTTTGTATTCACCATCACACAACTGATTAATGCTGATTAGATTATGTTGAAGTCCTTCAACATAAGCTACTTTAGAAAAAGAGATTTCTCCAATCCTGAGCAAACCATATCCTTTGGTTTGACCAGAGTGTGAGTTCCCAAAAATTACCTTGGCCCTTCCTTGGCCTTAAAATTTTCCAGCAAATCTCTTGCTCCAGTCATATGCATGGAGAATCCACTGTCCAGATACCACTGCTAGTTTGTGGTATAACAGCCTTCCCTCTGCACATGTAAATTAAACATTAATAAAGACCCTCTCATGCTTGGGTCTCTTCCTTCTATCATCATATGAAGATATGAAAGAATGTGATGGTCTTCCATTGTTCTCCCTTAGGTGAAGAAGTGCTGCATTGTTATGCCGACAATGTTTGGCAGTATGGCCTTGTTTTGAGCAGCAAAAACATCTTGGAATAGAAGCAAAAGAAGGTGTTGATGTTTGGTGATTTTGTGCAGAAAATATGCGTCGAGAAGAAATCGACGCAGTTTTAGAATTGTGTCGAGTGAAATTCGACGTACCTGCATTGTCCCGTCGATTATCATTCGAAGTATGGTATTGGTTGCATTGAGTGTAATTTGACGCACCCACATAGTTGCTTCGAGATGATGTCGACGCATATGTTGTGGTCCGTCTAGATGCATTCAACACATTCCTAATATGCGTCGAGTTCTATTCAACGCATAATATATAACATTTAGTGTTTGTGATTTGAATTTAAAATTTTTTTAAGCAGGTTGATTTCTGATCTTAATTCATCATTCTTGATCATTAAATCATGTCTAGCTTTATTGTAGGAATTTGTGCTATTTTTAAGAGTGGAAATGACAGAGTAAATATGAGCTTGGTAATCATATCTATATTCATCAAAAGTTTCATCCATCTCTTCTATTTCATTTTGATAACTTATGCATGTAGCACACTCATTTTTCAACTCTAAATTTTCTAAGGGTTGCTTGCCTAGGATTCCCGGTTCATCATTAGTGTCTTCCCTATTAAATGTGGTGAGTTTATTAGGGTTATTTTTCTCATGTTCTTCACATGATTCTGAAACATTATTAGGTCTATACCTAAAGGATGCTACTGGTTTATCACAAGCATGTTTGCTAGTGAGTGATTGTGATTCCTGATCAAGATGATCAAATCTCTTGGAGAGATTTTGTGAGATATCTTTTATCTTTTGGCTCCTTCTATTGAGGGAGTCTTCAAAGGCTTTTGCCTTTGAAAGTTTTTTCCTTAGGTCTGAATTTTCATTATCTACGGTATTTATTTCTTTTTCTTTCTTAAGCAGTTCACATTTCAGATTATAGTTAGCTGAGGATAAAGAATCTTTACTAAGAACTTCTAATTCAGATTTGATTATTTCAAGTTCCTTTTGGTTGTTAATGTAATCTTGGCAGAATTCTTTAAAGCATCCTTTAAAATCTTTGAAGAAAAGTCAAAGTCTTCTAAGATGTTTACCTCAGTCTCATTAGTGGAGTCTTGTAAAGCCATTAAGCAAGCTTCTTCTGGTCCACCATCTTCTTCATCATCAGATGAGGAGGAGCATGATTCTGAATCTGAATCACTCGAGGTCTCAGCTATGAAACCTCTCTCTCCTTTCTTATCCTTTCTCATAAAGGATTTCTTCCTGTGCTCCTTCCTCTGCTTGTTTTCCTTGTTCTTTTCTTCCTCAGGACATTCAGTAGAAATATGTCCTGGATTTCTGCAAGAAAAACAAATAATCTCCTGTTTAGGAGTTTTATCATACCTTGGCTTGCTTGAGCTCCTCTCTCTTCTCCTAGAATCTTCTGTCCTGACCCATTTTTTGAATCTCTTAGCCAAGAGATTAAACATTTCCTCTTCAGTGGTGGAGGACTCTGCTTCTGTAGTCTTTAATGCAAGTGTCCTCTCTTTAGAAGTAAGTGTCCTTTCTTGGGCTTCTGACTCAGCCCTGCTTTTCAGTAGTGACTCATAGGACTTGAGCTTTCCTAAGAGAGCATCAGTTGATATCTCCCTGAGGCTTCTAGAATATCTGATGGCCTAGATTCTAGAGTCCCATGGGCTAGGGAAGCACATGAGGAGCTTATCATTAATCTCTGTCAGAGAGATTTCCTTGTCCAGCCCTCTCAGCTCATTTATGATAAGGCTGAATATGTCATACATTTCTGTAATGCTTTCATTAGCCTTTTTCTTGAAATTCTCATATTGAGATATGAGAAGAGCATTTTTGTCTTTCCTCTCATCAGAGCTTCCTTCAACTAGTCTGGAGAGAGATTCCCAGGTCTCTTTTGCAGAGTTGCAATCAGCAACTTTCTGAAATATGTCATCAGACATAGTTGAGACCAGTATGTTCATGGCCTTGGCATCACATGCCTTAACCTTCATCTCAAACTCAGTCCATTCTACTCTGGGGACTGAGATTTGTATGACCTTCCTAGTGGAGTCTTTCCTTATTGGGGCTGGAGGACCTGTGAGGATGACATTGAAAATTTCCTCAACAATAGAATTCATCTATAGTTTTATTCTGGCCTACCAGAGTGTAAACTTATTCAGATTACACATTGGAGGTCTTGTAGAGGCATAATCCTTAGAGCTCATTTTCCTTTTTAAAATATATTTTAAAAAAAATATTGGAGGTCCTTTTGATCAAGGTGTTAACCGTTTATTGATCAACCTCCCTCTGATACCAATTGAAAGTGCACAGTGTGCCACTGAGAATCCTCTAGAGGGGGGGGGGGTGAATAGAGATTTAAAGATTATTCCTATTCTAACTGTGAGTGCAATAAAATAAACTAAGGATTTATGCTCAAACAAGATCTCAGGCAGAATAAACTTGTGCTAAAATATAAAGCAGAAATCAGTAGAGTAAACAAGCTATAAGGATTGCACAGAAAATTAGCAACTAGAAGACACACAGAATTTTTATAGAGGTTCCCCAAAATATGGGTACTCCCCTCTTCTACCACATGGTAGGGATGCACCACAGTGCCTGAGTCATTTGGTAAGGAGACTCTTAGAACAACTGATCTTTTGACAAGGAGATCATGAACCACCAAATCTTTTGATAAGGAGATCTTGAACCAGCAGATCTTTTGATAAGGAGATCTTAAACCACTGAATCCTTAGAAGAGGGATTAATAAAACTCTTTTACAGAAGGGTGTGAGAAGGAAGAAGAGGAAGGGTGTATGAATTCTATTTCCAGAATTCTTATGATGGCCGTAAGAAAAACAGCTTCTTGAATCTTTTCACAGGATCTGCTCTTGATAAACTTCTGCTTATGATGGTGATGATTTGCAGAAGATATGATTGTCAGATCCTTCTATCTTATTTCTGAATGAACTCTGACTCCTATAAGATTGAGTTGATTAGCAGCCTTATTCTGTTCTGTTCTTAGAGAGAAGAAGAGCAGCATATGTTCCTTCTCTGTAATTTCTTCTATTAGGGTTCCTGTGTGAGAGAGGAAGAAGAAGGAGACCCGATAGAACAGTATGGCCGATTGTGATAAGTGCCTTCCTTTTCTCTTTCTTCTGTTGCCTTTTTATTGTCCCTCTATTGAATTTGAATTTCATTCCCTTTCAGGTAAGTCCTGAAAGGGTATATTTGTCTGGACAATAATTCCTTCCTTCCTTCTTTAATTCCCGACCCATACACCAGCACAAAGCTTGTTTCCAAGAAAGCCTTTTGACTTCTTTAATCCTTCTTTCTATTTCAGGAAATTAATGTGCCATTGGAGAATGGTCTTGTGAGAGGTGGGCCATGAGAGAAGGTCCAAAATGACAGCTGAAAATGTTTCCCTTTTCAGACTGTATTCAACGTAACATCGAGTTAACTTCCTCTCTTATCGACGCACCTTCGAGTTCTTGTAGGAGAAGCTTCAAATTCATCCTTGCTCTGACTGAACACAACTAGTCGACATTGCGTCGATACCCAATCGATGTAACCGTCGAGTAGAAGATATGATTCTGAGCTTTATTATCTGCGTCGAGATGAAGTCGACATTCCGTCGACTTTAGGGTACGTCGATAGATATTTCCTTCTGCGCCGAGTTGAAGTAGAAGCTGCGTCGACTCCTTCAAGTGCTCCAGCAAGTCCATGGCCTCTGCGTCGGTATCTATTCGACGTAACGTTGTCTTGTATTACTTCGACAGAAGCGTGAACTACCTGGACTTCTAGTCAGAGTACCGCCGATAATAACTTGACATTGCGTCGAATTCTATTCGATGCAAGTATTAAATTTGCCCAAATTCTGCTTCTCTTGATATGGTATTGACACCATATGTTGAGTGTGATATCCTAAGACATCTAATGACCAGATTACCCTCACTATACAATGGGTAATTGAAACCTAATAGTTAAAAGCACTTCTAAAATAATTTGTTAAGTTAAATCTAAGGGGTTTTTCCCAACATACGTCCTAGGTGCACTCTAGAGTTTTGCGTACTCTTTGTTGGAATCCACCTATCTTTGAGGTCAAGTGTGCGTCTTTGGGGATAGTCCTCCAGAATGTAGTATAAATAACCCACTGGCCCCTAAAACCGTCACACCCTCCTAAGTAAACGTAATGTCGTCGGTGTGATGACCGGTCCAATTCTGAAGACCCGCCACTAAATTGTTCTTATGCACATGCAAGTTATCACCACCCAAGCCTTCAGCTCGCAGGACCAACCTATCCTGATATACAACCTCCTGAGCCTCTAGCTCGCAGGACCGACCTATCCTGATATACAATCTCCCGAGCCTCCAGCTCGCAGGACCAACCCATCCTGATGTTTTGTCTCCCATACTCTAGCTAAGATGAAGTTCACCAAATCTCTTATTCACTTAGTTAGACTACTCTTGACTAATTATTGTTATGCTTAGAAGTTTAGGGTGAATCTTGGACTCCCCGAGGTTTGCCCGGTGAAGGGCTCGCAGTGGTACTAGGGAATACGATGGGCTGAAACCCAAATTCCCCTTTCCAAGATAAATACTTTTATTGGTGGCTACCCTTTTCTAAAGTCCCACTCTCCTTATTACTCTTTATGACTTAGATGTTTTATGACTCATCCTGCACCCTATTCCTAAGCAAACATTCTCTTGAACGATGGTCAACACTTAGGATCTCCTATACTCTAAGTGGTGTAGGTGTTAGATGATTCTCAATTGTCTCCAGTCATACCCTAATGGTATATCTTGAACACTTCTCCATGCTGAATAATTATTACAATCTCATTAGGTAATAATCGCCCCTTTATGCATAGTGCGACATGAATTTAAACTATTATCTAATCTATGTATGAATGTTCTCTAAAAATTCCATAACTTCTAGGGGATGATATAAATGATGTATTACAGTTATAATCCAAATTTCACTGAATTTCTAAGTGATCTTGCTGGTCAAATCATCACATTAAGTTTTTACTATTCGCAGACCAAAATGAGATTGAACTAGATTTGATTCCTATGATGCAATATTGAGCATATCATGTCCAAATGAGTTCTAATTTTTACCATAGGTTCATAATGGATAAACTAAGGGTTGACCAGAGTTTTGACATATTTCAAATAAATTTGACTCCCATTTAAAATCAATTAATCAATTGACATCGTCTAAATTACAAAGGAAGTACCTTGTCAATAAGTTAAATCTTGCTAATAAAATTTCCAGAGATGATAGATGACATAATAACATGATTTCCAAAATTTCATAAATTTTCCGAGGATTTATAATCATAATTTCCATTTAACATAAAAGAGATAAAAATATAACTTTACACATTAAGTACTAGTTTATGTCTTCCAAAAATTATGAGAAAATTTCTATACCACGGTAGCGACCTAAGAACATCATATACAAAGTTTCATAATTTTCCAGGAATATTTCATCATAGATATTTCATAAAATAAGAAGTGTGACAAACATAATATATGGAATTTAACCATATTAAATACATCCAAAAATTCTACCAAAATTCCAGGGGTTCATAATTAGATTCCAAATGATTTAACTGAGTTTCAAAAATTTCTAGGAAAAATAACTCATAATCATTTCATGAATTCAAAAGTATGACAACTGAATATAATAAATTTTCCCATGTTCATGACATCCAAAAATCCTACCAAAATTTCCATAAGTTTATAATTAGATTCCACATCACTTTCCAGAGTTCCATAAATTTTTCTATCTTTTTCTTTAGTAAAATTTCAATTATTCAGAAAATGACATATGATAATTTTGATAATTTCTAATGAAATAATCTCTGAAAATTTCTACAAAAATTTTCAGAGATTCTAAATGGTATAACAAGTGATTATTCAAAGTTTCATAATTTTCTACAAGGTATTAACCATGAACATTTCACAAATACAAAAGTGTGACATAAATTGATCAAATACATAAGTTTTTTTATCCCAAAAATTCTAAATTTTTCTGAGGTAATGTATTATATCATAATGAGGGTGTGGACAAAATTTCACGAGCCAACACTAAGCCATATGTGCTGAATACACAAAACATCTCTTTTGGCTATTGGCACACCATAACACCCTTTAAGTAGAGGCATGCAAGTGGAATTGCCCTAAATGCAGAGGTCCAAATGATCTTAAATTTTAACCATGGTCTAATATTGGCCAAATAGGTATGACACCCAAATTTGGGATCATTTGGAGTTACACAACTCCAAAAATTTCATTTATTTGATTTATTACATTTTGAACAAAACGTTTGGGAAATTATCTCCAAAAATTACAATTTTTGGAAGGGTAATGTGTTTAATCATGTCTCATCTAAGTTTCAAATTTCACATGCATGCAAGGTATTTTGACAGATATTTGCACAAAATACACATGCACACACACGTTGTACACCCTTCACTAAATTTGGTGCCCAGGGGTCTCTGTTGCACCAAATCACATGAAAACTAAGCCATATTAAAGTTAAGACAAGGGTCTACAACTTTGATATTCAAAAGTTTTACAAATTCTGTCACTAAGGGCCCTAATTTTAATGTATAAGTAACAGCTAAATGTGTGACAGAATAATACAAGTGTATTAAATTGGCCTGCGATTATCTGATTCACCAGATCCGACGGCCATGGCACCTTCTTCCTCCATGAGCCAAGGGCTCAGATTGCCCCGACCTGGAGATCCTTGATCCTCCATTTCCTGGCTACCCTCTTCACGCCACTGCCGGCCACCACCTCCACCACCTTCCTTGAGGTGGTGGCTACCACCAGGCGGCAACACGGCCGCTGGAGATGGCTTCTCCGGCGAACCCGAGCTAGGATAAAAGCCCGAGAAATCTCCCTAAAGCTCGCATGGGATCGGGCTCAATTGAGCCCGATTTCTCTCCTAAATAGAAACCGGACCTTAGTGAGGCTTGGCGTCGGCGGTGGTTGGTCATGGATCTTCTCTCCTCCGGCGATCTAGCTCTAATCCTTGATTCTCCAGCAAAAGCTTTGCTCCAGGTGGCTATCCCGACTGCTCTCCTCCTTCTGAATCTTGTGGAAAGGTCCAAATGAGTTGGGGAGGGATATATAAGGAGGTTTGAAGAGGGGAGCTCGGGTTCTCCTTGGTTGCTCCTCCTAGCCACCACATAACACCAATTCAGCCCCAATTTTGGCTGAACATTCATTGAAGAGCTCAGGAATGGCCTTGGGCAGAAGAATGGAGTGCCGAGTGGCCTCCATTCCTCATATCCCTCTTGTTTTCTAATGGCAATTTGGGGAAAAGTAATTTTTACCCCTTTGCATGTCATCCCTTTCAAATTTAGAGGTGCATGGCTGGTAATTACACCCTTGGGCTGCTGGGTGGGCTTGGTTTGAGGCCTTGGCCCAATTGCATTTGGTTTGGGTTTTTAATTTCTTCATTTAGGCCTAAGGTTGACCATGGTGACCTTGATGTTGACTTGGTCAATTGGGTGGGTTGACTGGTCCAAAATATTGGCCTTGGGTCCCTTAACATCTCCCAATGTTAATTGGGTCATGGTGATGCCCCAATTTGGCCAATTTAACTAATAGGTGTGATTTTGACCAAAATTGGGGAAAAGTTGACTTTGGTCAAATTGATGATCCCATGATTAGGATTTTGAGTAAATTGGGTCATCCATGATGCTCTAAGACTAGGGGTGAAGTCAATTTCATTTTTTGGGGGTCAATTGAATCTATTGGGTAGCGATTTGCTTATGTTGACCTAAGTTTGACTTTGGTCAAATTGGACTAATTGAAGACCCCATGATGGGGATTTTGGGTCCATAGCACTCCTTTAGAGGTTTTCCATCTAGTGGTGGGGTTAATTTGATCCCATCAAGTCTAATTGACCTAATTGTGTTGTTGGCCTATGTTACCCTATTTTGACCTAAAGTTGACTTGGCCAAATTGGCCAAATTTGGTGACCCTATGATGGAGCTTTTGGATCACTTAGACCTCTTTCATGGTTAGGGACCTATGGGTAAGTCCAATTTGAGTTAGTGAGTCCAATATGAAGTTGATTGCCATAGGTTGACTTGTGCACTTTTGGTGTGCTTATAGCAATCTTCCTAAGTTCAGGTTGACCTAGGGTCATAACATGAACTCTAGTCACAACTCCAACCCTAACCCTAACCCTAACCCAAGGGGTCTTGAAAGAATGGGGATGTTACATGAGCATCATATGGGGGCATACACTTCAACAATTTGACCAAGTCAACCCCAAAGTCAACCTTGGTCCAGCTTAGCCTAAATATGAAAAATTAAAGGGCTAATCCATTCCCAATAGGCTAAATCCCACAAGGTAATCCCATCCTACATCCCATGAGAATAATGAACATAAATACCCCCTAAAATGGCATGCAAAACCATGAAAGAGGCTAATTTGGGAAAACCCCCAAATTTCCATAAGAGACAAAGAGGGAATTATGGAATGAAGGCCACTTGGTCCTCCATTCCTCCTCCCAAGCCCATAACTGAGCTCCATCAGTTATTTCCAGCAGATTTCCAATAGATGTGGTGCCAAGTGGCAGCTAAGAGGGGCATCTAAGGCTTGGTCGACCCCTTCCCCAATGACAGCCCCATATACACATCCCCTCAACCCATTTTGACGACACCATTAACTTCAGAAGGCCTGGAAGAGTTGAGCAACTATCCTGGATTGAAGGAATCTGTTGAGGATTGAGGAAATGGCAAGGGTCGTCGGAGAAAGGATCGTCCAAGGCATCTTGGGCAAATACCCATCGACAAGCTCAACAAAGGCAGACATTCCTCCTCCCCCCTAGTGCTAGATCCCCATCTTTTCTTTTTCGAAATTGGCTGAGAAATGGAGAAATCATCATTGTCGATCTCGAGCTCTTTATCTCAACCAAATCCCACCCCCCATTTCACATATATGCCACCTCCGACCTCCATTCCTCCGACAATCGACGGCCAACCCCTGGCCGGAGGTGGTGGCGTAAGCTGTTTGGTCGGAGGCGGCCTCAAGCGGATGGTATCGAGCTCCAAAGTTGCTCCAGAGAGAAGTGATCTAGGCCTTTGGCTCAAGGAAGAAGATAACCCCTGGGCCGTCCGATCTAGGATGGATTGATAAATGCTGACCACAATTATATAATTTAGTGTTATATTAAAATTTTTGCCTGATATTTAATTAATTATAGAAAATACATAGAGGCAAAATCAGAAAAAGTTCCTAACATGAAAAATGAAGCCCTAGGTCTCTAATATTTTTTGAAATTGAGTTCACTCAATTTGGAGCAATTTAGCTCCATCCGCACCAATTTTGGTGGCCTGTGTACATAAAGTGCCCTAGGCACCAATTAATTAATTTTGGGAGTTCTATAACTCCAAATAAGCTGAAATTTTGGATATGCATGAGTCATGCCCAAATACACACCCTACCTAAAAATGGGAATTTTTGGAAGAACATTTTCTATAGTTTTTCTAGTAATTTAATCTAAGGGTGCCTACAGATCCAACAAGTGGTATCAGAGGAGTTTTATTCCAAAACGGTCTAACAACCCGGAATAATGGCATCTTATGATCTCACTTTTCTAGTGGGTCAGGGTGTTAGTAGACCACCTCTTTTTATTGGTTCAGATTTCACCAACTGGAAATCTAGGATGATGTGTTTTCTTATGACCATGGATATACGAGTATGGAACATGTTGGAAGTTTGGTACTTTCCTCATACAATTATAGTTGGAGAGGTTACGGTAGAAAACCCTATGGATAGATGTGATGATAACGATAAACTCAAATGCAAAAAAATGCAAAGGCAATGAATGATTAATATTGTGCTTTAAATCGAACTGAATTTAATTGAATTTCTGCATGTGTAATTGCTTATGATATTTGGAACCAATTGGAAGTTACTCATGAAGGTACATCACATGTGAAAGATGCAAAGCTATTCCAACTGGAATCGGAATATGAAAAGTTCATGATGGATGCTGAAGAAGACATCAACTCGATGTACACATGCTTCACCAAGATCGTCAATGCTTCAAAAGCTCTTGGAAAGATCTACTCCAACGGCGACTTGGTCAGAAAAATTCTTTGCTCTCTACCTCCGAGGTTCAATCCAAAGGTGACAACCATCTCGGAGTCACACAACCTAAGAACACTCCAGATTGAGAACCTCATTGGGAACCTCAAAACCCATGACGTAGAACTCCAGATTCAATACGATGAATACATCAAGGAGCTAAAGAAAAGGTGTTTGCACTGAAATCAAAGAAGGAGAGGAACGAAGATGATGATGAAGATGAAGAAGGTCTCTTGGTCAAGAAATTTAGAAAACTTATTAGAAATCTGGAAAGAAGGAACACCTTCCGGAAATACTTCCAAAAGGATGCACGACGAAAAGGGTCTTCCTCTTCTTCAAAGAAAGAAAAGGAAAGCAACGATGAAGAAGAAAGACCACCACAGGAGTGCATTCACTATAGGAAGACCAGGCACATTCGGAGCTATTGGCTGAAGTATCTAAAAGAGCGAAAAGAAAAACGATACAAAGGGAAGGAGAAAAAGAAGGTGCTGAAATCTGCAAAATGGGATGATTCTTCCTCTAAAGAATCAAGCGGATCTGAGTTAAGCTGCGAGGAGGAAGCAAACTTATGCTTGATGGCAAAAGGCAACGATGATGACACCAGTGTTCTGAGTGACACTAAGGTAACTCCTCCCACCTTCGAAGAACTTTATGATGAATTTGTTAAAACCTGTGAAGCCTATGATAAATGTATAGAAGATAATATTATTTTAAATCGTGAAATGAATCTCTCATCAAAGAAAATCATAAGCTTACTAAAAAAATAATTTCTTTGGAAAAGAGAAAGGTTTCATGCCAAGAGTGTGAGCACTCCTTATGTAATGCAAGAGATCTTGAAGTTTCTATTTCTAAGGCCCTCTCACAAATCAAAGCTCTTACAAGATAAAAAGGGGGACTTAGAGAGAAAACTAAAAACCTCACTCTTACAAATTGAAAATAACAAAAAAGGTTATGAAAACAAATGTGTCATGCTTGTAAAAGATAACCCATCTCTTAAAAACAAACTCATGACCTCAATATGGTCATAAAAAAATTTGGAATTGGTCAAAGATCTCTGGACATGATTTTAGGGAACCAATGTTATGGTTCTGGAAAATTTGGACTCGGATATCAAAGTGACAGCTACCGCCCGACGCTAGCCACTAACACCGGCGGTATCCCCTCATATAAATATTCTTCTGTTTATTCCAAAAATCAAATGTCATACAGTAAGAGCAATGTAAAACTTCAAAAATGGGTCTTAACCCCCATTATTTTGTGTGCAAACTATCATCGGTTTGGACACACGTCCAGTTCTTGCAGGAAAATAAAACAGGGATCATTAAAGCAAATCAGGGTGAAAGTGCACAGAGTGCCTTTGAGAATCCTCTAGAGGGCGGTGAATAGAGATTTAAATATATTCCTATTCTAGTTGTGCAAATACAATAAACCTAAGTATTATGCTTCACCAAGATATATCCCAGAATAAGATAGCTGCAGTTAAGTAATGAAATAAAAGACAGTAAATGAAATCTAATCTATGGGGGACAACACGGAAAAGCAATCCAGAAGACACAAAGAATTTTTACAGAGGTTCCCCTCTTCTACCACCTGGTAGGGATGCACCACTGTGCCTGAGTCTTTTGGTAAGGAGACTCTTAGAACCACTGATCTTTTGACAAGGAGATCATGAACCACCAGATCTTTTGATACGGAGATCTTGAACCACTAGATCTTTTGATAAGGAGATCTTGAACCACTGAATCCTTTGAAGAGGGATTAATAAAACTCTGTTACAGTTGGAAGAATGAAGGAGAAAGAAAGAGGGAGAGGAAAGATTCAGAAATCTGTCTTTCAGATTTCTGTAACAGCAATCCTAAGCTGTTGTTTGAGTGATCTTCAGGATCTGTATATGATTAACCCTAGATTTTGATAGTGATGATTGTTAGGGTTGTTAAGCTTTTGATCATTCTGCTTCCAACTCTTAAAATAGAACTGCTGCTATAAAGAAGTAGCAGATGTTGACACTAAGCAGAGTATATCCTTTTTCTTTTTCTTTCTTTCTTGTATGTTGTCTATTAGGGTTCCCAAGGGAGGAAGAAAAGTATAGCCTCAATAGAAAAGTATAGCCGATTGTGATAAGTGCCTTGTTTTTCTCTTTCTTCTATTGCCTTTTATTGTCCCTAGCCTCTATTGAATTTTAATTTGTTTCCATTTCAGGTAAGTCCTGAAAGGGTATTTTTGCTCTAGACAATAAATCCTTCCTTCCTTCTTTAATTCCCGACCCATCCACCAGAACTAAGATTGTTTCCAAGAATGCTTTTTATCTTCTTTAATCCTTTTTATATTTCAGGCAATTAATGTGCCATTGGAGAATGGTCTTGAGAGAGGTGGGTCAAGAGAGAAGGACCAAAATGACAGCTGAAAAGGTTTCCCTTTTCAGACTGTATTCGACGTAACGTCGACTTCTCTTCCTCTCTTATCGACGCACCTTCGAGTTCTTATAAGAGTAGCTTTGAATTCATCCTTGCTCTGATTGAACTCTGCTAGTCGATGTTGCGTCGATAGCCAATCGATGTAACCGCCGAGTTGATGGCTTGGCTCTGAACTTCATTATCTTCGTCGAGATGAAGTCGTCGTTGCGTCGACTTTGAATGGCTTTGAAAGATAATTTCTTCTGCTCTGAGTTGAAGTAGAAGCTGCGTCGACTTCTCAGAATACTTTTACCTTATCCATGGCCTCAACGTCGATATCTATTCGACGTGACGTCAACTTGAATTACTTCGACAGAAGGGTGAACCACTTGGACTTCTAGTCAGAGTAGCGTCGACAATAATTCGAAGTTGCGTCGAATTCTATTCGACGTAAATATTAACTTTGTCCCAATTATGCTTCTCTTAATATGGTCTTGGCACCCAAGGTTGAGTGTAACATCCTAAGACATCTAATAACCAGATTACCCTCACTATACAATGGGTAATTCAATCCTAAGAGATAAAATCACTTTGTAGGTAATTTGTTAAGTTAAATCAAAGGGGTTTTTCCCAACAATCTCCCCTTATTTACCTTAACAAATTTTACAAATTGAATAAAGTGATTTTACTTATTTCTTTGCATAAATAAACATAAATTTATACGAGACATCTTGGACATAAGAAAACGAAGTTCATACAAGACATCATTGGTATATAAGAAAGTAACATATTGTTTTTTCACAGACCATTTCATTCTAATGTCAAGAAGTATGTAGATATCCAGAGCTGTTTTTCAGGAAGAATAGTTTCTTACAGAGTACCTGAGCCTCATTGCTCCTTCTCAGGAGTTCTTCTTTTTCTTGAAAATACTTTTGAGGAAACTTTTCTTGGGGCAATCTGCAATGACTCATCATTTTCTTCAGTAGTGTCTTTGGGAAGCTCCCCCTGACCTTGTACATTTACTTCAGCTTCATGGGCAGCTTCCTCAGCTACTTGAGCTACTTCATCCAATAGATCTTTATTCTGAATCTCATCCTGAGCTACTGTTGTGCTTACAACTGCCATTTATTCTTCTAAGGTCCTTTGAACATCTGGGGAAAGCTCCCTCTACTTATCTGCATCTGTTTGCTCAACATTCATTATTTCTGGGGGCTCCCCCTCATCTATTAGAAACTGAATGACATCTGCCATCTCTTTGTCAATTATCTCCCCTTGAGTTTGTGCACCCTGAAATGTTGTCACTTTGTCAAGAGCAGGCTCATTATCAGCATCTCCTTTATCCTGTCCACTCATATCAGGAACAAGTCTTTCTTCCTCTAATATGTTCTCCCCTTCTTGACCTTGCTGGCCAGTGAGGTTAAGAACTCCCTTGTAACCAAGGAGGAACATATAAAGTCTTTGAGGCTCTGAAAAGATCTTTGAAAACTTAATAGCTCACCCTCTATTTATGAGTATTTCCTGTCAAACCTTCTAGCCTCAGAGGCTACCTGGTCTGCTAATTTGGAGGAGGCAATGACCACAACTTTGGAAATGATCTGCTCAAGATCAATTGTGGGTGGAAGAGATGTAGATGGAGGTGGAGACAGTTGATAATTTGGAACGACTGTGGATGGTAGTTGATGAGGGATTTGGTGAGATGGCTCAGGAGCTGAAGTGGATGGTAAGGAATGATGGATCTACTGCTGTTGTTGTTATTGAAGAGGATGTTAGGCTGAAGAATCATCCTGATGTATATCTGGAACATTGTCCAATGGAGATTGAGAGTGAGGATGAGGGATAACATCCCTTGGGGGGTCAGGTATTTGCCTCTCTGGCTCTTGAGGAGGAGGAGGAGGAGAGGTAGGAGGTTAAGCTGGGGCTTGACTAGGCTTTATGATTTGCCTGGTCCACTTAGAGAAAATTCCAATGTTTATTCTCTTTCCAGGAGGAATTGGCACTCCTTTGGACTTACACACACTGGGATGGTGATGAAGCAGTACCTGACTCAAGATTCTCATGAAAGCATTCTCCTTATTGGAGTACTTATGATCAATCAGCTTTAGAAGGCACCTCCTCCAGTTAATCTTCTTCTACAGAACTAGCACTCCCATAATCTGCAACTGATGCCTGGGGATAGCGTCATGGCCTGAAATTTTATATAGCATAACCTTCCCCACCATGTCAGCCAAGAAACTGTACTCTTCTGCCACATCAATCTTTTTATGATTAATGGGCTTCTCCTTCCTAAACTGCATTATTTCTAAAGCTTTCTTAATCTCATCACCTGTCAGTTCATTAGAGTCAATCCCAGTTGGAAGATCAAATGTCTGGCTCAACATCTCATCTGTGATGTGAATGTCTATCTCAAAAACTTTCCCATTAAGGGAGCCATCCTTTCCTATCTGTACCGGCTCCTTAAATTTTGTTAGTTCTATATCGAGTATCTTGCTCCTGGTGGATATCGGTTTAGTTAAGCCAGCATCCTGAAGCAAGCCCAGAATGGCTCTGAAACTGTCAGCCGCTGCGCTGAAGGGGTCAATATCCACATCGAACCCAGAGTTAATCTTAGGAGACTATTCAGAGACGCACAGAAGAGCTGGAGAGCAAGAAGGCAAGAGAGCAAGAAAGTAGGAAGAGAGAAATTCGAAAGCGTAATGTTTCGAAGCAGTAATTTCTTAAAAGCTGATGAATCGCCGCACCTTAGGGTTTAGGTCGACGCACCGTCGATAACACTTATTCTTTGGCGCGCAAAGCTGTGTCAAGATTACTTCTAGAGGCAATTCTGCGCGCGCTGATATATCGACGTTGCGTCGACTAGTACTCGACGTAGCTTCGAGACTATTCAGAGACCCTAAGTCGATGTAGTCCTGTTGACATTACGTCGATTTCCAATCAACATAACTTTGAATTTAATCAGCGATCGATAAGTCGACGTATGCGTCGATATGAACTCGATGTTACATCGAGATCTATTCGAATTATCTGCTCTGAGTGCTTCTTGCTGCTGGCGTCGAGTAGCAGTCGATGGTACATCGACTCCTATTCGACGCACCTCTGAATGAACAAAACAATTTTCTTAGAAATTTCTTATTTTTTTTTCCGAGCAATTATTTGTATTGAAAATAGTTTGTAATATAATTTGAATGACCATTAAGAAAGGTTCAAGGCAGAAATTACTACCTTGAATAAGTCTTGTTCCTTAATCAAAATCAACATCTTTCTTCCCACTCCATTTTCTCCTGAGTGGGACCCTACCTCACCCTACACAAGTAATTCAAACATTAGAAGGAACCCAGGTTACCTTGGGCCCTTTGCTTTTACCATTATAGGGTTCAATGAAAGAATAGAAGGGTCTTTCATGATAACCTTTGGGATGATAGGGAATGGATTTCCCAAACCTCTTATCTTGATACTTAAAATAAGTATAAAATGTATCAAAATATAACAAATCAGCAGAATGTTTTATTATCCAAGGTTTTGCCTTAACCTTTTGGTTGTTGTTCCTTGACTCCTCTATATTATTCTTACTTAGGGGTCTTTCTTTCCTATTCAAATTTACTTGATTAGGTTTGTTTATCCTATCTGGATGGCTGTTAGCCTTAACCTTGAATGATGCACTCTTCTCACTTGGTTTGCACTCACTAGATCTAAAAAATGACACTGGATTTTTCCAGGCAGGTTTCTTAGGTGCTTCAGTGCTTGTGGAGGGCTCTTCCCCTGAACCTAGGTGATTAAATCTCATAGAAAGATTTTCTGTGATGTCTTTGAGCTTCTGACTTCTCCCATTGAGTGAGTCCTCAAAGTCTTTTGCCTTTGCTAGCTCTTCTTTTAAATTTGTATTTTCTTCTCTAAGTTTAATCAATTCTAGCTCTTTATCATTGATTTCATTTGTTAGTTTTTGATTTATTAGATGCATTTCATCTTTCTTAAGGTTCTTTAGTTCAGTTCTAGCTATGTCTAATTCTTTTTCTACCCTAAGATGTTCAATGCAGAAATCTTTAAAACATAATTTGAAATCATCAAAGCTAAAGTCAAATTCATCAAAAAACAGATACCTGCTCATCTTCATCATCTGATAACATTCCAAGAGCCATCATGCAGGCTGCTACTGCTTCTTCTTCATCATCACTTTCAGATGATGAGGAGTCTAATTCTGCTTCGGAATCACTCCATGTTTCAGTAATGAAGCCTTTGGCTTTCATCTTGTCTTTTCCTCTAAGGACTTCTTCTTCTTCTTCTCCTCTTTGTTGTTGCTTCTTTCCCTTTGCTCTTGTGGGCATTCAGGGGCAATGTACCCTGGTTTGCTGCATGTATAGCAAATAATCTCCTTCTTTGGAATTTTATCATACCTAGGCCTTGAGTCCCTTTCTCTTCTCCTTGAGTCTTCATTTTTGACCCATTTCATAAATCTCTGTGCTAGGTGATTGAACATCTCATCTTCAGGAGTAGAAGGATCTCCTCCAGTAGCTTTTAGAGTAAGGCTCCTTTGGGTAGGAGCTGGAGTCATTTCCCTTTCTTTTGATTCAGCCCTATTCTTCAGCAGCATCTCATATGACTTAAGCTTTCCTAGCAAAGCTTCAGTTGAGATCTCTTAGTGACACCTGGACTCTTTGATTGCCCTGATTCTAGAATCCCATGAGCTAGGGAAGCACATAAGAATTGTATCATTAATTTCAGTCAAGGATATCTCCTTGTCTAAGTCTCTGAGCTCATTAATGATAATACTGAATCAGTCATACATAGTAACAATAGATTCTTCAGCTTTCTTTTGAAAGTTCACATACTGGGATATGAGAAGGGACTTTCTGTCCTTCCTTTCATCAACACTTCTTTCCCCCATTGTGGTGAGTGAGTCCCAGATTTCCATTGATGATTGGCACTCACCAACTTTCTGGAAAATGTCATCTAACATTGTTGACACCAGAATATTCATGGCCTTGGCATCACATGCCTTGACCTTCTTCTCAGCCTCTGTCCATTCCTTTCTTGGGATAGCCTCTGTTATTGAGGATTCTCCTGCCTTTTGTCTGGCTGGAGCTGGAGGACCTGTGAGGAGAATATTATAGATGTCTTCATCAATGGAATTCATGTAAAGCCTTATTCTGGCCTTCCAGAGTGTGAACTTATTCAAGTTGTACACTAGGACTCTTGTGGAAGCATAATCCTTAGTACTCATTTTCCTTATACAATATGTTTGTGATAAAGAAATAAAAGTAGGAGGTCTTTTTGATCAAGGTGTTAACCTTTTAATGATCAACCTCCCTCTGATTCCAATTGAAAGTACACAGAGTGCCTCTGAGAATCCTCTAGAGTGGGGGGGGGGGGGGGGCGGGTGAAATAGAGATTTAAAAATATTCCTATTCTAGTTTTGCAAATAAAATAAACCTAAGTATTATGCTTCACCAAGATATATCCCAGAATAAGACAGCTGCAGTTAAGTAATGAAATAAAAGACAGTAAATGAAATCTAATCTATGAGGGACAACACAGAAAATCAATCCAGAAAACACATAGAATTTTTATAGAGGTTACCTAAAATGTGGGTACTCCCCTCTTCTACCACCTGGTAGGGATGCACCAATGTGCCTGAGTCTTTTGGTAAGGAGACTCTTAGAACCAATGATCTTTTGACAAGGAGATCGTGAACCACCAGATCTTTTGATAAGGAGATCTTGAACCACCAGATCTTTTGATAAGGAGATATTGAACCACTGAATCCTTTGAAGAGGGATTAATAAAACTCTTTTATAGTTGGAAGAATGAAGGAGAAAGAATGAGGGAGAGGAAAGATTCAGAAACTTGTCTTTCAGATTTCTGTAACAGCAATCCTAAGCTATTATTTGAGTGCTCTTTATGATCTGTATATGATTAACCCTAGCTTTTGATAGTGATGATTGCTAGGGCTGTTAAGCTTTTGATCCTTCTGCTTCCTACTCTTAAAATAGAACTGCTGCTATATGATTTTGATGAAGAAGCAGCAGCTGTTGACACTGAGCAGAGTATATCCTTTTTATTTTTCTTTCTTTCTTGTATGCTGCCTATTAGGGTTCCCGAGGGAGGAAGAAGAGCAGTGCCTCAATAGAACAGTATAGCCGATTGTGATAAGTGACTTGCTATTCTATTTCTTATGTTGCCTTTTATTGTCCCTCTTTTGAATTTGAATTTGTTTCCCTTTCAGGTAAGTCCTGAAAGGGTATATTTGTCTGGACAATAAATTCTTCTTTCCTTCTTTAATTCCCGACCCGTCCACCAGCACTAAGCTTGTTTCCAAGAAATCTTTTTGTCTTCATTAATCCTTCTTTCTATTTCAGGCAATTAATGTGGCGTTGGAGAACGGTCTTGAGAGAGGTGGGCCAAGAGAGAAGGACCAAAATGACACCTGAAAAGGTTTCCCTTTTCAGACTATATTCGACGTAACGTCGAGTTCTCTTCCTCTCTTATCGACGCACCTTTGAGTTCTTGTAAGAGCAGCTTCGAATTCATCCTTGCTCCGATTGATCTCTGCTAGTCGATGTTGCGTCGATATCCAATCGACGTAACTGTTGAGTTGATGGCTTGTCTCTGAACTTCATTATCTGCATCGAGATGAAGTCGACGTTGCGTCGACTTTGAATGGCTTTGACAGATACTTTCTTCTACTCTGAGTTGAAGTAGAAGCTGCGTCGACTTCTCAGAATACTTTGACCTTATACATGGCCTCAACGTCGATATCTATTTGACGTGATGTCGACTTGAATTACTTCGACAGAAGGGTGAACCACTTCGACTTCTAGTCAGAGTAGTGCCGACAATAATTTGAAGTTGCGTCGAATTCTATTCGACGCAAATATTAACTTTGTCCAAATTATGCTTGTCTTGATATGGTCTTGACACCCAAGGTTGAGTGTAACATCCTAAGACATCTAATGACCAGATTACCCTCACTATACAATGGGTAATTCAATCCTAAGAGATAAAATCACTTTGTAAGTAATTTGTTAAGTTAAATCAAAGGGGTTTTCCCAACACTGGGTACATAAGGCATCCACTTATTTTATGGGTGGTACCTCTTGGGTATACGGATCTTTACTCTCATCTTCTCTCTAGATTTGTAGGAAGGATAAGGACACGGAGGACGTATGGTACTTGGATTCAGGCTGCTACATGCACATGACGGGCAACAAAGCAAAGTTCCTTAGCCTAGGAAAGAAGAAGGGATGGATCGTAACTTTTGGAGATAACGGTAAAGGAAGGATCACGGGAGTCGGTACAGTGGGTAACGAATCCTTTAATATCTCTAATGTTCTTTATGTACAAGGTTAAAACATAACTTAATATCTATTAGTCAATTGTGTGGTAAAGGATTAGATGTTTTATTTGAGTCATCCACAAATCTTTGCAAAATATTTAATCCTAACACAAAAAAGGTTTTACTAACTGCACCTAGAACTCAAAACATATATGTATTTTCCTTTCATGATCTTTCCAAATTATCTATAAAATGTTTTATAATAAAAAATGATGAGTTGGAGTTATGGCATAAACGTTCAGGTCACACTAGTACAAATCTCATTTAAAAATTAGCCAAAGAGGAATTGATATGAGGATTGCCTAAACTACATGGAAATTTATTTACACTAAGTTCTCCATGTCAATAAGGAAAATTTAAAAAATCTTCTTTTAAAAGCAAAAATGAAAATTCTACTATTAGACCTTTGCAATTAATTCATATGAATCTCTTTGGCCCTGTTAGCTCCGCAAGTCTTGGTGGTAGATTATATACATTTGTTTTAGTATATGATTTCTCTAGATATCGTTGGACTTTATTTCTCTCTTCCAAATTTGATGCGTTTTGCGAATTTTCAAAGTCATGTACTCGTATTCAAAATGAACTAGATTTAAAAATAAAATCCATTCGCTCAGATCATGGAGGATAATTTGAAAATGAAAACTTTAAATCTTTTTGCGAAATGCTAGGTATTAAGCATGAGTTCTCTACTCCTCGCACACCTTAAAAAAACGGTGTTGTAGAAAGAAAGAATAGGACAATTCAAGAACAAGCTCGGACTATGCTCTCTGAGTATAAATTACCTAAGTCTTTTTGGGCCGAAGTCGTAAGCACATAATGTTATGTAATGAATAGAGTCATGCTTCATCCATCTTTAAATCTCACACTGTATTGTTGGAACACGGTCTTCCGCATCTCCTAGGTTTGAGAATAACAAATCCTATGTGTATTTGATCTTGTGTGTTCAAGTGTGCAGGTTAACATAGTCCACATGACTCAAGGAGTACTCATGATGTCTGCCCCCAAATTTGAGGCCAAAATTCAAACAAGCTCACTAGCGCCGGCGGTAGCGATAGCGCCCGACGCTAGCATTGATTAGCTCGATTCCGGTGGCATTTTTAGAAGGAGCTAGCACCCGGCGGTAGCTACTAGCGCTGGCGGTTGCATGGCGCACAAGAGGCATGGAGAAATATGTTGCCGTGGATTGAAGATCCTGCCGCGCAAAACGTTTCCTAATCCGGGCTAGCGCCGGCGGTAGCACTAGCGTCGGCGGTAGCGTAAAGGCTATAAATTGGATGCTTTGGCTCCGAATTCTTCATCCTCCTCCAATCCCAAACTCCAGAGCTTCGTGCGACAGCAGAGAGAGGAAGATTCAGAGCGATACTCCCACAATTCCATAAAGCCTTAAGGAGATCCGTGGAGAAGAGTTCAACACATGTCATCATCGTGACGAAAGGCTGCATCGACTACGATCATACTCTGCGGGCCTTCGTCCACTTCTCCAAGAGATCCACATAGAGGGAGTTTTTATATTATTGTCTTTTCATTTCATATCTTTTCTGTAAACGGTAGTGAAATTGCCTCGTGTTGGCGACTAGGTCTGGGGTAGGACTTAGGGCTGAAATTCGCCTCGTGTTGGCGACTAGATCTAGGTTAGGTCTAGGGGGTGCTCGAGGCCTTTCTGGGGATAGATCGGCTAGAGCGGCTTGAGGCCGTATCTGGGGAGAGATCGGTTAAAGCCAACCGGTTCGTGGGGATACGAGTCGGTATAGAAAACGAAAAAGAATTTTTATTAGTTGCCTCCGATTTCTAGCGTCATAGAAATCAAGTTTTGTAAAACATTATTTGATATTAATAAAGCATATCTCTTTATTATTATTTTACTTGATGTCTCTTTATTAATCTTGCAATATTCCGATGTTTTCTAAATATAATCTAAAGTTTTTGAAAACCCTTATTCACCCCCCTCTAAGGGCGCCGACCGATCCAACAAGTGGTATCAGAGGGGTTTTATTCCAATCGGCTTAACAACTGGGAATAATGGCGTCTCATGATCTCGCTTCTACTAGTGGGGGAGATTTTTGTGAAGAGGAAAAATCACTTGCACCACCTTTATTTGAAGGGACAAATTATAAAGGATGGAAAATCTTAATTGAAAAATTTATTAAAACTTTAGACATCGAAGTTTGGAATTTTGCAATAGCAAGACCCGTAAATGAATCAAATAAAAAAGAACTTCAATTAAATGCAAAAGATAAACACTATTTGTTTTGCGGTCTATCTAATGAAATTTTCAAATTAATATATTGCTTTTCAAGTGCATATAAAGTATGGAATTTTTCTTGAAGAAATATTTGATTCTCCTTCTATAGGTATAGAACAATCGCAAGAACCGGAGAATATGCTAGCATGCACAAATCTTCAAGAATGCCCCTCTCATGACGGATCAATGGAGCACACATCTAATAGAAGAGAAGAAGAAGTATTGTGTTCGGAAGAGGAGTGCCAAAAAGATGTCAAAGAAACGATATGTTCAAATCGTGCCTCTTCTGAAAGCAATGTAAGGAAATCAAATTCCATCTTTTGTACTTCTATCTCTTCATTACAATTGCTTCAAACTACAAAGCGCAAAATTAAGAAATTAAAAAATGCTAATAAACATTTGCGCTTAGAAAATAAAAATTTAAAGGCAAAAATTAATGAAGAATCAAATTTATCTAGTTCTACACATTGCTCCTTAGTAGTAAACACCACAACTTGTGTAGAATATAATGAATTAAAAGAAAAGCACAAGAAACTTGAAAAGGATTTTATTTTAGTAAAAGAACAAAATGAAAAATTATGTTTAGAAAATTCATCTTTGATAAATGATTGTGCTATATAAGTGTAAAGAATATAAAATTGAAATTAAAGAGATGGATGAAACATTTGATGAATATAGAAACAACTATCAAGATCATATTGATTCAATTGTTTCCATTCTTAAAAATAGCACAATCGCTTATAATAAAGCTAGACATAATTTAATGATTAAAAATAATGAATTAAAAACTAAAATCAACTTGCTTAAGGAAATCATAAAGAAAAACTCTCAAAACATACCATCTCAAAATAATGCAAAATCCAAAAGCAAGTTGAATATGATTTCTTATAAGTTGAACAAGCCAAGCAATATAAATAACAAACCTCAAAAGATTGAAAATGAAATTCCAAAATACAATCATTACTATCATTTACAACATCAATCTTCTCCCAACATAAAATTAAATGCTCACAAATTTCTTATGAACAACACTTTTAATAATCATTACAATCATAATCATCAATATAAAGATAATCTCAATGGAAATTTGATGAATAAGAATAACATTAAACCAAGGTTTGAATGGAGGAATAAAATTAAAAAAGAAACATTCACTTCATATGAAAGGACTCATTCATCTTTGTCTTCACAAAAATCATCACGATGCATTTGGGTACCCAAAGGAACCATCACTCATGGTCCTCTTTGGATACCTAAATCTCTTATCCATTAGGTATCATCAATTACATGAAGTAGAATCCTTTCAAAATGAAATATACAAAGTTCTACTTCATGATATGCTTTCATGTCTTTTAATTTTTCTTATTTTTCTTATTTCTTTTGAACTATCATGTCATGGTCATCATATACAATATTGAAAATATGATCTTATCTCTTACAAGATCAATATGTTTATAAAGTCAAATTGATCAAAATTCCAAATCATATTTTATTTTGATGACCCATCTTTTATTCTTATATTCATTACTTCTAAATATCTTGTATTATCCATTTGAATCAAACTCTAAATTTGTTATAAGATATTTCAAATTAAATCCGGTTATTAGATTTTTAGCCTTCACCAACAAGTGGATAAAATTCTGAATTTGCTATGAGATACTTATCTAAATTAAAAAGAAAAACAGATAAGACATATTGAAAGATTAATTGTCATAAATATTGATGCCATACGCACCACCATGATCTATTGATATCTTTTGCTAAAACTCTCTAAAATCATAATTATGTAAAATCAAAAGATCTCTAAATTCAAAAGATCCACTCAGTTCTAACATTTCATTGGTGATCATAATAATTACATGAATGAATTAATGTAGTATGACTTGCATGTATCTCATTTGTTTATAAACCATAGAATCAACTTTATATTAATAAATCAAATGAAATCATTCATTCTATGTCAAAATATTAAATCATTATCTCAATTAAATCAAATGAAATCACTTTCTTGAATACATGCAACATTATCTCAATTAATCTTGTGGTATAACAATTACAATCAAACTCATTATTCTAGCATTATCAACTAATAGATATTATTCATGCTAAGTTATCTCATATTACCATAATGAATTAATTATGAAGTAAAATAAAATAAAATTGAACGATAAAATAACTATGTGACTTTAAATTGTGATAAAAGATTAGAAAATTTTGAATTCACATACATTATGATAATCTATCTTATAGCTCATGCAAGATCTCGTTTGTCACGACTTGAGATAGGTGTCCTAGATCTTTCATGTTAAAACATGCTTACAAATGCAATTTTTTCATTTTTAACCATCAAAAACATTTCCAAAAATTCTGCAAATTCAGCATGAAACTACTAATGGGACACCTAATCAAGTCCAAGCATCAAAATTTTCAAAACCCTAAAAAATCACTTACTATTTCCCGCGCTAGCGCTAGCGCCGGCGCTAGCGTCGAGGTTCATTTTTCTATAATTTTAAAATTTTGAAAAATCCCTAAAAATATACTAATCTATATGTACTATTTAGTTTTGCACTTCTGTGTTTCTTTATTTTTTGAAAAATCAAATACAAAACTACAAAAACCAAATTACAAAAAAAAATATGTTTTGTTTTTTCGCTTGTGTTGTTTCCTTCATTTAAAGTTCATCTTTATGCAAAAATCAAATACAAAAATTACAAAAGCAAAAATTACAAAAATATGCTTTTATTTGTAAAAATCAACTACAAAAATATAAAACAAAACAAAAACAAGTATCAAAATTATTCTTTTGAACTTAACTTTTCTATGTATCTTGCGAAAGGGTGATTTGGGCTATCATCCCATCATATCACCTAGTACCGGGCGAACCTCTCACAAGGTAGCCCTCGGGAAGTCCAAGATCAATTTTATAAGTTCAAACTTTAAATAAAAATTATTTTTCAAAAATATCTGTATGGACTTTATTGTAAAAATCAAGCATGATTTAATCTATTATTTAGAACTTCTATAATGTTGCAATTTATCTTTTCAAACTACTTTGAACATAGCCTTCATCATGCTTTGATACATCTATTAATATGTGCATAATTTATATTGAAAAAGTTGTGTAGAACTATGCGTAGCATGCCTCTAAGTATGAGTAATGTTTTATGTTTGATAATGATCGCAATTCACTCACTTATTTTGGCATTGTCTACTTATGTGTTTAATCTAAGAATGTTTGTGTATGTTTTGTAATAGTACAATGAATTAAAATTGCACAAGTATCTTACCTACACAAACTTTATTTGCACTTTTAAAAGTTAAGAAAAGTGGTTATCTTTTTCATAAATTATATTGGTTTGCAAAACAAGTGTATTCGGAGAACTTTGTACCAAACAAAATTATAAAATAAAGTGACAAAGATAACTCCACCAAGCACTACTTGAACCTTCTAATAAGTCTTAATAAGCGTTGTAAGGTTGAGCACCTTGGAAAGAATAATAAAGTATCTTGTGCAAACCATAACTTTCTTTCAAAATAAAAACCACTTATTCTTAAGTACACCGGATCACAATAAAAAAAATCAATATTCAAGAATAAAATTATGTGATCCCCCAAGCACTACTTTGCACCCTGATAAGTCTTAATGAGCATTGTGTGTGCAAAGCATCTTGGTAGTTGTACATTTTTTTTGTGCATTGAAGTGAGCGGAAGTAAAATTATTTGTGTTTTATTGTGCTCGTTACTTTACATATTACTTGTATTTTTGATTAAAACATTTGTTTACTCTATTCAAAATACACTTTTATGCACATCATTATCTTCCATAACACTTCTTCTCATGAGTATTGGATCCTAATGCTAATTCTATACTACTCTTTATTTATGAAATGCACTAGATAACCTAGCATGCTTTCTACAATGTTTGGTATGTTTTGAAATTATGAATTAAAGTAACATTGTAGTAATCTCTTTTTGATAAGATTATTTCATGCTTGGTTACTGTATTGTCAAAACAAAAATTTTAAATGCAAAATGATTTACAAAAACATCTTCTTCTTGAAATTGAACTCATATATCTTTTTATGAACCATCATTGATTACCATTAGATGTTTTTTGTACTTCTATATGTCTTCCACATCATAACCATATAATTGTTTTACCTTGCACTTTAATACTTATTTAAAATCTTTCATCTTGTGTGCATCATCACTTGAATCTTCAAATTCCTTTCTTACAACAAGTGGTAGACTTGCTTGGTAAACTTTATATTTGTTGAATTTTTTTTGCTTATAACTCTGATCTATTTCTATTCTAAACACTCCTCCAACAAGTGAAATATTGCTGATAAAACATCTCTTTTTTAACTTAAACTCTAATTTAGTATTATGATGTTTCTTTTTTGAAATCTTCCGCAATACTCAAACTCTGATTCATTCATGAATTTCAATATAGCTATGTGAGTTTTATTTCAAAAATTCAAATAAAAATATAAACCCATATGCTATGCTATTTCCCATTAGATTTAAATGCTTAATGTTTCCAATAATTGTTATCCATGACTTCATTTCTCACCATAGCGGGGCGTAGGGTTGTAGACATTAGATAACCTTATCTCTAGTCATGTCTTGTCCTTAACCGGGGAGGTTTCTAGTGGGGCCTTGCGAGGCACTGGGGGAAAAGGGTGCTAGGTTAAGTTTTTGTCTAGTGTTTGCATATGGGATTAACACCCCAACCTACGGCATGTTTGCAGCTCCTCATGCCCATCCGTCACTTAGTACGGGGCTAGGGTGTTGACATATTGTCTGGGTAGATTGGTTACTTGGAAATCATGATTTTTTTAGGCTTAAAACTCTTATTTAAAGGGAAAATCATTATTTTTTGCTAAACTCTGATTTATAAAAGGGGGAAGAACTACAAACAAAAGGGATAAAATAAGTCATAACTCTGATCATTTTCAATGAAAGACAAGTCTAAAACTCCTTATCATTTACTTAAAAAGCTCGATCATGCCTTCTCTTTTATTTACACATTTTTAGTGCTTTGTTTCCCTACCCACTTTTGCTAATAACAAAGGGGGAGAACTAACATGATAAAATGCAAAAGGGGGAGAACTAACAATGATAAATGTAACCCGCTATCATAAACCCAACATTTCAGTTGATAGCATACATATTAAGGGAGCATTCACATAGGGGGAGCTTATATTTACGGGGAGCAATTCTAAATGCTAAAATCAATAATCATCCTAAAGTCATCACTCTCACACACACACAAGTATAGTCTCATCATGCTTATTTATTAATGCTTTGATTTATCATTAATGGATTTGTTATTATCAAAAGGGGGAGTTTGTTGGAACACGGTCTTCCGCATTTCCTAGGTTTGAGAATAACAAATCCTATGTGTATTTGATCTTGTGTGTTCAAGTGTGCAGGTTAACATAGTCCACATGACTCAAGGAGTACTCATGATGTCTGCCCCCAAATTTGAGGCCAAAATTCGAACAAGCTCACTAGCGCCGACGGTAGCGATAGCGCCCGGCGCTAGCATTGATTAGCTCGATTCCGGCGACATTTTTAGAAGGAGCTAGCGCCCGGCGGTAGCTACTAGCGTTGGCGGTTGCATGGCGCACAAGAGGCATGGAGAAATATGTTGCCGCAGATTGAAGATCCTGCCGCGCAAAATGTTTCCTAATCCGGGCTAGCGTCGGCGGTAGCACTAGCGCCGGCGGTAGCGTAAAGGCTATAAATTGGATGCTTTGGCTCCGAATTCTTCATCCTCCTCCAATCCCAAACTCCAGAGCTTCGTGCCACAGCAGAGAGAGGAAGATTCAGAGCGATACTCCCACAATTCCATAAAGACTTAAGGAGATCCGTGGAGAAGAGTTCAACACGCGTCATCATCGTGACGAAAGGCTGCATCGACTACGATCATACTCTGCGGGCCTTCGTCCACTTCTCCAAGAGATCCACATAGAGGGAGTTTTTATATTATTGTTTTTTCATTTCATATCTTTTCTGTAAACGGTAGTGAAATCGCCTCGTGTTGGCGACTAGGTCTGGGGAAGGACTTAAGGATGAAATTCGCCTCGTGTTGGCGACTAGATCTAGGTTAGGTCTAGGGGGTGCTCGAGGCCTTTATGGGGATAGATCGGCTAGAGCGGCTTGAGGTCGTATCTGGGGAGAGATCGGCTAAAGCCAACCGGTTTGTGGGGATACGAGTCGGTATAGAAAATGAAAAAGAATTTTTATTAGTCGCCTCCGATTTCTAGCGTCATAGAAATCAAGTTTTGTAAAACATTATTTGATATTAATAAAGCATATCTCTTTATTATTGTTTTACTTGATGTCTCTTTATTAATCTTGCAATATTCCGATGTTTTTCTAAATATAATCTAAAGTTTTTGAAAACCCTTATTCACCCCCCCCCCCCTCTAAGGGTGCCGACTGATCCAACATGTATGAACTATATTATCAAAAGAAACCAAACGTATCATATTTTAATGTTTTTGGTTGTAAATGTTTTATCCTCAATATAAAAGATGTCTTAGGAAAGTTTGATGAAAAATGTGATGAAGGAATATTTCTTGGATACACTTCAACTAGTAAAGCTTATATAATATTTAACAAAAGAACGAGTAAGGTTGAAGAGTATATTAATGTAAATTTTGATGAATTTATTCCTTGTGTAGAAAAACTTCCTACAGGTACAAATGATGAACCCTTGCCAACTTTGGAGCACGACGAAGAAGAATCTTCCAAAGAAGAGGAGGAGGAGGCCAAGGAAGATGAATACGTGCCTCCAAGCATCTTAAACTTCTCAAAGAATCATCCAAAGGATCTAGTTATTGGGGAACCATCTATTGGGGTAAGAACTCGTTCTTCTCTTCATGAAACTTTTTCGAATATCTGCTTTGTTTCCGAAATTGAACCTAAAAATGTTTCAACCGCTTTAAGTGATGAATTTTGGTTTTTGGTTATGAATGAAGAGTTAGACCAATTTGAAAGAAATAAAGTTTAGAATCTAGTGGAACGTCCATCTAATCATCCCGTTGTTGGCGTAAAATGGATTTTTAAAAATAAATTAGATGGTGAATCTAGAATTACAAGAAATAAAGCTCGCTTAGTCGCTCAAGGTTTTTCTCAAATTGAGGGGTAGATTTTGAAGAAACTTTTGCACTCGTTGCTCGCTTAGAATCTATATGATTTTTTTGGCATTTGCGAGTTTTAAAAGAATAAAAAAAATTCAAATGGATGTTAAAAGTGCTTTTCTAAACGGGTTTATAAAAGAAGAAGTGTATGTAGAACAACCCCCGGTTTTATAAATGAAATTTTTCCAAATCATGTTTATAAATTAGTAAAAGCGCTTTATGGTTTAAAACAAGCGCCCTGTGCATGGTATGAAAGTCTTACATCATTTTTGTTAAAACACAGTTATGTCATGGGAAGTGCCGACAACACACTTTTATTAAGCATAATAATAACGATTTAATTATTTTACAAATATATATTTATGATATAATTTTTGGAGCCACTAATGAAGAGTTGTGTAATGAAGTAGGCTTTGTAATGAAAAATGAAATTGAAATGAGCCTTGTAAGAAAACTCTCTTATTTTCTTGGTTTTCAAATTTCACAATGAAATGATGGTATTTTTATTTTCCAAACAAAATATGTTCACGATATGCTACGGTTTGGTTTTGAATATCTTAAACAAGCTTCTACACATATGAGTGCTTCATTAAAACTAGGAAAAGATGAATCTGGAATTTCTATTGATCAAACTTTATATAGAGGTATGATTGGATCTCACCTTTACTTAAGTGCATCTAGACCAGATATAATGTTTGATGCATGTTTATGTGCTCGCTTTCAAGCCAATCTATAAGAATCTCATTTCGAAGCAGTAAGACGTATTTTTAGATATCTATTAGGGTCATCTAGATTAGGAATATGGTACCCGCACAATGATTCATTTACACTGCATGGCTATTCCAATTTGGATTACGCCGGATGTTCAATAGATCAAAAAAGCACTA
The DNA here is from genome assembly GCA_033032865.1 of Dactylorhiza incarnata. NCBI lineage: Eukaryota > Viridiplantae > Streptophyta > Magnoliopsida > Asparagales > Orchidaceae > Dactylorhiza > Dactylorhiza incarnata. Next base: position 6,531,869 of record JAWHQI010000090.1, on the reverse strand, counting down.
GCGGTACTTATCACTTTTTAGGACCCTCATTAGTTGCATGGTCTAGTAGGAAATAATCTTCGGTAGCACTCTCCACCACGGAGGCCGAATACATCGCTCTTGGGAGTTGTTGTGCACAAGCTTTATGGATGAGCCAAACTCTAGAGGATTTTGTTTTTCATCTCAAAAATATTGATCTCAAATATGACAACAAAAGTGTCATTGATCTTACAAATAATCTCATACACCACTCTAGATCCAAACGCATAGATGTTCGTCATCACTTCATTAGGTTTCATATTAAGAAAGAGCATGTAAAAGTAAGTTTCATTGGTACGGACACCCAACTTGCTGATATATTTACTAATCCTCTTCCCGATACAAGATTTCGATTGCTAAAACTAGAATTAGGTGTCCTAGATCTCTCAGGTTAAGTCACATTCATAAACACAATCATTTTATGCTTTTTTACCTATCTAAACATATCCAAACGTTCTAAAATTTCTGCATAAAACTAATCTTTGGACACTTATTCAAGATCAAAAATTAGATTTTTCAAAATCCTAAAATTTAGTGTACTGTTTGCCGCGCTAGCGCTAGCTTGCCTCTCTGAATTTTTGTATTTTTAAAATTTCACGAAATCACCAAAAATATGTTCTTTTATATGTACTAGTTATTTTTGCATTCCTGCCTTTAATTGATTTTTGAAAAATTAAAATACAAAAGCCAAATTACAAAAAATATTTGTACTATCTTCTTTTCTTTGTTTATTTGTCTAATCTCTATTTCTATATTAAAAAGAAAATCAAATACGAAATTGTAAAACAAAAACGTACCAAAACATTATTTTTGAACTAAACTTTTTCTGTTTACATATATCTTGCGAAAGGGAAATTTGGGATGTCACCCCATCACATCTCCCAGTACCAGTGCTAACCCCTCACAGGGTAGACCTCAGGAAGTCCAAGATTAATTATAAGAGTTCAAATTTTAAACAAAATTATTTTTTTAAATATAAAAAAAACTGTATGGACTTTATGGTGAATATAAAGCATGGTTTAATCAATCATTTAGAATTTCTACAATGTTAAAATTCATCTTTTCAAACTACTTTGAACATTGTTTTTATCATGACATATCTAATCACATGTGCATCAATTGTATTGTAAAAGTTGTGTAGAACCAAGTTTAGCATGCCTCTAAGTATGAGTAAATGTTTTATGGTTGATAATGATATTTATTCACTCACTTACTTTGGAAAAGTTTACATGTGCTTTTAGTCTAAGAATGCTTGCTTGTGCATTGTAATTGTACAATGAATTAAATTTATACAAGTATTTTACCAACACTACTTTTATTTGCACTCTTAAATATTAAGAAAAGTGGTTGTGCTCTAAAAATTTAATTGGTTTGCAAAACAAGTGTATTCGGAGAACTTTGTACAAAACAAAAAATCATAAAGTAAATTTACAAAGATAACTCCACCAAGCACTACTTGAACCTCCTGATAAGCCTTAATAAGCATTGTGAGTTTGAGCACCTTGGAAAGAATAGTAAAGTGTCTTGTGCAAACCTTAGTTTTTTTTACACCACTTATTCTTAAGTACACCGGATTACAACAAATATCAATATTGAAAAATTAAGTGTGTGATCCCCCAAGCACTACTTTGCACCCTGATAAGTCTTCATGAGCATTGTGTGTGAAGAGAACCTTAGTTATTGTACACTTTTTTTATGTGCATTGAAGTGTGTGGAAGTAAAATTATTTGTGTTTTATTGTGCACTTTACTTTACATATGTCTTATATTTTTTGACTAAATCATTTGTTTACTCTATTCAAAATACACTTATGTGCACATCATTATCTTCCATAACACTTCTTCTCATGAGTATTGGATCCTAATGCTAATTATATACTCTTTATATATAAATGCACTAGATAAACTAGCATGCTCTCTACAATGTTTAGTATGTCTTGAATTTGTTAATAAAGATAACATTGTAGTAGTCTCTTTTTGACATCTTTCTTTCATACTTGGTTAATTTATTATAATCTTTAAAGATTTTAAAAGAAAAAAGATTTACAAAAACATTTTCTCATTTTGGAATTTAACTCATATTTCTTCTTATGAATAGTCATGACTACAAAAAGATGTTTCTTGTTTTTCTATAAGTCTTCCACATCATTACCATATAATTTTTTACCTTGCGCTTTCATCCTTCTTTAAAGTCATTTCTTTTGTGTGTATCATCACTTGAATCTCAAAATTCCTTTCCTTCAACAAGTGGTAGACTTGCTTGGTAAAATTTATATTGGTTGTTCTAAACATGAATTTTATTTTTATGCTAAAAACACTGATTTATTTTTATGAAAATGTTTATGCTAAAAACTCCTTATCATTTCATTTCCTCTAAAAGCTCGAACATGCCTTATCTTTTACTCAAAAAACACCTCTTTCTATGTCTCTTTCTACCTTAACCCACTTTTGCTAATCACAAAAGGGGGAGAACAAACATGATAAATAAAAACCGTTATCAAATGGGAAAGAACTAAACATGATTAACTCTTAAGATGATATCTTACATATAAGGGGAGCATTCACATAGAGGGAGCATACATTTAGGGGGAGCAATTCTAAATACCAAAATCGTCAATTATCCTAAGTCATTACTCACACACACACACAAGTAGGTTTCATCATGCTTTATATATTAATGCTCTAATTTATCCTTAATGGATTTGTTATTATCAAAAGGGGGAGTTTGTTAGAACATGGTCTTCCGCATATCCTATGTTTGAGAATAACAAATCCTATGTGTATTTGATCTTGTGTGTTTAAGTGTGCAGGAAACAATGCCATATGACTCAAGGATAACATAAGAAGGTTGCCTTCAAGTTTGAAGCCAAAACTCCAGCATGGTGACTAGCGCCGATGGTAGCCACTAGCACAGACGTATGACTTGTTTAGTCAATTTCAGTACGCAGGTATATAAGGAGATAAAGTCGGGCGGTAGCGGCTAGCGTAGGAGGTAGCGCGGTGCACAAGAGGAATTTCGGCAAGGTGTCCTTGGAATGAAAGATACGCACACGCAGAATATTGCCTAAACTTGGATAGCGGCAGCGGTAGTGATAGCGCAGGCGCTAGCTCCAAGGCTATAAAAAAGGATCCCTTGGATCCGTCTTCTTCATCCTCTCACACCACCAAATTCCAGAGCTTTGTGCCATATCATATAGAGGAAGTTCTAGAGAGACACTCCCACAAATCCATGAAGGCTTAAGGAGATCCGTGGAGAAGATTTCAACACGCTTCATCATTGTGAAAAAAGACTGCATCGACTATGATTATACTCTACAGGAATTCATCTAATTCTTCAAGAGATCCACATAGGGAGTTTTTACATTATTGTTGTTTCATTTCCTTACTCATTTGTACTCGCACAGTGAATTCGCCCCATGTTGGCGACTAGGTCTGGGCAGGACTTAGGGCAGAAATTTGCCTCGTGTTGGCGACTAGGTCTAGGGTGTAGATCTAGGGGGTGCTCGAGGCCGTATCTCGGGGAGGAGTGGCTAGAGCGGCTTGAGTCCGTATTCGGGGGAGGATAGGCTAAAGCCACCGGTTCGTGGGGATATGAGCCAGGATAGAAAATGAAAAGAATCTTTACTATTCGCCTTCGATTTCTAGCGTCATAAGAAATCAAGTTTTGTAATCTTATATTTCAAGTTAATAAAATCATGTCTCCATTTTATTTCACTTAATTTGTTTTGGTTTTACACTATTTTGATCTCTTAGCTTTTCAAGTATTTCAAAATATAATAATAGTTTTAAAACTCTTATTCACGCCCCTCTAAGGGCGCCTACAGATCCAACAGGTTGAACCCAACCATGTGCATTTTTGGAGCAGTGAAGGGGAAGATCCTGGGTCACTTCTTGACCTCGGCGGGAGTGGAACCAAATCTAGATAAGGTCAAGGTGATTATGGAAATGGATGTGCCTAGAAATGTCAAGGAAGTGCAACGCCTGACAGTCAATTGGCGGGATTGAGTAGGTAAGAGATTTAGGTTGTCTAAAATACACATAGAGAGGGGGTGCTTAGGTGTTTTCAGTGTTATTTGCTACTTTAAAATTCTATCTATCACAGCACAGAAAAAATACAGAAATCCCACATGATTTATAGTTGTTCCATTCAAGACAATGTGTCAAGAGGTAGTCTATTATCCCTCCCACCTATCTAGCAATGAGCTAGACTAGGCAACTTCTCCAACTCAGATCTCTTCTCAATAAGCAGATCTTACAGCTCAGGCTCACAAAGAGACCTACCAAACTCAAACATTACAAGGCTTATAATAAATCAGATCTTCACCAAGATCCTACTATACACAGGCTCACAAATAACCCTACAAGTCTCAGGCTCACACAGAACCATACGAACACTCAGATCATCTACAAGATCCTACAAGCTTAGGCTCACACAAAACCCTACTAGTATCAGGCTCACACAGAACCTTACCAACACATAGATCTATTACAAGATCCTACATGCTCAGGCTCACACAGAACCCTACAAGATGAAAAAGGTAGTTTTGTTGTTGTAGAAAAGAAGGCTTCAAGATAGAGCTTTTCACTGAATAGACTTCTTCTTCCTCTTACAAATGTAAGCCCAGAGATCTTGTGAATCACTGAACCTTTCTATGGAGTCTTCTTCTTAGATATTAGATGGACTTCTTGTACAAGAAGAAAATTCTTTCTTATCTTCTCAACAAAGTGATGTTGATATCCTGCTTGAGCAGTTTTTCTCTTTTCTATTCTTGATCAGTGAAGGTGTAAGAGAGCGAGAGAGAGAGAGAGAGAGAGAGAGTCAAGCCTATTGTTGAATTCAAAAGTCTCTCTATTTATATTCCTCTGAAACTTTGCATAAAGGCCCTTAGAACTTATTTCATATTTAATTGACCAGAAGGAATATTGACATACACAACATAATATATTATCGTAATTGCTTCGCCGTTCTTGGAACTTGCAGAATATGGAAGTGAATAATATTCTTCATTAATGCTGTGTAATGGCTATATTCTGTGGAAAATATATCATTTAATATTCCTTGATCAACGCATAAGATACACTATTTTATGGACTCATCCGGGCTAGTTTTCACTCTTGTGCACGTCTTATTCAAGCTATAATCACTTGTATTTCACTTGTATTCACTTCCACGCTATGTGCTCTTTTTAGGCGTGTTGTGGGGTGCAATTGCACTCCATGTCGTTAGGGGTAAGCACATGGTGCTCCCCAACCCTTTTTCTTCTTCTGGATTGAGCTGGAGGGGTATTCCCAGCTGCATGATTCTTGTGTTGATTGTCGAGCATGTGGACAGTTCATCCATTTTGCCCAGATTTCACGTCTGAATGAATCGCACGGTCATGCGTTTCCTTGACGTGCGATTGCTTCGGTCGTGCGCGGTCATTTGTGGTTCAAAATGGTGATCTGGATTTGCTCGTGCGATTTGTTCACGCACGAGCAGTTTTCCCATGCGTGAGTAAAATTGCACGAGCTCCTCTGGTGTTCAGAAATTATGTGTTTCGGAATTTGCCCGTGCATTTTTAAGCACGGTCGGCTTCGACCGTGCGTGAGTAAAACGCACAAGCGCTCTGCTTCGTCTTCCTGCGCTATCTACATCATTAATAATGGATATTCCACGCACGGTCATGCGTTCGATCGTGCATGACCTTTTTTCTGACTGTTTACTATAAAAGCCGCAGGATTCGCCCTTTTTCCGCAAGACAGGCCGAGCCCGCCATTTTCCACTCCAGCTCCGCCCTTTTAATTGCTCGACCACCGTTCAACCTAGGAGAAGCTCCGACTATTGCTTTCTTGCAAATCTTCCGCTATATCTTCCTCCTCAGCCTCCTCCATCGTCCACGAGCTCAAGAACGCCATTGATGGAAAGTTTCTGTTGCATTCAAGGTGTCTCGAACAAGAGATAGCTTGAGCTGAACCACAAAGTAGACGAGTAACGTGGAGGAAGGTGACAGCTCCTCTGAACCCCGGATGACAACCGAAAACCGAGCTTGGACGAGGCTTGACAACCCTATGATTCCGACTGAGAACCTTCAGCGAGTCTTCGAGCTTGGGTTTACTCACTACAATAAAATACACTTTTAGTAAGGACTAAATTGTAACGAAGAAATTTTTTGTTACTAATAGCAATATTTAGTAACGAAATTTTGCTATCATTACAAAGCTTAATTTTTTGTATCAAGTATTTTATGATTCGTTACAATAACTAAATATTTGTTACAATAAGCACAGGTATTTGTAACAAGACTAGTTTTACGTTACAAATAGTAAAATATCCTCACAATAAGTACCATTTGTGACAACACCATGAAAGTATTTGTAATAATTAGAATTTTCTTACAATTAGTATTTTTTGGTAACCAAAGTTTTGTTACAATAAATATATTAAATTTTAAAATGAACAAAAACATGACACTATTTTTTTAATATAAACTTAAACAAAAAACATATAAACTTAAAGTATGAAAAACGTACATGTCATATATATCGATTTGCTAGAAGACACGTGGCTTAATGAAAATAGATATAATGAAAGTCATCATATCGATAAATAAAATACGTGGTTTAATGATATATTAAGCTAGCATTACTTACTTTTTAAATAAGATTTACTTTTAAGTCAAGACACATATACATGTGGTACTATTGCGGCATGGGTACGTATTTTGCGCACGGGGGTTTGCGAGCTGCAGGAGCGTCATCACAAATGGGATGGTAGTACGTACTATCGAGGCGGGGGTAATGTCGCGCGGGGCACGGGCGCTTCCTATATATGCACTTTTAGTTGAACGAGCGTCTGAGAGCGGGCTAGAGTTTGGGTGGAGGTAGCGACGTCGATGTTGTCGGGATACTCGTATCTCTCTCTCTCTCTCTCTCTCTCTCTATATATATATATATATATATATATATATATATATATATATATATATATATAAAATTTAGTAAATATAAATATAATTTTGAAATTAAAATATAGAACTTTATTATAAAACTTTAATATAAAACTTTATTATAAAACTTTAATATAAAACATTATTATAAAATTATTATATACATTATGATATATAAAAATTAATTCAATATTATGTTAATTTAATTAATTGTGTAATAGTAATTAATATTAAATTAAATTTCATTCAGTTATATATATATATATATATATATTACCGTTTATATATATATATATACACGAGTGAAATGACACGGGGCTCCGCTCCTACGGCCAAGCGCGACAGTATCCGGTCGGCGACGGTAGGCTTCGCCCGCCCCCAGCGGGATGCTGTCAGGCGGCCTTCGACCGCATCCAGGCGGGCTACGCCCGCCTCCGCATGGGCTTCGCCCGTGCTCGACGTGTCTGCGGGCTGCGCCCGCAACATATATATATGAGTACTCGAAATAACCATAAAAAATTTAAATCAATATTACAATATTTATTTTGCAAAAAAATATTCGTATATTGTTAAAAAAAATACTTTCTCTCTCTCCCTCCTCTTTTTCTCTCTCCAGCCGCCCTCTCACTTTCTATCTCTCTCTCCTCCATCTCTTTCTCTCTCTCTCATCTCTCTCACTCTCTCCCCCTAGCTACCATCTGTACTCACACCTCGCTCTCTTCTAACTTTTTCTCTCTCTCTCTTTTGTCCTTCACCCGTTGTAGCTTAATTATGAGGGGCTATGAAAATTTTCTTTTTGACCATCATAGAAATCAGACTGCGGCTGATTTAAGGAGCGAAATCCGATGGCCCGAATAGCTCCCATGACAAGATATTTCATGTATATCATATTTCCATATATAGTAGGAGATATATAAATATATATAATAAATTATAATTATAAAATTAGTTATATATAAACGTACGTATATAAGATTTACTATTAATATTATCTACATCGCTATATTTTCATCGAGAAATTAAAATTGTGTTATGATTATCTAGTCATTTCCTCCTGATCTTCTTGTATCTCCTTATTATACACACAAACACACACAGAGACACGAACACACAGAGACACACATAGATCACACAGACACAGTGACACACAGGCACAAACACAGTACATGTACATATATAGCTAGATATCACACAGACATAGACACACACAAATGCACATCGACACATACAGACACAGATGACTAACACTGACACACTGCACAGACAGTGACACACACACACACAAACATAGTTACACATAGCTAGCTAGAGATCATACATACACAAACACAAACACACACAGACTCACACACACAGGCACAAATACAAACACAGATTGACACATACACACAGATACAGACAGACACATACACACAAACACTGACACACACACAGACAGACACATATATATACACAGACACAGACAGACATAAACACACAACATAGGCACACACATGCACAAACACTAATTTCATATGTTTTTGCGGGAGATGCATCTCGACCATTGATCGTGAAATCCTACGATCTCGCACCTCCCAAATTTGATGCGCATACATACCTAAATATTTATCTTAAAATTATGAGTTGAATTATTTGGAGGGAAATTTCCCTCCATAAACATATTCTCTAAACTAATTAATTGCAACTATGTCTCTAAACCGTCGACCCTGAAACATATTCTTGAAACCCTCGACCCCCATCCCGTCCTTGATCGCAGATCACTTCTTCCTTAGGCGAATCAGCACGACTCCTCACGATACCCTCTCCGACGTCTCTTCTTAAGCGTTTTTCTTGATCTAGCAGTGTTCTTGATCCAGCGTTCTTCCTGATCACGCGATACTAGTGTTCTTCATCATCTCCTTAAGGTATACCTAAACTCGTAGAGTGAAAATGTCTGTGTAAGTGTGTGTGAGTGTTCTTCAGTCACTGAACAGATGGATTAAGGGTGCGGATCTATGGATAGGGGTCCGAATCTGTGTAAGTGTGTGTATGTGTAACCTTGTAGTTCACTATGGATTAGGGGTGCGAATATGCAAGGCTGTTGACCGTCGACTGACTATCATATCCCCTGATTTCAAGCCCTAGACTGTGCGTATGGATTTACGGTTTGATTTGGGCACAAATGTTTGGCTTTTCATCCCGTGCTTTCTGTGAGTGTGATTTGGGCACAAATGTTTGTATGCTCTAATCTTCTTCTTATATGAAATTGTGTGAGAAAACCTAATTAATCTATAATCTTCATCTTATATGAAATTTTGGCCAGGTTGAGCTTTCTATACCGACCCCATCATAATCCTTGCTAGCCCCTTTGTTCCTACTCTATCTCTTGATTCAGCTTCACTTATATTTCACCAAAGCCTAAAAGCTAATCCTAGTCGCACAACCAATCCGAGCTCTAGTGTGTTATTATTTTCAATTGAGGGTGTTGATGCAGTGTAAATTATGTGAAAGTGTGGTTTGCACTTCCTCAGAATGTTCGCTGAAAAAGTTTTGAGAAAAGAAAAAGAAATTAGAAAAAGAAAAGAAAGAAAAAAATGTGATTAAGAAAATAGCTTAATTGAAAATCTCTTAAGAGTTGTGTTGGGAGTAGGCGGTGCACACACCCACGTTTTCAGGTTCAAGTCTGGGGGTGTGGTGCACCCATGTGTTTATTGTAGTGCTTGGATAGTTTCCTTGGCGCAAGCTCTTTTGGGTTAGGTGTGTATACCTTCATGTTTATCATTGTATACCATACAGAATCTCAAGCCCCATATTTATCCAAAAGTCCTACTGACTCACGCAATGAATCGAACTAGAGCCGTGGAGAGAGTGTGACTGGGTGAGCTTATGGTCACCGACATTGATGGATTTCAATGGAGGTTGTTCCGAGCACCGATCTTGAGCAATACCCGCCTCAGCGATTAGTTTACTTTCTTCCTACGCATGACCGGACGATTCACCGAGATTCAACTTTTGAGTCGAAATAACATATAATTATGCTCTTAGATTGTTACAAACTATTTGTATAATTAAAAATTTCTAATATTGCATTTCTATGCGCGCGAGCATGCGACTTCGAATGGTACTCCGCATTTGCAATTGTTAAGCCAGCTAGTCCTTTTTCTCATCCGCATAAAGGATGATTTCCTCGGGATGAGCAAATGGTTAAGTATGGGGGGTGTGATGAGTCCAATATTTACACTATTTTATGGACTCATCTGGGCTAGTTTTCACTCTTTTGCACATCTTATTCAAGCTATAATCGCTTGTATTTCACTTGTATTTCACTTGGATTCACTTCTACGATATGTGCACCGTTTAGGCCCGTTTTGGTGTGCAATTGTGCTCCATGTCATTGGGGGTAAGCACATGGTGCTCCCCAACCCTTTTTCTTCTTCTGGATTGAGCTGGAGGGGTATTCCCAGCTGTATGATTCCTGTGTTGATTGTCGAATAGGTGGACAGTTCATCCATTTGCCCATATTTCACATCTGCATGAATCGCACGAACGTGCGTTTCCTTGACACATGATTGCTCTGATCGTGCGTGATCATCTGTGGTTTAAAATGGTGATTTGGATTTGCTCATGTGATTTGTTCACGCACGAGCAGTTTGCCCATGCATGAGTAAAATCACACAAGCTCCTCTGGTGTTCTGAAATTAAGGGTTTTAGAATTTGCCCATGCATTTTTACGCACGATCGGCTTCGGCCATGCGTGAGTAAAATGCACGGGCGCTCTGCTTCGTCTTCCTGCTCTATCTGCTTCATTAATAACGCACGGTCCACGCATAGTCGTGCGTTCGACCGTGCATGACCGTTTTTCTGACTGTTAACTATATAATCCGGAGGATTCACCCTTTTTCCGCAGGACAGACCGAGCCCGCTGATGAGTCCCAATTATATACACTTTTTCGGACTCATCTGGGCTAGTTTTCACTCACTTGCACTTCACTTTTAGTTCATTAGTGCTTATATTTCACTTGAACACATTTCTTCACAAAGTGCACTCTTTGGGCCCGTTTTGGTGTGCAATTGCGCACTATTCTGCTGGGGTAAGCACATGGTGCTCCCCATGTCTTTATTTTGTTGTTATTATATATTTCTATGTGCTGGTGGTATGTTCCCCGGCTTGTTGGTTTATATTGGAGGTGGGCAGATCTTAATTCTATGGGAATTTTAACCTGGAGAAATCGCACGGTCGTGCGTTTCCTTGACGCACGATTTCTGCGACCGTGCGATTCCTACGGTACTTTAAAATGGTGACCTGCCCCGGTATGTGCGTTTTGTTCGCGCACGGTCAGTTGTGATCGTGCGTGAGCAAAATCGCACGAGTTTCCTTCTTTTATCTAAGAATTTATGTTATTTTGCAATTTTCCGGATCGCACGGTCGTGCGTTTATCCTTCACGCACGATCTGGTTGATCGTGCGTTGTCATTTCGCTCAAAATCATGAAAATCTACCGTTCTGAATTTGCCAGTGCGTTTTCTTCATGCACGAGCATTTTGCCCGTGCGTGAGTAAAACGCACGATCAAATTCAGAATAGCTAAAATATTATGTTTTTGCTCCGCCCGTGCGATTCCTTCGCGCACGGTTGACTCCGAACGTGCGTTTGGTCGTGCGTGAAGGATTTTCTGACATATTTTCTATTTAAAGCCCGATTTTTTGGTCATTAGGGGGCCCGAACTGTTCCGCGATTTCTTCCGCCGGAAGGGGCGACTGCTCCATTTTCTTCCATTCTTCCTCCCCCTTTCACCCGAGGCCACCTCGCATCATCCAAGCACTTCAAGGGAGAGATCCTAGCCCTACTCTCATCAACCGAGGAAGGAGTACACAGCTTTTGTGGCGGCCAGATCGTGACACGGAGAAGATGGGTATATTGGAGGGAAGGTGACAGCTCCTCTGGACCCCGGACGCAGTTGTGGACCGAGCTAGGACGCGGATTGACAACCCAGCGATTCCTACCGTGAATCCCAACAAGTCTCTGGATGTGGTTGTATTTCTAGCTTTTCCTCCTTTCCTCCTTATGATTGTAGTTAGTTTCTCGTATGATTGATGATGTTGCACTCTATATTTGTTGAACTTCTTGTTATATATTATGAAAGGTTTTCATGCTTTATGAGTGCTTGAGGTGTGCTCTCGTGGTGATTGTGGTGTGGGTGTTTAGTGTTTCCGCACTAGCAATTGCTAGTGGCGTGCCTGCTGACGAGGTGCTTGCGACCCTCATTCCGCCGGTGTGACCCACTCCATCCGTAAGCCTACTCTTCCATCCGCCAAGCGAAGCGGTGCATAGCAACCCGTGTAATCCATCCGCCCAGCCAAAAGGTGCTAACTGCCCTCAAAACCTTTCCACCAGTGTGAACCACCTCATCCGCATGCCTACTCGCCCATCCGCCTAGCGAAGCAGAGCATAGTGGCTTGCGTAGTTTTCATCCCGCCAAGCGAAGCAGTGCGCTCAAGGCCTGCATAGGAGTAGTTTAGTTATTTTCTTTTACTTTCCATCAACCAAATCCCCCCTTTTTCTGCAATCCATCCGACCTAAAGGACTTCAATCTCAAGTCCTTTCTCAATAGTAAACTCCACCTTACTGTGTTCCTTGAGAGACTCGATACTTGGGGATTTACTTCCTCATATTATTACTTGACCACGACCAGTTCACTGTCGTTTCGTGCCGCAGTCTTACTACCGCCTATAGCGGTGTGCTAAGATTTGCGCATCAAGTTTTTGGCGCCGTTGCCGGGGAACACAGACGTGTGAGTTTGTTGTAGAGGGAGACAAGAGATAGTAGTTCTTCCAGTGTGTATAGCAGCCTTATTATTTTTGTTTGCATTTTAATTATATATTGTTTGTTATTATTTCTCTCTCCTATTTTAGAGTTTTAGGCAAGTTTAATCCAATGAGTTTTATTAGTTTGTGTAAATTTCCTTGCAAAGAATTTCAGTTTCATTATATCTGTTTTGATTGTTGAAAATGTCGTCATGGGATATTTCTCCTAGCACCCACAACATGATGGTTTATTATATAGACCAAATGAAGGAGTTAAATGTTAGGCAGTGTAGGAACTTTGTTTGCTTGTTGTGCCGAGGAGAGGGTCATGAATTGAGGGACTGTCCTAGTCTCTTCAATCCTGACCGCCACTCCTCCACTCATAACAACATTGTCCATATCACTCATTCTTTACCCATGGAGGCAATCGTGCCCTCTACCCCTGATCTTGTTTCGTGCATGGACTCCTCACTCCCTGTGTATGGCTTCACTCCTAGTGATGACGATTCATTTGATGGCCAACAAGGTGAGATTTGGGAGCTCCATGATGAACTAGAGTGGGATGAGGAGAGTGTTCTCTCCAGTGGGGAGGTGCTTGCGGATCTTTTTGCAGAGGAACCTGATATTTTACTTTCTGATTCTGATGCTCCTCCAGTTTCTTTGCATATTTTTTCTACACCTTTTATTGATGATCCTGTCGAAGTAATTGAGCGGGGTGATGATTTGGAGCACGAGGTTACGCCAAGGTGGGATGAGGAGGACACTCCTTCTGATGAGGAGGTTTGCACTTCTTCATGGGACGAGGAGTTCCAACTCACCATCAAGGCTCCTGAGTTCTTGAGTTCTCCTCGCTATGACACTTACGATGATGATAGTGATCTATGCTTGGAACTTGCTGGGAGTGAAACTGGGATCACTCCCATGATTACCGATTATTTATATCTTTCTTCTATTTTATTTCCTGACCACCCTTCTTTTCTTGAACATGTGCAGGGGGATTCAGCAGTGGCAATTCTTTGGGAAGCTAATATGAAATGCGCTCCACTGCTGATCCACCTTTATCCCCTCTTCCTGATATTTTTAATGCTTATTCTTTTCCATCCATGCAGGATTTTTAGTATGTTGACCCATTTTTGGGTAATGATGAAAACCAATACTGGCAAGGGAAATACGGTGCAGTGATGGTGTTTCCCTTGAAGGATTGGCTGCAGGGAGGCAAAAGATATTCATATCCCGAGCTAATGTCGGAAGAGAAGAAGAAGGCGAAAAAGAAAGAGATTTGGGGATGGAGGATAAATCCTTCTTTCTACCCCTACTGCTGGGTCTTCGGACCCATTTCTTTCATTTCTAGTTATCACTTTAAATCAGCATATAGTTGATTTCTCTGCTGGTTGTGTAATAATAATTAGTAGACTTTATTAACTGTTGCTTTTATGATTAGACAATCCTATAAAACTGCATAATACAGGTATTAAGTCCAGCTTAAGGACGGTAAACAAAAGCGCTGCTGGGAGACAACCCAAGTTTTTGTTGTTTTTATTTTTCTCTAATATGCTAATAGTTTAGTTTTACATATATTTTGTGCGTGGAGTCTTTTGCCTGCATGTGTGCGGCAATTTATTTGGTGGCAGACTCTTGGAGCTAAATATACAGAATTTAATGCCAAATCTTCTGGTATGCTCATTTCTGAGCATGGGGTAACCTCTCCTCTTTTCATTGTCTTACACTCATGTTGTTATTTCAGCTGATCTTAGTGCGTAGATTAAGTCTGGGGGAGAGATGTTTGGTACCCGCAGTGCACGCACATGTTGGATTGCATACTAGAAGTAATTTTATTTTAGCTTTGTAATAAATTTGTTCATATGCCTCACACACCATTTCACCCGCACGAGCGCGCACTCACTTGTTTGTGTGCTTCCGTTCACGCTTATTTTGGTTGGGATTTTGAAATAGGCTGTTAGCTTAGGTATTGCAAGTCGGAGTGTGATGTTGACTCCAACAGTGTTCTAGTCGCATATTCATGCTTGCATAGAAATTTGAGTAGAATTTGATTGTCTTTATGCTTTTAATTTACAATTAATGTTTTTGCGTAGTTTTAAATTTAATTTACTCATTTGGTGAATATGGATGAAATTTACGGTAGCACGGTGTTGTGTGTAAGCGAGCGCTAGGCGCGAGTTGCTCGAGTCAGAAGGAAGGTTTATCTTTCTCATGGGATATGAACTTGCCCCAAGCGACTCTTGAAGCATGGGTGGGAGCGACTCAATAAGTTGAGCGTGAAGTAGGCCATCTAGTTGGCTAGTTTGGGCCTTGATTTCCATGACCTATTTTTTTACCTTTGCAAGCCAAATTTGTGCCTACCCCTCTTTTGTTTCAGCTCTTCTTTCAATCACCAAAACCTTAAGCTTATCCTATTATCGCAACCAAGTAGTGAGTTTACTGATATTATATTTCTTAGTTGGGTGTGATGTATGGAATTGTTGTGATGTGAAAAAAAATTATATTGTGTGCTGAACACATTTTTGTAAACCAATTGGGGGATAAAATAAATAAAAAGAAAATGAAAAGAAAAATCTGAGAAAAGAATAGAAATGAAAAGAAATCCCCTTGGGCGTAATAGAAAAATTTAGTTGGTATTTGTTTGGAGTAGGCTGTGTGCACACCCAGTTTTCAAGCTAATTCTGGGGGTGTGTTACACTAGCGTTGTTTTGGGCTTGTTCAGTGTGAGCATATTGATGTTGCTCATTTGGGTTGCGTAGCCTTTAAGTTTATCTTTGTATATCATTCTATAACCTATGCCTCGAAAAAAAAACCCGAAAGCCCTACTGATTCATCTTATGAGTTCGCTAGCACCGTGGAGAGAGTGTGACCGGGCAAGCTTATGGCTCATGACGTTGATGGATTTCAGCGGAGTTACCCCTGAATTTTGGTCTTTGCCAACCCCCTCCTTAATGGCTTGTTTACTTTCACACTGGTGCACGACTGCAAAATTCACCATGATTCACCTTTTGAGTAAACTTAAATATCTACTTACGCATTAACACTGCTTTAAATTACTTCGCATAGTCAAAATCTCCTTTTACTGAATTTCTATTTGCATGGATATGCTACTTCGCATCTTACTCTTTCTTTGCAATTTCCTATACTAACTACCATTTTCATACTCCGCTGGATTTGTTTGCTCGGGACGCGCAAACAGGTAAGTCTGGGGGTGTGATGAGTCCCAATTATATACACTTTTTCGGACTCATCTAGGCTAGTTTTCACTCACTTGCACTTCACTTTTAGTTCATTAGTGCTTATATTTCACTTGAACACATTTCTTCACAAAGTGCACTCTTTGGGCCCGTTTTGGTATGCAATTGCACACTATTCTGCTGGGGGTAAGCACATGGTGCTCCCCATGTCTTTATTTTGTTGTTATTATAAATTTCTGTGTGCTGGTGGTATGTTCCCCAACTTGTTGGTTTATATTGGAGGTGAGCAGATCTTCATTCTATGGGATTTTTAACCTGGAGAAATCGCACGATCGTGCGTTTTCTTGACGCACGATTTCTGCGACCGTGCGATTCCTATGGTACTTTAAATGGTGTCCTGCCCCGGCTCGTGCACTTTGTTTGCGCACGGTCAGTTGTGATCGTGCGTGAGCAAAATCGCACGAGTTTCCCTCATTTATCTAAGAATTTATGTTATTTTGCAATTTTCCGGATCGCACGGTCGTGCGTTTATTCTTCACGCACGATCTGGTTGACCGTGCGTTGTCATTTCGCTCAAAATCATGAAAATATGCCATTCTGAATTTGCCAGTGCGTTTTCTTCATGCACGAGCATTTTGCCCGTGCTTGAGTAAAACGCACGATCAAATTCAGAACAGCTAAAATATTACGTTTCTGCTCCGCCCGTGCGATTCCTTCGCGCACGGTTGACTCCGAACGTGCGTTTGGTCGTGCGTGAAGGATTTTCTGACATATTTTCTATTTAAAGCCCATTTTTTAGGTCATTAGGGGGCCCGAACTGTTCCGCGATTTCTTCCGCCGGAAGGGGCGACTGCTCCATTTTCTTCCATTCTTCCTCCCCCTTTCACCCGAGGCCACCTCGCATCAACCAAGCACTTCAAGGGAGAGATCCTAGCCCTACTCTCATCGACCGAGGAAGGAGTACACAGCTTTTTGTTGGATCTTGTGGCGCCCTTAGAGGGGGGGGGGGTGAATAAGGGCAATTTAAAACTTTGATAATTTTTGTAACAAACGAAACAATATATGTATATAGAGACAAATAATTGAATTTAAAAACAAGATTTTATTTCATCAAAGATAATGAGTAGAAATAATTCCAATAAAGCTTGGAATCAAAGGCTTACAATTAATAAAATCTCTTGTCTCTTTTCACTGGTCCTTCTCCTAAGGACCGGTAGGATATAGCCTATATCTCCCAGATATAGACACTAGCCTCCCCCTAAATCAAATCTTGATCTAGACGCAGCACACACGGCGGCAATTTTCTCCCAAGCCACACAAGGACTTGACACCGCGCACAAGACGATGATTTACCCTAGACCACACAAGGATCTAACACCACACACAAGGTGATGATTTCCCCTAAGACTCACACGGACTTAGACGCCGCAGGCAAGACGACGATTTCTACAACGATTACAAGATGAATGTAAATATAAATTAAATACAAATTAAAAACCCCCTTTAGAATTTCTGGACCAAAGCAGCGAAGAACCCTTGAGAAAGTCTCCTTGGAATGCGTGTACAATCTTCGGCTTCGCTCTCTCTTTTCTTCTTCAAGGATGAGGATTTTCGTTCTCTGGAGCTCTCTGGACGATAACACTCAGGAAGAAGGCTTGAAAGTCTGAAGGAATGAAATCCACGAAGTTCTGAACCCTTTTAATAAAAAAGTGCTGTCGCCGTCCGTTAGCTAGGTATCGCCAAAATCCGATATCTCCAGAGGCTGCCACGTGTCCCACTAATTCGACGTTTCTGCGCGGAGTTGAGGTCGTGGTTGAGACGTGGGCTGTCGGATATCCGATATCACTATCGGAAATCCGTTAGCTTGCGTAACTGCTGCACGTCATAGAGTTGCGGGGAGATCGTGGGCTGTCGGATATCCGATATCACTATCGGAAATCCGTTAGCTCTAAACCGCTGGGAAGAAATCGTGCGCCGTCAGAAATCCGTTAGCTCTCAACCGCTGGGAAGAAATCGTGCGCTATAGAAAGTCCGTTAGCTAGCTGTCGGAAATCCGATAGCTTCAATTTCTGGAAAATCGGTATTTTGCTCCAATTGCAAACATGTTATCCTTGCACCTGCTATCTGCACACCATTAATCAAAAATAGGATCAAATACATTCGGGATTTGTTATTCTCAAACCGGACGAGTGCGGAACGCATGCTCCAATAATCTCCCTCTTTTGATAATAACAAATCCTTATAAAAAGAAATCGAATAAATCCTATAGAGATAAAGAAATCGAAGAAATCGAATAAATTCTATAGAGAAATCGAATAAACCTCACGAATTATTGTCCCCGTTATTTCTGCCCACTACTAAAACAAACCGAAAAAGTGGTTGCTGATTAGCCGGTGATAGAAACTCCAATCTCTCCTCTTTTTCACGACATTTTAGGTCTCCCGCTGCTTGCTTTGCTCCTCACCACCGCCTCCCTGAATCTGATACATCGCTCGATTCGTCGCTTCTACTCATCTTCTCCTAACTTCGCTACTCGCATCCGCCTCCCCTGCATCTGATGGCCTACCCGCTGCAATCGAATCCTCTACCCCGACGGCAATCGAAGCCACTGCTGCCACTAAAATCAAAGCCGCTACAGTGGCCGCTACCGCCACCTGCAATCGCAGCCACTTCCGCCGCCTGCAATCGCAGCCACTTCCGCCGCCTTCAATTGAAGCCTCCCCGACCAACCTTCATCCTCCTCGGCAGCCTCCGGTAATAACTAATTCCCCCAAATATTTCATTATTTCTACTCTTTTGCCAACGTCCATAGTCCTTTCTTCCTTGATTTCAACTTGAGTTAATAGCCTTCAATTATCTATCTTCCACATATTTGATGAAATGCTTAAATGAGTCTTAACTTTCGTTGCATTCTTTATTTTAAGAACCTCCTTTACAACCGGATGATTTGGATGTATGCAACATAAGAATGGAGGTGAATGCCTTCTGGACTGATTAAAACATACGCACATGTTGTATATATTGCCTCTTATCTGGAGTTGGAGGAAATTTGAGGGGTCAAATGAGGGAATATTGAAAAGGGAAATGATTTTGGGCTTTAGATAATGGGTGCAACTTGGGTAACTGTTGGATTTGGTTAGATGGGGGTGAGGGTGGGGGTGGGCAGTTGTTGGATTTTTTTATCAATCCTAACGCAATCTCTCTCTATATCCTCTATTTAAGTATGCTAATTTCTTTTACTATTTTATCACTCCAGCTAAGCTTGGAAATGAGGTCAATTAGTGGACTAGGCTAACTTTCTTATCCATGTTCTCAAAATAGATTGGTTCTGCTTGACAAATCACTGCAGCTGCTTCTTCAATGGAAATTGTACATTCTATTTCATTGCATATTCATTACTGAGCGAGTTGCTGCTACCTTCTCACTTTGACATAATTATTCATTTTTGTTATCAGGTATGGCTCTGATTTCTTAAACTTCTTTGCAAGGCGATTGTTGTAGGTTGATCTTAAATGTGCAAAGATGAATAAGATACTTCTTAAGGTAAATATTTATGTTGGGTGGTGCTTTTAAGATCTTTCATCTGGAATTATTAACAGTACCACAAGAGCTTGATCAACAATTTATGTATGCATGGGTCTGTTGATTAGATGTGACGAAAATCCGGTTGTTGGGAGCAACATATGAATGACACCTCTCACTTTTCCCTTTGGTCGGAGCCTCCTCGGCGTCTCTTTACTTTTATAATGAGCAAAACTGCTTAATTTACTCACTTACTTATTATGCAGGTGCGGCAGCTCGAGAAAGAAGTATTAATTGGATTAAGCATCTGGAAATTGTTGAGGATCTTGCTAAAGGCTCCGCTTCCGATTCTTACAAATTGCTCTTAAAATATTTCTCATCAACTTGCATGATCTTCCATTATATTTATATTCTTCAGGGATTGAATACCTTAATACAGGGTGCTCTCCTATTATAATTCATAGGGACCTCAAAAATAGCAACATTCTTATTGACAAACACATGAAAGCTAAGGTAGTAGTTTTCGGCCTTTCAAAACCTGCTGTCGATGGATCCCACATGTCGAGCATTGTTCGAGGGACGGTTGGATATTTGGACCAGCCTCCAAACTAGAGGTGACGATCTAATGATATATAAGCTAGATTTCAACCTATGGTTAGATTTTTAGCCAATGATTAGATTTTAAATCAATGACTAGATTTCAATGTAATGATTATTTTATCCACTTATTAGATTTCAATCTAATGAGTAGATCTCAATCAAAGAGTGCATTCGGAGTGCAACCTATAATTTTGCAAATATATAGGGGAGGTCCCAATAAATGACCATGTATCTTTATCTTTATTATATAAAGCAACATACCAATTTTTTTGCTCTTACCATACTTTTAATAAGAGCCGTAGGATCTCAATCTTATAACTTCACATTTATACGCCCGCGTCCACCAACCCCGATAACTTTCAGTCTACCACGACAAAAAATTTCTCGGGCAAGGTCTCCACGACACTTTCTTCCTCTGCTTGCCGCTACCCCATCCCGACCCCTCTCTATCACTCCCGCTTCCTCCTCTAAAGTCCTCATCGATACCTGTCGCTTCCGCCTGCAAATGCCCGCCTACCGCCAACTGAAGTCGTTGCCTCCACTCTAAGACTACCCTTGACTCCTGTAGCCGCCGTCCGTCATCGTAGCCTTCCGTCGCATGCTACCAAAGCATCCCGCCGCCGTCTGTAATCGAAACCTCCGGCCGATGCCTGATTTTGCCAGTTTTTTGGGTATTCTGCTCTCTACATTCTTGGACAATGAAGATAAATTTTTTGGGATCTCCAAAAAACAAAAGCTTCATATCTGATTCTTTGTTATGTTCTTCACCCCTCGGATCGGTTTCGCTGACCGGGCTCTCACTAGCCGGCATGGCAGGTTGACCTCCCAGGAAGGCTATGTTCTTCACCCCTCGGATCGGTTCCGCTGACCGGGCTCTCACTAGCCGGCAGGGCAATTTGACCTCCCAGGGAGGCTATGTTCTTCACCCCTCGAATCGGTTCCGCTGACCGGGCTCTCACTAGCCGGCAGGGCAGGTTTACCTCCCAGGGAGGCTATGTTCTTCACCCCTCGGATGGTTCCGCTGACCGGGCTCTCACTAGCCGGAAGGGCAGGTTGACCTCCCAGGGAGGCTATGTTCTTCACCCCTCGGATCAGTTCCACTGACCGGGCTCTCAATAGCCGGCAGGGCAGGTTGACCTCCCAGGGAGGCTATGTTCTTCACCCCTCGGATCGGTTTCGCTGACCGGGCTCTCACTAACCGGCAGGGCAGGTTGACCTCCCAGGGAGGCTATGTGTTGGATCGTGTGACACCCTTAGAGGGGGGTGAATAAGGGTGTGTTTAGAATATAATTTTTTCCTTAAGAATTTTTAAACAAATTTTACTTTTCTAAAATTACTTATAAACAATTTCAAACCAATGTAATTTTTAAATTAATTCAAACACAAATTTCTAAGTTAAAGATTAAGCAACCAAATTTGCAATTACAGAAAAAAAAACATAATTATATTAATCATGAAATTCCCATACAACAAAAATGATCTTAACAATGCTTAAGATCAAGGCACAAATATGGTAATATAAATTTCAATAATTTTGAGTTTACCAATCCTTCTCCCAAGGATCGGAAGGCTATCACTTGTCTCTCCCTAGACCAAGCCCAAGCCTACCCTCTAGATCTTCCCAAGATCTAGACGTAGCACACAAGGCCACGATTTCCTACCAAGCCACGCAAGGACTTGGACGCTCCGCACAAGGAAGCAATTTTCCCCTAAGCCACACAAGGACTTAGACGTCGCACGCAAGACGACGATTTCCCTACCAATACAAAGAGAAATGTAAATAAATGAAAATACAAAGTCAAAAGAAGAACTCCCTAGAAATTCAGATCTCTGAAAGGAAAGTTGAAGCCTCGAGATGATCGTTGATGTAGAAGCGCGTCCGATCTCGTCTTCAATCTCAATCCTTCTAAGTACAAATGGGAGTTGATGGGGTTCTCAAGCTCTCTGGTTTGTATGCACTCAGGAAAGGACTCAGAATGTTCAAATCATCAATTCCACGGAGTTTTGAGCTCTCTTAAGAAAAGAGAGCTGTCACCGTCCGTTAGCTAGGTATCGCCAAAATCCGATATCTCCAGAGGCTGCCACGTGTCCCACTAATTCGAAGTTTCTGCGCGAAGTGGAGGTCGTGGTTGAGACGTGGGCTGTCGGATATCCGATAGCACTATCGGATATCCGTTAGCTTGCATAACTGCTGCACGTCTTGGAGTTACGGGAAGATCGTGCACTGTCGGAAATCCGTTACTGCTGTCGGAAATCTGATAGCTCTAAACCGTCGAGTAGATATCGGAAAACGGAAGAAATCGTGCGTTGTCGGAAATCCGATACTGCTATCGGAAATTCGATAGCTCCAATTTCTGGAAAATCATTATTTTGCTCCAATTGAAAACATGTTATTCTTGCACCTGTTATCTGCACAGCATTAATCAAAAATAGGATCAAATACATTCGGGATTTGTTATTCTCAAACCGGACGAGTGCGGAACGCATGCTCCAACAATCTCCCCCTTTTGATAATAACAAATCCTTATAAAAAGAAATCGAATAAATCCTATAGAGATATTGAAAAGTATATCATGTGTGTACACGTGTGAACTTTTGATCTTCATGATCTCCCCCTTAATATGATATGATTTCCCCAAAATATTCTCCCCCGACATATAAACTCCCCCTACATATAAACTCCCCCTACATGAATGCTCACTTAATTAATTAAGTATTTTAAGTGATTTAAGTGATTACTTATGATTTCTTATTATCTTCTCCCCCTTTGATATTATCAAAAGTAATGAATAGAGACGAGGAAATAGTAGAGATATGGAAGAAAAATAAGAAAGAGTATAGGGAAATTGGAGTACACTAGCGGAAGCCTTGTAAGTTATATGATATGAGATAGGAAACCGTAGAGATTAGGCTACGCATTCTAGTAATGTGTTATAATGTATAGAAGCAAATATACTTAACCAAGATGAGATTCAATTTCAATTATCTGAGAAAGACACATGAGAATATAGAATATTGAATCGTTTCGGTCCAATTCTCATAAGAAGAAATTTTATAAATAACAATGAAGTGTAGTAGTGATACTTTGAGAAAGAATACATATGAATATATTTAAAATATACATGATTATGGAATTGTTAAACATAACATAAATATACATAAAGCCAAACTTATGAACTTATAGAAACTTTGCAAGTATACATAAAAGGACCATTTTTGTCTTGCATAACAAGACACTTTACAATTCTTTCCAAGGTGCTTAACCTCACAATGCTCATTAAGACTTATCAGGAGGCTAAGTAGTGCTTGGTGGAGGATCCTTTTCAATTCTTTATTTAGTGCTTTTAAATTTTTGTGTTGGCAAAATATATGTTTTGCTTTTTGATTTGCCCCCTTTTTTTGAATATTTGTATATGGAAAGGATCTCCGAATTCACTTGCATGCAAAAATGGTATAATGTGAATAAGTGCAAAGTAGAAAAGGTTAAAGTGGCATTTATGAAATGTATTTTGTTATGTTTGATCAATCATGATATATGTATAAAATAAATTTTATGAACATGTATTACTAAAGTAAGTGTTTGTGATTGCTCATTGTCATAGATAAAAGATTTCTTATACTTAGAGGCATGCGAAAACAATTCTTTAGTACTGTATGAATGTGTCATTTTTGATAACTGAACATTGAACATCATAAGCATGTGTTAAGCTATTGTTAGGGAAAATAACACATGAAGAAGCATTTATGCCAGATTAAAAAAATTCCCTTATGAACATTTATAGAAACAGGTAATGAAGAAGCTAGGGAAAAATAGGAATTTAAATTTTTTGGGAACTGTCGGATTTCCGATAGCTAGATGTCGCCATCCGACAGCTCGGAAAAGATAAAAGGACGCGTTTCGTCATTTGACCGACACCTCACTTTAGTTTTAGGCAAAATTCCGAGATCTAGAGCTCCAGGTGACGGAAAACTTCAGATCTAAGGTGAGATATGTGGATTTTGCAAGTTTTGTTTAAAATTTCTCCAATAGTTTTGTGATTTTGATAATCCTCTTGGTTTTCATGGAGTTTTGTGAAGATAATGTGTAGAATGTTTAGGAGATCTAGACATTTTAGATCTTGGTGTTTATAAGAGATTTAGATCATGTGATTTTGAAGTAAAATTAGAAATTTTTGTTGTATTTTTGTGTTGAAACATGATTTTCCTTTCTTTCTTGTTGTTTGTGTGGAGATCTAGAAGTTTATAGGTATCAGCTTTATAGGAAAAAGATGATGACAAAAAAATTTTGAAGTGTTATAGGAAGAAGATGATGAATAGTGATTTTCACCAAAATTTTGATTTTTCAAAAATTATATAAATGTTGAAGAATATTTTCTATGTGAAAACTGTGTGGATTTGTGATAGGAAGATTTTTTGTGAAAAAAATTTTGGAAGCATAAACTTTTAGCTATCGGATATCCGACAGAGGGGTATCGGATATCCGACAGGTCCATTTTGTTGTTGTTTGTTTTTTTAAAAAAAAAAAATTTATGTCTCATGCAGATATGTCTTCCAGTTGGAGATCGAGAAGGGGTGAGTCAGGAGACCCTCATTCTTCTTATCAAAGTTTCCCGGGCATAGAAAAGGCCCAAATCGGAATTTCAAAACTCGTGGAATTTGGTCTCCCCTGGCATGAACGAGTCTATTATATGCTTGCTGAGGCAGGTATACTCTCGGTCATTATCCAAGACATTTTCTCCTCCTTTTTAGTCCGAGAATTTTATAATCATCTTGAGGATCCGTCATATACCGATTTGAATGGAGGAGTTAGATCCAAAATTCAAGGCCAATATGTGGAGATCACTCCATTTGATTTAAGAAGTGAATTTGGAATAATGGAGAGTGAGAATGTGTTGGACATAGTGGAAAATTATAGACTTGAGAGAGATTGGACCCTAATGAATATGTCTTTGCATGGAAATTCCACAAAAAACCTTATAACCACTATGACGATTGACAGACGATGCTCATCTTGTTCAAGATATACTAAGGAACACGATTATGTTGAAGTCCGGTGATACTCATAGTATTACGGCTCAACTTAGTCTTGTGACTTATTTTATAGTGGAGAAGGAGTTATTTGATGTGGTCGATCTTCTTTTATCTATGATTCGTTATACATATCACCTCAAAAATCCGGAGTGGAAAAAGGCACACACCCTCCCTTTGGGTGCGATTATCCAGCATATCCTATTTAAGAAATACGCATGGATCGATCAAAATTTTTATCTTGGAGATTGTTTCCCGGAGATATATCAAACGACGGCTATAGGTAAGAAAAATCAAAGGAAGCCGCCTACTACGGAAATGAGAGAGCCTCCTATTGCACATGGAGGGTCTATGTGGGAGGCACTCGACTCGTTCCAAACAAAGTTGGATAGACATATAGATGATTTTCAAGAGCATAGAAGGTCTTTTGAAGAACACAAGGTAGAGGTGAAGAAGGATCGGACGCGAATGCAGAAGTTTATGAAATTCCTTGTAAAAGGACTTAAATTAATGTCTACGCCTTCTGAAGCCGCGGAATGGGAAGTGCCAACGGAGGAAGAGCCGCGTCGCCAATCGGTTAGTCAGGGTCGGCGGAGGAAGACAGTGATAACGAGAGCAGATTATGATATTCCAGAAAGTAGTGGAGCAGGCAGTAGAAATGAAGAGGATTCAGAGTGAAAAAGACTTCTGGGAGCTATCGCCATCCGACATCCTACTGTCTCCATCCGACAGCTGCCCAGCCCAGATCTCTCTCTAATTTTGTGATTTGCTTTTATGAGACATTTTAAGTACTTATTTATTAAAATTTTGTAATAATTTTTGATATTTGGACAAGTTATATGATGATGAATGTCTATGTTAAGAGTTAGTTTTTCTTCCTTTTTTTTTTATAAAATGATTAGCTATTGTGATGGTTTTTTTTTAAATTTTATAGGTTATAAATAGTGATGTAATCATTGAAAAATGTCTAGGATTTCTACTTCTAGCCTAAGCATAGAAAAACGGGAATCCGATAACGGTTTAATGAATATATCCGCTAGTTGTGAATCCGTTCCTATGAAATTGATTTTTACATTACCCTTCTTAATATGATCTCTTATAAAATGATGTCGGACATCTATATGCTTAGATTTAGAGTGTAATACGGGATTATTAGTTAAGTCTATAGCACTTTTATTGTCACACTTTAATTCTACACTACTTTGTTGCATGCCAAAGTCTTCTAATGTTTGTGACATCCAAAGAGCTTGGGCACAACAACTACCTAGTGCAATATATTCGGCCTCAGTAGTAGAGAGGGCAACAGAATTCTATTTCCTATCGACCAAGAAATAAGTGAAGACCCGATAAAATGACAAGTGTCACTAGTGCTTTTCCTATCTAAAGAACATCCCACATAATCTGAATCTGAAAAGCCATGTAAAATAAAGGAATCATTATGAGGATACCATAATCCTAATTTAGATGTTCCTATAAGATATCGAAAGATGCGTTTCACCGCTTTTAAATGTGACTCTTTAGGATTAGCCTGAAATCTAGCACATAAACAAACGACAAACATAATGTCAGGTCTAGATGCGGTTAAATATAATAAAGATCCTATCATGCTTCTATAAAGGGTTTGGTTAATTGAAACTCCACTTTCATCTTTTCCTAATTTTAGTGAAGCACTCATAGGAGTGTTTGCATGCTTAAGATTTTCAAATCCAAATCTTTTTAACATATCATGAATATATTTGGATTGACATATAAAAATACCATCATGTTTTTGTGTAATTTGAAAACCTAGAAAATATGAAAGTTCTCCTACTATGCTCATTTCAAATTCATTTTTCATAATTTGAACTACTTCATTACACAACTCTTCATTAGTGGCTCCAAAAATAATATCATCAACATAAATTTGCAAAATAACTAAATCATGATCAATTTGCTTAATGAAGAGTGTAGAATCCGCACTTCCTATTTTATAATCGTGCTTTAATAAATATTGAGTTAATCGATCATACCAAGCACGAGGCGCTTATTTTAATCCATAAAGCGCTTTATCTAATTTATAAACATAATTTGGATATTTCTCATTTATAAAGCCAGGGGGTTGTTCTACATAAACCTCTTCTTTTATATACCCGTTTAAAAATGCGGTTTTGACATCCATTTGATATAATTTAAATCTTTTAAAATAAGCAAATGCAAGAAATATCCTAACCGCTCTAATCTTGCTACGGGTGCAAAAGTTTCATCAAAATCTACCCCTTCAATTTGTGCATAACCTTTTGCAACTAATCTGGCTTTATTTCTAACAATTCTATATTCATTATCCAATTTATTTTTAAAAATCCACTTAACTCCAACGACAGGACGATTTTTGGGTCGTTCTACAAGATCCAAACCTTATTACGTTCAAATTGATTAAGTTCTTCATTCATAGCTAAAAACCAAAATTCATCATTTAAAGCGGTGGAAACATCTTTTGGTTCTATTTCAGAGACAAGCAAAGGTTTGAAAATAAAACATGTAACGATGAACGAGTACTAACCCCTTTTTGCGGATCTCCAATGATAAGCTCCTTTGGATGATCCTTTGAAAATCTCAATTCACTTGGAGGCACATATTCTTCTCTTTCTTCTTCTTCTCTATCTTCTTCTTCTTCTCTTTCTCCTTCTCTTTCTTCTTCTTTTTCTTCTTCATTTTCTCCAAGTTTTTCATCATCACTCTCCACCGAAGGAAGGGGTTCATCTTCTTTCCTGTAATTTTCTTTTCTACACATGAAACAAACTCATCAAACCTAACATGAATAGATTCTTCAACTATTTTTGTTCTTTTATTAAAAATCCTATAAGCTTTACTAGTTGAAGAATAACCAATAAAAATACCTTCATCACATTTTTGATCAAATTTTCCTAAGGAATCTTTAGAATTCAAAATAAAACATTCAACCAAAAACTTTGAAATAAGAAACATTTGGTTTTTTACTAAAAATTAATTCATAAGGAGTTAATTTTAAAATAGGGCGAAGCATTACTCTATTAATTACATAACATGCCGTACTAACCGCTTCAGCCCAAAAAGATTTTGGTAATTTAAATTCAGATAGCGTCGTACTGGCTAACTCTTGAAGAGTTCTATTTTTCCTCTCCACTACACCATTTTGTTGTGGTGTGCGTGGAGCGGAAAATTCATGTTTAATTCCTAACTCCATACAAAAAGAAATAAACTTTTCATTTTCAAATTCTCCTCCATGATCTGATCGTATGCGTTTAATTTTTAACTCAAATTCATTTTGAATACGCAAACATAATTTTGAAAATTCTGAAAATGCATCGGATTTGGAGGTTAGAAATAAAGTCCAACAAAAGCGAGAATAATCATCAATCAATACAAATGTATATTTTCTACCTCCTAAGCTAGGAATTCCAATTGGCACAAATAAATCCATATGTATTAATTGAAGTGGCCTAGTGGTAGAAATAATATTTTTACTTTTGAAAGATGATTTTGAAAATTTTTCTTTTTGGCAAGGCACACATAATGAAGAAGAGAAATTTCCATTTAACAATGGTAAACCTTTAATTAATTTATCTTTGGAAAGTTTTGTAATTAACTTGGCACTAGTATGTCCAAGTCGCCTATGCCATAATTCTAATTCATCATTTTTTGATAAAAAATATTTTAAAGTAGAATTTGAAAAATCAAGAAATTTAATCATATATACTTATGACATCTAGGTGCGGTAAAAACAATTTCTTTTGTTATAGAATTAATAATATTGCACAAATTTGTAGAAGATTCAAATAAAACATCTAAACCCTTATCACATAATTGACTAATAGAAATCAAATTATGCTTTAATCCTTCTACAAATAAGACATTTGAAATTGAAAAATTTTTGTTACCCACAACTCTGATGTCGGTGATTTTTCCTTTTCCATTATCTCCGAATGTAACAACTCCTCCTTTCTTCATCTCCATGCTAAGGAACTTCTCTTTATTGCCCGTCATGTGCTTTGAACAACTCGAGTCCAAGTACCACACGTCTTCTTTGTCCTTAGCCTGCCAACACACCCAGAAAGAAGAGGTGAGTAAAGATCTGGTTACCCAAGTTGTTCCACCCATAGTATAGGTAGAAGCCTTAGGCACCCAGATTTGTTTAATTATACTTTTACCTTTCCTCCAGCAAGAGTCCGTAGTGTGACCAAATCTATTGCATTTGGCACATGTAATGTATTGAGAAGAGTATAACTTTTCTGGATTTTTGCTGGATGAGGATGTAGTATTAGACAATTTACTAACTTCAGAATTTTTAAAAATAGAATTTCTGGACTTTTTGCTGTCGCCGACGACAGTGGCTGTCGCCGGGCGATAGCTTCCTGACGTGTATCCGAGTCCAAACCTTCCAGATCCATGGCATTGGTATCCTAAGATCATATCCAGTGATCTTCGTCCCATTCCAAATTTTTTCATGGCTAGCGTTAAGTCATGAATCTGGTTTCTCATTTCTGTATTTTCGGATACTAGATTTATACATCTACGTTCAAAAGATTTCTTTCCCTCATGGACTTTGGAAATTGAAGATTTCAGATCTCTCTCTAAAATCTCATTCTTTTTTGTAAGGATTTTTATTGTAGAATGAGATTTAGAAAGAGATTCTTCAAGTTCTTTAATTCTTCCCAAAAAGTGATCACACTCTTGGCAAGAAATTTCTCTTTTCCAATAGTCTTAATTTCATTAAACAATTTTTTGTTTTCTTTAAGCAAAATTTCATTTTCAGATTTAAGAAGATCATTATCTTTTAAACTCTTTTCAAAAAATTTGCAAGTCTTTAAAAATTCAGAAAATAATTCATCGTAGGTTGGAGGAGTTACCTCAGTGTCACTTTGGACACTGCATTCGTCATCAGATATGACGCTCTTTCCCATTAAGCACATGTTGGCCTCCTCTTCTTTACTTCAGCTTGAACTTCTTGCATCCTCAGAAGTAG
Organism: Dactylorhiza incarnata; assembly: GCA_033032865.1. Taxonomy (NCBI): domain Eukaryota; kingdom Viridiplantae; phylum Streptophyta; class Magnoliopsida; order Asparagales; family Orchidaceae; genus Dactylorhiza; species Dactylorhiza incarnata. The sequence goes on along the minus strand of JAWHQI010000090.1, from coordinate 6,501,816 downwards.
TATCATCCCATGTTTCCGCCTTCAACACCTTCTTCGTCCCTTTGTGCTTCTTTTCTTTAAATTCTTTTAAGCATTTTGGAAACTTGCTTCGGATGTGTCCTAACTTCTTGCAGTGATAGCACTCCGGTGGTGGTCTCTCTTCCTCCTCATCATCTTCCTTTCCTTTTTTCTTTCTAAACGTCTCCTTCTTAAAATACTTCTTAAATGAATTCCTCCTCTCTGGATTTTTCATAAATTTTCTAAACTTTCTAACAAATAAACTTTCATCATCTTCTTCTTCCTCCTCAGAATCACTACTTTCCTCCTTCTTAGATCTTAGAGCCAATCCCTTCTTCTTTGGCTCCATATACTCTTGTTGTTGAATTTTCAATTCAACTTCATGAGTTTTCAAGTTCCCAATCAGGCTTTCAATATTAAGAGCTTTAAGATCATGAGATTCAGAAATAGCCGTCACTTTGGGATTGAATTTAGGAGGGAGAGATCTAAGAAGTTTTCTTACCAAATCACCATTTGAGAAATTTTTTCCTAAAACTTTTGAGTCATTTACTATCTTAGTGAATCATGTGTACATGGTATCCACATCCTCATCTACCTCCATCCTGAACTTTTCGAATTCTGACTCCAATTGGAAAAGCTTTGAGTCCTTCACCTGCGAGGTACCTTCATGAGTAATTTCCAATAAATTCCAAATTTCATATGCAGTTTGACATGCGCAGGTTCTATTAAATTCAGTTTTATCAAGAGCACAAAATAATGCATTCATTGCTTTTGCATTATTTTTGCATTTTAATTTGTCCTGGTCATCCCATTTATCTTTGGGTTTTTCCATGACAACATCACCAATTGTAAAAGTAGGATGAGTATAATTTGTTTCAACCATATTCCATACTTCAATATCTAATGATATTAAAAAACACCTCATCCTAGTTTTCCAATAATTATAATCGGAACCGGAAAAAATGGTGGTCTAGTTATTCCTTGCCCCTCAGAAAATGCATGATCATGGTGCGCCATAATTCCAGGTGGTTAAACCTTATAAGGAATTAACCTGCTTTGATACCACTTGTTAGATCTTGTGGCGCCCTTAGAGGGGGGTGAATAAGGGCAATTTAAAACTTTGATAATTTTTGTAACAAACGAAACAATATATGTATATAGAGACAAATAATTGAATTTAAAAACAAGATTTTATTTCATCAAAGATAACGAGTAGAAATAATTCCAATAAAGCTTGGAATCAAAGGCTTACAGTTAATAAAATCTCTTGTCTCTTTTCACCGGTCCTTCTCCTAAGGACCGGTTGGCTATAGCCTATATCTCCCAGATATAGACACTAGCCTCCCCCTAAATCAAATCTTGATCTAGACGCATCACACACGGCGGCGATTTTCTCCCAAGCCACACAAGGACTTGACACCGCACACAAGACGATGATTTACCCTAGACCACACAAGGATCTAACACCACACACAAGGTGATGATTTCCCCTAAGCCTCACACGGACTTAGACGCCGCACGCAAGACGACGATTTCTACAACGATTACAAGATGAATGTAAATATAAATGAAATACAAATTAAAAACCCCCTTTAGAATTTCTAGACCAAAGCAGCGAAGAACCCTTGAGAAAGTCTCCTTGGAACGCGTGTACAATCTTCGGCTTCGCTCTCTCTTTTCTTCTTCAAGGATGGGGATTTTCGTTCTCTGGAGCTCTCTGGATGATAACACTCAGGAAGAAGGCTTGAAAGTCTGAAGGAATGAAATCCACGAAGTTCTGAACCCTTTTAATAAAAAAGAGTTGTCTCCGTCCGTTAGCTAGGTATCGCCAGAATCCAATATCTCCAGAGGCTGCCACGTGTCCCACTAATTCAATGTTTCTGCGCGGAGTTGAGGTCGTGGTTGAGACGTGGGCTGTCGGATATCCGATATCACTATCGGAAATCCGTTAGCTTGCGTAACTGCTGCACGTCATATTGTTGCGGGAAGATCGTGCACTGTCGGATATCCGATATCACTATCGGAAATCCGTTAGCTTGCGTAACTGCTGCACGTCATAGAGTTGCGGGAAGATCGTGGGATGTCGGATATCCGATATCACTATCAGAAATCCGTTAGCTCTAAACCGCTGGGAAGAAATCGTGCGCCGTCAGAAATCCGTTAGCTCTCAACCGCTGGGAAGAAATCGTGCGCTATCGGAAATCCGTTAGCTAGCTGTCGGAAATCCTATAGCTTCAATTTCTGGAAAATCGGTATTTTGCTCCAATTGCAAACATGTTATCCTTGCACATGTTATCTGCACACCATTAATCAAAAATAGTATCAAATACATTCGGGATTTGTTATTCTCAAACCGGACGAGTGCGGAACGCATGCTCCAACACTTTTGTGGCGGCCAGATCGTGACATGGAGAAGTCGGGTATATTGGAGGGAAGGTGACAACTCCTCTGGACCCCGGACGCAGTTGTGGATCGAGCTAGGACGCAGATTGACAACCCGATAATTCCTACCGTGAATCCCAACAAGTCTCTGGATGTGGTTGTATTTCTAGCTTTTCCTCCTTTCCTCCTTATGATTGTAGTTAGTTTCTCTTATGATTGATGATGTTGCACTCTATATTTGTTGAACTTCTTGTTATATATTATGAAATGTTTTCATGCTTTATGAGTGCTTGAGGTGTTCTCTCATGGTGATTGTGGTGTGAGTGTTTAGTGTTGCCGCACTAGCAATTGCTAGTGGCGTGCCTGTTGACGAGGTGCTTGCGACCCTCATTCCGCCGGTGTGACCCACTCCATCCGTAAGCCTACTCTTCCATCCGCCAAGCGAAGTGGTGCATAGCAGCCCGTGTAATCCATCCGCCCATCCAAGAGGTGTTAACGACACTCAAAACCATTCCGCCAGTGCAAACCACCTCATCCGCTTGCCTACTCGCCCATCCGCCTAGCGAAGCAGAGCATAGTGGCTTGCGTAGTTTTCATCCCGCCAAGCGAAGCAGTGCGCTCAAGGCCTGCATAGGAGTAGTTTAGTTATTTTCTTTTACTAGCCATCAACCAAATCCCCCTTTTTCCGCAATCCATCCGACCTAAAGGACTTCAATCTCAAGTCCTTTCTCAATAGTAAACTCCACCTTACTGTGTTCCTTGAGAGATTCGATACTTGGGGATTTACTTCCTCATATTATTACTTGACAACGACCGGTTTACTGTCGTTTCGTGTCGCAGTCTTACTACCGCCTATAGCGATGTGCTAATATTTGCGCATCACCCGCCATTTTCCACTCCAGCTTCGCCCTTTTCATCGCTCGACCACCGTTCATCCTAGGAGAAGGTCTGACCATTGCTTTCTTGCAAATCTTTCGCTAAAGCTTCCTCTTCGGCCTCCTCCATCATCCACGAGCTCAAGAATGCCATTGATGGAAAGATTCTGTTGCATTCAAGGTGTCTCCAACAATAGCTAGCTTGAGCTGAACCACAAAGAAGACGGGTGATGTGGAGGAAGGTGACAGCTCCTCTGAACCCCGGACGACAACTGAAGACCGAGCTCGAATGAGGCTTGACAAACCTACGATTTCGACCGAGAATCTTCAGCGAGTCTTCGAGCTTGGGTTTACACTTTTCCCCTTGTATTGTTCCAGATCTTTACTGTGGTTGTTTGTTTATTTTGGATGATGTGCATAAACCATTGTTAGAGTTAATGAAATTTAATGTTTGTGAGATTTTTTATGGTTTATGTGAATTGAGGAGCGCCCCCATTCCTCCATCCACTCCATCGTTACATTGTGCATCGCTCTAGCAATTGCTAGTTATGCGTTTTGTGATGAGGTGCTTATGATCGTCACTCTGCTGGTTACGAATCATTCATCCGCAAGCCTTCTCGTTATTCCGCAAGCCTACTCATCCACCCACCAAGCGAAGCGGTGCATCCGACCCGCATTAGTTAAATTAGCTTTCATCAACCACATCTCTCACAACAAAACCAAAATCCCCCTTTTTATTAACTTAGAAATCTTTATAATTGTTTTCGCTAACGAGAAAATTATACACCCCAACTTGCAGTCCTTTGAGAACGATATTCGGGGAGTATCTCCCAACTTTTATTACTTGTACGATTGGTACACTTGCCGTAAACGTATTCCCTGTATTTCAATTTCCGAGAAAATCTGCGCATTAAATGCAGCTCAGCATCTGTTGCGATGATAAATTTCCTTCAAGCTGATATCATCTCGACGATATGTAAACTTCACGATGATATCGTCGACATACTCCTTTCTACATGGCTTTACTTGTTATCTCATCGATACTGCTTCTTCTAGATGATATCGTCGAGATGTTTTCTTCTACATGATATATCTTCAATCTTCAAGACGATATGTCTTCTTCAAGATGATATCGTCAAGACATCTGAACTTATTTTTCTCAACGATAAGCTTCTTCAAAATGATATTGTTGAAACTATCACAACGATATATTTCTGTCTCCACGATAATGAAGTAAAGCTTCAAGACAATTTTTGACTTAATGAGATTTTTACTTAAGATTCCTGAAGAACTTCTGTAAGGTAGTCTTTCCAACAATAACCTTAGCTCCTTTCAGCGACAAGTCTACACTCTTCTCCACAAAGGGTTTTATACTGATTCAGAGATATGTATATTATTTCAACGATATGTGTATCATCTCAACGATATGTCTAGACCTTCTCAACGATTTTGTACTTAGAGAGATTAAAGGTTTATTGGACATACAGTTTACTCTCTGCAGTCATAGATAAAATATACCCTCAAATACATAATTATTTTATCATTGACCTGATCACTCCTTCAAATCAGGAACATTGCTGGACATGGTTCCCAACAATCTCCCCCTATATGAAGAAGTCATAACTCACTTCAATGATAAATGTCAAACAATAAATTGAATCAAATTTAAAGATACTCAGCAAATGTGAAATGATTCAACCACCAACATTATATAAATGAAAATAATATTTTAAAACAAAATATTTCATAGTCATTTGCCCAAGTCATTTGCAGACAAAACATTCATTGGTCTTTAAGTCCTACTGCTGCTTCCTTTTCCTTTCTTTCTTTGCCTTTCATAGAAGCTAATTGGCTTGGGTATCTTCTTTAGAGAAGGAGGAGGGTCATGAGGGAATACTAGCTTATAATTCCCCCTTTTCACCATTTGATTAAGATGAAGATTCCAGTAAGTAAAATAATAGACTCTTTTATTGGAACACGGCTTTCCGCATCCCTTTTATTTGAGAATAACAAATCCTACATGTATTTGATCTTGTTTGCCATTGTGTTTTTAGCATGCATATTTGAACAATATTGACACTAGGATGCTACATTGTTGGTCTGGACTTGCCCACAAGCTAAAATGATGAAACTGGTCTAACGCCAGGCGTTAGGACTTAACGTCGACGTTGACATTCGACGAATATGGCATATAGGGAAGCTGCCGTGATTGCAGGAGCATTTTTGGAATGATTTGACTTAACGCCAGGCGTTAGCCTCAACGCCAGCGTTAAGGTTGCCTAAAATGAATGTTTCCAAAGATGCAGTATCTCCTTCATGTTTTGAAGATCCAAGCCATCAAGTTCTTTCAATACTCGGTCAACGCCTGATGTTAGACTTAACGACGGCGTTAGCTTCTAGTACTATAAATAGGTGGCATTCATTTTCTTCAACTATCCATGTCAAGAAGCCCTATTCCAGCACTCTGAATTATTTATAAGGGCCATATTTCCAGACCACAAAGGATCTCCCATTAAATTTCAAAAGTAGGAATCAAAGGAGGCTTGGATCAACGCTAACTGAACGCGAAGAACGCACGCTTCGAACTCAACAATCTTCTACGATTCTTCGTCTTCTCCTTCAGATTTCCTCATAGGGAGTTTTATATTTTGTCTATTGTATTTTTGTAACACCTTTTTCATTATGATCATTTAGAGAATTCGCCTAGTGTTGGCGACTAGGTCTGGGTTGGACTTAAGGCAGAAATTCACCTCGTGTTGGCGATTAGGTCTAGGGAGTAGATCTAGGGGGTGATCGAGGCTTTTCTGGGGATAGAAAGGCTAGAGCAGCTTGAGGCCGTATCTGGGTATAGATCGGTTAAAGCCAACCGGTTCTTAGTGAGAAGAGTCGGTATAAAAATGAAAGAGTTTATGATAATCGTCTTTGATTTTTAGCGTCATAGAAATCAGATTTTGTAATCAATTTTATGAATGATAATCATGTCTTTACTTGTTTAATAAAATTGATTTCATTTCAAATTACTAGTACTTTACTTTTGATTCAATCTATTTCATATATAATATCAAAAATTTTCCTAAAATCCTAAAGTTTTCTAAAACCCTTATTCACACCCCCCCCCCCCCCCCCCCTCTAAGGGCACCTCAAGATCCAACATCTTTCTGACCCATCTTGAGCGTATCCAAATTCAATCCAAGCTTCAGAGATAAGGGTCCTAGAGTTAGGACTCCACTTAACTGACTGTGGATCCTGCTCAATTTCTCTTAACCTTTTCTGTCTGTACTTTTTTCTCTGAACTCTCATCCTTTTCCTTGAATTGGCAGTGTCTCCAATTTCAAGACCATATTCATCTGAAGTAGTGCTTTCAGATGGTTTTGCTAACTCATAAATAGAGGGAGGCTTCTTTAAGGCTTGCTTGACCTGATTTGCAGTCCACATGGCCCGATTTGGGCCTACATTTATTATTGTCTTCTCCCTCTTTAGGACTTCTTTAGTAATGTGATCATCCAAAGATGTTTGAACCAATATGACTCTTTCAGCCATATGATGTTCAGCCTCATCCAAGTTATTTCTTACTTCCAGTAGATGAACATCTAGGGTCTGAGTATTCAAGTTCACTCTGTTCATAATTTTCTCTCCATCTTCATTCATAAAGTTTACTATATGTTGAAAAGCCCTCTCAGTATCTTCTACTATAGTGGTCTGATTCTGAGTGATTTGGTGAGTTACATGCCCAACCTTGTTGATCTCCTCACCAATATGCTCCATGGATGGAGCTGCTATGTGAAGGAAATGAGTGTGCTGAATGTTGAGATGATGCATGTCATCATTCACACTTTACAACTCAGTCTTCATTTCCTGCCTTAGCCATCCACTATCTGCAAGATGAATCTTTCCATCTTCTCTCTTTGAGCATTCAGCAATGCTGAGATCATATGGAATAGGGAGCCTAATTGATTAGAAGATGTTCTAGCAACATTCACCTTTGGAGAAACATTCTCTTCTGGAGCACTTTCAGGAGTAGTGTCATGACCCTGAAAGTCAGGAAGGTCTACATGCCTCTGCTCTCCTGCCTCTTCTTCCATCAACACTTCCTTTCCCTTAAAAAGAACTATATCAAGCCCAGCCTGGGGTTCAACACTTTCAACTTTCTCTGGCTCCTTGCCTGCAACTTCCTTCTCTGGCATTTGTCCTGCAATTTCCTCTTCAGGCTCTTGGGTTGGTGGAACAATAGACTTCTCCCCCTCTGTCTTAGCAGGGTATGGATCACTATCAGGAGTCCCAACTTATCCAGCATTAATTTCTTCACCCAGATCTCCTATGGCTGAGCACCCCAGATTGCTCTCCCCCTCAACAATCTCAATCTCTTGGGCTGAGCTCTTAGCCAGGAACTTCCCCTCAACAGGATCACTACCCTGAATAGGGCTCCTCCTCTCCTCAGCATCCTTGGACATATTTGGGTCTGGAATTGATGAGGCTTCTCATTCTTCAGAACTGCTAGAGGACCCTACCTCCTCTGAGTCATCAACTACCACATCTTTCCTTTTCCTCTTTTAGAGCAGCTTGCACATCCTTGGAAGATTTGGAGATAACTCTATCCCATCTATCCAACATTTTTGAGTCTAGCCTATTGGAATAATGTAGAGATACTCCAAATTTTCTTTTCAACGCATCCCCAAGGGAATTCAGAAGGAAGATAGATAAGATTCTTCCAAATGAAGGGGTCTTCAAGGTGCTCTTTATCCTTTAGAACAGAAACTCTCTCCAGTCTGTCTTCTTTGAGACAATGATCCTGCACATGACCTCAAACATTTCTTTGGAAATCCTATCATGGGAACCAGGCTTGCACAGTAACACCTTCCCTACAATGTCAGCAGGAAGTTTTCCCTTCTGGTTGAACTCTGCTCTTTTAATAGACCCATAGGTCTTGCCACTGTGCTCACACCAGACATATCCTATAGTGTGTTCTTCTATAGTTAATCCTTCCTTTTCTTCTTCTTACCCCAGATGGGGTAGACGCAAAGCTTTTCCTAAGATTTTGGCTGACATTTTTTTTCTTCTTACCCACTACATATTTCGGTAAGGTTTCAGAATGATTGAGTCTTGCTCTGTCAAAGAACTCTATCAATTCTCTATGCATCGAGACACCTGGCTCACACAGTAAATACTCCAAACTGTCTGATTCAAGTAATCCAATGATTGACCTGATCTATTTAGAGTAGGAGTTGAAGCCTCCTCTCTGAAGCTCACATCTTGAAATGATTGTAGCTTCTTCCTTCTTGGGGGCCATTGAATCAGACTGGCGGGAACGAAAAATGTCGAGGATAGAATGACGGTTTATCGCAGAGAAGACTTAGGGCAAATGACAACATATTTTTGTTCTAAGCATTCATTCTATTAATAGTGTGAGCGGGTGAAGGGGCGCGTACCATTTTATATTGATGATTTGATTAATAAATCATTGGATGTTTGTACAACCCCGGTATTCGCCAAAAGGTGATCAAAGCCTAAGGGATCAACATGTGAAAGGAGTAAGAAGGAGGGCGAGCCAGGTTCTCAAAGGCCGCCCACAGGAAGGTGGATGAGTCGGACTCTCGCCAGCCACTCGCAGAAGAAGGGCGAGCAGTGCTCTCGCGAGCTGCTCGCAGTGAGGCGGGCGAGCCTGGCCTCGCTGTTTGCGCGAGGATGACCAGGCGAGAGGAGCCCTTGCGGGCGGCTCGCCCATCAGGGGTCCAGGGGTGATTCTACCTGGAAATCCTTGGTGGTCTGTAGTTAGACTCTCCAAACATCGTAGTTTGGCTATTGGCAGACCATTTTGGGTTGTGCATAGCAAAAGTGTAAGGCGGAATCCCGTTATTAGCAGACCAGACCAGAAAAACTATATATAGACCTTGACACCTTTGGAGGGGATTCCAATCTCAGTACTCTGAGCTTCCTTCTCCCTAGGTTATCTTGGCTTAGCTCTCGGGCTCTCCAAGGTGCCCAGTCTCAGCTTTGGCTTGGGAGGGGAAGCGCTTTAAGATCTTCTGGGTGTGTGGAGGGACCTTCTCGCTGCGAACAAGGGTTTATATCTAGTTCCAAGTCTTCGGTCTGTTCCTTCTGAGGAATCAGTAAGTGCTAGTTGCACCCTCATCTTTGGGGGCCCGAGCTCCACAAGAGACCAAGTTCTGGTTTCAACATTCTTGGTGTGGTGAGCGTGGAGTGCAGGTAGTACAAGAAAGTTCCAAGGAAGAGACATGGCGGGAGACGACAAGCGAGAGGCAGACTTTGGCGGTTCGCCACCACCTGGTGCGCCAGCGATGGTAGAGATGTTGGCAGACCTCAAGAGGGACCTGCTCGGAGCTTTGCAGTGCGCTCTCGCCACGACACTTGGGGGGGCTTGCAACCCCTGCGACCCAGGTGGCCCCTTCAGCTGGAGTTTGCGAGAGTGCCCAGAGAAGAGGGCAGGAAAGGAGGCGATGACCCACGCTCCGGAGGGGGACCTTGCAGGGCGAGAGCTTTTCCCAAGCTCAGAGAGTGCGAGCGGGGTCCAGGCGAGTGGCGTCCCAAGAGGAGGGATCCCGACCAGTGGGGTCCTGACGAGTGGCCCCTCGGCTAGTGCGAGACCAGTTGGAGCCGGGTCGCCAGGGGAGCTCATGGGGTGAGTGGAGAAGATCAAGTGTGTGAAGGGGGAAGCCCATTCCGTGAGTTGGTGCTCTCGACACCACTCCCCGAGGGGTTTAGTGAGCCGGCCATGACATTGTATACCGACAAGGATGACCCCGTTCAACTCCTGCAGTGGTTCGAGGACATGGTCTCTCTCAGACCTATGTCGGACGCCTTCAAGTGTTGACTCTTGATGGCGCAAATCTTGCACACCGCTATAGGCGGTAGCTAGACTGCGGCACGAAACGGCAGTGTACCGATCGTTCAAGTAATATAAAACGAGGAGTAAATCCTCGAGTATCGAATCTCGAAGGAACACAGTAAGGTGGATTTAGGTGTCGAAGAAGGACTTGAGATCAAAGTCCAGCGATAGGTGGAGTGCGGACGAAAGGGATTTGGTTTGTGAATGATAAAATAAAATATTACAACTACTCCTATGCGATACCGCTATGCAAAGCTTCGCTCGGCGGGATGGAAGACTACGTAGGCCTTGAACGCGCTACTTCGTTGGGCGGATGGGCGAGTAGGCTAGCGGAATGAGGGTCGCAAGCACCTCTTCGACAAGCACGCCACTAGCAAATGCTAGTGCGGCACCGAACACAATGGTGGAATGGAAAATGGATGGTGGCGCACCTCTTTAACACATATGAACTAAATAATTCCAAATAAATGAAATAAGCATTACAAAGCATAGTTCATAGCATACATCATCAAAATATAGAGATTACAAACATCACATCAACAAAAGGGAGAGGAAAAGGCAAGAGATACGACCGAATCCGGAGGCTCGTTGTAGATTCATGGTAGGAAGCACCGGGTTGTCAATCCGCGTCCTAGCTCGGTCCCAACTATCATCCGGGGTAGAGGAGGGCTGTCACACCTCCCAATGGACCCGTCTTCTCCAGCGTTTTACAATCCGGCCACGTCCGATGCGAAGAACTCCTTGCTTGGCGATGAAGATGAGTGTAGAATCTCCTCCTTGAAACTCTTGGATGATGGAGGATGTCTAGGGGTGAAAAACCTGTGGAAGGGGCGAAAATGGCGGACTGGACGGAGTTCCAATCTATCTCCCCGCCCTAATTCGCGAGCAGGTCAATATATAGGCGCTGGAATAAACAGTGCGCACGATCAGTGGCGCACCACCAGTGGTCGTGCGCACTATAGTTCTGTGATCGTGCGCCTGCCTGGACGGAGCCTGCAATGTAAGCAATTTATAAAATACCATGTTCGCACGACCAGTGGCGCACGATCGGCGGTCGTGCGCACTATCATAGGTGGTCGTGCGCACTGGTCGAGACAGAACTCATAAAATTGATGTTAAGTGCGCACGAACAGTGGCACACGACCGGTGGTCATGCGCAATATCGTTGGTGGTCGTGCGCACTGTCCGAGACAGAACTCAAAAAATAGGGTTAAGTGAACACGATCAGCGGCGCACGACCAGTGGTCGTGCGCAATAGAAACAGTGATCGTGCGCAGTGTTCCTGTACAGAATTGTACCAGGAACACCCGCACGACTCCTGTTCCAGCACAACCACGAATCCAGCCACTAAAAGTGGCACTTAACAATCCATGAAAACTACTAAAAATGAAGAACATGAAATAACACCAAAAACGGGCTTAGAGGTGCACTTAGCATGGAGTGTCAAATATGAGTGAAAACATGTCTAAAGTGAAGTGCAAAGACTAGAAAATCGGCCCAGATGAGTCCATAAATGTGTATATATTTGGGACTCATCACACCCCCAGACTTAACTGTTTGCGCGTCCCGAGCAAACCATCTATCACGGACAGGAAAAACATAAGCTGGCGAAGAAATTATCAAGCGGAGTACCATGCGAAGTCGCATGCTCATGTGCGTAGAAGTACAGTAGACAAAATTTCTAATTATACATATTAGTTTATACTTTTCTTAGGTGCGTATTTATATATTACCTTTACTCAAAAAGTGAATCACGGTGAATCATAAGGTCGTATATAGGAAGAAAGTAAACTGAACGCTGAGGCGAGCATTGCCAAAGATCGGGGCTCGGGACAACTCCATTGAAATCCATCAATGTCGGTGACCATAAGCTTGCCTGTTCGCACTCTCTCCACGACACTGGTTTGACTCAAATGCGTGAATCAATAGGACTTTAGGTTTTAAATGGGGCTTGGGTTTAGGTGAGGTAAACAAATATAAACATGAAGGCTTAGAACACAAAAACCCAAATGAGCAAATGCATAACACTATCCAAGTAGCCAAAAAACACGCGGATGCACCACACCCCCAGACTTAGACTTAGACGCATGGGTGTGTGCAACGCCTACTCCCAAATATAAATCTCAAACAGATTTTTTCAATTAAACTTTTCATTCTTCTTTTTCTTTTCAAATCTTTAGCAATTTCAGCAAATTTTCAAAGATGCACATCCACATTTTCACATTGTACTTCCACAATCAACACCACCAATTTAAAATTTAAACAAAATGCTTGCATTTTGGGTGTGCGACTAGGATTGGAGTTTAGGCTTTGGTGAACAATAGTGGAGCTGAACCAAAAGAATGGGGTAGGCACAACTGGGCTAGCGAGGAAATGATGATAGGAATGGCACAAAGGCTCAACCGGGCCAAAATGATGGCCTATATCACATTCACGCAATTGACTAACCGTATACCCATGCTTCAAGAATCGCTTGGGGCAAGTTCTTAGCCACCGAGAAAGATGATCCTTCCTCCCGACTCGGGCAATACAAGGCTAACGAACGCCCACACACATTCCTATGCTACCGTCTGATTCACACCGGATTCACCACTTTTTGAGTAAAGTAAACAATATCAACGCTAATAGAAAAACATAATCTAAACGCCTAAAAAGAAATTAAATCTACACGAATTTCTAAGCGAGACATGAGCACTCGACTAGGAGCACTACAGGAGTCAACATTTTACTCCGCCTCATAATCCTAAGCCAGCACAGTGATTTTCCAAATCACACGAAAAGAAATGAGTTCGGCTCAAGACATGCCAACAGCTAAGTGCGCGCTCATGTGGGTGCTGTGGTGTGCAATGCAATTGAACATAACTAAATATCTGAAATTAAAATACTTCTAGTATGCAAATGAGATGTGCACGTGCAGTGGGTAACATATAGCGGCTCTCCCCCAGACTAAATCTAAGCAATAGACATAAATGATGTAACCATGAAAATTGAAAATGAAGTCTAGGGAAAGAGATTACCCAATGCTCAGAAGTGAGCATACCAGAAGACACGTGAAAAACTGAAGCAAACCCGCCATTCAGAATTTGCAATAAGTACCTGCAGGGGTGAGCTCCACAAAAACAGAAGAAAGCAGAAATGCTAAAACTGAACAGAAATTAACTAACTACTCTAACTAGGAAAATGAAAATGCAATAAAAGTAAGATAACTACTGGGGTTATTGTCATCCCAGCACGACTTATTCGGATTTTATATAGTTCTAGCTTATAGGCCTATGAAAAGAAAAGTGGACAGGTAACTGTTCTAATATGCGAGTAGGTAGCGGGTACCTATATGGAGAAAGAACAGTCGCGCCTCTACCCGAATATAAATACCTGCTCCTCACAGGTAGAGGGAAAAGAAAGTAAGAAGAGGAGGAGGCCTGGTCCTCACTCATCTCAACAAAACTATCCTTGCCCAGCAAGGTATCATCTCCAGGGAGGCAGTAGGAGGAGAAGGCAATGAGTGGGGCTTCCTCTACGGAGGAGGGATCAACCTCCTCACGTGAGAGGATACACTCATCATTGACTTGAGCAGAATGCTCCAAGTCCTCCTGAAGTACCTGTGAAGACTCAACCTGCACAGGCTTAGATAGAGAAAGGGGATTAAGAGATAAAAAAGAAGAAGAACATGAATAAAAATCAATCGGGGGAGTGATCCCGGTCTCACTCCCGGCAAGATCCAAGGATAGATCGCTATCATCATCGTAAGTATCATGGCGAGGGGAACCCAAGAACTCAAGGGCCTCGGTGGTGAGTTGGACCTCCTCGTCCCATGAGGAAGTGCGAACCTCCTCATCAGAAAGAGTATCCTCCTCATCCCACTGAGGTGCACCATCGTGTTCAAAGTATTCATTCTCCCCTTCGGGGAAAACAAACTCCTCATCCCACTTTGGAGCATCCTCCGAGTCAGAAGCATCACCCCGCTCCTTTACTTTGATAGGATCATAAAGAATGTGTGTAGAAAAATCTTGCAAAGAAACTGGAGGAACACAAAGATTTGGTTCCTCCGCAAAAAGATCTGTTAAAGCCTCCCCGATGGAAAGAATACTTTCCTCATCATACTCAGGTGCATCTAGGAGCTCCCATCCTCTCCTTGTTGGCTAACAGATGAGTGATCATCATCACTGGGAGTGAAGCCATACACAGGGAGTGAGGAGTCCATGCACGAGACAAGCTCGGGGGTAAAGGGCACAATTGCCTCCAAGGGTAAAGAATGAGCGATAGGGACAATGTTGTCATGAGTGGAGGAGCAGCGGTCAGGATTGAAAAGACTAGGACAGTCCTTCAGTTCATGACCCTCTCCTCGACACAACAAGCAAACAATGTTCCTACACTGCCTAGCATTCAACTCATTCATTTGGTCTATATAATAAACCATCTTGTCATTAAAGCTAGGTGAAATATCCCTTGACGACATTTTCAATAATAAAGCAGGAATAATGAAACTGAAATTCTTTGCAAGGAAATCTGCACAAACTAATAAAACTCCTTGAATAAAACTTGCCAAAAAAAAAATTAAAACAGAAGAGAAATAAACAAACAAGCAGAAAATGATCAAAAAGCAAACAAAAATAATAAAGCGGCTAAACACACTGGAAGAAACTTCTCTCCCTCAGCTCTCCCTCTCAAGAAAACTCACACGATCGTGTTCCCCGGCAACGGCGCCAAAAACTTGATGGTGCAAATCTCGCACACCGCTATAGGCGGTAGCTAGACTGCGGCACGAAACGGCAGTGTACCGATCGTTCAAGTAATATAAAACGAGGAGTAAATCCCCGAGTATCGAATCTCGAAGGAACACGGTAAGGTGGAGTTAGGTGTCGAGGAAGGACTTGAGATCGAAGTCCAGCGATAGGTGGAGTGCGGACGAAAGGGATTTGTTTTGTGAATGATAAAATAAAATATTACAACTACTCCTATGCGATGCCGCTATGCAAAGCTTCGCTCGGCGGGATGGAAGACTACGTAGGCCTTGAACGCGCTACTTCGTTGGGCGGATGGGCGAGTAGGCTAGCGGAATGAGGGTCGCAAGCACCTCTTCGAGAAGCACGCCACTAGCAAATGCTAGTGCGGCACCGAACACAATGGTGGAATGGAAAATGGATGGCGGCGCACCTCTTTAACACATATGAACTAAATAATTCCAAATAAATGAAATAAGCATTACAAAGCATAGTTCATAGCATACATCATCAAAATATAGAGATTACAAACATCACATCAATAAAAGGGAGAGGAAAAGGCAAGAGATACGACCGAATCCGGAGGCTCATTGTAGATTCACGGTAGGAAGCACCGGGTTGTCAATCCGCATCCTAGCTCGGTCCCAACTATCGTCCGGGGTAGAGGAGGGCTGTCACACCTCCCAATGGACCCGTCTTCTCCAGCGTTTTACAATCCGGCCACGTCCGATGCGAAGAACTCCTTGCTTGGCGATGAAGATGAGTGTAGAATCTCCTCCTTGAAACTCTTGGATGATGGAGGATGCCTAAGGGTGAAAAACCTGTGGAAGGGGAGAAAACGGCGGACTTGACGGAGTTCCAATCTATCTCCCCGCCCTAATTCGCGAGCAGGTCAATATATAGGCGCTGCAATAAACAGTGCGCACGATCAGTGGCGCACGACCAGTGGTCGTGCGCACTATAGTTCTGTGATCGTGCGCCTGCCTGGACGGAGCCTGCAATGTAAGCAATTTATAAAATACCATGTTCATACGACCAGTGGTGCACGATCGGCGGTCGTGCGCACTGGTCGAGACAGAACTCATAAAATTGATGTTAAGTGCGCACGAACAGTGGCGCACGACCGGTGGTCGTGCGCAATATCGTTGGTGGTCATGCGCACAGTCCGAGACAGAACTCAAAAAATAGGGTTAAGTGCACACGATCAGCGGCGCACGACCAGTGGTCGTGCGCAATAGAAACAGTGATCGTGCGCAGTGTTCCTGTACAGAATTGTGCCGAGAACACCCGCACGACTCCTGTTCCAGCATAACCACGAATCCAGCCACTAAAAGTGGCACTTAACAATCCATGAAAACTACTAAAAATGAAGAACATGAAATAACACCAAAAATGGGCCTAGAGGTGCACTTAGCATGGAGTGTCAAATATGAGTGAAAACATGTCTAAAGTGAAGTGCAAAGACTAGAAAATCGGCCCAGATGAGTTCATAAATGTGTATATATTTGGGACTCATCAACTCTTCGCCACCACCCTGAAAGAAAAAGCAAGGGACTGGTTCCACCAGTTACCCTCAGGGTCGATCTATGCTTTTGAGGATCTGCAACGTGGCTTCCTGATGCGCTTCTCGACATCGAAGAAGAGGAAGAAGGACCCCGAGGCGCTCTTCAACATCAAGCAAAGGTCGGGGGAGTCGCTAGCCCACTATGTGGATCAATTCCAGGAGGAGGTCCTCCTCATCCAGGAGGTTTCGGGGTTCACCCTTCAGCTTGCCTTCATAGTAGGGTTGCGGGAGAGGTTCTTTACGTTGGACCTCAAGAAGAGGGCTCCTTTGTCTTTTGAAGAGTTGATAGAATGGGCGGCGGAGGAGATCAAGAGTGAGGCGGCTAACCCGGAGCTCACGAAGAGGCTAGCAAAACTCAGTGAGCCAGAAGTCAAGCAGCCAGATGTCCGAAAAAGAGAGGAGCCAAGGTCCCCAGAGTTGGGGTGGAGGCACCAGGGAGGAGGCAACTTCTATGGGGGTCAGGGAAGACCTCATCAGCTCGGATGGTGGCAGGGTCCGAGTCCATTTCCCCCCTCCCACATCAGCAGGCGATGGTGATCGGATGAGGAAGAACAAGGAGAGGAAGAGGAGCGGGAGCCGGAAGAGTCGGGTTCAGGAGCAGGAATAGAGGGGCAGAGGCCGAGGGAAGGGGGTGGCGTTGCCCTATTGTGACTTCCACCAGGAGGAAGGTCATGCGACGACCACCTCCCTGGAGTTTTTAGAGATGAGGGGGGATGAAGCGACGGCACAGCAGGAGCAGTGGCCGTTGTGGATTGAGGAGGTCCTGCCTCATGAGGAAGAGGATGAAAGGTGTGAGAACAGGGTTGACGTGGGTACCCAGGGAGGGATCAGAGTGATCTATGGGGGGGAGGGGGGAGGGATCGAGGCAACCCAGAAGGCGAGCCTCCATACCATCTACCGTCGGAGCATGGCTTCGACATCCTAAGCCCCACCCGAGCAAAAAATATCACGTTCATCCAGAAGGATATGTCGAGCCAAGAGGACCCATTCTGCGATGCGCTGGTCATCCAGACAGCCATCGAGAACTTCACTGTCTCCCGGATCCTCGTGGATAACGGGAGCTCAGTAAATTTCATCTTTAAGAAGGCATTCGATGAGATGAAGGTGGAGGCCAGGAGGGTGTTGGCCTAGGACAGCCCGTTGTATGGGTTCTTGGGGGAGATAAAGGAGGTAGAAGGGGGAGTGGGACTCCATGTGGTCTTAGGAGTGCAGTCCCGAAACTGCCGCTTTGTTATAGTGGATGCCCCCAGCAGCTAAAGTGCCATCTTCGGATGGCCCCTTATCAGCGTGTTCCAGTGCGTCCCCTCCACTTTCCATCAGTGCCTCAAGCTCAATGAAGGAGGAGTTCAGGTCTGAATAAGGGGTGACCCGAAGGTGGCAAGGAAGTGATACGTCACCGCGGTCAACACCACTTGGCAAGTGGAGGAAGAAGAGATGGAGAGGCAGGATGTGGTAGAAGGTGTACCCCTCACCCAGGCTCAGAGCAGTGTAAACTTAAAACTTTTATATCCTTGAACTATTATGCATGTTAGCTTGTTATAAGTTGATGTTGTTCTTTTTTATTAGATGTCCATACAATGTGTTTGGTGCTGGAGTGCCCCAGATCGATTCTGCTGCCGGGCTCTTATAGATGGTGAGTCAGGTTGATCTCTGGAGAGGCTGGCAAGATGGTAAGTTTGGTACTGGATTGTCCCAGATCGATTCCACTGTCGGGCTCTCATAGACGGTGGGTCAGGTTGATCTCTGGAGAGGCTGGCAAGGTGGCAAATGTTTGGTGCTGGAGGGCCCCAAATCGATTCCGCTATCGGGCACTCATAGACGGTGGGTTGGGTTGATCTTTGGAGAGGCTGGCAAGGTGGTAAGTGTTTGGTGCTGGAGTGCCCCAGATCGATTCTGCTGTCGGGCTCTCATTGACGGTGGGTCAGGTTGATCTCTGGAGTGGCTGGCAAGGTGGAAAGTGTTTGGTGCTGGAGTGCCCCAGATCGATTCCGTTGTCGGGCTCTCATAGATGGTGGGTCAGGTTGATCTCTGGAGAGGCTGGAAAGGTTGCAAGTGTTTGGTGCTGGAGTGCCCCAGATCGATTCCGCTGCGGGGCTCTCATAAACGGTGGGTCAGGTTGATCTCTGGAGAGGCTGGCAAGGTGGAAAGTGTTTGGTGCTGGAGTTCCCCAGATCGATTCCACTGCCGGGCTCTCATAGACGGTGGGTCAGGTTGATCTCTAGATAGGATGGCAAGGTGGCAAGTCTTTGGTGCTGGAGTGCCCCAGATCGATTCCGTTACTGGGCTCTCATTAGACGGTTGGTCAGGTTGATCTCTAGAGAGGCTGGCAATGTAGCAAGTGTTTTGTGCTGGAATGCCCCAGATGATTCCGCTGCCGTGCTCTCACTAGCCGACGGGTCAGGTTGATCTCGCAGAGAGGCTGGCAAAGAGATGGTTTGTGTTGATGGACTCGGTTTGCCTAAACTCATAGAAATTAAATTGTTTAGGCATAAACTCCAAAGTATCCCCCTCCGCCTCCAGCCACTACTCCGGTGAGCACACAAAATATTCTCAAAGATGCATATATATATGATATAAGGCTTGTAAATCAAAATAATAAGCTTTCACTTCGCAATATGGTGTCAGAAAGCATCTCTAGGTCAAAGCCTATGATCTTGTTGGTCTGCTTCAGTACTCACAAGTTCTAATCACATTCTTTCGAGATCCAATCGGCCTCATGATCTCGTCGATCTACCGACAAGCGTGCCTCCGCCGACTTAGTCATTTCCACTCGTCAATACGATGGGCCACCAACAAGTTCTGCTTCCAATGTTTGGCTCCCAACGACCCGAGTTCCAGCAGAAAGCTCTGCATCCGTCCATCTATTTTTCTTCCAGTGTCCAGCTCTCTGCTGCTCATGCTATAGCAATATATCTATGTTTGGCTCCAAACAGCTCGAGCACTAGCAGCAGATCTGTGTCTATCCCCTATACATATGACTTTCCTTTGCTCGAACTCTCGCTTGCTCAGCGACTCTGCCCATTCCCTCTGATCCAAATTGTTGCTTAACAATTATTCTACACCCTACACCCCAACTCTTTACCCCACTATTGTTGAACATCATAAGGAAGAGATTTGATTAATTATTAATGTGATTACTTCAGAGATGAAATTGAACTCCAGAAACTATGTCATTTGATCTGGCTAAGTTGGTCGTTTCAATATTGGATGGGTAAAATTGGCTCTCTTACCGGTGAAATTCCAAGCCCCGTTGATAATACCTCTAATAAATTCAAGGACAATAGTCGGCCTGGGAAATTGCCAATGCTCCAATGGAATCTTGGCTCATCAACTCCATGGAAACCAATATTCGTCAAACACATCTATTTTGCAACTTTGTCATGGAAATTTAGAAATCCCTTCAAACCTTATATGGATCATCTAACAATGCTATGAGGGCATAACAATTTCAAGGGAACTAGCTTCCATTTCTAAAGGTAATCAATTTATGGTTGAGTATTACAATACACTCTAGGCTATGTGGGCAGTGTTAGATACTTTTCCAACAATACCCTAATGATTTTACATCTTGCATGTTTTCCTATTTTATTCACGAAAGGAGATATTGCAATCTTCTTAGTTCTTGGGTGAACTTCGTGATGAATACCACGTGCTCAGACACCATGTTCACTCTACTGATCTATTACCATCGTTGGATATCATAGCATCTAAGTTCTTTGAGGCAGAGCGTGAGCGTCTCATTATGAGAACACCACGTCAACCTACTACTACTGAAAGGGTCACATTTTTTTTATTTCTCACATTTTTATTTATGTAGCTACATGTCTTTGTGTATGTTAAACCCCTCATTCTAGTGGACATCGAACCGGGTTTACCCTCCATGTTTGCAATAAACACTCGCCTTTGTTTTGGTGTTATTAATGCTCGACTATAGCAAGGACTTCATCATCGAATAAAATGGACCAGATCCTAGAATCGAGTAATGCTCATGCAACAAGGAATCTCGGTAGACTCCTTCATTTGTCTTCATTGGGCCTACACGACCAAAAATCAACCTATGAAGTTGAACTCATGGCACTAATCCTCGCTATCCAGCACTAGAGCCCATATTTTATCGACCAACATCTCATCGTCAACACCAACCATCGTAGTATTTATTACATTCTCAGACAAAAGATCTCCACACTAGCCCAATAATTTTTGGTCGCAAAACTCTTTGGTCACTATTTTACCATCAAGTACAATCCAAGCAAGACCAACTAGGGCAACATGAGGGAACTTTTTGAACAATATCTAGAACATTGTGATTGGGGGTGGACTTGTTCAAAGTGAAATTGAACATGACCTCTAGTTAGCTGACAACATTTGTCAACTCCATGTACAATCTAAAGCCCACCCTAATTTTGTTTTTCATTATAGCACGGCTTCGTTTGCTACTCTCGGTTTCTTCCTTATATTGGTGAAGGATAATGCTCTTGGTGGAACAATTTATTGACTCAAGTATAAAATGTAAGCGAGTGAAACACAAAACCACCATTTTGGGTGCCCTCTTTAGTCGGTGCCCAGTCTAAAGCTCATTTGGAATGGCATAGTCGCGGGCTTTATCACTAAGTTACCTAAGTCCAAAGACTTTGGCTGCTTCTTCGTGGTAGTTGACCGACTCTCCAACAATTATCACTTCCTCAAACAACGACATCTTTACACAACCAATATAGTTACCGGAGTCTTTGCTTAGATGATCGTTCAACTCTGTGGATTAACCAGGTCAATCGTCAATGACTATGATTTGATATTCAAGATCACATTCTAGTGGGAGCTTTGTAAGCTCTTCATCAACCCCAAGCCAACAGTCTAACAGAGGTTCTTAACTGATATCTTGAAACATACCTCCAATGTTTTGCATTCGAGCAACCCAAATGATGGGTGGCGTGGAGAGGCCACTTGCCAAATATGGCATCTCTGGATCGACAATCTGACTCTGTGGATGCGTCCAGATCGACGTTTCGATATTTTCATGTATTCATTTTATTTTCTTGTGTTTTATTTTGTGAGATCGGACAACTATCGAGTACGGCCAACCATAAATGTCCAAGATGGTTGACCTAAGACATTTTTATTATAAGAGGGTAGGGGCAGCCGTCATAGGTTGCAGATTTGGAGAAAGGAGCGAGGAGGAGCTGTCTGATGATCTCCCTTGACATGCCCTTTTATTTTTCAATGTATATCTTCATTTTGACTGACGAGTTCGCCACTACTTATAATGAACCTTTTCTAGAAATGAAACAAGAATTTTTTTTCTATCTTTAATTTTTCATTTTGTCCTGCTCGCGCCAATGCATTTTACCATGCTTGCATCAATGATTTAACTATTCTCGCGTTCGCCCTTTTTATTTTGTAATGAATGCGGCTGTCACCGTTTTATTGGACTTCATTTTGTTTCGCCACTATACACCCGCACATACCAAATAAGGCATTCGTGTAGTGTCCCTCGCGTAGCTGTTATATACTTTCTGCTTGCCTACGCGTTGGGCAAAACATGGTTCGCTCCGCGCCTCTGGCTCACCCACCATGGGTCTTTGCGAGTCGGTTTAGCATTACCCTGCCTTGCTCGCCATGACCTCTGTGCGCGACCGGATGTTACTCATTGACTACCCACCCCACCCCCCCCCCCTCCCCCCCCACCCCCGACGGCCCCCCCAGCTCGCTTACGTAGTTGATGCTCAGACAATCCCCTATCGCTCGCGAGCCAGGATCCGACATGACGAGCTTTGTTGCCACCGTATTCATCCGTCTCACTATAACCATTGTACTTAGATATTTTTCGTCCGATATTGGCAGGCTCGCCCCCTTAAGGGTATCGAAAACAAGGTTGGCGACGCCCATTTAGTTCTTGCGAGTAACTTCCTCCTCGTCGCACGTTCGGTTGCGAGCCCCAGCTCGCGGAGGGGGAGGGGGAGCACAGCCCTTGTCAGCTCGCGAACTAGCACTTTCAGGAACGTGTTCTCCGTCTCCAGGTCGGCATTCTGTCTGAGGAGCTGGCTCGCTGTCTCGGCATCCTGCAAAGGAATAAGATAAGACAAATGGAGACATGTAGCGAGCGAGATAGAAAATCTGTCACTTACCATCCCGCCTTGGAGGCTGGCGAGGAAACCCTCAGATAGGGCCTCATTTCCTTTGAGGCGGGCGACTGAGCTCGCGCCTGAGCTCCCCAGAATCCCGTTCTGCAGTAAGATACCGCCGGCTCTGTAAGACCCCCCTCCCCAAACTGAACCGGGTTCAGGGAGGGGGGATCTTACTGCCCAAGGACGGCCACTAGCACTACCCGGGTGGCAACGGTTCACCCTCTCAAGCACTGAGTGGTCGCCTTGTCAGGCACAAGAATCACAACATCACATCAGATTCACACAGCGGAAGTATTAGAAATAGGAAAACTAGCACACATCTTATAATTCCATAACAAAACGGGCTGAAGCCCATTGTTTAGTACATCTGCCTCGGAGGCTACACATGACTAATACAAAGTGCTCTTAAACTAGTCCTACACTCTAGGACTCACATCGCGGAAGACAGGGGGCAAGGCGGGAGTATCCGGTCGGGCCATCTCTAAGGCCGGTATCTCATCTTGTGGTGTTGGGGCTTCATGCTGTCCCATCTCCTGTGATTGGCTATAAAAATAACTGTTAGTCATAGAGCTAAGTAGAAAACACATACCCTCCCCGGATCCGTATCCTAGGCGGGCTAAAGTACATGAATTAAATACCCGAAGCACAGTAGAGAGTTAGCAGCAGGTATACATATACACACACACACACACACACATATATATATATATATATATATATATATATATATATTTATAGGGCCTACCCATCGAAACTTCCACGAGGTAATATAGACGCGCAGTATGTAATAAAGGCAACTCTAATTTGCACACACTCGTGCTCAGGTGTTCAAACCTGCACACACAAAGACTCTGTGTCGACACAGCTTGGACCGCTTTGCTTCAAGCAGGGTAGCGAACCCCGCGGGCCTCACTGATGTGGCCTTCGGTGACAGTGGCCAGTCCTGCCACTTCTGAATGTAGTCATACCGTATCACTCAGGCCCTCTCGTACAACAAGGTGTACTAACTGGATATGAGCGACATCCGGTGATTCCGAGGTTTAGGCCGACCAGCGGAGGCACAACTGCGGGTTCGGAGCGGTGATAACCCGCTGCGCACATCTCCCTGTCGCCTTGAGTCGTCACCCCACCCGCACAGGTACAAACGGTCTGCGGGCGTGACCAACCCGCCACTTCCAAAACAATCTTCACAAAGCAAGCTTTTAGCATAGAGCAAGCGCTTTAAAACTTAACGCGACATTCTAACTCGACCGGTCACTCGGCTCTTGACCGGGAGACTCGGCGGTAGGAGGGCTCCTTATTTGGGAATAACTCAGGAGGAGGGAATCAACTCCGGGTCTTCCCCAACTAAGGCCTCACAGAAAGGAGGAGAAGCACCGCTTGCCAGCGTAAGATTGCGGTTAGCACTAAAATATAAAAGTGCAGCATAAACAGTAAGAAAGGCCGGAAGCAGGTGCCAAAACATCAGGACCAGTACGAGACTGGAGAATTGAAAGTACAGAAAGCAGTAAATAAAGGACCAGTGCGAGACTGGATTTAAATAGTAAATGCCGAAAGTAAAAGCAGGGGACCAGTGCGAAACTGGATTTAAAGAATAAATGCTGAAAGTAAAAGCAGGGGGACCAGTGCGAGACTGGATTTAAAGAGTAAATGCCAAAAGTAAAAGCAGGGGACCAGTGTGAGACTGGATTTAAAGAATAAATACTGAAAGTAAAAGCAGGGGGACCAGTGCGAGACTGGATTTAAAGAGTAAATGCCGAAAGTAAAAGCAGGACCAGTACGAGACTGGAGAGCAGAATAAATAAAGGGTTAGTAGTCCAATCACTCCATACAGGAGGCTTCAAGTCGACTCCGTTCTTAGGAGGAAGTTCCGTATTTCTGTGTGCCTTAATTTCGCATTTTTAATTATCTTGATCTTACTGAATTGGCGGTGTCGTCGCGCGATTGCGACATGACTTGCGCATTGTAACTCTTAACTTATTCGATTCCCGAGATTGATACGCATTATTTCGTTGCGTCACGAAAATACGCGTCACGAGTTTTCCAATTTGTCCCAATTAACTCCGCTCATTTCGGGTGTTTGATTTAATCTTAAAAGACTTTTAGAGGTCCAAAATAAAAGGTCGCACCTCCAAATTTTGATAGCAATTGTAAAACACCTTAATTTAAGGACTGTAATTTTTGGGGAATTTTCTCAACTTAATTGGGCCTTTAGTTGTTTTAAATAAACCTTGTAGAGGAGTTTAAAAATAGCAAATATGCTCCTAAAAATACCAAAATATTATAGTAGGTGCCACTCATAGTAGGAAATATTTTCCATGTTGGAAGTTTTTGCTAGAAAAGCTCCTATATCCCTCAGGAAATTAAAATAAGCGGAGCGGGTTGTGGGGTGCGTATAGCAAAGGGAAGGAGCTGGAGGAGGGCTGCACCGTCCGCCCTCCTAGGGCCCCCACAGCGGATCTGCGGCGGATCCGCTGTGGGGGGCACGCAATTGGAGGCGGGGGAGGGAGTTAAGGAGAGGGGAGCCGCCCGATCTCCTGGGAGAGATCAGACGGCTCCCGCTTTCTCAGCGGGAGGCTCCCGCTTTCTCAGCGGGAGGCTCCCGCTTTCTCAGCTGGAGGCTCCCGCTTTCTCAGCTGGAGGCTCCCGCTTTCTCAGCGGGAGGCTCCCGCTTTCTCAGCGGGAGGCTCCCTCTTTCTCAGCGGGAGGCTCCGCTTTCTCAGCAGGAGGCGGCCGCTGCCGCCGCCGGGCAGCGGCCGGCTGGTGCCGGCGCCGCACCCGGTCGACGCGCAGGGGGCCGGCGAGCATCCCGGTGATGGTCCGGCGGTCTGGCGCCGCCGGCCACCACCGGAATATGGGAAGAAAGGGGGAGGGAGGCGGTGGCGTAGCCTGCATGCGCCATGCAGGCTCGCTGCACTGCCGCCTCCGCTGGGAGAGCCTCCCCTGCCGCCCCTGGCTGGGGCGCCGGGGAGGGGGAAATCCTCCAGCGGGGGTTCGGCGGCCTGGCGCCGCCGGCCGCCGCCAGGGGAGGTCCTTTTCCCGTAAAGTAAAAGTTGAGAGGGAGGGGAGAGTGCGGGTGCCACCGGAGGTGCGTCCTCCGGTGGCCCTGCCGCCTTCCCTCGCCGGGGCAGAGGCCCCCGAGGCAGAACCTGCTCCCGCTGCGACACCACCAGCGCTGGGGTGGGGGTGCTCACGACAAAGCCTCCACCCGAGCCTAGGCATGGCTCGGGTGGCGCTGGCGGCGCTCCGGCGACGGGAGGGGCGGCAGGGGTGCTTCCAGAGGAGTGGGAAGGGGGAGGGTAGGATTTCTACCTGTGATGGAGGTGGAGCTCGGGAGGTGGAGGGGCGGCTTGCCATGGGGAAGGAGGGTGGCGGAGGTTTGGTTGGGAGGAGCTCCGGAAGGGAGCTGGGAGGGCTGGCAGGGGAGGAGAGGGCTGAGAGGGAGAGGGTTTGTGCATCAGGAAGGGGCTGCCCCCCCCCCCCCCCCCCCCCCTTCTTTTATAGGGGAGGAGGAGGCCTCCCCTCTCCCTCCCTTTCCCCCACATGGCAAAAGGGAGGGATGGGTGGGGGGGAGATATTTTCTCACCCCCCCCCCCCCCCCCCACCTAGCCCTAATAGGGGGGTTGCCTATTTATGGGTAGCCCCTCCCTTGAGGGGGGGGGGGGGATTTTCTCTCTCCTCTCCCCCCTTTTCTTTTCGTTCCCTCAAAAGATCCATGCTCGGGGGGCGGGGGGGGGGGGGGGGGGGGGGGGGGGGGGGGGGGGTTGACCAAGGTCAACTCAGGGTGGGGTCCTCCATGGCCCTGGGGCTCCATCAGGACTTACTAGGGCCGATCCCGAGTTTTTGCGTTCCGTATTTCGTGCGTTGTGCTGAGGCGGTCTGCATAATCCAAAACGGGCATATTCTCCGTATGACCTCAGATTGAAACGGAACGAGTTCCATTACACTTGTATCAATCGTACGAGCCTAACGGAACTGACGGAAGTCAGATCGGAGTACGTTTGGCCACTATCTCACAATAGTACGGTAGCGGCGCACAACGATACTCAAAATGGTCGTTTTCTCTAAACGACCTCGGATCGAGACGCAACGAATTCTGTTGCGCTCATTTCGGTCATACGAGTCTAACAGTACTGACGAGAGTCTAATCGGAGTAAGTTAGGCCACTAATCCACAATAGTGTGGTGGCGGCGCGCAACGATACTCAAAATGATCATTTTCTCTAAACGACCACGGATCGAGGCGCAACGAATTCTATTGCGCTCGTTTCGGTCATACGAGTCTAACGGGACTGACGGGAGTCCAATCTGAGTACGTTTGGCCACTATCTCATAATAGTGTGGTGGCGGCGCGCAACAATACTCAAAATAGTCATTTTTTCTAAACGACCTCGGATCGGGGTGCAACAAATTCTGTTGCACTCGTATCGGTCATACAAGTTTAACGGAACTGACGGAAGTCAGATCGTAGTACCTTTGGCCACTAATCCACAATAGTGTAGTGGCGGCGCGCAACGATACTCAAAATGGTCGTTTTTTCTAAACGACCTCGGATCGGGGCGCAACGAATTCTGTTGCACTCGTATCGGTCATACGAGTTTAACGGAACTGACGGAAGTCAGATCGTAGTCCCCTAATACATTATCCTATAATGGGTCAGTCTCTATCGCTTGGGCCTACTTTTATTGGGCTCACTAGGGTCTAGTGACCCAATAAAAGTCGGGATGTTACAATCCAATAAAAATAAAGGGATTTTCGTCCCCGAAAATTGCCTAAAGTAGGGGGTAAAATAAAAAAAACATACCTGGGGGAAAAGTTCTGGGTATTTTTCCCAACAAGCGTCTCTGGTTCCCAGGTAAACTCCTAACGTCCGCAGTTTGACCATAAAATCTTGACCATCGTGATGGTTTTGTTCCGCAATTCTTTGAGCTTGGAATCTACTATCCTCACTGGTTCGAGTTGGACGGTTCGGTTAGATTGCACTGACGTCGGTGGCATGGGAAGATGTTGTTTTGGTTGGTGAAGGACACTTCTTAGCGAGGAGACATGGAACACGCCGTGGAGATTTCCCAACTCTGCTGACAGAGCTAGCCTATAGGCAACAGGGCCAATCCTTTCCGTGACTGGATATGGGCCCAGATTGCGGGGGTTTAGCTTTTTCTGCTTCTTTATTCGGGATATCCCATGCATTGGCTTAATCTTCAAGAATACCATATCTCCTACATTGAATTCCATCATTCGATGACGTGCATCGTAATATTTGGCCTGACGGCTCTGTGCCTCTAGCATTCGTTCTCTAATTAACATTATAGCTGTTGTGGTATCATCTATGTAGGTGACTCCTAAAGCTTCCGAGTCTTCATCTTGGGCCCATGATAGCGGTGTTCCACATCGTCTTACATAGAGAGCCTCGTATGGTGCCATTTTGATGCTTGCTTGGAAGCTGTTATTGTATGAGAATTCCACCAAAGGTAATAATTGTTCCCAGGGTTCATTGTGTTCCGCTATGCATAATCGAAGGAGGTCTTCCATCGCCCGGTTCGTCCTTTCTATTTTTCCGTCGGTCTGGGGGTGGAAGGCAGTGCTAAAAGCCAGTCTGGTTCCCAGATAAGCTTGTACTCTCCTCCATTCCTTTGATGTAAAGCGCCCGTCGCGATCAGACACGATTGACTTGGGTATCCCATGAAATTGGACCACCTGTTCTATAAATAGCCGGGCTAATATGTCGACACCGTCGCCTTGTCTATTTGGGATAAAATGGGCCACTTTGGTGAGGCGATCTACTACGACCCATATGGAGTCGTTCCCTGCACGAGATCGGGGTAAGCCATGAACGAAGTCCATGGAAATATCTTCGAACTTCCATTCTGGTATGGGCATGGGTTGTAGTAAACCTCTTGGGCTACGACATTCCTCCATGACCATTTGACAGGTCTGGCAGTGTGCTACATAATCAGTGATGTCCTTCTTCATCCCTGGCCAATATAACGTTCTTCGTAGATCTGTATACATCTTCACTACTCCCGGATGTATTGAATACCTTGATTGATGTGCTTCGCGGAGCATCTCTTCTCGGATTCCTTCGGCAGAGGGGATGAATATACGGTGCTTGTACTACAGGATGCCGTCGTATAGATTGTAGTCTTCCTGAGTGCCATGTTGTAGAGTCTGAATGATTGGGGCTGCTTCTACATCGATTTTATGGGCCTCTCGTATTTTGTCTCTGATGTCACACTATATTTCCATCCAGTAGAGTTGAGCCTGGTAATCCATCGGGTTCCTATGGGTGATGAGGATGATATCCAAGTCTGCCAAAGACTTGACCAACTCTTTCGGTATCATCTCTAGCCAATTCCCGGCCATCGGAGGTTGCCGACATAGGGCATCTGCAACCTTATTGGCTTTGCTCGGGTGGTATTGGAGGGCGAAGTGGTAATCGCACAAGAATTCTAGCCACCGGCGTTGCCGGAGATTTAGCTCTTTCTGGTTGAAGATATATTTGAGGCTCTTGTGGTCGGAGAAGATCTCGCATCTTACTCCGTAGAGATAATGTCTCTAGACTTTTAGTGTGGACACCACTGCACCCAGCACCAGGTCGTGGGTTGCGTAGTTTAGTTCGTGAGTCTTCAGCTGTCGTGAGGCGTATGCAACCACCCTGCCATGCTGAATTAATATGGCTCCCAACCCTTTCAGCGATGTGTCGGCGTAGATTTGGAAGCCCTCAGTGCCCGAGGGGAGGGTTAGAATCGGAGCTGATATCAGTCGGTGCTTTAGTTCAACAAATGTTGCCGCATTCGGGAGTCCACTAGAACCCTGCATCCTTTTTGGTGAGGGAGGTGAGGGGCAAGGAAATTTTAGAGAAGCCTTCTACAAACTTGCGGTAGTAGCCGGCGAGGCCAAGGAAGCTCCTGATATCTGTTGCTGACCTAAGTGGCGGCCAGTCTCGTACTTCTTGTACCTTGGCTTGGTCCACCACTACCCCATTTTTATTAACCGTGTGCCCAAGAAAACCAACTTCCTCCATCCAGAATTCACACTTGCTAAACTTCGCGAAGAGCGAATGTTCCCTTATCTTGTGCAAAACCATTTGGAGATTCCTAGAATGATCAGCCTTACTCTTGGAGTAGATGAGTATATCGTCTATAAAGATGATCACAAAGTGGTCTAGAAAGGGTTCAAATACCTTATTCATCAGATCCATGAAGGCGGACGGAGCATTGGTCAGCCCGAACGGCATTACCATGAATTCATAGAGTCCGTAACGGGAGCTGAAGGCGTTCTTGGGGATGTCTTCTTCTCTTACTCGGAGCTGGTAGTAGCCGGACCTTAAGTCCATTTTGGAGAAGACGAACGCTCCTTGTAATTGGTCGAATAATTCATCTATCCTGGGCAGTGGATAGGTATATCGGATAGTGAGCTTATTTAGTTTTCCCTGTAATCAATACAGAGACGCAGGGATCCATCCTTCTTCTTGACAAATAATACTGGAGCTCCCCAGGGCGAGGTACTCGGACAAATGAAACCTGCATCAATTTGCTCTTGTAGTTGTATCTTGAGCTCGGCTAGTTCCCTTGGGGCCATCCGGTAAGGTGCTCGGGACACCGGTCGAGCTCCATGAGTAAGTACAATCTGGAAGTCCACTTCTCGTTGCGGGGACAACCCGGGAAGGGATTCTGGAAAGACGTCTGGGAAGTCCCGAATTATGGGTAATTTGGAGAGCACTCGCGTCTTGTCTTCCATCTCGAAGTAAATTAGGTACACCTCGTCCTTTCGCCGGACTGCTTTGACTGTTTGAGCGGATGTTAAGATGATGCGGGTGACAGAGGGTATACCTGTTAGTGAGATTGACTGCCCATTTGGGCTCCGAAGGTGGATCTCTCGAGTCGAACAATTGATTTGAGCGTTATGCTCGGCCAACCAATCCATTCCTAAAATGATGTTGAATCTGGTTATCGCCAGAATCGTTGCGTTGATCTCAATTTCTACTCCTCCTAGCGTTGCTTGGAAGGAGCACTTCTCTGTGGACGTCATGTCTGATCCATCCGGGAGTCGTATTCAAATCGACATTCCGGATGATCGTACGGTGTTTACTTTGTCTGCGATGAAGTTCTGTGCGACGAAGGAATGCGTGGCACCGGTATCGAACAACGTTTTAGTGGGGTGACCTTCTACCAGAAGCAAACCTGATAATATATATATGTACTATGATCATAAGCTTTTTACAGATATACATGAGTAGTCATTATACCAGCCAAACAAAAGACTACATCACAGATTTCTACTATATCATCATACTAGGATATCGTGGCTAATGAAAATAGATACCTATCACCACATCCGGTGCAGGGCCGTGCTGGAGATCTAAAGTGTATGCCTCGAGCGGTGTTGCTCTGCCCTGGCCTCTCCTGCCTGCAGGTCATCCTCTACGTTCACCTCGTCCTCGCCCTCTCTCAGCGGCTCCCTGTACTTCTCCTAGGCCGGGCCTACCTATAGCCTGAGGGCAGAACGCTCGTATGTGCCCAGGATGCTGGCAAAGGTAGCAGTTCCCTGCAAAGGGGACATCTTCTCGTGCGGCTGGGGCGGCCTGAGGTGCTGGGGATGAAGGTGTTGGTCGGGGCTGGGCTGCCTGCCCATATGGCTGGTGGCGCTGACGCTGTCTCCTACCCCAGTCCTGTCTGCGAGGGCCTACTCCTCTCTCTACCCTGAGCCCGGGAAACCTCCGCATGTCCCCTACGTTGTTGGGCCACCATCCTCTGATCCATATCTAACGATGCGGCATGAGAGGCGATCGTGTGAAAGGTTGACTGGGAGATCATGATCAATGCCTGTCGAAGATCGCCTCGTAGACCTCAATAGAATCTAGACGCCCTATCCCTGTCTGTAACTTCCAAGGTCCCGGCAAAACGGGCTAGATGGATGAACTCGCGCTGGTACTCCGGTACCATCCTCTCTCCTTGTCGGATCTGCAGGAAATTCTCCTGAAGTGCAATCCTATCTGCGTCTGAGATAAAGTGCTCTAGGAAGGCCTCTGAGAACTCTCCCCAGAGGACCGTACGTGCTGAGTGGTCGCCCCCTAAATGTGGAGCGGCTGGCTGCCCTCCACCAATCTCAGGCATAACCCTCTAGCAAGGTCACCACCAAGGATACTGCGGCCACGGAGGGGCACATCATCCCAACCAAGAGTTCCTCTACTCTCTCCACCCACTCTTCTGCCTGTATGGCATACTCGGTGCCTCGGAAGGTAGGGGGCCTTAACCCCCGGAACGTCGTCAGAAGGTCGGTATGCACGGTGGTCTGTTGGGGTGGCCGTAGGATGGACGTCTGGAAGGTGGTTGTTGGATCTTGTGGCGCCCTTAGAGGGGGGGGGGGGGGGGGGTGAATAAGGGCCTTCTAGAAATTACGATTTTTACTTAAGAATTTTAAAACAAATTTTTCTTTTCTAAAAATTACTTATAAAAATTTCAAACCAATGTAATTTTTTTTTTAATAAATTCAAACACAAATTTCTAAGTTAAAGATTAAACAACCATATTTGCAATTAAAGAAAAACTCATAATTTTATAATCATGAAATTCACATAAAAATAATATGATCTTAACAATGCTTAAGATCAAGGCACAAATATGATAATAACCCTTTTACAATTTGTGTTTACCAATCCTTCTCCCAAGGATCGGAAGGCTATCACTTATCTCTCCCTAGACCAAGCCCAAGCCTATCCTCTAGATCTTCCCAAGATCTACACGTAGCACACAAGCCCACAATTTCCCACCAAGCCACGCAAGGACTTGGACGCTCCACACAAGGAAGCGATTTTCCCCTAAGCCACGCAAGGACTTAGATGTCACACACAAGGAGACGATTTCCCTACCAATACAAAATGAAATGTATATAAATGAAAATACAAAATGAAAAGAACAACTCCCTAGAAATTCAGATCTCTGAAAGGAAGGTTGAAGTCTCGAGAAGATCGTTGATGTAGAAGCGCGCCCGATCTCGTCTTCAATCTCAAATCTTCTAAGCACAAATGGGAGTTGATGAGGTTCTGGAGCTCTCTGGTTCGTATGCACTCAGGAAGGGACTTGGAATTCTCAAAAAATTGGAAGGCACGAACAAAAAGAGCCAATATATAGAAATTCACTGTCGCCTGGGCGACATCAGCTGTCGAAATTTCCGACAGCGCTAAACTGTCGCTCGTAGTGCTGTCGTGCGGGCTGTTGCTGTAACCTCCGAGCTGTCGCCTGGGCGTCATCGGTGTCGGATTTCCGACAGTGCAAAACTGCCGCTCGTAGTGCTGTCGTGCGGGCACTTGCTGTAACCTCCGAGCTGTCGCCTGGGCGACATCGCTGTCGGATTTCCGACAGCTCAAAACTGTCGTTTGTCGTGTTGCCGTGGGGGAAGTTGTCGTAACTTCTTTGCTGTCGCCTGGGCAACATCAGCTGTCGGAAAATTCCGACATTGAAATTTTCATACACTCAAATTGAGTTCCAGCAGAATTGTGAACATCTCATACCTATTACCTGCACACCATTAATAATAATAGAATCAAATACAAACGGGACTTTGTTATTATCAAACCGAAAGAGTGCGAAACGCATGCTCCAACAATCTCCCCCTTTTGATAATAACAAATCCGTATAAAAAGAAATCATGTCTATTTAGATTGTTGATTTTAACATATGGTGTGTGTACAAAAATAACATGATATATTCTTCTTAAAAGTAATCTCCCCCTAGATGAATGCTCCCCCTAAATGAATGCTCCACCTAAATGAATGCTCCCCCTAAATGTTAAAGTAAGTTGAAATGATGTATTGTTTAGGTGGAATATTTAGGTGTAATAGTTTTTTGATTTCTTGAATATACTTATAATTCTCCCCCTTTTGGTATTAGCAAAAGATAATATGAGAAGAATGAGTAGTTCTTAAGGGAAGAAATAGTATGTAGAAAATAAGAGTAAGCGGAAGCACTTGTTGGGAATGATTGAAGGTCTTGAAGTAATAGTAATATGCCATAGTATTGAATAAACTCATGAAGAGATGGTATAGCCATATGAAGTAGTAGAATAAAACAAAATAACTTAAACATGATTAATGTCATTTTAAAGTATCATAGAAAGACACAAGTGTGTATAGAAATTTGGAATCTTTTCGGTCCAATTCTCATGAGATGAATGTTTATATAACATAATGATGTGTACAGGTGATGCTTGGATCAAACATATGAAATTATTTAATTGACATGATCATTGGAATAGAAAACATAATATAAGCATATAAAGACAACTTTGACCTTGAAGATATAGCACAATAAGAATAGAATACCATTTTTTTCTTTTTATACAAGACACTTTACAATTCTTTCCAAGGTGCTCAACCTCACAATGCTTATTAAGACTTATCAGGAGGGTAAGTAGTGCTTGATGGAGTATCCTTGTCCTCAATTTAAACCTTTTTTATCACATATTTTGTGATATCTTAATTTTGAGATATTATAATTTTTATTTTTAATTGACCAACGATCTCCGAATTCACTTGAATCGCAAAAGATGGTGTATATTTGGTTGTGCTAACAAATCAAGGTTGAAAGTAGTATTTATGAAGTGCTATTGTATTATGTTAAAGCAAATATGATTCATGTACATATTAAATAGAAAGACATATGTATGGATCAAAAGAAGTGAACGTGATAGTTCATTATTATATATAAACAATTTCTCATACTTAGAGGCATGAGAAAACAATTTCCAATAGTCTAAACAACTTAGTAGGAGTGTCAATACGATGATAGAGTAGAAATGAAATCATATAATCATGTAATAGCCATTTTTTTATAAAAATAAAAAGCACATGGTTTGGCATCAAGGAATGAGTTGTAGCATTAATAATGACATATAACTATTGGAAAGCATCAAAGGGACCAAAACTGAAGATTAAGCAAATCGGGAGCTGTCGGAAATTTCCGACAGTCACTGTCGCCTGGGCGACAGCTAAAAATATAAATACGGCTTAAAACCGAGTCAAACCCTATTGTGCATCATTTTCTGGAGTGAAAGGCGAGAGGAAGTTGTCGGAGTTCGGCGACAACCCTAGATCTAAGGTATTGTTTTTTTTTTTATTTTTAAGTTTTTGACTCAAAAATTTTTAGAGATTTGTGATTTTTGAAAGTAGAGAAGAAGAAAAGATGTGTTTTTCATTTTTTACCTTTGATGAATGGTGTAGATCTTTGAAGTTTTGTGTATAAGAGGTGTAGATCTAGTGTAAATCAAGTGGATCTTGTTGGATCTTGGTGAAATATGTTTGGATTTTGTGATTTTTGGTGTTTAAGTTTTGTATATTTTTTTTTACATGGTTTAAGTTTAAAATCTGAAGCTTTTCCTTCGGAAGAAGGTTGAAGAAGATGAATAGTATAGGATATGTGAGAAGATGTGGTTTGTTCTAAAAAAAAAAAATTTTTAACTTGATTTTGAAATATAGCTTGATTTTGAGTAGATCTGGAAGGCTAGTTGAACATTTTAAAAAAAAAAGTTCACTGGAGTACTGTCGGAATTTTCCGACAGTCAATGTCGCCTGGGCTACATCGTCCCAGTGCACATAACTTGTTTAACTTACTTTTGTTTTGTTATGTTTGCAGAATGGCTTCCAGTTCTAAGACACGAAGGAGTATGTCTGAAGATGCGCATAGTTCTTATCAAGTTTACCCTGGGATTGAGAAAGCAATAATTGGAGTGTCAAAATATGTAGAATTTGATTCTCCTAAGCACGATCATATCTATGATCGTCTTGCTAATGCAGGTATAATATCAGTAATCTCAGTAGATATGTTCTCATCTTTCTTGATCAGAGAATTTTATAATCATTTGGAAGACCCGAGTTACACTGAATTGGATGGGGGAGTGAGATCTAGAATCCAAGGTCAACAAGTGGAAATAACACATGTTGATCTTAGAGAGGAATTCGGTCTTCTTATGAGTGAACATATGCCAGATATAGTAGAGAGCTATAGAAAGGATAGAGATTGGACTCTTGTAAACATGAGTTTACATGGAAGTCAAAAGAAGACCCTAATCACTGAAGTTTCTTCACTCACTCCTGATGTGTATTTAGTCCAAGACATATTGAGAAACTCAGTTATGTTAAAAAGTGGAGATACAAGGAGTATTACCGCACAGTTGACGCCGATTACATATTTTATTATGGAAGAGGAACCCTTTGATGTAGCGGATCTCATCCTTGCCCATATTCGTTATGCTCTTAGATTAAAACATCCAAAATGGGTGAAGATTCATACTTTGCCAATGGGGGCTATAATTCAACGTATACTATATAAGAAGTATGAATGGATAGTTAAAGATGCGTACTTTGATGATTGTGTTCCTGAGATATACTATACGGGTACCATGAAAGTGAAGAAGACTCATAAAAAGCCTCATCCTGGAATAGAGATTAGAGAGCCTACAATTCCTAGGGGAGGATCACTACGAGAGTCTATAGATGATCTTCATGATTCATTTGAGGATCACAAGAAAGAAGTGAAGAAGTATCGCAGTAGAATGCAGAAGTTTATGAAATTTCTGGTGAAGGGTCTGAAGTTGAAGCCTACTCCTGAAGAATCGGCCGAATGGGAAATCCCAGATGAAGAACCTCCACGCCAATCGGTGCGGCGGACTCGACGTGGAAAGGCCATAAGACGTGGACCTTCAAAAGACTGTCCAGAGAGCAGCGGGGCTGGATATGAGGATTCTGAGTAGTTTTCAGCAGGGTGCTGCTTCTGACTGATGTCGGAATGTTCCGACATCCACTATCGCCTGGGCGACAGTGAACTTGCCCAGATTTCATTTTTTGTTATCTGAACATGATCCTATGTTGATTTCTACTATTTTTGTGGAACAATTTTAATGTAATATTAATGATGTGAGAATTTTTCTTAAATCATTCAAATTCTATGGTTTGATTTAAAATTTAGGTTTTCTTTTTAAAATGTATAGGTTTTGTGATGATTTTTTTTATTTTATAGGTTTTAAGTAGTGATATAATCATTGTGAAATGTCTAGGATTCCCAATTCTAGCCTAAGCATAGAAAAACGGGAATCCGGTAACGGTTTAGTGAATATATCCGCTAGTTGATTGTCCGTGCCTATAAATGAAATTTTAATGTGGTTATTTTTAATATGATCTCTAATAAAATGATGTCTCACATCAATATGCTTAGACCTTGAATGATGGACCGGGTTGTATGTTAAATCAATTGCACTTTTATTATCACACCATAATTCAATAGTTTGTTGTTTAATATTAAAGTCTTCTAAAGTTTGTTTCATCCAAAGAGCTTGTGCACAACAACTACCAAGTGCGATGTATTCAGCCTCTGTGGTTGAGAGGGCAACAGAATTCTGTTTCCTACTCGACCACGAAATGAGTGAAGGGCCTAAGAAGTGACAAGTGCCACTAGTGCTTTTCCTATCTAGTGAACAACCGGCATAATCAGAATCAGAATAGCCAAAAAGAGTAAAATCATCGCTATGAGGATACCACAAACCAAGTTTAGATGTGCCAATTAAATATCTAAAAATTCTTTTTACCGCTTTTAAATGTGATTCTTTGGGATCGGCTTGAAATCTAGCACATAAACAAACTGAAAACATAATATCCGGTCTAGAAGCAGTCAAATATAAAAGTGAACCTATCATGCCTCTATATAAAGTTTGATTTATTTATATTCCATTTTCATCTTTTCCTAATTTTAAAGATACACTCATAGGAGTATTTGCTTGTTTTAGATTTTCAAATCCAAATCGTTTTAAAACATCATGAATATATTTTGATTGGTTAATAAAAATTCCATCATGATTTTGAATAATTTGAAATCCTAAGAAATATTTTAATTCTCCTACCATACTCATCTCAAATTCACTTTCCATCATTTTTACAACATAATTACACAACTCTTCATTAGTGGCTCCAAAAATAATATCATCAACATAGATTTGTATAACAATTAAATCATCATCTACTTGCTTAATAAAGAGTGTACAATCAACACCACCTATTTTAAAACCATTTTGTAATAAATATATAGTCAATCTATCATACCATGCTCATGGTGCTTGTTTTAAACCATACAAAGCTTTTAGCAATCTATATACGCGATTGGGGAATTTTTCATTTATAAATCCTGAGGGTTGTTCAACATAAACTTCTTTTTTAATCAACCCGTTTAAAAATGCAATTTTAATATCCATTTACAATAATTTAAATCTTTTATGACTAGCAAATGCAACAAAAATTCTAACTGCTTCCAATCGTGCTACGGGTGCAAATGTTTCATCAAAATCTACCCCTTCAATTTGATTATATCTTTTCGCTACAAGTCTAGCTTTGTTTCTAGTGACCCTAGAGTCACTATCTAATTTGTTTTTGAAAATCCATTTGACTCCTACCACTGGATGATCACTAGGTCTATCAACAAGAATCCAAACTTTATTTCTTTCAAATTGGTTAAGTTCTTCATTCATAGCTAGAAACCAAGATTCATCATTTAAAGCGGTGGCAACATCTTTTGGTTCAATATTTGAGACAAAACATAAATTTGAAAAACTCTCATATAAACTAGAACGTGTACGTACCCCACTTAATGGTTCTCCAATAACAAATTCTTGCGGATGATCTTTTGAGAATCTTAGCTCGGTTGGAGGTACATATCCATGTTCTTCTTCTTCTTCACCATCTTTTTCATCTTCTTTCTCTACTTTTTCTTCATCTTCATTATCATCATTTTTCTTCTGATTTTGTTCCACATCTTCTTCATTGTTCTCATTACCTGCAGCTTTAGAATTCTCTACACAAGAAATGCCTTCATCAAATTTTACATGAATAGATTCTTCAACCACTTTAGTACGTTTATTATAAACTCTATAGGCCTTGCTAGTTGAAGAATAACCAATGAAAATTCCTTCATCATATTTTTCATCAAATTTGCCTAAGTTATCTTTTGTATTCAAAATAAAGCATTTACAACCAAAAACTTTAAAGTAAGATACATTTGGTTTTCTTTGAAAATAAATTTCATAAGGAGTTAATTGTAATGTAGGACGAATCATAACACGATTAGTAATATAACATGCAGTACTAACGACTTCGGCCCAAAAATATTTTGGCAATTTAAATTCACAAAGCATAGTACGTCCTAATTCTTGAAGTGTTCTATTTTTCCTCTCCACTACACCATTTTGATGTGGTGTGCGTGGAGCGGAAAATTCGTGTTTTATCCCAAATTCATTACAATATGAAATAAATTTTTCATTATCAAATTCTCCTCCATGATCTGATCTAATGCATTTTACTTTTAAATCAAGTTCATTTTGAATACGTGAAATTAGTTTTACAAATTCATCAAAAGCATCAGATTTTGAATTTAAAAACAATGTCCAACAAAATCTAGAATAATCATCAATAATAACAAACGTATATTTTCTACCTCCTAGACTTTGTGTAGAAATTGGACCAAACAAGTCCATATGTAATAAATGTAAAGGTCTAGTAGTAGAAATAACATTTTTGCTTTTAAAAGATGATTTTGTAAACTTTCCTTTTTGACATGGTGAACATAATGAAGAAAGCTTTCCATTCAAATTTGGCAAACCTTTTATAATTTTATTTTTAGAAAGCTTTACTATACGTTTGGCACTAGAATGTTCTAGTCTCCTATGCCATAATTCAAGTTCATCATTCTTTGAAATAAAACATTTAAGTGTAGAATGAGATAAATCATGAAAAGTGATTGTATAGACATTGTTTATTCTTGGTGCAGTAAGTACGATTTCGTTTGTTTTAGAATCAATAATTTTGCAAAGGCTTGAGCTAGAGTCAAATAAAACATTTAGATTTTTTTCACATAGTTGACTAATAGAAATTAAATTATGTTTCAAACCTTTAACATATAAAACATTTGAAATTTTAAATTCTTCGTTACCTACTACTCCAATGCCTTTGACTTTACCCTTGCCATTATCTCCAAATGTCACTGTTCCACCTTTCTTCATCTCCAGGCTAAGGAACTTTGATTTATCGCCCGTCATGTGTTTTGAACATCCAGAGTCCAAATACCACACGTCTTCCTTGTTCCTAGCCTGCACGCACACCTAAAAAGATGATGAGAGTAAAGATCTGGTTACCCAAGTGGTCGATCCCATGGTATAGGTGGACGCCTTAGGTACCCAGATTTGTTTAACATTAACTTTTCCTTTCTTCCAGCATGAGTCCGAGATGTGACCAAACCGATGACATTTGGCACATGCAATGAATAGTGAGGAACCATTCTTTAATGGTTTCTCTGGACTCTTGCTGTAGGAAACATCTTTATGTGTGGATTTAGAAAAAATTTCATTTTGAGAAATAGGTTTTCTGAACCTGGAGCTGTCGCTGGTTCCGACAGCAGCTGTCGAAAATTTCTGACAGCTTCCAGAGCTTCCAGAAACGTATCCTAGCCCAAATTTTGCTGTCCCATGGCATTGGTTGGC
Source organism: Dactylorhiza incarnata (assembly GCA_033032865.1). Lineage (NCBI taxonomy): Eukaryota > Viridiplantae > Streptophyta > Magnoliopsida > Asparagales > Orchidaceae > Dactylorhiza > Dactylorhiza incarnata. Next base: position 6,461,795 of record JAWHQI010000090.1, on the reverse strand, counting down.
TAAAAGCATATCCAGAGATTTTTTTCCAACACCAAATTTTCCAATTGCCATGTTCAACTCATTTACTTTGGACATTAAAATTGAATTTTCTTTTATTATCATGCCACATCTATTTGCAACACTTTTCTTATAATTCTCTAATTGAGAATGAGAGGTTTTAACAACTTTTTCTAAGTCCTTTTTCTCTTTTAGAAGTTGATCAATTTTTTGATCGGACTTAGAAATAGTGTTTTCAAGTTCTTTTATCCTTGTCGAAGAGTGATCACACTCTTGACAAATTTCCTTCTCATTCCCAATAGATTTCAAATCATTTGATAACTTTTTATTTACTTTCAAAAGAACTTTGTTTTCACATTTTAAGAAATTGATTTCCTTTAGACTTTTATCCAAAAATTTGCAAGTTTTCATAAATTCAGAATATAAATCATCATAAGATGGAGGAGTTACCTCAGTGTCACTTTGGACACTGCAATCGTCGTCAGATGACGCATTTCCTTTCCCCATCAAGCAGACATTTGCCTCCTCTTCCTCCTGTGTTGAGGAATCACTTTCTTCACCAGACGAAGAATCATCCCAAGTCTCTGCCTTTAACACTTTCTTCTTGTAACTTTTATCGCGCCTCTTTGCTTTTTGCTCTTTCAGATACTTTGGGCACTTGCTTCTGATATGACCAATCTTCTTGCAATGGTAGCACTCCGGTAGAGGATGCTCCTCTTCATTCTCCATTTTTCCTTTGCCTTTTTGGTAGGCAAAATCGTTCTTTTTGAAAAAACTTTTAAATGAATTTCTCCTCACCGGATTTCTCATAAACTTCTTAAAGTTCCTCACAAACAGTCCTTCTTCATCTTCCTCACTTTCTTCAGTCTCACTTTCAATTTCCTTTTTAGATTTCAACGCCAAGCTCTTCTTTTTGGGCTCCAAATTGTACTCTTGCCTTTGAATCTTCAACTCCACTTCATGGGTTTTTAGATTCCCAATGAGACTCTCCAATTGTAAGGTCTTAAGATCATGTGACTCAGAAATTGCAGTAACTTTAGGATTGAACTTCGGGGGAAGTGATCTTAAGATTTTCCTTACTAAATCTCCATTGGAGAAAACCTTACCCAATACCATTGGATCGTTCACGATTTTAGTGAATCGTGTGTACATTGTATCAATTTCTTCATCCACCTCCATTTTGAATCTTTCGAACTCTGACTCCAGTTGAAATAGCTTTGAATCTTTTACCTGCGAAGTTCCTTCATGAGTGATTTCTAAAAGATTCCAAATTTCATATGCAGTATCACAAGCACAAATTCTATTAAATTCAGTGCGATCTAGTGCGCAAAATAAAGCATTCATGGCTTTTGGATTGTTTTTACATTTTAATTTATCATTGTCACCCCACTTATCTTTGGGTTTGACCATAGTTACATCTCCTACAACAAATGTTGGGGAAGTATAACTCGTCTCGACCATATTCCAAACTTCCATGTCGAGAGCTATTAGAAAACACCGCATTCGGGTTTTCCAATAGTTATAGTCCGTGCCCGTAAAAAGTGGTGGCCTAGTAATTCCTTGCCCCTCAACGAACGCGTGATCATTGTGCGCCATTACTCCTAGTGGTAAAACCATTTTGGAGTAACCTAGCTCTGATACCACGTGTTGGATCTTGTGGCGCCCTTAGAGGGGGGTGAATAAGGGCCTTTTAGAAATTACGATTTTTACTTAAGAATTTTAAAACAAAATTTTCTTTTCTAAAAATTACTTATAAAAATTTCAAACCAATGTAAATTTTTTTAATAAATTCAAACACAAATTTCTAAGTTAAAGATTAAACAACCATATTTGCAATTAAAGAAAAAGTCATAATTTTATAATCATGAAATTCACATACAAATAATATGATCTTAACAATGCTTAAGATCAAGGCACAAATATGATAATAACCCTTTTACAATTTGTGTTTACCAATACTTCTCCCAAGGATTGGAAGGCTATCACTTGTCTCTCCCTAGACCAAGCCCAAGCCTATCCTCTAGATCTTCCCAAGATCTAGATGTAGCACACAAGGCCACGATTTCCCACCAAGCCACGCAAGGACTTGGACGCTCCACACAAGGAAGCGATTTTCCCCTAAGCCACGCAAGGACTTAGACGTCACGCACAAGGAGACGATTTCCCTACCAATACAAAATGAAATGTATATAAATGAAAATACAAAATGAAAAGAACAACTCCCTAGAAATTCAGATCTCTGAAAGGAAGGTTGAAGTCTTGAGAAGATCGTTGATGTAGAAGCGCGCCCGATCTCGTCTTCAATCTCAAACATTCTAAGCAAAAATGGGAGTTGATGAGGTTCTGGAACTCTCTGGTTCGTATGCACTCAGGAAGGGACTTGGAATTCTCAAAAAATTGGAATGCATGAACAAAAAGAGCCAATATATAGAAATTCACTGTCGCCTGGGCGACATCAACTGTCGGAATTTCCGATAGCGCTAAACTGCCGCTCGTAGTGCTGTCGTGCGGACTGTTGCTGTAACCTCCGAGCTGTCGCCTGGGCGTCATCGGTGTCAGATTTCCGACAGCGCAAAACTGCCGCTCGTAGTGCTGTCATGCGGGAAGTTGCTGTAACCTCCGAGCTGTCGCCTGGGCGACATCGCTGTCGGATTTCCAACAGCTCAAAACTGTCGTTTGTCGTGTTGCCATGGGGAAAGTTGTCGTAACTTCTTGCTGTCGCCTGGGCGACATCAGCTGTCGGAAAATTCCTACATCGGAATTTTCATACACTCAAATTGAGCTCCAGCAGAATTGTGAACATCTCATACCTGTTACCTGCACACCATTAATAAAAATAGAATCAAATACAAACGAGACTTTGTTATTATCAAACCGGAAGAGTGCGAAATGCATGCTCCAACAGTGGCTAGTAGGGCTGTCAGTGTCCGTCCTAGATCCGTATCAATGAACTGGACTGCAGCTGAGGCGGCCGGGGCTGGTGGTGGAGTGGTAAGATGGTACTGATCCCTAGTGGAGGACCTTCCGTTACTGGACTCCGGTATCTGGAGAAGTAACAGGCGAACATCCATATTTGCAAAAATAAGGGAATTTTGCAAAACTGACTGAAAGGAAGCGGAAAAACGCGTGGTGAACCACCGTGCAATCTAGGATCCTTAAACCTTACACCTAAGGGTCTACCAGGCTTCCGCTGTGTGGTTCGTCCCGAACCATGGAATGGAAACCGGGAAGGGAGGATTGATTGTTAAAAATTATTTGAGAGCTTTGCAAAACCTTTCTTGTGATGTGATTAGAATTAGGCTGGCGTTTTCGAGGAGTTTCGTGAGTACTCCTACTTCGAGAAACTAACTGTTATCCTATTTCGAGGAATAGAAGTAACGGTCTTTTCTTCTTTCGAAATATCGACGATTACGCCCCGGCTACGGCGCCGAATTCTCTAAATATGTAAATAGAAAAGGAGAGAGTTTTGCAAATTTTTGTATCGTTATTATCCTAACTAATCATTCGAAAAGGCAAGTGTACCTTATCGCGTATAGTATAGGATAATTTTTTAGAAAATTATCAAGGTCGTATTTTTCCAAGAACGTGTTGATTGTTTTTACTTTGAGAACGCGTTATTATTTTATCGATGAAACGAGTGATTAATTTTATAAAGTTAAAAGAGCAATGACGATGATATTTAAGCAACTACGTGCGTTAGCGAAAACAAAGAAACAATTATAAGGAAAAAGAGGTGCACACTAAATTAAAAACACACGCACTCTACGAAATTGAAATGACAGAAATTAAAGGACAGAAATTAAAGGACAAAAATTGCAAACTCTACCCGAACGAGTAAAGGGGAAATAAATGCGGTGCAAGTTCTACCCAAACGGGTAGACGGGAAATAAAAGAAATCTCTACCCGAACGGGTAGAGGGGAAATAAATGCAGGACAATAATAAAAACTATGCTATTAAATTAAAATCAAAGTTAACAAAAACAAAATTTATCCACCTACACACACACACTTACAATAAATGAAAAACTAAATTAAAAACAAAAGCAATAAAATTTACTCTCATACACTCACACACTCAACAATAAGAAAAAAAACAAGAAAAATAAGAAGAACACCAAGAACAACAAGAACAAGTAGAACAAAAACAAAAAATATATATATTCATATTACAACTTTTTGAAGAAAGTCTAAACTTGGGGAGCTCAAACAAGAGCAAGGAAATACATAAAATAAAACTCACAAACACTCACAAAATAAAGCTCACGGGAACACTCAAGAAAAACTCATAAACTTTACTTAGGTTCTAATTTTTATGAACCTTTAAAACAAGGGAAAGCCCACCTTATTTATAGGCAAAAAATGGGCTGCAATTAGCAAAAAAAAGAAGAAAAGAAATAGCAGCTGGCTGTTGACCGAGAGGTAGGCAAGTTTGACTTGAGCTGGGGTGCGGATAGAAGCTGGCTTGGTTCTAGAAGGAGAGAGCTGGCAGGACAGCTTGCTGGAAGGAGAGCTGGCAGGCAGGGAGCGCTTTCGTCGAACACAGGGAAGAGTTTGTCGAGCGCAGAGAGAGGGAGTTCGTCGAACGCCTGGAGATGTTTTTATAATAATATATTTATATATAATATATATATAATACTAAGAGATCGTCGAACGCCTGGCGCCGTTCGTCGAACGCAGGGCGCTGAGCGTTCGTCGAAAGCAGGGCGCTGCACGTTCGTCGAACGCAGGGCAGCGTTCATTCGTCGAACGCAGGGCGCTGCACGTTCGTCAAACGCAGAGCAGCGTTCGTTCGTCGAACGCAGGGCGCTGCACGTTCGTCAAACGCAGGGCAGCGTTCGATGAATCTCCAGCAGCCATATATATATATTTATATGTATTATTAATACTAGATATATATATATAAGTTTTACCGATCGTCGAACGCAGAGAGGTTCGAGTTCGTCGAACGCATTATATATATAGCTCAGATTTTTTATATATATTTTTTTAATTTAGTTTTCTTTTAATTTATGATTATTTTTAATATATTAATACTATTATTATTTATTATATATATTATTATTATTTTACATTTATTATACATATATATATATATTTCATTATATTTATATTATATACATTATTATTACTATATTATTATTATACTATACTACTATATTATATATATATGTATTATTATATTTTTAAAAATCATATTTACAAATAAATATATCATTATTTATTATACTTATTATATTTACATATATTTACAAGTTATTTCATACTTAAATAACTCAAGTTTTTTCAAAAAGATGTATAGCTATATACATATATAAAACAAGAGATTATTTCAAGAATTTATATGCAATATGTACAAAACTACTCAAAATTATGCTAAAAACTATACTAAAAATATGCATAATTTATTATTCATCAAATACCCTCATACTTAAGCTTTTGTTATTCCAGAGCAAAAGTAAGAGATACCCATAAGACATTAATAGAATTTCTAATTTACCAAAATTTTATTTAATCGAAAGTAAGCTTGAAATAAATATTAGGAGATTAAAAGAGGTAAGTCCAACATCGTGATGATGATTTAAAAAGAGCGAAAAAGTTTTAGCCAACAAGACTTCTAAAGTTAGCTAAGTAGCGACCTAAATAATTGTAATAATTAGCACCATGATTAGAATAGAATTATATGAACTTTAACTTTTAAAGAATTTTTTTTGAGAATAATTAAAACTTACTAATTATGTTCACTCAATTTTTCATTTATATCTAGTTTTCAATTTGATTGGCTGGGGGGGAGGGGGAGCTTGGTAGGAGAAGAGACTTTTGATTTGGTGGTGATGGATTGTATCCTCTCACCCCACTCAATTTTTTTCTTTTGATTAGGGAATGAAAGTCTTATTCCCAAAGTGAACATTTTCAATCTTTAAAAATAACCCAATGAATATGTTTAGGGAACGAAAATCTTATTCCCATGCCATATAATCTTTTAATAAAATTGGGTGCCTTTGTTTACGGAATGAAATCTTATTCCCATTGACATAAGATATTTTTAAAATAAAATACCAAGAAAGGGGATGTAAGGGGTTTAGAAATTTCTAGATTTTATAAATTAAGAAATTTTTTGAGAGCAAGTTTTATTAGGTTTAACACATTCCTAAAGTTTCACAAGTTTGGAGTAGGAATAATTAAAGTCTAAAGATGGTCTGCCAAAATAATACAACAAGAAGCTATTTAGGGTAAACTTGAAGTAGTGCTAAAAAGTTTGTTCTCAAATTAAATTTAAATCACAATATATTAATTACAACTAAAATTCCATGAATCTAAATCTTACAAACCATGATACGAATAAGGGTTTTTGCAAATCAAAAATAATGAAAAATGCTTATAAATAAACTCAAACTAATTTTGAGAAATACAAAGCTAAGTAGGGGTTTTTATTATATTTTTGAGATTTTATCATTTTGTTTTGTTTTTTTTTTTTGAATTTTGGGGGTTTTGGATTTTTCTAAATATTTACAAAGTATGAAATAAATTTTTGTTTGTGGTTTTTAGAATTTTTTTCTAAATATTTAGAAAGTATGAAATAATTTTTTTATTTTTGTGGTTTTTATAATTTTTTGGATTTTTCTAAATATTTACAAAGTATGATATAATTTTTTTTATTTTTGTGGTTTTTAGAATTTTTTGGATTTTTCTAAATATTTACAAAGAATGATATAATCTTTAATTTTTTTGAATTTTGGGGGTTTTGGAATTTTTTTGGATTTCTCTAAATATTTACAAAGTTTGAAGAACGGAAAAAAAGACCCTCATACTTAATACCTAACTTTGATCCCAATGTTGTAATTTAAGTATGAAGAAGTAAAAAGAGGAAAATGCAGTTTATAAAAAATTAAAGACGAGAAAATGCAAGAAAACCCCTGCAAAAAAAAGCAGACAAGGGTAAAAATATTTGATAAATATGGGGTGCCTCCCACGAGCGCTTTGTTTACCGTCGTGTAGCTTGACTAGTTTAGCATTTTTTAGATGTTGGGGAGGGGTAATGATTCGATTTTACCGTCCATCGGATCGCCCACCAAATAAAGTTTTAAACGATGACCGTTGACTTTAAACTCGCCTTTTTCAGGGTGGGAAATAAGAACGGTGACATATGTCCAGACCTCTTTGACTTCAAAGGGGCCGGACCATCTGGATTTTAGCTTACCCGGAAAAAGACGAAGGCGTGAATTAAAAAGGAAAAGATCGCCCGGCGCAAATGTTTTTGGAAATTTAATTTTTCGATCGTGATAGAACTTAGAGCGCTCTTTATAAAATTTATTACTCTCGTAAGCGTTTGCACGCCATTCATCGAGCTCATTTAATTGGAATTTTCTGGATTCGGCCGCTAAGTTCGGATCGAGGTTTAAAAATTTTAAAGCCCAAAAAGCGCGGTGCTCTAACTCTACGGGAAAATGGCACGCCTTGCCATAGACTAATCGATAGGGCGTACAACCGATGGCGGTCTTGTACGCCGTACGATACGCCCACAGCGCGTCGTCGAGTTTTAAAGACCAATCTTTCCTATTTGTCGAGACGGTTTTCTCTAAATTATGCTTTATTTCTCGATTAACTACCTCTACTTGGCCGCTTGTTTGGGGGTGATAGGCGGTGGCGAGCTTGTGCGTAACGCCATATTTAGATAATGTTTTTGCAAATTGGGCATTGCAAAAGTGCGTACCCCTATCACTTACTATAGCGCGCGGCATACCGAAGCGAGAAAATAATTTTTTGAGAAATTTGACGACGACTCTCGCATCGTTGGTGGGGAGAGCTTGCGCTTCCGCCCACCTAGATACATAGTCGACCGCCACTAAAATATATCAATTTGTATACGAAGGAGGTAAGGGGCCTACGAAGTCTATGCCCCATAAATCGAAGATTTCGCATTCTAAATAAAAATTTGGGGGCATCTCGTGTGAAATTTTCCAAGATCTAGGAGTGAGCAGGAATAGTATAACTCAATGTTCAAGCCAACATCCAGAAGCACATGATAAACAACTTCAATCTTTATTGATGCTAGCAGAAAACTTCATTACAAGGCGAGGTATACGTGGCGAGACATGAATTCGCCAGTACAAAAAAAATAGGAGAGAAAATACAACTGAAAGATAACCAGCGGTCTGCCTTCCTGAGACCGCCTGACCGCCCGACCTGACAGCTCGCTCGACTAGAAGACGAGACTGCCCGAACTGCCTGCCAGAGACATGAACAACACCAACTGAGAACCCGCGATCTACCACTGATTCTCCCGAACTCCAGCAACCCGCACTGCAAGCCGCGAGACCGCCCGAACACCTTCAGAAAAGGAGATGACCGTTACTGCCCGCACAATCTGCAGAAGCTGTACAAAAGAAGTTCAATCAGCATGACCGACCGGTCACAAGAAATGAGACTGCAAGAACTAGCCGTGAGTTCTGCTTACACTTGGTGCGATGTGTTTTGCTGCTACAGTGGCTTCTATTTATAGGCTGAGACCTGATCCAGTCACCACCCTTTGAGATAGAGTCACCGCCCCTTGATCGCGCGACCAGACCGGTCAACCCGCGCGATCAGCAAAAGATCCTTCTGTAACGCCCCTGATTTTCGTTAATCATTTACTTGACCGCTGTGGCGTAATTTTGGCGTAAGGGCATTACGTCAGCTCTTCGAGTTTAGTTTTGAGCCTTAGCGTAGTTAAAGTATGTAATTTAGATCGAGCGTGCGAGTTTTCGCGTCGTTTTGATTTGTAGAGAAGATTTTGTGTTGATATTGAGATTTTAGCTTTGGGAAGTTTTATCTCGAGTTTGGCTCGTCGGAATAGAATTCTGACTCTGCCGTTGGATTCGTATCGCCGAATCTCAGTTTAGGTGCGATTTTCATAGAAATCTGAGGTGATCTAGTTTCCCTCGTAGTTTAAGTAAAATGGGGTAATATTTAATTATTTAAATATTAAATTAGGTTTTAGTATAAAACCTAATGATCCCTCCCCTCTTCTTCTTCTTCCTCCCTCGATCAAATCAGCCACCGAGCGAAAGGGCGAGAGCGGAGCTTCGTGGAGCATTCGGTCGACGATTCCTAGGGCTGTGGTGGTCGGAATCGCGTTTGGAGGGTAGATTTGGAAAGCTCTCGGCGAGATCTTCGTCTTAGTGGTAAGCTTTTCCCGATTATGGAATTTTTGGAGTTAGGGTAGTGACCTAACCCCTCCTTTTGGTCCTAAAAGTTTATGGGATTGGTGCTAGTGTGTTTTCCTAGCTGATCCACAGCTTTCGGAGCAGAGATCTTCGAGTTTGCAAGGTGTAAGGCAAGTGGCCTTTTCTTTCTCCTTTTCTTTGTGGTTGGAGTGTTGTTTCTTGCTTGAGGTTGTATTGCATTATATTAACTCTTGATCTTGGAGTGTTGCTTGGATAATTTAACTCATGGACTCCCTTTGGAGATCTCCCTATATGCCTATTTTTTTCCCTCAACTGAATTTGTCTGCAGCTTAGACCGACGGTTTTTACTCGAGAGGTCCTTTCTCTCTCTCTCTCTCGAGAAGTCCTCTCTCTCTCTCTCTCGATAAGTTTTATCTCTCTCGAGAAGTTCTCTCTCTCTCGAGAAGTTCTCTCTATCTCTCTCTCTCGAGAAGTTTTCTCTCTCTCGAGAAATCCCCTCTCGAGAAGTCCCCTCTCCATCTCGAGAAGTCCCCTCTCCCTCTCGAGAAGTCCCCTCTCCCTCTCGAGAAGTCCCCTCTCTCTCGAGGAATCCATGCAGTGAGCATTTGATTTCTCGCGAAGTACTTCTTGTCTCTCGAGAAATCCATGCTGATAACCCCTTGGTTTGCCCGAGAAGTCCTTTTACCCCCCACCCCCCCCCCCCCCCCCCCCACCTCAAGAAGTGTCTTCTCCTTCTCGAGGAAATGCCTGTTTGTGCCCTTGATCACGTTTACTTCTCCTCTTTGAAACCTCGTACTCGTTGTGGTTAAAACAATTTATGAGTTCTCTTATGCTTAGTATTGGAAAAAAATGTTTACTTTGTTGTGACCCTATCTCTTAGGGCATCATAGTGATTATCCTTTCGGGCAGCGTCCCATGTTTAATTGAAATTTAATTAATAAGTGTTGGACATGTGTGTCACATCCCTTTGTTTGAGAATAACAAATCCCATATTGTATTTGATATTGCTTGTAGTGTGTTTATAGTGTGCAGGAACTATAGGTGCAATACTCCACAGGTAGAAGGCAGCATGGAATCAAACTTTCTGAATGGAGCACTACCGCCAGCGCTAGAGGTTAATGCAGGCGCTGGCGCTACCGCCAGCGCTAGCGCTAACGCCAGGCGCTAGCTCAAGATCATCTCAGCGGTTTTGTCTCAGCGGTTCCGTCTCAGCGGTTCCGTCTCAGCGGTTCCTTAACGCTACCGCCAGCGCTAGCGATACCGCAGGCACTATCTCGAGTTCGTGCACAGCGCCATGCAGCCGACAGTTCTGTAACCGCTCAACACTACTGCTACCGCAGGTGCTATCAGCTACCGCAGGCGCTAGCTCCAAGATTTATAAAACGATGTGTTCTCTCTCGTTTTGGGTCAGAACTTCCAGAGACATTACTTGTGCCCAAAATCTCGTGCTGCTACTCTGCCGAAACATCATCTCCCACTCAAAGCCAAAGAAGAAAATCTGGAGAAGGAAGCCATCACGCTGCATCCGAAGAACGATCGCTTCGACCTCGCTCGTGCTTCAGCGATCCTTCATCCTCATCTCCAGAAATCTCAAGAGGGAGTTTGCTTGTTATTTACTTCACTTCTTTATTTGTATCTTGTAGTGAAATCGCCTTGTTTTTGGTGACTAGGTCCTTGTGCGGCTTAGGGGGAATTCGCCACGTGAGTTGGCGACTAGGTCTAGGGGATTAGATCTAGGGGGTGCTCGAGGCCATATCCGAGTTTGGGTTGGCTAGAGCGGCTTAAGGCTTTATCCGGTGAAGGATAGGCTAAAGCCAACCGGTTTGTGGGGATACAAGTCGGTATAGAAAAGGAAAAGAAATTCACCTTTGTACGCCTCCGATTTCTAGCGATATTGAAATCAAATTTTGTAAACACCCTTTTTATATAATGCAATCATGATTATATTTGTGTTTATTTGATTTCTCTCAATTGGCGTAAAATTTCATTATTGCAAAATTATTATTACTAAATTGTCATCTTATTTCCTATTAATCAAAAGCAACTTAGTAATTATCTTAAAAATTATAAAAAGAATTTTATTCCCTTATTCACCCCCCCCCCCCCCACCCCTTTAAGGGCGCCGTAAGATCCAACAAGTGGTATTAGAGGGCAGGTTATTCCAAACGGTTTAAAAACCAGGAATAATGGCATCTTATGATCTCGCTTTTTCCGAGGGTCAGGGAATTAGTAGACCTCCACTATTTAGTGGATCAGATTATAATTATTGGAAAAATAGGATGCGTTATTTTCTAATGACCCTAGATATTGAGGTTTGGAACATGGTAGAAGAAGAATACACTCCTCCTACATTTGTAGTTGGAGAGGTTATGTTAGAAAAACCCAAAGATAAATGGGAAGATCGGGATAAACTCAAATGTAAAAATAACGCAAAAGCCATGAATGCTCTATTTTGTGCGTTAGATAGAAATGAATTTAATAGAATTTCTGCATGTACTACTGCTTATGAAATTTGGAATCATTTGGAAGTTACTCATGAAGGTACATCGCAGGTTAAAGATTCCAAGCTTTTTCAACTGGAGTCGGAATATGAAAAATTCTGAATGGATGAAAGCGAAGATGTTGATGGTATGTACACGCGCTTCACCAAGATCGGCAATGCCTCAAAAGCTCTTGGAAAGACTTTCTTAAATGGCGACTTGGTCCGTAAGATCCTTTGTTCTCTTCCTCCAACATTCAACCTGAAGGTGATGGCTATTTCAGAGTCGCACAACTTAAGGACGCTCCAAGTTGAGAGCCTCATTGGGAATCTCAAAACCCATGAGGTAGAACTCAAAATCCAACATGATGAATACAACAAGGAGCCAAAGAAGAAGGCGTTGGCACTAAAATCAAAGAAAGAGTGCCAAGTGGATGAAGATGAAGATGAAGAAAATCTTTTGGTGAAGAACTTCCGAAAGTTCATGCTAAATCCGGAAAGGCGAAACACTTTCCGGAAATTTGTCCAAAAAGGTGAAAAATGGAAAGGGTCATCTTCAAAGAAGGAAAAAGAGAGCGACAATGAAGAAGAGAGACCTCCACCGGAATGCTATCATTGTAGAAAGACGGGGCACATAAGGAGCCAATGCCCAAAATTCTTGAAGGAGAAAAAGGAGAAACGGCACAAAGGGAAAGAAAAGAGGAAGGTGCTAAAGGCAAAGACATGGGATGACTCCTCTTCCTCCTCCTCCGAAGAATCAAGCGGGTCTTCATCAAGTGAAGATGAGGAAGCAAACATGTGCCTCATGGGACGTGGAAACGACGGCGACGACACCAGTGTTCCTAGTGACACTGAGGTAACTCCTCCCACTTATGATGAATTGTTTAATGAATTTCTTGAAACTTGCAAAGCTTTTGATAAAAATATGAAAGATAGTATTTTATTAAATCGTGAAAATGAATATCTTATTAAAGAAAATCAAAAGCTTTCTAAAAAGGTAATTGGTTTAGAAAAGAGAAAGGTTTCTTGCCAAGAATGTGATCACTCCACTAAATTGGCAAAAGATATAGAAGAGTCACTTTCTAAAGCCCTCTCTCATGTCAAAACTCTTACAAAAGAGAAGGGGGAATTAGAAAGGAAATTATAAGCCTCTCTTTTGCAAATCAAAAATAATAAAAAAGGTTTTGAAAATAGGTGTGTCATGCTTGTGAAAGAAAATTCTTTACTTAAAGCACAAGTTCATGATCTCACCATGGCCATTAAAAAATTTGGAATAGGCCAAAAATCAAGGGACATTATTTTAGGGAACCAGTGCAATGGTTCTGGAAAGTTTGGGCTTGGATATCGAGGTGATGGCTACCGCCCGGCGCTAGCCACTAACGCCGGTGCTAGCACCTCATACCAGAAACCTGAAATTTCTTTTTCAAAATGCTTTCCTTCTGTAAATCAAATTTATTCCAGCAAAAAATTTTTCCAGAAAAGGGTCTCAACCCCCTTTATTTCGTGTGCAAACTGTTATAGGTTGGGTCACACAACTAGTTCTTGCAGGAAAATAAAACAAAATACTTTAAAGCAAATCTGGGTACCTAAGGCTTCCACTTATTCTATGGGAGGTTCTACTTGGGTATCCGGATCTTTACTCTCATCTTCTTTCTAGATGTGCAGGTAGGCTAAGGATAATGAAGACGTGTGGTACTTGGATTCAGGATGCTCCAAGCACATGACGGGCAATAAAGCTAAGTTCCTTAGCCTAGAAAAGAAGAAGGGAGGGATCGTGACGTTTGGTGACAACGGAAAAGAAAGGATCATGGGAATTGGTACAGTTGGTAACGAATCCTTCACTATATCAAATGTTCTTTATGTAAAAGGGCTAAAACATAATCTTATTTCAATTAGCCAATTATGTGATAAAAGATTAGATGTTTTATTTGAATCTTCTACTAATCTATGCAAAATATCTAATTCTATTACAAACAATATTTTACTAATTGCACCAAAAATACACAATGTTTATATAGTTTCATTTCATGATCTTTCAAAATCATCTTTAAAATGTTTTATTACCAAAAATGATGAACTTGAACTTTGGCATAGAAGGCTAGGACATGCTAGCACAAGGCTTATTGTAAAACTTGCCAAAAGAGATTTAATTAGAGGATTGCCTAGATTAAATGGAAATTTACCTTCACTTTGTTCACCATGTCAAAAAGGTAAAATTACTAGATCCTCTTTCAAAAGTAAAAATGTGATTTCTACTACAAGACCTTTGCAATTAATTCATATGGATCTTTTTGGTCCCGTTAGCACCGCAAGTCTTGGTGGTAGATTATATACATATGTTTTAATAGATGATTTTTCTAGATATTGTTGGACAATATTTCTCTCATCCAAATCTGAAGCATTTTGTGAATTTTCAAAATTATGTACTCATATTCAAAATGAAAGTAATCTAACAATTAAATGCATTCGCTCGGATCATGGAGGAGAATTTGAAAATGAAAAATTTACATCTTATTGTGATTTGTTAGGCATAAAACATGAGTTCTCCGCACCACGCACACCACAACAAAATGGTGTTGTAGAAAGAAAGAATAGGACACTTCAAGAGCTAGCACGCACTATGTTATGTGAATATAAATTACCTAAGTCCTTTTGGGCTGAAGCTGTAAACACATCATGTTATGTTATAAATAGAATCTTGCTTCACCCATCTTTAAATCTCACACCATATGAACTTTATTTTCAAAAGAAGCCTAATGTATCTTACTTCAAACTTTTCGGTTGTAAATGCTTTATTTTAAATACAAAAGATAGCTTGGGAAAGTTTGATGAAAAATGTGATGAAGGAACATTTCTTGGATACTCTTCAACTAGTAAAGCTTATAGAGTTTTTAATAAAAGAACTAGAAAAGTTGAAGAGTCAATTAATGTGAAATTTAATGAGCTTGTTCCTTGTATAGAAAGACTTTCCGCAAGCAATGAGGAAGATCTATTACCTCCTTTGGAGCATGGTGATGAAGAACCTTCCAAAGAAGAAGAAGAGGAGGCCAAGAAAGATGAATATGTACCTCCAAGCGTCTTAAAATTCACAAAGGATCATCCACGGGAACTTATAATTGGTGAACCATCCATCGGGGTAAGAACTCGCTCTTCTCTTCATGAATCTTTTTCAAATATTTGTTTTGTTTCTGAAATAGAACCAAAAACCGTTTCTACCGCTTTAAACAATAAATTTTGGTTTTTGGCTATGAATGAAGAGTTAGAACCATTTGAGCGACATAATGTTTGGAAATTAGTAGAAAGACCATCTAATCACCCGGTTATAGGCGTAAAATGGATTTTCAAAAATAAATTAGATGGTGAGTCTAGAATATCTAGAAATAAAGCACGCTTAGTAGCACAAGGATATTCACAAATCGAGGGGATATATTTTGATGAATCTTTTGCACCCGTAGCTAGATTGGAGTCTATAAGAATTTTTCTAGCATTTGCAAGCTTTAAAAGAATAAAACTATTTCAAATGGATGTGAAAAGTGCGTTTCTAAACGGGTTTGTAAAAGAAGAAGTTTAAGTTGAACAACCCCCCCCCCCCCCGGTTTTATTAATGAAAAATTTCCAAATCATTTTTATAAACTAGAAAAAGCGCTTTATGGTTTAAAACAAGCGCCCGGTGCATGGTATGAAAGACTTACATCATTTTTATTAAAGCACGATTATATTATGGGAAGTGCGGATAATACTCTCTTCATTAAACACAATAATGATGACATAATTATTTTACAAATATATGTTGATGATATTATTTTTGGATCTACTAATGAAGAGATGTGTAAAGAAGTTATTTTAGTGATGAAAAATGAATTTGAAATGAGTCTTGTAGGAGAACTTTCTTATTTCCTTGGTTTTCAAATATCACAAAGAATTGATGGTATCTTTGTATGTCAAACTAAATATGTCCATGATATGCTTAAACGTTTTGGATTTGAAAACCTTAAACATGCTTCTACACCAATGAGTGCATCACTAAAATTAGGAAAAGATGAATAAGGAACTCCTATAGATCAAACTTTATATAGAAGTATGATAAGATCTCTACTTTATCTAAGTGCAACTAGACCCGATATTATGTTTGTCGTATGCTTATGTGCTCGATTTCAAGCCAATCCAAAAGAATCTCATTTAAAAGTGGTAAAACAAATTTTTAGATATCTCATTGGGTCATCTAGATTAGGATTATGGTACCCACATAATGATTCATTTACATTGCATGGCTATTCTGATTCGGATTATGCCGGTTGTTCACTTGTTAGAAAAAGCACTAGTGGTACTTGTCATTTTCTAGGACCTTCATTAGTTGCATGGTTTAGTAGGAAACAAAATTCGATTGCACTCTCCACCACGGAGGCCGAATACATTGCATTAGGGAGTTGTTGTGCACTAGCACTATGGATGAGCCAAACTTTAGAGGACTTTGGTTTTCATCTAAAAAATATTGAACTAAAATGTGACAACAAAAGTGCCATTGATCTCACAAATAATCCGGTACACTACCCTAGATCCAAACATATAGATGTGCATCATCATTTCATAAGGGATCACATTAAAAAGGAAAATGTAAGGATTAGTTTCATTGGCACGGATCTCAACTTGCTGATATATTTACTAAACCTCTTCCCGATGCAAGGGTTCAAATGTTAAGATTGGAATTAAGAGTCTTAGACATCTTAGGATGAATAACATGTAAAATGCTAATGTTTTATGCAATTTGAGCAATCAAAACATCTCTGAATATTATACTTCTGCATAAGACTACACTTAAGACCCCTAATCAATATCAAAAATCAAAAATTTAAAATTCCTATAAAATCGTGTACTATTTGTCGCGCTATCACTAGCGCCGGCGCTAGCGTGGGTGTTGGAATTTTCTGATTTTCAAAATTTCTAAAAATCACTAAAAATATTTCAGTCTATATGTACTACTTTGTCTTTGTATTTCTGACATTTGTTATTTTTGTTTTCTTCATATTATGAAAAATTAACTACAAAAATTCAAAATTCAAAAAATACAAAAATATGTTTTTTCTTTATTTGTGTTTTATAAATATTATGAAAAATCTACTACAACAATTCAAAATTCAAAAATTACAAAAATATGTTTTTGTGATTTTCTATTTTTATTTGATTTAAAAATGATAAAACAAAAAATCAGTATGATCTTTATTGCCAATATCAAGCATGTATGAATTCTATTTTTTAGAATTATTTACAATGTTAAAACTTATTCCTTCAAATTACTATGAACATTGTTTTGCTTATCATGCTTTGATATATCTATTTAAAATGCATCAATTGTATTGAAAATTGTGTAGAACCAAGCTTAGCATGCCTCTAAGTATGAGTAAATGTTTTATGATTGATAATGATACATTTCACTCACTTATTTTGGTAATCAACATGTGTGTCTAAATCTAAAAATGCTTGCTTGTGTATTGTATTTGTACAATGAATTAAAACTTGCTAAGTTTATTGCCTACACTACATTTGAATTGCACTTATGAAATTTAGAAAAGTGGTTAAGTTAAAAATTTTGGTTTGCAAAACAAGTGTATTCGTAGAATGTTGTCTCACAAATATGAACAAAAAAATTATATATGTAGACAAATATAACTCCACCAAGCACTACTTGAACCTCCTGATAAGTCTTCATAAGCATTGTGAGGTTGAGCACCTTGGAAAGAATAGTAAAGTGTCTTGTGCAAACTTTGATTATTACACCACTTTGTTAAAAATATGTGCATTAAAAGTGTGTAAAAGTAATTTACTTTACATATGTCTTGTATTTTGATGATTTAAATCCATTGTTAACATTGCCCAAAATACACTTATGTGCACATCATTATCTTTCATAACACTTCTTCTCATGAGTATTGGATTCTAATGCTTTATTTATACTACTCTTTATATAAGAAATGCACTAGATAACCTAGCATGATCTCTACAATGTTTTGGTATGTCTTGAATTTACAATTAAGTAACATTGTAGTATAATCTCTCTTTGATATGTTCATTTCATGCTTGGTACCTTTATAAAAAACATTGAGATTTCAAAAGGTTAAAACATCTTTCAATTTTGAACTAAAACTCATATTTTTACTTATGCTTTTCATGCTTACAAAAAGATGTTTATTACAATCTTCCGCTTGCTTACAACTCTTATTTTTATATTTGAAATCTCTTATATATGCTATGCTTAAACATAAGAAATGCCTCCTTACTACCCTCACCCCACCTTCTTTTGATAATACCAAAAGGGGGAGATTAATTGAAGAAATCTATAAAGGAGAAATATAGAAGATTAAGGGGAGAATGTAATCTATCATTTAGGGGGAGTAACACATAATTGCATTTATGTAGGGGAGTATGCACATTAACATGCATATCATTTACTATAGTTGCACTTTTATCTTGCTTATCTTATCTATAAACACTATTGTTGATTTCTTGCTTAGAGGATTTGTTATTATCAAAAGAGGGAGATTGTTGGACATGTGTGTCACATCCCTTTGTTTGAGAATAACAAATCCCATATTGTATTTGATATTGCTTGTAGTGTGTTTATAGTGTGCAGGAACTATAGGTGCAATACTCCACAGGTAGAAGGCAGCATGGAATCAAACTTTTTGAATGGAGCACTACCGCCAGCGCTAGAGGTTAACGCAGGCGCTAGCGCTACCGCCAGCGCTACCGCCAGCGCTACCGCTAACGCCAGGCGCTAGCTCAAGATCATCTCAGCGGTTTTGTCTCAGCGGTTCCATCTCAGTGGTTCCTTAACGCTACCGCCAGCGCTAGCGATGCCGCATGCGCTATCTCGAGTTCGTGCACAGCGCCACGCAGCCGACGGTTCCGTAACCGCTCAACACGACCGCTACCGCAGGCGCTATCAGCTACCGTAGGAGCTAGCTCCAAGATTTATAAAACGATGTGTTCTCTCTCGTTTTGGGTCAGAACTTCCAGAGACATTACTTGTGCCTAAAATCTCGTGTTGCTACTCTGCCGAAACATCATCTCCCACTCAAAGCCAAAGAAGAAAATCTGGAGAAGGAATCCATCACGCTGCATCCGAAGAACGATCGCTTCGACCTCGCTCGTGCTTCAGCGATCCTTCATCCTCATCTCCAGAAATCTCAAGAGGGAGTTTGCTTGTTATTTACTTCACTTCTTTATTTGTATCTTGTAGTGAAATCGCCTTGTTTTTGGCGACTAGGTCCGTGCGGCTTAGGGGGAATTCGCCACGTGAGTTGGCGACTAGGTCTAGGGGATTAGATCTAGGGGGTGCTCGAGGCCATATCCGAGTTTGGGTTGGCTAGAGACGCTTGAGGCTTTATCTGGGGAAGGATAGGCTAAAGCCAACCGGTTTGTGGGGATACAAGTCGGTATAGAAAAGGAAAAGAAATTCACTTTTGTACGCCTCCGATTTCTAGCGATATTGAAATCAAATTTTGTAAACACCCTTTTTATATAATGCAATCAAGATTATATTTGTGTTTATTTGATTTCTCTCAATTGCCGTAAAATTTCATTATTGCAAAATTGTTATTACTAAATTGTCATCTTATTTCCTATTAATCAAAAGCAACTTAGTAATTATCTTAAAAATTATAAAAAGAATTTTATTCCCTTATTCACCCCCCCCCCCCCCCTCTAAGGGCGCCGTAAGATCAGACAATAAGAACCATTGTCTTTAGGCTTACACATTAGTTGTGTTTGGGGGACAGTGGGAGAAATGTTATAGCCTTGCACGGTAGCTGTGTTTGGGTGGTTGGGTCTAGAGGCACCCCCACCCGATTTTTGGGCTTTGGGTGGCGGAGGTAGGTAACCGCTCCCGTTTAATTGAGCTGATCAGTCTCTTTAAATAAAAAATTAATAAGATAAATAAACTTGCTTGTTCCTCTTTTGGTATTTAGTGCACTCGGTGCTTGTTAGTTCATTGTTTAGAGTTTCTCTTTCGGTAAATCTGGCTTGGGTTGGTACCCTTTATGCCTTGCTTACTTTTCTGCTAGTATTCTGCCACTTGTAATTCCTTGCTGAGACGTTCTTTGTTTTATTGAATGTCTCAGGTTCAGAGCCGTAGCGGCTAGTGGTGTAGCCTGAAGATCAGAGTTTTGGTAGTTGTTCACCCCGCTGCTGCGAGGTGGTTGTCTTTAGTTTCTTCTTGTGATCAGACATACTAGTCGGTGCCAATGGGTTAGTGTCATGTTGTTGACGCCCATTGTGCCCTTTTTATACTTTATAGTTTATTTGCCAGATTAATGCCACTACTTTTAGAACTTGTGTACCTTACTCTCTGGGAATGATTTATGTTAGGTGCACTATAGTTATAAAATGGTTTTTCTTCATCCTCATTGCATTCTTTCTAACTAAAAGCCTTAACTTTAAAGTCGCCTAAAGGTATTTTTGTTACTCTTACAATACACATAGTTATGTGCATATCATTTACTTTATGCTCCGTCGTTTGCATACATTTAGGATTTTGAGTAAACTAAATCAAGTACTTTCCGCTGTAATTATATATACTTTCTCGGTGGACTAGTTGATCCACGAACTGTGAGACACAGTTCTTACCTCAAAACCCCTAATAAATGATTTCAAATG
Organism: Dactylorhiza incarnata; assembly: GCA_033032865.1. Classification (NCBI taxonomy): domain Eukaryota; kingdom Viridiplantae; phylum Streptophyta; class Magnoliopsida; order Asparagales; family Orchidaceae; genus Dactylorhiza; species Dactylorhiza incarnata. The sequence goes on along the minus strand of JAWHQI010000090.1, from coordinate 6,441,503 downwards.
ATGACTTATCATGTAAACCTGTTTTGATTGATTAAGTAATAGGTTCCCGCCTGAGCGTCTACAGTTGTCTCCTGTATGACGTGGCATCATGACATGTATTTTCTCTTACTCTGATATTCCTTAATTAGGAGGAAATGCGGGTTGTGACACCTTCTGCTTAGTGAGCTCGCCGACTTCGCGAAGAAGCCGCGCAATCATGACAACTCGCCCGGTCATGATGCTCACCACCTGTATTCGCCACCCGACCTCCTCCAGAGACCGCGAACACACCAGTCCGACTAGGACAACAGTCCGCCAAGTCGACCAAACACCTGTGAACGCATATATCAGCAGATCGCCGAAGGACCAGCCATGCGAACACACCACCGGAGACCGCACGACTAAGAAGGCCTTAGTTCACGCACACCACAAAGAAACCGAACAGCCACCAGACCGGGCTGCCCCCACCACGCAATCATAAGCATCAGATCGCGAGAAGACACCAGCTCGCCATGCGGTCACACGACCAAACCGCCCGAGATGACACACGTACACTCATGATTTCAAAACGAATAGAAATTTCATGCATTCATGCCCTTGCACACAAGACAAGAGGGACGATGTAGTATCGTTCCCAAATTTAGCATATCATCATGAAAATATCCCAGAGAAAGGTAGTGGAAATGGCAAGACCAAGCAGTGTAGTTCTTGTGTAAGGTTAAGTTTTGATTAGAGGTTTATGCGTATTAGCAGAAATGGCGCTCAAGCGAGTCGCAACTAGGTCGACTCCCCAGTCGGAGGGCGAGTCTTTGGGTGCGCAGAGTGAAGCCTTGATCGAGAGTCTGCGCCAGAGCAATGAGGCTCTGACAAGGCAGATGGTTGTGATGCAGTCGCAAGTTGAGGCGTTGTTATCTGCCAGTGCTAGGCAGCAACCCGTAGTGCAGGCCCAAGTAGTAGGACAGACAGTACCTACTCCTCCTGCTCCCTTGGTTCCCCCAGTAGCGATACCTCTGGAAATGAATTTTATTTCACACTTTCAGAGGTTGGGTCCTCCATCGTTTGACGGACGAGCTGATTTCGTGGCCTTGGACGATTGGCTTATAACCATGGAAGAGATGTTCTCGTATTCAGGAATCATCGCGGATCAGAAGGTGATGATAGCCGCGTACCAGCGTAAGGGTCTCGCTAAGAGTTGGTGGTTGAGGGAGAAGGAAGACCTCTCCAAAGGATGTTCGTGGGAGACCTTCAAAGGAATGCTGCTAAGAAAGTTTCTGCCTTCGGTAGAGCAAGACCGGTTGATGAACGATTTCTTGCATCTGAAGCAAAGACAGCTCACGGTGAGCGAGTATGAGATCGAATTTTGCAAGTTGAGCAGGTTTTCTCCGGCCCTAGTAGCCTCGGAAGAAGGAAGAGTAAAGAGATTTCTGGGTGGTCTACGAAGTGATATCCAGCAACTGGCCAGTGCGTACAAGTCGGAGAAGTACGTCGAGGTAGTTTAGGCAGCGCTGAAGGTTGTGGCAATTGATAATGCTAAGTACCGAGGATCGATGGTGAAGAAGGGAAAGAAAAAGGTTGGAGAGGAAGGAGATTCTGGTACGCCTGCGTTGAGTTTGAAGAAAGGTGGTGGCGAGGTCTGCAGTTTCTGTGGCCGCCCCGCCATCCAGTAAAGAAATGTTTGAAGAGAAAGGGAGCTCAGAAGCAGCAGTGGGTGCTGGTAATCTAGGGTGCTCCGAAGGGCGAGGTGCCCTGCCAGTTGTGCAAACAAAAAGGGCATGATGTGGCCCAGTGTTGGACTAAGGAGAAGGTCTGCTTCCAGTGCAAGAAGAAAGGGCACATGAAGTTCCAATGCCCGCTAGTTCAACCCCCGTTGCAGCCTGTTCCACTTCGAACCTTGCCGTCGCCGCAGCAACAGGATAAAGGAAGAGGAAAGCTGAACGTGTTAACCCAGGAGCAAGCGCAGACTTCGACACAAGTGATTGCAGGTTAGACCTTAAGCCATCTGTTTAGTCTTGACTTTCTTTTGGTTTCGTTGTATTAGACTAGTTTTTGTTCGCACTTATAGGGAGATTTAAGGTAAAGAATCATTGGGCGCGTGTTCTGTTCGATTCGGGTGCTACCCATTCATTCGTAGCAAGGGCCTTCATTGAGCGTCACCGTTTGACCCCAGAGTTGGGCAACGATTCGTTCCTCGTTAAGTTCCCTTCTGGTGATTTGGTGTCCTCGAACCAGTGTGTCCAAAGTTGCCCCGTTCTCTTAGGAGATTTCTTGGTTGTTGCTGATCTCAAAGTGTTGGACTTAGAAGACTTTGACATAATATTGGGTATGGACTAGTTGTCCAGTTATGATGCGGTCATTCGATGCAAGGAAAAGCGTTTGGACTTTGTGATGGACAACGGTCATCCCATGAGTGTTTTTGGTTCTCCGTACCAGAGTTCTTCGATAATTTTGGCGGTATGTGCTCGGAAACTGTTAATTTCCGGTTGTTTGGCTTACCTTGTTTCTGTAGTAGAAACTGTTCCTGGACCGCCGTGTATTGAGAGCGTTCCGGTTGTAGGAGAGTTTCCTGACGTCTTCGCTGTCAGTCTTCCTGGACTCCCGCCTGATAGAGATGTGGAGTTCGTTATTGATCTTGAGCCAGGTACTCGTCCTATTGCTAAGGCACCATACCGTATGGCCCCATGCGAGTTAGAAGAGTTGCGAACTCAGTTAGATGAGTTGTTGAAGTGTGGTTTCATTAGGCCAAGTTCTTCGCCCTGGGGTGCTCCAGTGTTGTTCGTGAAAAAGAAGGATAGTTCCATGAGGTTGTGCATAGATTATAGAGAATTAAACAAAGTGACCATCAAGAACAGGTATCCGTTGCCGAGGATAGATGATCTGTTTGATCAGTTGCGTGGTAGCACGGTGTTTTCGAAGATTGATCTTCGATCAGGCTACCATCAGTTGAGGATCCGTGAGTCGGACATTACCCGGACTGCCTTTCGTTCTCGTTATGGCCATTTTGAGTTCTTAGTTATGTCTTTTGGTTTGACAAATGCACCCTCTGCGTTTATGGAGATGATGAACCGCGTGTTCAAGGATTTTCTGGATCATTTCGTCGTAGTATTCATCGATGATGTGCTGGTTTATTCTAGAAGTGCTGAGGAGCATGCTACGCATTTGCGTTTAGTATCGTCTACTCTTAGAGAGCACAAGTTTTATGCGAAGCTGAGTAAGTGCGAGTTCAGGCTTTCTCAGGTGTCCTTCCTGGGTCATGTGGTGAACAAGGATGGAATTACTGTAGACCCCGCTAAGATTTCTGTTGTGTTAGATTGGAAGACGCCTTCAACACCTAAGGAGATAAGGAGTTTCTTAGGGTTGGCTGGGCACTACAGGAGATTTGTTCAAGGATTTTCAGTGCTGTCGGTACCTTTAACTAAGCTTACCCAGAAGAATATCGCTTTCGTTTGGAGCGAAAAGTGCGAAGAAGCCTTTCAGGAATTAAAGAGGCGTTTGTGCAGTGCTCCTATGTTGGCCTTGGCGATCGAAGGTATAGAGTACGATGTGTATGTGGATGCATCTCACATCGGGTTAGGATGTGTTTTTATGCAAGAAGGAAAGGTGATTGCTTATGGGTCTAGACAATTGAAAGTTCATGAAAGGAATTACCCTACGCATGACTTAGAATTTGTTGCAGTGATCTATGCTTTAAAACTTTGGAGACATTTATTATATGGAGTGTCATGCAAGATTTATACGGATCACAAGAGTCTGAAGTGTGCAGCGCTCGACTAATTTCATTCTGCGTTCGACGAACGGCTTGCTTCAAGCTTGTCTCAGTGTTCGACAATCCCGTCTCAGCGGTTCAGCGGTCGACAAACAGATCCCAGCTTAGCGCTCGACGCCTTTTACTCAAGCTCAGTGGTCGACGATTTTATCCAGGCTCAGCGGTCGATGAATACCTCCGTTCGACGAACTCAAGTCTGCGTTCGACGAACAACTTCAGATCGACGAAAGTTCTCACAGATCAACAAAATTAATTATCCCAGCAAGATTTATTTGAGTTCGACGAAGTAAATTTTGTGTTCGACGAAAATCTTGAGGTCGACGAATCTGCGTTCGACGAATTTTGTTCAGATCGAAGAATTATTATTTAAGTTCAGAAATTTCAGAAAGATTATATCATTTCATTCTCTGAACTCAGATCGACTAACAGCAATGGCTCTTTCCATCAGATCAAGTAAGGAGAATATATTTCCTTTATTATTTAAGTTATAGCCGTTGACACTTTCTCGAAAAAGGACATTTCGTTGAAAAGGAAAGAGATTAAATGGCGCAGCAGATTTATGTTTTCAAAATATTCTCTCAGATATATTTATTCCTTAATATAAGGGATCTGCAATTAATGTCTGTCAGAGATTTGAAAAAGAAAAGGAAAATAAGGAAAGAAGATATAGCAGATTAATATACAGCTTTCACGACAGATCATATATAGAACATGTTTGTTGTACAGAATATACAGAGAAATATAACATAAAAGAAAGAAAGAAAAGGAGAAAGGAAGAACAAGAAGAATAACAACAAAACAGATCTTCTTCTTCCTCCTCTAGCAGCAAGCATTCTCTGAGAACATCTTAAACACTATCTCTCAGATTTTCTGCTGCATTGAATCAGATTAAGAAAGAGGAAAAAGCTTCAGGAAGAGAAGAAAAAGAAGAACAAAAAGAACATCATCTTCTTCTACCTCAACAACAGCAACTTCATTCAACTGAGAACAACATCAACATTATTCTCTCAGTCATTAGCTGCAAGCACAGATCTTCAAAAGAGCAACAACAAACTGAAGCATTCTTGTCTCTCAGTTTAATCAGCTAATAGGAAGATCATTTCTTCAAGAAAAGGCTCCAGCAAAATCAACTGTCAAACATCTCATATTAGACAGAGAAGTTCTTTTCTACATCAAATCCACTAGAGTCTTCTCTATACATCTTGACAGAGAATAACATGTAAACCCCTCTCTATCCCATTCTGTACAGGGTTAAAACTCCCTTCAAAAGTTTACCCCATTGGTGGCAAGACACCTGATCAAAAAATCTAGTTGGTTTTTGGGAACCTTATCAAAAGCTCATTGGTGTGAGGGCACCTGATCAAAAATCCTAGTGGATTCCTACCAAGGGTGGTAGAAGAGTAGACGTAACCAAGTTTAGTGGGGAACTACTATAGCTCCTTGTGTCCTCTGTGTTTGATTTCTTTTCTGTGTAGTGTTGTGTGCTATTTTCATTACTCATTTTATTTCAGTTTTTATTTATCACTCACTCTATACACATATACTTATATCAGTATTTTCAATATCGCTATAAAACTAAGGGAAAAGTTTTAAACTCTATTCACCCCCCCCCCCCCTAGAGTTAATTTAAGATCTAACCTCCACTTTCACAACCCATAAATGACTATCCACACACCAAAATTATTATACAACACATTAAATTTTCTCCCTCGGTTTTCTTTACTCGCAAACCACAAGATCTCCCTTCGTGAAACTGATCAATTTGCATCCTAGCCGCTCTAAACACTAAAGGCACCCATCCCTATCGCATTTGTGTTGAAATGCACCATCTGTACTGTCCAACCGACAAATTTATATATATATTTCCTAAAAATTTATATATATATATATACGAGCATCTTCGCACGGGCTATGCCCGTACTCGATGCTCTCAGGTGGCCTTTGGCCACATCAATGCGGGCTTTACGGCGCTGGGGTTGGAGCGACGAGGCATTCATGATGTTCACGGGAAAAGCCCGTGAAATCGAGAGCAGTGAAGATGGGCGCATCACAGGATTTATGCGGGCGAAGCCCACATTTATGTGGCAGAAGGCCGCCCGAGAGCATCCAGAACGGCGTAGCCAGTGCGAAGATGCTCGCGTGTGTATATATACTACTTTAAATGCCCGTGCAATCGAGAGCAGTGAAGATGGGTGCATCACAGGCTTTATGCGGGCGAAGCCCGCATTAATGTGGCAGAAGGCCGCCCAAGAGCATCCAGAACGGCGTAGCCAGTGCGAAGATGCTCGTGTGTGTATATATACTACTTTAAATGATATATAATGATTAGGAAAATATGTTAATTATATGAGACCTACTTTGCATCCAGACCGTACCTATGATACATTGCACCGTTCATCAACATCACGCGCCCCAAACCTTCTCCCGCTCACCCCACTTCATTCAAACGCTCTTCTAACCCTAACACCCTGCACATTTTCCCTTCTTCCTATTTTAAACAGCTTTCCACCTCCCCGACTCCTAACCCTCCTCAAGCCTCGCGCCCCCATTAGAGCAAGCCAGACGCCACTCTGGTAACCTATCTTTGTGAGTAGATCCCACGCAGAGCAGGTCGACGTATAGAGAATCACATCCGCTCACCTCAAAAGCTTGCTCGTCGGCCATTTCACATGAGTTCGGCCTTCGATTTCGGAGCCCCGCGCAGAGCAGGTTGACGTATAGGGCATCACAACTGCTAACCTAAAAAGCTTGCTCGCCGGCCATTTCCCTTCTTTGTGCGATCTCTCCCCTAATTTACAGTGTGTCATCATCCACTTCCTCTGCCTATATTTCCTTTTTCTTCTACAATTGCGCTGCTTAACTCCTTATACCTTTTCGGCTCTGGAACCACAGGCATGCTGCTCCACATTGCCCCCTCAACGAATCAACTAAACCTTCTTAGTAAGTTCACTTCATCTCCTCTATTTTTCATCTGCAAGCTGAAACACTATTTAAGCTTCATTTTATTATAAAGCTTGGTGCACTTTCTAACTTTATTTTTTCTATAATTTATTAGGAGTTAGATTTTTATTGCGAGGTCTATAAGATTGATTTTCTTCCTTGATGACTAAGGTTTTAAATATTTGATAGGTATGCATTATTCAAGTTGATTTTATTCCTAACTATATGTCTTTATATTATAATGGAAGAATAAAATGACTTGGTGTAACATTTGGTGTTCCCAATATACCCTCCAAACACCCATCTTTATTTCAAATTTTATGGTTCTTTTGGTCTTCCGCCATTTCTCCGGCTTGCTCACACCCAAAATTTATTTATCGTGCACCTATCAAATAAAATTGTGTTCTAAAAAAATCTCTGCCACAAGCAACCTATCAAATCAATTTGTTCTACTACTCATCCACCACAAACTCCACTGTAATCCCTCCTTGAGAGCTCCTCCTCAATAACCACTCCATCGCAGCTGCCTCCCTCAAGTTTTTCTCGGAAAGGAGGAACCAGAGGGCTGCGACATTTTCCACCTTCTCCGTCGAGCAATCAAAGGGAGCGACACACTGTCGATTGAAGCTAATAGGTTAGGTTTTCTTTTTTTTTCTCACCTGTTCACGGTGGTGCAGCACCGCCCATTCCAGCTTATTTTGATCCTCTTCTCCTCTTCAGTATGTTCATGCTAGGTTTCTCTTTGGGCGCTCTGCTTCAAGCATTTCAAACCCGATCCCTTTTTCCTTCTCCTACAATGGAATCCATTCTCTATCTACTCCCTCTGCTGAAGCCTGCGGAATCCTAACGCCAAAGCACGCCGATTCAGGACGATTCCAGTGGTGATTTCTTCCACCGATTCCTGAAGCAATATACTTCCAGGTATCGACCATCCTTTCCAATATCAAGTGAAATATTTCATTGGCTTAAATCCTAAACACCTTATGTTTTTTATACGGAGACCAATCGAACATTTGGTCGCTTTTTTCAGTGGCATTGAAACAAAACTACAGTGTTCTTCCCATTGAAAGACATCAGATGTGAGCCGCATGGAGCTCTCTTTGCTACAAAAATATTTTTTTGGGTCCACCCATAAAACCCCCACTTTTTCTTACTCGAATTTCTTTCTACACACATATCACACCTGCAAAAGGAGCTAATTTCTTTCTATACAAATCAGACATGAAAATTGTTTATATTAAATGAAATTCAGGTATTTTGTCAAATGTTCATTTAGATAAATTGCATAGCTTTGTTGAAATTTATTGCTATATTTAATAGATTCAGGTATTTTCTCAACTTTTCATTCCATAAATTTGTATACATCTATATAATTTCTGTATTTGAAGTAAGTAATGCTGAGAGATATAGCCCCATTCCCCATTTTTTAGATTACTGGCACCGACTCCTATGGATACTAGGTTGTCTACTAGGTAAATGAATTTGTTCTCTTTAGTATGGATTATAGATAAAATCTCGGCTACAGCTGCTCATATATTGGGATGAAAAATCATGCTTTAATTTTGACAGAGTAGCAACAAATGGAAGCTTAGGATTCTCCCGGCAAGAACAACTGCATTTTTAAAGTTTAGGATGCAATATATTTTAGGTTATTTTGCAATCAACCCTATCTCTCCTCAATTTTGTTAGGTTTCTTTAATGAAATGCCAACTTACATTATTTTGTGCCAACTCAGATTTTTCTTCTTCTTGAAATCTAATTCCACGGTGTTGGTTTATGCCATTTTGGTATAGTGGACGAGGCAATGTTAATTTTTGGTGGATTTGAAAGGAGTGTTTGATACCTGATCTCTTCACATGCAGTATTATAATTTTGAATGGTTTATTGTTATTTCTGATGAATTTGCATGTTTATCTTGCTATTTTTTAATCTAAAGTTAGTATTGTTTTTGCGCATGCAGTACGCCTTTTCCATATGTGTCGCAAATGATACATTACTTCTCTTATAATTTTAGAAATATATACATCGCCACAGCTAGAGAGAAGTTTGCGAGAGACTCCCGGTTGGAGCGTCGAGCACGTGCATCACCTACTTGCCTGCGAAGATGGATATTATTTCTGTTAATTCATAAACATTGCTTTCAATCACATTAATCCACATGTAATTCTTTTATCTGATCCACATGCAGGAGCCATTTTCTCATTCTCAGGTCCATGTGCATTACATACACGAATCAAGCAACTCAATATGGATATTGAAAGGCAACCGGAAAAGATTGTTCAACAACTAGAAAGGATTGTTCGGCGACGGGTAGATCAATCTGTATACTTTTGATTTAACCCACTTTGTACTTCAGTTTTCTAATGCTCCAAAAATTTCATGTTTATAGGTATTTGTTAATATCATATTGTTTTATGGTCTGATATACCCATTTAAGATATTTTAAAATTTGATGATCTTTGTTGAATAAACACAAACCTTATCAACTAGCATTATGTATGAACTTGATGTCTCCATTGAACTCATGTTCACTCAATGACAATTGCAAAAAAAAAATTTTGATGGCCATATGTATTTATTGATTGTGTTGCCTCTTTGTCTCAGGAGAGAAGTAGAGGGAAACATCTCACAAGGTGTGTTCCAAATGTTGCAGTGCTTCCACAGCCAAGGTGCGTCACTTTGTTTGGTTCATTCTCTTCTACATATGTTTAGATAATCGAGATTTAATAGAGAGATTTTTCTTTGTGAGTTCTTAAGGTTGAAGCTATTGAATTTCAACATTTTTTGAATGCGTCTGCACACACCCTCTTCTACTTAGGACAATAAATGTCGGTGATATGAATGAAATAGAGGTATTTTGCCATTTATTTTTATTTTCTTAATCATTGGTGTTTATTTTATTAACATAATGTGCTTGCAATTTCCTTTCTGATTGTATTCATGTTTATTCAATCTACGCATTTATATGATGTTCGTCAAAACAACATTTTTGAACAAGTATGTCTCATTTATATCAAACATAAACAATCAAACAAATTGAAAGCATGTAAAATTAGTTCACTATGCTAAAACATATATCTATCAGTGTCCTTAGAAGCTCCTTGATATATTGAATTTTTTCTTTTACCAAATTCCTGGTGCTGAGATACTACTATACAAGTAATGCTTTTTAACATATTTTTTGCATTTCGGATGCAGGTAGTAGCTTGATTTTCATGCTAGTGGATATTATCTAAAGAAGAGAGGAGAAGACATTAGTTGACTATCAACTGTGTTCAAGAATGAGCATTTATAAATTTTTCTTTTTTGTAGATACTTTTTTCATGTATTTAGTTTAATTATAGATGAAAGTACTATTAGTCTGTATTGAGGAGTTTGGGTCATCTCCCACCCTTTTTTCTATTAATAAAATATTAAATATTTAACACACTTCTCTTTGCCATTGAGCATTTTATTTATTTTTGCGTTTGAATGTCAAAAATTGAATTAAAATAAAAAGTAATTGTTCAGTGGAGTTTTGATTAGTATTTAAATTATTTGAGAAGTATTATCACAATTTGTTTTCATTTTTTTAAAATATATTACTTTGCGACGTTTTTTGGAAAAAAATGTTGTTGTACAGTTTTGACTTTGGTGACATTGGCAAATAAATGTTGTGGTAGGATGAACATCTTTCGCGACGTTTTTGGAAAAGTGTCACGGTATAGAACCTACATATCATGACGTTCTTTTAGAAAAGTGTCACGGTAGAACAATTGACAATCATGACATTTTTGGGAAAAAAATGTCGTGGTAGAGTAACTGGCAATCACGACGTTTTTTTTTTTGAAAGCGTCGCAAAGAGCTACGGCGACATGTGCAATCGCGGCGATTTGGTGACGTTTTAATAAATGTCACAAAAACTATCACGACGCTTTAAAATCGTCACTAAAGATATTAAAAAAATGTCGATGTAAAGCAAATTTGTTGTAGTGTACAGTGGTAGCCAACAAACGAAATGAACTTATTCCTACACGTACTGTCTCAGGATGGCGAGTTTGTATAGATTATAGGAAACTAAATGATGCTACACGAAAAGATCACTTTCCGCTTCCTTTCATCGATCAAATTTTAGAGCGTTTATCGGGACAGGCTTACTATTATTTTCTAGATGGATTGTCAGGTTACTTACAAATCCCTATCGCCCCGAAGGATCAAGAAAAGACTACCTTTAATTGTCCTTTCGGTACTTTTGCATACAGACATATGTCCTTCGGATTATGTAATGGGCCCGCCACTTTTCAAAGATGCATGCTAGCCATATTTAATAAATTAGTTGAAGATATTATGGAAGTGTTTATGGATGATTTTTCAGTTTTTGGGGATTCATTTGACTTATGTTTAGAAAATCTTAAAAAGTTTCTTGCTCGATGTGAAGAAACTAATCTTGTACTTAATTGGGAGAAATGTCATTTCATGGTACAAGAAGGTTTGGTTCTCGGTCATAAGATTACATGTCGTGGAATTGAGGTGGATAGAGCAAAAATTGAAACTATTGAACATTTACCACCTCCCGCCATGGTTAAGGCAGTGCATAGCTTTTTAGGACATGCAGGTTTTTACCGATGATTTATCAAAGACTTTTCAAAACTTTCAAAACCGTTAACAAGATTATTAGAAAAAGATACTCCTTTTATTTTTGATGGTGAATGTCTAAAAGCTTTTGAGATACTAAAAGAAATATTAATTAATTCTCCCATCATGATTGCACCAGATTTTTCTCAACCTTTTGAATTATGTGTGATGCTAGTAGCTTTACGGTTGGTGCAGTGCTAGGACAAAGAAGAAATAAACATTTTCACCCCATCTACTATGCTAGTAAGACATTGAATACTGCACAGGAGAATTATACAATAACTAAAAAAGAATTATTAGTAGTTATTTTTGCATTTGATAAATTCTTTTCGTACTTAACATTGTCCAAAGTAATTGTTTACACTGATCGTTCTGCTTTACATTATTTACTTACGAAATCTGGTGCAAAACCCCGTTTGCTCCGTTGGATCTTGCTTTTGCAAGATGTTGGAACAACCCTTTTACTGTTTTGGGCTAGGATCACTATGTACTGATTAGGATCAGTTGACCCCATTGTATAGTTTAAAGGGTCAAGTCTTTAGGCTGATAAACTAGCTAGAACTTAAGATTAATCTAAGGTTTTCAGCGTTCGACGAATGACTAGCAGCACTCGACATTCACTGGACAGCGCTCGATAGATGGCTCCCAGCGTTCGACAGTTTTTTTATTAACAACGCTCGACAGTTTTCTAGCTAGTGTTCGACATATTCTGGACAGCGCTCGACAGATGGCTCCCAGCGTTCGACAGTTTTTTATTAACAGCGCTCGACAGTTTTCTAGCCAGTGTTCGACATATTCTGGACAGCGCTCGACAGATGGCTCCCAGCGTTCGACAGATCATTTATTGAATTCCAGATTTATTATCAGTCACATTCTATTCTGTCCTAACAGCAAAACGACGACTATAACGGATCTATTCAATATCTTTGGATATATTCTGACAGATAAGGAAGGATATTTAAACTCAATTAATATATTCTTTTCCTTCCTTTTTCCCAGACAGGAATAGCCGTTGACATTTAATGAAAAGGAATCTTTTCACGACCAAGGAACAAAAGGACCTGGCAGAGTCGTTTAAGCCTTGTTGTTATTTCCAAGAATGTCAACAGAATTCAAATACAAAGGATATATATATATATATAGACAAAAAGAAGAAGAAATATATATATACAAGTAGTAAGATTTTTTTTTGACAAGCAGCACAAAAACCTCTGAGAACATCATCCCCAAGAGCATTCACTCAGAATCTGCTGCAAAGATAGATCTTCTAAAAAGAGCAACAAACAATCTGAAGAACCTATTCTTCCAGATCAATATGCTACAGAAGATCTTGGTTTTTCAAGAGAAAGCTTCTCCATCTTCTGTCAACTAATTCAATCAGACAGGGGGAGCTTTACAACAACATCTACTAGAATCTTCTCTCAGCTTCTTGACAGAGAAGAACACTACAAACTCTTTCTTACCTCTCTTGTACAGGGTTATAACTCCCTTCAAAAGTTAATCTCGGTGACAGGGCACCTTAGCAAAAACCTGCACCTTGGTTAGAGCACCTTATCAACAGCTCACCTGGTGTGTGGACACCTTATCAAAATCACCTGGTGTGAGGGCACCTTATCAACAACCTCCTAGTGGATTCCTACCAAGGGTGGTAGAAGAGTAGACGTACCCAGATTTTTTGGGGAACTACTATAGCTCCTTGTGTCTTCTGTGGTTAATTATTCATTGTGCTTGTGCTGTTTGATTTCTTTCATTCTCACACTAATTACACGTATATATATATAACACTATTTTAATTCCGCTATAAAACTAAAGAAAAATTTTAATACTCTATTCACCCCCCCCCCCCCCCCCCTCTAGAGTAATTTGAGATCTGACCTCCACTTTCAATTGGTATCAGAGGTAGGTTGATTCTTTACAGACTAACATCTGAATCACAAAGATCAACCAGATCTTAATTTGTCTAGAGCTCCTTTAACCAAGAATTTTATATCATTCAAAACTCATGGCACAAAACAAGGAATATTCTAGCACAAGACCTCCCATGTGCAATCTCAATAAGTTTGCACTATGGAAAGCAAGGATTAGGCTTTATATGAACTCTATTGATGAGGAGATTTTCAATGTTATTCTTACAGGACCTCCAGCACCTACAGCAACAACCAGCACTACTGCAACAACAGACAACACTGCTGTTCCACCTCCTGAGTGGACTGAGGCTCAGAAGAAGCAAAGAAATGCAGATGCAAAAGCCATGAACATTCTAGCCTTAACTATGTCAGATGACATATTCCAGAAAGTAGTTGAGTGCAACTCAGCAAAAGAAATCTGGGAATCACTCAACAACATGGTGGCAGGCTTAGCAGATGAAAGGAAAGATAGAAGATCCCACCTGATCTCTCAATATGAGAACTTCAAGAAGGGAGAATCAGAAAATGTTGCTGATATGCACAATAGGCTCAGCCTCATAATAAATGAGCTGAAGTCTCTGGACAAAGTGATCTCACTCACAGAGATCAATGACAAAATTCTCATGTGCTTTCCCAGCACATGGGACTCCAGAATCTGGCCAATCAAAGAAGCCAGAAGCCTAAATGAGATCACCACTGAAGCCTTGTTGGGCAAGCTCAAATCTTATGAGCAGCTTGTCAAGAGTAGGGAAGTTGAAGAATCTACCTCATCCCCAGCACTCAAGAAGGAGAAAAGCATAGCCTTCAAAGCTGCAGAAGAAGAAGGACTGACTCCTAACAAAGAGGAGTTGATGAGCTTCATAGCCAAAAGATTCTATAATATGGCTAAGAAAGATTTCAAGAAGAAGTCATCCAGAAGCCATGACAAGCCAAGGTATGACAAAAATCATTCTAATGAAATTATATGTTTTGGTTGCAGGAAGCCAGGACATATTGCTCCTGAATGTCCAGAAAATCAAAACAAAAAGGACAGAAAGGAGAGAAAAAGAGAAAAGGAAGAAAAGAAAAGATCCAGCAAATCTTCCTCCCACTCACACAAAAAGAAGGGAAGAGGATTTGTAGCAACATCCTGGAGTGAAACAGAATCTGAATCAGAATCCTCATCTGGTTCTTCTGATGAAGAAGAAACAAAAGAAAATAGCCAATGTCTAATGGCAACTTATGACTCAGACTGTGAGTCACAATCTGAATCTTCATCAAGCTCCAATGATGATGAAGAAGAAAAGAACTTCTGCATGATGGCAATCAATGCCTCAGCCAGCAAATCTGATGAAGAAAATTCAGAATCAGAAGAAGAAAATGATGCAGATCAGGTAATGTCTGATTTTGATTTTACTTCAGATGAATTCAAAGCTGAATTCAAAGTCCTTTTCTCAGATCTACTCAACTCTGAGAAAGAAATAATCTCACTCAGATGAAAGTTAGCTGAAATGAAAAAGATGGGTGAAGAAAATGCAAATCTTAAGAAAGAATTGGCTGCCTCCAGAGAACACATTATTCTCATTGAGAATAAACTTTCTGAGGCCAAGAAATTTGAAGAATCCCTAAATGGGAGAAGTATCAAACTGATGGACATCACAAGCACAGTCAATGCTAGACTTAATAATAGCAAGCTGGGCTTGGGTGCCTCATCAAGTGAACCATCTCTGATTAAGAGAAATATCCTCTCCTCACCTATAAAATTTATTTCTGCTCAAGGCAAAGAAGGTGTAAAAAGAGATAAAGATATTTCAAGCAAGTCTGTTAAGGATAAAAGAATTCAAAAGAATTCGTCGAACGGAGATCGACAAAAAGGTTCAAATTTGTCGAACAGAGCTCGACGAAATCTAAAAACAGATTTTCAGTATAGTTATCAGATGAACAATAGTCGACCAATTTATCCAAATTTGTCGAACAGATACTATATAGAAAATACTAGAAATCTCACTTCCAAACAAACTAAAAATCCTTTCACTGAATGGATAATACCTCCAAGGAGATATCATCCACAAGGTTATAAGAGCCAGCCTGAAATGTCATTTATCTCTGAATTTTGTGGTAACACAAAAGGACCCAAGGTAGTCTAGGTCAAAAACAACTAGTTTATGTTTTTGTCTTTGCAGGTACTTGGCCATCCAAGATTAAATCAAAAATGGTACTTGGATAGTGGCTGCTCAAAGCACATGACAGGAAACAAGGCCAATCTAAAAAATTACAAGGCACAGCTTGGACCCAAAGTGATCTTTGGAGACTCCAACTATGGTCAAACCAAAGGCTTTGGTCAAATCAAGGTTGGAGCAGTAACATTCAAAGAAGTCACCTATGTGAAGGGTCTGAAGCATAACCTCATCAGCATAAGTCAGTTATGTGATGAAGGTTATCAGGTAACCTTTAATAAATCAGAATGCATTATCAAGTCATTTGATAATGTCATTGTTTTATCAGGTATTAGACAGGGTAATATATATTTAGTAAATTTCAATTCCTCTAAATCAGAAATTTGCCTGTTTAATGAGCTAAGCAAACCTAGTGAACTATGGCATAAAAGATTAGGACATGTAAATCTCAGAACAATTGCCAAGCTATCTAAAGATAATATAGTTAGAGGTTTACCATCAGGATCATATAAGAAAGAAGGTTTATGCAGGGCATGCCAGCTAGGAAAGCAAACCAAAAACAGTTTTAAATCCTTATCTAAAAGTGATTCACCTAGAATCGTGTTCTTGCTACATATGGACCTTTTTGGACCAATAGCAATAAAGAGTTTAGGAGGGAAGTCTTACACTCTAGTTATTGTAGATGACTTCTCTAGATTCACTTGGGTATTCTTTTTGAGAGAAAAGTCAGATAACTTTAAAGTTCTTACAGACTTTCTTAAGAGCATACAGATTGAATACTCTACTGTAGTTGCATTGATCAGAAGTGATCATGGCACTGATTTTGAGTCTCTTCTTATGCAAGAATTCTGTGAGAAGGAAGGTATCAGGTATTGCTTCTCAGCTCCTAGAACTCCTCAACAGAATGGGGTAGTTGAAAGGAAAAATAGAACCCTAATTGAATCAGCAAGAACATTGCTTGCAGATGCTAATTTGCCACTATCTTTTTGGGCAGAAGTTGTTAGCACAACAAACTATGTTTTGAATAGAAGTTTGATACACAAACTTAAGGGTAAAACTCCCTATGAATTACTTAAAGGGAAGAAACCTAAAGTTGACTATTTCAGAACTTTTGGTTGCAGGTGTTTTGTTCATAACAATGATAAGAAATATCTTAGAAAATTTGAACCAAAATCTGAAGAAGGAATTTTCTTAGGATATTCAATAGTTAGCAAAGCATATAGGGTATTTAACAAGTCCTCTCTTAAGATAGAAGAGTCCATGACTGTTTCCTTTGATGAAACTAACATGTTTTACAAGGAGAAGAACTCTTCTACCAAGAATGCTTTGCAGGTACCAGCTCTATGTGAAGAGCTTGATGGGCTAAATCTACAGTCAGGAGATTCAATGCAACCATTAGCTCAAAGTCTTGAAGATAGTGAAGAAGAAGATCATTCAGATCTTATTGATTATCAGAATCAAGCAACAACAGAACATCCTCCACAGGATACAGTTACTGAACAAAATTCCCAAATAAATATCACTGCAGAATTAACTCCAACTGTTGACCACATCACAGTTAGAGATCACCCAATTTCACAAGTGATTGGTGATATTTCTGCAGGTGTTCAGACAAGACATCAACTGTATCAAAATCAGATGCATACTTGCTTTCTATCACAAGTTGAACCTCAAACCATTAAAGATGCAGAACAAGATCCAAATTGGATTCTTGCAATGCAAGAGGAACTTAACCAATTTGAAAGAAACAAAGTTTGGGATTTGGTTCCAAGGCCAAGAGGTCATCCAGTCATTGGCACCAAGTGGGTCTTCAGGAACAAACTTGATGATCAAGGAAATATTGTGAGAAATAAAGCAAGACTTGTAGCTCAAGGATACTCACAGGAAGAAGGCATAGACTATGATCAAACATTTGCACCTGTGGAAAGACTTGAAGCCATCAGAATATTTTTAGCATTTGCTGCAAACAAACAATTTAAGGTATATCAAATGGATGTAAAAAGTGCATTCCTAAATGGAGATATCAAAGAAGAAGTTTATGTGGAACAACCACCAGGTTTTATCTCTCCAACTCACTCTTCTTATGTATTCAAGCTTAATAAAGCTCTCTATGGTCTCAAACAAGCTCCCAGGGCATGGTATGAGACCTTAGCAAATTTTCTATTGGAAAACAAGTTCTGTAGAGGCTTAGTAGATAAAACCTTATTTTTCAGAATACATGAAAATCAAACACTGCTAGTTCAAATATATGTAGATGATATTATTTTTGGATCTACTGATTCAAATTTATGCAAAAAGTTCTCTAAACTTATGCAATCTAAATTTGAAATGAGTAGCATGGGTGAATTATCATACTTCCTTGGTCTTCAAGTGAAGCAAACCACATCAGGAATTTTCATTTCCCAATCCAAGTATGCTAAGGAATTAGTAAAAGGTTTAGAATGTCTGATTCCTCTCCCATGAAAACACCCATGGCCTCTAATGCTGTCATTAATGCTAATGAATCAGGGAAACCTGTTGATCAGAAAATGTATAGAGCAATTGTTGGCTCATTACTGTATTTAACAGCTAGTAGGCCTGATATAATGTTTGCTACCTGTATTTGTGCTAGGTTTCAAGTTAACCCTAAAGAATCTCATCTATCTTTATTAAAAAGAATTTTAAGATATATAAAGGGTTGTCCTAATCTAGGTCTCTGGTATCCAACAACATCTGAATTTGAATTAACTGGATTCTCAGACTCAGATTATGCTGGATGCAGAGTAGACAGAAAAAGCACATCAGGAACTTGTCAGTTTCTTGGTGATAGGCTTGTGTCTTGGTTTTGTAAGAAGCAAACAACTGTGTCCACATCAACAGCTGAGGCGGAATATATTGCTGCAGGCAGTTGCTGCTCACAGATTCTGTAGATACAAAATCAACTTCTAGACTATGGCATCAACTTAAATCAATCAATCATATTTTGTGACAATACTAGTGCAATAGCTATATCACAAAATCCAGTTCTCCATAGTAGGACTAAACACATAGAAATAAGGCACCACTTTATCAGAGATAATGTGGATAAAAATAAAATTTGCCTACAGTTCATCTCCACTGATTTACAAAGAGCAGATATTTTCACCAAACCTCTGGATGAAAAGAAACACATCTTCTTTATGAATCAACTGGGAATGATAGATGGAGACTCAATCTGTTGAAAATTATATGTTCTATCTAACTCAATTTTCGTCGAACGAAGAACGACAATTTTTTTTGTCGAACGATGGTCGACGAAAACCTACATCTTCAGAGTCAGTGAAGAAAATCTCGTTTGTCGAACGGCGCTCGACGAAAAAGATATTTTTTCTCTGTCCGACAAAAACTTTAAAGTCGGTTCGACTTCAGAATTAATTAGGTTTTGCCGAACAGCGCTCCTCGAATTCTCCTCCCTATTTCCTCGACTATATAACACCTATTTTACTTCATTCTAAGTTCGCGCCTACAGAAATCATTTTACTTCAGTTCCCTATTGCACTTGATCCTTCTCTTCTCTTGCAGGAACAATGGCGATTCCTCAGGCCTCTCTGCACCCAATGAAGTTTGACGCAGGTTTTGACATTGACATGGACTCGTTTGCACAGTCAGACCAAATCTTCAAGGATATTCTTCAAATGCTGTATGAACAACAACTAAGGAAATTTCTAAGCACCAGGCAGAAGATAGTTGTTGCAGAGATAAAAGAATGGGTTTTCACTGCAAAACCAGTCGATGAAAGCTTGTCGGGAACAATCGCAGGTCATCATGTCTCTTTCTCTCCCACCATGCTTACTGAAATCTTTGGTCTTGCAAACGGTGAAGATGAATTAGACATAAGCTCAAATGAATTTGATGAAGCTTTAGTCAAAATGGGTCATTTGACTGGAAACCCTAGCCACATTCTGAAAAAGAATATGTCTCAGAACTACAAGTTCTTAGCAGATATTGTTGGGAAAGTCCTGCTGGGCAAGACTTCTGGACATGACTATATCAGCAGGCACCAATTTCTATTAATGGTGGCCTTAATGGAGAAGAAGAAAGTCAACTGGGGATCAATCCTTTTTGACCAAATTAAAAGAAAAAATTCTACAGAGAATGTATGCTTTGGAAGAATCTTAGGAATCTTCTTGCAGGAAAGGCATCCAAAACTTTTGGTGTCACCAAAAGTAACAATAAATGCCAGCAAGAGGCTGACCTCAGCACTCTTTGCTAAATGGGATAGAATAATTCCCAAGAAGAATACAGGAGCTGAGGCCTCCAGAAAAAGGAAAGCTTCTGAGAACACAAGGACTGATCAAGTCACTCCCTCTACACCTCTAGAAGATCCTTCCTCAGTTCCTCCTCTCTCTCATATCCTCTCTCCTCCTGCTCAACAATCTCCTGCTCATTCTTCATCCCCTCCTTCAACTGCAATATCACTCATCAATGATATTCAAATCTTAACCGACCACATCAGTGATGCTCCTCCTCCACCACTATCTTCAGAACCACTACCTACCACACCTCCCTCTCCAATACAAAATGAATATCACTCACCTATCCATTCCCCTAGTCTAATCCATCCAGACATTCATACACATACCACCAACATCAGTAATATCATTCCTTCAATATCCTCTCCATCCACATCACAACCATTCACTTGCCATCCACCCGATTATTCATCCCTCAACCTCTCCTCTATTGTTGATCAAGTCTTTGATCTTATCCTTCCTAAAATAAGCCAGCTCCTGGATGCAAAACTTGCTCCAGTTATTCAGGCACTTTCTTCTTTATCTTCTAGGATAGCCTCTCTTCCCTCCTCCACTGCTGTCCCTTCTACTAGGGGCCTAGATTCAGGCTGTCCTGAAGCTAGGCAGGTGGAGATGTTCTATGAAGAAGCTCCAGCAACAGAAGAAATTCCAGAAGATGATACAGTAGTTACAATTTTTGATACAGATACACAAGTTATAGAAGTAATAAATACTATATGCATTCATCCATCATGTGATCTATATAGCTTATTATCAAAATTTGATGTCACATATACTTCAAGAGTATCACCAAAGGTATACATAGAGGATCTATCAAAGGCTCTGATTTGCCTTCCTCAGAAAACTCATTCTGACATCATACAAAATTATATATCCTCTATTCCTTCATCCACTATTCAAGACAGTCCAATACAGGATCATTCTGCAGAATTTGAAGATGATCTTGCAGAATTCCTTGATGATTCACCAGCCCTACAAATTACTTCTTCACCTCCAATTCCTGTATGGAATGAAGAACCAATGCCAAGCTTTGATGAAATCTGGAGAGAAGCAGATGCAGAGTTTGACAAAGCTGAAGAAGAAAGATTAAAGGCTCGTGAAGCAATCAAGAGAATTGATGACCTATACAATAAGCCAATCTCATCTTCTGACTCTGAAGATGATGATGACACCAGTAATTCTGATGATACATTCTCAAAGAAAAGAAAGAAAAGAACAGCTAAGTCAAAGGCTGCTACCAAGCCCCCAAATCCAAATAATGGCATTCCTTTGTACGTTTTGTATAATGTTCCTCTTGATGAGAAAACTCCCCACTGGATGAAGTACTCCAGAAATGAGAACAATAGGAGGAAGAAATTCAAGAAGACTGGCTACATTTCTGACAAATCAGTCAAGTACAATCATCCTCCTCCTCCTCCTCCAGCAGCTGGTGCAACAGGATCAGTAGGTGTATCATCCTCCTCTCAAAAGCCAAGCTCTCAACATTCAAGGAGACCTGGTAGTTCTAGTGGTTCTCAAATCTCTAGATCAACCAGTGCTCCTTCCTCTAAGAAATCAGCTTCAATCTATCAAGAAAGTCAAACCTTCTCTTCCTCTCAAATATCTTCAGAATACAAATTTCACATTTCTGATGGATCTTTTCACAGAGATAGAGTACCTCAAAAGGTCACTCAAGACAAAAATGATTCAGAAGATATTTATTACTTTCCAGATCCAGAAGAAGAGAAAATGTGTCAGATGGCAAGACTGAAAGAAATAGTTGCATTTGCACAGATTAAAAAGGCTAAAGCAGAAGGCAAAGACTTCTCAAGTTTCTCAACCATGTCAGAATACAGAAGAAAAGAACTTGAAAAATACAAAACAGTTACAGCATTCAATACTGAGGAATATATTGATATGCACCCAGAAGCATTTATCCCTCATGTCAAAGAACAGAAAATCATTGGTGCTCAAGATTTGTTTATCAGCAAAAAGAAATCAGAAGACCCCAACAGGAAAATCATATTCAAGCCAGCTTCTCAGGACAAAAAGCCTTAAATAAATTGCTTGGTTATGAATGTAAAGTTTCTGAACTCAGAGCACTTATTTTTATCTGATGATCTATTTTTTTTCATCATTGCTCTGTTTTGCTGCATCTATTTGATTTCTTGTTAAAAACTATCCTAACCCAAATAGGGGGAGATTGTTGGAACAACCCTTTTACTGTTTTGGGATAGGATCACTATGTACTGATTAGGATCAGTTGACCCCATTGTATAGTTTAAAGGGTCAAGTCTTTAGGCTGATAAACTAGCTAGAACTTAAGATTAATCTAAGGTTTTCAGCGTTCGACGAATGACTAGCAGCACTCGACATTCACTGGACAGCGCTCGACAGATGGCTCCCAACGTTCGACAGTTTTTTTATTAACAGCGCTCGACAGTTTTCTAGCCAGTGTTCGACATATTCTGGACAGCGCTCGACAGATGGCTCCCAGCGTTCGACAGTTTTTTATTAACAGCGCTCGACAGTTTTCTAGCCAGTGTTCGACATATTCTGGACAGCGCTCGACAGATGGCTCCCAGCGTTCGACAGATCATTTATTGAATTCCAGATTTATTATCAGTCACATTCTATTCTGTCCTAACAGCAAAACGACGACTATAACGGATCTATTCAATATCTTTGGATATATTCTGACAGATAAGGAAGGATATTTAAACTCAATTAATATATTCCTTTCCTTCCTTTTTCCCAGACAGGAATAGCCGTTGACATTTAATGAAAAGGAATCTTTTCACGACCAAGGAACAAAAGGACCTGGCAGAGTCGTTTAAGCCTTGTTGTTATTTCCAAGAATGTCAACAGAATTCAAATACAAAGGATATATATATAGACAAAAAGAAGAAGAAATATATATATACAAGTAGTAAGATTTTTTTTGACAAGCAGCACAAAAACCTCTGAGAACATCATCCCCAAGAGCATTCACTCAGAATCTGCTGCAAAGATAGATCTTCTAAAAAGAGCAACAAACAATCTGAAGAACCTATTCTTCCAGATCAATCTGCTACAGGAGATCTTGGTTTTTCAAGAGAAAACTTCTCCATCTTCTGTCAACTAATTCAATCAGACAGGGGGAGCTTTACAACAACATCTACTAGAATCTTCTCTCAGCTTCTTGACAGAGAAGAACACTACAAACTCTTTCTTACCTCTCTTGTACAGGGTTATAACTCCCTTCAAAAGTTAATCTCGGTGACAGGGCACCTTAGCAAAAACCTGCACCTTGGTTAGAGCACCTTATCAACAGCTCACCTGGTGTGTGGACACCTTATCAAAATCACCTGATGTGAGTGCACCTTATCAACAACCTCCTAGTGGATTCCTACCAAGGGTGGTAGAAGAGTAGACGTACCCAGATTTTTTGGGGAACTACTATAGCTCCTTGTGTCTTCTGTGGTTAATTATTCATTGTGCTTGTGCTGTTTGATTTCTTTCATTCTCATACTAATTACACGTATATATATATAACACTATTTTAATTCCGCTATAAAACTAAAGAAAAATTTTAATACTCTATTCACCCCCCCCCCCCCCCCCTCTAGAGTAATTTGAGATCTGACCTCCACTTTCACAAGAATTCGACTTACAAATACAAGATAAGAGGAGAGCAAAAAATTTGGCGGCAGACCACCACTCACGTCTTGAGAATCCATATTTAGAAGTATTAAATGAATCCACTATAAATGATAGTTTTCCTGAAGAACGATTATATATGCTTGAAATTCAATCTCATACTAACACTCCATAGTTTGCAGATTTTGCAAATTATATTGTTGTTAAGGTCCTTCCATCAGATCTTTTATATCAGCAAATGAAGAGATTCTTTTCTGATCTAAAATACTACTTTCGGGAGGACCCTTTTTTGTTTTGCATTTGTGCAGATTCGATAATCCGGAGATGTGTATCAGAGGAAGAAGGGTGGAAGATCTTGGAGCATTGTCACTCAGGAACTACGGGAGGACACTTTGGGCCAATTTGTACAACAAAGAAAGTACTCGATTCAGGTTTTTATTGGCCCCTTCTATTCAGGGATGCTCAGAGGTATGTTCGTTTATGTAATTTTTGTCAAAAATCAGGTAATATTTCAAAAGCAAATGAAATGCCACAAAAGTTTATCTTGGAATATGAAATATTTTATGTTTGGGGAATTGACTTTATGGAGCATTTCCTAATTCGTATGGTAATAAATACATTCTAGTTGTCATAGATTATGTTTCAAAATGAGTAGAAGCGCAAGCCTTACCAACGAACGACGCTAGAGTTGTTGTCAAATTTCTTAGAAAATTGTTTTCGCGGTTTGGAACGCCTCGTGCCATCATTAGTGATCGGGGGAATCACTTTTGTAATTCTCAGTTTAAAAAAGCTTTAACTAAATATGGGATTACGCATATGGTAGCCACTCCTTATCATCCACAAACCAGTTGGCAAGTCGAGGTATCCAACCGAGAGTTGAAACACATCCTAGAAAAATCAATAAAGGGGAATAGTAAACAATGGGCTAAAAAATTGGACGATGCCTTATGGGCCTACCAAACTGCATTTAAGACACCAATAGGCACTACACCATATAGACTTGTATATGGTAAGGCATGTCACCTACCAGTTGAAATTGAACATAAAGCATATTGGGCTATTCGTACTCTAAACATGAACTTAGATCTATCAGGGGAGAAGCGAAAATTTCAACTCAATGAATTAGATGAATGGAGAGCAATCGCATATGAGAATTATCATATATACAAAGAGAAAGCAAAAGCTTTCCATGATAGACAACTTCGGAATCCTAAAGCGTTCAAAATTTTGGATAATGTTTTGTTATACAATTCTTGTTTAAAACTCTTTCTCGAAAAATTGAAATTAAGATGGTCGGGACCATTTAGAGTTGAGCAAGTATTTCCATACTGAGCGCTTGAACTCTCTCACCCAGATAAAGGGGTTTTCAAAGTTAATGGACATAGACTAAAGCAATATTTTGGGGAAGAATTTGAGCGTCAAGACAAGGAGGAGTTAAGTCTCCGGCTTGACACTAACTGAATTTTTGTGGCATCTAGCTATGAGTTTTTAGGATGTTAGGTTTGTTCGTGTTCTACTTTCGTTTTTTTATTTTGTTTACAAACACGTCTTTGTTCTTGTTCTTGTTTACAAATATTTATGTTTATTATTTACATGTATCAAAACTCACGGCCTTGAGCAAGGCTAGTACACACCGTGTGTCTACCCGTGTTCATTTACGTGAGCACAGACCCTTCCGCATTTACAGAACCTTACATTGCACAAACATGGGTAGTAACACGGTCGTGTCCATCATTCGGTCAACTTTTCGTCACTATTCAAAAAAGCGGAACACGGTCTGTCACACGGCCGTGGCCATGGTCGTGTGTCGTGACTTAAATGAACATAATATTCTATTCAATCCCCCCCCCCCACTTCATCTTCCTCCCCTTCCAGTCGTGTATGAAACCAGCGCCCCCCCCCCCCCCCCCCCCCCCATTTTCTAGACGTCTTTTCGACCATGTCTCACTCCCCGATGCTCCGAAATAAAAAAAAAATTGCGGATTTCTTCTCCTCTCGCCCGGATCTACATTTCAAGGTAATTTTTACAAACGTCCATGACGAGATGATTTTCCTCCATTTTCCTCCTTTTTTCTCTCCATCCCATGGCTTTTCATTGCCATATACCAGGAATATCATCCATTCGGTATGTCGACCTCTCGTCAATGCTCAAATCGACGCCGCTCCGATCAATCTTCCACCCATCCTGCCGCCATTCATGCTGAAGTTGGCATGCTTCAATTTGAAGACCCCACTCATCTCGCCCGATTCGAGCGGCTCCGCAAGCGAAAATTTCAAGAGTGTTGATGCATAGATTGGGACGTGTTGGAGGAGATCCATTTGAACGAGGAAGTCGGACACCTCATCAGACATATATAGCAGTTGGAACGCATTTTTCGCCATCGATGAGATCGGTTATCGCGAGATTACGTTGGAATTCCTTTCCACATTCACCATGGAGTCGAGTTACTATATAGTAGCAGGGAGCACGAATCGCTCTTCTATCACTGCCACCATTACATTTTGAGTTTAGCGTCACGTTTCCTCGCTCAGTCTTCGGGAGTTCACGTCATTCCTTCTACTTTACGACGAGGAGTTCCTCAATAGTCCACAATACCATGACCTTCACTACCACCTACCCCATGGAGTGAACTCCGAGTCCGTATGGCGTAGCATTGCAGATGGTCCGCCTTATGAAGCCAAGAGCTCCAAGGCCTCCTATTTGATCAGTCGCGTTGTCCACTAGCTCCATCACCTTTTGAGCCATACTCTGAGTGGGCGAGGAGAGAGCTCCGGAGTCGTCAGTACCAAAGATATTCTATATCTTTATAGCATGACAGAGCATTTTCCTCTTCACTTGGGATATTTTGTTGCCACCTTCATTCGCCACCAGGCCGAGCACGGTCGAGTCGGGACTATCTGTATCGCACCATACATCACACTCCTTCTGAAATGCATGAATCTCTTTGACGGCCTTCCTCCTATGGAAGTGGTCGCTCGCACTATACCCATTTCCATGGCTTCACTTCGATTGCTTAGGATAGTTTGATCCCGTCCTAGAGTTGACAGACCCGTCTATCATGTAGCTAGACATCAGGATGAGGTGGGAGATGAGGTTGGGGAGGAGAGGAATAGAGATGAAGAGGAGGATCCACAGGATGTTCCACCGCATACACGATATTCACATCCTGGTGCGTCCTCTTCTCACGCACCCCAGGAGCATCACTCATATGACGATCTCTATGACTCGTACGCCTTCTTTCGTATGGATATTGTCACAACCCGCATTTTCCCAAGAATATAATACATATTATCAGAGCAAGGGGAAAATACGCGCCGTGATGCCACGCCTGCAGGAGACGACTACAGACGCTCAGGCAACGCTCCTTACGATAATTTTATAAGAGACGTATATGTGTTTGGCTTAAAAGCGAAATTTTCATTTAGCTTAAGACCGCGTCCCTCGGACTGGTGGATCATCTAGTCCACAAGTAGAAAACTATACATACGTAGCGGAAAATAGGTTTGTTTTTAGCCTACATGAGCGTGAAAATAAACATCTCAGAAATGATATGCACATATCTATGTTTAGTATAGTAAGAAAGGATTTTCTACGATTTCCAAAATATGTGACATTTATTAAAAAATCATGATATGCAAGGATGACATTTTTATATCAATAAAGTAACTAATGCATCCTAGCATAAAGCTTCCCAGAGAGCAAGTAGGTAAGCAACCCAAAAGTAACAGCAATACTTCTAGCAAGTAATCTAAAGATAAAAGCCATACGGGCGCCAACAACTGACATGAACCCGCGGGAATGAAGGAAAACAACAAAAACAAACTGCCTCTTACTTAGAAGAGGGGAAGGGCCTCGATAGGAGACCTGAACGACGCTGCTCTAACACATGCGGCAGCTAAAGACCTGAACCTGAGACATTCATAAGAAAAGAATGCCTCAGCCCAAAAGGGTGCAAGAAAACCAAGATTAGCAGCATCAGAAGTAAAAGAGTGCAGGAAGGAAAAGCTAAGCAGATAAACATCTATAATCTTACAACAACCCGAGCCATCTCAAACGAGTGCACTCGGTAAGAAGAAATCCTGCACCAAAAGGTATTAGCCAAAACAATCAAAGCCCACCACGTGTCCGCCATTGCAGCTCAGAGGTGATGGTCACATATATAATATCATCATACACATATATAAGCATATATGTTTAAGAACTTGAGACTGATCAGCTCGAGGGAAAAGCGTCCCCCAAAAGAAGGCACTGCGACGGTGGTATCTCCACTAACGCCCGCAGCCCAAAAACCAAATAGGAGTGCTCGGCGGTGACTCCAATCCACCTGAACCAACAGCCCAAAAGAGGCACTGTGGCGGTGATCTTTAGCTCACACGCTCAACAGACTCACACATAGCACCAGAAGCAGGGTGCATAATCATATACATAAGTATATGCATATATATAAGTATATAACTATACCACGGTGCAGTTCACCTGAGAACACTCAGGACATTAGACAACGAAGATCATAGGGATCAAAAACCACTCACCACAGCTATCCCGGAGATTTAAACAACATAGCATACTTAGCTCATAAATCCCACATAGCAAACAGAGGAGTGCTAGGAGGGGGAACGGGATTTCAGATAGTTGTAACCACAACTCAAGACGAGGGGATTAGCCAGCCCCAGGTTGAGCAATTAATCAACACAACGACATTCAACTTACGACAAGGTTGAAGACTTTAGAAAGCGGACACCATTCCAGGTCTGGGGTCGGAACAAGACGAAGAAAAACATAACACAAAGGCCAAACTCCTGAACAAGACCCATCGGTTAATATAATATCATCCTAACTCCTATAAGAAAGACCATATGAACATAGCAGCCCCCCATATAAAGGTTTAAAACTTCCAACTGATAAATACATTTTATAAAGCAGCCTCCCGAACAGGATACTATAAGTCAGCCCCCAACATAATAAATTTATAAAGCAGCCCAAACCAAATGTTGTAAGGCAGCCCCTAATAGGATATATAAACAACAGCCCCCAAATAGAGATAAGCACATAAGAGGCAGCCAACAAACTTACACCAAACTGAAGTAGCCAAAACTCTTGGATCTATTGGGGCTGAGGTAGATGTACAAGATGTAACTGGTCAAACACCAACCCATGAGGCAGTTATAATCGGTGACTTTAAAATGGTGGAAATGCCTTTAAAGTATAAAGAGAATTTAGATACCATAGATTCTACCAGCTGTACTGTAGTTCACTGGACGATTACCGGAAAAGATGAAAAACTAGCTCAGCTATTGATTGAAAAGGCTTGAGGAAAATTAAATAATAGAATTCGATACTTTCTGTTACTATGAGTACAAAGCTGTCGGTCACTGGAACAAGTAAAAACCCAAAACCGAATTCCATCCACTTATCCTTCAAATTTAACAATTTGCTAGCCTCGCAAAGTCGTCGAGAACTAGCAAGGGAAGTTCCCAGGGAGCTTGGCCTCTAATTCCCCCGACTCGCCAGGAATTAGAAACAAAATTCCTGAGGAATTAAGATCTGGTTCCTCACACCGATAAGGATTTGCAAATAAGGCTCCATGAAACTTAGCTGCAAAACCAACCGCACCTACTAACAAGTGTATAAATATAACCAAAATTAAAACCAACTAGAGCTGATCCAGGCCATAATATGTAGAAACTGAGCTATCTAACCTTTAGTCGATTAGAATTAGTCCTTTGCTTAACTAGGATCCGGCAAACTATCTGTCTTCTAATTATTGGTATGAATACCTATCCGGGACCCCGATCAAATTTCCAACAATGACAAGTGCAGAGAATAACAAGGGCAGAGTATGGTAGCACAAGATTTAGCCGAGACATAACCAAAAGGGCCCAAAATGAACCCAGTATACAGCCCCACCAAAAGTAGAAGCCTAAGGTTCAATAGCAAGAGAGGTCCAAGATTTGCTATCAGCACACACACATTTATATATATAAAGATATGAGCCCTAGTGAAATTACATATCCAAAGGATCCAACTGCCGCCACCCCAAACAAAGCTTTATAAGGCAGCCTCCTCAAATTAACTAATAAACAACAACCCCCAAATTTATTTCATAATAGCAACCCCTATATTAACAAGGATAAGGAGCAGCCCCCCAACAAAGTAGCATGAAAGGCAGCCCCAAATAACAAACGTAAGAAACAGCCCAACGAAATTCAGAAATGGAGTTGTAAGACCACCCCTAAATAATCCTAATTAGAGTATATATAAGCAGCCCCCCAACTCGGGAATCTATATACAGCAGCCCCAATTAGACAAAACTCAAGGAACAGCCCCCCATTTAGAGCATCAAAACCACAGCCCCTAATAACAAGGAGCAACCCCAATTAACAAAGAAGGAATGTAGAGCGGCCCCAATTGAATAGCATAGCAGCAGCCCCAAATTAACATTCACATAGCAGCAAAGTGATCAAAAATGAGTGAATCTGACCCCAAGGCAGCAACATCCACGGCAACAAAGAAGTAAGCAACTTCCTAAATTCACTTGTATGGCAGCAGCAAGATCAAACAAGAAATCACAGAGCAGCAGAAGATCGAACAAAGAGGTCTCATAGCCGCAGAGTGATATAAATCCAACCTAAGGCAGCGGCATCCATAGCAACAAGGACATAAGAAATTCCTAAATTTACGGGTATAGCAGCAGCAAAATCAACAAGAAAATTGACAAGATGGTGATATAGCAGCAGAAGGAGGAAAAATCAAAACCAAAAAAAATAGCAGCCTCCCTCGACAAGGAGCGGCTATAAGGCGAAATGACTAAGCAGCAACCAAGGTAAAACCAACACAAGGTGTTGAATCAAGAGCTCTTACTAACAGAGAATAAAGGGGGAGAGGAGGCGGTTTTCTTGCCTTAATCGGATGCCGACGCTACCCGTTGAAGTGAAGCCTACGGCCGGAAGACCTCGCAACCACTGCCGATCCCGACGAGAGCTCTCCGATCCTCTACTCCGACGATGAAGCCAAGCTCCGACGACCTCCAAAACACCTCCTCCGACGCCGAATCCTAGCTCGCCCCTAAACCTCGCTCGGCTGCTGGGGTTACCGGGGGAGGAGAAAAGAAAAAAAAACTGAAAGAAATGGGGGCGGGGGGTTAGCTAAATATATACATTTATATATAACAAATAAAATATATGTATTATATATAATAAATAAACTTTTATATATATATATATATATATATATATATCTTTTATATGTATATATACATATATAAGAAATTTTATACGTAAAAACTCAAATATACTCATACTCATATATATAACTGCGTATATATATACGCCTACAAATACCTCCCTACATGAAAACACGATTGCACTAATTTTACTTATACAAGACCATATATACACGAAAATATATATATATATATATACATATACCCGCAAAATTAATTATAAGAGAAAACCTGGGGTGTTACAGTCACCCCACCAAGAAGGAAGTTTCGTCCCGAAACTTAGAACCGAAACTTAAAAGACATCGAATGAAAGGTACAAAGGGAGAGGTAAGCTCACACTCGCTAGATAGAAATGTTAACCGAAAAGGGCTAGGAAAACAGATGCGGATAAGATTACCCAACAGGAAAAGGACATTACCAAGTACTCGAAATATCCAAACTGAGAATAGAAAATGGATCGCGGAACCTCTGACAAGCGGATCCCCAACTAAAGGAAGCCTACACGAAGATCAGCCTTCGAAAACATCGAACTAACTTTCTTCTTTACGAACAAGGCGAGAGCACTCCAGGGAAAGGAACTAGGCCAGAAAAAGCCACACTGCAACCACTCATCTAACTGAGTGCGCAACTCTCGCAACTCACGCGGGGCCAAAGGGTACGGTACCTTAGCAATAGGACAAGTACCCGGCTCAAGGTCAGAAACCAACTCCCCAACTTTCACAGGTAGAAAACCAGGGAGACTAACGGCGAAGACATCAGCGATATCTCGCACCACAGGGAAGTAAATCCTCGATACACAACAACACCATTGAAAACTAAAGGCTCTTGGCACACGCCGCGGAAATAATCGGGGAAAACATAGCGCGGAAAGCCAAACACGCTCGAGGGTTGACCGATGTCCAGCATAAAGACCCAACGCATTACCTTGTGTTGGATAAAAGCATCAAACCTGGACAACCCGCCCAAACCCAAAAATCACAAAGGAAACTCCCGGTCTAGCACATTTAGATTAGCAAAGCTAAGAAACCACTTAAGAGGGTAGGGCAACCCTAGATACCCCAATTCGACACCACAGAGTCACCAAAGAGGAACTTAACATTAAACGGATCGCCAATCGAGACGAGGGTCACCTACGACGCTCTATAAAAGTCCTAGCCACGAATGAGTGGGTAGCACCAGAATCGAGAAGGACGCGCGCCTAACGGTTCTTTACCTTAAATTCTCCTATCAAATTGGATACGCAACTAATCGAGCGGAAAGCTGAAAGCTAAAAGTTAGATTAGAATCCAAGCTGAAATCACCTGGGCAGAAAAACTGCGCTTGTTTCACAACCATTTGCCTCAACAACGCCTCGATACTCCGACGCAACTCCTTAGTCACCGCCTCACTAAGCGCACCTAAGGGTTCCCCCTCTAACCGGAGAGCCGACTCCGACGCACGACGCTTTGGAGTCATCGACTGCAATTACGAACGAACACCTCAATACACCTAGCTTACGACGCAACAGCTAGGAACCAGAATTTCCTAACTCCATACAGATCAGAAAAGAGTAGATACTTGCTCTTGCTGTTACCTTGCTCTGGGAATTTATGAAATGATGTTATGCTAAACTTAGGATGATATACCATCATCCTGCCAACTTACGTGCATATAAAATAAATGCATGACTGCCAAAAAATTTATTTCAAATCATGTGTTTACGAGCGTCATCATGTATGTCTTTAGCTTGGCACGTGTGCTAATGCTATGTTATGATGTATATGCAGTGCTATGCAATCTAAAAGGGCCTTAATGCATGCTATGAGCGGCGTACACATGCGATCTTATGTATCCCATACTACATATTATCGCATGTAACGAAAAAGAAAAATGAGCTAATGGACACGCATGCGACCTACGTTATGCATCCCATACTACATAACAGTCGTATGTTGTCACCTATGAGGATCCATATACAAACACATATTATGCATCGCATACTATATAATATGCCCCGTATACTTCTTATCATGCTATGAGTGTAGTGTTCATGCTTCAGCCAAGACATACTGATGACCCCTTGGTGTGTGTATGCAATGATTAACAATTCTCACCAGGCGGTTAACCAGGCCAACCAGACTATCACAGCAACCCAGCTAACCTGGCTCTGATACCAACTGTCACAACCCGCATTTTCCCAAGAATATAATACGTATTATCAGAGCAAGGGGAAAATACGCGTCGTGATGCCACGCCTGCAGGAGACGACTACAGACGCTCAGGCAACACTCCTTACGATAATTTTATAAGAGACATATATGTGTTTGGCTTAAAAGAAAAAATTTCATTTAGCTTAAGACCGCCTCCCTCGGTCTGGTGGATCATCTAGTCCACAAGTAGAAAACTATACATACGTAGCGGAAAATAGGTTTGTTGTTAGCCTACATGAGCATGAAAATAAACAACCCAGAAATGATATGCACATATCTATGTTTAGTATAGTAAGAAAAGATTTTCTACGATTTTCAAAATATGTGACATTTATTAAAAATCATGATATGCAAGGATGACATTTTTATATCAATAAAGTAACTAATGCATCTTAGCATAAAGCTTCCCAGAGAGCAAGTAGGTAAGCAACCCAAAAGTAACAGCAATACTTCTAGCAAGTAATCTAAAGATAAAATCCATACGGGCGCCAACAACTGACACAAACCCGCGGGAAAGAAGAAAAACAACAAAAAGAAACTGCCTCTTACCTAGAAGAGGGGAAGGGCCCCGACAGGAGACCTGAACGACGCTGCTCTAACACCTGCGGCAGCTAAAGACCTGAACCTGAGACATTCATAAGAAAAGAATGCCTCAGCCCAAAAGGGTGCAAGAAAACCAAGATTAGCAGCATCAGAAGTAAAAGAGTGCAGGAAGGAAAAGCTAAGCAGATAAACATCTATAATCTTACAACAACCCGAGCCAGCTCAAATGAGTGCACTCGGTAAGAAGAAAAGCCTGCACCAGAAGGTATTAGCCAAAACAATCAAAGCCCACCACGTGTCCGTCATTGCGGCTCAGAGGTGATGGTCACATATATAATATCATCATACACATATATAAGCATATATGTTTAATAACTTGAGACTGATCAGCTCGAGGGAAAAGCGTCCCCCAAAAGAAGGCACTGCGACGGTGGTATCTCCACTAACGCCCGCAGCCCAAAAACCAAACAGGAGTGCTGCGGCGGTGACTCCAATCCACCCGAACCAACAGCCCAAAAGAGGCACTGTGGCGGTGACCTTTAACTCACACGCTCAACAGACTCACACATAGCACCAGAAGCAGGGTGCATCATCATATACATAACAATATGCATATATATAAGTATATAACTATACCACGGTGCAGTTCACCTAAGAACACTCAGGACATTAGACAACGAAGATCATAGGGAACAAAAACCACTCACCACAACTATCCCGGAGAATTAAACAACATATCATACTTAGCTCATAAATCCCACATAGCAAACAGAGGAGTGTCAGGCGGGGGAACGGGATTTCAGATAGTTGTAACCACAACTCAAGACGAGGGGATTAGCCAGCCCCAGGTTCAGCAATTAATCAATACAACGACATTCAACTTACGATAAGGTCGAAGACTTCAGAAAGTCGACACCATGCCAGGTCTGGGGTCGGAACAAGACAAAGAAAAACATAACACGAAGGCCAAACACCTGAACAAGACCCTGATGCGCAAATCTTAGCACACCGCTATAGGCGGTAGTAAGACTGCGGCAAAAAACGGCAGTGAACCGGTCGTTGTCAAGTAATAATATGAGGAAGTAAATCCCCAAGTATCGAATCTCTCAAGGAACACAGTAAGGTGGAGTTAACGTTCGAGGAAGTACTTGAGATCGAAGTCCTTTGGTCGGATGAAATGCGGAGGGGGGTTGATTTGGTTGTGGAAAATAAAAGAAAAGAGCTACAACTACTCCTATGCAATGCCGCTATGCAATGCTTCGCTTGGCGGGATGGAGACTAGGCAGGCCTTGAGTGCGCTGCTTCACAAGGGCGGATGAACGAGGATGCAGGCGGAATCGAACTGTGCAGGCCTTGAGCGCGCTGCTTCGTTAGGCGAATGGATTACACGGGCCGCTATGCCACGCTTCGCTAGGCGGATGGAATGGTTCGCACCGGCGGAGTCGGAATGGATTACATGGGCCACTATGCCACGCTTCGCTAGGTGTATGGAAGAGTAGGCATACGGATGAGGGTCGCAAGCACCTCGTAGACAAGCACGCCACTAGCAATTACTAGTGCAGCACACGAACGTGAGGTGGGATGGAGGATGGAATGGGACGCACCTCAAGCAACTCAAACAGTAAAGTATTTCACATAGACATGAAATGTATAGAAATGCAAATAAAGTTAAGTGCTACTTCATCATAATGTTAGATCTAACTACATATACATCAATAAGAGAAGAACAAGGCAAGAAATCGACCGAATCTGAAGGCTCGTTGTAGATTCACGGTTGGAATCGCCGGGTTGTCAATCCGCGTCCAAGCTCGGTCCGCAACGACGTCCGGGGTAGAGAGAGCTGTCACTACTCTCCAATGAGCCCGTCTTCTTCGTCTCACGATCCGGTAGAGGTTGCAAACTTCCTCTTGCTTGATGGCGATGGCGGCTAGATCTTCCTTTGAAGTGCTAGGATGAAGGAGGAGGCCGAGAGGAAGCTCCGGCTCAAGATTGGCGTGAAGAACAAGCTCGGAGAACCTCCTAGTGGTGGAAGATGATGCAGGAAGCGGAACTGGAGCTCTGGGAGCGGGAAAAACTTGATCGATCGAATAGGGCAAGACCTGCGGCTTAAATAGAAATTCTGTCAGAAAATGGTCAAGCACGGTCGAGCACGACCGTGCGCAGACCGTGCGTTATTAAATGATAAAACATGACTTGGGGAAGACGTTGCGCCGCCCGTGCGTTTTGCTTACGCACGATCAACACCGCCCGTGCGTACAAACGCACGGGCAAAATCTGACGCTCTGAAATCAAGAATACACAGGTCGACTGTGCGTTTTACTCACGCACGGGCAAACCGCCCGTGCGTAAAAACGCACGAGTAAACTCCGACGCTCCGTTTTCTGCCCAGACATAAACGCACGACCGCAACCGACCGTGCGTCAAGGAAACGCACGACCGTGCGATATGCACAGACATTACTTCTGGGGAAAACGGGACGAACCGGCCACCTGCATACAATATACAATGGCTGGGAATACACGTCCAGCATCAGAAAAACATAGAAGAAGAGAAGGGGAGCACCAAGTGCTTTCCCCCAACAGCAAGGAGTGCAATTGCACACCGGAATGGGCTAAAAAGTGCACCTAGCATGGAATAGTACATATGAATGAAAGCGTGCTTAAAATGTGGTGCAAAGACTAGAATATCAGCCCAAATGAGTCCAAAAATATATATATATATGGGACTCATCACACCCCCAGACTTACCTGTTTGCGCGTCCCGAGCAAACAAATCCGGCGGAGTAGGAAAAGCATAGCTAGCCAAAAAATTGCAAACATGGAATAGAATGCGAAGTTGCATACTTGTGTGCATAGAAGTTCATTAGAAGAAGTTTCTACATATGCTAGCTAATTTATAAAAGTGTAAATGCGTAAAAATAAATTTATTTTTACTCACAAATGGAATGTTGGTGAATCTCGTGGTCACGCGTAGTACGAAAGTAAGCAAGTCGCGAAGGTGAATGTTACCCAAGACCGGAACTCGGAATTATCTTCGTTGAAATCCATCAACGTCGAGAACCATAAGCTCGCCCGGTCACACTCTCTCCACGGCGCTAGTGAACTCACAAGACGAATCGATAGGACTTTAGGTGTACACGAGGCTTAGGTCACGGTTTTGGAATGCAAAGATAAACATGATGGCTAATCGCAACCCAAGAAAGCTCACAAAAGTGCTAATTCAAAGCTGCCACAATAATACACGTGTAACACACCCCCAGACTTGACTTTGAAACCGGGTGTGCACGCGGCCTACAACAATCAATACCATTTAGATGTTTCAATTAAAACGCTGGGGGTATACATCTATTTTTTTCTTTGCTTTTCTTTTTCTTTTCTTTTCATCCCCATATATATTAGCACAATTTCAGCACATAGACATTTTTAAAACTTCCACATCAACACTGAAGTGTCGCATCACCGCACCGCATTGGAAAATTATAATTCATAAATGCTTTTAGCTTAATTTTGGTTGCGATAATAGGATTAGCTTTTAGGCCTTGGTGATGTATGGTGGAGCTGAACCAAAAGATTGGGTAGGCGCAAAATAGGCTAGCAATGGTTAGTGTATAGGAAAGGTAAAACAAAGCTCAAGCTTGCCAAAAAGATGGCCTACGTCACGCTCAACTTGCAAATCGTTCGCACCCATGCTTCGAGAGTCGCTTGGGGCAAGTTCTTAGCCACCGAGAAAGGTAATCCTTCCTCCCGACTCGAGCAACACGAACCTCGTGCTCGCCTGCACACAATACCACGCTACCACTAGATTCGACCACATTCACCATTTTGAGTAAAATAAATTAAAATCTACGCAAATCTACTAATTATAAATTAGAAACATAAATAAAAACTAATTCTACTCAAATTTCTAGGCAAGACACGAGTATTCAACTAGAGCACTACAAGAGTCAACATCCCACTCCATCTTACAATTATTTTGGCTAATACAGCAATTCCTACCTCACAACCAAGAATTGAATATACAGGAGCATACAAACAAGCGAGTGCGTGCTAAAGTGGGTGTAGTGGTGTGCGGTAAAGATGAACAAATAATATAACTTAAATAAAATACTTCTAGCATGCACTGAGATGTGCCCGTGCAGTGGGTACAATAAATATCTCTCCCCCAGACTTAAACTAAACAATCCAACACAAGATAGAACCATGAAATTCAAAATGAAGTCTCGGGAAAGAGAGTACCCAATGCTCAGCAAGTGAGCATACCAGAAGACGCGTGTAAACCAAGACAAAGCTGCAGCATCCGCCAGAAGAATGACCTGCAGGGGTGAGCTCCGCAAAAACAAAAGAAAATGTACAAAAATAAAATAAAATACAGCTAACTAAACTAAACAAGATGAAATAAGAAATGCAGGAAAAAGTAAGATAACTACTGGGGTTATTGTCCTCCCAGCACGACTTATTCAAATTGAAAACAGTTCTAGCTAATGGGTTTATGAAAAGAAAAATGCACAGGTAACTGTTCTAATATGCGTGTAGGTAGCGGGTACCAATACGGCGACAGAACAGTCACGCCTCTACCCGAATATAAATAATACCTGCTCGTCACAGGTAGAGGGAATAAAAAGTAAGAAGAGGAGGAGAGCTGGTCCTCACTCATCTCACCACAAAATAAATCCTTGCCCAGCAAGGTGTCGTCTTCATGGAGGTGGCAGGAGGAAAAAGAAATGAATGAGGCTTCCTCTATGGAGGAGGGATCAACCTCCTCACATAAGAAGATACACTCATCATTGACTTGAGCATCATGCTCCAAGTCCTCCTGGGGTACCTGTGAAGACTCAACCCGCACAGGCTCAGATGAAGAAGGGGGGTCAGGAAATAAAAGAGAAGAAAAACTTAAATAATCAAAAATCGGGGGAGTGGTCCCGGTCTCACTCCCAGCAAGATCCACGGATAGATCTCTATCATCATCATAAGTATCATAGCGAGGGGAAGCCAAGAACACAAGGGCCTCGGTGGTGAGTTGGACCTCCTCGTCCCATGAGGAAGTGCAAACCTCCTCATCAGAGAGAGTATCCTCCTCATCCCACCGAGGTGCACCATCGTGTTCAAAGTATTCACTCTCCCCTTCAGGGAAAATGACATCCTCATCCCACTTTGGAGCACCCTTTGAGTCAGAAGCATCACCCCACTCCTTTACTTCGATAGGATCATAAAAAATGTGTGTGGAAAAATCTTGCAGAGAAACTGGAGGAACAAAAAAATTTGGTTCCTCTGCAAAAAGATCTGCTAATGCCTCCCCGATGGAAAGAATACTTTCCTCATCCCACTCAGGTGCATCTAAGAGCTCCCATTCCTCTCCTTGTTGGCCAACAGATGAGTGATCATCATCACTAGGAGTGAATCTATACACAGGGAGTGAGGAGTCCATGCACGAGATAAACTCGGGGATAGAGGGCACGATTGCCTTCATGGGTAAATAATGTGTGATAGGGACGATGTTGTCATGAGTGGAGGAGCGGCGGTCGGGATTGAAAAGACTAGGACAGTCCTTCAATTCATGACCCTCTCCTCGACACAACAAGCAAACAACGTTCCTACACTGTCTAGCATTTAACTCGTTCATTTGGTCTATATAATAGACCATCATGTCGTAAGTGTCAGGAGAAATATCCCATGAAGACATTTTCAACAATAAAAGCAGATAAACGAAACTGAAATTCTTTGCAAGGAAATCTACACAAACTAATAAAACTCCTTGGATTAAACTTGCTTAAAACTTTAAAACAGAACAGAAGAGGAAGAAATAATAACAAACAATATGTACTTAAAAAGCAAACAAAAATAACAAAGCGGCTATACACACTGGAAGAACTAATATCTCTCGGCTCTCCCTCTCAAGAAAACTCACACGGCTGTGTTCCCCGGCAACGGCGCCAAAAACTTGATGCGCAAATCTTAGCACACCGCTATAGGCGGTAGTAAGACTGCGGCACGAAACGGCAGTGAACCGGTCGTTGTCAAGTAATAATATGAGGAAGTAAATCCCCAAGTATCGAATCTCTCAAGGAACACAGTAAGGTGGAGTTAACGTTTGAGGAAGGACTTGAGATCGAAGTCCTTTGGTCGGATGAAATGCGGAGGGGGGTTGATTTGGTTGTGGAAAATAAAAGAAAAGAGCTACAACTACTCCTATGCAATGTCGCTATGCAATGCTTCGCTTGGCGGTATGGAGACTAGGCAGGCCTTAAGCGCGCTGCTTCACAAGGGCGGATGAACGAGTAGGTAGGAGGAATCGAACTGTGCAGGCCTTGAGCGCGCTGCTTCGTTAGGCGAATGGATTACACGGGCCGCTATGCCACGCTTCGCTAGGCGGATGGAATGGTTCGCACCGGCGGAGTCGGAATGGATTACACGGGCCGCTATGCCACGCTTCGCTAGGCGGATGGAAGAGTAGGCATACGGATGAGGGTCGCAAGCACCTCGTCGACAAGCACGCAACTAGCAATTGCTAGTGCGGCACACGAATGTGACGGTGGGATGGAGGATGGAATGGGGCGCACCTCAAGCAACTCAAACAGTAAAGTATTTCACATAGACATGAAATGTATAGAAATGCAAATAAAGTTAAGTGCTACTTCATCATAATGTTAGATCTAATTACATATACATCAAAAAGAGAAGAACAAGGCAAGAAATCGACCGAATCCGAAGGCTCGTTGTAGATTCACGGTTGGAATCACCGGGTTGCCAATCCGCGTCCAAGCTCGGTCCGCAACTACGTCCGGGGTAGAGAGAGCTGTCACTACTCTCCAATGAGCCCGTCTTCTTCGTCTCACGATCCGGTAGAGGTTGCAAACTTCCTCTTGCTTGATGCCGATGGCAGCTAGATCTTCCTTTGAAGTGCTAGGATGAAGGAGGAGGCCGAGTGGAAGCTCCGGCTCAAGATTGGCGTGAAGAACAAGCCCGGAGCACCTCCTGGTGGTCGAAGATGATGCAGGGGGCGGAACTGGAGCTCTGGGAGCGGGAAAAACCCGATTGATCGAGTAGGGCAAGACCTGCGGCTTAAATAGAAATTCTGTCAGAAAATGGTCACGCACGGTCGAACGCACGACCGTGCGCAGACCGTGCGTTATTAAATGATAAAACTTGACTTGGGGAAGACGCTGCGCCGCCCGTGCGTTTTGCTTACGCACGATCAACACCGCCCGTGCGTACAAACACACGGGAAAAATCCGACGCTCTGAAATCAAGAATACATAGGTCGACCGTGCGTTTTACTCACGCACGGGCAAACCGCCCGTGCGTAAAAATGCACGAGTAAACTCCGACGCTCCGTTTTCTGCCCAGACATAAACGCACGACCGCAACCGACCGTGCGTCAAGGAAACGCACGACCGTGCGATATGCACAGACATTATTTCTGGGGAAAACGGGACGAATCGGCCACCTGCATACAAGATACAATGGCTGGGAATACACGTCCAGCATCAGAAAAACATAGATGAAGAGAAGGGGAGCACCAAGTGCTTGCCCCGAACAGCAAGGAGCGCAATTGCACACCGGAATGGGCTAAAAAGTGCACCTAGCATGGAATAGTACATATGAATGAAAGCATTCTTAAAATATGGTGCAAAGACTAGAATACCAGCCCAAATGAGTCCAAATATATATATATATATGGGACTCATCAGACCCATCGGTTAATATAATATCATCCCAACTCCTATAAGAAAGACCATATGAACATAGCAGCCCCCCATATAAAGGTTTAAAACTCCCAACTGATAAATACATTTTATAAAGCAGCCTCCCGAACAGGATACTATAAGTCAGCCCCCAACATAATAAATTTATAAAGCAGCCCAAACCAAATGTTGTAAGGCAGCCCCTAATAGGATATATAAACAGCAGCCCCCAAATAGAGATAAGCACATAAGAGGCAGCCAACAAACTTACACCAAACTGAAGTAGCCGAAACTCTTGGATCTATTGGGGCTGAGGTAGATGTACAAGATGTAACTGGTCAAACACCAACCCATGAGGCAGTTATAATAGGTGACTTTAAAATGGTGGAAATGCCTTTAAAGTATAAAGAGAATTTAGATACCATAGATGCTACCAGCTGTACTATAGTTCACTGGACAATTACAGGAAAAGATGAAAAACTAGCTCAGCTATTGATTGAAAAGGCTTGAGGAAAATTAAATAATAGAATTCGATACTTTCTGTTACTATGAGTACAAAGCTGCCGGTCACTGGAACAAGTAAAAACCCAAAACCGAATTCCATCCACTTATCCTTCAAATTTAACAATTTGCTAGCCTCGCAAAGTCGTCGAGAACTAGCAAGGGAAGTTCCCAGGGAGCTTGGCCTCTAATTCACCCGACTCGCCAGGAATTAGAAATGAAATTCCCGAGGAATTAAGATCTGGTTCCTCACACCGATAAGGATTTGCAAATAAGGCTCCATGAAACTTAGCCGCAAAACCAACCGCACCTACTAACAAGTGTATAAATATAACCAGAATTAAAACCAACTAGAGCTGAGCCAGGCCATAATATGTAGAAACGGAGCTATCTAACCTTTAGTCGATCAGAATTAGTCCTTTGCTTA
Source organism: Dactylorhiza incarnata (assembly GCA_033032865.1). Lineage (NCBI taxonomy): Eukaryota > Viridiplantae > Streptophyta > Magnoliopsida > Asparagales > Orchidaceae > Dactylorhiza > Dactylorhiza incarnata. The sequence continues at coordinate 6,399,691 of JAWHQI010000090.1, read as the reverse complement.
ACTAGGATCCGGCAAACTATCCATCTTCTAATTATTGGTATGAATACCTATCCGGGACCCCGATCAAATTTCCAACAACAACAAGTGCAGAGAATAACAAGGGCAGAGTATGGCAGCACAAGATTTAGCCGAGACATAACCAGAAGGGCCCAAAATGAACCCAGCATACAGCCCCACCAAAAGTAGGAGCTTAAGGTTCAATAGCAAGAGAGGTCAAAGATTTGCTATCAGCACACACACACTTATATATATAAAGATATGAGCCCTAGTGAAATTACATATCCAAAGGATCCAACTGCCGCCACCCCAAACAAAGCTTTATAAGGCAGCCTCCTCAAATTAACTAATAAGCAACAACCCCCAAATTTATTTCATAATAGCAACCCCTATATTAACAAGGATAAGGACCATCCCCCCAACATAGTAGCATGAAAGGCAGCCCCAAATAACAAACGTAAGAAACAGCCCAACGAAATTCAGAAATGGAGATGTAAGACCACCCCTAAATAATCCTAATTAGAGTATATATAAGCAGCCCCCCAACTCGGGAATCTATATACAGCAGCCCCAATTAGACAAAACTCAAGGAACAGCCCCCCATTTAGAGCATCAAAACCGCAACCCCTAATAACAAGGAGCAGCCCCAATTAACAAAGAAGGAAGGTAGAGCGGCCCCAATTGAATAGCATAGCAGCAGCCCCAAATTATCATTCACATAGCAGCAAAGTGATCAAAAATGAGTGAATCTGACCCCAAGGCAGCAACATCCACGGCAACAAAGAAGTAAGCAACTTCCTAAATTCACTTGTATGGCAGCAGCAAGATCAAACAAGAAATCACATAGCAGCAGAAGATCGAACAAAGAGGTCTCATAGCCGCAGAGTGATATAAATCCAACCTAAGGCAGCGACATCCATAGCAACAAGGACATAAGAAATTCCTAAATTTACTGGTATAGCAGCAGCAAAATCAACAAGAAAATTGACAAGATGGTGATATAGCAGCAGAAGGAGGAAAAATCAAAACAAAAAAAAAACAGCAGCCTCCCTCGACAAGGAGCAGCAATAAGGCGAAATGACTAAGCAGCAGCCAAGGTAAAACCAGCACAAGGTGTTGAATTAAGAGCTCTTACTAACAGAGAATAAAGGGGGGAGAGGAGGCGGTTTTCTTGCCTTAATCAGACGCCGACGCTACCCGTTGAAGTGAAGCCTACGGCCGGAAGACCTCGCAACCACCGCCGATCCCGACGAGAGCTCTCTGATCCTCTACTCCGACGATGAAGCCAAGCTCCGGCGACCTCCAAAACGCCTCCTCCGACGCCGAACCCTAACTCGCCCCTAAACCTCGCTCGGCTGTTGGGGTTATCGGGGGAGGAGAAAAGAAAAAAAGCTGAAAGAAAGGGGGGGGGGGGGGGTTTAGCTAAATATATACATTTATATATAATAAATAAAATATATGTATTATATATAATAAATAAACTTTTTTATATATATATATAAATATATCTTTTATATGTATATATACATATATAAGAAATTTTATACGTAAAAACTCAAATATACTCATACTCATATATGTAACTGCGTATATATATATATATATATGCCTACAAATACCTCCCTATATGAAAACACGATTGCACCAATTTTACTTATACAAGACCATATATACACAAATATATATATATATCTATATATATTTATACATATACCCGCAAGATTAATTATAAGAGAAAACCTGGGGTGTTACAGATATGACTCGGAGGTTGGATAGAGTCAAACAGAATCAGGAGGCTATTACAGATATTTTCATCCACATAGATTACAATCAGGAAGAAATATTGCGCAATCAGCACGATATGCAGGGGAAGTATGAGGAGTCCAATCAATGGACTCAGAATGCTATTTACCATCTTTGCGATCACTTCGAGGTAGCCATGCCACCACCACGACATTCCTCTAGTCGATGTCGTCGTGAACCACCACCACCACCTACCTTCTGATTGCATCTTGGGGCTGAGTCCATGGATATCTATTTATTTCAAATTTAGTATTTTCATGAACTATATCTTGTATTGTTTTTATTAACACTGATATGTTATGGTACTACTCTACTTTATTAATCTATGATGGTCGCACCTCCTCGGATGTATACATATGTCGCTTGGAGATTTTTCATTTGCACCCCTTCACTTCTTTTCTATTCATGCTTAGGGCAATGCGGACATTGCATGATTTTCGTTGGGGGGGATCAATGTTAGAATTTTACTTTCTCAAATTACAAAATTTCAAATCTTTTGCTCTTTGTAAATACCCTTACAATTTTGAGCAAATACTTTTCAATCCATCCATGCGTATTCACTACCAAAAAAAGTAATAATTTAATTAGACCTCTCTTAATCAGTTACTCAATTAACACATTACAATTAATGTTATTCGATTGTGGATGTTGTAATTTGCATAACTCCGTTGTTTTACATCAATTTGTGATAAAAAAATTTTTTGGAAATTTCTATATTCTATACTTTACTTTAATCTGAAATTTAATTCACGTAACAATTCACTTATTCTTTAAAGAAAAAATCTATTAGACTATCAATTATTTCACTCTATTGCATTATGGATCTTGCTTTTATACACTCCATATGCAACTCAATATTTCATAACGATAAGATTATTTGAAATGATCTAGGCCACCTTTGATTAGTTTGAACTTTTTCAACTCTTATTCTACTCCTATCAATTACCATTGCACCCTTGACATACTTATCTTCTTTGATATTATTTATGACCCTCAAAACATTTGTTTCTCTACAACCTCAGTACTCATCATCATAGTTTACAGTTAAACTTTTTGAATAAATGGAATATGATTCATATATATTGCATCACATCATTTGAGTATATCCTTTTGATTGATCTCTTCTATGTGGGAGAGATTTATTATATTTATTGGCTCAGTCTGATTTTCCCTCCTTGTTCCCAAAAAAATGAGCATACAAAAGTTTGTATCTAAAAAAATGAATGAAAAAAAGGAGAAAGGAAAAAAAATGATTAGCCATTATTCTTTTTCAATAGGATAATGTCATGATGTGTTTCATAATCATGAGTTTATTCACTAGTTTAAATATATTATTATATGATGAGAAATTGTGTTTGATATCATTGTTTATCATATCCTAGCACAGGCCAAAGTTAGCACCTCAAAAGTCCTAGTAATCCTTTTATCATATTATATTCTTTCTATGAGTTGAAGTTGAAGTTTACTAGCAAGCCCATGTCATTCAAAATAGATTTCAAAACTATGGAGTGTAATATTGAGAAAACTAATAGAATCTTATTTAAGAAATTGATGGTGAATTCAATACATGTTTTTTCTGGATTGATTGGAGATAAGTACAAGAATATTGATAATTTCATAATTTGTTTTGATCACATTTGAAGGTAAAATTTATAAATGGGTAACGTGCTTATTAGAAATTTAGCTTTGGATTGTATATGCTCGTCCTTTATTCATGTATTTTGCTCTGGAATAGCAAAACTCTAAGTGTAGGGGTATTTGAAAAGGTCATATTTATCGAATTATAGTTGAGATTCCTATTTGAATTCGCCTCAATTTAAAGTCTAAACTCATTATTTTCATACTCATTCTCATCATAATAGTTATTTGCTCACATTCAATGAAGTTTTAACTTAAACATATGCATCCAGGTGTATTCAGGTTGAGGAATACAGATTTTAAGAAAAGTGGATTCTACACGGCCAGACACGCGGCTAGACACACGGCCGTGTCAACACATACGGCCTTCTATACGGCTGGATGATATGCCGTGTTCAGGGAATTTAGCCAACAAAAATGACAGAGAAAGTCACGGCTTCACACACGGCCTCGGACACGGCTGTGCCGCAGGAAGGCTCATCAACCAACACGGCTTGATACACGGCCGTGTGAATGGTCGTGTCCAGCAACACGACTATATATTTTTAGCATAACCGTTCCCACTCATTATACACGACCACTGACAAGGCCGTTTGCAAGGCCATGTGCGTCTATTTTCTTTCCTTTTCCAACACAAACTATAAAGGAAATGCAAGTTCCTAAAGAAGGCAGTTTTTTGGGGGCTGCAGTTTTCTGGAGTTTGAAGATCGTGAAGGAAGAAGAGCAAATGGGATTTTTAGTATGTTTTTTTATTTTGATTTTGTGTTTAAACTTTATTCTTGTTTAGAGAAGATGATGCGGAACTAATCTCTTTTTTGCGTTGGGGTGTAAGAACCATGGTTTGATGTATTAAATGATTTGAATGTTCACTTTTTAATCTCTCAACCCTTTTGTTAATTTATTCATGCAATTCAACTGTGTCGAGTTTTACTTTTTCGGAATTGTAATTCTTGTATGATTTCATCCTTTGAGATTGAGAAATCCGTAGCATGTTAAGATCTTGTATGAATGAAGGGAATAGATCGCAATTTTAGAGATAGCTTGCGATGTTCTTCCATGTTTTGAGATAAACGTCTATTCGTGTTTAAAGCAAGTGAAGGGGTTTCGATTTAGGAGAAATCCTAATCAATCAACATTACCTTAATATTAACTTGCTCGAGAGAGAGGATAATTATATTTAAATCTTCTCGGTTACTTTGGTTTTGAGAGTTTGAAGTAGAGGCCTCAAAGATCTATTACTTCATCTAGGTATTCTATACATCTGAACGCTATTCTTCAATCATCAGGTCTTTCTTTCGCAATTTACCATTTGTATTGAATAGGTAACTCACTTTAAATTTTGTTTCTACATAAGAAAACCACTCTTGATTCGCTTGGTAGATAATTGATGAGAAGTGAGTACGAGTAATTGAAAAGGCCCTTTAGAATAAGACATAAGATAGGGATATCTTATTTATTACAATTGATAGGCTTGTTTGCCTTGGAAATTTATTATTAAGTGAGAATTGCAAACCATCAGTACACCCGGGTCTCGCCCGAGCATTGAGCAACGTCCCCCGGGACGCCCGAGCCTCGCACGCGTCTCATCCTAAACAAAACATCCTACAAGATGGCGTGCATAACCTCTGTCGACGGGTTCAAAGGGTTCAACATTCACCCCAGGGGCTAAACACGAGCCCAACTGAGCATCGCCAACCAGCGGAGCGACATCATGCCACTCAAGCATGAACACGGCAAGAAAAGCGGGGCAACAACCACAAAAGTACGAAAAAGGGCAGAATCCATAAAGGACACATCAAACAAGGAGCATTACCACAAGATAACAAGTCTCATACAAAACAAATCAAACCAATAAATGAAAAAGTACAAAGATACCAGGCACAACAAGCCTACTCCTCGTCGAACTCCGCCCGCTCATCCGCGGAGAGGTCAACAACACCAAGGTCGGAGGTATCACATCCCCGCTCGCGAGCGGCCATCCGGAGCATCTTAAATACCCGAAGATGGAAAGCCACATCCAGGATCTCAGCAAGCTCCGTCTCAACCTCCCTCGCCCAGACCTGCTCACGAATCTCCTCAGACTGTTGGCCGCGATCCACCTGAAAGGCAAAAGAACTCTTGTACTCGGCCACGCTAGTCACCTTCAGCTCAGAGAGATGCTCCTCGGAAGAAAGACGCTCAACCTCAGACTCCAAACGGGTCACGTCCCCAAGCGCCTTCTCAGTCAAATACTTCTGGGACTGGAGCTCCTCCCGGAGGCGCGTCAGCGCCATCTTACCCTCCACAACCTCCAGGTCCAGCTCTGGAAGACGGGATTGATCGCACTCCCTCTTCTTCTCCAACGCCGCCAGGGAAGCACTAGACGCCTTCAGCTTCTTCTGCAGGGAGTTGTATAGGTCCTTCAATCCGACCTAACAATCATTCCAGGAGAATGCAATCCGGGCCTGAACTCCAATCTGCAACCAAATAGGAGGTAAGCAAGGCCCGCAATGAAGCAAATCACCCAAAGAAAAGAAGAGCTCACTTACCGCACGGTTCATGGCCACAAGAGATGAAGAAACCCTCATCCCCTTCGACGAGGGCACCGCAGTTGCCCCCTCTTCTGGATCTGGGGGCAAAGGAGCCAATCACCTCGACATTGGGGTCCAGGCATGGGACCCCGTCATCTCGTGAACCGTAAGGAGAATCGCTTGAACCTTCCTTCTGTCTACCCACCAAAAGATGTGGGAGGGCAGACACGACACCATCAGAAAAAACTAACTTCCTCTTCCGGTCACGCCTCAAAGGAACGGCGCCATCGCACCCCAGATTGGAAGAGAGCCTGCATTATAACAAGCGCTTCTCGTCCACGAACATGGAGATACTATACAACTGAACCGCCAAGTCTTGAGGATGCGAAAATCCAAGAATAGGAGAGAACTCGCGCTCCTGGGCTCTCGCTCGCCCACATCCATCCGAAAGGGAACTCCAGACCTCAGGCCATCCCCAGCAATTACGGACAAAACCATAGACCGTGTTCCCATGCTGCCTGTCGACCCGATTCTCGAACTGCAACCAGGACTTCTTGCTATGAACCTCAACATGGCCGCCGCCATCCGTGCGCACTTCACACCGGTCTTTGAACAGATCTAGGGAAAAAATCGAGTTGCGCTCGCGGAAGAACGCTATCATCCCATCAAGCGCGTCATCGTCAGGGGAACAAATTGAGACAGTGGAACACCACAATGCTTCAGGATGGCCGTGATCTCGTCGCACGGAGGGAAGAGAACGCTCGCTCTCAACGATGACTCGCACAAGGTCGTCCATCCATCCGGAGGACTTTGCACACGCTGGCGGTCGTTGGGCGTCCTGATCTCTATCGCAGCGGGAATACAGGAGGCAACTTGCTCCTCTGTGAGAGTCGACCGCATCCTTACAGGCTTTCCCTTTAACACGCGTCTCGGAGCCTACACAAAATAATCAAAACCAAAATGGTAAGGCAAGGCATCCACAACAGCAAAGGGCGTGAAAGGCCCGCGAACTCGCCACAACAGCAAAACACACGTCACACACACACATCACAAGCGCGCGCATCACGCGACAAGTACACGCAGCACGCGACAAGCACGCGCACACACACACGCAACACGCGCAACACGCACAGCACGCGCAACACGCGCAGCACGCGCAGCACGCGCAGCACGCGCAACACGCACAGAACGCGCAAAACGTGAAGCACGCGTAACACTTGAAGCACGCGACAGTGTGCGCGCCTCGCGCAGCACGCGTGCATCGCGCAGTGCCCGCGCAGACGGTGCCCACGCGCATCCTCATACGCGCGCACATCCTCTCGTGCACACGCGCCCGAGCACGCGTAGCACGTGCCCTCCGCATGTATGTGGCACGCTCATCGGCACGCGCTCCACACGCATGTTTCTTGCACCCCTTACACATGCTCTCGATCCATTCACGTACCTTGCAGGCCTCCGACGCGCCGCCTCAATCTACTTCAACACTATCCGTCATCCCGAGGAAAAGAGAAAAAGCTCTTGAAACTCTCTTATTTTGATACTCGACTCTGAAAGCTTTGGGGAACAAATGATGGGGTTAAGCCCGTTAAATAAGAGATCCCCACTTCTAGAATCCTCCCTGTAAGGAAACCCAATATTCATGAAATCCACCCCGCAAGGAAAGTTCGCCCGCACGCACGATCGGCGCACCGGATCGCACGTGCGTATCGCGATCCCAGCACGGGCCCTCACGCTCGCAGCTGGCCACACAAGGGCCAGCCGCCCGGCGCGCGGCCTCCCAAGGCCGCGCCGGCCACCCGGGATGCAGCGCGGCCTTGGGCGCTTCCTTCCGAGGCCGCCCCGGCCTTGGGCGCGGCCGCCCAAAACCGCGTCTGCCTTGGGCGCGGCCGCCAAGGGCGCCGCCTCCCTAGGCTGAGTCGGTCGCCCTCCTTCCGGCCACCGTCTCCTCCTTCCGGCTACACCCGTTTAGGGTTTGGGGGTGCGACCGTAATTTCCAAAAATTTGGTGATCCGCGTGATCGAAACCTTGCGATCCTATTGACCTGTCCAGTAATTAACGAGTATAAATACTGGACCGCCCCTTCAAAATCCTATAAATAGACTCATTTATTCTCTTATTTAGACACTTTTGGAGGAGGAATTCTCTCTCTTTCTCTCTATTCCTCTCTCTCTAGAGATTAGAGACTTGGAGCTTGCTATTCGCAAACCACTTTGAGACTTGGAGTTCGCTATTCGCAGACCACTTGGAGACTTGGAGTTCGCTATTTGCAGACCGCTTGGAGACTTGGAGAACACTATTCGCAGACCGCTTGGAAGCCTGGGACTCGCTGTTGGCAGCCTGCTCGGAGGCTTGTGACTCGCTACTGGCAGACCTATCAAGGAGTCGAAGGCCTGCAGTGGTACGGACAAAGCTTTGACTCGGGGGGCAAGCTCGCATTGGAGCAAGGAAACAAACACTCTCTCTCTCTCTCTCTCTCACCCCCGTCATTGTAACGAGGCGCGACCTGTCACCAGTGGCGGATCCAGAAAATTATAAATGTGGGTGCACAAAAAATTTCTAAATACAAATGCTAGCGGGGTGAGTAGGAGGGTTGTGGGTCACATGTTGGAAATTAATTTTGGGGGTGCACAAAGCTGAACTTGGCCTGCGAATAGCCAAATTTGGTCTGCGAATAGCCAACTTTGGTCCGCGAATACCAATATTTGTCCCAAAACAAACTAGTTACGTGACGCGAGAACGCTTCCATCTTATCAGAGTTGTTTCTCCCTCATCTTGCCACCGTTTTGACATATAAGTAGCCATAATTCATTGTCTCGGCGAGAGGAATCCAAATCCACTAACAATTTTGAAAAATAATGGGGGTGTAAGTGTCCCTCGGGCCCCCCTCTGGTTCCGCCCTTGTCTGTCACCCTGGCTCTCTCAAGAACAAGCATGTAAAGGAACTCAAGGCATAGTGAAGATTAGGTCGGCACAGCTCCGTCCGCGTGGTTTTTCACCCCGATTGCGAATTTTCCATGTCATCAGCTCTTTGACTCGGTCTTCTCAAGAGACACATTTATCTGATTGCACGTTCAGGCGTTAGCGGGCTAAGGCGGTCAATTTGCCCGATCTACCGGAGGCCCCGAACGATCCGCACCAACACTTTAATACAATTATATCCGGACAATGGTGTGTACATTGAGTTATAGTTGGCAAAATCCATGAAAAAATTGACCCTACACCAAATAGTGATTCAATGTGGATTTCAATTTGGTTTGAATGGTTCGGCCGGTTTGACTGACTTGTCATTTTCATGCACGCCCCAAGCCTACAGAAAGACCATCCTACAAAATGCAAACAAAATAAAAAATGTTCATTCAACATACCCCATAGTATCCCCCCATCATATCAAATTCTTTCAAAAATTAAAAAAAATCTCCTCATAACACTTTATTACAATTATATCCTGACGAATTGTCCGCAGATTCCACAACGGAGTTCTATAAAAGAAAAAAGATCTGACACAAACAGCATCAAATAACCACTATGAATACTCACTTCAATAATATATAATAGTTCCCAAAATCAACATTAAATGCACTTCTCAAATAATAATCTCTTAGCAACTGAAATTGTGATTTCTAATTTTAATAATTTACAAAATATTTTTTATTCTTTACTATTTTGGAATCAACCATTTGTAACAAAAAATGGTTGATGACTTAAAAGAAGTTTAATATCATATTTTCAAAATTAAGGGCCTGTTTAGCACGCAGGTGTAGCTCCGGTATGAGAGCAACCGCCACCGCACGGCGGAAAAAACAAACGTGCGGAAGCGCGGGGCGGCAGCGGTTGCTCCCGCCTGCACTCTACGGAACGCCGAAATTGCTCCGTTCCAAGCTGCAGCTCTCCCCGAACTCCGGCCTGTGTTAGCTGGGTTCCCGGCCTTCCACGTCCTGCCAAACAGAGCTTAAAGCACTATTGACTTCTTTGAGAAATTCCTCTCTAGACGCTAGAGAGGGAGTTTGCCAACCGTTGATAGTTCTCAGCGATCGAACATTCCGATATCAGCATCCTGTTTTTTTTTTCTTTCTTTAAAGATCTAGAGGTTTCTCTCTGAAACTCGACCAAAACCTTGTGGCTGGTAAAGCTCAACGAGGGCTCTCCTATACAGACGGAGAAGAAGCTCACATATGGTAGAAGCAGGCATTTTGCATTGCTTTAAACAATCTATAGTTTTATTTGTGATCTAACCAACCCATTCATTCGAAATTACCACCGATAGTGTATACACTTACAATGATTAGTACTAATTACTAGACGTATTACAGTAGAATGTGGCTTTATGATATCTAAACGTTCCTACAAGAACAGTTAAACAAAAGATTCTGAAGAAAGGGATATCAGATCCCAGTTAGTAAGAACTTAAATAGATTAAGTATCAAAAGAGATCTACGCATAGACAAATCCAGAGGATATGGCCATTAGAAGAATGGCTGCTTCTTCTTCTTCCCTAAGCGTTCTGCGATTCTTCTTCCGAATAATACTACTTAGCTTCCAAAAGATTTCTCCCCTAAACCCCATCATCGTCATATCCAAAGATTTCATCCTTTCGTTCATGGAATCTCGCTTTTCTTCCCTCTTGTCTCTGGCACTTGCTCCTTTGGAACGTTCTCCGGCCATGTCCCGCTCCTTGGATCCCATCACTGGTCTCCTCTTCTTCCTATACCTAATCCCGCATGCATTGCAGAGAGACTGAGGGCAATAGAAAATATGGCACTGACATTAGGTTTAAACTAAATGATAAAAGCTATCAGAAAATCAGAAACCAATCTATCGATCGGAGCTGAGAGGGAATTTTTTTTAAGAAAAAGCACCTTCGGCCCTGAAGGTCCGCCTCTCCAGAGAGGAGTCTTCGTCGTTTGGCAGTCGGTGCAGCTCTTCAATCCACTCGAAGCCGAAACATCGCTGTCTGCATTACTTGGATCGGCGCTCGGATCAATAGATCCCGAAGCCTGAAAGAAGATCACACGATTGAGTATTCAGCAAACGCACTATTGAAGAGTCATGCGAAACAGAGATTCGGAGCAGATGAGCTCGGGATCGGATCAAGCGGACTAACCTTTTCATCGCAAACATCCATCCTAGATCCACTCACCCGCGCCTCACTCATGATACGAATGTCCACTTTTGCTCTTAATCCAGAGAGAGAGAGTATGGGATCTAACGTAAAGCTGAAGAAAATGAGGAATTTCCTAGATGCGGTGAGAATAGGAGAGATGAAGGGAGAGAGAGAGCAGTAGATCTAAGGAAGAAGAGAATGGATTGTAAGCGGGGAGGAGAGAGACGAGAACTCCATTCTAAACCTGAAGAACTCGCTCAACAAAAAGTTGACGCGCGCTGGTATGTAGTAGATCCAAGGAAAAGCTGTGTGGAGGGAAAGAAAAAACATGGAGGGAAAATAAGAGAGATCTGTGAATTAGATATTAATTCCTTAACTAGTTTTAATAAGATTGGTCAAATTAGCCAATCTCGCGCGCTAATCTCCGCCTCATGAGAGGTTTATCGTCCAACCGACATTGTTCTGTGGACGGAATGAATCGGCTGTTAAATCCAGCCGAAGAAAATTGAGAACTGATGACGTGTAGGCGTTCTAGTTGGTCGGAAGGGAGACGTCAGCAGAAAGTAGTGTTTGCTGTTCTGACTTCTGAGAATGAGGCGGCGGGAAGGCAGGGGACGACGTTGGATCGTGCCCTAATGTTTAAAGGCGGCAAAAACCCTACTCCCTTCTATTTCACCTTAATAGACAGAAATATGACTATTTATTACGGAGTTTTGCCACTTATTTAGCAAGCCGACACGTGGAATGACGGTCCAGTTGTCGAACAAAAGGTCACGCGTCGTCAATACTAGTGGAAATACTTGGTCGCGATTTGCCACGACTATCTTGACAGAGAGGTTCATTCGCTTGAAGCCTTGAACGGCGGGATTTAAGTTCATATTCGTACGGAATTTTTGTTTTAGTGGTGTATTAGGCTTTGTTTATTTTTGAGTACTTTTTTTTTTTTACGTCAGACACAGATTTGTGTGCGAGAGCAAATTCGACCATAAAAAATAACGGTAATTACAGCCGTCATTTTACGATCAGCAAAATACGACTGTAATTATCAGTTTTGATTTCAACCGTTGGATCCTTGATTTTTACGGTCGGATTTGCTCTCGCACACAGAGCTGTGTGTGTCGACGCATACAATTATTTCTCGTTTGTTTTGGTGGTGGCATTGGGAATGGGAGAGTGAGAATGGAGTTGTGGGAACATAGCAGTGATAAATGAAGAATCTATTTGGTAAATCATGGTTTGCAAAGCTTTTCAGAGCCGAAAAAAATATTAAACTGTTTGATAAAACAACGGCGGTATTTTTGTTGCAATAAAACTCATACAATAATCTTGCACTTGTATGAAACCATATATAAACGAAATTCAGATGTCCAAATGAGGTTTTGTGCTTGTACATGTAGGGCATTGACTCACTCATTATTCCGGGCACACAAGAAGAATAGGCACAACAACACAGCAATCACTAACACAACGGGAAAACAATAAATGAGAGAATTAACAAATGACAAGAAAACTTTTTTATCGTAGAAAACTTAGAAAATGTGAAAAACCACGCAGTCGGAGCTGTGCCGAACAAATTCCACTATCTTCTGGTTCGTAGCAATTGAAATCTGAGACCTCGAGCGCGACAGGTCACTGCTCGTTACAATGGTGGAGAGAGAACCTCGAGGGTGACAGGCCACCTCTCGAGAGACTAAGTACTTTTCTCGGAACGAAAGTGAAATTCTCGAGTCGCCTTTCGTAGCTTGAAGGATTCCCAACCCGCTTAGAAGACAACTGTACTACCCGTAATTCGTCGAGATTAGAAAGGCCTGAGGAGAAGCATATTCGCAGACCGAGCTGGGCGAGCAAGGCGCGAGCTGGGCGAGCAAGGCGCGAGCAGAGGCGAGTTTGGGCGAGTATCTCGCGAGTACGGGCGAGTTGCCCTTGTAACTCGCGAGCAGGCAGTATACTCGCCTGCCCCCCCTAGGATTTCTCTATAAATAGACCCTCAGGGGTACTAGAAAAGTCAGACTTTTTGGAAGTGGTCGAGGTCCCCCCAAGCTGGATGCTCGTCAAGTCCATGCCTGTCTAGTACCTCGCCCAGCTCTTGGTTGTGGAGGGGAAGTTTCTCCCAAACTTCCGGGTACGTGGTGGGACCTCCCTGCTGGAGCACCTGGGGTGTGCTTAGTCATTTTCTCTCTCCTACTTTAGTTATCTGAGCCGTGGAGTTGGACCGCAGGATCAGTAACCTCGGGTTGCATTGATCCGAATTTTGGAGCCGGGATTTTCCTGTCTTCAACACTTTGGTGCGGTGAGCGTGGATCGTAGTCGGAGGAAGAAATTTTTGCGAGAAGGCTTCATGGCTTAAAGTGGCGAGATGAAGGCCAAAGGCAGCAACTCGCGAGCATTCGACAAAGTTGGGCGAGTTCCAAATGGCGACATCCCATAGGCGAGTTCCAGAGGCGAGTTCCAGAGGCGAGTTCCAGAGGTGAGTTCCAGAGGCGAGTTCCAGAGGCGAGTTCCTGCAGGCGAGATCCAGAGAAAAGTTCAGACCAGCGACTTTACTCGGAAGAGGCGAGCTTCCTGGATAGTGGCGAGATCCTTCCTTACTCGCCATCCTTACTAGCCCATAGGCGAGCTTCCTTGTTACTCTGCGTAGGCGACTTAACGCAGGCGACGAACATCAAATTTGGCGAGCTCCTTCCTTCTCGCCCATAGGCGAGCAACATCAAATGAGGCGATTTCATGCAGGCGAGCTTCTTCAATACTCTCCCATAGGCGAGCTTCTCTACTCGCAAGGTGGTGAGAACCTGGTGCCTAGTTCAAGGGTGGTCTACTTCTTCAATGCCAGTGATTTCCATACATGTTCATACTTACGGATGCTTTGGTAAAGCCCGTGAGTGTTTTTGTCTAACTAACAAACAGGATGATTCATGACGAGTTCGCCACCAAGGGAAAGCTCATAACCTACTCGCGAGGTCGCCAAGTTAATGCTCGGCAAGCTCCTAGTCGCAATGGCCTTCTGCAACAACCTACTCGTGAGGTCGCCAAGTTGATGCTCGGCGAGCTCCTAGTCGCGATGGCCTTCTCCAACAGCCTACTCGGGAGGTCTCCAAGTTGATGCTCGGCGAGCTCCTAGTCGCGAGGGCCTTCTCCAACAACCTACTCGCGAGGTCTCCAAGTTGATGCTCGGCGAGCTCCTAGTCGCGAGGGCCTTCTCCAACAACCTACTCGCGAGGTCGCCAATTTGATGCTCGGCGAGCTCCTAGTCGCGATGGCCTTCTTCAACAACCTACTCGCGAGGTCTCCAAGTTGATGCTCGGCGAGCTCCTAGTCGCGATGGCCTTCTTCAACAACCTACTCTCGAGGTCTCCAAGTTGATGCTCGGCGAGCTCCTAGTCGCGATGGTTTTCAAAGCTGGTGTTCCGCGAGCTTCTACTCGCGATGATCTTCATTAAGGACTTATGTTCCACGAGAATGCTTACTCGTGACGTCTTCAAGCTTGGTATTCCGCAAGCTCCATACTCCCGATGATCTCCTTCCGTCGGCTATGATTCAAGAGGGGTCTTACTCATAAGGTATTCCAGTTGGTATCCCCGGTGCTATGTTCTTACTCGTGTAGCCTTCAAGTTGATATCCCTCACCTCCGTGAAATATGGGAGATTGTGAGTCTTTTGTCTCTTTCAGCTAAGCATTTTCAAAAGAAAGGAAGAAAGCAGGTGAAGTTGATCTCCACGATAGGTTGGGAAATGGGCCTCCGACTTGATTCTCGTAAAACCCAGAGTGGATGATGGGACAATGCCTCGGTTGAGCGTTCCCCTAAGTCCAAGCCTCTGCAATGATGGCCGAGATCAGCTCCCCCCTTGCACGTTGGTCGCGGTTCCCACCGACTGCATTTCTCATCCGACTAGGGAGATTCTCAGAAAGAAGTCTGGACGCCGACCTCCCAATTCGACGAAGAGATGATCGACTTAACCGATCAGGGGACCCTTGAATAAAGGTGTTGTGTACCCTCGAGGGCTAAGAGCCTGTAACAAACGATTCGTTTCCGATTATTTTCTCCAAATCGTGTGAGTGAATGTGCTTAAGTGTGCTTAACTTCCCGTTTAATTGTTGAGCAACATGAAACAGGTTGGGTCGGCGTTCAGCATCCAAGTAGGATGGAGGCCTCGGGATGGTGTGTTCCTTTGGAACCTCCCCGACTGTCAGCACTTACTTGATGCCATCCTTCAGCAACACCCAAGTGGGATGGAGACCTCGGGATGGTGTGTTCCTTTGGAACCTCCCCAACTGTCAGTCCCCTTCATGGTGTGTTCTATGAGATGAAGAACTGCTCAGAAGTGCCTAAAGGCTCAACAGGGAATATCACTTGGCATCGAGAAGTGTTGGGATCATTGCCCACAATATCTTAGATTTGGAGAAGTCCATTCATAAGTCAAAGATATATCTCAGAATGTATTTGATATACTCTCTAGAATCAATGTGCAGGAGATCAGGTCAGGCAAAAAGTTCATGGAATTCATTCAAGTTCACAAGCGTCGAGACATCATACATTGCTCGACGCCTGTGACCTAGAAGCGTTGACTCATGTCTACTACTCAAATAGACAAGGTCGCCGCTGAAGTTCTGAGATCAATTTTGGAAGCGTCGAGCCAAGTTGTGTCGCTCGACGCCTTGGAAAGAGAAGTGTCGACTTAACTTCAGTCAGCTCAGCGCCAACCAGAAGTGTCGAGATATGAAGGCTTAGTTAAGAAGCGTCGAGCCCCTGGATGTTGCTCAACTTCTTCAGATAAAAAGCATCGACTAAGTGATGTTTGCTCAACGCCTGAGAAGGAGGAGTCGAGAGATTCAGTCTAAGGAGTATGCGTCGAGCGTCTAAATATCGCTCGACGCCTAACTGGAAAAGCGTCGACAGAGATGTTAAGTGCTCAACGCCTCTTCTACAAATACTCTGAACTGAGGAATATCTTCCACAGCTAGCTGAGCTTTTGTTTTCATTAAAGACCGTTGAAGACGTAACGTCATGCTGACGTGGAGAAGCGTAACAGACATTGCAGATGGCGGGCTATAAATAGAAGGCATGACCTATGGGTTGTGCAGTTAATCCAAGTTATGAAGTGAAGAAAAGTGAAGTTAGAAAAGTTTTCCTATCTTCTCAAAAGCAATTATCGTCTCCATCATTTTGAGAGAAAGTTTGAGATAGAATCTGGAGAAGTTGTCTTCCCTTTCAGAACCGTTCTAAATTGAAGATCTCATTCAGCAATCTTGTGCTGATACCTCTCTCTGAAAGAAGAAGATCAAGAAGGAAGAATCTGTCTTCCCAGGAAGAAGAACAGTCATCACAGCCTGTCGAATCAAGAAGATCATTTGCTGCTGCTGTTCTACTGAAGACTGTCTGATCATTCAGATAGATCAAGAAGGCTCAATAATCTCATATCTGAGTCTAAGTATTTGTAATCCCATTTATAAATTTCTGTAGGATCTGAGTTGTCAGATCTGAGTGTAGGATCTGTCAAGGATCTGAGTTGTAGGATCATGTGTGATCTGAGTTGTAAGATTCAGGGGTGAATCTGAGCTGTAGGCCTAGTTATAAAGGCTGGGTAGGATCTGTTTGATCTGAGTTAGTAAGATCTGTGGATCTGAGACTGTAAGATCAGTTGTGATCTGAGCTGTAAGACCTGTTTGTGGTCTGAGATCTGGAGGAGTTATAACCTCTATCTAGCACACTGCTAGAAGGGGAGAAGGGGGAAAGTGGATTACCCAAGATACGGGGAACCACTATAAAAATTCTGTGTGTTCGTTTCTGTGTATATCTTTATTTCTTGAAAGCTCTGATCAGTTTTATCTCGATTATAGTCAAGAATCGTAATAGTTTTTAAATAACCTATTCACCCCCCTCTAGGTGATTAGCTATCCTTAATTAAAGTCTTTCAAGTGGTATCAGAGGTAGGTTGTTCAAGAAAAGGTTTAACAGCCTGAACAAGATCCTCCTAAGGGTAGATTTCTAAAGTCATGATGGCTAATACAGAAGGAAGCAAAGAATTCACATCTATGAAGCTTCCCATCTGCAGAAAAGAAAACTTTGGTATTTGGAAAGAAAGAGTCAGACTTTTCATGGAAGCATCTGATCCTAGGATTTACATAACAGTTCTAGAGGGACCTTTTGTTCCTATGAAAGTTTCACTTACAGATGGAAATATTAAGACTCCTAAAACTTATTCAGAGATGACCAAAGATGAAGTGATCCTGGTCTCTATGGACAAGAGAGCTCAGAACATCATTGTTAGTGCTATTGAAGATTCAACCTTCCAAAATTTAGTCCATTGCAAAACTGCCAAAGAAATGTGGGAATCTCTTATTGTCTATATGGAAGGGACTGAAGAAGTCAGAGATGACAGGAAGTCACTTCTAAATCAGCAATATGAAGCCTTCAGACAAGACAAGAAAAACTCAATAGCAATATGCTATGAAAAATTCTTCAAGATTGTAAATGGCCTAAAGACTTATGGAAGAACTTTCTCAGATTATGAGCTGAATGATAAGTTCTTAAGATCACTGAACAAAGAATGAGATATCAAGATCTGTGCAATCAGAGAAATGGGAAATTTGGGAAACATTCAGCCACAAAACTTATATGGGAAACTACTTTCTCATGAACTTCATCTGAATACCAGAAAAGCTGAGGAAGGACACAGCAGGGAAAATCCTATTGCCTTGAAAGCAGAAAGTTCAAAGAAAAGCAAAGAAAGAATGGTATTATCTCCCAGGATTCTATCTGAATCAGAAGAATCAGAAACCAGTAATTCTGATTCTGAAATATCAGATGGTGAATTGGCACTCTTTACCAAACAACTAAAAAGAATGTTGAGGAGAAAACAACACTGGAAAACTAGACCCTCTCAGTTATCCAAATCTAAGAAGCATTCAAATTTGTCAGAGGGATTCAAACAAGACTCCAAGAAGGACAGGTACAATTCTAAACACAATAAAATTAATTCAGAAGAAATTGTGTGTTTTGGTTGCAGGAAATCAGGACACATGATTGCTGATTGTCCTTCAAAGAGAAAGAACAACAAGAAATCTGATGAAAGAAAGTACAAATCTGACAAAAGACTTGAGAAGAGTCTAATAGCTAAAAAGGGCAAGGTCACTCTTAGTGATAGTGAATCTCAGTCATCAGACTCAGATAGTGTGGAGGCACTCATAGCTCTGATGGTTGTCAATGAAAATGAAGACAGTCTAAATGATAGACCTATGATAAAAGCCCCACTATCAAGGTCTGATAGTGAAGAGGATAAAAAAGAAAATGCAGGACTCATGGCATTGAGTGATCAAGAAAATCAGGAGACAACTACTGATATAAAGGTACTTGATAAAACTCCTCTTTCTGATTCTAATTCTGAAACTGAAATAGATTCATTCTCTTCTGATGAAAATGACTCACAATCCAAACTTCATATAGATGAAATTATTGAAAAATATCAATTAATTCTCAAAGCACTTAAGAAAAGCAAAATGCATAATAAAAGGTTACAAAAAGAAATATCTGAATTAAAGCAAACTGATTCTCAAAATTCTGAGACAGCTGAGAGGCTGAATCAGACAAGTAAAGAACTTAGTAAACTAAAAGTCATGTCTATTATTCACATACAAACTTTGAGCACCAAGGAAAAGTTAATAAAAGAACTTGAAGCAAAACTCCTAGCAGAAAGAAAACTTGTAGCAAAGTTCTCAAAACCACAAACTATTCTTCCTATAATAGACACATTCTCTGCACAATACAGATGTGGCATAGGATATGATAGGAATGCAGATAAAAACTCTAAAAGTAATGACAAGGCACCTATACAACCTTTAAAGTTTAACAAAGTCATGCCTATCACAAACAAGCATGATCAAAAAGGTGTGCATAAGTTTTATAAGGGTGAATGTTCTAATAGCAAAGATGATTTAATTCAACCAAGTAACAATAATGCCAAACCTCTATGCAAAGAAAAAGTATTAACTCATCATGATTCCTTTGTATTTAAAGCAAATACTAAATTCAAAAGAAAGGAACTAAGACCTAAAGTAAAAACCACTGATGGAAAGAAAACTGAACCAATAAAATTTACTAGAACAAATTACATAGCTCCTGTGAATAAGGCAATTAAGCAAAATATAAGTCAACATAAAGAAGTAAGAAGACCTCCAAGGAGATATAATAGATATGAATGCTGGTGCTGTGGAAGGATTGGGCATTTTGCACTTGACTGTTGGTTCAATCCAACTGTTCCAAGATTCAACTCTGGGAGACCAGTATTCAGACCTATGACAACTCTCACAGCTCCAAGAATTATTCAACAACTAAATATTCCAGCTCATACTAACAAGGTTCTAGGACCCAACTTGGTGTGGGCTCCTAAGAAAAGGTAATTTCTCCTTGCAGGGTTGTCCAAAGACCAATCAACTTCCAATCTGGTACTTGGACAGTGGGTGCTCTATGCATATGACTGGAACAAAAAGTTTGCTGAATGATTACACTACTGTAAGGAATGGACCAAAGGTTATCTTTGGAGGGTCTGAAAGAGGTAAAACTAAAGGTTATGGCAATATTTCAAATGGGATTGTCACCATCACCAAAGTTGCTCATGTTGATAGATTGCAACACAATCTCATTAGCATAAGTCAATTATGTGATATTGGGTATGACATTTCATTCCACAAGGATGAGTGCCTGATTAAGAAATAGAATGAGATAATTCTCTCAGGCACTAGGAGTGGCAACATTTACTGCTTAAACTTTATATGTTCTGATCAAGTTAACTCCATATGTTTAGTAGCAGAAAATAAAATTTCTGGTAGTGTTCAATGGCACAAAAGGTTAGCTCACATAAACTATAAGACTATAAATAAACTTATTTCAAAAGATCTAGTGAGAGCTGGGCCTAAGTGGAAGTGTGTGCAGGAAAGTCCTTGCCATGCTTGCTGAAATATCTAGTTGCCTACCTAAATCACCTAGAGGGGGATGAATAGGTGATCTCCACGTCTTTTGCGGAATTAAAAAATTAAACGTAAAGCACAGCACACAAAATAAATCACAGCCACAGATAACACCAGGAATTTATAGTGGTTCCCCGTACTTGGGTACTCCACTGCCGGCCTCGCCAATCTAGCACCACAGCTAGACTTGACTACTCACTAAAACTCGGATCAAGAACGATCCTACAGTCTCGGAGTCAAACTCCTACAAACTCAGAGAGAATCTCTCTTACAACTCGGAGAAAACCTTCTCCTACAACTCGGAGAACAACCTCTCCTACAACTCAGAGATAATAACCCCTACAATAGATGATAAAAGGTTTTGAACAATGAGATACCAGATCTGAATAACAGAGGCGTTTTCTTCCTTCTTCTTGAATAGCTTTTGAGAACGATGAGGAAGAACAACGATCCTTCAAATCTATCTTTGGCAATCCGAAACGATCCAATAGAGATTGTAGAATCAGAACACGGATCAATCGAATCCTTCTTGATAGAAATCGGCAACTCCAATGAGTAGATCGATCTCCAATCGTAGACGACGGCGAGGCGGCGCTTTTCTCATTCTTTTTGATCGGGAGAGAAATTAGGGTTTGAGAACGATTTGAAAACTTGTTATTAATAACTCAAGAGCGATCCTATATATAGAGGGAGGCAATTAAGGATTAAATCGACCTTAAATGCACTCCATATAGTCGTTAGGATCGGGAGAGAGCGTTTATGAAACGACAAGAACAGAGAAAACAAATTAGATAATATTTCGAACAGAATTCTCAAGACATAAGGGTTCTCTCGAGACATGAGGGATCTCCCGAAATATGAAGCAAAGAGAGCAGGAAGGAGATGTCTCGAGAACTCGATGATCTCTCGAGACATTACAACGAATTCGGACAAAGGTCTTTCGAGACATGCTTGATCTCTCGAGACATCAAGAACAGAAATACCGAGATCCAAAGAACTTGCCTCTCGAGACATGTCAGAACTCTCGAGACATACTTGATCTCTCGAGACATGTCCTTAGAAAAATTGTTTTCAACAATTTTCTTTTCTTCTCTTGAACACTTGCTGCAACCGCACTCCAAAATCTTCAATAGTCTTGAAAATGAAGTGTACCCCAATAGAGAGATCACACATGAGTCATCACCATGTTTCATATAATGAAGAATTACATTGTATGAAACTGTGTTTGCAGACCCATTGTGACCTGACATTGAGTTACACTTAGCAATGATAATCTGCAAGACAATACTGGAAAAGCATATCAAATACAAATGCAATTCAATCTTAGTTTAAGGGTGACTTCTCACAAATCAAGGTAATTGTGATTACAATTTCCAACAATCTCCCCCTATTTGTAGAAGTCAGAACCCTATATACTAAGTTGAATTACAACAATATAGAACAAATATGCTACACTACACAAAGATATGAAAATGAATAAGTAGAGAACATCAAATCAACAATTATATATATATATATATATATATATATATATATATGTCTAAATTGAATTGTTAAGAAGACTTGATGTTCAACAAAATCAGAACCAAAGTAGAATATGTCTTGACAGCATCAGCACTATCCTTCAAGATCTTCTTTTCATCTTTTCTTCTTGTCTGGAGAAATAAGCATAAAGCTTGGGATGGTAAAATGGAGGTGGATCCGGAGCATCAGCATTATTATAACCAAAAGCCCTGAAATGAATCCTTCTCTTCCTTTGAGCTGTCTCATGTTTTTCCCATTCTTGAGAGTTGTAGCATTCAGATCTATTCATTTTACCTTCATGAACTAACTTATAGGTTTCAAGAATAATGTCTTTTGAGACTGGGCTCCAGATTTCTGGAAAACTCTTCTAAACCTTAGCTTTGCACTGACCTGTAGAGCTAGAACTTGGAACAGATCGACTAGCAGAAGGACCTTCACCAAACATTCTTTTTCTTTTGGTCCCAGCCCTATCTGATTGTTCTTCAACAATAGGAGCCTTCCCAAGTAGTTCTTCTGGCCTTGGAGAAAACTGAGGAACAGGAACATCTGGATCAATTGCTAACTCAGGAAAAATCTGATTATGAAGCCACGTTGCTGTTTTGAAGGAATAAGCATTAATATCAGCAACTTGCTTCAGCATCCTGGAAGAGAACTGCTCAAACTGAGATTTCCATGAGCTTTGAAGAGCAGATACGGAGCTTTCAATCAAGTCTGTCATTTGAGCTACTATATTTTCCTCCCCCTTTCTGACTTCTACAGATAGGGTTTGGAGAATATCATCTTTGAAATGGCCCACCTCATCAACAACTCTGAAGGTGTTAGCTTCTACATCATTACTCATCGATTGTTGAAGTTGGGTTACTATTACAATCTGTTTCAACACTGTGCCTACACCTTTAGTTGCATGTTCAATTTGTTTGCTTCCCAGGCACATCAATTCAGAGAGATTTTCATAATTTGATTTGATTTTAGCTAACTCCCTGCCAAGTTCACTTTCAACTGAGGCAATCTTCCTGTGAACAGTTGTCAAAGAGTTCTCAAACTGTTCACTTTGCTTCTTGAGCATAGCTTCAATCTTGCCCAGAAGAGAATCTGCATCATGGATTGGAGGGGAAGGATGAAAGGATGGAAGAGTAGCAGCAGGGGCAGCACCAGGAGCATCATCAGGGATTTCTTCAATCTCAAGAGAAGAAACCTTATTATCTTCTGCACAACCTAGCTCATCTGGAGCATTCTTGGTTGTGTCAAACTCTGACTCCCCCTCAACATGTACTAGGGGAGGTGATAATTCATGAACTGACATATCATCATCATCTTCAAAAACAAAATCAGCACCAGACCCTGCCTGTTGGCCACTGGGACTGTGCCCTTCAGATATTTCTTGTTGAATATTCTTCAGAACAGCTGAAACTATCTCATTTGCTAACGAAGTTTCTGCTTCAATAACTGATGGAGAAGGAGGTGGTGGTGGAACTGAATCTGGAGTGTGAATAGGTGAGGGTGATGGGATAGTATCTGACGGATCTGACTGTGTCACTGATGGAATGAGTTCTGTTAGAGCTGATGAGGGCTGACCTTTTGCTTTAGAACGGATTGGCAGCTTGGCACGACTTGAAGCTTTAGAACGAATCCGAGGAGGAGGAATTTCTGCTTCACTTGCAATTGCAGACTGATGAGTCTCCCCCTCAGAAGTAGCACTAGCCATTCCTGGCTTCTTGATTCGAATGTCCCATCTCTGCATAGAGATAACATCGATCTTCTTGAGATGGTGGATGACTGTACCTTTAGACATGTCAAAGATAGCTGGGTTGAACTGATTCAGGAACAATGAGATGATCCGGGCAAATTTTGGAGAATTAATACAGGCTTTGATATTAGAGAATAAGATTGTGGCCCAATCTCTCTTTTTCCCTGACACGATTCCAACCATCAACAGAAAAGTCTCTTCAGACACATGCCCTTGTGTGCCTGTCTTGCAGAATAGAACTTTTAAGATTATGTCCACCAGGAGCTTCCCTGCATCATTCATCTTATGCCTCTTAACTGCAGAAAAATCTGAGTCTAGACCACAGTACCTTGCTGTTCTCAACCAGTCATTGTCATCTAGATCTTCTTCAGCTTCTATTTCAGACATCTGCAAATACTTAGTAAGAGTCTTTGGAGAGACTTTGATTTTGATACCCTTAACAAAAGAGATCAACATTCTTCCTTCCTTAATAGGTTTCACGTTGATGAAGAATTCTTCAACCTCATCAAAAAGCACGCGGCAAGGATGTTCCAGAACGAATGAAAGACCAGCGGCATCAAGCATACAGAAAAGAATTTTGAAATCCTCGGATAAATCGGCGATTCCTGAGCGAACGACTTCACTGCCGACGCCGATCTTTGGATGAGAAGAAGGAGCCATTGAAGCAAGATATGGAGAACTGTCAAACGGAGAGGATGAAGAATCGAGAGCCACTGAGAGCACTGAGACCTGACGCTAACCGTCGCCGCTCGAGAGAAAGTCGAAAGGTCGGGGAAGTCTCGGAAATTGATTTCGTGAACATCAAGTTTTCGATTTCTTATATATATATGATTTTGATTTGACGTTAAAGTTACATTTTGAAGAAAATTAAAAGTGGAAATAGCACGTACCTGATGTTTGGAATTCTTAAAGAAAACTATGTCTCGGGACATCGGGTATGTCTCGAGAACTCAGGAGTTTCAACAGGTTATTTCCTTCATTGATGTCTCGAGTGATAACCCATATCTCGAGACATCACCATATCTCGAGATCTTAAACTTGTCTCGCGAGAACCAGCCTGTCTCGAGAGTTCCCTGAAGTCCTTTGGATGATGTCGAGATTTTAAAGTGACTTGAGTTGTCGAGAAAACAGAT
Source organism: Dactylorhiza incarnata (assembly GCA_033032865.1). Taxonomy (NCBI): domain Eukaryota; kingdom Viridiplantae; phylum Streptophyta; class Magnoliopsida; order Asparagales; family Orchidaceae; genus Dactylorhiza; species Dactylorhiza incarnata. Next base: position 6,375,277 of record JAWHQI010000090.1, on the reverse strand, counting down.
AGTTCCCGAGACAACATGTAGTTCTCGAGACATGCCTGAAGTTTTCAGGAAAAGTTCTGAATTTTTGTAATCTTCATGTCTTCATGGTTTTGCTTGACTTGATCATTACTCCATGTTGAGCATTCCAAGTTCCGTCTTGAAGAAGGAGAACTTAGTCTCATCCAGTGGCTTCGTGAATATGTCAGCAACTTGCTTATTCGTGGGGACATAACTTAGATTTATATCACCCATCTCCACATGCTCCCGGATAAAGTGATATCGTAGCTCGATGTGCTTTGTCCGACTGTGAGAGACTGGATTATTTGCGATAGCAATTGCACTGGAAGAGTCGCAAAACATGGGAATGTCTTTGATCTTCATGTTGTAGTCTTGAAGTTGATTTCTTGTCCATAGAAGTTGTGCGCAACAACTGCCAGCAGAAATGTATTCTGACTCGGCGGTTGATATTGCAACACAATTCTGCTTCTTGCTACTCCAGGAAATAAGTCTCCTTCCGAGGAATTGACACGTCCCAGAAGTGCTTTTCCTGTCGTCTTTGCTACCTGCAAAGTCTGCATCTGAAAAACCAATTAGTTCGCTATCATTACTTCTTGGGTACCATAAGCCAAGATTTGGTGTGCCTTTAAGGTATCTCAAAATCCGCTTTGCGGCAGTATAGTGAGATTCCTTAGAGTTCACCTGATATCTAGCACATACACATGTAGAGAACATTATATCAGGTCTACTGGCATTAAGGTAGAGCAAAGAGCCAATTATGCTTCTGTACTTGGTTTCATCAAAAGGTTTCCCTTTCTCATCCTTGTCCAGAGACGTAACTGAGCTCATTGGAGTCCTCATAGAGGTTGCATTCTCCATTCCAAATTTCTTAATCAGCTCCTTAGTGAACTTTGTCTGAGAAATGAAGATTCCATCTTCAGACTGTTTCACTTGAAGTCCTAAGAAATATTTCAGCTCACCCATACTGCTCATTTCAAATTTCCCTTGCATCAATTTAGAAAACTTTTTACAGAGGTTATTATCCGTAGAGCCAAATATGATGTCATCGACATAGATTTGCACTAGCAAAATCTTGCCTTTTACTTCCCTAAGAAATAATGTCTTATCTATCTTTCCTCTTGTGAACTTGTTCTCAAGAAGAAAGTTAGACAGCGTCTCATACCAAGCTCGAGGAGCTTGTTTCAAACCATATAAAGCTTTTTGTAATAAATAAACATGATTGGGATGATCAGGATTAACAAAACCTAGGGGTTGTTCAACGTATACTTCCTCTTTAATGTCTCCGTTTAGGAAAGCGGACTTGACATCCATTTGATATACGGTGAAACCCTTGAAAGCAGCATAAGCAAGGAAGAGTCTGATCGCTTCGAGCCTTGCTACTGGAGCGTACGTCTGATCGAAGTCGATGCCTTCCTCTTGTCTGTATCCTTTAGCTACAAGTCTGGCTTTGTTCTTTATGATTGTTCCTTCTTCATCCAGCTTGTTTCTATACACCCACTTTGTTCCAATGACATTTTTGTCTTTGGGTTTTGGAACAAGTGTCCATACTTTACATCGTTTGAACTGATTTAATTCTTCTTCCATAGCAATTATCCAGGATGGATCTTCATTTGCCTCTTGGAATTTCTTTGGTTCGACCTGCGAAAGAAAACTTAAATGCATATTTTCGTTAATGGTACCTCGTCTTGTTCTTATTCCTTCATGAGGATCTCCTATGATCTGATCAACTGGATGATCCCTCATTTGTCGTAGTCCGAGGTTCCTTGCATGATTTGGACCAATAGGAATTTCTTCTACTGTTGGAGTATCTTCCTCCACTTGGATTGGCTCTTCATCAGGATGATCTTCTTCATAGATAGTTATTGTGGGAATTTTGACGAAGTGTTGAGAATTTTCTTCAACTGGCTGATCCAAGCTTAAGTCCTGCAGCTTTGAACCTGTGTCTACAGAAGAAATGCTAGAGGAGCTGCCTTGTAGCATGCTCGTCTCATCAAATACAACATTAATAGATTCTTCTACCACCAGGGTTTTCTTATTAAAAACTCTATATGCCCTACTATGGCTACTATAACCTACAAAAATACCTTCAAAGCTCTTTTCACTAAACTTAGTTTTGTAATGCTTTCCATTGTTTAGCACAAAGTATTTACTACCAAAGATTCGAAAATAAGAAATGGTCGGTTTCTTGCCTTTTAGAAGTTCATAAGGAGTCTTTTCATGGTTTTTGTTTATGAGTGCTCTGTTTTGCACATGGCATGCAGTATTGACAGCTTCAGCCCAGAAATATTCAGGTAGTGAAGAGTCACTCAACATGGTTCTGCAAGCCTCAATAAGTGTTCTATTCTTTCTCTCAGCTACTCCATTTTGTTGTGGAGTTCGAGGAGAGGAAAACTCATGAACGATACCGAGGCTTTCACAGAATTCTGTCATGGCTCCAGATTCAAATTCTGTACCATGGTCACTTCTGATTTTGACCACCGAACAGTTAAATTCATTCTGGACTTGCCTGACAAAACTAGTGAAAGTGTCAAAGGTATCTGACTTGTGTTTCAGAAAGAATACCCAGGCAAAACGAGAGTAATAATCTACAATAACCAATGTGTAAGATTTTCCTCCTAAACTTCTAATTTGCAAAAGACCAAACAAATCCATATGGAGCAGGTATAAACACCTGGTTGAATCTTTGCCAATAATGCTCTTAAAGGTAGCTCTTGTTTGCTTGCCTTTTACACATGCATGACAAGGTCTATCTTTAATGCACTTAACATCTGGTGCATCTCGCACTAAGTTTTGAGAAAACAATTTATTAATAGTTTTGAGATTTATATGTGCTAATCTCTTGTGTCATTGGTCAACAAGAGATGCACTATCTTTTGCCAAAAGACATACTGGTGTAGAAGATGATATACACAGAAAATTTAAACAAAATATGTTTCTACAGCGAATGCATGATAAAATCGTTTCATGATTTTCAGCCGACTTTATCAAACACTTATCTTTATGAAAATCAACAATGTATCCTTTATCACAAAGTTGACTTATGCTTATCAGATTATGTTGTAATCCTTCCACATAAGCTACATCGGAAAACGATACATTGCCATTAGAAATCATACCATAGCCTTTAGTTATTCCTCTGTCTGAACCGCCAAAAATAACTTTTGGACCGTTCGCAACTGGAATGTAGTTTTGCAAAAGGCTTCTTGTCCCGGTCATATGCCGAGAGCATCCACTGTCCAAGTACCAGATAGGATTTTTATTGGCCTTTGGACATACCTGCAAAAACAAATCATTTCTCCTTAGGAGCCCAAACAGATTTGGGTCCTTGGTCCCGTGTCAGTTGAGCACCACGATGAATGTTAACATTGCGAGTGGTCTGCCTTGCAACATTCACTTGTGGTCTCCTAGTATACGTTGTATTAAACCAACAATCAACGGCAAAGTGACCAATTTTGCCGCAGCACCAACAGTCGAATCTGTTGTACCTTCTTTTTACACTCTCCTGCTTAACTTTTTGAACGTTAGCTCTTGCAGGAGCAGCCCTTTTAGATGAGGATGCCTCATGGGGGCAACACACACAAGGTGGTATTGTCTTCTTCGGCTTTGGTGCAACAGCATTCACTTTTGGTGCTTTCTTAGCGCTCGGACCATGAACAAACGGACCGTACCCTTTCCGATTAATCTCTTGATAGGGTGCTTGAAAAGCACTATCACCAAAGTTTCGGGGAGGAGCCCATTCCTTATGATCATTCACAGGTGAAAAAGGAATTGGTCGTGTGAAATGACCATAGGAACTCTCCATATCATAAGCATTCGTAGGGAATATGACTCTCTTGAATGCTACAGGCTCTTGATGAGCTTTCCCTTTTTCTTTGGTAGTAGCTTTCTTAGCAACCAGACCATTCTTCTTAGCAATTGAATTTTTTGAAGAATTGCTAGTACTAGCTTCATGCCCTAAACCGCTTCCTTTTGCCTTAGTAGTAAAAGTACCAATAATTGGCAGAACAGTTTTAGGTTGAGAGAATGCTTCAACCAACTTCTTCTCAGCCGCAAGCTGTTCCTCCAAGACATTTATCGAATGATCTCTCAGGGCAAGAGTCTCTTCTGAGCTTTTGATCTTGTCTTTCAAGGCTTGGACTTCCTCTTTGAGAGAAGAAAGTTCTTCAACTTCTTTTCTCAAGTTAGATTCCACCTCCTTGAGAGCCATGATCTCCTTACCCTGAGTTTTGACAACCTTTCGGCACTTGTCAAAACTTTGGAGCATTTTGGTATATTGAGACATGAGCTCAGATTCATCGTCTAAGGAGTTATCCTATTGTTCAGCCGAAGCATAATTAGAATCGGATAGAATAGTGTGATCATTTACCTTTCCGGTGTACGGGGGTGCTTCTTCATCATCAGACATGGCCATCAGGTCGAAGTAAGCTTCTTCTTCATCACTCGACTCATCGGAGTCACTGTCGCTCAGAGTTTTGGCTTTCTTAGCGACGAAACTTCTATCTGATTTCTTCTTTTCGTGTGTGGATTTCTTGTCTTCTTTTCTTCCACCTTCTTTCTTCTTGTAGGGACACTCAGCAATTATGTGCCCTGGCTTATTACAACAGTAGCAAATAATGTCAGAAGAAAAATGTTTGTTCTGTTTCGATTTGTACCTGTCATTATTGCTTGAGCCCTTCCTGTGATAGTCGCCATCACGACGAGAATGTTTATGATCCGAGGAAGACGGCTTGTTGTTCATGTGCCTTCGTTTGTTCAGCAGTTTCTTAAACTGACGGGAAATCAAAGAGAACTCCCCATCAGACAGTTCGGAACAGGAGGAGCTGGCTTCCGATTCTTCTTCATTATCAGATTCTTTTTCTCTGATCGGTATCACTGCTTTGCTCTTCTTTGAACTCTCTGCCTTCAAAGCTAAGGTTCTTTCTTTGCTTGAAGCTCGATTGACATCCTCTTCAGACTTTCGGATGTTCATTTGTAATTCATGAGATAGCAGCTTCCCGAACAGATTCTGAGGTTCTAGACTTGGCAGTTTTCCAAACTCTCTAATGGCCATAATTTTGCTATCCCAGTCTTTCGTTAGGGAACGCAAGAATTTGTCATTTAGTTCACCATTTGTGAACTCCCTGTCGTAGTTCCTCAGACCATTGACTATTTTGAAGAATCGCTCGTACGCATCAGCGATGCACTCCTTCTTACTCTACTTGAAAGCCTCATACTCTTGATTGAGTAGGGATCTTCTGTCTTCTCTCACTTCGTCAGTACCTTCCATTAGAACAATCAAGGATGTCCACATTTCTTTGGCTGATTTGCAGTGGATTAAGTTTTGCAACATGGAATCGTCCACTGCACTTGCAATTATGTTTTTAGCCTTCTTGTCAAGAGCAACAAGAGCTATCTCATCCTTGGTCAAATCCATCATTTTCTTAGGTATCTGAACAGTAGGATTTGTAGACGAAGCGGTCATTGGCACATGGGGACCTTCTTCCACGACTTGGAAGATTCTGGGATCTGCAGCTTCCATATAAAAATGGACTCTTTCCTTCCACATAGGAAAGTTGGCCTTAGTGCAGATGGGCAATTTCAGAGAGGATTCCTTGACTCTATCCATGGCTTGCTAGCAACTAGAAAGATGGATCCTGTTCAAGGTGTTAACCTAGCAACAAACAACCTCCCTCTGATACCAATTGAAGTATCTAGTTGCCTACCTAAATCACCTAGAGGGGGGTGAATAGGTGATCTCCACGTCTTTTGCGGAATTAAAAAATTAAGCGTAAAGCACAGCACACAAAATAAATCACAGCCACAGATAACACCAGGAATTTATAGTGGTTCCCCGTACTTGGGTACTCCACTGCCGGCCTCGCCAATCTAGCACCACAGCTAGACTTGACTACTCACTAAAACTCGGATCAAGAACGATCCTACAGTCTCGGAGTCAAACTCCTACAAACTCAGAGAGAATCTCTCTTACAACTCGGAGAAAACCTTCTCCTACAACTCGGAGAAAAACCTCTCCTACAACTCGGAGATAACAACTCCTACAATAGATGATAAAAGGTTTTGAACAATGAGATACCAGATCTGAATAACAGAGGCGTTTTCTTCCTTCTTCTTGAATAGCTTTTGAGAACGATGAGGAAGAACAACGATCCTTCAAATCTGTCTTTGGCAATCCGAAATGATCCAATAGAGATTGTAGAATCAGAACACGGATCAATCGAATCCTTCTTGATAGAAATCGGCAACTCCAATGAGTAGATCGATCTCCAATCGTAGACGACGGCGAGGCGACACTTTTCTCGTTCTTTTTGATCGGGAGAGAAATTAGGGTTTGAGAACGATTTGAAAACTTGTTATTAATAACTCAAGAGCGATCCTATATATAGAGGGAGGCAATTAAGGATTAAATCGACCTTAAATGCACTCCATATAGCCATTAGGATCGGGAGAGAGCGTTTATGAAACGACAAGAACAGAGAAAACAAATTAGATAATATTTCGAACAGAATTCTCGAGACATAAGGGTTCTCTCGAGACATGAGGGATCTCCCGAAATATGAAGCAAAGAGAGCAGGAAGGAGATGTCTCGAGAACTCGATGATCTCTCGAGACATTACAACGAATTCGGACAAAGGTCTTTCGAGACATGCTTGATCTCTCGAGACATCAAGAACAGAAATACCGAGATCCAAAGAACTTGCCTCTCGAGACATGTCAGAACTCTCGAGACATACTTGATCTCTCGAGACATGTCCTTAGAAAAATTGTTTTCAACAATTTTCTTTTCTTCTCTTGAACACTTGCTGCAACCGCACTCCAAAATCTTCAATAGTCTTGAAAATGAAGTGTACCCCAATAGAGAGATCACACATGAGTCATCACCATGTTTCATATAATGAAGAATTACATTGTATGAAACTGTGTTTGCAGACCCATTGTGACCTGACATTGAGTTACACTTAGCAATGATAATCTGCAAGACAATACTGGAAAAGCATATCAAATACAAATGCAATTCAATCTTAGTTTAAGGGTGACTTCTCACAAATCAAGGTAATTGTGATTACAATTTCCAACACTTGCCAAATGGGTAAGCAGACAAAGTCATCCTTCAAACCAATTGGTGAGAAGGATTCCATTAGATGTCAATATCTACTTCACATGGATCTATTTGGACCAATGTCAATCCATAGCTTAGGAGGAAAGTTATACACTCTTGTAATAGTTGATGATTACTCTAGATTCACTTGGGTATTCTTCCTCAAACATAAGTCAGACACTTTAGAAATACTCACCAATTTTGTTAGGAAAATCACTAATGAAATAGGAAATTCTGTAGCCAAGATTGGAAGTGATCATGGGACTGAATTTCAGTCTGGTGCAATGACCAAATTTTGTGAGAATCTAGGAATTTCTCAAGAGTTCTCATCACCTAGAACACCTCAACAAAATGGAGTTGCTGAGAGAAGAAATAGAACCCTTATTGAAGCTAGCAGGAGTATGTTGAGTGATTCCTCTCTTCCTGAGTACTTTTGGGCTGAAGCTATAAACACAGCATGTCATGTGCAGAATAGGGCTCTTATAAACAAAAGACTGGATAAGACCCCATATGAGTTATTGAAAGATAGAAAACCCACATTAGCCTATTTTAAAATATTTGGTAGTAAATGTTTTGTATTAAATAATGGAAAGCACCATCTCACTAAATTTGCTGAAAAAGCAATTGAAGCAATCTTTGTTGGGTATAACTCTCAAAGTAGAGCCTATAGAATCTTCAACAAAGAGTCTAATAGAATAGAAGAATCTGTACATTTTGTATTTGATGAAACCAGCCTTATTTATAAGGATCTGGGAAGTTTATCTAGTTGTGCAGGTTCTACACAGAAATTGAAGGAGATGAATATCAATGAACAACAAAATGAAAATAATGAAGAAACTAATGAGACTACAATTGTAACTAGAGAAGATGAACTTCAAGTTGAAGACAATTATGAAGAACCTATTGCTGTTGAAGGACCACTTCATCCAGAACCCCTAGAAGAACCCACTCAAACAGAAGCATCAGAATTTCAAAGGGAAAACGAAAGGTGGAGGAACGCTACCAAACATCTGAAAGACCATTCAAAAAAACAGATCATAGGAAATCCAAATGATGGAGTGCAAACCAGAAGAGGAAACTCAATACATGAGGCTTTGCATCACAGCTTTCTTTCCAAAATAGAACCTAAGAAGTTTGATGAAGTAAATAAGGACACTTCTTGGATATCAGCTATGCAAGAAGAGCTAAATCAATTTGAAAGATGCAAGGTCTGGATATTGGTCCCAAGACCAAAGAAACACTAAGTCATAGGGACCAAATGGGTATTCAGGAATAAGCTTGATGAAAATGGTGTAATCATAAAAAACAAAGCTAGGTTGGTTGCCCAAGGATATAGACAGGAGGAAGGCATAGATTTTGATCAAGTATTTGCCCCTATGGCAAGATTGGAGGCAATCAGGCTATTCCTAGCATTTGCAGCTCACACTGGTTTCATAGTCTATCAAATAGATGTAAAGTCAGCATTCCTAAATGGAACAATATTAGAGGAAGTATATGTTGAACAACCCCCAGGTTTTATTGACTCTACTCATCCAAATCATGTTTATCTATTATTAAAAGCACTGTATGGTCTGAAACAGGCACCTAGAGCTTGGTATGAAACATTATCTAGATTTCTTATTGAGAACAAATTCTCAAGAGGAAAGATAGATAAGACATTATTTCTCAGGATAGTTAAAGGTCACATTATTTTAGTACAAATATATGTAGATGATATAATATTTGGCTCCACTGATAATAACCTTTGCAAAAGATTTGCAAACCTTATGCAAGGGAAATTTGAAATGAGCAGTATGGGTGAGCTTAAATACTTCTTAGGACTACAAGTGAAATAGTCTGAGGAAGGAATTTTCATTTCTCAGACCAAGTACACAAAAGAAATTATTAAGAAGTTTGGAATGGAAAATTCCACTATAATGAAGACACCAATGGCAGCAAATATGTCACTGGACAAGGATGAAAAAGGGAAACCTATTGATGAAACCTTGTACAGAGGCATCATTGGCTCATTGCTCTACCTAACTGCTAGCAGACCAGACATTATGTTTTCAACATGTGTGTGTGCTAGATATCAAGTGAACCCTAAAGAATCTCACTACACTGCTGTCATAAGAATCCTGAGATATCTGAAGGGCACTCTTGATCTTGGCCTTTGGTATCCTAGAAGCAATGGTTTTGAACTACTTGGCTTTTCAGATGCTGATTTTGCAGGATGCAAGGAGGATAGAAAGAGTACATCTGGTACATGTCAATTTCTTGGCAAAAGACTAATATCTTGGAGTAGCAGGAAGCAGACAAGTGTGGCTATTTCAACAGCAGAATCTGAATACATTTCAGCTGGAAACTGTTGTGCTCAGCTACTATGGATTCAACACCAACTCCAAGATTATAAAGTTCAGCTAAGTAAATCTCCTCTATTTTGTGATTCAACTAGTGCAATTGCTATAGCCAACAATCCAGTATCACATAGCAGAACTAAGCATATAGAAATAAGATACCATTTCATTAGAGAACATGTAGAAAATGGAGATATCTCAATTGAATATGTTCCAACCGAAAAATAGGTTGCTGACATATTTACTAAACCCTTGGATGAAACTAAATTCAATAATTTTAAAATTGAATTAGGTATGTTAAAAATGGATTAAAGCTATTTTGAATTAAATAAATGAAAATAATGATTGAGACCTATAAGGTGAGTGAAGAAGTTATCTGGCGTCGAAAGAAGATACATGGCGTCGAGAGAAATCACCTGGCGTCGAGAGAAAGTATCTGGCGTCGAGACAATATCTGGTGTCGAGAAGACACCTGGCGTCGACTGAAGATATATGGCGTCGACTGAAGATATATGGCGTCGAGCGATCTCAACGCTTATGCAAACATAGCTAGGCCATCTCGACAGGGTCAATTTAAACCACTAGATCAATCTTGTCAAACAAGTTAGGCGCGCGGCTATTCATCTTCTTGAACTAGAACTTCTATAAATAGGGAAGACACTTCGTTAGTGCCCTAGTTCTCTAAGTTCGAAATTGTCTGCCCTAGAAAATCACTCCATCAATTCTCTCTCTCTCTCCGTTCATCAACAACAATGCCTCCCAAAAGCAATGAGTATCTCTATGAGGGAAGTGAACTTGTTCGAAATGGATTCCAATCAGCTTCTGTGGATATAAAATCAACAATCGAATTAATCTACAACGTCGGACTGGAATTTGTACTGTCTGAATCAACTCTCATCTGGAAACGAGAGGTATTAGAGCTATACTCTAACATAGTAATAGACTCCGTCAACTCAAAGATTAAGTCCAGTGTGAATGGTAAGAAGATTAAAATAACTCATTCTAGACTAGCTAAGGCACTAGAATTGCCTAGGTTAAAAAGGAATGCAGAAGAAGAAGAGGTGACCTCTGAACAGATTAGATTAGCACAAATCTGGTGCGGAATTGAGACGTCACGAGAAATCACTGGAAGTATTCAGAGAAATGGAATGAATTCAAAAGGTAAATTGATAACAGATGTTATAGGAAAGGGACTGCTGTGCAAGACTGGATCACATGACAAAGTTTCTAGAAAAATGTTTATTCTACTAACAAGGATTATTCATTCTCTGAGAACAGACTGGGGAAGAGTTGTGTTTGATAGGATAGTTGAATGTATCCAAGTACCCAACATGGGTAGGATATTGTCCTTATATTTAGTAAAAGTCTCTCCTGACTCCTTGAATAATAAACCTGGATCAAAGATAAACCACATGAAGAAAATGGATATGAGAATGATAGAGAGATGGGACAGAATTTTATCTAATCCTCCTCCAGAAGATCCTTCTCCCAAGCAGAAGAAAGCAAAGAAGCAAAAGAAGAAGAAGGCTTCTTCAAGCTCTTCAAGCTCATCCAGCTCATCCTCCTCCAAAAGAAAATCTAGATCCACTCCAATTCATGATCCAAACCTTACAACATCTGAAGATGAAGAAGGGAACAATGCAAGGGACAGTTCTCCTGATACTCCAAAGGATGAGAGTGAGAAAGGAGAAGAAGAAAGAGGAAGTCTTCATGTATCCCCTGCTAGACTTGAAGGGGTTTTTCTAAATGAGAAAGAGACACAAGATGAGATTCCTGCTCAGAAAAATGATGAAATGAGCAAGGTAGCAGTTGAGGGGGAGGGTCAGGATGAGAATCCTCTTCAAAATAAAATTGATCTGATCAATGTAGAGACTGAGGGGGAGCCTCAAGTTGAATTTCTAGCTGAAGGTAATGCACCATTTGAGGGGGAGCCTCAGGCTGAGATGCCTGCTAAAGAGAATTTTGAAATAAATGCTATGGAAGTAGAAGAAGAACCTGAAGCACCAAAGAAATCTGCTGAGAAGATTATCAAGATAGAATCCTCTAGCTCCCATATGAGCCAGAGAGATGATTCCTTAATCGGAGAAGAGAGCAGCAAAGGTGTTGAAATGGAAAAAGAAATCCATGTGGATCTTAGTCTTATTCTACCTCAGCTGGAGGTGTTGCTGAATAATCAAAGAAGATTATTAGAACAATATATTGAGGAAAATAATACAAAAATGAAAAATGAAGTAGATTTCCAACTGAAATTGGTTAGATTTGAAGTCAATCATCAGATATCTGCATTGAGAAAGGAGATGGTAAAGTTCTTTAAGAGAGCTGGTGTTTCAGTAGATTATACAACTGAACAGCTTGATGTAATCAAAGAAACATCAAAGGTTATTAAAGAATCTCAAGCTAGAATTACAAAGATAGTGGATGATGTTCAGACAAACCAAGGAATACTAAGTAGCAATATGCAAGTTCTGTATAAAGAACAGGTAGCACAAATCTTAACAGGTACAAATAAGATTGAAGCTAGAATGCAACAGCAGAATGCTGATATCTTGGCTAAAATTGATGAGAGCTCCACAGTTCTAAAGGATCAAGCAAAGTTGCATGCAGATACTATAGATGATCATCTTTTTAAAGTAAAGAAAACCATTGAAAGTGGGATTAATCACTTGGAAGGTCAGGTCAGATTTCAGAAGAATACTTTGAGAGAACACATTGTTGAAGAAGTCCTAAAGGGGGAGAGGTCAATGATTCAAGCTAGTTCTGAACATACTGTGTGGACCTCAAACTCTATAAGAGAAACTCTTGGATATCCTCCCATAGACTATGAGAATGATCAAGTCTCTGAGACAAGGCCAGCCTCTCTTACTCAGGTTCAAAAACAGATTGCTAAAATGTATAGTCCTGAGAATAAAAGTAAAAGAGAAAATTTTACTAGTGAGCAAGTAGAATCAAGTAAAAGAAAGTGCAGAGAAGAGGTTCAATCAAGAGTTGATTTTGAACATTGGTCTCCCTCTTCCAGAGAATTGATTCTATCAGCATGGGAAGCTGTGAAAAATAACCCAGAGGAAAGAGGAAAGTGGTATTCTGAAGCTGAATGGTTAAAGCATAGGGATCAAGGGAACTAAAGATCAAATTCAAGGCTGACAAAATGGCTGGGAAGGTCCAGGCAGGAGAAATGGAGCCAATCAGATACTTCCCAAAGCCATTTGGCTATTTTAAGAGGAAAAAGGAAGTTCCTGAAGCTCTCTCCAAAAGAGCTAAAAGAGGAATAGAATTCAAGGATCCTGGACAGCTTTAGAAATTTAATCTTTACTATTCACTTTCAGAAGAATGTAATTGATATATTTTTTTTGAACACTCTTGATGAATTCCCAGTGTGAACTATTCTTCATGTTCATATATATACATATGTCTGTGATGTGATTTTGTCTCTCTTCATGACATCTTATTCTGAATTGCCTATGTTTTTATGCTTATATAAGAAACCATGTCTGAGATAATCTTTGTGGATAGAATGTTTTGGTAATTGATGAGTCCTGATCATATACACATATTTGGACTCATCTAGGCCGGTTTTCTAGTCGTTTCACTGCACTTTAGCCCTGTTTCAGCTCATATTTGTCTTTCTATGCTAGGTGCACTTCTTGGCCTAATTTGGTGTGTTTTATGCTTATTCCCTTTTGATAGCCTTATCATTTTGTTAAGTGCCACTTTCAGTGGTCTGATTAGCATTTCTGTAGAAACAGGAGTCGTGCAGGTGTTCCTGGTAAAATTCTGTATAGGAACACTGCGCACGATCACTGGTTCAATTGCGCACGACCACTGGTCGTGCGCCACTGATCGTGTGCACTTAACCCTTTTTTCTGAGTTCTGTCTCGGACAGTGCGCACGACCACCTACGATAGTGCGCACGACCACCAGTCGTGCGCCACTGTTCGTGCGCACTTAACATCAATTTCATGAGTTCTGTTTCGACCAGTGCGCACGACCACCTACGATAGTGCGCACGACCACCGGTCGTGCGCCACTGGTCGTGCGAACATAGTATTTTATAAATTTCTTACTTTGCAGGCTCCACCCAGGTAGGCGCACGATCACAGAACTCCAGCGCGCACGACCACTGGTCGTGCGCCAATGACCGTGCGCAGTATTTATTCCAGCGCCTATATAAGGTCCTGATCCGCAGATTAGGGATACATGGGGGTTCCGGGAGTGCAATTTGCAGTCCGTACGCCGCCGTTTTCCACTTCCAGCCACCTCCACCTCATCTTCTTCGCAAGGGGAAGTCATCTCCAGCCATTCTAAGCAATCCTCCATCGTCCGGGAGCATTCTCCGCCCTCCGCAAGCACTCAAGCAAGCTATCTCCAGTTCGGTCCGGTGAAAAGGATAGTCATCCTGAGGTAGAAGACGACGGAAGCACGTGGAGAGGTCGTGATAGTCTCTCAACGCCAGAAGCACAGTCCGCCCGAGTCCGGAGGTAGCTTGACAAACTACCATTCCGGCCGTGAACGGCCGCTAGTCTTCGTCCATTGGTTGATTTCTTCCTCCTCTTGTTGTACTCCTTTGAATCATTTAAACTTGAATATCATGATGTTTAGTTTAAATGCAATGGTTGTTTCTTATCCGTTCTTCAGTATTTGCTTGTGATACGTCTCACCTTCACTCACTCACTCACGCACTCATCGTGTTCGATTCGCGTTAGCAAGAGCTAACGGCGATTTGCAAAGAGGTGTTTGCGACCCTCACTCCCCGCACTAGTGATCACTTCATTCGCATGCGCACCGTCCATCCGCCTCACGAAGCTCGGCATCGCGGCCGTTGCATCCATCTCACCTTGTGAAGCGGTGATTTCGACCCGCATTTCTTTTATTGTTGTTAACGGTAGGAAAACAAATCAAAACCCCATTTTCTGTGATTGTTCCCGCTTGTGTAACAATTGTCACACAACGCAATTCGTTCACCCAACCTGCATTCCTCAAGAGACCGACACTCGGGGATCCTATTCCCAACATTTATTACTTGCGCGACCGGTGCACTTGCCGAACATGGCATCAAGTTTTTGGCGCCGTTGCCGGGGAATGTTCAGGCGTGTAACGTCTTGAGTTGTGAACTTTTGTTACAAGAGTAGTTGTTTTTTGATTTTCCTTATTTTGTTTTCTTTAGGTTGTGATTGTGCATGCAGAGACACGCCGCGGGGGAACTTGTACCCTTTGATCCCGAGATCGAACGGACCGCTCGCGCACGAAGGCGCGCAGCAGCCGTACAAGCGGTAATGGGTGACAACATAAACCTAGATGATGCTGAACCAAGAGTACCCAACGTGGAGTAGCACCATCCTGGAGATGAGCAAGAGGTAGTTAGACCTCGGCCCCGAACGATGAGAGATTATACCACTCCGACAGCTGGGAGTGTGTATCCTGGGTTTGGTCCAACATTATGAACAACCAGTTTGAGATCAAACCTGCGATCTTGAACATCATCCGGAACAATGCTCAGTTTTCCGGGATGGCCAGTGAAGATCCACACCTGCACCTGGCAGAGTTTTCTGATATCTGCGGAACCTTCCGCTACGCTGGGATTCCTGACGATACAGTCAAGCTGCGACTGTTCCCCTTCTCACTTCGCGACAAGGCCAAGGTGTGGCTCCATTCCATTCCTCCTGGGACCGCTGTGACTTGGGTTGTTCTCGCCTCCAAGTTCCTGGCCAAATTCCACCCTGTTGATAAAATTGTGAGCCTGCGGAGGGAGATCGCTACCTTTCGCCAAGTTGACCAAGAGACCCTTGCCGAGGCGTGGGAGCGCCTTAATGATCTTCTCCGCCGCTGACCGAACCACGAGCTCCAAACTTGGAATGTGGTAGAGACATTCTACTTCGCGATCGAGCCCAACTACCGGGCGATGATCGATGCTGCTGCGGGTGGTACTCTAATGAACCATACTCCAGAGGAGGCTCTTCGAATTCTGCGAGACACCGCCTCCCACAACACATTTTGGACTGCCGGGAGGAATGCACCAAGAAGCGCCCGTGGTCTTTTCGTGGTCGATTCACTCCCGCCTACATCCGCACCGGCTGCTGTCATTACGTGTGAAGGATGTGGAGGCGGCGGACACCACGCGTATGAATGTTCGGGCAATGATTTATCAGGTGACTTCTCGCACTTTTCTTTAAATGAATCTGTTAATTTTGTTGGTAATCAACTTAAGGGGGTGCCGTTTAATAACACGTATCATCCGGGAGTGAGAAGTCACCCAAACTTCTCATGGAACCCCAACGCATCTGGCCAATGATGGGCACCGGGGCAGCATCAAAACGATGCCTACGCCTCCGGGAGCCAAACAAGGCCACCTCACCCGGAATATAACCAAGGCCCCCCAGCTCCCAAAAAGAGTAACTTGGAGGAGATGATGGAGAAATTTATGCAAGCGGCTAACTCAATCATGGTTAACCAAACCGCCTCCATGCGGAACTTGGAAACACAGCTGGGCCAATTGGCCCAAGTGCTCACCGAGCGGTCGCATGGAACTCTCCCTAGTAACACCGAAAAAAATCCAATAGACCAAGGGAAGAGTCTTGGCGATGCGGAAGTGGGTCAGCCGCGTGAGTTAGTAATCTCCTATTCCATTAATAAAATTGAAACTAAGGCTTTGTGTGATTTCGGCTCCTCCCGCAACGTCATTGCTTTGCAAGATGTTGATAAATTGCAACTTGAAATTAACACGGAGGACCGGAAATCTCTTGTGCTTGCAAATGGCGCCATCATACAATCGGAAGGGGAAGTTAAAAATGTAGAGGTTATAGTTGAGGGGACAATGGTGGTTGCTGATTTTCAAGTGTTAGGACCCCGGGAGAATCACTCCATCCCTATCTTGGGTGTACCGTTCTTGAAAGAGAGCGGTGCCACCCTTGATTTTTCTGTGGGTTGTGTCCTCCTACCCAATAAGGTGCCTTTGTCCACTTGCCCCAAGACTATAACTGAAACATCCATTTGCCCCCCTCCTTTTATTTTTGATGAATCACTGAGTTGCGCAGGGGATAAGAAAGATGATGGATCATCTGAAGGAGAAAAGGAAGAGTACCAGTCAAGTGGAGAGGAAAAAGTAGATGCTCGGAGAAACTATAATTCCAAGAGGGAGGAGGACGGCAGTCCTGAACATTTTGAGCTGAACTTGATTCGGGATGACATCCCATTATTCTCTTGCATTGAATCATGTAATAAACTAGTTAAGCATTCCATCTCTTGGGCTGATCCGGTCGTCACTGCGGCGACGGAAGTGACGTCACCCACTACTAAGTTGAGAGAATCTGAAAACATTCAACGTTGGCAGTCTCCGACTGTCGCTAAACTTAAACAAGAGAAGCGTCTGCGCGATGCGCGCTCTGCTGCTCTCCGTGGCAAGAGGGCGGAGGTTAGGGGAACACTGGGTGACACCAGTGTTGGCCCTAAAGCCTTCACCTCCCGCCTTCAAGCTTTGGGAGGCGGGCACCATAAAAGCGCCTACAGCTGATTTTCTTTTTATCTCCTATTTTGTGAAACTCTCTGTTTCATGCACTTTTTATTTAATTTCTGTGCTCTGTAAATAATTATAATACAGGTATTTGGTCCAGCTTAAGGACATAAAATTAAAGCGCTGCTGGGAGACAACCCAAATTTGCTGATTTCTGTTTTTCTAACATGTTTCAATTCAGTTTTTATACATTTTTGCTTTTGCTTTGCGGAGCTCACCCACCTTGCAGGTATTCATTGCACATCTTATAAGATGGTGGTTGTGATTCTTCGTATGGTGGTGGGGCGGCCTCGGTCAGTCACGCGTCTTCTGGTATGCTCACTACCTGAGCATGGGGTAACCTCTCTCCCTTTCTCTTTCTGATTTTCATTTTAATATCATGTGATGTACTTCTTAGGTTAAGTCTGGCGGAGAGCTAGTATGTGTTACCCAATGCACGTGCACACTGCATATGCATACTAGAAGCTTTTATTGATTTATTTCATTTAGATCATTGCATCACACACCACTTGCAACCACTTGAGCGCGTGCTTAGCTGTGTGTGTGCCGCGAGTTAAACTCATTTCTTGAGCAAGATTCGGGCAAATCATCGTGCTGACTTAGGATTGTGAAACGGAGTAAAATGTTGACTCCTGCAGTGTCCTAGTCGAGTGCTCTCGTTTCATGTAGAAATTTGAGTAGATTTAATTTTTCTGTATGCTTATAGTTTTATATTTTTCTATTTGCGTCAATACTGTTTATTCTACTCAAAAATGGTGAATTCGGTGTGAATCAAACGGTAGCTTAGGGATGTGTGTAGCCAGGCATTAGGTTTGCATTGCTCGAGTCGGGAGGACGGATAGTCTTTTTCGTTGGCTAAGAACTTGCCCCAAGCTATTCTCGAAGCATGGGTATAGGTTAGTTCAGTGCACGAACGTGATGTAGGCCTTCATTTTGGCCCGGTTGAGCTTTGTACCAATCCTAATGTCTTATCCTCGTTAGCCCCGTTGTGCCTACCCCTTCTTTTGATTCAGCTCCACCATTATTTCACCAAAGCCTCATAGTCGATCCTTGTCGCGCACCCAAGTCGAGCTTTAGTATTTTATATATTCATTCAGGGTGTTGATGTGGTGAATATTTTTGTGAAAATGTGGTTGTGCTTCAATGTTTAATCTGCTGATTTTGTTGTGAAAAGAGAAGAAAAAAAAATAGAAAAGAGAAAAAGAAAATTGAAAAAAAAAGGATAAAGAAAGAAAAAGTTTAATTGAAAATAATTGTTGATTTGTATTTGGGAGTGGGCAGTGCACACACCCATTGTTAAAAAGTTAAGTCTGGGGGTGTGGTGTACTCGCATATATTTGGGTTAGCGGATAGATTATCTTTTTTGTTTATGCTAGCTCATTTGGGTTTGGTGCGTAGCCTCCATGTTTATCCTTGTTTACCTCACTGAAACCCAAGCCCCATCTTCACCTAAAGTCCTACTGATTCGTGAGTGAGCCAAACCAGTGCCGTGGAGAGAGTGCGAACAGGCAAGCCTATGGTCACCGACATTGGTGGATTCCTTTGGAGGTTGTCCTGAGCCCCGATCTTTGGCAATGCTCACCTTTGCGATTAGTTTATTTTCTCCCTACGCGTGACCGGATGATTCGCCGTGATTCTATTTTTGAGTAGTAATAAATTTTTGATACGCATTTGATAAAAGTACAAACTGTTATGCATACTTAGAAATTTCCTCTGTTATTTTTTTATGCGTGCGAGCACGCGACTTCGCATGGTACTCAGTGTCGCAATTTCTCTGTTAGCTAGTTATTTTTCCCCATCTGCTTAGATTTTGTTTGCTCGGGACGTGCAAACAGGTAAGTCTGAGGGTGTGATGAGTCCTGATCATATACACATATTTGGACTCATCTAGGCCGGTTTTCTAGTCGTTTCACTGCACTTTAGCCCTGTTTCAGCTCATATTTGTCTTTCTATGCTAGGTGCACTTCTTGGACTAATTTGGTGTGTTTTATGCTTATTCCCTTTTGATAGCTTTATCATTTTGTTGAGTGCCACTCTCAGTGGCGTGATTAGCATTTCTGTAGAAACAGGAGTCGTGCAGGTGTTCCTGGTAAAATTCTGTACAGGAACACTGCGCACGATCACTGGTTCAATTGCGCACGACCACTGGTCGTGCGCCACTGATCGTGTGCACTTAACCCTTTTTTCTTAGTTCTGTCTCGGACAGTGCGCACGGCCACCTACGATAGTGCGCACAACCACCAGTCGTGCGCCACTGTTCGTGCGCACTTAACATCAATTTCATGAATTTTGTTTCAACCAGTGCGCACGACCACCTACGATAGTGCGCACGACCACCGGTCGTGCGCCACTGGTCGTGCAAACATGGTATTTTATAAATTTCTTACTTTGCAGGCTCCACCCAGGTAGGCGCACGATCACAGAACTCCAGCGCGCACGACCACTGGTCGTGCGCCAATGACCGTGCGCAGTATTTATTCCAGCGCCTATATAAGGTCCTGCTCCGCAGATTAGGGATACGGGGGGGGGGGGGGGGGGGGGGGTTCCGGGAGCGCGATTTTGCCGTCCGTACGCCGCCGTTTTCCACTTCCAGCCACCTCCACCTCATCTTCTTCGCAAGGGGAAGTCATCTCCAGCCATTCTAAGCAATCCTCCATCGTCCGGGAGCATTCTTCGCCCTCCGCAAGCACTCAAGCAAGCTATCTCCAGTTCGGTCCGGTGAAAAGGATAGTCATCCTGAGGTAGAAGACGACGGAAGCACGTGGAGAGGTCGTGGCAGCCTCTCAACGCCGGAAGCACAGTCCGCCCGAGTCCGGAGGTAGCTTGACAAACTACCATTCCGGCCGTGAACGGCCGCTAGTCTTCGTCCATTGGTTGATTTCTTCCTCCTCTTGTTGTACTCCTTTGAATCATTTAAACTTGAATATCATGATGTTTAGTTTAAATGCAATGGTTATTTCTTATCCGTTCTTCAGTATTTGCTTGTGATACGTCTCACCTTCACTCACTCACTCACGCACTCATCGTGTTCGATTCGCGTTAGCAAGAGCTAACGGCGATTTGCAAAGAGGTGTTTGCGACCCTCACTCCCCGCACTAGTGATCACTTCATTCGCATGCGCACCGTCCATCCGCCTCACGAAGCTCGGCATCGCGGCCGTTGCATCCATCTCACCTTGTGAAGCGGTGATTTCGACCCGCATTTCTTTTATTGTTGTTAACGGTAGGAAAACAAATCAAAACCCCATTTTCTGTGATTGTTCCCGCTTGTGTAACAATTGTCACACAACGCAATTCGTTCACCCAACCTGCATTCCTCAAGAGACCGACACTCGGGGATCCTATTCCCAACATTTATTACTTGCGCGACCGATGCACTTGCCGAACATGGCATCAATAATCTAATGTTATAAAGTTTGATACTCTTTATTTTGATTATCTGTATAGAGTTTAGAACACATTGTTTATCTTTGAAAAGAGAGATATATCATTGACTGAGATTATGACTTCTTCAAATAGGGGGAGATTGTTGGGATCATTGCCCACAATGTCTTAGATTTGGAGAAGTCCATTCATAAGTCAAAGATATATCTCAGAATGTATTTGATATACTCTCTAGAATCAATGTGCAGGAGATCAGGTCAAGCAAAAAGTTCATGGAATTCATTCAAGTTCACAAGCGTCGAGACATCATACATTGCTCGATGCCTGTGACCCAGAAGCGTTGACTCATGTCTACTACTCAAATAGACAAGGTCGCCGCTGAAGTTCTGAGATCAATTTTGGAAGCGTCGAGCCAAGTTGTGTCGCTCGACGCCTTGGAAAGAGAAGTGTCGACTTAACTTCAGTCAGCTCAGCGCCAACCAGAAGTGTCGAGATATGAAGGCTTAGTTAAGAAGCATCGAGCCCCTGGATGTTGCTCAACTTCTTCAGATAAAAAGCGTCGACTAAGTGATGTTTGCTCAACGCCTGAGAAGGAGGAGTCGAGAGCTTCAGTCTAAGGAGTATGCGTCGAGCGTCTAAATATCGCTCGACGCCTAACTGGAAAAGCGTCTACAGAGATGTTAAGTGCTCAACGCCTCTTCTACAAATACTCTGAACTGAGGAATATCTTCCACAGCTAGCTGAGCTTTTGTTTTCATTAAAGACCGTTGAAAACGTAACGTCATGCTGACGTGGAGAAGCGTAACAGACATTGCAGATGGCGGGCTATAAATAGAAGGCATGACCTATGGGTTGTGCAGTTAATCCAAGTTATGAAGTGAAGAAAAGTGAAGTTAGAAAAGTTTTCCTATCTTCTCAAAAGCAATTATCGTCTCCATCATTTTGAGAGAAAGTTTGAGATAGAATCTGGAGAAGTTGTCTTCCCTTTCAGAACCATTCTAAATTGAAGATCTCATTCAGCAATCTTGTGCTGATACCTCTCTCTGAAAGAAGAAGATCAAGAAGGAAGAATCTGTCTTCCCAGGAAGAAGAACAGTCATCACAGCCTGTCGAATCAAGAAGATCATTTGCTGCTGCTATTCTACTGAAGATTTTTGTCTGATCATTCAGATAGATCAAGAAGGCTCAACAATCTCATATCTGAGTCTAAGTATTTGTAATCCCCTTTATAAATTTCTGTAGGATCTGAGTTGTCAGATCTGAGTGTAGGATCTGTCAAGGATCTGAGTTGTAGGATCATGTGTGATCTGAGTTGTAAGATTCAGGGGTGAATCTGAGCTGTAGGCCTAGTTATAAAGGCTGAGGTAGGATCTGTTTCATCTGAGTTAGTAAGATCTGTGGATCTGAGACTGTAAGATCAGTTGTGATCTGAGATGTAAGACCTATTTGTGGTCTGAGATCTGGAGGAGTTATAACCTCTATCTAGCACACTACTAGAAGGGGAGAAGGGGGAAAGTGGATTACCCAAGATACGGGGAACCACTATAAAAATTCTGTGTGTTCGTTTCTGTGTATATCTTTATTTCTTGAAAGCTCTGATCAGTTTTATCTCGATTATAGTCAAGAATCGTAATAGTTTTTAAATAACCTATTCATCCCCCTCTAGGTGATTAGCTATCCTTAATTAAAGTCTTTCAAGAAGCTCGAACTGAACTAGGAGGGACCTTTCATCGTTCAAGAGGCATTCGAGACTGGAGGATACCACCTGCAGAATCATGAAGGGGAATTGCTTGGGAATACCTGGAGCAGCAATGACCTAAAAAGGTTCTATCCCTGAGCGGGAAGGTCTATTCTCCCCATCCTTGTGTTTATTCCATTTGAATAAAAATTCTCCGCCCCCTGAAACATGGGCAGCGAGAGTTGTTTTTCTCTTCTGGCATGAGCTTTTCTAAGTAAGGTGAAACCGATCTCCACGATGGGTTGGGAAACTTGCCTCCGACTTGATTCTCGTAAAACCCAGAACGGATAATGGGACGATGCCTCGGTAGTGCGTTCTCCTAATACCAAGCCTCTGCACTGACGGTCGAGATCAGCTCCCCCCTTGCACGTTGGTCGAGTTACCCTCCGACCGCATCTCTCATCCGACTGGAGAGATTATCAGGAGAAAGTCTGAACGCCGACCTCCCAACTCGACGAAGTGATGATCGATTTACCTGACTGAGGGACCCTTGTATAAAGGTGTCATTTGACCTCTTGCGGCAAAGCCTAATATCTCTTATCAATTATTCCAATCATATGAGTTGGTGCGGTTAATCCCCTCTGATTGTTGAGTGACAGTATGAAGACTCTTCCGCAACCTGGCGACCGATTGGGGGATAGGTCTCTGACCCGACTCTCGTAAAAACCCAAGTCGGGTGGTGGGATAGCGCCTCGGGAGAGAGTCCTCCTAAGACCAAGCCTCTGCATTGACGGTCGAGATCAGCTCCCCCCTTGCACGTTGGCCGAGTTACCCCCCGATTGCACTTCCCATCCGGCTGGAGAGATTATCAGAGGAGAGTCCGGGCGCCAACCCCCCAACTTGACGAAGAGACGATCGATTTGACAAACCAGCATCCGAGTAAGATGAAGGCCTCAGGATGGTATGTCCCCTTGGATCTCCCCGACTGTCATTCCCTACTGGTCGACATCCAGCAAGCCGGCTACTTAACCCCTCAGATGACTCTTTCTATCCGCCTCCAGTTGAGCTCGGCTCCTGCGAGGTGTCGACCTTCTTTCCACCTCTAGTTGAGCTCGACTCCTAGAAGGTGTCGACCTTCTATCCACCTCTAGTTGAGCTCAGCTCCTAGAAGGTGTCGACCTTATATCCGCCTCCGGTTGAGCTAGGCTCCTACGAGGTGTCGACCTTCTCTCCACCTTTAGTTGAGCTCGGCTCCTAGAAGGTGTCGACCTTCTATCCGCCTCCAGTTGAGCTCGGCTCCTGCGAGGTGTCGACCTTCTCTCCACCTTTAGTTGAGCTCGGCTCCTAGAAGGTGTCGACCTTATATCCTCCTCTAGTTGAGCTCGGCTCCTAGAAGGTGTCGACCTTGTATCCGCCTCTAGTTGAGCTCGGCTCCTGCGAGGTGTCGACCTTCTCTCCACCTCTAGTTGAGCTCGGCTCCTAGAAGGTGTCAACTTTATATCCTCCTCTAGTTGAGCTCGGCTCCTAGAAGGCGTCGACCTTCTATCCGCCTCCAGTTGTGCTCGGCTCCTGCGAGGTGTCGACCTTCTCTCCACCTTTAGTTGAGCTCGGCTCCTAGAAGGTGTCGACCTTCTATCCTCCTCTAGTTGAGCTCGGCTCCTAGAAGGTGTCGACCTTCTTTCCACCTCTAGTTGAGCTCGGCTCCTAGAAGATGTCGACCCTCTATCCGCCTCCAGTTGAGCTCGGCTCCTGCGAGGTGTTGACCTTCTATCTGCCTCTAGTTGAGCTCGGCTCCTAGAAGGTGTCGACCTTCTATCCACCTCTAGTTGAGCTCGGCTCCTAGAAGGTGTCGACCTTCTATCCGCCTCTGTTGAGCTCGGCTCCTGCGAGGTGTCGACCTTCTATCTGCCTCTAATTGAGCTCGGATCCTAGAAGGTTTCGACCTTCTATCCACCTCTAGTTGAGCTCGGCTCCTAGAAGGTGTCGACCTTCTATCCGCCTCCAGTTGAGCTCATCTCCTGCGAGGTGTCGACCTTCTATCTGCCTCTAGTTGAGCTCGGCTCCTAGAAGGTGTCGACCTTCTATCCACCTCTAGTTGAGCTCGGCTCCTAGAAGGTGTCGACCTTCTATCCGCCTTTAGTTGAGCTCGGCTCCTGCGAGGTGTCGACTTTCTTTCCACCTATAGTTGAAATCGGCTCCTAGAAGGTGTCGACCTTGTATCTACCTCCAGTTGAGCTTGGCTCACGGGAAGTGTCGGCGTTCTCTCTTCTTCTAGTTAAGCTCGGCGAGGTTCGACTCATTTTCCTCTTACAATTGAGATCCCCTCCTGGGAAGGACCTCGTGTCTTTACTCTCTAGTGCCCATCTCTCCGAACCACGGGTCCTACATTGTTTTTCCGACCTCGCAAGCGAGCTCAAAAAAGCGGGGATTGTGTACTACCCGTAATTCGTCGAAATTAGAAAGGCCTGAGGAGACGCCTATTCGCAGACCGAGCTGCGCGAGCTGGGCGAGCAAGGCGCGAGCTGGGCGAGCAAGGCGCGAGCTGGGCGAGCAAGGCGCGAGCTGGGCGAGCAAGGCACGAGCTGGGCGAGCAAGGCGCGAGCTGGGCGAGCAAGGCGCGAGCTGGGAGAGCAAGGCGCGAGCTGGGCGAGCAAGGCGTGAGCAGGGCGCAAGCTGGGCGAGCAAGGAGCGAGCTGGGCGAGCAAGGCGCGAGCTGGGCGAGCAAGGCGTGAGCAGAGGCGAGTATCTCGCGAGTACGGGCGAGTTGCCCTTGTAACTCGCGAGCAGGCAGTATACTCGCCTGCCCCCCTAGGATTTCTCTATAAATAGACCCCCAGGGGTACTAGAAAAGGCAGACTTTTTGGAAGTGGTCGAGGTCCCCCCAAGTTGGATGCTCGCCAAGTCCATGCCCGTCTAGTACCTCGCCCAGCTTTTGGTTGCGGAGGGGAAGTTTATCCCAAACTTTCGGGTACGTGGTGGGACCTCCCTGCTGGAGCACCTGTGGTGTGCTTAGTCATTTTCTCTCTCCTACTTTAGCTATCCGAGCCGTGGAGTTGGACCGCAGGATCAGTAACCTCGGGCTGCATTGATCTGAATTTTGGAGCCGGGATTTTCCTGGCTTCAACAACAACCTTCCGAAGCGAAGGAAGATCTTAGAAGGCACAAAGGAGACCTTCGAAGGCTCGAAGGAGATCTTCGAAGGTTCGAAAAAGATCTTCGAATATCGAAAGAGATCTTCCAGCGCCGAAGAAGAATTCCAAGTAATTCTTCGAAGGAGCTCTCTCAGGCGTAGAAGACAAGATCTCTTGAAATGAAGGTCATGAGCTCCTATTATAGCCTTAGGCAGGGGTAGCCCAGTAATTTTATCGTTGTAACCACCGTAACCACCTGATGGACGAATCACGTTTGTCGCTTCGGAGCATGTGAATCACCACTTTTTTGGATATTCCCGTCTTGCCCCCCGGGCAATATGGGCAATTTGGGTATCTTCATTGGCGGCGTTGAGCGTAGTGAACATAACCTAAAATCTAAAAAATTAGGAAATGTTAACTGTCGCGCGTGTCGCGAACATGACAACGTTCTAAGTGCGCAACGAACACAGAAGTGTTCTGAGCGCTCAACGAATATAGAAGCATTCTGAGCATGCGATAAATGTAGGAGCATGTTGCTTATGGAACTATCACCTAGAGGGGGGGGGGGGGGGAATATGTGATGTGGCTAATTTATAAAATTTTCAATCTGAAAGCACATAAAATGAATCACATCACATAATCAATCACCAAGCACAACACACATAACATGCCAATTTATAGTTGTTCCCCTAGACAATGTGTCTAGAGTACTTCACTGTCCCTCTGCGCCTATCTAGCAGTGTGTTAGAATCAGCAATCTCTACCAAAATTTAGATCTTCAGCAAATATCCTACAACTCAGGCACATAGACCCTACAGCTCAGGCCTCATGCCCTACAACTCAGATCCTTCAAGGATCCTATCTTAGGTTTAAGGAACCCTACAACTTAGGCGCAAAGGCCATACAGCTCAGATCTGCAAGAGATCATACAACTCAGGCACATGGGCCCTACAGCTCAGACTCAAAGAGTCCTACAGAAAAAAAGTATTGTGTTACAAAGTAAAAGAATACTCCACATAGATCTGGAGAGTTCTTCTGAAGCCTGATGAAGATGGCTTCTGTACTTGAAGAGAAGGTGTTGGGAATCTTGACCACGTGATTCCTGATTTGAAGAAGTCACCAAGTCAAGAATACTTCACTTTGTATTTGATCATTTCTCTAGCTTATAAATCTCAGGAAACTAGAAGAACAAGATTCGTCGAACGCAGAAGGGAGTTCGTCGAACGAAAAAGGAAGATCTTCGACCACTGAGACTTGGCGCGTTCGTCGAACGCAGAAGCAAGATCGTCGAACTCAGAAGGAAGATCGACGACCGCTGAGATTTGGCGCGTTCGTCGAACGCAGAAGCAAGATCGTCGAACTCAGAAGGAAGATCGTTGACCGCTGAGACTGGGCAAGATCGTCGAATGCAGAAGAAGGATCGTCGAACTCAGAAGGAAGATCGTCAACCGCTGAGACTGGGCAAGATCGTCGAACGCAGAGAAGACGCGATATCGTCGACTTCACCAAAGTGGTCTTGTCGTCGAGAAAGAACAAACGTCATCGTAAAGAAGGCATGTCGTCTGAAGAAAGACAAGCTGGAGACTAGCAGCAGCTGAATCATCGACATAACATCACTCATGTCGTCGAGAGAACAACATGACTACGAAGACAAACAGCAAGAAAGAAGATCTAAACGACACAGTCAAAGAAAGCATATCGTTGTATATGCAGAAGCGGAAGAATGTCTCGAATCGTCGAGATATCTACATCAGAGGTAGAAGCAAGAAGAACTAAAGGTCTACCCAAGTTCAAGGCATCGATAAAGTCCTGTCGTCGAGATATTGTCCATGACACCGTAACAATGGAAATATCGTCGAGATAGATTCAAAAGTTGCAGACGCGCTGTCAGCATTTAGTTACGCCGCCTGATTGTCTAATCGGTGCGTGCTCTTAAGGAAAGGAGCGTCTGACACTTAAGGCACTTTTTCAGAAGACCGTTGGGGACCTCGCAGTCTTATAAAAGAGATAAGAGGTTGCCCTAACGTGGTATCGATCGATCGATTAACAAGAAAGAACTTGCGCATATTCCGAATCGAACAGTACAAGCGGCGCAAGAAAGATAGAAAAAGAAGAAGCAGTCATCTTCATCGACTGTTAAGTTGCCAATCTTCATCAGGCTAAGAAAAGATTTGAAGAAGAACCGTGCGCTCAAGATCTGATTCAGAAGCATCTTCTTCAATCTCAAGGAGCCGATCTTTAACAGGCTAAAGTCGCCAATCTTCATCCGGCAGAAGTAACAGTCTTATTACTGTAATCTCTTGTAAAGGCTTGCGGGTCTATTTGTCTAGCTTGAGGGCTGGAGAGCTATGAGGCTTGAGGGCCAGGGCAGTGGACTTGCGGGTCCGACACCGTCTAGCTTGCGGGCTGGAGAGCTGTGAGGCTTGAGGGCCAGGGCAGTGCACTTGCGGGTGCGATTTATCGAGCTTGCGGGCTCGGGGGCAGTAGGGGCATGCGGGCCTAAGCTGTTGGGACTTGCGGGTCCGTATTGTAGGGCTTGAGGGCCTGAGTGTCGAGCTTGCGGGCTCGGGGGCAGTAGGGGCTTGCGGGCCTAGGCTGTTGGGACTTGCGGGTCCGTGTTGTAAGGCTTGAGGGCCTGAAGCTTTTTGGCGGAGTTTTGCTGAGCCTAGCACACTGCTAGGTAGGCGTAGAGGGAAAGAGGACTACTCAAGACACCCTGTCTTGAGGAACCTCTATAGATCTTGTGTCGTCTGCTGTGCTTTTTGTGTGTGATATTTTACTGCTGTGCTTAAATACTCATAACTCACACTAATATCTCAAACAGAACCAAGATCACCTAACACCCCCCCTCTAGGTGAACGTTCCATAACTAACAAGTGGTATCAAAGCGAGGTTGATCAAAGGAAGACTTAACCGTCTGATCTAGATCAAGGAACGACTCACCATGGCCGGTGGAGATCAAAATCGGGAGATGAGATCTATGAAACTTCCGATCTGCCCGAAGGATAACTTTCCTATCTGGAAGGAAAGAGTTAGGCTGTTCATGGAAGCGGCCGATCCAAGAATCTATCTGACAGTCCAACAGGGTCCTTTTATCCCTACAACTGCTTCCACCATTGATCCAACACGGCAAGTAATAAAGAAATATGAAGACATGACCAAGGACGAGCTAGCCTTGGCAGGCCTGGATAAGAGGGCACATAATGTTATTGTAAGTGTTGTAGATGATTCAACCCTCCAGAATCTAATTCAATACAAAACGGCCAAGGAGATGCGGGACTCCCTGATCGTATATATGGAGGGTACTGAAGAGGTAAGGGATGATAGAAAATCCCTCCTCAACCAAGAGTATGAGGCCTTCAAGCAGGGCAAGAGTGAAACAATCTCCAACTGCTATGAGAGATTTTTCAAGATTGTGAATGGTCTGAGAAACTACGAAAGAGAGTTCACCAACTCTGATCTAAATGACAAGTTTCTCATATCACTTACAACAGAATGGGACATCAAGATCTGTGCCATCAGAGAGATGGGTCAGCTGGGCATCATAGAGCCCAAAAATCTATATGGAAAGCTGTCGTCTCATGAACTTCAGCTCAACACCAGAAGGGCTGAAGAAGAAAGCTCAAGAGTGAGCACAAAAGAGAGATCGGTGGCTCTAAAGTCTGAGAGCACCAGAAGATCCAAGAGCAAGAGCTCTGCATCTCAAAATAGATCTGAGAGCAGTGAGGAATCAGAAGCCAACTCCTCTGATTCAGATGACACTGATAGAGAGGTGGCACTCCTCTCAAAACAGTTCAGAAAGTTGCTACACAGAAGAAGAAGGGATAACAACAGAAGTTCCTCCTCAAGCTCCAGAAGATCTGACCATCGTGACAGATCCAAAGCTCCCAGGGAGGACAGGTACAGATCCAACTCTAGTAAACATGATTTAAATAATACTATTTGCTATTCCTGCATCAAAATAGGTCACATGGCTGCGGACTGTCCCTCTAAGAAGAAGGAGTCAAGGAACCATGAAGAAAGAAGAAGCTCGAGGAGCAAGAGGAACTCTGAAAAAGGGTTCGTGGCTAAGAAGACGAGAACGTTGAGTGACTCTGATTCAAGCTCCTCTTGGACTGAGGACGAGGCACTTATTGGATTGATGGCCATCAATGAAGGCAACCAGCAGGATGACAACTCTCCTGGAAAGGTAAATCACAGAACCTCCCTATCTGCCTCTGATTCTGAATCAGTGTCAGATTCTTTGCATGATGATGAGGATGTGTCTGCTGCCAACCGCACAGCCTCAAGATCCCAGTATGAAGTTGAATCTGAACTAATAAGGCAATACAAAGCCTTATGGAAAGCCTTCAAGGGCTGTAAGAAACTCCTCAAAGTCCAGACCAAGGAGTTAGATTCCTTGAAGCCTGTTCAATCTGAGCTCCAGGAGACAGCTGAGAAGCTGGCTGCTATGAGCAAAGAAGTGAACAAATTCAAGGAAGCCATAAGGCTTAAAAATGTTGAGTTAGGTCAGAAGAACAAGGTCATTAAGGACCTTGAGGAAATGCTGTTGGCTGAGAAGAAACTGGCATCCAGCTTCTCAATGCCCAAAACTATCCTGCCTATCATTGACACCTTCTCTAGACAGTTCAGAGCTGGTATTGGTTTCAATCAGAAGACAGTTAAGGGCAAAGATTCTGAAGCTAGACCTTCTTACAAGAAGGTGTTGGTGTCAAGTCCTTCAGCCCACAGACCTGCAGCAACAACAATAAAGAGTAAGAGAAAGGCTATTCCTACAAAGCCTGTTCTCAAGAAGGTGAATCAAAATGTGGTGAGATCGATTCCACCCCAATCTCACACATATGAGGCTCACCCAAGATCTATGAGACAAGAAGGATTCTCCTCTGCTCATCGGCACCGCCACCCCACTCAGATGGTGAAGCAGAAGAGAAGATACAACCGACAAGAATGCTGGTGTTGTGGGAACGTAGGCCACAAGTGCCTTGGACTGTTGGTTCAATCCAACAGGGCTCAATGCAAAGAGAGTGCAGAACCCCTCGTGGTTTAGTGTTCCCTTATACCAACCTAACAGAAACCGAGGACCCAATCCATTTTGGGTACCTAAGGGGAAGTAATTTGTCTTGCAGTAGGTCCAAATGCCAACCAATCTCCAATATGGTATTTGGACAGTGGCTGCTCCAGTCACATGATTGGAGTCAGAAGGTACTTGAAAGAGTTCACCCCTGTGGAGAATGGACCAACAGTGATTTTTGGAGGTTCAGAAAAGGGAGTGACCAGGGGCTATGGCAGCATCTCAAATGGGTTAGTTACAATCACAAAGGTGGCTTATGTGGAGGGATTGAAACACAATCTCATAAGCATAAGTCAACTTTGTGACTTAGGCTTTGTTATTACCGTCCACAAGGACAAGTGTCTAATTAAGAAGTCCTTAAATTCTGAGGCTACCTTAACTGGCACTAGGAGTGGGGATATTTATTGTTTAAATTTTCTCAATACAAATTTTTCCATGCCCATATGTCTTGTGACTGATGGTAAAGAGTCGCTCTATGTTCAATGGCACAAGAGACTTGCACACATCAACTATAAGACAATTGGCAAGCTTTTCTCACACAACCTAGTTAGAAATGGACCTGACATTAAGTGCATCAAAGATGGTCCATGTCAAGCTTGCCAACTTGGTAAGCAGACTAGGACCAGCTTTAAAAGCATATCTAACAAAGAGTCCACTAGAAGCCTATTTCTACTACACCTGGATTTGTTTGGTCCTATGTCAGTTCATAGCTTAGGAGGGAAGACCTACACACTTGTAGTTGTAGATGATTATTCAAGGTTCACTTGGGTATTCTTCCTCAAGAAGAAGTCAGATACCCTAGATATCTTGAAAATTTTTGTCAGGCAGATCTAGAATGAGATGGACTGTACTGTGGTCAAACTCAGAAGTGACCATGAGACAGAATTTCAGTCTGGGGTCAAGACAGAATTCTGCCAAGAACTAGGTATCTCCCAAGAATTCTCCTCACCCAGAACTCCTCAACAGAATGGGGTTGCTGAAAGGAAGAACAGAACCTTGATAGAAGCTAGTTGGACAATGCTAAGTGATTCCTCCCTACCAGAATACTTCTGGGCGGAGGCTGTCAATACAACTTGTCATGTGATAAACAGGGCTTCCATCATCAAAAACCACAAGAAAACTCCCTATGAGTTAATAAAGGGCAGAAAACCAACCTTATCCTACTTTAGGAGCTTTGGAAGCAAATGTTATGTCCTTAATAATGGGAAATCCAAGCTAACTAAGTTTGCTGAGAAAAGCAGCGAGGGTATCTTAGTTGGATACAACTCTCATATCAAGGCCTATAGAGTGTACAACATCAATAACCAAGCAGAGGAAGAATCTGTTCATGTGGTATTTGATGAGACTAGCCTTATACATAAGGGCTGGTCTAGTTCTCTAGTGAATGCAGGTACAGTGGAGAGAATAGAGAAGCTATCCATTAAAGACAATGTTGATACTTCACTCAGAAATGAGAATCAGTCAGTGACAGTTGAAAATCGAGGAAGAACCTGCAGAAAGCTTATAAACAGCTGAAGAAGTGCAACCTGAAGAAGTTGTTGATGCAGAAGTACCCAGAATACTCCCAACTGCCTTGAGACAAGTGAGAGATCATCCCCAAGAGCAGATAATAGGAAATGTCAACCAAGGTGTGCTGACAAGGAGCAGAGCTGCAAATGAAGCATTGTACTTGAGTTTTCTCTCTCAAATTGAACCCAAGAAATTTGAGGAAGCAAATCAGGATCCATTTTAGATTGCAGCAATGCAGGAGGAGCTGAACCAGTTTAAAAGATGCAAGGTTTGGAAACTGGTCCCAAGACCCCAAGGACAGAACATCATAGGAACTAAATGGGTCTATAGAAACAAGTTGGATGAAAATGGAATCATCACCAAGAATAAAGCAAGGCTAGTGGCAAAAGGATATAGACAAGAGGAAGGGATATATTTTGATCAGACATTTGCTCAAGTAGCCAGACTGGAAGCAATAAGACTATTTCTAGCCTATGCAACATACCAAGGTTTCAAGGTCTATCAGATGGATGTGAAGTCAGCCTTTCTAAATGGTGACCTCAAAGAGGAGGTATATGTAGAGCAGCCGTCAGGTTTTGTAGATTCTACTCATCCTGATTACGTTTATTTTCTTAGAAAAGCCCTTTATGGCTTAAAGCAGGCTCCTAGGGCCTGGTATGAGACCCTATCAAGCTTTCTAACTGAGAATAAATTCTCAAGGGGAAAGATTGATAAGACATTGTTCCTAAGGGAAGTGAAGGGCAAGATCTTGCTAGTGCAGATCTATGTGGACGACATCATTTTTGGCTCTACAGATAACAATCTCTGCAAAAAGTTTGCCAACTTGATGCAGGGAAAGTTTGAGATGAGCAGTATGGGTGAGCTCAAATACTTCCTAGGTCTCCAAGTGAAATAATCTGAAGATGTTATGTTCATCTCTCAGACCAAGTTCACTAGGGAACTAGTCAAGAAATTTGGATTGGAGAGTGCTTCCTCAACGAAGACTCCAATGGGAACCAATGTGTCTCTGAACAAGGATGAGAAGGGCATTCCCTTTGATGAAACCAAGTACAGATGCATGATTGGATCCTTGCTCTACCTAACTGCAAGTAGGCCTGACATAATGTTTGCTACATGTGTCTGTGCTAGATATCAGGTGAACCCTAAGGAATCTCATTGATGTAGCGTACGTCGCTAAGGAGATTACCACAAGCTAACCCTAAATCGCCTACAACACACTCTTGATCGGCCGCACCTACACAAGCATCTATCGCCCACAAATACGTTATCCTCTCGCACACATAAACCAATCCAATCGGAGAAGCATTGACTCTAAAACAACGATCAAAAGTGAGTCAACAAATTCCCAAAATTAATGCAAAGGTTGCCAATCCTTTTTGAGGGCAAGATCAAGGCGATAGGCCAAGATCCGCTCAAGCAAAGTGGACCTACCCGATCCGGAAAATAGAAATGCGGAGAATAATGATTTTAATCAAAGATTTAAAAGCGATTGAAATTTAAAATCGCGGAGAACACGATGGTTCAACCTCCACAAATCTAAAGAAAGAATCACTAGGAGATGGAGAAGATGTTACCCAACCCTTAGCGGTAAGCACTCTTGATAACTTGTGGGAGAATCACTCTCTCCACGATTGCCACCGGCGTCGCACCGAATGGACCTTCCGGCGTAACCGAAAGGACTTGCTGTTCTTCTTCCTTGGAGTCGCACCAAGAAACCTCGCCGGATTCTCCCAAGAGGAGAGCCGAAACTTGGAGAAGAAGGAGGCAAGGGGGACGGCTCCTCACAAGCCTTGGCCGAATTTCTCAATGAGAGAGGGGGCTGTTTTTAGGGTTTTCAATAACTTCCTTTCATTCTCTTAAACACTCATATATATAGGAGTTACAAAACAAATATAACCATCCAAGATTGAGATGAAGATCTCATCACTCCGGATGGCTAATAACACACCAAATGTCTAATAGCACACCAACAAAACATAAAGCATAAAATAAAATATTACAAGTTCCGCACTTTAAAGGAAATAATTAGAAACAAAAAATTAAGCTTTTGAGAGGCCTTAAATAAGCTTTGCGCGCCGCGGACGGAGGTTGTAACGTTGCTTTCCGTTAGCGACCATTGAGTTGTCATGTCGCCTAAAATCTTTATGTTGCAGCACATCCAGCTCCGATCTATCATTCTCTGGTGGTGTAGATGTCGCGACATCAATCCTCCCCCGCTCAAATTCACGTATCACCGATGTGTGGTCCAGGAGATAGCGGTGGAGAAGGGCAGCATCCAATCATCGAAGCTCCGACTCGAGTACCCATGAGTCGTCGGAAGGGGGCCGATCTCGCCAATGGATGAGAAAGCGGCGAGTAGCACCATCGTCAGTAGTAAGTGGCTCAGCGTCAAGTATCCTGTTAGGTATAAGAAAGGTTTTGGGAAACCTTGGAAACATGTCAGCAGTAGGAAAATAATGCAACTTACCGTCCGATGCTAAACCTGTGGAAACCATAGTAGAGAGATCATCCGTACTACCACTCCACAACCCCTTAGAAATTTGAGTGGAAGGAGGAGACCACAATGAAATCAACTCTTGTGGAGACGAAACAAACATCGTTAAATCCGAGACATTAAAAATGGGTGAAACACCCCAATCAGCAGGCAGATCTAAAATAAAAGCGTTATCGCCTAGTTTCTTTATTATCCGTAAAGGGCCGACTCTCTTTGGCGCTTACTTCTTAACGGTGCCAGTTGGCATTCGCTCGGGAACTAGGCGGACTAAGACTTGATCGCCGACTTTAAAGTGTGACGCTCTCCTATGTTGATTAGCATGTGTTTGATAGGATTCGTATTGGGAGGTCAAGGTTGCTCGGATATGTGCATGCAAATCATGAATTTGTTGGGCGAAGTATTGTGCAAATTGACTTGCTTTATATGTAGGTGGTAATGGAACCAAGTCAAGGGGCACAAGAGCCTTATACCCGTGAACAATCTCATTAGGGGACACACCCGTGGACCTATTCTTAGAGTTATTATACGCCAATTGGGCATGGGGAAGAAGTAGATCCCATGTGCCCTTGTGATCACTCACAAGACACCGAAGAAGGTTCCCCAAACTCTGATTGACCACTTCTGTCTGCCCATCGGTTTGCAGATGATAAGTAGAGGAGAATAATAATTTCGTCCCCATTAAGATCCATAAGGTCTTCCAAAAGTAGCTAGTAAATTTCACATCCTTATCCGAGACAATTGTCTTTGGCACTCCGCGATGGCTAACGACCTCTTTAAAATATAATTTTGCTACGTGAGATGCGTCGTTGGTCCTACTACACGGAATAAAGTATGCCGTTTTGGAAAACCTATCCACAACTACGGAGATAGAATCGTGACGTCGAAGGATGGGGGGAAGGCCTAATACGAAATCCATGCTCACGTCTTCCCACGGTATGGAAGGGATAGGTAGAGGGGTGTATAACCCAACATTAGATTTTATGCCTTTCGAGACTTGACATGTACGACAACTACTCACTACCCTCCCAACCATCTCCTTAAGTTTAGGACAATAAAATTTCTCCTCAACGAGAGTAATGGTCTTATCCCGCCCAAAGTGTCCACCTAAGCCTCCGCTATGTAACTCCCAAATAATGTGGAGCCGTAGAGAGGACCGCGGAATACATAGCTTCCCGTGCTTAAAGAGAAAACTGTCCCTAAGAATAAATGCCGAAATAGTTGTGGGAGAGCTGTCCTGGGCGGATAAATACACCTCTTGGAAATCTGGGCACGTGGCGTACTCATCCTTAATGCGATCGAACCCTACAACGTGAACTTGCATGGTGGATAGCAAGAGGGTGAGGCGACTAAGTGCATCCGCAACTCGGTTTTCGGAACCCTTAAGGTGCTTAAGATTAAATGTGTATCCTTGCAAGAAGGCTACCCACTTAGCGTGATGCGGGCTGATCTTGTGCTGACCATTTATGAATTGCAAAGCTTCGTGATCGGAGAGGATCACAAATTCTTTGGAGAGGAGATAGTGCCTCCAATGATGCAAGCACCTAACAACCGCATAGAACTCTCTATCATAATTTGAATAATTTAACTTGGCGCCTGCTAACTTCT
Source organism: Dactylorhiza incarnata (assembly GCA_033032865.1). Taxonomy (NCBI): domain Eukaryota; kingdom Viridiplantae; phylum Streptophyta; class Magnoliopsida; order Asparagales; family Orchidaceae; genus Dactylorhiza; species Dactylorhiza incarnata. The sequence goes on along the minus strand of JAWHQI010000090.1, from coordinate 6,339,473 downwards.
CACTAAAATAGCTGACCAGGTGACCTTCCTGACTTAAGACACCTCCTATTCCCGCACCAGAAGCACCAAAAGTAAGCTCAAAGACTTTGGCAAAGTTAGGTAGACGTAAAACAGGTGCCTCAGTCATAAGCTCCTTAATGCATTGAAAAGCATGGGTGGCGGACTTCGTCCAGGTGAACTCGCCCTTCTTCATGCAATCCGTAATGGGTGCCATAATGCTACTAAAGTCTCATATGAAACGACGATAGAAGGTAGCTAATCCATGGAAACTACACACCTCTCGTAGACTAGTAGGTTCTGGCCAGTCCCTTATCACTTGAACCTTTCAGGGGTCAACTCGTATACCCTCAGATCCGACTATATAACCCAAGAACTCTACCTCAGAGACATAGAAAGTACACTTCTTAAGGTTTAGGAATAACGTTTCCTTGCTCAAGGTGGAAAGAATCACTCTCATGTGGGAGATGTGCTCAGTAGTGGAGGTGTTATATACTAAGATATCATCGAAATAAACTGCCACAAATTTCCCCATATAAGGCTGGAAGACATGAGTCATCATCTGGGAGAAGGTGCTGGGGGCATTGGATAATCCAAAGGGCATCACAAGCCACTCATATAGCCCATCCTTGGACTTAAACGCAGTCTTCCACTCATCTCATCTCCCTCACGGATCTGAATCTGGTGATAGCCACTCCGTAAATCTAACTTCGAAAAGATAGTGGCGCCAGACAAGACATCTAAGAGGTCATCTAAATGTGGGATAGTAAACCTATACTTGATAGTAATCTTGTTGATAGCACGGCTATCAACACACTTCCGCCATGTTCCATCCTTCTTGGGGGCAAGCAGGGCTGGAACAGCACATGGACTCAAACTAGTCTGAATGAATCCCTTCTTCAGTAGGTCCTCAATCTGGATCTGTAACTCCTTATGGGCAGCAGGATGAAGTCGATAATGGGGCTGGTTTGGGAGGGACGAACCGGGGATAAGGTCGATCGCGTGCTGGATATCCCTAAGCGGTGGTAAAGTTGAGGGCAGCTCATCCGGGTAAACGTCCTTATATTCTTCCAACAACACCCATAGCTCTCTAGGTAAGTCATCCAACACTCCCGAATTAGCCTTCGCACTCATAAGGACGAGGGAGTACATCATACCATCAAGAAATGGATCCTTCACAAACTCTTTCCTACCAACTAGGCTCAACGTCTTCCTCTCTACTGGGATAGTGGTGTCCTTAGCCAAAACTACTGGCTCCTTCGGGATGGTCGGCCTCAAGGTAATGGTTTTGCCATTGAATTTAAATTCATAAGTGTTGGATCTACCAAAATGCGTCACATCGCGGTAATAGAGCCAAGGGCGGCCTAATAACACGTGGCAAGCGTCCATCGACAGGACATCACACCAAACCTCATCAGTATAGGATTTGAATGAGAGGGGGACCAGGCACCGCTTGGTGACCGGGACGGTGATCTTGCTGATCCAAGCTACCTGATATGGGGTCAGGTGTGGTTCCATGGTCAAGTGCATACGTGTGACGGCGCTCTCAGAAATGACATTCACACAACTACCACTATCAATAATCAGCTTGCAAAGCTTCTCAACACTCTTAAAAATCAGAGAAAATATGCTCGTCCTCTTCCAATCATCTAACGGACGAGGAGTTGTCAAGATACAATGCATCACCATAAGGCGGTGATCGTCCTCTAAATCACTTTGGGAGCCCATCTGGGTCACTCTCCTCCTCAGCCTCATATACGTAATCAGCGGGGTCGGTGGTCGAATCTAAAAGGTCTATGGCCGTAGTCTTCGTTGGGCATTCGAAGGCATAGTGACCTTGAATGCCGCAAGAATAACAGGTTGTATTGGCCTTGCTAACCTTCCCTATGGTTACATGCTCACTCGCGGGATTCCTATTATTTCTAGCAGTGATCACTACAGACTTCGACTCGGTGGACCTACACCTTCCCTTATCCGGATACGTGGAGGAGGACGCTCCAACGGTGGACTTGTTCTTCGTGTGGGAATAACGAGAGTGGGCCTTCGAGGCAAGATGCTTTTCAATGTCAAGGGCGTCATTGAAAGTCGTGTTCAGGTCCGTGTGACCATATCGCAGGAGCTTCCTCTGAATATCTGGTTGAAGCCCCTTACGAAATCTAGATAGGGTGACCTCGGGGATCTCCCTAAGATCACAACGCACCATACGGTCCTTCAGCTCTCCCATGTATTCAGCTACCGAATTTGAGCCCTGCCACAGAGTGGCAAGCTCGTCGAACATCTGCGTTTGGTGGTACGCTGGGACGTACTGATCGGTCAGCAAATTCTTCATCATAGGCCAACCTATAGGTGGGACTCCCTGCCCGGCTCCTAATCTCCGCTCCTCATTCAGCCAAAAAGTTTTTGTTGGGAACAGCGCCCTGCAATGTTCCTGATTTGAAGAAAGTGCTCTGCTCAATGATAAATGCAAATTGTATCTAACATTCCATCTAGTTTATGTGTGCAGAGATCAACAACTTGTCATGTACTTAAAGTAATCTTATCGTCGAGAAGGACAGAAGGGATGGCCGACAAAGTATGCTTGTCGCTGTAATGACAAGCAAAGCAGACGTAGAGAAACTGTCAAAGAAAGGCGTGTCGTCGAGAAGAATGAAGTATCGTCGACATCAAAGTAGCAGCCATATCGACAAGACAATATTGCGATCACAACGACAAGATGAACAAAGAAGGTTCCAACGATACAGTCAAAGTCAGCATATCGTTGTATATACAGGAACGCCATTATGTCTCATATCGTTGGAATGCAAGCGGCGGAGGCAGAAGCAAGGAGATTTGAGAAGAATTTCCAAAGCACAAGGAGCCGACAAAGGGATGTCGTCGAGAGATATTCCATGTTGTCGTAACGATGGAATATATCGTCGAGACAAATTCAAATCTTGTGGACGCGTGCTGTCAACAATTAATGTCGCCGCCTGATTGTTCAATCAGCGCATGCACTTAAAGTTTCGAGGTATTTGTGCGTGCTAAAAAGATTTGGAGATCTGACACATAAAGGAACTTTTTAGAAGACCGTTGGGTGACCCCTCTTAGTCTTATAAAAGGACATGTGAGGTTGCCCTAAAAAATCGATCAAAAAAAAAGAAAGAACTTGCGTACGAAGCAAATCGAACAACACAAGCACCACAAGAAAGAAAGAAGCAGTCACCCCCATCGACTGCTAAGAAGCCAATCCACATCCGGCTAAGAAAAAATTGAATAAGAACCGTGCATTCAAGATCTGATTCAGAAGCATTCTCTTCATTTTCAAGAAGCCGATCAACATCAGGCAGAAGAAACAGTTTATATCTGTAATCTCTTGTAAGGCTTGCGTGCCATATTGTCTAGCTTGAGGGCTGAAGAGCTGTGAGGCTTGAGGGCCAGGGCAGTGCACTCGCGGGTGCAATTTGTCGAGCTTGCGGGCTCGGGGGCAGTAGGGACTTGCGAGTCTAGGCTGTTGGGACTTGCGGGTCCGAAAGGTAGGGCTTGAGGGCCTGACTGTCGAGCTTGCGGGCTCGGGGGCAGTAGGGGCTTGCGGGCCTAGGCTGTTGGGACTTGCGGGTCTGAAAGGTAGGGCTTGAGGGCCTGAGTGTCGAGCTTGCGGGCTCGGGGGCAGTAGGGGCTTGAGGGTCTAGGATGTTGGGACTTGCGGGTCCGTGGTGTAAGGCTTGAGGGCCGGAAGATTTTGGCGGAGTTTGCCGAGCCTAGCGGATCGCTGGGTAGGCGCAGAGGGACAGAGGACTACTCAAGACGCCCGGTCTTGAGGAACCACTATAGATCGATTGTGTGCTTTCTGTGATTAGTTCTTTACATTCTGCAAATCCGTTAATCACAATCGAGAAATAACTAAAGGGGATAATATAAATTAGAAAACCTATTCACCCCCCCTCTAGGTGATCTGGGTAGACACCCCCATAAACAACAAGTGGTATCAAAGCGAGGTTGTTCAAACAAAGCTTAACAGCTTGAACAGATCTGCCATCGGATGTCTAAGGATCATGACTATGGAATCATGAATAGCTATGTGTTGTAAAGAAAATTTTGCCCTATGGAAAATAAGAGCAAGAATATACATGGAGGCAACAGATCCCAGGATGTTTGCAATCACTCAAGAAGAACCCTCCATGATCAAGGTGAAGGATGAGATCCTTCTGTCCAGTCTGAACACAGAAGCTAGAAACATTCTAGCTAGTGCAGTAGATTCAATAACTCTTCAGAAGCTGAGTCATTGCACCACAGCAAAAAGCATGTGGGACCTCCTTGAAGATCTTATGGGAGGATCAGAGGTTGACTCACATGAAGGAACTCCACCTGAGCCAAAATTCATCAGAGCACCCCTGCCTGTCTCAGAAGATGAATCTGAAGAAAAAGGATGCTCTATGACCGTAAGAAGAATAACAACACCCTTAACTGTCACTAACTGTGATCATGAGAATGAGGAAGCGCATGGGCTGATGGCTCTAATTAACGAGGAAAATCATGATGAATCACATCATGACCAGGTACGCATCACTCACACGTCTCTACTACCTGTCTTATCTAAGAAGATCAAGAACACATCTGGGGATAGTTCATCCTCTGATGATGATGCAGGAGTCTGCTCATCATGCAACAATGAGAATCATGCTGATCTGATAGAGCCGTTTGGTGATCTCTTGGTAGCTCTGAGCAAGAGCAAGAGACTCGTCAAAAAGCAAGCCAGAGAGCTGGATTCACTCAGACTCAGTAAAGCTGAAAAGAATCAGGAATTGGGTATGCCCTCTCATGAAGGCACCAACTCCTGGGAGCTCAAGAGAATCATAGACAAGCTCTATGATGAACGAAATCAAAGGGAAGAACTCATCAAGAGACTTGAGAGTGACCTCCTCAAGGAAAAGAACTTGGTAGCCTAATTCTCTAAACCCAAAACCATACTGCCAATCATTGACACCTTCTCCTCTCAGAGAGATAGGAGGGGATTGGGTTTCAATACAGAGGCATCAGATGCTGGGAATGGAGAAAGGGGCAAAACCAAAGCTGATCTTCATACCATCTTTCAGAAGGTAGTGTTTCCCTCAAATAGGTATGATCTGGACAGTGTCCATGGTCACTGGATGAATGAAAGCTTCTCTAGTCATGCAAATACTCATGACTTTGAGAAAATCCAAATGGTCCATCATGGGCCATTCGTGTTTGGTGTCCCAGTCCCCACTCTCAAGGATGATAGGACAACATCCTCTCAATCTCTTCCAGATAAGAAGCAGACTAGTAGCCCCAACATAATCGATTCTCACCTGACCATATCTGACGCTATCAACTCCATGACGGCTCTCAAGCTAACCTCTGTCGCTGACAATCAAATAAAATCACGAAGAAAAGATGATACTAAGGCAGCTATTCAACTCTTGACTGAGAGAAATAGAAAGAATGCATCCACCTCCTCTACTGAACACACTTCAAAAGTGGTTCAGAAAAGAAGGTACAACATCCATGAGTGTTGGTGCTGTGGCAAGGTGGGACACTTTGCCATCGATTGTTTGCACAACCCTAGTGTGCCTAATGCAGAGGAGAGACCTTCAGGACTAACCGAGGAGAATACTAGAATCTCCTATTATGCTGATAAGAACCTAGGACCCAAGTCCCCTTGGGCTCCTAAGGGATATTAAGATCTGTTTTGAAGGATAGTCCATTTAGCCAAACACAACAAACAAGGCTAATGGACAATATGCACTCCAGGTTTAACTCTGGATTATGCAGTACTCACCATATGACATAGTGCACTAATCAAGGGGGAGCTAAAAGGTAAAGATAAGTGGACATTCCTTCAGGAGGAAGACACTAGCTCTACAAGATAGAAGAGACAAGGCAAAGGTAACCTAGCTAATGTTTATCATTAACACATCATCATCTAATGTTGTTCAGGCAAGATAGTCTAAATAGTCATTGGTACCGTCGAGAGACCTACGTTACAATAATACACAGACGTCAGCGGACTCAATTAGGTCTAAGCTAAATCGTTACAGCTAACCTCGAATTAGTCAGACATTTAATAAATGACTCTTCAAACCCTCAACTCGGACATCATAAATAAGGGCCAAATATCTAAAAATTAAAATCCACTCCACATTTGCCCTAAAAAGCCGTCGTGTTCCGGGTGACCTCGAGAGGTGAACGCGTCGATAGTGCTGAAATCTCCCTGAGCAGGTATGAAATGGCACCAAAGAACGAAGGATCCCTCAATGAAGGATGTGAAGTAGTGAGGGATGTTTTCTTAGAAGGATCAGAAGAAATTCGGAGCGTCATCCAACTTTTAGCCATCGTTGGCCTGGAATTCGCTCTATCTGAGCCAACGGTGATCTTAAGAAGAGAAGTACTGGAGTTTTACTCAAACGCAAAGGGCAACTCAAAAGGAACTTCGATAAATAGCTTGATCAACGGGGTGAAAGTCAAAGTAAATCCCAAAAGGTAGGCAAGGGCTTTTCAGCTACCGACTTGGGTCAAGGGGGAGGAAAATGAAGTAGTCGCCCAAGAAGACATTGACAAGGCCCTGGCATGGTGCGGACAGTTGAACAAGACCCATGGCTCCTTGGAAAGAAAAAGCTTCAATCAACAAGGGAAGCTGATGCAGACATTGTGGTAAAAGCCCTCCTCTGCAAGGTAGGGTCGCATGACAGGATATCCAAGCCCATGTTTGAAACAATGGCAAGGATAATCCTGAGGAAGAAGACCAACTGGAGCCAGGTTATCTTTAAAAGGATCCAAGATAGCTGTCTGGTTCCTAATCTCGGGAGGTTAGTATCACTGTATCTCCTGCAATCCTACCCTGACAGATTCAACAAGAAGTTTGGTGTAAAAATCCATCACATGAGAAGAATGGATATCAAGATACTGGAAAGATGGGAGAAAGTACCCAAGTCTCCCATGAAGTCAAATACTGCAGAAGAGGTAAAAAGAAAGGTAGAAGACTCATCTGAAGAGAGTGAGTTAGGGAACAGTTCACCCCCATCTGACCCGAAGACAGCTGTAGAAATGAGGAATGTCTCCCTTCAGACCTCTGACCTAAGTCAAGGATCCAGGACATCTGCAGGAACAGACCCAAGGAGTGCTGAAACTGAGGGGGAGAAAAATAGTGAGATCCCTGCTCAAGTAGAAACAGTGATCCAAAAGATCATAGAAGCTGTGGATACCGAGAACTCGGAACCGACAACGCAAAAGGAAAACCAAGAAATCCCTGTTGTTGAAACCAGCAGTGATCAGCAAGGTCCTGGAATGGAGAGTGAACCAAGTCACTCTCCAATAAGAAAATATCTATCTCCAATACTGGAAGTAGACGAAAAAGGGGATAAAAAGGGATCATCCCCAGAGGATAAACAAGATGAGCCCTCACTGTTATCTCAAATAAAGGTGCTCCTGGAAGAGCAAAGAATACATATAGAAAAACATGTCACCTATGCCATCAGTGATTTGAGGAATGAACTGTCTGCTGAAACAGCATTCCTAAGAAACGATATGAAAAGTCTACAAGATTACAACACCCGCTCTCACAAAGCTATGACTATTCTAGCGACCAATCAGTCAGCAATTATCGGAAGCATAGAAAGAGTCTTCTTTGCTTCAACCAAGAAGATGGCTGACCACAACACTGAGATCAAAGAATGTCTAGATCGACAGAATAAAGATTTAGGTAGTCATTTACTGGAAACCAAGAATCATCTGGAAGCAGGAATTCACATGCTCAAAAATAAGATACTGGCCTCCGAAGAGAATCTCCAAAAAGGTATAACTGAAGAAGTCATAAAGGGGGAGAGGTCAATGATAAAGGTCAGTGGTGAGCATGCCATCTGGACCTCTAATACAATCAGGGAAGCAATGAATTTCCCTCCTCTACATTATGATGAGCCTGCTGAAGAACACCCTATCACAGGTATTCCTGATACTATCACTATCAAAGGTAAAGATAAGGAATCTCTGGATGAGGAAGAAGTATTATTGAGGAAGAGAAAATACAGGGAGGAAATGGAGAAAAAGGACAACTATGAGCGATGGAGTCCCAAATCCAGATCCATCATTCTAAGTGCTTGGGAACAAGTAAAGGTCAATAAAGGTGAGAGATATAGACTATACAACCCTCAAGAATGGACGAAGCATGAAGACCAAGAAGAGGCAAGGAGAGAATACAGAAGGGAAAAACAAGCGGGAAGAATTCCTCCAGGCACTCCTGAGCCCCTTAAGTATCATCCCAAGCCATTGGAATACTTCACCAGACAGGCTGAGAAGGTGCAGGAAACCAGTGCCAAGAAAGAAAAGAGTGGAGCAGCATTGATGGAACCAGAGAACTAGATGGATGAATCACTGGGACAAATGTAGAAATCTAGATCAAACAGTTTATTGATTATCAATGAAATAATACTTATCATTTTTCTGTGCTCACTCATAACATCGCTGCAATGTTATCTCTATATGTCTTATTATTTAAAATGCATGTTATCATTGTGTAGGTTATGACTTCCTCAAATAGGGGGAGATTGTTGGGAACAACGCCCTGCAATGTTCCTGATTTGAAGAAAGTGCTCTGCTCAATGATAAATGCAAATTGTATCTAACATTCCATCTAGTTTATGCGTGCAGAGATCAACAACTTGTCATGTACTTAAAGTAATCTTATCGTCGAGAAGGACAGAAGGGATGGCCGACAAAGTATACTTGTCTCTGTAATGACAAGCAAAGCAAACGCAGAGAAACTGTCAAAGAAAGGCGTGTCGTCGAGAAGAATGAAGTATTGTCGACATCAAAGTAGCAGCCATATCGACAAGACAATACTGCGATCACAATGACAAGATGAACAAAGAAGGTTCCAACGACACAGTCAAAGTCAGCATATCGTCGTATATACAGGAACACCAGTATGTCTCGTATCATTGGAATGCAAGCGGCGGAGGCAGAAGCAAGGAGATTTGAGAAGAATTTCCAAAGCACAAGGAGCCGACAAAGGGATGTCGTCGAGAGATATTCCATGTCGTCGTAACGATGGAATATATCGTCGAGACAAATTCAAATCTTGTGGACGCGTGCTGTCAGCAATTAATGCTGCCGCCTGATTGTTCAATCAGCACGTGCACTTAAAGTTTCGAGGTATTTGCACGTGCTAAAAAGATTTGGAGATCTGACACATAAAGGAACTTTTCAGAAGACCGTTGGGTGACCCCTCTCAGTCTTATAAAAGGACATATGAGTTTGCCCTAAAAAATTGATCAAAAAAAAAAGAAAGAACTTGCGTACGAAGCAAATCGAACAACACAAGCACCGCAAGAAAGAAAGAAGCACTCACCCCCATCGACAGCTAAGAAGCCAATCCACATCCGGCTAAGAAAGAATTGAAGAAGAACCGTGCATTCAAGATCTGATTCAGAAGCATTCTCTTCATTTTCAAGAAGCCGGTCATCATCAGACTAAGGTTGCCGATCAACATCAGGCAGAAGAAATAGTTTATATCTGTAATCTCTTGTAAGGCTTGCGGGCCATATTGTCTAGCTTGAGGGCTGGAGAGCTGTGAGGCTTGAGGGCCAGGGCAGTGCACTCGCGGGTGCGATTTGTCGAGCTTGCGGGCTCGGGGGCAGTAGGGACTTGCGGGTCTAGGCTGTTGGGACTTGTGGGTCCGAAAGGTAGGGATTGAGGGCCTGAGTGTCGAGCTTGCAGGCTCGGGGGCAGTAGGGTTTACGGGCCTAGGCTGTTGGGACTTGCGAGTCCGAAAGGTAGGGCTTGAGGGCCTGAGTGTCGAGCTTGCGGGCTCGGGGGCAGTAGGGGCTTGAGGGTCTAGGCTGTTGGGACTTGCGGGTCCGTGGTGTAAGGCTTGAGGGCCGGAAGATTTTGGCAGAGTTTGCCGAGCCTAGCGGATCGCTGGTTAGGCGCAGAGGGACAAATGACTACTCAAGACGCCCGGTCTTGAGGAACCTCTATAGATCGATTGTGTGCTTTCTGTGATTAGTTCTTTACATCCTGCAAATCCGTTAATCACAATCGAGAAATACCTAAAGGGGATAGTATAAATTAGAAAAACCTATTCACCCCCCCTCTAGGTGATCTGGGTAGACACCCCCATAAACAACAGTTTTCGCACGACCCGTTAACTTCATCCTGGCAACTTGGACCTTTTGAGGGTCCGTCAGGTTGTGCCATTCAAAGTAGCATTCCATGTCCACTACCCAAGTCAGGAAGACCTGGGGATCTCCCAAACCGTCGTAAGTGGGGGCATCGATCTTAACGGCCCTAGTAATTTCAAAGCCACGCTCGTGGCGGTGTTCTCGAGGGGGCACTCGTGGAGAGTTCCCATCGGAATTCGAATCGTGGGCCTGTTGGTGTCGGTTAGGCTGCTCAACATTAACGGGTGGTGGTGGCGGTCCTCCTTGATTCAGAAGAATTTGTGCTAACATAGTCCTAAGTTCGGTCATCTTGTTACGTAACCCCTCTATAGCCTCAACATTACGATCCCCGTGCTCATTCGCCGCCATCCTAGACGATGAAGGTGTGTTATATTCCGTTCCTAGCCTAGTGCACATACAAGGTTTGAAAGTGCACAGTTAACCTCACTAGAATTCTCTAGAGGGGCGGTGAATAGAGATTTAAAAAATATTTTTGTGCAAAGTTAATAATTATATATATATATGTGTAATGATCACAGATTTAAGCTTCCCACATACCAACAAGAATTAAGCAAGTAAAGAAGAAAAATAACAAGTAGAAAATCACAGCACAACACAAGGAAATATAGTGGTTCCCCAAACTTTGGGTAGTCCACTCTTCTACCCCCTTGGTAGGAATTCACTAACTTGCACTGAGTCTTTTGACAAGGAGACTCTTAGAACCAGCCTGAGTCTTTTGATAAGGAGACTCTTAGAACCAGCCTGAGTCTTTTGAAAAGGAGACTCTTAGAACCAGTACAAGTGAATTTTTTGAAGAGAGATTCTAAAAACTCTTTTACAAGGTTTAAAAGTGAAATAAGAAAGAGAAGAAGAAATAGAACAAGTAGAAGAATAGAAGATAATATATATAAGAAGGAATCTTCTTCCTAGCAAGAAGATTAGAAGCACAAGTTTAGTGAATATGATCTCTCTTCTATAGTGAGAAGGAGATTGTAAGCTTTTCTCTCTTTTGTGAGAGCTTTCAGAATTTGCAGCAAAATGGCTTCAGAAGAAGGAGGAGAAAATGAAAGCTTGATCTTTGCTGCAGCACTATTTCTCACTTATCTCTCTTTTCACTTGGAAGCTCTTCCTCTTTTTCAAAATGAATATGGTGGTACACTTGTTTTTATTCTTTGCCGATCTCCTCCTTATTTATAGCTCTGTTTAAAAGATATTGCTAAAGGGGAATAATTAATTAGCAGACAGAAAATTAGGAAGAGATAAGAGTTTCCATAATGAATATTTCTGTAGAAGGAAAAGAATTCATTCTGATTTCAAATAATATCCATAACAATCTTAATCAAATTAGCCAAGAATCAAATAGATGGAAAGGCTGATTCAGAACGACTATACAAGAATAATATCATTCCATATAAATCAGATCTACAGAAAGAAGGAAAGAGATCTGGCGTGTTTTTGAATTTCTTGTAGATATCGACGTGTGTCGATTACTATTCGACGTAAGCGTCGAATTTATCCTGACTGAACGTTGAGAGGAGAATAAGGAAGGAGCGTCGACTAAGGTGCGTCGACTTCACTAGATGCGTCGACTAGAATTCAGAGTAACGTCGACATAGAATGCGTTGAATTCTTCTAAGAGTTACTTCGACTCATTCTGAGAGAAACGTCGACTATATTTCGACGTTGCGTCGAATACTATTCGACGCATATTTACTTAGCCCAATTTTTCTTACTTAGACTTTATGTTCTACTCAATTCTAGGGGTTAAGATAAATCATTTCCCCAACAATCTCCTCCTATTTGTCTTAACCCTATATAGAGAGAAATTGTATAGCTTTTAATCAACAAAGCAAAGCATTTATATAGAGAAGAAGTATGCTAAGCAATCAGAATCATATAAACAGACTTCATAGTTTAAGTATGGAGAAGAGAAATATAGATTGCATCAATATTGTTCAACACATTATTCAGGAGGGGTAGGAGGAGTTTTTCTTTTCCTAGTGAATACTACTGTTTTTGGAGAGGTGGGTTGCCCCTTCTCAGTAGCAGGTAGTTCACTCAACTCCCCCTGAGTTACAACAGGTTGCTCCCCCTGGGATGGAACTTCTTTTGAGCCTTCTACTTCTTTTTCAGTTTCTTTCTTATCTCCATTTTCAGGTATAACAACATCTGGCTCCCCCTGAGCTTCAGCTTCCTCTTCAGCTTCATTCTCTGCTCTACTTGCCTCCCCTTGTAATAGATCCACTTGTTGTGCAGCTTCTCTTGCTATAATCAGTCCATCTGATGTCTGCTCTTCAGTATGTAGCTCTGGTATAACTTCATTCCCAATGGTCTTGAGCAGTGCAAGACTATCAATTTTTGAGGTAGGAAGAGACTTGTGAGAGAGAGATTTATGACTGGAGAGCTATTCTTCATCTAACTTCTCCCCCTTCTTGACCTTCTTGGCCAAGGAGGTTAAGAATGATCTGGTGACTTTAGAAGAAGAGATAGAGGTCTTTAGGCTTTGCATGGAGGCACTGACCCCATCTATTTAGGTCTGCATGTGTAAGATGGAGGAATGAATCTTGGAGCAGTGTCCATCCAGCATTGCTTGGAATCTTTGGGCTGTGGATTGGATGCATTGAGTGATGAGGTTCTCAGTGGATGGAGATGGTTCAGAATGTGGTGATGGAGGAGGAGATAATGGTGGAGGTGAATGTGTAGAAGGTGGAGAGGGGACTGTAGTGTGTTGAGGAGGTGTATTTGATGGAGGAGGTGGAGGAATAGAAGAGGGTTGAGCAGGTGACTGAGTTGGTATTTGTGAAGGTATGGATAATGGTGGTACAGAGGAGATGTCTGTATGAGGAGGAGGAAGAGGTGATGATGGATGAGCAGAAGAGTTGGGAGGAGAAGGAGTCCTTTCAGAAATGGCACCAGGCTTGGGAATTTGCCTGGTCCATTTAGAGAAGAAGGCTATTGACATCCTTTTTCTTGGAGGGATAGGGATTCTTTTTGACCTAAATAGGTCAGGGAAGGAGTGGAGGAGTACTTGACTCATGATTCTCATATAGGCATGCTCTTTGTGAGAGTATTTAGAGCCTATCATTTTCAGCAGGCAGCTTGCCCAGTCTATCTTCTTCTTCAACACAAGGGCCCCCATGATGTTCAATTGCTGCTTGGGCACTGCATCATGAGCAGAGATCTTACATAGTAATATTTTCCCTACTATGTCTGCCAACAGTCTATACTCCTCAGAGAAGTCTATTTTCTTTAGGTGGATTGGTCTATCTTTGGAGAACTTCATGGTGATTAACAAATTCTTTGTTTCATCAGGGGTAAGTTCCATAGGTTCATCACCTGATAGGGGAATTATTTTAGTTATTCTTTAGAAAATGATTTGCTTTCCCTATTTGAACAAAGATAATATTTGATTGTACCTGTTGGTAGATCAAAGGTGGTCCTGATGTGTTCTGCAGAAATTGAGACATGTGTCTCATGGATTGTTCCTTGGATTTCTCCTTGTTCAGATATCTGAACATGAGTCATGAGCTCTGTGAGTTCTGTCTCCAGGAGCTTGCTGTTGGATCTTATGGCGCCCTTAGAGAGGGGGGGGGGGGGGGGGTGAATAAGGGAATAAAAATCTTTTTATGGAAATTACTAAATTGTTTAAAGTAATATTAGAACACAAAATAACAATTTAGCTAAAGGAAGAAAATATCATAATTTGCAAGTTTAGGATTTAGAAACAAGTACTAAATTGTTATATGATAAAATAGATTAAGATAAACAATTTAGACAAAGTGATTTGAATTGAAAGCTTTGTAACCAATATATTAAAGATAACGCCAAAGGAGAGAAATCAAGTATCTACAAATAGAGACATGATTGTATTTATATAAAAAGGTGTTTACAAAAATTGATTTTAATATCGCTAGAAATCGGAGGCGTACAAAAGTAAATTTCTTTTCCTTTTCTATACCGACTTGTATCCCCACAAACCAGTTGGCTTTAGCCTATCCTTCCCCGGATAAGGCCTCAAGCCACTCTAGCCAATCCTTCCCCGGATATGGTGTCACAACCCGCATTTTCTCTGAATTTAAGGATATCAGAGTAAGAGAAAATACACGTCATGATGCCACGTCATACAGGAGACAACTGTAGACGCTCAGGCGGAAACCTATTACTTAACTAGACAAAACATGATTATATGACAAGTCATCATTTGAAATCATTTATTAGGGGTTTTGAGGTAAGAACTATGTCTCTCAGTTCGTGGATCAACTAGTCCACCGGGAAAGTATATATAGTTGCAGCGGAAAGTACTTGATTTAGTTTACTTAAAGTCCTACATGTATGCAAACGACGGAGCATGAAGTAAATGATATGCACATAACTAGGCGTATTGTAAGAGTAGAAAATACCTTTAGGCGACTTTAAAGTTAAGGGTTTCAGTTAGAAAGAATGCAATGAGGATGAAGAAAAACCATTTTATAACTATAGTGCACCTAACATAAATCATTCCCAGAGGGTAAGATACACAAGATCTAAAAGTAGTGGCATAATCTGGCAAATAAACTATAAAGTATACAAAGGAACACAATGGGCGTCAACAACATGACACTAACCCATTGGCACTAACTAGTATGCCTGAGCACAAGAAGTAACTAAAAACAACTACCTCGCAGCAACGGGGTGAACAACTACTAAAACTCTGAACTTCAGGCTACACCACTAGCCGCTACGGCTCTGAACCTGAGACATTCAATAAAATAAAGAACGCCTCAGCAAGGAATTACAAGTGGCCAAAAAGGTAAACAGAAAGTAAATAAGGCAAAAGGGGTACCAACCCAGGCCAGGTTCACCGAAAGAAAAGCTCCAAAACAAGGAACTAAACAAAATACCAAGTGCACCAAAAGAAAGTGCCATAAAGAGGAACAAGCAAGTTTTATTTATCTTATTACATTAATTAAAGAGACTGATCAGCTCAAATTAAACGGGAGCGGTTACCTACCTCCACTACCCAAAGCCCAAAACCAGGTGGGGTGCCACTAGACCCAACCACCCAAACACGACTACCGTGCAAAGCTATAACATTCCCCCACTATCCCCCAAACACGACTACCGTGCAAGGCTAAAGACAGTGGTTCTTAATAGATTTAATCTTTAATGAAAACACAGGGCGTAGCCCGAGACATAATCACCAGGATAACCTAAGGATATGGTCACACCAAGTAAACATCACCCAAAACTAATCAAGAGAATTCATAAGTTAATTAACCACGACGGGTACGAGATTTCAAACATGAAGAACTCAACGAAGTCACATGCGTTCCAGGCGGGGTTCCAAGGGGCCGCGCCCCTGGCGGGGTCTTAGGGGCAGAGCCCCTAACGGGGTCCAAGGGGCAGCACCCCTGGCGGTGGTCTCGCTAACCGATCAGCGAGCGGGGTCAAGGGGCAGAGCCCTTGCGGGGTGCGGGGCAGAGCCCCGTCCCAAATTTTGAAATCCCACCACCAGAAACCACATAAAATTCACCTCAAAATGAAGTTCTTACCATCATTTATCGAGAAGAAGAGGGACAGCATTCAAGGCAGCACTTCTCGAGAACTGGAAGGATTTCTCGAGATAAAGCAAGGGATTTCTCGAGACATAGAGGGATTTCTCGAGACATAGAGGGATTTCTCGAGAGATTTGAATGTTTTTCGAGACATAGAATTTAAGAGCATTTCTCGAGACATAGAGGGACTTCTCGAGAGATTGAATGTTTTTTGAGACATAGAATTAAGAGCATTTCTCGAGACATAGAGGGACTTCTCGAGAGTTTTGAATGTTTTTCGAGACATAGAGTTAAAAGGGCAAATATGCAAGGTTTTCTCGGGAAATCAGTCAGGCGAGCATGGTTGTTTTGACTACAACATATTTTCTCCAGGGGGGGGGGGGGGGGGGGGGTTCTTCCGCCAATTCAACAGGGGAAAGATCAAGATTTCGACTATCATGAATACCCTTAAACACAGGCTAACAACGCAGCCATCACTTGTAACCAAGGAAAAAGAAAAAGAGCAACAACAAACAAGGAAGGAGGAGAGAAGAAAATAGCCACTTGCCTTAACCTTGAGGAAACTTAACCAACACCACTCCGAAAGCCAAGGGAGCTCTTGAGCACGAAAACCTGGAGCTTTACGGACCCAAAGAAGGGGTTAGGTCACTTCCGAATCTCCCAAAACTCCACGAAATGAGAAAAGCTTACCGCTAGAACGAAGATCTCGCCGAGAGCTTTCCAAATCTCCAAACCAAACACGATTCCGACCACCACAGCCCTAGGAATTGCCGGTGAAACGCTCCACGAAACCTCGCTCTCGCTCAATCGCACTGCGGCTGCTTTTGATCGAGGAAGGGGAAGATGAATAGAGAAGGAGATTTTAGGCTTATATATAAACCTAAATTATTTAATTAATTAATAAATTCCCCAATTCACTTAAACTGCGAGGGCGACCAAAACACCTCGGATTTCTACGAAATTTGCACCTTAACTAAAACACGGCGCTACGAATCTAACGACGAAGTCAGAATTCAATTCCGACGGGCCAAACTCGGGCTAAAGCCTCTCGAAGCTAAAATCTTGATATCCACCCAAAATCTTTACTTTAACTCGAAACGACGCGAAATCTCGCACGCTCGATCTACAATACATAATTTAACTAAGCTAAGGCTCAACACACTACCAGACGAGCTGACGTAACTGATGCAGGAGTATTTCCTAATAGAGATCTACACGGACTACACTCCAACTCGCCTCGATCACACGATGAACTACCGCACATACACAAGCATTCTATCGCTCACATACGTTGCCATTCGCATCACAATATCAAACTAAAAAGAAGAACGATCGACTCTAAAACATCGGTCAAAAGAGAGTCGACATAGTTCCCAAATCAACACAAAGATTGCTACTCTTTTAGAGAACAAAACCAAGGCTATAGGCCAAGATCCGTTCAAGCAAATGAGACCCACACAGTCCGGACACGAAGAACGCGGGAAAGCGATCTCAAGTTCAGAAAAATACCAACGATCGATATTCAAAATCACGGAGAACACGATGGTTCTTCCTCC
The DNA here is from genome assembly GCA_033032865.1 of Dactylorhiza incarnata. Taxonomy (NCBI): domain Eukaryota; kingdom Viridiplantae; phylum Streptophyta; class Magnoliopsida; order Asparagales; family Orchidaceae; genus Dactylorhiza; species Dactylorhiza incarnata. The sequence continues at coordinate 6,322,235 of JAWHQI010000090.1, read as the reverse complement.
ACAAACTAAAGAAAAGAAGCTCTTGAAGGTTTTAGAGATTACCCAACCCAGAAAATGAAAACACTCTTGATAACTGTGGGAGAATCACTCTCTCCACGTTTTCCACCGGCGTCGCACCGTATGGATCCTTCAGAGTCACACTGAGGGGCTGCCTTCCTTCCTCCTTGGAGTCGCACCAAGAAACCACGCCAGAAACACCCAAGAAGGGGGGGTGGCCGAAATGGAGAAGAGAGGGGAGACAAGGGGGGCGGCGGCTTGGAGCAAGGCTTGGCCGAAATTCCTCCTTAGGGGGGAAGCTTTAGGGTTCAATCTATTATATCCATTTCTCATCAAAGGCTCCTTTAAATAGGAGTTTACAAACACCATCCAACCATCCAAAATTGAGATGAAATCTCATCAACCCGGATGGTTAAATGCACACCACAAAAATGTCTATTAGCACACCCAAAATAAGAAACATGCCGGAATTAAAATATTACAATTTTAAAATGACGGAAATAAATATAAAACTAAAGCAAGATAAAAAAAAGGCTTTAAGCATCCTTTGCGCGACGCGGGCGGAGGTTATAATGTTGACTTCCGGGGCGCCGAAAGTCCTTGTGTTGTAACATCTCCAAGTCATCCACATGTGGGGGAAGTGGTGCGACATCAATCCTCCCCCCCTCAACTTCACGTATCACCGATGCGTGGTCCAAGAGGAAACGGTGGAGAAGAGCGGCATCTAGTCTTTGAAGCTCGGACTCAAGCACCCAAGAGTCATCGGAAGGTGGACGATCCCGCCATCGAATGAGGAAACGGCGAGTATCACCATCAGTAGTAGTAACGGGCTCCATGTCCAATATCCTGTCAGGGCTAGAAAAGGTTTTGGGAAACCTTGGAAACATGTCAGCATTAGGAAAAAGATGTGACTCACCATCCGGCGGTATACCTGTGGAAAGCATGGAAGAGAGATCATCCGACCTACCACTCCCCAACCCATTAGAATCATTTGTGGAAGGAGAAGACGACATAGAAGACAACTCTCGTGGAGGCGGAAAAAACATCGTCAAATCCGAAACGTTGAAAATGGGTGAGACACCCCAATCAGAAGGCAAATCCAAAACAAAAGCATTCTCTCCTATTTTCTTCAAAATCCGGAACGGGCCGGCTCGCCTCGGTGCTAATTTCTTAACGGTGCCAGATGGCATTCGTTCGGGAACTAAGCGGACTAAAACTTGGTCGCCGACTTTAAAGTTTGATGCTCTCCTATTTTGGTTTGCATGTGTTTGATAAGCGTTATATTGAGAGGTCAAGGTCGCCCGAATATGTGCATGTAGATCATGAATGTGTTGGGCAAAAGATTGTGCGAATTGACCGGCCTTATACGACGGTGGTAGTGGGACCAAGTCAAGGGGCACTGGAGCATTATACCCGTGAACAACCTCGTTGGGAGACATACCCGTGGATCGGTTCTTGGAGTTATTATAAGCCAATTGAGCGTGGGGAAGAAGTAAGTCCCATGTGCCTTTATGGTCACCCACAAGGCACCTAAGAAGATTTCCCAAGCTTCTATTGACCACCTCTGTTTGCCCATCCGTTTGTCGGTGGTAGGCGGCAGAGAATAGCAATTTAGTGTCCATTAGAATCCACAACGTCTTCCAAAAATAACTTGTAAATTTCACGTCCCTATCCGACACAATCGTGTTAGGCACCCCACGATGGCTAACGACATTTTGAAAATACAGCTTGGCAATATGAGATGCATAGTTGGTCTTGCTACAAGGGATAAAATATGCCATCTTGGAGAACCTATCTACAACAACGAATATAGAGTCGTGTCGGTGAAACGTGGGGGGAAAGCCTAGAATGAAATCCATGCTCACGTCTTCCCAAGGTTTGGATGGAATAGGTAACGATGTATACAAGCCAACATTGGTCTTTGAGCCTTTGGAGACTTGACACGTTCGGCAACTGCTCACTACACGTCCGACCATGACCTTAAGTTTTGGCCAATAAAACTTCTCCTCTACGAGCACAATAGTCTTGTCATGCCCAAAGTGGCCACTCAAACCGCCGCTATGCAACTCCCAAATGATGTGTAGTCGTAGGGAAGATTGTGGGATGCATAGCTTCCCGTGCCGAAAGAGATAACCGTCCCTAATAGTGAAGGCCAAAATAGTGGTGGGGGAGTTGTCCTGTGCGGATAGGTACAACTCCTGGAAATCCGGGCACGTGGCGTACTCATCTTTAATGCGCTCGAACCCAATGACATGCACCTTCATGGTAGAAAGTAAAAGGGTGAGGCGGCTAAGCGCATCGGCGACTCGATTCTCCGAACCCTTAAGGTGCTTAATATTAAACGTGTATTCTTGAAGGAACGCAACCCACTTCGCGTGCCGTGGGCTGATCTTATGACTACCGTTTATGAATCTCAACGCATCATGGTCAGAAAGGAGCACAAATTCCTTGGACAGAAGATAGTGCCTCCAATGATGCAAACACCTCATAATCGCATAGAACTCTCGGTCGTAGTTAGAATAATTAAGCTTTGCGCCCGCCAACTTCTCACTAAAATAACTAATAGGGTGGCCCTCTTGACTTAGGACTCCTCCTATCCCTACCCCAGACGCATCACAAGTAACCTCAAAGACCTTGGTGAAGTCAGGGAGACGTAACACCGGTGCTTCGGTCATGAGTTGCTTGATCCGAAGGAAGGCAAAAGTAGCAGACTTCGACCACGCAAACTCTCCCTTTTTCATACAATCAGTAATTGGTGCCATGATGCTACTAAAGTCTAGTATAAAACGACGATAAAATGTAGCTAACCCATGGAAACTATGCACCTCTCGAATACTAGTCGGCTCTGGCCAATCCTTAATCACCTGGACCTTCCCGGGGTCTACTCGTATACCTTCGGTCCCAACAATGTAACCTAAGAATTCTACCTCAGAGACTTGAAAAGTGCACTTCTTAAGGTTTAGATAAAGAGTTTCCTTCCGAAGGGTGGAAAAAACTATACGCAGATGTGAGATGTGATCGGCGGGGGTGGTACTATAGATAAGGATGTCGTCAAAGTAGACAACCACGAACTTCCCCATATAAGGCTGGAAGACATGAGTCATCATCCTGGAGAACGTGCTTGGGGCGTTGGATAACCCAAAAGGCATCACAAGCCACTCATACAGTCCATCCTTGGACTTAAACGCTGTCTTCCACTCGTCCCCCTCACAGATCCTGATCTGGTGGTAACCACTCCGCAAATCTAGCTTGGAAAAGATGGTGGCACCCGCTAGGACATCGAGGAGATCATCTAACCGTGGGATTGGAAATCTATACTTGATGGTGATTTTGTTGATAGCACGACTCTCAACACACATCCTCTACGAACCATCCTTCTTGGGGGAAAGAAGGGCTGGAACAGCACATGGGCTCAAACTAGCCCGAATGAATCCCTTCTTCAGCAAGTCCTCTATCTGGACTTGTAACTCCTTGTGGGCATCGGGAGGGAGTCTATAGTGGGGCTGATTGGGTAGGGATAACCCAGGGATAAGATCTATAGCATGTTGTATATCCCTAAGTGGGGGTAACGACGACGGAAGCTCGTCCGGGTAAACATCCCTATACTCATCTAGCAAGGCCCGCAACTCTCTAGGCAACCCATCTAACGTGCTCGAATCAGTCTTCGTACTCATAAGAACTAACGCATACATCACTCCATCTAAAAATGGGTCCCTCACAAACTCCTTCCTGCCTACTAGACTCAACGTCTTCCTCTCGACCGGGACAGTGGTGTCCTTAGGTAACGCAACTGGTTCCTTCGGAACGGTCGGGCTCAAGGTAACGGTCTTACCCTTAAATTTAAACTCATAGGAGTTGGCCCGGCCATAATGTGTCACATCACGGTCATAGAGCCAAGGGCGGCCTAATAACACGTGGCATGCGTCCATCGGTAATACGTCACACCATATCTCATCCGTGTATGACCTGATCGAGAGGGGAACTAGGCATCGCTTGGTAACTGGGACAGTGATCTTGTTAATCCAAGCTACTTGATACGGGGTCGGGTGTGGCTCCGTGGTCAAGGCCATACGTGTGACGGCGTTCTCAGAAACGACGTTTACACAACTTCCACTTTCGATAATCAGTTTACATAACTTCTCACCACTCCTAAAGATCAGGGAAAATATGCTCGTCCTCTTCCAATCATCTAAGGGACGAGGGGTGGTCAAGATACATCGCATCACTCCTAGGTAGCGTTCGTCCTCCAAATCACTTGGGACTCCCTCAGGGTCACCCTCCTCCATAGCCTCATAAACTAGGTTCGCGGGGTCGGTCTCCGCATCCAAAAGGGCTATGGATCGAGTTTTTGTAGGACACTCAAAGGCGTAGTGGCCCTGAACCCCGCAAGCATAACATGTGGTGTTAGCCTTGCTAACCTTTCCTATGGGGATACGCTCACTCGTGGGATTCCTAGAGTTCCTCGCAGTGATCACTACCGATCTTGACTCGGCGGTCTTAGGTTTTCCTTTATCGTGGGTGGTAGATGAAGATGCCCCAAATGTGGTCAAACTCTTCGTACGGGAGTAACGAGAGTGGGCCTTAGAAGCCAGATGCTTTTCAATGTCAAGAGCGGCATTGAATGTCGTATTCAGGTCTGTGTGACCATATCTCAAAAGCTTCCTCTGAATGTCAGGGTGGAGCCCCTTACGAAACCGAGATAGCGTAACCTCGGGGATCTCTCGAAGATCACAACGCACCATACGGTCTTTCAGCTCACCCATATACTCAGCCACCGAGTTTGAGCCTTGCCGAAGGGTGGCTAGCTCATCGAACATTTGGGTTCGGTGGTAGGCGGGGACGTATTGGTCAGTGAGTAAGTTCTTCATCACCGGCCGTCCAATGAGTGGGGCTTCCTGCCCGGCTCCTAGCCTACGCTCTTCATTCAGCCAATACATTTTCGCTCGACCCGTTAGCTTCATTCTGGCAACCTGGACCTTTTGGGGATCCGTAAGATGGTGCCATTCGAAATAACATTCAATATCCACTACCCAGGTAAGGAAAATCTGGGGGTCTCCCAAACCATCGTAAGTGGGGGCATCGATCTTAATGGCTCTAGTGATATCCGTGCCACGATCCGGACGACGCCCACGAGGAGGGGCTCGAGGATATCCTTCATACGAATCTGAATCATGAACCCGTTGTTGCTGATTGGGCAGCTCATCATTAGCCGGTGGGGGCGGTGTTCCCCTTTGATTCAGAAGAATCTGGGCCAACATGGTCCTAATCTCCGTCATCTCACCACGTAGCTCTTCTAGAGCCTCCGTGTTAGGATCTACTTGATCGTTCGCTGCCATCCTAGAGGTGGACGGTAACTCTACAGTGTATTCCGTGCCTAGTCTCGTGCGCATGCAAATTTGAACAACTAGAAAAAAAAATGAATTATTTTTGACGGACCTAACGAGATCGAAACGAATTTTTGTTTTTGTTTTTTTGTTTTAAAGTTGCTGGAAATAAACTCAAGAAGCTACAAAATGTTTTTTGAATTTTGACAAAATTTTAGATTTAAGACCGCTATTCGCACACCACCTAGACAGAATTACGACGGTTCCAATTTTCAGGCCAGCCTAACGAGGTCGAATCGAAAAAGTTTCAGTTTTAATGTTGCTGGAAATACTTTCAGGAAGCTACAGGAGAAATTTCAGATTTTTCTGACAAGTTTAAAAATTTCTTTTTTGAGCTTTTACTAAACGCAGACCAATCCGAAAATTTTCAGATTTTCCTATTGATTAGAACGACCAACAAAGATCGCAGCGAGGATGTTTGCAACATGGGAGTTGAAACGACCTGCTTTGATACCAAATTGATGCATGAGTATTTCCTAATAGAGATCTGCACGGACTACACTCCAACTCGCCTCGATCACACGATGAACTACCGCACATACACAAGCATTCTATCGCTCACATACGTTGCCATTCGCATCACAATATCAAACTAAAAAGAAGAACGATCGACTCTAAAACAGCGGTCAAAAGAGAGTCGACATAGTTCCCAAATCAACACAAAGATTGCTACTCTTTTAGAGAACAAAACCAAGGCTAGGCCAAGATCCGTTCAAGCAAACGAGACCCACACGGTCCGGACACGAAGAACGCGGGAAAGCGATCTCAAGTTCAGAAAAATACCAACGATCGATATTCAAAATCGCGGAGAACACGATGGTTCTTCCTCCACAAACTAAAGAAAAGAAGCTCTTGAAGGTTTTAGAGATTACCCAACCCAGAAAATGAAAACACTCTTGATAACTGTGGGAGAATCACTCTCTCCACGTTTTCCACCGGCGTCGCACCGTATGGATCCTTCGGAGTCACACCGAGGGGCTGCCTTCCTTCCTCCTTGGAGTCGCACCAAGAAACCACGCCGAAAACACCCAAGAAGGGGGGTGGTCGAAATGGAGAAGAGAGGGGAGACAAGGGGGGCGGCGGCTTGGAGCAAGGCTTGGCCGAAATTCCTCCTTAGGGGGGAAGCTTTAGGGTTCAATCTATTCTATCCATTTCTCATCAAAGGCTCCTTTAAATAGGAGTTTACAAACACCATCCAACCATCCAAAATTGAGATGAAATCTCATCAACCCGGATGGTTAAATGCACACCACAAAAATGTCTATTAGCACACCCAAAATAAGAAACATGCCGGAATTAAAATATTACAATTTTAAAATGACGGAAATAAATATAAAAGTAAAGCAAGATAAAAAAAAGGCTTTAAGCATCCTTTGCGCGACGCGGGCGGAGGTTATAATGTTGACTTCCGGGGCGCCGAAAGTCCTTGTGTTGTAACATCTCCAAGTCATCCACATGTGGGGGAAGTGGTGTGGCATCAGTAACGCCCTTACGCCAAAATTACGTCACAGCGGGTACGTAAAATAATTAATGAAAATCAGGGGCATTACATATGGCCTCGAGCCCCCTAGATCTAATCACCTAGAACTAGTCGCCAACACAAGGCGAATTTCCCCCTAAGTCCTACCCAGACCTAGTCGCCAACACAAGGCGAATTCTCTAAACGGTTACAAAAGTATGGAATGGAAATAATGAAAAACAATAATAAAACTCCCTATATGAGATATCTGGAGTCGAGGATGAAGGATCGCTGTAGTATAAGCGAGGTTGAAGCGATCGTCCTTCGGATGTAGCGTGACGTATTCCTCCTCCAGAATTCACCTTAACCTTTTTGTGGGAGATCCATCTTCGACAGCATAACAGCACTGGAGTTGTGGCACAAGCAACCTCTCTGGAATCTCTGACCAAAACGAGAGAGTGCCCACCATTTTATAGAACTTGGAGCTAGCGCCTGCGGTAGTGGCTAGCGCCGGCGGTAGCGTTCGTGTGGAGCAGTTGCAAAACCGTCGGCAGCGTGGCGCTGTGCACGAACTGGAGATAGCGCCTGGCGGTAGCGATAGCGCTGGCGGTAGCGGTAATGGTAGCGGTTACGAAACCGTCGCGTGCACGAACTCGAGATAACGCCTGGCGGTAGCGATAGCGCTCGCGGTAGTTCTGGCGGTAGCGGTAGCGCTAGCGATAGTGCTGGCGGTAGCGGTAGCGCCGGCGGTAGCGGTAGCGCTGGCGGAAGCGTTGCTCCTTTCAAATGATTGTTCCAAGCTGCTTTATACCTGTGGAGTATTGCACCTATAGTTCCTGCACACTATAAACACACGACAAGCAATATCAAATACAATATGGGATTTGTTATTCTCAAACAAAGGGATGTGACACACATATCCAACAATCTCCCCCTTTCGATAATAACAAATCCACTTAGCAAGAAATCAGCAATAGTGTTTATAGTATATGATAAGCAAGATGATAATGCAACTATAGTAAATGATATGCATGAAAATGTGCATACTCCCCCTATCTTAATGCTCCCCCTACATAAATGCAATTTATGTGTTACTCCCCCTAAATGATAGATTTCATGAATTAGTCTCCCCTTATTTATCTCTATTTCTCATATATAGATTTCTTCAATTAATCTCCCCCTTTTGGTATTATCAAAAGAAGGTGGGGTGAGGGTAGTAAGGAGGCATTAATATATCATGATAATGATAAAGAGTTTAAGCATAGCATATATACGAGATTTCAAATATAAAGATAAGAGTTGTAAGCAAGCGGAAGATTATAATAAACATCTTTTTGTAAGCATGAAAAACATAAGTAGAAATATGAGTTTTAGTTCAAATTTGAAAGATGTTTTAATCTTTTTGAAATCTCAAAGTTTTTTTCATAAAAATACCAAGCATGATATGAACATATCAAAGAGAGATTATACTACAATGTTACTTAATTCTAAGTTCAAGAAATACCAAAACATTGTAGAGATCATGCTAGGTTATTTAGTGCATTTCTTATATAGAGAGTAGTATAGATAAGGCATTAGAATCCAATACTCATGAGAAGAAGTGTTATGAAAGATAATGATGTGCACATGAGTGTATTTTGGGCAATGTTAACAATTGATTTAAATCACCAAAATACAAGACATATGTAAAGTAAAATGCACAATAAAACACAAGTAAATTACTTTCACACACTTTTTAATGCACATAGTTTGTAACAAAGTGGTATAATAACCAAGGTTTGCACAAGTAACTTTACTATTCTTTCCAAGGTGCTCAACCTCACAATGCTTATGAAGACTTATCAGGAGGTTCAAGTAGTGCTTGGTGGAGTTATATTTGTCTACATATATAATTTTTGTTTACATTTGTGAGACAACATTCTCCGAATACACTTATTTTGCAAACCAAAAATTTTAACTTAACCACTTTTCTAAATGTCATAAGTGCAATTCAAATGTAGTGTAGGCAATAAACTTATGCAAGTTTTAATTCATTGTACAAATACAATACACAAGCAAGCATTTTTTAGATTTAGACACACATGTTGATTACCAAAATAAGTGAGTGAAATGTATCATTATCAATCATAAAACATTTACTCATACTTAGAGGCATGCTATGCTTGGTTCTACGCATTTTTCAATACAATTGATGCACTTTAAATAGATATATCAAAGCATGATAAGCAAAACAATGTTCATAGTAATTTGAAGAAATAAGGTTTAACATTGTAAATAATTCTAAATAAGAATTCATACATGCTTGATATTGGCAATAAAGATCATACAGTTTTTTTTGTTTTATCATTTTTTAAATCAAGTAAAAACAGAAAAATCACAAAAACATATTTTTGTAAGTTTTGAGTTTTGAATTTTTGTAGTAGATTTTTCATAATATGAAGAAAAAACATAAATCACAAAAACATATTTTTGTATATTTTTAATTTTGAACTTTTGTAGTTGATTTTTCATAATATGATTAAAACACAAATAACAAAAAATATTTTTGTATTTTTGAATTTTGATCTTTTGTAGTTGATTTTTCATAATATAAATAAAACAAAAATAACAAAAGTCAGAAACACAACAAATAAGTAGAAAATATGAACCAACATATTTTTATGGATTTTTAGAAATTTTAAAATTCAAAAAAATCACACACTCACGCTAGCGCCGGCGCTAGCGCTTGCGCGGCAAACAGTACATGATTTTTTAGGAATTTTAAATTTTTGATTATTGATATTGATTAAGTGTCCTTAAAGTAGTTCCATGCTGAAATTTTAGAATTTTTGGAGATCTCTAGGTGGATCAAATTTGCATGAAACTTTGGCTTTTCAAATTCTTGTGTTTTACAAAACCATTTAAACATGAAGATATACACTATGAAGACACAAGAGGACATTTTTTATTAAACAACCCAAAATATGCATGATTAAAGTGATAAGTAAATAAAATGATCATGCAAAGAGTAATATAAGTATGTCCTAAGATTAAAGACTACCCCGACTTAATGTCTACACCCTAGCCTCGTACTAAGTGACGGATGGGCATGAGGAGCTGCACGCATGCCGTAGGTTGGGGTGTTAGTCCCATATGCACACACTAGAGAACACTCAACCTAGCACTCTTTCCCCCCAGTGCCTCGCAAGGCCCCACTGGAACCCTCCCCGGTTAAGGACAAGACATGACTTAGAGGTTAGGTCTCTAATGCATTCAACTCTACGCCCTCGCTATTGTGAAATATGAAGTCAAAGGTGAAATAATCTTTTGGACAACTTATGCTTTTAAATCTATGGGTTGATATATAAACTATGGGTTTTGTTTAATGTGAAGAGTTATATAAAGCCACATAGTTTTTCTATTCTTATGAGATGACGATATGAGATAACTAGCACAATTACTAAAATTCAATAAGTGACAATGCTAGAATGATAAGTTTTGGGTTTAATGTCATGTCATAAGATTTATATTAATATTGCATGTATTCCAAAATAGAATTTCAAATTATAGATCTAGAATGGAGTGATGATTTAGTTTGATTTATACTTTCATTACAAAGTTGATTCTAGAGTCTACAAATATGAGAGATACATGCAATCACTAGCAAAGCAAATCAATACATCAAATAATGTAATGAAAACATTATTCATAATTTTTATCATAAGATTCATAATTCCTATTATCGATTTGAGACAAGTCTTGATAGAACATGAATTATGATTTATGATTAAAGAGAATTTTTGCATAGAATATATGTTAGATCATCATGATGTATGAGAATTCTAATCCTTCTAGACTTATGATATAGTGATATAGTGATTTTTTTGAAAGAACATGATTGATTTGTAAGTCTAGAAAAATGATGATCATCCAATCATATAAAAGACAAAGATCACATATAGAATGTTTTGAAATTTATAATAAAATTTGCATTCAATAATTGAATCTATTGATCTTTTGGTTTTGCATGATAATATATGATTTATGATATAATATTCATATATATATTCTAATGATTAATCCATAAACTATGTGTTTGTTGGAATTTTTAGTATTCTATATAATTTCAAATCACATAGTTATCATCAAATTTAAATAACATTGTAAGTGTTATACCTAGCATATAAATTTAAGCACAAATTAAGAAGTGATGCTAGAATGATACGTTTGAATGCAATGTTATTACATAGAATTAATGGAGATAATGTTGCATGTAATATGAGAAGTTTACAAATTAATTTTCTTTAGACCTATAATGAAATGATTAAAGTTTTGATTTGATCTTAATGATATAAGACGATTCTAAGGTCTAACTTACATGCAAACAATGGTGACACACATCATACATAATATCTAAATTAATATATGAAACAATTATACATAGGATATCATGTGATGAAAAATCCATAAACACAGAAATTTCTGAATCAAGCGAACTAAGATAGCATATAAAATGGAGTTGAAATTGGGCAAATTGACAGCACCAAACAAACTTAAATGGGCAAGTTTAGTTTGCCGATAGATGGATATTTCTGTGCTCTTTCCGAAAAGATATTAAATGCAAAAATCGGACGAGCGGATCAAAAGATATGGCTATTTGAAGTTTTGATCAAAAACTCGCTTTTTGAAAGATTAAGCATGCGTTTAGATGAATTTTTGTTTTCGATTTTATTTGATAATATTTTTCATAATAACATAGAAAATAATCAAAATGTTACGCATTTTAATTTTTAGCTTAAGCCCTTTAATAAACCATTTAAATCCAATTTTTAAAATAATTTCAATAGTCTTGATAATAATTTGAAAAGTTAATTTCTAATGATAATTCAAGACAATTAAGGGTAACGGATTTAAAAGGATAAAGAACAATCAAAGATGAGAGATAGATCACTTTGAAAAAAAAATATATGACTTAATGTTCAATTTAATTCAAATTTGCTTTGATAAACATTAGGCTTAATATATGAAAGTCATATTTCATGATATATAAAGTGATCATAGCATGTTTGTTTAAAAAAATATAAAATAAACAGGAGAAAAGAGACAATAAGCATATCATGAAGTAGAGTAGTGATATTTCATTTTTATTTGATTCTACTTCATGCAAATGAATGGATATTAATTAATAAGGGATTTAGGTATCCAAAGGGGACCAAGTGGGATGGTTCCTTTGGGTACCCAAATACATCGTGTAGGCTTTTGGAGAGATAGTTATGAATGAGCCTTTACAAGTGGAGTTAGTGTTTCATTTTTAATTTTGGACCTCCATTCATACTTTGGTTGTTTTTCTTTTAAATTCATGTTATGATTATGTGACATCTTTTTGGAATGATAGTTGTTTGAAAAATAATTCATTTGGGATTTATGTTTATTCAAATTATTTTTCAAAATAGATTGATGTTGATAATCATAATGAATTTCATTATATGGATTCTTTGGAATTTTATAAGAGTGATTGTCTTTCATTAGAAGTGATTGTTGAAAGAGTGGGTTACAATACGTTTTAAAAGATTGATTATAATTTTGATGATTTCCATTTCCACTCTTTCTTATAGACATACTCTTAGGATAACATTTTGAATTTTGATTTTCATGAAAAGGAGTTTTTAAATATGAGTCATGATTGAAAATATATTGAGACCTATAATAGTGACTCATAAGAATTTTATGAGGATCATAATTCTTTTTGAAACCAAACTCCTTTTGATTTAATGTGTGAAAATGGTCATTTTTAGAAATGATTTTGTAAGTTAATTTATCCTTGTTATTCAAAATCTTATGATAAAATTTATTAGGTGACATTTGAAATTTTTCAACAAAAGATTTTAATTGTTTTAACTTACAAGTTAAAGAATCATTTTCAACTATCAATTTTTCATTATGTTCTTTTGAAACTAAGAGCCATTTTTCAATTTTCTTGAATTTTTCTTTTAATAAATTGCAATTAAGACAAGGAATAGGAATTTCAACTAAAGAGCATGAAAGAGAATTTAACACATCAATATTTGATTCTACATTATCGTTTGCTTTTAAAGATTTATTTTCTAAACGTAATTTGGAATTAGCAATTTTTAACGTTAAAATTTTACGTTTAGCAATTTTAAGCATACGAGAATTAGAAATAGAATTTGTTACAAAAGAGAAGATTTAGATTTTCTTACCTTGTTATAGTTTCCGTCTTCTCTTTTGCTTGATGTGTTGCCACCAAATGAGTCCAATATTGTGACGTTGTATTTTTCTTCCTCCAAGCATGAATCCTCATCGATTTCTTCTCTTGGATCCATAAGGAATTCCTCGTCGATTTCTTCTCTTGGATCTATAAGGAATTCCTCTTGTTCATCATCTGTAGAAGGAAGACTATAAGTATTCTCAAGAAATTTCCAAACTTCATAAGCAGTAGGAAGTGTATAAATTAGTTTGAAAATATTTTGATGCAATGCACAATATAGACTATTAATTGATTTGACATTTAAAAATATTTCATTTTTATTTAAAGTACTTGGGGGTATTTTAATAGTAATATTCCATACTTCCATATCCAAAGACTTAAGAAAATTTTCCATAAGAAATTTCCACCCATTATAATTTTTCCCTTCAAATAAAGGTGGTGTTAAAGATTTTTCATTTTTAAGAAAGTTTTCCCCATAAATAGAAGCGAGATCATGAGACGCCATTATTCCTGGTTTTTAAACCATTTGGAATAACCTACCTCTGATACCACTTGTTGGATCTTATGGCGCCCTTAGAGGGGGGGGGGGTGAATAAGGGAATAAAAATCTTTTTATAATTTTATGGAAATTACTAAATTGTTTAAAGTAATATTAGAACACAAAATAACAATTTAGCTAAAGGAAGAAAATATCATAATTTGCAAGTTTAGGATTTAGAAACAAGTACTAAATTGTTATTTGATAAAATAGATTAAGATAAACAATTTAGACAAAGTGATTTGAATTGAAAACTTTGTAACCAATATATTAAAGATAACGCCAAAGGAGAGAAATCAAGTAAACACAAATAGAGACATGATTGTATTTATATAAAAAGGTGTTTACAAAAATTGATTTCAATATCGCTAGAAATCGGAGGCGTACAAAAGTAAATTTCTTTTCCTTTTCTATATCGACTTGTATCCCCACAAACCGGTTGGCTTTAGCCTATCCTTCCCCGGATAAGGCCTCAAGCTGCTCTAGCCAATCCTTCACCGGATATGGCCTCGAGCCCCCTAGATCTAATCACCTAGAACTAGTCGCCAACACAAGGCGAATTTCCCCCTAAGTCCTACCTAGACCTAGTCGCCAACACAAGGCGAATTCTCTAAACGGTTACAAAAGTATGGAATGGAAATAATGAAAAACAATAATAAAACTCCCTATATGAGATCTCTGGAGTCGAGGATGAAGGATCGTTGTAGTATAAGCGAGGTCGAAGCGATCGTCCTTCGGATGTAGCGTGATGTAGTACTCCTCCAGAATTCTCCTTAAGCTTTTTGTGGGAGATCCATCTTCGGCAGCATAACAGCACTGGAGTTGTGGCACAAGCAACCTCTCTGGAATCTCTGACCAAAACGAGAGAGAGCCCACCATTTTATAGAACTTGGAGCTAGCGCCTGCGGTAGTGGCTAGCGCCGGCAGTAGCATTCGTGTGGAGCGGTTGCGAAACCGTCGGCGGCGTGGCGCTGTGCACGAACTGGAGATAGCGCCTGGCGGTAGCTATAGCGCTGGCGGTAGCGGTAACGGTAGCGGTTACGAAACCGTCGCGTGCACGAACTCGAGATAACGCCTGGCGGTAGCGATAGCGCTCGCGGTAGTTCTGGCGATAGCGGTAGCGCTAGCGATAGCGCTGGCGGTAGCGGTAGCGCTGGCGGTAGCGGTAGCGCTGGCGGTAGCGCTTCTCCTTTCAAATGATTGTTCCAAGCTGCTTTATACCTATGGAGTATTGCACCTATAGTTCCTGCACAATATAAACACACGACAAGCAATATCAAATACAATATGGGATTTGTTATTCTCAGACAAAGGGATGTGACACACATGTCCAACACTTGCATCTTGTGGAGGTGAGCTTGTCTAATCCAGCTTCAGTAAACAGAGATATGAAGCTCTTGTAATTTTCTGCGGCGGCTTGGAAAGATTCGAGGTCAATGTCAAAGCCTAAGTTGGTCTTAGGAGCCATTTTAGGTCAGTGATAGAGAGGAAGAAATGGTTGGACTGAGGAACAAGGGGGATGGAAGATGCAGAGGTCCTGAAGGTTTCTAACTGAATAGTCTATTTAAGTCAGGTGAAACGTCGAAACGAGTCACAATTCGAGGCTTATTCAGTACAACAGTGATGTGACCAAAAATATTATAGTATTGCCGTTCGTTTTCATGAAGTCGACGTTACGTCGAATGGAATTCGACGTGAGCGTCAATATAGTCTGGTTTGGGATGATAGGGTTTCCTATCAACGTTTGCGTCGATTGGAGTCGATGCATGCGCCGATTTCATTTATTGAACTGAGTTATCGACGGTGCGTCGATTTGAAGTCGACGTGACTTTATTTGACAGATTCTGGGTTTTCCTTGAGAAATTATTTCTTCCTATTCCTAAAGTTTTCTAAGTTACTCTAGGACTAATTTTAAGAATAATTTGATTGATTATGCCAACACTGTTTGGTAGTGTGTCCAATTTTATTGCAAATATAACACCTGATTTTCTTTTGACTAAGGAAATTTGAGTTTAGAGAGGAATAGAGAAGGTGATTAGGATAAAAGTTTTGATTAGGATAGTAATTTTGATTATGAAAAGATTTTTGATTAGAATAGAAGTTTTGATCAGGATAAAAATTTCGATCAGGATGAGAGGGTCCTGAATTGGGGTTAAGATGGAAGGTTTTTTGAGGATAGGCATTCAAGTTGCTCTGAGTTTGTATGCGTCGATATCCATTCGACGTATGTTGATAGTTGCATTGATTTATATTCGGTGCTTTCTTCAGATTGCGTTGATCTGGTATCGACGCATGGAAGAAGTTGCGTCGATTGGATGTCGACGTACTTTTATTCAAGCGTCGAGTTGAGGTCGAGGCATCTGAGCGATTGCGTCGAGTAGAATTCGACGCACTATCATTCATGCGTCGATATGAAGTCGACGCAATTGTGTCTTCACAGATTTTATTTTTCCCTTTTTCTGATTGGAGTTTTGTTTCTTTATAACTTGTTTCTTTTGGCTTAGTTGCTTTCTTAGAAGTAGTTTGAGATTCTTCATCTGTATAGTATGATGTTTCATCAAAATGGTTTATCTCATTGAGGGAGTCTTCTTCCTCATTTCGTGAGTCTTCTTCTTGGTTCATTGAGTTAGTGGGTTTAGTGAATTTAACAGGGCTCATCCAAGTAGGTTTGTTGGATGGAATTAGGCTGGTTGAGGGATCAGCCCCTAGCCCAAGATTTTTATGTCTCCTTGTTTGTTGTTCAGTGATTTCCTTAAGTGTTTGGCTTCTCATTCTTATTGATTCTTCAAAAGCTTTTGCCTGGGATACCTTATCCTTAAGGAGCTAGTTTTCTATTCTAGCCCTTTCTATTTCCTTTTCTATGATGTTAGCCCTTAATTCATAATTTTTAGAACATGTAACCTCTTTATTTCTCTGGTTTTTAACCATATTAATTTGTTCTTTTAGATCCTTAATTTCTTGCTTAGCTTTTAGTTGATCTAAACATAATCCTCTAAAGTTGTTTTTGAAATCATCACATGAGAAATCTATTTTATTAAAAATGCTCACCTCATCCTTATCCTTAGATTCATCTATGAGAATAAGGCTATTTTCTCTTTCATCTTCAGATGATATGCTTTCTTCTGATCCTGTCTCACTCCATGATTCAGCAACATCATCTTTCTTTGAGCTTTCAAGAGCCATTAAGCATAGATCTTCTTGCTTAGACTCTTCATTGTCACTTTTAGAAGAGGAGCTGTCCTCAGAGTCTGTTTCACTCCAGGCTTCTGCAATAAAGCCTCTTTCTTTCTTCTTCCCCTTTTTCTTGAGATCTTTCTTTTTCAGATCTTTCTTTGTCTCAACATTTTCTGGACATTCTGGGGCAATATGTCCAGGTTTCCTGCAAGAGTAACACACAATTTCTTTAGTGGGAGTTTTGTCATACCTTGGTTTTGACTCTCTCCTTCTAGATCCATCTGTCCTGGCCCATTTCTTGAATTTTCTAGCCATAAAACTGAATAGTTCTTCTTCAGTGACAGAGGTTCTTTCTTCTGTTGCTTTTAATGCAATGTTCCTGTCTTTTGAAGAGGTTGGAGTGTTTTCTCTTCTTTTCTTCTCTTCTCTGGTTTTCAGCAGTTGCTCATAGGATTTGAGTTTTCCTAAGAGAGCATCTGTTGAAATTTTCCTTTGTCCTCTTGTATCTCTTATTGCCCATATTCTTGAGTCCCATGAACTTGGGAGACCCATTAACAGTTTGTCATTGATCTCTGTGAGAGAGATCTCTCTTTCCAGGCCCCTTAATTGATTAATGATCAGACTGAATCTGTCATACATCTCAGAGATGCTTTCTTCATTCTTCTTTTGGAAATTCTCATATTGAGAGATTAATAGAGCCTTCCTATCTTTTCTTTCATCAGCACTTCCTTCTACCATCTTTATGAGATCCTCCCAGATTTCTTTGGCTGATTCACAGTCAACAACCTTTTGAAAGATTTCATCTGAGAGGGTTGAGACAAGAATGTTCACAGCTTTTGCATCCCATGTTCATGCCTTCTTTTCTTCAACTGTCCACTCAGCCTTTGGGGCAAGTGTTTGAGTCGCTTCACCACTTGAGTCTCTTCTATAAGGCTTGGGAGGACCTGTCAAGATAACATTAAATAATTCTTCATCAATAGAATTCATATAAATCCTAATTCTTGTTTTCCAAACTGCAAACTTTTCAAGATTGCACATTGGTGGTCTGGTGGAAGCATAATCTTTGATTTGTGCCATGTGAAAAATAATTTTAGAAATATATATATATATATAAGAGGTAGGATCTTTTTGATCAAGGAGTTAACCTTTTTAGATCAACCTCCCTCTGATACCAATTGAAAGTGCACAGTTAACCTCACTAGAATTCTCTAGAGGGGGGGGGGGGGGGTGAATAGAGATTTAAAAAATATTTTTGTGCAAAGTTAATAATTATATATATATGTGTAATGATCACAGATTTAAGCTTCCCACACACCAACAAGAATTAAGCAAGTAAAGAAGAAAATAGCAAGTAGAAAATCACAGCACCACACAAGCAAATATAGTGGTTCCCAAAACTTTGGGTAGTCCACTCTTCTACCCCCTTGGTAGGAATTCACTAACTTGCACTGAGTCTTTTGATAAGGAGACTCTTAGAACCAGCCTGAGTCTTTTGATAAGGAGACTCTTAGAACCAGCCTGAGTCTTTTGAAAAGGAGACTCTTAGAACCAGTACAACTGAATTTTTTGAAGAGAGATTCTAAAAACTCTTTTACAAGGTTTAAAAGTGAAATAAGAAAGAGAAGAAGAAATAGAACAAGTAGAAGAATAGAAGATAATATATATAAGAAGGAATCTTCTTCCTAGCAAGAAGATTAGAAGCACAAGTATAGTGAATATGATCTCTCTTCTAGAGTCTAACTGCCGGCTTCTGTCGGTGTCACGACTAGCAAGCCCATAGACCCGCCACAAGTAATCCTCCCCAGCGGGGTCCATTTGTATCCGTGTATCAACATACACCAGGACTCTAATCCAAGTCCTTCAATACAATCTGTGTATCTACGTACACCAGGACTTCTAATACAAGCCCTTAAATATTCATCAGAGTTACAGTACAATCACTGCATGCAAGACAATCAAAATACAAATTCCACCCTTACAGGATATGACGTTCATGAACTAGGGAATTCACACCCTTGACCCGAATCTAAGAGCGAATTTATAATTTAACCAACATCTAAATATAAATGCCGAACATGACAACCAAATTTTCTTATACCCGGTGCCATATAACCAAAGCAATTGAGTGTCATATAATAAGAATAAGCTTGGGTTAAGAGTCGACTACGCAACTCGAATTATCGAGGCTTACAACCCGAAGGCGGCCCACCAGTCATATAACAATAATTGAACATATTATCGAGAATAGCTTCCTAAAATGGTTTATATAAACAACGCTTGGAAACCAAAGAAAATATCATATATAGCCCCCCTGAAATTTCAGTTGCATATAACATTCCCCAAAATCGGAATAGATTTATATATAGCCCCAGGAATTTTATATGCATACAGCAGCCCCCAAACCGGAATGATCATATCATATATATAACTTCAGAATGTTAGTTTCCTGCAGCCTTCCCAAACCGAAAGAGATTGTATATATAAAGCAGCCCCCCCCCCCCCCCCCCCCAACAAGGAGAGGAGAAATGTATGTATTGCAACCCCCTTCCACAACAAGGAGGTTATATATATCAGCACCAAACAGAAGGCATAACAGCAGCCCCCTCAACAAGAAAAAGGAGGATTATATACATAGCAGCCCCCTCAACATAAAAAGGAGAAAACATAAATATAGCAGCCCCCATTGAACAATACTTAAGAAGCAGCCCCCTCAAATTAAACTAATAGGAAATAGCCCCCCAAACTGATTTTTATAATAGCAGCCCCCTCAAATTAAACTAATAAGAAGCAGCCCCCAAATTAATTTCATAACAGCAGCCCCAAGTCAAACATAAACAACAGCCTGGGATCGGGTATAACAACCCCCCCCTCTTGAAAGAATTATATATTTACATAGCAGCCTCTAAATCGGGATTATACAAACCAGCCCCAATATAAACCCAACAAGGAACCAAGTATAATTAATTCTGTCAAGCAGCCCCAAAGTTAATTTCATAACAGCAATAAGGCAGCCCCAAACAGAATAATCCTAACAGGAATGATGCAAAGCAGCCCCTAACAAATCCAAACTAGAATTATATATATAGCAGCCCCCAAACATCCAACTGGAATTATATATATATCGGCCCCCTCAACAAGAAGAAATATAAATAGGAAGCAGCCCCAAGTGATTGTAACAGCAGCACCTTCAAACCGGATTGATCATCTCATAAATATAACTCCTGAATGATTGTTGCATACAGCATTCCCAAACCGATATAGATTATATATATATTTAGCAACCCCCCCCCCCCCCCCCCCCCACCCCCCAAATAGATTATATATATATACACAGCAGCTCCTAAGATTCTAATTGCATACAACAGTCCCCCCCCCCCCCCCCCCCCACACACACACGCACTTAAGAAATCAAGTAAGAAAAACTGCCAGCACAAACTCCCAAATAACAGAACAGAAATCGGGTGCAGGAATTTAGAAATTTGGTGAAGAGATCTGCCAATATAAGCCCCAATCTAAGAAACCAGGTAGAGAAATCTACCAGTATAAGCTCCCAAACAATCAAAGAAATCGGGTGCAGTATAAACTCCATACCATAAAAGCAACAGAAAGGGGGTGAAGGGGAGGGAGAAGAAGAGTTTTCTTGCTCCAGCATTCACCTTTAAAATCCCTAGATATCACTCCCCTCACTCTCCCTCAACGACCGTGGGTTTGCCCCAAATCAAATCCCATCTCTTCCTCTTGAAGAGAAGAAATGATTCCAAGAACCTCGCGGCGAACGGTGCCCTAAATTTGAGGTTCCGAGTTGGTCTTCCTACGGAAACTCCATTAAAGCTCACACGAGAAGCTCTCTTGAGCCTTCATCTCTCCTATTATGATCTAAGACGCTAGCACCAAAGGAGAGGGGAGGAAGTCACCTCAATTGCCGTGGATCTCGTCGGATGTTATCGAAGAGGAGTTGGCCCCTCGAGTGGGCTGTTTTGGTTTGGAGAGCGAGGGCTCGCTGGAAGGAGCTTCGGGGGTCGTCAACCTTGCCATGAAGGAGTTGCACCGGAGAAGGGAGTTGTCGGCTGTAGGTTTTGCCGTGAGAAATGGGAGCTCGTCGGAGTGGGAGGCTGGATCGGGGAGAGAGAAAAAGAGAGAGAGGCTCAGTGATCTTCCAACCTAAAGCTTTACCGTGTGTGTGTATATATATAATACATAATTATATAATATTATTATCATTTCTATTATTAATAATGGATTCAAAGGCACCTATCTCGCTCTATAGGGCTCGGAATTTGCCCCGGATGGGCTCGTTACGACCGTCTCGTCTATACGCACCCATCAAAATGATCCACGATGAATTTCGAGTTTGTTTGCTCATTATACGCTCCCCGGAGCGTTTGCGGCCTAATTTAACTTAAACGTGAAAACTCCTTCAAATGAAGTCGGAATCGCAAATGGATAGATTCGTTGAACTCGTACTATTATTACAAGTCTAATAAGACTGACTGGGTTGCGAGGTCGTTTGCTTCATATCACCTCTTTGAATAAATACTCTATTTGAAAAATATGTCATTTGAGCTAATGTACGCACTATAATTCCTTCAAGGTGGCACGCTTTCTTCGAGTTTTATTCCTCAAATTATGCTCTCTGAATGGATCGGATCCCGATACAGCAAACATCGGGATAAAGAATAGAAATGGAACTCATCGCATTCATCGAGTGCACTTCCCTGGCTCAAGTGCAAGCCTGGCCCTCAGTACACCCCGAGCTCGAGTCAACTCGCTTGACTCAAAAATGCGCACAAGGGGTCTTGCTCGAATCGGGACGTTACAAATCCAATAAACGAAGAAACAATTTTGTCCCCAAAATATTAGGTTGAGGTTATGAGGACTTTCTGGATGAGAGTAAAATATACTCATCATATTCATTCATGGGCACCTCATCCATAATAATTTCAAGCTTATATATGCATTCTCAATTTTTGCGGTGATAAGACATAGTTGGGTTTATTCAATGAAGGAGAACAACCAAATAATACTTATTCGACTGCACAAGGCCGACATAATAGCAGAACTGTTCTGAATAAAACAAACAAACAACTCCCATCCTCTGTTTCCAGTAACACTCCAAAAGAATAGAGGAATTAGTTGCAGTCGGCCAACATGAGATCCAATGAAAACTCTAGCAAAAACCAAGCAGCCACCAACAGCAGCTAAATAAGGAGATTCCGAGAATGAATAAGGTGTTACAATGAATTTCCTGAAGTTTAACCCCCAACAGCTAGCATAAACTGCTGCTAAAATAAGTGACAATAATTGCTAATAAACAAGGAAGTCCCAAAATTTTAAACTTCCTGGAACAACAAGCCCAACAGCCAGCATAAGAAAACTACTAAGAACCGATTCTTCCTGGAGCAATAACACCAAACCACAACTACACCACAAGGAGGAAGGGGATAAAGGAGAAAGAGGGGAAAAAGAGAAGAGTTTTCTTGCCAAATCGTGCAGAATGAGGAGGAGACGAGAAGTAGAATGAGGAACCCTAGTTGCGATACCGCCGAGAGAAGAAATAAAAAAAAGCCGGTATAAAATAATAAAACTCCAACACCTCATCAAACATATATTCTCCTCCACCGCCTAACAATCATTTATTATTATCCTTTCTTATGAGCAGCCCACAATTATCTCTATTAGCCCTCGTATAACTACATAACTCAATTAACATGACATTGGTACACCAAAGTAACATCACTTTCATTCTATCTGCCGCCGGTGATGTTAAATAATAATGAAGTCGTCCTTCATCATAAACATACATAGTATTGCAAGGAAAATGTCGACACTGATTTATTTCTATTTTCATAATCGGGGTTGCATCACGTAATAGCTATAACGTTGACCCTTAGGGTTGACGTAAATATTTTTGGGTTTCTGTACAGAGCCTTTAGAGGTCTGCCTTGTCGAGTCAATACAATTACACGTACACCTACCTGTACGTATAGAGACATATTCATATCTTACTAAATAAGTAAATGCAACTCATCGTCAATATTCAAATCACGTGTTCAATTCATGGCGTGTTTCAACACCCTTGACGCTATCACCCATATTGATAGGTTATCACGAATCTAACCATCATCGTTCACGTACTATTTAAATAAGCAGGATCTAAGGGAAAATGAAGTCGGTACGTAAATAGCCAATAAACGAAGGGACAAGCCCCCGTACGTTTTTGGACTAAATTTCTTCCACCGCTCATATGGTACATTCATCTCACGTATGAGCACAAACCTTCGGGGCATATCCTCCTTGACTTAGAATTCTTACCCTATAGATCCCCGTATCGACGCACTTATATATCAGTCGTGATGTAGAAATTCAAATTTTTACGGCGACGACCAAGCTGCATCTCATTGTAATGAGAGCATGCACAAATAACATCCAACCACCCGGTACATTTATATATGTTTGAACTTAACGTGGACCAAGGTGCAAGGCTCGGGATGATTTCCCTTCGACACGGATTATGCATAATACCAAAAGTACGACATACTTCACAATATGATAAACTAAATCAAATCCATTCCAAGCGCCCTACCATCCCTGCCAACGATCACCCATGACATGTTTATTTTATAAAAACTTTTAGGATTTTAGATCATCAATCAAGTCATATTAATCTTGTTGACTACACCGCCTAACACTTATTAATTTCCCAATGTCAAGTAATTACAACACTAAGGGAATGTTCACCAAGAATTTCCAAACTCAGGGGTAGTGTATCATCATACCAGCAATGCATGCACAAAATTTCATTAACTTCTCAGTTATAATGTTATCACAACAAAGCTGCATATCCCCAACGTGTTAGTTTACTACTCTCCTCGTTACCTATCCACCTAATTTTGGGACAATATAGAGAAAATTATCATCCTCAAAATGATTTCTTCGCTTATTCCGCTAATAAAATTCCTATCAACCCAAACATGGCCTTAGCAGTCCGCCTTGCTTAAGGTGAATTAACTCTTCAAGGGTCTCCACTTCCAATGTCAAAAATTACAACGATTTTAAATCCTCAAGGAACCCAAGACGGTACATAACTAGCCCAATAAACGAAGAGATAAGCCCCCGTATCTCTTCGATTGAGTTTCTTCTACCACCAATATAACATATTCGTCCCAAAATGAGCCTTCTCTGGATCCGAATTCTTATCATATCTTCTCCATATGAAACCTTCTACATAAATAGAAGTGAGAGGTATCCACATACAGTATAAAAGACACGCTTGGTGGTCTCTTACTAAGCTGATAATAGACTACAGGCACCAATCTCATTGAGATTGCCCTAATGTTTTGGTTAAGGTGATAATATTACTCCATATCTGAGATAAAAAATCTTAGGGTGTGAGTCTCTAGCATCTACACTCACGTTAAACTCTTCCCTTAGTCACTTAAGGTCACTTTTTGCTTGGTCACATCATCCCTAAGATCGGTATAAGGTTAGGGTATGTCACAACATATCCTGCTAAGTCGACCAAAATGGTATCCTAGTTAGGTTGGCATCAATCCTATGCCAAACCAACTCTGACTGATGGAATGGGAATACCAATTACTGTCTCGGAATGAGCCAGCATCTATACGTAAGGGTACGAGTTTGGCTTAGGTTGGCACTTTCTATAGGAAAAAGTGGACATACTTAATGTGAATCACACATGGGCACACCACCGCTTCCGCTGCATCAGTTTGTCCTCAAACTGATTTAGCTAGCAGGGGTGGCCTAGTGGTTTAATGGACTTCTTTATCTCAGGATCGTTGCAAGCTGATACCATTTGTAAGACCCCCCCCCCCCCCCCCCCTCCCGGAACACACGACACAGCCGAGGGGATTCTTATGCCCAGGACAGCCACCTTGTGGGAGCATCAACACACGAGCTAGCCTCCCCCACAGGACGCCTATCCTGCCGGCCAAACCAACTGAACAGCGCCAACACATCAATAAAGTAAAAGCAAGAAGCCATATAAAGATATTCACATAAGTAAGAGTCCAAATAAAAACAAAAGACAAGAAGTTCTGAAAGCTCCTGCAAAAGTATCAGAGTATCAAGCTAAATGCCCCAAGGGCTACATCTCAAACTGTGCTTACATCTGTCACCGACGGTAGTGAGGGTATCGTGGTCTCCGGCCCTGTCGCCCTGACCTGACTATCCTCCTCCAGCATCGTGCGCTGCTGCCCCAGGGTGCGCTCCTAAAAGAGGGCTGCAACAACCATTAGTCATAAAGACTAAGTGGCTTCACATCCTCTCCCCCGGCGACTCCAAGGCACCGGGCAGAAGGGAATGAAGAAAAGCTGCAATATAGTCAGTAGTAGCAAAAATAGGTTACAAGGAAAGAGGTAATCAAAAGAGAGTAGTTATAACATATGTATAAGAGAGTACATCAAAAGAGAGCAGCTATAACATAGGTATAAGCGATTACATCAAAAGAGAGCAGTTATAACATAGGTATAAGCGAGTACATCAAAAGAGAGCAGGATCAACGACAGTGTATAAGCAGTTGAGCATATAATAAGAGAATTTGAACTTAACTTATAAGGGTGCCCATACAAGCTTATAATTTAAGGATCCGAGCATAATGTAACCCATCATATAAAGGTGCCCGTACAAGTTTATATAATGAGTTCTGATGCGGTGCAATGCCATGATTATGTATGATGAATGCAATGCAATGATTATGTAATGATAAATGTAATGCAATGATTATGTAATGATACTCACCCATGCAATGTTGCTATGTCGACATAGACCTACAGTTCTTGCTTTTTGAGAGGTAGCTAACCACTCAGGCATCTCCCGTCGTGGCCAGACGGAGACAGTGGAACGAGCTCCTCCACTACTAGGAGGGTATGAACACTACCAGTCCTAGGCCTCTGTATGCCTCGACGCTAATAACACGCATCGGAGACCCCTGCTTACTGCTCGCATCATGCTGAGCCTACAAGGACACAGAAGGGGACTTGGGTAGGTGAGCACCAAGAGTCCAACCCAACCGGTCTAGAGTCTAACTGTCGGCTTCTGTCGGTGTCACGATTGCAAGCCCGTAGACCCGCCACAAGTAATCCTCCCCAGCGGGATCCATTTGTATATGTGTATCAATATACACCAGGACTCTAATCCAAGTCCTTCAATACAATCCATGTATCTACGTACGCCAGGACTTCTAATACAAGCCTTTAAATATTCATAAGAGTTACAGTACAATCTCTGCATGCAAGACAATCAAAATACTATTTCCACCCTTACAGGATACGACGTTCATGAACTAGGGAATTCACACCCTTGACCCGAATCTAAGAGCGAATTTATAATTTAACCAACATCTAAATATAAATGCCGAACATGACAACCGAATTTTCTTATACCCAGGGCCATATAACCAAAGCAATTGAGTGCCATATAATAAGAATAAGCTTGGGTTAAGAGTCGACTACGCAACTCGAATTATCGAGGCTTACAACCCGAAGGCGGCCCACCAGTCATATAACAATAATTGAACATATTATCGAGAATAGCTTCCAAAAATGGTTTATATAAACAGCACCTGAAAACCAAAGAAAATATCATATATAGCCCCCCTAAAATTTCAGTTGCATACAACATTCCCCAAAATCGGAATAGATTTATATATAGCCCCAGAAATTTTATATGCATACAGCAGCCCCCAAACCGGAATGATCATATCATATATATAACTCCAAAATGTTAGTTGCCTACAACCTTCCCAAACCGAAAGAGATTGTATATATAAAGCAGCCCCCCCCCCCCCCCCCCCAACAAGGAGAGGAGAAATGTATGTATAGCAGCCCCCTCCCACAACAAGGAGGTTATATATATCTGGCCCAAACAGAAGGCATAACAGCAGCCCCCTCAACAAGAAAAAGGAGGATAATATACATAGCAGCCCCCTCAACATAAAAAGGAGAAAACATAAATATAGCAGCCCCCATTGAACAATACTTAAGAAGCAGCCCCCTCAAATTAAACCAATAAGAAACAGCCCCCAAACTAATTTTTATAACAGCAGCCCCCGCCAAATTAAACTAATAAGAAGCAGCCCCCAAATTAATTTCATAACAGCAGCCCCAAGTCAAACATAAACAACAGCCTGGGATCGGGTATAACCCCCCCCCCCCCCCCCCCCCCTCTTGAAAGAATTATATATTTACATAGCAGCCTCTAAATCGGGATTATACAAACCAGCCCCAATATAAACCCAACAAGGAACCAAGTATAATTAATTCTGTCAAGCAGCCCCAAAGTTAATTTCATAACAGCAATAAGGCAGCCCCAAACAGAATAATCCTAACAGGAATGATGCAAAGCAGCCCCTAACAAATCCAAACTAGAATTATATATATAGCAGCCCCCAAACATCCAACTGGAATTATATATATATCGGCCCCCTCAACAAGAAGAAATATAAATAGGAAGCAGCCCCAAGTGATTGTAACAGCAGCACCTTCAAACCGGATTGATCATCTCATAAATATAACTCCTGAATGATTGTTGCATACAGCATTCCCAAACCGATATAGATTATATATATTTAGCAGCCCCCCCCCCCAATAGATTTTATATATATACACAGCAGCTCCTAAGATTCTAATTGCATACAACAGTCCCCCCCCCCCCCCCAACTTAAGAAATCAAGTAAGAAAAACTGCAAGCACAAACTCCCAAATAACAGAACAGAAATCGGGTGCAGGAATTTAGAAATTTGGTGAAGAGATCTGCCAATATAAGCCCCAATCTAAGAAACCAGGTAAAGAAATCTACCAGTATAAGCTCCCAAACAATCAAAGAAATCGGGTGCAGTATAAACTCCATACCATAAAAGCAACAGAAAGGGGGGTGAGGGGGAAGGAGAAGAAGAGTTTTCTTGCTCCATCATTCACCTTTAAAATCCCTAGATATCACTCTCACGCTAGACCCCCCTCTCAGAACACACGACACGGCCGAGGGGAGTCTTATGCCCAGGACAGCCGCCTTGCGGGAGCGCCAACACACGAGCTAGCCTCCCCAACAGGATGTTTATCCTGCCAGCCAAACCAACTGAACAACGCCAACCCATCAATAAAGTAAAAGCAAGAAGCCATATAAAGATATTCACATAAGTAAGAGTCCAAATAAAAACAAAAGACAAGAAGCTCCGAGAGCTCCTGAAAAAGTATCAGAGTATCAAGCTAAATGCCCCAAAGGCTACATATCAAACTGTGCTCACATCTGTCACCGACGGTAGTGAGGGTATCGTGGTCTCTGGCCCTGTCGTCCTGACTTGACTATCCTCCTCCAGCATCGTGTGATGCTGCCCCAGGGTGCGCTCCTAAAAGAGGGGTGCAATAA
Source organism: Dactylorhiza incarnata (assembly GCA_033032865.1). NCBI lineage: Eukaryota > Viridiplantae > Streptophyta > Magnoliopsida > Asparagales > Orchidaceae > Dactylorhiza > Dactylorhiza incarnata. Next base: position 6,294,093 of record JAWHQI010000090.1, on the reverse strand, counting down.
CCGTTAGTCATAAAGACTAAGTGGCTTCACATCCTATCCCCCGATGACTCCAAGGCACCTGGCGGAAGGGAATGAAGAAAAGCTGCAATATAGTCAGTAGTAGCAAAAATAGGTGACAAGGAAAGAGGTAATCAAAAGAGAGCAGTTATAACATATGTATAAGAGAGTACATCAAAAGAGAGCAGTTATAACATAGGTATAAGCGAGTACAGCAAAAGAGAGCAGTTATAACATAGGTATAAGCGAGTACATCAAAAGAGAGCAGGATCAATGATAGTGTATAAGCAGTTGAGCATATAATAAGAGATTTGAACTTAACTTATAAGGGTGCCCATACAAGCTTATAAGTTAAGGATCCGAGCATAATATAACCCATCATATAAAGGTGCCCACACAAGTTTATATGATGAGTTCTGATGCGGTGCAATGACATGATTATGTATGATGAATGTAATGATAAATGCTTATGTAATGATAAATGCAATGCAATGATTATGTAATGATACTCACTCATGCAATGTTGCTATGTCGACATAGACCTACAGTTCTCGCTTTTTGAGAGGTAGCTAACCACTCAGGCATCTCCCGTCGTGGCCAGACCGAGACAGTGGAACGAGCTCCTCCACTACTAGGAGGGTAAGAACACTACCAGTCCTAGGCCTCTGTACGCCTCGACGCTAAGAACACACAGCAGAGACCTTGCGTACTGCTCGCATCATGCTGAGCCTACAAGGACACAAAAGGGGACTTGGGTAGGTGAGCACCAAGAGTCCAACCCAACCGGTCTAGAGTCTAACTGCCGGCTTCTGTCGGTGTCACGACTAGCAAGCCCGTAGACCCTCCACAAGTAATCCTCCCCAGCGGGGTCCATTTGTATCCGTGTATCAACATACACCAGGACTCTAATCCAAGTCCTTCAATACAATCTGTGTATCTACGTACACCAGGACATCTAATACAAGCCCTTAAATATTCATCAGAGTTACAGTACAATCTCTGCATGCAAGACAATCAAAATACTATTTCCACCCTTATAGGATACGACGTTCATGAACTAGGGAATTCACACCCTTGACCCGAATCTAAGAGCGAATTTATAATTTAACCAACATCTAAATATAAATGCCGAACATGACAACCGAATTTTCTTATACCCAGGGCCATATAACCAAAGCAATTGAGTGCTATATAATAAGAATAAGCTTGGGTTAAGAGTCGACTACGCAACTCGAATTATCGAGGCATACAACCCGAAGGCGGCCCACCAGTCATATAACAATAATTGAACATATTATCGAGAATTGCTTCCTAAAATGGTTTATATAAACAGCACCTGGAAACCAAAGAAAATATCATATATAGCCCCCCTGAAATTTCAGTTGCATACAACATTCCCCAAAATCGGAATAGATTTATATATAGCCCCAGGAATTTTATATGCATACAGCAGCCCCCAAACCGGAATGATCATATCATATATATAAATCCAGAATGTTAGTTACCTACAGCCTTCCCAAACTGAAAGAGATGTATATATAAAGCAGCCCCCCAACAAGGAGAGGAGAAATGTATGTATAGCAGCCCCCCTCCCACAACAAGGAGGTTATATATATCAGCCCCAAACAGAAGGCATAACAACAGCCCCCTCAACAAGAAAAAGGAGGATTATATACATAGCAGCCCCCTCAACATAAAAAGGAGAAAACATAAATATAGCAGCCCCCATTGAACAATACTTAAGAAGCAGCCCCCTCAAATTAAACTAATAAGAAACAGCCCCCAAACTTATTTTTATAACAGCAGCCCCCTAAAATTAAACTAATAAGAAGCAGCCCCCAAATTAATTTCATAACAACAGCCCCAAGTCAAACATAAACAGCAGCCTGGGATCGGGTATAACAGCCCCCCCCCCCCCCCTCATGAAAGAATTATATATATACATAGCAGCCTCTAAATCGGGATTATACAAACCAGCCCCAATATAAACCCAACAAGGAACCAAGTATAATAAATTCTGTCAAGCAGCCCCAAAGTTAATTTCATAACAGCAATAAGGCAGCCCCAAACAAAATAATCCAAACAGGAATGATGCAAAGCAGCCCCTAACAAATCCAAACTAGAATTATATATATAGTATCCCCCAAACATCCAACTGGAATTATATATATATCGGCCCCCCTCAACAAGAAGAAATATAAATAGGAAGCAACCCCAAGTGATTGTAACAGCAGCACCTTCAAACCGGATTGATCATCTCATAAATATAACTCCTGAATGATTGTTGCATACAGCATTCCCAAACCGATATAGATTATATATATATTTAGCATCCCCCCCCCAAATAGATTATATATATATATACACAACAGCTCCTAAGATTCTAATTGCATACAACAGTCCCCCCCCCCCCCCAACTTAAGAAATCAAGTAAGGAAAACTGCCAGCACAAACTCCCAAATAACAGAACAGAAATCGGGTGCAGGAATTTAGAAATTTGGTGAAGAGATCTGCCAATATAAGCCCCAATCTAAGAAACCAGGTAAAGAAATCTACCATTATAAGCTCCCAAACAATCAAAGAAATTGGGTGTAGTATAAACTCCATACCATAAAAGCAACAGAAAGGGGGGTAAGGGGAGGGAGAAGAAGAGTTTTCTTGCTCCAACATTCACCTTTAAAATCCCTAGATATCACTCCCCTCACTCTCCCTCAACGACTGTGGGTTTGCCCCAAATCAAATCCCATCTCTTCCTCTTGAAGAGAAGAAATGATTCCAAGAACCTTGCGGCGAACGGTGCCCTAAATTTGAGGTTCCGACTTGGACTTCCTACGGAAACTCCATTAAAGCTCACACGAGAAGCTCTCTTGAGCCTTCATCACTTCTATTGTGATCTAAGACGCTAGCACCAAAGGAGAGGGAAGGAAGTCACCTCAATGGCCGTGGATCTCGTCGGACGTCATCGAAGAGGAGTCAGCCCCTCGAGTGGGCTGTTTTGGTTTGGAGAGCGAGGGCTCGATGGAAGGAGCTTCGGGGGTCGTCAACCTTGCCGTGATGGAGTTGCGCCGGAGAAGGGAGTTGCCGGCTGGAGGTTTTTGCCGTGAGAAATGGGAGCTCGTCGGAGTGGGAGGCTGGATCGTGGAGAGAGAAAAAGAGAGAGAGGCTCGGTGATCTTCCAACCTAAAGCTTTACCGTGTGTATATATATAATACATAATTATATAATAATAATAATAATATTATTATTATTATTATTATTATCATTTCTATTATTAATAATGGATTCAAAGGCTCGTATCTCGCTCTATAGGGCTCGGAATTTGCCCCGAATTGGCTCGTTACGACCGTCTCGTCTTTACGCACCCATCAAAATGATCCACGATGAATTTCGAGTTTGTTTGCTCATTATACGCTCCCCGGAGCGTTTGCGGCCTAATTTAACTTAAACATGAAAACTCCTTCAAACAAAGTTGAAATCGCAAACGGATAGATTCGTTGAACTCGTACTATTATTACGAGTCTAATAAGACTGACTGGGTTGCGAGGTCGTTTGCTGCATATCACCTTTTTGAATAAATACTCTATTTGAAAACCATGTCATTTGAGCTAACGTACGCACTATAATTCATTCAAGGTGGCACGCTTTCTTCGAGTTTTATTGCTCAAATTATACTCTCTGGATGGATCGGATCCCGATACAGCAAACATCGGGACAAAGAATAGAAATGGTACTTGCCTCATTCGTCGAGTGCACTTCCCTGGCTCAGGTGCAAGCCTGGCCCTCAGTACACCCTGAGCTCGAGTCAACTCGCTTGACTCAAAAACGCGCACAAGGGGTCTAGCTCGAATCGGGACGTTACAGGTTGGATGTTTCTTCGCGAGATTAGGGTAATCTTGCAAAGAGTGGAGATTGTGTACAAGCCAGTGTTCGCCAAGGGGATTAAAAGGAAAATTGACTATAGGCGGGTCAAAGAGTAATCGCCGACTCGCGACGAGCATCTGCCCAAGGCGAAGCGAGGCGAATCAGAAAGTCGATCTCACGAGTAGCGCATGGCGAGGCGAGACAGCCTAGCATTGCCCTGGGGTGCATTTAGCCAGAGCGAGTCAAGTAAGGTCTCGCGGTACCAGTCTGGCGAGGTGAGTGGGGGCTCGCCTCCACTCGCAAGAGGAGATCTCGTGAGCCCAGCTCGTAGGGAGAAAGGCGAGTGGCACCTTCACGGGCCACTTGCCCAACAAGTGTCTACAGGTGAATTTACCCTGATACCCTTGGTGGGCTGCCAATAGCCCTCCAGAACAACGGAGTTTGGCTGTTAGCAGACCAGTTTGCGGTGCGTCTAGCAAAACTAAAAGACAGAGTTGCGCTATCTGCAGACCACTGAGGAAAAGCTATAAATAGACCCTGAAGGGCACCTTTGGAGAGAATTCCAGATCTTTTGCTTCTCCTTAGGATGCCTTTGGTTAGCTCTTTCAGCTCTCCGAGGTGCCCGGCTTCAGTTCTAGCTTAGGAGGGGAAGCGCTCTAAAGATCTTCCGGGTGTGTGGTGGGACCTCCATACTGTAGCCAAGGGTCATTTTTTTAGCTCTAAGTCTTCGGTCAGGTTCCTCCATGGGATCAGTAAGTGTTAGATGCCCCCTTTCAGGGGTCCAAACTCCTCGTTGGGCCGATTCTCGGTTCCAACACTAATGATATGCACTTTCTAGATTTAGTATAGATATAAAAGTAACTTTTACGCATTTCAAAATAGATTGTTATTAGCTTGAAAAGATGCAATTCATGAACAAATATGCTGCTTTACTTATATAAAAGTATATACTATGCAACCTAGCAGAAATCCTTCCCAGAGAGCTTTTGCCACTAACATCAAATTAATAGTAGTAGCAAAAATGGCAAAAACAGTCTAACACAAAAAGAGGTCATACTGTGAGCGTCAACAAACTGACACGAACCCAAGGTAATAAACAAGGTCAGAAAACAACAACAACAACTACCTATAAGAAGAGGGAAAGAAGAGCTGCCCAAAAAGGCTACCAGATCCCGACTTGCTATGATCAACCCCTACTGGTCCAAACCTGAGGCATTCAAAGGAAAAAGAATACTTCAGCACAAAGGCAAATCAACAAAAGTAAAGAGGGAGAACATGTAACATCCCATTTCCTACTAGACCCCCTAACTCCAATTTAGGGTGAGACAAGAGATGAGTGTGGTGAGTTTGAGCTAGATTGCAGCCTTAGGGCACATAGGGTTAGGTGACCTCACTTGTGGTCTACTATAAGGCTCAAGTCAACCTAGGTCAAACTAGCTCAACATGAACTCACACTTGCAAATTGACTCCACCAATAGATGATAAACACTCCAAGGAATGCAATAGACCCAAAAGCCCCATCATGGGGTCAACAATTTGACCAATTTGACCAAAGTCAACATTTCCCCAATTTTGGTCAAAATCACACCTTATTGGTCAAACTAGCTCACCTAGGTCCTCACCATGACTCAACCAACCTTGGGTGGTGTCACTGGACTCAATGTCAACACATTGGACCAGTCAACACACCCAATTGACCAAGTCAATCCAAAAGTCAACATAGGGTCAATTTTGCCTAAATTGGGCTTATTTGGAATTAATCGAAATTTCAATGGATTAAGGCCCTCAAAGTAAGCCCATTCTGAAGCCCATAAGCCTAATGACCAGCCTTGCCCGCTATTTCCAACATGCAAAGACATGCAAGGGGGCAAAAGTGGAAATTCCCCCTTCCTCCATTAAGGACAAGAGGAAATTTGGGAATGGAGGCCATGTGGCCCTCCATTCCTCTGCCCAAGGATTAGATCTGAGCCCCACAGCAGTTCATGGTCGAATTTGGGATAGAGCAATGCCACTTGGTGGCTAGGAGGAGCAAACAAGGTGGAGCCGAACCCCCCCCCCTCTCTAAACTCCTATAACCAGCCTCTCTCAGCCCATTTCGACCTTTCCATCACCTTCAGAGGGTTGAGGGCAGTCGAGCCAGTGTATTGGAGCAAGGAGAACGATGCAGAAATAGGGATTCGAGCAGGGTCGCTGGAGCTCGCCACCGCCATGCCGCACCACCACCATAGCCGCCGCCAAGCCCCACTAGAGTACGATTTCTCCCCCTCTCCCTCTGTGCTAGTATCTAGATCCATCTAGGAGAGAAATCGGGCTCAATTGAGCCCGATCCCATGTGAGATCGAGGGAGTTTTACCAAGCTCTTTTTCTTGCTCGGGATCGCCGGAAACGGGCTCTCAGGCGGCCGTGCCGCCGTCAATCGATGGCCACCACCTCAACGGAGGTGGTGGAGGCGGTGGTGGGTCGTGGATGGCCGGGAAAAGGCCCGGGAAGTCGGCCCAGGCGGGATCAATCGCAGCTGTTGGCTGTCGGGGACGATGACGGGATGCCGCTCGATTCTGCGCTGAAATTCGTGCTGGATCAGATTATATACATATTATTTTTATTCATATTAACTACATATATTGTCACATGTTATACCTAGTTTTGTTTAATTAAATAGAGGCCTTTAGAGGCCATATTATGAAAAACGACCAGATACAAGATTTGTAGATATGGATGTCTACTTTCAGTAGAAATTTAGATCAAGTCATTTGGACCACTGTAGGGTCCACAGTAGTCATTCTTGTGAGGGTGGTCAGAACTTAAATATGCAGTGGTTTGCATGCAAAAATTGAAGGCCTTAGAGGCCATATTTGCAAAACGTGGCAGAGATAACTTTTGTAGCCATATGTGTCTAGTTTTATTTTCCACTTGAATCAATTGATTTGGTGCACTGTGGACACCAGGGCACTCATTTTCCTAGGACTGCTCCTTATGTAGGGAAGAAATTAAAAGTGCAATATCTTTTAAATGGCTTAACCAAATCCCTTCATTTTTCTTCCATACATGCATGGTATGATGACACACCTAGGGTTTAAATTTGAGAATTTTTGGATGTGTATCCATTGAGTTATTTCATTTATTAGTAAAAGTAAATATTTGGTATTTTATGGAGTTGTATAACTCCAAATACCCCCTAATTTGGGGGGTGAGCTCTTTATATATATCTAAATCTCTGGTTAAAATTTCATCTCATGTGCATGAGTATTTTTCTCTGAATTGCAAAATGAAGTTAGGGTCATAGTGAAAAATTGGGGTGCTAATAGTGAATTTGGGCTTTTGAGCTTTTTGATGGAATTGAAGGTGGGGATCACCTTGCATGCCTCTGAAACCTTGGGTTTAGTATATGTCATGAGGATATACATCATTGTCATAAATTTCATGATTTTTGGAAGTTATTTTCCTATGGATTTTAATTAAATGAAAATTGTCACACTTTTAGATTAATGAAATAATTTGAATCAAAAACTTAGAGATAAATCCAAAACTCTGGGAATTGGATCTTTGACTGGAAAAACACAATTAGGAATTTTGTTGGAATTTTTGGACCTCATTTATTTCTCTGAATTTGATGTATTTGGTTAGGTCAATTTATTCAAATATGACATTTAGGTCTCATATGCATTTGGAGAATTATGAAATTATTCTAGTAGGTTTCCTTGGTGATTCTATAGCTCTGTAAATTTTATCATAATTTGTAGATGAATTTATGTGGTAATTATCAATTTATTGAAGAAAAACCCCCTTTTGTAATTAATTAATTTAATGGGGTACAATAGTTTGTAAAATTCTAAATCTCTGGATTTAGTGTTTTTAGATGATTATTATACTAGGATAATTTTCTCCGAATTTATAGAGACATATTAATGGTAGTTGTAGTGTAAATCCCTATTTGCACCCCATTTTGGTTAAATAGAAATTATGGTCAAAAATTCCTGTTAAAAATGTGAAACTTAGGATTTGGTGTTCTTAGACCATTATTATGCCATGATAATTTTCCCAGAATTTATTGAAGTCTTAACATAGCACTTGTAGTGTAAACCCTTATACGCACACCAAATGTAACAAATGATAATTAAGGGTAAATACTCCTTGGAATAATATGAAACTTAGGAATTGTTGTATTTAGGTCAATAATATACTTCTGTGATTTATTCAGATTTTATTGAGACATGTAGGTGGTGGTTGTAGTGTAAACTCTTATTGGCACACCACTTGTATTAAATGAATATTGTGGATAAATATTACCTGGAATATTATGAAGCCTTGGATTTGGTGTTTTTAGATGATTAGTATGCTAGGTTGATTTTCTCAGAATTTTTGGAATTCATATTTTAGTACTTGGTGTGTAAAGTCACATCTTCATCTTTTTCATGATAAATATAAATTATGATTATAAATTTGCTAGAAAGATATGATCTTCTGGAAATAGTGATTTTATGTTCATATGAAGCTACTGTAATTTTTCCAGAATTTTAGGAGGTCAAAATCTTGCACTTGATGTGAAAAAATCATTTTTCCACTCATTCATTGAAAATTAGGGATTATGGTTATTTAATTGCTGGAAAAAAATATGAAATATTGGAAATCTTTTTATCATGTCACATTTCATCTCTGGAAGGATAATTAACAAGTTTGAATTCACTAGCATGATACCTCCTTCACATTTTAGATTCAGATTAGTAATTAATGAATTTTTATAGAGGACAAAATTATATTAAACATGCTTGGATTTTGATCATCCCTCATTTTTATCCACTATGAACCTGTGATAAAAAATTAGAAACCATTTGGAAGTAATTGACCAAGGTTCCATCTTAGGAATCTAAGTAGTTATATGTCGTGGTCTGCGGATAGTGAAAACTCATTATGATGAATAGGTCAATATAATCACAAGGAAATCGGTGAGAATTTGATTATAACAAGAGATGAGTATAGACCACTTAGAGGACTAGAAGTTATTAGAGTTGAATCCAAAAGAACGATTGCTTAGGAGCGGGATGAAACGTAAGGCGTGAAAATACTTAAGATATAAAGAGTATTGAGAGAGTGGAAGGTTAGGTCTGGGTAGACACCAAGAATATTGATTGTCCTGGAAAGGGGTTGGGCATCATCCCATCACATACCCTAGTACCTTGCGAACCCTTCACCGGGTAGCCCTCGGGAAGTCCAGGTTCCACCCTAAACTTCCAAGTATAATAATAACTAAACAAGGGTAGTCTAATTAGGAGGTTTAATTTAAGTGGATTGATAAGAGGGTAATTTTATGGGTAGATATCAATAATACTAAGTGTCTTGGGAAAGGGAACTTTGGGGTGTCATCTCATTGTAGTTCCTAATACCGTAGCGAGCCCTTTACAGGGTAACCCTTGGGAATCCAAGATTAAACGTAAACCGTAGGGATAAGATGTTGTACAAGAATAATTTAATAACACACTCACCCACACCCCGTGGTTACGGGAGCTTAGTCGGTTTGGTGCTACGAGCAGTAAGCTCCGTGTTTGTAAGAGCGGATTGATAAGTCAGGTGAGCTTGTGACTCGGTAGAGTATGTTGGTACGGACGGGTTGGTTCGGTGAGCCGGTGGCTCGAAAGGTTATTATTGACGGGCAGGTTAGCCCAGGGAGCTTATGGCTCGGAGGTAGATTGTAGAACATGTTGCATGTGCATTGAAGGTGGTGGGTCTTCAATATTGGATGGACGTTCACACCGACGTCAATACGTTGACTCGGCAAGTGTGGGATATACACTTAGCCTAGAAAGCCTGGCGGTCCAGTCAGCAAGAGTACGCAGACGCTCCGCGGTTTTGTGTTGAGGCGTACGATAGGTCTAGGTTAGGTAGTGTGAATACCAATCTAGAGGTGGGCGAGGCCCAACCCACCGCTTCCGTTTGCCACTACGGGAGTATCCTGGGAGTTTTGCTAGCTCCAAAAAGGGGGAACTAAAGGTCTATGCGCATAGAGTCGTAGTGTGTGAGTTGCACTTGTATGAACATAGCATAACAATATACCTTGCATGTCATAGCATGAACATTGCATTTCAACCCCTACCCCTATCGTATAAATTGATATGGGACTTTTTATACGATAGGCCCTGCTAAACTACCCCTTGGTCTATAGGTTTGTATGGACATTCCTATAAATCAATGGTTACTTTTAAATTACTTTACTTGCGTCGCACTGCCTCTTTATGCTTACTTCTTTCACTGCTGCGATATTACCTTATTGTGTTTATTACTGTTTACTTGTTCATATTGCTAGCATAGAAATTATATGGATATACTCGTGTTAGCGTAGAAAATTTATCACCTGCTTTTGATTACTCCACTTTGATGTTCTCCGCTTCTTCCTCCCGCACGGTGCCTAGGAGTCGCGGGGGGGAGGCGGGCACAAAATCATCTTAGTCTTTATGACTAACGGTCGGTGGTGACCGTAGGTAACCGAGGAGCTGGAGCCCAGCTGGCAGGGGAGACAGGACCTGAGGAGCAGATGTCGTGCATTACTACCACTGCTGGACAGATGTTGATGAGAGATGTTTTGTTTGTAGCTTCCGCATAGATATATATAGTGAGAGAGAGAACTGTACTTCTTTTATTCGTTCGGACTTGTACTAGGCATAAGTCTTTTTTACTCTTTCTTTTCTTGTACTCATTGATGGACAGTTTTCATTTGGATATATATACATATACAGATGCGTGTGATTGTGGACTTATGTGCTAGTTTTTCTTCTTATCTCTTGTTGGCCTAGTTGATCGTCCTTGCCGGCAGGATCGGCATCTTGCGGAGATGGCTAACTTGTGTTCTAAGCGTCTCCGTAAGGCGGCGGTTCTGGGCATAAGATCCGGGAACTCTCCTGGTATGGGAGAGGGATCTTACAAATGGTATCAGAGCCCAAACGATCCAACGAGAAAGAAGTCCACAAAAACTGGGACACCCCCGCTCGAGTTAGTTTGAGGACAAACTAGCAGCGGAAGCAGTGGTGTGCCCATGTGTAAAAATCACACAAAAAAGTCCATTAACCAATGAGTTAGGCCAACCCAGCTAGGACATCTTTCTAGCTTGACGCACCAAAACGATTTTATAGCGTACACTAATCCAAACCGACCTCGGGGATAAACCGGTTAAGGCATGATAACACCCAAAGTGACTAAGAGGAGAACCTTATGGGGAAATAGTTGCTTAAGGATTAAAATTTGATGTCCCTAATTCTCCTACCAAGTGATACTATCACTTCTCACCCAAAGGATAGGACCGCCTTAAGAGATCCAGTGCACAAAAACCATTAGTGGATAGTAGGAGACTCGTAAACTTAATATCTAAACCAACAACTAGGTTGCACCGAAATGATCATCGTGATAAATATCGGAGGTCGGATAAGGATTTGAGTTCATAAAATGGTCCGTTTGTAGATTGCCCAAGGATTAAGAAGGTGGTGGTAATTGGTAACTTTGGGGGCTTATCCCTTTTGTTTATTGGGCCAGCTTAGTACTGACTTGAGTTTCCCCTAGACCTCATTTAGAAAACAAATCTCAAACTTATAGACTTTGAGGTTTTGTAGGTGTAGACAAGTAAATAAGAGGATAGCAAAATAACCATTGGGGATATGCTTAGAGGTTGTCAAGTTATACGTGTATATATGACCTCTGAAACCAAGGAAGTCAGCGCGAGAATTTAGGATATGGATTGGATAGAAATAGAACCTGGTTATAGGCTCTCGTGATCTTAAGAAATGAATAAATAACCCAATGCGAAGGATGATATCATAGATTCACCTCCTCAAGTCTGAGACGATGATCTATAATAGAATCGGGACGAATAGAAAGTTGACTGGTTTTTAGTCAAGTTATTAGAAGCATAAAGTTGCCAAGTTAGCTGCTTGGAACAATTTATCGCGTCATGAAGCTTGTGGATTGGAATTAGATTCCTGCGTGATAGAACTATAATTGGAGATTCTTGAATTTCTGGGCATTCGAAGATAATGTACATACAATTATTGAAAAATCAAGCCCTTGTTGTTTTCGAACAATTTTATCGTAACAATGATGATCTCACTAGTATAATGAACTCGGTAATTTATTAACTCTTACACATTGGTCGATGCTGAACCATATGAAAGGATTTAGGAGAGATTGCCACATGTGCACATAAGTTGAATTTTCGCCGTAAATAAGTTTATGCTTATAGCTATATCATTGAGGTTTGTGTCGACTAAAATGTAGGAAATTATACCATGAATTATAGTTACTGGATTGCCATAGAAATGTGCACATGGGTTTTCATATCAGTAGGAAGCTCGGAGATCTTTGGTAGAGTAAATCCTTGAATAAATAACAGGCTTCCATCACGAGTACAATTGAGGCTACAACTTGAGAAATTAATCCACTGAATTGTTGACATGAAATGTCATGGGCTTGATACATGATCTCTCGTGATAGTATTAAGTTATGGAAAAATTTATTGGAAATAATCGTTGAATAAAGGACTTACCCCTTCACAAAGTGCAATATGATATTACAATTTGTGGAATTTTTTTTTGGGATGATGAAATATCTTGAACTTCTTAAAATTTTGGTGGATTTTATGGTTACCCATTTCTGATACTCCCTTCGCAACGTAGAATTTGAACGCATAATTTGAGAAATTCATACCATGAATTATTACTGAGTTGTTATGGAATATATTTGAAGGATGGATAGATTGGGATATGGATGATAAGATAATATAACAATTATCAGATAGTCTTGTGATAACCTTGAGACCTCTCATCTTCATGAGCTGGGAACCCCGTGGACCCGAACTTAGATTTCGAGGACGAAATTATTCTTTTGTTTATTGGGAATTGTAACATCCCATTTCCTACTAGACCCCCTAACTCCAATTTAGGGTGAGACAAGAGATGAGTGTGGTGAGTTTGAGCTAGATTGCAGCCTTAGGGCACATAGGGTTAGGTGAACTCACATGTGGTCTACTATAAGGCTCAAGTCAACCTAGGTCAAACTAGCTCAACATGAACTCACACTTGCAAATTGACTCCACCAATAGATGACACTCCAAGGAATGCAATAGACCCAAAAGCCCCATCATGGGGTCAACAATTTGACCAAAGTCAACATCTCCCCAATTTTGGTCAAAATCACACCTTATTGGTCAAACTAGCTCACATAGGTCCTCACCATGACTCAACCAACCTTGGGTGGTGTCACTGGACTCAATGTCAACACATTGGACCAGTCAACACACCCAATTGACCAAGTCAATCCAAAAGTCAACATAGGGTCAATTTTGCCTAAATTGGGCTTATTTGGAATTAATCGAAATTCCAATGGATTAAGGCCCTCAAAGTAAGCCCATTCTGAAGCCCATAAGCCTAATGACCAGCCTTGCCCCCTATTTCCAACATGCAAAGACATGCATGGGGGCAAAAGTGTGAAGTATCTAGTTGCTAACCTAAATCACCTAGAGGGGGTGAATAGGTGATAACTGCGTCTTTTGCGGAATAAAAATTACTGTAACGAAATAAGCACACAGCATGCAAATCATAAACACAGATGGCACAAAGATTTATAGTGGTTCCCCATTCTTGGGTACTCCACTTGCCGGCCTCGCCAATCTAGCACCACAGCTAGACTTGACTACTTCACTAAATCTCGGATCAAGAAAGACCCTACAACCTCGGAGTCAAAACTCCTACAATCTTGGAGACAAATCTCCTACAATCTCGAAGAGAAAACCTCTCTTACACCTCGGAGAACAAACTCTCCTACAACTCGAAGAAAGCCTTCTCCTACTATTCAAAATAATAAGATAAAGATACAAAATAACAACAAAACTTCAGATCTGATTGACTTCCATGAAACCTTCTTCCTTCTTGATATTTGAAGAACCTTGCCTTGAGAAAATTGAGGAAGAACGAAAAGATATCAGATCTGACCTTCCTTTGATCGTATGATCCAATTGAACTTGTTGACGAGAAGATATTGATCAATCGATCCTTCAACTTAGTCGGAGATGAACGAATACGAACACCAAAATTGATCTTCGACACTTGCAGGAGGCGGCACGGCAAAATCACGATTCTTGAAGCAACGATTAGGTTTGATCGCGATTAGAAAGATGAGCAGTCCTATTAATCATTAGGAGCAGGGCCTTATATAGGAAGAGGTTAAACGCCCATGAAAAGACAAGAATAACCTTAAAAGAATCGAACCAAGTCGTCAAACGAAAACAGCGACCCGTCAGAATAGTTAACGGAAAAATCAGAATAAAACCGATTTCTCGAGAAATAGAAGATGACATCTCGAGAAATGAAATTCAGACAAACATAGCACTTCTCGAGATAAATGACTCTTCTCGAGAAATGATTTGGAACAACCGAGAAAAGAGATTTCTGAAATAGCAGAGAGACTTCTCGAGAAATAATCATTTCTCGAGAAATGACTTCTCGAGAAAAGGTGACTTCTCGAGAGATTGATTTTCCGAGACAAAGAGTTTCCGAGACAAAGACTTAGAACAGAAAGTCTTGGAGATAAGAGAAAATCAAATGGATTTCTCGAGATATAGAAGGAAGTTCTCGAGAAACTGACTTAACCTCTCGAGAGAGAACTTGGACCTCTCGAGACAAACTTCATAGCTCTCGAGAACTGAAGTTGACTTCTCGAGAAAAGGACTTAGGCTCTCAAAAAATTCCTAGAACACTTGGAAAAATTCTTTTCTTCAACTCATCCAACAACATCAGCTTCCTCCTAGCTCTTTCATAGTGCTTGAATCAAAAGTACATCCCAATAGAGAGATTTCACATGAGTCAACACCTTGAACCATACAATGAGGAATTACATTGCATGGGCCTGTGTTTGGTGACCCATTGAAACCTGACACTGGTTTGTACTTACTCATTTGAAAACCTGCAAGCACCATACTAGAAAGCAATATCAAATACAAACTCAATTCAACTTAGTTTAAAGGGGACTTCTTCAAATCAAGGTAATTGAGGACACAATTCCCAACAAAGTGGAAATTCCCCCTTCCTCCATTAAGGACAAGACGAAATTTGGGAATGGAGGCCATGTGGCCCTCCATTCCTCTGCCCAAGGATTAGATCTGAGCCCCACAGCAGTTCATGGTCGAATTTGGGCTGGAGCAATGCCACTTGGCGGCTAGGAGGAGCAAACAAGGTAGAGCTGACCCCCCCCCCCCTCTCTAAACTCCTATAACCAGCCTCTCTCAGCCCATTTCGACCTTTCCATCACCTTCAGAGGGTTGAGGGCAGTCGAGCCAGTGTATTGGAGCAAGGAGAACGATGCAGAAATAGGGATTCGAGCAGGGTCGCCGGAGCTCACCACCGCCATGCCGCACCACCACCATAGCCGCCGCCAAGCCCCACTAGAGTACGATTTCTCCCCCTCTCCCTCTGTGCTAGTATCTAGATCCATCTAGGAGAGAAATCGGGCTCAATTGAGCCCGATCCCATGTGAGATCGAGGGAGTTTTACCGAGCTCTTTTTCTTGCTCGGGATCGCCGGAGACGGGCTCTCAGGCGGCCGTGCCGCCGTCAATCGATGGCCACCACCTCAACGGAGGTGGTGGAGGCGGTGGCCGGCGGTGGTGGGCCGTGGATGGCCGGGAAAAGGCCCGGGAAGTCGGCACAGGCGGGATCAATCGCAGCCGTTGGCTGTCGGGGATGATGACGGGATGCCGCTCGATTCTGCGTTGAAATTCGTGCTGGATCAGATTATATACATATTATTTTTATTCATATTAACTACATATATTATCACATGTTATACCTAGTTTTGTTTAATTAAATAGAGGCCTTTAGAGGCCATATTATAAAAAACGACCAGAGACAAGAGTTGTAGATATGGATGTCTACTTTCAGTAGAAATTTAGATCAAGTCATTTGGACCACTGTAGGGTCCACAGTAGTCATTTTTGTGAGGGTGGTCAGAACTTAATTATGCAGTGGTTTGCATGCAAAAATTGAAGGCCTTAGAGGCCATATTTGCAAAAAGTGGCAGAGATAACTTTTGTAGCCATATGTGTCTACTTTTACTTTCCACTTGAATCAACTGATTTAGTGCACTGTGGACACCAAGGCACTCATTTTCCTAGGACTGCTCCTTGTGTAGGGCAGAAATTAAAAGTGCAATATCTTTTAAATGGCTTAACCAAATCCATTCATTTTTCTTCCATGCCTGCATGGTATGATGACACACCTAGGGTTTAAATTTGAGAATTTTTGGATGTGTATCCATTGAGTTATTTCATTTATTATTAAAAGTAAATATTTGATATTTATGGAGTTGTATAACTCCAAATACCCCCTAATTTGGGTGGTGAGCTCTTTATATATATCTAAATCTCTGGTTAAAATTTCATCACATGTGCATGAGTATTTTCCTCTGAATTTCAAAATGAAGTTAGGGTCTTACTGAAAAATTGGGGTGCTAATAGTCAATTTGGGCTTTTGAGCTTTTTGATGGAATTGAAGGTGGGGATCACCTTGCATGCCTCTGAAACCTTGGGGTTAGTATATGTCATGAGGATATACATCATTGTCATAAGTTTCATGATTTTTGGAAGTTATTTTCCTATGGATTTTAATTAAATGAAAATTGTCACACTTTTAGATTAATGAAATAATTTGAATCAAAAACTTAGAGATAAATCCAAAACTCTGGGAATTGGATCTTTGACTGGAAAAACACATTTAGGAATTTTGTTGGAATTTTTGGACCTCATTTATTTCTCTGAATTTGATGTATTTGGTTAGGTCAATTTATTCAAATATGACATTTAGGTCTCATATGCATTTGGAGAATTATGAAATTATTCTAGTAGGTTTCCTTGGTGATTCTATAGCTCTCTAAATTTTATCATAATTTTTAGATGAATTTATGTGGTAATTATCAATTTATTGAGGAAAAACCCCCTTTGGTAATTAATTAATTTAATGGGGTAGAATAGTTTGTAAAATTCTAAATCTCTGGATTTACTATTTTTAGATGATTATTATACTAGGATAATTTTCTCAGAATTTATAGAGACATATTAATGGTAGTTGTAGTGTAAATCCCTATTTGCACCCCATTTTTGTTAAATAGAAATTATGGTCAAATATTCCTGTTAAAAATGTGAAACTTAGGATTTGGTGTTCTTAGACCATTATTTTGCCATGATAATGTTCCCAGAATTTATTGAAGTTTTAACATAGCACTTGTAGTGTAAACCCTTATACGCACACCAAATGTAACAAATGATAATTAAGGGTAAATACTCCTTGGAATAATATGAAACTTAGGCATTGCTGTTTTTAGGTCAATAACATACTTTTGTGATTTATTCAGATTTTATTGAGACTTGTAGGTGGTGGTTGTAGTGTAAACTCTTATTGGCACACCACTTGTATTAAATGAATATTATGGATAAATATTACCTGGAATATTATGAAGCCTTGGATTTGGTGTTTTTAGATGATTAGTATGCTAGGTTAATTTTCTCAGAATTTTTGGAATTCATATTTTAGTACTTGGTGTGTAAAGTCACATCTTCATCTTTTTCATGATAAATATAAATTATGATTATAAATTTGCTGGAAAGATATGATCTTCTGGAAAAAGTGATTTTATGTTCATATGAAGCTACTGTAATTTTTCCAGAATTTTAGGAGGTCAAAATCTTGCACTTGATGTGAAAAAATCATTTTTCCACTCATTCATTGAAAATTAGGGATTATGGTTATTTAATTGCTGGAAAAAATATGAAATATTGGAAATCTTTTTATCATGTCACATTTCATCTCTAGAAGGATAATTAACAAGTTTGAATTCACTAGCATGATACCTCCTTCACATTTTAGATTCAGATTAGTAATTAATGAATTTTTATAGAGGACAAAATTATATTAAACATGCTTGGATTTTGATCATCCCTCATTTGTATCCACTATGAACCTGTGATAAAAAAATTAGAAACCATTTGGAAGTAATTGACCAAGGTTCCATCATAGGAATCTAAGTAGTTATATGTCGTGGTCTGCGAATAGTGAAAACTCATTATGATGAATAGGTCAATATAATCACAAGGAAATCGGTGAGAATTTGATTATAACAAGAGATGAGTATAGACCACTTAGAGGACTAGAAGTTATTATAGTTGAATCCAAAAGAACGATTGCTTAGGAGCGGGATGAAACGTAAGGCATGAAAACACTTAAGATATAAAGAGTATTGAGAGAGTGGAAGGTTAGGTCTGGGTAGACACCAAGAATATTGATTGTCCTGGAAAGGGGTTGGGCATCATCCCATCACATACCCTAGTACCTTGCGAACCCTTCACCGGGTAGCCCTCGGGAAGTCCAGGTTCCACCCTAAACTTCCAAGTATAATAATAACTAAACAAGGGTAGTCTAATTAGGAGGTTTAATTTAAGTGGATTGATAAGAGGGTAATTTTATGGGTAGATATCAATAATACTAAGTGTCTTGGGAAAGGGAACTTTGGGGTGTCATCTCATTGTAGTTCCTAATACCGTAGCGAGCCCTTTACAGGGTAACCCTCGGGAATCCAAGATTAAACGTAAACCGTAGGGATAAGATGTTGTACAAGAATAATTTAATAACACACTCACCCACACCCCGTGGTAACGGGAGCTTAGTCGGTTTGGTGCTACGAGCAGTAAGCTCCGTGTTTGTAAGAGCGGATTGATAAGTCAGGTGAGCTTGTGACTCGGTAGAGTATGTTGGTACGGACGGGTTGGTTCGGTGAGCCGGTGGCTCGAAAGGTTATTATTGACGGGCAGGTTAGCCCGGGGAGCTTATGGCTCGGAGGTAGATTGTAGAACATGTTGCATGTGCATTGAAGGTGGTGGGTCTTCAGTATTGGATGGACGTTCACACCGACGTCAATAAGTTGACTCGGCAAGTGTGGGATATACACTTAGCCTAGAAAGTCTGGCGGTCCAGTCAGCAAGAGTACGCAGACGCTCCGCGGTTTTGTGTTGAGGCGTACGATAGGTCTAGGTTAGGTAGTGTGAATACCAACCTAGAGGTGGGCGAGGCCCAACCCACCGCTTCTGTTTGCCACTACGGGAGTATCCTGGGAGTTTTGCTAGCTCCAAAAAGGGGGAACTAAAGGTCTATGCGCATAGAGTCGTAGTGTGTGAGTTGCACTTGTATGAACATAGCATAACAACATACCTTGCATGTCATAGCATGAACATTGCATTTCAACCCCTACCCCTATCGTATAAATTGGTATGGGACTTTTTATACGATAGGCCCTGTTAAACGACCCCTTGGTCTATAGGTTTGTATGGACATTCCTATAAATCAATGGTTACTTTTAAATTACTTTACTTGCGTCGCACTGCCTCTTTATGCTTACTTCTTTCACTGCTGCGATATTACCTTATTGCGTTTATTACTGTTTACTTGTTCATATTGCTAGCATAGAAATTATATGGATATACTCTTGTTAGCGTAGAAAATTTGTCACCTGCTTTTGATTACTCCACTTTGATGTCCTCCGCTTCTTCCTCCCGCACGGTGCCTAGGAGTCGCGGGGGGGGGGGGGGGGGGGGGGGGGGGGGGGGGGGGGGGGGGGGGGGGGGGGAGGCGGGCACAAAATCGTCTTAGTCTTTATGACTAACGGTCGGTGGTGACCGTAGGTAACTGAGGAGCTAGAGCCCAGCTGGCAGGGGAGACAGGACCTGAGGAGCAGATGTCGTGCACTACTACCGCTGCTGGACAGGTGTTGATGAGAGATGTTTTGTTTGTAGCTTCCGCATAGATATATATAGTGAGAGAGAGAACTGTACTTCTTTTATTCGTTCGGACTTGTACTGGGCATAAGCCCTTTTTACTCTTTCTTTTCTTGTACTCATTGATGGACAGTTTTCATTTGGATATATATACCTATACAGATGCGTGTGATTGTGGACTTATGTGCTAGTTTTTCTTCTTATCTCTTGTTGGCCTAGTTGATCGTCCTTGTCGGCAGAATCGGCGTCTTGCGGAGATGGCTAACTTGTGTTCTAAGCGTCTCCATAAGGCGGCGGTTCTGGGCATAAGATCCGGGAACTCTCTTGGTACGGGAGAGGGATCTTACAGAACATAACAAGCTCAAGAGGGTTACCAACCCAATAAGAAACTCAGCTGTAATAACAATCAAAGTAAAGAGATCATAGCATCCAAACAGGGAAAAACTTGCATGAAATGTAGTCCAAGTTAAATAATGTCATCCAAGTAGAAAGTGTGAAATTTATCGAATCTTTATGAAGTGAGCAGGAGTTAGTCAACTTAGAGTTACAAGCCAAACAACCAGAAGCAAGTGGAGGCAAACAACTGATCTTTATTGAAAGCAACTTCAAATTACACGACAAGGCATGCTTGGCGAGACATGATTTCGCCAGCACAAAACACCAAAAGAAAAAATACAAAGTTGAAGATAACACGAGACCGCGCGGTCTCCCCTTGCGACCTCAGCAACTCGCCAACCCGCAAACCGCAGCCGACCTCAGAACAACATCAGACCGCTGATCAGACCGCACCCTTCCTTTCGAACTCCTGATTCTCCCGAACTCCAGCACCACAACTCCAAGCCGCAGACCGCCCGAACACTTTCAGAGGAAGAGGTGATCGCTGCTGCCTGCACTATCCGCAGAAGCTGCACAAGAAGAGTTCAATCAGCAGACCGCTCGGTCAGATAATCTCAGACCGCAGGAAAGAAGAAAGTTCAGCTTACACTTGGTGTGTCTCTATGTTATTGCTGCCGATGGGTCCTATTTATAGGCGTGAGACCTGATCCAATCACCACCCTATGAGATAGGATCACCACCCCCCAGACCACACGACCTTACCAGTCATACCGCGCGATCAGCAATAGTACTCCTGCTTCATCTTGGTGAACTCGCCAGCTTCCACATCGACTATGAGAGACCGCCACTCTCACAGCAGATCGCGACTCCAAGGGAGATCGCCAGACCGCCCGAAGCTGTTCACCCCCCCTGTGTTCGCCCGAGACCGCGAACACGGCCAGTTCGCTAATAGACTGCGAACTCCTGTCTGCATGCCGGTCTCCTCCTGAGACCGCGAACATCGACCAGCTCGCATACCAGCCTCCTCCTGAGACCGCGAACTGAGACTGCGCTACTAAGACCCTTAGTCCGCGACTACCACCAGAAAGCCCGGTCAGCCACCAGACCGCATTCTAGAGAAAACCTGGAACAAGCTGTGCGGTCACACCAGACCGCCACATCCTTGAAGAGGACAGCACGCCATGCGGACACGCACAGACCGCGCGCACCTGAAGACGAACAGTCCGCCATGCGATCAGAGATAGACCGCACGGCCTTCACCTTCAGCCGCCTTGGACCAGAAACCAGCGGCCAAACCAGAGGACCGCAGCTAGGCTTAGACAAGCCAGACCGCAGAGACAGACCGCCAAGTCGTGCGGTCACGCCAGACCGCCCGACCTCCTCCCAGACCGCCCAGGTCCAAAGGCCCTCCAAACTTCCACTTCAACAATTTCAACACTCCCCCTTGAAGTGGGAAGTTGAAACTAGCCCCAGTAAGCTCCTTAGCCGTGTGAACGGCCCCTTTGCCAGCGCCTTTGTGAAGATGTCTGCGACATTGTCCGCACTCCGCACATGCCCGACTGAAAGAGATCCCTCCAGCACCTTCTCCCGTATGAAGTGGTGCTCGATCTCGATATGCTTGGTCCTCGCGTGACAAACTGGATTGGTAACCAGTTTGAGAGCACTCTCGTTGTCACCGCGTAGCAGAGTCGGCTCCCGAACCTCCTTGTGGACGTCTCCCACCAACCTCCTAATCCAGATGGCTTCCTGAGCTGCCAAGGCCGAAGCCTTGTATTCCGCTTCCGTGGTGGAGACCGACACGGAATCCTGCTTCTTGCTGCACCATGATATAGCTGTAGGGCCCTCCATGAAGATGAATCCAGACGTCGACTTCCGATCATCCGAATCTCCCCTGTAATCAGCATCCATGAACCCATGCACCTCGAAGCCCGCATCCCTCCTGTACAGGAGACCCATGTCCGAGGTTGCCTTGACATACTTTAGAATGTTCTTGGCCGTTAGCAGATGAGGTACCCGTGGCTCCGCCATATATCGACTCATTCTGCCAACTGCATATGCAATATCCGGCCTCGTGATCATCAGATAGATCAAGCTCCCAACCAGTGCTCGGAACACCAACGAATCTTGCATAATCCTCCCCTCATCCTTCCGAAGCTTCATAGCCTTCTCCAGAGGTGTGGAAGTGCACTTCCCTTCCTTCATGCCGAATCGCTCCACGATCCGCTCCGCATATCTGGCCTGGGTCACCAGCACTCCACCTTCCTTCCTCTGCACCTCGAGTCCAAGGAAATGGTGAAGCTCACCTAAGTCCTTCATCTCGAACCTGATAGACAGCTCGTCCCGAAGCTGCGCTACCTCCTCCTTCGAGTTCCCCGTCACGATCATATCGTCGACGTATAGCAGCACGATGACTTGAAGCTCCCCGCTCTTCTTGACGAACAAGCTTGAGTCTGAGTCTGAGGCAACAAATCCACAGAATAGGAGATATTCTACGATCTTCCCGTACCACGCCCTCGGTGCTTGCTTCAATCCATATAGGGCCTTCTTCAACTTGCAGACATGCTCCGGAAAATCTTCAGACACAAAACCTGGTGGCTGGACCATGAAGATGTCCTTGTCAATCTCGCAGTACAAGAAAGCATTCTTGACGTCAAGCTGCCAAATCTCCCATCCACTGAACGCCGCCAAGGCAATGATGAACCGAACTGAAGTCATTTTTGCCACCGGGCTGAATGTCTCCTCGTAGTCTTCACTGTATTGCTGCGAGAACCCCCGAGCTACAACACGAGTCTTGTACCGCTCGATGCTGCCGTCAGCCTTCTTCTTAAGCTTGTAGACCCACTTGCATGTAACAGGAGTGGTGCCCTTGGGCTTGGGCACAAGAGACCAGGTCTCATTCTTCTCAAGAGCTGCCATCTCTTCTTGCATTGCAATGTCCCACTCCTTCACACCTCTGGCATTCTCAAAGCTAGACGGCTCCCTCTCATCCAAGGGACCAGCAAAGAAATAAGAGACAAAGCTCACTGCGTTTCCTCCTGTATAGCGATCAGGGGCAATGATCGCTCACTTCGACCTCCTCAGCTCCTTCCCCTGAACCGCATTATCTCCAGCTGCTTCTTCCCTAGCTCCTCTTCCAGACGTGCTAGGAGCATCGCTCCCCCTGCTCCTTGAACCAGAAGCCCCCGTCTCAGAACTAGAAGGAGATGGACCACCTGGTGACACAGGTAGCTCCACCTGAAGATCCCCCACAGCTTTCTCTGGCACCTCCACCCTGCTCTCTGGTAGCTCCACATCAGAAGACCCCTTGTAAGATGTCACCTCATCGAACACAACATCGCGAGATACAACAAACCTCCGCGTCTCCGGGTCCATGCACTTCCATCCTTTCTTCCGCTCATCGTATCCCACGAAGACTAGCTTCCTTGCTTTCGCATCTAGCTTCGTCCGAAGAGCATCGGGAACATGCACGTAGCAGGTGGATCCAAACACCCTAAGATGTGCTACGCTTGGCTTCTCTTTGAACATCATCTCATGTGGAGTTAACATGTTGATGGGACTCAGAGGCATCCTGTTGATGACATAGGCAGCACAATACATTCCCTCCGCCCAGAAGGACTTTGGGATACTCTTAGCATGCAGCCAAAACTTACAGGTCTCCGTCAGATGACGGATCTTCCGATCTGCAACTCCGTTCTGCTGTGGAGTATGTGCACAAGTGAGCTCCCTCCGGATGTCTGCCTTCCTGCAAAAAGTAGAGAACTCACTGGAGGCGAACTCCCCTCCGTTGTCAGTTCTCAGCTTCTTCACCCGCAGTCTTAGCCGACCCTCCACGAGCTCCTTGAACTCCACAAACTTAGCAAACGCCTCCGCCTTCTCCTTTAAGAAATAAACCCAGACATATCTGGTGTAATCATCAATCAATACCAACATATATTCGCTGCCTCCGAGGCTTGGGGTAGCAGTTGGTCCCATCAAGTCACTGTGGATGCACTCCAACGGCACACTACTCCTTGTCTGCGACTTGTCAAACGGTAGTCGATGAGACTTGCCGAACTGACATCCCGCGCAAACATGACCTTCACCGTAGGAAGATAGACTTGGCACTCCCTTGACCAGACCTCTCACCGCCATAGCTTTCAGCTTGTCCATCCCTACGTGCCCCAACCTCTCATGCCATATAACGGCACCATCATTCGTCTTCATCTTGTCGACGTAGGAACTTGTTGATTAAACAAACAAGTCATTTGCCCGTCTCCCGACATGAACGACCTCGGCCTTTACAGCCTCAAAGTTGCGTAGAAACTTTACTTCTGTTGGGCCGAACAGAACGGGATACCCAGCGTCTACAGCGTTGGTCACGGAGAAGAGGTTTTTCCTCATACCAGGCACGTGATAGACACTCTTCAAAGTAAGTGGCCCGCTATCACTGCCCAAGGAAACAACCCCCACCTTCTCTACTGGATGCACAGTATTATCAGCAGTAATGATTGCATTGTTACCTGTATAGGGCTGTGCAGAAGAAAGCTTGGTCTCGTCTCCGGTAAGGTGATGACCACACCCCGAGTCCACAATCCAGTCCTCCAGATAGTTGATAGGAGCAGAGGCTCCAACAGAAGCCGAGAAGGCTCCTCCCCAACCTCCTTCAAAGTGCATGGCCTCAGCTTCCTCCTTTTCCGCAGTATGCCCAGCTTGGGTGACCATCTTGCAATCCTTCTTGATGTGACCATACTTGCCACACTTGAAGCATTTCGGACCTTCCCCCTTCTTCTTCCCGTCAGCCTTGGGAGCATACCCCCTTTCCTGCTGCCCAGAAGTTGAAGGCCCATAGCCTCCTCCAGCGGTCTTCTTCTTCTTATCCCACTTCTTCTTCTTGCCTGAGAAGAGCACTTCGCCATCTCCCCCAGCCACTGACATCCCCGTCATCTGCCTTGCCAAACTTTCTTGCGATGCAAGCAAGTTCTCCAGCTCCAACAGAGACGGCTGATTTGCCCATCCCTGCACCGACGTCACAAAGGCAACATATTCCTTCCGCAAGCCGCGGATGATGTGCCTCTTCAGCTTCGCCTCAGAGATAGGCTCATCAGGATCCAATGCTGAGATTTCAGCACACAAGTTCTTCATCTTCAGAAAGAAGGTGGAAATAGAAAGATCACCCTGAGCCGACCTTGCCAGCTCGTTCTCCAAGAACTGTAGCCTTGCTACATTCTTCTTGTTAAACAGCCCATCCAGGGCTCTCCAGATCTCCGCAGCTGATCCGCATCCCAGAATGTGATCAAACAGATCCCGTGAGATTGCTCTCTTCAAAGTGAACTCTGCCTTCGCATTCGTCCTCCTCCAAGTTCTCACCTCAGCCCCATTATCTCCTTCCGGGACAACTTCCTGCGTCTGATCTCCTCCAACTACCTCCCAAAGGTCCTCACCTAGAAGATAGCTCTGCATACACGACTTCCACTTCTTGAAGTTAGTCGATGAAAGCATCTCAATTCCAAGACCCCTCGCTTCCATTGCTCTACCACTGGTTCCTTCTTCACAAAGGCGATGACTACTCTAAGTTACTCGCTGCTCAACCACTCCAACCTCCCTCTAATACCATGTGAAATTTTTCGAATCTTTATGAAGTGAGCAGGAGTTAGTCAACTTAGAGTTGCAAGCCAAACAACCAGAAGCAAGTGGAGGCAAACAACTGATCTTTATTGAAAGCAACTTCAAATTACACGGCAAGGCATGCTTGGCGAGACATGATTTCGCCAACACAAAACACCAAAAGAAAAAATACAAAGTTGAAGATAACATGAGACCGCGCGGTCTCCCCTTGCGACCTCAACAACTCGCCAACCAGCAAACCGCAGCCGACCTCAGAACAACATCAGACCGCTGATCAGGCCGCACCCTTCCTTTCGAACTCCTGATTCTCCCGAACTCCAGCACCACAACTCCAAGCCGCGGACAGCCCGAACACTTTCAGAGGAAGACGTGATCGCTGCTGCCCGCACTATCCACAGAAGCTGCACAAGAAGAGTTCAATCAGCAGACCGCTCGGTCAGATAATCTCAGACCGCAGGAAAGAAGAAAGTTCAGCTTACACTTGGTGTGTCTCTATGTTATTGCTGCCGATGGGTCCTATTTATAGGCGTGAGACCTAATCCAGTCACCACCCTATGAGATAGGATCACCACCCCCCAGACCGCACGACCTTACAGGTCACACCGCGCGATCAGCAATAGTACTCCTGCTTCATCTTGGTGAACTCGCCAGCTTCCACATCGACTATGAGAGACCGCCACTCTCACAGCAGATCGCGACTCCAAGGGAGATCGCCAGACCGCCCGAAGCTGTTCACCCCCCCTGTGTTCGCCCGAGACCGCGAACACAGCCAGTTCGCTAATAGACCGCGAACTCCTGTCCGCATGCCAGTCTCCTCCTGAGACCGCGAACATCGACCAGCTCGCATACCAGCCCCTGAGACCGCGAACTGAGACCGCGCGACTAAGACCTTTAGTCCGCGACTACCACCAGAAAGCCAGGTCAGCCACCAGACCGCATTCTGGAGAAAACCTGGAACAAGCTGTGCGGTCACACCAGACCGCCACAGCCTTGAAGAGGACAGCACGCCATGCGGTCATGCACAGACCGCGCACACCTGAAGACGAACAGCCCGCCATGCGATCAGAGACAGACCGCACGGCCTTCACCTTTAGCCGCCTTGGACCAGAAACCAGCGGCCAAACCAGAGGACCGCAGCTAGGCTTAGACAAGCCAGACCGCAGAGACAGACCGCCAAGTCGTGCAGTCACGCCAGACCGCCCGACCTCCTCCCAGACCGCCCAGGTCCAAAGGCCCTCCAAACTTCTACTTCAACAATTTCAACAGAAAGAGGAGTGACGAATTGGCTCAAGAAGTGAATCATCAACCCAGCCAAAAGGCGGTACTGAGGCAGTGGTTATCTTTCCAACACAATCCTTCAGACCAAAACATCCAAGGAACAAAAGGCCCTGCAGCGGTGGTTACACCCACACAACCAACAATCTACACGTCCAAGAAAGAAAATAGGCACTATGGTGGTGGCCACTTGTCCAACACAACCAACAGTCCAAAAGCAACCGACTGGGTGTAGTGATTCACAATTATCTTGACCAAATCTGGCACCTCAGAAAAACCCTAGAAAACTCCAAGGAAAGAAAAAAAACTACCTTCACAAGGAATTCATCGAAAGCACTCGACGAACCCTAAGAGTACTTTACGAATTCGTCGGA
Organism: Dactylorhiza incarnata; assembly: GCA_033032865.1. Classification (NCBI taxonomy): domain Eukaryota; kingdom Viridiplantae; phylum Streptophyta; class Magnoliopsida; order Asparagales; family Orchidaceae; genus Dactylorhiza; species Dactylorhiza incarnata. The sequence continues at coordinate 6,266,854 of JAWHQI010000090.1, read as the reverse complement.
ACAGCCTGACGAATTCGCTTAGGTTACTCGACGAATTACACTGCTCACTAGAAGAATTTCTTCTAACTTCTCGAGGAATTTAGGCTAAGCTACTTGGCGCATTACACGAAAGGACTCGACGAATTCGTCGAAACTACTCGATGAATTGTACCTTTACTGGACGAATTTACTTAGAGAATCGGTTGCTATACGAATTGTTAACGAAGGCAAAATTGTTGATATTACTCGGCGAATTTCGACAACTCTCGACGAATTCGTCGATGATACTCAACGAATTAACTTGGAGAATCGACGAATCCTAACAGCTACTCGACAAATTTCACTAATAAATCGAAGCTATCAAATTGGCAATCTATCTACGACGAATAGGGAAGAAAGCGGGAGAAGGAATTCTAAAGAGAGAACATAGCAAGGGGGAATTGTAACACCCCAAAAATCGTGGTTCAGCGAAGTAGGCAGAGTGGTAGTGCTGCACTTGAAGCAGGCTAAATCTTCCCTTTCTGCTCTTAGCGCACGACCATTTCCCTCTTCGCGCACGACCAGTGATCGTGCGCCAGCGATCGTGCGTTAATTCAGGAGAGAATCGAGTTCTATCTCGGACAGTGCGCACGACCATTTTCCTCTTCGCGCACGACCAGTGATCGTGCGCCAGCGATCGTGCGCCCTATTTATTCTGTTCTGCGATTTTGAGCGGAGAAGAAGATCGGACCGTCCAAATCTTTTGGAAATTGATCCAACGGCTAGGTTTAGTTGCGGGAGACCTTTAGGGCTGATGAGAGGTGGTTAAACCCTCATATTCTCTAAGCCATTCTCTCTCCAAACCCTAGAGAAAGAAGGAGGAGCCAAGGAAGAAGAAGGTAGATCCCGCCATTGACGGAGCTCCGGAGCTCCGTTTCGCGAGCCGTTTCCAGATTTGGAGAGTGCAGCCCGGTGCGGTCGTTTCTCTCCGTGTAGAATCTCGGATCTATGGCGAAAAAGAATGCGTCTAGGGTAACGATTCTTCCTCCCGAACTTTGGACTTGTATTTGTCCTTTCATTCCTCTTTCTATGCTTGCATGAGGAATCTCTTTCACCAAATGGGTGAAGTGTAGGATTTCCTCAAGTTCTTCGGAACTCCGGGTAGATTGTGTCCGTCCCCGGCATTATTGCATGTAGAAAATCCGGTAGTCGTGCGGATTTAGGCATTTTGTGTGAAGCCTATTCGTGGCCGTGAGCCCGAATCGGTGATGCTTGATTTGCGACGTTGCATTTAGGTTAGGCCTAGAATGCGTGCCGGAGAATGACTCCGTGAAATCATCTATAGTAGTGCGGGAAATAAGTATAGGCGTCTTGTGAAGATGCTAACGAAAGCCCCATGCTTTGAGATTGGTTGAAGGCAAACCTTCACCACGAAATTGATGCGGAGCGTATTGCACCTCCCTTGTTGAGTATTCGTGAAACCTAGATCCTTGTGAAGGGGTTAGGTGCGTAGCGTATAATTAGTGTAGCACTTGAAAGTGCTAAACCCTTACGGGCCGAGGCGAAGCCATACCCGCGTCGTGCGATAGATCGCGACGATTAGAGCACGGGCAAAGCTAAACCGAACCCGTTTCCATGCAGATCGGTAAGAGGTCCCTTCCTCAGGAAAGCCGTGTGATCATGGGAGAGGTCGTGGAAGGTGTCATACCTAGACCGACCAAAAGCTCTTGTTTCCACCCAAGGTTGTGGCCCTTACGGTGGAGTGTTTTGTGAAATGGATGTTATGATTAGCCTCATGCGATTGCTTAGGCGGTTGTGGGGAACCTTCGGGTGAACCCAACCAACATCATATGCATACCTAGGTTCCCCTCTCTTTTGATGCTCAACCTAGAAGATTGATTGTGCTTGAAACCTCACCTTGTGTAGTTTGCACTTTCTTTATATTTAGTACTTGTGCTAGTATGGCTTGCTTGCAGGGTAGAAGCTCCGCCACCCCGGAAAAGGGGTGAGGTCGTTATAATTTGGTCAGCTGTGCTGATCGTTACTTTGTTTGCCACCGCTTGGTGGAATGTTCTTATGCAGGTGCAGGTGAGCCTAGCGGGAAATAGCGGGCGATGGCCCTTTGCAATGTTGGCCCTCGAAGGCCAGCCCTTTTCCTGTTATTCATGTATGGCCAGCCTGCGTGCCGATGTATGCTTATGGAGTTTTGTGCATTGGATGAATGTAAGGCCTTAAGGCCGTAACTCTTATTCAGGATACATTCCTATGATAGTGGACAGTTCTATTTGAATGGTTTAATTAATGCTTCCGCTTACGTTTTGTACTCTCGTTTAGTTGTTACTTTTCTGGTTATCACCTTTTAACTCCTAGCTAGTGTGGTTTGTATGGCGTGGGGTCCCGACCGGACCTGCTGTTATACTCTTCGTACTGGCAGGATGTTACAATTTGGTATCGGACTTAAGGCGTCGATCCGTAGTTCAGCGAATTCGGGACGAATTCCTTTTAAGGGGTGGTGCGCACGGGTTGTGCATTCACCTAAAACGACAAAAACTAATAAGAATGTCCACTTAGGAATGAAAAGAAAACGTACTTGTTTGCGGAACCTGAGCGTCCCATGATTGATGTTTGATATGTTTTGGGTCACTAAATTGTGCTTTGCATGATTATAGGTGACTAGAAGTGCTGCGGGACAGTCTCGACCCCGTAACACCGCTGAAAGTAGTGGGTCGGCTGAAGTGCCAGCGACCACTCCTTCTGCTGAAATGATCAAATTAGTCGCAGAAGCGGTCTTCGCGATGATCAACGCTCAACCCCAAAGGCTGGTCCAGCCTGCTACTCCTACTCCAGATGTGGCCCCTGAGGCGGTTGCTGCAGTGGAACCTCCAGCGGAACCAAGGGGGAGGCCCCTGTGCCTGTAGCTGCAGTAGAACCTGCGGTAGCGCCGAGGGTGGAACCTCAAGTTGCGCAAGTAGTTGCGGAGCGAGCGCGTGACCAGCAATTAAAGCATTTCCTGAGCTTTAATCCTCCTACCTTCTCGGGATCTGAGTCTCCAACGGAGGCAGAGGACTGGTTGTCAAGAGTTAGAAGAACTCTGAGGGCGACAGCGACGGACGAAGCCATGATGGTCACCTTAGCCACTTTCCTTCTTGATGGAGAGGCTGTGCTGTGGTGGGAAGAGCAGGAGCTGCATAAGTTCTGCGGTAGAGATATTACTGAAATCACAATGGCTGAGTTTTCAAAGTCGTTCCTCCAAAGGTTTATCCCCTCTGCCCAGCGCATTGCGTTACAAAACCAGTTCTTGAGGTTGACACAAGGTGATCGCTCCGTTGACGATTACTTGCATGAGTTTACCAAACTGAGTCGCTATGCGGGGTCCTTGGTGGAGGATGAGGAGGCAAAGACAAATAAGTTCTATGAAGGGCTTCGGGACGAGTTGAGGCTGCTCCTTGCAGGCCCTATGACGTTTGGCTTCCAAGTGATGGTGCAAACTGCCAGATCTTTGGAGTTGGACATGAAGAGGGTACAAGCAAGGGGTGTTGTAAAGAAACCTGAGTTTCATGCGCCGGCCTCTCAGTCCAAGTCGGATTTCAGAAGGAACAAAAGGAAGTTCAAACAGGCGGAACCAGCTCCTTCAAATGTTTCGGGAGCCACGATCGCGCGGACTCCTATTACGTGTTTCACCTGCGGGAAGGTGGGACACAAAGCTGCAGTGTGTCGAAGTGGTCCCCCGAAGGCTGGTAATCGAGCGGTGGATTATGCTCGTGCTGCCGAAAAGGGTAAAGCTGCGGAGTCTTCGGCTTCCCAGCATATTCCGACTCAGCCGAGAGTCTTTTCGCTTGGCCAACAAGAAGCTATACGACAAACTGATGTCGTCACAGGTACGAATTAGAAGTTAGCTTTTTCAGCTATATATATAATTCATACTGTGGTACGACTATATGCTTTATTTGTGTGCAATTAGGTTTCGTCCTAATTTTCAACTATCCGGCGAGAGCTCTATTTGATACGGGTGCATCGCACTCTTTTCTGTCCGAGGACTTCGTTTTGCGAATCGGAGTGCCGTCTACCTTCGTAGAGGATAGATTGGAAGTAGTGCTACCCAATGGATCTCGAATGAGTGCGGATAGGAAGAGTCGTGTGAAGGTGCGGATCGGAAGTCAGGATTTCGACTTGGAAGCGTCGTTATTACCGTTAGCTGAATTTGATGTGATCTTCGGCATGGACTGGCTCTCGGAGCAGCGGGCATGCATAGATTGCAATACAAAGGAGATCACTCTGGGAAGGGACACCGAAGGAGAAACCATGTTCGCCGGTATGCGAGGAGCGAGCAAGACGCTGATGTCTGCTCTCCAGGTGGTTAAGGCGGTGAGAAAAGGCGCCGAGTTGTTCTTCACCTTGTTGGAGACTTCAGAGCCAATGCCCAGGTTATGTGATGTCCCAGTTGTAGCGGAGTACGCCGACGTGTTTCCTAACGAACTCCCCGGGGATCCGCCTCAGCGGGAGATCGATTTCTGTATCGAGTTGGTGTCAGGTGCCAAACCTGTGGCCCGCTCACCGTACCGGATAGCGCCAAAGGAATTGGCAGAGCTGAAGGTTCAATTGCAAGAGCTGCTAGAGCAAGGCTACGTACGTCCAAGTTCATCGCCTTGGAGTGCACCGGTCCTCTTTGTGAAAAAGAAGGACGGGAGCTTGCGTCTATGCATTGATTATCGAGAGCTAAACAAGTTGACCGAGAAGAACCGATATCCGATTCCAAGAATCGATGATCTATTCGACCAATTGGTGGGGTCGACGGTTTACTCCAAGCTGGACCTAAGGTCCGGCTATTACCAACTGCGGATAAGGGAATGTGACATTCCAAAAACAGCGTTCAGTACCCGCTTTGGGCACTATGAGTTCACGGTGATGCCGTTCGGTCTGTCCAATGCACCGTCGGTATTCATGGACTTAATGAACAGGACGTTCCGTGAGTATTTGGATTAATTTGTGATCGTCTTTATCGACGACATTTTGGTATACTCTCAATCGGAAGAGGAGCATGTAGGGCATCTGCACGCCGTTCTGAGCACCTTGAGGAGGAGTCAGCTCTATGCCAAGTTCTCCAAGTGCGAGTTTTGGCTACCGTCAGTAACATTCCTTGGTCACGTCGTTAGTGGAGATGGAATTGCGGTAGATCCGTCGAAGATAGAAGCGATCCGAGCGTGGCCTTTGTTGAAAAACGTAGCGGAAGTCCGAAGTTTCTTAGGACTTGCTGGCTATTATAGGCGCTTTGTGGAAAACTTCTCAAGGATCGCACTTCCTCTCACAAAACTGACTAGGAAGGATCATAAGTTCGTTTGGTCACCCGAGTGCGCACGAGCTTTTGAAGAACTGAAGAGCCGTCTGACCACGGCGCCCATTCTATGCTCGCCACAAGGTACGGAAGGCTACGAAATTTACAGCGACGCCTCAGGAAGTGGTTTGGGTTGTGTCCTAGTGCAGTTCGGGAAGGTAATTGCCTACGGCTCCCGGCAACTGAAGGTTCATGAGAGGAATTACCCGGTCCATGATTTGGAGCTAGCGGCCGTGGTATTTGCTCTTAAGCTTTGGAGGCATTATTTATATGGCGTGAAGATCGATATCTTTAACGACCACAAGAGCCTCAAGTACTTGCTGGATCAAAGGGAGTTGAATATGCGTCAAAGGAGGTGGATGGAGTTCCTTGGGGACTACACCTTCGACATCAATTATACTCCCGGTAAGGGAAATGTAGTAGCGGACGCGCTGAGTCGTCGGGCTCCCGCTCAAGCAAATTGGAATTTGATGCACGATGAGCGTCTAATCCGTGAGCTAGAGGGAATGGAGATCGTATGCATTGATAGGAGAACGTCTACTTCAGCATGCTTGAACTGGATGGAGGTTCAATACGACCTTGCCGACCGAGTTCGACAAGCATTGGAGCTGGACGAGAGCATGAAACGCTATAAAGCGGAAACCGTTGAGGGGTTAAACGCTGATTTCTCCTTTGAAGACGACCTTATGTGGAAACAGGAAAGGTTGTGCATCCCAAACGTTGGCACTCTACGGGCGGAGTTGATGTACGAGGCTCATCATACCAAGTACTCGATCCACCCGGGGAGCGCTAAAATGTATATGGATTTGAAGAAATTGTTCTGGTGGCCGGGTATGAAGAAAGACATTGCCCTTTACGTGGCCAAGTGTCATACTTGCGCGTTGGTGAAAGCGGAATGTCAACGTCCCGGTGGGTTTCTGAAGTCCTTGCCGATTCCGGAATGGAAGTTTGATGATATTTCGATGGATTTCGTGCACGGATTGCCGAGATCGCAGCATGGAAACGACGCCATCTGGGTGATCGTGGACCGTTTGACGAAGGTATCACACTTCATTCCGAACAAGAAGGATGATTCTGTAGAGAAGCTAGCAAAGCTCTATGTTGATAGTATTGTGAGACTGCACGGTATCCCTCGTAGCATCGTCAGCGATCGTGACGGGCGTTTCACATCGAAAGATTGGAGGCTTATCCATGAACTGTTGGGCACGAAATTGAAGTTCAGCACGGCCTTCCACCCGCAAACGGATGGACAGACCGAGAGAACCAACAGGACTATGGAGGATATGCTCCGAATGTGCGCTCTAGATTTTGGAAAGAGGTGGGAAGATCATCTCTACATGATCGAGTTCGCCTACAATAATAGCTATCAAGCCAGTATAAAGATGGCTCCCTTCGAAGCCCTCTATGGTAAGAAGTGTCGTACGCCGTTGTCTTGGGCGGAAACGGGCGATACTAAGCTATTGAAGCGAAAGGATGTTGAAGAAGCAACTTCGACGATCCGGACTATACGTGAAAGGCTATTGGTTGCCCAGGATAGGCAAGCAAAGTATTTCAATGCCAAGCATAGGAACCTAGAGTTTGCTGTCGGTGACCGGGTTTACTTCAAGATCAAACCGTGCAAAGGGGTATCAAGGATCCGACGCTTGAAAAAGCTCAGTCCAAGGTACTTAGGACCGTTTGAGATCGTGGAGCGTGTTGGTGATGCGGCTTATCGGCTTGCACTATCTGCAGAGCTGAGCGGTCTGCACGACGTGTTTCATATTTCAGTGTTGAGGAAGGCAGTGCAAGAGCCTACTCATATCGTTGCGGTCGGCAAAGTTCCGGTTGATAGTGGGTTGTCGACGAAGGTCAAGCCCTTACGCATCGAAGATACCGAAGTAAAGCAGCTGCGGAACAAGTCCATTCGGATGGTAAAAGTCCGGTGGGATAATTGCGGCCGAGAGGAGCTCTCTTGGGAGAGAGAGCAAGCGATGCTTGCGGAGTACCCCGAGCTATTTCTCTCAGGTAATTTATAGCTGAATTTCTTGCTATTTCTGTTTTATAAATTTCGGGACGAAATTCTTTTAAGGGGGGTGGAGTTGTAACACCCCAAAAATCGTGGTTCAGCGAAGTAGGCGGAGTGGTAGTGCTGCACTTGAAGCAGGCTAAATCTTCTCTTTCTGCTCTTAGCGCACGACCATTTCCCTCTTCGCGCACGACTAGTGATCGTGCGCCAGCGATCGTGCGTTAATTCAGGAGAGAATCGAGTTCTGTCTCGGACAGTGCGCACGACCATTTTCCTCTTCGCGCACGACCAGTGATCGTGCGCCAGCGATCATGCGCCCTGTTTATTCTGTTCCGCGATTTTGAGCGGAGAAGAAGATCGGACCGTCCAAATCTTTTGGAAATTGATCCAACGGCTAGGTTTAGTTGCGGGAGACCTTTAGGGCTGATGAGAGGGGGTTAAACCCTCATATTCTCTAAGCCATTCTCTCTCCAAACCCTAGAGAAAGAAGGAGGAGCCAAGGAAGAAGAAGGTAGATCCCGCCATTGACGGAGCTCCGGAGCTCCGTTTCGTGAGCCATTTCCAGATTTGGAGAGTGCAGCCCGGTGCGGTCGTTTCTCTCCGTGTAGAATCTCGGATCTATGGCGAAAAAGAACGCGTCTAGGGTAACGATTCTTCCTCCCGAACTTTGGACTTGTATTTGTCCTTTCATTCCTCTTTCTATGCTTGCATGAGGAATCTCTTTCACCAAATGGGTGAAGTGTAGGATTTCCTCAAGTTCTTTGGAACTCCGGGTAGATTGTGTCCGTCCCCAGCATTATTGCATGTAGAAAATCCGGTAGTCGTGCGGATTTAGGCATTTTGTGTGAAGCATATTCGTGGCCGTGAGCCCGAATCGGTGATGCTTGATTTGCGACGTTGCATTTAGGTTAGGCCTAGAATGCGTGCCGGAGAATGACTCCGTGAAATCATCTATAGTAGTGCGGGAAATAAGTATAGGCGTCTTGTGAAGATGCTAACGAAAGCCCCATGCTTTGAGATTGGTTGAAGGCAAACCTTCACCACGAAATTGATGCGGAGCGTATTGCACCTCCCTTGTTGAGTATTCGTGAAACCTAGATCCTTGTGAAGGGGTTAGGTGCGTAGCGTATAATTAGTGTAGCACTTGAAAGTGCTAAACCCTTACGGGCCGAGGCGAAGCCGTACCCGCGTCGTGTGATAGATCGCGACGATTAGAGCACGGGCAAAGCTAAACCGAACCCGTTTCCATGCAGATCGGTAAGAGGTCCCTTCCTCAGGAAAGCCGTGTGATCATGGGAGAGGTCGTGCAAGGTGTCATACCTAGACCGACCAAAAGCTCTTGTTTCCACCCAAGGTTGTGGCCCTTACGGTGGAGTGTTTTGTGAAATGGATGTTATGATTAGCCTCATGCGATTGCTTAGCCGGTTGTGGGGAACCTTCGGGTGAACCCAACCAATATCATGTGCATACCTAGGTTCCCCTCTCTTTTGATGCTCAACCTAGAAGATTGATTGTGCTTGAAACCTCACCTTGTGTAGTTTGCACTTTCTTTATATTTAGTACTTGTGCTAGTATGGCTTGCTTGCAGGGTAGAAGCTCCGCCACCCCGGAAAAGGGGTGGGGTCGTTATAATTTGGTCAGCTGTGCTGACCGTTACTTTGTTTGCCACCGCTTGGTGGAATGTTCTTATGCAGGTGCAGGTGAGCCTAGCGGGAAATAGCGGGCGATGACCCTTTGCAATGTTGGCCCTCGAAGGCCAGCCCTTTTCCTGTTATTCATGTATGGCCGGTCTGCGTGCCGATGTATGCTTATGGAGTTTTGTGCATTGGATGAATGTAAGGCCGTAACTCTTATTCAGGATACATTCCTATGATAGTGGACAGTTCTATTTGAATGGTTTAATTAATGCTTTCGCTTACGTTTTGTACTCTCGTTTAGTTGTTACTTTTCTGGTTATCACCTTTTAACTCCTAGCTAGTGTGGTTTGTATGGCGTGGGGTCCCGGCCGGACCTGCTGTTATACTCTTCGTACTGGCAGGATGTTACAGGAATAGTCCACCACTTGCCTCAAACCTTCCGATTGTCGGCCTCCACGCACACCACGCCAAGGATCAGCCAACAGAATCCTCCTACGAACAATTTCTGAAACTTTAGAACGAAAAGCAAGGCTTAGGGACAAACACTCCAACGTTAGAAATCCACGAAATCGAAAATACTTACCACACACACGAAGGTCTCGGCGAGAGCTTCCCGAATCTATGCCTAGATAAGGATTTCATCCATTAGAACTCTCACGACGGCCGACGAAAGCACCAAGGAAACCACGCCTCACGCGCACCCTCGCTCTCTGGTTAGACGGAAACGAAAGAAGAAGAAGAAACGAAAAACCTAATTCCTATTTAAGGTCCTTTTTATACTAGGGTTTTATAAGATTTTATTTATTATTAACTTATAAAGATCTTTAACCTTAACTTTCTGATTTGGACAAGACTAACCCGGATTTTCACGAAATTCGCCCCAAAGGTAAATACCGGTCCTCCGAAACTAACAGCAAAGTCGAAATCAGAGTTCGACGTGCTGATCACGAGTTATTATTTAAATGGCATAATTTACAACAACGGAACTTAACAATTTCGCTAAAATTAATTATTTTAACTTTTCTAATCTCCGAAATTCCTACCCTTTGGCAAACACCGCCAACTTCACGCTAACGTAACGCACTTACGTTAATATCTCACTGAAATATTATTTAATTAAATTATCGGAAATTCAGGGGTGTTACAACCTTCATCCCTCTTCCTCTTCGTTTTGGTCGGTGGTTGCAAGAGGGACACCTAGGGTTTTGTTTGATCCCCCTCTACTCTGATTTTTTTGGGCTCGGATTTGGCTCCTTGAGTCCGAATTTGGCTTCCTTGGGTAAGGATCTCCTCTTTCCCTCCTTTATTCTGATTTTCTTGAACTCTTTTGCAAAATTTTGTGCTCCAAATTGTGTATATTTTGTGATTCAAGATTATGTCATCCTATAATCGACTAACCACTACGTAATTGTGATCTCCGACGCCGTTCAACAAATCTGTTGGCGGGATCACTCAAAAACCCCTCCCGACTTAGAGTTTCCCTAACCTAAGCACCGCCAAATCTCCGAATCCTCGCGGTAGTCTCCTCTCCCCTCACTATTGGTGGAGGTAAATTGCTAAACCCTCTCATGTTTAGGTTATGTGATATTAATTGCATGTGCTAGTGTTTGGCTTTCCGTTAAATTCAAACATTATCCATAATGATTCTTGAATAAGTTTGAAATAAGGTTGTTAATTTTGCTTGCGCCGCTTAGGCACCATCGTCAGATTCAGCCTTACTTAAGGTAAGTAGAGAAATTCCTCTTGCTTGCAAATTTTGAACTCAGTTTCATGCACATTTTCTTAAGTTTATGAATTTTACTCTTAAATACCTGAATCGTTAAATTAATAATATGTCTTAATACACTAGAAATCACTAAACTATGAATCATTTCATTCATTAATATCATAAGTAAACATTGAAAGAAAGTGTATAATTGATGTAACTCCTTGACTTGGGTTCCCTCTTAAATTCCTAAAGGGAACAAAACATCGGTCATATCGAGCATGAACTCCCCGGCTCAAGGGTGAGGGTTCGCAAGAGCCACCCCTTAGAGATTATGGGCAAAAATCATGAATCTCTGATAAGTCCTGAATCTGATCTTGAATCCTTCTGAATCATGAATCTTGTGCATCAAATAAAAACACATACATCTTTCATTTGTTACAGCTTATGTCATTACATGAATCAATATTTGCTACTCTCTGGAGTATGCTAATAATTCTGGTTGTTCTGTTTGACTCATTTACTTGCCTATTTTGCTAGCCTCATTTTTTGAAAATTAATACACGTACATTTTTTATCCCTTGCTAGTTGTGTAATTTACTTTACGTACTTTTACCAATATTCTGAGGTTTTTTCCTTGCTTGTTTTGAATTTTGCCTTAGCATCCGTGACTGTGTCGTCCGCCACCTGAGCCCTTCATCAAGTCCCTACTCCTGGAGGTTTATCTTATTTCGTGTTGTGTCAGGTTCTATGTTGTATTTTCTTTACTGTCAGATATTGTTTATTATGTAATAATTATGATCAACTATTTTCTCTTGATTCATAGACAACTGCTAGGTTAAAAATTATTTACTGGATTGGCATATGTTGCATGTTCATATTCTTTAGGATTTTTGCTGCATGAAATTTGTACGAGCACTTTGTATCATGAGTTTTATTAAAATACATGTGTATTTAACTTTTCATTGCTATATTCTAAAGCTTCGACATAAAGATAATTTTTCTCTCCAAATTATTTAATTTAAATCTAATAATATTAAAACAGCTCCCGCCTAACAAGCATGGAGTTTCTTTCCCCCATGTTTGTGGCATCACGACCCGCCCGAAACGCACTCTAATTTTTGATGTTAAACGGGTTGTGACATCGGCCTTTCTCACAATGCCTTTGTGCGAACGTCACACTCACGACGACTCCGTGCACACGACGCGCTCACGACGACTCCGCGCTCACGACGCGCTCACGACGTCTCCGCGCCCACAAAGCATCGACGCCTCCGCGCCCACAAAGCCTCAACGCTCACGCTGTGCTCACAAGGCCTCCGCGCTCACGACACACTCACAAAGCCTCAACACTCACAAGGCCTTCACACTCACGCCTCTGCATTCGCGGCGCACGTGACAGTTAACCTTCTTTGCTTATCGTGTCCACAAAGATTGCAGGATTCGTTCGTTGCCGTCATCATCGCCAACAGTCCTGCCCAAACTGCTAGGGGCCAAACTGCTAGGGGAGCAAAACCATTATATCGACAAAAATGGCGATCCATGTGCTCCATATCGTGCAATCTGATTCGTCCGTCCGGTAGTTATGGTGGTTACAACAGAGCAATTACCAAGCCACCCTGTCAAAAACTATAAAATAAGTCCAGATCCCTCATTTGAAGGGACCTTGCCTTCAGTGCCCGAGAGAGTTCCTTCGAAGATCCTCCAGAGTTCTCCTTTGACATTCGAAGATCTCCTTCGAATGCGACTTGAAGATCTCCATTTGGCTCTTGAGGATCTCTTTCCTCTTTGGAGATTCTCTCTTTCTCGTTCTTCTTTGAACCCCCTGAGCGGTGACCTGACACTCTTATACATTCTACTGCTTGTAACACTCAGTGAAATAGTGGAATTTGGTCGGCACCGATTCGGCCCGATGTTTTTTCACAATTTTCGGGTTTTTCATGTTAAAAGTCTTCTTGCCAGCTGTTGGTCTCAAATTTGATTGTTTGTGAGCTCGACTCACTCTCGATTTGAGACAGTTCAATTCGACTGATCTATAAAAACGTCGAGCGACCCACAACAATGATAGAGCACGAGAGATCATTCTGAGATCATGAGATCAATGAGAGATGACTAGAGATCATCAGAGATCATGAAAGATCAACGAGAGATAATCATATCAAATCATGGAAACTCATTGAGAGATCATTGATCGAACCTGATAGATCATTGATTGATGATCAAAGATCATGAGAGATCTGAGTTATTATTGGGAGATCTTGGAGATCCTGAGAAACCAATGAGAGATCATGGCTGAGAACATGAGAGATCGACGTGAGATCTTCTGATAAACAATATTGACAATTATACTAAGAACATAAAAAAGTCTCTTTCTTTTCATAAAAATATATTATGTATGATCTCCATACAAGAAATCATCTCTAGATATTAAATACTAGTAGATTTTTGATAACAGACAAAACAGAGGAAATATGGCACAATTCCTGCTCCATTGTCGTGAAAATGGAGCTCATAAGAATCGTCATCTATTATCTCTTTCAATCTCCTTCTTTCTATTGCTCTGTTTAGTTCGCAGCAAAAACAAATAAAAAATGTTGATTATCTAATATAAAAATATATTTTTTGGGTCTGCTTATTTTGACGTTTTTTGCACCGTCTCTATTGGAAGGAAAACACCACCATTTGATAGCCCTCAAATTCCCACCTCTGCAGCTCCAGAATGCTATTTTTTACCTCTTGGAACACAACCATCCCTTTCACTCCCACTCCCTATTGCCAACACTCTTATTCCCGAGAAATACCGGGTACGTGAAAAGATCACTGTGCGGGATAAAATACAGTCGTATGATCCGTGATTCAATGATGTAGATTGATTTTGAAAATACATACGCAATACAATCATATTGAAAGATGGTTGTATTTTAGATCAATCATGAGTAAAAAATTGTGCTTACGGAAAATAACGGTGTGATATGGGATGGTGATCTATGATCCGCAAGGACAATTTTCTGTCCATCGTTCCCGAGAAATATTTAGGTACAGATAATGCATGGTGAGAATAATTTATCATCGTGCGAGAGCAAATACAACATATGATCTATGATTTCAACATTATAGATTGTTTGCGAAATATATGAACGGAAAACATTCAAAACGGAGATCATTCCCGAGAGATTGTTTGCGAAATATTATTTGTGTAATAGGATATATTGAAAAATAGTTGTATTGGAGATCTATTATCAGCGAAAAAATTCATAACGGAGAAAATATACAGCAGCATCGGGCACTAACATTTTTTTCCATCGTTCCCACTCCTTCAAGCCCAAACAAAAAACCCTTGGAATGCCATTGGCCATTTTCCTTTTCCTTGCGTGGGGCCGTGGAGTGCACCATTACAGCTTTTGATTCCTGGACACGAAGGATCACGGGGGAGAATTAATCGTAATAAATCCCAACCCCACCTCCGCATCAATCGATATCCGCCGCAATTTGCCACCGGCGACCACTCCATTAGCGTAGATAGGTTCTAAATCAGAGAAGAAAACTCTTCCAGAACTTTAACGATAAGTCTTCGAAGATTAGTTTTTTACTTTTTAGGGGGTTTCTACTTTTCGATCGGAAGAGATTTAACCTCTTTCTTCTTCTGGTTCTGAATCAGCGTCAGGTTCTTATTCCCCTACTTCAAATTTCTATTTCGTTTTCTAAAAACTTTCTTAAACTGCTTATACTGTTTTGGATTGTTTCTATCTTTTTCAGCCACCGACTTCCCCAATTGTTTATATTAGCTTGTGATTTTAGGGTAAGATCACAAATTTGAGTGACTAAAAATGACAATTGGAAGCGTTTATCCAAAGGAGAGGAACAGGGGAAGGAGCAAGCACGTTTTGGAAGAGAACTCTCCTTTGTTAGGGACCTCGAGGGAGGGAGACGAAACCCTTAACGAATTCAATGGAGCATCTTTTGCCGGTGCAGTGTTTAATCTCTCTACTACAATCGTAGGAGCTGGAATCATGTCTCTTCCGGCTACCATGAATGTCCTCGGTTTGGTTCCGGGGATTGCTATGATTGTCTTCTTTGCTTTTCTTACCGACGCATCAATAGAGATGTTGATCAGGTTCAGTAGGGTTGGGAAGTCGGTTTCCTATGGTGGGATCATGGGTAATTCGTTTGGGAAAGCTGGGCGGATTCTGCTTCAGATATCCGTGGTTATCAATAATGTTGGTGTGATGATTGTTTATATGATTATAATTGGTAGGACATCTCTCTGTTATTTCAATCATGGAAGTCAATTATTTCTGCTCATATTTGGGAATTGCTTAAATGTCTTCAAGAATTTGCAAGCTAATTGGTGGGTGGTTTGTGATCTGGACAAATTATGGCATCAAAAATCCTCTTTAGTGTGAATTTTTTGAAAAAGAAATTCTCTCTTTAGGCTAGTTTTGTGAATGCAGCAATTGCATCGTAACTTTGTCATCGCAATTTTCATTTGTTTCTGTTTCGTGCTATCTAAGATGTAAACCCTAATTTTTGCAAATTATTTGAACAAGATAGATGTCACTATTACCGTTCCTTTGTGTTACCATTATTAATTAATTAGCATTAAGTCTTTTATTTTAATGTCATGTGAGCCCCCGCCCCCCCTAAATAAGGAGGAGGTATGAGAGTGTTATGTTTTATCTTTTGAAGTATTAGGGTTTTGGGCTCTCATTTGAGAGAGGGGTCTTAGGAGGAACCAACCTCCTAGATCTTGGCCGGAGTCCGCTCCGGATTGTATCCATTTTTCCGTTTAATGCAAGCATGTCTCGTCTTTTGTTCGATGACGTATCAATGGTCCGACCTGCCGCCCTCCACCCGCTGCACTTTTAGCCGCCGAGTACCAGCAACCCCTACAACAACCTCCTCGATCGGCTCGACCGCAATACCGATCTGCTGAACGACATTCTCACCCACCTTCGCCAGCTCCAAGCCAGTCGCCACCTTCGCGTGGTTCCCTTTCTCAAGGCACCGACAACCGCCTGCCCGCTCCAGTCCACGCCGCTTCCGGACGCGACTGCAGTGGCCTGGAGGAGTGATCCCTCCCCTGTGCGGATTCCTCCAGCAACGCCTACGACAGTCCTATCCAGCACCGCAACTCCCGCACCGCCTCCGGCAGCCAGCTTCAACACCGCTTCCGCCCATCGCAGCTCCAGCACCGCCTCCGACCGCCAGCTCCAGGCCACGCCACTTCCGGCCACATCACCAGAAGGCCACGCCTCTGGCGCCCTCCTCCTCCAGCTCCAGCTCCAGTCCGCGCTTTCTCCTATAGCGGCAGCGCGTGATCGCAACTGTTCCCTTCCACGATCTTCTTCTTCGCCTGCATCGACCTCGTTCCGCTCGCCGTTTTTTTCCCTCTTGAGCCGCGCGCCTCCTTCTTCTCCCTAAACTGCCGAGCCCCCTTTCCCATCACCCCCTGCCAGCTGTTATATTTTCCCCTCACTACAAGTCAAACCCCTCTCCTTTTACCTCCCTACCCCTCACCTCGTAATTTTTTATCATTTCTCCCCTTCACACATCGAGCCGACCGGGTTGTTCCGCCGACCCCACTGATGATCGTTAGCCGCCCCCTCCCTCTTCCTTTCAACATTTTGTCCGTTTGCAGTTTTTCACACTTTTGCTACCCCTCGGCGACAAGTTGGACGTCGCCTCTGTGTTTAAAGATCCCGACAAAAATTTAGGATTCGGCCTTGCGGACAAGGCCGATTTTCAAGACCGGCGTATTGTTACCATTATTAATTAATTAGTATTAAGTCTTTTATTTTAATGTCATGTGAGCCTCCCTCCCCCCTATATAAGGAGGAGGTATGAGAGTGTTATGTTTTATCTTTTGAAGTATTAGAATTTTGGGCTCTCATTTGAGAGAGGGGTCTTAGGAGGAACCAACCTCCTAGATCTTGACCGGAGTCCGCTCCGGATTGTATCCGTTTTCCCGTTTAATGCAAGCATGTCTCGTATTTTGTTCGATGACGTATCACTTTGACATTGTCATTCCTTTAGTTTATTCTTCCAAGTTTTGTGAGATCCTTATTAACTACCTTTTTATGCACTTCTCAACTCATATAAGTATTTTTACTTTCACTATTGTTGCAATTTTTGAGGATTGTTCGATTATATTTGATCTTAAAAGTTGTTAAAGTTGTGCCTCAGGCGCGCCTAAGGCTCAAGGCTCATAAGGCTCAGAGGTTTGCACCTTTGTGCGTCTTTTTTACACCTTTGGAGCATAAAAAACACGTCTATGTGCAATTTCTATTGTAAACATTTTTTTTTTCAAAATAAAGAAAGAATTAATGTATGAACTAAATTTTTTTTGCATGATTTAATGTTTGTGAAACATAATCGAGCGTTGAGACTTAGATATGATGTCAGTGATCACATTGATTTTTTTTTGTAAGAGATATAAATGATCGTAATGAATTATTAATGAGTAGAATATATGAAAAATCTGATTAAGAAGATGAAGTGATGTTTGATGCAGATTATTTAAACCAAATATAGTTGTGCCTTGCTTTCGTCAGGCGCACGCCTGCACCTACGCTCCAAGCCTTTGCGCCTTGGTGCACCTTTAATAACTAAGTGAGTATATCCAAAATGTGCTACTCATTTTGATTCTCCAAACATTTTTATCTTCAAAATAAATTCCAAGTGAATTTTTTTGCTGTTTCCATCTTATTTCTTGAGGCAGGATAAATCTATAGATGACAGGCACGCGATGCTCTAAGTCTATATGCAATGTAAATGACATAAACAATAAACAAGTATAATTAAACACGCAAATAATTAAATAATATAATTCAACACGCTCACGACATAAACCCTAATGCAAGTCTTTTCAACACACAAATAATTAAATACTATAATTTGTAGCTCGCCCAATTGAATCACATTTGATCACATATGCTCTAAGTTGACTAAATAAGTGATAATTGCAATTAAGTGAGAGTGCACAAAAATTAAATGTAGACGAATAATTGTTGCACGTCTACTAAGAATTAAAATAGTTAAATCAATGTGTAAAACAATACTAGCAATAAATGAGAATACCCGTACAATGTAATGAAAATTGAAACTATGATGGATTCACACTGAGTAATCAATGCCGAAGGTGTAGGGGAAGATCCGATTGTGGCGGTGGCTGTCCAGAAAGAAGAATATTCTTGTGTAAGGGCTGTCGGAGTGGAGAACGGGCTTTTGTAGGCAGTTATTGGCTAGGAAGGGGCTTGGAGGGGGGGGGGGGTCAGTTTTGATGTGGGGATGATAAAGATGACTCAGCTAGTTGTAAGGTAGTGGGATAGGGGCTGAATAGGTTAGCACAACCCTAAGAGGGGTGGTTTGGACGAAGGAAGGCAAGATAAGGGGCATCTAGGGTTTGGGAGGGAAGGGGAATGGTCAGGGACTGCTGTAGAGGGTGCAAGGAGGACAATCGGTGGTCGAGGAGGTGTTGTGAAGAAAGCAACATATGTACAAGGGCACGAGAGGAAAATAACTCATTGAATTGACAGTTGGGGTGCGCTAGGGGGCTCGCCGGAGCTGGTGCAGGTGGTGGGAGGCTGCGATGAGGGATGAAGTTGCGGATAATGGAGTCGGCACCAATACTTCAGCTGCGCGTCGGGACCCGACTGCAACACCGAGCGACGCCTAAGATAGAAACCGATTTCTCGATTCCTAGAAAACATAAGAGTGTATATATACAAACATAAGAGATTTAGGTTAAGAGGATCCGATGGCTCAGATTGTCCGTGCATACGTTTTAACCTAACTCATAATATAGGTCCAAAAAAATACAAACAAATATGAAAAAAATCTAGAAAAATAAGTCGATCGCTTCCGCAGGCTCTGATCGTTCAACTTGACTTAGAATAAAATGAAGGTCGTGAGGTGACTATGCCTTAGTAGAACTCTAATGAATGTATGCAAGTGTATCGGTGTGGGCGAAATCTAGATGGATGCGGTGCATATGATATAGTCCTTTGATTGCATTAATTCCGTAATTACAAGAATAAATTACGAACATGCACGATTAAGATTAGTCCTAAGATTAAACAAGCAAGGTCCAATTAAGACTAAAACAAGAGCGCTGTAATTAAACACTCGGCGAATATGCCTTCAAGTAAAACAAATGATTAAGCAAACTTATACAAAATTTTAATCCCAAATAATATGTTTTCCAACACAATATTCACCACTTAGTACAAGAATTTCCAATTGAGAACTTACACAAGCAATTAATGCCAAATAGGGAGGATGGATGCAGATTAGCGGTTTCGACAGCGAAATGACTACCTTTTGCGCGCTGAAAAGACAGATTCCTGTGTTGTTTTGAGCCGTCGGAGGATTCAATTGCTATTGGATTAGTTGTGGCGCTGTGAGGATGTGAAGGGGGCATCCAACAAGTATTTTACTACTTATCTGGCATCTACAATAGTTTCAAGTATTTTACAGGTAAATATGTTTTATAAATTCCATATTTATAATTTGGTTACAATTGATCTAATACATAAAATTGAAGTGTCCCTCTATATTACATATGTGATTTATGGTTGGTGATTTCTCTGGGCATTCTACTTATGTGGCTACCATTGTGTCGATATTTGGAGGTGACACTCCTATGGGCTAAAGTCAGTCTTCTTAGTTGCTTGGTGATAAATTGCCTAAACCTTCTTGGGTGAGGAGGTGGAGGTTCTTTACTGTTAATGTCAAATGTCTATCCTCTTTGAGAACTCGTCTTGTAGTATGCTAACTAGTCTATAACTTGCCAACTCTTAGGTATACAACTGCGAAACAGAGATTTAAATCATCAAATTAGACTAAAAATACATAAAACATTGTAGTGAGACCATGCATATTTCCTTATTTGAAAAAAAATGTAAATTGAAAACTCATAAAGGAGATGCTGCCTACTAGTATATTACAACCAAGTACTATAAACAACAACACTCAAGCCTTTATCCCACCATAGTGGGGTCGGCTATATGGATTCTCTGTCGCCATTTCGCCCTATCTTTAATCATAGTCTCACTAATGCCTAAGTACATCATGTCTTTCCTTATAGTTTCATTCCAAGTCTTGTTTGGTCTACCCCTCCTTCGTTTAACATGTCTAGTGACTAAACTCTCACAACTCCTAACAGGTGCCTCTAATGGTTTCCTATGTACATGTCTGAACCATCTTAAACGAGCATCTCACATCCTCTCTACAATTGGCGCCACTCCTCTCTTATCCCTGATACATTCATTCCTAATTTTATCAAGTCTCGTGTGACCACACATCCACCTAAGCATTCTCATCTCTGCAACTCCCATTTTTTGCTCATGTACACCATTCACTGGCCAACACTCAGAACCATAGAGCATTGCTGGTCTAATTGCAGTACGATAAAACTTTCCTTTAAGTTTTAATGGTACTTTACGATCACATAAGATCCCAGACATGCCTCTCCACTTCAACCAACCTGCTTGGATTCTATGTATCACATCTTTATCTACACCTCCATCTTTTTGAATTATCGATCTCAGATATTTAAAGCACTCACTGCGGGAAATATCTTGGTCACCCAATTTAATGACGGAGTCATCCGACCTTCTTGCACTACTAAATTTAAGCTCTATATACTCCGTCTTTGTCATGCTCAACCTAAAACCCTTCTTTTCTATAGTGTCTCGCCAAGATTCAAGTTTCGCGTTTACACCCTCACGCGTCTCATCGACCAAAACAATATCATCTGCAAATAATAAACACCAAGGTATTGCTTGTTGGATATGTCCGGTGAGCTCATCTAAGATATGGGTAAAGAGATAAGGGCTTAAAGCTGACCCTTGATGTAAGACAACAGCGATAGGGAATTCCTGTGTTAATCCTCCAGATGTCTTCACCCTGGTCACTGAATTTGTATACATATCTTTGATTATGTCAATGTATGATACATTTACACCTTTCTTTTCTAAGACTCTCCACAAGACCTCTCTTGGAACCCTATTATAAGCCTTCTCCAGATCGATAAACAACATATGCAAATCTTTTTGTCTTTCTCGATATTTGTCAATGAGTCTCTTCAAGAGATGTATAGCTTCCATGGTTGACCTCCCTGACATGAATACAAATTGATTCTCTAAGATGCTAGTCTCTCGTCTAACTCTTCTCTCTATTACTCGTTCCCATAGTTTCATAGTATGACTCATTAATTTAATTCCCCTGTAATTGACACAATTTTGTATATCTCCTTTGTTCTTATATAAAGGTACCAAAATACTTTCTCTCCATTGGTCTGACATCCTCTTTGTCTTTAGTATCTTATTAAAGAAACTTGTAAGCCATAAAATTCCTTCTCTCCCTAAGCATTTCCATATTTCAATGGATAAACCCTAAACTAAGTACTATAATTTTGAAAAAAATGGCACATGTAAGCTTCCACTGGCAGGACAAGAAAAGGCTGCGATGGGCTATCCAGGCGGGGCTGCAGTCACGATCTCACCCAGGGAGGGTCGGCTCAGGCTGTCGAAGGGAGGAACTCTGCTCTCAGAGAGAATATCACGTCTGGAACTAGAGACGAGATGCATTGTAGGCTGCCAAGTGAAATCGTGACGTGCGGCTATTGCGCGGGCAGGAATTAGCAAGTCGAGAGTGTCATTTTGGCAATTCCTCCGGGGGAAAATGTCAATGAGGTCAGGGAAGACCAATAACTGTTAGTAACCATTGATGGTTCTCAATATATTGGCTCACATTCGATAGTTTCATGCATAGGTGAGTGGTACGAAGACAGAAGAGGGTTAGGGACGAGGACACAATGCTTATGCCGTCGTTTGGTCCAAGGCGGCGCAGACACGGATCTCGATTCGAGGACGGACGTTCTCCAGTAGTGATCTCGATTCGAGGACGGACGTATCACACTCATCATCGTTATATTTTATTAGCACTCACATGTATCTCGAGTCGTTGGTTATTTACCGTTTGCTTTCACATATATTGTAACTAGGCACTATATAAGCCTAGACATGTTTTTCATTTGAGGTATCGAGGTGTAAGAACTATTTTGAAGGAGCCCTAGGGCTAGATTCATCTCTCTTCTCTTTCTCCTTCGTCTCATCCCTCCCCTCTTCTCCTCTCCAACCCTAGTATGTAATAGTGAGGGAACGGTCAGGTGGTATTAACGAGGGTGAATAGTGGTTAGCGGTTAGTAAGATGGTTAAGGAGGTTTGGCCGACCAAGTGGGGAAAAAATACTAGGCTTCGACACCTAATGCTTCACGGAATCAACACAACTGAATGCTCACGAGAACTTGAAATATCAGTCGAAATTTTGTGATCATAAAATATCACTTCCCAAGATCGATGAATAAATCAAGACTAATCCCAATCATTCTCCCCGTCTCAGAAGCATTTATCTCTAATGAATGGAGACTGTCATGCTCGCACTGCATGCAAGGCAAGAGTGATAACATATGTATGAACTTTGACATCTTAATCTCATAGCTCCTGGTAGTGTAGTGTCCATAGAAGGTCGTCGTCCATCGAAGCTATCGAGGGCCCCACACATGAGGTATGTCGCTGTATAGGGGAAGGGTCAGGCTACAATGGAGTTTGGTGGTACAGGTGAGGCTGTGGTAAGGTGGCCGCTGTATAGTGGTATAGGTAAGGAGGTGGTGGAGGTGGTGAAGGTGGGAGCTGAAGCTGAAAGGGAAGACTAATGGTCTCAAAAACTAGGTGACCCCACATTTATAATCAAATCCTTCATATTGAACACACGATGGCTACCCATATTCCTAGGAATATTAAACCCAAAGAAATTTAACTCAAACTTTCTCAAGACAGTATATCTACATATTCGCCTATCACTTAGATTCTTAGATGTCCTCAATGGGAACATCTCAAATAAAGTGCTAATAATCACCCAATCACATTCCTTGAACATTTGTTCTCTCATGTCACCTACTATAGTTTTAAAATGTTCATTATTTAATATAATTTTACGTCGGAGTATGACATGTAAACAACCAACATATGCAAATGATAAATAACAAACCATATAAACTCATTAAGTGCAGACTCAACATAACAATGGAAGTCCCTATAGATTGATGGCTTATTTAGCAGTTCTTTTTGGGGTATGTAGAAATACTTGTGGAGTGTGCGACGAACACTCAAATGATTGCATGAGACATTAACACTAAGATGCGAGCTCATAACGTGCCAATGTATGTCAGGAGATGTGACTTGTTAAGAGGTTCACTTGGCGGTATATAGAGAAATTCATCGCAAATGCGATGAACGCTCGAAGGGATGCCAGAGAAATCAACACCATAGTGTAACTCTGAGATGTGTTGACAATCTCCAAAAGAGAAAAGCTTATTAGGTGGCTTTCTAAGAGGCTCGACGGGGTGCTCATCATAGGATTGGTCATATGGGTGGTGTTTGTCCCAATGATCGCTAGTCAGTGTGTTAATCACAATAGGGTTACTAACCGGCTCTCGGCTATCACTCATAGCGAGGCTCAAGAGAATTAAAAAGTGACTCAAAAGAATAGCTACTCATTTCAGGGTCATTGAGTACTCCGAACGAGGTAGCGACTATGTCTACGCAGGGGCTAGAGGAAGGGCACATCAATATAGGATCACCGGTTCGCTCGCACTCATTCTCTTTCGGTACCATAGGGTATGCATCAGACTCAGGTGTCAGACAACTCATCAGACAATGCGCCTTATCGAGGTGAGAGAACTCACTATCAAGTATCCCGTCTTTTGTGTCCAAGAGGACAAGAGTAAGCATGGTGGTGTCCTTGGGTTAGGGAGGACTCATGGTGAGATGGTTAGGGTGTCTATTTGACTAAGTTTAGCGGATTCTAAGGACTGCTCGTAATAAAAGGCGAGCTGAAATGTCTGCTCGACATACTCTAACTGATGATCACTCAGTGCTACGCGGATTGCAGACCGAAGTCCGGAATGGAATCTAGCAGTTGCTGCAACTAGCTCCTCTTGAATGTCGCTCATCACCATTTACTTGTCAAAATAATCCCTATACTAAGAAACAAATCTAGATCCTTGTCGGAGGGTAAATATTTGCTTGTGCAGGTGACTCTTATATGGCGTCGGCAGATATCTGTGACATAATCTCCACTTCATCTCCACCCAACTGGTGATGGGGTAAAGTCGATCTTGCACAAAGGTCCTCTCAATGCTATCCTAATACTCTCTTGCCTGGCCTAGATGTCGAAGTTTCGCAACCCATCGAAGTTTCGCAAACTTGACGCGGCGCTCACCGAATAACTTAAAATGATCTATATAGTATCCCATGTCTACGAGTCAATAGCTAAATGACTCAGTACTTGGCAAACCATCAAATTGTTGGGCAACCTTACAACATCTATACTCGAGACTCTCCTCAAAATGATGATCCTCGTAGTAGTCATTCATAACATAATTGAGTTGTGTTAAAGGGCCAACACAATCTCTATGAGCGAAAGGTCTGGACGAGGATAATCATCATAATAGTATGAGACTTCCCAGAAAAAGCCCTTTGGAAGCAAGCATAAACAAACTCAGGTTCCTCAAATAAAGGAGAGAAATGACGATGATACCTAGCCATAAATGAACCTATTGACTCTACTACTGCCCATCAAAATAAAGCTCAAACCTGAGGCTCTTATACCAACTGATGCAGAACGAATCTGCAGGTGACAAACACACAATGCCCTAACCCTCTATGCAATGCAAAGAATCACGAACAAATGCAGTGGATCTACAGAGTACAAACATACAATCAAACACGCAATCAAATGAACGGATGCTCACGACATAAACCCTTATGTGATGCAAATGCAAATAAATGATTCAGTCATACAAGTATTTCAAACACAATTAATTAAAGAATAAAATCCGTAACTCGCCCAATTGAATCTTATTTGATTACATATGCTCTAAATTGAGTAAATAAGTGATAATTGCAATTAAGTGCTAGTGTATGAAAATTAAATGCAGACAAATACGCGTTGTATGTTTACAAAGAAATAAAATAGTCAAATCAATTTGCCAAAATAATACAAGCAACAAGTGAGAATACCCATACAATTTAATAGTAATTGAAAGTACGATGGAAACTCACATAGTAATCAGTACTAGAGGTGGAGGGGAAGATCCGACGATAACGGTGGCGGTCCAGAAAGGAGAATATTGCTGTGTAGGGGATGTTGGAGGGAGAACGGGCTTTTGTGGGAGGTATTGGCTGGGAAGGGGCTTTGAGGTGGGATGCGGGTCCATTTTGATGTCCGGATGACAGGGATGGATCAACTAGTTTTACAGTGGTGGTACAGGGGCGGAACAGGTCGGGACAAACCTGAGAGAGGCGGTTTGGACGGAGGAAGGTGGGATGAGAGGTACCTAGAGTTTGGGAGGGAAGAGGAATGACTAGAGATTGTTGTAGAGGATGCAAAGGGGGGGGGGGGGGGGGGGTGGACACGAAGTAACCTAGAGGTGCTGGTAGGGAAGCAACAAAACATGTATGATGGAGCGGGATGGAAAGGAACTCACTGAATCGACAGTGTGGGGGTGCACTAGAGGTTTCGCTGGAGGTGGTGCAAGTGATGAGAGACGACGACGAGGGCTAGTGGTGCGGATCCTAGAGTTGGCACCCGACCACGAGACTGAGCGACATCTAGGATAGAAACCAATTTCTTAGGCCCTAGAAAACATAAGAAGAGTGTATATCAAGGGGAGGTTTAGATTAAGAGGATCCAATGGCTTAGATTATGCAATCAGACAACTTAACCTAATTCTCATAATAGAGCTCCGAAAAAAAAACATTGAAAAAAACATAGAAGTAAGTCTATCATATCCTAAGGCTTTGAATGTCCAAATGGCGATCATAAAATGTCGTTTCTCAAGATAGATGAGATTAATTGCGATCAATCCCCATCAATTCCTCTTATACATTCTTTTTGATGGGAATTGCATTTCACGGGCGGGCTGACCCTTATCGGAACCCGCCCGAGTCTACTTACATGGAGACGAAGTTAGGATCGTCAGATGGACGATCCAGGCCGGTAGTCGCGTTCAAAATGACGTCGACATATTTTATGTATTTTATGTACTTTTTGTATTTTTATTTCATGTAAATTAAGTGTTTTTATGTTCCAGACGATCGTGGCCGTCCATAATGGGTTGTAAGTCTATAAATAAGGGACTGGGGGTTGATATTCAAGCATTATAGAATTTGGACAGATTTTCTGGGTTATCGCAATCCCCACGGTGCCGATTCCATGGACGCTTGGTGCTAAAGCTAAGATAATTGCCTCCTCTTCCACATCTACCTAATAATCACCTTCCCCACTCTTCATTCCACATAACTACCCCATAAACACCAACTTCTTGATACCCATAACTACATTCCCACTCATACCACTGTCACGACCCGTCTAATAACAAATATCATAATGCGCTACGGGCGGGTCGTGATGCCACAGACATGGGGGAAAGAATCTCCATGTCTGTTTAGGCGGAAGCTGAATTAGTATTATTAGATTTTTAATAATAAATATGTTGAAGAAAATACATTATCATTATGCGAAAGCTTTAAAATAAGACTGTGAAAAGTTAATTACACATGCATTTTACTAAATCCCATGATGCAAAATCCGAGTACAAATTTCATGCAACAAAAATCCCAAGGGAGATGAACATGCACAAATATCAAATTCCAATACATACTTTACTTAGCCTAGCAGTTGTCCGTGATACAAAGGAAAATGGTTGATCATAACAATTACATAATAAGCCGAAACCGACAGTAAAGGAAATACAACATAGAACCTAACACAACAACAAAAGATAAACCTCCAGAAATAAGAGCTTGGCGCAGATTGGCTCAGGTAGCAGGCGACGCAGTCACGAACGCTAAGGCGAATTCCAAAACAAAAAGGAAAAAACCTCAAAACATTGAAACAAAAGTGAGCAAGGTAAAAAAAAATATAATACAAGTAAGGGCAACCAGAAATATACCTGTACTGATTTTCATGAAACAGATCTAGCAAAACAGGCATGTAAATGAGTCAAACAGAAACTACTAGAATTATTAGTCTATTTCAAAGTGTAGCAGGTGTTCGTTCATGTAAAGACATAAGCTATAACAAATGAAAGGTGTAGGTGACTTTAGTTGATGCACATGATTCATGATTCAGAAGGATTCAAATTCAGATTCAAGATTTATCAGAGATTCAGAGTTGTTGCCCGTGATCTCTAAGGGGTGGCTCTTGCGAATCCTCACCCTTGAGCCAGGGAGTTCATGCTCGCTATGACTGGTCCTTTGCTCCTGTTAGGGATTCAAGAGGGAACCCAAGTCAAGGAGTTGCATCAATTAAACACCGCCCTTCATTATTTGCATATGTTATTAATGAATTAAATGATTTATAATTTTAGTGATTCTAGCATATCAAGATGTTACAATTACTGATTTAAATATACAAGGGTAGAATTTACGAACATAAAAGGGGGGGGGGGGTAGGGGAATCAAGTCATGCAACAATAATTACACAAGTCTTAGAGCCAGACAGACATAAGAAACAAGATTCGATGACATAGAAGAAACTAGATAGAGAGTTTTGAAACTTGCGGGTTCAAGTATTCACGAGTGATAAGATACTCGCTATGCGGCTGAAACTGACAGCAGCGGCTAAGAGGTGCAAGAAAAAATCAGAAACCCTATTTCAAACCTGTTTAAGAACGACGAAAGCGATATTAAAGAAATTCACTACGCTAACACAGACAATTATTTTACAAAATCTAAAGCACGAGAGGGTTTAAGAATTACCTCCCTCAAATGTGAGGGGAGAGGAGATTACCACGTTGAAATGGAGACTTGATGGCGCTTGGCTAGGAGAAACCCTAAATCGGAGAGGGCTTTGTGTGATCCCACCAATTGTATCGAGGAGCGGCACCGGAAATCAAGAACAAATCACGGTTAGGCGATTAAAATAGGGTAAGAATATTGAATCACAAGTTGAACGCAAAATTGGAGGCAAAATTTGCAAGATAAAAATAGGGAAATCTGAATAAAAGGGAAAATAGGGGTTTCTTATCCAAGGAGACCAATTTCAGACTCAAAAATTCGAGTAAAGGAGATTTCGAGCAAATCCTAGGAGTCCCCTTCGCAAAACTCAACCAAAACGGACACAAGGAGGGCTGCCGGAGGAGGAGGTTGCGGCTGCCGGCCTTGAGGGGAGGGAAGAAGCCGATGCCGGCCTCCAGAAATGGAAGGAGGAGGTTATCGACACTCTGAGGGAAAGAGGGCTGCCGAACAAAGGGGGAGGGGAAGTAGTCGGCCAGAGCAGGAGGAAGAGGAGGAGGCGGCGCCGGCAGGAGGAGGAGGCGGCGCCGGCAGGAGGAGGAGGCGGCGCCGACAGGAGGAGGAGCAGGAGCAGGAGTCGGCGTCGGCGCTGCGTGCAGGAGACGATAGCGGGATCGGGAGACCTAGCGCCGAATAGGTCTATTTAATCGAGGGAAGAGGGGGGCTGCGGATAGCAATTTTATTTATTTATTTTTTATTTAATTTTTTCGAGTTACACCCTCCACCACCAAATCAGCCGTATTGTTTCATAAAATTCATATAACTACCCTCAAATCCATCCATAACCAGCACATTCCAGCCATAACTACCTACTCCCCTTGAAAGCCGCCCACCCAAAATATTAATAAAATCTAGAACGGCCCTAATCAGTAAAACAAACACTCTCTTCTAAATCAATCACCGGTCTATGACCAGGCCTCTGAATTTCATTCTCAGAAACCCTCCCACGCCTCTTCCAGTGAAACGCCCCTCTTCTACAACTAATACACATTTAACCAATTAACTCCTCCCCTCCAAACCTCCTGTTGGCCAACATTTGTTCAGATTTCTATGCTCCAACATTGCCCAGTACCCCCCTTTTCTTTCTCACAACCCATAACTGACTCGAGATTCCCATATTGCAGAAAATCATTCACAACAACTTGGAATTAGAGAATTCTGCAGTTACAACACCGTCCAACTCTTGAGTCAGCCCCCTCTCACTTCCCAAGTCTCATATTACTTGTGTAAGTTCTTGCACGAGTCTTTACTACTTAATGTTGAATATTTGATAGATAATCATATTATTTGAAATATTAATTGTACCAATTTACCCGTCAATTGTTCTACATGCAAATATTACTCGCTTATCATTTAATTGAAGCATTATTAATTTTAATTTTACTAATTGTAGAGAAGATGGGATACTAACGATGCTCTACGATTTTGAGTGTTGGGCAGTGAATTATGTACATGAGCAAAAATGGGAGTTGCGGAGAGGAGAATGCTTAGGTGGATGTGTGGACACACGAGACTGGATAAAATTAGGAATGAATGTATCAGGGATAAGACAAGAGTGACACCAATTGTAAAGAAGATGCGAGAAACTCGTTTAAGATGGTTCAGACACGTACAAAGGAGACCATTAGAGGCACATGTTGGGCGTTGCGAGAGTTTAGCTACTAGGCATGTTAAATGGGCGAGGGGTAGACCAAAAAATACTTGGAATAAAACTATAAGGAAATACATGATGTACTTATGCATTAGTGAGATTATGACTAAAGATAGGGCGCAATGACGACAAATGATCCATATAGCCGACCCCACTATGGCGGGATAAAGGCTTGAGTGTTGTTGTTGTTAGTCTTAATTTGACCAGCAATTGTTCCTTTATCAAATACCTTAGTTATTAAAGGCTGAAGGCGCACCAAGGCGGAAAGGGGTCTTGGAGACTAGGTGCAAGACTCAAGGTGCAGACTCCCGCCCGATGAGTGCATGACACAACCACATCCATTTTAATTAATTAGCATCAAACATTATTCATCTACTTGTTCAGATTCTTCATCTTTTTCACTCATTAATCTTTCATTACTATTATTTATATCTCTTAAAAAATAGAATCAATGCGGTTACTTGCACCATATCTAAGTTTCAATGCTCGATTATATTTCACAAACACTAAATTTAACAAACATTATTGAGTTCTTACATTATTCTTTTCTTTATTTTGAAAAAAAGTTTACAACAAAAATCTCACTTAGACGTGCCTTTTATGCTCCAAAGGCGCAAAACGGTGCAGGAATCAAGGTTTTAAATGTCGGATGTCGGAGACACGTCGGATTGGGTTTTTAGATGTCAGAGACATGTCGGAGACATTTTAATATGTTGGATTCTTAAAAAATATTTATATTATATGTTATACCATATTATCTTAGCTCTATAAGCTACAATAATTTGTTCTACTCAATTGACACATTTTCTACTTAGTTGTATTATTTCCAAAATACTCAAATCTATCTTCAATCACCATTATCTTCTAACTATGTATCTATTTTCATTGTATGTATATCTCCATTTATTATTTTCGTTTTTAAGCACTTAAAAGTTGAAAATTATTTTATTCCTCATTGTTGGAAAGGGAAATGACAACAAACACTATTTAGATATCAACCTGCATTAAATAATCTTTGTTTACTTCCATATAAACATGCAAATTAACTGTACAATACTAAGAATAAATGTGACAGACTTGGTGACAATGACAAAACTTGATGGAATAAATTTCAGCAATCAAATACACAACTGATACTCCATACATAAAGCATGTAAGAAGAAAGCATTGGAAGGAGACAAGTGAAAATCAAGTGTAATCCATATGCTCGGAAATGTGCGATCAATAAAATGAGAAAAAACCTAGCAAAAAACCCTTCCAGTGGCGAGGACGGAGAATAAGCGGAGAGAAATCTCTGATCGTGCGACATTTAGAAATGTCGGCGATATTTCTAAATGTCGGCGGCGGGCGATATATCGGATTTAATCGGTTATGTCGGCTGACATAATGAAAAACGCTATAATCTTTATATTTTCATTATGCAAGTCGTTTTTGGTTCAAACAGGACATGTCGGCCGACATTTAAAATAGTGGCAGGAATGCACAAACCTCTGAGCCTGGCGAGCCTTGAAACTTAGGCGCGCCTGAGGTGCGCCTTTAACAACATAGTCTAATACTCGAACATCAGTTGTGGTTGTTTGCAGATTTCTTTATCAAATTCAGAATTTATTGCTAATTAATTGTTGGACAAGTGTTTGTGCATCACATCATATAGATTCTTACGACACTCAATGAAACTCACTCATTAGAATCCAATAGTGCACGGTTACACACTCATTACATCTGTCTTGCTTCAGTTTGGTATTAGAGCCTCAGGTTCAGGCTTAGTTTAGGGTACGTGGGACTAAAGTCTATACATCATTTATGGTATATCATAGTAGTTGTAGTAGTCTAGCACAATGTGGTTATAGCCGGGACGATCATCTAGGTTATTGTCATTACTTCTCTCCTCAATTCGAGGATTCATAGTCTATTTATGCACGAATCAAAAGAGCTCCTTACGAGAGATCTTCATGCTATTATACAAATCATCCTCATCCACTCTTTCATAGAGGTTGATTCAACTATGGTAGAGAGGAGTACTCTTATTATGATGATTATCTGGAGTCACGTCCCAGAAGGTACCATAGAGAGGGCGATCTCGAGTATAGATTTCAGAGTGCTGCCCCAGCTTTTGATGGTTTACTGAGTCCTGAATCTCTTAGTTATTGACTTGCAGATATGGAATACTACTTGCATAAATACGGGATATTAGTGTGTATCGTGTTAGATTTGCGAAAACTAGACTCCTTAATCAGACTAGAACATAGTTGGAGCAGGATAAAATAGACTCTTAAGCGCGACCGTCATCGCCCCATTACTAGTTGGGTTGATATGAAGTTGAGATTATGCCAGAATTATCTTCCAGCTTCTTATATGAGTCATCTCCTCAAGCAGTTGTTTTCCCTACAACAAGGATCTATATCTGTTGCCGATTATAAGACTAACTTTGGCGAGTTAATAATGAGGAACAACATCCAAGAGAATCCTGCTGCAGCACTTTTTGATTAGAGTCTGGGCTTCGATCCGAGATATATATTTAGTTAACTCATGACTTCTTAGAGTCTGTCGAGCAGGTATTTCAGTTCGCCCTTCATCACGAGCAGTGGCGGAACTAGGATTTGAGTGTCACCTGGGCACAAAATTTTTTAACTTACATTTCAATAATTTGTATGCTTATTAACAACTTAATAAACTAATTGTTTCTCATATATTTTAGGGGTTCATTCCCACAAACATACTTTACCTAGTATTTTTTGTAGTGTCATATACATCATTCTAAAATTACTTTTATTATTATAATTAAAATAAAGAACATAATGCAGAAATTGCAAAAGAAAAAGAAAAAAATCAAAAATCACTTGTGCTTCCAAATGCTCCTAAACTGAGAGAAAAATGGAAGAAAAACATATGCATATATGAAGCTACAAATCATTAGAAGCTGTGGTTACTGAAAGTTTTACTAAGATATTATAAATCATTTCAGTTAACACAAGCATAACATTCAAATCAATTCCTGCATCATCATTTATATATAGAAATTGGAACAAAAAATTAGGGCAAAACACCAAAAGCACCGTCAATCACTCGGTCCCAGTTTTACAGCAGAAAAAAATACTGGAGTAGCACAAAATTGCATTATCAATCACAAAATTGAATAAATCTTCAATCATGTATCTAAAAAAAATCCGGCTTTTTCACCAAAGTTTTGATTTTTTGTATTTCTTTTTTATATCCTGGGAACTATTTACAGAACAAAGCATAAAATCCGAATTCATCCCAATTCTGAGCTGAAAGAGGACGGAATCATTCAAGAAACCCAAGAATCAAATGCAAATTTTTTTCTTTTGATAATCATCATGAGAAAGTAAACCCCATCAAAGCATAAACTTTGAAAAGAAAATTAAAAGCAAGCAAGCGGATCGAGATAAAACTAGGAAGAAAAGAGATATCAGTTCATCAGTTGGAAGAAATTTTATCGAAACACTGAGTGCAGTCAGTCGTCTTTGACGCTCGGAAGGGAAGGAAGAAATCTGAATCCGTCGGAATTCGAAAGGGAGAAAGGGTAGAACTGTAGAAGTGGGCTCGCGAGTCGTTGCCGCCGCCAGAAATCGGAAGGGAGAGTCGCTGACGTCGCCAGATATTGCAAAAGTGGGCTCGCCAGTCGTCGACGCCGCCGGAAATCGGAAGGGAGATTCGCCTACGTCGCCAGATATTGCAGAAGTGGGCTTGCCAATCGTCAACGCCGCCAGATATTGAAAGAGAGAAAGGCTCGCATGGAGAAAATGAGGAAACAAGAATGCCCTCGGCGCGATTCCGTGAAAAATACGCTCGGGCAGTGGCCGACCATGTCTTAGGGTTGGTCCGCTCGTGATCACGAGCAATCATGAAGAACCGCTAGAGTTAGTCAAGTGCACTCACGCCCCGATTGACCCATCACGAGGAGTCCTCAACGGTCTGAGGGCACCACTATGTCTACTTGTGTCTCTATGAACAAAAGATGGGACACCTGATACAGATTAATCTCACTCCATTGAGGTTCATTGCCCAATGAGTGGTCTACCACTTGAGTTTGACTCGGGTCCAATGGTTCCGTCAGAGAGTGAGTATGAGTGACCCAATTATCCTATAATAGTATGCCCTTCCCCTATCTACACGAACCTAATTATTGACTTAGTTATTACTCACTTTTGAGTATAGACCAAGGTTGTCAGGATTGAGATCCTAGGTGAGGTCGTTTTGCGGGTTGGATCGAGGATCGTAAGATCCTACAACATTTGTAAAGTAAGACTTAAAATATGAAATTGAATTTGGTATCATCTAATTACACAAACAATCAACAAAAAAATTATAAAACTAATCAATAGTTGAATAAATATATCAAAATTCAAAAGAAAACAAATAGTCTGAACCCAAAAAAATAGCAGCATAGTAAATATAAAGTACACATCATTATAAAACATCAAATAATAGTTTTTGTTCGACGACCGGAAGGTCAATCATAAAACCATAAGTACAAATCCTTAACAGGTACATCGACCATATCCTCATCATCAAGTATCACATTTTCATCATCATCATAAATGGTATTCTCATCATCATCCCATTCATCCTCACTAATATACTCGATAGCATCGAGGTCACTCAACCTTATGATGAGAGCCTCGACTCGACCTAAAATAAAAGAATTTAATTAAATGAGAGCATAATACATAATGTAGTTGAGAAATTTTGCATTATCAAATGAATTAATATCAAACTTGCATTCTTCATTTACTTCAGTAGCGAATTTGTCAACATTCCTTTCATCACTATCATCACTATAAGTTTTCTGCGGATCTCTATTTCGAAGAATCCCCAACCAGTTGCCCTTACTAGGAAGAACTGGATCTTCCCTCTCTGTGATCCATTCATCATCAGAAGGGATATTCTCAAAATTAATTTTTTTTCCCTTCAATTGCATATCTCTTCTATCTTGTCGTTCCATCAACTTCATGATGTACCTCACAGAAACTAGATCATTCATTTTCTTTTGATGCAAACAATTTCTTCTTTTTGAATGCATCTATTTTGAAAAAAAAAAATTATAAGAACACTCGTACATGAATCAACGTTACATGTGAGGACATTTTAGTGCACTTGTACAGAAAATACGAGCAATTTATTGACATGCCTTTTCACACGCATCTTTTTTGAATATATGATTAATTGTAGATTGACTTGATTTTCTAACAAAAACATCCATTGACTCCTTTCCTTTTTGTTTTTTTGCTAGGCCCAATTGAACCTCATAATTAACACTAGATTCCTCAATATCTTCTTCTCCTTTAGAGCCTCCTCTCCATGAGCTTGAAAAATACTAAAAAATTGATTTCTCACATTTTTTGGTAGTTTTGTGCATGCTTCCACATTAAATTTTTTCTCTGCTATGTGATGTTTCAACCTGTATATTCCATTAGATCAAATGACTAGACAATATTTGAATTGCACATTTTTAGTCGTACTATCAATTTCAATCTCATGCTCCCAACCCGGATCATTTCTTGAACTAGAAGCATTCTTTCGGGACTTTTTGCTAATGAGATTTGAACCTGACCCCGAAGCAGACATCTAGAAGTAAGCTAATGAAGAATAAATGAATAATACATCCAAAAAATAATTTACAAGCAAATAAATGGCAGGAAACATGCTTTAGAAATTTACAAGCAAAGAAATTGCATGAAACAATGTCTGAAATCTGAAATAGCAGGAAACAATGTAATGGGGATCGGCGTTGCAGACCCGCGGTGGAGCACGACTTCCGGGCCCGTTCGGGGCCGACTGGCCACCTGCCATATATGACGTTTCCGAATCTACGATCTGACTCCGTGGATGCGTCTAGATCGACGTTTCGATAATTTTCATGCAATTGTTTTATTGTGTTTTATTTACTGAGATCCGACAACCATTGTGTGTGGTCAATCATAGCCGTCCAAGATGGTTGCCCTAATTCATATTTTATTATAAATAAGAGTGTAGGGGCAGCCATCATAGCATTTGCAGATTTTGGAGAACTCTATTCCTAGAATCCGGCGATCCCCTCACGGTGACGACTCCGTGAGGCCATAAGTGATGACTCCTAGGTGGGTTCCTGCATCCCTAAGGCATCCCCCTTCCATAACCTTCATCTTTCTCCCTCCCAAGCCTTAGATGCCCCCAACTCTTCCAAAACCCCAGCCGAACACCCCAAACTGCCGCCAGCCCTGCTGTCCTTCTTTCTCCATTTTTCGCCCCTGCTGCCTTCTCCAAAATCCCGCCCAACAACACCCCAAGCCGCCCCGATCTGGTTCTCTGTTTTCCTCCCTTGCTGTCCTCTACAAAACCCGCCCAGCCAAAGCCAAAACCTCCGAGATCTGGTCCTCCCTTGCCACCCATGCCTCCCTTGCCACCGCCCAGCATCCTTGCTGCCACCCCCATATCTACAACCCCCAGGAACGCCCAGATTTATCCCCTCCAACAACCCACATCCTTGTCCAAACAGCCCCCACTCATATCTCATCTACTAGGCCACAATTCAGCAATCTCCCCACCCCAGCACCTTGTCCACAGCCACCATACAACACCATACAACTGTCATCCCCTCCCGGATAGCCACCATGCACTCTTGAATCACCGATCTCCCCTCCCACGACAGCCCCCGTATTTTGTGAGTATTTATTTGTTGTATGAATCTTTGTTTTCTATATTGAAATATGATATTATTTCATGTTTGTTTGGATACATACCATTGTGGAATTTTGTTCTAGATTCACTTGTGATTTGCATGAAAGATTCATTCGCCGCACACTTTGCTTTGACCTTCCACGCGGAGGAAAGCCTAAATCCGCTTGCCTAAAGAATTTTTTTGCCTTGCTTAAAATTTATGCGTGTGATTTAATCATTTATTTTTATGTCTTGAATTCTCCGTTGAGCCTTGCATCTTTCATAGATTTGTTTAGGGTTGTCGAATTGTTCCCCGACACTTCACCTAGGGTTGCATGTTAGTCGTACACCCACGTATTCTACCCTTCATTAGATGGTGTTTAGACTCACTGCATTCGTTGCATGATTACTTGCAGTACATCTAGGGTTAGAGCATCGCTAATCTGCTACCTATAGATTCGTCTTGCGTCACAATGCTTGAAATCGGAAAATTACAAGCAGGGAAATTGCAATATCTGAAATCTGCATGAAATCCCAGGAAACAGTGCATGAAATAGGAAACAATCCTAATATTTGAGAAGAACTGTCGAACAATCCTAATAGGAAATAGTGCATGAAATCTGAAAAAGTACATGAAATTGCAGGAAAATAGGAAACAATACTTAATATCTGAAAATAGTGATAATAGGAAAAAATTGAGAGATTATGATTTTCATTATCCAGCAAAATGAGGAAGAAACTTTCATTAAGAATCGTAAACACCAGGGGATTCCATCGGTTCATTCAAACAACAATATGATTTAAGTATGACTCTATTTCATCATCAAATAAGTTATTTCAGCCCCAAACTCTAGCTAGGCTGCACATTCCTCACACAACAATCGACAGAAAGAGCAAGAAAGAGCAGGAAGTTGCATCGACGCCGAAGAGAGCAGGATAATTACCTTACGTTCTTAGGAAGTTGGAAAGAGCAGGAAGCGACACCGGAAATAGAAGGAACTGCCGAACTGGGCGGAGGGATGGAGGAGAGAGCGGGAAATCAGTATGAACTCGGCGAAGCGATGCTAGAAATAACATGAATTGGGTGGAGCGACGCCGAAAATAGTAGAAACTGGGCGGAGCAACACCGGAGAGAGCAGGAAATCAGCAGAACTTCTCCGTCGGAGCACGCAAAGATGAGGAATAGGGTTTTCGCAAATCGCAGACCACAAACGCGAGAGTGGGGAAATAAATGAGGGGCGCTCTTTTTTTTTAATTGACGCGAGGTTTGGCTCTGCTCGGATCGTTAGGATCGATCATTCGCGATCCTATCGATCCTACGACCCGAGACGTGATCCCGCATAGAGAAGGCTTGAGTTTGATCCCGATTATGACCCAGATCGAATTTCAATATCCAGATCGTAGGAGCGTACGATCCGGATCGCGATCCTGACAATATTGGTATGCATCGTTTGAGTCTCTCCACATTGTATTGATGAGTCATGCCTAGAGTAAGAATCGAGAGTGTAGTATTGACCTTGTAGTAGCTGTCTCATCAGTTTCTAAGGACACTCCCGCTATATTGGGAAACTATTTCTGTGCTTATCGCATCTGCGATGATTTTTATTATACCCCTTCACCACATGGGTTTTCACTTTGTGGAGGCATTTGACATATCATAGAGTGATATCCTAGTGTTAATATCTCATATATTCTCATGGGTGTTTATCACACACTGGACGAGTATTTCTACACCCCACCTAGAAAGCCTCCTGAGAATCCACCACTCATTATGGACTTACCCATCACTAGTGAATTCGTAGAGGTCGAGAGTGCTCTCAATGGCTCAATGACCTATTTTATCACTACCAACACTTTAGGTGACATTCAACATACTATACTGTCATATCTAATTGTCGATATCACTAGTGATTATTCGAGTGATCATCACACTCACGGTGATTTTTTTATACCCAACCACCTGAGCCTCTTGACCATGTAACCCTTAGAAGTTCCTTATAGCACCATTGAGCCTTAGTGTAAGAAGTCTGTCATATCGATTGTTCATCATTCACATTGGTTGCATGAACATGTATATATATTGCATGACTCACATGTGTTCCATGATTTATCATTATTTTATGTTTTTCATCCTTTGCATGAACTGCATGAACTTGTCCAACTTAAGATTGCAATAAGTAATAAAAATTATAACGTTTACGTAGATATTCACAGCTTTACAGGAGAGAGCAGAACATTAGAAAAGATGAACAAGTGATGGTTATAATTAAGGCTGAAAAGTTCCTTCTGAGAGTAGCGACAAAATTAAATATTAGGCGAATGAGTCTCTATACAATATGACGCATGGTAGGCTACGTGCGTGCACGACTATAATGCAATCCTCGTGACATGCGGGAGTATGACTCGATTCTTCCTAACGGCTAAATGTGACACACATGCAATGACCGACGACGAATTCAAGACATATCAACAAAAGATTAAATCACGCGCCTATATTTTAAGCAAGACAAAATAATTCTTTAGGCAAAAGAATTTAGGCTTTTCCCCTTGTAGAGGGCCAAAACAAGAGTGTACGATGGATAGTTACTGCAATTCACAAAATAATCGAGAACAAAATTCCACAATGCTATAGATCCCAAAGAGCATAAGTTCATATCACCATATTTTAATACTGAAAACAAAGTTCCATACAACATTAAGACACTCACAAAATAAGGGGATAATCGTATGCGTGGTAGATCCGGTGATAGGAGACGTATGTGTGCTTACCCTGGGTGGCGGTGCCGGTGGAATGATGGCTAGGGCTTTGAAGGGAGGGTTGCGGTTAGGGGAATGACGTGGAGCTGGTTAGTTAGGATGGGGGGGGGGGGGGGGGGGTTGCTGGAAAGGAGGGGGCGTAGGCGTCCAGGGAATGCGGAAAGGTTTTGGTAGTGGGCTGGGCTGATTTGAGAAGGTTGAGGGGGTGGAGGTACGGGAGGGGGATGGACATGCTTGTCCTAGGAGAGATAACAGTAGTTTGGGATAGGAGAAAACAACAACCGTTTGGTCTTCTACTGGGAGAAAACAATAGCAGTTAGCTTGGGTCTTTCCTGTGAGAAAGGCAGTGGCAGTTTTTTATTTGGCTTTTTCCCGGGAGAGAAGGGACAGATGCGTGAGTTCCTGAAGAACAACAAAGCCGAATTTAGTGAGGGTGTCGCAAGTCACCTAGGAGAGATAGGTGGGCTCGGTGGAAGCCTGGATGTAGATTTTTTGGGAGAAAACTGAGAGCTTTAAAGGTCTGGGCGTGGCTTTCGGTGGAGGTTCTGGTGTGGGGATTGGGTGGCGGTGGAGAGGAAACAGAGGATACAAGGTATTACCTAGGAGTCATCACTTTGGGCCTCATAGAGTCTTCACTGTGAGGAGATCGCCGGATTCCGTTAAGTTTTTCTTTCTCCAAAGTTGCAATAGTTTGATGGCTGCCTCTTTACCTTTATATATAATAAAACTACCCTAAGACACCCTTGCATCAACGACTATGATTGACCGTTAATGCAATGATCCTGATTACATTAAATAATAACTGAAAACAACATGATATATGAAAGCGTAAGAAAACAAAAATCCGGACGCATCCATTTAGTCGGACTCGATCCGGAGACACCAAATATGGCAGGTGACCAATCAACCCTGAATGGGCCCAAAACTCGTGCTCCACCACGGGTCTGCGTCGTTGGTCCCCATCACAGCAGTACGAAGAATTGGATCGAATGCTTACAAATTAAATATCCTAAGAGTACGAGAATTCATCTTGTATTCAATATTGAGGAATTGACTCCATATTATGAGCCCCACGAGTATTTGAATTCATTTTATGATACTACCCTTGAGCCTCATCCTCCACATATACCAAACACTCTTACTCAGCTTCTGCTCATTGCCCATCTATTAGCAAAATCATTAGTTTCTACTTTAGTACCTGTTTCTCGTTTGGCACCTAAGAGCGTACATCCTTCCACCGTGAGCATACCAGACATTGCGAGCCATGATATTTCATTGACACCAAACATCTCCACAGTACGATTCCTGGTTCATTGGAGGCGACGACCTACCATTAGTGATTCTTGGATGACTACAGAAGAGTTCGACTTACATGTCCCTGAGCTTCGTGGGGAGTATGTTCATCTTCATTCAACGGAGATGAATGCTCTCAAGCCGCGGGGAATTGATGTGGATCACATTTCATGGGTGGATCGACCCTTATCGAAACCTGCCCGAGTCTACTTACATGGGAGGTAGAGTTAGGATTGTTCGTTGGACGATCCGAGCCGGTAGTCGTGTTCAGAACGACGACAACATACTTTTATGTATTTTTGTTTTTTTATTTCATGTAAATTTAGTGGTTTTATGTTCCAGACGATCGTGGCCATCCGTAGTGGGTTCTAAGTTTATAACTACCTAATAACCACCTCCCCTACTCTCCATTCCACATAACTACCACATAAGCACCAACTTCTCACTATCCATAACTTCCTTCCCACTCATAACCACTAATAACTACTCCCTCCACCACCAAATCAGCCATGTAGTTTCACAAAATTCATATAACTACTCTCAAATCCAGCTAACAAACACGTTCCACCCTTAACTACCCATTCCCCATTAAATCTGCCCATCCAAAATACTAGGAAAATCCAGAAGTGCCCTAATTTCTGGAAAACAGAACACTCCCTCTCCTAAATCCTTCACCGTTCCACAACCAGGCCTTTGAATTTCATTCCCAGAAACCCTCACACTCCTGTTCCACTCCAAAGCCCCTTCTACAACTCACAAGCTTTCAACCAATTAACTCCTCCCCTCCAAACCTCCCACCTGTCAGCATTTGTTCATCCAAAACCCATTCTAACTCATTCTTACAACATCCTAAACTGCCCGTTTGAGCCAAATTTCTTCAGATTTCTATGTTCCAACATTGCCCAGTACCCCCTCTTCCTTCCCACAACCCATAGTCCACTCAAGATTACCCCTATTGCAGAAAAGCATTCACAGCCTGGAATCAGAGAAGTTCTGCAGTTACAGCGCCGTCCAGCCCGAGTAATCCCCCTCTGACTTCCCAAGTCTCACATTACTTGTGTAAGTTTTTGCACGAAGTCTTTACTACTTATTGTTGAATATTTGGTAGATAATTATATTATTTGGGATGTTAATTTGTACTAATTTGCCCATCAATTGTTCTACTTCAAAGCCTACTCGCTTATCATTTAGTTGAAGCATTCTTAATTTTAATTTGACTAGCAATTGTTTGTTTATCTAATACTCAAACATCAATTGTAATTGTTTGCAGATTTCTTTATCAAATTCAGATTGTATTGCGAATTAATTGTTGGACTAGTGTTTGTGCATCGCATCATTTAGATCCTACGCCACTCAATGAAACTCACTCATTAAAATCCAATAGTGGACGATTACACACTCACTACATATGTCCTGCGTCACTTCTTTAAGTTTTCCTTCTT
Organism: Dactylorhiza incarnata; assembly: GCA_033032865.1. Lineage (NCBI taxonomy): Eukaryota > Viridiplantae > Streptophyta > Magnoliopsida > Asparagales > Orchidaceae > Dactylorhiza > Dactylorhiza incarnata. Next base: position 6,225,552 of record JAWHQI010000090.1, on the reverse strand, counting down.
CCTTATCTTCCAGCTGTACAAAAACAAGGGTTAATTACTTCTCTCTATAAATTTTCCTGTATGTATTATCAATCTTCTTGCAAATGTACTTTGATTTATGCATCTTATGACTATGCATAGCTTTTTTCATCTGATAAAATTTTCCTTATTCCTTATTTGTCAATGTATTAAAAAATAATTTTTTCTTTATTTGGTAAGGTGATGTGCTTTCTGGAACATCTTCTAGTGGTGTTCATCACTCTGGTGTTTTGGAAGGATGGTTTGGGGAGAATTGGTGGAATGGCCGTTTCTTTGTTCTTCTTGCTACTACTCTTGTAATATTTGCTCCTTTAGCCGGTTTTAAGCGCGTAGGTGAGAATTTTACAGCTATTTGTTCCAGGCCGTAATTTGGTTAGGTGTATATTTGTAATTAATGTTAAAATTAGCATCTTTTTATTCATTTTTAGCTGACTTATTCCATTATGATACTTCCTTTTGCAGATTCACTGAGATACACATCGGCCCTTTCTGTTGCTCTTGCCATAGTTTTTGTTGTGATCACAGCTGGGATTGCTGTTATCAAATTGCTAGATGGAGGCGTACTGATGCCAAAATTGTTTCCTTCTGTACCCAATCTTACATCTGTCTGGAAACTGTTTACTGCAGTCCCAGTTCTTGTAACAGCTTTTATTTGCCATTATAATGGTATGGTCTGTTCTTTATGATAACAAAAAGCATGGTTAATCTATACTTAGATGTGAAGTTGAAGGGAGGGGGGATTGGTTGCTGGCATATACTTTGTAAGGTTATGTTCGATGTTATCTTTATATATAAATTGCATAAATGACAATCAAGTCATGTTTTGACGACATCTAGATGTCAGCAAAATCTGGCAACATCCACACCATGCTAGCTAAGATAATATCTAAATGAAGGATAGTAGCTATAGTTAATCATTTTAGGTAGATTAAGTTAATAATACTAAACCGAACTTACATCTTCTAGATGACATTGTGATTGGTATCACCACATATGGCTCGTTGCAAGGCTGGACCCATGTTCATCTATTCATACAGGAGGACTTGACCGGGTCGACGATCCGACTCCACGGATGCGTCTGGATTTTCGTTTACTTACGTTTTCGTATATTATATTGTTGTTGTCAATCATTATTTATAATCGGGCCTGCTACATTAACGACCAATCATAGCCGTTGTTGTAAGGGTGCCCTATGGTAACTTTATTATAAATAAGAGTAAAGGGGGCAGTCGTCAGGTACTGCAGATTTTGGAGAATACTATCCCAAAATCCAGTGGTTGCTCGTGGTGCGCATTACATGAATCTATGGTGACGATTCCTTGGCTATTTTACTCGATCTTCCCCATCCCACGACACACTATCTCCCTAGTTACTTCCCAATCCTCTTCCTTCCACGCCGACACCCACATGACCTTCCACGAGAACCAACCCGCCGCTGCTTCTCCAGTCCTAGCCTGCCGCCTATCTTCCTTTCATTCCCGACTCCAACATCCCCCATGCCTACTGATCCCGTGCCCTGAGACTGCTCGCAAGCCCCGCACCCTCCGCCTCCCTTGCCAACGACCATCATTGCATCCTCCTCCCTTCCACGACACCTGCTCCTCCTGGTGCTACCTCCTTATAGTTGCTTCTCGGCCCCCAAAACCGCATACCGCCCTCTGTCGTTGATTTGCCTCCACCCCATCCGCAAGGAGCCCGTAACCCTCTGCCCTGTCAGCCTTCTAAATAACATTCTTGTTAGGTGCTAGGTTTGAAGAAGAGGAGAGAGAGGTGCCGAGAAGGAGGAAGAAGAAGAGAGATAAATTTCAGCCCCTTGGGCTCTTTTTTATCATACTTCCAAGCTCCCTCAAATGAGAGATACCTATAGGCTTATATATTGCCTCATTCCAAAGTGCGCAAGGGCAAACGGTAAATAACCCACGACCTAAAATATACGTGCGATAATAAAAGATAAGGATGACGGCTGCGCTACACCTGTGAACCCTACTAGCGAACGAACGTCATCAAGTTGGGATCTGTGTCCACGTCGCCTTGGCCCTGACGTCGACTTATGCGTTGTGTCCTTGTCCCTTGCCCTTTTCCGTCTTTGTAACAATATCACCCTCTCGAAAATTCACCTTGTCCCCAAGGCAAAAACAACTACCGGTACGCATTGCAGCTGGGATGGTGGAGGTGCGGCCGGGAGGGTCGGGTTGACGTCGTGCCACATGTATGAGACAGAATCTACGGGCGCACGTGGCTAAGGATGCCTCCCCTGCCAAGAGGAAAAAACTCCCGCTTGAGAAAAGCACATTGGTATGCGTTCAACCGCTGTCCTTGAATAGTGAACATCATAGCGGAGAATGAGGTCCTGTTGAAGTTTCGTCCAGGAGAGCGAAGGGTTGTTCTGCCGTAGCCCGCGGACCCAATGGGTGGCTGACCCCTCCATGCCGATGATAGCCGTAACAACCTTTTGTGGCTCCGGAGTCACATGAATGTCGAAAAATTGTTTGGCACAGGCAATCCATCCCATGGGATCTGTGCTGTTAAAAGAAGGGGCGTCGAACGAACGAAGTGGAGGTGGGAAGCCCTCCGGCGACGGGATAGGGTCTCCGGGAGGGTCCGAGTGTACCTCGAGAAGCGATGGGGACTCCGTGTTGGAGGACGATGAAGCATTCAGTCTGCCGGCCAGAAGGGCTTCGAACTTAGCATCCATTCGCAACATTAGGGTCTGGAGTAAGGCAATGTATGTCTCATGAACATCAAGCCGGCGGGAGATGGCCGGATCCATAGGAGGTTGAGGTGCGAGTGTGTTGGAGTGTGCCATAGAGCGGAGCCGTGGGGGTATGCACGCGAGAAGGGCGGTGTGCGGCCGGGCGAGCAATGAAGGCACTGTCGGGCGTGCGAGATCAGACTCCTGGAAGAAGCGACACTGAGGGCTGATCGGAGTGTCCGATCAGTCGAGCAAAAAAACTGCTGGAACGTTCGCGGAGGCGCGCAGACGGTCGTTGTGACGTTCCCGGGAGACGGTCGTTGGGAGCCGCTGGAACGTTCGCGGGAGATGACCACTGGGAGCCGCTGGAACGTTGGTGGGAGACGGACGCTGGGAGCCACTGGAACGTTCGTGGGAGACGGTCGAACGTTCATTGGAACATCGAACGTTCGCTGGGATCCGCTAGGAGGGCCTGATCGGTCACTGGGAGGGCCCGATCAATCGCGGAAGGAACGTCGAACGTTCGCTGGAACGTGCACGGAAGACAGCCGCGGTGAGCCACTGGAACGAGGGCTTTGGGCAACAGAAACCGTGGCGGAAGCGAGGCAGGTTAGATCAAATGCGATGTGCTTTAGTTGAAGAGGAGGAGAGGGAAGAGTCGAGAAGGAGGAAGAAGAGAGACGAATTTCAGCCCCTAGTGCTCTTTTTTATCATACTTCGAAGCTCCATGAAATGAGAGATACCTATATGCTTATATAATGCCTCATTCCAAAGTGCGCAATGGCAAATAGTAAATAATCCACATCCCGAAATACACGTGCGATAATAAAAGATATGGCCGACGGTTGCGCTAAACCGTTGCTCCCAACTAGTGAACGTTCATCGCCGAGTTGGGATATGTGTCCACGTTGCCTTGGCTCCGACGCCGACTTATGCGTCGTGTCCTCGTCTCCTCGTCCCTTGCCCTTTTCCGTCTTTGTAACAATTCTCAACAGTGTTTCGTCCCCCTTCCACCTTTGGAAAGCAACATGACATCATCAATTAGAGGATCTCAACCCCACGACAACCCCTTCGTGAGTATCACTTTGTTGTATAAATTTACGTTTTCAGTATTAACATATAATGTTGTGTTTTTATACTTGTTTGGAACCCTAGTTTTTTGGTTGTTTGCTTTGAGAATTCTGGTGATTTACAGGGCATATTTGCTAGCTCACTCTTGCTTTGGCCCTCCACACGAAGGAAAACCTAAGCTTGCTTTGCCTAAAGAAATAATTTGCACTGTTTAAATTACTACTTGAGATTTATTATTTTATTGCGTGTTGTTGATCATTTTGTCAGATCTTGGATGTTGCTTGTAGTAATTTAGAGTGGTAGAATTGTATTCCTAGATAATTCACCTAGGGTTGCATCTTAGTCGTACACTGACTAACCTACCCTACATCAGTTGGTATCAGAGTCTAAGGTTTGGGCCAGGTTTACGCTACATAGTGGTATGTCATATATAGTATATAGGTTCATTTATGACTAGTTATCGTCGCCATGCCTCTCCTCTATTTGAGAAATCGGAGTCCGTATATGCTTGACCTTATAGAGCTCCTCTAGAGAGATCCTCATACTATTATGTTGGCCATCCTCGTCCGACACTACATGTTGTAGGGATTTTTGTTTCTGTTAGAGACGACCTATTAGAAGATTCTCAGGAGCCTATAGAGGTCACCATCATAAGGATAACAACACGCATATAAATAATCCTAATGTTACAAAAACATAGATGTGGAAGCTGAATTTTGGTGATTGCTTCTTGAGCAATTTAATCTCATGGATGTTTACTTTGATCGCATAAAAACTGCCTTAAAAAGAAACCATTAAGATAAAACCTAAGGGTTTAGGTCAAACCACCAATGCGTCTAGTAGTGCTCCGACTACCACAATTTTGTGAGGCCTGCCACTCGACTTTGATACATCTCATCCTGATATGGTTCAATGCCCACTTGATTATGAGATTGAGTCTGATCATGACCTTGTGTTTGGTCACGAGAGTGCGGACGAGCGGCCTAATGACCTTATAATGGAATATCCATCCCTCACACCCCATATAAACCTAGTTATTGCCTCGACTATAGACCCATTCCTTGACACTCTACCTATAGTTTCACACTTAAGTATGAGTTATTTCTACTCTTCCACCGTCGTTGTCCCGAGCCTCATCACGACCGAGAGCCTAGTGTTCGCCTCGTCGTGGTTGCCTCACTTGTTTATGCGGATACTACCTCTGTCGATGATACTCATATGGAGGATCTTCCCACTTTTAATGAATTTATTGTTGAACCTCCTGTTGAACAACCACTTCTTATGAGAGTGAATTTCAGGTGAGTGACTCACTTACGCGTACTTAGTCATTGACATCTCTTCAAATCACACCCCCGATCTCACCCCAAAGAGCGGATTCTGAGTTTAGCATCAAGTACGTAGGGTTTGCTTTACATACAATTGAAGGTACTCCCGATGTTTTGAGAGTCTACCCTATGGCCCATCACACTCTTATTGTCGATGTCTCTAGTATTCACTCTGGTGACCGTCACACTCGCAACAAATTGTCATACATACCACCCGGAGAGCCACATGACGAGCTTTTTTCTTTAAGAGTCGACGCACCCCTGAGTTGCACCTTTGTGTCAGCATCTCAGACATTCGTTCAGATGATAGTTGCATTCAAAATGTATTCTTCTATACACCGACAGGTGAGCCCCCTTGACACGTCACGTTTCTTGAGAGACATGACACGTTACGAGCTCGTATTTTGTGCTGATGTCTCATGTAGTCATTTAGGTATCCATTGCGCACTCGACGAGTATTTTTACATTCCACCCAAAGAGCCTCTTGATATGCCACTCCTGAAGACATTCAGTTGCTTACTCCTAGAGATTTGTGTTTGTTTTGCCTCATTTGCATGAGTCTATTGAGTCGTTTGTTTATCATTTGCATGAGTTACATGAGTCGGTCCAATTGATGATCGCTACTAGTAATGATTCTTATAAATCACATGCAGTATTCACAGGCGGGAGCAGGTATTTCATGAAGACAAGTAGGTGATGGTGAGAATCCACACTGAGTCAGGCCTGCTAAAAAATTGAGCGCCAAGCAAATGAGTCCATGTATAGTTATGAGAAGGATCAGATCAAATACCTACGAGCTTGATATATCGAAGAGTATGGAGTATCCACCCTTATTCAATATTGAGGGTCTGAAGCCATACTACGAGCCTTACGTTTACGTGGACCAGTATTGTGGAGACCTTCCTGAGTGATGCAAACTTCGCTTCACGAAACCCTAAATTATAGTTAGGTTGTTCTTGGCACAAGATTAAAATATTTACTATAGCGTCAACTCAACTCTGTAGCTGAAAACAAACTATTCACCGCCCAAGCAATCAACAATTTAAAGCAATTTCGATTAGCTTGCAACCTCAACAATAAGAAAGAGCATAATGGAAAATAGGAAGTAACGACAAGGAATATTAAGAACGAGACGGACGCTACCCTTGGACGACGGAACTTGCTTAAACTAGCGTAATAAACCACTTGTAAAGGGATTGTGAGGGGAAGAGAGGGAAGATTTCACCGGGGCTCCAACGACGTAGCAAGGATCCTCTTCGAGGTGTGGTCGCAGCAGGAGGAGCACATATGGTGGCGGTATTTGAGGGACACGGGTGGCTGGACCTTGATCCTGCTGAGGTACGATAGGAGAAGGTGTCGGGGCTGGCGGCGGCATCAATGTTGGCGCAGGAGGCGTCGAAGGGTTGCAATGTCAGAAATCAAGTAGAGACCGATGGAGACGTTGGTGGCAGGCAGGGAAATTGGCGGCGGTTTGCAGCAGATGAATCGGAGTCGGTGTCGGAGCTGACGTGGTAGCTGGCAGGGCGCGGGAGGGATCGATCGGCGCTGGAAGGTCCTCCGGGTGGTGTGCGTGAAAGAGTAGCAGAGAGGGTGCGGGATTTCTGGCGGCTGGGTTTACGGGGAAGGAAGAGAACCTTTCCTAAAATCCAACCTCCTCTCCCCTAGGGCAGCAAAATTCCCTTTTATAGCTTTTAATATATTTTAAAGTATATTTTAGCTTTAATTTCAGCAAACATCCCTTTTCTTTTATTTAAAAACTTTGTCCTAATTTCAGCAAGCTCCAAATAATAATAACGTGTCGTCTCGCTCCGCTTATCCCATGCCGGACCATTTCATTCAGGGCCACGTGAGGTGGTCAATTTCACGTGCCGGACCACTAAAAGTTCGCAACAGAATAATAATACGAAAAATAAAAATACATGATCATAACGACGAAATGAAAAGTAACTAAAGTCTAGTGTGCCCCATACTGGGTCACATCAGTTCCCCCGGAGTTGAGAGAACTCGACTCCGGCGAGACTACGCTAATGGCCGCAACTGAGAGGTCTAGACGTCGACGCTGTAGCTCTTGGGCACTGATCCAATTGCTATCCAGAATGTCCCTTCCCTGCCAGGAGACCAAGTATCGCTGATAGGCCCCTGCATGAGTCTGGAACTCCCGAACTTCAAGCACCTGATCAATCTCTTCCGTAGTGGGCGTGAAGGCCGGCTGAAAACCCGCTGTCGCCCCGGTCTCCAAAGTAGGTGTCGGTGGAGGAACGGTGGGTGGGGTTCCCTGATAGGGGAACATGTCCTCCACATTGAAAATCGGTGATGTGCCGAATTCCAAGGGCAGATCTAAAAGGTAGGCGTTCTCGCCCAACCGCTTCCTCACCTTAAAAGGACCGAAACGACGCTGCCGGAGCTTGTGATATGTCCCATTGGGAAATCTCTCCTTCCGGAAATAAACCAATACCCAATCACCTTCTGAAAAATACACTTCGCGCCGATGTATATCGGTGTCGACCTTGTATTTTTCAGATGTTACCTGTAGTTTATTATTAATAGTTTCATGCAATGATTTTAAATTTTCAATCCAAGTGGTAGCATCAAAGGAAATGCCCTCATGAGAAGGTAATGAATGACGGTCAAGAAAATGAGGAATGGGAAATCTATAAACGATCTCAAAATGGGACTTTTGGGTGGAGCGATTTGATGTACTGTTGTATGCAAACTCCGCTTGGGCTAGTGCCAAATTCCACTGCTTAGGATGTTCACCGGCCAAACATCGCAATAAATTGCCCAAGCTTTGGTTGACTACTTCAGTTTGCTCATCAGTTTGGGGGTGGTATGCGCTGCTGAATTTTAATTTTGTGCCAAGTTTACCCCATAGAATTTTCCAAAAAAACCCCATAAAGCGAGTGTCCATATCAGAAGTGAAAGTATGTGGAACCCCATGAAGTCTATCCACCTCCCTAAAGAAAAAGGTGTGCCACGTGTGCGGCATCGGAGATTTTCCTACATGGAACAAAGTGAGCCATCTTGGAAAACCTATCGACCACCACAAAAACGGAGTTCACCTTACGTGCCGTACAAGGGAATCCACTAACAAAGTCCATGGAGACCTCATCCTAGGGTCGCTCAGGGATGGGTAATGGAGTGTATAGTCCGGTGTTCTGGGACTGTCCCTTGTATAACTGGCAGGTGTGACACGTGTGGACGAGGGTGACAATATCTTGCCTCATACGAGGCCAATAATAGTGTATAGTCGTTAGATCTAACATCTTAGCCTGCCTTACATGTCTGCCTAGCTCAACTGAGTGCAACTCGAAAAGTAAGGCCTCTCGTAACTGTCCCTCGCAAATGCACAACCTAGTGCCCCTAAATAAGTAACCCCCACTAACACAAAAATGTCTCGTCGCATCCGCCCCATGTAACCTACACTTTGCCCACACCTCACTGAAATTGGGGTCAGTAGCATACATGTCTTTCTGGGAATCTAAGCCGGTCAGCCTACGCTGTAGAGTCACTAACAGATGCGCTCGACGACTAAGGGTGTCAGCCACTCTGTTGGTAACTCCGGGCTTGTGCCTAATATGAAAAGTGTACTCCTGCAGAAAGGCGGCCCACTTAGCGTGGCGTCTGACCTCCTTTGGGAGTTCAGATGGCGCAACGCCTCGTGATCCGTGTTCAACACAAACTGTGCTGAATCAAATAGTGACGCCAGTGTCGAAGGGCCTGGATGATGGCGAAAAACTCAATATCATAAGTCGAATATCTGGTCTTAGCATCGTTTAATTTCTCACTGTAAAATGCGACGGGTCGACCCTCTTGGCTCAGCACAGCCCCAATACCAACGTGAGACACATCGCTATCTACCTCAAAATTTTTGTCAAAGTCGGGGAGTGCTAAAACAGGAGCACATGACATTTTCTCCTTCATGAGGAGGAATGCCTGCTCCGCCTCAACGGTCCAGGTGAATTGCCCTTTCCGGAGGCAATCAGTGTTGGGTGCTATGTGGGTGCTAAAAATGCGTATTAAACGATGATAGAATGATGCTAATCCATGAAGTCCGCGTGCCTCAGTGAAGTTCTTGGGGGTGGCCAGGACTCAATCGCTCGGATCTTCTCCTGATCTACTTTAATCCCGTCAGAGGAGACAATGTACCCTAAGAAGGTAAGACTGCTAGTCATACATGTGCACTTCTTAAGGTTGATAATCAGTCGATTCTCTCTCAATATCTGAAGGACCTGACGAAGATGTCTAAGGTACTAGTCAGGATCGAGGCTGAGATGAGGATATCGTCAAAATAGACGACGACACAAGTCCCTATCAGGGGTCTAAGGTCCTGGTTCATCAGTCTCATAAAAGTGCTCGGTGTATTGGACAAGTCGAAGGGCATGACCAACCACTCGTATAGTCCCTCTCTCATCTTGAAAGCGGTTTTCCATTCATCGCCGTGTCGGATCCGGATCTGATGGTAGCCACTTCTGAGATCGATCTTCGAAACAATCTTCGATCCACTCAACATATCAAGCATGCCATCCAATCGGGGAATCGAGAATCGATACTTGATAGTGATCTTGTTGATAGCGCGGCTATCAACACATACGCCAGGTTCCGTCCTTCTTGGGGACAAGAAGGGCCGGAACAGCGCAGGGGCTAAGACTCTCCCGCACATGGCCTTTCTGGAGAAGCTCGGATACCTGTCTCCTAAGTTCCTCGTGTTCCTTCGAGCTCATGCGATAATGGAGTAAATGCGGTTGGCTCGCTCCACGGATCAAGTCAATGCAGTGCTGGATGTCCCTAAGTGGAGGTAACTGGGCTGGTAGCTCATCAGGAGTGAGGTCACTAAACTCTGTGACCAGCGGTCCGACTGCTGCAGGAATCTCCAGAGTGGCGGTGGGGGACTCAATGCCAACTAGAATATACGTGACGACGCTCTCTCTCATCTCTCGGCAAAAAATGTCTCTCCGTCAGCAGGATATTGACGGAAAGATATGGCACAGTGGTGAGCGTGGAGCGAGGAGGGTCGGTGGGGACTGACATAGGAGGCGCTAATCGTTGGGGTACAAGACTATTCTTCTGGGGAAGAAGAACTATCTTGCGACCGCGGTGCTTGAAGGAATAAGAGTTCCCGCGCCCATCATGAGTAACAAGTCTGTCATACTGCCACGGTCGTCCTAATAATACATGACACACATCCAGAGGAGCGACGTCGCATCATACTGAGTCAGAGTAGGTAGGCCCAATAGCGAACTCTACGAGGCACCGCTGGGAGAAAACCATCGTGGTGCCGCTAGTCACCCAGGATAAATCATAAGATCTCTCAAGCTTTTGGGACTTGAGATTTAATTTCTCCACCATGCGCTTGGAAACGAAAATTTTCATGCTTCCGCTGTCTATGATGATAGAACAAAAGTGCTCTCGAATGCAAGCGGTAGTGCGGAAAATATTATGCCTCAACCAGGCATCATCAGTAGCGACTCGTGGAGTCAATAGGCTATGCTGTATAACACAAACCAATTGATCCGGCTGCTCGCCCTCAACCTCATACTCGCTCTCAGGCGGAACCTTTGAATCCCTAACAAGGTCGCTCTCCCAAACCCCGTATTCGGGATCTCGACCATCGCCAACCTCTACTACGACGGTAAACTGACCTCTCGGACACTCGTAGGATTTGTGTCCAGGCTCCATGCACTTGTAGCATCTAAACACCGGCCTAGAGGTGGCAACTTCCTTCCACTTAGTGGAAACCGAAGAGGGTCCCGTATGGGTAGAAGCTGGCAGCGCGAGTGGAAGGTAGACCAGGCGCCGACGATGGAATCGTTCTAACTGTCGACGTCGATGAAGAGGTGTAATGAGTCCTATCTGTAGGCCTCTGACCAGATGTCCTCCTCTGGAGGGCTTCCACTCGGCGAGCCCGACTAGAGACGTCTCCTAGGTCCCGGAAATCAAGAAGTTCTAACTCGTCACGTATCGCATATCGTAGACCGTTAAGGTAACGGACCACAACCATGTGGTCTTCCTCCCTCAAATCTAGGCGTGATTGGAGTACAAGGAACTCGTTTGTGTCTCGTCGACGGTTTGTTTTTCTTGCCTAAGATTGTGATACCTACGATATAAAATCTGCATAAAATCGGCGGGAGCATACCTCCTCTTGAGTTTAGCTTTGAAGTCAACCCAGGTGGTGATAGGCGGTTGTCCCATAGTGTAACGCATCCGCTCGACCTGTCCCCACCATGTAAGTGCGGGTCCCTTTAGCTTTAAGGTATCATACTCCACCTGTTGGTGGGCAGGTGTGCGCTTTCAGTTGAGGAACCGCTCTAATCGATCACACCTATCTAGGCATTCCTCGGGCTCAAGTGTGCCCTCGAAGTCCCCAACATCCAATTTTATACCCGCATCCCACCTGGGTGGGTTCCTATTCTCTGGATACCTTGGCTGGGGTTCACGTTGTGGCTCCGGTGGTGGAGGTGTGGGGTGTTGTGCAGGGAGACCCTCTAAGTGAAACTGGGCTTCTAGGTTGTTGACAGAAGTGCGCAATCCCAACATGACTTGGTTTGTATCTCTCAGGGAGACGGTGAGGGTGGTGACAGCGGGCATGAGCTCTTCCTTACATCGTCCCATGTCATCTAAACCTCCCTCTAGGTGTTCGACACTCGACTCCATGAATTAAATTAATCAACTCTTAAACTTAAAATTTCGGAAGCGGACATCTTTCGGCTATCCCACAATAGGAGTGAGATATCCTAGCAGCCACACCAAATTGATGCAAACTTCACTTCACGAAACCCTAAACTATAGTTAGGTTGTTCTTGACACAAGATTAAAATATTTACTATAGCGTCAACCAACCCCGTACTGAAAACAAACTATTCACCGCCCAAGCAATCATCAATTTAAAGCAATTTCGGTCAGCTTGCAACCTCAACAATAAGAAAGAGCGTAATGGAAAATAGGAAATAACGACAAGGAATATTAAGAACGAGACGGACGCTGCCCTTGGACGACGGAACTTGCTGAAACTAGCGTAATAACCACTTGTAAAGCGATTGAGAGATGGAAGATTACCGGGGGCTCCAACGACATAGCATGGATCCTCTTCGAGGTGTGGTCGCAGAAGGAGGAGCACAGATGGTGGCGGTATTTGAGGGACACGGGTGGCTGGACCTTGATCCCACTGAGGTACGATAGGAGAAGGCGTCGGGGCTGGCGGCGGCGTCAATGTTGGCGCATGAGGCGTCAGAGTGTTGTAATGTCGGAAATCAAGTAGAGAACGATGGAGATGTCGGTGGCAGGCGGGGCAGTTGGCGGTGGTTTGCAGCAGATGAATCAGAGTCGGCCTCGGAGCAGACGTGGTAGCTGGCAGGGCGCGGGAGGGATCGATCGGCGCTGGAAGGTCCTCCAGGTGGTGTGCGTGAAAGAGTAGCAGAGTGGGTGCGGGATTTCAGGCGGCTGGGTTTACGGGAAAGGAAGAGAACCTTTCCTAAAATCCAACCTCCTCTCCCCTAGGGCAGCAAAATTCCCTTTTATAGCTTTTAATATATTTTAGCTTTAATTTCAGCAAACATCCCTTTTCTTTTATTTAAAAACTGTCCTAATTTTAGCAAGCTCCAAATAATAATAACGTGTCGTCTCGCTCCGCTTATCCCCTGACGGACCATTTCATTCAGGGTCACGTGAGGTGATCAATTTCACGTGCCGGACCACTAAAAGTTCGCAACAGAATAATAATACGAAAAATAAAAATACATGATCATAACAACGAAATGAAAAGTAACTAAAGGCTAGCGTGCCCCATACTGGGTCACATCACTAAGCCTACACCACAACATTTGCATCCCAACACTCAATCCACTTTTGAGCCCCACCGCCTCTGAGTCAGTCTTCTAGGGCTTCACCGTCAGCATCATCGATCGCATTGGGACCACCGACATGTGAGTTGAGCGTAGAGAGCATCACATAGATAGTATCACATGAGTACGTCCCCTCCTTGAACGATCCTTCATGCCGAGACATAGTAGAGTGGCGAGGGTGCCCCTTCACCTATGATACCTGGATTGCGCCCGTGGAGCTTGACCAACTCGCCCCTGAACTTTGACTACAGTATGATCATCTCGATTCATCGGAGATGAAAGCTTCTCATTTGGGGGGAGTTGATGGGGATCACCGACCACATATGGCTCGCCACGAGTGGCCTACATTCGTATATTCACGCACGAGAACTTGACCAGATTTATGACCCGACTTCATAAATGCGGCCAAATTTTTGTTTACTTATGTATTTATATATTATATTGTTGTTGTCAAGCATTATTTAATGTAATCCGCCGTGTTACATTAGCTGCCAATCATAGTCGTTGATGTAAGAGTGCCCTATGATAGCTTTATTATAATTTAGAGTAAAGGGGGCAGCCTTCAGGTAGTGCAGATTTTGGAGATTACTATTCTGAAATCCAGTAGTCACTCGTGGTGTTTCCTCCATGAATCCAAGATGACGACCCCTTGCCTATCTTACTTGATCTTCCCTATCCCTCAGCTTACCATCGGCTCTCATTACTTCCCAAACCTCTGCCTTCCATGCCGCCACCCATGGGATCTTCCACGATCCCGTCCACGCCCTGCGAGAACCAACCTGGTGCAGCTCCTCCAGCCTTAGCCCGCTGTCTATCTTCCTTTCATTCCTGGCTCCAACATCCTGTGCGCTTACTGATCTCGTGCCCTAAGAATGCTCGCAAGCCCCACACCCTCTGCTTCCATCGCCAACATCCATCACTGCATCCCCCCCCTTCCACGACACCTACGCCTCCTGGCGCCACCTCCTTATAGCAGCTCCTCAATCCCCAAAACCGCAATCCTGCCTCTGTTGTTGATCAACCTCCATCCCACCCGCAAATAGCCCGTAACTCTTTGCCTCGCCAGCCTTCAGATAGCATTCTATACAGTATTCCGCCCCCTTCTACCTCCGGATAGCAGCCCAACATCATTAATCAGAGGATCTACACCCCACGACAGCCCCATATTTTGTGAGGATCACTTTGTTGTATGAATTTACGTTTTCAGTATTGATATATAGTGTTGCGATTTCATAATTGCTTCGATCCCTAGTTTTGTGGTTGTTTGCTTTGGGATTTCTCTTTGATTTACTGGCCTATTCGCTAGCGCACTCTTACTTTTGCCCTCCGCGCGGAGGAAAGCGTAAATTTGCTTTTGCCCTCCACGCGGAGGAAGGCGTAAATTTGCTTTTGCCTAAAGGAAATAATTTGCATTGCTTAATTTACTGCTCGAGATTTATTCTTTTATTGCGTGTTGTTGATCATTTCGTCGGATCTTGGATGTTGCATGTAGTAATTTAGAGTGGTAGAATTGTTTTTCCTGAAACTTAACCTAGAGTTGCATCTTAGTTGTTCCTCAAGTAATATTGTTATGTGGATAAATATTGAGCCACACAGGCTCTACGTTATTGAAGCAAAGTACTATTTGTTTTGGTAAATTGCATATAAAAATAGTGTTGCTTAATCATTTACTTTGGCTCCCTTGCTTGAAAATTTATAGTTGGACCCCTGTCGATTTTGTGAAAGCGCAGTTTCTCCCTGATGTGATGGATTACTTATGTGATATTGGAATAAACAAAGTAATTTCAAAACAACTTGTTATTGTTGGGGATCTAGATGACTAACAAGTTTGATGCACCTAAACTTTCATTGTTTATGCTTGACAGTAATTTCTTACGGTGATGATATTAGAGTCATCTTTCAAGTTTGGTGGGAGATTCCAATTTATAATACTTTTTATCTTCTTGTAATAAAACAAAATAAAAGTGACCAATTGCTTACAATTTTCATACTATGATGATCTTCTTCCGCCCCTCTGTTGATCTTCTTCCGCCCCTCTGTTGATCTCATTATTTATTCTATACAATGTTTGTTCGAATTATTTGTGTAAAAATACTTATTCTTTGTGGTTAACATTTTTGCAGTTCATAGCATAGACAATGAGCTTGAGGACTCTTCCCAGATAATGCCTATTGTGAGGACCTCATTAGCTCTCTGCACTACTGTTTATGCAGCAACAAGCTTCTTTGGTTTTCTTCTGTTCGGAGAATCAACTCTTCATGATGTCCTCGCCAACTTTGATGCTGACCTTGGCATACCTTACAGTTCTGTTCTTAGTGATGTTGTAAGAGTCAGCTATGCCGCACATCTCATACTTGTCTTCCCTATAATATTCCATGCTCTGAGACTCAACCTGGATGGTCTCATATTTCCCACCGCACAGCCTCTATCTACTGACAACTGGAGGTTTACAGCAATTTCAGTGGCACTTCTTTCTCTCATCTTTTTAGCTGCAAACTTTATTCCGAGCATATGGGATGCCTTTCAGTTCACTGGAGCGACTGCTGCTGTCTGTATTGGGTACATCTTTCCTTCTGCCGTGACACTTAGGTGAGTTCACCTGCGCTCACATTGTCCATTCTTGTTTTCTTGATTCAGTTAGCTGACTACTGAGCCATGCTCATCTTGGATCAAATTGGAGATTATATCAAATTTTATACACGTGTGCAAGTCTATATACACATATTTATAAATGTATTTATATCTGAGTACACTTATGATGGCGACGATAGTATACATGTAAGCAATAATCTATATGATGAAGATTGATCGCGCCACATTTGAGCGATTTGTCATTATTGACATTTTTGGATCATCGGATAGACGATTGGAGACTGTGGTGGACGTGCTAAATTTTTCGTATTTTTATGTATTCTTCTCTTATTTTCAAAGATGTATTTTGGGAGTTAAGTTATGTTATCCGATCAAACGATCATGGCGTATAACCTAAACCCTTGCTTTTGTATTCATGCTATTTGGTCGGTAGGGCATCGAGAGTTGCGGCTCAAAGAATATACTGCTCGGTCTTTGCTCCTTGGTGCAAAGCCGAGGATCCCGCCGGTGTTGATGTCGACGCTGTGTCTCCAACGGTGTCAACTTCCGTAGACCCGCCATTCCGAGCCTCTAGCCACCTACCTCCCACCACTCCAAGTTTCCAGCCGCCTAAACCCTCCATTCCAAGCTTCCAGCTGTTGTCTCCTTGGACAGAGCTCCTCCCGTACGCCGCCGAGGCCATCCCAGCCTCCTGCGACCTCCACCTCAGCCTCCCAGAGCCCCGCCCAAGCCTCCCCTGTCCCGCATTCTACTTATTCATGCCTTCCACCACCTCAACTGCCTTACTCGACCCCGATATCCATCTCCCTTTCCTTCGTCGACCCTGCCACCACCACCTATCGCTGGATTTCCTCTCTCCAATCTCCTTTTCCTCTCCGAAACCCCCTATCCATCCCTAGACCGACCCATCTCCAAGACTTCAAGCCTCAGCCTACCCCTTCCTGCCTCCGGGAGCCTTGGACGACCCTCCCCCTTGCTCCCTTCTAAAGCTCGACCCCCCCCCAAAGCCCCAACCGGCCACCCTAGCCCTAAACTAACCACCCTCCCTCCTTCGACAACCCCCATCCAGCAACCGCAGTTCCTCCGGAGTACCTGCTGGCCGCACCACATCTGCAACTACCAGATTTTTGCACCTACGCCGATGACCCTTTACTTGGTGAGTTATATATTTATTTTTCAAATTCATCGCATTTGTATGGATACAACCCTTATTGCTTGTAATATTTGTCTCTCATTAGTTTTGACTTGTCTTTTTATTTAGACGCATTTTATTAATTCGACAAACATTTTAATTTTAGTGCTCTCAGTTTTTTTTGCAAATGTCGCATAATTACTTAATTTTAGTTGTTTGTGCTTAATTGTGGTTAAATGTACGAGTACTTTAAAAATAAGTTCTTTAATTAATTGTGCATCAGAACAAGCTCCATGACTGAAGTATGTGCTTTAGGGTTAGATGTTATGTTGTGGGCCTCCCATTTATTGGATTGTGTGATGTTACTTGCTTTCACATACATATTCATTTTAGGGTTGGTTGTAGATCCTTTGCATTTGCTGTGATTGGTTGCATTCATATAGGGATAGGACATTGCGTGTTCATCGCCTGTATATTCATCACGCGTTAGTTTGTCTTAGAGCCCCAGGTTTGTGCTTTATTTTGATACATAGTAGTATAGTTATGGTTATGTATTGTTGCCACCCCTATTCTTTATTTAAGGAACTCGAGTTTGTCTATACTCGACACCATAGAGTTTTTTGGGAAGTCTTCGTACCATTATAATGATTATCCTCGTCCTCGATCTATCACTCATGGAGATCGTGTTGACTTTTCAACACGAGTTAATTATAGTAGGGACGACAACTACAAAGATCATCGTTTCGAGGAGAGTCTTGAGTATAAGTTCTCTAAGTTTCCCCACCATTTGATGGCTTGCCAAATTCCGAGTCCTTCAACTATTGACTCATGGACATGAGACACTATTTAAATTACTTTGAGTTATTCAGTTAGCGTCACCTTAGGTTTGCGAAACATCGACTATTAGGTCATGTGAGAGATTACTGGGATAACATTGAGAGGACCCTTACGTGAGATGTTCTTCTCCCCATCGCCAGTTGGGTGGAGATAAAGCAAAGATTATGTCACAGATATCTACGGACATCATATAAGAGTCGCCGCCTCAAGCAAATATTTACCCTCCGACAAAGATCCATGTCTGCTGCCGAGTATATGAATTATTTTGACGAGTTAGTGGTTTTGATTGACATTCAAGAAAAGTGAGTTGTAACTGCTGCTAGATTCCGTTCTAGACTTCGGTCTGCGATCTACCTAGCACTGAGTGGTCATCTGTTAGATTCTGTTGAACAGACATTTTAGCTCGCTGATAGTTCATTATTTATATATATATTTGTTATAATATTTATTAGTTATATAATTAATTTTAATGATATTTTATCTTTTATGTAGTTTAAATGATATTTTTTTGTATTTTCAGGAATTAATGGGTTGCTAATACGAATTGGAGCTCATGGCTATGATCAGGAGGAAATTTAGAGCAAATTAGAGAAATTTAGCAGTACACGCCCTGTACCCAAGGCGTGTAATCCAGTCACACCCTCCCTATCTCTCCCTCAGGTCGGGACACTCCAGCTCGGTTTAAGCTTACACGCCCTCAGGTCATGTCGTGACCTGAGGGTGTGCCTGACCCAGTAACAGCCGAACGCCACCAGACACGCCCTGACAAAGTCGTTGCCGATTCGCACTGGACACGCCCTAGGTACAGGGCTGACATTAGGGCGTGCTTGCACTTTTATGACCAAAACGGTGCGTTTACTCCCTATGTTTCCCGGGGTTTATTTTGGCGGTTTTTCATCAAGCACACGCCCTCATGTCAGGCCGTGACCCAAGGGCGTGTAACTCAGAAATTTTCAACTATAAAAGGCAGCCATTTCCAAAAGACTAGGAGGGGATTTTTGGGCTCTACTTCACTATTTACTGTAATTTTACTATTTTAGCTACTTTTTGTACTTCATCTTCAAGTTGTAAGCTTTTCTTCTACTAGCAATTTTATTTCAAGTTGCATGCTTTCCTCTTTTTCTTCTTATTAAGCATGTCTCTTCCTACATCTTTATGTAATTCCCCCACCATGATGAGTAGCTAAATTCCATTTAACACTTGATTATGATGAACTTTGAAATAAAATAATCATGTCTTGATTCTCTTTTATTTACAAGCTTTCTTTAGTAAAAACTTTGATTTACCTTTTACTTTAATCGCGTTGATTACATATCATCGATATATGTCTTTCAATCTATGATCCGTATTCTAGTTGGCCGAGAGGTACGTGCATACAAGGAGATCACTTACGGGTAAAAGGAGTTGCATACACTCCTCGAGAGAGGATGACATAAATCTTCTGGATTGGAGTCAAATCAATAGACCCCACCACTTAAAACAAACTTTAGGGGTGTCGATTGTAGAATGGAATTTCGGCTGATCAACATAAATTTAGGTGCTAGTATTCCTCTAGCGAGGTGCTATCATATTATAGGAACCTCCACGGCCGAAGTCTTTTAATCGGAAGCTTGTAAATCACTTATTTTGTATTTTATTTTATTCCAAAGAGATTCTAGATCAAGTGCTAATCCTTTAAATCATCGAATTTTTTCGTAGTCGAATTGTTATTTTTTTGCTTTTCTCAAAACCAAACCCAAAATTCCGTCGATAAAATAATAATAATCTTTGAGAGTAATAATACTCAACAAACTCGAAAAAATATGACACTTGATATTTCTTATAATATTCTATACTATAAAATGATAGGCACACTTGCCTATTCGGTTTATTTTTGGATCTACGCAAAATTACCATTACTCGCCCTTCACTATAAGTTGTCCTTAGGTTCCACTAAAATTAGTCAAGTTGACTCGCACCCTAACTATCCCGTCATGAGTCCTCCCCAGCCCGAGGCCACCAACATGCCTACTCTTGTCTTCTTGGACACGAATGATGTGATACCTGATACTGTGCTCTCTTACCCCGGTGAGGCACATTGTCCGATGAATTATCTGCCACTTGAGTCTGGCTCATACCCTATACTACTGAATGTGAGTGAGTACGAGAGACTCGGTGATCCTATAGTGATGCGTCCTTCCCTTACTCCTCGCGTTGACATAGTTGCTACCCCGTTCGTAGACTTGTCATTGAGTACACAACCCACTGACCTTGTCATGAGTACCTATTCTTCCGAGTCTCTCTTTATTCTCCCGAGTCTCACTATGAGTGATAGCTGAGAACTGGTTAGCTACCCTATTGTGATAACCACACCCACTAGCAATCATCAGGGCGAACACCACTAATATGATGATTTCTATGACGATCACCCATTTGAGCCACTTAGAGAGCCATTTGACGAGCTTTTCTATTTTGAAGATAGATGACACATCTCATAGTTACACTATAGTGTCAATGTCTTCGACATCTCTTTGGGTATTTGCTCATCTGCAACAAATTTCTCTTTCCATTGCCTGGTGAGCCTCCGGACGAGTCACATCCTCTAGGAGACATTTGACGCATTATGAACTCGTATCTTTGTACCGATGTCTCATATAATCATTTGTGTGTTTGTCGCACACTCGATGAGTATATCTACAACCCACCAATAGTACCACAAGATAAACCATCCATCTTTAGGGACTTCCACTGCTATGTAGAGTCTGCCCTTGGTGAATCTGTTGGGTTTGTCATTTTTCAGTTATATGTTGCATGATTTACATGTCGTACTCCGACGTAAAGTTATATTTAATAATGAACATTTTAAAAATTGCATAAGTATCACACGAGAGAACAAATGTTCAAAGAAGATCTTTGGGTGATGATTAACACATTATTTGAGGGGTTCCCATTGGGGATATCTATGAATTTATGTGATAGGACATAGGAGAATAGGTCCACACACTGTCATGACTCATGAGAGTTTGAGTCAAATTCCTTTGAGCTTGATATTCCTTGGATAATGCGTTCAATATAGTGGATTTCATTCTTGATGTGGGCTACATAGTTTCGGGATCATCAACCTTTTCTTTCAGCTTCATCTCCCACCTTTACCATAGCCTTGCCTATACATCTAGCCTCCATTGCAGCCATGCCCTTCACCCATATAGCGGCATACTTCGTGCACGGGACACTCGACAACTTCAGTTTGACGACGACATTATGTGGCCTACTAGGAGTTACGAGATTGGGACGTCAGAGTTCATACAATTGTTTTCATACTTGCTTGGCCTGCACCATGAGCATGACAATCTCCATTAATCGAACATGAATGCTTCTGTGTTGGGGAGATTGGTGGAGATCGATCACGTCTCATTTGAGTGATTTGTCATTATTGACATTTTTAGATCGTCAGATGGACAATCCGAGATCGTGATTGCGACCAAATCATTTTTTCATATTTCTATGCATTTTCTTTTATTTTTCTGAGATGTATTGAGATTTAGGTCATGATCATTTGATATACTTAATATAAACCCTTCCCTTTATATGCATGCTATTTGGTGTACACTACTCGGTTGGGAAACGAGAGCTGTAGTTCAAAGAACACACCACTCGATCTTTGCTCCTCGGTACGAAGTCGAGGACCCCGACAGTGCCGACGCCAGCGACTACGCCTGTTTAATGCACTAAGTCTGTATTGAGCATATTGCCTTTGTCCCAAAATGAAGCTCTCCGGATGAAGTCGTACAAGTTACTGTTAAATTGGTGAAGTCCATGCAGAATTGCCGACCAGATTCTCCAACGCCGACCGAGCGTTCGTTGATCAAAGACTTGATTACCGATCGAGCTTAAGTTCATTCTCTCTGCGATTGCTGATCGAAGACTTGTTTGCAGACTGTGTTTCATACTATTCACTCAGCGTTCGCCGAACGGACTCAAAAATTGCTGACCGGACTCAAGAATCATCGACCGCCGACCTTCTCCTTTTCGTGGTCTCAAAACTTCTTTACATCTTGCCGAACCAAGAATTGCGATCACCCTTCGCCGACCGCTGCGCTCGCCGATCGAGCCCTCCCTCTATCTGCGCTTACCGAATGAAGTTCCTCCTTATATATAATTATGATCTGCGATCACTTTTTACGATCAAGGCTCAACGATTGCCGACCGAGCCATCCCGCCATCAGTGCTCACAGAAAGAAGAGTTTTCATAACTGAACAGAGTTCTCCAATCGTTGTTACCGACCGAGCTCTCAACGATCACCGATCTAAATTGAATATTGTCAGGATTCTAAACAGAGCCATTGTTGATCAAGATGAGGAAGATGTCATTTCTGTATCCCATCCTTTTTTGGGACTTGAACATAATTAAAGAGGACTATATATATTGCCTTTCTCATGATAGAGATAATCTTTCTTCCCACTTATTTTATTATCTCTCTGACTCTCTGTCAGCTGTAACTCTAATTTTCTCTCTTTGTAATCTGTCTCTCTTTCTCTCAAAGAAACAAATAAAATCACCTCTCTTTGGTGATAGTTCTCATTGTTGAAACATTCATAACTGCTGTAAAAGGTTCAAAATCACCCTTCAATGGATTTTGTATGATTCTCGAGTTCCCAGTTTAAAGAGCTCTGCTTGGGTTCTTGAGTCTCCTGAAGGAAAAAACTTTATTAGGTAATGAGTCTCCAGTTGGAAAAGACTCTGACGGCCTTGCATTGGCATTGCTATCCCATGATGTTTGTGGAAGAGAGAAATACCAAGATTTATTGGTGAACCTCTATAAAAATCTATGCGCCACATCTCTATAGCTTAGATTTTATCTAAATCATGTTATTTTATATGATCTATAATTTTGTGCTATGATTGTATAATTTTGGAAGGATTTTTTATTCTCGATTCACCCCCTTTTATAAAAATATTATGTTCTTTTCCTCACTTGCAATTAGTATCCGAGTGAGATTTATTTTTTAGGGTTAAAACCTTGATGAATCAAGATCTAGTAACTGAATATTTATTTTTGAACCATTCAAATCACATAATATCTCAGCAGTAGGATTGTGCCTTAACATCCAGACCCCTAATATGCAATTTAAATAAGCTTGCATTATGAAAGTCTATGATTAAACTATACATGAATTCTATTGATGAACATATATTTGAATCTATCTTGACAGGTTCTTTTATACCCAAAAAGGTAAATCCAACAAACAGTGTTGAAGTGATCAATGGTCTAAAGAAGACAAGAAGATGAGATCATATAATTGAAAGACGATGAATATTCTGGTCCCAACACTCTTTGATGATCTATATCAGATGCAAGGTTGTAGATGTCGGATGTCGGATTCATGTCGGTTTGAGTTTGAAATGTCGGATGTCGGATTGCGGGGGATATAACAGGGATATTTTATAATGTCGATTTTAATATTTAAATAAATTTATTCATATATATATACAATTTTTATAAATATGTATAATTGTATACATAATTTATGTTTATAAACTACAAGATAAACATATATACACATAATGTATGTTTATAAATTACATAACAAAGAGATGTCGACTGCAATAAACGACATACATATCACCAAATGAGAGCGAGATGAGAAAGTCGTCGACGCTAGACTTGAAGAGATGCACGAAACAAAATATTACCGCTTGGTCTCTTCAAAGAAATGAAAAATATATTTTTAACCCTCTCGACGATATATCGGTCGCGAAATATCGCCAGATATATCGGGTTAAACCGATATATCGGGCGATATTTTCAAAAATGTCATTTTTGTTTAAAATATCGATGTCGTTGCGTTTTATCCCCAAAACCTTTATGTCGGCCGACATGTCGGACATGTCGACCGACATCTACAACACTGATCAGTTGTTATCAATTATGTTTCTGCCAAAGGGATCTGATAGACCCTAACAGTCATGGAAGAAGGAAGTGAAGATTCGAGAATTTCAAGATGAAGTATGGAGAACCACTGGTGGACTAGTACAAAAGATATAATCTAATCATAAAATGGTCTCAAGACTTAATGATAGAGAGATCTCAGATGAAGAGCAGAATGACAAACTGCTTAGGAGCTTGACCAAGATGTATCTCCCATACTCCCAGGGCATCAATGAGATAAGGAAGCTAAGAGAAATCACACTTGATGTTCCTTATGGAAGATTGCTATTCATTGAGCTTGCCACCGCCACCTCCACCACCAAGGTGAAGAAGAACTAGCTACTCCATCCAAGCCAACTCCTAAAAAGATAGTGGCTCTGATTGCCACTGTACCTAGAAGGCTCCTAACTTCATATACTGACGAGGAACTTACTTTCTTGGCCATGAAGCTTAATGACTGGAAGAAGGAGAACACTCCTTTCAAATATAAAGAAAAGAGCAAGGAAAGAAGCTCCAAGAACAATATGTATGAACAAGATTCTAAACCTGATGAAATTATATGCTACTATTGCAGGAAAAGTAGACATATATCCGTTGAGTGTAGATTAAAGAAGGACATGAAAAAGTCCGAGGGCAAACTTGAAGAAAGATGATCTAACAAAAAGGGCGAAGCAATGATTGCCCAGAGTTGGAGTGGATCCTCATCTGAAGAAGATTCAGTTGAAGATAGTGAAGAAGATTCTGAGTTCAGATCCCCGACAGTCTTAGAAGGAGAAACCTCAAATTCTCACGAGGTACTTGGATTTTGATTCTTTTGATTTCTTTTCTCTTGATTTTAGAAATATTTTTAAAAAATTGTGTAAAAATCTTGCTTCTGAGAGAAGACTCAAAGCTATTCTTATTGAGAATTAGAAACTCTCCCAGTGCAATACTGAATTGTATGAGAAACTTGATAATGCTTAAAATTGTGACTCCTGGGAAGAGGACAAGAAATCTCTTGAGGAAGAGCTAAGCAAATATATAGAGGAAAATAAGAGTTCTACTATTGAATTTTTAAAAGCAAAAGAAGAGCTTGACTACATAAATGAGAGGAGTTATAAGCTTAAAAATATTATTGGAAATCTTACATGAAGATTTCAGTGAATGCATCTCAAGGATCGCTTCCGTTGAGCAATGACCCTCTTATTTTTGTGCAGAGGAGCTGTGAATGATAATCTTGCTGAAGAACCTCCCAAGGAAAAAAGGCCATTTTCTAGAATTGTGAGGAAACAAACAACATGCACCTCACCCTCTTCATATGTCTAATGACAACATTCTCATTCCTTGTCCTTTCTCCTACTCAAGAATGATGAAACTCTCTTCTGGAAGAAGGAAAAGAAAAGACAACAAATTCTGCCAGGCCTAAGACTGCAGTTCCGATTGTCGACCGACTGATCGACGACCATAGACTGCACAGATCGTTGATCGTCGACTGGTCGATCAACAGTCCCAATACATGAAGTTTGAACGTGTTGCAACCGCTCGACGACAGGCTATTTGTCAGCTGATCGCCGATTGCAACATCAATCACCGATCGCTGATCGTCGATCTCCTCTCGTTCACACAGTCAACGATCGACGGTTACCGATTGACTTTTCGCTCATAGGTGGCTCAACCAATGAAAGTCCATACTGCTTCTCGTTATCCTTCTATTTCTAAAAGAAAGAGCAGGTACAATAGATTTCTATATTTTTGTTTGACAAGGTTGACCACCTTATGGCTAATTGTTGGTTTAACATCATAAACACCTATCCCCGAGGTAACTCGTACCAAGATAAGCCAAGTGTTTGTATGAACTATGCTACCAATGGTATGCGTTCTAAATCAGTTTTGGGACCATATCCTTTCTAAATATATGTATCTGAAGGTCCAAACCTTACCAAGAAGCACACTTGGTACTTGACTATGGATGCTCCAGACACATGATTGGAGATAGAAGGCTGCTCACAGACGATTATGCTAAGAAATGACCAAAGGTTATCTTCAAGGACTCTAACCATGGCTGCACCAGAGGTTATGGTAAATTTTTTTTGGTAAAATAATCCTTGCACATCTAGCTTATGCGAAATATAATCTGATAAACATAAGTCAACTATGTGATAAAATTATCTAGTTAATTTTTAATCCAACTTATGTCTTGTGAAGGATAGTAGGATAGAAACAATAGTATTTATTGGGACTAAGATTGATAAGGTTTACCTAGTTAATTTCAGTCCAGTGTAAATTCTTGTCTGTCTTATGACATACTTTTCTAACCCTTATCAATTATGGCTTAAGAGACTTGCACACATAAACATTAGGACCTTATTTAATTATCTAGTGCAAAGTTAGTTAGAGGTCTACCTGATTCAAAATATGTAAAAGAAAGACCTTGTAAAACTTACCAATTAGGAAATCAAACCAAAGTCTCTCTTAAAAGCAAAACAATCCATGATGTGTGTTTATACCTTTTACATATGTATTTGTTTGGTCCCTTTGTTGCTACTAGTTTAGGCGGGAATAGATTCCTTGTAATTGTTGATTTTTCTAGATTTACATGAGTTTTTTTTGAGAAGTAAGGCTTTATTTGGCACAGCTTTTGCGCCCCGCGTTTTGACGAAACGATGCCACACGGAGGCAAAACAAACGACTCGGCGGCTCCGTTTTCCACGTCTGGTCCCGCCGCGCCCGAGGAAAGGAGCAAAACGCTCCGTCTGTAATCCCTCTTCCCCGCCTCCGGTTCGATCCCGCCGTTTGCTCCCGCTTTTTCCGCCCGCCAACGTCGCGCCAAATAAAGCCTAAGTCTGATAACTATGGAGTACTCTAATTTTCTCAAGCAAATTCAAAATGAGATGACTACTTCAGTAGTTATGATTAGAAGTGATCATGGTTCTGAATTTGAGTCTCATAAGATGAGAAAATTTTGTGAATCCTAAGGTATCAAAGAATGTTTTTTTTCTCCTAGAACTTCACAACAAAATGAAGTTGTAGAGAGAGAATAGAACACTCATTAAGACATGAATGACTTTACTTGTTGAAGCTGAAGTACCTTTGTATTTTTGGCTAAAGAAGTAAATATGACATGCTATGTGCTAAATCGATCTCTCATCCATCATCAACAAATTACATGAGCAAACCCCTTCTGAAATAATAAAAAGGACCCATTATGAACTAATAAAAAGTACTCTAAACATTTCACATTTTAGGGTATTTGGTTGCATTTGATATATTTTGAATAATGGTAAATCTTCTTTTACTAAGTTTGAAGCTGAAGCTCACCATCAAAGCCTATAACTGTTATAATAAGGAAATTTCATATGCAGAAGAATCTATTCATGTTATTTTTGACGAGCTTAACTTTTCTGTGAATGAAAATATTCTTCTGGTTTGGTATTACAGTTTCACAAGCTATCAATTGCAAAAGAAGATTGAACATTGCCTAGTCATGATTGCCCCTTTATTCAAGAGAAAAGTGACGAAGTGACACCAACATAGGAAAACGATGTTGTTGAACCAACTCTTCCCACTGATGTGAAAGAACCTACCTTGCAAATTGAAGTTGAAGAGCAACTTATAGGAAACTTGGAAGATGGTGTCAGAACATGGCCAAACTTGGAAGATGGTATCAGAACATGTCCATGTACATCTAATGAATTACTATTGTATAGTTTTATTTCACAGGTTGAGTCAAAGAAATTTGTAGAAGCAAATAATAATCTACAATAGAACATTGTCATGCAAGAAGAGTTTGAGTAGTTTGAAAGATAAAAAACTGGGCTAGTTGAGAAACCAAAGAATCATCTGGTAATAAGTACCGAGTGGATTTACAAAAAACAAACTGGACCCAAATGGTGTGGTCATCACGAACAAAGTTAGACTTGTAGCTCAAGGCTATAAACAAGAGGAAAGAGATTGATTATGATCAAAACTTTACTCCACTTGCTAGTCTTGGAGTTATCGGACTTTTCTTGGCTTATGCAGCACATCATGACATCAAGGTCTTCCAAATGAATGTGAATAATGCTTTTATCAATGGAAAGTTGCATGAGAAAGTGTATGTTGCACAACTCTAGGTTGCATTATTGATAGGACATGCACCTCAAAAACTTGTCAAATCCTAGGATCAAGATGGGTATATTGAAGAAGTAAGAAGCAGAACACAGTCTCCACATCTACAGATGAAGCATAATACCCAAAATTCCGTCATACTCACTGTCAATGATCAGGATGATAGCTTGCTTCCAACGCAAAGCCGAAAATTTCTCCAACCGACCATCTCAGCCATGATGAACTCCCATACCTCCAGAGGAGTACTCGCCGACCATCAAAGAGTACTCGCCGACCATGAAGGAGTACTCGCCAACCATCACGGGGGTCTCGCGGACCAGTCCGCTCTTTGTACTTAGTATTTTTACCGCATCTTGTAAGCGGGCATCCCATATTTTTTGGCGGCTGCCCACGGGTAGAGGCTAGTCGAGCCTATAAATAGGCCGTGAACAGTAGCTTTAAAAGAATAAAAAAACTGAGCTGAGAACTCCCTCAGTATTCGCACGTCCATAGAAAAGAACTTGCGGGGTACCTTAACAGAGAGCAGTTTTAACATCTTGTAACCTTGCTGTAACCCATTTTGAACAATTAATAAAATCACACACAACTAAGGTTCGTGCTATGCGTAATTTGGTCTCGCCGTACGCAACATCTTTTCACCCTTGCCTTGGTATCACGACATATAGTACTCGCCGACCCCTAAACCATAGTACTCGCAGCAAAGTATCCAACCACTCACAGTCACCCATCTCATTTTTGTTGAGTGTGGAGTTGGGGGTCACTTTTTACCCCAACAGAACGAACACACGACCTTCAGATCCTCGAGTGGTTGAAGAACACTCGCTGATATGACAGGAATAGATCAGGCAAGTCACCCGAGGTGTCTCGCAGTAACCCCGAGTTGACTGTCACTAGAGGGGAGTTCAATCTCTTAGTTTCCCCGGTCACTCGTCTGTCGAAATAGATAACCTCACTCGTCAGGGAAATAACAACCCCTGATGCTCGCCCTCCGGCCCTCCAGATTGTTCCGTGAGTAAGGGCTGAGGACGGAGATCTCGCCAACACTAGGCGAGATCATTTCCGATTGGCGGAAAATTCCAGCTCTGCGCGAGTACTCGACTTTGAGGAATTTGTTGACCCTCCAGAGGTAGAAGATCTTTCTCCTTTCTCTGACATGATCCGATGCGAACCTATCCTTATTGGATTTAGAGAGATTCATCTCTTCTGTTTCACTAGGAGAGAAGATCTCATTCATCATTTGCAGGCTTTCGAGTCTGCAATTTTCCTCTGAAACCTCTCCGACGGCATCCGCTGCAAGCTGCTGTACATGACCCTGGAAGGGAAGATCATAGACTGGTTTTACAAGCTCCTGTCTCGGTCCATCAACTCTTTCAAAGAGTTCTGAAAGGAACTCCTGATTTTTGCTTCCCGGAAGCAAAAGAGTGGGCCTCAGAAACTCTTCCAGATTATGCAGGGGATGTCCGAGACACTAGGACACAGTATTGGCAGATTCCAGAAAGAAATTCTTGGGATCCACGACGTTGACCCATCCATATATCAAGTAGCCATAGTCTGCGGATTTCAAGAAGGGCTCTTCAAATTTGAGGTCAGTCAAAGACCACAAAGTTCCTACGGGGACTTGATCAACATGGCTATTCACTTCATCTCGGGGGTGACAACGAACCCTAGCTTCGTCTCCTCTCTCACCTAACTCATCCAGAGGCAGGGGGGATTTTCTGCCCAGTCTCCTCTTCCCCCTCAACGCACTCAGAGACCTCGCCCCGTGTTCTTTCCACCTCCTCCACAACAACCGCGTCCACGACGACTTCCAGCAGATGAGACCACCACGACCCCGTTCTCCTCCACGGAACAGGCCCGTGCCATATGAACAAACATTTCTCTCCACATCATGATGGGGATCAACCACATGTTCGTGATCGGAGGAGATCGGGCCACCACTCGGCGGGACCCATTTTTGCAGATTTGCCGGAGATGCGTTAATCGGATCGGCGATCCGAGACCGCGAGCCCGTCCGGGGCGGCGTTTTGCATTATATATGTATTTTATTTTATTTTTTTGGCTTCTATTAAGTGTTTTAGGACATTGGGCGTAACAAGTGATCATAACCGTTCACGCCGGGTGCCCAACCGCCCGCTCGTTATAAATAGGGGGGGTGTTCTGATTTTCATTTCATTGTTGAATTTGTGAGCGAATCCAAATCCGACAATCAATCGTGGTGCGTCACCGCGAAACTCTCGGTGCGACGTCCCGAGCTTAGTCTCTTGAAATTATCATTTGCGTTCTTCTCTGTTGTTGTTCACTGTTAATTTTCTATTCCCCCACTTATCCCACGACCCTTTTCCTTCTGAAGAAGAAAACCTCCAACCTTCTATTGTTCAACTCCTTCGTTCTCGACGGAAGAGAAGAAAACCGCCTAAACCTTCTCCTAACCGCTCGATACTGCCACTGTAGATCGTCTTCCTCCCATGGATCGAGTTCCCCACTGCCCTATCTCGCTACCTCCGGCTGATTCAACCCTAGTTGACATCTTTGTCGTTGCGTCTCCGTCAAAATCGATGTTCCTCTCTTGCATTCTCGCCAATGTTCCTGCTCATCTTTCTCTACTACGACGGAAAGAAGCGTCAACCTCCAGCCGCCCATTTCATCGTGGAACCACCATTAATAGTCGCAGATCTCTGTGAATCCTTCCCCAATCACCGTGTTTCTTCCTCCCTCCTCTTCCTCATCGTGTAACCACCACCAACAACCCTAATTCCTACAGCCCAAGCCACCGATATCATCCTGCCACACGCACCGCCGTTCTTCTCCCTGTTCCCTGTCGCTGGAACCACCAAACTCTCCACCTGCCGCCTGTTACCCTATTTACAACTGAACTCCTTCCTCTCCAACGATTTTGATCCTTCATTTCAGTACAACAGGGCTTATATTTTATCTACCCGACCACTTTCCTCCTCCCATCAGCAAAGCCCCATCCACCTCCTGTCTTCTTATCCTAGCCCAACAACACTGAAATCTCCTGCAGGGACTCAATTCCTCAACCAGTCCGCTAAATCCATCCCGCTGCCCGAAATTGATTGTTCCATTACAGTTATATCTTTCATTTCGTGGAGCCACGCCTGCCGCCGTCACCAGATTCCTCGTGCTTTGTGAGTATTATTGTGTTATATTTTCTATATTAAATTATAGATGAACATGTTATATGTGTTTGGGTATTGATATTGCTGGCGCTTTTATTTTATTTCTTTAGTCCTATAAAAAAATATTCGTGCAAATTGTGGTTGAAATTCCTTTGCATGGTGAAAGCTTTGATATTGTTCGCGGGCTTGAAAATTAAAGATTTACATTGTGTGGATTTACTTTACTTTCTATAATTATATTTGCGAGTTTCAGATTCCGGATAATTTTAAAAGAAAACATCCATGCATCATTTGCATTGGGTTCACTCGCATCCATTATGCACGATCACGTAGGATTGCATTAGCGCGTCGACACCGCCATTTTCACATAGGACCGTCCTGCGTCACATCATCGCGACCACATTCGATGAAGACTTTTGTTCCTCTACAAGTGAATCAGTACGATGATTCACAGGAAGAATACACGGATCTGATTCTTCCCATGGAGGAGGTCGTCCATATCCCCTAGAAGCAACCTAGCTTCGGGAGACCTCCTCCTTTAAAAGATGAATATGGGAATAGGAACAGGGAACTCTACGGTGAGTTCCACGTTGGGCACGACACGGAGAGTTGCAGAGCTCTCCGTCACCTGGTAGGGAAAATGTCGAAGGCTGGAAAACTTCAAAAATATATTGCCCGCAAGCCAAATGAAAAGCCCGTCTTTGCCAAGGGAAAAGATGTAGCTGAAGTACACATCCCTAACTAGTGGTTGTGTGTGGAATAAGAGGACATCATCTCCCTCGAGAGTATCATTTGCGACCATGAATGCGTGGAGATCGATGATGTAGGTCTCATTGGCCAACTGCATCCATGGAGGAGCTGGTCTAGAGTCCTCCAAAAAATCATGTCTAAGCAGTGTCTACCAGCGGGAGGTCGCCTCTACTTCTCAAACCTTTCCCATGAGAGGAGAGGTCATCTTCAATGAAGACGATCTCCCAAAGACCGCCAACCCCTTCAACAATTCACTGGTTATGAAGACGGTCTTAGATAACTGCTCGATGTCAAGAATCCTCATCGACACCAGTAGTTTGTAAATGTGATCTTTAAACCCGCGTTTGAGGCAATGAGCACAGGGAGGAAGCTTCATGCCTCTGGCGGACTTCGCTGGGGAGAAAAAGGGAGTGAATGGAGCGTCACCCTCTCCGTCGCCGTGCGGAGTGACACGTCAAGCAACATTTGTTGTGGTTGATGCTCCGAGTAGCTACAACACCATCTCTGGCCGGCTGTTACTCAATGAGTATTAAGCCATTGCCTTCACAAGGCGAATTAACTAAACGATTACAAAAAAAATATGGAATGAAAATAAATATAACAATAATGAAACTCCCTATATGAGATCGCCGAAGATGAGGATGAAGGATCGCTGTAGCATAAGCGAGGTTGAAGCGATCGTTCTTCGGATGCAGCGTGGTGGCTTCCTTCTCCAGAAATCCTCTTTGGCTTTGAGTGGGAGATGAACTTTCGGTAGAGTAGCAGCTCTGGAAATATGGCACAAGTAATCTCTCTGGAAGCACTCACTCAAAACGAGAGAGAGCCCATCATTTTATAGAACATGAAGATAGCGCCTGCGGTAGCTCTTAGCGCCCGCGGTAGCGTTCGTTTGGAGCGGTTGCGAAACCGTCGGCGGCGTGGCGCTGTGCACGAACTTGAGATAGCGCCAGACGGTAGCGCTAGCGCTGGCGGTGGCGGTTGCGAGACCGTCGGCGGCGTGGCAGAATAAACTTTCGTCGAACGGAGCTTCAAGTTCGTCGAACGGAAATTTTCGTCGAACGAAATTTTCGTCGAACGGAGCTTCAAGTTCGTCGAACGAGCTAGCGCCTGGCGGTAGCGCTAGCGCTGGCGGTAGCGCATTCTTCCAGATTTTTGAATTCAGCTGCTTTCTACCTGTGGAGTATTGCACCTATAGTTCCTGCACACTATAAACACACGACAAGCAAGATCAAATACAATTTGAGATTTGTTATTCTCAAACAAAGGGATGTGACGCACATGTCCAACAATCTCCCCCTTTTGATAATAACAAATCCTCTTAGCAAGAAATCAACATTAGTGTTTATAGTATATGATAAGCAAGATGATAGTGCAACTATAGTATATGATAAGCATGATAATGTGCATACTCCCCCTATCTTAGTGCCCCCTACATAAATGCAATTTATGTTTTACTCCCCCTAAATGATAGATTGCATGAATTATTCTCCCCTTAATCTTCTATATTTCACCTATATAGATTTCTTCAATTAATCTCCCCCCTTTTGGTATTATCAAAATAAGGTGGGGTGGGGGTAGTAAGGAGACATTTCTTATAAATGATAAAACATGATCGAGCTTTTGTAATATAGATAATGATAAAAATTTTAAGCATAGTATATAAGAGATTTCAAATAAAAAGATAAGAGTTGTAAGCAAGTGGAAGATTATAAGAAATATTTTTTTGTAAGCATGAAAATCATAAGTAAAAATATGAGTTATAGTTCAAAATTGAAAGATGTTGAACCTTTTTGAAATCTCAAAGTTTTTCATAAAGATACCAAACATGAAATGAACATATCAAAGAGATATTATACTACAATGTTACTTAATTTTAAGTTCAAGAGATACTAAAATATTGTAGAGATCATGCTAGGTTATCAAGTGCATTTCTTATATAAAGAGTAGTATAAATAAATCATTAGAATCCAATACTCATGAGAAGAAGTGTTATGAAAGATAATAATGTGCACATAAGTGTATTTTGGGCAATGTTAACAATTGATTTAAATCAACAAAATACAAGACATATGTAAAGTAAAGTGCACAATAAAACACAAGTATATCAACTTTCACACACTTTTAATGCACATAGTTTTTAACAAAGTGGTGTAGTAACAAAGGTTTGCACAAGACACTTTACTATTCTTTCCAAGGTGCTCAACCTCACAATGCTTATGAAGACTTATCAGGAGGTTCAAGTAGTGTTTGGTGGAGTTGTATTTGTCTACATATATAATTTTTTTTGTTCATATTTATGAGACAACATTCTCCGAATACACTTGTTTTGCAAACCCAATTTTTTAAACTTAACCACTTTTCTAAATTTTCTAAGTGCAATTCAAATGTAGTGTAGGCAACAAACTTATGCAAGTTTTAATTCATTGTACAAATACAATACACAAGTAAGCATTTTTAGATTTAAACACATGTTGATTACCAAAATAAGTGAGTGAAAGGTATCATTATCAATCATAATACATTTACTCATACTTAGAGGCATGCTAAGCTTGGATCTACACATATTTTTCAATATTTGATGCACTTTAAATAGATATATCAAAGCATGATAAACAAAACGATGTTCATAGTAATTTCAAGGAATAAATTTTAACATTGTAAAGAATTCTAAATAATAGAATTCATTCATGCTTGATATTAGCAATAAAGATCATACAGTTTTTTTGTTGTTTTGAAAATTTTAATGAAATAAAAATAGAAAAATCACACAAACACATTTTTGTATTTTTGAATTTTGAATTTTTGTAGTTGATTTTTCATAATGTAAATAAAACAAAAATAAAATAGACAAATACAAAAATAAATTTGTACATATAAACTAACATATTTTTGTTGATTTTTAGAAATTTTAAAAAATAGAAAAATCACAAACCCACGCTAGCGCCGACGCTAGTGATAACGCGGCAAACAGTACGCGATTTTTTAAGAATTTTAAATTTTTGATTTTTGATATTGATTAGGGGTCTTAAGAGTAGTCTTATGCAGAAATTGTGTAATATTCAGAGATGTCTTGATTGCTCAAATTGCATAAAACATTAGTGTTTTACATGTTATTCATCCTAAGATGTCTAAGACTCCTAATTCCAACCTTAACATTTGAAACCTTGCATCGGGAAGAGGTTTAGTAAATATATCAGCAAGTTGAGAGTCCGTGCCAATGAAACTAATTCTTACATTTTCCTTTTTAATGTGATCCCTTATGAAATGATGACGCACATCTATATGTTTGGATCTAGAGTGGTGTACCGGA
This sequence comes from Dactylorhiza incarnata, assembly GCA_033032865.1. Taxonomy (NCBI): domain Eukaryota; kingdom Viridiplantae; phylum Streptophyta; class Magnoliopsida; order Asparagales; family Orchidaceae; genus Dactylorhiza; species Dactylorhiza incarnata. The sequence goes on along the minus strand of JAWHQI010000090.1, from coordinate 6,190,855 downwards.
TTATTTGTGAGATCAATGACACTTTTGTTGTCACATTTTAATTCAATAAGTTTTAGATGAAAATCAAAGTCCTCTAAAGTTTGGCTCATCCATAGTGCTTGTGCACAACAACTCCCTAATGCAATGTATTCGGCCTCCGTGGTGGAGAGTGCAACCGAGTTTTGTTTCCTACTAGACCATGCAACTAATGAAGGTCCTAGAAAATGACAAGTACCACCAGTGCTTTTTCTATCAAGTGAACAACCGGCATAGTCTGAATCAGAGTAGCCGTGAAGTGTGAATGAATTATTGTGCGGGTACCATAATCCTAATCTAGATGACCCAATGAGATATCTAAAAATTCGTTTTACCGCTTTTAAATGAGATTCTTTTGGATTGACTTGAAATCGAGCACATAAGCATACGGTAAACATAATATCAGGTCTAGTTGCACTTAGATAAAGTAGAGATCCTATCATACCTCTATATAAAGTTTGATCTATGAGAATTCCTGATTTATCTTTTCCTAATTTTAGTGATGCACTCATTGGTGTAGAAGCATGTTTAAGGTTTTCAAATCCAAAACGTTTTAGCATATCATGGACATATTTAGTTTGACATACAAATATACCATCAATTCTTTGTGATATTTGAAAACCAAGGAAATAAGAAAGTTCTCCTACAAGACTCATTTCAAATTCATTTTTCATCACTAAAATAACTTCTTTACACATCTCTTCATTAGTAGATCCAAAAATAATATCATCAACATATATTTGTAAAATAATTATATTATCATTGTTGTGCTTAATGAAGAGAGTATTATCCGCACTTCCCATAATATAACCGTGCTTTAACAAAAATGATGTAAGTCTTTCATACCATGCACGGGGCGCTTGTTTTAAACCATAAAGCGCTTTCTCTAGTTTATAAACATGATTTGAAAATTTTTCACTAATAAAACCGGGGGGTTGTTCAACATAAACTTCTTCTTTTACAAACCCGTTTAGAAAATCACTTTTCACATCCATTTGAAATAGTTTTATTCTTTTAAAGCTTGAAAATGCTAGAAAAATTCTTATAGACTCTAATCTAGCAACGGGTGCAAAAGATTCATTAAAATCTATCCCCTCGATTTGAGAATATCCTTGAGCTACTAATCGTGCTTTATTTCTAGAGATTCTTGACTCACCATCTAAGTTATTTTTAAAAATCCATTTTACACCTACAACCGGGTGATTAGATGGTCTTTCAACTAATTTCCAAACATTATGTCCCTCAAATTGTTCTAACTCTTCATTCATAGCCAAAAACCAAAATTCATCATTTAAAGCAGTAGAAACATTTTTTGGTTCAATTTCGGAAACAAAACAAATATTTGAAAATGATTCATGAAGAGAAGAGCGAGTTCTTACCCCGATGGATGGTTCACCAATTATCAATTCCCGTGGATGATCCTTTGTGAATTTTAAGGTACTTGAATGTACATATTCATCTTCCTTGGCCTCCTCTTCTTCTTCTTTGGAAGGTTCCTCATCACCATGCTCCAAAGGTTGTAAGAGATCATCCTCGTTGCCTGCGGAAAGTTTTTCTACACAAGGAACAAACTCATTAAATTTTACATTTATTGACTCTTCAACTCTACTAGTTCTTTTATTAAAAATTCTATAAGCTTTACTAGTTGAAGAGTACCCAAGAAAAGTTCCTTCATCACATTTTTCATCAAACTTTCTCAAGCTATCTTTTTAATTCAAAATAAAACATTTACAACCAAAAACTTTAAAATAAGATACATTAGGCTTCTTTTGAAAATAGAGTTCATATGGTGTGAGATTAAGAGATGGGCGAAGCATGATTCTATTCAAAACATAACACGATGTACTTACAACTTCGGCCCAAAAGGACTTAGGTAATTTATATTCGCATAGCATAGTGCGTGCTAGTTCTTGAAGTGTCCTATTCTTTTTTTTTCTACAACACCATTTTGTTGTGGTGTGCGTGGTGCAGAGAACTCATGTTTAATGCCTAACATATCACAAAAGGATGTAAATTTTTCATTTTCAAATTCTCCTCCATGATCCGAGCGGATGCATTTAACTTTTAAATCACTTTCATTTTGAATACGAGTACATAATTTTGCAAATTCACAAAACGCATCGAATTTGGAAGAGAGAAATAATGTCCAACAATATCTTGAAAAATCATCTATTAAAACATATGTATATAATCTACCACCAAAACTTGCAGTGCTAACGGGACCAAAAAGATCCATATGAATTATTTGCAAGGGTCTTGTAGTAGAAATAAAATTTTTACTTTTGAAAGAGGATCTAGAAAATTTACCTTTTTGACATGGTGAACAAAGTGAAGGTAAAGTTCCATTTAACCTAGGCAATCCTCTAATTAAATCACTTTTGGCAAGTTTTACATTGAGCTTTGTGCTAGCATGTCCCAGTCTTCTATGCCAAAGTTCTAATTCATCATTTTTAGTGATAAAGCATTTTATAGATGATTTAGAAAGATCACGAAAAGAAACTATATAAACATTATGTATTCTTGGTGCAGTTAGTAAAATATCTTTTGTAGTAGGATTAGATATTTTGCATAAGTTAGTGGAAGATTCAAATAACACATCTAATCTTTTATCACATAATTGACTAATAGAAATTAAATTGTGTTTTAATCCTTTCACATAAAGAACATTAGATATAGTAAAGGATTTGTTACCAACTGTACCAATTCCCATGATCCTTCCTTTTCCGTTATCACCAAACGTCACGATCCCTCCCTTCTTCTTTTCTAAGCTAAGGAACTTTGCTTTATTGCCCGTCATGTGCTTGGAGCATCCTGAATCCAAGTACCACACGTCTTCATTCTCCTTAGCTTGTCTGCACATCTAGAAAGAAGATGAGAGTAAAGATCCGGATACACAAGTGGTACCACCTATAGAATAAATGGAAGCCTTAGGTACCCAGATTTATTTTAAAGCATTTTGTTTTATTTTCCTGCAAGAACTAGATGTGTGACCTAACCTATAACAGTTTGCACACGAAATAAAAGGGGTTGAGACCCTTTTCTGGAATATTTTCTTGCTGGAATAAATTGGATTTACAGAAGAAAAGCATTTTGAAAAAGAGAATTCAGGTTTCTGGTATGAGGTGCTAGCGCCGACGTTAGTGGCTTGCGCCGGGCGGTAGCCCTCACCTCGATATCCGAGCCCAAATTTTCCAGAACCATGACACTGGTTTGGCCTATTCCAAATTTTTTAATGGCCATGGTGAGATCATGAACTTGTGCTTTAAGTGAAGAATTTTTTTTCACAAGCATGACACCTATTTTCAAAACCTTTTGTATTATTTTTGATTTGCAAAAGAGAGGCTTCTAATTTTCTTTCTAATTCCCCCTTCTCTTTTGTAAGAGTTTTGGCATGAGAGAGGGCTTTAGAAAGTGACTCTTCAATATCTTTTGCCAATTTAGTGGAGTGATCACACTCTTGGCAAGAAACCTTTCTCTTTTCTAAAACAATTACCTTTTTTGGAAAACTTTTGATTTTCTTTAATAAGAGATTCATTTTCACGATTCAATAAAATATTATCTTTCACATTTTTATCAAAAACTTTGCAAGTTTTAAGGAATTCATTATAGAGTTCATCATAAGTGGGAGGAGTTACCTCAGTGTCGCTAAGAACACTGGTGTCGTCGCCGTCGTTTCCATGTCCCATGAGGCACATATTTGCTTCCTCATCCTCGCTTGATGAAGACCCGCTTGATTCTTCGGAGGAGGAGGAGGAGGAGGAGGAGGAGGAGTCATCCCATGTTCTAGCTTTTAGCACTTTCTTCTTCTCCTTCCATTTGTGCCGCTTTTCTTTCTTCTCCTTCAAGAATTTTGGGCACTGGCTCCGAATGTGCCCGGTCTTCCTACAATTAAAGCATTCCGATGGAGATCTTTCTTCTTCATCGTCGCTCTCCTTTTCCTTCTTTGAGGACGACCCTTTCCATCTTCCATCCTTTTGGATAAATTTCCGGAAAGTGTTTCGCCTTTCCGGATTTCGCATGAACTTTCAGAAGTTCTTCACCAAAAGACTTTCTTCATCTTCATCCTCATCCTCTTGGCACTCCTTTGATTTTAATGCCAACGCCTTCTTCTTTGGCTCCTTGTTGTATTCATCATGTTGGATTTTGAGTTCTACCTCATGGGTTTTGAGATTCCCAATGAGGCTCTCAACTTGGAGCGTCCTTAGATTGTGCGATTCTAAAATGGCCGTCACCTTCGGGTTGAATTTTGGTGGAAGGGAACGAAGGATCTTTCGGACCAAGTCGCCGTTGGAGAAGGTCTTTCCAAGTGCTTTGGAGGCATTGACGATCTTGGTGAAGCGCGTGTACATGGCATCAACATCTTCACTTTCATCCATCCGGAATTTTTCATATTCCGACTCAAGTTGGAAAAGCTTTGAATCTTTAACCTGCGATGTACCTTCATGAGTAACTTCCAAATGATTCCAAATTTCATAAGCAGTAGTACATGCAGAAATTCTATTAAATTCATTTCTATCTAACGCACAAAATAAAGCATTCATGGCCTTGGCGTTGTTTTTGCATTTTAGTTTATCCCTATCATCCTATTTATCTTTTGGTTTATCTAAAGTTATCTCTCCAACTACAAATGTAGGAGGAGAGTATTCTTCTTCTACCATATTCCATACCTCAATATCTAGGGTCATAAGAAAGCAACGCATCCTATTTTTCCAATAATTATATTCTGACCCGGTAAAGAGTGGAGGTCTACTAATTCCCTGACCCTCGGAAAAAGCGAGATCATAAGACGTCATTATTCCTGGTTTTTAAACCGTTTGGAATAACCTATCCTCTGATACCACTTGTTGGATCTTACGGCGCCCTTAGAGGGGGGGGGGGGGTGAATAAGGGAATAAAATTCTTTGATAATTTTTACTAAATTGTTAGAGTAAATTAGAATGAAATAATCAATTTAACTTAAAGGAGGAAACAATTGTAATTTGCAATTTTATAAATTATGCCAAATGATAGAAATCAAGTAAACACAAAAAGAGACATGATTATATTATATGAAAAAGGTGTTTACAAAAATTGATTTCAATATCGCTTGAAATCGGAGGCGAATAAAGTAATACAATTTTTTTTCTATACCGACTTGTATCCCCACAAACCGGTTGGCTTTAGCCAATCCTTCCCCGGATATGGCCTCAAGCCGCTCTAGCCAATCCTTCCCCGGATATGGCCTCGAGCATAAGCGAGGTTGAAGATGAGGATGAAGGATCGCTGTAGCATAAGCGAGGTTGAAGCGATCGTTCTTCGGATGCAGCGTGGTGGCTTCCTTCTCCAGAAATCCTCTTTGGCTTTGAGTGGGAGATGAACTTTCGGCAGAGTAGCAGCTCTGGAAATATGGCACAAGTAATGTCTCTGGAAGCACTCACTCAAAACGAGAGAGAGCCCATCATTTTATAGAACTTGAAGATAGCGCCTGCGGTAGCTCCTAGCGCCTGCGGTAGCGTTCGTGTGGAGCGGTTGCGAAACCGTCGGCGGCGTGGCGCTGTGCACGAACTTGAGATAGCGCCAGGCGGTAGCGCTAGCGCTGGCGGTGGCGGTTGCGAAATCGTCGGCGGCGTGGCAGAATAAACTTTCGTCGAACGGAGCTTCAAGTTCGTCGAACGGAAATTTTCGTCGAACGAAATTTTCGTCGAACGGAGCTTCAAGTTCGTCGAACGAGCTAGCGCCTGGCGGTAGCGCTAGCGCTGGCGGTAGCGCATTCTTCCAGATTTTTGAATTCAGCTGCTTTCTACCTGTGGAGTATTGCACCTATAGTTCCTGCACACTATAAACACACGACAAGCAATATCAAATACAATTTGGGATTTGTTATTCTCAAACAAAGGGATGTGACACACATGTCCAACAATCTTTACTTGGTCAACTGCTGACATGCCTTGGGGTGGACCCCGATGTCACTTACCACTGTCTCAATATCGATCTCTCCTTCAAGCCGATCAAACAAAAGCGAACGGTGGCAGTAACCTTGGCAGGACCCATTCAGGAGGTCTCAAAACTTCTCAAGGCCAATTTCATCAGGGAGATCCAGTACCCAGAATGAGTTTCAAATGTTGTAATGGTCTAAAAGTCTAACGATACACGACGTATGTGCATGCCCTAAGAATTGTCTCAGATAGATTCCTTAGTTGATTCTGCTGTGGTGTTTTTTGTTATGAGTTTTTTAGACGCTTTCTCGGGGTTTCATCAAATTCGAATGCATGCTCCCGTTATTCCGTATACGTCATTCATCACGAATGTAGGATGCTATTGTTACCGGGTTATGCCCTTTGGGCTTAAGAACGCCGACGCTACGCACCAACGTATGTTGGACCACTTATTTAAAAATCAAAAGGGCGCAACTTAGAAGTGTACATGGATGATCTTCTCATCAAGAGTCGGGAGTTCAAGGAGCACATCCATGACCTCGAGGAAACGTTCTCAATCTTGAGGAAGTATAAGATTAAACTCAATCCCACGAAGTGCTTCTTTCGAAGCAGCAAGGGGAAGTTCCTCAGTTATCTTTTGACTTCCCACGGTCTTGATCCTAATCCAGATAAGGTCAAGACAATCTTAAATATGTTAACTCCTCAAACCCCGAAAGAAAGTTCAACAGCTAGCAGAGAGGATCACCGGGTTGAGTCGTTTTATCTCTCGATCCAGAGATAAATGTGCACCTTTCTTCAAGACCCTCTGTGGTCCTTCCAGGTTTGAGTGCACCGAAGAGCGTAACAAAGCCTTTGAGGAACTCAAAAAACAATTAACATCTGCCCCTTTCTTCAAAGGCCCATTGAAGGGAAAAATGTATTACTATACCTGGGAGTTGGATCCGAAACCATAAGTTTTGTATTGGTCCGAGAAGAAGGGAAAAACAGTTTTGATTTATTATGTCAGTAGGGTACTGAAAGATGCCTAGACGCTATACCCAATCTTGGAGAAGCTGACCATGGCCTTGATCATTTTAGTACAGAGACTTGGTCCTTATTTCCAAGGTCATTCGTTACAAGTCGTAACAGATCATCCCTTGAAGAATATTCTGTATAAGCCCAATCACTCGGGAAGATTAGCCAAATGGGCAATTGAACTAGGGGAATTTCATCTCATACACGCCGAGAATGGTGATCAAAGCCCAAATTCTCGCAGACTTCATGATAGATTTCGCAGAAAAGAAGATTACAACAAGGGAGGTCACAACTCCTCTGACCTGGATGATGTTCGTGGATGGAGCCTTTGGTAAAAATTCCTCTGGAGTCAGAGTCATTGTTCAATCCGAATGACATTTGGATCGAGCAAGCCGTCAAGTTACATTTCTCCACTACGAACAGCCAAGCGGAGTATGAGGCACTCATCACTGGATTGAGGTTTGCAAAGGAGCTGGGGGTAGAAGACATTGAAGTGCGAACAGATTCTTTGATGATGACTTCCCTGGTGAAAGGTACCATTGAGGCGCGGGATTCTGTTTTGAAAAAGTATTTAGTGGCGGTGAAGAAAGACATTGGAAACTTCAGATCCTTCGACATTCAACACATACCTCGGGTGGAGAATACATAAGTTGACGAGATAGCAAAATATGGACTTCCATCAGGAGGGACCATCACAGAACCTTTCCATCCAGCGATTGAGGAAGGAAAGGCCATGATGATTGATCATCTCCGTCATAGATGGATCCATTTATCCATTTCTTATCAACTGGGGAGCATCATTCAATTGTCACCAACAAGCGAAGGTTCAGGTTTAAGTCGATACATTACTTTCTTCTTTTTGAAACCCTATATCAAAGATCATTCCTCTCACCGCGGGCATGACGTGTTCTGAGGAAGAAATACCTATCATATTACAGGAAATCCATTCAGGGCATTGTGGAGGCCACTCAGTTGGACGTACTTTGGAGAAAAGAATTCTCTAACCAGGTTACTTCTTGACACAAATGAAAAAAGACAGGGAACAGTATGCCAGGAACTGCCTTTAGTGTCAGAAGTTTAGCTCCATTACAACTGAAGCCAGCTCAGCACCTGCGTTCAATTTCCACTCCTTGGCCGTTAGCCGTTTGGTAAATGGATCTTGTCGGACCTTTCCCGATGGCAAGTGGGAAAAAGGAAATACATCCTGGTGATGATTGACTAGTGTTGTAAGTGGATTGAGGTAAATGCGTTAGCAAAGGAGACAACTCAGATAGTGGAGAACTTCATTCGGGGAGAGATCGTTTGTCGACATGGAATCCCGATGACAATCATCACTTACAACGATCCTCAATTTTCCAATGTCGAGTTGAAGAACTTCTGCCAATAGATCATAATTAAGCTCCGGTATTCCTCGGTCCACCATCAAAGGAGTAACAGACAAGTTGAAGCGACCAACATGTTGATCATGAACCTTTTGATGAAGAAGATAGAAAATGTCCAGGGCAATTGTGCTGAACAACTTCCTTTTGTACTCTGGGCCCTCGAAACCACTCCTATCTCTGCCACAGGAGAAACACCATTCAAGCTTTTACATGGATCCGAGATACTCATCCTGGTGGAATTTGAAGTAATGAGCCCAAGAGTTCTTATATCAAAGCAAAGAAACAAAGACTGGATGAAGGAAAATGAAGACGATATGAGGTACAACTTGGACCTCATCGAAGAGATGAGAGATCTAGCAGTCGCTCGACAAGAGGAGGTCAAAAGGAGAATGACAAATCACTTCGACAAGAGCATCAGGGTGAAACAATTAGTTGTCGGGGATCTGGTGATAAAAAAAGTGGGCGCGGCAGGAAGAATGACCTTAGTTGGGAAACTCATTCCCAACTGGGCAGAACCTTTCATCGTTAAGGAAGCATTGAAGAATGGAGGTTATCGGTTGCAGAGCTATGACGACGACGATATCCCGAACACCTGGAGCGGAGACGACATGAAGAAATTCTTCTCTTAATCATGATATCTATCCTTTACATTGAAATATTCTATTCCACGTATTCTTTTCTTATTGCTTAAATACATGGAGTATTCCCTATGATGCTTACTTGTATCCCTTGAATTGAGATCTCCGTATCCGATCTTGCAGAGGACTTTAAGTGATTCTATTTTTAACTAGGGATCGTTGCCAAAACTTGCTCGGACCTCCCTGAATTGAGATCGCTGGGCAGTAACACCCACCAAGACCACAACTAAGCTAGAATTGAATCACGGTTGTGTAGTGGTAGCCTGATCCAATCTCTTGCGATGACCTTCAAGTTTCCGGATCTTTCGCTGATATCTACCACACCCCCAGATCGTTTGCTGTAAAATCCATTACGATTGCTCTCGCTGGAATTGTTCGTGACTTGCATAAGCGGTATGCTGATCAGCAGCTATATCGTGCCTCACCAGAGATATCGCCACTGCTAAGGGATCTTTCTAAGGACAAGCTTCTGAAAAAAATGGATGCCTTATGTCCAATGAATCTTTTCTGAGGACAAACTCTGTTTAGCACGTGGAGCTCTGTCTAGAATTGAATCATGGTTGTGTAGTGGTAGCCTGATCCAGTTTCTTGCAATGGTCTTCAAGTTTCCGGATCTTTCGCCGATATCTATCATACCCTCAGATCGTTTGCTGTAAAATCCATTACGATTGCTCCCGCTGGAATTGTTCGTGACTTGCATAAATGGTATGCTGATCGGGTGATAGAACAACCATATCGTGCGAAAAAAATACTGCCCGCAAATACCACAAAAAAGAAGAAAAGATGACGCTAAGCGTCCTCCTTCGAGGAGCTGAAATCCTCCCCATCATGATACTCGTCCAGGCTATCGAACTCGCTGCTGCTCTTCGCCTGGCTACTCGCTGATGACTCCAGGGGATCATCCGTAGCATTCGGAAAGAGCGTGGCATAGGTCACGTCTGCGAACTCTGGCTTCAACATCTCCTTTTAGATCTCCTTAATTGTCCCGTCCCCTGCTAGATGCGAGACCCTCACCGCCATCTTCTCCATTTTGGCAAGCAGTTTTTGCAACAAAGGAGTATTCACATGTCAGAAAGAGAAAACTCAAATAACGACGATCTCGCAGAACAACGAAATTTCCTTACCTTATTCTGATCTCGCAGAGCCTTATTCTCCCTCTTAGCTTATTCAACAGCTGGGAGATTTGGGCAGCAGTGTGATGGCTTAGGACGAGGCTCTGCATATTGAGTCTTGCTAACGCACTGGGAGGTCAGCTAGGTCGATCTTACGGAGCTCGTCGACTTCCTCCTTCGAGTATAACATATGCTGAAAATCGATGACGTTTGGCGAGCTCCTCTAGGATGGGAGACACGAGCTTACAAAAAATCTTTGCATCTCATCATCCTAGAGGATTAATGGATCGCCTTCTGAGTCCATTATAACCGAGGCATCATGGTGAAAGGTATGCCCTGTCCTCGAAGGCGGGAAACCCTCCACTGTCCGGCGTGCCCGCTTCCTCGGCGCTGTGAAGGTCTTCTCGACCTCGGGATCAACTTCCTTCTCTTCTGGGTGTACCTTCGCCTCCGGAACCCGCGAGCTTCCGCCTTGGCAAGGTACTCCCGATCATCCTTGGGATCCAAGTGATCCTCAGGCCGACGAGGGCGATTACTCGGGAGGGCAAGTCTTGCTGCCGGCTGCACCGAAAGAAACTATTAGAACTCGCAACAATGAAGAACATCGAATACTCGAAGAAGTGTTCCTTACCCTCCGAAGGATCGAAGTCAGTGACTTCGTCGATGCGGGACATATAGTGCTCGACATCGAGGGGATTGTTGGTGATGAAGTACGCGATCTCCATCGCCTTCAAGGCAACGTCACAAAATCCCGCTCCGCTCTCGCCTTCTGTTGGTAAACAAAGGACCAACACCCCCTTGAACAAGGCAAAGAGTTGGGTCCATATGTGGACCTTATTCGGGATATTGAGTACTCACATACGTATCCCGCCGAAGAAATAAGTCCCGTCCTCGCGATACCTGACATAAAAAAGGTACCTTCTCCAGTCGAAGTTATATGGTGAATGAGGTCAAGATGAGGAAGGAGATCGGTACGATCTACGCAGGAACGACCCCATAGTGGTTGAACACCGTTGCGAGTTCAGGCCACAAGGTGAGTCGCAAACCATAGTTGAAGTCGTCGAAAGGGATGATGACTTCACCCTCAGGAGTCTTGTACTCTTGTTAATGTGCTCGTTGGAGAAAGGGAGTCTCGTAGTGACTCCATCCTGAAGAGGGAAGGCCATACGGAAGTTCGTGAGTTCTCCTGCATTGCCTAAAGATGGTTTGAATGTATACTCCAGGAATCACTCCACTATTCTAGTTCTCTTGCATGAGCTCTTGCTCCTTTGCGATTTCTTTTTAGCGCCCATCTAGAGTACTCGCAGCAGCAGTTCGCCATCAAAGTTTGAAGGAAGCGTGAAATGAGAACTGCGGTGGGCCCTATTTATAGGGTAGATGCATCGAAAGTCGAATGGCAGACAAACATATTCGCTGACGAAATGGAGAGGTTCTGCAAATATTCCAGAACGCATCTCAGAACAAAAAGAAAATACAAGTCCAGGAAGTATGGGCCAGCGTATACTCCATAATACATCTCATAACAAAAGAGAAAATACAAGTTCAAGAAGTAAGGGTCTTTTGAGTTTTGATAGAACCGACAAGTTCACAGCCTCACAGGATAGGAGCTTACTAGGGTATATTATAATATTATATAATAAACTGTTGGCGTGCTACTGTTATTTACTTATTCCTGCGAAAGTCTTAAAGGACTGACTTAAATAATAATAAAGTTATATTATAATAAAAATAACAATATTATATAGTAAAAATATATTATAATATTATATAATAAAAATATATTATAATAAAATATAATAATAATCAACAGGTTACGGTTCGGTTCTACTTTGGTCTGGCTTGGATCCTATCTAGAAATTCTGAAACTGCTCGAGGTTTTATGTTGCGGTTCTGGTCCGGATAATAAAATGAAGGAACCACACCCGAATCATTGATGTTCACAGTTCCAAAATTCAAACCGGAACCAAATAATTCGCGAACGGTTTGGTTCGGTTATTTGTGGTTCCGGTTCGATTCACAGTTTTCGGTTCTAAGCGAGAGCTCTAGTAATTACCTAGTGATTGCCTTGCTTTAATTTTTTTATATCTGTATGCATGCTTGCTACTTTCTGTTATTTGCTGTATTAGTAAAACACTTGCTATCTTAATGAATCAACCTTAGTATAATTTGCATGACAGGAGGAGCAACCTAAATAGGCAGAATACTCAAATATCTATGGGCTTTTCTCTTGATTTTCTCTCAGTCGCCGATCGCTAACCACCTCTCGCCGATTGCCGATCGCTAACCACCTCTCGCCGATTGCCGATCGCTAACCACCTCTCGCCGATTGCCGATCGCCAATTGTGGCCCTTGCCCCGATCTACGATCCCTCTTCATTCTGCTGCTTTGAGCCCCATTAACCAACCGCTCGCTCCCCGATCGCCGATCGGCTTTCTCCGATTGCTGACCATCTTTCACCGATCGCCTGCTGAATGATTTTTGATGGTTAACTTTCTCGCTTTGTGTCTGATTCAACCTTTTGACCACTCAAAAGCTTTTGTTTCTTCCATTTTTAGCCCTAATCTCCTTGAGTATTTAAACCCTTCGCCGTTTTGTGAGCTCCTTTGCGCTTACAGAACTTTGTTGTTGTTTTCCCTTCTTCTCTCATTCAAACTTCCGTGCTTGTTGCTTGCTTGCTCTGCAATGGAGGGAATCAACCCAGGCTCCTTCTACGTCGCTGCTACCAAATTTCAGGCTGTTGTGTATTTGGTTAAAGAAGTTGGTTTGTAGTTCCTCCTTCAGAAGAGGGTGAAGATATTTGTGCCTGAAGTTCTACAACTCTACTCCTCTGAAGATTCTGGAAGAATCTATGATTTGTAGTGTTACTGGAGTGGAGATCACCGTTACTCCTCTCTACGAAACCATCTTCAGCTTGTAGCTGATGATGTAGAATTCAATGATATCTTCTCTGATGAGGTTGCCTAAGGTGATATGCCAAGCAATATCAAAGTAATATTTTTCCGGAGGAATTTAAGTTGTTAACCTACATTCTCGGCAAGGTTTGTAAGTAAAAGGTCTGCGTATGACACTATGAGCTAAGATCCTTTGAAGTAAATGGTTCTAGTGGTCCTAAAGAAGAAGGTTGATTGGGTCGACATCCTTTTTGCTCAGATCAGCGACAAGCATAAGGTGCTCACCTTTGGGAGAATCCTTTCCTTATAGCTCTCCATTGCTCACCCTTCCCTCCTCACCACATATGGAGCGGCTATGAACTGTGGCAAAAACCTCTCCATTAGGATTTTGCAACTGTGGAAGAGGACTATCCCTAAGCCATCTTCCTCCAAGGCCACCTGTACTGCCTTATTCCCATCCATTTCAGTCACCCCACCTATTTTTGCTGCCCCTCATGCCACCTCCTCCATTCCCCCCAGTTTTTTCCACACCTCAATCCTCTTCCGCTACAACATCCACACTTATCCAAGTTCCTAACTCTACCCCCACTGCCACAACCACTATCATTACTCCCATTACCAACACTAGAAACATCCCCACTTCTCCCTTACCTGCCCAGCATGAGACCAACATCCCCTCACATAGGGTCCATATTTCAATCCGTTGGACCTTTCTCCCTCTCTTTATACCCCAGGCACTTCAGCCCTCCCATCCCACGACTTGCTGCCACCCAATCTACTTCTTCTCCTCCAACTGAATTTCTTTACTCATTTGTCTTCCTTGATTTCTAACACTTACTCTCCACCCGGGTCATTTTTCTGGAGACTCAAATTACAGCTCTAACCCAATCTAACGTGGCCATCAGGGAGAATTAGAAATATATCATTGATATGCTCCAAAAAGGCGAGACCTGTTGTCCTGGTCACTTTAGCTAGGACCCCTTCCCCTATTGCTTCCCCTTCCCCATCCTATTCTCCCTTCCCCATTCGCTCCCCAGCACCTGTGACTGATTTGGGTAACAAGGTTGCTACCCCTTCGGAGGAGCCAGAGCTTCTGTTGCCCAAGGACTTACTGTTTGATGAGGAAATTGAGATGCTAGCAAAATAATTTTTGTTCAGGCTGCTGATCTATTGATAGCAGAGGTTTCAGACATGGTTATGCTTGACTTGAAATAGTTGAGCCTGCTTTCATTGAGGCTGATGTTAAGGATATTGTTGATGAAGTGGTTAAGAATATAACAACAGATGCCACTGTTGATGTTAATGCAAATACCAAACAACAAATGTCACTGATGGGAATGTTCATGATGGGGATCAGCCTGCCCGACCCGTTCGGGTCTACTCACGCCGACCACCGGCGCATTGACGATCAGGACCGCTCATCATGAGCGGATCACCGATCATAGCATTAGTTGTTCTTTGTGTTTTTTATTTCGAGTTGCATTTTTATTTATTTTGGGATCACAACGAACGGCGAATCATGGATGTTCCGTTGTCCTCCCTGGTGTCTATATATTGGGGATGAGGGCTCTCACTTTGGGGTATTGAAAGTTTGTGTGAAGAAGCCTTCCTTCCGATCATTCCGGTGCTGAAGATGGAACATCCGGGTGCGAAGCTTGGTCTTTCCCTCCTAGCCTACAGCAGCCGGCCAACTCCCCTCCTTCTCCTTGCTGTGAACCCCCACTCTTCCCTCCCTAGACGGCCTCCATCCTCCTATTTCATCCCCATTACAACTCCAGTCCAACAGCCACCCAATAACCCCTCCTCCACTCACTTCCACCCCCATTTCCCCCCACCAAATACCTTCCCCAATCAACCTCCAACAGCAGCCCAAAACTCCGCCACCTTCTCTCCAAAAGCCACCCCATTCCCCCTCCCCTAATCCCCTTGAATTCATCTCCGGCGATCGCCAAAATCATTCCCCGGTCACCTCTGGTGTTCCCCCTTCATTCCCCTTTCCGTTTCCTCCATTTTCAGTTTTCCAGCGATCGCCGAAAAACACCTCCGACCATTACCACCACCTTCGTATGCCTCGCCGGCAACCACCTCCGTCCGTCCCGCTGGCAACCAACTCCGGCCAGCCACCACCCCACTACCCCATAACAACCATAACCACCACCCCTCTATCCCATAACTACCATAACCTCCACACCACTACCCCATAACTTCCACAACCTCCTCCCTCCACTACCCCACTATCTCCCTAAGTTCCTCAACGCCTAATCGAGTTCTCCACCTTCCACTACTCTAATCAGTCATCCCCCTCTCTACATTCCATTAAACCTCCCACTAAGGCTCCGTTTGGTTGGGCTGTTTTGATGGAAAGCTGCTGATAGAAAGTTGCTGATAGGAAAAATGTTGTTTCTGAAAAATGGAGTTTTGTTAAAAAACTGTTTGGGTAAAATGGAGTTTGTAAAACGGAGTTTTGAAAAAGTTGTTTGGAAACAAAACAGAGTTTTGAGTAAAATTTTTTTTCCCATAAAATGATACCAATCACAAAAATATATAAAAAGACATTTTTTCTCATAATTTGATAGAAAAAAGTGACAATTTATGAAATATGAGGGGAACTATGACTTGTATACATTTTTAACCCTGTAAAAACAAGGACACCAACCTTGAAATGCTTATTATCTGGAGAAATTATGTAAAACGATAGTACAGTGTACAATTTATAGAGAAAAAAACATTGAACCTAAAAATCAAGCTACAAATCAGTGTTTCTGCAAAACTGTCTAAAACATCTTCCATGCTGGGTGTTAATTACATTGAAGCTTCCAATCTTTGGTTTATTACACATGGCCTGTTGGCCATGGAGCTACTGCTAAAATGTACAAGAAGAGGACCAAACAATCCATCTTTTTGGTGAGGAAAACTTTGATTATGGTCCCGAAAATTCGAATCAGTGGCCGGAATTCCTTGTGATTCGGATGAACGAATGCATATCTTCTCGAACATCAATGGCCAGTCCTCACCAAGCTGTTGTGGATTCAGCTCCATTGCTACCTAAAAGTTTCGCAAAGTCATCGTGCAATGGATCTCACCTAATAGCCTTCGGCGCCTAGAGAAATAAGCTTTAGTGGCAAGGAGTGACGAGCCGCCGAAGAGGAGTGGCGAACCCTAGCGATGGCGAGTCAGCAAGGAAGGGAATACCGAAACCCTACCGTGATCGACAAGGAAGGAAGTAGAGCGACGCTTCCGCACGGCTTCCGCCTTCGGCATGGCTTCCGCCTTTCGCCAGACGTATGCGCTTCTGCGGTTCACCGCAGGCAGGAAGTTGCGGCTCGGGATATAAAGAAAACAATGGATATTAATAAACGGAGTTTTCAAAAAAAGTGGAACCAAACTCCGCTTATTACCAAAATGTCGGTGCGTCCCAGCCGCACCGCAGCCTAAAAGCTTAACCAAACGCCACCTAAGATCCCCACGTGGAACCTCTTTAACCACCTAAACCAAACCACTTCTTCCCTCTATTCCTCCTAGCCGTGAGCCCCTACACTCAAACCTGCTGCTTCACCTCTTGGCCAACCCAGAAGACTGAATTCCAGCTACCTTATTCACTGATTACAGCAGCCCCCAACTTATTTACTGCTGCTCTAGGACATACAGCATCCCAGCAAACTGAATCCAGCATCCTTCTTCACTGATTACAGCAGCCCTTCACTCGATTACCCCTCCTGGTGGTCATTTCCTTGCTGCCCAAGCCCATACAGCAGGTATAAATACAGTCCTGGACGGTTTGCCCCTGCTGGAATTAGTTTCAATCTGCAGCCCCCTTGCTCCCCGCTCTTGCCGACCTCCAATCAGCTGCAAATACAGCAGCCCGGCTCCCGGAAGCTTCTGAGTTCTCCACTAGCCCCCACCCCCGTCAGTATCGTGTGAATTCAAGGTTTGTTTATTATTTCTTTTAGTTGAATATTGTGCTTAATCTCTACTTGACAAGATATTGGATTGTAAGCTTTGAATTCAGTTGTTTAAGTCATTGTATTTTCTCATTTAATTAGACATTTGTCTTCGTGCACTCTTGCATTTGTACTTCTCTATTGTTACCTTAATTTAAATTGCTTTTATTTTTTGTGGAAAATCTATCCTTAGTCCCTCAGGACCTTACCCCACGTCAGTTCCCAAAGGTACTGCAGATACTGTTGAACAGACTATGCAGTCTATAATTGATACTGATAATGCTCTTGCATAAGTTGCATGTGCTTGCACCAATGTGGTTTA
Organism: Dactylorhiza incarnata; assembly: GCA_033032865.1. Classification (NCBI taxonomy): domain Eukaryota; kingdom Viridiplantae; phylum Streptophyta; class Magnoliopsida; order Asparagales; family Orchidaceae; genus Dactylorhiza; species Dactylorhiza incarnata. The sequence goes on along the minus strand of JAWHQI010000090.1, from coordinate 6,173,625 downwards.
CTTTGTTGTCAATGCCCCGTATCTTGAACTAGGACAGTTCATGATGCTTACTCATCAAAATGAATTTTCCAAACTGATAGAAGTATGTTATGACCCCGCATAACAACCGGTTCTCGGGTCAACAATACGCGCGTTGGCGGAAGGAGGCAACACAAAACAGGGTTGAACCTACCGGTTCAGCTCTCCCCAATTAAACCACGACGGCTTGGGGCTGAACCTGCGGGTTCAGCCCACATGGGGGGGGGGGTGGGGAGGCGGCCGACCCGCTCTTGGCCCAGAGGTATAAATACCTCTAGGGCTTGATCGACTAGGGCATGCAAGAACTCTTCAGGTATTCTCCCTGTCTCTCTTTCAAACCCTAATCCCAAATTCTCTCTTTTCCCTCTAATCCACCATATTCTCCGTACGTTCCTAACATTTGGTATCAGAAGTTCTTTCCTCCCAATCCAACAGCTTCCTTTCCGCGAAACCACAGTCGAGCCCTCGTCGAATTGCAAATCCTTCCGCACGAACAACGCCGATAGATGATTTGCTGTCGTCGACGCCGACTTCCATCCCGATCTATGACCGCGACCTCCGTCCCGTTCGACGTAGCAAATCCCGATCGACATCTGCGCCGATCGTCGTCTGCGCCGATCATCGTCTGCGCCGATTGTCGTCTGCAACTCCGCCGTTCGACACAACATCACCAACGGCTTCGACTACAACCCCCTTCGACACATCTCCTTCGACTGCAGTACCTCCTCTTACCGCCGACTGCAGCTTTTCCTTCCGCCGACGGCAGCAATCCTTCCGCCGACGGCAGCAATTCTTCGACTTCACCTTTCGACTGCTTCGAATGCAGATCCCTCCGTCGATTGCGTTGGACCGCCGCTGCCATGGTGATTCGCTCACAAGAAGAGTCTACGAGGCTAGCAACTATAGAGGAGAACTACACCGGGCTGTCAGATACAGTGACGGCCATCGAAGAAAAATTAAGGGCATCAGAGAAACGTCTGGAAGAGCGACTGGATGCTCGCATGGAGGAGATCAAGAGCTTGTTGTCTCAAAGTATCAAGGGCAAAGCAAATGTGAATGGAGAAGCGAGCATGCACCAGGGGCCGTGAAAGTGAGGTTAGATCTTAGATTTACTCTAGAGGGGGGGGGGGGGGGGGGGTGAATAGAGTATTAAAAAGTTTTTCACTTATTTTTATAGCGGAATTAAAATAGTGATACTTATATGTGTATTGAGTGAGTTATAAAATAAATAAAAACAAATCACAGCACACAGAAAATCACACAAACACAGAGGACACAAGGATTTTATAGTTGTTCCCCAATAAACCTGGGTACGTCTACTCTTCTACCACCCTTGGTAGGATTCCACTAGGTTTTTGATCAGGTGCTCTATCACCAATGGATTTTTGATTAGGTATCCAAACACCAAAGAGCTTTTGATCAGATGCTCTAACCAAACTACAGGTTTTTGTTCAGGTGCCCTGCCACCAAGGGGTTAACTTTTGAAGGGAGTTATAAACCTGTACAAGAGGGGATAAAGAGGGTTAAGATGTTCTTCTCTGTCAATAATCTGAGAGAACACTCTAGTGGAATGTGATGATGTAAAGCTCCCCCTGTCTGATTGAAATTTGTTGACAGTTGAGGATGGAGCTTTCTCTTGAATGTAGATCTTCCTTGATAGCTAATGAATCTGAGAGACAGAAGTTTTCTCAGATTGTTTGTTGCTCTTGAAGATCTGAACTTGTAGCAGAGACTGAGAGATTGATCTTGATGATGTTCTCAGTGAATGAGGGTGCTGCTTGAGGAAGATGAACTCTGAAAAGCTTTTTCTGTATTATTTTCTTTCTTCTTCCTCTCGACTGTATTCGTCTTTCTTTTTCCTGTCTTGCTATATGTGATAATGCTGTAAGACTGTATATCTTCTTCCTTTTCTATTTCTTTTGAAATCTCTGACAGATTTGAAATTCATATCCCTTAGTTTAAGGAATAAAATATTCTGAAAGAGATATCCTGGGAACTGTAAATCTGATACGCTTTATCTTTTTCCTTTTCCATGAACGCGTCCTTTTCAGCTAAATGTCAACGGCTATATTCTTGAAATAATAAAAGGAAAGATATAATCCTTACTTATTTGATATAATAGAGCCGTTGCTGAAAGATCTGAGTTCAGAGAATTGAATAAAATAATCTGTCTGAAATACTGAACTGAAATAACAAATTTCGTCGATCTGAACAAATTTCGTCGAACTCAATCTGGAGTTCGTCGATCTCAAGCTGGAGGTCGTCGAACTGAAAGATAATATCTGATAAGCTAGCTGGAATATTTAATTCGTTGAGCTGAGAATGAATTTCGTCGATCTGAACATCTGATACTTATTCTTCGAACGCAAAGCTGAGTTCGTCGAACGCTGAGACTGTGAGGTTCGTCGAACGCTGAGACTTGGTCAACCGTTGAGACTGAGGTTCATCAACCGCTGAGACGAGCTTTCGTCGACCGCTGAGAGCATTTCGTCGAACACAGAGAGGAGTTCGTCGAACGCAGACTAGAGTTCGTCGAACGCAGAACTTTGGCAAGTTTGTCGAACGCAGGAGCATGCCGTTCGTCGAACGCAGGATGGAGTTCGTCGAACGCAGAAAACTTATCTTTTCCTTAGTTCTAACAACCTAAAACCTTGACCCTTTAGACTATACATTGGGGTCAACTTAGTCCTAGTAAACAGATAGTGATCCTAGCCCAAATCAGTAATAGGGTTGTTCCAACAGGCTGATCCAGCCGCCAGGGGTCCTCGACAGGGGGCGAGAGGACCTGATTGAACAACGACCTAGGGATACAATTTACCACCCTAGGGATGGACTTCTGCCTAACCCTAAGGGATCGGGACACACCAGTAACAGCAGAGCAAGCGGCAATTGGGCATACAGACCCCTGCCGGCGGCTACAAGGCCCGGATATCTACACAGAGGAAGGAGGATACCCGAATTGGCTGATAGAGCGTCGACAACCCACAGAATCCGAGAGCTTAGATGTCACCAAAAATGAGCCGCATGAATTACGCAAAATTTAAAGAGGGCGACACGTTGGAGTGGGTTTAAAAGGCGGAGTTATTTTTCCACTACCAGGAGATTCCAGAGGAGCAGTGGGTGCAACTGGCGTTCTTTCACCTTGAAGATGATGCATTCCAGTGGACCCAGTGGTTCTTCCGAGGGCGTGGCTATGCCCCTTGGGCCGAGTTCGTTGACGGATTTGCAGCTAGTTTTGGACCCTTAGAATATGAAGACTTTGAAGCTCGCCTCCAGAAACTGAGACAGAAAGGGGCGTTCATGGAATATCGCACAGAGTTTGAAAGGCTCGCGAACAGAGTACAGTGGGAGGAGAGAACAATCTAGAGCTGCTTTGTATCAGGATTGAAGGATGACATCAGAGACGAAGTGCATGCTTATATGCCACGCAGCTTAGCCCACACCATTAGCCTGGCCCGGATTCAGGAGGAACGTTTCAACCGACAGAGGTCAAGAGTAGGGAGTACGAGGAATACTACAAACCCAGTGGCTGCTAGGAAGGAACAGGTGGTGACCGGAAAAACAACTGGAAAAAACTGACATGGCCGGAGCTATAAGCGAGGAAGGAGAAAGGATTGTGTTTCAACTGTGACGACAAGTACTCTTCTGAACACAAATGCCAGATGATGCGGATGTACATGCTACGAGAGGCGGGCGAGGACGAGGAGCCCGAGCAAGAAGGAGGAGAGCAGGGAGACAACTTGGATATTACCGAGTTTGGGGTATCTATTCAAGCTATGGAGGGAGGATCTACACCGCTCACTATGCTTATCGCAGGGCGGATCTGCCAACAGAAGGTGACAATCTTCGTTGATAGTGGAAGCACTTACAACTTCATCAACCCCACAGTGGCACAAAAGCTGGGACATGAGATCACTAAGGATGTCGCTTTCTAAGTGATGGTGGCTGACGGGAATAAGTTGCAGTGCGAAGGGGTGCTAAAGGGGGTGGGGTGCAGTGTGCAGGCTACAAATGCAGGATGGATATTTAATTGTTGCCCATCCGCAAGTCTGGTATGGTTTTGGGGGTCCAGTGGTTGCGACAGCTGGGGAAAGTAACCTTGGATTGGGACCGCATGACCATGGAATTTGCTCAGGAGGGAAGACAATACTGTTTGAATGGGATCAGAACCTCTCTGATGCCTAGAAAGGTTGTGGGACGAAGAAAGCCCTATGGCGGTGATCATGGAGCTTGCGCCACGGCCTACATCGCCACACGAAGTGGCAGAGCAGATGCAACCCTTGCTATTGCAATACTCAGAGATTTTCCAGGAGCCCCACTCAGTACCGCTACAGAGATTTAGAGACCACCAGATCTTCTTGAAGAAAGGAGCTGAGCCAATTAACATCCGACCATACCGCTACCCACACATACAGAAGACGAAGATAGAACGGAGCGTTAAGGAGATGCTAGCAGCGGGAATTGTCAGACCCATCACCAGTTCTTTTTCCTCACCCATCATTCTGGTGAAGAAAAAGGATGGCTCATGGAGGTTTTGTGTTGACTACCGCGGTCTGAACAACTCCACTATCAAGGAAAAGTTTCTCATTCCCATGATAGAAGAACTGTTGGACAGTTACACTGAGCACGTCTGTTCACGAAGTTGGATCTGCGCTCGGGCTACCATCAAATCAGGATGAAGGAAGAAGATATCTACAAAACAACCTTTCGGACACACGACGGCCATTACGAGTTCCTCGTGATGCCTTTCAGACTCTCCAACACGCCATCCACGTTCCAGGTGGTGATGAACGAGATCTTCCGGCCCCTTCTCCGCAGGTCCGTATTGATATTTTTTTATGACATTTTGATTTACAGTGCCAGTTGGGAGGATCACCTCAAACATGTGGAGCAAGTGTTGGTGATCCTCCATCAGCACCAACTCTACGCCAAGCTCTCCAAATGCTCCTTTGGACAAGAAGAGGTAGAATATTTGGGTCACATAGTCTCGGAACAAGGAGTCCAGGCCGATCCGAAGAAGATTGAAAGCATGCAAACGTGGCCCCGATCACGCACGATCCGAGCCCTTCGCGGCTTACTCGGGCTGATAGACTACTACCGGCGGTTCGTGAAGAATTATGGAAAGATAGCACGACCGTTGACACAACTGCTACACAAGGATGCATTTAGCTGGCAAGAGGAGGCAGAGACAACATTCCAGGCTCTCAAGACAGCGATGACTACCACACCGGTGCTAGCTCTACCCAATTTCACTAAGGAGTTTGCCCTGGAGACTGACGCGTCAGGCATGGGGATTGAGGCCGTCCTCATGCAAGAGGGGCATCTGATAGCCTACTTCAGCATGGCTTTGGGGCCACGGACACTGGGCTTATCTACCTACTAGATGGAAATGCTGGCCATTATACATGTCGTGACCCTGTGACGACCATACCTTTTGGGGAGACATTTCAAGGTACGAACTGATCACCAGAGTCTGAAGCATTTCTTGGAGCAGCAGGTGGCTTCTCCTCTGCATCAGAAGTGGGTGACGAGGTTGCTGGGCTATGATTACGAGATCGTCTACAAACAAGGGAAAGAGACTGTGGTGGCAGATGAACTTTCCCACATACCAGAGGGGACACTTCACAACATCTCAGGGCCGCTGATCGGGGCTTTAGACAACATACGGGAGGAGATCCTTCAGGACCCGGACTTGCGCTCAATTGCAGAGTCGCTTCAACAAGGGAAGACCGTCAATCCAGAGTTTCACTTACAGAATTGACACTTATACTACCACGGCATGGTGGTCATACCATCTTCATCACCATGGAAGATTATCATGTTGCACGAATTTCATTCATCGCTGATGGGGGAGATGCAGGCGTTCTACGCACTCTTCAGTGGGTACGAGCCAACGTTTTCTGGAAGGGCTAACGAAGGGATGTTCAGCAATTTGTGCAGCAGTGTGAGATATGCCAGCGACAGAAATACAAAACAACATCTCCAGCGGGTTTACTTACCCCCCTGGAGATTCCACAACAAATTTGGGACACAGTTTCTATGGACTTCATCGACGGCCTGCCGAGATCCCATGGGAAGACAGTTATCTTGGTCGTGGTGGATAAGCTGTCTAAGTACGACCACTTCATGGCCTAGAACCATCCCTATGCGGGGGAGTCAGTAGCCGATTTGTTTGTGCGGGTGATAGTCCGACTTCACGTCATTCCTCGGGCCATCATCTCGGATTGGGATCCTGTGTTTGTAAGCGACTTCTGGAAGGAGCTATTCCGACAACAGGGCACTTGTCTGTGCATGTGCACAGCCCACCACCCTCAGACGGACGGACAGACGGAGGTGCTTAATCCGGGGGTCGAGACGTATTTACGATGTTTTGTGATGGATGTGCCCCGCACCTGGACCCGTTGGCTTCATTGGGCCGAATACTGCTACAACACCTCATACCACACTGCAAGTAAACTCACTCTGTTTGAAGTTGTGTACGGACGCTCCGCCCCGACCTTGGGGACGTATTAGCCAGGGGGAACGTCACTTCCAGCTATTGATCGGGAGTTGCACGATCGGGATTATACTCTTTCCCTTCTGCGTGAAAACCTCCTGGCCGCTCAGAATAGAATGAAGGTTCAAGCAGATAAACACAGGACGGAACGGGAGTTCGCAGTAGGAGATGAGGTTTTCCTCAGGCTTCAACCATTCCGGCAAACCTCCGTGTCTCGGAGGACGAACTAGAAGTTAGCAACGCGCTATTATGGGCCTTTCAGAATCATCCAGAGAGTAGGACCGGTTGTATATACGTTGGCTCTGCCAGAGGGATCGCGTTTTCACCCGACCTTCCATGTATCCTTGCTGAAAAAGAAGATCGGGAACGCGGTACAGGTGTGCCCTACCCTGCCAGAAACACCCCTCAGTGGGTAACTGCGACTGCTCTCAGAGGAGGTACTGCTCACCAAATAGAGGATGCACAGTACCGAGTACCGCCAGGAGATCCTCGTCAAATGGAAGAACTTATCGCTGACGCACAACACTTGGCTTGACTTGCTCAAGTTCCGAGAACTTTATCCCGACATTCATCTTGAGGAAAAGCTGGCTGCTGATGGGGGAGGGAATGTTATGAGCCCGCATAAAAACCGGTTCGCGGGTTAGCAATACGCGCGTCGGCGGAAGGAGGCAGCATAAAACAGGGCTGAACCTATCGGTTCAGCCCTCCCCAATTAAACCGCGATAGCTTGGGGCTGAACCTGCGGGTTCAACCCACATGGGGGAGCCGACCGACCCCCTCTTGGCCTAGAGGTACAAATACCTCTAGGGCTTGATCAGCTAGGGCATGCAAGAACTCTTTAGGTATTCTCCCGCTCTCCCTCTCAAACCCTAATCCCAAATTCTCTCTTTTCCCTCTAATCCCCCTATTCTTCGTACGTTCCTAACAAGGTACAACTAAGCGACATGCCCATTGAGGATGTCATCAAGAATGCAGAGGCCCTTATCATTTCTGAGCTGGCTACTCATGTGGCTTTCCTTAAGATTGATCTTCCCCTATCTCCAAAACATGTGTTGTCTTACTCCAGTAGACCACACATTGGAGGGGGGGGGGGGGGGGGGGGGGAGGTTGGAATGAAGGCTTCTGAGGTAGAGAACTCATAGTCTTCCAGAAGTTTGCCTCTTCTAAGCCCTCTCCCAAGCCGACTGATGTGCCCCTTCTTCCAAGGCCATCCGTTGTGCTTCGTCCTCCCTTACAAAAACACCTGCCTGTCAGGGACAGAACACAACCATGTTTAGGCTAATCCAAGGAACAAAAAAAGCTAATTAATTTGAAATGAAAAGGAAATAATTAGAAATGCATCTGAAGAATGGGGAGAGGAATGATGCTGCCAAAAGGACAAGAGGAGAAGAGACCTCTGCAGAATTTCAAGACAGGATTTTCCGAGAGAGCAAAAGGTTGGCCCTTCAAGCAAAAGAAGCTGCAGCAAGCATTCCCTCTCCCTCTTCATTCCCTTCCTCCTCTACTCGTGTATTCTCTCAAAAGGGCTTCTGCTTTATTTGACAAAGAGAAGTGCTTGCAGTGACACTTCACTGTTCCTATCTGATGGCGCGCAACGCCCGACGCAAGTCTATTCCCGCAGGAGGCGGTGGACCACCACCCGTTTGGACGAACCGAGTTCACGGTTGCGTCCGGATGGTCGTTCCGAATCAGTTTGATGTATCATTTTTTTTGAGTTGTATTCGACACCCGATCGGACCGGACGATAAGAGCCATCCGATTTGGGTGCCCTAGTAGTTTTAAGTGTGTGGTTCACTGTTTTGGAGGCATCGAAGGCTTTGCAGTTGCAGGAACCGCCGATCTGCATCTTCAGGTGCGATTCCTGGAGTATCTCCTTGGTGCGACGCCAAGGCCGCCCCTCCTTCCTCCTCTTCCTCCGCCAGTCCACCGTAAGCCCTCCTTCCTTCTTCTCGACGCACCCCTAGCCTCTCCAACATCTCTCGACCATATTCACCTACCTAGCCCGTCGAATCCACGCCAAGAACCGCCCCATCCAGTGAACCCAACCCAATCTTCCCACTTCTTGAACGCCCAAGACCGCCTCTTCCATACTCACCGCCGACCTCCACCCCTCCAGGAACTCCCAGACCCAACAACCTCAACCTCCCCCCCTCTACCTGATCCACTGTAGCCGAGCCCGCCTGTCTTTCCTCAACCCAGCAGCCGCCCCCCCCTGGCCTCTCCACTACCACCTGCCCCAAGTTCTCACCCGTAAGCCCCCTTACAACCACTTTCCCCTCCAAACAATCACTATCTATCCCAACCAAGCCACTATCAGTCCAGAACTCCACTTCCGGCGCACTCCCCATTTGCTACGACCTTGGATGCCCTCCAACAGCCGTCATTACCGCCGCCTGCACATGTGAATTGTGGTATGAAGTTTTATTTTCTATTGTTGTACACTTTGGCACCCTACTTGTTGTGGATTTTTTATTTCATTTGCTATTAGTATCTATGATCGTCCGATTTGCAGGGTTCATTCCGCGTCCGCTTAAAATTACTTGCGCCTCGATCTTTTTGCGGATACGCTTGCGTCTCTTTAACTTAAAATTTGTGGTTGCCCGTGCCTATGTCAATTTTATATAAAATTAATTACTGTTGTAATTTTTTAGCGGACCAATTCTTGCATTGTCATCATTCTCCATTATATATAGGATTGCATTTAGTGAGTCCACCTCGAGTCGACCTACCACTGCATCACTATCCCTCAATTCTCTTCTTCTGCTCCATTTTATCCTCCAAGGATAAGGTTGGTCTTTTTCCCCCAGCTCATGCCATTTTATTTTCTGCCCCTCTTCATCCTATCCCCGCTTGAGGACTGTTTTTGAAGAGGAAGAGCTGAATGATCTGTTGGGCAGAGCCTCCTTCAAAGATTCTTCTCCTTCTAGTCTCTTCAAATCTCTCTCCAAAGAGGAAGCAACCTTGTCCAAGGCTTCAGAGATCAAGAACAAGACTAAGAAGAACATGGGAAACTTCATTTCTGCTAAGAAAAGACCTGCTAAAAAGAAACTTGGCATCTGTAAAAAGTTTCTTAATTTATAAGTGCTATGCTTGTATTTGTTTTCTGTGTTTTAAGTGTACTCAGATTCTCAGAATGAATACAGATGGAGATTTCATCACTTGTTTTTTTGTTCTCTGCAGTGCATTTACATTCCCTGTATTTTCTTTCTGGATGATGTATTTTTTCCTGTATTTGTTATTCTCCTTTTTATAAATAACCTAAGTACATTTCTTCTCCTTGCATAACATGGTCTATCAAATAGGGGGATATTGTTAGGATCCCTGATGATTTGGTAGACCATGTTATGTAATGCATTAAGTCTGTATTGAGCATATTGCCCTTTTGTCCTAGATTGAAGCTCTCCAGATAAAGTCATACAAGTTGTTGTGAAATTGGCTGTCCATGCGGAATTGCTGACTGACAGTCGACGATCGTTGACCAGATGCCCGAATGCCGATCGAGCGTTCGCTGATCGAACAGTCAATCGCCCACCGAGCCTTAACTGATCGAAAACTCAATCGCTCACCGACCTTAAGTTCATTCCCTCAACGCTTGCTGACCGAAGGCTTGTTCACCGATCAAGCTTGAGGCCTTTCACTTAGTTTTCGCCGACCAGACTCAAGAATTGCCGGCTGCCGACCTTCTCTTTTTAGTGGTCTTAGAACTCCTTTACAACTAGTTGAACGAAGATCTGCTATCGCCGTTCGCCGATCGGGTGATCTGTAATCGCCGACCGAGCACCCTTTGTATCAACGCTCACATAATGAAGTTCTTCCTTATGCAAAACTATGTTCTGCAATAACTGATCGTCGACGGAGGCCCAGTGTTCGCAGACTGAGGCTCGCCGAGGGAATGATCTTTCCACCTATTTTATTCTCTATCACGACAAAGATACTCTTCTTCCACCTTTTCTATTCTCTATCACGACAAAGATACTTTTCTTTCCACCTTTACTATTCTCTCTCTATCAGTTGTAACCCTAATTGTCTCTCTTTGTAATCTGTGTCTCTCTTTCTCTCTAAGGGACATATATAAAGTCACCTCTCTCTTGATAGTTCTCCTTGCTGAAAAATTCACTATTGCTGTAAAAAGTTCAGAATCTCCCTTCAAAGGATTCTGTGTTGTTGAGTCCCCAGTGTAAAGGGCTATGCTTATGTTCTTGAGTTTCTAGGAGGAAAAGGCTCTGTTGGGTTCTTGAATCTCTAGTTGGAAAAGATTTCAACGACCTTGCATATACTGTAGAGATAAGCACCTAGAGTTATTGTGGAACCTCTATAAAAATCTTTGTATTACATCTCTATATCTTAGATTTTATTTCTATCATTTTATTTTATCTGATTTGTAATTTTGTGATATGATTGTCTGTGATTTAGTAAGAAATTTTCATTCTCTATTCACCCTCTCCCTTCTAAAAAAATATTAAGTTCTCTTTTCGCACTTAAAGAATTTTTTTTTTTAAATGATGATATTCTTTGCATTCAAGAAAAATATGGTCTTGTTTGAATTTTGAGCGTGAAAATGAAATTATCATTTGTTGTGGGATTTTGAAGATGTAGAATTCAAAATTCATGTTCATTTCTTATTATGTCGAATCAAATGTTAAAAATATAATAATCACAACACATTTTATAACTTAGAAACAAATGATAAAATTTAAACTCTCATACAACTACATTGTGTTCACAAAATGTAGCAAACATATATATTTTGTTTAACTATGTTATTTTCTTAAATGTTGATGCATGAAGAACTTGCATATGCTTGTATATAATAATCTGCTACATCTTTCATCTCTCTTGCGCATACTAATGGAGAAACAAACGTGTATGATGTAGCATAATAAAGAGTATTTAGTATACACAACGGTTAGATTTTATTTTTGCTTGAATGTAATTTGAGCGTTATCTTCTATTTTTGTATAAACATCGTCCATTTTAAATTAACCGTGTTCATATTTTGCCTGACTTTCCAACTATCCTGATACGCTGTTTTTCTGTACCAACTTTTTCACCTGATTTTTTGCTGGAAGTTCAGGTCTTCCATTATGATATTCAGTAATCAATCCTTCATATATGAACTTAGATTGACCTAGACACATTAATCTATATATATGTCCATGAAACAAAATATTTCCATCTTTTTTGCGTGAGAATTGTTCGCACTTGTCCTTTTTTCTGCAGGGATCCACATGGTATTGGAACATCGCGTGACAAATTTCTCTCCGTTTTAATGTTTGGGCTTGCTGTTCTGTCAAATGGAGTAGCGATATACAGCGACGCCTCTTCGCTCTTCATCAAAACTACCGCCTAAGTGTTGCAATATATTAGTTGAGATCTTTTTATTTAATTATTATTTGTATAGATCTAGATGTGTGCAGTTGTTGAAGTCTGTATTTTATTTATTATATAAAACAATACTTGCATTGGCGCTTATGGTGAAAATACTTATAGCATCATCCCATGACTAAGCTTGTTGTGTGAATAATATTTAGAGCTATCCAGTAATGATGTGGAGAAGATGCCATCGCCAGTTGCTCTTCATGGGGGGATTTATGATATGGTTCTCGAGGGAATAAGCAATATACGCGAGGAAGAAGGATACAGTGTGGATGACAGGAATGAGGAGAAGACACCGTGGAATTAAGTCAGTTGAAATTCCATTGCGGAAGGCTTTTTTTGCTATATAATTTGTAGTTGACCATTTTACCCTTAATGTCTTGGTTCATATTCATGAAAGCGGATAGTGTTTTGGTAATTCTTCGTTTTCCGAATTTTGTGGACTAAGATGAGTTTGATTTCTCGACTATGGTTGATATTGGGACCACGATTTGAGTGAGTTTGTGGGCAGGGTAACATTACCCTTCCTTCCAAAAGCAGTGTTTGAAACCATGAATATCAAGTTTTCTGCTAAAATTTATATGTTGAAGTTTACGTTGATGTGTATTTTCTTGTTGTTTCTCTTTGAAGTTTTTCTGCAATGGTTTCTTGGTTAAGCTTTCTAATGTGTTGTTGAGTTATTGGTGTGACCTTTTGAACTAGTTATTGATATTAGGGTTTATGGTTGAATCATCCTAGAGTTAGTTTGGCTCATGTTAGAAGAAAATACAGATGCTGGAATCTTTGCATGAATCAAATACTTTTTGTATACCAAGGGTGTGACGGTGAACTATCTATTGGGGATGCCAATGTGGCATTCATTGAGAACTCATCCGCAAGCAAGATTAAACACAGAGCCCACCCACTCTTCAATCGGATCTGGAATATTTGTGAGCGCATGATAATAAATGTGTAATGTTCTATAGAGTCCTATATATTGCAATAAGATCACAATCCATAGGCATGTAAGGTGTGTCAGGTTGTGGTAGAACAGATCAGCCAAGTTTGCTTGATTGCTAGTGCTCATAACTAATAAATAGAGTCATCACATAAGAGGAGGGAACAACCATTTTGAGCTCCAAATGGAAGTCAAAATGCACAATCCACCAAACATTGTAATCTAGCTTGTGTATAATAGTCTGCTTGATTACAATGTTATCGCTAGACGACGACACTTACATGTATTGCATGTGTTGTTGCTGGGTTTTGTCAACAATGTGGATACACTCAGCATGAGTAATAGTTGTTATGCCCCCTAGCTGATCACAACTATTAGTGTCCAGCTTCCCATCAATTGGGATCATATGGACACAATTCTACAAGAACATCATGAACATGTCTGTCAAGTTGCAAAACATTTTTTGAATGGACAACCTCACCTTAAATAGGAGTTTGAGGGTCAGTCCATCGACACAGATGAGTATGATGAGTATTTTTTTCTTCATTAAGACTTCCTCAAGGGGTTATGGGAACCTGAAAGTGCACAGTTATACCTCTGAGGCAAGAATAAAAATTTAAAACTTTTCTTCAAATATTGCACAACAATAAATTAGTTTAACAACTACGCATTCATATCACTAGTCCAGAATAAAATAAACACAGATTGAAAAAAAAGCAAGTAAATGGACAACACAGAAATTCACATCACAAGGACAAGAGCTATAGCGGTTCTCCAAAATATAGGTATATCCACTTTTCTACCACTTTGGTAGGAATACATTATCCAGTGTCCGAGTCTTTTGATAAGGAGACTCTTAGAATCACTGAGTTTTTTGGTAAGGAGACTCTTAGAACTAACAACTGAGTCTTTTGATAAGGAGACTCTTAGAACCAAGAACTGAGTCTTTTGTAAGGAGACTCTTAGAACCAATCTAGATCTTTTGATAAGGAAATTTTGAACCACTGAATCCTTTGAAGAGCAATTCTAAAAATTCTTTACTCAGATTACAATACAGAACAGAAAGAGTAAAAGAGAGAAGAAGAAGTTGAAAAATGTTCTTCTGAATGAATCCTCCTTCAGCAATCACTAAGGATTCAGGCACTAAGTGCTTGTTGATGGATCTCTATTTCAGTAAATGAGTCATTACTGAGAAAGAGAGTTGCAAGGACTGTTTAAGCTTTTGATCCACACAATCTCTGTATTCCTGTAGACTTCTTGCTATGGGAGAAGAAGAGGATGAAAAGCCTGTGTATTATTCCTGTACAGAGATTTCTTATTTTTAAGAGAGAGAACTCCAGGAAGAGGAAGAAGATGAATAATAGAATTAGTTCTCTTGTCAATCTTCTTGGGTCCCCTTATTTTTCTGTCGAAATCGACTTTTAAATCCTTTCCTCTTTTGATGTATCCTTAATATGAATAATAATATCCTCCTTCTATTTTGATTGACCACCTATCAATCTCAAGTTGCATATATTGCAGAATTAGCTTTATTGTGTCTCTGTACGCTTCCTTTCCATTCTTGGATATAATCGACCTGTTAGAGATCAAATCAATTCCATGTATAACCTCTGAATCACTTTTATAAAAGAATAAAGGAGAATTTTTATTCCTGTCTGTATTCAACGTAGCGTCAAATACATTTAACTTCTTATCGACGCACCTATGAATTCTATTTGAAGCTGCGTCAAAATCCTCCTCAGATTTTAAATGAACTCTATAGTCGACATTGCGTCGAATAGTTATTGACGTATCCATCGAGTTGAAATCCTGAACTCAGAGCACTTCCTTCTGTGTCGATGTTAAGTCCAAGCTGCGTCAACTTCTAATACTGCTTCGAATGACTCTGGCTTCTGCGTCGAGTGCATCTCGATGTTGCGTCGACTTAGACTTCAGTCTGAGTTTATGTTACTTATATTCGAAGTTACTTCAACTTGAAGTCGAAGTTACGTCGACTTCTATTTGATGCAGGTTTGACTCAACTGAATTTTTGACTCTTTTTGGACTGGTCTTTGACACTCTAATGAGAGTGTGGCATCCTAAGATATCTAATGACCAAATTACCCTTTCTATACAACATGGGTAATAAATCCTAGATAATGAAATCACTTATATACAATTTGTAAGATAAATTAAATGGTGTTTTTCCCAACAATCTCCCCCTATTTATCTTAATAAATTTTATAAATTGTTTTAAGTAATTTTAAACATACTTAGACATAACAATTGAATACAAATAAATATACAAAGAACAATATTGACATAATTGAATAGAATCACAGACCATATATTAATCTTCCAAGTAATCAGATTGTTTTCAATAACTGTATCTACCTTGTAGTATAATAGAAATTGTTCATTTTCACTGAGTATCTGCATTGTTCTATTCTTTAGGAGGGGTTTTCCTCTTCCTTGAGAAGACCTGAGATGTCACCTTTCTGTGTGGAAACACCAAGGGCTCATCCTCTTCTTCAACAACTTTATCGTCCTCTTTGTCATTTTCTTGAGCAATGTCCTCTTGAGCTATTTTTGCAGCCTCTTTAGCAATGTTAGTAACATCATCTAGGAGCTGTTCAGTGATGAGGGGCTCCCCCTGGGTCAATGCAAGAATTTCTGTAGTGAGAACTACTTCCTGAGCTGTTGTAAGAGGCTCCCCCTGATTTAGTGCAGGCAGTTTCCCTTGGATTTGTGCATTCTTTTCTGGAGCATGAACTGTAGCATCTGGAAGTACTTTGTTGAATGTTGTGATCTTATTAGGATCTCCAGATTCCTGAGCAAGATTATTCTCTTCTGGGGCAGAGACTTCCTCCTATTGAATGATCTCCCCCTTCTGAACCTTACAAGCAAGTGAGGTTAAGAATGCTCTGGTAACTCCTGAGGAAGAAATTACTGCCCTTATTGACTGAATAGATTCTTGTGACTCTTTTAGCTCTTTCTCTATCTGGGAATATTTCCTATTAAACTTTCTTGCCTGTGTCTGTAATAGATCAGCAAATGTCCCAGTGGCCAGCCCCACTGCCTTAGAGATTGCCTGGTCCATGTCAAAAGAGTGGATAAGATGAGATGTATAGGGTTTATCAACAGGAGGTGTTGGTATGTCATTTGGAGGAGGTGATTGAGAATGAGTTTGTTCCAATGGATCATGATGGATGACTGTGCGGTTTTCTGCAAGAGGGGTAATGGATGGTGGTTGTTGATATGCTGAAATTGGACTTTTTAGAAAAGCTCTTTCTTTCTTTGGGTTTTAACCTTAGGCGGACGTTTTCGAAGAGTCCCGCGAGTAATTCTACTTCGAGGAATTACCCGTTATCCTATCGAAAGATAAAAGTAACGGCCTTTTCCTCTTTCGAAATATCGAGGATTACTCTTTGGTCGCGTCGCCAAAGGCTAAGTAAAAAGGGTTTGAAAGGCTTATGTTGAAATGAAAGTTGAAAGCTTTTTGAATATGTTGTTGCAACAATTTTGTGAGTTGTTGCAACAATTCTTTAAGAGATCGTTTTAAAACTTCTTTTGCCTTGAGCTAGTTCCAACAACCAAAGAGTTGTTGCAACAATTTTTTAAGTGTTTAAAAGAGAGTTTTAAAAATTGCTTTGGAGAGAAAGCTTTTGGGTTTATATAATTATCCGGACTAAAATCGATAAAGGCAAGTGGACCTTATCGATAGTAGTATAGGATATTTCTTTTTGAAATATCAAGGTCGTATTTTTCCAAGGTCGTATCGATTATTTCTACTTCTACGGAACGCGCTATTATTTTATCGAAAAGAGTTTTGAATTGATTTTTATAATTTTGTAGAAAAACTAATGACGAAAATTAAGGTCGGCGTGCGTTTAACGATAATTGCGATAAAAAAGCGAAAAAGCACGGAAACGTTAATTTAGAAAGTAGTTTTGCTTAGAATTTTTTTAGAGTTTAATAAAGCGATAATGATAACTACGGCGATTTTAAACGATTGAGCGGTTAGCGGAATTAGCAAAAAGCAATTATATTAAAAACAAAAGACGCACTAATTGAAAACTCACGCACTCTACGGAATTAAAATGAAAGCGGTAAATTACAGAAATTAAAGAAGTGTGATCCCTACCCAAATAGGTAGAGGGGAAATAAATGCGTGACAAGTCCTATCCAAGAGGATATGCGGGAAATAAATGCGTGACGAGTCCTATCCAAGCGGATAGGCGGGAAATAAATGCGTGACGAGTCCTATCCAAGCGGATAGGCGGGAAATAAATGCGTGACGGAAATGGAAGCTATTGAATTACAAAAAGGCGCAAAATTTATACTCATACACACACACACTCTACTTTAATGAAATCTAATTAAAAACAAAACAAAAATTAACTCATACACTCATACACACAACATAAATGAAACTAAGTTAAAAAAAAACAAAATTTATACTAACACACTCACACACACTTACTTGAAATGATACAAAAGATTACAAAACAAAAACAAAAAAAAAACTAAAACATGAAAGTTAGCCTCATACACACTCACACACAAATTATAATGGAAACACTACTTAACGGAACAAAATCTAAAAAAAAGGAAAAACAAAAGGAAAACACACACACACTTTCACAAAAACAAAGAGAGAGATAGTTACAAAAACAAGCAAATTTATTTTATTTTCATCATAAAGAGGTTACAAAACAAGAGAGAGAAAGAGTGCAAAAATTTACCTAAACACAAAAACTAGGAAGGCAACAAGATTGGATCAAAATATCAAGAATAAGTCTCAAAATTTTGAACCCTTTGAACATCAGCCACCCCCTCTATTTATAGAGGACTTGGGGTGCATTTAGAGGGTTTGGAAGGCTTCTAGAAGGAGGAGGCAAAATCTGACTTTGCAAGCTTGCTGGAAGAGCGTGGGGTGCGGATAGAGGGCTGGCAGATTCTAGAAGGAGAGAGGTGGCAGGACAGCTTGCTGGAAGAAAGAGCTGGCGGGAATTCGTCGAACGAAGCTTGGGGAGAGAGCTCGACGAAAGTCGATCTGGGAGTTAGTCGAACACCTGCAGAAATTATATAATGTTGTTATAATATATATATATATATATATATATATATATATATATATATATATTATATATATAGAATTAGTCGAACGCCTATCTGGGGAGAATTCGTCGAACTCAGGGAGCGGAGAGTTTGGGGTGTGGATAGAAGGCTGGAAGGGAGATCGACTAACGCCTGCAGAGGTAAATATATTTATATATAATATATAATATTTGATATAAGAGAACGTCAAACTCCGGGCTAGGAGAGAGATCGACGAACTCTGAGCGGGGAGTTCGTCGAACTCAGCTCGGCCTGAGTTCGTCGAACGGGAGATATATAGATATATATATATATATATAATATAACATATAATACTAATACATAAAAATTCGTCGAATACCGCTCGGCGTTCGACGAATTTTTGCTGAGTTTATATATAAAATTATTATGTTTATATAATATAGATATAATACTATATTTTCATCTATATTTACATATAAATATATGATTATATTTAATATATATACTGTTATATATTTATTATATATATTATTTATTATATTATACTGCTATATTTATTATATAAATATATTTCTTTATATTTATATTATATTATACAATATTATTCAAAATTTTATTCTTATATAAATATAAGTACTTATTTTTACAAATTCTCTGATTTGTTTCATACTTAAATAACTTAAGTTTTTTTCAAATATAAAAATTTATAAACATAGGATAAAACAAGAGATTATTTCAATATTTTACATAAAATATGTACAAAACTACCCAAAATTATGCTAAAAACTATACTAAAAATATGTATAATTTGCTATTTATCAGTTGTAGTTGATGTTGGGGGGAATATGTGTTGTAGGTTCTTGAGCTGGAGTGTCATCTATTATGGTATCTTGTTGAACTTCTGCTGGTTCCTGTGCAGGATTATCCCTTGGAAGGTCTGGTAGTATTGACTCATGATCCTGAGGAGGTGGAGATGGACGAGAGGGTGCCGCTTGACCAAACTTTAGGTTTTGCCTGGTCCATTTGGAGAAGATTTCAATATTAATTCTTTTGCCGAGTGGAATTGGCACCCCTTTTGATTTACAGACCATTGGATAGTGTTGTATCATGATTTGACTCATAATTCTCATGTAGGCATTCTCCTTATAAGCATATTTGCGGCCTATAAGCTTTAGGAGGCACCTCCCCCAGTGAATTCTCATGTTGAGGACTAAAACTCACATTATTTACAATTGCTGTTTAGGAATAACATCATGTGCAGAGATCTTGCATAACAGGACCTTTCCTACAATATCAGCCAAAAATTATTCCTCTGACACATCATTCTTTTTCAGGTTGATTGCCTTCTCTTTACTGAACTTCATGATTTGTAGTGTAGTGTTGATCACTGTTGCTGTCAGCTCATCAGAGTCGCCACCTTCTGGTAAATCAAAGGTGTGGCTCACCATCTCCTCTGTCCTGTCGATATCATTCCTCGAGATTCTTCCATGGAGGGATCCATCATCTCCAATATGAATGTTGTCTTTGAGTTCTATTAATTCAACGCCATATATCTTGCACCTTGTCGATGTTGGAACATGGTTTTCCGCATCCCTTTGATTTGAGAATAACAAATCCTACTTGTATTTGATCTTGTTTGCCATTGTGTTTTTAGCATGCAGGTTTAAACAGATATGACACTAGGTTGCTGCATTATTGGTCTGGAACTGCCCACAAGCAGAAATTATGAATGTGGTCTAACGCCAGGCGTTAAGAGTCAACGATGTGCGTTGACGATCGATGGGATGGCTTGTCGATCGACGAGATGACTTGCCGATTGACGAGATAGCTTGCCGACTGAGAAAATGAAAGAGGTCTAACACCAGACGTTAGCTTTTAACGCAGGGCGTTAACTCTCGATGATTATGGCAAGGAGGGAAGCAACCGTGATTGCAGGGGCACTTTAGGAATGATTTGACCTAACGCCAGTGTTAGCCTCAACGCCAGCGTTAGGGTTGCCAAAAATGGATGTTTCCTAAAGTGCAGAATCTCCTTCCCATTTTGAAGACCCGAGCCATCAAAATAATTTCATACTGTGTCAACGCCAGGCGTTAGCCTTAACGCCGGTGTTAGCCTTCAGTCCTATAAATTGGTGGACTTAGGGAGGAATTCGCCTCGTGTTGGCGACTAGGTCTGTTGGAGTTACCATTGTGATCTAGAAGTGGTCAAACATGTAATGTCACTGTCAACGCGATATGAGCCTGCAGGGTCGCACATAAGAGCATGTGGAGAAGTTGGAAGATTGACTATGTTGGTAAAGGTTACCAATCACCATATAGAATTGGGGAAGTCCAGCAAATGTTACTGTCTGAATTCGTTGGGTTTACACGGATAGAATTCGTCGGATTCGTCGGGATTCGTCGGATTGTTCCGTGGAATCTCGACGAATTGTTACAGAGATCCTTAACTCGGCAAATGTTGCCGTCTGACATGATTCGTCGGATTCGTCGGGATTCGTCGGATTGTTCCGTGGAATCTCGACGAATTGTTACAGAGATCCTTAACTCGGCAAATGTTGCCGTCTGACATGATTCGTCGGATTCGTCGGGATTCGTCAGATTGTTCCGTGGAATCTCGACGAATTGTCACAGAGATCATTAACTCGGCAAATGTTGCCGTCTGATGTGATTCGTCTGAATTCGTCGGATTGTCCCGTGAAAACTCGACGAATGCTGTTCCGTGGAATCCCGACGAATTGTAGCAGAAGCCCCTATTTTGCTGTGTGGTCTGCGGATAGCGATTCTTCTAGAAGCTGTTTATCCTTTGGGTATAAATAGGACTTCTTTTAGGGTTCTCATTACTTACGAAATAGAAGCCGATGGAAGGAGTTCCGCTCTCGCTCGAACCCTAGACGGAAGTGTTCTGCCGTTCTGAATTGCCTCCGCTGACTTCCTCTCTGACGATTGTCGCCGGTGTTGTTCTTCCTGAAGTGGATCTAGCAATCCGTGGAAGCGCAAAGTGTAGTCTTCTTCTCCCGGCTCGTGTGGACTGCTATAGAGACGTAGACATTATTCTACGTGAGAACTCTTGCAAAGCCGACGAAGACAATCTTCTTCTTGGAGCATCTAGGTTGGATTTGATCCAATCCCGCCAAGGTAATTTCAAACCTAGCATTTTGATTAACTTCTTGATTCAATATTCATGGTTGATCCGAATCTTTTGGGTTGTTTCTCTTCATTTCCGCTGCGCCTACATTTGATGTATGGTTCTAGAAAAACCCAACAAGGTCTGGGTAGGACTTAGGGAGGAATTTGCCTCGTGTTGGCGACTAGTTATAGGGAGTAGATCTAGGGGGTGCTCGAGGCCTTTCTGGGAATAGAAGGGCTAGAGCGGCTTGAGGCCGTATCTGGGGAGAGATCGGCTAAAGCCAACCGGTTCTTGGTGAGAAGAGTCGGTATAGAAAACAAAAAGAATATTTCATATTTCGCTTTTGATTTCTAGCATAATAGAAATCAGAGTTTGTAATCAATTTTATAAATGATAATCATGTCTTTTCTTGTTTAATAAAATAGATTTCATTCTCTTTACTTTTGATTTAACTTACTTCGAATAAAATATCAAAAGTTTTCATTAAAAGTTTAAAGTTTTCTAAAACCCTTATTCACCCCCTTCTAAGGGCGCCTCAAGATCCAACAAGTGGTATCAGAGGTAGGTTATTCCAAATCGGCTTAACAACCGGGAATAATGGCGTCTCATGATCTCACTTATATTAATGTGGGAAATTTTTATGAAGAAGAGAAATCTCTTGCACCACCTTTATTCGAAGGGAGAAATTATAAATGGTGGAAATTTTTAATGGAAAAATTTATTAAGACTTTAGATATTGAAGCCTGAAATATTGCAATTGTAAGACCAGCGGACGAAACAATTAAAAAGGGACGTCACCTAAATGCAAAGGCTTTAAATAGTATTTTTTGTGCTTTATCTCAAGAAATTTTCAAATTGCTATATTGTGTCTCTAGTGCATACAAAGTATGGAAATTTCTTGAAGAAATATATGATCTTCCTCGCACAGGTACGGAACAAACGCAAGAAATGGAGAACATACAAGCTTGCACAAATGATTAACAATGCTCCTCTCATGATGGATCAATGGAGTGCACATCAAGAGGAAGAGAAGAAGAAATCCTATCTTTAGAAGAGGAATGTCAAAAAGATGTCGAAGGAACTATTTGTTCAAATCTTGCCTCTTCCGATAGCAATGTAAGGAAATCAAAGTCTTCTTTTTTGTGACAAATTTCGTTTACACATTACATATGCTACAAATTGCTAAACGTAAAATGAAGAAATTGAAATTTGCTAATAAGAATTTACGTTTAGAAAATAAAAGGTTAAAAGCTAATGTTAATGAAAAATCTTTTGAATTACTTAGTTCTCACTCTTGCTCCTTTGTTAAAATTTCTTCACCTTGTAACTCTTGTAATGAATTAAAAGATAATTACAAGGAACTTGAAAAAGAGTTTATTTGTGTAAAAGAACAAAATGAAAAATTATGTTTAGAAAATTCTTCTCTAAAAGACAATTGTGCTATGTGTAAAAACTCTAAAATTGAAATTAAAGAGATGGATAAAACATTTGAGGAATTAAGAAATGACAATCAAACTCACATTAAATCTTTTGTCACCACTCTTAAAAATAGCACAACTGCTTATAATAAAGCTAGACATAATCTCAAAATTAAGAATATTGAATTAGAAACTAAAATCAACTTGCTTAAAGAAATCATAAAGAAAAATTCTCAAAACATATATTCACAAAGTCAAGAAAAATTCAAAAGCAAGTTAAATATGAACTTTCTTAATTTGACTAAGCCAAACATAGGAAATGAAAAACATCAAAAGATTGTAAATGAAATTCCAAAACATTATCATCACTATCATTTACAATATCAATCTTCTCTCAACATAAAACTAAATGCAAACAAATTTCCTTTATATAATAAATTCAAAAGTCATTTGTATCCAAAAACTCAAGTAAATGACTATGGAAATTTGAAAAATAAAAATAATATTGTTCCAAGGTATGAATGGAGACCCATACTTAAGAATGACGCATTAATATCAAATGAAAGGGTCCACTCATCCTTATCTCCCCAAAAGCTAACTCGATGTATTTGGGTACCCAAAGGAACCACCACACTTGGTCCCCTTTGGATACCTAAAACTCTTATTCACTAGGTATCATCAAATGCATGAAGTAGAATCCTTTCAAAATGGAATATACAAATTTCTGCTTCATGATATGCTTCAATGTCTTTTTCTTTATTTTTCTGTTCTTATTTTTAAGCTATCATGTCATGGTCACCTTATATATTATTGGAAATATGATTTTATCTTTTAAAAGCTTAATAAGTTTATAAAATCAAATTGATCAAAATTCAAAGTCAAATTTTATTTTGGTGACCTATTTATCGCTCTTACATACACTGCCTATAAATATCTTATACTATCCATACAAATCAAATTCTAATCTTGTTATGAGACATTTTTCTAAATCAATAAAATCATGCATATTTGTCTTGTTCAATCATGTTTTTCTTTTCTAGCATATCCTATAATATTAAGCTTAAATGATTATGCAAAACTCAAGAACTAAGTGTAACACCCCAGATTTCCCCAACAAAAGAAAGAGGGTTGCTGTAAGGCGCTAACGCCAGGCGTTATGGCTAACACTAGGCATTAGGTCCTTCTCGAGAAAATTTTTATGTTCTTCTCGAGAAATGTTTGTAGCACCCCAGAATTCCCCAACAGATTGTTAAGTCTGAGATCTAGCGCCAGGGGTTAGCGCTAATGCCAGGCGTTAGCCTAGGAATTAATCGTGTCATCAGATCGATGGGATGACAGCCCGATCGACGGGACGGGATGTCGATTGGCATTAGAGCTAACGCTAGCGTTAGCTTCCGTCGATTTTCCTTAAGAGGCTGGTCAGCGGCTGTGGATAAGTTCGACCACTGCCTTAGGGGATAACGCCCGCGTTAAGTACTAACGCCTGTGTTAGCTAAGAAATTATATAAGGCAGCCAAATTCAACTTCCCTTCTAAATTCTGATTCCAAGCTCTTTCCAAAGGCAGAGAAGTCGTGACCAGAAGGAAGGTGGTCTCTTTTGGCTAGCCGTACGTTGTGCCAAAGGCAAATCGGTGAAGGAGACTCTTTTGTGCTTGTGCCACCATCTACCCCGTGAAAAGAAAGCTGATTCGATAAAATCCATCCGGTTCTTTCTCTCCGCTCTATTGCACCGAAACAAGCACCAAGGGTAACAATTCTCACCCTTCATCTTTGGACATGTGCGTCCTTTGATTTGCATGCTTAGGAAGACTTCTACTAATTAGTAGATGGGTTCTTCCAGTGGGTTGATGTTATCCCCACAAAATTTGCATATAGAGTCCAGAATGGTAGTACGGACATAGGCATGCTGTGAGAAGCCCATCTGAACAGGTTGGTCTGGATTGGTGATGTTGCTTGCTGTTCTATTCGTTAACGCCAGGCGTTAGAGCTAACGCTGGCGGTAGCGCCATATGTTATGTTTTTCGGGTTCTGAGTACTGAGACATGCTGTAGTGAGTTCTAGAGGTGTTACCCATAAATTACCCGGAAATGAGCTAACGCCCAGCATTACGAGTAACGCCCAGCGTTAAGGGCTAACACCCAGCGTTAAGAAGTAATGCTGGAGATAATAATCATTGAGATTGCTTATCGTGTTTGGACCTCGACCCTGAGGCTGAGGTAATGACCCTGTGAGGTTATAGTTCGTCGGGCATAAGGGGAAGCCAAACCCGTGTCAGGCTAAATTGAATCCTGACATTTATGAGTGCGGGCATAAGCTGAACCGAACCTGGGCCAGGTATAGGTGAATCCTGGCATCTAGCTCATAATGATAGTGCCGGAACTTTATGTGTACGGCCTAGCTTAATCTGATCATCCAAGTTGAAAAAGAACTTGAGGATGACGTGCCGTGAGTGCACTTAACGTGTCACTTGATGTCAACATGTGATGAATGTTTCTATACGGTGCTTAGACGCACCTGTGAAATATATACTACTGTTGCTTGCCTGTAGGGAAGGAGCACCGCTACCCTGAGCATGGGGTAGGCTTGTTATAAGCCTGGGTCAGCTAAAGCTGACCGGTTACTTGTTTTACCACCGCTTGGTGGTTTAATTTGTTTGTACAGGTCCTAGCGAGGCTAGAGGGAAATAGCGGGCTGAAGCCCCTGCTTCTGTGTTGTGCTGTGCTGAGCTGGCCCTCGAGGGCTGAGTTGATTTGTTTACTGTTTTCATGTGTGGCCGGTCTGCGTGCCGTTGTTTGGAAGCCACCTTTGTTATAAACATGTTGTGAGCAAACCTTGTAAATAACTTGTTGTATTTCATTCCTAGTTGCTAGTGTGGAAAATGTATGAACTGGTTTTATCTGAAATTAAATGCTTCCGTTATGCGACTCTGTGGGCTGAGATAGTTATATTCTTAACTGTTTAATGCTAATTAAGTAATGCACTCTTCTGTTCGTTTCATATGGTGTGGGGTCCCGACCGGACCTACTGCTATATGCTATGTAACATGCAGGGTGTTACAAATTGGTATCAGAGGGAGGTTTCGATCCTCCGACCTGTGGGTTATGGGCCCAGTAACTAACCAGTAACTATCCGCTATAGGAATGAAGTACTTGTATGATTATAGCCTTGTGATGGAACTTATGAGTTTCTTTGTTATTTCATGCTATCTCTTAGTCGCTAATTGTGTTTTGTGCACATATATAGGCGGCTGGGAGTAGAGCGGGGCCGTCTCGACCCCCGCGTTCGACTGCGAGCAGTGTACTAGCTGAGGTGCCTACTCATCCTTCTGCTGAGACAGTGAGGATGATAGCTAAAGCGGTGTTTGCTATGTTCACTGCACAACTTGGAGGGCATGTCCCTGGACAACCTCCTACCCTCGGGGTGGCGCCGGTGCCGGCTGTAGCAGTTGAACCAGTGGTTGAAAGGCCAGTGCCGGTGAGGGAACGAAGAGCTCTAGACCAACAACTGCAGTACTTTCTGAGTTTCCATCCTCCTACGTTCACGGGGGCAGGAACCCCGACGCAAGCTGAGGAATGGCTATCGAGGCTGCGCAAGACCTTGAAGGCCACTGATACGGAGGAAGGGCAGAAGGTTACTTTGGCAACCTTCCTACTTGATGGGGAGGTGTAGTTGTGGTGGGACGAGATAGAGTTGCATCAGCTAGCAGGAAGGCAGCTGTCGGACATCTCGTTTGACGAGTTATCAGGAATGTTCTTGGTGCGGTACCTCCCACCTGCTCAACAGATTGAGATGGAGAATCAGTTCAACCGTCTAACCCAAGGTGATCGTATGATTGATGATTACCTACATGAGTTTACCCATTTGGGGCGATACGCAGGAGTGACCTTTGCCGATGAAGCTCGGAAGACCAATCGGTTTTATGAAGGTCTGCGGGAAGAGTTGCGGTTCCTTCTATCGGGGCCAATGAAATAGGGGTTTATGACCCTGGCCAATATGGCTCGTTCCTTAGAAAATGATATGAAGCGGTCCCAGAGCAGGAAGGAGTTAGCGGTGGTAAAGCCAGAGTTCAAAGCGCCGAGCTCTGCGAAGTCTGGGCGAGGCAGGTGGAGGAACAGAGCGCGACCTTCTGGGTTAGCTCAATCTGCTGCTTCGGGTGTGACCACTGGGCGAGGCCCACTCATCTGTTATAATTGTGGTAAGCCGGGTCATATAGCCCGAGACTGTCGTGGCAGCAAGAAGGCGGCTACGGCTTATGCGGCGGAGAAAGGGAAGGCGGTGGAGTCAACTGCATCCCATGCTGCTCTAGCCCAGCCCAGAGTGTACAACCTTGGCCAACAGGAGGCCATAAAGCGAAGCGATGTGGTGATAGGTATGCATTAGTATACAACTTTTATTGCTTTTGATACTTCATACCTTGTGCATTGCTTGTTAACCTTGTGTGTATTAGGATTTGTCCTAATATTTAACTCTCCGGCGAGAGCGTTGTTTGATACGGAAGATTCACATTCTTTTCTATCAGAGGCCTTCATACAACTGCTTGGGGGTGCCTTCGTCATTTAGAAAGGAACGATTAGATGTGATGCTGCCCAATGGCTGCTCGATGCGTGCAAATCGAGGCTGTGCTGTCAAGGTGCGAATTGGATGTCAAGATTTTGATTTGGAAGCATTGATACTGCCGCTTTCGGAGTTCGATGTGATCTTTGGTATGGACTGGTTGTCGGCGCAGCAGGCCTAAATTGATTGCACTTCTAAGGAGGACACACTAGGGAAGAATACCGAACGTGCGACTACGTTTGCTGGTTTGCGAGGATCGAGCAAGACATTGATGTCTACTGTCCAAGTAGTCAAGGCAGTTCGGCAAGGTGCAGAATTGTGTTTTGTGCTAGTGGGAGATGCAAAGCCTCAGCCCAGTTTGAGTGACGTTCCTATTATTGTGGAGTATCCTGATGTGTTTCCGAAAGATCTTCCTGGGGTGCCACCTCAGCGAGAGATTGACTTTACAATAGAGTTGGTGCCAAGTGCCAAACCTGTGTCATGCTCTCCTTCTAGAATTGCGCCAAAGGAGATGGCAGAGTTGAAGGTTCAATTAAAGGAGTTGCTAGAGCAAGGCTATATACGCCCAAGTACATCACCTTGGGGTGCTCTGGTCCTTTTTGTGAAGAAGAAGGACGGAAGCCTACGTCTCTACATAGACTATCGTGAATTGAACAAGCTGACCGAGAAGAACAAGTATCCGATTCCTCAAATCGATGACTTATTTGATCAGCTAGTCGGATCAACGGTGTATTCGAAACTGGATCTTAAGTCTGGCTACTACCAGTTGCAGATTCGGGAATGCTACATTCCTAAGACGACATTTAGTACCCGCTACGAGCACTACGCGTTCACAGTGATGCCTTTTGGACTGATGAATGCGCCATCAATGTTCGTGGATCTGATGAATAGGACTTTTCGAGAATGCCTTGACTGGTTCGTGATCGTCTTTATTGACGATATTCTGGTCTACTCTCAATCTGAAGAAGATCACGCGATTCATTTATGCGTAGTTTTGGAGACCCTGCGACGGAGTCAGCTGTATGCCAAGTTCTCCAAGTGTGAGTTTTGGTTAGCCTCAATAGCGTTCCTTGGTCATGTTGTTAGTGGTGAGGGTATCACAGTGGATCCGGCGCAGATAGTTGCTATCCAGGAGTGGCCCGTTTTGAAGTCAGTAGCAGAAGTCAGGAGTTTCCTTAGACTTGATGGCTACTATAGGCACTTCATGGAGAACTTTTCGCGGATTGCTCTTCCTCTCACAACTTTGACAAGGAAAGATCATAAGTTTGTTTGGTCACCAGCGTGTGCAAAAGCTTTTGAGGAGTTAAAGAGTCGTCTGACCACCACACCAATCTTGTGTTTGCCATGTGGTGCAGAAGGCTATGAAATTTATAGTGATGCGTTAGGGATCGGCTTAGGCTGCATTCTTCTTCAGCATAGT
Source organism: Dactylorhiza incarnata (assembly GCA_033032865.1). Taxonomy (NCBI): domain Eukaryota; kingdom Viridiplantae; phylum Streptophyta; class Magnoliopsida; order Asparagales; family Orchidaceae; genus Dactylorhiza; species Dactylorhiza incarnata. Next base: position 6,145,219 of record JAWHQI010000090.1, on the reverse strand, counting down.
CAAGTGATAGCTTATGGCGCTCGTCAGTTGAAAGTGCATGAGCGGAATTACCCGGTCCACGACCTGGAGTTGGCGGTCGTGATATTTGCTCTGAAAATGTGGCAGCACTACTTGTATGGTGTGAAGGTGGATATCTTTATAGACCATAAGAGCCTAAAGTATCTGTTAAATCAGAAAGAGCTCAATATGCGACAGCGAAGGTGGATGGAGTTCCTGGGGGACTACACTTTCGAGATACACTATACTCCCAGGAAGGGAAATGTCGTCGCAGATGCTTTGAGCCGGAGGGCTTCTGCGCAGGCCAACTGGGTTCAGATGCATGACTCGCGTCTGATCAGTGACTTGGAAGCTTTAGAGATCTCATGTGTGGAGAGGAGTTCTAGTGCGAGTTCGTGCTTGAACTGGATGGAGGTGCAATACGACCTCGCAGACAGAATACGACAGGCCCTGGAACTTGATTCGAGCATGCAATGCTACTTGGCAGAGTCTGAGGTTGGGTCTGCTACAGAGTTTTTGTTGGACGATGGTCTAATGTGAAAAGACGGTCGGTTGTGCGTCCCAAATGTGGGTAAATTGCGGGAGGAAATGATGTACGAAGCCCATTTTACAAAGTACTCAATTCACCTATGGAGCACGAAAATGTACCAAGACATGAAAAAGTTATTTTGGTGGCCAGGTTTGAAGAAGGACATCACCCTTTACGCGGCAAAGTGTAAAACTTGCGCACTTGTGAAGGCCGAATGTCAAAAACCTGGAGGGTTCCTGAAGTCGTTGCCTGTGCCGGAATAGAAATTTGATGACATTTCGATGGATTTCGTGCACGGTTTGCCGAGATCGCAGAGTGAGATTGATACCGTGTGGGTGATCGTGGATCGCTTGTCGAAGGTAGCCCACTTTATTCCAAACCGGAGGGACGATTCAGTCGAAAAGTTAGCAATGCTGTATGTTGATAACATCGTACGATTGCACGGTGTGCCCCGTAGCATCGTTAGTGACCAAGATAGGCGCTTTACTTCGAAAGATTGGAGGCTAATCCACCAGTTGTTGGGTACAAAGTTGGCGTTTAGTACTGCCTTCCACCCGCAAATGGATGGACAGACTGAACGTATGAACAGAACTCTAGAGGATATGCTCCGTATGTGCGTCCTGGATTTCGGTAAGAAGTGGGAAGATCATCTTTTCATGATCGAGTTTGCTTATAATAACAGCTACCAGGCGAGTATAAAGATGTCGCCCTTTGAGACCCTCTATGGTAGAGCTTGCCGCACTCCCTTAGCTTGGGCGGAGACAGGCAAGATGAAGATGTTTAAGCGGAAGGAAGTCGAAGATGCAAATTCGGCTATTCGAACAATCCAGGAGAGATTGTTGATTGCACAAGATAGGAAGGCAAAATACTACAACGCCAAGCACAGAAATGCCGAGTTCGCCGTGGGCGACTGAGTTTACCTAAAGATCAAACCATTCAAGGGTGTGTCAAGGATTCGTCGCTTGAAAAAGCTGAGTCTGAGATACCTTGGACCGTTTGAAATACTGGAACGTGTTGGTGAAGATGCCTATCAGCTTGCTCTTTCGACAGAGTTGAGCAGACTGCATGATGTGTTTCATATCTCTATGCTGCGGAAAGCTGTGCCAGAGCCTATCCAGGTCCTGGTGAAGGATCAGGTGTCGGTCGATGATGAGCTGAAGACGTTGGTCACGCCTATCTGCATCGAAGACACTGATGTCAAGCAGTTGCGGAATAAAATGATCCGAATGGTCAAAGTCCGCTGGAACAACTGCGGTCGTGAGGAGCTTTCATGAGAGCGTGAGCAAACCATGCGTGATGAGTTCCCCGAACTATTCTGTTGAGGTACAAGTTATGTGTTTTGTACTGTTTCTTTCTTTCTTAGGATTGGAAGTTCGGGACAAACTTTCTTTAAGGGGAGGGGGATTGTAACATCCCAGATTTCCCCAGCAAAAGAAAGAGGGTTGCTAAAAGGCGCTAACGCCAGGCGTTATGGTTAATGCTAGGCGTTAGGTCCTTGTCGAGAAATTCTTTATGTTCTTCTTGAGAAATGTTTGTAGCACCCCAGAATTCCCCAGCAGATTGTTAAGTCTGAGAGCTAGCGCCAGGCGTTAGCCTAGGACTTAAGCGTGTCGTCGGATCGATGGGACGACAGCCCGATCGACGAAATGGGATGTTGATTGGCATTAGAGCTAACACCAGCGTCGTCGATTTTCCTTAAGCGGCTGGTCAGCGGCTGTGGATAAGTTCGGCCACCACCTTAGGGGCTAATGCCCGCGTTAAGTACTAACGCCCGCATTAGCTAAGAAATTATATAAGGCAGCCAAATTCAATTTCCCTTCTAAATTCTGATTCCAAGCTCCTTCCAAAGGTAGAGAATTCGTGAACAGAAGGAAGGAGGTCTCTTTTGGCTAGCCGTACGTTGTGCCGAAGGCAAATCGGTGAAGATTCTTTTGTGCTTGTGCCACCATCGACCCCGTGAAAAGAAAGTTGATTCGATAAAATCCAGCCTGTTCTCTCTCTCCGCTCTATGGCATCGAAATAAGCACCAAGGGTAACGATTCTCCTCCCTTCATCTTTGCACATGTGCATCCTTTGATTTGCATTCTTAGGAAGACCTCTACTAATTAGTAGATGGGTTCTTCCAGTGGGTTGATGTTATCCCCACAAAATTTGCTTATAGAGTCCGGAATGATAGTACAGACATAGGCATGCTATGTGAAGCCCTGGACAGGTCAGTCTAGATTGGTGATGTTGCTTGCTGTTTTGTTCGTTAATGCCAAGCGTTAGAGCTAACGCCGACGGTAGCGCAATATGTTGTGTTTTTCGGGTTCTGAGTACTGAGACGTGCTGTAGTGAGTTCTGGAGGTGTTACCCAAAAATTACCCGAAAATGAGCTAACGCCCAGCGTTACGAGTAATGCCCAGCGTTAAGGGCTAACGCCCAACATTAAGAAGTAATGCCAGAGATAGTAATCATCAAGATTGCTTATCGTGTCTGGACCTCAACCCTGAGGCTGAGGTAATGACCCTGTGAGGTTATAGTTTGTCGGGCACAAGGGGAAGCCAAACCTGTGTCAGGCTAAGTTGAATCCTGACATTTATGAGCGCGGGCATAAGCTGAACCGAACCCGGGCCAGGCATAGGTGAATCCTGACATCTAGCTCATAATGATAGTGCCGGAATTTCGTGTGTACGGCCTAGCTCAATCTAATCATCCAAGTTGAAAAAGGACTTGAGGATGATGTGTCGTGAGTGCACTTAACGTGTGACTTGATGTCACCGTGTGATGATGTTGGTGCCAAAAATGGTACCTCCAAAATTCACACTAAAGGGGACGGGAGAAAACTGCGAAGTGCAGGTTACTAAGACAGAAGATGCTGGAAAAAAGAGAAGGCGATCGTAAAATGGCGATCACGAAAAAATGAGACCGCTTACACAGGTTGTAAGCTGGAGCCTCCGAATCCAGTCCTTTTTCTGGTACCCCTACCCCTCTATTTATAGACGAGGGGGCTGCCCAAACGGGCAGAATGATAAACTACGGGCTGCCCGGGATACAGGAGAGCCGGGCAGGGAGAAGAGGTGCAAATAACAAAGACAAGGAAAAACGATCAGACCGCTTAAACTGACGATCTCCACTGTCCTGACCGCTTGGGACTTAGAAAATCCTGGTTGAGAAGGTAGCTGGCGGTCTGGGCGGTCACACAAACTGAGACCGCTGCAACTGAAGAAATTGGCCAAAGAGAGGAGGTCGCGGGCTTTCTGGGCAAACATAATCCCCGCACATTTTTAAGTTGCACCTGGAACTTCGAAAATGTAAGCTTTGACCGCTGAGACCGCGACCATCATTAATGCGGCTTGGTCTATAAATACCGGCTGAAAACTTCATTTTGCAAGACATTGAGGAACTCCACTATTTGAGCGGTCTTTGATAATTGGGCAGGTGCGACCTTGCAAAGATGACTATGCTCGATCTCTTAAAAGCTCTCCCGTCGAAAGCGAACTCTCCTGGGAAAAAGGAAAGCGTTAGCTCAAGGAAAGGAAAGAAAGCGCCGAAAATCTTAACAAAAGTGAGCACTTCAAAGGAGACCGCCCGATCCCCGCTAAAGAAAACTGAGCTTCTTGAGGGCCCGATTGTGCCGATCTCTGTTGCTTCTGATCTGTCTAATACTTCTTCAGATCCTGTATGGAAATTGCCTGACTTTTCCATTTCTTTTAATTGTCAGAAATCTATGGAGGTATTGGGTCAAACATCTTCCAAGCTTCCTGAGACCGCCTCCACCGAGATAATTCTGGCTGGGCTGCGCCAGAAGGGAGCTGAGGCCGAATCTTTAAGGCAGAAGATCGCTGACCAGGAGATCGCTGCAAAGGACAGGAAAAGGAAGAATACAAGTCCATCTAATTTAACTTATAAGAGGAGCAGAAGAAATGAGGAAGGAGGAGATGTGACCGCCATGGAGGCGACCAGATTTTCTGAATCCATCGACCTGGAAGACTCCGCTGAGTTTCAGAAGGTGAATGCTAAGGGCGATCTCCCCTTCCTTCCCACGGTCTCAACCTTACCAAGAGAGGATGATTCTGGATTAATCGCCTACCTTGATGAGGTTTCTTCTAACAATTCACCTTTTTCATCATTGCAGGTGTTGGATCCCCTAGAGGCTTCAGCTCTCAGAAATGCTGCCATTGATGAGGAGATTGCGGACAGGGAGAAGGAGATCGCCGACGCAGCGATCAAGGCAAAGGAAGAGGAAAGGAAAAAGATTGAAATGGAAGAAATGGTGAAGAGGAGGAAAGAAAAAGAGGTAGAGGAACAGAGGAAAAAAGAAGAGAGTGAAAGGGAGAGAAAAGAAAAAGATAAGAAAGAAAAGAGGGAGAAGAAGGAGAAGAAAAAGAGGGAGGACGAGGAGAAGAAGAAAGACAAGGAGAAGAGAGAGAGAAAGGAAAAGGAGGAAGAGGAGAAGAGGAGAGAGGTGGCTAAGGCCATTGAGGAGGAGAAGAAGAAGGAGGCGGTCAGAGTTGCTGAGGAGAAAGCGGCTCTGATCGCTGAGGAGAGGAAGAAAGAAGCGGTCAGGGTTGCTGAGGAAAAGGCGGCCCTGATCGCTGAAGAGAGGGAAAAGGCTGAGGTCTTGCAAACTTCGGACAAAAACGGTGAGGAGATCGCAGAGAAGCTGCAGATCGCTAAGGAGAAAGTTGTACTTTCAAGCGGTCTCCCGGATGATTCTCTCCAGGGAGATTGCTCGAACAAGGCTGCAGCAGATCGTGCGGCGGCGGTCTCGATTTCACGAGCTGGTAAGAATAAAATGATTCTCCAGTCAGCTGAGTTCCTTCCATTACCTACAGTTCGTTTTGCTTCTCCTGAAAGAAAACACGAGATCGTTTTTATTGAGACCGATGATATTCTCTTAAGTAACGAAGAATTAAAAAGGAGAAGAAAAGAGGGAGAAAAAGCGCAGAAAAGAGGTTTGGAAAGAATGGATCTGGAGCTCTTAAGGGGATCAGATCGTCTTTCTCTGACTGCAGATCCCGCGGTCACTAAAGATATCAGAAGAGCTTTACGTGACTGCGGTCTCGACTTCTTTCCAAGTACTCTTTTTATTTATTTAAAAAGCTTATCTGATCATATGCTTATGTTTGACATAACCCATCTCCTATGACCGCAGACAACAAAAATGCTGAGATCGAGGAGGGAGAACTTCCTCGACCCATTGAGATCACTCCTCAGTTAACCAACATCCTTAATCCCATGTTCGAGGATGTTCGTTCTATGCTGATGAGGGAGCGGACGCAAAATGACCAGATTCGCGATCTTGAAGAAAGATTGCGTTCCAATGAGAAGAGGATTCGTGAAGAATGCGATCTGAGGGTTGCCGAGATCGCGCGGGCTCTGAAGAAGGCTGAAAAAGAGGCTGAATACTATAGGGGAAAAGCTGCGGCGCTGTCCGCAGAAAATGAGAGGCTGAGGAGCGGTCATGGTAAGATGCTGATGCGACCGGGACCCTCCAGCGATCATCCGACGGAGAGACCGCAACCTGAGATTGTACTGATCCCCATGGAGCAGGTGGACAAGGAAATGTCGAAAATTCACCGGTCTGCAATGCTGGCTAACCACAGCCTGGTGTCGGTTATGGCCGCAGTGAACGACATGCAAGATGTCGCAGCTCATGTAGGGAGGAACAGGCCTCTTAGGAGATGAACATTAATCTTGAGACCGAGCGATCTCTATGCTTAAACAATATATATCTTGTAATATTTTCTGTTATAGTCCCATATTTGTGGCTGTTTAATATTGTGGTCTTGATTTGTTAAATTTCGATCTCTTTATGCCTGGATTGTTTGTATTGCTGCTGTATTTTTTATTGATTGAGATCGCCTACTATAGTATGCTTTCATATCACTTTGCATAGGTCGGGCGGTCTGATCATGTTTTAGCTGGGCGGTCTTCAAGATGTAATGATTACGAAATGACCCTTGGTCTTCTATAAATAGCTGTCTTCATGGTCTTTATTTTATGCCTTCTTGATTGCTCTATAAGCTCCGATCTCAGCGATCACTGAATATGGTGTCCGCTCGTGCTTCTTCTGCTACTATCTTCTTGAACGCCGATCACAAACAAGGACGTTTATCAAATGATGAATACATTGAGTTTATAAAGAAATATATGATCCAAACTCAGGTGGTTGTGAGACCGCCAACTGAGCAAGAAAGGCTAAACTTTGTAGAGGAGAAGAAATTTATCATCCCCATCGATCACTTTGATAATGGGCTGAGGATTCCACTCCCTTGGGAATGGTTAGAGATTCTGGAATACTATGGCTTCGTGCTCGCCCAGCTGGCTCCGAACTCCATCGGTCTGGTTAATGTCTTCATCAATTATTTGAGATCGGAAAGAGTGAAATTCACAATGAATTTGTTCCGTGCAACCTTCACTGCGAAAATTTTGAAAGAAGGCAGAAAGAAAGAAGAATTTAAAGGATTGATGTATTTTTCAGCAGATGGAATAAAAATTCTGAACCTTCCTAATAAAATTTCTTTCTGGACAGAAAGATTCCTTGTTTTTGAGGGTGACCTTGGCGGTCTCAGGAGCTCACCCTCTCCGCGACCTGACAGCATTTTTAAGAAGATAAAGGCGGTCTCAGAGGAGGAGCTGAAGATTCTGGCCTTCTTGGCGGGCAAGAGGATAGATCTTGTTTATTATCTAGCGATCTGGCCCGAGATCACCGAGATCGCCCCTGCTGAAAGTAAATTTTTCTTGCGGTCTCGAACAATTTCCTTTTGTCTTTTGAATGTTTTTACTTAAAACCCTTCTTTACTTTTAGCGAGCTTCGTGGTCCCTGCACTAGACCCTATCTCCCCAGCAGCAGAAGTTCTTACTCAGAGGGAGAGGAGGCTGAAGCGTGAGGCCGACGTGTTCGGCGTAACTTCTGAGACCGCCGAGCAAGTTTTTCCCTTGGTGGGTTTTAAAAGAAAAATGAAGGATATCAAAGGAAAGCCTCTCCTCAAATGGGCGGCCTCAGGAAATTCTGTGAAGGTATCCACTGATTTACCCTTATGGAGCGGGAAGGTGACCCGTCACGCATATGCGGTCACTTCAGCTTTGTACGGGAAAAAGAACACAAATGAGATATTAAATATTGAGACCGATGCGCTTCCCGACCTCTGCGCTCAAGTGACTGCTAGAAGTACAATCTTGAATCACCATATGGGGCGGTCTCTTTGCAGCGCTCTGGACGAAATAGCTGCCTTGCAAGAAGAAAGAAGAGTGAGAATTTTTCTTGTTTTATGAATGTGTTACCTGTGATCGTGCGGTCTGACATATATTTCTTTTGCAGCAATCTGAAAAAGCGGCTTACGACCCTGAGAATCCGGCTTTCCAGAGGGCTTTGATGCATCATATAAAAGAGACCGCCAACCAGGTGCTGGACGAGGTTCGTAACCGCGGTGGTTTTACTGAAGAGTATAAAGACGTCACATTTGCCGATCTCTTCCCTGACGCGGCACAAAGAATTGAAGAACAATCTATGACTGCTGAAGAGACCGCGGATGCTGCTGAAGAATCCGCTGATGCTGCTGATGAGACCGCAGATCAAGAGGAAAATATCGTGATTGAAGACGAAGAGAGCGGAAGCCGCTATACCCTTGGTCTGGATTCCAGTTCGAGCTCGAGCTCTGGATCTAGAATTCCAGGGAATAGTTTAGAAGAACCTTCTGTAGAAACCGATTCTTCTTCTTCAGGCGAGCGGTCTTCCAAGAAAGAATGAATTGTAATTTCCCTTTTTCCTTTTCGGAGGCCGAGCGGTCTTGTTGTAATTGATATTTCAGAGTATATAAAATTTGATATCTGTTGGGTTTTGCCTAAGTGCATGAGTTTATTTTTGATGCATATATTGATTTGTCCTTCTGAATCTAAAATCGGCATTCGATCTCAATGCCTCGAGTTTAACATAATTTAATCATTAATGAACTTTAAGTAGCGATCTCTTGGAAAAGACACCAAAGATATGATCAGGAAATAATCTTATTCACAATAGTTTTGCGGTCTCATATTACACAGATCGAAATATAAGGAAACTACAAGACAATGATTTGAACGCATTAGATTCTGGGTGATCGGCGCCCAAAGGTCTTCCAGGAAATCCGTCTGACGATCCCTTAGTAGTCAAAGGTTATTTCTTGAAACAAGGAAATAACTCCTTATGAATTTTCATTTCAGCGATCACATTATATTCAGACCGCCCTTTTGAAGAAAAAGATCCAACTATTTGATGAGAAACAGAGCATCACGATTATTCCATGTAACTGAGTAACAGGGAAAATTGAAATCTCGATTTTGTTGAGACCGGGACGATCTCTATCAAGCTGGCATATGAGACTCCTGAATAGCGACCTTAATTATCCTGAAAGAATTTCATCCGACGATCATAAACGATTTCATTCTTTGTAGGGAGGAACATGCGGTCTCATAAACTGCTGACCGCCCGATCCCAGCACGAATGAATAAGACCTTTATAGTAAGAAAAAATAGAAAAATGGATCTCGAAAATGACTTAAAGGGATAGTGTGGTCATGCCGCGGAGGCTATACCGACACTTCTTTTCTTAAAGGACCACTGAGTTTGTTGTAAATTTGCCAATCTAAGATTCAGGTGACGGTCATAGATGTTTCTTGCCGCCCCTTATCTAACCACGCTTCATCGAGTATTCGAGAGTTACAAATCAAAGAATGATCGGTAGGGCAGGTGTGGTCATGCCGCGGAGGCTATACCGACATTGCTTTCCCTGAAAGATCATTAAGATTGTAACAATGTCCTTTTCAATGCATGACAGAGCTGAGCCAGCCACCTAGACCTCCTTAAAAATGCTGAGGTGTGCCAGATGTCAGCAAGGACCCGGTATCCCAAACTTCCACCGCTCGAGCTTGGCGAGCTACTGCTACACAGATTCGAAATCTCCCCGACATCTGTGGTCCTGGCAGAATTACACGTCGAGTTAACCAGTCGGGGGGGGGGGGGGGGGGGGGGGAAGATAGTAGGATCCGGCGATATCTCACTTGACAGGTTTTTGGCTTTTCAAAAATCAACTTATTTTTAAGATTTATCATCCAACACTTGTATTGCGAATGCCTTGGTGATACCTGCATGATTTTTAAGAAAAGAAAAGAGTGAGGATCAGGGAATGAGTGAATTAGGTACGAACATTTATGAGAAGAAAAGCTTGAGATCATCTCCGCTCCAGGAATGGGGCAACTCTTCTCCTTCATAAGTTTGGAGATGGTAAGCACCATTTTTAAGCACATTCTTTACTACGAACGGCCCTGCCCAATTTGGATTAAGCTTTCCAACTAAACCAGCCCTTGCTGCTGCATCTAACTTCTTCAAGACTAGATCTCCAATAGCAAATTCTTTGGTTCTTACATTCTTATTGAACAACTTCGCCATTCTTCTTTTCACCTCTTCCTGTCTGACGATTGCAGTATCTCTCAATTCCTCAATTAAATCAAGGCTGCATTTTAACTCTTCATCATTTTCTTCCATCCACTCGATTTGATTTTGTTGCGCCAATAATACTCTTGGGCTTTTCACTTCAAATTCTACCGGAATAAGGGCTTCGGAACCGTGTGATAATTTGAACGGAGTTTCCCCAGTAGCAGAACTCGGAGTTGTCCTCAAGGCCCATAAGACGGAAGGTAGTTGTTCTGCCCAGTTGCCCCTAACGTTTTCTACCTTCTTTTTCAAGAGATTTATGATGAGTTTGTTGGCGGCCTCTACCTGCCCATTGCTTCTAGGATGATGCACGGAAGCGAAACGAAGCTCAATGCCAATTTGCTTGCAGAAATTAATAAGAGTTGAATTGTTGAATTGAGAACCATTATCCGTGATGATTGCCATTGGAATCCCGTGTCGACATACTATCTCTCCCCAAATAAAGTTTTTCACGACTTGAGTGGTAATTTTGGCCAATGCTTTTGCCTCTATCCATTTGCTGAAATAGTCAATCATGACTATAATATATCGACGTTGTCCACTTGCTATAGGGAAAGGCCCAATCAAATCCATTCCCCAAACTGCAAATGGCCATGGAGTTGCTATCGACTTGAGTTGTTGAGCCGGCTGATTTTGGAGAGGAGCGAACTTCTGGCATTTTACACATTTCTTAGCAAATTTTTCCGCATCTTTTCTCATTTGAGGCCAAAAATACCCTTGCCTTAGAATTCTTTTTTCCAACGTTCTAGCTCCAGAGTGACTTCCACATTCTCCAGAATGGACCTCCTGAAGGACCGCTGGAAATTCCTCCTCTGAAACACATCGTGCTAATGGTGAAAGGAAAGTTCTTCTATAAAGCACTCCTGCAACAAGATAATAGTTAGCTGCTTTCCGTTTAAACCTTTTCCTATCCTTTATTGATGAATGGAACTCTCCAGTTGAAAGATAAAGAACAAATGGATCCATCCAAGATGGACGTTGATCAATCTCCATGACCTCCCCTTCTTCAATCGCCGGGCGAAACAACTCCGAAGTTGTTCCTCCTGAGAGAAGCCCAAACTTTGCCAGCTCATCTGCTTCCACGTTCTCACCTCTTGGAATATGATTGATGGTAAAGCTTTTGAATTTCCCAACCTCAATTTTTACCATAGTTAAATACTGCTTTAAAATACTATCTCTAGTCTCGAAAATCCCATTTAATTGAGAATCCATCACCAAAGAATCTGTGAAAACTTCGACATCGTCAATCCCCAGCTCACTGGCAAACTTGAGACCGGCTAGCAAAGCCTCATATTCCGCTTGATTGTTTGTTACTTGAAAATAGAACTTCAGTGCTTGATCAAGCCTTACTCCATTTGGGTTGATTAAGATAACTCCTGCTCCGGAAGAATTTTTCCCTGAGGCTCCATCCACGAAGATTTTCCAGGCAAGGGGCACTCTGACCTCCTTCTGCGACTCAACTTCTTTAGCATCCACCATGAAGTCTGCTAAGACTTGAGCTTTGATTGCTATTCTTGGAACATAGGATATGTCAAACTCACTGAGCTCTATTGCCCACTTTGCCAATCTGCCTGAATGCTCCGGCTTCTCCAAGACACTCTTTAATGGAAGGTCAGTGACGACTAAAATTGAGTGAGCTTGAAAATATGGTCTTAGTCTTCTTGCTGAAATTACGAGCATTAAGGCTAGCTTCTCTAGGATTGGATATCGAGTCTCTGCATTCTTCAAAATTCGGCTTACATAGTAAACTGGAAATTGTTTCTTTTTCTCTTCTCGGACCAAGACAGAGCTTATAGCATCGGCGCCAACTCCCAAATACAGGAAAAGATCTTCCCCTTCTCGCGGGCTTTGGAGTAGAGGAATTGACGTTAACTGCTTTTTAAGCTGACTAAAAGCATCATCACACTCTTGAGTCCATTCAAACTTGGCCCCTCCCCGGAGGGTCTTAAAGAAAGATGCACTTTTATCCCCTGACCGGGAGATGAATCGACCCAAGCCTGCCATTCTCCCTCCCAACTGTTGAACTTCTTTTGGGGTTTTGGGAGGTGGCATTTCCAAAATAGCTTTTACCTTGTCTGGATTGGGCTCTAACCCTTCTGGAGTGAGGAGATGACCCAAAAATTTACCTTTGTTTGCTCCAAAAACGCACTTCAATGGATTCAACCTCATATTGAAGGTTCGTAAGGTTGCAAAAGTTTCCGAGAGATCTTCGAGATGAGAGGAGAAGGATTTGCTTTTCACCAAGAGGTCATCGACATACACCTCAAGGTTCCTTGCCTTCTGACTTTTGAAAACTGTATCCATCATTTTTTGGTAAGTTTCTCCAGCATTTTTCAACCCGAAAGGCATCATGAGATAACAGAAGCAACCATCATTTGTGATAAACGAAGTATGCGGTATATCCGGTTTATGCATCCTGATTTGGTGATAACCTGAAAAAGCATCTAAAAAACTCATAAAAGAATAACCTACCGCAGAATCCACTAAAGAATCTATCTGAGGCAAGGGATAGCATTCCTTGGGGCAAGCTTTATTGAGTTTGGTAAAATCGACACACATCCTCCACTTTCCACCCGGCTTAGTTACCATTACAACGTTTGACACCCACTCCGGATATTGGATTGGTTGAATGAACTTTGCCTTCAAAAGCTTCTCCACCTCTTCACGGATAGGTTGAGCCAGAGTAGTTGCAACAGTTCTCTTCTTCTGCTGGACCGGAATGACGTTTGGACTAATGTTGAGGTGATGGCAAGCGACATCCGGATTCACTCCAGGCATGTCGTCTGCCGACCAAGCGAAGATGTCTAAATTTTGCAGGAGACAAGAGATGAGCTGACTCTTGTCGGCTTCAGATAACTCAGCGTTGATGGAGAGGCTCTTGCTCTTATCTTCCTTGCTGATCTGAACATTTTGAGTTGCTTGGGCAGGTTCCAAGCGGACTCCGTCTCTCGCATCCTCCACTTCTTCTGCGGTTTGAACTTGTTCAGGAACTTCAATGGATTCAGTCATCATAACTTCCTGGGGTGAAGACATGATCATGTTGACCATCTTTACATAGCATTCTCTAGCTTTCCTGGGGTCGCTCCTGATTCGATGTTGTTTGCCATTTAAGGCGAACTTCACCGCTTGATGATAAGTGGAGACAATGGCTTGATACCCGTTCAGAAATGGTCTCCCGAAAATTGCGTTGTAGCTACTGGGAGCATCAACGACTATAAATTTGACCAGCCTTACTATTCCTCCGAGAATCACGGAGAGGGTGACGAGCCCTTCAACTTCTTTCTTTTCTCCTGACACTTCGAATCTGAAGGTCGCGTGTTCGTTCTGTTGGTGCCAAAAATGGTACCTCCAAAATTCACACTAAAGGGGACGGGAGAAAACTGCGAAGTGCAGGTTACTAAGACAGAAGATGCTGGAAAAAAGAGAAGGCGATCGTAAAATGGCGATCACGAAAAAATGAGACCGCTTACACAGGTTGTAAGCTGGAGCCTCCGAATCCAGTCCTTTTTCTGGTACCCCTACCCCTCTATTTATAGACGAGGGGGCTGCCCAAACGGGCATAATGATAAACTACGGGCTGCCCGGGATACAGGAGAGCCGGGCAGGGAGAAGAGGTGCAAATAACAAAGACAAGGAAAAACGATCAGACCGCTTAAACTGACGATCTCCACTGTCCTGACCGCTTGGGACTTAGAAAATCCTGGTTGAGAAGGTAGCTGGCGGTCTGGGCGGTCACACAAACTGAGACCGCTGCAACTGAAGAAATTGGCCAAAGAGAGGAGGTCGCGGGCTTTCTGGGCAAACAGATGAATGTTTCTATGCGTTGCTTAGACGCACCTGTGAAATATATACTACTATTGCTTGCCTGCAGGGAAGGAGCACCGGTGCCCCGAGCATGGGGTGGGGTTGTTATAAGCCCGGGTCAGCTAAAGCTGACATATTACTTGTTTTACCACCGCTTGGTGGTTTTGTTTGTACAGGTCCTGGCGAGGCTAGCGGGAAATAGCGGGCTGAAGCCCCTGGTACTGTATTGTGCTTTGCTGAGCTGGCCCTCGAAGGCCGAGTTGATTTGTTTATTGTTTTCATGTGTGGCCGACCTGCGTGCCAATGTTTGGAAGCCACCTTTGTTATAAACATGTTGTGAGCAAACTTGTAAATAACTTGTTGTATTTCATTCTTAGTTGCTAGTGTGGACAATGTATGAACTGGTTTTATCTGAAATTAAATGCTTCTATTATGCAACTCTGTGGGCTGAGATAGTTATATTCTTAACTGTTTAATGCTAATTAAGTAACACGCTCTTCTGTTCGTTTCATATGGCGTGGGGTCCCGGCCGGACCTACTGCTATATGCTATGTAACAGGGAGGGTGTTACACTAAGGTTGTTGGAGACAATGATCTAAAATTTAAACTTCCGCAACTTTTTGCGATTTCTTCTCATTTTTTCACTTCATTATACAGGTCTTACATTGCACAAACATAATTAAGCAAAATCGGAAGTGAAATCGAAGAAAATCTAGACTATACGAGTAAAATATGCACTCTCTGTGAGCTAACGCAAGCGCTAAGACCTAACTCCAACGTTAGCTCGAATGTCGAATATTCGGCGTTGTTTAAAATTTTGAAAATCTCTAAAAATATTTTTCTTTTATACTACCTATCTTTATCTGTATGCCTTTGTGTGATCTTTGATAAATCAAATACAAAATTATAAAACAATAAACTTATCAAAAATTATTTTTTTTTAACTTAATTTTTCTATTTACATGTATCTTGCGAAAGAGAGATTTGGGATGTCACCCCATCATATCTCCGAATACCGGTGCGAACCCTTCACAGGGTAGACCTCGGGAAGTCCAAGATCCACTCAAAATTGCTAAGTCCAACTAATGTCTCTCAAAGGTAAATTATAGACTCATGTGCATCATTGCAAATATCCGACAAAGGAAACTATCATATCCTGCCTTACAGAAAAAGTGTGCATATTCATAGTTCATAATTAAAAAAGGTTTTAATAAAATAAAACGTCATACCAATACTTATCCTTACAATTCATTGAATAACTCTAAAACTAAAGTGTTATGCTATTACATCTTTAAATAGGCCATTATTCTGATCCAATGTCTATACAAAGATTATAGATAGTTTTTACATTATAAAATTCACCAAAGATTAAGTGAAAACCTTTTTTAAAGCATCAAAATGATAACTATGAAAGCCTGAATAATAACTAGAACACAACACAGAAACAGTTCACAAAATAGATAAAACAAGAAAAAGGTAAAAAACATGATAACAGCTAACGCTGGGCGCAAGTGGTAACGCCAGGCGTTAGACTAATTTGTCCAAATGATAAAAACTATTATTACATAATTGTAAGCACCCTAAAACTCTCTACTCTCACTAATAGAATCTGTCCCCTCTGTACTTGAACTTCCTGGATCTCTTGACCTTCGAGTACGACGTGTCGAGTGGCATGGAGGATCCTCCACGGGAACGTCCCAATACCTCTCCTCTGTAGGTGTCAGTTTAAACTTCAGGCCCCTGATCATACATCACACCATCATCTCGATCTTTGACATTCGGCGTGTCGCATTCTCCTTGAGTTCCTCGAACGACTCCTGATGCTCCCGATTTGTCTCACAGAGTGAAACTCCTCGTCGTAGGGATGGTCTAGAAGACGATGGTATATCTCATGACCGAGGAACTCGAATGGTTGAAGTAGAATAAAGCTCCAGGACAAGATCATTAATATAGTTACTTCTGACTATGTATGCATACTTCTCCATCACCACCCGTTGTATGAGTCCTCCTAAGGTTAGTGTGTTGAGTTGAGACCGTCTTGGATCCTTCAACTTAAACGTATAACGAATTTGTGAGAGTAAAAGATCTACCACATCAAAAAGTTCTTCCTGTATAATATGATAAGTAACAATGCTCAGTTGTGCAGTGATCTTCTTTGTATCTCCGGACTTCAACATTATAGTGTGTCGCAAAATATCTTGAATTTTGAATGCTTCTTCCCTAAGTGAAGTAACATCCATAATTTGCTCTCTAGTCTCCTTCTAATGCAAAACCATATTCACTGGTGTCCACTCTCGCTCAGCCCTATATTTCTCAACCACATCCTGACGATTCTCACTCTCTACTAAGCCAAACTCATTCCGTAGATCTTCATGTGTGATGTGAATAACTTCAAACTGTATCATAGACGTCACTCCTCCATAGAGTTCTGTTTCTGACGGATCAAACAAATGGTTATAGAATTCCCGAATAAAATCTGTTGAAAAACAATCGTCAGTAATCACTGATAACACTCCTGATGCAGCCAGGAGGTTCTGAATATGGGCATGTCGGGGGATGTCTATTTGCAACACCATGCCTATACCAACAGACGCTTTTTCAATCCCTGCATAAGATTGATAAGACTTGTGTGCTGCTCGGGAAGGAGAAGACTTTCTAGCACGAACCCATGTGCACTGGAAGAAGCCATAACCTGCACATTTTGACACAACAAAAAATCAGCACAAAATTTTTCATCAACGGCCGGCGTTATTGCTAATGCCAGGCGCTTGCTATGAAACTTCCTATCACCACCAGTACACAATGCCAACCTTCAGTAACACTTGCAACTCAAAAATTTTGTAAAAAGGAAGAATTAAATGGAAAATCACCAATAAAACTCAAAACAACTAAAAAGGTAAAGCAAAAACTCATCTTTGAGAAGAATCTCAAAAAACCCATTCTACAACTCAAAACCTGAAACCCTAGATCTCAAAATCCTAGATCTATCATATACCATAATAAAACACTTTAATACTTCAAAGGATTACAACTTAGGGGTAGAGAAAAGATTTAATCACAAAATATAAGAAGAAAAACAAAAATTTTACCTAGATCTAAGAAGGGGAGTCAGCGAAACGGGAAGAGAAATGACATTAAATGATGAGAATAAGAAAAGAACTCGGATATGGGGCTTTTATATAAAGTAAACTTAACGCCGACGTTGACTTTAACGTCAGGCGTTGGCTCCATTTTCCTCCATAATTGCAATTTCCTTGTTGCCTATCTATTTGTATACCATTACATATATGTTTACACCTTATTTACTCCTTCATTTACAGAAAAATCAAAAATTAAATATAAAAGATAAAAACATTTTAAAATCACCAAAAATATGCTTAAATAGTCTTCTAATCAATTCCAAATTCTCTAAAATTTCTACACTAAGAAGGTCTATATACATACTACCTATTCCATAGATTTTTTTTAAAAAAAATTTCATGAAACAGTGGCCTGGTTGGGCGTTAAAGTAGTTAACGCCAGGCGTTAGCTCCTTTTGCCATATTGAAATTCTATTTTCTCTGGAATATTTTTGGTATTTTTCTAATGAATTTTCTCAGTTTATTTTTTCTGATTTCAAATTACGTTGTTCTTAATTTTGCTAATTTTATTCAAAAATAAAAAAATTCAAAAAATTCAAAATAATCAAAAATATGTTTTATGTTATTTTCTTTTGCTTTAAATATTTACAAAACTATGGTTTGACTATACAAATTCACAAGAGCAAACATCTTAGTTATTTTGTTTCAAATGGTCAAAATTGATTTTGGCATACACTTAAAGATTTTCTTCAATGTCTAATTTTAATTTCAAATTTGCTAAACATTGTTTTATCTTCATGCCTTGACCTTAATCTGATTATGTGCAATAAAATAGTCTATAAAAAATTATGTATGGTTGCATAGCATGCCTCTAAGTATGAGTAATATTTTATGTTAATCAATGATTCTTACACTCACTATTTTGGTAATCTACATGTGCTCATAATTCTTGTTTTGCATGATTATGTAGTGTAATAGTTTTTAACATATTAAGTTGCATTTCTAAATTACCTACACCATCTTTCAAACAATAAATTTCTTGCACACATAGAAGTATTATTTCAGAATTGCTAATGTTTGCATCAACAAGTGAATTCAGAGACATTTGGCCCAAACTTACAAATAATTATTATTATAATGAAATAAAAAGCCAAAGATAACTCCACCAAGCACTACTCACCCTCCTGATAAGTCTTAATGAGCATTGTGAGGTTGAGCACCTTGGAAAGAATTGTAAAGTGTCTTGTGCAAACATACTTTTTTATCACTTCTATTTGTACACCGGATCACTAAAAATAATATTTTTATAAAAATGCTTATGTGATCCCCCAAGCAATACTTCGCTCCCTGATCAGTCTTTATGAGCATTGTGTGGGAGAAGCACCTTGGTAGTTGTACTCCTTTTATGTTCTTTGAAATTTTATTCTAAATTGATGTGTGAAAATAATTATAAGATTACAATCTTAATATTGTTGTTACTATTTCATTACATATGTCATGTGCTTTGATTATTTCACTTGTATACTTTTAACAAAACACCTTATGCACACATCATTGTTTTTCATAAAGCTTTTACTCATGAGAATTGGATCCTAATGCAAAATTACATAATTCTCTAAAAACTTACGTAAAAGCACTAGATTGCAATGCATGATTTCTACAATATTTTCTTTATTTGAAAAACGAATTGGTTACATTGTAGTTATTATCTTTTTGAGTATGTTAAATCATGCTTGCCTATTAGTTATGAAAATTTTCAAAGTTAAATGCTCAAATGTGAAGAGTCTAGACATATTGTTGGAATGGTCAAACTATAACAAAAATTCTACTCATCATTGTTTTGTTTTTTGTTTTCTGCATTTCTCTTTTGGTCATGTATTTCATTTACCATGGTTTATCATGCTTACTTCTAAGGTTTTTCTTCACTTGTGCTTGTCAAACTGTATTGCATTTCTTCCAACAAGTTTCTTAAAAAATTCACCCTAAAAAGCAAGTGGTAGAATTCCTTTGGTAAAAAAAATGGAATGTTGTTCTTTCAAGCTTATCATATTTTTTTCCACTGTGCTACTCCCTTAGCTCGATCATGACTTACCTTATGTTTAAACAAAACTCTTAATCCTCTCTTAGTTATGTCCTAACTTTTGTCTTCTCTTTTCTAGTTTTGTTTCACCTCCACCCTCTTTTGCTAATAACAAAAGGGGGAGAATAAAATGATAAATCTTAATGATTAAAGGAGTAGGATTCACTAGATTAAGGGGGAGCATAAACCTAGTATATGGATGCATACACTAAGTGGGAGCACTTATGTAGGGGAGCACAACTTAAATAATCTATAAGTCTTATCATTATCTCTATATTGCTTAGTGTCATATATTCTTATAAAAACACACCTCTCTTATATATGAATCTGATTTATCTATATTGGATTTGTTATTATCAAAAGGGGGAGATTGTCGGAACATGGTTTTTCGCATCCCTTTGATTTGAGAATAACAAATCCTACTTGTATTTGATCTTGTTTGCCATTGTGTTTTTAGCATGCAGGTTTAAACAGATATGACACTAGGTTGCTGTATTATTGGTCTGGAACTTCCCACAAGCAGAAATTATGAATGTGGTCTAACGCCAGACATTAAGATTCAACGATGGGCGTTGACGATCGACAGGATGGCTTGCCGATCGACGAGATGGCTTACTGATCGACGAGATAGCTTGCCGACTGAGAAAATGAAAGAGGTCTAACGCTAGGCGTTACTTCTTAACGCGGGGCATTAACTCTCGATGATTATGGAAAGGAGGGAAGCAACAGTGATTGCAGTGGCACTTTAGGAATGATTTGACCTAACGCTAGCGTTAGCCTCAACGCCAGCATTAGGGTTGCCTAAAATGGATGTTTCCTAAAGGGCAGAATCTCCTTCCCGTTTTGAAGATCCGAGCCATCAAAACAATTCCATACTGGGTCAACGCCAGGCGATAGCCTTAACGCCGGCGTTATCCTTCAGTCTTATAAATTGGTGGACTTCGTCTTCTCCAACTACTGATTGAAGAGAGCCCTATTCCTGCACTTTAGAAATTCTCAGAGGGCCGTATTTCTAGACCACAAAGGATCTCCCACAAAATTTCAAAAGGAGGAATCAAAGGAGGCTTGGATCAACATGCTAACTCAACGCGAAGAATGCGTGCTTGGACTTCAATAATCTTCAGTGATTCTTCAGCGTCTCCTTCAGATTACCTCATAGGGAGTTTTTAAATTTGTATTTTACATTTATCTTTGTAATCGATTCATAAATTCACCTAGTGCTGGAGACTACGTCTGGGTACGAATTAGGGAGGAATTCACCTTGTATTGGCGATTAGTTCTAGGGAGTAGGTCTAGGGGGTGCTTGAGGCCTTTCTGGGGATATAAGGGCTAGAGCAGCTTGAGGCCGTATCTAGGGAGAGATCGGCTAAAGCCAACAGGTTCTTGGTGAGAAGAGTTGGTATAGAAAACAAAAAGAATATATCATATTTCGCTTTCGATTTCTAGCATCATAGAAATCAGATTTTGTAATCAATTTTATAAATGATAATCATGTCTTTTCTTGTTTAATAAAATAGATTTCATTCTCTTTACTTTTGATTTAACTTACTTCGAATAAAATATCAACAGTTTTCTATAAAAGTTTAATTTTTTCTAAAATCCTTATTCACCCCCCCTCTAAGGGTGCCTCAAGATCCAACAGTCAAGATTAACTTTGTCAGTCCTACAGTTCCAAATAGCCCAAGAATTGTTGGAGCATGCGTTCCGCACTCGTCCGGTTTGAGAATAACAAATCCCGAATGTATTTGATCCTATTTTTGGTTAATGGTGTGCATATAACAGGTGCAAGAATAACATGATTTTAATTGGAGCAAAATGACATTTTCCAGAAATTTGAGCTATCGGATTTCCGACAGTGCTATCGGATTTCCGATAGAGCTTTTACTTAATCTCTGCGCAACGGTTTGGAGCTATCGGATTTCCGATATCGCTATCAGATTTCCGACAGCCCATGATCTGCCAATAACGCCAGAACGTGCAGCGGTTACCTTGGCTATCGGATATCCGACAGTACTATCAGATATCCGACAGCCCACGTCTCAACCACGACCTCAACACGACTTAGAAACTTCATTTTAGTGGGACACGTGGCAGCCTCTGGAGATATCGGATTTCGGCGACAGCGGCTATCGGACGGCGACAGCTCCTTTTTATTAAAAGGGCTCGAAACTTCGTGGAATTCAGTACTTCAGATTTCTAAGCCTCCTTCCTGAGTGTTATCGTCCAAAGAGCTCCAGAGAACGAAAATCCCCATCCTTGAAGGAGAAAAGAGAGAGCGAAGCCGAAGATTGTACACGCATTCCAAGGAGACTGTCTCAAGGGATCTTCGCTGTTTTGGTCCAGAAATTCTAAAGGGGGTTTTTCATATTGTATTTTCATTCATTCACTTTTCATTTTGTAATTGTTGGAGAAATCGTCGTCTTGCGTGCGGCGTTTAAGTCCTTGCGTGGCTTAGGGGAAAATCGCTTCCTTGTGCAGAGCGTCCAAGTCCTTGCGTGGCTTGGTGGAAAATCGTGGCCTTGTGTGCTACGTCTAGATCTTGGGAAGATCTAGAGGATAGGCTTGGGCTTGGTCTTGGGAGAGACAAGTGATAGCCTTCCGATCCTTGGGAGAAGGATTGGTAAACCAAAATTGTAGAATTTTTTTTATTAACATAATTGTGCCTTGAACTTAAGCATTGTTAAGATCATTTTTATTGTATGCAAATTTCATGATTAATATAATTATGTTTTTTCTTTAATTACATATTTGGTGGCATAATCTTTATCTTAGAAATTTTTTTTTGAATTATTTAAAAAAAAACACATTCTTTGGAAATTGTTTAGAAGTAATTTTTAGAAAAGTAAAACTTGTTTAAAAATTCTTAAGGAAAAATTATATTTCAAACACACCCTTATTCACCCCCCCTCTAAGGGCGTCATACGATCCAACAAGTGGTATCAGAGCGAGGTTTCCCCAAAATGGTTTTACCACCGGGAGTAATGGCGCACAACGATCACGCGTTCGTTGAGGGGCAAGGAATTAGTAGGCCACCACTTTTTACGGGCACAGACTATAATTATTGGAAGACACGTATGCGTTGTTTTCTAATTGCGCTAGATATAGAAGTCTGGAATATGGTAGAATCTAGTTACACTTCTCCAACATATGTTGTAGGAGAAGTAACTATGGATAAGCCCAATGACAAGTGGGATGATAATGATAAATTAAAATGTAAGAACAATGCAAAAGCCATGAATGCTTTATTTTGCGCACTAGATCGCACTGAATTTAATAGAGTTTGTGCTTGTAATACTGCATTTGAAATTTGGAATTTGTTAGAAATTACTCATGAAGGTACTTCGCAGGTAAAGGATTCAAAGCTATTTCAACTAGAGTCTGAATTTGAAAGGTTCAAAATGGAGGTAGATGAAGAGATTGATACGATGTACACACGATTCACAAAAATCGTGAACGACTCAAAGGTGCTAGGAAAGGTGTTCTCAAATGGAGATTTGGTAAGGAAAATCTTTAGATCACTTCCCCCGAAGTTCAATCCTAAAGTGACTGCAATTTCCGAGTCACATGATCTTAAAACTTTAAAATTGGAGAGCCTCATTGGGAACTTGAAAACTCATGAAGTTGAATTAAAAATTCAACAACAAGAGTATATGGAACCAAGGAAGAAGGGATTGGCTCTAAGATCTAAGAAGGAAGAAACTAGTGATTCTGAGGAGGATGAAGAAGATGAGGAGAGCTTATTTGTTAAAAAGTTCAAAAAATTTATGAAAAATCCGGAGAGAAGGAATTCGTTTAAGAAGTATTTTAAGAAGGAGACATTTAGGAAGAAAAAAAGGAAACGAAGGCGATGAGGAGGAAGAGAGACCGCCACCGGAGTGCTATCACTGCAAGAAGTTAGGGCACATCCGAAGCAAGTGTCCAAAGTACTTGAAAGAACTTAAAGAAAAGAAGCACAAAGGGTCGAAGAAAGTGTTGAAGGCGGAAACATGGGATGATACTACTTCTGAGGATGGAAGCATTCCAGACTCAAGTAAAGAAGAGGAGGCCAATATATGCTTAATGGGAAAGAGCGTCATATCTGATGACGAATGCAGTGTCCAAAGCGACACTGAGGTAACTCCTCCAACCTATGATGAATTATTCTCTGAATTTCTAAAGACTTGCAAATTTTTTGAAAAAAGTTTAAAAGATAATGATCTTCTTAAATCTGAAAATGGAATTTTACTTAAAGAAAACAAAAAATTGTTAAATGAAATTAAGACTATTGGAAAAAGAGATATTTCTTGCCAAGAGTGTGATCACTTTTTGGGAAGAATTAATGAACTTGAAGAATCTCTTTCCAAATCTCATTCTACAATAAAAGTACTTACTAAAAAGAATGAGATTTTAGAGAGAGATCTGAAATCTTCAATTTCCAAAGTCCATGAGGGAAAGAAAGCTCTTGAACGTAGATGCGTAAATCTAGTATCCGAGAATACAAAAATGAGAAACCAGATTCATGACTTAATACTAGCCATGAAAAAATTTGAAATGGGCCGAAGATCACTGGATATGATCTTAGGATACCAACGCCATGGATCTGGAAGGTTTGGACTCGGATACACGTCTGGAAGCTGTCGCCCGGCGAAAACCACTGTCGCCAGCGACAGTGAAAAGTCCAGAAAATTTGTTTTAAAAAATTCTAAAATTAATGAATTATCAAATACTGCATCCTCATCCAGTAAAAGTCCAAAAAAGTTATACTCTTCTAAATACATTACTTGTGCCAAATGCAATAGATTTGGTCACACTACGGACTCTTGCTGGAAGGAAGGAAAAAGCAAAATTAAACAAATCTGGGTGCCTAAGGATTCTACCTATATTATGGGTGGAACCACTTGGGTAACCAGATCTTTACTCACCTCTTCTTTCTAGGTGTGTTGGCAGGCTAAGGACAAAGAGGACGTGTGGTACTTGGACTCGGGTTGTTCAAAGCACATGACAGGCAATAAAGAGAAGTTCCTTAGCCTGGAGATGAAGAAAGGAGGAGTTGCGCCATTCGGAGACAATGGAAAAGGAAAAATCATCGTCATCGGAGTTGTGGGTAACGAAATTTTTTCAATTTCAAATGTTTTATTTGTAGAAGGATTGAAGCATAATTTGATTTCTATTAGTCAATTATGTGATAAGGGTTTAAATGTTTTATTTGAATCTTCTACAAACTTGTGCAAAATTATTAATTCCAAAACAAATGAAATTGTTTTTACCGCACTTAGATGTCACAATGTATATATGATCAAATTTCTAGATTTTTCAAATTCTACTTTGAAATGTTTTTTATCAAAAAATGATCAATTAGATTTATGGCATAGGCGACTTGGACATACTAGTGCCAAGTTAATTACAAAACTTTCAAAAGATAAATTAATTAAAGGTTTACCTTTGTTAAATGGAAATTTATCTTCTTCACTATGTGTGTCTTGCCAAAAAGGAAAATTTTCAAAATCATCTTTCAAAAGTAAAAACATTATTTCTACCACTAGGCCACTTCAATTAATACATATGGATTTATTTGGGCCAATTGGAATTTCTAGCTTCGGTGGTGAAAAATATACATTTGTATTGATTGATGATTATTCTCGTTTTTGTTGGACTTTATTTATAACCTCCAAATCCGATGCATTTTCAGAATTTTCAAAATTATGTTTGCGTATCCAAAATGAATTTGAGTTAAAAATTAAACGCATACGATCGGATCATGGAGGAGAATTTGAAAATGAAAATTTTATTTCTTTTTGTACGGAGTTAGGAATTAAACATGAATTTTCTGCTCCACGCACACCACAGCAAAATGGTGTCGTAGAAAGGAAAAATAGAACTCTTCAAGAGTTAGCTCGTACAATGTTATCTGAATTCAAA
Organism: Dactylorhiza incarnata; assembly: GCA_033032865.1. Classification (NCBI taxonomy): domain Eukaryota; kingdom Viridiplantae; phylum Streptophyta; class Magnoliopsida; order Asparagales; family Orchidaceae; genus Dactylorhiza; species Dactylorhiza incarnata. The sequence continues at coordinate 6,120,375 of JAWHQI010000090.1, read as the reverse complement.
TTACCAAAATCTTTTTGGGCTGAAGCAGTTAGCATGACATGTTATGTAATTAATAGAGTAATGCTTCGCCCTATTTTAAAGTTAACTCCTTTTGAATTAATTTTTAATAAACAACCAAATGTTTCTTATTTCAAAGTTTTTGGTTGTAAATGTTTTATTTTGAATTCTAAAGATTCCTTAGGAAAATTTGATGAAAAATGTGATGAAGGTATCTTTATTGGGTATTCTTCAACTAGTAAAGCTTATAGAATTTTTAATAAAAGAACAAAAATAGTTGAAGAATCTATTCATGTTAGGTTTGATGAGTTTGCTTCATGTGTAGAAAAGAAAATTACAGGAAAAGAAGATGAACTCCTTCCCACGGTGGAGAATGATGATGAAGAACTTGGAGAAAATGGAGAAGAAAAAGAAGAAGAAAGAGAAGGAGAAAGAGGAGAAGAAGATAGAGAAGAAGAAGAAAGAGAAGGATATGTGCCTCCAAGTGAATTGAGATTCTCAAAGGATCATCCAAAGGAGCTATCATTGGAGATCCGCAAAAAGGGGTTAGTACTCGTTCATCGCTACATGTTTTATTTTCAAACCTTTGTTTTGTTTCTGAAATAGAACCAAAAGATGTTTCCACCGCTTTAAATGATGAATTTTGGTTTTTAGCTATGAATGAAGAACTTAATCAATTTGAACGTAATAAGGTTTGGAATCTTCTAGAACGACCCAAAAATCATCCTGTAGTTGGTGTTAAGTGGATTTTCAAAAATAAAATGGATAATGAATCTAGAATTGTTAGAAATAAAGCTAGATTAGTTGCAAAAGGTTATGCACAAATTGAAGGGGTAGATTTTGATGAAACTTTTGCACCCGTAGCAAGATTAGAAGCGGTTAGAATATTTCTTGCATTTGCTTGTTTTAAAAGATTTAAATTATATCAAATGGATGTCAAAATCGCATTTTTAAACGGGCATATAAAAGAAGAGGTTTATGTAGAACAACCCCCTGGCTTTATAAATGAGAAATATCCAATTTATGTTTATAAATTAGATAAAGCGCTTTATGGATTAAAACAAGCGCCTCGTGCTTGGTATGATCGATTAACTCAATATTTGTTAAAGCACGATTATAAAATAGGAAGTGCTGATTCTACACTCTTCATTAAGCAAATTGATCATGATTTAGTTATTTTACAAATTTATGTTGATGATATTATTTTTGGAGCCACTAATGAAGAGTTGTGTAATGAAGTAGTTCAAATTATGAAAAATGAATTTGAAATGAGCATGGTTGGAGAACTTTTATATTTTCTAGGTTTTCAAATTACACAAAAACATGATGGAATTTTTATATGTCAAACCAAATATACTCATAATATGTTAAAAAGATTTGGATTTTGAAAATCTTAAGCATGCAAACACTCCTATGAGTACTTCACTAAAATTAGGAAAAGATGAAAGTGGTGTTTCAATTGAACAAACTCTTTATAGAAGTATGATAGGGTCTTTATTGTATTTAACCGCATCTAGACCTGATATTATGTTTGCCGTTTGTTTATGTGCTAGATTTCAAGCTAATCCTAAAGAGTGCATATTTAAAAGCGGTGAAACGTATCTTTAGATATCTCATTGGAACATCAAAATTAGGTTTATGGTATCCTCATAATGATTCTTTTATTTTGCATGGTTTTTCGGATTCTGATTATGCGGGATGTTCTTTAGATAGGAAAAGCACTAGTGGCACTTGTCACTTTATCGGCCCTTCACTTATTTCATGGTCGAGTAGGAAACCGAATTCTGTTGCCCTCTCTACTACCGAGGCCGAATATATTGCACTAGGTAGTTGTTGTGCCCAAGCTCTTTGGATGTCACAAACATTAGAAGATTTTGGCATGCAACAAAGTAGTGTAGAATTAAAGTGTGACAATAAAAGTGCTATAGACTTAACTAACAATCCCGTATTACATTCTAGATCTAAGCATATAGATGTTCGACATCATTTTATAAGGGATCATATTAAGAAGGGTAATATACAAATCAACTTTATAGGCACGGAAAATCAACTAGCGGATATATTCACTAAACCGTTACCGGATTCCTGTTTTTCTATGCTTAGGCTAGGATTAGGAATCCTAGACATTTCACAATGAATATATCACTACTTAGAACCTATAAAATTAAAAAAAAAAACATCACAAAAACTTATACATATTAAAAAGAAAAACAATCTCTTAAAATAGACATTCACCAACTCAAACATGTTCACATAGTCAAAATTATTACAAAAATTTAATCATAATGTCTGATCATAGAAATGCAGAAAATTAGAAAGGGATCTGGGCAGTGCAGCTATCGGATGGCGACAGTGAGCTGTCGGATGGCGATATCTTCCAGAACTCCGCTTTAATCCGACTCCTCCTCATTCCTACTACCAGCTCCACTGCTTTCAGGAATATCAAAATCTGATCTCCTCACTACTGTCTTCCTCCGTCGACCTTGACTGACCGATTGACGACGAGGTTCCTCCTCTGAAGGCATCTCCCATTCCGCTGCTTCCGCAGGCGTAGGCTTTAATCTAAGTCCTTTCACAAGGAACTTCATAAATTTCTGCATTCGGGTCCGATCTTTTTTCACCTCCACCTTATGTTCTTCAAATGATCTTCTATGCTCTTGGAAGTCATCTATATGTTTATCCAACCTTGTTTGGAACGAGTCGAGTGCCTCCCGCATAGACCCTCCATGTGCTAATGAAGGCTCTCTCATTTCCATAGTCGGCGGCTTTCGTTGACTTTTCTTACCCTTAATATCCGAAGTTTGATATATCTCCGGCAACAATCTCCAATATAAAAATTTTGATCTATCCATGCATATTTCTTGAATATAGTACGCTGGATAATCGCACCTAAAGGGAGGGTGTGTGCCTTTTTCCACTCCGGATTTTTGAGGCGATATGTATAACGAATCATGGATAACAATAGATCGGCCACATCAAATAACTCCTTCTCCACTATATAATAAGTCACAAGACTGAGTTGAGCCGTAATACTATGCGTATCACCGGACTTCAACATAATAGTGTGCCTTAGTATATCTTGTACAAGACGAGCATCGTCTGTCAGTGTCGTCATAGTGGATATGAGATTTTTGGTGGAATTTCCATGCAAAGACATGTTCATACACGTCCAATTTCTCTCAAGTCTATAGTTTTCCACTATGTCCAAGACATTCTCACTTTCCATTAACCCAAATTCACTTCTTAAATCAAATGGAGTGATCTCCACATATTGCCCTTGAATTTTGGATCTCACTCCACCATTCAAATCGGTAAATGCAGGATCCTCAAGATGATTATAAAATTCACGGACTAAAAAAGAGGAGAAAATGTCTTGGATTATTACTGAGAGTATACCTGCCTCAGCAAGCATAAAATAGACTCGTTCATGCCTAGGGAGATCAAATTCCACGATCTTTGAAATTCCTACTTGTGCTTTTTCAATGGCCGGGTAACTTTGATACGAAGAATGTGCATCTCCTGATTCACCCCTTCTTGATCTCCAACTTGAAGTCATATCTGCATAAGACATAACAAAATTTTTACAAAAAAAAAAAAAACAACAACTCTGCCACTGTCGGATTTCCGATACCACCTATCGGAAATCCGACAGCCAAAAATTTTTTTTGTGCTGAAAATTTTCATTTCACAACAATCTTCCTATCCCAAATCTACACACTTTTCACACAGCAAAAAATCTTCAACAACTCTAATATTTTTTTTGAAAAATCAAAACTTTAAAGAAAAACACTATTCATCATCTTCTTCCTATAACACTTCAATTTTTTTTGGGTCATCATTATTCCTCTTAAACTGAACCTATAAACATCTAGATCTACACAAAAACAACAAAAAAAGGAAAACTTTGTTTCAACACACACATACAACAAAAATACTAATTTCTCTTACAAAACAAAGATCTACATCTCTTATACAACAAAAGATCTAAAATATCTAGATCTCCTAAGCCTTCTACAGACTATCTTCAAAAAACTCCATGAAAATCAAGAGAAATATGAGAATCACAAAACTATTGGAGAAATTTTAACCAAAACTTGAAAAACCAACAAATCATACCTTAGATCTGAAATTTTCCGGAACCTGGAGCTCTAGATCTAGTAATTTCTCCTAAATCTGAAGAGAAGTGTCGGTCAAAAGACGAAACACATCTTTTTCTACTTTCTGAGCTGTCGGATGGCGATAGCTAGATATCGGAAATCCGACAACTCCCAAAAATTGACTATTTTTTTCTCACTAGTTTGTTCATTCCCTGTTTCTATACATGCTAATATGAGAATTTTGGTATCTTGAATAAAGTATTATTCATGTGTTATTATTCATAACAATAGCTTAACATATGCTTATGATGTTCAATCTTACCATATCATTGTGATGACACTTTCATATCGTTATTAAGAATTGTTTTCGCATGCCTCTAAGTATAAGAAATCTTTTATCTATGACAATGAGCAATCACAAACACTTACTTTGGTAATACATATTAATACAATTTATTCTATACATACATCATGATTGATCAAACATAACAAAATACATTTCATAAATGTCACCTTCACCTTTGATACTTTGCACTTATTCCACTTTTACCATTTATGGCATGCAAGTGAATTCAGAGATCCTTAACATCTATGAATCCTCAAAAAAATGGGAGGAAAATTCAATGCAAAACATTCTTTTTGCCCAACATGTTGAAAGAAATAAATAAAAATTGACAAGGATCATCCGCCAAGCACTACTTAGCCTCCTGATAAGTCTCAATGAGCATTGTGAGGTTAAGCACCTTGGAAAGAATTGTAAAGTGTCTTGCAAAAACAAAATGATCCTTTAATGTATATTTGCAAAGTTTCTGGTTCAGAAGTATGGGCTTTATGTATATTTATGTTATGTTTAACAATTCCATGATCATGTATATTTTAAATATATTCATATGTATTCTTTCTCAAAGTATCACTACTACACTTCATTGTTATTTATAAAATTTCTTCTTATGAGAATTGGACAGAAACGATTCAATTTTCTATATTGCACTGTGTCTCTCTATGATCATTAAAATTGAATCTCATCATGGTTAAGTTTATTTGATTCTATACATTATAACACATTACTAGAATGCTTAGATTCCTCTCCAAGATTACCTATCTCATTATCATATCACTTACAAAGCTTCCGCTAGTGTACTCCAACTTGTCATATATTCTTTCTCCATGACTACCATATCTCTGTAATACTCTTTCCTAGTCTCTCATCTCTATATTCATCTTTTGCTAATATCAAAGGGGGAGAAGATAAAAAGAGATCAATTAAATCAACTAAATCACTTAAAATACTAAATTAATTAAGTAAGCATATATGTAGGGGGAGTTTATATGCAGGGGGAGAGTATTTTTAGAAGGAACTATATTAAGGGGGAGATCATATTAAGGGGAAGATTATGGAGATCTTAAGCTCACAATAATTGTACACACATAAGTACTTTTCACAAGGATTTATTCAATTTCTTTTTATAAGGATTTGTTATTATCAAAAGGGGGAGATTGTTGAAGCATGCGTTCCGCACTCGTCCGGTTTGAGAATAACAAATCCCGAATGTATTTGATCCTATTTTTGGTTAATGGTGTGCAGATAACAGGTGCAAGAATAACATGATTTCAATTGGAGCAAAATGACATTTTCGAGAAATTTGAGCTATTGGATTTTCGACAGTGCTATCGGATTTCCGACAGAGCTTTTACTTAATCTCTGCGCAACGGTTTGGAGCTATCAGATTTTCGATATCGCTATCGGATTTCCGACAGCCCATGATCTGCCAATAACGCCAGAACGTGCAGCGGTTACCTTGGCTATCAGATATCCGAGAGTACTATCGGATATCCGACAGCCCACATCTCAACCACGACCTCAACACGACGCAGAAACTTCGTTTTAGTGGGACACGTGGCAGCCTCTGGAGATATTGGATTTCGGCGACAGCGGCTATCGGACGGCGACAGCTCCTTTTTATTAAAAGGGCTCGAAACTTCATGGAATTCAGTACTTCAGATTTCTAAGCCTCCTTCCTGAGTGTTATCGTCCAGAGAGCTCCAGAGAACGAAAATCCCCATCCTTGAAGGAGAAAAGAGAGAGCGAAGCTGAAGATTGTACACGCATTCCAAGGAGACTGTCTCAAGGGATCTTCGCTGTTTTGGTCCAGAAATTCTAAAGGGGGTTTTTCATATTGTATTTTCATTCATTCACTTTTCATTTTATAATCGTTGGAGAAATCGTCGTCTTGCGTGCGGCGTCTAAGTCCTTGCGCGGCTTAGGGGAAAATCGCTTCCTTGTGCGGAGTGTCCAAGTCCTTGCGTGGCTTGTTGGAAAATCGTGGCCTTGTGTGCTACGTCTAGATCTTGGGAAGATCTAGAGGATAGGCTTGGGCTTGGTCTTGGGAGAGACAAGTGATAGCCTTCCGATCCTTGGGAGAAGGATTGGTAAACCAAAATTGTAGAATTTTTTTTATTAACATAATTGTGCCTTGATCTTAAGCATTGTTAAGATCATTTTTATTGTATGCAAATTTCATGATTAATATAATTATGTCTTTTTCTTTAATTACATATTTGGTGGCATAATCTTTATCTTAGAAATTTGTTTTTGAATTATTTAAAAAAAAAACACATTCTTTGGAAATTGTTTAGAAGTAATTTTTAGAAAAGTAAAACTTGTTTAAAAATTCTTAAGGAAAAATTGTATTTCAAACACACCCTTATTCACCCCCCCTCTAAGGGCGTCATACGATCCAACAAGAATGGTCTTGATTTTTTTAATTGTCTGATGCAGCATTGAATGATTCTACATCCACATTAAATCCAGAGTTAACTTTTGGAGGTGCCATTCAATCTTACTTTTAGCACCTGCAAAGAGAAAAACACAAAAAAGAGAGTGAGAGAGAGGAAAGTTAGAGCAAGAATACGGGAGAGCAAGAGAGCCAGAAAGCACAAAAGCAAGTGAAAGTGCACAGTGTGTCTGTTAGTATACTCTAGAGGGGGGGGGGGGGGGGCGGGGGGGGGGGGGGGGGGGGGGGGGGGGTGAATAGAGATTTAAAAATATTTTCTATCCTATTTGTGTACACACAATAAAAACACTAAGTGTTATGCTTTAACAATACCAAACACAGAATAAAAAAATGTTGTTAATGTAAAGCAGAGAAGTTGTAAGCTATATGGCACAGCACAGAAAATTAACACACACAGAAGACACATGATTTTATAGAGGTTCTCCAAAATATGGGTAGTCCTCTCTTCTACCACCTGGTAGGAATGCACAACTTGTGCCTGAGTCTTTAGATAAGGAGACTCTTAGAACCAAAGATCTTTTGAAAAGAAGATCTTGAACCAATCAGATCTTTTGATAAGGAGATCTTGAGCCACTCAGATCTTTTGATAAGGAGATCTTGAACCACTCAGATCTTTTGATAAGGAGATCTTAAACCACTGAATCCTTTGGAAGAAGGATTCTTAAAACTTTGTACAGTTGAGGAAATTGAAAGAAGAAAGAAGATGGAGAAGAAGAATTTGTTCTTAGAATTCCGTAGAAGCTTTCAGCTTCTATTTTTCCCTTCAATGGATCTGCTAATGATGAACCCTTGTTTATGATCGTGATGATTTGCAAGTGTTATATTCTTCAGATCCTTTTGTTTATCTTTTGCTTGCTAATCTGGCTGCTATATGATGTTGATGAAGAAGTAGCCTTCTGTTTTTCTGTTCTGAGAGAGAGCACTTCTTTTGTTTATATCTTTTTAAGGTTCCAGGAGAAAGAAGAAGAAGTGGGAACCCTAATCGACAAGCGGTAGCTGATTGTAATGAATGCTCTATGTTTTTCTCTCTTCTCAGCCTACTTATTGTCCATCATTTAATTTGAATTTGTTTCCTCTTTTGGGTTGTTCTGAAAAGGCATAGTCTTGGACAATTAATCTTTCTTTCTTCTTTTGTTCACGGCCCATCTGCCACTTATTTGAGTACATTTCAAGAAAGCTTTTCCTGTCTTCTTGAATGCACCTTTCCATTTTAGGCAATAAACATGCCGTTGTAGAACAGTCTTTAGTGTCGTGGGCCTTCAGAGAGAGTTCTAAAAGGACAGCTGAAAAGGATTCCTTTTCAGACTGTATTCGACGCTGCGTCGACTTCATTTTCTCTCTTATCGACGCACCTTTAAGTTCTTGTAAGTGCAGCTTCGAATTCCTTCTAGCTTTGGTTGAACTCTGTTGTCGACGTTACGTCGATTACTTATCGACATAACCGTTGAGTTGAAGACTTGTATTTGAACTTCATTGTCTGCGTCAAATTGTAGTCGACGTTGCATCAACTTCAGATGGCTTCGACAGACACTTCCTTCTGCATTGAATTGAAGTCGAGGTTGCGTTGAATTCTAAGATAACTTCGACATGCTCCTTCATCTACGTCGACTCATATTTGACGTAGCGTCAACTTGATATACTTTGATAGAGAGATTGAGTTGCTTGGACTTCTAGTCTGAGTTGCGTCGACATCAAGTCAAAGTTGCGTCGACTTATATTCGACGCAAGTATTAATTCAACTCAAATTTTGCTTGTCCTGACCTGGTCTTGACACTCTAAGGTGAGTGAAACATCCTAAAACATCTAATGACCAAATTACCCTTACTATACAATGGGTAATGAACCTAGAAGGTAAAATCACTTATAGTTAATTTGTTAAGTTAAATCAAATGAGTTTTTTCCAATAATCTCCCCCTATTTATCTTAACAAATTTTACATATTGATTTAAAGTGATTTTACATATTCCTGTACATAAAATCAATACAAACAAAACATACATAGACAATAGAGAATAATGAATGGAATCACATCAAGAAACCACATTGTTCTTCATAGTTGTATCCACCAGAGAATAGAAATGTACTGAGCTCATATTTATAGAGTACCTGGACTTCACTGTCCTCTTGTTGGATCGGTCGGCGCCCTTAGAGGGGGGGGGGGGGGGGGGGGTGAATAAGGGTTTTCAAAAACTTTATATTTTATTTAGAAAACTTTAGAATATTGCAATAATAAAACAAGAAGTCAAGTAAAACAAAAAGAGAGACAAGCTTTATTGATATTAAATAAGTTTTACAAAACTTGATCTCAATGGCGCTAGAGATCGGAGGCGAATAATAAAAACTCTTTTTTGTTTTCTATACCGACTCGTATCCCCACGAACCGGTTGGCTTTAGCCGATCTCTCCCCAGATACGGCCTCAAACCGCTCTAGCCAATCTATCCCCAGAAAGGCCTCGAGCACCCCCTAGACCTAGCCTAGATCTAGTCGCCAACACGAGGCGAATTTCAGCCCTAAGTCCTACCCCAGACCTAGTCGCCAACACGAGGCGATTTCACTTAAACGATTACAAGAAAAGATGTGAAATGAAAAAGACAATAATATAAAAACTCCCTCTATTTGGATCTCTTGGAGAAGTAGACGAAGACGCAGAGTATGATCGTAGTCGATGCGGTCTTTCGTCACGATGATGAAGCGTGTTGAAATCTTCTCCACGGATCTCCTTAAGACTTCATGGATTTGTGGGAGTATCACTCTGAATCTTCCTCTCTCTGCTGTGGCACGAAGCTCTGGAGTTTGGGATTGTAGGAGGATGAAGAAGACGGAGCCAAAGAATCCAATATATAGCCTTCACGCTACCGTCGGCGCTAGCGCTACCGCCGGCGCTAGCGTTACCGCCGGCGCTAGCGCTACCGCCGGCGCTAGCTCTACCGCCGGCGCTAGCGCTACCGCCGGCGCTAGCCCGGATTAGGAAACATTTTGCGCGGCAGGATCTTTAATCCGCGGCAACATTTTGCTCTATGCCTCTTGTGCGCTATGCTATCGCCAGCGCTAGTAGCTACTGCCGGGCGCTAGCTTTTTCTAAAAACACCGCCGGAATCGCGCTAATCATCGCTAGCGCCGGGCGCTATCGCTACCGCCGGCGCTAGTTAGCCTTTTCGAATTTTGGCTTCAATTTTGGGGGCAGTCATCATGAGTACTCCTTGAGTCATATGGACTATGTTAACCTGCACACTTGAACACACAAGATCAAATACACATAGGATTTGTTATTCTCAAACCTAGGAGATGCAGAAGACCATGTTCCAACAAACTCCCCCTTTTGATAATAACAAATCCATTAATGATAAAACAAAGCATTAATAAATAAGCATGATGAGACTATACTTGTGTGTGTGTGAGAGTGATGACTTTAAGATAATTATTGATTTTATCATTTAGAATTGCTCCCCCTATGTGAATGCTCCCCTAATATGTATGCTATCAACTTAATCAATCATGTTGGGTTTGCATTTTGATAGCGGATTATATTTATCATGTTAGTTCTCCCCCTTTTGCATTTTATCATGTTAGTTCTCCCCTTTTGTTATTAGCAAAAGTGGGTAGGGATGCACCACCAAAAAGTTGGATAATAAAGGCATGATCGAGCTTCTGAGTGAGAAGGAAATGATAAGGAGTTTTAGAGCCACTTGTTAGAATAATTTTTGTATAAATATATCAGAGTTTTTAGTTTGAGCAAAAGTAATGATTTCCCCTTTATATTAGAGTTTTAAGCATAAAAAAATAGTGATTTCCAAGTAACCAATCTACCCAGACAATACATCTACACCCTAGCCCCGTACTAAGTGACGGATGGGCATGAGGAGCTGCAAACAAGTCGTAGGTTGGGGTGTTAGTCCCATATGCAAACACTAGACACACACTTAACCTAACACTCTTTCCCCCCAGTGCCTCGCAAGGCCCCACTGGAACCCTCCCCGGTTAAGGAAAAGACATGACTAGATAAGGCTATCTAATGTCTACAACCCTACGCCCCCGCTATGGTGAGAAATGAAGTCATGGATAACAATTATTGGAAACATTAAGCATTTAAATCTAATGGGAAGTTTCATAGCATATGGATTTTTATTTAAAAATAAAATACTCTTAGCTATATTGAAATTCATGAATGAATTAGAGTTTGAGCATTGCGGAAGAAAAAAAGAAACATCATAATACTAAATAAGAGTTTAAGTTCAAAAAGGAGATGTTTTTGAGTTTCAAAGTGAACTTTTTATAAAGATAAGAGTTGAAGCATTTTCGAATAAAGAAACAACATCCTTTTAGCAATTACAAGTAAGAGGTAAAATTTGATTTGAAATTCAATAAGAAGAGGATGTTTTTATAAGCAATATTTTACTTGTTGGAGGAGTGTTTAACATGAAAGTTTTCAGAGAAATAAATCAGAGTTTTTAGCATAAAAATAATATGCGTGTTAGAATAACTAATATAAATTTTACCAAGCAAGTCTACTACTTGAAAAGAAAAAAAAGTGAGATTTAAGACTTGATATAAGCATGAAAGTGCAAGGTTAAAGTTATATGGTGGTGATGCGGAAGACTTGTAGAAATAAATGAAACATCTTATTGTAATCAAGAATAATCCATAAAAAGATATATGAGTTTAATTTCAAAAAGAAGGTGTTTATGAAATCATGTTTCAATGAAAATCTTTAATGGTTGACAAAAATAACCAAGCATGAAATAATACAATCACAAAGAGATTACTACAATGTTATTTCAATTCACAATTTCAAGTCATACCAAACATTGTAGAAAGCATGCTAGGTTATCTAGTGCATTTCATAAATAAAAAGTAATATAGAATTAGCATTAGGATCCAATACTCATGAGAAGAAGTGTTATGGAAGATAATGATGTGCACATAAGTGTATTTTTGAGGAGAGCAAACAAATGTTTTAATCAAAAATACAAGTAATATGTAATGTAAGAAGCACAATAAAACACAAATAAGATTACTTCCACACACTTTAATGCACAAAAAAAATGTACAACTACCAAGGTGCTTTGCACACACAATGCTCATCAAGACTTATCAGGGTGCAAAGTAGTGCTTGGGGGATCACATATTTTATTTTGAATTTTGAGACTAGTGATCCAGTGTACTTAAGAGAAAGTGGTTTGTCTTATTTTTGAAAGAAAGATTTGATTTGCACAAGACACTTTATTATTCTTTCCAAGGTGCTCAACCTCACAATGCTTATTAAGAATTATCAGGAGGTTCAAGTAGTGCTTGGTGGAGATAAATTTGTAAAATTATTTCATGATTTTTGTTTTGTGCAAAGTTCTCCGAATACACTTGTTTTGCAAACCAATATAATTTATAAGAAAGATAACCATTTTTCTTAATTTGTAAAAGTGCAAATAAAGGTTGTGTAGGTAAGATACTTGTGCAATTTTAATTCATTGTACTATCACAAAACATACACAAGCATTCTTAGATTAAACACATATGTAGACAATGCCAAAAAGTGAGTGAATAAAGATCATTATCAAACATAAAACATTTACTCATACTTAGAGGCATGCTAAGCTTAGTTCTACACAACTTTTTCACAATAATTGATGCACATATTAATAGATATATCAGAGCATGATGAAAGCAATGTTCAAAGTAGTTTGAAAACATAAATTGTAACATTATAGAAGTTCTAAATAATAGATTACATCATGCTTGATTTTCAATGAAGTTCATACAATATTTTTGATATTTTTAAAGAGTAATTTTTATTTAAAGTTTGAACTCATAAAATTGATCTTGGACTTCCCGAGGACTACCTTGTGAGAGGTTCGCCCGGTACTAGGTGATATGATGGGATGATAGCCCAAATCACCCTTTCGCAAGATATATAGAAAAGTTAAGTTCAGAAGAATAATATTGATACTTGTTTTTGTTTTGTTTTATATTTATGTAGTTGATTTTTACAAATAAAAGCATATTTTTGTAATTTTTGCTTTTGTAATTTTTATATTTGATTTTTGCATAAAGATGAACTTTAAATAAAGGAAACAACACAAGCGAAAAAATAAAACATATTTTTTGTAATTTGTTTTTTGTAGTTTTGTATTTGATTTTTCAAAAAATAAAGAAACATAGAAGTGCAAAACTAAGTAGAAAATATAGATTTATATATTTTAAGGGATTTTTAGAAATTTAAAAAATACAAAAAAATGAACATGGACGCTAGCGCCCGCGGTAGCGCTAGCGTGGGAGACAGTGAACGATTTTTTAGGATTTTAGAAATTTTGATTGGTGGTCTTGATTAGGTGTCGCAATAGTAGTTCCATGCTGAAGTTGCAGATTTTTAGGAGATGTTTTGGATGGTCCAAATTGCATGAAACGTTAGCAATTTCTTATATGACTTCACAAAATAATCATTGCACGAGATATATTTACTTATGTTTTCATTTTGACTTTTCTAAAGACTTGTGCTTATAACTTAAAAAAAATAGGAAATGAAAACCCAAGATATCATGTTTGAACAAATCAAATATGCATGGTTTCGGTGAACAAGGAGTAATGTTCACGCAAATAGCAACATGGATATGCCCTGACATATAAAAGCTAACATAGATATAAATATTCTTTAGGTGACAATGTTAGTACGATAAATTTGAGATTAATGTTATGGGAAAGTTTGATTGTGTTTCAACTTAGAGACCTAGAATGGAGTGACAATTCTATTTGATTTGATATCAAAATGATTCAAAGGTCTAAACTAGAAATAAATCACAATACACACATAATATACCATAACACCAACCATGGTAAGCAATTATAATGTCAATTGTTATCATATAATTTGTGATAGTTGTTTATAGATGATTCTTGATATGAATTATGATTTTAGAGATGTTTAGCAAACGATATTACTAGATCATGGTGGTGTTTGTGAATTCAATATTCATTATGAAGATAACTTCTTTCAACACATTTTAGTGATTTTCCTTTAATTAAGAATTTTGAATATATATATGTGATTTTTTGATAGGTGAACAATAGTGATGGTTTAGATCATGTTTGACATCAAGGAGAGAACACAATATAATTTTTCGTTGTGAACAATGACACCCATATTGAAAGTTGAGCTTTTATTTAAATCTTGAATTTTCTTTTAGATCAAGTTATTTCACTAAACCACTTGTTGGTGAAGGCTAAGAATCTTAATAGCCTAATAACCAGATTTAATTTGAAATATCTTATAGCAAATTTAGAGTTTGATTCATATGGATAATATAAGATATTTATAATAATAAAAGATAGGTCATGAAAATAAAAATATGATTTTGAATTTTGATCAAAAATGATTTATAAACTCATTAAGCTAGATAAAATCATATTTCCAATACTATATAGGATGACCATGGCATGATAGTTTAAAAAGAACACAAAAAGAAAAAGATAGAAAAGACATTAAAGCACATCATGAAGTAGAAATTTGTGTATTTCATTTTAATTGATTTCTACTTCATGCAAATGATGGGATACTAATGAATAAGAGATTTAGGTATCCAAAGAGGACCGGGAGTGACGGTTCCTTTGGGTACCCAAATACATCGTGTTTTCTTTTGGGGAGATATGTTTGAATGGGCCCTTTCGTTTGACATTAATGTGTCATTCTTAAGTATGAGTTTCCATTCGAACCATGAAAAAAATGTAATTTTTGTTTTTCAAATTTCCATAATCATTACTCTTGAATTTATTATATAATGGAAATTTGTTTTCATTTGAATTTAAGTTGGGAAAAGAATGTGATGAATGGATCCTTGCATTTAAGTTTTCATTTTTGCTTTTTGGTCTCCATTCAAGACTTGGTTTATGATTTCCAAAAGCTTTTTGTTTCTTATTCCCAATATTAGGTTTAAGTAAGATATTCATATTTGTATTCATCTTGCTTTTGGATATTGTTTTATTTTGTGAATTTGTATTTACAATTTTCATAAGTAAGTTGATTTTTGATTTTAATTCATCATTTTTAATTTTTAAATTATGTCTAGCTTTATTATAAGTGATTGTGCTATTTTTAAGAATGGAAACAATTGAATCAATATGATCTTGATAGTTGTTTCTATATTCATCAAATGTTTCATCCATCTCTTTAATTTCAATTTTATATTCTTTACACTTAGCACAATCATTTATCAAAGATGAATTTTCTAAATGTAATTTTTCATTTTGTTCTTTTACAAAAATAATTTCTTTTTCAAGTTCCTTAAATTTCTCTTTAATATTATTGCAATCAAGACAAGGTTTTGTATTTTCAATTGAAGTGACATGAGTAAAGCTAGATACATCAGATTTTGATACTACTTTAACTTTTGCTTTTAAATTTTTATTTTCTAAGCGCAATTTGCAATTTGCATTTTTTAGTTTCTTAAGTTTGCACTTTGTAATTTGCAGCAATTGTAAAGTAGAAATGGAAGTATAAGCGATGAAGTTTGATTTCCTTACATTGCTTTTGGATGAGGGAGGATTTGAACATAATGTTCCTTTGTCTTCTTCTTGGCACTCCTCTTCCAAAAGTAAGATTGCTTCATCTCTTTCCTTTGATGTGTGCTCCATTGATTCATCATGAGGAGGGCATTCTTGATGATTTGTGCACGCTTGCATATTCTCCGGTTCTTGCGATTGTTCCATACCTGTAGATGGAGAATCATACATTTCTTCAAGAAATTGCCATACTTTATATGCACTTGAAAAACAATATATCAATTTGAAAATTTCATTAGATAGACCACAAAACAAATAGTGTTTAGCTTTTGCATTTAATTGAAGTTCTTTTTTATTCGATTCATTTGTGGGTCTTGCTATTGCTAAATTCCAAACTTCGATGTCTAAAGTTTTAATAAATTTTTCAATTGAGATTTTCCATCCTTTATAATTTGTCCCTTCAAATAAAGGTCGTGCAAGTGATTTTTCCTCTTCACAAAAATCTCCCCCACTAGTAGAAGCGAGATCATGAGACGCCATTATTCCCTGTTGTTAAGCCGATTGGAATAAAACCTGGCTCTGATACCACTTGTTGGATCGGTCGGCGCCCTTAGAGGGTGGGGGGTGAATAAGGGTTTTCAAAAACTTTATATTTTATTTAGAAAACTTTGGAATATTGCAATAATAAAACAAGAAGTCAAGTAAAACAAAAAGAGAGACAAGCTTTATTGATATTAAATAAGTTTTACAAAACTTGATCTCAATGGCGCTAGAGATCGGAGGCGAATAATAAAAACTCTTTTTCGTTTTCTATACCGACTCGTATCCCCACGAACCGGTTGGCTTTAGCCGATCTCTCCCCAGATACGGCCTCAAGCAGCTCTAGCCAATCTATCCCCAGAAAGGCCTCGAGCACCCCCTAGACCTAGCCTAGATCTAGTCGCCAACACGAGGCGAATTTCAGCCCTAAGTCTTACCCCAGACCTAGTCGCCAACACGAGGCGATTTCACATAAATGATTACAAGAAAAGATGTGAAATGAAAAAGACAATAATATAAAAACTCCCTCTATTTGGATCTCTTGGAGAAGTAGACGAAGACGCAGAGTATGATCGTAGTCGATGCGGTCTTTTGTCACGATGATGAAGCGTGTTGAAATCTTCTCCACGGATCTCCTTAAGCCTTCATGGATTTGTGGGAGTATCACTCTGAATCTTCCTCTCTCTGCTGTGGCACGAAGCTCTGGAGTTTGGGATTGTAGGAGGATGAAGAAGACGGAGCCAAAGCATCCAATATATAGTCTTCACGCTACCGCTGGCGCTAGCGCTACCGCCGACGCTAGCCCGGATTAGGAAACGTTTTGCGCGGCAGGATCTTCAATCCGCAGCAACATTTTGCTCTATGCCTCTTGTGCGCTATGCTACCGCCATCGCTAGTAGCTACCGCCGGACGCTAGCTCTTTCTAAAAACACCGCCGGAATCACGCTAATCATCGCTAGCGCCGGCGCTAGTTAGCCTTTTCGAATTTTGGCTTCAATTTTGGGGCAGTCATCATGAGTACTCCTTGAGTCATATGGACTATGTTAACCTGCACACTTGAACACACAAGATCAAATACACATAGTATTTGTTATTCTCAAACCTAGGAGATGCGGAAGACTATGTTCCAACACCTCTATCAGGGGTTTTCCTTTTCCTGGAGAAGACTTTTGGAACTACCTTCCTTGCAGGAAATATATGAGGTTCTTCATCTTCTTGAAGATTGGTATCAACTTCTTTATTGACTTCATTATCTTTGGGAAGCTCATCATCTGTAGGAAGCTCCCCCCCCGAGTTTGTGCATTCAGTTCAGCATTCTGAGCAGCTTCCTTGGCAATTCTGGCAACTTCATCCAGCAATTCATCTGCTTGGAGCTCCTCCAGAGTTGAGGGAATCACCTCCCCCTAGTTCACTGCTGTGTCTTCAACAATCATTTCCTTGGATTTGCAATTACTTCAAGATTCTCTTGAGGATTTGCAGGAGGCTCCCCCTGGATTACTACAAGGGCAGGTTCATCAGTAATATCTGTAGCTGGCTCCCACTGGCTTGATTGTTTTTCTGGAGAGATTGCATGAGGCTCTACTGGTCTTTTCCTTTCTGAATGATAGTTAATATGTTGGGATCTTCCTCTACAAGAGGCATTTCCTTTTCCTGAATTTTTTCTTATTTTCCTCCTCCTAAACCATCTCCCCATTTTGAACCTTGCTGGCTAGGGAGGTTAAGAACTCTTTGGTGACTAAGGAGGAGGATACAAAGGATTTTAGAGCCAGAAGAGACCATTTTGATTGAAGTAATTCACTCTCCATCTGAGAGTATTTTCTATCAAACTTCCTTGTTTGAGCAGCTAGAAGATCAGCAAAGGTGCTAGAGGCTAGCCCTACTGCTTTTGAGATGACTTGCTCAAGGTCAATGGGAGGGGTAGGTGTGGTTGATATAGGAGGTGATGGTGGGAAGTCTTTATGGATGGAAGAGAGTGTATGATAGACTTCTGGAGAAACATAGTATGATGGTGGTGGTGGAGGAGCAGAATGAATTTCAGTGATGATAGTGGATGGTTGATGCTGAGGCAGGAGAGTTGTTTGAGGTGCAGGTTCTGGAGCTGAGGTGGATGGGATGGATTGAAGGTTTTTCTCTGGAATGACACCTTGTTGTGTTGGTGGATTATTTTGGGCTGGAAGATCTGGTATAGTTGTATCAATGCCAATGGTGCTGGAGAGAGGAGGTGAAGATGCAGCTTGACCAGGCTTGAGGATCTGTCTGGTCCATTTGGAGAAGATTCCTATATTGATTCTTTTTCCTGGAGGAATAGGCACTCCTTTTGATTTGCACACTGCAGGGTAGTGCTGACGAAGTACTTGACTCATAATCCTCATATAAGCATTTTCCATATGAGTGTACATGTGTCCAATCAATTTCAGGAGGCATCTCCCCCAATTTATCTTCTTCTTTAGAACAAGAGCTCCCATTATCTGCAGCTGCTGCTTTGGAATGGCATCATGAGCAGAGATTTTGCAGAGCAGTACCTTCCTTACAATGACTGCAAGAAATTTGTATTATTCCCCAAGGTCAATCTTCTTTAGGTTGATTGCCTTCTCTTTGCTGAATTTCATAAGATGTAATGCCCTGCTGGTCTCATCTGTTGAAAAATCATCAGAATCAGTACCAGATGGTAGATCATATGTTTGAGTTAACATCTCCTCTGTAATGTTGATGGCAGTCTCATATATGTTTCCATTTATGGAGCCATCATTTCCTTTGTGAAAGCTGTCTTTTAACTCTGTTAATTCAATGTCCAATATCTTACACCTTGTAGATATTAGCTTGGTTAAACTAGCATCTTGAAATAAGCCAAGAATGGTTTTGAAGCTTTCTGCTGCAACACTGATGGAATCGACATCCACATCAAAGACAGAGTTCACTTTTGGTGGAGCCATCGATTTTACGTACCTGCAAACACAAGAAAAAATGAGAGAGAGAGAGCGAGAGAGAGACAAGAGCATGAGAGAACTGGAGAAGGAGAGAGCAAGAGAGCAATGAGAGGAAAATTCGAAAGCGTAAATGATTCGACGCTGAAGTTGCTTAAAAGAAGATGATTCGTCGCAACTTAGGGTTGCAATCGAAGTTGCGTCGATAAGAATTAATATTTGGTGCGCAAAAATATGTCGAGACTGCTTCTAGAATCAATTCTGCATGCGCTGTTATATCGACGTTGCGTCGATTATTATTCGACGCAACGTTGAGACTGTTTAGCAATTCTTAAATTGATGTAGTAATGTCGACGTTGCGTCGATTTATAATCGACACGACCTCGAATTTGATTAGCAATTATTAAGTCGACGCATGCATTGATATGAACTTGACACTGCGTCGAATTCTATTCAAATTATCCGCTCTGAGTGCTTCTCAATGCTGGTGTCGAATAGGATCCGATGGTACGTCGACTTCTATTCGACGCAGCTCTGAATAAATAGTTCTATTTTCTTAGAAAATTCTTGCTGTTTTTCCCAGCAATGATGTTTACTGAAAATTTTGTTTATACTATTATCTTTAAGAACTACTCAGATGATAAAGGAGTTTAAAGAAGAAATTACTCCCCTGTTGAATTTGGGTCTTTGTTAAACCATAGTTCTTTCTTCCTCTTCCATTCTCTCCTAAGAGAGATCCTGTCTAATCCTGCACAATCAGCTCAAATATTAGAGGGAACATAGGTTACATTGGGCCCATTGCATTTACCATTGTAAGGTTCAATGAAAGAATAAAAAGGTCTTCATGGTATCCTTTTGGATGGTAGAGGATTGATTTACCAAACCTATGTTTATTAACTTGATACTGAAAATGTGCATAGAAGGAATAAGAATATAGTTGATCAGTAGAATGTCTAATTATTTTGTTTTTGACTTTAGCATTTTGATTTAGATTTTTAGGCTTGTCTGGATTAATTTTCTTAACATTTCCTTTTTCATTTGCTATATTGAATATAGTGATTTTATCAGGATTATTGTTATCTTGATTCTCAGTTAATTCACTTCTCTCACATGGTTGATAACCACTAAGTCTAATAAATTTAACTAGATTTTTCCAGGCTGGTCAACTAGTGATTTCAGTGCCAGTGCATGGGTCTTCTCCTAGACCTAGATGCTTAAATCTCATGGAGAGATTTTGTGTGATATTTTTGAGCTTCTGACTCCTCCCATTGAGAGAGTCCTCAAAGGCTTTTGCCTTTGCTAGCTCTTCTTTCAATTCTTGATTTTCATTTCTTATTTTGATCAGTTCTGATTCCTTATTATTAATTTCATCTATTAAGTCCTAATTTCTTAAGTATACATCATCTTTCCTAAGTTCTCCTAGTTCTTTCCTAACTTCAGTTATTTCTTTTTGACTATTGATGAAATCATTGCAAAATTCTGTAAAGCAATTTTTAAAATCATCAGAAATTAAATCAAAATCATCAAACAGAGTTACCTGTTATTCCTCATCATCTGAGGATATCCCCAATGCCTTCATGCAGGCTGCTTCTGCTTCTTCATCACTCTCAAATGAAGAGGAGCTTAACTCTACTTCAGAGTCTCTCTAGTTTCAGCAATGAAATCTTTGCCTTTCTTTTTGTCTTTCTTCTTAAAAGAGTTCTTGTTTTTCTCTTCTTTGCTGCTGCTCCCGACCCTTTGTTCATGTGGGCATTCAGGCAGGTGAAGCAAATTATCTCCTTCTTTGGAGTCTTATCATATCTGGGCGTTGAGCTCATCTCTCTTCTCCTTTAATCTTCTGTCTTGACCCATTTTCTAAATCTCCTTGCTAGGAGACTGAACATTTCATCTTCAGGAGTGGAGGGCTCCCCTTCAGTAGATTTCAGAGCAAGGCTCCTTTGGATAGGAGCTGGAGATGTCTCCCTTTCCTCTGATTCAGCCATGTTCTTCAGAAGCATCTCATATGACTTAAAGCTTTCCTAGCAAAGCCTCAGTAGAGATTTCTCTATGGCATCTGGACTCTCTGATTGCCCAGATCCTTGAAACATGAGGATCTTATCATTTATTTCTATTAAGGATATCTCCTTATATAGACTCTTCAGCTCATTGACAATGATGCTGAATCTGTCATACATCTCAGTAATAGATTCATCAGCTTTCTCTTGAAAGTTCTCATATTAGGATATGAGAAGGGACTTCCTGTCCTTTCTTTCATCAGAACTTCCATCTACCATTCTGAAAGAGATTCCCAGATCTCTTTGGCTGATTCGCAGTCAGCTACCTTCTAGAAAATGTCATCTGACATTGTTGAAACCAGAATGTTCATAGCTGTGGCATCACATGTCTTTTGCTTCTTCTATGTCTCTATCCACTCAACCCTGGGTATAGGTTCCTGTGTAGAAGCTCCACTGACATCTTTCTTGTAAGGGGCTGGAGGACCTGAAATGATAACATCAAAGATGTCCTCATCAATAGAGTTCATATATAATTTTATTTTGGCCTTCCAAAGTGTAAACTTGTTCAGATTACACACTGGAGGTCTTGTTGATGCATAATCCTTAGAACTAATTTTCTTAAAAATAGTTTTAATTAATTTTAAAATGAGTAAAGGAGAGTAGGAGATCTTTTTGATCAAGGTGTTAACCTTTTAATGATGAACCTATCTCTGATACCAATTGAAAGTGCACAGTGTGCCTATGAGTATACTATAGAGGGGGGTGGGGGGGATAGAGATTTAAAAATATTTTCTTTCCTATTTGTGCACACACAATAAAAACACTAAGTATTATGCTTTAACAATACCCAACATAGAATAAAATAAATACTGTTAATGCAAAGCAGAAAAGCTGTAAGCTATATGGAACAGCACAGAAAATTAAAACAACACAGAAGACACAAGATTTTATAGAGGTTCCCCAAAATGTGGGTAGTCCTCTCTTCTACCACCTGGTAGGAATGCACAACCTGTGCCTGAGTCTTTTGATAAGGAGACTCTTAGAACCAAAGATCTTTTGATAAGCAGATCTTGAACCACTCAGATCTTTTGATAAGGAGATCTTGAACCACTCAGATCTTTTGATATGGAGATCTTGAACCACTCAGATCTTTTGATAAGGAGATATTGAACCACTGAATCCTTTGGAAGAGGGATTCTTAAAACTCTGTATAGTTGAGGAAATTGAAAGAAGAAAGAAGATGGAGAAGAAGAATTCTGTTCTCAAAATTTTGTAGAAGCTTTCAGCTTCTATTTTTCCCTTCAATGGATCTGCTAATGATGAACCCTTGCTTATGATTGTGATGATTTGCAAGGGTTATATTCTTCAGATTCTTTTGTATATCTTTTGCTTGCTATCTGGCTGCTATATGATGTTGATGAAGAATCAGCCTTCTGTTTTTCTGTTCTGAGAGCTAACACTTCTTTTGTTTATATCTTTTTAGGGTTCCAGGAGGAAGAAGAAGAAGTGGGAACCCTAATCGACAAATTGTAGTAGATTGTAATGAATGCTCTATGTTTTTCTCTCTTCTCAGCCTACTTATTGTCCATTATTTGATTTGAATTTGTTTCCTCTTTTGGGCTGTCCTGAAAAGGCATAGTCTTGGACAATTAATCTTTCTTTCTTCTTTTGTTCATGACCCGTCTGCCAGCTATTTGAATACATTCCAAGAAAGCTTTTCCTGTCTTCTTTAATGCACCTTTCCATTCTAGGCAATAAACAAGCCATTGTAGAATGGTTTTTAGTGTTGTGGGCCTTGTGAGAGTTCTAAATGGACGGCTGAAAAGGTTTCCTTTTCATACTGTATTCGACGCTGCGTCGACTTCATTTTCTCTCTTATCGACGCACCTTCGAGTTCTTGTAAGCGCAGCTTCGAATTCCTTCTAGCTCTGGTTGAACTCTGTTGTCGACGTTATGTCAATTACTTATCGACGTAACCGTCGAGTTGAAGACTTGTATTTGATGGTCATTGTCTGCGTTGAATTGTAGCCGACGTTGCGTCGACTTTAGATGGCTTCGACATACACTTCCTTCTGCGTTGAATTGAAGTTGAGGTTGCATCGACTTCTAAGATAACTTCAATATGCTCCTTCATCTATGTTGACTCCTATTCAATGTAGCGTCGACTTGATATACTTTGACAGAGAGATTGAGTTGCTTGGACTTCTAGTCTAAGTCGCGTTGAGTTATATTCGAGGCAAGTATTAATTCAACTCAAATTGTGCTTGTCCTAACCTTTTCTTGACACTCTAAGGTGAGTGAGACAGCCTAAGACATCTAATTACCAAATTACCCTTACTATACAATGGGTAATAAACCTAGAAGGTAAATCACTTATAGTTAATTTGTTAAGTTAAATCAAATGAGTTTTTCCCAACAAGAAGAGATAGAGAATTTGAAAGCATAAGATGATCTAACATCAAAGTTGCTTAAAAGAAAACGATTCATTTCAACTTAGGGTTGTATTCGAAGGAAGTCGAATAGAAGTAAATTCAGTGTGCCAAAACTTATCGAAGTAGCTTTTAGAAGCATAACCGCACGCGTTTGGCATGCCGATGTTGTGTCAATTTGTACTCATCGTGACTTTAAATTTATACAACCATTATTAAATCGACGCATGCGTCGACATGTATTTGATGCTGCGTCGAATGCTATTCGAATTATCTATCACAGATGGCTCTCGGAGCTAACATCGAGTAGAACTCGACAGTGCGTCGAATTCTATTTGATGCAACTTTAAATCTACAGTTGCATTTCTTTAGGAAATTTATGTTATTTTTCCCAGCAATTATCTTTATTGAAAATAGCATTTATAATATTATATGTGTTAAATAGCATGCGTCATCAGGAGTTTGAGAGAAGAAGTCACTCCCTTGATTCTTTGAAGTTCCATGTTAATTAGTTTTCCCTTTACCTCTTTATCTCTGAGGAAGTGATCCAAAATTCTCCTGCACATGTAACTCAAATATTAGAAGGTACCCAAGTTACCTTGGGCCCTTTGCTTTTACCAATATAAGGTGAAATGAAAGAATAAGTGGGTCTTTCATGATATCCTTTTGGATGACAGAAAATAGGTCTATTAGACCAATATTTATTATCTTGATATTTGAAGTTTCCATAGAATGCATTTTGATATAGTAGATCTTTAGAATGTCTAATGATTTTTCTCTTAGTCTTACCTTTTTGATTGAAATTCATTGGTTTCTCTGAATTGTTTTTCCCTGGAGTTCTCTTCTTACTATTAGGATTTACTTTATTAAATACAGTGAGTTTTCAGGGTGATTGTTGTCTAGTGCTTTAATTACTGGCATGGTCTCAACTATTTGAAAGTCACTAGGTCTAACAAATGTAACTGGATTTTTCTAGGCAGGTATGTTAGGGACTTCTGTGCTGGTGAATGGATCTGCTCCTAAGCCAAGGTACTTAAATCTCATAAAGAGATTTTGTGTAATATCCTTGAGCTTTTGACTCCTCCCATTGAGTGAGTCTTCAAAGGCTTTTTACCTTTGTGAGCTCTCCTAATAACTTTCAGTTTTCATTGGTTAGATTAGTTATTATTACTTCCTTTTTATAAATTTGATTTCTCAAATCAAAATTTAGAGGATACAAATCTTCTTTCTTAAAGTCTTCTAATTCTTCCATAACCATTTCTATTTCTTTTTGAAGCTTAAGATAATCTTGGTAGAATTTTTTAAAAAAGATTTTAAAATCTTCTGATGAAAAATCAAATTCCTCAAATAAGGATACCTGATCTTCTTCATTTGAGTCTTCTATAGCCATTAGGCAGGCTACTTCAGTTTTTGTTTCTTCCATACTCTCTGAGGAGTTGTTGGATCTTGATTCAGTATTACTCCAAATATCAACTATTGGGAATTGTATCCACAATTACCTTGATTTGAAGAAGTCCCCTTGAACTAAGATGAATTGATATTGTATTTGATCTGGTATTTTAGTTGTGTGTTTACAGGACATTAATTGCTAAGCACAAACCAATGTCAGGTTTCAATGAGTCATAAACACATGCCTATGTAATGTAATCCCTCATTGTGTAGACCAAGGTGTTGACTCATGTGAAATCTCTCTATTGGGGTGTACTTCATATTCAAACACTATGGAGAAGTCAAGATGAAGTAGTTTCTGTGTTCAGGACGGGAAGAAAAATATTTCAAGTCAATTCGTCGAGTACACTCAAGAAGACTCGACAAATTTGTTGAGACATCTCGAGTGGACTAGACGAATTCATCGAGTGGTCAGCTGGTTTCTCGTGAACACTTGACGAATTCATCGAGTGATCTCGAGAAGTTCTCGAGTGATCTCAGCTATAGTTTCTTCCCGTCTCAGCTTTCTGCTATGTTATTTTCGTCAAGTCTTCATGTAGTTTTCGTCGAGTCACTCAGTGAATTCATCGAGTAGTTAATGATTTCACGAATTCATTCGACGAATGAAGACAGAGCGCGTTCTTTTCAAATGTGCAGACGGAATTTTCTTTTAGGTCTTCACCATGTACAATACACGTGGAGGTCCGCCCTTATATTTTGTTTATAGCTGTTTGAGAAGGATCTCTATAAATACTTAAAGGTTATTTCAACTAACCCTAATCGTGCCTAATATCTGAAATCACAAATCATTTGTCGGCCTTCTTCTTTCTTGCAAAAAGACATTCTTGCCCCCGACAAAGCTTCTTGCACGATCCCTCTCAAAGAAAAGATTCAACAAGATCTGTGATTCCAGATTCTTTCAAGTTCTATTCAGATCCTATTGTCTCCCAAGTTTTCAGATCCAAGTTTCTCAAGAGAAGATTTTTTCTTCCTCTTTCAAGGCCAAGGCTTTCATTTCAGTCAAGGAAGAAGATGATCCATTATTTTCAGATCTGAAGAAGTTAAATCTCATAGAGATTTTAGAAGATTGTCTTTCAATCTAAAGAGTTGTAAAAATCCCTTTACAATATTTTTGTAGGAAGTTTTTCTTCCGAGTTTTTGTAGATCCTAGTTTAGAGGATCGAGTGAAGGAGAGGTTGTTCTCCGAGTTTTTGTAGGAGAGATTATTCTCTGAGTTTGTAGGAATTGCTAACTATGAGTTATAAGATTGTTTCATTCTGAGATTAGTGAAGTAGCCTAGTCTAGCCGGGAGTGCTAGATATGTGAGGCGGGAAAGTGGACGTACCCTTTTTGGGGAACCACTATAAATCCTTGTGTTTGTGTGTTCTCTTTATTTCAGTGTACTTTTCTTTAAAGTTTTTAATTATGCATAAAAGCCATAGAATTCACCTGTTCACCCCCTCTAGGTGATTTAGGTAACAACTAGATACTTTCAATTGGTATAAGAGGGAGGTTGTTCATTAAGAGGTTAACACCTTGAACAAGATCTTTATCTAGTTGTTTAGAGACAACATGTATGGAATGGACAGAACCAATGATTCTTCCATGAAGTTGCCGGTATGCACCAAAGAAAACTTTCTGATGTGGAAGGAAAGAGTCAGATTCTACATGGAAGCCGCCGATCCAAGAATATTTTAGATTGTTAAAGAAGGTCCTCATGTTCCTATGACAACATTTACTGTAAATCCAAACGTGCAAGTTCCTAAGAAGATGCTTGATCTAAAAAATGATGAGATTGGTATTATTTCCTTGGACAAGAAGACAAAGAACATTATTGCAAGTGCAGTGGACGATTCGATGCTGCAAAATTTATTCCACTGTAAGTCTGCCAAAGAGATGTGGGATTCTCTAGCAGTTCTGATGGAAAGTACTGAAGAAGTAAGAGATGATCGTAGATCTCTACTGAATCAAGAATATGAAGCCTTCAAGCAAGATCCAAGGGACAACATATCTGATACTTATGAGAAGTTCTTCAAGATCGTCAACGGGCTAAGAAATTTTGACCGTGAATTTACTGTTGGAGAATTGAATGACAAGTTCTTGAGATCCCTGACGAAATAATGGGATACCAAGGTAATGGCTATAAGGGGGTTTGGTAAGTTGGCTACGATGGAGCCACAGATTCTATTTGGGAAGCTTCTTTCCCATGAGCTAAAGCTAAGCATCCGAAAAGCTGGGGAAGAGGGAAGTAAGACTTCAGGAAGAGAGAAGTCTGTAACTCTGAGAGCCGAAAGGTTAAGGAGAGGTAAACCTGCGCCATCTGTGAGGAGACAGTCCTCAGATGTGCATGATGACTCAGAGGCTTGATCATCAAGCTTGGAAATGTCAGATGGAGAGTTCTCCTCACTCTCCAAGCAATTCAAGAGAATACTGATCAATAAAAGACAAATAAAAAATAGTCTTCCTCTTCTGACTTATGAAGATCAAGATGTGATGGTGAACATCACAAGAAAGGATACAACAACGACAAGTATAAATCTAAACCAAATACACATATTTCGACTGATATTATTTATTATTATTGTTAGATCTGTAGGCGCCTTAGAGGGAGGGGGGGGGGGGGGGTGAATAAGGGTTTTAAAACTTTTTATTATATTTTGAAATACTTGAAAAGATAAGAGATCAAAATAGTGATTTTGAATAAAGATCTAAATTGTTTTATAATGAAAGAGAAAAAAAATAAATAATTTAGAGAAATGTAGAACAAACCAATTTCATTACACAAAAATAGACATGATTACTATTGATAAAGCTGATTACAAAACTTGACTTCTTATAACGTTAGAAATCGAAGGCTAATAGTAAAAAGACTTTTTCATTTTCTATCCCGACTCGTATCCCCACGAACCGGTGGCTTTAACCTATCCTTCCCCAGATACGGCCTCAAGCTTCTGTAGTCAATCCTTCCCCGGATATGGCCTCAAGCACCCCTTAGATCTACACCCTAGACCTAGTCGCCAATACAAGGCAAATTTCTACCTTAATTCCTACGTAGACCTAGTCGCCAACACGAGGTGAATTTACTGCACGAGTATGAAAGAGTAAATAAATGAAATAACAACAATATAAAAACTCCCTATGTGGATCTCTTGAAGAAGTAGACGAAGTCTCGCAGAGTATGATCATAGTCGATGCTGTTTTTCGTCACGATGATGAAGCGTGTTGAAATCTTCTCCACAGATCTCCTTAAGCCTTCATGGATTTGTGGGTGTATCTCTCTAAAACTTCATCTATATGATGTGGGACGAAGCTCTGGAATTTAGGAGTGTGAGAGGATGAAGAATACGGAGCCAAGGGGTCCTTTTTATATCCTTGGAGCTATCGCTACCGCAAGCGCTATTCCAGTTTAGGAAACATTCTCTGCGTGTGTATCTTCATTCCAAGGAAACCCTGCCGACATTCCTCATATGCGTTGAGATAACGCTTGCCCTAGCCACTAGCGCATACGCTAGCGCCTTTTATATTTGCCTCCCAAAATTGCCTAATCAGGGCTAGCGCCTGCGCTAGTGGCTACCGCCGGTGCTAGGGCTAGCACCTACGCTAGTGGCTACCGTCGACGCTAGTGGACATGCTGGAATTTTGGCTTCAAAGTTGGGGGCAACCTTCTTATGTTATCCTTGAGTCATATGACATTATTTCCTGCACAATTAAACACACAAGATAAAATACACATGGGATGTGTTATTCTCAAATCTAGGAGATGCGGAAGACCATGTTCCAACAAACTCCCCCTTTTGATAATAACAAATCCATTAATTATAAATTAGAGCATTAATACATAAAGCATGATGAAATATACTTGTGTGTGTGTGTGAGTAATGACAAGATAATTGTCAATTTTGGTATTTAGAATTGCTCCCCCCCTAAATGCATGCTCCCCCTATGTGAATGCTCCCCTTATATGTAGGCTATCTTCTTAATCATTAATCATGTTAGTTTTCCCCCTTTGACAGCATTTATTATTTATCATGTTAGTTATCCCCTTTTGTTATTAGCAAAAGTGGGCTAAGGTAGCAAGAGAAATAAAAGAGGGTTTTGAGTAAAAGATAAGGCATGATCGAGCTTTTAGAGGAAATGAAATGATAAAGAGTTTTTAGCATAATTTTTTTTATAGTAATAGATCAGAGTTTTTAGCATAAAGATAATAAGCATGTTAGAGCAACTTAATATAAACTTTACCAAGCAAGTCTACCATTTGTTGAAGAAAAAGGATTTTTGAGATTCAAATGACAGTGCGACTTGAAATACGCATGAAAGCGCAAGACAAAAGTTATTAGGTAATATTGCGGAAGACTTATAGAAATACAAGAAACATCTTTTTGTGAGCATGAAAATAATAAGAGTAAATATGAGTTTAAGTCCAAACATAAGAAGATGTTTTGAAGTTCAAAATTTTAAGAGTTATAGCATAAGCGGAAAGGCTATAAAATTGTTTATCCAAAGAAAAATATCTTTTTGGAAGTTCAAAGATCATAATAGAAATAAGAGATGTTATGCAGTAAAAGTGATGTTATTTGGATAAAACCAATCTTATATAAGCATCTAAGCTTAAGATAATATTTTTAAGAAATATTTTTTCTTAAGCAAGTAAGATTTTCAATAAAGTTTTCATGACAATAGGCAAGAAGTTTTATTTTTCAACAACTACTAAGGCAAGCGTGATTGCACATATTCTAGAAGATAGTAACGACAATGTTATTAATTTGCATTTCAAGTTATGAAAATATTGTAGATCATGCATTGCAATCTAGTGCTTTTACTAAAGCTTTCTAGAGAATTTACGTAAGGAAGCATTAGAGTCCAATTCTCATGAGTAGAAGCTTTATGAGAGATAATGATGTGTATAAAAAGTGTTTTGATAGAAGTATATAAGTGATATAATCCAAAACACATGACTTATATAGTG
This sequence comes from Dactylorhiza incarnata, assembly GCA_033032865.1. NCBI lineage: Eukaryota > Viridiplantae > Streptophyta > Magnoliopsida > Asparagales > Orchidaceae > Dactylorhiza > Dactylorhiza incarnata. The sequence continues at coordinate 6,090,717 of JAWHQI010000090.1, read as the reverse complement.
AAGTAGAAACATTATTAAGCAAGCAATCTTTTTAACTACTTCTACACATCAATTCTAGATTTGATACAAAGCACATAAAAAGTACAACTACCAAGGTGCTTCACCCACACAATGCTCATTAAGACTTATCAGGGAGCGAAGTAGTGCTTAGGGGATCACATGTTTTAGTTTTAATAAGAGTTTTTTTGTGATTCGGTGTACAAAATAGAAGTGTATTAAAGTAGTTTGCACAAGACACTTTACAATTATTTCTAAGGTGCTCAACCTCACAATGCTTATGAAGACTTATCAGGAGGTTCAAGTAGTGCTTGGTGGAGTTATCTTTGTCATTTTATTATTAATTTTTTTGAGCAAGACAAAGTTCTCTGAATTCACTTGTTTTTACAAACACACATTTTTTTTGAAATTTCACTTCTATACGTGCAACAAATTTTTTTGAATAATGTATAGGTAATAGAGATAGACATCTTAATATTGTAAGCTAATACACTACACAATCATGTAGGGTTAAGAATTATAGGCACATGTAGTCTACCAAAAGTGTGAGTGAAAAGAGATCATTATCAAACATAACACATTACTCATACTTAGAGGCATACAAATGCAATCCTACACAATTCACTATAGACTTTTTCATTGCACATAACAAGATTAAAATCTAAGCATGACAAGTCAAAGCAATGTTTAGAAAACTTGAGATTTTAAATTAAACATTTTTAGCCAAATCTAAAAGAACATGCTTGTCATTTTTGCCAAAGTATAGAAATCTTTACTATTTTAATAAAACCTTGCAAAACAAATAAATATAAGCAAAGACATATTTTTCGCATTTTTGCATTTTAGAATTTTGTATTTGATTTTTCAAACATAACACAATGGCATAAAGATAAAAATATGTAGTACATATAAAAGAACATATTTTTAGTGATTTTCAAAATTTTAAGAACTCAAAAAATTGGATAGTCAAGCTAGCGTCAGCGCTAGTGCTAGCGCGGGCGACAATGAGCAAAATATTGAGATTTTGAAAATTTTGTTTTTTGATTTTGATGAAGTGTCCAAAGATTAGTTTCATGTAGAAATTTCAGAATTTTTGGAGATGTCTAGATAGTGAAAATTGCATGAAACGTTAACGTTTTCTTATATGACTAAACATCGCATGAGATATATTTTCTTAAATCTTCATTTTGATTTTTCTAAGGCTTGTGTTTATCAAAATAATGTAAACTGAAAAAGATAGGAAATGTAAACCCAAGAAGACATGATTGAACAAATCAAATATGCATGATTTTAGTGATTAAAAAATAATGTTCATGCATAAAAATAGGTATGCCCTAGATAAAAATACACAGACTATATGTCTACACCCTAGCCCCGTATTAAGTGACAGATGGGCATGAGGAGCTGCACACATGCTGTAGGTTGAGGTGTTACTCCCATATGCATACACTAGAGAACTCTCAACCTAGCACTCTTTCCCCCAAGTGCCTCGCAAGCTCCCACTGGAACCCTCCCCGGTTAAAGACAAGACATGACTTAGAGGTTAGGTCGCTAATGCATCCAATCCCATGCCCCCACTATTGTGAGACATACAATATTGGTATATGATCATGGGCATACAAAGCGTTCTAAGTTTAAGAATGATTAATAAACTATGAGTTTGTTTGAGTTTTAGAATGATAATATAAAACCTCATAAATATCATGAATTCCATGTTCCAAATTTTCTATTTTTATATTAAACATATGATAACTAACATTGCATGAGATTAGCACGATAACTAATAATAGTCATTAAGATACAATGTTAGTATGATAATACATTCGTTCTTGTAAGATATTATTTTTAATCACGAATTATGAATATATATATTTTTCTAAAAAATAATGATAGTTTTCTTTTTCGATTATTGCATGAGTCAATAATTAATTTGAACTTTGCTAGACTTTAGTCGGACTTAGCAATTTAAAGTGGATCTCGGACTTTCGGAGGTCTACCCTGTGAAGGGTTCGCACCGGTACTAGGAGATGTGATGGGGTGACATCCCAAATCTCCCTTTCTCAAGATATTTAAGTATTATTGGTTGCTATCCATGCTAAATATTTAAAATTTGTAGACTCAAAATTTTTGAAAGAGAAAAAGTGAAGTGCATGATTTTATTAATTTAGAAAATATCTCATAACAAATTTAGAATTTGATTTATATGGATAATATAAGATATTTATAGGCAATGAATATAAGAAAGATAGACAGGTCATTAAAATAAAATATGACTTTGAATTTTGATCAATTTGATTTATAGACCAATTTTTCATTATGCTCTTTTGAAATTAAAAGTTCTTTTTCAAAATCCTTGAATTTTTTTAATATCATTACAATTAAAACAAGACTTTGAAATTTCAATTAGAGAGCAAGATGGAGAAGCCACATCACAACTAGATTCTACATTAACATTATCTTTTAACCTTTTATTTTCTAAACATAATTTCTCATTAGCAATTTTCAATTTCTTAATTTTACGCTTAGAAATTTGTAGCAATTTTAAAGTAGAAATAGAATTACAAACAATAAGGGAATTTGATTTCCTTATAGTTCTTTTGGATGCGGTGAGATATGAGCATAGAGTTTCTTTGTTATCTTCATCTTTTTGGCACACTTCTTCCAAAGATAAAATTTCTTCTTCTCTTTCACTTGATGTGCACTGCATTGATCTATCATGAGAGGAGCTTTCTTGAACATTTGTGCAATCTTGTATGTTCTCCAATTCTTGCTTTTGTTCCATACCTATAGATGGAGAATCATAAGTTATTTCAAGAAAATTCCACTTCTCATATGCAGTAGGAAAAGTATAAATGAGTTTGGAAATATTTTGATTAAGTGCACAAAATAGGCAATTCATTGATTTAGCATTTAAGACACACTCTTCCCTACTCAACTTATTTGGTGGCTTCCTAATGGTAATATTCCATATTTTAATATCTAATGACTTAAGAAAATTTTCCATTAATATTTTCCACCAGTTAATTTTTTTCCCTTTAAATAAAGGTTGTGCCAAAGACTTTCCCTCTATATAAGTATTTCTCTCACTAGTAGAAGCGAGATCATGACTACAAAGCTCCATTATTCCCAGTTGTTAAGTCGATTTGGAATAACCCGCTCTGATACCACTTGTTGGATCTGTCGGCGCCCTTAGAGGGGTGGGGGGGGGGGTGAATAAGGGTTTTAAACCTTTTTATTATATTTTGAAATACTTGAAAAGCTAAGAGATCAAAATAGTGATTTTGAATAAAGATCTAAATTGTTTTATAATGAAAGAGAACGAAATAAACAATTTAGAGAAATGAAGAACAAACCAATTTCATTACACAAAAATAGACATGATTACTATTGATAATGTTGATTACAAAACTTGACTTCTTATAACGCTAGAAATCAAAGGCAAATAGTAAAAAGACTTTTTTGTTTTCTATCCCGACTCATATCCCCACGAACTGGTGGCTTTAGCCTATCCTTCCCGGATACGGCCTCAAGCTACTCTAGCCAATCCTTCCCTAGATATGGCCTCAAGCACCCCGTAGATCTACACCCTAGACCTAGTCGCCAAGACGAGGCAAATTTCTGCCCTAAGTCCTACCCAGACCTAGTTGCCAACACGAGGCGAATTTACTGCACGAGTACGAAAGAGTAAAGAAATGAAACGACAACAATATAAAAACTCCCCATGTATATATCTTGAAGAAGTAGACGAAGTCCCATAGAGTATGATCATAATCGATGCAGTCTTTCATCACGATGATGAAGCGTGTTGAAATCTTCTCCACGGATCTCCATAAGCCTTCATGGATTTTTGGGAGTATCTCTCTAAAACTTCCTCTATATGATATGGAACGAAGCTCTGGAATTTAGGGGTGTGGGAGGATGTAGAATACGGAGCCAAGGGGTCCTTTTTATAGCCTTGGAGCTAGCACCCGCGCTATCACTACCGCCGGCGCTATCCCGGTTTAGGAAACATTCTCCACATGGGTATCTTCATTCCAAGGAAACCCTGCCGACATTCCTCATGTGCATCGAGATAGCGCCTGCGCTAGCGACTTTTATACTTGCCTCCCGAAATTGCCTAATCAGGGCTAGCGCAACGATGCAGCGGAAGACTTCAATAACTTTCAAATCAATTAACCAGTGACAAAGAAGGACAAGAAGATCTTTATTCAAATTGACTATCTTTTACAATGCGTTGTATACATGGCGAGACATGATTTATAAGAGAAAACTAGATGAGAAGACAAGCAACAGAACAAGCTTCTGACGGCTAGAAGATCTGAGACTGCACAGACCGCTCGAACTCAGAAAGCTACACGGTACCCCTGAGACCGCACGAACAGAATAGGTCGCTGACCTGAACTCTGCCAGACCGCCAGTCACAAACTGCACAACTTGCTTCTTATTAAACTGCAGAAAACAAACACCATGTCCGCACTTCTTGATCGCCCAGACCGTACGGTCACTAGATCATAGAAGTATCCCGTGAATAGAAGAGAAAAAGAACTGCTCACTATTGCAAGGTCGCAACTCAAGACCGCTTGACCACTTAAGGTCGCCTGATCAACTGAGTCCACTGCAAACAGATCAAGAATAACAACCGCGGACCGCCCAGACGAGACCTCTGGCGAGCTGGTTATTCAAAGCTGGAAAGATAGGAAGAATGCTGACGGAGACTGCTGGTCGCCTAACCTTCGAACACAACAAACTTCTCACAAACTTCTATTTATAGGCAAAAGAACGGAGATGGGCACAATCAATCCAAACTTTAGTTCTTACAGTTCTTGCATACGAATGGATACCCCTGCACCTCTATTTATAGGCAAATGAACGGATGTCATCACAGCCCATAAGAGATGCAAACATCTCCCTTATTAGGACATGCGGTCATCAGAACCAGACCACAGGGTCTCTATAAGACCTTTATTTACTTAAATAACTGTCCAACTAAGACAGATCGCCAATATCAAACCGGTAGACCGCCCGGTCTCTTATAAGAGATGAACCATATGAGCATCTGACCAGTTCGAGAATAGACTGCCAGAAACAGGCTCATACAACCTGTCTGGTCTCCCATAAGATTAGAACCACATGAACATCCTGGCCTACCACAGTTGATCACCAGAGCGAACTAATGCAGACCAGAGTACTGACCGCCAAAGCGACCTCCAGTACCAGACCGTCCAGTTTCTACCAGAATAAGAATACTTGGGCATAACTGGCGAATATCAACAGATCGCCAAACCCAGAGCACGCCCGATCTCCAAAAGCAGATCACACACCAGAGCTCGCACGGTCTCTGTGGTCTCCAAAGCAAGACTGCCCGGACTCTCTACTTGCATTTCAAATTTCAACACTCCCCCTTGAAGTGGGAAGTGAAAGTCAGCCCAAGTAGACTCCTCAACTGATCAAACGGTCCCTTCGACAATGGATTCATAAAGATGTCCACGACATTATCCTTGCTCTGCACATGCTCCACCTTAAGAGATCCCTCCAATACCTTCTCCCGAATTAAATGATGTTGAATCTCTATGTGCTTGATTCGAGCATGACAAACTGGATTGTTTACCAGTTTGAGAGCACTCTCATTGTCACCCTGAAGCAGAGTATGACCTCTCACCACCCTATGAATGTCCTCCACAAACCTCCTAAGCCAGATGGCTTCTTGAGCTGCCAAAACCGAAGCTTTGTACTCCTCTTCTCTAGTGGAGACAGACACAGAATCCTGCTTCTTGCCGCACCATGATATAGTTGTAGTGCCTGTCATAAAGACATATCCAGAGGCCGATCTCTGATCATCTGAATCTCCTCCACAATTAGCATCCATGTATCCATGCAAACAAAAGCCCGAGTCCTTCCTATAGAAGAGACCCAAATCAAAGGTGGACTTTACGTACTTGAGAATACTCTAGCCGCCATCAGATGAGGTTTCCGAGGCTCCGCCATAAATCGACTAACTCGACTAATTGTATAAGAGATATCTTACCTCGTGATCATCAAGTATATCAGACTTCCGACCAAATCCCGGAACACCAAAGGATCAGAAAGAACCTTCCCTTCATCACGTCGAAGTATCATACCAACCACTAGTGGAGTAGAGCTGCTCTTCCCACCTTCCAAGCCGAATCGTTTCACAATTCGATCTGCATAGCCCTTCTGGGATACAAGCATGTCGCTCTCTTTCCTCTCCACCTCGAGTCTAAGGAAATGGTGGAGCTCACCCAAGTTCTTCATCTCAAATCTGATAGCTAACTCAGCTCGAAGTCTAGCTACCTCCATCTCAGAATTTCCCATGACGATCATATTGTCAACATATAACAACACAAAGACCTGAAGCTCCCCCCGTATTCTTTATGAATAAGCTTGAATCAGAATCAAAAGCAAAGTATCCACAGAACTGGAGGTATTATGCGAACTTTCCATACCACACCCGAGGCGCTTGCTTCAAGCCGTAAAGAGCCTTCTTGAGCTTACACACATGTCCTGGATGATCTTCAGAAACATACCCAGGTGGCTAATCCATGAAAATGTCCTTGTCAATCTAGCCATAAAGGAAAGCATTATTCACATCGAGTTGCCAAATTTTCCACCCTTGGCAAGCTGCCAACACGATCACCACCCGAACTGAAGTCATCTTAGCAACAGGGCTGAAAATTTCTTCATAATCCTCCCCATACTTCTGAAAGAATCCTCGAGGCGAGCCTTGTATCATTCGATGCTACCATCAGCCTTCTTCTTCAGGTTGAAAACCACATGCAAGTCACAGGAGTAACACCCTCAACCTTAGGCACCAAGTCCCAAGTCTCATTCTTCCTGAGGGCAACCATCTCTTCATCCATGGACTCTTCCTACTCTTTGAATCCAACAACATTTTCAAAGCAAGATGGCTCTCTCTCATCTAGGGGGCTTGCGAAGAAACATGAGACGAAGCTCACCAAGTTTCCCCTGTATACCGATCTGGTGGAATGATAGTCCTCTTGGGCCTCCTCAGAGCTTTACTCCGATCCACCTCTTCAGCTACCTATTCTGAACTAGATCTCCTTTCAGGCATACTTGGAGCATTGCTCCCCGTACTTCCAGAACCTGATGCACCTGAACCAGAGCTAGAAGCAACTGGAGCACCTAGAGAAACAGGTAACTCCACCAGAACTTCCTTGATAGCTTCTCCTTGTCCTCCATCTGACCTGCTTTCTTATAACTCTAAAGAAGAGCTACCCTGGTATGATGTTAACTCATCAAATACCACATCCCTTGAGACTACAGCTCTCCATGTCTCAGGATCCATGCATCACCAACTCTTCTTCCAGTCATCATAACCAACGAACAATAGCTTCCTTGCTTTCGCATCTAGCTTCATTCGAAGAGCATCTGGGACATGCACGTAGCAGGTAGATCCGAACACTCGAAGCTGTTCTACCATAGGCTTTATCTTGAACATCAACTCAGGAGGGGTCTTCATGTTGATTGGACTTAGAGGCATATGATTGATGACATAAGTTGCACAAGACATTCCCTCTGCCCAGAAAGACTTCGGGGTACTCTTGGCATGAAGCCAACATTTGCTGATCTCAATCAGATGACGGATCTTCCGCTCTGCGACTCCATTATATTGTGGAGTGTGAGCACATGAGAGCTCTCTCTGAATGCCATGCTTCGTACAGAAGTTGAAGAACGCATTTGAGGTGAACTCCCCTCCATTGTCTGTTCTAAACTCCTTGATCCGCGGGTTAAGCCGACCCTCCACTAGCTCCTTGAACTCCACAAACTTTTCAAGGGCTTCTGACTTCTCCTTCAGAAAATATACCCAAGTATATCTAGTGAAGTCATCAATCAAGACTAGCATATACCTGCTACCTCCAAGACTGACAGGTGCGGTGGGTTCAAACAGATCACCATGAATACACTCCAATGGTGCTTTGCATTTGCTTTGTGATTTGTCGAATGGAAGGCAATGAGCCTTGCCATATTGACAACCTGCACAAACATGACCTTCACCGAAAGATGACAAGCTAGGCAGACCACTCACAAGGCCCCTTCCTGCCATAGCCTTCAGCTTATCCATCCCAACATGTCCAAGTATTTCATGTCAGATAGTAGCGCTATCATTAGTCCTCGTCTTATCAACATAGAAACTTGTAGATAACACAAACAAGTCCTTCACCCTTCTTCCAACATGAATGACTTCAGCCTTCACTGCTGACATATTCTGAAGAAACTTCACTTCTGTTGGACCAAACAATACGTGATAGCCAGCATCAACGGTGTTGGTCACCGAGAATAGGTTTTTCTTCATCCTCGGAACATGATAGACTCTATTCAATGTGAGTGGACCTCTATCTCTGTTTAAAGAAACTACACCCTCCTTCTCAACTGCATGTATAGTATCATCAACAGTAATGATACCATAATTATCTGAGTATGCCTGCATAGAAGAGAACTTCGACTCGTCTCCAGTTAGGTGATGACCAAAACCCGAGTCCACAATCCAATCATCTTGATAGTTGATAGAAGCCAAAACCTGAACACAAGTGCTCATCATAAAAGCTCCATCACTCCATCTATCTCCTACATTGGAAGCAACTTCTTCTTTTCCCGCAGCATGACCTGGTTGAAGATTGACTCTACAATCTCTCTTGAAATGACCAAACTGATTGTACCTGTAGCACCTTGGTCCTTCCTTCTTCTTCCCATCACGCTTATGAGCATTGCTCCTCTCCCGCTGATATAAAGTTGAAGGTCCATCGCTAATAAATGACTTCTTCTTCTTGTCCCATCTCTTCTTCTTTCCAGAATAGAGAACCTCGCTTTCTCCTCCAGAGATAAATATCCCAGCCATTTGCTTTGCCAAGCTCTCTTGCGAAGCAAGAAAGTTTTCCAGCTCTAGCAATGATGGCTGATTGGCCAAACCTTGCACAGAAGTGACAAAGGCCACATACTCCCTCCACAAGCTGCGAATTATGTTCCTCTTCAACCTCGCTTTTGAAATAAGCTCATCCAGGTCCAAAGTTGATATCTCCACACATAGGTTCTTCATTTTCAAGAAGAAAGATGAAATTGACAAATCTCCTTGAGTTGCTTTCGCCAACTCATTTTCAAGAAACTATAACTGAGCCATGTTCTTCTTGTTGAACAAGCCATCCAAGGCTGTCCAAATCTCAGCAGCTGACCGACAACCAATTATGTGGTTAAATAGCTCCGAAAAGATAGCACGCTTGAGAGTGAATTCTGCCTTAACATTTGTTCTCTTCCAAGACTTCACTTGCTCAGCATTACCTTCAGCAACTACAACTGCTTGTCTAGCATCTCCTCTGACTACCTCAAATAAATCTTCCCCAAGAAGATAGCTCTACATGAACGACTTCCACTTCTTGAAGATAGTCTGCGTAAGGAGCTCAATTCCATGACCTCTGGTATAACCTCCTTCCATTGCTATCACACTGGTTAACTCAACTTTCAGATATTCAAGCAAGATTCGTGGATGATCACTGCTTTGGAACTTACCTCTGATACCATGTTAAAATTTCAGAGTAGGATCGAAGACGATGCAGCGGAATATGTCAATCACTTTAAAATCAATTAACCAGTGACAATGAAGGATAAGAAGATCTTTATTCAAATTGACTATCTTTTTACAATGCGTTGCATACATGGCGAGACATGGTTTATAAGAGAACTGGATGAGAAGACAAGCAACAGAACAAGCTTCTAGCAGCTAGAAGATCTGAGACCGCACAGACCGCTCAAACTCAGCAAAGCTACACAGCACCCCTAAGACTGCACGAATAGAACAGGTCGCTGACCTGAACTCTGTCAGATCGCTAGTCACAGACCGCACAACTTGCTTCTTATTGAACTGCTGAAAACAAACACCCTGTCCGCACTTCTTGATTGCCCAGACCGCACGGTCACTAGATCACAGAAGTATCCTGCGAAAAGAAGAGAAAAAGAACTGCTCACAGCTGCAAGGCCGCAACTCAAGACTGCCTGACCACTGAAGGTCGCCTGATCAACTGAGTCCACTGCAAACAGATCAAGAACAACAACTGCAGACTGCGTAGACGAGACCGCTGGTGAGTTGGTTATTCAAAGATGAAAAGATAGGAAGAATGCAGACGGAGACTGCTGTTGCCTAACCTATGAACACAACAAACCGGTCAAAAACTTCAAACTGTGCGACCTCAAAAGTGAGACCAGCACAATCAATCCAAACTTTAGTTCTTACAGTACTTGCATATGAATGTATACCCCTGCACCTCTATTTATAGGCAAACGAATGGATGTCGTCACTGCCCATAAGAGATACAGACACCTCCCTTATTAGGATGCGCGGTCATCAAAACTAGACCACGCGGTCTATATAAGACCTTTATTTACTTAAGCAACTGTCCAACTAAGACAGATCGCCAATATCAAACCGGCAGATCGCCCGGTCTCTTATAAGAGATGAACCGTATGAGCATCTGACCAGTTCGAGAACAGACCGCCAGAAACAGGCTCATACAACCTGTCTGGTCTCCCATAAGATCGGAACCATATGAACATCCTGGCCTACCACAGCTGATCGCCAGAGAGAACTCATGCAGACCGCAGCACTGACCGCCAAAGCGACCTCTAGTACCAGACCATCTGGTTTCTACCAGAATAAGAATACTTGGGCATAACTGGCGAATATCAACACATCGCCAACACCAGAGCATGTGCAATCTCCAAAAGCAGATCACACACCAGAGCTCGCGTGGTCTATGCGGTCTCCAAAGCCAGACCGCCCAGACTCTCCACTTGCACTTCAAATTTCAACAGCTGCCGTCGGTGCTAGGGCTACCGCCTGCGCTAGTGGGCATGCTGGAATTTTGGCTTCAAACTTGGGGGCAACCTTCTTATGTTATCCTTGAGTCATATGACATTGTTTCATGCACACTTAAACACACACGATCAAATACCCATAGGATTTGTTATTCTCAAACCTAGGAGATGTGGAAGACCATGTTCCAACAATTGCTGCAATAAGCCAGGGCACATGATCGTGGAATGCCCATACAAGAAGAAAGAAGGATCGAGAAAGGAAGAAAAGAAATCCTTCAAAAATAAGAAGGAGGAAAAGAGCTTCTTGGCTAAGAAGCCTAAAACTTTGAGCGACAACGACTCAGATGAGTCAAGCTCAGACGAAGAAGCCTACTTCGGGCTCATGGCTCAGACCGACGAGGAAAACTACGACACCCCTTATGAGGGGAAGGTAAACTCTCTTACTCCCTTATCTGAGTCTGAAGTTGAGTCTAATGCGAATGAAGGCTACACTTCTGAGGAGGAATCAAAATTAATTGTTAAGCACCAAGATTTGTTAAAGTTATTTAACAAATGCCGAAAGGCGATTAAATATAAAGCAAAAGAGATTGCGTCTCTCAAGACCATGGAATCGGATCTGAGGGAAGAAATTGAAAAGTTAATTCCTTTCAGAGATGAAGTCCAACTCATGAAAGACGAACTCAAAAGCTTTACTGAACTAATAAACCTGAAGGAGAAATCCATTAATGAGTTGGAAGGGAAGTTAGTAGTTGAGAGGAAGCTAGTAGAAATCTTCTCCAAACCAAAGACCATCCTTCCTCTTATTGATGGTTTTTTAGCTCCTGCGAATGGTAGTGGTATCGGTCATGAGACCGAGAAAAGTAAGGCTGCTAAGAAAAGCACCGTTAAGGGTAAGGGTAAGGCGAATCAAAGTTAACCTTCATTCAAGAAGGTAGACTTTCTGACAAACAACTATGACTTTGAAACATCTTATGGTCACTTTACGAGACCAGCTCACGTTGAGTCAAATTAAAGCAACTGAGGATGGAGCCATCCCCGAAACTTCAGAACGACTGCTCTTAAAGCTCTTTACAAAGAGATAATCCTCAAGGACTATGGTTCATTCGTGCATGGACCGTTAGCTAAGAAAGCACCAAAAGTTAAACCTATTGCTACAAAACCACTTGAGAAGGAGCCATGTGTTTGTTGCAATCACGAGGCTTCTACCTCCAAATCGGTAGCTCCTGCTAGATCCCCCGTTCAAAGAGTTAAGCAGGAGAGGAAAAGAAGGCACAGCAGATTCGATTGTTGGTGTTGGGGCAAAGTTGGTCACTTCGCCATAGATTGTTGGTTCAATCCCTTGAATTTTAAGTCTCTACGAGTTAATAATGTAAGAATGACTGCTCAAAATATTAACACTCCAAGTGGTAGTCGTCTAACCAGGAACCTAGGATCCAAATCTGTTTGGGTTCCTAAGGGTAATTAATCTGTGATTGCAGGTATGTCCAAAGGCCAACCAAAACTCTTATCCGACATTTGGACAGTGGATGTTCATGGTACATGACCGGAACAAGAAGTCTATAATGAAATTGTTGAAAAGCTTAGGAAATCAGTCCAAGCACTGAAATTCTAAGGGGGGAGATGAAACAAGTTTTCAGAGTCTTCTTCCAAATAAGGACTCTGGTGCATTTGCTGAGGGGAGAACCCTGTTGAACTGCCATGTTATCACTTCCCTATCTGAAGTAGTCAAAAAGGGGGAGAGAAGGTTGAAAAGCAAGTAGGTTGAAAACCAAAAAGGTTGAAAAGAAAAAAGTTGAAAACAAAAAAGGTTGAAAAGCAAAGTCTTTAACTCTCTATGTCACTTTATGTATTTGATATTATAATTATTTTCGGTGCAATTCAACTTAGTACATAGGGTTCCGACTTCTTCAGATAGTGGGAGATTATATGGAATTGTATCCACAATACCTTGATTTGAAGAAGTCTCCTTGCACTAAGATGAATTGATATTGTATTTGACATGGTATTTTAGTTGTGTTTGCAGGACATTAATTGCTAAGTACAAACCAATGTCAGATTTCAATGAGTCATAAACATAGGCCTATGCAATGTAATCCCTCATTGTGTAGACCAAGGTATTGACTCATGTGAAATCTCTCTATTGGGGTGTACTTCATATTCAAACACTATGGAGAAGTCAAGATGGAGTAGTTGTTTTGTTCAGGACTGGAAGAAAAATTTTGTAAGTCAATTTGTCGAGTACACTCGAGAAGACTCGATGAATTCGTCGAGACATCTTGAGTGGACTAGACGAATTCGTCGAGATCACTTGATAGGTCTTGGGTAATGTCTCAAGTATTTTCGTCGAGTAATAAAGTGTTCACTCGAGAACACTCGACGAATTCGTCGAGTGGTCAGCTGGTTTCTCGTGAACACTCGACGAATTCGTCGAGTGCTCTCGAGAAGTTCTCGAGTGATCTCAGCTATAGTTTCTTCCCATCCCAGCTTTATGCTAAGTTATTTTCATCGAGTCTTCATGTAGTTTTCGTCGAGTCACTCAGTGAATTCATCGAGTAGTTAATGATTTCACCAATTCATTCAACAAATGAAGACATAGCGCGTTCTTTTAAAATGTGCAGACATAATTTCCTTTTAGGTCTTCACCATGTACAGTACACGTGGAGGTCCTTCCTTATATTTCGTTTATAGTCGTTTGAGAAGGATCCCTATAAATACTTAAAGGTTATTTCATCTAACCCTAATCGTGCCTAATTTTTGAAATCGCAAATTGTCTGTCGGCCTTCGTCATTCTCGCAAAAAGACATTCTTGATGCCGACAAAGCTTCTTGCATGATCCCTCTCAAAGAAAATATTCAACAAGATCTCTAATTCCAGATTCTTTCAAGTTCTATTTAGATTTTGTTGTCTCCCAAGTTTTAAGATCCAAGTTTCTCAAGAGAAGATTTCCGCTTCCTCTTTCAAGACCAAGGATTTCATTTCAGTCAAGGAAGAAGACGATCCATTATTTTCAGATATGAAGAAGTTAAATCTCATAAGGATTTTAGAAGATTGTCTTTCATCTAAAGAGTTGTAAAAATCCCATTACAATATTTTTGTAGGAAGTTTTTCTTCCGAGTTTTTGTAGATCCTAGTTTAGAGGATCGAGTGTAGGAGAGGTTGTTCTCTGAGTTTTTGTAGGAGAGATTATTCTCCGAGTTTGTAGGAGTTGTTAACTCTGAGTTGTAAGATTGTTTCAATCTGAGATTTGTGAAGTAGCCTAGTCAAGCTGGGAGTGCTAGATAGGTGAGGCGGTAAAGTGGACGTACCTATTCTGGGGAACCACTATAAATCCTTGTGTTTGTGTGTGCTCTTTATTTCTATGTGCTTTTCTTTAACGTTTTTAATTCTGCATAAAAGCCATAGAATTCACCTATTCACCCCCCTCTATGTGATTTAGGTAGCAACTAGATACTTTCATCAGCTACAAAGCCTCTTCCCTTCTTCTTATCTTTTCTTCTAAAATTCTGCTATTTTTGATCCTTTGTATGAAGCTTGTCCTTCCGAAAATTTGGACACTCAGCTGCAATGTGTCCAGATTTCCCACAAGAGTAGCAGGTTATCTTCTTGTTTGGAGTCTGGTCATAGTTTGGTCTGTTGGGGATCCTGTCTCTCCTCCTTGAATCTTCATTCCTGACCCATTTCTTGAATCTTCTAGCCAAAAGATTAAACATTTCCTCTTCTGAGGGAGAGGATACAGTTTCAGAAGCTTTTAGAGCAATTCACTTCTCCTTCAGAGAAGTTGTAGCTTTTTCATTAGCTTCAGCCTCAGCTCTACTCTTCAACAACATCTCATATGTTTTCAGTTTTCCAAGAAGAGCATCTGTAGATATTTCTCTATAACATCTGGACTCTCTAATGACCTAGATCCTTGAGTTCCATGTGCTTGGGAAGCACTTGAGGAGTTTGTCATTTATCTCTGTTAGAGAGATCTCTTTGTCCATTCCCTTTAGCTCATTTATGATGGTGTTGAATCTCTCATGCATCTCAACCACACTTTTTCCAGACTTCTTTTGGAAGTTCTCATATTATGATATGAGAAGGGATATTCTATCCATTCTATCATCAGAACTTCCCTTAACCAATCTGGAAAGGGATTCCCAGATTTCTTTGGCTGAGTTGCAGTCTGCCACCTTCTGGGAAAATGTCATCAGACATTTTAGGGACCATAATGTTCATGGAATTGGCATCACATGCCTTCTGCTTCTTTTCGGCATCTATACATTTAGTTCTAGGCACAGTTTATTGTGTCACAGATCCAGTGGCATCTTTTCTGGCTGGTGTCGAGGACCCGAAATAATGACATCAAAGATGTCTTCATCAATAAAGTTTATATACTAAAAGTGCACAGTGTGCCTCTGAGTATACTCTAAAGGGGGTGAATAGAGATTTACAAATATTTTCTATCCTATTTGTGCACACACAAAAAAAACACTAAGTGTTATGCTTCAACAATACCAAATACAGAATAAAATAAATGCTGTTAAAGTAAAGCAGAAAATTTGTAAGCTATATGGGACAACACAGAAAATTAACACACACAGAAGACAAAAAGATTTTTATAGAGGTTCACCAAAATGTGGATAGTCCTCTCTTCTACCACCTGGTAAGAATGCACAACCTGTGTCTGAGTCTTTTGATAAGGATACTCTTAGAACCAAAGATCTTTTGATAAGGAGATCTTGAATCACTCAGATCATTTGATAAGGAGATCTTAAACCACTCAGATCTTTTGATAAGGAGATCTTAAACCACTGAATCCTTTGGAAGAGGGATTCTTAAAACTCTGTACAGTTGAGGAAATTGAAAGAAGAAAGAATATGGATGTCATAACCCGCATTTTCTCAATATTTGCATAATATCAGAGTAAGAGAAAATACGTGTCGTGATGCCACACCGTGCAGGGGACAACTGCAGACGTTCAGGCAAAACCAACCATTCGCTTAATTTCGTAAAAGACACATATGTTTATGTTTGAAAACTTGATTTAAATTTAGAGCTTTAGGAAATCGTGTCCCTCGATTTTCGTGGATCAACTAGTGCACAAGTAAAGAAATATATAATTGCAGGGGAAAAACATGATTTTTACTTCTTTTCATCCTACATGAGCATGAGGACCCCAAAAGGGTATACGAATGATATGTGATGAGTCCCAATTATATACATATTTTCGGACTCATTTGGGCTGATTTTTTAGTCTTTGCACCACACTTTAGGCTTGTTTTCATTTATATTTAATAGCCGTCTATTATTCCACTCTTAGTGCACATGTATGCCCGTTCTTAGTGTGATTCCTTGTATTCCAGTCGTCCTAGACATTTTCATGCAGGTTCAAGGGATCGTGCGATGCTCGGAGTCTGTTTGGGGGCAATTTCTGCCTGAAATGCCACTGATCGTGCGTTTCCTTCACGCACGATCAGTTGATCGTGCGCGTTCATTTGCTGCCCAAAAATAGCTTCGGAGTTTGGTCGTGCGTTTGCTATGCATGATCGTGCGCACGGTCGTGCGCTTTATATTTTTTCTGCAGTTTTATTTTGCAGGTTTCAGGCACAGAGCGCACGATCACCAGCTTTCAGTGCGCACGATCAGTTGATCGTGCGGCACTGATCGTGCGCCCTGTTTTCTATAAATATCCAGTCCGCAAAATTAGGTCGGAGGACCAATCAGCTCCGCCATTTTCGAGTCCTGTTCGCCTCTTCCACCCCATGCATCATCTTCCACCCCCTGCATCATCTTCCACCACCAGGAGGTGCTCCGGGCTTGTTCTTCACGCCAATCTTGAGTCGGAGCTTCCTCTCGTCCTCCTCCTTCATCCTAGAGCTTCAAAGGAAGATCTAGCCACCATTACCGTCAAGCAATGGGAAGTTTGCAACCTTTACCGGATCGTGAGACGAAGAGGACGGGCTCATTGGAGAGTCGTGATAGCTCTCTCTACCCCGGACGTAGTTGTGGACCGAGCTTGGACATGGATTGACAACCCAGCGATTCCAACCGTGAATCTACAACGAGCCTTCAGATTCGGTCGATTTCTTGCATTGTTCTTCTCTTATTGATGTGTATATGTTGTAGATCTTTATTCTTATGATGAAGTAGCACTTAAACTAGTTTATATTTCTATTTATTTCATGTCTATGTGAAATACTTTGTTGTTTGAGTTGCTTGAGGTGCGCCCCCATTCCATCCTCCATCCCGCCGTCACGTTCGTGTGCCGCACTAGTAATTGCTAGTGGAGTGCTTGTCGAAGAGGTGCTTGCGACCCTCATTCCGCTTGCCTACTCGGCCATCCGCCCTCTCGAAGTAGCGCACTCAAGGCCTACGTAGATTCCATTCCGCCAAGCGAAGATTTGCATAGCGGCCTTGCCTTGGAGTAGTGTAATATTTTCTCTTTATTTTCCACAATCCAAAACACTCGTTTCCGCATCCATCCGACTTACAGGACTTCAATCTCAAGTCCTTTCTCAATAGTATACTCCACCTTACCGTGTTCCTTCGAGATCGATACTTGAGGATTCACTCCCACATTTTATATTACTTGAACGATCGGTACACTGCCGTTTCGTGCCCCAGTCTTGCTACCGCCTATAGTGGTGTGCAAGCTTTGCGCATCAAGTTTTTGGCGCCGTTGCCGGGGAACACAGACGTGTTAGTTTTCTGGAGAGGGAGAATCTAAGATTTAAGCCCTTTTCATTTGTAAATTGCATCTTTTATTTTATTTCAGTTCTTCTTATTCTATTTTCCTATTATTATTAGGTTGCTTAGTAATTTACTGTTAGGTGTAGTGTTGTGCACAATCGTGTCTTTATTTTGAATCATTTTATCTTCACACTATGTGGTCTTCATTCAATATTCGTTGCCGTTTTTGTGGAGATATTTCTCATCCTAGTGATAAATGTCCAAAGGGAGATAATAACCCTAACACTCAAGGCCCAGCATATGGAGCACCGACTTCGTCTGGTACTCCATATGGTGCGCGTAAGTCCTATGGCTATTCTGCCGAGCCTTTACCGTCACACTTCTTTTCGGCTTCAGCTCCTGCTGTGCCGAAGAAGCCTGCAAGGCAGTGCTTGTTTTGTCAAAGCATGGATCATGCCTTAAAGGATTGTGCTGCATTCCTTCGCCAATTGGACGAGGACGACGAGCCGGATATCTGGATCGTCCAGACTCCTACTTATGGCAGCACACCTTCAACATCCGGTTTTGTGTCCATTTCACCTTCAAGCTTTGAAGGGTATGATATGGACACAGTCACCAGATGTGTGGATGATCTAGGCTCTGACATGACCGAGCCCATCTCCCCTGTACATCCATCACCTAGCGTAGATTTGATTCTTTGTGAGGAATCTGTGCTCGATTTTTTTCCAAGCACTATTCCTCCCCCTTTTGTGCATACTACTATACTCATCTCTGACGACATTATTGAGGATGTGTCGCAGGATGAGGCTAGCGATCTATGTGTTGTGCTTGTTCCTATGGAGGAGGACAACCTTCTAGGTGAAGAGGAGCTTTCCTCAGCACCGGTGGAGGAAGTCCAAATCTTGGGCATGGCCACTGTTGATCCCGCCGAACCTTGTAGCATTGATGACAATGCGAACATTATTTTACTTTCCCAACCTGCTGGGAGTGAGACCGGGACCACTCACCTGATTTTTGATTATTTAAGTCTTTCTTCTTCTTTATTCCTTGACCCCTTTTCTTCATCTGAGCCTGTGTGGGTTGAGTCGTCACAGGTACTTCAGAAGGACTTGGAGCATTCTACTCAAGTTAATGATGAGTGTATCCTCTCATGTGAGGAGGTTGATCCCCCCTCCGTAGAGGAAGCTCCACTCATTGCCTTCTCCTCCTGCTGCCTCCCTGGAGATGACACCTTGCTGGGCAATGATTTATTTTGTGGTGAGACGAGTGAGGACCTACTCTCCTCCTCTTCTTACTTCCTATTCCCGCTACCTGTGTTCAGCAGGTGTTTTTATTTAGGTAGAGGCGTGACTGTTCTTTCTCCGTATAGGTACCCGCTACCTACACGCATATTAGAACAGTTACCGGTGCACTTTTCTTTTCATAGACCCATTAGCTAGAACTTTATAAAATCCGAATAAGTCGTGCTGGGAGGACAATAACCCCAATAGTTATCTTACATTTATTGCACTTTCATTTTCCTAGTTAGAGTAGTTAGTTAATTTCTGTTCGGTTTTAGCATTTCTGCTTTCTTTGGTTTTTGTGGAGCTCACCCCTGCAGGTACTCATTGCAAATTCTGAATGGCGGGTTTGTTTCAGATTTTCATGCATCTTCTGGTATGCTCACTTGCTGAGCATTGGGTAATTCTTCCCTAGCTTTCGATTTTGATTTTCACTGTCATATCATTATGTTGTATTGTTTAGATTAAGTCTGGGGGAGAGCCGTTATATGTTACCCACTCATGTGCACCTTTTAGTTGCATACTAAAAGCATTTAGTTTTATATTTAGTTATGTTCAATTGCATTGCACACCACTACACCCACTTTAGCGCACACTCACTTGTTTTTATGCTCCCGTATACTCAATTCTTGGATGTGATGTAGGAAGTGCTGTATTAGCCAAAATAATTGCAAGATGAAGTGGAATGTTGACTCTTGTAGTGCTCTAGTTGAGTACTCGTGTCTTGCATAGGGATTTGAGTAGAATTATTTTTTATTCATGCTTCTAATTTATAATTAGTAGATTTGCGTAGATTTTAGTTTATTTTACTCAAAATGGTGAATGTGGTTGAATCTAGTGGTAGCATGGTATTGTGTGTAGGCGAACGTGAGGTTCGTGTTTCTTGAATCGGGAGGACGGATTACCTTTCTCGAGGGCTGAGAGCTTGCCCCAAGTGACTCTCGAAGCATGGGTGCGAACGATTTGCAAGTTGAGCGTGACATAGGCCATCTTTTTTTGGAAAGCTTGAGCCTTGTTTTACCATTCCTATACGCTAACCGTTGCTAGCCTATTTTGTGCCTACCCGATCTTTTGATTCAGCTCCACCATACTTCAGCAAGGCCTAAAAGCTAATCCTATTATCGCAACCAAAAATTAAGCTTAAAGCATTTATGAATTGTAATCTTCCAATGCGGTGCGGTGATGCGAAACTTCAGTGTTGTTGTGGAAGTTTAAAAAAAATGTCTATGTGCTGAGAATTGTGCTAATTAATTTGGGGATAAAAAGAAAAGAAAAAGAAAAGAAAAAGAAAAAGAAAAAATATATATATATATATTTATCCCTAGCGCTTTAATTGAAGCATATTTTGGTATTGATTGCTGTAGGCCGTGTGCACACCCAGTTTCAAAGTCAAGTCTGGGGGTGTGTTACACGTGTATTATTGTGGCTGTTATGATTTAGCACTTTTGTGTGCTCATTTGGGTTGCGATTAGCCTTCACGTTTATCTTTGCATTCCAAACCATAACCCAAGCCTCATGTATACCTAAAGTCCTATCGATTCGTCTTGTGAGTTCACTAGCGCCGTGGAGAGAGTGTGATCGGGCGAGCATATTGTTCTCGACGTTGATGGATTTCAACGGAGATAATTCCGAGTTCCGGTCTTGGGTAACATTCACCTGCGTGTCTTGCTTACTTTCGTACTATGCGTGACCACGAGATTCACCAACATTCCATTTTGAGTAAAAATAAATTCCTTTTCACGCATTTACACTTTTATAAAGTAGCTAGCATATGTAAAAACTTCTTCTAACGAACTTCTATGCACACTAGTATGAAACTTCGCATTCTATTCCAGGTTTGCAATTTTTTGGTTAGCCATGCTTTTCCTACTCCGCCGGATATGTTTGCTCGGGACGTGCAAACAGGTAAGTCTGGGGGTGTGATGAGTCCCAATTATATTCATATTTTCGGACTCATTTGGGCCGATTTTCTAGTCTTTGCACCACACTTTAGGCTTGTTTTCATTTATATTTAATAGCCGTCTATTATTCCATTCTTAGTGCACATGTATGCCCATTCTTGGTGTGATTCCTTGTATTCCAATGGTCCTGGACATTTTCATGCAGGTTCAAGGGATCGTGCGATGCTCGGAGTCTGTTTGGGGGCATTTCTGCCTGAAATGCCATTGATCGTGCGTTTCCTTCAAGCACGATCAGTTGATCGTGCTCCTCTGATCGTGCGCGTTCATTTGCTGCCCAAAAACAGCTTCGGAGTTTGAAAGTGCGTTTGCTACGCACAATCGTGCGCACGGTCGTGCGCTTTATACTTTTTCTGCAATTTTGTTTTGCAGGTTTCGGGCACAGAGCGCACGATCACCAACTTTCAGTGCGCACGATCAGTTGATCGTGCGCCACTGATTGTGCGCCCTATTTTCTATAAATATCCAGCCCGCGAAATTAGGTCGGAGGACCATTCTGCTCCGCCGTATTCGAGTCCTGTTCGCCTCTTCCGCCCCTGCATCATCTTCCACCACCAGGAGGTGCTCCGGGCTTGTTCTTCACGCCAATCTTGAGCCGGAGCTTCCTCTCGGCCTCCTCCTTCATCCTAGAGCTTCAAAGGAAGATCTAGCCGCCATTACCGTCAAGCAAGGGGAAGTTTGCAACCTTTACCGGATCGTGAGACGAAGAAGACGGGCTCATTGGAGAGTCGTGACAGCTCGCTCTACCCCGGACGTAGTTGCGGACCGAGCTTGGACGTGGATTGACAACCCAACAATTCCAGCCTTGAATCTACAACGAGCCTTCGGATTCGGTAGATTTCTTGCATTGTTCTTCTCTTATTGATGTGTATATGTTGTAGATCTTTATTCTTATGATGAAGTAGCACTTAAACTAGTTTATATTTCTATTTATTTCATGTCTATGTGAAATACTTTATTGTTTGAGTTGCTTGAGGTGCGCCCCCATTCCATCCTCCATCGCGCTGTCACGTTCGTGTGCTGCACTAGCAATTGCTAGTGGCGTGCTTGTCGAAGAGGTGCTTGCGACCCTCATTCCGCTTGCCTACTCGTCCATCCGCCCTCTCGAAGTAGCGCGCTCAAGGCCTACGTAGATTCCATTCCGCCAAGCGAAGCTTTGCATAGCGGCATTGCATAGGAGTAGTGTAATATTTTCTCTTTATTTTCCACAATCCAAAACACCCGTTTCCGCATCCATCCGACTTAAAGGACTTCAATCTCAAGTCCTTTCTCAATAGTATACTCCACCTTACTGTGTTCCTTCGAGATCGATACTTGGGGATTCATTCCCACATTTTATATTACTTAAACGATCGGTACACTGCCGTTTTGTGTCGCAGTCTTGCTACCACCTATAGTGGTGTGCGAGATTTGCGCATCAATATGCAACTTCTAAATTTAGTATAGGTTAAGAAAGAAGTTTTATAACCCTTAAGATAGAGCGATATTCAATTAAAAGAGATGATATGAGACTAAACTAAAATGCATCTTTTATATTAAAATACCTAACATGCACCTATCATAAAACATTCCCAGAGAGCAAGCATATAATTGACTAGCAAATATTAGCAAAAAACCAACAAGTAGCTACACAAACTATGGGCATCAACAACTTGACACGAACCCATAGAAACAAAACACAAGTTTAACAAAGGAGACTCAACAGTTACCTCACCTGCTACAAAACCACAGCCTGGAGTTATCTGCCGAAGCCCACTAACTGTTACTGCTCTGAGCCTGAGGCATTCAAAATAAAAGAATGCCTCAGCAAGAGGATGCACAAGCGACAGCTCAAATGAATGAAACATATACACAACATGTATACTTAAACAAGAAGGAAAAACAGTAAAGAGACGTACCTATTCTGGGGAGTGCTAGATAGGTGATTTAGGTAACAAGAAGGAAAAACAGTGAAGTAGCCTAGTCAAGCCGGGAGTGCTAGATAGGTGAGGCGGTAAAGTGGACGTACCTATTCTGGGGAACCACTATAAATCCTTGTGTTTGTGTGTGCTCTTTATTTCTATGTGCTTTTCTTTAACGTTTTTAATTCTGCATAAAAGCCATAGAATTCACCTATTCACCCCCCTCTATGTGATTTAGGTAGCAACTAGATACTTTCATCAGCTACAAAGCCTCTTCCCTTCTTCTTATCTTTTCTTCTAAAATTCAGCTATTTTTGATCCTTTGTATGAAGCTTGTCCTTCCGAAAATTTGGACACTCAGCTGCAATGTGTCCAGATTTCCCACAAGAGTAGCAGGTTATCTTCTTGTTTGGAGTCTGGTCATAGTTTGGTCTGTTGGGGATCCTGTCTCTCCTCCTTGAATCTTCATTCCTGACCCATTTCTTGAATCTTCTAGCCAAAAGATTAAACATTTCCTCTTCTGAGGGAGAGGATACAGTTTCAGAAGCTTTTAGAGCAATTCACTTCTCCTTCAGAGAAGTTGTAGCTTTTTCATTAGCTTCAGCCTCAGCTCTACTCTTCAACAACATCTCATATGTTTTCAGTTTTCCAAGAAGAGCATCTGTAGATATTTCTCTATAACATCTGGACTCTCTAATGACCTAGATCCTTGAGTTCCATGTGCTTGGGAAGCACTTGAGGAGTTTGTCATTTATCTCTGTTAGAGAGATCTCTTTGTCCATTCCCTTTAGCTCATTTATGATGGTGTTGAATCTCTCATGCATCTCAACCACACTTTTTCCAGACTTCTTTTGGAAGTTCTCATATTATGATATGAGAAGGGATATTCTATCCATTCTATCATCAGAACTTCCCTTAACCAATCTGGAAAGGGATTCCCAGATTTCTTTGGCTGAGTTGCAGTCTGCCACCTTCTGGGAAAGTGTCATCAGACATTTTAGGGACCATAATGTTCATGGAATTGGCATCACATGCCTTCTGCTTCTTTTCGGCATCTATACATTTAGTTCTAGGCACAGTTTGTTGTGTCACAGATCCACTGGCATTTTTTCTGGCTGGTGTCGGGGACCCGAAATAATGACATCAAAGATGTCTTCATCAATAAAGTTTATATACTAAAAGTGCACAGTGTGCCTCTGAGTATACTCTAAAGGGGGTGAATAGAGATTTACAAATATTTTCTATCCTATTTGTGCACACACAATAAAAACACTAAGTGTTATGCTTCAACAATACCAAATACAGAATAAAATAAATGATGTTAAAGTAAAGCAGAAAATTTGTAAGCTATATGGGACAACATAGAAAATTAACACACACAGAAGACAGAAGATTTTAAAGAGATTCCCCAAAATGTGGATAGTCCTCTCTTCTACCACATGGTAAGAATGCACAACCTGTGCCTGAGTCTTTTGATAAGGATACTCTTAGAACCAAAGATCTTTTGATAAGGAGATCTTGAATCACTCAGATCATTTGATAAGGAGATCTTAAATCTCTCAGATCTTTTGATAAGGAGATCTTGAACCACTGAATCCTTTGGAAGAGGGATTCTTAAAACTCTGTACAGTTGAGCAAATTGAAAGAAGAAAGAATATGGATGTCACAACCCGCATTTTCTCAATATTTGCATAATATCAGAGTAAGAGAAAATACGTGTCGTGATGCCACGCCGTGCAGGGGACAACTGCAGACGTTCTGGCAAAACCAACCCTTCGCTTAGTTTCGTAAAATACACAAATGTTTATGTTTGAAAACTTGATTTAAATTTAGAGCTTTAGGAAATCGTGTCCCTCGATTTTCGTGGATCAACTAGTCCACAAGTAAGGAAATATATAATTGCATGGGAAAAACATGATTTTTACATATTTTCATCCTACATGAGCATGAGGACCCAAAAAGGGTATACGAATGATATGCAACTTCTAAATTTAGTATAGGTTAAGAAAGAAGTTTTATAACCCTTAATATAGAGCGATATTCAATTAAAAGAGATGATATGAGACTAAACTAAAATGCAGCTTTGTTTTAAAATACCTAACATGCACCTATCATAAAACATTCCCAGAGAGCAAGCATATAATTGACTAGCAAATATTAGCAAAAAATCAACAAGTAGCTACACAAACTATGGGCATCAACAACTTGACACGAACCCATAGAAACAAAACACAAGTCTAACAAAGGAGACTCAACAGTTACCTCACCTGCTACAAAACCACAGCCTGGAGTTATCGGCCCAAGCCTACTAACTGTTACTGCTCCGAGCCTGAGGCATTCAAAATAAAAGAATGCCTCAGCAAGAGGATGCGCAAGCGACAGCTAAAATGAATGAAACATATACACAACATGTATACTTAAACAAGAAGGAAAAATAGTAAAGAGAAACCTTACACCAAGAGTGATAACCATTCATCTCATAACCGTAGCTTGGCAAAGAGAAATAATGATAGTAATCTATTAATAATAATTAAGAGAGACTGATCAGCTCAAAAAGGAACCAAGGCATCAATAACGCAGGGCAAAAGAAATTAGGCACTGAAGCGGAGGCTCGCAGTCCAACACGAACCATCAGTCCAAAACACCGCCTGGGTGTATGATCCACAAACAGGCATCAAGGTGGTGGTCCTTTATCCACTGCCAACCCCAGCCCAAAATATTTTAAATAAGCATTTTTTTCTTATAATAGATCATATATAGTCTGCTGGAATCATGCCAGACTTGATATACAACTTCCAGAAGAAAGAAGGAAGAAAAACAGAAGAAGGAAAAAAAAACAGAAAGAAACCTTCAGAATCGATGGGAGGTCCCGTCGATCTCCCTGAAGTCGACGGGAAGCTCCTTCTCGTTGATTTCCGAAAAGTCGACGGGAAGCTCCTTCCCATCGATTTCCTTGAAGTCGACGGGAAAGGCTTTCCCCGTCAATTTCCTTGAAGTCGACGGGAAAGGCTTTTCCCGTCGATTTCCTTGAAGTCCACGGGAAATGCTTTTCCCGTCGATTTCCTTGAAGTCGACGGGAAGGCTTTTCCCATCAATTTCCTTGAAGTCGACGGGAAGGCTTTTCCCGTCAATTTCAACCAGAACCTGAGAAGAAGGAAAAAACACTAAGGCAAGGAGAACATGAAAATCGACGGGAGGGAGTCTTCCCGTCGATTTTGACTTGAAGTCGATGGGAAGACTCCCTCCAGTCGATTTTCAACTCAGAATAGAAAAAAAAACAAATTTCTCCCGAACCCATCTCTAACTAAGGTCATTTTCCTTAGCTTTTTAACTACTTAACAGCAGAAATTCAAGAAGTAAACCTCTAAGTTTAGCCTTAGATTTTACGCACAAGATTTTATAAACCTAAATCAGCAAATGATTGATTAAACTAAAGGAAAAATACACAAGAAACTAATATTGGGAAGAACTACAGAGTTTTTTCTAGAAAGAAAGAAGAAAAGGAAAGGGGCAAACCAACACTTGCCTTAATCCCTCAAAACCCCAAAGGAAGGCGTGACAAGAATAACACGAACACGAAGAGCTCACTGAGAGCTTTCTGAAACCCCAAACGGAGGCCCGACAAGAATAACACGAACACGAAGAGCTCACCGAGACCTTTCTGAAACCCAACTCCGACGAAGAAAAAGAGCACCGGAGCTCCCGAGACGGCGGCTGGAAGGATGACAGAGGATGGAAAACTCTCCCTCTCTCTAAACTCTCTGGTTTAGAATTACATGAAGAAGATGAATAGTAACATGAAAATAAGAGAAGACCAATGGCTGTCATTTATGATATCTAAGCTTAGTGGAGGAGATATTTTAAAGTTTATTATTATTCTAAAAGAAGTGGGGGTAGATTTCCCATAAGGATTTCATTATTTTATATATATAAATTTTTAGTGATCATGGGTTTAAAGACAGAAGATTTTTAAAACAGGATATATTATTATTATTATACACATATATATTCATTAAAATACTAATTATTATGAGCGGCTAAAAACTCGCCGCTTCGAACGAAATCTGCCCCAAAGGCGAAAGCCGGCGCTACGAACCTAACGACGAAGTCGAAATCAAAATCCGACGAGCCGATCTCGAGTTATAATTTTCCAAGGTTTACGGCGAATAATAGAACCACAAAACTTCAAAAAAAACACTGAGGCTCTAAAAAATGCTCGGATCGCAACGAAACTTGACGAACACTTCTAAAATAAATTTATTAGATTTCCTAACGTAAAATTTTCCAATTTCGACACGAATTCGGGAACTTGGCCTATTCGATTGAACGGACGCGAAAACGCACTAATGGAGGCGCGCCGTCAACTCCGAGTTAACGTAATGCCCTTACGTCATTATGATGTCACCAAGAGGATTAAATAATTACCGGAAGAACGGGGACGTTACAGTCACCCCTCCTACAAGAAAGTTGTGCCCCGAAACTTCGCAACAAAATGAAATGAGGTAAAAAGGAATAAATTAAAATTCATAAGGGATGGACACTCATCGAAGAGAATTAGACGAACGGATGAGGATAAGATCCCCTCATCACAGAATCCAGCTCCCAGGTTGCGCCCCTGGCCTCTTGATTCTTCTAGAGAACCTTATCCATAGGAATCATCTTCCTACGCAAAACCCGATCTTGCATCTCCAAAATACGAACAGGCTCCTCAACATACGACAGACGGGGCTGCAACTGGGGCACAGAGTTTAGGACATGCTGGTCACTAAGCACACACTTCCGCTACTGGCTCACATGAAACACATTGTGAACACCAGGGAAAGAAGCAGGCAATTCCAGCCTATAAGCAGACACTCCGATGCACTCCACAATCTAGAAAGGTCCCACATACCTGGGATCTAACTTATGGTTCTTTCCAAATCTCTTAACACCAGACATCAGAGAAACCTTCAAGAAAACCATGTCCCCGACTGCAAACTCCAGATCAACCCTTCGCCGATTAGCATACTTTTCATAATGCTCTTGAGTCACACGAATCTTCTCACGAACCTGAGACACAACAATGCTCATTTCTTCCAGAACCTATGGACCTAACAACGACCACTCTCCAACCTCGGCCCAAAATAGGGGAGTACGGCAATGCCTTCCATACAAGGCTTCGAAGGAGTCCATTTGCAAACTCTCCTGATAACTATTATTGTAAGCAAATTCCATGAGTCCAAGATGCTCATCCCAAGCCCCTCCATAATCCAAAACATAACACCTAATCATATCCTCCATGATTTGATTTACCCTTTCTGTCTGCCCATTTAATTGCCGATGATAAGCGGTAGAATATCGAAGATCGGTGCCCAATGCTCCCTCCAAACTCTGCCAAAAGCGGGATGTATACTTAGAATCTCGATCAGACATAACACTCACGGGTACGCCATGCAATCTAATAACTTCTTGCACATACAGCGATGCAATCTTCTCCATAGAATTACCAGTCTTGTATGGCACAAAGTGAGCACACTTGGTCAATCTATCCACGATCACCCACACTGAATCATGACCACGAGGAGATTTCGGTAAACCAGTAATGAAATCCATAGAGATACTTTCCCACTCCCACATCGGAATATCCAATGGTGTCAACTTACCCCCGAGTCTCTTATGATCTGCCTTGACGTGTTGACAAGTCTAACACTTTGACACAAACCTCGCAATACCATTCTTCATGCCTGATCACCAAATGATCTGCTTCAAATCGTGGTACATCTTTGTAGAACCAGGATGATATGCAAGACTGGAATCATGAGCTTCCTCGCAAATCTTCGCTCGAATCTCTCCCACAGCGGGAATACAAAACCTGTCACGGTACTTCAAGGTACCTTCCTCATCGATCGACAAATCCGACAACTCACCTTTCTCGGCTCTACCACATAGGTGCTGCAAATCAGGATCATCCTTCTGATGTAACCGTGCCAGCATAATCCAGGAGGGTTCTTCAACTTCTATAATAGACGGTCAATTCTTGGACTTCACCACTATGCCCATCAAATGAAACTCCTCCACTAGCGACTGTACAGAGAGGCTGAAAACAGAAGTAGACTTTCTACTTAGGGCATCCACCACTACATTCACCTTACTAGGGTGATATAAGATATCCACATTATAGTCTGCAACATACTTCATCCACCAACGCTGGCGCAAATTCAATTCTTTTTGAGAAAACACATAAATCAAACTCTTATGGTCTGAATAGATCTTGCACGACACTCCATACAATAGATGCCTCCATAACTTCAAAGCATAAAAGACGGCGGCGAACTCCAAATCATGCGTAGGGTAATTCCTTTCATGAACCTTCAACTGTCTGGACCCATAGGCAATTACTTTGCCTTCTTACATCAGAACGCAGCCAAGCCCAACTTGAGATGCGTTAACATAAACTGCAAACTCAACTCCCTCAGCAGGCAAAGTCAAGACTGGGGCAGAACATAACCTCATTTTCAAATCCTGAAAAGCTTCCTCGCACTTATCACTCCAAATAAAAACTGCGCTCTTCTGCGTAAGCATAGTCAAAGGTGCAGATAGAACTAAAAATCCTTGCACAAACCTACGATAATAACCCGCCAACCCTAAGAAACTTCTTATTTCCTTAGGCGTTGTCTGTCTTTTCCAATCCAAAATAGCAACAATCTTTGCTGGGTCCACAGATATACCATCCTTATTCACCACATGACCCAGGAAAGATACCTGAGAAAGCCAAAACTCGCACTTGCTCAATTTCGCATACAACTCATGCTCCCTCAAAGTCGAAAGAACTAGATGCAAATGTCGAGCATGCTCTGAAGCACTTCGAGAATACACCCGCACGTCATCGATGAATACAACCATAAACTGATCCAGATAATCCTTGAATACCATATTCATCATATCCATAAAAGCAGATGGTGCATTAGTCAACCCAAAGGACATCACCAAGAATTCAAAGTGCCCATAACAGCAACGAAAAGCAGTCCGCGACACATCTGACTCACAAATTCTCAGCTGAAGGTAGCCTGAACGAAGATCGATCTTCGAAAATACACAGCTACCTTGCAATTGGTCAAATAGATCATCAATCCGCGACAACAGGTATCTATTCTTGATTGTCACTTTATTCAACTCCCGATAATCGATACACAATCTCATCGAACCACCCTTCTTCTTCACAAACAAGACAGGAGCACCCCAGGGCGAAGAACTATGCCTGATAAAACCACATTGCAATAACTCATTCAACTGAGCACGCAACTCCTCTAACTCACGCGATGCTATGCGATAAGGTGCCTTTGCTATTGGTCGAGTACCTGGCTCAAGATCTATCACAAACTCCGCCTCTCTCTTGGGAGGGAGACCAGGAAGACTATTAGGAAAAACATATGGAAACTCTCGCACCACAGAAATGTCTTCGATACAAGGCAACTCACAGGCAGCATCCAGAAAGGAAACAAGGCAAACACCACGACCAGACTCTGAGAATTCTCGAGCACATAACACAGAAATGATCAGAGAGTCTTGACGTGGGAAACCAAACACACTCTTGGGTTGGCCATTATCCATTAGGAAATCTAAAATCTTTGCCTTGCACTGGATGACAGCATCATACCTAGATAGCCAATCCATCCCCAAGATCATGTCAAAGTCCTCCAAATCCAGCACTTTCAAATCTACATAAGCTAGGAATCCTTCTAGAATAATCAGACACCTCTCGATACACTGGTCCTACACCTCTCGATACACTGGAAACTTAACGCAAAGTGGATCACCAACTCGGTCGATTGCCCAGCGATGACGATCTACAAATTTCCTAGCCACGAAGGAATGAGTGGCACTAGAATCGAAGAGGACACGCGCCCAATAGTTTCTTACCTTAAACTCACCTATTCAATCATCATGAAGATATATATATAACGAGTAGCCAAAATTCAAAATACAAATGCTAATTAACAATTAAGAAAAAAACTAACCTAATATCACTTGGGTAGAATACTGAGCTTCTTCCTTGGTCACTGCGTTGAGCTTAGCTTTTCCCCACTCCAACTACTATTGCGGCGGCGGTGGCAAGGCCTGAAGAGCAACCGGCTGGCCTGCAGGCTGGGATAGCGGACAATGGGACTTCAGATGACCCTTCTGCCCGCACCGGTGGAATTGCATATCCTTCAACCAGCAATGGGCAACATCATGCCCCTTCTGCTTACACGTAGCACAAGCAAGATCACTACAAGGAGCACCCTGGACCGCCATCACCTGAAGCTGCTTTTGTGTGCCCTGCCTCTTCAAACACCTTTCGAAAGGATGGCCCGCACATCCGCAGAATCTGCACACCACCTTGCCCTTCTTACCTGGAGCAAGGCTGCCTCCATCGCCAGCTTTTCTCTTCTCCTTTCTTAATTCCTTTCCTCTATTCTTAGCATTCTCAATCGCCTCGACCTTCAACACGACTTCCACCGAATTTGCAAAGCTCACAGACCGATAAGCACTAGCTAGCTGCTGGACCTCACTGCGGAGACCTCCTAGAAACCTCTTCACCCTGCTTTCCTCAGGGGCAACTAAACCTAGGATGAATCTGCTCAGCTTGCTGAACTCCACCTCATACTCACCTACTATGAGTTGGCTTTGCTTCAAATGCAGGAAGTTATTCATCAGACGATCCTGCTCAACTAAAGGCAAAAAGTTCTTCAACAACATCCTCTTAAATTTCTCCCACGAGCAACCTTCTATAAGTGCTTCTTTTTCTCTAAACCTCCAACTCTTCGCCAGGCCCTTCAGCTGAAAGGCTGCGACCATCACCTTCTGGTCAACAGAAACACCAGAGTATGAGAACATCTCCTCCATCTCTAGGATCCAATCATCCAGAGCCATAAAGTCTGCCCTCCCATCGTAGGTCGGGGGTCCTAGCCTTTGAAAGTGCGAAATAAAGGACATCTCTGGCGGAAATGCTACAGGGGGAACGAGGGGTACAGGACGGACGGGCTCCGGCTGAATCATCACCGGTTGCTGCTGCTGAGTGGTAGTCAACAATACCTGTATCTGCTTCTGCATCACGACCAATTATCGCGTCAACGTCTCATTGATAAGACACAACTCCTCCAATCTAGCCTCACTCTGTGCTACTACTCAAAACTGGACTCAACCCTCTAGGAAGAGAAGACATACCAACGCTTGCTCTTGCTACTACCTTGCTCAGGGAAAAGTTTTATATATGATATTTTGCTTTACTCAGGATGATAAATCATCACCCCTAAATCCCTCGTGCACCTCTCCCGAATTCATGAAGGTTTAACATCTTTCTTTTAAAACATGAGTGTACATGTGTCATCATGTAGATCTCTGGCTTGGCACGTGTGCTCAAGCAATGTTATGCAATGCATGCAGTGCTACGCAGTCTAAGAAAGGCCTTAATGCATGCTATGGGTGGCGTACACATGCGATCTTATGAATCCCATACTACATATTATCGCATGTAACGAAAAAGAAAAAACTAATGGACACGCATGCGACCTACGTTATGCATCCCACACTACATAATAGTCGCATGTTGTCACCTATGAGGATCCATATATAGACACATATTATGCTTCCCATACTACATAATATGCCTCGTATATTTCTTTCATGCTTATGAGTGTAGTGCCCATGCTTCAGCCGAGATCGACTGATGACCCATCCGTGGATGTATGCAATGAATAATGTTCTCACTAAGAGGTTAACCGAGCCAACCAGACTTTCCCATCAACCTGGCTAACCTCCCTCTGATACCAACTGACACAACCTGCATTTTCTCAATATTTGCATAATATCAGAGTAAGAAAAAATACGTGTCGTGATGCCACGTCGTGCAGGGGACAACTGCAGCCATTCAAGCAAAACTAACCCTTCACTTAATTTCGTAAAAGACACATATGTTTATGTTTGAAAACTTGATTTAAATTTAGAGCTTTAGTAAATCGTGTCCCTCGATTTCCGTGGATCAACTAGTCCACAAGTAAGGAAATATATATTTGCAGCAGAAAAATACTTGATTTTTACTTCTTTTCATCCTACATGAGCATGAGGACCCAAAAAGGGTATATGAATGATATGCAACTTCTAAATTTAGTATAGGTTAAGAATGAAGTGTTATAACCCTTAAGATAGAGCGATATTCAATTAAAAGAGATGATATGTTACTAAACTAAAATGCAACTTTTATATTAAAAATACCTAACATGCACCCTATCATAAAACATTCCCAAAGAGCAAGCATATAATTGACTAGCAAATATTAGCAGAAAACCAACAAGTAGCTACACAAACTATGTGCGTTAACAACCTGACATGAACCCATAGAAAGAAAACACAAGTCTAACAAAGGAGACTCAGCAGCTACCTCACCTGTTGCAAAACCACAACCTGGAGTTATCAGCCCAAGCCCACTAACTGCTACTGCTCCGAGACTGAGGCATTCAAAATAAAAGAATGCCTCAGCAAGAGGATGCACAAGAGGCAGCTAAAACGAAAGAAACATATACACAACATGTATACTTAAACAAGAAGGAAAAACAGTAAAGAGAAACCTTACACCGAGAGTGATAACCATCCATCTCATAACCGTAGCTTGGCAAAGAGAAATAATGAAAGTAATCAATTAATAATAAGTAAGAGAGACTGGTCAGCTCAAAAAAAGAACCAGAGCATCAATAACGCCGGGCAAAAGAAACTAGGCACTGAGGCGGAGGCTCATAGTCCAACTTGAACCATCAGTCCAAAACACTGCCCGAGTGTATGATCCACAAACAGGCATCAGGGTGGTGGCCCTTTATCCACTGCCAACCCCAACCCAAAATATTATAAATAAGCATTTTTGTCTTATAATAGATCATATATAGTCTATTGGAATCATGCCAGACCTGATATACAACTCCAGAAGAAAGAAGGAAGAAAAAAAAATAAGGAAAAAAACAAAAAGAAACCTTGAGAATCAACGAGAGGTCCCGTCGATCTCCCTGAAGTCGACAGGAAGCTCCTTCCCATCAATTTCCTTGAAGTCGATGGGAAAGGCTTTACTCGTCGATTTCCTTGAAGTCGACCGGAAAGGCTTTTCCCGTCGATTTCCATGAAGTCGACGGGAAAGGCTTTTCCCGTCAATTTCCTTGAAGTCGACGGGAAGGCTTTTCCCGTCGATTTCCTTGAAGTCGATGGGAAGGCTTTTCCCGTCGATTTCCTTGAAGTCGATGGGAAGGCTTTTCCCATCGATTTCAACCAGAACCTGAGAAGAAGGAAAAACACTAAGGCAAGGAGAACAAGAAAATCGACGAGAGGGAGTTTCTTGTCAATTTTGACTTAAAGTCGACGGGAAGACTCCCTCCCGTCAATTTTCAACTAAGAACAGAAAAAAACAAATTTCTCCTGAACCCATCTCTGACTAAGGTCATTTTCCTTAGCTTTTTAGCTACTTAACAACAAAAATTGAAGAAGTAAACCTCTAAGTTTATGTAAGACCCCCCTCCCAAATCGGCAGTCCGACCGGGGGATCTTATCGCACACCACCCTTTTAGCACGACGCCGAAGCGATCACGAAGGGTGGAGGTACTAGCTTCTCCAACCCCCTTCCGTGAACACTCCGTTGTCACGCCTATGGGTGGTGTTAAGCCAAAGTCAATACACACCAACAGAGTAGGGAAGCAGTATTCTAGCGGAAGACATCATCAAAGAGTGCATATTATAATACTTAGCGGAAGAAATCATCAAAGAGTGCACTTTATAGCACTTAGCGGAAGACGTAGTTTTATCACAGAAACCCCAATTTCAAGACCTGTAAATAATCTAAATACCTCTGCTGCATAAAATCCTAACCATCAAGGATTTATTGCCATTATATATATACCCTGAGATAGAGCACAACAAAAGGAGATGCGGCTTAACAAACTTATACCTAACGTAGCCTGTTCCGTGGCTTCATCCACACAAAGGTATTGTCACTCATCTGCACCTGTCAGCTGACGTAGCCTGCTCCGTGGATTCATCCACACATAGGTGTTGTCACTCATCCGCACCTGTCACCTGTGCCAAAGACAAGTTATTAGAACTACGAATAGAATCCAACCCCTACTAACAAATAGATATAATATAACATTTATAAGGGAGGGGATATCTGGACTCTTATTGGGCTGAGGCAGTCTTCCCATGACCACCGCATACGTACTCCTCATCATCCTGCATACGGTCTCAGACCCACATAGTTTTATAAGTTTTGCATGGGTTGCCCTCCCAGACCATCCATCATGCGGGTTGCCTTAGAGTAAAACTCCTAGGCCATCTGACATTCTCCCAAGGCACATTTTATATTCCCTTAGGAATAATTCTCGAAGGCACAATATATTTCCGTAGAAATATTTCCCGAAGGCACAATATATTGCCATAGGAATATTTTCTCAAAGGCACAATATATTCCCGTAGGAATATTTCCCGAAGGCACAATATATTCCCGTAGCAATATTTTCTCAAAGGCACAATATATTCCCGTAGGAATATTTCCCGAAGGCACCATATATATTCCCGTAGGAATATTTTCTCAAAGGCACAATCTATTCCGGTAGGAATATTTCCCGAAGGAACAATATATTCCCATAGGAATATTTTCTCAAAGGCACAATATATTCCCGTAGGAATATTTCCCGAAGGCACAATATATTCCCATAGCAATATTTTCTCAAAGGCACCATATATTCCCGTAGGAATATTTCCCTAAGGCACCATATATTCCCGTAGGAATATTTTCTCAAAGGCACCATATAATCCCGTAGGAATATTCCCGAAGGCATAATGAATTCCCGTAGGTATATCTTCTCAAAGGCACAATATATTCCCGTAGGAATATTCCCCAAAGGCTCAATATATTCCCGTAGGAATATTTCTCGAAGGCAAAATATATTCCCGTAGGAATATTTCTCGAAGGCACAATATATTCCCGTAGGAATATTTTCTCAAAGGCACAATATATTCCCGTAGGAATATTCCCCGAAGGCACAATATATTCCCGCAGGAATATTTCTCGATGGCACAATATATTCCCGTAGGAATATTTCCCGAAGGCACAATATATTCCCGTAGGAATATTTTCTCAAAGGCACAATATATTCCCGTAGGAATATTCCCCGAAGGCACAATAAATTCCCGTAGGAATATTTCTCGAAGGCACAATATATTCCAGTAGGAATATTCCCCGAAGGCACAAAGATAAGGAAGCTGAGGAGAAACTCTCAGCTTCATTTCTTTTCAAGTTGTTGTTCTTCATCACCTCCCAAGGGACGAAATTATTAACAGGATTCTTGGAGGTAGCCCATGATATGACCCATGCATGAAAATCATTTATCCTTCGCACCACCCTTCTCTGTTATGAAATAATATGCCCAACTAATGAAGGACTTGACAGTCCAGCCGGTCCCAAATATTTGTAAGCTCAGATGAAGCATTATAAAGAATGTAATTGGGGAGTGAGAGAGAGGAATGGGGGATAAGTAGATGGAATTTAACTTCCAACACATCAGAACAACCTCACCCCTAGCTTAGAATTCAATCCCCGTTGCAGCACCCATTTAGTCAGAACTAAGTTAGGAATTACCAGGGCTGAGAAAGAGATGGAGAGCAGCCCCCATTTTGATAGAGCTTCTAGTAAGGAGGAGGAGTGGATGGGGACAAGAAGACTATGCCGTGAGAATAACAAGAACAATTTCCCCAACATTTATATCACCATCAACCATGTACCCTTCCATGCCGAGCCATAGCTGACATTTAAACCACGACCGTTGTAAAACCGACCTTAACTCATGTTAGATTACCTTCATTCCAATTTTAAGCCCCTACAAGACACATACGATTTATCACATGCAATCTTAACTCAAACCTTCAGAAATTTCCTCATGGGGAAGATAAAGTAGGTGGAGAGAAAGAGAGAGAATGATATTAGCACATCAATCATATGTAAAGCTGTGAGAGGGAGAATAGGAGCATATGAAACATCCAAGGGCTGCACTAGAGTCTTTGCTCATCCACCTTCTCCTGTGAAGCCCCCTTCTTATGTGCACATATATGTATAAATATATGTGTGTGTGTGTATATATATATATTATATATTGAAAGTGGAGGTTAGATCTTAAGTTACTCTAAAGGGGGGTGAATAGAGTATTAAAAACTTTTCCTTAGTTTTTATAGCGGAATTAAAATAGTGTTATATATATGTGTAAGCAGTGTGAGATATATATATAAACAGAATAACTGAATAAGTAAAAGCACACAGCACAGCACAAAGAAATAAACAAGCACAGAGGACACAAGGAAATATTGTGGATCCCCAATAAATCTGGGTAGTTCACTCTTCTACCACCCTTGGTAGGAATCCACTAGGAGTTTTGATCAGGTGCCCTAGCACCAAGGTGATTTTGTTCAGGTGTCCACACACCACAGAGGTTTTGTTCAGGTGCTCAAAACCAACTAGATTTTTTGATCAGGTGTCTTGCCACCAGGGAGTTACACTTTTGAAGGGAGTATTAACCCTGTACAAGAGAGGTGAGAAAGTGGTTATAATGTTCTTCTCTGTCAAGATGCTGAGAGAAGACTCTAGTGGATTTGGTGTAAAGCTCCCCCTGTCTGATAGAAGTATTTGACAGATGGTGGAGTGACTTTCTCTTGAAACAGAAATCCTCTGTAGCAG
The DNA here is from genome assembly GCA_033032865.1 of Dactylorhiza incarnata. Taxonomy (NCBI): domain Eukaryota; kingdom Viridiplantae; phylum Streptophyta; class Magnoliopsida; order Asparagales; family Orchidaceae; genus Dactylorhiza; species Dactylorhiza incarnata. The sequence continues at coordinate 6,053,348 of JAWHQI010000090.1, read as the reverse complement.
ATTGATCTGGAAGAAATAATTCTTCAGATTCTTTGTTGCTCTTTTAGAGGACTTGAACTTGCAGCAAATATCTTTGAAGAAGATGTTCTCAGAGAAATGGTGATTGCTGCTTGAGGAAGAAGAAGACTGAGAATATTTGACTGAGTGTTCTTCTTTTTCTTTCTCTATCCTTGTTGTTGTACTCTCTCTGTTTTCTGTAAGAATGTATTTGAATTCTGTCAAGATAATGAAATAATAAAGTCTGTCTTTGATATATTCTCTTTTTGGAATAGAATAATCAGACTTTAATTCTTTCTTGGAACTGCAACAGAGACAAAACGACTTTGGCAGGTCCTTTAATTCCTTAACCGTGAAATACTCCTTTGCATTAATTGTCAACAGCTATGTTTACCTTGGAATAAAGGAAAGAAAGGAATATATTCAAAGAATATAATATCCTTACTTAACTAACTTGAATACATCCAAATATATTGAATATATCTGTTAGAGTCATCGTTCTATGTTCAGAGTACTGACAAATAACTGATATTTAAGAATTAAATAATCTTGGAACTGAATCTGTCGATCTGAGCTTCAATAAAGAATTTGTCCAACGCTGGCTGAAATTCGTCGAACGCTGGCTGGAATTTGTCGAACGCTGGCTGGAATTCGTCAAACGCTGACAGCCATTCGTCGAACGCAGAGAACTTGAATTTTTCCTTAAGTTCTAGCTAATTTAACAGCCTAAAGCCTTGACCCTTAGACTATACAATGGGGTCAACTTGATCCTAGTCAACAAATAGTGATCCTAGCCCAAATCAATAATAGGGTTGTTCCAACAATCTCCTCCTATTTGGGTTAGGATACTATTTTACAAAATTTGAAAATAAACAAAACAACAAAATGACAGAGCTATATATCTGATAGATTTTGAATATGTCATCAGATAAAAATTATAATACTCTGATATTTTGAAGTTTTACATAGATAATAAATAAAATAAAAACGACTAAACGAACCTTGATTTTTCTGAATTATGAAATTCTGATTTTATCTGATCTGTATTATTCTGAATTCTGAATTGAATGAATTGTAATTGCTATATTTAAGCATTCTGAATTGTTGATCTGAACTGAATCTGCTTTTAACGTACAAGAACAAATATTTCTCAATATGCTTTGCTACCAATCAGAATTTGAATCTGTCAAAAAGCTGTATTCTGAAACTATATCTGTTGCTTCTTCTAAATCCAAAAATCTGTATTCTGAAAGTGTTGTCTGCTGCTTGTTTTAAATCCAAAATAGTGTTCTGAATTCTGCAATCTGCTTTCTAATTCTGAACAACTTTACCATCCTTGATTAGCTGTGCTGTAGTAATAACTGATACTGAATTTGCTAATCAAGCTTCTTCATACAGCAGCTCCCCCTGAGAGTGTCTCCCCCTTAGTTCTGGAGGTTCTTCATCTTTCTCCCTTGCTTAGTTCATAGAACAACTCCCCCTGAGCAAAACATTGCATCAAATGGAGCTTGTTCATACAAACTTCTCCCCCTGCCTAGTTTCAGGAAAGGCCTGAAGCTAGGCCCCTTGAAGAAGGGACATTTGATGGAGGTAGGGAAGTATGCAATTTTGTCATTGTCATTGTTCCTGCACAATTAAATAGAGATCAAGTGCAATGGGAACTAGAAAGAGAAACAATTCTATAGATATTCAGCTAATAAATTTTTTTATTAATGATGACAGGCTGAAAATAAAAAGCTTCAGAAAAATTGGGTTCGATGAAAAATGAGTTTTCGTCGATCTCGGTTCGACGAAATTGATGACTTCGTCGATCTCCATTCGACGAAAAACTTGATTTCATCAACCTCAGTTCAATGAAGAGATGGGTAAGTAGAAAACTTAATTTTTTAACAGATTGAATATCCATCTATCATACCTAGCTGATTTATAAAGAAGATGTGTTTCTTTTCATCCAAAGGCTTGGTGAAAATGTCAGCTCTTTGCAAATCAGTAGAGATGAACTGTAGGCAAATTTTGTTTTTATCCATATTATCCCTAAGGAAGTGGTTCCTAATCTCTATGTGTTTAGTCCTACTATGAAGAACTGGATTTTGTGCTATAGATATTGCACTAGTATTGTCACAAAATATAGTTGAATTATTTAAGTTGACACCATAGTCTAGGAGCTGATTTTGTATCCACAACATCTGTGAGCAGCAACTGCCTGCAACAATGTATTCAGCTTCAGCTGTTGATGTGGACATAGATGTCTGTTTCTTACAAAACCAAGACACAAGCCTATCACCAAGAAACTGACAAGTTCCTGATGTGCTTTTCCTGTCTACTCTGCATCCAGCATAATCTGAATCTGAGAATCCAGTTAATTCAAATTCAGATGCTGTTGGATGCCAAAGTCCTAGATTAGGGCAACCCTTTATATATCTCAAAATTCTTTTTAATAAAATTAAGTGAGATTCTTTGGGGTTAACTTGGAATCTAGCACAAATACAGGTAGCAAACATTATATCAGGCCTACTTGTTGTTAAATAAAGTAGTGAGCCAACAATTGCTCTATATACTTTTGAATCAACAGGTTTCCCTGATTCATCATTATCAACAACAGCATTTGAGGGCATGGGTGTTTTCATGGTGGAAGAATCAGACATACCAAATCTTTTCACTAATTCCTTAGCATACTTAGATTGGGATATGAAGATTCTATTTGGAGTTTGCTTCACTTGAAGACCAAGGAAGTATGATAACTCACCCATACTACTATTTTCAAATTTAGATTGCATCAAATTAGAAAATCTTTTGCACAAATTTGAATCAGTAGAGCCAAATATGAAATCATCTACATATATTTGAACTAGTAGTGTTTGATTTTTATGTATCCTGAAAAATAAAGTTTTGTCTACTATGCCTCTACAGAATTTATTCTCTAAAAGAAAACTAGCTAAAGTCTCATACCATGCTCTAGGAGCTTGTTTGAGACCATAAAGAGCTTTCTTAAGCTTAAATACAAAGGCGGAATGAGTTGGAGAGATGAAACCTGGTGGTTGTTCCACATAGACTTCTTCTTTGATTTCTCCATTTAGAAATGCACTTTTCACATCCATTTGATATACCTTGAACTTCTTATATGCAGCAAATGCAAGAAAGATTCTGATTGCTTCAAGTCTTGCAACTGGTGCAAAAGTTTGATCATAATCTATTCCTTCTTCTTGTGAGTATCCTTGAGCTACTAGTCTAGCTTTGTTTCTCACAATATTTCCATCTGCATCTAGCTTATTCCTGTAGATCCACTTAGTTCCAATAACTGGATGGTCTTTTGGTCTAGGAAACAAATCCCAAACTTTGTTTTTCTCAAACTGATTGAGCTCCTCTTGCATAGCAATGATCCAGTTGGGATCTTGTTCTGCATCCTGTAGGGATATAGGTTCAATCTGAGAGAGAAAACAAGTGTGCATCAAATTCTGATTTACTTGATGTCTTGTTTGCACACCTGCTGAAATATCACCAATTATTTGAGATATTGGGTGATCTCTAACTGTGATGTGATCAACAGTTGGAGTGGGTTCAGCAGTAGTTTCCACTTGGGGAATTTGTTTAGCTGTTGGAGTATGTTCTGCTATTACCTGATCTGAATTCTCAGCAAAATCTGGGTGAATTTCCTCTTCACTTTCTTTAGCATCATGCTGTAAAGAATTTAGAAATCCTTCTTTATGTAGAGCTAATTGATCTAGCTGCTCACATAATGTAGGTACCTGCAGATTTTCTATGGTAGAAGAATTCTTCTCCTTATAAAACATGTTAGTTTCATCAAAAGAAACATGCATAGATTCTTCTATTTTAAGAGAAGATTTATTATAAATCCTATAAGCTTTGTTGATTAGTGAATAACCTAAGTAAATTCCTTCATCAGATTTTGGTTCAAATTTTCTAAGATATTTCTTATCATTATTATGAACATAACATCTACAGCCAAATGTTCTAAAATAGTTAACTTTAGGTTTCTTCCCTTTAAGTAATTCATAAGGAGTCTTACCATTAAGTTTGTGTATCAAACTTCTATTAAGTACATAATTTGCTGTGCTAACAGCCTCTGCCCAAAAAGATAGGGGCAAATTAGCATATGCAAGCAATGTTCTTGCTGATTCAATTAGAGTTCTATTTTTCCTTTCAACTACCCCATTTTGTTGAGGAGTTCTAGGAGCTGAGAAGCAATGCCTGATACCTTCCTTCTCCCAGAATTCTTGCATAAGAAGAGACTCAAACTCAGTGTCATGATCACTTCTGATCAATGCAACTATAGTAGAGTACTCAATCTTTATGCTCTTAAGAAAGTCTGTAAGAACTTTAAAGTTATCTGACTTTTCTCTCAAAAAGAACACCCAAGTGAATCTAGAGAAGTCATCAACAATAACTAGAGTGTAAGAATTCCCCCTAAACTCTTTGTTGCAATAGGTCCAAAAAGTTCCATATGTAGCAAATATAAGATTCTAGGTGAATCACTTTTAGATAATGATTTAAAACTATTTTTAGTTTGCTTGCCTAGTTGACATGCCCTACAAAGACCTTCTTTCTTATATGAACCTAAGGGTAAATCTCTAACAAGATTGTCCTTAGATAATTTAGCAATGGTCCTAAGGTTTACATGTCCTAATCTCTTATGCCAAATTCACTAAGTTTGCTTAAATCACTAAATAAACAAATTTCTGAAGTAGATGAATTGAAATTCACTAAATATATATTACCCTGCCTAATACCTGATAAAACAATAACATTATCAGCAGATTTAATAAGGCATTTCAATTTATTAAATATTACCTGATACCCTTCATCATATAATTGACTTATGCTGATAAGGTTGTGCTTCAGTCCCTTGACATAAGCTACCTCTTTGAAGGTGAGTTCTCCAACCTTGACTTTTCCATAGCCTTTGGTCTCCAAATATAACTTTTGGTCCAAGCTTTGCCTTGAAGTTGTCAGGTTGGCTTTGTTCCCTGTCATATGTTTTGAATAGCCACTGTCCAAATACCATTTCTCATTTATTCTTGGACATCTGTGTACCTGCAAAAACAGAAAAACAATCTATTTGTTCTTGACCCAGATTACCTTGGGTCTTTTTGTATTTCCACAAAAATCTGAAATAAAAGACATTTCAGGTTGGTCCTTGTAACCTTGTGGATGATATCTCCTTGGAGGTATTATCCATTCAGTGAAAGGATTGATAGAATGTGAAGAATGAGAATTTTTAGATTTGCTGTATAGTTTTTGTTAGATGAATTGGGCTGAGTCCGTCGAGCTCCGTTCGACAAATGACTGACATTTCGTCGAGCCCCGTTCATATAATAACTATATTAAAAATATATCTTCAGAGTTCGTCGAGCTCCGTTCGACGAAATGGATGCATTTCGTCGAGCATCGTTCGCCGAATTATGCTGAATTCTGCTATTCTCGATAGTCTTACTTAAAATGTTTTTATTTTTATCTACAACCTCTTTGCTCTTAGCAGAGATGAATTTTATGGGTGTAGATAATATATTCTTCTTAATGAGAGGTGGCTCACTTGATGAAGCACCCAAGCCCAGTTTGCTATTAAGTCTTGCATTTACTGTGCTTGTGATATCCATCAGTTTGATGCTTCTCCCATTCAGGGATTCTTCAAACTTGCTGGCTTCAGACAACTTGCTCTCAATGAGAACAATATGTTCCTCTGGAGGCAGCCAAATCTTTCTTAAGATTTATATTTTCTTCACTCATTTGATTCGTTTCAGCTAGCTTAAGTTTGAGTGAGATTATTTCTTTCTCAGATTTAATTAAGTCTGAGCAAAGGACTTTGAATTCAGCTTTGAATTCAACTGAAGTAAAATCAAAAGTAGATATTACCTGATCTGCATCAATTTCTGCTTTAGATTCTGATCCTTCTTCATCAGAATTGTTGGATGAGGCACTGATTGCCATCATGCATAAATTCTTCTCTTCTTCATTGTCTTCATCATTACTGGATGAAGAAGCATTTCCTGACTCACTGCCTGAGTCATAATTGCCATCAGGCACTGATCATTCTCTTTTGTTTCTTCTTCATCATCTGATGAGATGGATGATGATTCTGATTCAGTTTCACTCCAAGATTCTGCTATAAATCCTCTTCCCTTCTTTTTGTGCTTGTGGGAGGAAGACTTGCTGGAGCTTCTTTTCTCTTCTTTATCCTTTTTCTTTTCTTTCTTTTGAGTTTCTGGACATTCTGTCAGGTAGTGTCCAGGTTTCCTGCAGCCATAACAGATAACTTCTTTAGGATTAATTTGTCATACCTTGATTTTTCTCTTGTTCTAGACTCTTTCTTTCTGAAGTCCTTCCTAGCCATTTTGAAAATTCTCTTGGCTATGAGACTCATGAACTCCTCATCCTTTGGAGTCTTTTCTTCTTCTTAAGTAGCTTGAAAGGCAATATTTCTGTCCTTCTTTGTTGAAGAGGAAGTGCTCACTTGTTCAGCTTCTCTTGTCTTGATGAGTTGCCCATAGGATTTGAGCTTTCCTAGTAGTGTCTCAGTAGTTATCTCATTAAGACTTCTGGCTTCCTTGATAGGCCAGATCCTAGAGTCCCAAGTGTTGGGGAAGCACATTAGGATTTTGTCATTGATCTCAGTTAATGCGATTTCCTTGTCTAGTGTTCTGAGTTCACTTATGATTACACTTAATCTAGTGTACATATCTGCAACTGATTCTTCTTCACCCTTCTTGAAATTCTCATACAGAGAGATCAAGTGAGATATTCTGTCTTTCCTTTCATCAGCAGAGCCTGCAACCATATTGTTGAGAGAGGTCCATATCTCTCTAGCTGAGGTGCAATCCACCACTTTCTGAAATATGTCATCAGATATAGTTTGAGCCATAATGTTCATGGCTTTAGCATCTGCACTCCTTTGCTTCTTTTGTGCTTCTGTCCATTCAGGAGGTGGGATAGCAGTGTTGTTTGTTGCTGCATCAGTACTTGTAGATGCTGAGGGAGCAGGAGGTCCTGTCAAAATAACATTGAAGATTTCTTCATTAATTGAGTTCATATAAAGCCTAATCCTTGCTTTCCACAGTGCAAACTTACTAAGATTGCACATAGGAGGTCTTGTGCTTGAATACTCCTTGTTTTGTGCCATGAGTTTTTAACAGAAAATAAATAAACAAAAACTCTAAAATAATTTAAGATCTAATTGATCTTTGTGATCCAGGTGTTAGCCTGTAAATAAGATCAACCTGCTTTGATACCAATTGAAGGTGGAGGTTAGATCTTAAGTTACTCTATAGGGGGGGGGTGAATAGAGTTTTAAAAACTTTTCCTTAGTTTTTATAGCGGAATTAAAATAGTGTTATATATATGTGTAAGCCGTGTGAGATATATATAAATAGAAGAACTGAATAAGTAAAAGCACACAGCACAGCACAGAGAAATAAACAAACACAGAGGACACAAGGAAATATAGTGGTTCCCCAATAAATCTGGGTAGTTCACTCTTCTACCACCCTTGGTAGGAATCCACTAGGAGTTTTGATCAGGTGCCCTAGCACCAAGGTGATTTTGTTCAGGTGTCCACACACCACAGAGGTTTTGTTCAGGTGCTCAAAACCAACTAGATTTTTTGATCAGGTGTCTTGCCACCAGGGAGTTACACTTTTGAAGGGAGTATTAACCCTGTAAAAGAGAGGTGAGAAAGAGGTTATAGTGTTCTTCTCTATCAAGATGCTGAGAGAAGACTCTAGTGGATTTGTTGTAAAGCTCCCCCTGTCTGATAGAAGTATTTGACAGATGGTGGAGAGGCTTTCTCTTAAAACAGAAATCTTCTGTAGCAGATTGATCTGGAAGAAATAGTTCTTTAGATTCTTTGTTGCTCTTTTATAGGACTTGAACTTGCAGCAAATATCTGAGAGATTGATCTTTGAAGAAGATGTTCTCAGAGAAATGGTGATTGCTGCTTGAGGAAGAAGAAGACTGAGAATATTTGACTGAGTGTTCTTCTTTTTCTTTCTATATCCTTGTTGTTGTACTCTCTCTGTATTCTGTAAGAATGTATTTGTATTCTGTCGAGATAATGAAACAATAAAGTCTGTCTTTGATATATTCTCTTTTTGGAATAGAATAATCAGACTTTAATTCTTTCTTGGAACTGCAACAGAGACAAAATGACTTTGGCAGGTCCTTTAATTCCTTAGCCATGTAATACTCCTTTGCATTAATTGTCAATGGCTATCTTTGCCTTGGAATAAAGGAAAGAAAGGAATATATTCAAAGAATATAATATCCTTACTTAACTGACTTGAATACATCCAAATATATTGAATATATCCGTTAGAGTCGTCGATCTATGTTCAGAGTACTGACAAATAACTGATATTTAAGAATTAAATAATCTTGGAACTGAATCTGTCGATCTGAGCTTCAATAAAGAATTTGTCGAGCGCTAGCTGAAATTCGTCGAATGATGGCTGGAATTTGTCGAACGATGGCTGGAATTCGTCGAACGCTGACAGCCATTCGTCGAAAGCAGAGAACTTGAATTTTTCCTTAAGTTCTAGCTAATTTAACAGCCCAAAGCATTGACCCTTAGACTATACAATGGGGTCAACTTGATCCTAGTCAACAAATAGTGATCCTATCCCAAATCAATAATAGGGTTGTTCCAACATATATACATATATAAATAAACTTGCACAGACAAAGAAAGAGGGAAAGAGAGGAAGAGAGAGAGAGAGAGAGAGAGAGTGGTGAAGAAGACAAGCTTCCATCTAGCCATTAATATTACACCAAGGGCCAAGCCTTAGAATGCCATAATACTTCCGAAGAAGGATGGATAGAGCAAGATCCTCATAACTGTTGAAATTGTTGAAGTGAAGTGGAAGGTGACCGGGCGGTCTAAATTTGGGTGACCGCAGAGACCGCGTAGTTTGTGTTAGTGATCTGCCGGTCTGGCTCTGCCGGTCTATTCTGGCGATCTGCTGGTTGGCCGGTCTGTTCTTGTTTGCTACGGTCTGTTCCCGAGTTGTTCCGCTTGGTTGGCCCGTCTTCTTTGTTGGAAGACTGGGCGGTCTGTTCTGTGTAACCGCTGTGTCCGGGCGCCTTATGCAGATCGGTCTGGTGACTTGTTTGAAGTCGGCCAATTGTCCTTGGCTTGCTCTTGGAGATCTAAGGAAGGAGGGTCATGTGTCCGCGCGGCTTGTGCGCGGACTTGTGTTCACGCGACTTGTGCGCGATCTGCCTGCTGATCTGCGGTCTTGGACGGAAGGTTGTCCAAGTGGTATGATCACGTGGTCTACTTTGTGAGACCGTTGGCGATCTTACAGGTGGTGATTGTCTCTCTCCTGTGCGGTGACGACATCCTTCTACCCACCAATAAATAGGGGTACATGGCCCATCATTCACAACGAGAACTGTAAGAACTAGAGCTTGGGTTAATTCGTGCGGTCTCAACTTTGAGGTCGGGCGGTCTCGGAAGCGAGTTGACTGTTTGTTGTGTTCGCAGGTTTGCGGTCAGCAGGTTGCGGTCTTCTTCCTTGGTGATTCCCAGCGGCTTGAATAAATAGTTCGGCAGCGGTCTGTCTGTGAACTGGTTTATGGTGTTCTTGTACTGTTCGCATCGAGCTCAGCGATCATGCAACCTTCAGCGGTTAGGCGATCTGAGTTGCGGTCTGGCGACAGCTGTTCTTCGTTCAATTCATTAAGCTCCAGTTTGTGCAGTCTGAGGTGGCGGTCTTGCAGTGCAGGCGGTCTGTCTGTTGTCTGTTCACGCGGTCTCAGGTCAAGCAGGGCGATCTCTGGAGTCGAGCGGTCTGTGCGGTCTCTGCTTTTCAAACCTCCAGATTTGTTTTTTGGTGTTTTGTTCTTCTCTCCTTCGTGATTCTTATGAATCATGTCTCGCCATGTATACCTCGCACTGTAAATGAAGTTTGTGATTCAATAAAGTCTTTTGTGTTGCTGTGTGGCATTGTGTTTGCTTGGCTATAACTTCGTTGATGCAACTCTTTCTTATTCCTAAACGATTCAAATAAAAAATTTTAACATGGTATCAAAGCGAGGTTGTTGGAGTGGATAAGCAGTGATCAACTTGAGTTGCCATCGTCTTTGTGAAGAAGAGACCACATAGATTGCCATGGAAGGTGGATACGCAAGAGGGCTTGGTATTGAACTCCTCACATCGACTAACAATAAGAAATGGAGGTCATGTATGGAGAGTTACTTACTTGGTGAGGATCTATGGGAGATAGTTGGAGGAGAAGACACACAAGAAATATTTCTAGAAGGAGATAATATGGCAGAGGTGAGACTTTGGAGGAAGACTAATGCAAAGGCAGAGTTCACACTCAAGAGGGCTATCTCACCAGAGCTATTTGATCACATCATTGGATGTAAATCTGCTGCTGAGATTTGGACGTCTTTGGACGAGTTGTTCAATAAGAAGAATGTAGCTAGGCTACAGTTTCTTGAAAATGAATTGGCAAGGGCCTCTCAAGGTGATCTTTCAATTTCTACCTTCTTTCTCAAGATGAAGAACCTCACAGCAGAGATTTCTGCATTGGACCCTGATGAGCCCATCTCGGAGGCAAAACTGAAGAGGCATATCATCCGCGGGTTGCGGAAGGAGTATCTTGCCTTTGTGACGTCAGTTCAGGGTTGGGCAAATCAACCATCTCTATTGGAGCTGGAGAACTTACTTGCTTCGCAAGAAAGTTTGGCAAGACAGATGGCAGGGACTTCTATCTCTGGGGGAGATAGTGATGTGTTGTTCTCTAGGAAGAAGAAGAAGAAGAAGAAGTGGGAGAAGAAGAAGCCGGGTCATGATGGACCCTCTACTTCAGGTCAGCAGGATAGGGGTTATGCTCCTAAGTCTGATGGGAAGAAGAAGGGAGAGGGACCAAGATGCTTCAGGTGCAATAAGACCGGCCACTTCAAGAAGGATTGCCGGGTTAATCTTCAGTCGGGACATGCAGCGGAGAAGAAGAAGCCAATGTCTGATGAAGCTGGATGGGGAGGAGCCTTTGCGGCTAATATGACGGTTATGCCCGTTAAGGCCTTGAATGCCATCAACTTCGAAGAGGATTGGATCGCGGATTCAGGGTATGGGCATCACCTCACCGGGGATGAATCAAAATTCTCTTCTTTGGCACCTTACTCAGGTAACGATGCAATCATTACAGCTGATAATTCTGTTCATGCAGTAGAACAAGAAGGAGTTGTCTCTTTGAGCAGTGATAAGGGTCCACTCACCTTGAGGAGTGTTTATCACGTGCCGGGTATGAAGAAGAATCTCTTCTCTGTGACCAATGCGGTCGATGCCGGTTATCACGTTCTGTTTGGCCCAACAGAAGTGAAGTTTCTTAAAACTCAACCGGAGATAAATGGAGATATTATTCATGTTGGAAAGCGGGTGAAGGACTTGTTCGTTTTGTCGACAAGTACCTATGTTGATAAGATGAAGACCAATGATAGCGCGTCTATTTGGCATGAAAGGTTGGGGCATGTAGGCATGGACAAATTGAAGGCTATGGCAGTAGGGGGCCTTGTCAAGGGCTTGCCTAGCTTATCCTCCTATGGAGACGGTCATGTTTGTGCGTGTTGTCGGTTTGGTAAGTCTCATCGACTTCCATTTGATAAATCACAAATAAGATGCAAAGCGCCGTTGGAGTGCATTCACGGTGATTTGATGGGACCGACTGCCACCCCAAGCCTTGGAGGCAACATATATATGTTGGTGTTGATTGACGATTACACCAGATATGTCTGGGTGTATTTTTTGAAAGAGAAGTCAGAAGATTTTGTGAGGTTCGTGGAGTTCAAGGAGATGGTTGAAGGTTGGTTAAGCCTGCGGGTGAAAAAATTGAGAACTGACAATGGTGGGGAGTTCACCTCTGGTGAGTTCTCAAGTTTTTGCAGGAAACACGGCGTTCGGAGAGAGCTCACTTGTGCCCATACTCCACAGCAAAATGGCGTTGCAGAATGGAAGATCCGTCATCTGACGGAAACTTGCAAATGCTGGCTTCATGCCAAGAGTATCCCAAAGTCCTTCTGGGCGGAGGGAATGTCTTGTGCGGCTTACGTCATCAACAGGATGCTTCTAAGTCCTATCAATATGGAGACCCCTCACGAACTGATGTTCAAGGAGAAACCAAGTGTTGCACACCTTTGGGTGTTCGGGTCAACCTGTTATATGCATATTCCTGATGCTCTTCGGACAAAGCTAGATGCGAAAGGAAGGAAGCTAGTCTTTGTTGGATATGATGAGCAGAAGAAGGGATCGAGATGCATGGATCCTGAGACTCGAAGATCTTTTGTATCTCGGGATGTGGTGTTCGATGAGGTGACTTCCTACAAGAGGAGTTCAAGAGTTGAACTACCAGAGAGCAGGGTTGATGAAGAAGGGAGTTGCCTGTTTCACCAGGAGCTCCTGTTGTGTCAAGCTCAGAGATGGAGGCTTCAGGTTCTAGAAGCAGGGGGAGCGATGCTCCAAGTTCATCTGGAAGATTAGCTAGCACATAAGAAGTAGCTGAGGAGGTGGCTAGTCAGGTTCAACCTCTTAGGAGGTCGAAGAGGACTATTAAGCCACCGGATCGATATACAGGAGGAAACATGGTGAGCTTTGTCTCATGTTTCTTTGCTGGTCCCTTGGATGAGAGGGAGCCATCGAGCTTTGAGAAGTCCAAAGGCGTGAAGCAGTGGGACATTGCTATGCAAGAGGAGATGGATGCTCTCAAGAAGAATGAGACTTGGTCTCTAGTGCCCAGGCCCAAGGGAATTACCCCTGTGACATGCAAGTGGGTCTATAAACTCAAGAAGAAGGCTGACGGTATGATCGAGCGATACAAGGCTCACCTTGTGGCCCGCGGGTTCTCACAGCAGTATGGAGAAGATTATGATGAGACGTTTAGTCCAGTGGTAAAGATGACTTCGGTCTGATTTGTTATTGCTTTGGCGGCTTCAAGTGGATGAGAGATTTGGCAGCTCGACGTGAAGAATGATTTTCTATACGGAGAGATTGAAAAGGATATCTTTATGATCCAACCGCCGGGCTTCATCTCGGAGGAGTGTCTGGACTACGTCTGCAAACTGAAGAAAGCCCTGTATGGGTTGAAGCAAGCGCCTCGGGCGTGGTATGGAAATATCACAGAGTATCTTCTATTCTGCGGGTTCTTTGCTTAAGACTCTGATTCTAGCTTGTTCGTCAAGAAGGAGGGGGTGCTTCGGGTTATTGTTCTGCTGTATGTGGATGACATGATTGTCACCGGGAACTCGAAGGAGGCAGTAGCAAGGCTGAGAGCCGAGCTTTCCATCAGATTTGAGATGAAGAATCTGGGTGAGCTTCACCATTTCCTTGGACTCGAGGTTCAGAGGCGGGAGAGCGGAGTGCTCGTTTCTCAGGCCGGATATGCGGAGCGGATCGTTCAACGATTTGGCATGGAGGAAGGGAAAAGCAGCTCTATACCTCTAGAATAGCATCATAAACTTCGGAAGGATGAGGGGAGAGTTCTATCTGATCCGTTGGTGTTCCGAGCTCTCGTTGGGAGCTTGATCTATTTGACCATCACGAGGCCTGATATTGCTTATGCAGTTGGCAAAGTGAGTCAGTACATGGCGGATCCACGGAAGCCTCATCTTCTAGCGGCAAAAGGAATTTTGAAATATGTGAAGTCGACCTCTGATTTGGGTCTCCTATATAGGAGAGGGTCAAGCTTGGAGTTACTTGGATACATGGATGCTGATTACAGGGGAGACGTGGATGATCGGAGATCAATGTTTGGTTTTGTCTTTATGACGGGCCCCACAACTATTTCTTGGTGCAGCAAAAAGCAGGACTCAGTGTCTGTATCTACCACAGAAGCGGAATACAAGGCTTCGGCCTTGGCAGCTCAGGAAGTCGTTTGGCTCAGGAGGTTGGTAAAGGACGTTCATGAGGAGGTTCGAGGTCCCACTATGCTACGCGGGGACAATGAGAGTGCTCTCAAACTGGTTAATAATCCAGTCTGTCACGCGAGGACCAAGCATATTGAGATTGAACACCATTTCATTCGTGAAAAGGTGTTGGGAGGATCTCTTATGGTCGAGCTTGTTCGGAGTGCGGACAATGTTGCAGACATCTTCACAAAGCCGCTGGCGAAGGGACCGTTTACTCTGTTGCGGAGTTTACTCAGGCTAGTTTCCACTTCCCACTTCAAGGGGGAGCGTTGAAATTGTTAAAGTGAAGTGGAAGGTGACCGGGCGGTCTAAATTTGGGTGACCACAGAGACCGCGCGGTTTGTGTTAGTGATCTGCCAGTTTGTTCTTGTTTGCCGCGGTCTGTTCCTGAGTTGTTCCGCTTGGTTGGCCCGTCTTCTTTGTTGGAAGACCGGGCAGTCTGTTCTGTGTAACCGCTGTGTCCGGGCGGCTTATGCAGATTGGTCTGGCGACTTGTTTGAAGTCGGCCAGTTGTCCTTGGCTTGCTCTTGGAGATCTAAGGAAGGAGGGTCTTGTGTCCACGCGGCTTGTACGCGATCTTGTGTTCGCGCGACTTATGCGCGATCTGCCTGCTGATCTGCGGTCTTGGACGGAAGGTTGTCCAAGTGGTCTGATCGCGCGGTCTACATTGTGAGACCGCTAGCGATCTGATGGGTGGTGATTGTATCTCTCCTGTGTGGTGATGACATCCGTCTACCTTCCTATAAATAGGGGTGCATGGCCCGTCATTCACAATGAGAACTGTAAGAACTAGAGACTGGGTTAATTCGTGCGGTCTTAACTTTGAGGTCGGGCGGTCTCGGAAGCGAGTTGACTGTTTGTTGTGTTCGCAAGTTTGCGGTCTGCAGGTTGTGGTCTTCTTCCTTGGTGATTCCCAGCGGCTTGAATAAACAGTTTGGCAGCGGTCTGTCTGCGAACTGGTTTATGGTGTTCTTGTGCTGTTCGCATTGAGCTCAGCGATCAGGCGACCTTCAGAGGTTAGGCGATCTGAGTTGCGGTCTGGCGACAGCTGTTCTTCGTTCAATTCAATAAGCTCCAGTTTGTGCGGTCTGAGGTGGCGGTCTTGCAGTGCAGGCGGTCTGTCTGTTGTCTGTTCGCGCGGACACAGGTCAAGCCGGGCGATCTCTAGAGTCGAGCGGTCTGTGCGGTCTCTGCTTGTCAAACCGCCAGATTTGTTTTTTGGTGTTTTGTTCTTCTCTCCTTCGTGATTCTTATGAATCATGTCTCGCAATGTATACCTCGCACTGCAAATGAAGTTTTTGATTCAATAAAGTCTTTTGTGTTGCTATGTGGCATTGTGCTTGTTTGGCTATAACTCAGTTGATGCAACTCCTTCTTACTCCTAAACTATTCAAATAAAAATTTTTAACAATAGCAACCCTCCTATCAATTTAAGAAGCATGGATCCAATGAAATAACTGTAAATTGATAAAACTGACTGGCAACTAGGTGTTTAAATTTCTTCCCCCATCCATAAAATAGAGTAAAATAATTAACTGGGTAGAGTAATCAAAGAAACAAGGCGAGACAATGAGAGTGCTTCCAAGATTCTCGAGGGGAGAACTAATTAACTCCACTCTAAATACCCATAACTCCAATTGACAGAAAAGCTAAATTCCACCTGAAGAAATTATTATTAGGATGGATCGTATATAAATCAAAGAACTAAGAGCTAATGTTGCGAAACTGCCTTACCATTTTTTCTCGGATTTGAGACCCATCAGGTAATTAAGCAAACAAACTTTGGGTTCAGGTTACCCTGATTAGAGCTGCTCGTGCAACTCCAAAACCCAAAAAAAATTCTCTTTTGCTCAACAAAATGGCTAATACCCTTAGCCACAAAATTAATTAACCAAGGGAAAATTAGACTAGGATTACCTATACTCAGAGATGGGAAGAAAAATACAGCTGCTCAAGTTGCTTGGAGCCAAGCCTCCATTTCTTATATCAATCCCCCATCTCCAAACTATTATCAATATTTCATTTCGTAGGAGAAGTAGATTAGGAAGAAGTTACCATAAATCACATGGGAGGTGCAGATGAACAAAATTCAATATCCTCCCTGAAAGTGCACAATTAACCTCACTAGAATTCTCTAGAGGGGGGTGAATAGAGATTTAAAAATTATTTTGTGCAAAGTTAATATATATATATGTGTATGATCACAGATTAGAGCTTCCCACACACCAACAAGAATTAAGCAAGAAAATAAAGTAAATGCAAGAAAATAAATCACAGCACAACACAAGAAAATATAGTGGTTCCCCAAACTTTGGGTAGTCCACTCTTCTACCCCCTTGGTAGGAATTCACTATCTTGCACCGAGTCTTTTGATAAGGAGACTCTTAGAACCACCCTGAGTCTTTTGACAAGGAGACTCTTAGAACCAACTGAGTCTTTTGACAAGGAGACTCTTAGAACCAGTACACTGAATTTTTTGGAGAGAGATTCTAAAAACTCTTTTACAATGTTTAAGTGAGTAAGAAAGAAAAGAGAAGAAATAAAAACAAGAAAGAATCTTCTTCCTAGCAAGAAGATTGGAAGCACAAGAAGTGAATTGAATCTTTCTTCTATAGAGAGAAGAAGATTTGCAGCCTTTCTCTCTTTGTGAGAGCTATCAAATTTTGTAGCAGTATGACTTCAGAAGCAGAAGAAGAAGAAGTGCTTGAATGTTGCTGCAGAGCTTTTTCTCAATTTCTCTCTTTTCTCTTGGGAGCTTTTTCTCTATTTCAAATGTGTGTGGTGGATCATTCTCTTCATTTTCTGCCGACCTCCTCTTTATTTATAGCTCTGTTAATTCAAAATAATATTATAGGAGGATAATCAATTAGCAGTTAGAGAGAATAGAAAGAAAAGATGTTTCCATAATGTTCATTTCTGTAGAAGGAAAGAATAAATTATGATTTCAAATATTGTCCAAATAAGTTTAATCAAATTAGACAAGAATCAGATATAAGGAAAGAATGATTCAGAACGGCTATAAAATATTGATACTTATTCCATATAAATCAGATCTACTGAAAGAAGGAAAGAAATCTGGGGCATATTTAAATCTGTCATATAAATCGACGTGCGTCGATTCCTATTCGACGTAAGCGTCGAATTCATCCTGGCTGGACGTCGAGAGGAGAATAAGGAAGGTGCGTCGACTTCTCCATATGCGTCGACTAGAAATCAGAGTAGCGTCGACAACACATACGTCGAAATCTTCCTAGAGTTACTTCGACTCAATCTGAAGGAAACGTCGACTATGTTTCGACGTTGCGTCGAATACTATTCGACGCATATTTACTTAACCTTATTTTTCTTTCTTAGAATTCATATTCAACTTAATTCAAGGGGTTAAGAGAAATCATTTTCCCAACAATCTCCCCCTATTTGCCTTAACCCTACTTAGAGAGAAATTGTATTAGCATAAAATCAATCCAGCACAGCATTAGAAAAGATATATATCAAATAATCAAAAAGTGAAATTTAGAAGAAGAGATCAAATGTTCCAGAATCATATAAACATATGTCATGTTCATTCCAACTAGTACTCAAAAATATATCAGCATTGTTTTCAAATATTACTCAGGAGGGGTAGGAGGGGTCTTTCTCTTTCTCTTGAATACCACTATTTTAGGAGAGGAGAGTTTCTCTTTCTCATTTGTAGGAAGTTCTCTTAGCTCCCCCTGGGTCTCAGCTATTTGCTCCCCCTGAGTCTCAGCTTCATTTATAATAGTATCCTTAGCTCCTTCTTCAGCTAACACAGCTTCCAGTTCCCCCTGAAATTCAATTTCTTTAACTTTCTTACCATCTTCCTTTGCAGCCTTATTTTCTGTTCTGCTTCCCTCCCCTTGTAGTAGTGCCATTTGATTTGCAGCATCCCTTGCTATGTTGAGTACCTCTATTGTTTGTTCATCATTATGTAGCTCAGGTACTGTCTCATTCCCATGGATTTTGTCAGATTTTGGAGGAGGGGACTTGTGAGAGAGAGATTTAGGATTGGAGAGCTGCTCTTCATCTAGATTCTCCCCCTTCTTGACCTTCTTGGCCAGGGAGGTTAAGAAAGACCTTGTCACTCTAGAGGAAGAGAGAGAGGTCTTTAGGCCTTGCATAGAGGCACTGACCCCATCTATTTGGGTGTGCATGTGAAGGATGGAGGAATGAATTTGAGAGCAATGCTCATCCAACATCACTTGGAATTTTTCAGCTGCTGATTTGATGCACTTAGTGAGGAGAGCCTCAGTGGATGCAGATGATTCATGGTGTGAAAGGTGAGGAGGTGATGATGGAGGAAGAGGTGATGGATGAGGAGAGAAGTGAGTTGATACATGAGGTATGAGTGATAATGGAGGTAAAGAAGATGGGAGAATAGGAGGAGGGATAGAAGGAGATACTGCTGTCTGAGCAGGTGTTTGAGAAGAAGTAGGTAAAGTAGGAGTTGTGATGGTGGTAGAGGCTATTTGAGTGGATGATGGTGGTAGAGAAGAATTGTCTCTTTGAGGAGAAGGAGGAGGAGATGTGTGAGCAAGAGAGTCAGGAGGAGTGGGAGTCCTTTCAGGAATGGAGCCAGGCTTGGGGATTTGCCTGGTCCATTTGGAGAAGAGGGCAATCGACATTCTCTTTCCAGGAGGGATAGGAATTCCTTTTGACCTACAGAGGTCAGGGAAGGAGTGGAAGAGTACTTGACTCATAATCCTCATGTAGGCATTCTCTTTGTGAGAATATCTAGAGCCTATTATCTTGAGTAGACATGAAGCCCAGTCTACTTTCTTCTTCAGCACAAGGACCCCCATGATGTTCAGTTGGTGTTTGGGTACTGCATCATGTGCCGAGATTTTGCATAGTAGAAATTTCCCTACTATATCTGCCAGCAATCTGTACTCATCAGAAAAATCTATCTTTTTCAGATGGATTGGCCTATCTTTTGAGAATTTCATGGTGGTGAGTAAATGCTTGATTTCATCAGGTGTGAGTTCAATGGATTCATCACCTAATAGGGGAGTAATTAAGACATGTTTAGTCATTCCTTTTATAAGCTCATTTTCTTTCCTTATTTCATTTAAACAAAGATGATATTAGGATATACCTGATGGAAGATCAAAGGTGGTCCTTATGTGTTCTGCAGATATTGATACAGGTGTCTCATAGATTGTGCCTGAAATTTCCCCTTGTTCAGTTATCTGAACATGAGCTATGAGCTCTGTTAGTTCTGTTTCCAGAAGCTTGCATCTTGTTGAAATGAGCTTATCCAGACCTGCTTCAGTGAACAGAGCTATTATGCTCTTAAAGTTGTCGGCGGCGGCTTGGAAGGATTCCAGGTCAATGTCGAAGCCAGAGTTAGTTTTGGGAGCCATTTTAGGTTGGAGAGAGAGAGAGGAAGAGGCGGCTGGACTGAGGAGCACAAAGGATGAAAGATGCAGAGGTCGTGAAGGTTTCTAACTGAAGAATCTATTTAAGTCAGGTGAAGCGTCGAAACAGGACTCAACTCGAGGCTTATTCGGTACTTCAGTGGATGTGACCGAAAATAATTTAGTCTTGCCGCTCATTTTTATGAAGTCGACGTTACGTCGAGTGGAATTCGAAGTGAGCGTCGATTTAGTCTGTTCTGGGATGCAAGGGTTTCTTATCGACGTATGCGTCGATAGTAGTCGATAGTAGTCGACGCATGCGTCGATTGTACTTATTAATCCGAGTTATCGACGGTGCGTCGATTGGAAGTTGACGTGACTTTTAATTTTCCTGAAAAGTTCTAGGTGTTTATTTCTTCTTATCTCTTCCTAATCCCAAAGGTTTCTAAGTTAGCCTAGGACTGGGTCTTAAGACCAATTTGATTGATTATACCAACATTTTTTGGCAAGGTGGCCATTTTTGTTGCATATGTAACACTTGAGTATCTTACTTTTGTTAGAGTTTGAGTTTAAAGAGGAATAGAAGTGTTGACTAGGATACCAGTGTTGATTAGGATAGAAGGTATCATTGGGATGGGAAGTATGGTCACCAAGTCTTGGGTGAAAATTTTGGTTAGAATGTTGATTAGGATAGAAATTATGATCAGGATGAATGGGTCCTGAATGGGGATTAGTATGGAAGATTTTTGGAGTATAGGTATTCATGTTGCTCTGAGATTTTATGCGTCGATATCTATTCGACGTATGTTGATAGTTGCGTCGATTTATATTCGGCGCATTCCGCAGATTGCGTTGATCTGGTATCGACGCATGAAGGAAGTTGCGTTAATTTAATGTCGACGTATCTTTATTCAAGCGTCGAGTGGAGGTCGAGGCATCTGAGAGATTACGTTGAGTAGAAGTCGACGCACAATCATTCATGCGTCGATATGAAGTCGACGCAACTGTGTCTTCATAAATTTTTATTTTGCCTTTTTCTGTTCTTACTCCTTTGTATGTTGTTTCTTTTGGTTTAGTTGTCTCTTCAGATGAAGTTTGTGAGTCATCAGCTGAATAATATGATGTTTCATCGAATTCCTTTTTTTCTTGAAGAGGTGTTCTTTCTTATGTTGTGATTCTTTTTCTTGGTTTGCTGATTTGATTGGTTGAGTGAATTTTACAGGGCTCATCCAAGCAGGCTTGTTGGATGGATTTAGGCTGATTGATGGATCATCCCCTAGCCCAAGATTTTTGTGTCTTATTGTTTGTTTTTCAGTGATTTCTTTAAGAGTTTGGCTTCTCATTTTTATTGAATCTTCAAAGGCCTTTGCCTGAGAAACCTTATCCTTCAGGAGCTGATTTTCTATTTTAGCCCTTTCTATTTCCTTCTCTCTTATGTTATCCCTTAATACATGATCTATTGAGCTTATATCCTTTTTATTTCTTTGGTTTTTAACCATATGAATTTGTTCTTGTAGGTCTTTGATTTCTTGTTTAGCTTTTAATTGATCTAAACACATTCCCAAAAAATCATTTATGAAATTATCACTTTGAAAATCTATTTCATCAAAGATACTTACCTCATCCTTATCCTCAGATTCCTCTATGAGGATAAGGCTATTTTCTTTTTCATCTCCAGAAGATATGCTTTCTTCTGATCCTGTTTCACTCCAAGATTTAGCACCATAATCATTCTTGGGGCCTTCAAAGGCCATCAAGCATAGGTCATCTTGCATAGATTCTTCATTGTCACTCTTAGAGGATGAACTGTCCTCAGAGTCTGTTTCACTCCAGGCTTCTGCAATAAAACCTCTTTCTTTCTTCTTCCCCTTTTTCTTGAGATCTTTCTTTTTCAGATCTTTCTTTGTTTCAGTATTCTCTGGACATTCTGGGGCAATATGTCCAGGTTTCCTGCAAGAATAGCAAATAATTTCTTTAGTGGGGGTTTTGTCATACCTTGATTTTGACTCCCTCCTTTTTGATCCATCTGTCTTGACCCATTTCTTAAATCTTCTGGCCAAGAAACTGAATAGTTCTTCTTCAGTGACAGGAGTTCCTTCTTCTGTTGCCTTTAGAGCAATGTTCCTGCCTTTTGAGGAAATTGGAGTGTTTTCTCTTCTTTCCTTCTCTTCTCTAGTTTTCAGCAATTGCTCATAGGATCTGAGTTTTCCTAAGAGAGCATCTGTTGAAATTTCCTTTTGACCTCTTGTGTCTCTTATTGCCCATATTCTTGAGTCCCATGAGCTTGGGAGACTCATCAGCAATTTGTCATTGATTTCTGTGAGAGAGATTTCTCTATCCACCATCTTTGTGAGAGCATCCCATATTTCTTTGGATGATTCACAGTCAACAACCCTTTGAAATATGTCATCTGAGAGAGTTGAGACAAGTATGTTCATGGCCTTTAGATCATGTGTTCTTGCCTTCTTCTCATCTTCTGTCCATTCAGATCTTGGAACAAGTGTTTGTGTGACATTGCCACTTGCATCCTTTCTATAAGGCTTTGGGGGACCTGTCACAGTAATATTGAACAAGTCAGCATCAATGGAATTCATATAAATTCTGATTCTTGTTTTCCAAACTGCAAACTTTTCAAGATTGCACATTGGTGGTCTGGTGGAAGCATAATCCTTGATTTGTGCCATAAAAAAAATAGTTTTGAAATATATATATATATGAGAGGTAGAACCTTTTTGATCAAGGAGTTATCCTTTTTAGATCAACCTCGCTTTGATACCAATTGAAAGTGCACAATTAACCTCACTAGAATTCTCTAGAGGGGGTGAATAGAGATTTAAAAATTATTTTGTGCAAAGTTAATATATATATGTGTATGATCACAGATTAGAGCTTCCCACACACCAACAAGAATTAAGCAAGAAAATAAAGTAAATGCAAGAAAATAAATCACAGCACAACACAAGAAAATATAGTGGTTCCCCAAACTTTGGGTAGTCCACTCTTCTACCCCCTTGGTAGGAATTCACTATCTTGCACTGAGTCTTTTGATAATGAGACTCTTAGAACCACCCTGAGTCTTTTGACAAGGAGACTCTTAGAACCAACTGAGTCTTTTGACAAGGAGACTCTTAGAACCAGTACACTGAATTTTTTGGAGAGAGATTCTAAAAACTCTTTTACAATGTTTAAGTGAGTAAGAAAGAAAGGAGAAGAAATAAAAACAAGAAAGAATCTTCTTCCTAGCAAGAAGATTGGAAGCACAAGAAGTGAATTGATTCTTTCTTCTATAGAGAGAAGAAGATTTGCAGCCTTTCTCTCTTTGTAAGAGCTATCAGATTTTGCAGCAGTATGACTTCAGAAGCAGAAGAAGAAGAAGTGCTTGAATGTTGTTGCAGAGCTTTTTCTCAATTTCTCTCTTTTCTCTTGGGAGCTTTTCCTCTATTTCAAATGTGTGTGGTGGATCACTCTCTTCATTTTCTGCCGACCTCCTCTTTATTTATAGCTCTGTTAATTCAAAATAATACTATAGGAGGATAATCAATTAGCAGTTAAAGAGAATAGAAAGAAAAGATGTTTCCATAATGTTCATTTCTGTAGAAGGAAAGAATAAATTATGATTTCAAATATTGTCCAAATAAGTTTAATCAAATTAGCCAAGAATCAGATATAAGGAAAGAATGATTCAGAACGGCTATAAAATATTGATACTTATTCCATACAAATCAGATCTAATGAAAGAAGGAAAGAAATCTGGCGCATATTTAAATCTGTCATATAAATCGACGTGCGTCGATTCCTATTCGACGTAAGTGTCGAATTCATCCTGGCTGGACGTCGAGAGGAGAATAAGGAAGGTGCGTCGATTAAGGTGCGTCGACTTCTCCATATGCGTCGACTAGAAATCAGAGTAGCGTCGACAACACATACGTCGAAATCTTCCTAGAGTTACTTCGACTCAATCTGAAGGAAACGTCGACTATGTTTCGACGTTGCGTCGAATACTATTCGACGCATATTTACTTAACCTTGTTTTTCTTTCTTAGAATTCATATTCAACTTAATTCAAGGGGTTAAGAGAAATCATTTTCCCAACACTCCCATATGATTTGGTTATGGTGGCAGCATCTTCACCTCTCAATTGTGTTATTCATGTTAGCATAATAAAGCTAGAGGTTGAGGATCATTCGAAAACATGAGAGGTTAATCAGACACTTTACCTGATTTGTCGAGATTTGATCCAAAGCTATACATATGCATATCATTACTTCTTTCATTATTCAGTTTTCCATCTTTAAAATGCTAGTTGGCAGAAAATGAAATCTATGTGGCATGGAGAGAGAGAGAGAGAGAGAGACATATCCTGCCATGTTCCCATGGGGTAATACCTATACTACTACCGGAGAGAAGAGTGTGAGGTAGAGAGGTAGGGTTAGTGAGAGAAAGAGGAGATCCTTCCTTGAAGAGGAAGAAAACCCAAACATCTAAACCAGAGCACCATAATTCTTTCCACTTTCATGGTTACCCAAGATGATGACTAAACGAAATTAGAGAAGGTTTAGAGTTTACCATTGCCGGAGGAGGAGAAGGTCAAGCTACCATCCCCAAAGAGTACCAAACCAGCTCTATTTATTGCCATGGATGACCAATCAAGAGCTCCCACGAGCCCCCGCTCAGGCGAGAGTTCGTCGAACGCAGATTAAAACATGTTGGTCGAACGCAGATTAAAACATGTTCGTCGAACTGAAGCACGTGATCGTCGAACTCAGGCAAGAGTTCGTCGAACGCAGATTAAAATATGTTCGTCAAACGCAGATTGGAACAATTCGTCGAACTAAAGTACGCGATCGTCAAACTCAGGCAAGAGTTCGTCGAACGCAGATTAAAACACGTTCGTCGAACGCTGAAACTTGGAATTTTCCTAAGTTCTAACAGCCTAAAACTTGTAAGGGAATTTGAAAATAGTAATACTTCTCCTAAAAATCCCAAAAAATTACAGTAAGTGCCCCTCAGAGTGGGGAACATTTTCTATGTTGGCACGTAGCTCAAAAAAACTTATTTCGACTAACTTTCTCAAATCCCATCGGATTAGAACGAGACGAGTTCTGTTGCACTCGTATCGACCATACGAGTCTAACGCAACTGATGAAAGATGACTCGGAGCACATATGCTCTATATTCTAAAACCACGTCGTCGTGACGCGCTACGATACTCAAAACGGTCACTTTCACCAAATGATCTTGGATTGGAACGAAACGAATTCCGTTGCACTTGTATCAACTATACGAGTTTAACACAACTGACAGAAGTCGATTCGGAGCACGTATGCTCTATAAACAACTTTGACGTTGTGGCGAAGCATGATGCTACCTAAAATAGTCATTTCTCTAAATTACCACCAGTATGTGGTGAAGGTCGGGTCGTGGTTGCCCTATGACCCGGCCTAGGTTCCTCCAAGGGTTCAACTGAACCGGCTAGACCCCTTTTTCAAAGTTGGGATGTTACAAACCAATAAAACAAAGAAAATTTTCGTCCCCAAAAATACGGGTGGGTCATGGAGATTCAAAACGGGACCTACTATAGACCATTATAGGTGTCGAACGATCCCAAAATTTAATGGTCCACAGGTTTAGTTTTACCTAAATGAGCTGTATCGATTGCTTCTATCTTGCAACATAATAAGCAGCTTAAGTGGAACAAAGGTAGTTTTCCCGTAGCTATGTCCATTCTGCCGTAACTTGGATATATATTGTTCCTAAGAATATTTTGTGCAGCAAATTGTTCGCTAGATGAATTGCCAGCTTAATTATTGATTCTGAGTAAATAGTTCTAGCATAATTGAATACCCCAATGTTTTCACATCTGAAACGTAGAAATTTATGTGTTGTGTCCTAAAGGTACATAGTAAAAGCCCATTAACCTATAACTAACTCCCTCACGGAGGTTATGTTTTAATGGAATGAATAAAGTTACAACTTGCATGAGCATTTGTAAAACCCATCAAAGCAATGCAAGTAGGCAGTGTAAATTCATGAACATATAACCAACTCCCATATGAAGGTTATATGTTAGTGGGATATATAAATAGAAATGTACGTAAGCAGGGTAAATCCATGAACATATAACCAACTCCCATACGAAGGTTATGCGTTAGTGGTACATGCAAAAAAATGTAAGTATGCAGTGAAAAATACATGAACATATAACCAACTCCCATACGAAGGTAATATGTTGATGGTGTTGGAGTTGCCATTGTGATCTAGAAGTGGTCAAACATGTAATCTCACTGCCAACGCGATATGAGCCTGCAGGGTCGCACATAAGAGCATGTGGAGAAGTTGGTAGATTGACTGTGTTGGTAAATGTTACCAATCACCATATATAGAATGGGGAAATCCAGCAGGTTGTTGCTGTCTGAATTCGTCGGGTTTACACGGATAGAATTCGTCGGATTCGTCGGGATTCGTCGGATTGTCCCGTGAACACTCGACGAATTATTACAGAAACCCTTCATTCGACAAAATGTTGTCGTCTGTCTGGATTCGTCGGGATTCGTCGGGTTGTCCCGTGAAGACTCGACGAATTGTTACAGAGATCATTCTTGGCAAATGTTGCCGTTTGATCTGATTCGTCGGATTCGCCGGGTTGTCCCGTGAAGACTCGACGAATTGTTACAGAGATCATTCTTGGCAAATGTTGCCGTTTGATCTGATTCGTCGGATTCGTCGGATTATCCCGTGAAGACTCGATGAATTGTTACAGAGATCATTTTCTTGGCAAATGTTGCCGTCTGATCTGATTCGTCGGATTCGTCGGATTGTCCCGTGAAATCTCGACGAATGATCTTCCGTGGAATTCCGACGAATTGTAACAGAAGCCCTTATTCTGATGTGTGGTCTGCGGATAGCGATTCTTCTAGAAGCTGTTTATCCTTTGGGTATAAATAGGACTTCGTTTTTAGGGTTCTAATAACTTACGAGAAGAAAGGCCGACGGAAGTGTTCCGCTCTCGCCCGAACCCTAGACGGAAGGAGTTCCGTCGCTCGATCGCGTCCGCTGACCTCCTCTCCGGCGATCGTCGTCGTGTGTGTTCTTCCTGGAGCGAACCTAGCAGTTCGTGGAAGTGCAAAGGTGCAGTCGTTCTTCTCCCGGCTCGTGTGGATCACTGTAGAGACGTAGACATTATTCTACGTGAAGACTCGCATAGCCGACGACAGGAATCAACTCGTGGAGCATCTAGGTTGGATTTGATCCAATCCCGCAAAGGTAATTTCATACCTAGCATTTTGTTAACTTCTTGATTCAACATTCATGACCGATCCAAAGTCTTTTTGGGTTGTTTCTGTTTATTTCCGCTGCGCCTACATTTGATGTATGGTTCTAGAAAAACCCAACAGTGGTATCAGAGCCAGGTTCTGGTCATGAATTTTGTTTCAGAAGTTTGGTTATTCCAGTACGTGCAAATCTAGGTATTTAGAAGTGTTCTAAATGTCAAGATTTCTTCCTGGAACATCAAATGTTGATGATTTTCAAAAGGGGGTCTTGGAACCCCGCCAGGAACGTTTGGGATTTCGTGGTCATTTCTAATTGTTAGAAATTGTTGTCTCCTTAGCAGTAACCGTCCCTCAAGTGGTTAATGAACCCTTGTATTGTTTTGGATTTTGAATCCAACAATGAGAGACGAGCTTGTCTACTGCTTTAAGTCGAGTTGTCTTTGCCTTTGTCCAATGCATGTAAATCTGAAGATTTGGAAGAGTTCTAAATGTCCAGATTTAGCCCTTTCGTCTATCAAAGGTTGATAGTCTTATGTAGTGCACATAAGGGATGCATGAGGATTTTAAGAAAGCTTGTTTTTCTATGGATGTGCACTTTGATCAAATGTTGATCATGGTTAAGTGTTAACCTATTATTAAAATTAAAATCCCTTCATCAAATATTAAGTGTTCGGATGCCTTCCGATGGATGACACTCTTCCTGCCTCGATCGATGAAGTGTGGGCTTGCCAAAGCAAGGTGCATTAATCTATCTTGGTAAGGGTGCGAGCGGATAATTGTGATATCCCACTGTCGACATCGGGTCTAACTTAACTAGGTGACCTCAAAGGTTGAGTGCCTAGAGGCATAGGGTGGGCATGCTCCATATGATGGATGCGAATAAGGAGTTATTCACCAGCCATACAAGAATTGCATGAGGATGCAATTGGCAAGCGTTGCCTACCTAAATAACCGCATTATGAGAGGAACGCCAAAGCGGACTCGTGGTGTTGGTGAAATACGGATCTTGTCCACTAAGAGAGTAGCTCGCATGGACTCTCCGAATTGATAGTGAGGGCTATCAATTTGAATAAAATAGTGGGAGTATTTAATTGAAGTCCAAATTAAAATAAATTGTATTTTGAAATTAAGGTACTAATTAGATTCTGCATGAATTCTTGTAGAATTCCATGGCAAGTGGTTCACATTCCACCTTGTCCCTGAGAGCTATCCTTGAGAAGGACAAGCTCAGTGGGACGAATTACATGGACTGGTATAGGAACCTGAGAATTGTTCTCAGGCAAGAGCGAAAGCTCTACGTCTTGGAAGAAGAAGCCCCCGAGGTGCCGACCGGGAACTCGTCCCGTGTTGAAAAGGATGCTTATAAGAAGTATACCGATGACGCCTTAGACGTCGAGTGCCTTATGCTTGCCACCATGAACTCTGAGCTTCAGAAGCAACACGAGAACATGGGGTGCAAGGAGATTGACGAGCACCTAAAGAAAATGTTTCAAGGGCAAGCTCGTCAAGAGAGGTTCGATGTCACGAAGGCCTTATTTCAGTGCAAAATGGGAGCTCGAGACTCAGTTGGTACTCACGTACTCAAGATGATTGGGTATATAGAGAACCTGGAAAGACTGGGTTTTCCTCTGGGTCAAGAGTTGGCCACAGATCTTATCCTGCAATCGTTGCCGGATAGTTATGAGCAGTTTGTCTTGAACTACAACATGAATGAAATAGACAAGACACTGCCCGAGCTCCTAGGCATGTTGCGAACTGCCGAGATAAACATGAAGAAGGCCAAGCCTGCTAGTCCCATATTGATGGTACATAAAGGCAAGGGTAAGGCCAAGGGCTTCAAGAAGACGAAGGTGGGACCTAAGTCACATCTTGAGCCCAAATCTTCTGCGCTGAAAAAGAAGAGCACCGTGAAGGAAGGGAAATGCCACCACTGTGGCAAGGCTGGTCATTGGAGGAGGAATTGTCCTTCGTACATTGAGGGTCTGCAGAAAATGAAGGGAGGTATGACTTCCGCTTCGGATATTTATGTTATAGAGATAAACCTTTCTACTCCTTCATCTTGGGTATTGGATACCGGATGTGGTTCTCACATTTGTACAAATGTGCAGGAACTAGGAAGGAGGAGATTGCTAAGTAAAGGAGAGGTGGACCTACGTGTCGGCAATGGAGCAAGAGTTGCTGCTGTAGCCGTAGGGGTTTACCGTCTTTCTTTGCCCAGTGGGCTTGTAATAGAACTTAATAATTGTTATTTTGTTCCGGCCATAACTAGAAACATTATATCCATTTCATGCTTGGACATGATTGGATTTTCTTTTATAATTAAGTACAATTGTTGTTCTATATTTAAGAATGATGTTTGTTATGCTGTAGCTCAATTATTAATGGTCTTTATGTTTTGAACCTGGACCATCCGATCTATAATGTAGATAATAATAAAAGACTAAGAACAAATGACTCAAATCCTACATATCTCTGGCATTGTCGTTTGGGCCATATAAATGAGAAGCGCATATCCAAGCTCCATAAAGATGGACTATTGGACTCATTTGATTATGAATCATTTGAGCGATGTGAGTCTTGTTTATTAGGCAAGATGACTAAAGCCCCTTTCACTGGTTATACTGAGAGGGATGAGGATCTCTTGGGTGTTGTACATAGTGATGTATGTGGACCCATGAGTTCTATGGCTAGAGGTGGGTATTTCTACTTCGTTACATTTACTGATGATTTCAGTAGATACGGATACGTGTATCTTATGAAGTGCAAATCCGAAACCTTTGAAAAGTTCAAAGAGTTTAAGAATGAAGTGGAGAACCAATTGGGTAAAAAGGTTAAAGCACTCCGATCTGATCGAGGTGGCGAATACCTGAGTCATGAGTTCCGTGATCATCTGAAAGAGTGTGGTATTGTATCACAGCTCACTCCACCTAGGACACCGCAGCATAATGGTGTGTCTGAGAGGAGAAATCGTACTCTGTTAGACATGGTACGGTCGATGATGAGTCATGCAGACTTGCATGTTTCCTTTTGGGGTTTTGCTTTAGAGACTGCTGCAATGACACTGAATCGCGCTCCGACGAAAACGGTTCTAAAGACACCATATGAGATATGGACTGGGAAGCGTCCTAGTATGTCGTTCATTAAAATTTGGGGCTGTAAGGCATACGTACGACGTCAAATGCCTGACAAGCTGGAACCCAAATCAGATAAGTGTTATCTGGTGGGATATCCTAAGTAAACGAAGGGATATTACTTTTACCTACCGTCTGAGGGCAAAGTGTTTGTCGCAAGGACAGGTGTCTTCTTGGAGAAAGAGTTCTTATCAAGAAAGACGCAAAAGGTAGAACTTGAAGAAGTTCAAGAACCACAAATAGTGAATGAACCAGAGTTGGATTCTGAGCCAGGACTACAAGATGTTGTAGCTAGAGAACCTGCTCACGAAACACAAGTCCTACGTAGATCTGGTAGACCAAGATTTGAGCCTGAGAGATATGGATTTCTCGTGTCTCAAATAGGTAATGTGTTGCTTATGGATCATGATGATGAACCAGCAACCTACCAAGATGCTATGAATGGACCGGACTCCGACAAATGGCTTGAGGCTATGAAATCCGAAATGGACTCCATGTATATAAACCAAGTTTGGAACTTGGTGGAACCACCTGAAGGGGTACGACCCATAGGGTGCAAGTGGGTCTTCAAGAAGAAGACCGACATGGATGGGAATGTACAGACATTCAAAGGGCGACTGGTGGCTAAGGGTTTCAAGCAAATTCATGGTGTTGACTATGATGAGACCTTTTCCCCTGTTGCCATGGTAAAGTCCATTAGGATATTGCTTGCTATTGCTGCGTATTATGACTACGAGATCTGGCAGATGGATGTCAAAACGGCTTTCCTAAATGGAAACCTCCTTGAGGAAGTGTACATGACACAACCCGAGGGTTTTGTATCCCCAAATGAAGCCACTAAAATATGCAAGCTGAATAAGTCCATCTATGGATTGAAACAAGCCTCTAGAAGTTGGAATCTTCGTTTTGATGAGAAGATCAAAGAGTTTAGTTTTGTCAAGAATGAAGATGAACCGTGTGTTTACAAGCGAATCAGTGGGAGCATTGTTGTCTTCCTGATATTGTATGTAGATGACATACTGCTGATCGGGAATGACATACCTACCCTGAAAGTTGTTAAGAACAACCTAGGGAACTGCTTTTCTATGAAGGACTTGGGTGAAGCGACTTACATACTCGGTATTAAGATCTATAGAGATAGATCGAAGAAGTTGCTGGGTTTGACCCAGAGTACGTACATTGACAAGGTGTTGAAGCGGTTCAACATGCTTGAGTCCAAGAAAGGATTTTTGCCCATGTCTCATGGTGTGAATCTCTCTAAGGACCAGTGTCCAAAATCTTGTGAAGATAAGGACCGCATGAAGTTGATTCCATATGCTTCGGCAATTGGGTCAATCATGTATGCAATGTTATGTACTCGACCCGATGTCTCTTTTGCTTTGAGCATGACTAGCAGGTATCAGTCTGATCCCGGTGAATGTCACTGGACAGCCGTAAAGAATATCCTGAAGTACTTGAGAAGGACTAAGGATGTATTCTTGGTGTATGGTGGAAAGGAAGAGCTCGTTGTAAGTGGTTACACGGATGCCAGCTTCCAAACTGATAGGGATGATTCAAAGTCTCAGTCAGGGTTTGTGTTTTGCCTGAATGGAGGAGCTGTGAGCTGGAAGAGTTCCAAGCAAGAGACAGTTGCTGATTCTACAACTGAGGCCGAGTATATCGCTGCAGCTAATGCAGCGAAGGAGGCTGTATGGATTAGGAAATTCATCGGCGAGCTAGATGTAGTTCCTAGCATTGTTGGTCCCGTAGTTCTCTACTGTGATAACAATGGTGCAATTGCACAATCTAAGGAACCTAGATCCCATCAGCGCTCCAAGCACATACTTCGGCGGTTCCATCTTATTCGTGAGATTGTCGAACGAGGAGATGTGAACATTTGCAGAGTGCCGACTGAGGAGAATATTGCAGATCCACTGACAAAGCCTCTCGCGCAGAGAAAGCATGATGGTCATACTAGATCAATGGGTATACGATACCTGAATGATCAACTCTAGTGGGAGTCTTGTGGGTTGCATGTAAAATAAATATTCTGTTGGCTGTTTAAAATTTATTCATATGATGAATTGTGTACCAATTATTTCTTTTTACGATTAATGGCAAGTTCTTTTATTACGATATACTGTTTCTATATGATAGAATAAAATTCGTGATAAATACCCTTAGAATGTTCGCTTCCATAGGACATCAAGTACGAGACTTGAATGTGAGAGCCTATGATTTCGAAGCTTCATTCTTAAAAGGTCCCTGGTCGAGGTATCATCGTAGAAGCTAAGGGTGATGATGATACATTAAGACTAGCATGTGTGTTGACTGATGACCGGTTCTCACAGGTCATGATATTGTGATATCAAGTCATCACGTGGGTACTTGTTAGTGAACAAGTTGTACTGGACAGACCCAACCTGAGACTACTTTGTGGATTGTTACTTAAAAGTGTCACAAGTAGGTCTCATTTGACAATGGTGTTGTGGTCCTTTGACCTGAAGTCACAGCATTCACCGAGTGAGGAAGAGCGTGCTTTGATGTCATCTAAAGTCTTCCTTGAAGAAGGTTGATGATAAGGGTGGTCGTTGGGTACGTTACGAATCATTTGGGTGTTTGGGTGTGAGCAGATATGGGATTTGTCCTCCTATATAACAGGAGTTGCATCCATGGGCCCCTTGATGGAATTGGACTGAGAAATGCATGGCCATGCTTGGTTGAGCCAATATGTGATATTGGGCTCACCATTCTCTGGAAGTCCGTTCTAGATCAAGAAACTTGGATTGAGCTATTATGAGGGTGACACGGTCCATGCCTCTAGTTCTTTCCGGATGTAAGGGACAAAGGGACAAAGACAACGCTGGAACATTGGTTATAAAGGCTTATGAGTTATGAACTCTTATTGCTTGGGGAGCAATGATGCATTGCTAGATGCCGCTCATTGTTTGTGAGGTTTTTGGTTTGATACTTTCAAGATCAAGTGGGAGACTGTTGGAGTTGCCATTGTGATCTAGAAGTGGTCAAACATGTAATCTCACTGCCAACGCGATATGAGCCTGCAGGGTCGCACATAAGAGCATGTGGAGAAGTTGGTAGATTGACTGTGTTGGTAAATGTTACCAATCACCATATATAAAATGGGGAAATCCAGCAGGTTGTTGCTGTCTGAATTCGTCGGGTTTACACGGATAGAATTCGTCGGATTCGTCGGATTGTCCCGTGAACACTCGACGAATTATTACAGAAACCCTTCATTCGACAAAATGTTGTCGTCTGTCTGGATTCGTCGGGATTCGTCGGGATTCGTCGGGATTCGTCGGGTTGTCCCGTGAAGACTCGACGAATTGTTACAGAGATCATTCTTGGCAAATGTTGCCGTTTGATCTGATTCGTCGGATTCGTCGGGTTGTCCCGTGAAGACTCGACGAATTGTTACAGAGATCATTCTTGGCAAATGTTGCCGTTTGATCTGATTCGTCGGATTCGTCGGATTGTCCCGTGAAGACTCGACGAATTGTTACAGAGATCATTTTCTTGGCAAATGTTGCCGTCTGATCTGATTCGTCGGATTCGTCGGATTGTCCCGTGAAATCTCGACGAATGATCTTCCGTGGAATTCCGACGAATTGTAACAGAAGCCCTTATTCTGATGTGTGGTCTGCGGATAGCGATTCTTCTAGAAGCTGTTTATCCTTTGGGTATAAATAGGACTTCGTTTTTAGGGTTCTAATAACTTACGAGAAGAAAGGCCGACGGAAGTGTTCCGCTCTCGCCCGAACCCTAGACGGAAGGAGTTCCGTCGCTCGATCGCGTCCGCTGACCTCCTCTCCGGCGATCGTCGTCGTGTGTGTTCTTCCTGGAGCGAACCTAGCAGTTTGTGGAAGTGCAAAGGTGCAGTCGTTCTTCTCCCGGCTCGTGTGGATCACTGTAGAGATGTAGACATTATTCTACGTGAGGACTCGCATAGCCGACGACAGGAATCAACTCGTGGAGCATCTAGGTTGGATTTGATCCAATCCCGCAAAGGTAATTTCATACCTAGCATTTTGTTAACTTCTTGATTCAACATTCATGACCGATCCAAAGTCTTTTTGGGTTGTTTCTATTTATTTCCGCTGCGCCTACATTTGATGTATGGTTCTAGAAAAACCCAACAGATGGTACATATAAAAATTGCAAGTAAGCAGTGAAAAACCCATGAACATATAACCAACTCCCATACGAAGGTTATATGTTGATGGTACATGTAAAAATTGCAAGTAAGCAGTGAAAAATCCATGAACATATAACCAACTCCCATACGAAAGTTATATGTTGATGGTACATATAAAAATTGCAAGTAAGCAGTGAAAAATCCATGAACATATAACCAACTCCCATACGAAGGTTATATGTTGATGGTACATGTAAAAATTGCAAGTAAGCAGTGAAAAATCCATGAACATATAACCAAATCCCATACGAAGGTTATATGTTGATGGTACATGTAAAAATTGCAAGTAAGCAGTGAAAAATCCATGAACATATAACCAACTCCCATACAAAGGTTATATGTTGATGGTATATGTAAAAATTGCAAGTAAGCAGTGAAAAATCCATGAATATATAACCAACTCCCATACGAAGGTAATATGTTGATGGTATATGTAATAATTGCAAGTAAGCAGTGAAAAATCCTTGAACATATAACCACCTCCCATACGAAGGTTATATGTTTATGGTATATGCAGATATGTATGTATTGATGCAAATGATGCATATGCAAGCCATGCATAACGAGTACTCACGACTCAATCACATATCCCTAAACATCGACATAGTCTTACCGCTTTTCATCCAGCAGGGTAGAGATCCCCGCGGGCCTCACCGATGTGGCCGTCGGTGACAGTGTCCGGTCCTGCCACTTATGGGTGTGGACGCACCGCACTACCCAGGCCCCAACGTACAACTCTGTGTACTCTTGGATGTGAGCGACATCCGGCAATTCCGAGATTCGTCTATCCAGCGGAGGGACCTCCCGGGGAAATAATAAATAACCTCGTGAGTCGTCAACCTTCCCATTCCTATATGAACGGTCCTTGGGCATGACTGACACGCCACGATAGTCACATATAATTATTTGCACCTTATGTTGCCATATTTTGACCGCTTTTCTTCCAGCAGGGTAACGAACCCCGCGGGCCTCACCGATGTGGCCGTCGGTGATAGTGGTCGGTCCTGCTACTTCTGGGTGTGGATATACCGCACTACCCAGGCCCTAACGTACAACCCCATGTACTCTCGGACGTAGGAGACATCTGACAATAACTGAATTTGGCCAACCAGCGGAGGGACCCAGCGGGGCATATAAGATACAACCGAGATCTCGGGGAGCACATCTCCCTGTCGCCTAGAGTCATCAACCATCCCACACCAGTACGTATGGTCTACAAGCATGACCGACCAGGCACTTTTTCACCACAAGCAATTTACAGTAAAGAAATAAAACAGATCATACTGATAGATGTTGTGTTAGATTGAAACATATCTCATAGTTCTTCTACGATTGCACAACTCTATTTTAAGCAGATCGTTATATCAAGTCAAAGCATACTTCATATTTGCAATTGTCAGAGCAATTCTCCATATACACACAAAATTTCATTTGAATAGCTTACCTCAAATGAAATTTTGGAAAACGAGAATTTTAATCCCAATAAAACAAAGAGGCTTAAACCTGGGATTGAAATTAGTAATAGAATCCTTACATTGCACACAAAATTCCATTTGATTAGTTTACCTCGAATGGAATTTTGAAAATGAGAATTTAATCCCAATAAAACAAAGAGGCTTAAACCCGAGGTTCAAAATTTGAAGTGGTCATTTGCAGGGTTTAATGAAAGTGTTTTATGGGGACAAGGTAAATCATCAGTTGAGATCAGATGTGGTAAAGGCATTTAAGTGTTGATCCACATATATATGCCAAGTTTGTTGTCAAATTTTACCTTTAAGGTCCACCAGCGCTTCAGCTACAGTGGTTCGTCCCGAACCACGAAATAGGTGGAGAAAGAGTTGTTTCTGTGAACACTATTGGTCGAAAGATCGGTTACGCTCTGATCCATTTGTAAGACCCCCCTCCCAAATCGGCGGTCCGACCTGGAGATCTTATCGCACACCACCCTTTTAGCATGACGCCGAAGCGATCTCGAAGGGTGGAGGTACTAGCTTCTCCAACCCCCTTCCTTGAACACTCCGTTGTCACGCCTAGGGGTGGTGTTAAGAGAAAGTCACTACACACCAACAGAGTAGGGAAGCAGTATTCCAGCGGAAGACATCATCAAAGAGTGCATATTATAATACTTAGCGGAAGACGTCATCAAATAGTGCACTTTATAGCACTTAGCGGAAGACGTAGTTTTATCACAGAAACCCCAATTTCAAGACCTGTAAATATAACATTTATAAGGGAGGGGATATCTAGACTCTTATTGGGCCGAGGCAGTCTTCCCACGACCACCGCCTACGTACTCCGTATCATCCTGCATACGGTCTCAGACCCACATAGTTCTATAAGTTTCGCACGGGTTTCCCTCCCAGACCGTCCATCGTGCGGGTTGCCTTAGAGTAAAACTCTTAGGCCATCCGACATTCTCCCAAGGCACATTTTATATTCCCGTAGGAATAATTCTCGAAGGCACAATATATTCCCGTAGGAATATTTCCTGAAGGCACAATATATTCCCATATGAATATTTTCTCAAGGCACAATATATTCCCGTAGGAATATTTCCCGAAGGCACAATATATTCCCGTAGCAATATTTTCTCAAAGGCACAATATATTCCCTTAGGAATAATTCCCGAAAGCACCATATATATTCCCGTAGGAATATTTTCTCAAAGGCACAATCTATTCCCGTAGGAATATTTCTCGAAGGCACAATATATTCCCATAGGAACATTTTCTCAAAGGCACAATATATTCCCGTAGGAATATTTCCCGAAGGCACAATATATTCCCGTAGCAATATTTTCTCAAAGGCACATCCCGTAGGAATATTTCCCGAAGGCAACATATATTCCCGTAAGGCACCATATATTCTCGTAGGAATATTCCCGAGGCACAATGAATTCCCGTAGGAATATCTTCTCAAAGGCACAATATATTCCAGTAGGAATATTCCCCGAAGGCACAATATATTCCCGTAGGAATAATTCTCGAAGGCACAATATATTCCCGTAGGAATATTTCTCGAAGGCACAATATATTCCGGTAGGAATATTTTCTCAAAGGCACAATATATTCCCGTAGGAATATTCCCCGAAGGCACAATATATTCCCGTAGAAATATTTCTCCAAGACACAATATATTCCCGTAGGAATATTTCCCGAAGGCACAATATATTCCCGTAGGAATATTTTCTCAAAGGCACAATATATTCCCGTAGGAATATTCCCCGAAGGCACAATATATTCCAGTAGGAATATTTCTCGAAGGCACAATATATTCCCGTATGAATATTCTCCGAAGGCACAAACATAAGGAAGCTGAGGAGAAACTCTCAGCTTCATTTCTTTTCAAGTTGTTGTTCTTCATCACCTCCCAAGGGAGGAAATTATTAATAGGATTCTTGTAGGTAGCCCATGATACGACCCATGCATGAAAATCATTTATCCATCCCACCACCCTTCTCTGTTATGAAATAATATGCCCAACTAATGAAGGACTTGACAGTCCAGCCGGTCCCAAATATTTGTAAGCTCAGATGAAGCATTATATAGAATGTAATTGGGGAGTGAGAGAGAGGAATGGGGGAGAAGTAGATGGAATTTAACTTCCAACACATCAGAACAACCTCACCCCTAGCTTAGAATTCAATCCCCGTTGCAGCACCCATTTAGTCAGAACTAAGTTAGGAATTACCAGGGCTGAGAAAGAGATGGAGAGCAGCCCCCATTTTGATAGAGCTTCTAGTAATGAGGAGGGGATGAGGACAAGAAGACTTTGCCGTGAGAATAACAAGAACAATTTCCCCAACATTTATATCACCATCAACCATGTACCCTTCAATGTCGAGCCATAGCTGACATTTAAACCACGCCCGTTGTAAAACCGACCTTGACTCATGTTAGATTACCTTCATTCCAAATTTAAGCCCCTACAAGACACATACGATTTATCATATGCAGTCTTAACTCAATCCTTCAAAAATTTCCTCATGGGGAAGATAAAGTCGGTGGAGAGAAAGAGAGAGAAAGATATTAGCACATCAATCATATGCAAAGCTCTGAGAGGGAGAATAGGAGCATATGAAACATCCAAGGGCTGCACTAGAGTCTTTGCTCATCCATCTTCTCCTGTGAAGCCACCTTCTTATGTGCATATATATGTATAAATATATGTGTGTATACATATATATATTATATATATACATATATAAATAAACTTGCACAGACAAAGAAAGTGGGAAAGACAGGAAGAGAGAGAGAGAGAGAGAGTGGTGAAGAAGACAAGCTTCTATCTGGCCATTAATATTACGCCAAGGGCCAAGCCTTAGCATGCCATAATACTTCCGAATAAGGATGGACAGAGCAAGATCCTCATAGCAACCCTCCTATCAATTTAAGAAGCATGGATCCAATGAAATAACTGTTAATTGATAAAACTGACTGGCAACTAGATGTTAAAATTTCTTCCCCCATCCATAAAATAGAGTAAAATAATTAACTGGGTAGAGTAATCAAATAAACAAGGAGAGTCAATGAGAGTGCTTCCAAGATTCTTGAGGGGAGAACTAATTAACTCCACTCTCAAATACCCACAACTCCAATTGACAGAAAAGCTAAATTCCACCTGAAGAAATTATTATTATGGATGGATCGTATATAAATCCAAGAACTAAGAGCTAATGTTGTGAAACTGCCTTACCATCTTTTCTCGGATTTGAGACCCATCAGGTAATTAAGCAAACAAAGTATGGGTTCAGGTTACCCTGATTAGAGCAGCTCGTGCAACTCCAAAACACAAAAAAAATCCTTTTTACTCAACAGAATGGCTAATA
Organism: Dactylorhiza incarnata; assembly: GCA_033032865.1. NCBI lineage: Eukaryota > Viridiplantae > Streptophyta > Magnoliopsida > Asparagales > Orchidaceae > Dactylorhiza > Dactylorhiza incarnata. Next base: position 6,014,634 of record JAWHQI010000090.1, on the reverse strand, counting down.
CCCTTAGCCACAAAATTAATTAACCAAGGGAAAATTAGACTAGGATTACCTATACTCAGAGATGGGAAGAAAAATACAGCTGCTCAAGTTGCTTGGAGTCAAGCCTCCATTGCTTATAGCAATCCCCCATCTCCAAACTATTATCAATATTTCATTTCGTAGGAAAAGTAGATTAGGAAGAAGTTACCATAAATCACATGGGAGGTGCAGATGAACAAAATTAAATATCCTCCCATATGATTTGGTTATGGTGACAGCATCTTCACCTCTCAATTGTGTTATTCATGTTAGCATAATAAAGCCAGAGGTTGAGGATCATATGAATCCATTAGAGGTTAATCAGATACTTTACCCGGTTTGTCGAGATTTGATCCAAAGCTATACATATGCATATCATTACTTCTTTCATTATTCAGTTTTCCATCTTTAAAATGCTAGTTGGGAGAAAATGAAATCTATGGGGCATGGAGAGAGAGAGAGAGAGAGAGAGAGAGAGAGAGAGAGAGAGAGAGATCCTGCCATGTTGCCATGGGGTAATACCTGTACTACTACCAGAGAGAAGAGTGTGAGGTAGAGAGGTAGGGTTAGTGAGAGAAAGAGGAGATCCTTCCTTGAAGAGGAAGAAAACCCAAACCTCTAAACCAGAGCACCATAAATCTTTCCACTTTCATGGTTACCCAAGATGATGACTAAACGAAACTAGAGAAGGTTTAGAGTCTACCCTTGCCGGAGGAGGAGGTGTTCAAGCTCCCATCCCCAAAGAGTACCAAACCAGCTCTATTTATAGCCATGGATGACCAATCAAGAGCTCCCACGAGCCCCGGTGAACTTGTTCTCTCGCCCATGGTTTTTCCGCCCTGGTTTTCTTCCTCCCCTTCGCAGTTCGTCAATCAGAGGCAATCCAGGAGATAGTTCGTCGATCTCCCGCCCATTCATCAAACTGAAGAACACCGTTCATCGAACTCAAGAACACGGTTTATCGAACTCAAGCACACATTCTTCGAACTCAGGATAGAGTTCGTCGAATGCAGATTGATACACGTTCGTCGAACGCAGATTGAAACAATTTCGTCGAACTGAAGCACGCGATCATCGAACTCAGGCGAGAGTTCATCGAACGCAGATTAAAACATGTTCGTCGAACGCAGATTGGAACAATTCGTCGAACTGAAGCATGCGATCGTCAAACTCAGGCGAGAGTTCGTCGAACGTAGATTAAAACATGTTCGTCGAACGCAGATTGGAACAATTCGTCGAACTGAAGCACGCGATCGTCGAACTCAGGCGAGAGTTCGTCGAACGCATATTAAAACATGTTCGTCGAATGCAGATTAAAACATGTTCGTCAAACTGAAGCACACGATCGTCGAACTCAGGCGAGAGTTCGTCGAACGCAGATTAAAACATGTTCGTCGAACGAAGATTGGAACAATTCGTCGAACTGAAGCACGCGATCGTTGAACTCAGGCAAGAGTTCGTAATCCGCACCTATCACCTCACGTAGCCTGCTCCATGGCTTCATCCACACATAGGTGTTGTCACTCATCCGCACCTGTCACCTGTGCCAAAGATAAGTTATTTGAACTACGAACAGAATCCAACCCATACTAACAAATATATATAATATAACATTTATAAGGGAGGGGATATCTAGACTCTTATTGGGCCGAGGCAATCTTCCCACGACCACCGCCTACGTACTCCGTATCATCCTGCATACGGTCTCAGACCCACGTAGTTCTATAAGTTTCGCACGGGTTGCCCTCCCAGACCGTCCATCGTGCGGGTTGCCTTAGAGTAAAACTCCTAGGCCATCCGACATTCTCCCAAGGCACATTTTATATTCCCGTATGAATAATTCTCGAAGGCACAATATATTCCCGTAGGAATATTTCCCAAAGGAACAATATATTCCCATAGGAATATTTTCGCAAAGGCACAATATATTCCGGTAGGAATATTTCCCGAAGGCACAATATATTCCTGTAGCAATATTTTCTCAAAGGCACAATATATTCCCGTAGGAATATTTCCCGAAGGCACCATATATATTCCCGTAGGAATATTTTCTCAAAGGCACAATCTATTCCCGTAGGAATATTTCCCGAAGGCACAATATATTCCCATAGGAATATTTTCTCAAAGGCACAATATATTCCCGTAGGAATATTTCCAGAAGGCACAATATATTCCCGTAGCAATATTTTCTCAAAGGCACCATATATTCCCGTAGGAATATTTCCCGAAGACACCATATATTCCTGTAGGAATATTTTCTCAAAGGCACCATATATTCCCGTAGGAATATTCCCGAAGGCACAATGAATTCCCGTAGGAATATCTTCTCAAAGGCACAATATATTCCTATAGGAATATTCCCCGAAGGCACAATATATTCCTGTAGGAATATTTCTCGAAGGCACAATATATTCCCGTAGGAATATTTCTCGAAGGCACAATATATTCCCGTAGGAATATTTTCCCAAAGGCACAATATATTCCCATAGGAATATTCTCCGAAGGCACAATATATTCCTGTAGGAATATTTCTCGAAGGCATAATATATTCCCGTAGGAATATTTCCCGAAGGCACAATATATTCCTGTAGGAATATTTTCTCAAAGGCACAATATATTCCCGTAGGAATATTCCCCAAAGGCACAATATATTCCCGTAGGAATATTTCTCGAAGGCACAATATATTCCCGTAGGAATATTCCCCGAAGGCACAAATGTAAGGAAGCTGAGGAGAAACTCTCAGCTTCATTTCTTTTCAAGTTGTTGTTCTTCATCACCTCCCAAGGGAGGAAATTATTAACAGGATTCTTTTAGGTAGCCCATGATACGCCAACTAATGAAGGACTTGACAGTCCAGCCGGTCCCAAATATTTGTAAGCCCAGATGAAGCAATATAAAGAATGTAATTGGGGAGTGAGAGAGAGGAATGTGGGAGAAGTAGATGGAATTTAACTTCCAACACATCAGAACAACCTCACCCCTAGCTTAGGATTCAATCCCCGTTGCAGCACCCATTTAGTCAGAACTAAGTTAGGAATTACCAGGGCTGAGAAAGAGATGGGGAGTAGCCCCCATTTTGATAGAGCTTCTAGTAAGGAGGAGGAGGGGATGGGGACAAGAAGACTTTGCCGTGAGAATAACAAGAACAATTTCCCCAACATTTATATCACCATCAACCATGTACCCTTCCATGCCGAGCCATAGCTGACATTTAAACCACGCCCGTTGTAAAAACGACCTTGACTCATGCTAGATTATCTTCATTCCAATTTTAAGCCCCTACAAGACAAATACGATTTATCATATGCAGTCTTAACTCAAACCTTCAGAAATTTCCTCATGGGGAAGATAAAGTAGGTGGAGAGAAAGAGAGAGTAAGATATTAGCACATCAATCATATGTAAAGCTCTAAGAGGGAGAATAGGAGCATATGAAACATCCAAGGGCTGCACTAGAGTCTTTGCTCATCCACCTTCTCCTGTGACGTCCCCTTCTTATGTGCATATATATATATATATATATGTATATATATATATATGTGTGTACATATATATATTATATATATATACAAATATAAATAAACTTGCACAGACAAAGAAAGAGGGAAAGAGAGGAAGAGAGAGAGTGGTGAAGAAGACAAGCTTCCATCTGGCCATTAATATTACCCCAAGGGCCAAGCCTTAGCATGCCATAATACTTCTGAATAAGGATGGACAGAGCAAGATCCTCATAGCAATCCTCCTATCAATTTGAGAAGCATGGATCCAATGAAATAACTGTAAATTGATAAAACTGACTGGCAACTAGGTGTTAAAATTTCTTCCCCCATCCATAAAATAGAGTAAAATAATTAACTGGGTAGAGTAATCAAAGAAACAAGGCGAGTCAATGAGAGTGCTTCCAAGATTCTCGAGGGGAGAACTAATTAACTCCACTCTCAAATTCCCACAACTCCAATTGACAGAAAAGCTAAATTCCACCCGAAGAAATTATTATTATGGATGGATCGTATATAAATCCAAGAACTAAGAGCTAATGTTGTGAAACTGCCTTACCATCTTTTCTCAGATTTGAGAACCATCAGGTAATTAAGCAAACAAACTATGGGTTTAGGTTACCCTGATTAGAGCAGCTCGTGTAACTCCAAAACCCCCAAAAAAATCCTTTTTGCTCAACAGAATGGCTAATACCCTTAGCCACAAAATTAATTAACCAAGGGAAAATTAGACTAGGATTCCCTATACTCAGAGATGGGAAGAAAAATACAGCTGCTCAAGTTGCTTGGAGTCAAGCCTCCATTGCTTATAGCAATCCCCCATCTCCAAACTATTATCAATATTTCATTTCGTAGGAGAAGTAGATTAGGAAGGAAGTTACCATAAATCGCATGGGAGGTGCAGATGAACAAAATTCAATATCCTCCCATATGATTTGGTTATGGTGGCAGCATCTTCACCTCTCAATTGTGTTATTCATGTTAGCATAATAAATCCAGAGGTTGAGGATCATTTGAACCCATGAGAGGTTAATCAGATACATTACCCGGTTTTTCGAGATTTGATCCAAAGCTATACATAGGCATATCATTACTTCTTTCATTATTCAGTTTTCCATCTTTAAAATGCTAGTTGGCAGAAAATGGAATCTATGGGGCATGGCGAGAGATAGAGAAAGAGACATATCCTGCCATGTTGCCATGAGGTAATACCTGTACTACTACCAGAGAGAAGAGTGTGAGGTAGAGAGGTAGGTTTAGTGAGAGAAAGAGGAGATCCTTCCTTGAAGAGGAAGAAACCCAAACCTCTAAACCAGAGCACCATAAATCTTTCCACTTTCATGGTTACCCAAGATGATGACTAAACGAAATTAGAGAAGGTTTAGAGTCTACCATTGCCGGAGGAGGAGAAGGTCAAGCTCCCATCCCCAAAGAGTACCAAACCAGCTCTATTTATAGCCATGGATGACCAATCAAGAGCTCCTACGAGCCCCTGGTGAACTTCTTCTCCCGCCCATGGTTTTCAGCCCATGGTTTTTCTGCGCCTGGTTTTTCCGCCCTGGTTTTCTTCCGCCCCTTCGCAGTTCGTCAATCGAAGGCAATCCAGGAGATAGTTCGTCGATCTCCCGCCCATTCGTCAAACTGAAGAACACCATTCATCGAACTCAAGAACACTGTTTATTGAACTCAAGCACGCATTCGTCGAACTCAGGATAGAGTTCGTCGAACGCAGATTGAAACACGTTCGTCGAACGCAGATTGAAACAATTTTGTCGAACTGAAGCACGCGATCGTCGAACTCAGGCGAGAGTTCGTCGAACGCAGATTAAAACATGTTCGTCGAACGCAGATTAAAACATGTTCGTCGAACGCAGATTGGAACAATTCATCGAACTGAAGCACGCGATCGTCGAACTCAGGCGAGAGTTCATCGAACGCAGATTAAAACATGTTCGTCGAACGCAAATTGGAACAATTCACCGAACTGAAGCACGCGATCGTCGAACTCAGGCGAGAGTTCGTCAAACGCAGATTAAAACATGTTCGTCGAACGCAAATTGGAACAATTCGTCGAACTAAAGCACACGATCGTCGAACTCAGGCAAGAGTTCGTCGAACGCAGATTAAAACACGTTCGTCGAACGCTGAACCTTGGAATTTTCCTAAGTTCTAACAGCCTAAAACTTGTAAGGGAATTTGAAAATAGTAATACTTCTCCTAAAAATCCCAAAAAATTACAGTAAGTGCCCCTCAGAGTGGGGAACATTTTCTATGTTGGCACGTAGCTCAAAATAACTTATTTTGACTAACTTTCTCAAATACCATCGGATTAGAACGAGACAAGTTCTGTTGCACTCGTATCGACCATACGAGTCTAATGCAACTGATGGAAGTTGACTCGGAGCACGTATGCTCTATATTCTAAAACTGCGTCGTCGTGACGCGCTACGATACTCAAAATGGTCACTTTCACCAAATGATCTTGGATTGGAACGAAACGAATTCCGTTGCACTCGTATCAACTATACGAGTTTAACGCAACTGACAGAAGTCGATTCGGAGCACTATGCTCTATAAACAACTTTGACGTTGTGGCGAAGCACGATGCTACCCAAAATAGTCATTTCTCTAAATGACCACCACTATGTGGTGAAGGTCGGGTCGTGGTTGCCCTATGACCCGGCCTAGGTTCCTCCAAGGGTTCAACTGAACCGGCTAGACCCCCTTTTCAAAGTTGGGATGTTACAGTTTAGTCTTAGATTTTAGGCACAAGATTTTATAAACCTAAATCAGTAAATGATTGACTAAACTAAAGGAAAAATACACAAGAAACTAATATTCGAAAGATCTACGGAGATTTTTCTAGAAAGAAAGAAGAAAAGAAAAGGGGCAAACCAACACTTGCCTTAATTCCTCCAAACCCCAAACGGAGGCGCGAGAAGAATAACATGAACACGAAGGAGCTCGCCGAGAGCTTTCTGAAACTCAACTCCGACGAAGAAAAAGAGCACCAGAGCTCCCAAGACGGCGGCCGGAAGGATGGAGGAAGGAAAACTCTCCCTCTCTCTAAACTCTCTGGTTTAGAATTACAGGAGGAAGATGAATAGTAACATGAAAAGAAGAGAAGACCAATGTCTATCATTTATGACATCTAAGCTTAGTGGAAGAGATATTTTAAAGTTTATTATTATTCTAATAGAAGTGGGGGCAGATTTCCCATAAGGATTTCATTATTTTTTATATAAAAAATTTTAGTGATCACGAGTTTAAAGACAGAAGATTTTTAAAACATGATATATTATTATTATTATTATTATTATACACACATATATATATATTCATTAAAATACTAATTATTACGAGCGGCTAAAAGCTCGCCGATTCGAACAAAATCCGCTCCAAAGGCGAAAGCCGGCGCTACGAACCCAACGACGAAGTCGAAATCAAAATCCGACAAGCCGATCTCCAGTAGTAATTTTTCCAATGTTTACGACAAATAATATATCCACAAAACTTCGAAAAAAAATCACTGAGGCACTACAAAAATGCCCGGATCACAACGAAACTTGACGAACACGTCTAAAATTAATTTATTAGATTTCCTAATGTAAAATTTTCCAATTTCGACACGAATTCGGGAACTTGGCCGACTCGACCGAACGGATGTGAAAAACCCACTAATGTCGGCGCGCCGTCAACTCCGTGTTAACGTAAAACCCTTACGCCATTATGACGTCACCAAGAGGATTAAATAATTACCGGAAGAACGGGGACGTTACAATGGAGAAGAAGAATTCTGTTCTCAGAATTCTATAGAAGCTTTCAGCTTCTATTTTTCCCTTCAATGGATCTGCTAATGATGAACTCTTGCTTATGATTGTGATGATTTGCAAGGGTTATTTTCTTCAGATCCTTTTGTATATCTTCTGCTTGATATCTAGCTGTTATATGATGGTGATGAAAGAGCAGCCTTCTATTTTTCTGTTCTGAGAGAGAGCACTTATTTTCCCTGTCTTTTGAGGGTTCCAGGAGGAAGATGAAGTGGGAACCCTAATCGACAAGCTGTAGCAGATTGTAATGAATGCTATATATTTTTCTCTCTTCTCATCCTATTTATTGTCCATGATTAATTTTGAATTACTTTCCCTTTCTGGGTTGTCCTGAAAAGGCATAGTCTTGGACAATTAATCTTTCTTTCATCTTTTGTTCACGACCCGTCTGCCAGCTATTTGAATACATTCCAAGAAAGTTTTTCCTGTCTTCTTGAATACTCCTTTCCATTTGAGGTAATAAACAAGCCGTTATAGATTGGTCTTTAGTGTTGTGGGCCTTCAAAGAGAGTTCTAAAAGGACAGCTAAAAAGATTTCCTTTTCAGACTGTATTCGACGTTGCGCCGACTTCATTTTCTCTCTTATCGACGCACCTTCGAGTTCTTGTAAGAGCAGCTTCGAATTCCTTCTAGTTCTGGTTAAACTCTGTTGTCGATGTTACGTCGATTACTTATCGACGTAACCATCGAGTTGAAGACTTGTATTTGAACTTCATTGTCTGCATCGAATTGTAGTCGACGTTGCGTCGACTTCAGATGGCTTCGACAAACACTTCCTTCTGCGTTGAATTGAAGTCGAGGTTGCGTCGACTTCTAAGATAACTTCGACATGCTCCTTCATCTACGTCAACTCCTATTTGACGTAGCGTCGACTTGATATACTTTTCCAGAGATATTAAGTTGCTTAGACTTCTAGTCTGAGTTACGTCGACATCAAGTCAAAGTTGCGTCGACTTATATTCGACGCAAATATTAATTCAACTCAGATTGTGCTTGTCCTGACCTGGTCTTGACACTTTAAGGTGAGTGTGACATCCTAAGACATCTAATGACCAAATTACTCTTACTCTACAATATGAGTAATAAACCTAGGAGGTAAAATCACTTATGGTTAATTTGTTAAGTTAAATCACAATGAGTTTTTCCCAACAATCTCCCACTATTTATCTTAACAAATTTTACATATTGTTTTGAAGTGATTTTACACATTCTTTTACATAAAGCTTAAAACAAGCAACTTATACATAAGATACCAAAAAAATATAAATATAAGTAAATGGGCTGGTAAACAAAAAAGCATTTTCTTAATGTCAACAAGTGTTTATCAAAGTTTACCCAAGGAATAGTCTACTTTCTTCCCTTAAGAAATGTATCTAAGGCCTCATAGAACTTTCTTAATTTCCTCTCCACATATTTGAAATTTGCTGGTGTGGCTTTCTCTGGGTTCTCCTGAATCCTCTCATGTCCCCTGAACAACTTTTTCAGATCAGTTCCAGTTTCAGGATGAACATCTTGTAAATTGAAGCCCAGATCAAAAATTTTAGCTGTCATCAAGTTTATGACTTCCAAATCTAAATCATCTAACCCAGAGTCTGCATCAGGATTTGGTTCAACAAAGGTTGATTGTGGTTTGCCAGAGGTTGAAGTTGTCTTGAACATAATCTTCTTCTTCTTCACAGGTAGTTGTTCTGCTTTCTTTTTCTTCTGGGGTGGCTGCACTGCATCCTCTAAATTATATCCAATACCCCCTCTGTGAAGTTGCCCTATTCCCCCCAACATTTTGGCTTGAGGATTTCTTGCAGTGTACTTAGTGGGGTCAAACAAGGTGGTTTTGATTGGGATTGCTTTTGCCAACTCCTCTTATTCAACAACCTCTTTTCCTCTCTTCAAAATCTCAATGAACATGTTTCTCTTTTCTTCAATCTCTTTTTGGGATGTCTCATATTCATATCTGTCTCTATCTCCAATCTCCTCTAAAGCTTTGTAGACCTTTGGATCAGTGTATGTTTCCATTGTATTCTCTGGGAATTCAGTCCTCTCATAATTTTTGTGATAGGATTTGTCTTTCTTATATTGCTTCCTTTGATTTTTTGAATACATTTCCCAAATTGGCAGCTTTCCTCTGCCCCCTATTCCTCTTCCTATACCTTTATATGGAGGTATTCCTCTGAATACAGGTGTTGGGAGAATTGGTTTAGCTGCTTGAATTGGAGCGGGTGGAGGAGAACGCTGAGCTGGAAGTGAAAGCTGAGCTAGAGCTGGATCAGATGAAGCAAGATCCTGATCAGCCACCTTGACTGAAGAAGGTACTATTGTAGAGTCTTAAGAAGAAACCCTGAATTCTAGTGCATCAGGAATGGATGGCTTAGTGTCCATATGTAACTCTTGCAGAGTCTTTAGGTAGACCTGATCATCTGAGATTAGGGGAATCTCCCCCTGAATTGAGGACTCCCCCTGTGTTAAAGGCAAGATCCTTGGAGGAGTTGGCTCCCCCTGAGTTGCTCAACCGTCAAGTTGCATCTTAGATGTAATGGTTGGCTCCCCTTCAGAGATAAAGGAGAGTTGAATTGATGTGGTGTACACTGAGTCTTGAAGAGGTTTGTACACAACTTCTTGAGGAGACCTGCTGACAGACTTCTCCCCCTGCTGTATATCGTTGAAGAAGGATATAAAAGCATTAGCAGGGAGACTCACCAACCTTACTTTTTCATCTAGATCTTTGATCTGAGCAGTAAGGTAATGTAGCTTACGATGTTCAGCACAAATTTTTCTATAATAGTCTTTTGAAAAATCGAGATAGAGGGAGCTAAAATGAGAGAGTAAGGTGTCTAGGGCTTGATCAACAGCTTCGACAATATCTTGAGGAGACGCCATTGATGTCCTGCGAGTACCTGCACTGAAATAGATAGAAAGACGAAGAAAGGAAAGAGGAGAAGAGCAAGAGAGAGAAATATTTGAAAAGCACAATAACATCGAATGCTTAAGTTTCTTTGAGTAGATGAATCATCGCAACTTAGGTTTATATTTGAAGCAACGTCGAAAAGAGCAGAATTCAGTGCGCCAAAACATGTCGATCATGCGTACATTTTGACACGTCGATGGAACATCGAGTTGAAGTCGACGTAACGTCGAGTGGAAGTTGACGTGGCTCCGAAATATAATCATCAACTATGATGCCGACGTAAGCGTCGATAGGTATTTGGCGTTACTTCGAGTGCTATTCGAATGAGTTTTTCCGGGATGCTCTCGAAGTTGACGTTGAGTAGAAGTCGACAGTATGTCGAGTTGAATTTGACACAGCTCTGATTAAATAATTATGTCTTTCTTCAAAATCCTTACTATTTTTCCTAGCAATAATTTTCTATAGAAAATAGATCACTGTACATAATAAGTGTTACCTACAATGATCCATCAAGCATACCTAGTGCATTGATGAAGAACTTGTGCTTACTTTCATCAAGTGACTTAGTGAAGATGTCATCCCTTTGAATGTCGGTGGATGTATTGAAGGTTGATCTTGCCCTTCTCTACATTGTCCCTGAGAAAGTGGTGCCTTATCTCTATGTGCTTAGTTCTGCTGTAGAGAACAGGATTGGAAGCTATTGAAATAGCACTAGAGCAATCACAATATATTGTGGAATTGGCAAGGGAAAAGTGGTAATCCAATAACTGATTTTGCATCCACAATATTTATGAACAGCAGCTTCCTACAGTTATATACTCAGCTTCAGCTGTAGAGGTGGAGACTGTGGTTTGCTTCTTGCTAAACCATGAAATCATTCTAGCACCCAGGAACTGATATGTTCCTGAAGTGCTTTTTCTATCCAGCCTGCATCCAGCATAGTCTACATCTGAATAACCAATTAATTCAAATCCAGATTCAACTGGATACCACAAGCCAAGTTCAGGTGTACCCTTTAGATATCTGAGTATTCTTTTTACAGAACTCATGTGGGATTCCTTTGGGCCAACCTGAAACCTATCACATATATAAGTAACAAACATTATATCAGGTCTGCTAGCTGTTAGATAGAGAAGAGAGCCAATGGATGCTCTGTAAGTCTTCTGATCAAAGGACTTACCCTTTTCATCTCTATCCAAAACAACATTAGTAGCCATGGGGGTTTTCATAACAGAGGCATTTTCCATCCCAAACCTTTTGATGAGCTCTCTGGTATACTTGGATTGGGATATGAAAATGTCATTTGCATTTTTTCTTACTTGAAAACCAAGGAATTAGGATAATTCCCCCATGCTACTCATTTCAAATCTTGACTGCATGAGGTAAGCAAACCTTTTGCAGAGATATTGATCAATTGAACCAAAGATGATATCATCTACATATATTTGTACTAGCAATAGTTGATTCTTATGTGCTCTTATGAAGAGATTTTTATCCACTTTCCCTCTTTCAAAGGAGTGTTCCAGAAGGAAAGTGGATAGGTTCTCATACCAAGCTCTTGGAGCTTTCTTAAGACCATACAGTGCTTTATCTAACCTATACACAAAAGAGAGAAAAAGTTGGATTGACAAAACCTAGGGGCTGCTCCACATACACTTCTTCTTGAAGAGTTTCATTTAGGAAAGCACTCTTCACATCCATTTGATAAAATTTGATTTTCATGTGAGCTGCATATGCCAGAAACATTCTGATGGCCTCCAGCCTTGCTACTGGAGCAAATGCCTGGTTAAAGTCAATCCCCTCTTGCATGTATTCTTGGGCCACAAGTCTTGCCTTATACCTGATTATGGCTCCTATTAAATCCATTTTGTTTTTGAATACCTACTTGGTGCCAATGACTGGGTAATTCTTTGGTCTTACAACCAATGTCCAAACCTTGTTCCTCTCAAACTGTGTTAGCTCTTCTTGCATAGCAGATATCCAGTGATTATCACTGTCTGCTTCTTCAAACTTCTTGGGTTCATACTGAGAGAGGAAACATTGTAGCATTGTCTCACTTGTAAGCTGTTTCCTTGTCTTGACTCCAACTGTCAAGTCTCCTATAACCTTTGTTGAAAGATGATCCTTTAATGTCATCCTGGATCTTGTTGAGTTATCTAGGAGATTCTCTTATTCCTGAGGAATTACTTGTTCAGTGACGGTGGGGACTTCATCCTCATTCACTGGAATGATCTCTGTTGCTGGCACCTCAGGTGTTGTGATTTCCTCTTCACCTGCTGTAGAATCTTCATCTGAATCAATGTCAATCTTCTGTTTCCCTCTGTCTTGACACACTGATTGATGGTCCATTATGCTTAGCCTTTCAACTTGTTCTGCTAGCTGATCTTCTTCCTGCAAAACAATGCTGGTGGAAGTTTCCTTCCCCTTATAAAACATGTTAGCTTCATCAAAAACAACATGCACAGACTCCTCAATTTTAAGAGAGCTTTTATTATAGCACCTATAGGCCTTGCTTGATGAGGAATATCCCAAGAATATCTCATCATCAACCTTCTTGTCAAATTTGGCAAGATGACTTTTCCCATTGTTGAGGATAAAGCAAGTAACCCCCAAAATCCTAAAGTAAGTGACTATATGTGCCTTTTCCTTCAATAACTCATAGGGAGTTTTCAACTTAGTCTTGTGAATGAGACTTCTATTCAGAACATAGTTGGCAGTATTTACTGCCTCAGCCCAAAAGGACTTTGGCAAGTTGGATTCAGCCAATAATGTCCTTTCTGATTTAATTAGGGTTCTATTTTTCCTTTCAGCCGCCCCATTTTGTTGGGGGGGGGGGGGGGTTCTAGGAGCTGAAAAGCTTTGTCTTATCCCTTCATCCTCACAGAATCTACACATTAACTGATTTTCAAACTCAGTACCATGATCATTTCTAATCACAACATCCTAAGTATTGAATTCAGATTGAATCTATCTAATGAATCTTGAGAGGATCTTGAAGGTGTCTGACTTAGCTTTTAGAAAGAACACCCAGCTGAACCTAGAAAATTCATCAACAATGACTAAAGTATAGGACTTACCTGCTAAGCTTTGAGTGGAGATGGGACCAAATAGGTCCATGTGCAATAGGAATAGGATTCTGGGGGAATCATTCTTACCAATTGGTTTGAATGATGCTTTGATCTGCTTTCCTAGTTGGCAGGCTCTACAGGGATGGTCTTTATTGAACTTACTAGTTGGTAAGCCCCTTACTAGGTTGAGCTTGGAGAGTTTGGCAATGGTATTAAAATTAAGGTGACTAAGTATCCTATGCCACAGCTCACTGTTTTCTAACTGGGGGTTGAATAAGCAAATCTCAGACTTTGTGTACTCAAAGTCTACAACATAGACCTTACCTTTCCTAAGACCAGTCAATATTATTTGGTCAGTTCTAGAGCTAACTATATGACACAAAGACTTAGTGAATACAACTTTGTATTCACCATCACACAGCTGGCTAATACTGATTATATTATGTTGAAGTCCTTCAACATAAGCTACCTTAGAAAAGGAGACTTCCACAATCCTGAGCAAACCATATCCTTTGGTTTGGACAGAGTGGAAATTCCTAAAGATTACCTTAGGACCTTCCTTGGACTTGAAGGTCTCCAGCAGTTCTTTTACTCCAGTCATATGCATGGAGCATCCACTGTCCAGATACCAATGCTGGTTTGTGGTTGAACAGTCTTCCCTCTGCACATTAAATCAAACATTAGTACAGACCCTCACATGTTGGGGTCTCTTTCTTTTATCATCATATGGAGTTATGAAGGAATGAGATGGTCTTCCAGTATACCCATTTACGTGAAGAAGTACTGCATTATTATGCCAGCAATGTTTGGCTATATGTCCTAGTTTAAAATAGCAGAAACATCTAGGAATGTAGGTAGAGAGTGGTTTAGATTTTGATAAATCTTTGCAGGAAACATGCGTCGAGAAGAAATCGACGCATCTTTAGAGTTGCGTCGAATGTAATTCGACGTGTCTACATAGTTCTGTCGATAACAATTCGATGCAGAATCTTGGTTGCGTTGAATATAATTCGACGCACCCTCATACTTTCTTCGAACTGATGTCGAAGAATATGCTGAACTACGCCGAGTTGTAGTCGACGCATCTCTAAAATTGCGTCGAGTTCTATTCGACGTATGATTCTTTTTATTAAGATTTTTATTATTTTTGTTTGATTTATCTAAGGGTGTTTGCCTAAGATCCCTGGTTGATTACCAATGTTTTCCTTATTAAATATGGTGAGTTTATTAGGGTTATTATGATCTTCACAGGATTCTGAAATATTATTAGGTCTAGATCTAAATAATGCTACATGATTTTCCTAATCATGTTTTCTAGGGATTGGTGTGCTAGTGGATGGTAATGATTCCTGATCAAGATGATCAAATCTCTTGGAGAGATTTTGTGAGATATCTTTAAGCTTTTGACTCCTTCCATCGAGGGAGTCCCCAAAGGCATTTGCCTTTGTGAGTTCTTTCTTTAGGTCTGAATTTTCATTATCTAATATATAATTCTTTTTCTTTCTTATATAATTTATCTCTCAGATCATAGTTAACTGAGTACTGGTTATCTTTCCTAAGTTTTTCTAGTTTTGTTCTCATTATTTTAAGTTTCTTTTGGTTGTTAATAAATTCTTGACAGAATTCTGTAAAGCAATCTTTAAAATCTCTTGATGAAAAGTCAAAGTCATCAAAGATTGTTACCTCATTCTCAGCAGAGGAATCTTCTAGAGCCATTAAGCAGGCTTCTTCTGGTCCACAATCTTCATCATCATCAGATGAGGAGGAGCTTGATTCAGATTCTGAATCACTCCAGGTTTCAGCTATGAAACCTTTCCCTCCTTTCTTATCCTTCCTCCTGAAGGATTTCTTCTTGTGATCCTTCCTCTGCTTGTTGTTCTTGTTCTTTTCTTCCTAAGGACACTCAGTGGAAAAGTGCCCTAGTTTTCTGCAAGAAAAATAAACAATCTCATATTTAGGAGTTTTGTCATAACTTGGCTTGCTTGAACTCCTCTCTTTCCTCGCGGAGTCCTCTGTACTGACCTACCTCTTGAATCTTGTAGCCAAGATATTGAACATCTCTTCTTCAGTGGTGGAGGACTTTGCTTCAGCAGTCTTTAATGCAAGAGTCTTTTCTTTAGGAGTTGATATTCTTTCCTGGGCTTCTGACTCAGCCCTGTTTTCAGTAAAAGCTCATATGACTTGAGCTTTCCCAGTAGAGCGTCACTTGTTATCTCTCTGAGGCATCTAGAATCTCTAATAGCCCAGATTCTAGAGTCCAATGTGCTTGGGAAGCACACGAGGAGATTGTCATTAATTTCTGTCAGAGATATTTCTGTCAGAGATATTTCTTTGTCAAGCCCTCTCAGCTCATTTATGATGATGCTGAATCTATCATACATTTCTGTTATGCTTTCATCAGCCTTTTTCTTGAAGTTCTCATATTGGGATATGAGAAGTGACTTTTTGTCTTTTCTCTCATCAGAGCTGTCTTCAACTAATCTGGAGAGAGATTCCCAGATTTCTTTGGTAGAGTTGCAATCAGCAACTTTTTGAAATATGTCATCTGACATAGTTGAGACTAGGATGTTCATCGCCTTAGCATCACATGCTTTGACCTTCTTCTCAACATCAGTCCACTCTGCTCTGGGGACTAATGTTTGTGTGACTTTTCCACTAGCATCTTTCCTTACTAGGGCTGGGGGCCTGTAAGGATGACATTGAAAATTTGTTCATCAATGGAGTTCATATAAACTTTTATTCTGGCCTTCCAGAGTGTAAACTTCTTCAAGTTACACATTGGAGGTCTTCTTGAGGCATAATCCTTAGAACTCATTTTATTTAAGAAGTTTTAATTAATTTTAAAGTAAATAAATGAGAGTAGGAGATCTTTTGATCAAAGTGTTAACATTTTAATGATCAACCTCCCTCTGATACCAATTGAAAGTGCACAGTGTGCCTCTGAGTATACTCTAGAGGGGGGTGAATAGATATTTAAAAATATTTTCTATAATATTTGTGCATACACAATAAAAACATTAAATGTTATGCTTCAACAATACCAAACATAGAATAAAATAAATGTTGTTAAAGTAAAGAAGAAAAGTTGTAAGTTATATGGAACAACACAGAAAATTAACACACATAGAAGACACAAGATTTTTATAGAGGTTCCCCAAAATGTGGGTAGTCCTCTCTTCTACCACCTGGTAGGAATGCACAACTTGTGCCTGAGTCTTTTGATAAGGAGACTCTTAGAACCAAAGATCTTTTGATAAGGAGATCTTGAACCACTCAGATCTTTTGATAAGGATATCTTGAACCACTCAGATCTTTTGATAAGGATATCTTGAACCACTCAGATCTTTTGATAAGGAGATCTTAAACCACTGAATCCTTTGGAAGAGTGATTCTTAAAACTCTGTACAGTTGAGGAAATTGAAAGAAGAAAGAAGATGAAGAAGAATTCAGTTCTCAAAATTCTGTAGAAGCTTTCAGTTTCTATTTTTCCCTTCAATGGATCTGCTAATGATGAACCCTTGCTTATGATTGTGATGATTTGCAAGGGTTATATTCTTCAGATCCTTTTGTATATCTCCTGCTTGCTATATGGCTGCTATATGATGGTGATGAAAGAGCAACCTTCTGTTTTTCTGTTCTGAGAGAGATCACTTGTTTTCTATGTCTTTTTAGGGTTCTAGGAGGAAGAACAAGAAGTGGGAACCCTAATTGACAAGCTGTAGCCGATTGTAATGAATGCTCTATGTTTTTCTCTCTTCTCATCCTATTTATTTTCCATGGTTAATTTTGAATTAGTTTCCCCTTTTGGGTTGTCCTGAAAAGGCATAGTCTGTAACATTGATGAGCCCAGTTTTTATAGTGATTTTCGGACTCATCTGGGCTAATTTTCACTCACTTGCACTGCACTTTCTACACATTATTGCTTATATTTCATTGATACACCGGATTACACGAAGTGCACCATTTTTGGCCCATTGTGGTGTAGTTTGTCCTTCCCTTTCATTTCACTATTTTTCAAGTCTTATTTATTCATGTGAATGCTTGTGATGTTTGCCTATTCCA
Organism: Dactylorhiza incarnata; assembly: GCA_033032865.1. Lineage (NCBI taxonomy): Eukaryota > Viridiplantae > Streptophyta > Magnoliopsida > Asparagales > Orchidaceae > Dactylorhiza > Dactylorhiza incarnata. The sequence continues at coordinate 5,997,257 of JAWHQI010000090.1, read as the reverse complement.
GTGGTCCGGGTTGTTTTCCTATAGGTACAGGGGTTGTGTGGATGCTCGGAGTTGGTTTGGACATTTTTAGCCTAAATGGCCACAGGTCGTGCATTTTTGTACGCGCATGATCATGCGCACGACCATTGGTCGTGCACATTCCTCCATTTTTCACCCAAGCGGTTCACACGATCACTGGATTCCTTCTCGCATAACCACTAGTTGTGCGCCACTACCCGTGTGCTATATTGGCATTCTATATTCTGCTACAGGTTGTCCGCGCACAATCAGTGGTATTTCTTCGTGCACGACCGCTGGTCGTGTGCCACTGATCATGCACGCTATTTAATTATGACGCCTATATATAGCCTGCTTCGCAATTTTAGGTCGGAGATAGATAAGCGACATCACGACCAATTTTTCGAGCTCCAGTCTGCCTCTTTCGCGGTTCCATCACCGCCCACCTTCAGGAGGTACTCCGGGCATATTCTTCATGCCAATCTTGAGCCGGAGTATCCTCTCGGCCTCCTCTATCATTCAGAAGCTTCGAAGCTCCATTTCAACGGATTTTGCACTATATTCTTGGAGTTCTCCGACAAGATCATGGTTGAAGGCCATTGACGAAGAAGACGGGTCCATTGGGAGGTAATGACAGCCCTCCTCAACCCCGGACGGTAGTCGAATACCAAGCACGGACGAGGATTGACAACCCTATGATTCCGGCTGTGAATCTCCGATGAGTCTTCGTGCTTCGGTTGTAATCTTACCTCCTCCTTGTTACTTTGTTGATTTTATTTGATGAGTGATTTATATACTCATCTTTTAGTATAAGTTTAATGTATTTTTAATATGAAATTATATAGTTTCTATGTTTTTCTCATTTAATTGATAATCTTTTCAATTATATAGTCTAACTTAGGCTTATCTTATATTTTCAGGTTTTCTGGACATTTTGGATGAAATTTACAAGTACATGCCCAAGGTCACGGGCGTGACCAAGGGGCGTAACAACCTAGAGGTGTTCCAGACCTGTTTCCGCCACCCCAGGAGCATTCCATGAAGATTCAATAGTTACACACCCCAGGTCACGGGCGTGACCTGGGGGCGTGACCAATGGTCACGGCCATGACCCGCCCCCTGCTTCCAAAACATGTCTGCCACGTCATTTAAAGTTACACGTACGGGTGTAACCATGGGGCGTGACATCAGTTCACGGGCGTGACATCAGTTCACGGGCGTGACTCGCCCTACGCTCCTTCCCGCCGAAATTTTCCAGCCAGTAGCAGATTTAAAGATTACACGCCCCTAGGTCACGGGCGTGACCTAGGGGCGTGACACGCACGTAACGCCAGCAATTACTCCAGAAGGCGCCCTCTTCACTGCAGCTTTGATCACACCCTTTACACGCCCCTTGGTCACGTTCGTGACCAAGGGCATGTAACCTCAAATTTGCATCTATATAAATCCAGCTCCAGCAGATGTTTAAGAAGGAATTTTTGGAGACAAATTTTTAGGATTAGACATTTCATTTCTTGTATCATTTTCCTATTTTAAGTAGTTTCTTATATTTCTCTTTAATCTTGTACTTGTAGTTTGCAATTCAATAGTTGTAACTTTCAATTCTTAATTTGTAATTCCATTTGCATCAATTAATAAAATAGTTCTTATTTCTCTCATTCTCTTCTTCCTTCTTCAAGTATTTTTTATTTTCTTTGATTCCTCTATCTCAATGAGTAACTAAATTATTATTTGTACTCGATTGAGATGATCTAAGGAATAATAAAAGTTTTGAAGTAATTTAGAATTGCTCTTTCTCTTTTCTAAAAAGCTTAAGATTTATCCTTGACTTTAAGATAACGAGATTATATTTTCGATATATAATTCTTGTTCGGGTTTTCGTTCTTTAGTTAGCCGAGAGGCTCGTAAGACGGATCGATCACTCAAGGATAAAGAAGAGTAGAATGCAATCTTCGAGAGAGGACGACGTTACCCTTCTGGATTGGAGTAAAAGCCAATAGCGGGATTCACCTCGTAAAGCGAGCTTTAGGGGTTTCGATTATAGAAAGAAAGTTCGATTGATCAACCTAATCTCAGGTGAACGTATTCCTCGAGAGAGGTGTGCTCATAATTCGGGAATCTCCATGGTCAAAGCTGTTTTATTAAGAGAATGTGATTTTATTCTTTCTTCTTATTTTTATCTCCAAGGTGATTCAAAGATTGAGTGCTAATCTTTTTGTTATCATTTTAATCATTATTTTAATTCTCTTTTGCAAAATAAACCCAAAGTATTGTTGATAAAATAATAGAGATTTTCTGAAGTAAAAGTACTCAACCGCCCCGAGTCTAATACGACCTTGGTTTTAATAACATGTACTACATTCGATACGGTACACTTGCCATTGTTGTTTGCGTATATTGTTTCAACATCATCACTATTTGATGTGTGTGATGTGTATGTTTCTATATGAACGATGCTCATAAAACCTAAATGTTATTAGTGTAATTTTCCATGGTATTGTGGTTATATTTGTGGTTTATGTGATTTGAGGAGCGCCCCCATTCCACCATCCATTCCGCCTGACTACTCGCCCATTCTGCATGCCTACTCTTCCATCCACCAAGCTAAGCGGTGCTAATGGCCCGTATAATCCACCTCGACTCCGCCGGTGTGAACCATTCCATCCGCAAGCCTACTATTCCATCTGCGCAGCAAAGCGGTGCTAATGGCCCGTGTAATCCATCCGCCTAGCCAAGAGGTGCTAATGACCCTCAAAACCATCCGCAGTTACACTCACCTCATCCGCTTGCCTTCTCGTTCATCCGCCTAGCGAAGCAGTGCATAGCGGCCTGCATAGTTTCCATCCGCCCGGTGAAGCAGTGCATGGCGGCCTGCATAGTAGTGTTAATTTAGTTTATTGTATTTGTTTTTCATAATCAAATCCAACCCTTTTGCAATCCATCCGACTTAAATGACTTCTATCTCAATGCCTTCCTCAAAAGTAAACTCCACCTTACTGTGTTCCTTCGAGATCGATACTTGGGGATCACTCCCATTTTATATTACTTGAACGATCGGTACACTGCCATTTTGTGCCGCAGTCTTGCTACTGCCTATAGCGGTGTGTAAGATCAGCGCATCAAATTTTTGGCGCCATTGCCAGGGAATACAGTCGTGTGAGTTTCTGGAGAGGGAGTTGAGAGATAGAAGCCCTTTTCCCATTGTTTATACCATTTTCTGTATTTTTTATTAGTAGTATCTTTTAATTTCTTTGTTTCTAATCTTTATTTGAAATTTTTCTAATGCAGGTATTCAATTTTAGTGTGTGTGTAGTTAATTCTTGCTTAGAATACTTCTAATGCGGGTGGTGTAGGGCTTATGACCATAAAACTAATGAATGTTCAAGAGGAGAGAGTAGTCATAATTCTTATGGTCTACCTTATGGAGCACCGTCAACCTACGGTACATCATATGGTGCGCCTTCTTATTATAACTATGCGCCACCACAACAGTCATCGTCTCCACATTTCATCCCGGCCCCTTAAAGGCTGAAAGGTAATGGGAAACTATGTTTGTGCTGTCATAGTACCGACCACGCATTGAAAGATTACGTGAAATTTAAACGCCAGATGGAGAGTGATGATGAACTGGATATTATAATTAGCACATCTAATTCTCACTCTGGTGTACCAGCTGATTTTGATGATATATTTGTAGTACCACCTTGTCTATGGGGGACTACTGCGGATATTCCCATTTGTTTCTCTACTGATCGGTGTGACGACATAGTGGAGCCGCATCTCCCTACGCATTTATTGCCTCTTGTAGATTCACCCCTGGAGGAACCTGCTCGCACATTCTTTGATGTTGTTAGCACCACGAGTCCTCCGCCTTCTCTGCAAGAACACTCTGTATATATTTTTGTTGATTTGGTTGATGATGCTAGGAAGGATATTGATTCGGAGCCTGAGGTTGTGCCAAAGTGGGACGAGGATGTTATTCTCTCTTATGGGGAGTGTGACTCCTTGGAGCACGATGGCGTGCCAAGGTGGGATGAGGAGGATCCCCTTTCTGATGAGGAGATGCGCACATCCTCATCGGAAGAGGAGGTCAAACTCACCACCGAGGACCTTGAGCTTTCAGATGCCCCTCGCTATGACTCATATGATACCGTTAGTGATCTATCCTTGGATCCTACCGGGAGTGAAACTGGGATCACTCCCATAATTATAGATTATTTATGTCTTTCTTCTATTTTGTTTCCCGACCACGCTTCTTTGCTTGAACATGTGCAGGGTGATTCAGCAGTGGCAAATCTTTGTGAAGCTGAATCTGAAATGCTCTCCACTGCTGATCCACCTCTACCTCTTCTTCCTGATGTTCTTAATGCTTACTCTTTTCCATCCCAACAGGATTTTGAGTATGTTGACCCATTTTTGGGCAATGAAGAAAATCAATTCTGGAAGGGGAAATACAGTGCAGTGACCGTGTCTCCCTTGAAGGATTGGCTGCAGGGAGGCAAAAGATATTCTTATCCTGATCTAATGTCGCATGAGAAGAAGGCGAAAAAGAAAGAAATTTGGGGATGGAGGATAAATCCTTATTTCTACCCCTACTGCTGGGTCTTTGGACCCATTTCATTCATTTCTAGTTACTACTTTAAATCAACGTATAGTTGATTTCTCTGCTGGTTGTGTAATTGAAAGTGCACAATTAACCTCACCAGAATTCTCTAGAGGGGGGGGGGGGGGGGGTGAATAGGGATTTAAAAATTATTTTGTGCAAAGTTAATATATATATGTGTATGATCATAGATTAGAGCTTCCCACACACCAACAAGAATTAAGCAAGAAAATAAAGTAAATGCAAGAAAATAAATCACAGCACAACACAAGAAAATATAGTGGTTCCCCAAACTTTGGGTAGTCCACTCTTCTACCCCCTTGGTAGGAATTCACTATCTTGCACTGAGTCTTTTGACAAGGAGACTCTTAGAACCACCCTGAGTCTTTTGACAAGGAGACTCTTAGAACCAACTGAGTCTTTTGACAAGGAGACTCTTAGAACCAGTACACTGAATTTTTTGGAGAGAGATTCTAAAAACTCTTTTACAATGTTTAAGTGAGAAAGAAAGAAAGGAGAAGAAATAAAAACAAGAAAGAATCTTCTTCCTAGCAAGAAGATTGGAAGCACAAGAAGTGAATTGAATCTTTCTTCTATAGAGAGAAGAAGATTTGCAGCCTTTCTCTCTTTGTGAGAGCTATCAGATTTTGCAGCAGTATGACTTCAGAAGCAGAAGAAGAAGAAGTGCTTGAATGTTGCTGCAGAGCTTTTTCTCAATTTCTCTCTTTTCTCTTGGGAGCTTTTCCTCTATTTCAAATGTGTGTGGTAGATCACTCTTCTTATTTTCTGCCGACCTCCTCTTTATTTATAGCTCTGTTAATTCAAAATAACTATAGGAGGATAATCAATTAGCAGTTAGAGAGAATAGAAAGAAAAGATGTTTCCATAATGTTCATTTCTGTAGAAGGAAAGAATAAATTCTGATTTCAAATATTGTCCAAATAAGTTTAATCAAATTAGCCAAGAATCAGATATAAGGAAAGAATGATTCAGAACGGCTATAAAATATTGATACTTATTCCATACAAATCAGATCTACTGAAAGAAGGAAAGAAATCTGGCGCATATTTAAATCTGTCATATAAATCGACGTGCGTCGATTCCTATTCGACGTAAGCGTCGAATTCATCCTAGCTGGACATCGAGAGGAGAATAAGGAAGGTGCGTCGATTAAGGTGCGTCGACTTCTCCATATGCATCGACTAGAAATCAGAGTAGCGTCGACAACACATACGTCGAAATCTTCCTAGAGTTACTTCGACTCAATCTGAAGGAAACGTCGACTATATTTCGACGTTGCGTCGAATACTATTCGACGCATATTTACTTAACCTTATTTTTCTTTCTTAGAATTCATATTCAACTTAATTCAAGGGGTTAAGAGAAATTATTTTCCCAACAATCTCCCCCTATTTGTCTTAACCCTTCTTAGAGAGAAATTTTATTAGCATATAATTAACACAGCATAGTATTTGTATAGATAAGAAATATATTGAGTAAAAGGAAAGAATTAGGAAAAGAAAGCACATGACAAGTATTTGTCTTTCACAAGAATTAAACTAGAAACTTCTTTTTGTACATGAAGTTGATAAAAGCATAATAAAGTTTCCTAGATAAGTCATTAATGGCATCAAAAATGTATCCCCTGGCTCTATCAGGTCTTTCCTGGACATTTCTGATGATTGTATGCAGTTTTTCCAAGAGTTTATCACCATCAGGAATAGTGTCATTTATGGAGTACCCTTTGCTGATGATGATTGCTGCCTTTTCATCAATCATCTCAATGGTAATGTTGTGAGATTCTTTTTGTGTAGGCTTGGGCTCAGGAGGTCCTTTGTTATCAACCTTTGGCCTATAGAGTTTCTTCTTTTCTGGTTCCTGTTTCTCAGGAACTTCATACATCTTTCCTTTTTCTTTCCCTTTCCATGGTGAGTTAAGCCATTTGTCTAGCTTTGCAGGCCTTGTAGGCTTCTTATAGGCAATGTAGGTTTCTTCTGTACACCCTATGCCCTTCCTGTCCTTTTGACCCTTATCCAGGATAATCCCTGCCTGAGGATTTTTCTTTTGATAGGCTTCAATATCAAAAAACTTATTTGGAATTCTGATAGAAGATTCAGCAAGAATTTGTTCCTTAGTCATGCCCTTGTTAATCTTCTCCATCCAGACCCTCCTTTTATCTTCCACTTCTTTCCTAGCTGCTTCATATTCATACATTTCTCTTTCTCTTATCTCTTCATGCCTCTTTTCCATGTCAGGATCATGGTACTCCTTGACAGGACTGTTAGGACAGATACTAGGCATCTTTTCAAATCTTTTTATCTGCTCACATGCTTTTCTATACTTCTTTTCTTTTTTGCAAACTCCTTCCTTTCTTCTTTAGAAAAATTTTGCCAGTGGGGAGTGACTTCCCTTTTTCTCTTTATCTGTCCTCCTAGACTTTGCCTAGGTATGATCTGTTTAGGGAGTCTTGCTGCTTGTGGAGGTAGAGGTAGCAGAGGAGGTAGAGAAGAAGGTAGAGGAGGAAGTTGAGGAGGAGGAAGAGGAAGAGAGGAAGGAGGAGTTTTCTCTTTGGGTGGAGAGGGAGTTATTTCAAGAAGAGTTCTTAGATGTTCTGCAATAGAGGGCAGAGTGATTTCTGGTAGGGTGATCTCTGCTGAGGGATGAATGTCTCCTCCAGACTCTTTTGTAGGGATGTCCTCAAGTAGAGGTGTCTTCAGCTTGATGTAACTAGCAGAGAAGCCAGAAGAGTGATGTTGAAGTTCTTCCTCACATAAGGGTGCATCAATCCATATCTGCCCATTCCAATCATCAGAGGTGGCTGCTTCTTCCTCCCCCTGGATTACTGGGTCCTTTACTACAGGAATCTCCCCCTGGTTATAAGGATCATCAATTCTGAATGCTGAATCCACAGCATGCTCTCCTTCAGTGTTGTAAGAGGAGGATTCACCAAAATGTTTGATGAAAGTGTAGTCAGAGTGATTTGAGAGGAGTGGAGCCTATAAGAGAGTTAGAGAGAATACTTAGTGTTGGAGAGAAGAGATTTAAACCTGAGCTTTTAGTTGAGATCAAAAACCTGGCAAGAGGGGTTTCTGGAGCAACTCTCCCCCTGGTTTATATCTTTCAGGAAGGATGTAAACCTTTGTGGCGACAGAAGTTCCTCTTGAAGAAGAAGATGAAGCCCGGGAAGAGAGGCAGACAGGGTGGCCAATTTGGATTCACAGGAGGTGATCATATTGGCACATTCATTGGAGAAGTTAGTTAATCGTGTATGGAAGTCATTGAGAAGATTTTCCAGAGCATCGTTCATTGCTTTGATAAGGTCAGTTTGAACAGGAGTAGGCGCCATTGATGCAGGAAGAGAGAGAGAGAGAGGTAGAAGACGCAGTTTTGGGGGGTCCAGATAGGTATTTGTTATGAAATAAGAAGTACTATTTAAAGAAGATGAAACGTCGAGAAAGGAAACAGAAATCAAGGTAATCCTGTCGTAAAAGAAAAGGAAGTAAGGATTTGATTCCAATTTTAACAAGAAGTCGACGTTACGTCGAATTGATGTCAACGTATGCGTCGATATGTAGTCGGCGTTCCGTGAAGATTTTGTCAGTCTAAAGATTTGTCGACGTGGTCATAGACTTGCGTCAATAGGAAGTCGACGGTACGTTGATAGTGGATCGACGTAACTTTAACTGTAAGAAATCAGAACCAGCGTCGAGGTCTTCTCGACGGTACGTCGATATTTATTCGACGCATCTCCAGGAAACTTTCTTAGATATTCTGATGTCTTTAGATTTCCCTAACAATGAGGTTTACAAGCTTCCATCAAGCATCCCCAAGGTGTTTATGAAATAGTTATGCTTAGTTTCATCTAAAGGTTTTGTGAAGATGTCTGCTCTTTGATTGTCTGTGGGAATATATTCTAAGGTTATTTTACCCTTCTCAACATTGTCTCTAAGGAAGTGATATCAGATTTCTATATGTTTGGTCCTACTATGAAGGACTGGGTTGGATGCTATGGATATAGCACTAGAGCTATCACAATAGATCTTAGAGTTGTGTATTTCCAATTTGTAATCAAGTAGTTGATTTTGCATCCACAGGATTTGTGAACAACAGCTCCCAGCAGCTATGTATTCAGCTTCAGCTGTTGAAGTTGAGACTGAGGTTTGTTTCTTACTAAACCATGAGATCAATCTGTCACCTAGAAATTGGCAGGTATCAGATGTGCTTTTTCTATCAACCCTACATCCAACATAATCTGCATCTGAGAAACCTATTAATTCAAAGTTGGTTTCTGCTGAGTACCATAGTCCTAGTTCAGGGGTTCCCTTTAGGTATCTAAGAATCCTTTTTACAGAGGTGAGATGGGATTCCTTTGGTTCAACCTGAAATCTAGCACATATGCAAGTGGCAAACATGATATCAGGTCTGCTTGCTGTTAGATATAGAAGGGATCCTATGATGGCCCTATAAGTCTTTTGATCTACTGATTTTCCTTTATCATCTTTTTCTATGATGGCATTGGTTGCCATTGGTGTTTTCATGGTAGATGCTGATTCCATACCAAACTTTTTAATTAGTTCTTTGGTATATTTTGATTGTGAGATAAAGATTCCTTCACTACTTTGTTTTACTTGTAGCCCTAGGAAGTAGGAGAGTTCACCCATACAACTCATCTCAAATTTAGATTGCATAAGATTAGCAAATCTTTTACATAGTTTAGGATGGGTTGAGCTAAAGATAATGTCATCTACATATATTTGAACAAGGAGGAGTTGGTTTTTATGTGTTCTAGTAAAGAGTGTCTTGTCTACTTTTCCTCTTTCAAAGGAATTTTCTAAAAGAAAATTTGAGAGAGTTTCATACCAAGCTCTAGGTGCTTGCTTAAGACCATATAATGCTTTGTTAAGTCTATAAACAAAGTTAGGGGAAGAGGGATTAACAAAACCTGGTGGTTGCTCCACATATATGTCTTCTTGCAGATCTCCATTTAAAAAGGCACTCTTGACATCCATTTGGTAGACTTTCATCTTCATGAAGGCTGCATAGGCAAGAAAGAGCCTGATTGCCTCTAATATGGCTACTGGAGCAAAGGTCTGATTGTAGTCTATCCCTTCTTCTTGTCTATATCCTTGTGCTACAAGTCTTGCCTTGTTTCTCACAATTATTCCAGTGGAATCTAGTTTGTTCCTGTATACCCATTTTGTACCAATTACAGGGTAGTTTCTTGGTCTTTCAACTAGGTTCCATACTTTGTTTCTCTCAAATTGGCCTAGTTCTTCTTGCAAGGCCATAATCCAGTGAGGATCACAATTTGCTTCCTCAAACTTCTTTGGTTCAACTTGTGATAGGAAGCATTGGAGCATTATCCCATTGGAGACTTGGTGTCTTGTTCTTACTCCTGCATTGGGATCTCCAATCACTTGAGCTTGTGGATGATCTTTCAAATTGATTCCTGTTCTGCCTGAATTTGTTAGTTGTTCTTCTACTTCATTCTCAATGGGATCATTGTTCAATTGTTCTTCCTGGATCATGTCCTCTTGTGGAAGAGGGTCTTGAGTGCTCTCTTCTGAGGTTTCTTGTTCAGACTCCTCACTTGGTTCCTCTAACTGGTTTTCCTTTCCATTTTCTGTGTTCTCTAGAGCTAGTTGCTCAAGCTGGGTTTCTATGCTGTTGTTTTCCTGTGGAACAGAACTGGTGGGAGTTTCCTCCCCCTTAAGCAGCATGTTAGTTTCATCAAATACAATGTGCATGGATTCTTCAATCTTAAGAGTTCTTCTATTGTAGCACCTATAGGCTTTGCTGGATGATGAATATCCTAGAAATATTCCATCATCAGACTTCTTGTTAAATTTGGCAAGATGATCTTTCCCATTGTTTAGAATAAAGCAAGCACATCCAAAAATTTTAAAATATTTAACAGTGGGTATTTTATTTTTCAGGAGCTCATATGGAGTCTTTGATTTAGTTTTGTGTATGAGGCTTCTATTTAGAACATAGTTTGCAGTGTTGACTGCTTCAGCCCAAAAGGTTTTTGGTAATCCTGACTCTGCAAGCAGGGTTCTACCTGATTCTATTAAGGTTCTATTCTTCCTCTCAGCAACTCCATTTTGTTGGGGAGTTCTAGGTGCTGAGAAGCTTTGTTTAATACCTTCTTCCTCACAGAAACTACCAATCATCTGATTCTCAAATTCAGTCCCATGGTCACTTCTTATAATTGAAACATTTGTATTGAACTCAGATTGAATCTGTCTTATGAATTTTGAGAGAATTTTATGGGTTTCAGATTTAACTCCTAGAAAGAAACCAAGGTATAGGATTTTCCACCTAAGCTTTGAGTGGATATGGGACCAAAGAGATCCATGTGTAGTAAGTATAAAGACCTGGGAGAGTCATCCTTACCAATGGGTTTGAAGGATGATTTGGTTTGCTTTCCTAGTTGGCAAGGTCTGCATGGAGAATCCTTAGAGTACCTACCCTTTGGTAAGCCTCTGACTAGGTTATTCTTAGCTAGTTTACTGATTGTTTTGTAGTTTAGATGACCTAGTCTCCTATGCCATAATTCATTTTTATCAATAATATTGTTGAATAAGCAAACTTCTGTGGGTGAAGAGCTAAAGTCCACTACATATACTCTCCCTTTTCTAATTCCATTTAGTACTGTAGCACCAGTCTTGATATCTATAATATGGCAGAATAGTGTAGTGAATTTTACCTCATACTTACCATTCTCACATATCTAACTTATACTTATCAGATTCTGTTTTAGTCCTTTGACCACTGCCACATTCTTGAAGGTGACTTTCCCTTCTTTGAAATCTCCAAATCCCTTGGTTTGGCCACAGCTAGAGTCTCCAAAGGTTACTGATGGTCCAAGTCTATCCTCAAAGTTGATTAATAGGCTTTTGCAACCTGTCATGTGCATGGAGCATCCACTGTCCAAGTCCCACGCCATCCTGGAGATGTGATACATCTGCACATAAAAGTTTAAACATTAGTTTAGACCCTGCTGAGCTGGGGTCCCTTTCTCTCATTAGTAAAAGATTTAATAAAAGAATAAGTGGGTTTTTCAGGATATCCTTCCTCCTTATGGGGTACTGGCTTATCATACCAATCTTCTTAGATGATATCACAGAAATAGTGTTCATAATAGAATGACATGGATTGAGGGACCTGTTTGGAAACAGAAAATTTTCTGTCTGATTTATTGCGTTAATAGGGATTAGACGTAGACTTATGGTTGCATCGATATGAATTCGATGTAGATTTCTGGTTGCGTCGATATGAGGTCGATGCTTCCTTCATTCTGAGTCTACTTTTAGTCAAGCATGTGGAAGATTACGTTGAGTGGAGGTCGACGCGATTTGGTGTATGTGTCGATTAGAAATCGACGCACGTGGATAATAATTCGACGTATGTTCAGAATTTTTGTGAGGATACTTTCCTAAGATTCCTTTATCTGTAATGGGATTAGGTTTATTAAAAACAGTGGTTGTTTGTGGACCTACTTGTGATCTAATTCCTGCTAGATGATTCTCCCTAGTGAATTGAATGGGATGTTTCCAGACAGGTTTGCTGAATGTTTGTGATTTAGATGCTTCATTAGTATTCAGCTTTAGTTGTCTAAATCTATCAGTGAGATTCTCAGAGATGTTCTTGAGCTTCTGACCTCTTCCATTCAGAGAGTCCTCAAAGGCTTTAGCCTTTGCCAGCTCTTTCCTTAGTGTTAGATTTTCTGAATGGATTTTGTCTAATTCCTTCTTTGAGAGCTCTTGATTGAGCTTATAGTTTTCATAGTGTGTATTCACATGTTTGAGATTTCTTAATTCTTTTACTTCTTTTTCAGATTTGATTAGATCTAAACAGAATTCTTTGAAATCTTGTTTGAAATCAGTAGAAGAGAAATCTATATCATCAAGTATATTTACCATAGATGTATCATCAAGCTTCTCAGTGGCCATTAGACAGGTTTCCTCTTGCTTGACCTCTTCCTGATCATTGTCTGATGAGGTACTTCCTTCAGATTCTGAATCACTCCAAGATTGAGCAATGAATCCTCTTTCTTTCTTTTTCTTCTTTAGATCTGTTCTTTTCAGATCCTTCTTAGTACTGTTCTCCTTAGGACATTCAGGTGCAATATGTCCAGGTTTCCTGCAAGAGTAACAGATAATCTCTTTAGTAGGTGTTTTATTATACCTGGTTTTTGAATCTCTTCCTCTGGATCCTTCTGTTTTGATCCACCTCTTGAACTTCCTAGCCAGGAAGCTGATTAGTTCCTCATCGCTAGTAGATGGTTCATCTTCAACAGCTTTCAATGCAATACTCTTTTCTTTTGAGAATGGAGAGGCCTTTTCTTTCTCAGCTCTGGTTTTCAACAGTTGTTCATAGGATTTTAATTTACCCAACAGAACATCTGTTGATATTTCTGTTTGACTTCTGTAGTCTTTGATTGGCCAGATTCTTGAGTCCCAAGAGCTAGGAAAGCAAGTCAGCAATTTATCATTTATCTCAGTGAGAGATATGTCCTTCTCAAGTGTTCTCAATTCATTGACTATGAGGCTGAATCTTGAATACATGTCAGCAACACTTTCACTTTCTTTCTTTTGGAAGTTTTCATATTGGGAGATCAGTAGTGCCTTTCTATCCTTTTTCTCATCAGTACTTCCCTCTACCATTTTGGTGAGAGCTTCCCATACTTCCTTAGCTGACTCACAATCAGCAATCTTTTGGAAAATTTCATCTGAGAGGGTTGAGACTAGGATATTCATAGCCTTGGCATCATGTCCTTGGGCTTTCTTCTCATCTTCTGTCCATTCAGCTCTTGGAACAAGTGTTTCAGTCACTTTTCCACTTGAATCTCTTCTGAATGGCTTGGGGGGACCTGTCAAGATCACATTAAACAATTCATCATCAATAGAGTTTAAATAAATTCTAATTCTTGTTTTCCAAAGTGCAAACTTTTCCAGGTTGCAAATTGGTGGTCTGGTGGAAGCATAATCTTTGATTTGTACCATATGATAAAATAGTTTTGAAAAATATATATATGGGAGGTAGGATCTTTTTGATCAAGGAGTTATCCTTTTTAGATCAACCTGCCTCTGATACCAATTGAAAGTGCACAATTAACCTCACTAGAATTCTCTAGAGGGGGGGGGGGGGGTGAATAGGGATTTAAAAATTATTTTGTGCAAAGTTAATATATATGTGTATGATCACAGATTAGAGCTTCCCACACACCAACAAGAATTAAGCAAGAAAATAAAGTAAATGCAAGAAAATAAATCACAGCACAACACAAGAAAATATAGTGGTTCCCCAAACTTTGGGTAGTCCACTCTTCTACCCCCTTGGTAGGAATTCACTATCTTGCACTGAGTCTTTTGACAAGGAGACTCTTAGAACCACCCTGAGTCTTTTGACAAGGAGACTCTTAGAACCAACTGAGTCTTTTGACAAGGAGACTCTTAGAACCAGTACACTGAATTTTTTGGAGAGAGATTCTAAAAACTCTTTTACAATGTTTAAGTGAGAAAGAAAGAAAGGAGAAGAAATAAAAACAAGAAAGAATCTTCTTCCTAGCAAGAAGATTGGAAGCACAAGAAGTGAATTGAATCTTTCTTCTATAGAGAGAAGAAGATTTGCAGCCTTTCTCTCTTTGTGAGAGCTATCAGATTTTGCAGCAGTATGACTTCAGAAGCAGAAGAAGAAGAAGTGCTTGAATGTTGCTGCAGAGCTTTTTCTCAATTTCTCTCTTTTCTCTTGGGAGCTTTTCCTCTATTTCAAATGTGTGTGGTAGATCACTCTTCTTATTTTCTACCGACCTCCTCTTTATTTATAGCTCTGTTAATTCAAAATAATACTATACGAGGATAATCAATTAGCAGTTAGAGAGAATAGAAAGAAAAGATGTTTCCATAATGTTCATTTCTGTAGAAGGAAAGAATAAATTCTGATTTCAAATATTGTCCAAATAAGTTTAATCAAATTAGACAAGAATCAGATATAAGGAAAGAATGATTCAGAACGGCTATAAAATATTGATACTTATTCCATACAAATCAGATCTACTGAAAGAAGGAAAGAAATATGACGCATATTTAAATCTGTCATATAAATCGACGTGCGTCGATTCCTATTCGACGTAAGCGTCGAATTCATCCTGGCTGGACGTCGAGAGGAGAATAAGGAAGGTGCGTCGATTAAGGTGCGTCGACTTCTCCATATGCGTCGACAAGAAATCAGAGTAGCGTCGACAACACATACGTCGAAATCTTCCTAGAGTTACTTCGACTCAATCTGAAGGAAACGTCGACTATATTTCGACGTTGCGTCGAATACTATTCGACGCATATTTACTTAACCTTGTTTTTCTTTCTTAGAATTCATATTCAACTTAATTCAAGGGGTTAAGAGAAATCATTTTCCCAACAGTAATAATAATAAGTAGACTTTATTATTTTCGCTTTATGCTTAGACAATCTTATAAAACTGCATAATATAGGTATTGAGTCCAGCTTAAGGACGGTAAACAAAAGCTCTACTGGGAGACAACCCAATTTTGGTTGTTTTTATTTTTCTTATCCGCTAATGCCTTAATATATTATTTCTGCTATTGCTTAGTGCATCCTCTTTGTAGGATGGTGATCTTTTGGCGGCGGACTTGGATTTCCATCGCGGTATTAATGCTAATCTTCTGGTATGCTCATTTCTGAGCATGGGTAACTTTTCTTCCCCTAGCCTTTTATTCAATTTTCATGGTTACATCATTTACGTCTATTGCTTAGACTAAGTCTTGGGGAGAGCCGATATGTGTAACCTACTGTACATGCACATGATCTAGCTTACTAGTAGTACTTTTCATTTTTGTTATAATTTCATATTTGCATCACACATTGTTTCACCCGCACGAGCGTGCACTCGCTTGTTTGTATGCTCCCATATATTCAATTCGTGGTTGTGATGTAGGAATTGCTGTATTAGCCAAAAAATTGCAAGATGGAGTGGCATGTTGACTCTTGTAGTGCTTTAGTTGAGTACTCATGTCTTGTTTAGGAATTTGAGTAGAATTAGTTATTATTTATGCTTCTAATTTATAATTAGTTGATTTGCAAAGATTTTAATTTATTTTACTCAAAATGGTGAATGTGGTCGAATCTAGTGGTAGCGTGGTATTGTGTGTAGGTGAGCGCGAGGTTCATGTTACTCGAGTCGGTAGGAAGGATTACCTTTCTCGGGGGCTAAGAACTTGCCCCAAGCGACTCTCGAAGCATGGGTGTGAACGATTTGCAAGTTGAGTGTGACGTAGGCCATCTATTTGGCAAGCTTGAGCTTTGTTATACCTCTACTATATTCTTGTGTCTGAGTCTTTTGATAAGGAGACTCTTAGAATCACAGAGTCTTTTGGTAAGGATACTCTTAGAACAAACAACTGAGTTTTTTGATAAGGAGACTCTTAGAACCAAGAACTGAGTCTTTTGATAAGGAGACTCTTAGAACCAATCTAGATCTTTTGATATGGAGATCTTGAACCACTGAATGCTTTGAAGAGGGGTTCTAAAAACTTTTTACTCAGATTACAATATAGAACAGAAAGAGTAAAAGAGAGAAAAAGAAGATGAAGAATGTTTTCTGAATGAATCCTCCTTTAGTAATCACTGAGGATTCAGGCACTATGTGTTTGTTGATGGATCTCTATTTCAGTAAAGGAGTCCTTGCTGAGAAAGAGAGTTGCAAGGACTGTTCAAGCTTTTGATCCACACAATCTCTATTCCTGTAGACTTCTTGATGTGGGAGAATAAGAAGATGAAGAAGCCTGTATATTATTCCTGCACAGAGATTTCTTATTTCTGAGAGAGAGAACTCTAGGAAGAGGAAGAAGATGAATAATAGAATTAGTTCTCATGTCAATCTTCCTTAGTCCCCTTATTCTTCTGTCGAAATTGACTTTTAAATCCTTTCCTCTTTTGTTGTATCCTTAATAGGAATGTCCAATGAATAATAGTATCCTCCTTCTATTTTGATTGACTACCTGTCAATCTCAAGTTGCATATATTCCAGAATTAGCTTTATTGTGTCTCTGTAGACTTCCTTTCCATTCTTAGATATAATCGACTTGATAGAGATCAAATCAATTCCATGTATAACCTCTGAATCACTTTTAGAAAAGAATAAAAAAGAATTTCTATTTCTGTCTGTATTTAATGTAGCGTCGAATACATTTAATTTCTTATCGACGTACCTCTGAATTTTACTGGAAGCTGTGTCAAAATCCCGATGTTGCGTCGAATAGTTATCGATGTATCCATCAAGTTGAAATCCTAAACTCAGAGCACTTCCTTCTGCGTCGATGTTAAGTCCAAGATGCGCCGACTTCTAAAACTGCTTCGACTGACTCTGTCTTCTGCATTGAGTACATCTCGACGTTGTGTCGACTTAGACTTCAGTATGAGTTTATGTTACTTCTATTTGAAGTTACTTCAACTTGAATTCGAAGCTATGTCGACTTCTATTCGACGCAGGTTTAACTTAACTTTTTTACTCTTTTTGGACTGGTCTTTGACACTCTAATGAGAGTGTGACATCCTAAGACATCTAATGATCAAATTACCCTTTCTATACAACATGGGTAATAAATCCTAGATAATGGAATCACTTATATATAATTTGTAAGATAAATCAATGGGTGTTTTTCCTAACAGAACCACATCTCCATATTGAACACACTAGCTAGACGTTAATAAGATGATAACAGAAAGAACTACACGAGAGTATCACAAGCGTAAGCAGAAGCATTAATTAACATTACTTTTAGAATTTTCCACTATCCCAGGAATGAAACAATAAAGAGTTACGACCTTAAGTACTTACATTCATACAATGCATTACACTCAAAATATACTTCGGCATGTAGGTCGTCAATATAAGGAAAGCTGAAAAAGGGAGGTTGGCTTTCAAGGGCCAATACAGCATATGGCTTCAACCCGCTACTTTCCGCTTTGCTCACCACCACCTGCACCAACATCCAATAAGAGGTAAACGAGGGTCAGCTATGAGCTGACCACAAACCGCATAATGATCCCACCCCCCTCCCACCCCGTCTATCTAGCCTGCTCAGGGGCGTATTACTGCAAATCCTACAAGCAAGCCATACATGCAACATGTAATCAAATAAATAAAGTGCAACTACCCTACGCAGGGTGAGGTTTCAAGTACAAACAATTTTTTAGGTTGAACATCAAAGTAAGGAGAACCTAGGTATGCACATGATGTTGGTTGGGTTCACCCAGAGGTTTCCACAACCGCCTAAAAAACTGCATGAGGCTAACATAACATCAATCCACAATCCACTCCACCCTAAGCAACACCGACTTAGGCGGGAAAAAGAGCTTTTGGCTGGTCTTGGTAAGCACCTTCTGTTGGAGCTTGTGTTCAACATCTCTTAGTTTGAGAATAACAAATAACACTATGTATTTGATCTTGCTTGTGTTTATACTGTGCAGGTACTATAGTTAAATAACCCCATGAACATGATGTTGATTGATGATGATTCTCTGAACAGAGAGCTAACATCCCGCGTTAGTAGTTAACGCCCCGCGTTAGTAGTTAACACCCCACATTAACTTATCGTCGAGTGGGGATGACATCGAGAAGGGAATGATATAAAGAAACTAGAGACAACGCTAGCGTTGGAGCTAACGCAGGCGTTGAGTCCATGATTTGCCACAATATCGATGATTGTACGCTCTCAGCCATGACTGTACACGATCACTAACGATGGCGTTAACTCTTAAAACCAGGCGTTAGCTCTCGTGCTTATTTAAAGAGCTGATTTCGTTGCTCAAGCGGTGAACTTTCAAGCCTTCATTCCAATCTTCTGAGAGAGCATTTCAACCCCGAATTCAGAGAGCACTCCCAACACCACCATTGAGGAACAAGAGTGAGAAGGAGATTTTCAATGGAAAAATTTGAAGAAGGACGCTCGCTTCAACTCCAACAATGGTCTTTGCATGTCTTCAACATCTACTTCAGCGCTCTTCAATTTATGTAGTCTTTTATTCTGAATTTACTTTTATCTTTTCATTATTTTCTTATAATGGTAGTGAATTTGCCGCCTTGTGTGTGGCGACTAGGATGGGTCCGGTTTAGGGGGTAATTCACCGCCTTGTGCGTGGTGACTAGGTCAAGGGTAGATCTAGGGGTTGCTAGAGGCCTTATCTGGGGAAAGATAGGCTATAACTAACCGGTCATTGGGAGAAGGACGGGTGAAGGAACACAAAGTGATTTTTACATTGTCGCCTTTAATTTCAAGAGTTATTGAAATTTTATCTTTGTAATTATCTTTGATATATAGTATCCATTTTTATTATCTGCGATTTTCCGGAATTATATTTCATTTAAATATTCATAAGCAAAATCACTTTGACATAATTCTTACTTAAACCTATTTTTTCTGAAGAGCTAACACTCAGCGTTAACTCGTAACGCAGGCGTTTGCAATAGTAATCAAAAAGTTTCATTTTTCTTAAACTCTCTTTGTTTTACTGAAAAATTCATACACCCCTTATTCACACCCCCCCCTAAGGGCATCATAAGATCCAACACTTGGTATCAGAGCAAGTTATTCCAAAATGGTTTCTTAATTGGGAATAAAGACGCATCATGATCATGCTTTCATTGAGGGTCAAGGGATTAGTAGACCTCCTCTATTTACCGGTAATGGTTATAATTATTGGAAAACAAGAATGTGTTGTTTTTTAATTGCTTTAGATAATGATGTGTGGGGTATGGTGGAACAATGCTACTCTCCACCAACATTTGTTGTTGGAGAAGTTACTATGAAAAAACCGAGAGATAAATGGGATGATAACGACAAGTTAAGATGCAAGAATAACGCTAAAGCTATGAATGCTTTATTTTGTGCTTTGGATAGAACCTAATTTATAGAACTTGTGCTTGCGAAACTGCTTATGATATATGGAATTTATTAGAAATTACTCATGAAGGTACTTTGCAGGTCAAGGCCAAAGCTTTTCCAACTTGAATCCGAATATGAGAAATTTTGGATGGAGGTGAATGAAGACGTAGATTCCATGTACACAAGGTTCACCAAGATCGTCAACGACTCAAAAGTACTTGGAAAGGTGTTCCCTAACGGCGACTTGGTGAGAAAAATTCGAAGGTCTCTCCCTCCAAAGTTCAATGCAAAGGTGATGGCTACATCAGAGTCGCATGATTTGAAGAAGCTCCAAATTGAGAGCCTCATTGGGAACCTCAAGACTCATGAGGTTGAACTCAAAATTCAACAACAAGAGTACAACATGGAGCCAAAGAAGAAGGCTTTGTCCTTAAAATCAAAGAAGGAGGCTGACAGAGATGACAATAAAGAGGATGAGGAGAGCATTTTTGTGAAAAAGTTCAAAAAGTTCATGAAGAATCCGGAAAGGAGAAACACCTTCCGGAAATATTGCATCAAGAAGGGATCCTCATCAAAGAAGGGAAGAGGTAGTGATGAGGACGATGATGAGCGACCACCACCGGAGTGCTACCATTGTAGAAAGATCGGACACATCCGGAGCCAGTGCCCAAAATATCTGAAAGAGCGTAAAGAAAAGCTCACATAGGAAAAGAGAAGAAGAAGGTCCTAAAAGCGGGTACTTGCGATGAATCCTCCTTTGAAGAATAAAGTAGCTCATCCTCCAGTAGTTAAGAAGAAGCCAATGTGTGCCTCATGACAAAGAGCAACACACTATCCGATGATGAAAGCGGTGTTCAAAGCGACACTGCAGTAACTCTTCCGACTACTTATGATGGTTTATAAATTGAGTATTTACAAACGTGCAAATTTTTTGATAAAAGTTTAAATGATATTGAGATTCTAAATTCTGAAAATAAACTTTTGTTAAAAGAAAACAAAAAATTATCTAAACTATTAGGGAAAGAGAAAGCATCTTGCCAAGAGTGCAATCACTCCTTGGCAAGAGTAAAAGAACTCGAAGAAGCTCTTTCTAAGTCGCACTCCAATATCGAAATTCTTACTAAGGAGAAGGGGAATTTAGAATGAACTTTAAAAACCGCTCTTTCTCAAATAGAAGAAGGAAATAAAAGTTTTGCGAATCGGTGTGTTATGTTAGTAACGGAAAGCACCGCTCTCAAAGCTCATATTCATTATCTAAATGTGTCTATTAAGAATTTCGGAGTTGGGCAAAGGTCTCTCGACATGATCTTGTCCAACCAATGCCATGGTAGTGCCAAATATGGCCTTGGATATGTTACTGAGAGCTATCGCCCAGCGTTAACTCTTAACGTTGGCATTAGCAATAATTCCAGAAATTTTATTTCTGTTAATAAATTAAAAAATCATTTCAAAATTCAAATGTTATCTCATCTTCCTGTAAGAGTTTATCCAAAAATCCAAAAAGGGTTTCATCCCCCTTTTATATCGTGTGTCAAATGTCATATATTTGGACACACCTCAGACTCATGTAGGAAGAAGGGTCATAGTGCTATAAAGCAAATCTGGGTGTCTAAGGTTTCGACCTATTCTATGGGGGGAACCTCTTGGGTATCCAGATCTTTACTCTCATCTCCTTTTTAGGTATGTTGGCAGGATAAGGACGAAAAGGATGTGTGGTATTTGGACTCGGGATGCTAAAAACACATGACGGGCAACAAATCAAAGTTTCTTAGCCTTGGGATGAAGAAAGGAGGGTTGGTAACATTTGGAGATAACGGAAAAGGAAGGATCATGGGCATCGACACAGTGGGTAACGAATCTTTCTCAATCTCTAATGTTTTATTTGTAGATGGCTTGAAACATAATTTAATATCAATTAGTCAATTATGTGATAAGGGTTTAAATGTATTATTTGAATCATCTATAAATCTTTGCAAAATCATAAATTCTAAAACAAATTACGTCGTACTCACCGCACCTAGAATTCATAATGTTTATATGATTGCCTTTAATGTTCTTTCACAATCGTCCATAAAATGCTTTATTTCTAAAAAAGACGAATTTAAACTTTGGCATAGGCGTCTTGGTCACTCTAGTACCAAGCTTATTTTGAAATTATCAAAAGATAAATTAATTAAAGATTTACCTATGCATAATGGTAATTTATCTTCTCTTTGTACGTCTTGCGAAAAAGGAATGTTTTTAAAAAATTCTTTTAAAAGCAAAAATGTAATTTCTACTTCTAAACCTCTTCAATTAATTCATATGGATTTATTTGGACCAGGTAACACTTCTAGTCTAGGAGGTAGAAAATATACTTTTGTAATAATTGATGATTATTCCAGATTATGTTGGACTTTATTTCTGTCTTCCAAATCCGATGCATTTATTGAATTTACTAAACTATGCATTCGTATTCAAAATTAACTTGATTTAAAAATTAAATACATACGCTCAGATCATGGAGGAGAATTTGAAACCGATAAGTTTTCTTCTTTTTGTAATGATTTAGGAATTAAACATGAATTTTCCG
This sequence comes from Dactylorhiza incarnata, assembly GCA_033032865.1. Lineage (NCBI taxonomy): Eukaryota > Viridiplantae > Streptophyta > Magnoliopsida > Asparagales > Orchidaceae > Dactylorhiza > Dactylorhiza incarnata. The sequence continues at coordinate 5,975,177 of JAWHQI010000090.1, read as the reverse complement.
CTCCTCGCACCCCACAATAAAATGGTGCAGTGGGGAGGAAAAATAAAACCCTTCAAGAGCTAGCACGCACTATGCTTTGTGAATATGGGTTGCCTAAATCATTTTGAGCTAAAGCAGTTAATACTTTATGTTATAATATTAATCGTGTCATGCTTCGTCCTATTTTAAAATTAACACCTTATGAGCTTTATTTTAAAAGAAAACCTAATGTATCTTATTTTTCATGTCTTTGGTTGCAAACGTTTTATTTTAAATACTAGAGATGCATTAGGAAAATTTGATGAAAAATGTGATGAGGGTATTTTCATTGGTTACTCTTCAAATAGTAAGGCTTATAGAATTTATAATAAAAAAACTAAAATAGTTGAAGATTCTATTCATGTAAGATTTGATGAGTTTGTTTCTTGTGTAGATACAAATTGTATAGGAAAAGAAGAAGAACCCCTTTCCCCTTTGGAACATGAGGATGACGAATTTCTTGGAGAAAAAGAAGAAGAAAAAGAGGAGAAAGAAGAAGAGATAGTAGAATATGTTCCTCAAAGTGTGCTATAGTTTTCAAAAGATCATCCAAGGGAGCTTGTTATTGGAGAACCGTCAAGAGGGGTAAGTACTCGTTCTTCTTTACATGAGACTTTTTCAAACCTTAGTTATGTATCCGAAATAGAACCAAAAAATGTTTCAACCGCTTTAAATGATGAATTTTGGTTTTTAGTTATGAATGATGAATTAAATCAGTTTGAACATAATAAGCTTTTGAATTTAGTAGAGAGGCCATCTAATCATCCGGTTATATGTGTAAAATGGATTTTCAAAAATAAACTAGATGGTTACTCTAGGATTACAAGGAATAAAGCTAGACTAGTTGCACAAGGGTATTCACAAATCGAAGGGGTAGATTTTGATGAAACTTTTGCACCCGTTGTTCTTCTGGAATCAATTAGAATATTTCTTGCATTTGCGAGTTTTAAAAGATTTAAATTATTTCAAATGGATGTTAAAAGTGCATTTTTAAACGGGATTATAAAAGAAGAAGTTCATGTAGAACAACCCCCGGTTTTGTGAGTGAAAAATTTCCAAATCATGTGTATAAGTTAGAGAAAGTGCTTTATGGATTAAAGCAAGCGTCACGTGCTTGGTATGATAAATTGACATTATTTTTGATACATCACGGTTATAAAATGGGAAGTGCGGATAATACACTCTTTATTAAGCATGTAGATAATGATTTGATTATATTGCAAATTTATGTTGATGATATTATATTTGGAGCCACTAATGAAGAGTTATGTAATGAAGTAGTTTAGTGATGAAAAATGAATTTGAAATGAGCTTGAAAGGAGAAATAACTTATTTTCTAGGATTTCAAATCTCACAAAGACAAGATGGTATTTTTATTTGCCAAACTAAATATGTTCATGATATTCTTAAAAGATTTGGTTTTGAAAACCTCAAACAAGCTAATACTCCAATGAGTGCATCACTAAAGTTAGGAAAAGATGATGTCGGTATTTCTATTGATCAAACATTATATAGAGGAATGATAGACTCATTGATATATTTAAGCGCATCTAAACCCGATATTATGTTTTCCTTTTATTTGTGTGCTAGATTTCAAGCTAACACAAAAGAATCACATTTAAAAGCGGTTAAACGTATTTTTAGATATCTAATCGAAACATCTAGATTATGCTTATGGTATCCTCATAATGATTGTTTTATTTTACACTATTTTTCTGATTCGGACTATGCATGATGTTTATTAGATCATAAGAGCACTAGTGGCACGTGTCATTTAATAGGCCCTTCACTCATATCATGGTCGAGTAGGAAACATAATTTTGTTGCCCTCTTCACCTCTGAGGCCGAATATATCGCACTAGGTAGTTGTTGTGCACAAGCCTTGTGGATGGCCCAAACTGTAGAAGACTTTGGTGTTTACTAAATAACATAGAATTAAAATGTGACAATACGAGCATTATCGATCTTATAAACAATCTCGTACATCATTATAGATCTAAACATATAGATGTCCGACATCATTTTATTTGGGATCATATCAAGAAGGAACATGTTAGAATTAGCTTTATAGGGACCGACTCACAACTTGCTGATATTTTCACAAAACCTCTACCCGATGCACGTTTTAACATGCTTAGGTTAGAATTGGGCATTTTAGAAATATCTCATTAATCCCTATAAAATGCTATCAAATTTTTTTGTCTCTATTTATATTGGTTTGCATTTAAAAAAACAAAACAAAAATATGCTAAAAGAGCATTCAAATCAACTCGAAAATCTCTGAAATTCCAACATTAAGAAAGCCTCTTTATAATACAAAGGAATTATGAAAAACATTTTTCAAAAATCAAGATTTGCAGTTCTGCTTTGGCGTTAAGAAGCTAACGCCTAGCGTTAGCCCCTTTGCTCCAAAATTTTTTTGTCTTCTTGAAAAAATTTATGGTATTATTTTAATGAAGTATTTTATTTTTATTTCTCTATTTTTTAAGAGTCTTCTATTCTTTATATTTTAAAAAAATTTATATATTATGCTTAAATGCTTAAATCAAGGGTGATTATATTTATTACTTAAAGATTATTTACAATGTTTAATTTTATCTTTCAAGTTTCTTAAAAAACATTGTTTTATTTTTGTCATGCCTTGAATATTATCTTAAAATTTGAAATAAATTTGGTTATAGATTACATGTGTAGAAATGTTTTTACATGCCTCTAAGTATGAGTAAAGATTTATCTTTGATAATGATCTTCTCACTTACACCTTTTTGTTAATCTACATGAGTTTTAATCTTATTTTTGCATGATTGTGTAGTATAAGAACATATCTTTTTTGAATTTCTTAAATAGTTTACCTACACAACATTGAATTCATTTTTGCAATTCTTTGTTTTTCATGCACTTATGATTAAAGAAATGTGGAATTTCAAATAAAAATTTCTATGTTTGCAACAAGTGAATTTGGAGTCCTTTGTAAAAAAAAGGAATAAGAAAAACCCCACCAAAAATTGTAAAGTGTCTTGTGCAAATAAAGTTTTGGTCACTTCTCTTTAAAAATAAAAATCTTTATGTGCATTGAAATTTGTGGAAGTAAAGTTGTTTATGTTTATTTCAAGTTATGTTCTTAAAATACAATCTTTCATGTGGTTTGATTTATACACTTGTATACTTTATCAAAACACATTAATCGAACACATCATTATCATTTATAACACTTCCACTAATGAGAATTGGACCTAAAGCTTATCTACACTATTCTCTATAATCTTGAGTAAATGCACTTGATAGCGAAGCATTATATTTACAATGTTAATGTATGCTTGAAATGCAAATTTATTTACATTGTAAAGCATATCTTTTCTTAATATTTGTAATCTTAATTGCTAATTTTCTTTTACCAATATCAAAAAAACTTGCAACTTGTGTATCTAAATTAAAATATCTACTTAATTACTTTAACTGCTTATTATACTTTGTATTTACAAATTCTTAAAGATGTTCAATATTGCTTTCACTGTATTCACTATTTTTCAAAAAATTGCTATTATATCTACATAGTGCACATCATTTCATATTGCGACTACTTTAACCTACCTCCTTTTGATTATAACAAAAGGGGAGAATAAATTGAAGATATCTATTATTTAGGGGTAGTAAATTAGAAAATGCATTAATGTAGGGGGAGTATGCATGTTTATCACGCTTATCATATACTATAAACACTACTCAAATTAAAGTTTATTTCTTATTAGTGGATTTGTTATTATCAAAAGAAGGAGATTGTTGGCGCTTGTGTTACACATCTCTTAGTTTTTGAATAATAAATAACACTATGTATTTGATCATGCATGTCTTTATAGTGTGCAGATACTATAGTTAAATAACCCCATGAATAGGATGTTGATTGATGATGATTCTCTGAACAGAGAGCTAACGCCCCGCGTTAGTAGTTAATGCCCCGCATTAACTTATCATCGTGTGAGGATGACGTCGAGAAGGGAATGACATAGAGAAGAAATAGCATCGAGAAGCCAGAGACAACGACTGCGTTGGAGCTAACGCATGCGTTGAGTCCATGATATGCCACGATCTCAGTGGTTGTGTTGAATTTTGAAGTGTAAGTGGAGGTTGAGCGGTCTGGGCATCAGACGGGGGGGGGGGGGGGGGGGGGGGGTCTGGTATACTATAGAGGTCGGGCGGTCTGGTAGGAAGACCGCGTGGGTTGTCTTTCTGTAACGCCCCAGATTTTCATTAATTATTTACGTGGCCGCTGTGTGACGTAATTTTGGCGTTTGGGCATTACGTCAGCTCGTCAAATTTTAGTTTTGGGCCTTAGCAGAGTTAAAGTGTGTAATTTGGATCGAGCGTGTGAGATTTTGCGTCGTTTCGAATTATGGGAAATTATTTATATAATTATTTCATTCATTATAATTCCCTGGCTCTGTGTTCGGCGATCTGAAGAGGAGCTGCGTTCGACGAATGGCATAGGGGCTATGTTCGACGAACGGTAGAGGGGCTGCTTCGACGAACGGCAGAGGAGCTGCATTCAACGAACAGTAGTGGCTCTGTGTTCGACGAACGACAGAGGGGTTGCGTTCGACGAACGGCAGAGGGGCTACGTTCGACGAACGGCAGAGGGGCTGCGTTCGACAAACGACAGAGGGGTTGCGTTCGACGAACGGCAGAGGATCTGCATTCAACAAATGGGTGGCTGCGTTCGATGAACTACAGGCTAGCTGCGTTCGACGAACTGCTGGCTGAGTTCGATGAACTCATGGAGGCTTAATATATATACATTAAACTTAGGTTTTATCTTTTCATCTCCTTCCCCTTTCGGCCGACCTAGAGTTCTGTCGGGCGAGAGAGCAAGAGCGGCGTGTCGTGGAGCTTCCGGCCGGCGATTCAAGGGCTGCAGTAGTCAGAATCGCGTTTGGAGAGTAGATTTGGAAAGCTCTCGGCGGGATCTTCGTTCTAGTGGTAAGCTTTTCCCATTTCGTGGAATTTTTTGGAGTTATGGTAGTGACCTAATTCCTCTTTACGATCCGAAAGGTTTCAGGATTTCGTGTTCGGGTGAGTTCTTGGCCGATCCTTAGCTTTCGGAGCGGAGGTCTTCGAGTTTAGCAAGGTGTAAGGCAAGTGGCTATCCCCTCCTTCTCGTTGTTTTCTTGAAGCACTGTTTTCTATGGTTATGCGTTCTTGGTGTGTCTTGGCTTGTTTTTTTGGTCGTGTCATTTTGATCTCGAGCCCCCCCCTTGAATTCCTTCTTTTTGTTGTTTTCTCCTGCCTTGGATTTCTCGAGAAATCAAGGGTTCCTGCCTTGGATTTCTCGAGAAATCATTGACCCTGCCCTTTCATTTTTCGAGAAAGCATGACCCTGCCTTTAATTTCTTGGAAAATAAGCTTAACCCTGCCTTTAATCTCTCGGAAAATCAGCATGACCCTACCTTGATTTCTTGAGAAATCACTTTTTCCTGCTTGGGGATTTCTCGAGTGATGGCTTCTCCTGCTTTGATTTCTCGAAAAATTATTGTTTCCTATTTTGGGAATTCTCGAGAAACCTTTATGTTTGTCCTATACTTTTCGAGAAATCCTTATTTTTGCCCTTTAGTTCTCGAGAAACCCCGTGTTTGCCCCTTAGCTCTCGATAAATGCCTAATCTACCCTTCTTTTTCCCGAGGCATGTTCAGGTTGTTACCCTTCATTCCTCGAGAAATGCCTTCTCCTTCTCGAGAAGTGCATGTCCACTCTTAAGTCTGTGAGCTATGTCTCAGTCCTCTTCCCTCTTTTGGAACTATGAATCTTCTAAAGTGTACAGGGGTATTATTAGTGTTTGTTTTGTGCCCTTTATCATGGTTACTTCTCCTCTTCGAAATCCCATACCCATTGTGGTTAAATGACATATGTCTCCTCTTATGCATCGTCTTATGCAGTGTTTACTCCATTTGTGACCCTATCCTTAGGGTATCCTGGTGAGTGTTTTTCTTGAGCTTCGTCCCATGCCATAATTAAAGGAATTAATTAATAAGACCATTGCCTTTGTCCTTGCACGATGGGTCATGTTTTGGGGGGCAGTGGGGAGTGTTGTAGCCTTGCATGGTGGCCATTTTAGTGGTGAACCGCAGGCTTGGCCTGTGGTCCCGTGGGCCGTGTTTGGGTGGTTGGGGATGGAAACCCCCACCCATTTTTTTGGCTTTGGGTGGCAGTAAATAAAGGACAGCCCCCGTTTAATTTGAGCTGATCAGTCTCTTTAAATAAATTTAACAAGATAAATGAACTTTGCTTGTTCCTTTTTATGGCATTTGGTGCACTTGGTTCTTTGCCTAGTTCTTTGTTTGAAGCTTCTCTTTCGGTAAATATGGCTTGGGTTGGTACCCCTTATGCCTTATTTACTTTTCTGCTTGTTTTCTGCCACTTGTAATTCCCTTGCTGAGGCGTTCTTTGTTATATTGAATGCCTCAGGTTCAGAGCCTTAGCTGCTAGTGGTGTAGCCCGGAGTCTCCGGGAGTTTTAGTTGTTGATTTACCCCGCTGCTGCGAGGTAGCTGTGGTTAGTTTTCTTCTTATGTTCAAACATGCTAGTTTGGAGCCAACGGGTTAGTGTCAGGTTGTTGACGCTCGTTGTGCCCTTTTGATACTTTATAGCTTACTTGCCAGTTAATTGCTACTACTTTTAAATCTTGTGTATCTTGCTCTCTGGGAATGATTTAGGTCTAGGTGCATTATAGTTATAAAATGGCTTTTCTTTCATCCTCATTGCATTCCTTTTAACTGAAATCCTTATCTTTAAAGTCGCCTAAAAAATATTTTATATACTTCTACTATGCCTAGATATGTGCATATCATTTACTTTATGTCATGTCATCACGTGCATTTAGGACCTTAAGTGAACTAAATCAAGTATTTTTCCGCTGCAATTATGTATATTTTCTCGGTGGACAAGTTAATCCACGAACTGAGAGACACAGTTCTTACCCCAAACCCTCATAAATGATTTCAAATGATGATCTATCATGTGAACATGTTTTGATTAAATAAGTAATAGGTTTTCGCCAGAGCGTCTGCAATTGTCTCCTGCATGACGTGGCATCATGACGCGTATTTTCTCTTACTCTGATATTCCTAAATTTGGAGAAAATGCGGGTTGTGACAGTTGGTATCAGAGGGAGGTTGTTCGACAAGTCGTTCGAGCAACAAATTCTGATATAGTATAGTTATTTTGGTTTCATTGTATACACACACCGATGTGTCATCAGTACGTCTTGGCCGAAGCATGAACACTGCACTCATAGCATGATAAGAAGTATACGGGGCATATTATGTAGTATGGGATGCATAATATGTGTTTGTATATGGATCCACCATAGGTGGCAACATTTGACGGTTATGTAGTATGGGATGCATAACCATCATCACATGGATGCCCATTTGCACGTTTTTCTTTTTCATTACATGCAATATTATGTAGTATGGGATGCATAATATTTCATGTGTACGCCGCTCATAACATGCATTAAGGCCTTTATTAGAATGCATAGCACAACATACATTACATAGCATTGCATAAGCACACGTGCGAAGTTAAAGACTTATATGATGACACACGTACACCCATGATTTCAAATAAACAGAAAATTCATGCATTCATGCCCTTTGCACATGAGTCAAGAGGGACGATGTAGTATCGTTCCCGAATTTAGCATATCATCATGAAAATCCCAGAGCAAGGTGGTAGCAATGGCAAGTATCTGTACATGTATGTTCTGAACCAAGCAGTGTAGTTCTAGTGTAAGGTTAAGTTTTAATTATAGGTTTATGCGTATTAGCAGAGATGGCGCGCAAGCGAGTCGCGACTAGGTTGACTCCTCAGTTGGAGGGAGAGTCATCCAGAGCGCAGAGTTAAGCTTTAATCGAGAGTCTGCGCTAGAGCAATGAGGCTCTGACTAGGCAGATGGTTGCGATACAATCGCAAGTCGAGGCGTTGTTGTCTGCTGGTGCTAGGCAGCAACCCGTAGTGTAGGCCCCCGTAGTAGGACAAATAGTACCTACTCCTCCTGCTCCCTTGGTACCCCAGTAGCGATACCTCAGGAAATTAATTTCATTTCGCACTTTCAAAGTTTGGGTCCTCCATCGTATGACGGGTGAGCTGACTTCGTGGCCTTAGACGATTGGCTTATAGCCATTGAAGAGATGTTCTCATATTCAGGATCACCATGGATCAGAAGGTGATGGTTGCCATGTACCAGCTTAAGGGTCTCGCAAATAGTTGGTGGTTGAGGGAGAAGGAAGACCTTTCTGAAGGATGTTCATGGGAAACCTTCAAAGGAATGTTGTTAAGAAAGTTTCTGCCGTCGGTAGAGAAAGAACGGTTGATGAATGATTTCCTGCATCTGAAGCAGAGGTAGCTCTCGGTGAGCGAGTATGAGATTGAGTTTTGCAAGTTGAGCAGGTTTGCTCCGGCCCTGGTAGCCTCAGAAGAAGGAAAAGTAAAGAAATTTCTGGGTGGTCTCCGCAGTGATATCCAGCAGATGGCCAGTGCGTACAGGTCGGAGAAGTGCGTCGAGGTAGTAGATGCAGCGCTGAAGGTTGAGGCAATTGATATTGCCAAGAATCGAGGATCAATGATGAAGAAGGGAAAGTGAAAGGCTGGAGAAGAAGGAAATTCTGGTGCGCCTGCCTTGATCTTGAAGAAAGAAGGTGGTGAGGTCTGCAGTTTTTGTGGCCGCTCTGGCCATCTAGTTGAGAGGTGGTTCAAGAGGAAAGGAGTTCAAAAGCAGCAGCAAGTGCTGGCAATTCAGGGTGCTCCGAAGGGAGAGGTGCTCTGCCCGTTGTGCAAGCAGAAGGGGCATGATGTAGCCCAGTGTTGGACCAAAGATAAAGTCTGCTTCCAGTGCGGACAGAAGGAGCACTTGAAGTTTCAATGCCCGCGAGTTCAACCCCCGTTGCAGCTAGTTCCGATTCGATCCTTGCCACCGCCGCCGCAGCATCAGGATAAAGGAAGAGGAAAGCTGAACGTGTTAACCCAGTAGCAAGCGCAGTCTTCGACCCAAGTGATCGCAGGTTAGACCTTAAGCCAGTTGTTTAGTCTGAATTCCTTTTCGTTTCGTTGTATTAGACTAGTTTCTTTTTCGCGCTTATAGGGAGATTTAAGGTAAAGAATCGTTGGGCGCGTGTTCTGTTATATTCGGGTGCTACCCATTTGTTCGTAGCAAGGGCTTTCGTCGAGCGTCACCGTTTGACCCCTGAGCTAGGCAACGATTCGTTCCTCGTTAAGTTTCCTTCTGGTGATTTGGTGTCCTCAAACCAGTGCTTCAGAAGTTGCCCAGTTCTCTTAGGAGATTTCTTGGTTGTTGTTGATCTCAAGGTGTTGGACCTAGAAGACTTTGATGTGATTTTGGGTATGGACTGGTTGTCCAGCTATGATGCGGTCATCCGATGCAAGGAAAAGCGTCTGGACTTCGTGATGGACAACAGTCATCCCATGAGCATTTTTGGGTCTCCGTACCTGTGTTCCCTGATAATTTCTGTGGTATGTGCTCGAAAACTGTTACTTTCTGGTTGTTTGGCTTACCTTGTTCCTGTTGTAAAAACTATTACTGGTTCGTTGTGTATTGAGGGTGTTCCGGTAGTGCGAGAGTTTCCTGATGTCTTTCCCGCCAGTCTTCCTGGCCTTCCGCCTGATAGAGATATGGAGTTCGTTATTGATCTTAAGCCTGGTACTTATCCTATCAATAAGGCCCCATACCGTATGGCCCCATGCGAGTTAGAAGAGTTGTGAACTCAGTTAGATGAGTTATTGCAGTTTGGATTTATTAGGCCAAGTTCTTCGCCCTAGGGTGCTCCAGTGTTGTTTGTGAAAAAGAAGGACGGTTCTATGAGGTTGTGCATAGATTATAGAGAATTAAACAAAGTGACAATCAAGAACAGGTATCTGTTGCCGAGGATAGATGATCTGTTTGATCAGTTGCGTGGTTGCACGGTGTTTTCGAAGATTGACCTTCGATCAGGTTACCATCAGTTGAGGATCCGTGAGTCCGACGTTCCCCGGACTGCCTTTCGTTCCCATTATGGTCATTTTGAGTTTTTGGTTATGTCTTTTGGTTTGACGAATGCACCCTGTACGTTTATGGACATGATGAACCACGTGTTCAAGGATTTTCTGGATCATTTTGTTGTGGTATTCATTGATGATGTGTTGGTATATTCTAGAAGTGTTGAGGAGCTTGCTACGCATTTGCACTTAGTATTGTCTACTCTTAGAGAGCACAAGTTGTATGCGAAGCTGAGTAAGTGCGAGTTCTGGCTTCCTCAAGTATCCTTTCTGGGTCATGTGGTGAACAAGGATGGAATTACTTTAGACCCTACTATGATTTCTACTATGTTGGATTGGAAGACGCCTTCAACGCCTAAGGAAATAAGGAGTTTCTTAGGGTTGGCTGGGTACTACAGGAGATTTGTTCAAGGATTCTCAGTGCTGTCGGCACCTTTAACTAAGCTTACCCAGAAGAATACCGCTTTTGTTTGGAGCGATAAGTGTGAAGAAGCTTTTCAGGAATTAAAGAGGCGTTTGTGCAGTGCTCCTGTGTTGGCCTTGCCGATCGAAGGAATATAGTATGTTGTTTATGTGAACGCATCTCACATTGGACTAGGGTGTGTTTTGATGCAAGATAGAAAGGTGGTTGCCTATGGGTCTAGACAATTAAAGGTTCATGAAAAGAATTACCCTACGCATGACTTAGAATTTGCTGCAGTGATTTATGCTTTAAAGCTTTAGAGACATCTATTATATTTAGTGTCATGCAAGATTTATACAGATCACAAGAGATTGAAGTATGTCTTTACCCAGAAAGAGCTGAATTTGTGCCAGCGCAGGTGGTTGGAGTATGTTGCGGATTATGAGGTTGATATCCTGTATCATTCGGGTAAGGCTAATATGGTGGACGATGCCCTGAGCAGAAAGACCGCACATATCTTCAATCTTTCCGTGCAGTCCTTAGTAGAAGAGTTTATGTTGATGGATATTTCAGTCGGTAGTAGTACCTCGCCTTCGAGCTTAGAGGCTGAAGAGACTTCTTGGATTACCCTTACGTGATTGCACCAGAAGGAAGATCCTGACTTGCAGCATCTCTGGAATAGGACCGAGAAAGGAGAATTACCAGATTTTTAGATCGATAACAAAGATACTTTAAAGTACCGAGGTAGGTATTGTATCCCCGTGTTGGATGATATTCGTGCAAAGATCTGTAGTGAAGCACATGACTCTAGTGTTTCCTATCATCCTAGTTCCAAGAAAATATATAAGGACCTGAAGCGGATTGTTTGGTGGTCAGGTATGAAGAATGATATAGCCAGATATATTTTTGAATGTTTAACTTGTCAGCGCGTGAAGGCGGATCATAAGAGGCCTGGAGGTAAGTTGAACCCGTTGGATGTTCCAAGCTAGAAGTGGGAGAGCATTTCAATGGACTTCATTACCGGTTTGCCGAGGTCTCCCGGAGGACATGATTCCGTGTGGGTTATAGTTGACAGATTGACAAAGTGTGCTCACTTTGTGCCTTTTAAGACCAGCTATTCTATGGAGAAAATAGCAGAGCTCTATTTGGATGAAGTTATCAGATTGCATGGTGTGCCCGTGAGCATTGTGTCGGACCGAGATTCTAGGTATATGTCTCGTTTCTGGCGGAGTTTGCAGGGAGCTTTGGGCCCTGACCTTAGATACTCTACCGCTTACCATCCTCAGACCAATGGTCAAACAGAGAGAGTGAATCAAATTTTGGAGGATATGATAAGGTGCTATATTCTAGATCATGGTGGAGCTTGGGATAAGCATCTTGTATTGATGGAATTTGCCTACAATAATAGTTATCAGGAGAGTTTGCAAATGGCCCCCTTTGAGGCTCTGTATGGGAGGCGTTGCTGAACTCCCTTGTTTTGGGCCGAGGTTGATGAGAGCCCGTTGTTAGGCCCAGAAACTTTGGATAAGATGAGCGTTGTCGTGACTCATATTCACGAGAAGCTTCGTATCGCTCAGAAGTGGTATGAGAAGTATGCCAATCGGAGAAGGGTGGATCTTGAGTTTGCAGTCGGAGACTTAGTGTTCTTGAAAGTTTTTCCGATGTCGGGCGTTAAGAGATTTGGAAGGAACCACAAGTTGGACCCCTAGTATGTGGGACCTTTCCAGAATGTTGAGCGCATCGAAATGTCAGCTTATAGATTGGATTTGCCTGCTTCCTTCCCAAATGTTCACGATGTGTTTCATGTGAGCCAGCTGAGGAAGTGCCTGCGTAGTGATCGGATTGTTCTTGATTCAGTGCCCGTATTGTAGCCCAATCTTTCGTATGTTGAAGAGCCTGTCCGAATCTTGGAGACTCAGGAGCGTGTGTTGCAGAGGAAGACGATCCCGATGGTTAAGGTTCTTTGGAAGAATCAGGGTGTCGAAAGCGCAACATGGGAGCTAGATTCTGCCATGAGAGAGACTTATCCTAGCCTCTTCCCATAGATTTCGGGTAAATCTTCGGTCAAGTAACCTTTGGATTTGATTTTGTAACTTTCTTGATCTTTGGATTTCAAGTTTCAGGACGAAACTTCTTTTTAGGGGGAGTGACTGTAACGCCCCTAATTTTCGTTAATTATTTACGTGGTCATTTTGTGACGTAATTTTGGCATTTGGGCATTACGTCAGCTCGTGAGATTTTAGTTTTGGGCCTTAGCATAGTTAAAGTGTGTAATTTGGATCGAGCGTGTGAAATTTTGCGTCGTTTCGAGTTATGGGAAATTATTTATGTAATTATTGCATTCATTATAATTCTATGGCTATGTGTTCGGCGATCTGAAGAGGAGTTGCGTTTGACGAATGGTAGAGGGGCTGCGTTCGACGAACGGTAGAGGGGCTGCGTTTGACGAATGACAGAGGAGCTGCGTTCGACGAACGGCAGTGGCTCTGTGTTCAACAAATGGCATAGGGGCTGCGTTCGACGAACGGCAGAGGGGCTGCGTTCGATAAATGGCAGAGGGGCTGCGTTCGACGAACGACAGAGGGGCTGCATTCGAATAATGGCAGAGGAGCTGCATTCGATGAACGGATGGCTGCGTTCGACGAACTGCAGGCTAGCTGCGTTCGACGAACTGCTGGCTGAGTTCGATGAACTCCTGGAGGCTTAATATATATACATTAAGCTTAGGTTTTATCTTTTCATCTCCTTCCCCTTTCGGCCGACCTAGAGTTCTGTCGGGCGAGAGAGCGAGAGCGGCGTGCCGTGGAGCTTTCGTCCAGTGATTCGAGGGCTATAGTAGTCGGAATCGCGTTTGGAGAGTAGATTTGGAAAGCTCTCGGCGGGATCTTCGTTCTAGTGGTAAGCTTTTCCCGTTTTGTGGAATTTTTTGGATTTATGGTAGTGACCTAATTCCTCTTTACGTTCCGAAAGGTTTCAGGATTTCGTGCTCGGGTGAGTTCTTGGCCGATCCTTAGCTTTTGGAGCGGAGGTCTTCGAGTTTAGCAAGGTTTAAGGCAAGTGGCTATCCCCTCCTTCTCGTTGTTTTCTTGAAGCACTATTTTCTGTGGTTATGCATTCTTGGTGTGTCTTGGCTTGTGTTTTTTGGTCGTGTTGTTTTGATCTCGAACCCCCCCCCCCCCCCCTTGAATTCCTTCTTTTTGTTGTTTACTCCTACCTCAGATTTCTCGAGAAATCAAGGGTTCCTTCCTTGGATTTCTTGAGAAATCATTGACCCTGCCCTTTCATTTTTCGAGAAAGCATGACCCTGCCTTTAATTTCTCGGAAAATAAGCTTAACCCTGCCTTTAATCTCTCGGAAAATCAGCATGACCGTACCTTGATTTCTCGAGAAATCACTTTTTCCTGCTTGGGGATTTCTCGAGAGATGGCTTCTCCTGCTTTGATTTCTCGAAAAATTATTGTTTCCTATTTTGGGAATTCTCGAGAAACCTTTGTGTTTGTCTTATACTTTTCGAGAAATCCTTATGTTTGCCTTTTAGTTCTCGAGAAACCCTGTGTTTTCCCCTTAGCTCTCGAGAAATGCTTAATCTACCCTTCTTTTTCCTGAGGCATGTTCAGGTTGCTACCCTTCATTCCTCGAGAAATGCCTTCTCCTTCTCGAAAAGTGCCTGTCCACTCCTAAGTCTGTGATCTATGTCTCAGTCCTCTTCCCTCTTTTGGAACTTTGAATCTTCTAAAGTGTACAGGGGTATTATCAGTGTTTGTTTTGTGCCATTTATCATGGTTACTTCTCCTCTTCGAAATCTCGTACCCGTTGTGGTTAAATGACTTATGTCTTCTCTTATGCATCGTCTTATGCAGTGTTTACTCCATTTGTAACACTATCCTTAGGGTATCCTGGTGAGTGTTTTTCTCGGGCTTCGTCCCATGCCATAATTAAAGGAATTAATTAATAAGACCATTGCCTTTGTCCTTGCACGGTGGGTCATGTTTGGGGGGGGGGGGGGGGGGGGACAGTGGCGAGTGCTGTAGCCTTGCACGGTGGCCATTTTAGAGGTGAACCGCAGGCTTGGCCTGTGGTCCCGTGGGCCGTGTTTGGGTGGTTGGGGATAGAAACCCCCACCCTTTTTTTTGCTTTGGGTGCCAGTGGATAAAGGACCTCCCCCGTTTAATTTGAGCTGATCAGTCTCTTAAATAAATTTAACAAGATAAATGAACTTTGCTTGTTCCTCTTTATGGTATTTGGTGCACTTGGTGCTTTGCTTAGTTCTTTGTTTGGAGATTCTCTTTCGGCAAATATGGCTTGGGTTGGTACCCCTTATGCCTTATTTACTTTTCTGCTTATTTTCTACCACTTGTAATTCCCTTGCTGAGGCGTTCTTTGTTTTATTGAATGCCTCAGGTTCAGAGCCTTAGCTGCTAGTGGTGTAGCCCGGAGTCTCCGGGAGTTTTAGTTGTTCATTTATCCCGCTGCTGCGAGGTAGTTGTGGTTAGTTTTCTTCTTGTGTTCAGACATGCTAGTTTGGAGCCAACAGGTTAGTGTCAGGTTGTTGACGCCCGTTGTTCCCTTTTGATACTTTATAGCTTACTTGCCAGTTAATTGCTACTACTTTTAGATCTTGTTTATCTTGCTCTCTGGGAATGATATATGTCTAGGTGCATTATAGTTATAAAATGACTTTTCTTTCATCCTCATTGCATTTCTTTTAACTGAAATCCTTATCTTTAAAGTCGCCTAAAAGATATTTTCTATACTTATACTACGCCTAGATATGTGCATATCATTTACTTTATGTCCTGTCATCACGTGCATTTAGGACCTTAAGTGAACTAAATCAAGTATTTTTCCGCTGCAATTACGTATATTTTCTTGGTGGACTAGTTGATCCACGAACTTAGAGACACAGTTCTTAACCCAAACCCTCATAAATGATTTCAAATGATGATCTATCATGTGAACATGTTTTGATTAAATAAGTAATAAGTTTCCTCCTAAGCGTCTGCAGTTGTCTCCTGCATGACGTGGCATCATGACGCATATTTTCTCTTACACTGATATTCCTAAATTTGGAGAAAATGCGGGTTGTCACACTTTTCGCAATGGACTGGCAGTTAGCCAGTGGCAGATGGCCTTGGTTCTTCAATCATCTTGGGTCAGCTATCTGGTTGTAACCGGGCAGTTAGAATCTGTGGTTACCTCTAGGTGTTGGAAGGGTTATCTCAGCAAGCTGTGCGAGTTGTTTGCTAGCCGTTGCTACTGCTATGGGAGGTTGTCCTATCGTGTAGGCGGTGACTGCAATCCTCACCTCTACTATAAATAGGACCCCCCCCCCCCCCCCCCGAATCGAAGAAAAGACAAGAACATTAAGTGACAGCTCACTAGTTTGTAGTACGGATAGAACTTTTTGTTCACGTGGTTTGAGATTTGCCTTTGCTGTGTTTGCAGGTTGTGCGGCTTGCTTGTGGTTCTGATTTGATCAGAGGAAACTGCAATGGATAAGTCGGTAGCAGTCAGCGGAGGGTAGCAGTAGGAGGTCGCGATTAGCGATAAGGCAGTTTTCTCTTTGGCTCGTTCCATCTTTCAATAAAGGATCAGTTCGCGGTGGGTAGGCGGTTTGCCTTTGTCGGACAGTTCTGTATTCAGTTCTTTAGCAACTTGTTCACGGCTAGAAGCGAACAGGTGACTGCGGTCAGGAGGCCTTGCTTGGTAGAACAGAGTGAGCATTGGAATAACGGGTAGTCTGCGTGTTGAGTTGTGGTTTGGAAACTTGGCAGTTTGCGTGAACAACCTTTGTTAGCTGGGCGGTTTGGCGAGTTCTAGTTGTAACTGCGAGCTTCTTGTAGTTGGTTTTCTTCTCTCCTCATCATTGTGTGTACTGATAAATCATGTCTCGAAATGTACGGAAGATAGTTGATACAAGATTTTTCTTCTCCCTTCATTGTTTCTGGTTTCTGGTGCTTGGTATGGTTGAAGTGTTCCTGCGACCTAATTCCTGTTTTTCCGCTTATTAGAAATTTTCAACATGGTATCAGATGGACAAAGGTTTGAGTAGTGATTCAGTCGCAGTTATCTTGCTTGGATTTCCGGAAGGACAAGTTATCAGTGGTATAAACATGAAAGGAGGAATAACAAGAAGTCTTGGTATTGAGCTCCTGACGCAGACTAACTTTACGAAGTGGAAGTCTTGCGTGGAGAGCTATCTTTTGGGCGAGGACCTCTGGGAGTTTGTTGGTGGAGAATATACTCAAGAACTGATTGCTGCTGGTGAGAATGCTCATCTGGTGAGAGCTTGGAGGAGAACTAATGCTTAGGCAGAGTTTACTCTCAAGTGGGCTATCTCATCAGAGTTGTTTGATCACATCGTTGGATGTAGATCAGCTGCTGAGATTTGGACAACCTTGGATGGCTTGTTCAATAAGAAGAATGTAGCTCGGCTACAGTTCTCGGAGAATGAGTTGGTGAAAGCAACTCAAGGAGACTTGTCCATATCAACATTCTTCCTGAAGATGAAGAATCTATGTGCAAAGATTTCAAAATTGGACTTGGATGAGCCTATCTCAGAAGCTAAGTTGAAGAGGCACATAATCCGCGACTTGCGGAGGGAGTATGTGGCCTTTGTTACTTCTGTTCAAGGCTGGGCCAATCAGCCATCATTTTTGGGGATGAAAAACATGCTTGCTTCGCAAGAGAGTTTGGTTATGCAGATGGCGGGGATGTCTGTCTCTGGGGGAGAAAGTGAGGTTCTCTATTCTGGAAAGAAGAAGCGCTGGGACAAGAAGAAGAAGACATCTGGAGATGATAGTCCATCCACTTCATATTAGTAGGATAGGATCTATGCTCCTAAGCGTGATGGGAAGAAGAAGGAAGGACCAAGATGCTTAAGGTGAAATAAGCTTTGTCACTTCAAGAAGGATTGCAGAGTCAATCTTGAGCTAGGGCATGCTGCAGGAAAGGAGGAGACTGCTTCCAATGCTAATGGTAGTTGGGGTGATGGAGCTTTTATGACAGGCACTTGTGTTCGGGCTATGGCTTCTATCAACTATCAAGATGATTGGATAGTGGATTATGGGTGTGGTCATCACCTCACCGGGGATGAGTCCAAGTTCTCTTCTTTGCAGACGTACTCAGGTAATGATGTTATCATTACTGCTGATACTATACATGCAGTTGAGAAGGAGGGTGTTGTTTCTTTAAATGGAGATAGAGGTCCACTCACGTTAAAGAGTGCCTATCATATTTCGGGGATGAAGAAAAACCTCTTCTCGGTGACCAATGTTGTTGATGCTGGCTATCATGTTCTTTTTGGTCCAACAGAAGTGAAGTTTCTTCAAAATGTGTCAGCGGTGAAGACAGAAGTCACTCATGTTGGAAAGCGGGTACAAGACTTGTTTGTGTTATCAATAAGTTCCTATGTTGATAAGATGAGGGCTAATGACGGTGCAGCTATCTTGCATGAAAGACTTGGGCATGTTGGAATGGATAAGCTGAAAGTTATGGCGGGGGGAGGCCTTGTGAGAGGCTTGCCTAGTTTGTCATCCTTCAGTGAAGGTCATGTTTATGCAGGTTGTCAATATGGTAAGGCTCGTCGCCTCCCATTCGACAAATCACAAAGCAGATGCAAAGCACCATTGGAGTGTATTCATGGTGATCTGTTTGGAACTACCGCAACTACCAGTCTTAGAGGCAGCAGGTATATGCTGGTCTTGATTGATGACTTCACTAGGTATACTTGGGTATACTTTATGAAGGAGAAGTCTGAGGTGCTCAGGAAGTTTGTGGAGTTCAAGGAGCTAGTGGAGGGTCAGCTTAACCTGCGGATCAAGAAGTTCAGAACTGACAATGGAGGGGAGTTCACCTCAAATGCATTTTTTAACTTCTGCAGGAAGCATGGCATCCGAAGAGAGCTCTCTTGTGCTCACACTCCACAACAGAATGGAGTTGCAAAGCGAAAGATCCATCATCTAACGGAGACCTGCAAATGTTGGATTCATGCCAAGAGTATCCCAAAGTCCTTCTGGGCAGAGGGAATGTCTTTTACAACTTATGTCATCAATGGGATGCCTCTTAGTCCAATCAACATGAAGACACCTCATGAATTGATGTTCAAGATAAAGCCTACGGTGGAACACCTTTGAGGGTTCAGATCTACCTGCTACGTGCATGTTCCTGATGCCCTTAGAACGAAACTAGATGCAAAAGCAAGGAAGCTTGTGTTCGTCGGTTATGTGACCAGAAGAAGGGCTGGAGATGCATGGATCCATAGATACGAAGAGCCGTGGTTTCAAGGGATGTGGTATTTGATGAATTGACATCATATTAAGATAGCTCTTCAGTTGATCTATAAGAAAGCAGGTTAGGTGGTGGACCAGAAGAAGCTGCAAGGGAAGTTCTGGTGGAGTTGCCTGTTTCTCCAGGTGCTCCAGTTGCTTCTAGCTCTGGGTCAGGTGCTTTAGGTTCTGAAAGCAGGGGGAGCGATGCTCCAAGTGTGCCCGGGAAAAGAGCTAGTCTAGAAGTTGCAGTGGAAGAGGTGGATCAGAATAAAACTCTGAGAAGGTCCAAGAGGACTATTATTCCACCAGCTCGGTATACAGGGGAAATCAGGTGAGCTTCATATCATGTTTCTTTGCTGGTCCCTTGGATGAGCGAGAGCCATCATGCTTTGAAGACGCCACTGGAGTCAAGGAGTGGGAAGATGCCATGAATAAGGAGATGGCTGCCCTCAAGAAGAATGGGACTTGGGATCTTGTGCCCAAAGTTGATGGCATTACTCTTGTAATATGCAACTGGGTCTACAAGCTGAAGAAGAAAGATGACGGGAGTATCGAGCGGTACAAGGCTCGCCTTGTAGCTCGAGGGTTCTCTCAACAATATGGAGAAGACTATGAAGAGACGTTTAGTCCGGTATCCAAGATGACTTCGGTACGAGTGGTGATTGCATTGGCAGCTAGCCAAGGGTGGAAGATTTGGCAAATCGATGTAAAGAATGCTTTCTTGTACGACAAGATTGACAAGGATATCTTCATGGTTTAGCCACCTGGATATGTATCAGAAGTTCATCCAGGACACATCTGCAAGATCAAGAAGGCTCTTTACGGGTTGAAGCAAGTGCCTCGGGCGTGGTATGGGAAGATCGCAGAATACCTCCAGTTCTGCGGATATTTTGCTTCAGATTTAGACTCGAGTCTGTTAGTAAAAAAGATCGGGGAGCTGCAAGTCTTGGTGTTGTTGTACGTTAATGACATGATCATCACGAGGAACTCGGAGGCTGAGGTAGCTAAGCTTCGGGCTGAATTAGCTATCAGGTTCGAGATGAAGGATCTGGGGGAGCTTCACCATTTCCTTGGACTCGAGGTGGAGATGAAAGAGAGCGGTGTGCTTGTTTCCCAGAAGGGCTATGCGGAATGGATCATGAAGCGATTCGACATGAAAGGAGGGAAGAGCAGCTCTACTCCACTATAGGTTGGTCGAAAACTTCACGGGGATGAAGGGAGGATTCTTCCTGATCCGTTGGTGTTCTGGGGTCTTATTGGGGGTCTGATATACTTGAAAATTACTAGGCCGGATAATGCTTACGCAGTTGGCAGGGTAAGTCGGTATATGGCAGAACCACGAAAACCTCATCTGGTAGCGGCAAAGAGTATTCTGAAGTACGTGAAGTCGACCTCAAACATGGGTCTCCTTTATGGGAGAGACACATGCTTTTGTTTGCATGGATACATTGATGCCGATTATGGGGGAGATTAAGAAGATCGGAAGTCGACGTCTGGTTATGTTTTCTTATGCGTATCGACGACTATTTCTTGGTGCAGCAAAAAGCAGGATTCTGTGTCCATCTTTACCACTGAAGCAGAATACAAGGCCTCGGCCTTGGCAGCTCAGGAAGCCATCTGGCTTAGGAGATTAGTGGAGGACGTCAATTAGGAGGTGTGAGGTCCTACTCTACTACATGGTGACAACGAGAGTGCTCTCAAACTGGTTAATAATCCAGTCTGTCACGCAAGGACTAAGCACATCGAGATCGAGCATCATTTCATTTGGGAGAAGGTACTGGAGGGATCTCTGATGGTTGAGCATGTGCGGAGTAAGGATAATGTCATTGACATCTTCACAAATCCGTTGGCGAAGGGTCCATTTACTCAGTTGTGAGGATTTCTTGGACTGAGTTCCACTTCCCACATCAAGGGGGAGTGTTGAATTTTGAAGTGGAAGTGGAGGTCGGGCGGTCTGGGCATCAGACCAGGGGGTCTGGTAAACCGCGGAGGTCGGGCGGTTTGGTAGGAAGACCGTGCAGGTTATCTTTCTGTAGTGGACTGGCGGTTAGCCAGTGGAAGATGGCCTTGGTTCTTCAATCAAATGGGGTCAGTTATCAGGTTGTAATCGGGCGGTTACTATATGCGGTTACCTCTAGGTGTTGGAGCTCTGGCCGGTTCTTTTCTCGCAGGCTGGCTGGGTTATCTCAGCAAGCAGCGCGAGTTGTTTGCTAGCCGCTGCTGTTGCTGTGGGCGGTTATCCTATCATTTAGGCGGTGACTGCACTCCTCACCTCGACTATAAATAGGACCCCCCGAATTGAAGAAAAGACAAGAACTGTAAGTGAGAGCTCGCAAGTTTGTGGTGCAGATAGAACTTTTTGTTCGCGTGGTTTGAGATTTTATTTTGCTGTGTTTGCAGGTTGTGCGACTTGCGTGTGGTTCTGATTTGATCAAAGGAGACTGCAGCGGATAAGTCGGTAGGAGTCAGCGGAGCGTAGCAGCAGGAGGTCACGATTAGCGACAAGGCAATTTTCTCTTTGGTTCGTTTCAGCTTTCAATAAAGGATCAGTCCGTGGCGGGTAGGCGGTTTGCCTTTGCTGGACTGTTCTGTATTCAGTTCTTCAGCAGCTTGTTCGCGGCTAGAAGCGGCTAGGTGATTGCGGTCAGGCGGCCTTTATTGGGCGAACAGAGTGAGCATTGGAATAACGGGTAGTTCGCGTGTAAGACCACATTTTTTTCCTTACAAAACCCGGGTCTTATGCACAGAACCGCCGCTTTGCGGTGACACCCTCGCTCGGGAAGGTCGCCACTACAAAGTGCTGATCCTGCCGGCCATACCGATCACAAAGAAATAAAGCTTAAATGATCTTATAAAAGCCAAGTCCACATCACATAAAAAGTAAAAATCAACATAGAGAGAGGTCCACATCAAATATCTAAATAAAAGGTACGATAATAATAAAGGGCTTATGCCCTATACATCAATTCCTCACTACATATTCTCTCACGGAAGTAAAAATACTAAAGCTAAACGATGCTCACGGATCTTGCCAATGGTTCTCCCATGCTAGACTGCTCCGTCTCCATCTACACCGGCATCTGGTGCTGCAGCATCTCCTCGGTCCCCTAAAATGATAAGGTCCACCGACCGTCAGTCAAACTTGACTCAGCCAATCCCCTACCCCTCCCCCGGTGACTCTTAGGCACCGAGCGGGAGGAACAAAGCGGATGGCAACAAGGGGTGTAAACAATAGCAGATACCGAGCGGGAGGAACAAAGCGGAGGACAACAAGGGGTGTAAACAATAGAAGATGACGGGAATGTATTCTACAGGGAATGTCTACCACTACGCAATACAAATCATAACTGAAGCAGTAAGTAAAGTAGAGTAAGAACAAGTAAAGTAATCAAGTAGAGAAGATATATAAAGGTAAGTAAAGAAAAGTAACCGTTGATTTATTGGAATGCCCACACAAACCTATAGACCAAGGGGTCGTTTAGCATGGCCTATCATATAAGGAGCCCCATAACCAACTTATACGATAGGGGTAAGGGTTGAAATGCAAAGATATGCTATGTCATGCAAGTATGTAGTTTAATGTCATGTTCATACAGATGCAACTCACCCACTACGACTCTATGCGCACAGACCTTTATTTCCACCTTTTTGGAGCTAGCAAAAGTCCCAGGATACCTCCGTAGTGGCAAACGGAAGCGGTGGGTTGGGCCTCGCCCACCTCTAGGTTGGTATTTGCACTACCTAACCTAGACATATCATACGCCTCAACGCTAAGAACACAACAGCGGAGCTCCTGCATACTCTTACTGGCTAGTCCACCAGACTTTTCTTGGTAAAGTGTTAACCACTCTTACCGAGCCAAAGTATCGACGTCGGTGCAACGACCGTCAACACTAATGACCCACCACCTTATGCACATACAAAATGTCCTACTATATCCCGAGCCACAAGGCTCCCCGGACTAACCTGCCTATTATCATAACCTTCTGAGCTAACGGCTCGCCGGACCAACCCGTCCGTACCAACAAGCACTACTGAGACACAAGCTCACCAGACTAATTAGTCTGTTGTTACAACTACCGAGCCTACCACTCGTAAAACTAAACAAACTAACCACCCATGGTCACGGGGTGTGGGTGTGTGTCTTATTAAGATAATCTTACACCGCCATTTATTCCTACACTTTATGGTTAGTCTTGGACTTCCCGAGGGTTACCCGATAAGGGGCTCGCTAAGGAACTAGGAACTATAATGGGATGACACCCCAAGGCTCCCTTTCTCAAGACACTTAATGTTATTGGTAACTACCCATATGCATAACCCTCTTACCGTTTCACTTGTATTAACCCTAGGTGGTTTATGACACTTCCAGGGGGAAAGACGATCTTTCGTCAATCCCAAGCATGAGCTTACCCTTAATCCACCAAGCACTCCAACCACATAAATTCCCTTTTGGTGGCCTCAACATCTTCAAGCTGACCATATACACCAACCAAACCCCAATTCCTCTTAGTAGGTCACTAGTTACCCAAAATTTGCCATTTTACTATACGCAGACCAAACAAACTATATGAACCTCATAAGTAGATGTACTCCAAATATTCACCCACATGACATAAGATTATCACTAGAGGACTATCATGGTATTATAAGACTGAACCCAGAGATTCATATTTTTCCTTAACACTTTAGCATTTATTTTAATTTCTACAATACTTGCCAGGTATAAAAAATGAACATAAAGTGCAAGGTATTCTTATGATATGGCTCCCATAAAATTAAGATAGATCTATCATGTCAAATTAACAGTAAATACAGAATATCACAATTTTACAATCAGGAATTGTCCACTATTTACAGCTTTTAGCATCTACCCAAAGTTGGAGGTTAATGAAGGAACCATCAAAAATACTTATCCACAAATTATGGAATATTTACTAGACCTTCATATTAGTCAGAAAAGTCTACTGGCCAAGTTTCAGAATTTATAAAGGCAAATTAATCACATAAATGAATATTCCAAAGAAACTCTTTCTAGGGAAAATTGTGAAGGAACCTACTGTTAAATAATTCCAAAAATTATGAAAAAAATACCAGATCTCTAAGATGATCAGAAAGGCTTACTAATTGAGTTTCAAAATTTATGGAAATCAATTTCTCATTTAATTAAATATTTTAAGAGAATCCCAATTAGGACATGTTGTGAAGTAGTCTACTGGTAACAATCTCCAAAAATTCCACAAATACTCACAGAGCTTCCAAGTGCCCTAAAATGTCCTATCACCAAGTTGCAAATTTTTCCAGAGAGTATTGGACCCTCAATTATTTTTCTTAAGACTAAGACAAAATAAGTGCCTTGTGAATGAAGTACTGGTTAAATTACTTAATTAAATACACAAGAATTACCAGAGGTCTATCATGTGATTATAAAGGCACCACCAAGGTTTCATCATCATCCAAGACCATATGAATATGTAAATTCCTTTAATAATGAAAAGCCTTAAAGAGGTTATAACCTAATTTAGGGGAAATAAGGGTTCCTAAAATCCTTCTAAAATTTCCTAGGGAAATATTACACCCTTTGGACTTGTACACCAAATTTCATGGCCATTTAATAACATTTGACCCCATGTCCTTCACAAAACTCAAAGTGCAACCCTAAGGGTAAAGCTAGGGTTTTGGGGCAAATCCACCCCACATCACCCCAAATCATTCATGGAGGTGTTTTAGGTGATCCTAAACCAGTGGCCAAGGTTTCACCTCATGTTGATGAGTTTTGACCACAATACCCCAAGATGAACACCAAACCCTAATTTTGAACTAGTTTGACCAAACTTAGGTTAACCAATTACCCAACTAGATCAGTCCCAATTGGGCTGAAATTTTTACCAGGGTCATATAATAACCCTAAGGAGTACGCACCAAAATTTGGAGGGGATTGGAGGTCATTAGACACTTTAATTAATTAACATTTGAATTATGAAATGATTGCAAAAAATTTAGAAACTTATTCTCATAAAATCCCCATCTTTTGATATGACAAGGGGATTGATATAAGTAGCCTATGTTTCAATTTTCATGCCCATAGCATTTCTCTATCAAAAGTTATTCAAGGAAAGGTGACTGCCCTACCCTAGGGACCAGTCCCACCAAAATGTCTCTACATGGAGCTACAGTGCTCCTATTTGCCTGAAACAAATTTTCAATTAAACTAGACACCCAAGGCTACAACTTTGATGTTGGGCACTTTTTCATTTGAGGGGTCCTAGTATTTTTAATAATTAAATCAAGACACTGCAAAATGTGTGACATAAATACAAATAATAATATATCATATTCAAATGATCTTGCAAAGATCTTGGCGCGCATCAGACGGTCCCTGGTCATCTTCTACCTCCACCAAGGTCTGGGATTATCCCATCCTGGGCTCACTTCCTCCCTACTTTCCCGGCCACCTGAGCGCCGCCCCGACCGGCCAATGCCACCAACACCTTCGTTGAGGTGGTGGTCGGCGATTAGGGGTGGTTGGCCGGCCGGTGGTGGCCGGAGTGAGGATTTTTTGCAGGGGAAAAAGGGCTCGAAGCGAGACCTTTAGGAAGTGCGATCCGAGCCCAATTGAGCTTGAATCAAGCCCCGAATCATTAGAGGATCTAGCACTAGAGGAGAGGAACCAAATCGGACCTGTGTGGGGGCTTGGTTGTGCGTATTCCGGCAAGTCGCCATTGCTGGTGGTGGAGCTTTTGGTGCCATGTCGATCTAGGCCTCCTCTGCACGATTCTCACTAGAAGGTTGGGGTTTTATTCCTCTCAGATCACTGAAGGTAATGGGGGTTTCAATTCGAGTTTGGGGTGGCTTTATTCCTGAAAGCCATTAATGGCCAATAACTAGAATCTCGGTTACACTTGGGGGCGCAATGAATAGGCCATCAATTAGGTCGGAAAGAAGCTGAAAACTTCTCCTCTCCCCAAGGGGAGATGAATGGTGCCATCAATTGTTCAGATTGGGGGTTTCTTCTTCCTCCCCAATAACTCCCCTCTCTTTCTATCTCTTCCAAATTGGGCTCTCTCTCCTGGACGACTCTCTTCAAATTGAATGGCCAACTCAGCAGCATTCAATCCCCATTAGGTGGTGGACCACATCAATTGGGTCTAGCTAGAGTGGGTTGGGTTCAATTTGTGTAAAGTATGTCATTTTGACCTAATTTTAGGGTAAGGTTGACTTTGGTCAAATTGACCACTTGGGTTGACCACAATGGGTGGGTAGTGACCCATTGGACTCACTTATGGGTTAGGAAGGTTTAGGTGGAGTCAATTGGGCAAGGTGAGGGTGAATTGCCCCTTAATATGGCACTTTGACCAAAATAGGGCTAGAGTTGACTTTGGCAAAATTGGCCAAATTGGAGGTCCCATGATGGGGCTTTTTGGTCCACTAGGTCCCTAGTGTCCTTATAAGGGTAGGGGCAGGGTCAATTTCTCATGGTGGAGGCCAATTGACCCTAATTGAGTTAGTTTGACCAATTTAGGGTTAGGGTGACTTTGGTCAAATTGGCTTCTTTGGTTGACCCCAATGGGTCCCTGATTCCCTAAGGGGACCCATAATGAGTTAGGGATGTTATGGTGGGGTCAAAGGGTCAGGGTGAGGCCCTAAAGTCCAACCCTAGGCTAGGTATCTATTTGCAGACCACTTGGGTTTTCTCCTTCTTACCTAGGTTCTCATGCTCTTAAGCTCTTCCTATGATTTTGTTATGACCTAGTCATGACAAAACCAACTTAGGGGTCTAGTTGTTTGGGGGATGTTACAAATCCCAATACATAAAAATAAAAATTTCTTCCCCGAAATTCATGTTAGGCATGTGGGGTTCTTATAACAAGTGATTAAATGTAACATCCCAAACCGAAATTAAATTATACCTGCTGCAAAGAGCTCTAGGTACTTTCGATGCATCAGGTCTAGTGGCTCCCAGGTATGCTCCTCTTGCCCATGATTCCTCCATAGCACCTTGACCAGTTGAACCTTCTTACACCGCAAGACTCGCAACTCCGTGTCGTCTATCCAAACCGGCTCCAGGTGAACCGATCGATCAGTAGCTACTGGCCCCTCCGTAGTAGATATCTGCTGCTCTGGACGAAGTAGAGCCTTCCTAAGTGAGGAGATGTGGAAAACGTCGTGCAGTCCCTCTAACTCCGGCGGTAGATCCAGTCTGTAAGCCAAGGGACCGATCCGCTCCAGGATCCTGTAAGGCCCCATATATCTCGGACTGAGCTTCTTCCACCCGCAAACCCGCGAGACTCCATGCATCATACGTATCTTCAAGAAGACCCGATCTCCCACATGAAACTATACCATACTATGTCATGCATCGTAGTACTTGGCCTGCCTGCTCTGGGCCTCGAACATCTTGTCTTGAATCAGTCGCACCTGATCCTCGGTGTCTTCCATGAACTCTGAGCCGAGTGAATTGGGATCCTCATCCTGAATCCAAGACAATGGTGTCCTGCACCTTCGTCCGTATAATGCCTCGTAGGGTGCCCTGCCTATACTAGCCTGGTGACTATTATTGTATGAGAACTCAACTAATGGCAACAGTCTCTCTCATGGCTCCCCGCTGTCCAGAATGCAAAGGCGTAGAAGATACTCCAGGGTCCAGTTGGTACGCTTTGTTTGCCCGTCTTTCTGGGGGTGGAAAGCTGTACTAAAAGTCAACTGGGTGCCTAGGTAGGCATGCACTGCTCTCCACTCCCTCGACATAAATCATCCATCTCGATCCGACACGATCGTCCTAGGCACACCATAATGATGAACAAACTGCTCCATGAACTTCTGTACCAAAACACCGACCGGAGCATCCTTCCTGACTGGAATGAATCTAGCCACCCCCACGAGTCATTTCCATTGCGATGTCGTCAAACTTCCACTCTGGTACCAGGAGTGGCTGCAATAATCCGGCTGGGTTCCGGCACTCCGCCTTCACGAGTTGACAAGACTCACAGTGAGTCACAAAATAGGTGATGTCCTTCTTCATACCCGACCAATACATGGTCATCTTTAGATCCGTTGACATCTTGGTGATACCCGGGTGCACGGAATATCTACTGCAATGAGCATCTATTATAATATCCTCCCGAATTCGGCCCCCTGCCGGTATATACACTTGGCCTCTAAAACTCAACAAGCCGTCCCTCAACGAATAGTCTCCAGCTAAGCCCGCTTCCAAGGCTCTGAATATTGGCTCTAGTTTGGCATCCTGCCTCTGCCCATCCCTGATGCGGTCCCGAATGTCATATGTGGTACTCATCGCCGCTAAGTACTCTTCGTATAGATCCGGATCGTCCTCAGATACTAAGGAGATATGCATGTCTTCAAACATACGTACTTTAGATTCTTGTGATCTGAGAATATGTCACAGTGGACACCGTAGAGGTAGTGTCGCCAGATCTTTAGAGCGAATACAACTGCTCCCATCTCCAAGTCATGCACCGGGTAATTCTGCTCATGATTCTTCAACTAGCGGGAAGCGTATACTATCACGTGCCCATTCTGCATTAGATCGGCACCCATCCCCTAGTATGACGCATCTGTATACACCTGGAATCCTTCCCTCCCTGACATAAGGGCAAGGATGGGGGCAATAGTAAGTCGACCCTTCAGCTCCTGGAAGGCTGCCTCACACTGCGGTGTCCATGTAAAAGTAGCATCCTTTTTCGTCAGGGATGTGAATGGGAGGGATATCTGGGAAAACCCCCGTACGAACTTCCAGTAATAGCCGGCAAGTCCCATGAAACTCCTCACGTCAGTGGTCGTCTTCAGCGGCGGCCAATCCCGTACTGCCTGAATGTTTGCTGGAACCACTTCTAGGCCAGCTCCACTGATAGTATGGCCTAGGAAGGCCACCTCCTTCAGCCAAAACTGGCACTTGCTAAACTTCGCAAACAGACGGTGCTCCCGAAGCTTCTCCAATGTTTGTGCCAAATGTCGTGCATGCTCCTACTCCGTCCTCGAATAGATGAGGATGTCATCGATGAACAAGATGAAAAAAATGTCGAGATAAGGCTCGAACACCCGGTTCATCAGGCTCATAAATGATGATGGTGCATTTGTGAGTGCGAACGGAATCACCGTGAACTCATATAATCTGTACCGGCTGCTGAAAGCCATCTTCGGGATGTCCTCATCCAGGATCCTCAGCTGATAATACCCCGACCTCAAATCCAGCTTCGAGAAGCAGTGGGCTCCCTCTAGCTGGTCAAAAAGCTCATTTATCCTCGGCAAAGGGTACGTGTTCCACACCGTCAGCCTATTCAGTGCTCTGTAGTGGATGCACAATCGGAGCGTCCCATCCTTCTTCTTTACGAATAGCACTGGAGCTCCCCAAGGTGAGGAACTCGGTCTAATGAACCCGGCTTCCACCAGCTCCTGTAGCTGGCTTCGGAACTCCACTAGCTCCTTCGGGGCCATCCGATAGGGAGCTCAAGATACCGGCTTAGCCCCCATCACCAGTTGGATTTGGAAATCCTTCTCGCGGTGCGGAGGCAGTCCGGGTAGCTTCTTCGGAAATACGTCGGGAAAATCCCGCACGACCGGAATATTTGACACCGAGTCTTTGACTTCTGTCACCTCGAAGAGCACCTGATATACCTCGTCTCCCTGTAGGTGGGACTTGACGGCCTGAACTGATGATAAGAACGTACGGGAGGGGGGTTTTATACCTTCGATTACTACTTCCGAGTCTTCATGCTTCAGAACAATCCTTCTCACCGGGCTGTCAATCCTTGCCTGATTCCCATGCAGCCAGTTCATGCCTAGGATCAGATCAAAGTCCTTCATCTTCCAAAGCATCGTCGGCGCTTCGACTTCCCTCCAATCTCCACTTTCATATTGCACTTCGCATCTGTTATTATCTCTGATGCGTTTGGGAACCGCACCCTCCTGAGTATACCCTTGAAGTGCTGGACTTGGTCTAGATCGTCCACAAATTCTTCCGAGACGAATGAGTGTGAGGCACCCGTATCGAATAAGGTGTATGCGGGCTTGCCGTAGACGAGTACTATACCTGGGTGATTTTTGTTTTTTTTGGTTCAATGCTAAGGTAAAACTAAGGTTTGCTAGGTACTAATGAACATTAACTCAAAAGACATTAAAAGTACCTGTAATGACCCTTGCGGGGTCCCGGGGCTGAGCTAGATCCAGAGCGTACATTTGGTCCCTGTTCTACCTCCGATCTCCACCCTAAAATCCATCACCTCATCCATGTCCCCGGCCCCCGAAATGCTGGGCCTGTGGGGCAGCGTGTAGTGCTGGTGGTGCTTCCCTATGAGGGCAGTTCCTCCGGATGTGGCCAGTCTGGTGATAGTGGTAGCACTCTGGAGGTGGCCCACCTCCTCCAATCCTTGACATCTCCCACATCTAGAGAGGTTGAGGAGCCAACACTACCAGCTCCCTCTACTCCTGTCTCTCCTCCTGGCGGGGTCGGCCCTCCGTCCTTCTTTCCCCAGCACCTCGACCTTTCGGCTGGTCCCTTGTGCTTCCCCGTCCCTGGTCCTCCATCGGTCTCCTCCTTTCACGAACAATTTGCTGATATACTTCCAGCTTCTTGGCCATCTCCAGGATCTTAGTCATACTGCCATCGGAGACGAAGAGGAGGGCCTGCCTCAGCTCATCACGAAAGACCTTGTAGAAACTCTTTGCATATCCTGCATCATCCAGCTGATACAATACTGCAAACCGGGATAGGTGGGTAAACTCTCGGTGATACTCCGGAACTGTCCTGCTCCCCTGCCTCAACTGCAAAAACTGTCCTCCAGCTCGTCTCTTGCAGACTGCGGCACAAAATGCTCCAACAATGCTGCCTTAAAATCATCCCAAGAAACATATGCAGCCTCCAGTCCTGCATATGATGTGTCCAGGAACCTCTTCCACCATATCTTTGCATGGGACTTCAAGCATGAGACCACCAGTGGTACCTCCATATCTGTCGGGCACTGAATCCCTGTCAGCATCTCCTCCATGATATCCACCCACTCCTCAATACTCACAACTGGCTCCGTCCCGAGGTATAATAGAGGGGAGAGAACTCGGAAGACGCTCAGCCAGTTGGCCCCAGGGTTTTGCTGAGGAACTGGTGCCTGTTGTGCCCTGAATGTCTCCAGTATGGCCTTCAATGTTTGTCCCATCTCCGTTTGCTGGAACTGAGTAGGAGCCGGTGGTGGTGGAATGATGTTTGGAGTCGGTGGAACTCCATACCGCGGTGTAGGGTTCATCGCGGGCTACACAAGAAAAATTCATTCGTAAGGGACTTAGCTAAAGAATATTCAGTTAGAAGTGGACTTTTCATGTGATTTTCCGTATGGGCACACCATTGCTTCCATTGTTAGTTTGTCCTCAAACTAAGCTCACGCGGGGTGGCCCAGGGTTTGTGGACTTATTTTCTTTTCTCCGGATTGAGGCTCTGATACCACTTTGTAAGACCCCATTTTTTCCTTACAAAACCCGGGTCTTATGTCCAAAACCGCTGCTTTGCGGTGACACCCTCGCTCGGGAAGGTCGCCACTACAAATCGCCGATCCTGCCGGCCATAACGATCACAAAGAAATAAAGCTTAAATGATCTTATAAAAGCCAAGTCCACATCACATAGAAAGTAAAAACATCATAGAGAGAGGTCCACATCAAATATCTAAATAAAAGGTACGATAATAATAAATGGCTCATGCCCTGTACATCAATTCCTCTCTACATATTCTCTCGCGGAAGTAAAAATACTAAAGTTAAACGATGCTCACGGATCCTGCCAATGGTGCTCCCATGCTAGACTGCCCCATCTTCATCAGCACCGGCCTCTGGTGCTGCAGCATCTCCTCGATCCCCTAAAATGATAAGGTCCACCGACCGTCAGTCAAACTTGACTCAGCCAATCCCCCACCCCTCCCCCGATGACTCCTAGACACCGAATGGGAGGAACGAAGCGGAGGACAACAAGGGGTGTAAACAATAGCATGTGATGGGAATGTATTCTACAGGGAATGTCCACCACTACGCAATATATATCATAACTAAAGCGGTAAGTAAAGTAAGCAAGTAGAGCAAATATATAAAGGTGAGTAAAGAAAAGTAATCGTTGATTTATAGGAATGCCCACACAAACCTATAGACCAAGGGGTCATTTAGCAAGGCCTATCGTATAAGGAGTCCCATAACCAATTTATACGATAGGGGTAAGGGTTGAAATGCAAAGATATGCTATGTCATGCAAGTATGTAGTTTAATGTCATGTTCATACAGGTGCAACTTACCCACTACAACTCTATGCAAAAAGACCTTTAGTTCCCCCTTTTTGGAGCTAGCAAAACTCCCAGGATACCTCCGTAGTGGCAAACTGAAGCGGTGGGTTGG
Organism: Dactylorhiza incarnata; assembly: GCA_033032865.1. Taxonomy (NCBI): domain Eukaryota; kingdom Viridiplantae; phylum Streptophyta; class Magnoliopsida; order Asparagales; family Orchidaceae; genus Dactylorhiza; species Dactylorhiza incarnata. Next base: position 5,943,054 of record JAWHQI010000090.1, on the reverse strand, counting down.
GCCTCGCCCACCTCTAGGTTGGAATTTGCACTACCTAACCTAGACCTATCGTACGCCTCAACGCTAAGAATACAACTGCGGAGCTCCTGCGTACTCTTACTGGCTATTCCACCAGACTTTTCTTGGTAAAGTGTTAACCAGTCTTACCGAGCCAAAGTATCAATGTCGGTGCAACAACCGTCAACACTAATGACCCACCACCTTATGCACAAAAAAAATGTCCTACTATATCCCTAGCCACAAGCCTCCCCGGACTAACCTGCCTGTTATCATAACCTTCTGAGTTAACGGCTCGCCAGACCAACCCGTCTGTACCAACAAGCACTACTGAGCCATAAGCTCATTAGACTAATTAATATGTTGTTACAACAACCGAGCCTACCGCTCGTAAAACCAAACAAACTAACCACCCGTGGTCACGGGGTGTGGGTGTGTGTCTTATTAAGTTAATCTTACACCGCCATTTATTCCTATACTTTATGGTTAGTCTTGGACTTCCCGAGGGTTACCCGGTAAGGGGCTCACTATGGTACTAGGAACTATAATGGGATGATACCCCCAAGGCTCCCTTTCTCAAGACACTTAATGTTATTGGTAACTACCCATATGCATAACCCTCTTACCATTTCACTTGTATTAACCTTAGGTGATTTATGACTCTTCCAGGGGGGAAGTCGATCTTTCGTCAATCCCAAGCATGACCTTACCCTTAATCCACCAAGCACTCCAGCCACATAAATTCCATTTTGGTGTCCTCAACTTCTTCAAGTTGACCATATACACCAACCAAACCCCAATTACTCTTAGTAGGTCACTAGTTACCCAAATTTTGCCATTTTACTATACGCAGACCAAACAAACTATATGAACCTCATAAGTAGATGTACTTCAAATATTCACCCACATGACATAAGATTATCACTAGAGGACTATCATGGTATTATAAGACTGAACCCAGAGATTCATATTTTTCCTTAACACTTTAACATTTATTTTAATTTCTACAATACTTGCTAGGTATAAAAAATGAACATGAAGTGTAAGGTATTCTTATGATATGGATCCCATAAAATTAAGATAGATCTATCATGTCAAATTAACAGTAAATACAGAATATCACAATTTTACAATCAGGAATTGTCCTCTATTTACAGTATTTAGCATCTACCCAAAGTTGGAGGTTAATGAAGGAACCATCAAAAATACTTATCCACAAATTATGGAAAATTTACTAGACCTTCATATTAGTCAGAAAAGTCTACTGGCCAAGTTTCAGAATTTATAAAGGCAAATTAATCACATAAATGAATATTCCAAAGAAACCCTTTCTAGGGAAAATTGAGAAGGAACCTACTGTTAAATAATTCCAAAAATTATGAAAGAAATACCATATCTCTAAGATGATCAAAAAGGCTTACTGACTGAGTTTCACAATTTATGGAAATCAATTTCTCATTTAATTAAATATTTAAAGAGAATCCCAATTAGGGCAAGTTGTGAAGAAGCCTACTAGTAACAATCTCCAAAAATTCCACAAATACTCACAGAGCTTCCTAGTGCCCTAAAATGTCCTATCACAAAGTTGCAATTTTTTCCAGAGATTATTGGACCCTCAATTATTTTTCTTAAGACTAAGACAAAATAAGTGCCTTATGAATGAAGTACTGGTTAAATTACTTAATTAAATACACAAAACTTACCAGAGGTCTATCATGTGATTATAAAGGTACCACCAAGGTTTCATCATCATCCAAGACCATATGAATATGTAAATCCCTTTAATAATGAAAAGCCTTAAATAGGTTATAACCTAATTTTGGGGAAATAAGGGTTTCTACAATTTCCTAGGGCATTATTACACCCTTTGGACTTGTACACCAAATTTCATGGCCATTTAATAACATTTGACCCCATGTCCTTCACAAAACTCAAAGTGCAACCCTAAGGGTAAAGCTAGGGTTTTGGGGCAAATTCACCCCCACATCACCCCAAATCATTCATGGAGGTGTTTTAGGTGATCCTAAACTAGTGGCCAAGGTTTCACCTCATGTTGATGAGTTTTGACCACAATACCCCGAGATGAACACCATACCCTAATTTTGACCTAATTTGACCAAACTTGGGTTAACAAATTACCCACCTGGATCAGTCCCAATTGGGCTGAAATTTTTACCATGGTCATATAATAACCCTAAGGAGTACCCACCAAAATTTGGAGGCGATTTGAGGTCATTAGACCCATTAATTAATTAACATTTGAATTATGAAATGATTGCAAAAACTTTATAAACTTATTCTCCTAAAATCCCCATCTTTTGATAGGACAAGGGGGTTTATATAAGTAGCCTAGGTTTCAATTTTCATGCCCATAGCATTTCTCTATCAAAAGTTATTCAAGGAAAGGTGACTGCCCTACCCTAGGGACCAGTCCCACCAAAATGGCTCTACAGGGAGATACGTTGCTCATACTTGCCTGAAACAAATTTTCAATTAAACTAGACACCCAAGGCTACAACTTTTATGTTGGGCACCTCTTTATTTGAGGGGTCCTAGTATTTTTAATAATTAAATCAAGATACTGCAAAATGTGTGACATAAATACAAATAATAATATATCATATTCAAATGATCTTGCACAGATCTTGGCGCGCATCAGACGGTCCCTGGTCGTCTTCTACCTCCAGCCAAGGGTTGGTATTAGCCCATCCTGGGCTCACTTCCTCCCAACTTTCCCGGACACCTGAACGCCGCCCCGACCGGCCAATGCCACCACCACCTTCGTTGAGGTGGTGGCCGGCGATTAGGGGTGGTTGGTCGGTCAGTGGTGGCCGGAGTGAGGAGTTTTTGTGGGGTAAAAAGGCTCGAAATGAAACCTTTCGGAAGCGCGATCCGAGCCCAATTGAGCTCGGATCAAGCCCTGAATCATTAGAGGATATATCACTAGAGGAGAGGAAGCGGATCAGACCTGTGTGGGGGCTTGGTGGTGCGTATTCCGGCAAGTCGCCATTGCCGGTGGTGGAGCTTTTGGTGCCATGCCGATCTAGGCCTCCTCTGCACAATTCTCACTGGAAGGTTGGGGGTTCTCTTCCTCTCTGATCACTGAAGGTAATGGGGGTTTCAATTCGAGCAAGGGGTGGCTTTATCCTTGAAAGCCACTAATGGCCATTAACTAGAATCTCGGTTACACTTGGGGGGGATGAATTGGCCATCAATTAGGCTGGGAAGAAGCTGAAAACTTCTCCTCTCCCAAAGGGGAGATGAATGGTGCCATCAATTGCTCAGATTGGGGGTTTCTTCTTCCTCCCCAATAACTCCCCTCTCTTTCTCTCTCTTCCAAATTGGGCTCTCTCTCTCTCTCCTGGCGGACTCTCTTCAAATTGAATGGCCAACTCAGCAGCATTCAATCCCCATTAGGTGGTGGACCACATCAATTAGGTCTAGCTCAAGTGGGTTGGGTTCAATTTGGGTAATGTAGGTCATTTTGACCTAATTTTAGGGTAAGGTTGACTTTTGTGAAATTGACCACTTGGGTTGACCACAATGGGTGGGTAGTGACCCATTTGACTCACTTATGGGTTAGTAAGGTTTAGGTGGAGTCAATTTGTCAAGGTCATGGTGAATTGCCCCTTAATAGGGCACTTTGACCAAAATAGGGCTAGAGGTGACTTTGGCAAAATTGGCCAAATTGGAGGTCCCATGATTGGGCTTTTTGGTCCACTAGGTCCCTAGTGCCCTTATAAGGGTAGGGTAAGGGTCAATTTGGCATGGTGGAGGCCAATTGACCCTAATTGAGTAAGTTTGACCAATTTAGGGTTAGGGTTGACTTTGGTCAAATTGGCCTCTTGGGTTGACCCCAATGGGTCCCTGATGCCCTAAGGGGACCCCTAATGAGTTAGGGATGTTATGGTGGGGTCAAATAGTCAGAGTGAGGCCCTAAAGTCCAACCCTAGGCTAGGTATCTGAAAACTGCTATTTGCAGACCACTTGGGTTTTCTCCTTCTTAGCTAGGTTCTCATGCTCTTAAGCTCTTCCTATGGTTTTGTCATGACCTAGTCATGGCAAAAACAACTTAAGGGTCTAGTTGTTTGGGGGATGTTACACCGCGTGTTGAGTTGCGGTTTGGCAACTTGGCGGTTCGCACGAACAACCTTTGTTAGCCGGGCGGTTTTGCGACTTCTAGTTGTAACCGCGATCTTCTTGTAGTTGGTTTTCTTCTCTCCCCATCATTGTGTGTACTGATAAATCATGTCTCGCAATGTATGTCTCAAAATGTACATAAGATAGTTGATACAAGATTTTTCTTGTTCCTTCATTGTTTCTGGTTTCTGGTGCTTGGTATGGTTGAAGTGTTCCTGCGACCTAGTTCCCATTTTTCTGCTTATAAGAAATTTTCAACAGGTTACTCGCTCTCAGCCATGACTGTACATGATCACTAACATTGGTGTTAACTCTTAACGCTAGGCGTTAGCTCTCGTGCATATTTAAGGAGTTAATTTTATTTCTCAAGCGGCGAACTTTCCATCCTTCATTCCAATCTTCTTAGAGAGCATTTCATCCCCGAATTTAGAGAGCACTCCCAACACCACCATTGAGGAACAAGAGTGAGAAGGAGATTTCCAACGGTAAAAATTGACGACGGACATTCGCTTCAACTCCGACGATGGTCTTTGTGTGTCTTCAACATCTCCTTCAGCGCTCTTCAATTTAGGGAGTCTTTTATTACGAATTTACTTTTATCTTTTCATTATTTTCTTATAACGGTAGTGAATTCGTCGCCTTGTGTGTGGTGACTAGGCCGGGTTTGGTTTAGGGGGTAATTCACCACCTTGTGCGTGGCGACTAGGTCAAGGGTAGATCTAGGGGTAGTTAGAGGCCTTATCTGGGGAAAGATAGGTTATAGCCAACCGGTCCATGGGTGAAGGACCGGTGAAGGAACACAAAGTGATTTTTACATTGTTGATAAGTAGTATTTATATATCTTTTTAATCAAAATTTTTGTAATTATTTAATATGAATTTTTCTTTTTCATGTCAATTTTAGGTTATAAGTAGTTCTTTTGTAATTTTGATTTTAACTCAGCTTAATTTCAATTTTTGCATAATTTTGGGTCAAATTGGGAAAATTTGTATTACACGCCCCCAGTCATGCCCTTGACCGAGGGCGTGTAAAATTAGAATCTTCCCAGCAAGCTGCCGTCGAGACGTGGAGGTGTCATCGAGAAGTCAACATAAGTCACGCCCGTGACCCAGAGGTCACGGCTGTGACTTTCCCGCGTAATCCCTGCACACTGGCACACCGCAAGCAAGACCCATGTCGCATTTAATGAAGCTGCCAGATTACACGCTCGTGACCAACATTATATGGGCGTGTAATGCACTTTTTTGCTACGTCATCATGCAAGCCCCATGCCGCTGTCGGATTCGATGTGAACAGAGCTTACACACCCTTGGTCACGCCCATGACCGAGGGCGTGTAACTTGGAAAATTTTCCTATAAATTCCAGAGCTCTCCTTGAGTCCAGGGTTCAGAATTTGGGAGAGGGGGAGGTGTTGCTAGAGCTGATAGTGAGATTTTTCATGTTTATTTCACGTTTCTCTCTTTTATGCTCTCTCTTTCTTCATGTCATGCAATGTTCTAGTTTTATTTCTATGCAATAGTTTAGTGTAAGCTTGTAGCCCTTATCTTTCCTAGCTTTGTAATCCTCTTTAAGGTTGTAATAGTTTTCTTAATTGAATAAAAGTTGGCAAGTTTTTCTTCATTCTCTCTTTCTTATTTAGTAATTTTTCCTTTATGAAATTTTATTTTTCTTTCTCTTTACCCTCACACCAGATTAACTAATTCTCATTAGTGCTCGATCGAAATGATCCGAGGATGAGATAATCAAGTTATGACTTTCTAAACTCTCTTTTTCCGTTTTTGTAAACGCTTGAATTACCCTTGATTTTTAATTACTGAGACCATATTTCCGATGTATGGTTTTCGCTTAGGTTTTCATATTTTGTTAGCCGAGAGGCTCAAAGTCTGAATCGATCACTCAAGGGTAAAGAGAGTTACACGCACCCCTCGAGAGAGGATGATATAAATCTCCCAGATTGGAGTCATATCTAATAGTGGGGTTCACAATATAAAGCAAGTTTTAGGTGATCAATTATAGGACGAGAGTTCGGTTGATTTTTCCTAAACTTAGTTTGGCATTAACCTCGAGAGGGGCATGTTCAAGCTTTAGGAACCTCCACAGTCAAGTAGTTTAATTAAAACAGAATTAGATTTATTTTTCTTTCACTTGATTATTCTCACTCCAAGGTGATTTTAGATTGAGCACTAATCTTCTTACCATCGTTTAAACCCTACTTTTAGTTTGCAAATTTTCTCTTTTAGCTAAGTAAGCAAAACCTTAACATTTTAATAGATAAGATAATAGTGATTTTCCTCGAAGTAGAAGTAATCAACGCGCCCCGTAGAATACGACCTTGGTATTCCTAAATATCCTATACTATAGACGATAAGGTACATATGCCTTCATCGAATATAGTTTTGGAAAATATCTTTAACCCTTCGCTTTGCAAAACCCTATATTTTTATATCAAGCTTTTTGGCGCCGTTGTCGGGGACTTTTGGCGTAGATATTTTGAAAATAGGATAGCTATTAATTTTATCATGTTATTTTCATTTTACTTTTTCTAAATAAACAAAAAATCTTAAAGATGTAATCAAAATCTTGGAAAGGGATGTTTAGGTTATCATCCCATCGCACCTCCTAGTACCGGTGAGAACCCCTCACAGGGTATACCTCGGGAAATCCAAGACTAACTTAATCCGCCTAAAAGAAAAAAAAAATATAATAATCAAGTTTTTCACTTTCTTTATTTTTAGTTTTATTATTTTCTCTCTTTTCGCTTTTTCTCTTTCTTCTTTCCCTTTTAACTTTTTAGTGTATGACCCAAGGAAGCACATCGAATATTCCTTTTGATCCAGAGATCGACTGAACCCTTTCGCGGCACTACCGTTCTCGTGATCAGGAAATACACTTATTATTCGAAGAGTCGATCGGGGACACTAACACAGCAAATATGGATCCTAATCTTAACCTTCCTAACCCTAACACTCCCAATCCTAATGAGGCCACGCAACGGACCATGTCCTAATGGCCAAATCTGGAAGGCACGCAGTCAAGTATTGTTCGCCCCGCAGTGGCAAACAATAACTTTGAGATCAAGTCCAGCCTTATACAAATGGTGCAGCAATCAGTGACCTTCGATGGTCAGCCGGACGAAGATCCAAATTGTCATATTTCTAATTTTCTCGAAATTTGTGACATGTTTAAAATCAATAGCGTCACCAATGATGCCATTCGATTATGCCTTTTTCCTTTTTCTTTGCGGTCTAGGGCCAATCAGTGGTTGGGCTCACTTCCTAGGGAGTCCATCACTACATGGGCCGATATTGCGGAAAAATTTCTCACTAAATATTTCCCGCCTGCAAAGATCGCCAAAATGCGAACAGATATTGCATCATTTATGCAAATCAACTCGGAGACTCTTTATGATACGTAGGAGCGCTTCAAGGAGCTTTTGCATTGATGCCCTCACCATGCACTTCCCACTTGGCAACAAGTGTAAATCTTTTATAATGGCTTGAATTTCCAAACTAAGCAAATGATTGATGAGGCCGCCGGGGGTACATTAAATAGGAAAATCTGGGAAGCCACTCGAGAGCTTTTTGAGGAAATGGCCATGAATGCATACCAATGGAATATGCCCCAAGCTAAGCCTAGCAAGCCAGCCAGAATTTTTGAAATAGACGCAAATGCAAATTTAGCTTTATAAGTTGAGCGCTTAACAAAGCAAGTGGCGGAGATGTCTGCTTCCTCCGCCACTCCTCCTTGGGCTAATAATATTTTAATTGAAGAGCAGGTTGACTACATGGGAAATCCACCTCGGCCTTCCTATAACTCGAACTCCGCTCCGTACAACAACACCTACAATGCGGGTTATAGGAACCACCAGAATTACTCATGGAGCAACCAAGGAAATGCTCAGCGTCCATTAAATTTGAATCAACCTCCTAGTCAAATTCTAAATATAACTCCCCCTCCAAATTTTAATTCACCCGGTTTTCAACCGCAACAGCAAAAGCTCTCTCCTCTCGAAGAGGTCTTTGCAAACTATGTTACTACAAATGAAATGAACATCCGGAACCTTACCGGATCGATCAAAATTTTAGATAATCAAGTGGGCCGGCTCGCAAAGATGTTCTTCAAGCATCAGCATGGAGCACTACCGGGAAATACGAAGCCAAATCCAAGGGAGAGCGCGAATATGATTACACTCTGAAGCGGGAAGGAGGTGATTTCATAATAGGACGAACCCAATGTAACTTCTTCTCCTCCTCCTGCTCCAATTTTATCTTCGAATTTGCCCGCTCCACTAGCTCCTCACGCTTCTAGTTCTAATATTCCAAATCCGTCTAAATTTAGGAGTGAGTGCGCCGAGAAAAATTACAAAAAAAAATTAGAGATTTTAAAACAAATTCATATTAATGTACCCTTCTGCGTGGCTATCTCTCAAATGTCGAAGTATATGAAATATCTTAAGGAGTTGCTCTCCAATAAGAAGAAATTAGAAGATATTTCGCATATTTCCTTAAATGCAGAATGCTCCGCGACTATACTCAACAAATTGCCTCAAAAACCAATTGACCCAGTACGGTTCTCCATCCCGTGTCTATTTGTCAATTAGTTAGAAAAACACTCCTTAGCGGATCTTGGAGCAAGCATCAATCTCATGCCTTTTTTGTTATTCAAAAAGTTAGGTCTAGGAAATCCTAGCACCATCGAATGAGTATTCAATTAGCGGATTGTTCATTAAAATATCTGGTAGGGATAGTGGAGGATGTGCTCGTTAAGGTTGACAAGTTCATCTTCCCAGTGGACTTTGTCATTCTTGACATCGAAGAGGATGTCGAAGTACCCCTCATACTCGGCCGCCCCTTCCTTGCCACCTCCCATGCAATTATCGACGTAAGTAACAGAAATCTCCTCCTACGGGTTGGAGACGATGAAGTTACTTTTAGTATAAATCCCTCGATGCGAAACACCTTAGAGTATGACGATTCATGCTTCTATTTAGAAGAATGTTTGAGAACGAGTTTTATTCACTTCTCGAGTTAGTCTCCACATCGAGTCATGATTTTGAGCTCGCCGAGCTCTTTTGTTTAGAAGAAGAAGTCTCTCGTTCCACACTACCCGGACCATTATTTTTAGAAAAATAAAAAATCAAAACTTCTTATGAAGAGCCACCCATTTTAGAATTGAAACAACTCCCTCCTCACCTAAAATATCTATTTTTAGAAAAAGAGTCTAAGCTACCCATTATCGTTTCATCCGAACTTAGCGATTCAGAAATTTCTGAATTGACTATAGTCTTAAGCAAGCACTGCCACACAATTGCGTGGCAAATATCGGATATCAATGGTATTAACCCTTCCTTCTGAACTCACAAAATCTTCTTCGAAGATAATTCCCCCAACGCGGTCCAGCCTCAACGACGACTAAACCCGAATATGAAAGATGTCGTTAAGGCTAAAGTTATCAAACTTCTAGACGCGGGAATCATCTACCCGATATCATATAGTACTTGGGTTAGCTTGGTACAAGTCGTGCCGAAGAAAGGCGGTGTAACAACAGTAGCGAATGAAAATAACGAATTGATCCCAACCCATACCGTTACGGGTTGGCGGATGTGCATCGATTCGAAAACTAAATGATGCCACACGTAAGGATCACTTCCCGTTACCTTTTATCGATCAAATTTTAGAGATCCTTTCAGGTCACTCCTACAATTGTTTTCTCGATGGTTTGTCGGGAGTTTTTCAAATCCCCATTTTGCCCGATGACCAAGAGAAAACAACATTGACTTGTCCCTTTAGCACCTTCGCCTATCGAAGGATGCCATTTGTTCTTTGTAACACACTGACTACATTCCAAAGATGTATGTTGGCTATATTCGACGAGTTAGTAGAGGAATTGATGGAAGTCTTTATGGACGACTTTTCCATTTTCGGAAATTCTTTTCAAAATTGTTTAAAAAATCTCGAGCGCGTGCTACAACGTTGTGAGGAAACAAATTTAGCTCTTAATTGGGAGAAATATCATTTTATGGTCAAAGAAGGATTAGTCCTTGGCGATAAAATATTGGGCAAAGGGATCGAGGTCGATAGGGCCAAGATCGAAGTAATTGAAAAACTCCCCCTCCAACGAATGTAAAAGCTATTAGAAGTTTCCTAGGTCACGCGGGGTTTTATCGGCGCTTTATCCAAAAATTTTCCAAAATCACGAAGTCGTTAACCCATCTTCTCGAGAAAGAATCTTGTTTCATTTTTAACAACGAATGTCATTTGGCCTTTAAACTTATTAAAGAAAAGCTTATAAATTCTCCGATTCTAGTTGTGCCGGATTGGTCGCTACCCTTCGAAAATATGTGCGACGCGAGTGATACTGTGGTAGGCATCATATTAGGTCAATGGGTGAGTAAGTATTTCCATCCAATTTATTATGCGAGCAAGACACTCATGTTGGCACAAGCGAACTACACCACTACCGAGAAGGAGCTTCTAGCAATCATTTTTTCTTTTGATAAGTTTAGGTCGTATATCACCCTCTCAAAAGTTATCGTCTTCACAGATCACTCCACTCTTAAATATCTTTTATGTAAATTGGACGCCAAACCGCGTCTTTTGCGATGGATCCTCCTCTTGCAGGAGTTTGATCTAGAGATCCAGGACAAAAGGGGAGCCAAAAACTTGGCGGCCGATCATCTTTCCCATTTAGAAAACCCCGCCTCGGAAGCATTAATAGAAGCCAACATTAATGATAAATTCCCTGAAGAGCGCCTCCTTGCTCTCGAAAATATAAATTCATCTTCCACCCCCTGGTTTGCGGATTTGGCTAACTATCTAGTAGCCTGGGTCCTACCAAAAGAATTCTCGAGTCAACAAAAGAAGAAATTCTTTTCTGATTTAAAGAATTATTTTTGGGAGGATCCCTTTTTATTCCGTGTTTGCGCAGACCAGGTAGTGAGAAGATGTGTCTCGAGTGAGGAAGGTCTAAAAATTTTATGGCATTGTCACGAAGGACCAACCAGTGGTCATTACCAAGCGAACTGAACCGCGAGGAAGGCGCTGGAGGCGGGCTTTTATTGATCCACTCTCTTTAAAGATGCTCACACCCTTGTGAGTACTTGCGACAGCTGCCAGCGGTCGTGGAACATCTCCCGCCGGGATGATATGCCCCAAAATATTTTCTTAGAATGCGAAATTTTCGATCATTGGGGTATTGATTTCGTTGGTCCTCTCCCTCCCTCTTTTGCAAACAAGTATATTCTAGTTGCGGTCGATTACGTGTCGAGGTGGGCGGAAGCGCAAGCTCTCCCCAACAACGATGCGCGAGTCATTGTTAACTTCTTAAAAAAATTATTTTCTCAATTTGGCACGCCATGCGCTATTGTTAGTGATCGGGGCACCCATTTTTGCAATAGATTCACAAAATTTTTAGCAAAATATGGTGTCACGCACAAAATATCTACTATTTATCACCCACAAACGAGTAGCCAAGTCGAAGTCATAAATCGAGAATTAAAGCGGATTTTAGAAAAAACTGTTTCTATAAATCAGAAGGTTTGGGCACTTAAGCTCGATGATGCGCTATGGGCCTATCGAACAGCGTACAAGACCACTATCGGTTGTACACCGTATCGATTGCGCATTTTGGGCGCTTAAATTTTTAAACCTCGATTCTACGTAAGCGGCCGAACAAAGAAAATTCCAAATTAATGAATTAGACGAGTGGCGCGTGAATGCGTACGAAAGTAACAAATTATATAAGGAGGGAACAAAGATTTATCACAGTAAGCATATAAAATTTCCTAAAACTTTTTCGTCGGGCGATCTCGTCCTCCTTTATAATTCTCGTCTTTGCCTTTTTCTGAGAAAACTAATATATCGATGGTCCGGACCCTTTATTGTTGAAGAGGTTTGGTCCTATGAGACAATTCTAATTTTGTTGGGAAAATGACCCTCAATGTTCCCTTGATTTGAAGAGATCTCACACTCAATGCTAAGTATAAGTTGTATTTGATAAACCCTATTTCTATCTCATGGCAATGCAGGACTAGGGCATACCAAGGTGTGATGAATGATCAGTTGGTTTACTGTCAAAACCTCTGAGACAAGCTCTCAGTCTCAGCTGAATCGCTGAGACAAGGCCAAGAGCCGCTGAGAAGGTGTCTGGGCCAGCTAAGCTGCAGATAGAAGAAAACCACTGAAACAATTGTCTCTCTCAGCAGATCTGCTGGGACGGGATAGAAGCAACTGCTAAGACGGCTGGCTATCTCAGCCCAACTGCTGAGACAGATTCAAAAGTGATCTGGTGTAACGATACTGTAGGACCGTCAACACATGACCTACAAGCCCAGCACCGCCGGCACCGACGGCCCAGGACCGTCAACAGACCTACTGGCACCGCTGGTTCAGCCTCACCCCGAAGGGTTAACCACAAGCCTGCATGCCGTACACCCCAACGCCTCTCTGGCCCTGTTTCTCAGGCGCAGCGCGTTGTTGGAGGGGGGTCTCGAACCCACAACCTCCCTTGATAGGAAACCTTCAACAGTTCCTATCACCAACTGAGCTGCAGCTCAGTTGGTGATAGGAACTGTTGAAGGTTTCCTATCAAGGGAGGTTGTGGGTTCGAGACCCCCCTCCAACAACGCTCTGCGCCTAGAAACAGGGCCAGAGAGGCGTTGGGGTGTACGGCCTGCAGGCTTGTGGTTAACCCTTCGGGGTGAGGCTGAACCGGCGGTGCCAGTAGGTCTGTTGATGGTCCTGGGCCGTCCGTGCTGGCGGTACTGGGCTTGTAGGTCATGTGTTGACGGTCCTGGCCAGTATCGTTACAAAAAGTGCACTTTTTGTAACGGTACTGGCCAGGACCGTCAACACATGACCTACAAGCCCAGTACCGCTGGCACCGACGGCCCAGGACCGTCAACAGACCTACTGG